>CM055123.1:255428873-258121373 GCA_029206835.1 Rana muscosa | reverse complement strand
TTGATTGCTACGCGACAAGCCCTTTAAATCGATTTTCTGTTAAATTGTTTGCCCTTTCCCTGTGATGACGCCACGCAAACGGCCGCGTCTTGTGTTCCGATATCACCGCCTCCGTAGAATGAAAATCGATCCATTATATCACACCCCGCAGAAGAAAAATCTTTTAGAAAATATGCACGCATTTCGATCGCAAATGAAAAAAAGGATTGACCGGGCAAAACGTGCTCCAAATTGTATGAATACAACAAGAAAATGTTCATCCAGTCCGATCAATATTACATTCTGATTGGAGAGCGCATCTGATCACAACACCAACACACACACAGCGGCGGTTATCGATGGATCCTAAATAAAATTGGAAATCCAGCAAACTGCGCTGTGTGTGGGCCCCTCGCAGTCTCTTTAAAGTGATTGCGCTGTCTGTGGAGGTGATTGTAATCAGATGCAATTAGAATTTTTAATTACCAAATGGATAAAAAAAATAAACGTTTTTGCCCTCCATCCAATCAATATGTAAGCCTTCTGAAATGTAAAATCATTTTTCCTTAATGTGTTAGAATCTGAACATATAATCTCTGCACAATCAATAAAAAAAAAAAAATGATTATTACCGGTATCTAATCTGCATCCAATCAGCAATCAAACATGTCCTTCTACTGCAGGGTTTTGGTGGGTATAACAGGAGATTGTACAATCAGACATGTCAGTAAATTGTGTTGAGTTTTAAATGCAAAGAGTTAAGCCGGCCATAGATGGATTGAATCTTGGCCGGTTCAGCAGGGACCGGCTGCGATTTGATCCATGTTCTATATGTCCATTGATCGACTTCAGTACAACCAGCCTGTCACTTTTTGTGCATGTGATTACTGTTGGTGGCTATAGTCGCCAGCAGTAATCATTGTGTTCTGCCGGTATGAAAGGCTACCCGCCTTCAGAATACAATAGAACTGCAAGAGAAATTCCCCAATTAACCTCTTCACGACCGCAGTATAAACGAATGACGGCTACAGCGCAGTCGCATGATCTCGCTTCCTGCATGCCCCTTGCGGCACGCATCGGGAGCGCTCTGTGATCACTGTATCCTTCGAGCACAGCTGATCCTGTATCGGGGTAAAAGCCAATCACAGCGGCTCTTTACCATGTGATCAGTTGTGTCCAATCACAGCTGATCACAGTGTAAACAGGATTTGCCAGTTATTGGCAGTCCTCTCCTCACGCTGACAGCACATGAGGAGAGGAGGGACGGTAACTGGCCAGTGTGAAAGGGGACATCTACACTGATAATCAGGGCACTGATCATTAGTGCAGCCCCAACAGTGCCCATAAGTGCTGCCAATCAGTGCCCATTAGTGATGTCAAATCGGTGCCCATCAGTGCAATCTCATCAGCACACATCAGTGCCGCCTCATCAGTGCTGCCTCATCAGCACACATTGGTGAAGGAGAAAAATTACTTATTTACAACATTTTATAGCAGAAACTAAGGAAAACGTTTTTTTCTCCCCCAAAATTTTTGGTCAGTGGCGATTAAATACCACAAAAAGAAAGCTCTGTCTGTCTCAAAAATTATTCAAAGTGTGACAGTGCTGAAAGCGGAAAATTAGCCTGGGTAGGAAGGGGGTGAAAGTGTCCGGTAGGTAAATGGTAAATGGTTAACACTGATTGTGATGATGCAGGAATTGAGCGATTTTCTCTTAGCTACAGGAAAGAAAATTGCATTATGTATGACTTGCCTTAAAGGGGATGCACAGATGAATCACATGGGAAAAATACTTGTATTAAATGTCCAGCGCTGGATATAAAAGCAATGGACGTTCAGCCTTGTTACACTTATTTGCAGATTTTACTAAACGATTTACCAATTGAACAGAAGTTTTAGGTTGGTTCCTCTTGAATGCCCCTCCAGCCAATCAAACTCCCTCTATCCCCATAGATTCGCTCTACCTAGGCAATAGCAGCTTATGTTTTTCTGCCTACACACCCAGTTGAGGAGATTTCCCTTCTCTTCCTGTCCATTGCGCCAGATCAAAGATCCAACGGTGGCCATACACACTTCGACTTTATTAGCCGATTGATGTGCGATATTATCAAAATGATCAAATCCACAAACAAATGAAAGGCTATAACTTTCCTTCTGATCAATTTAGACTCCATTTAGATTGAATTATATTCATCGTAGCCGATATCGGTCAGGGTGGAAAATTATTAATCCTTTTCTATTGATTGTAAGCACTGGGATACTTTGTTCATGAACATGTTTGCATTTGGATCAAACAAACAGATTATGAGATTAACATATACAGAAAAAATATTTGCGCTTAGTGCAACAATATTATCATTATTATTATTATAATACAGAATTTATAGAGCGCCAACAGTTTGCGCAGCGCTTTACATGAGGGCAGACAGTACAGTTACAATACAAATACAAGAGGAAGCAGAGGGGCCTGCTCGTTAGAGTTTACAATCTAGGAGGGAGGGTCAAGTGATACAAAAAGGTAACAACTGTGGGGGATGATCTGATGGAGAAAATAAAAGTAGAGTTGTTAGGTGGAGGCAGGATAGGTATCTCTGAAGAGGAGGGTTTTCAGGGTTCACCTAAAAGCTAATAGAGTAAGGGATAGTCAGACAGATTGGGGTAGGGAGTTCCACAGGATGGGAGAGGCTCGGGAAAAGTCCTGAATATAACAATATGTATGCAGAGCTGCACCTATAAAACATCAGAATACTGGATGTTAGATCTTAAAGTGGTTGTAAACCCACTTTGACATCTTGCACCTACAGGTAAGCCTAGATCAAGGCTTACCTGTAGGTGCAAGAAATATCTCCTTAACCTACACGGTTAAGGAAATATTTGTTGAAAACACAGCACTGATGACTACGGCACAGGTGCACTAGCGGGCCGGCTGCATGAATGGGATCATGACGGTTTTCTCAATGGGATCATGCTGGCCCCGCGGCATGCGTGTGACGTCTTTGCCGCTCCGGCCAATCACAGTGCCGGAGTGGCGATAACAGGAAGAAGCTCCGAGGGGACATGGCGGCGGCAGCAGAGGAGGACTTCGGGGGCTTCGATTTCAGGTAAGTGCCACATAATGAGCTATACTAGCTCATTATGCCTTTCTCTTGCAGGGGTTAGGTTTACAGAAAAACTTTTAGAGGGCTTACTTCCTCTTTAATACATACAAATATAATAGGTGTGCATCAACAGCTCAAATAAAGTCTAAAGAAACAGATTATGTAAAAAAGACATTCAGATTTCTGCGATACTCTTCAGCACAGTTCATGAAACAACAAAGAGTTCAAAAAGTAAAATTCAAAAAGTCAGTGAAACAATCAGCTGTCCCCCGATCCTGTGAAGATATCTAGAAAAGTCGACCAAACACTCCGTGCCCTCCACCACAAACAATGGCCTCTTACCAAATGAAGTGGATCCCCATAACGAAAATCAAACACGAATGTTGATCAAGGACCATCCAGACATCCATGGTGAAAGGACTCCACCAGCCTCAGGCTCCAAGATTGGACCAGACAGCATCCATTCTGATAGAGGGGGAACAGAGGCCACACATAGTGTAAAACCACCAAATTATTTATTATAAAGAAAACCATAAGCTTACAGCGGTAAAAGCAGATACAGCATGCAACACCAAATAGTAGTGCCTCTCCGGCTTCCACTCAGTGGGTGTAGTAGCGTCACAGGTTAATCCCAACGTGTTTTACTATCAAACAGCATCATCAGGGGGATGGAAGCACAATAAGTGATATTTAGTACAGTTTATATAGACTCCATTGCCACTGTGGAGGTGGATGATACATCTGGAGATAATATGACTAAGGCACCCGGAATAGGAAGAAGTGCACAGTGATTATTTAATTCATAGGTCAGTGGATCCAATTGAGTGCATTGAGTCAATGGTGGTGGAATGCACTTGGATGGCAATAGACAAGTGGAAGTAGAAAATCTCACTTGAATGCAAAAAGGTGTTTTTGAACTTTAAATATCACATTTGACCACAAGGCCCACTGAATATATGGACGATTATATATTATTACGGTTTTATACTTGTCATTATGTAAGCATTAATTAGGCACCACTATAGATTGATTTATATTCACAGTAGAATAGATTGGGTTGCACTTGTTTGTACAGTATATAGATTTTTCTTGGATGTGTGAAGCAGCAATCATCAATCAAGGGTGAGTAATCTGAGTGGGGGATTAGAATTGGTTTTCACAGAGAATTTATTTACAGTTTTAATTTAGGGGCATTTTTATATGTTCTGTGTTATGCCTCGGGGTCCCTTGTGATGAATGGAGCCAAATGCATGGCATACATTGGGGTTGATTTACTAAACCTGGAGTGTGCAAAATCCGATGGAGCTCTGCATAGAAACCAATCAGCTGCCTGGTTTTATTGTCAAAGCTTGAGTGCCGGTTCACACCAGTGCGCTCTGCGAGATCGCATTTGATTCACACCGCACTGCAAATCACATGCAATGTCTGTGCAATGCGATTTCAGCCATACAGATTTTATGGCTGATATTGCATCGCATTCGGGCCAAACTCGCACAGGACCCTTTTTTTGGTCCGCACCAGAATTGGATTGCATGGGTGTTCACACCCATGCGATCCGATTCATGTCCGAACTGTTAGTTCGCAGTGCGATATGAGAGCTGAAATAGGGGTGTCATTAACATTGTATTGACACTCCCAGCAGGTCGCATATGGCAGTGTGAACTGCCGTGCGAGTCGGGTGCGATGCGGCAACCCGCAGTGGATTCGCAGGGTTCCCGCATCGCACAAGTGAGCCTAACTCAACAAGCTGAAGTTGACGCTGATTGGCTACTATGCACAGCTGCACCAGATTCTGAATTCTCTAGTATAAGTAAATCCCCCCATTGCATCCATTTTTTTATTATTATTACCATCGTCATCAATAATAATCAAAAATCCATAATATTTATGAATTATTAACAACTAACAAATAATAATAATAATCATCACATTATTTTGATGTCCAGGCTCAGAACATAATTCACTAAATTTTTGAAAAGTAGTATTACCTTTAAAGTGTGTTTTTAGGTCAAAAGGTGTATTCATACAATAAAGCACATTATTACTAATAATAATAATGTGCTTTATTACATAAATACGCTATTTAACCTAAAAACACACTTAAAAAGTTAATTCTACTCTCTCCAATCGTTTTTATTGCAGGTATATCATTATAACGACATGAGGAATACAAAAACACAGAGCATAAACATAGGAGAGAGGACCTCCTTCTCAAACAATCACAGTAAACCTAAATGTAACATATATGTGTTTTGGGGAAAACCTCAGTTTGCAAAACTAGCCAGGACATGCATGCTAATGCATACCTCCCAACTGGCACGGATTCTGCGGGTTTTACCCGCATAGGCTCCTCCTTCCCGCAGTCCCGCATGAGTGTCATATTTCCCGCACAGCAGGAAGCATGAAGAGGAGGAAACAGCCCCCCTCCCCCCGCGATTGGTGGTCAAAACAGTATTCGGAGGCACCCCCCCCCCCCCCCAAGATCCGCGAAACCCCCCCCGCTCAACAATTTTTTTTTTTAGGGACGAATTTTTTTGTACATGTCCCGCGGCCCCCAGCTCAACAAGTTTTTTTTTTACAGGGACGATTTCTTTTGTACTTGTCCCGCGGCCCCCTCCCCCGCTCAACAACTTTCGTTAGCAGGGGAGAGGGGAGATCTGAATGTCCCGCGGTGGGACTTTTAAAAGTTGGGAGGTATGCTAATGACCCCATTTTAAGTAGTCCCGGGCACCAATAAACAATTAAAGCAGGCTTAGGAACCCATCAAGAGAAAGGGAACAGAAAGCAAAGACATATGTAGCGCACAGACCCCTTTCTTTACCTGCATTTACTTTGGCTCCTCGCAGGAAGAGTGAGGCACACCGCACTAACAGCCCGTACCCTCCTGTGTGAGGAGGTTGAGCGGTGTTGTTGTTGGGTCTTCCACGGTCAGAACATTAAAACCTCCAGAGCCCGATGCTCACCTCTATGTTAATTAGAGACAAGTCCTTGACTTCCCATTAAAGTGAATGTCCACACCAGTTGAAACTCCAAATCAGAGTTTATTTTCTCTTAGCAATAACACAGTCTCTGATAGAAGAAAGGTTGGAGCAAGAAACAGAACAGCACAAGATGTGGATGAGGTCCAGGCACAAACGTTACAGATGTTCGCTCAGCTTATCGAGCAAAAGTTAACTAGGTGCACAGTCTCTGCCACAGACTGTGAGGTTGGTCTCTGCCACAGACCTGGTGAAACTGATCCCCTTCTTTAGCTATGGCCCTTGTTTAGGAGAAGACATCCCTCCGGAGAGTTACCGGGCCCCTACCGTCACCATGACACTGCACTGGGTCTTCGGAGAGTTCCTTCCCGGCCTCCTCATTCTAGATACGGGTCCCCTCGCAAGGCGGCACCCTGAGATTCCTAGATCCCTGGCGGACCCCAGCCGAAGGTGCTGGGCCCCAGGGCTCCACTGCGGTTCCTGGGCTTACATGCCCAGGGCGGACAGGAACAACACGATAGTACCTCACCCTGGGCTAAAGGTGCCCAGGATGGAACCGGAACACTCCCTGGGAGTAGGATTCCCGGCAACCGAGCCAACGACAACCCGCCCCCGGGCCAAAGGTGCCCGGGATGGACAGGAACAACACCTGGGGTAGGACCCCGCTGACAGAACCCCGAACAGGCAACGTCTGCCCCTTTTATATCCTCTCCCAGCATGCCCAGCAGTTAGAACACACCCACCGTATGGCTGCCGAGAGGGGACACACAAGGCACAGCACTGTATCAGCGGTTCAACCCTAGCCTACTATGGCAGCGCCACCTGTAGGCCACAGGGAACTACACACTGATACTCTCCCTGTGGATAGAAATGGTTGTAAAAACCCTGACAAATTAGGGTGTTTGAGCAAACTACCTCTCAAACACTTCCCTTAAATTGAGGACCCCGCTACACATATAAGGAAGGTAAGAGCGAGGTAAGAGGCAGAGAGGAAGGGACCCGGGATCGCCTGACACACCATTTAGAGCCGACCCACACTTGTCAGGGGGAGATCAGGGAAGGCATACGTCAACCAAAGTTCCCAAATTTTTGGGAAATTAGTGTGCGTGTCTTTAAGAATACTGGACATTTGTTCATTAAGCATCATGGCCGTCAAACGGTCTCTCACTCCCTGCAAGGGGACTGTAGGTTTCCTCCAGGCCTGGGCGATCGTCCTTTTAGCTGCTATGAACAAGTAGGATGCCAATTTTTGCTGACGGGCACATAAGCTCAGAGTGGGGCAATGCAGCAAAGCAAATTTAGCCCTCTTTCGGATATTCAGATGGAACAGGTCAGGTAATACAAAAAGGTAATTCTATTTTTTATTTTGTGTCTAGAACTATATTTTGAGCCTGGACTTCAATATAACCAGCTTTGTAAATAACATTGTAGCGGCCCCACTCTCTCTCCATCTTTATCGGTTGCACACCAACTCATGTCTAGGGGTTCCTGGGTTGTGAGAGTGAGATGCGCCACGGCCCATGTCCTCCCCATTGTAGTAGGGAGGTGAAGGCCACTTACTGATGTTTCCTCGGGCCGGTGTGTTCTGTGAATGCACTGAGTCTGTAATTGCAAGCTCACCAGCCTCCCCTTTGCTTCCAGTAACTGGAGTTCACACACCGGAGAAAGGTCCAACACTTGTTTAATTGACACTCCAATAAGCAAAGCACAATAAACAGTTCTTTTGCAGCAAACTGGTTGGGACCTATAACCTTGCCAACGGTGGGGCGAGCAGATCGAGGCACTTCCTAAAGTTTAAGTTCTATGCCACTGTACTATGACCAGCGGCGCCTAAGCCAATCCGGCTGTTACAGAACAGGAAAGATGGGGTCTCTTCCAGCAACCCCTATGAACAGCAATGGAGCCCTCTTCGATACGCTGTGGCCCCTATCAGGGGGATGTGTCCTCCCAAGAGAGTTCCCAGAGGCCCACTGTCACCGGGTTGGTGCTGCTCCGGGTCTCCAGTGGGTAACCTCTCTGGCCTCCTCACCTCAGATACGAGTCCCTCCGCTCAGGGACCCTCGGACAGTCCACCCTAGCGGGACCCAGTCGAAGGTACTGGGCCCCAGGCCTCCTTGATAGTACCTCACCCCAGGCTAAAGGTGCCTGGGATGGACGCCAACATGACTCCGGACCAGGCCATGGGCACCTGGACCAGACTCCTGGATCTCCAGCACCCAGGCCTGAGGGGCCTGGGTGCGGACCGCAACCCTCCTCCTCCGAGGACCTCCTTCTCCGCAAGACCTCGTGGTAAGGGCGTCTCCCCCTTTTATCTCCTCCCATCAACGGCCCGGCGGGTTCCCCGCCCCAGCCATACCATCTCCGGGAAGGGACAAAACAGGGAGCACTGCAGGAGATGATTCTACCTGAAGCCTGTGGGTACCCCGCCACCCACAGGCAAAGGAGAATACTACATCCTCCAATCCTCCACGAAACAAAAAGGGGTCTGAACCCTAACACAATTATACACCTGGGTCACACTATTCCCCAGGTGTATCCCATCAATTTGAGGACCCCGCTACACATTCCCCCCTGTGATTGGACGCTGGTCCCCAGCGTCAGGTGCACACCCATGCCTCCCATAAAGTGGTGACATGGAGTGAAACCCCTGAGGCAGTTCCTCTAAAAATTTTTCCCAAGTGCCAAGACCTGCTCAGGGAATGGGGAACATATAAAACAACTTATGTCATAAAACACTTTAAACATCTGCATAATCACAACCCCTCTCCCACACTGTCTAAGAGCCACCCACTCTCAATGGTCTTGATTGACGATTCTCCTGCAGGGGAAAGAAAAAAACAACATCCTAACATAATTTCGTGTCATTTGGCTTGAGTGGGCCCGTCAGCCGAGAGACCCACCCACTCCAACAAGCAAGGTGATGTGTGTGTGAAACATTTTCAAACATTTGTTGCGCAACACTGCCACCTGGTGACAACGCCGCGGTCATGACACTCAACGAGTCTTCGTTCTTCCAGCTTTTCCCTACTCTGCCACTATTCCCAAATGTCCTTGCCTTTGGCACATGAAGAAAAGGGGGAACACAAAAAAAAACACACAACAGCCCCAAGTCTCCAATGAGAAGAAGAAAAGCCCAAATAAAAACAAAAGCAGGGCACAGTCCTGGGTGTCTGGGAATGGCTCTTCCAGAAAGTTCAAGTGCACAAAGGAAATAAACAGGAGTTCTTTTCTCCTATAAGTAAAACTTTGGATCCGGCAGATACAGGGGTTTCAGGTGTTTGTCAAATGCCTCTATCGAATACTCGACATCTTCTCCTTCTCTTCTGCAAATGACTACCTTGTCAGCATGGATATGGCGCCCCAATTTCCATTCAGCTCTGCAGTCCTCATACCTCTTAGACACTGCCGGCACACATTCCAGGTACCTGCGAGCATGAGGCACCTTCAACTTGTCCCACACAAACTCGTCATACCATCTTGCTCTCCAGACTTCCACCTCAAACAGCAAGTCCCGGGGCAGATACGGGTACTCCCACCCATATTCCCGAGCTACTTTGTGGCAAAACAGTCTCTGCAAGCGGGCCAAAGGTGGCATAGTGGCTTTCTCTCCAGTTCCAGGCAGCACAATAGCTTCCGGATGCCGAGGTGCCTTTACCAGCTCCCTGAAACTGACTTTCGGTGCTCTCAGAGAAGCGCGGGGTGTCCCCACAACCAAAGCAGGTGAGGTAACAGTAGGTGAGGACACCGGTGGAGGGGTAGGTTCCCTCGTAAGCTGCGGGTCTTCCACCCGAGGTGTGCTGTCTCCTGTGTACATAGGTGAATCCCGTACCGCACGGGAAGCAAGAAGTGGCATTCTATCCCAGCCCTTGCGGCTGAACAGTTCGTCTATCTCGCCATCATCTCCGCAGTCAGACAGCGACTCTAGGTCGGAGGTGTCATACATCTCCGCAGGCAGATATCTTCCGGTGGACACAGAACCATCCTCCCTGGGGGGCTCCACCTCCAATGGGCCCCCGACACCTCCAACCACCACCACAGTCCCAGCCCCTGGCTCACCTGACCCTTGTAGAGGACTGGGATGTCCGGGACTTCCTTCTCGACCGGCGCCATCCAGGCCAGGCAAGCAGCGGGGTGAAGCTCGACCACGTCCATAGGATGCCTGTACTAGGCCAACTTTCCTCTTCGGGGGTGGGAGCAGAGAACTTGTGGCGACCGAGGCAGCATCCTCGGATTTTTCTCTGTTGGGCAGTCCATCGCCCTGGTCAGCGCGCACGGGAACCTCGACAAAGGCCTTGATCTCCCCTTCCGGAGTAGCGGTACCCGTGAGGTGGTTGAGGCGAAGGGCCCGGGGCCCTGCTGCGGACGACTCGACCTCGAAAAGGAATTCTCTGCACTCCTCACATCGCCCGAATGGCTTCAGGGTGACCACCAGTCCCGAGCAGCCGGGACAGATCACACCGAGGGCCTCCGTGTCTCTGCAAGTGTACAGAGCCAACCGCCCTCGGGGCCTAAGTCCTATCCCCGTGTCCGTGATGGGGGCAGCAAAGGAAGTCATTCTCGTGGGGTGAGGAACCATAATCCACGGGGCACTTGAGGTCATCCCGACTATCTGCTGCTCCATCATGCACTGACCCCGCGCCGGAGTCTCCACGTGTATCCCCACACTTGGCCAGACTCCTCCCATGAGCTGTACATTTTCGCGGGCTTCCTCTTGACTCCGCCCACGAACGATGTCGCCATGGGGTGCCTCGTGGCGCAGTGCATTAACAGTCCCCACGTGCAGTACGTCACACGGCTGGACCTCTCCCTTTTTCCGCTCCTCCGCATGGGCCTTTCCCGTGTTAGGGTCATTTCCACAACTCCGAGCAGGGACGCACTTTGGCCAGTAATATGGCCGATCTGCTCGGAACTCCTCTGGGCAGCAAAGTTCAAATGTAGACATTCTCAAGTCCATCTTTAGAACACACTCTATCCCGGACTCACGAGCCCCCACGTGTAGCGGCCCCACTCTCTCTCCATCTTTATCGGTTGCACACCAACTCATGTCTAGGGGTTCCTGGGTTGTGAGAGTGAGATGCGCCACGGCCCATGTCCTCCCCATTGTAGTAGGGAGGTGAAGGCCACTTACTGATGTTTCCTCGGGCCGGTGTGTTCTGTGAATGCACTGAGTCTGTAATTGCAAGCTCACCAGCCTCCCCTTTGCTTCCAGTAACTGGAGTTCACACACCGGAGAAAGGTCCAACACTTGTTTAATTGACACTCCAATAAGCAAAGCACAATAAACAGTTCTTTTGCAGCAAACTGGTTGGGACCTATAACCTTGCCAACGGTGGGGCGAGCAGATCGAGGCACTTCCTAAAGTTTAAGTTCTATGCCACTGTACTATGACCAGCGGCGCCTAAGCCAATCCGGCTGTTACAGAACAGGAAAGATGGGGTCTCTTCCAGCAACCCCTATGAACAGCAATGGAGCCCTCTTCGATACGCTGTGGCCCCTATCAGGGGGATGTGTCCTCCCAAGAGAGTTCCCAGAGGCCCACTGTCACCGGGTTGGTGCTGCTCCGGGTCTCCAGTGGGTAACCTCTCTGGCCTCCTCACCTCAGATACGAGTCCCTCCGCTCAGGGACCCTCGGACAGTCCACCCTAGCGGGACCCAGTCGAAGGTACTGGGCCCCAGGCCTCCTTGATAGTACCTCACCCCAGGCTAAAGGTGCCTGGGATGGACGCCAACATGACTCCGGACCAGGCCATGGGCACCTGGACCAGACTCCTGGATCTCCAGCACCCAGGCCTGAGGGGCCTGGGTGCGGACCGCAACCCTCCTCCTCCGAGGACCTCCTTCTCCGCAAGACCTCGTGGTAAGGGCGTCTCCCCCTTTTATCTCCTCCCATCAACGGCCCGGCGGGTTCCCCGCCCCAGCCATACCATCTCCGGGAAGGGACAAAACAGGGAGCACTGCAGGAGATGATTCTACCTGAAGCCTGTGGGTACCCCGCCACCCACAGGCAAAGGAGAATACTACATCCTCCAATCCTCCACAAAACAAAAAGGGGTCTGAACCCTAACACAATTATACACCTGGGTCACACTATTCCCCAGGTGTATCCCATCAATTTGAGGACCCCGCTACAACATTAATTCCCTATGTTGTTTTAACCACTTGCCGACCGCTGCACGCCGATATACGTCGGCACAATGGCAGGGGTAGGCAAATAGACGTACCTGTACGTCCCCTTTAAGAAGCGGCGCGCCCGTTGCACTTTCCGTGACCATGTACGCAGGCCCCGCGGACTCGCTGTTCGCCGGCGGCCTGAGATTGTGTCACGGAGAGGCAGAACGGGGAGATGTAAACAAGGCATTTCCCTGTTCTGCCTAGTGACAGCACAGAGATCCACTGCTCCCTGTCATCGGAAGCAGTGATCTCTGTCATGTCACTTGTAGCCCAGCCCCCCCACAGTTAGAATCACTCCCTAGGACACACTTAACCCGTCAAAAGTGTCTGATGTGTCCGCCATAATGTCGCAGTCACAATAAAATAAAAAAATAAATCGCAAATCGCTGCCATTACTACTAAAAAAAAAAAAATGAATAAAAAAAATGCCATAAATCTATCCCCTATTTTGTAGACTCTATAACTTTTGCGCAAACCAATCAATATACGTTTTCTGCAATTTTTATTACCAAAAATATGTAGAAGAATACATAATCGGCCTAAACTGGGAAAAATTAGCTGTTTTAAAAAAAAATTGGGATATTTATTATAGCAAAAAGTACAAAATAGTGTTTTTTTCAAAATTGTTGCCCTTTTTTGGTTTATAGCGCAAAAAATTTAAATCGCAGAGATGATCAAATGCCACCAAAAGAAAGCTCTATCTGTGGGAAAAAAAGGAAGTAAATTTTGTTTGGGTACAGCGTCGCACAACCGCACAATTGTCAGTTAAAGCGACGAAGTGTCGAATCACAAAAAATGGCCTGGTCATTCACCAGCCAAATCTTCTGGGCCTAAAGTGGTTAATATACCAGGTGTGGGGGTTTCTACTATACTCAGAGAATATTAAAATTTTGCATCAAGCATTGGGGTAATTCTTCAACAGTCAGCATTTCGCTGTGGAATGTTCACATAAACGAGGCAATTCCATTTTATCCACAATTTTTTTTTCATAACAAAAAAAAGAAATTCTCAACTGACTCCAATGGAAACTTCAAGACTCCATGACCCCTTTCACCAGCGGACTGATCGGGTCTGCCTGTCCATTTTTAAGGCAGACCCAATCGGACCACCCATTGTTCTCTATGGAGCAGCGGATTTCAGCGGACCCACCAGCATACAATCTGGCCCGCTAAAAACAGACGGATGAGGAACATTTCCCTATCCATCCAGCGGATTGGATCGGATAACAGTCGGATGGAAATGGACAAATAGTCTGTTCCCATTAGACCGCCCCATAGAGAACAGTGTCCGTGTCTGCTCTGCATAGCAGACTGGACACGGACCTGTTATCCGTCTGACCAGCGAGGATCAGCGGAGAGATCCTCCACTGAGCAGGCGGATCCACTTGACGGATTCTGCTCCAGCTGAAAGGGGCCTACCTGTAATACCTTTTAACTTTAGAAAATTATGTACAAAGTTGATCCTTTTGCAGCTCTGAATCAATCTATCAACTTGGCAAAAAAAAGTGAATAAAAGTAAAAAAAAGTGTATAAAGTGAATAAAGTAAAAAGTGTATAAAATGGAATTACCGGTTATGAAAATGCTTGTAAAATGGTGCAGAATGCATCAAACACATTAGGGTTGATTTAAAGGCAAATAGACCGTAAACTTTGCAAGTGTAGTTGCTCCAGAGCTTAGTAAATGAGGGGAAGCTCTGCTGACTTCCATCATCCAATCATGTAAAGACAAAGAGGTCATAGATGAATTCAGAGGCATATTCGGCTATAATAGTTGCTATATTAGTAACAGCCAATATGATGTCAACGAATGTTCAATCAACGTGTGGTGAGTCTTTATATAAAATGCTGGAGGTAGAAGATTCTATTTGTCCTTTACAATGTTCCCTATTTAGGATAAATATAATGTCATTTACATTCCCTTTTTGTAGAAATATGTATCTGATCATATCTGGCCTATAAATACAGAACACGGCTCATTTATTTATAATGACGTTGGGTTTGTCTATTCAGTTCAATATATAAAGAAAGGCAGGGGGATGTTTTATTGGTGGTATGTAAATACTCAACACTTAACACATGAATAAAAACATTGCAGTTTAGATTTTTTTTCTCATAAAGACCGTTCTTTACCATTCACGATTCTCTTTTTGTTAAAACCATGAAAAGACCCATTGCCGCATCATTGGCATATAATATACATCCCAGAGCATCCTGCATTGGCTGATATTCATCCAACACGCTTCCTGGAACAAAGTTCACTTTTTCAAGGATGTGCATCTAATTGAAGTAGTAAGAATCATCTTATAAAGAAACATACATCATAGTGTGTCTATCCTGGTCTCTCTCCTATAGTGGTCAGTCATACCGAATGGTGATATCCTGACGTGAGGTGGCCATTGTATACAAATGGTTAAATTATTCATTTGAGATCCATCACTTATGTGCATTAAAATATATCATGTACAGTTCTATCAGATGATCACTATCATGCAACCTATATAATATACAGAACATTTGTTTCTTCTTTATTAGATTATTACTACTTGTACTGGATGAGCGTCCTTGAAAAAGTGAAGATTTGAAGAAAAAAGTGTTGGATGAATATCAGTATATGTAGAATGATCGGTGATGTACACTGTACAACAATTATGTCTCAATGGATCTTTTCATGGTTTTAAAAAAGAATCTGTGAATGCTATATCACTCTTTTATATGAAAAAATAATAAATGGAAATGCTTGTTTAGTATTCACAGACCACAAATATTCCGCTGTCTCTATGGTATTTCTAAGGGGATACTGTTATTCAAAACAATGGATCAATCTCTCCGACTTCCTATTATTTCTCAGATTTCTCTTATTATTCAGTCCAGTATATTTATATAATCCTTTCCATGATTTTCTTTCATTGTATCAATGTTGCTTTGCCGATTTTATAGGATAATCATTTGTACATGAAACTAATTTTAAATGAACTTATCTAATTATTAAAGCAGTATAAAACCTAAAAGCAAACATTTATTATATTGCTGCTTAACAATTCTTGGATTTGTTTTCTTTCCTCTATTTTCATCTTGTGATCCACTCAGTAAGTCTGTTTTTTAAAAGAGCCCGCTCTCTTCCATATGTATACAGTTGCAGGGATAGGAATGACATTCAATGCTGACAGGGGTGATTAAAATCATCAGCTTTTATTTATTTCTTCATGTAAAACCCTTATCCGGAAAAGGGAAACGGGTTTGATGTGACTGATTGTTAAGTGTTAGCTGGAGTTTGGCTTCAATTTGTTAGTGTATTTAAATTTGCTAATACATTTAGGATAAGCCTCCACCTAGACTGACAATGCTGCTGCCTGCTAGCCCCCTGCACTCCTTCGTCCAGGGGGGGGGGGGGGGGTTGCAATACAGGAGGGGTGTTACTAGCCAAATCACCAGGTGAAAACAGAGAGGGAAAAAAAGCCTAAATAAAAAATAAAAAAAATGCAGCCACTACATCTAATGATCGGTAAGCTGCAATATTACATTTTGGGTTTAATATAATTATATTATATTAAATATATCTTGTAACATCATTTAATATGAGATACATTTAGGATACATTTTTAGGACATTTCATCATCCATTTGGCATTTATTCCTTTATGTATCTTTATTTTTTGGTGTTATATTATAGTGAGGTATACAGTGTGGAGGATACGGTATAGTGGGATGACGGTTGATTGTCCCCTATTCCCACATTCCGGATCTTAAGAACACATGTGAAAATGCAGAATCAGCACTTCTGCCTGATGAATGTACTAAGTATGGGATTTCAGCGGATGAGACATTTTTCAGGCTATAAATAGTTGGAATTGTAGAGATGAGTTAATTGATTTCTGCAAAATTCATTTACAGTAGAACTTGACCCTCCCCATTAGCTTTATATTATTCCCTCTGCCCCCCTCTAACAGAATTGGATCGTTTTCATGTTGTGTTGGGAGGGATGGGGGATACCTTTCTTGAGGACCACCCCATGAACCGCCCCAAAAAGTCACAGCTGACCCTTATCCAAGCATGCAGCCTGGTAGACCAGGAAATGGCAGGGGGGGGGGCAAAGAGCTTGCATGTTGAGGAGGACAATGGCCTCTTCCCCACAACCATGGCCTGGTGGATGTGGGGGTCTCAGGGCAGGGGACCTATTGGAATCTGAAGGCTCCCTTTAGCAAAAGGGGGCACCCAGATACTGCCACCTCATGTGAATAAGAAAGGGATACACAGTACCCCTATTAATTCACAAAAAAATGTAAAGTTTAAATAAACATGTACAGTTTTTGACAAGTCCTTTACCAAAAAAATACAAAAATGTCCCATGATTGACAATTGATGTACATCTCCTTGTCCAGCAATATAGATCCAAGTCAATAAACTGCCCACCCTCTAAAGCAAAACAAGAGCCACAGCTGCCAACGATCTGGTGGAAACACCATATAATGGGAACCACAAGTGTGCAGTGTCAGGAACTCAGTGCAGGGATGGTGGGAACCCCTTATATTGGACACGGTAGTTGTGCAGACTTGGGAACTCAATATAAGGATTGGTGGGAACACCTAATAATGGGCACAGCAGGTGCAAAGAGTCAGGAACTCAACACAGGGAACGTAGGAACCCCTCATAATGGGCCCAACAGGTGTGCAGACCCAAGTACTCAGAGCAGGAATGGTGGGAACCCCCGATAATGGGTACAGCAGGTGTGTCGACACGGGAATCTTGGCAATGGTATCCCTGGGATACAGAAAA
This sequence comes from Rana muscosa, assembly GCA_029206835.1. Taxonomy (NCBI): domain Eukaryota; kingdom Metazoa; phylum Chordata; class Amphibia; order Anura; family Ranidae; genus Rana; species Rana muscosa. Next base: position 258,104,376 of record CM055123.1, on the reverse strand, counting down.
CACTATTAGGGGATTTAATTCTGCAGTAACCAATAACCTTGGAACTTTCATTGTTGGGTGTAGTGATCCCCCAACATACCCTGTCCCTCCATAGGGCAGAGTTTCCAGATGCAAGAGAATAGAAAGGACAAATCCGTCTATCGATTTGCGGCGATCAGTGTCGGCCGCGCTGGGTGTGCGTGCTTGGTAAAATGGATTTATCTTCTTTAGCCGTCTATCCTGTTAACACAAAGATCCCACTAATGGGAAGATCACTTAAGCTCTTCTTACTCACTTACATCTCTCAGAGGCCACATACAGGTCACCCTGACCCGGTGAACGCAGAGCTGCGTACAGTGCCAACCCATGACTACAGCAAATGTCCTAATAGTAGTTATTTTAGTCTGAAAGACAACCCAGGGAAAATCATGATCTCCAATCTAAATTACAGGAGTGACATCACCACTCTCCAGATATAGGTTTTACAGAGTGATGTAATTTCTCTCTAAATAGGTTACATTATACAGGAGAGACATCACCACTCTCCAGATATACTTTAAGATATATTATACAGGAGTGACATCACCGCACTCTAGATATAAGGCACAGTGGATGTTTATAACGTTGCTGTTATGGGCGTCTGGCTTTTTTTTTTCCTGCCTCTAAATGCCCCTGCATGTTATCCTACATGTCCATGCACACCTAGGGGTTAAGAGGAGTTTAAAGGCAGAAAAAAAAACCCTGCCTGCGCATCCAGGAGCAGTGGCGTTTTGGCAGAAAAAAAAGATTGATCCCTGTAAACACGTCTAAATGTGCGTTAAAACGCTAGGTGTGTAACTCGAGCATTAATTAATTTCAATGGCCAGAATAAATTATTATTTTGGCCAATTAAATGTATTAACATCCAAGCGCTTGACACGCCTTTGACACACATTTACAAACATCCAACTTTTTTTTGCCTAAACACTGCTGCCAGGAGGAAGGCGTCTAGGGGAGAAAGCAAAATGTCCAGTGTGCAGGAGGCCCAAGCTTTATTATACATGTGACATCACTGCTCTCCGCATTGAATTTATATTATACAGGAAGGACTTTATGGCTCTGCAGCAGTGGCAGCCCATCCATAGAGGGTGCAAGGGCGCGCCCCTCCCATCCATGCATCCGGCCCCCTGATCTACATATCAGGGCTCCGGACTATGGATTCCAAAACGGGGGGGGGGGGTTTTGAAGCACGTGATTAGAGCCAGAGGCACCAATAGGCTTCAAAAAAGGGTGGACTCGGGGCACAGAGCACTGCGCTCCGAGTCCACCCAGTTGTGTGACGATAGCGAATTAATTTTCGCTATTTTCACACTAATGTTCCTTCCCGCCAATCAGGAGGCAGGTCGTAAGACCTGTTTCCCGATTGTCCAAAGCGTCAGGCGATCCTATTAGATGCCTAGCGCTTAGGTGGAAGAGAGAGGAGACACACAGCGGAGGAAGCTGCTGGAGGAGCGGACACCTGAGCCGCTGCCAGCACCCCACCAGTGGGAGGACCATGCTGGAGGACACCACAGCCCACCACCTAGATCAGGTAAGTGCCGGACCGCCGGCCGCCCAGGCTGGGGGGTTGGTAGTGCCTTCTGCCAGCCGCCGGGGGGGCAGTGGTTGTTTGCCGCCCCCAAAAGGAAAACCCACCTGCCGCCACTGCTCTCCAGATATAAGTTATATTATACAAGAGGTACATCCCCGCTCTCCAGATACAAGTTATATTATGTAGGCTGATATCACCTCTCTCCAGGAAACAAGTTATAGTATATAAGAATTACATAACCGCTCTCCAGATATATTATACAGGAGTGACATCACTGCTCTCCAGAAACAAGTTATATTATACAGGAGTAACATTGGGGGGCATGTCCAAGATGGAGACCGGAGCAGACGCTTGAGTTAGGAGTTCCACGGCCCAGGCATCTATACCCCAGTATTTTCACGTGATTGCACTTATCTACATCCTGGTGAGGTGCTTTCACACCCACTGCACTAGCTAGAGGAAAGGTTGCCTGCTGGGTGTAAACGCCCTCTGCTTCCCGCACAGAAAGAGTCAACCCGGGACTCCCGTGTGCGCCACAGGCAATATGGCGTCGCAGACTGAGACATGTCGCTTTGAGAAGCAGGAGCAAAGAAACTTCACAGTGCTCATGCAAGCTATTAACACCTGTCAGGCCACCCTCACCACAAAGATGGATCATCTACAGACCAGTATCAGTTGAATTCGTTGAGACATGGATAAATTCCGTGCATGGGGAGGCGGAGTGCCGGATCGGAGACACAGAGGGTATGGCCTTGGAGCATTCCACAGAAATTTGCATAATACAGTTTAAAATAAAACCTTTGGAATCTAAAGCAGATGATGTAGAGAACAGGAGCCGCCATAATAACATGCGGATCGTTGGTCTACCCGAGGGAGCGGAAGGCCAGAACCCGGTATCCTTTTCGGAGAGGTTGCTAAAAACACTACTGCCTCAGTCTTCGTTCTCAGCTTTCTTTGCGATTAAGAGAGAACACTGTATGCCAAATATAGGAGTAACATCACCATCCTCAAGATACAAGTTAAATTAATTATACAGGAGGTGTCCAGATACTTTTGCCCAAATATTACAAGCGATGTTTGAGATCAGGAGGTTTAATTGATCTCATTGACCCGTCTGTGGTCATGGAGCCCCTCTTCCCCCGGAGACACATTTCTATCACACCGGTAGCTCTCTCTCTCTCTGTACCCCGGTAATACTGTAAGCCAGTGTTTCTCAACTCCAGTCCTCAAGGCGCACCAACAGGTCATGTTTTCAGTATTTCCCTCAGATGAAACAGCTGTGGTAATTACTAAGGCAGTGAAACTGATTAAATCACCTGTGCAAAATAATGGAAAGCCTGAAAATATGACCTGTTGGGGTGCCTTGAGGACTGGAGTTGAGAAACACTGCTGTAAGCATCTGCTGCCCCCTTATGGCTGCTGGAAGCTGACAGAAGGGTCACCAATCTGCAATGTACAGAATGTACAGCCCCCTCTTGTCAATAACTGGGTTTGACAACAGATTTTATCTCAGTAATCACCAAATTCCAGAAATATTTTTTTTTTTACCCATAATCTAATCTACAGTGCTGGTGACTTACAACACACATTGCAATATACTCTGATATCTGGATTAGGATGCTGTGTTATTTTACACCCCATGAAGTGATAGAAAGGGTTACCAGACATATGCGACTGATCAGGGCCCCTCAGTGTACCAGAGTTTACTAAAGAGGCAGGAGTATGGGTCATGTGTATGATGACCCCCCAAACCACTATTCTGCCATGAAAACCGAGTGACAACTGCTGTAACAACTGCTGTAACCAAACCAGACACTGTGCAATAAATACATCTTCTTATAATGCGTTACCCTTCCTTTTCTCATAAATAATACAGAGAGTAACAAACTAATCACCTAGGAAGAAAAATAAGTGACATGATGTAAACACCCAACTGAGAAATTCACAACTATGGAAATTAGATATCTGATCAATTCCATCATTGTGTAGAACAGGGGGCAACTACAAGCATTAGACAACCGGTTTGCCAGTTAACAATAGTGAGATGTAGACTCAGATCACCTCAATTCTTGCACCTTTACACCTCAGATCTGCCGCAATTGCTGCACCTCCACACCTCAGATCTGCCCTGATCTCTGCACCTTCACACCTCAGATCACCCCAATTCCTGCACCTTCACACCTCAGATCTGCCCTGATTTCTACACCTTCACACTTTGGATCAGTCCCAATTCTTGCACCTTCACACCTCAGATCAGCCCCAATTCCTGCACTTTAGAACTCAAATCGGCCCCAATTCCTGCACCTTTAGGTCTCAGCCCAGCTTAAATTCTCGTGCCATCACATCTCAGATAAGCCCCAATTTCTGCACCATCAGAAGCGCACGAGTTTTACAATATTGTTCTTCAGAAAAGCTTTTATCATTAAAAAGCCATTCTTGAGCTCCAATCAGTGGCTTTGCTTAGGCTCAGATTCTGTCATCAGTCTTCTGCAGGCAGAAGGAAGCATTCTTTAGTCTCTTTTTCAATGACCAGAGAAGTGAATTCCTTTTCCATGACCAGAGAAGTGAATTCATAAAATGCCACCATTGCTCATCACCTGAAGGGAAAGAGAGATACCGCTCCAGGTGGGTGCAATCCGGCAATCAATGTCTTCTCGGATACCAAGGGTGCAGGCAATGCAAAAAGCTATGACTAAGCACTAGTTCCCAGTGCGAAACATGTCAGTTGTACCCCCTTTTTGTCTGCTGTGACTTGTAGTGCTTTGCAATTTTTAAATAAAGGCTACCTTAACGTTTTTTTTGGAGTGCGGCTGTCCACATATTCATCCTAAAAACCACAGAGGTGATCAAATAGCACCAAAAGAAAGCTCTATTTGTGGGAAAAAAAGGACATAAATTTTGTTTTGGGTACAATGTCGCACGACCGCGCAATTGTCAGTTAAAGCGACTCAGTGCCGAATTGTAAAAAATGCTCACGTCAGGAAGGGGGTAAAATCTTCCGGGGCTGAAGTGGATAAAGTTTCCACAAAGGATGTAAAATGGCAAAATGATCTTAAAGTGTCACTAAGTCCACATCAATAAATGGTGTAGTACATGCCTGTTCATACTCGCTCACTGTGAGATTTGTTTTCTGTATTCTGTAAAAATCCTGGTTGATCCTGCAGTTCTCTATCTCCACCTTCTGTCCATGTCCCCAATTCAGCTAGGGATTTTGCAGCTGTGGTGGCAACTCTGCACATGCTCAGTTTTCAGTGAGTTTCTATGCTGAGAATTTCCTCCTTATCACATCTGAGTAGTATCGTTATATATTTAATCTGGTTGAAAAAAAAAAAAAAAAAGACAAGTCCATCTAGTTCAACCAGTAAGAAGGAAAAAAAAAAAAAAAAAGTTATACAATCATATATACACAATCCTATTCCTACAGTTCACCCAGAGAAAGGCAAACCCCCTCCAAATAAAGCATGATCCAATTTGCTTCAGCAGGGGATATTCACTGGATCAACTTTACCTATACATGTTAGTATTCAGCTATATTATGTACATTTAGGAAAGAATCCAGGCTTTTTTTTTTTTTTTAAACCAATCTACTGAGCTGGACAGAACCAGCTCTAGAGGGAGTATATTCTACGTTTTCACAGCTCTTACTGTGAAGAAGCCTTTCCATATTTGGAGATTAAATGTATTTTCCTTCAGACGTAAAATAAAGAGTGCCTCCTTGTCCTCTGTGATGATCCTAAAGTGAATAACTCAAAACACCAAGTTCCCGATATGGACCACTTATATATTTGTACATGTTGATCATATCCCCCCCTTAATCTCCTCTTCTCAAGCTGAGCTCATCCATGCCTCTTATCTCTTATCAGTTTGGTTGCTCTTTTCTACACTTTCTCCAGTTCCCCGATATCCTTTTTGTCATCTGGTACCCAAAACGGAACTGCCTATTCCAGATGAGGTCTTACTAAATGATTTGAACAGGGGCAAAATTATATCTCTCTCTCTCTGGAATCCATATCTGTCTTAATACAATAAAGGACTTTGCTTGCTTTGGAAACCGCAGCTTGGCATTGCATGCCATTATTAAGCTTATGATCACCCAGATCCTTCTCCCCCATTCATTCCCTCTGTTGTACTCCCCCTAGTATGTATGATGCAGGCATATTCTTAGTCCCCAGGTGCATAACTTTTTAATCAACGTTAAACCTCATTTACTACATAGCTGCCCAATTAAACAGTGCATTGAGGTTGGCTTGTAAATTGGAGACATCTTATAAGGACGTTATTCCACTGCATAGCTTGATGTCATCTGCAAACACTGAAATGTTACTTTTGATCTCAGACCCAATATCATTTATAAAGATATTAAAAAGTAAGGGTCCCAGCACTGAACCTTGGGGTATACCACTGATAACCTTAGACCATTCAGAGTAAGAATCATTAACCACTACTCTCCGAATTCGTTTTCTTTGCCAGTTTTCTATCCATTTACAAACTATTTCCAATCCTGTAGACTTTACCTTAGACATTAGCCGTGTGTGGGGAACTGCGTCCAAACGCTTTTGCAAAACCAAGTATACCACGTCCACAGCCACCCCTCTGTCCAAGGTTTTACTTACATTACATACATTTCATAAAAAGAAATCAGGTTTGTTTAACAACTTCTGTCTTTCATGAATCCAAGCTGTCTGTTGCTTACAATATTTTTTTCCAGCAAGAACTCCTCTACATGGTCTTTTATTAAACTTTCCAGTATCTTCCCAACTATAGACATTAAACCAACAGGTCTATAGTTACTTGGTAAAGACTTTGATCCCTTTTTAAATATAGGCACCACATTGGCCCTGTGCCAATCCAGTGGTACTAGGTCATTAACCACGTGCCATTTTTGACACTTTTTGCTGGAAAATTACTTAGAACCCCCAAACATTATATATATATATATATATATATATATATATATATATATATATATAATTTTTTTTAGCAGAGACCCTATAGAAAAAAATGGTGGGTGTTGCAATTTTTTATGTCACACGGTATTTGCGCAGCGGTTTTTCAAACGTAATTTTTTGGGAAAAAAAAAAACACTTTCATGAATAAAAACAAAAGAAACACTAAAGTTAGCCCAATTTTTTTGCATAATGTGAAAGATAATGTTACGTCGAGTAAATAGATACCCAACATGTCACGCTTTAAAATTGCATATGCCCAGCGGAATGGTGGCAAACTACGGTGCTTAAAATTCTCCATAGGCGACGCTTTAAACGCCTTTACAGGTTACCAGTTTAGAGTTGCATAGGAGCTCTGGTGCTAGAATTATGGCTCTCACTCTGATGTTCACAACAATACCTCACATGTGTGGTTCAATCCCTGTTTACATATGCGTGTGGGAGTAATGTGTGCATTTGCATTTTCACGTAAGCATGGTGGGACGGGGGCGCTGTAAATTTTTTATTCATTACAACATATATTATTATTTTTTACACATTTTTTGTACTTACTTTATTGCTATCATAAGGGATGAACAATATCCTTTGTGATAGCATGGGCCGTGACAGCTCCTCTGGCCTCCCATGTAGCCGATCAGACACAGATCGTTCTGATCGACTACTTACCTGGCCGTTGCTTGCCAGGTAACCAAAGGGGCGGAACCGGAAGTGACAAACTGCTCATTGCTCCCGGTTTCCAGGGTTACAAAGAGAGGGGAAGGACGTTAGTTCCTCTCTGTCTGTACAGGGCAGCCATCGCTGTTGGCCGCATCACTCTCGGCCTCCGCGATGGGACCGGGGAGCCCGGGAGAGGCGGCGGGTGAGTCCCCCTTCCACCACCCGCAGAAGCGATTGTGTGGCTAATTAGCCAAACAAGAGAAGAGAATCGTCGGATGAAAAGATCGATACTGGGATGATGATGCCTGTAGGTGCAGGCATCATCCCGGTATAACCACTGCAACGGGAGGACGTCTATGTACGCCCTCCCGGCGGTAAATGGTTAAAGAGTCCCAAAAAATTTGAAACAACGGCTTTTAAATGACAGCGCTCAATTCTTTTAGGATCCATGGGTGGAGTGGATGCCATCTTGCCCAGGTGCTTTATTCGCCTTTATTCTGTCTAAATATTTCTGGACCATATCCCTTTTGAGCCATCGTGGATCATTGGGGGCTGTGTCAATACCATCCTCATTATGGACATGAGCTCCCCCATGCTCCTTTGTATACACAGATCTGAAAGAAGGCATTTAATACATTTGCCTTCTCTATAGAGTCACACTTGGGGGCGTATACACAGTGGTAAATGACAGCCCACTTCCTCCCTCCTCCTCCATGCCCATTAACCAGCTAAACAGAATTGAAGGTTCGCCATTTCCTAAATGTCTTGCAGGACGATTTCATGGGTCAGGTGGTGAGTGCACCAACAAGAAACAAAGTGTTACTAGACCTACTGATTACAAACATAACAGACTCGATCACGGATATAGAAATACGGGGCAACTTAGTAAACAGCGACCACAGGTCAATTAGTTTCAGTATAAATCACAGAGCACAAGGGTAATACAAAGACACTGAATTTCAAAAGAGAAAACTTCCCTAAACTGCGCTCTTTGCTAGATGATATTAAATGGGATAAAATCCTAGGAACAAAGAACATGGGAGTGCTTTAAGAGCATACTAAAAGGTGCATTCCAACGGAAAAATACATTTAAAAGGGCTAACATTAATCCTGGGTGGCTAAACTCCAATGTAAAAATGCATATAAAAAGCAAAAGAAAAGGCCTTCAAAAAAATACAAGTGCTAAGGGGTCACTGTCAGCATTCCAACTTTATAAAGAAGGCAATAAGAAAGGTAAGCATGCAATCAGGGCGGCTGAGATAGAACTTGAAAGGCACATAGCGGTTGAGAGTATAAAAAATCCCCAAGACTTACTTTAAGTATATAAACAGTAAGAAAGTAAGGCCAAAACATATTGACCCCATAAAGGATGAAGAAGGAAATTTGGCTATAAAAGACAGAGAGAAGGCAAAGGTTTTGAATAAATTCTTATCCTCAGGCTTCACAAAGGAAACCGGGACGGGGATATAGTAACCAAGACGGTAATGTTAATTTTAATAACAAGTCACAGGAAGCACCCTCATGGCTAACAGAGCACAGAATTAGAAATAGACTTAAAATACTTAACATAAATAAGTCACCAGGTCCAGATGGCTTCCACCAGTGTCCTTAAGGAATTCAGCCAGGTGATAGCCAGACCTGTGAGAGCTGGAAGTCAGAGTAGAGGATCTGCTGCTGCATTCTTCTAGTGGAAGATCTCATCTGTGGAGAACCCTGGGGGGGAAACCAACACATCCTGCACTGTATATGTGCCCCTGACCTATGTCCATTTACTATGATCCATTCAGCATCCTACATTGGAAGTTTGTTTGCTCATTGGAGATAATATCCGGCTTTTCCTCACTCCTGACATTGGAAGGATTCATCTGCAGCAGCCACATCCCATTATCCCAGGGCGGATACATGCTCGCATGACCTTCTCTTAATTGAGAGGTCCACCAATTCTGGTAAGCACATTGCATGTGTGGGGGAGGATTGTATCGTCATCCCAGTCGGCAGAGATTTCTTCTCACTCTCTTCTATGAGGAATTTGTCTTATCGTTATCCAATGGGACATTTGAATATCTGTTTCATTTGATTGGACTGTCACATTTTATTTTATTTTATCTTAGCTATTGCGCTGCACATACCATTTATTTTACAGATAGCCAGACCATTGTTCCTAATTTTTATGGACAGTTTACTGACTGGAATGGTACCAGCTGATTGGTGAAAAGCCAACGTAGCACCAATATTTAAAAAGGGGCCAAGATACATCCCTGGGAACTACATGCCAGTTAGCCTAATATCATCAATAGTCTGCAAGCTATTGGAGGGAATGATAAAAGGGACTATATACAAGATTTTAGTAATGAAAATGAGAATCATTAGTAATCAGCATGGATTCATGAAAAATCGTTCGTCCCAATCTATTAACCTTCTATGAAGAAGTGAGCTGCCATCTAGATAAAGGAAAGCCTGTGGATGTAGTGTATCTGGATTATGCAGACATTTGGTGCAGTTTGCCACAAACGTTTATTCTACAAACTAAAGTATGTAGGCATGGACCATAGGGTGAGTACCTGGACTGAAAACTGGCTACAGGGGCAGGACCAAAGGGTGGAAAGTGGGGTCCCCCAGGGATCTGTCCTGGGACCAATCTTGTTTAAATTATCCATAAACAAGCAAACAAACAATCTAGAGAACAGGTGTCAAACACAAGGCCCGCGGGCCGAATCTGGCAATCCAGGCCATTTCATGTGGCCCTCGCCCTCCTCTGGTCCTCCTCAAGGCCCTTACTTTCTGCTTTTAAGCAATGCATCCAGCTTCTTCCTAGCAGCAGCTTAAGGAAAGGGGGGTGCAATGTGATGTAAGGGAGAGTGGGGGACTCAACTTCTGATGGTGGGTTGGCTCTTGACATCTAATGTAAGGGGAGGGGATGCGCTGGACATCTAATCTTACAGATACAACCGGCCCTTTTGAGGGCAATCATAATGCTGACGCGGCCCTCGATGAAATTGAGTTTGACACCCCTGATCTAGAGGATGGGATTAACAGCTCAATCTCCGTATTTGCAGATGATACTAAGCTGTGCAGGGCAATAACTTCTACGCAGGATGTGGAAACCTTACAAGAAGATCTAAATAAAATAATGGGGTGGGCAACTACATGGCAAATGAGGTTTAATAATGAAAAATGTAACGTAATGCATTTGAGTGTCAAAAATACGAACGCAAGTTACTCACTAGGGGGAGAACCTCTGGGGGAATCTAGGATGGAAAAGGACCTGGGGGTCCTAGTAGATGATTGGCATTGCAGGCCATTGCTGAGCCCATCTTCTGCAAGCAAAACCAACAGAATATCGGCATGCATTAAAAAGGGCATTCACCCCAGAGATAAAACAATAATTATACCGTTCTACAAGACTCTGGTCCGGCCGCATCTTGAGTATGCCGTTCAGTTCTGGGCACCAGTCCTCTGGAGGGATGTGCTGGAACTGGATAGAGTCCAGAGAAGGGCAACAAAGCTAATTAAGGGACTGGAGGACCTTAGCTATGGGGAAAGACTACAAGCATTGAACTTATTCTCTCTGGAGAGGAGATGCTTGAGAGGGGATATGATATCAATGTACAAATACCGTACTGGTGACCCTAGCATAGGGAAAAAATGTTTCAGTGAAAAGGGAATTTAAAGACACACAGCCATTCACTAAAACTGGAAGAGAAGTGGTTTAATCGAGCACATCCAGCAGAATTCTGACAATTTTGCCTGCGATTCCAAATAGCGATGTGTGAATGAAGCCCTAAGCCTCGTAGACACAGTACGATAGTTGGCCAACCGAGCATCTGATTTTTGTCAAAAGGGCGTGTGCCAGGATCTTGTCTTGCATACTATCGTTACACAATTGTTGTGCCACAAACACGAACAGTGGGATGAATGCCAAGCTTACAGACAACTAAAACGATAATTGGTGTCATGCTGCTGGTTTTGCCTATAAGCTTGCATTCACACTTTTGCTAATCGGGAACAAGCGTTCCTGCTTGCGATTTTGGTTGATTTGCATTTTTGCATCCATTCGCTTGAGTGGGCTGCCCTATGTGCATTTGTCACCCAAAAAGGAAGTTCCTGCTCCTTTTCAGGTGAAAAGCTTCATGCGAGCTTCAAAAAGGCACAGATTATGGCACAATCTTGTTGCAGAATTGCTGCAGAATTGCATTGCGTTTGGGGTGCCATTAAAAGGATAATGGCACCCAAATACGCAATGCGCGCTGTGCAGTGGTCGCCACATGATTTAAAAACCCTGCCAGAATTCTGACGATTTTGCCTGCGATTCCAAAATGCGATGTGTGAATGAAGCCCTAAGCCTCGTACACACGGTACGATTGTTGGCCAACCGAGCATCTGATTTTTGTCAAAAGGGCGTGTGCCAGGATCTTGTCTTCTATACTAACGTTACACAATTGTCGTGCCACAAAGACGAACATAGTGACGTTCTACGAGGCATTTCAGCTCTTGAGTGCCACCCTTTGGGCCCCTTCTGCTAATTTTGTGTTTGGTGAGCATTGATTCTGAGCATACGTGTTTGTACATTCGACTTTTGGGTGATGGATTTGTGTACTGACTATATGAAAATCAGATGTCAAACCGTTGTCCGCCAAAACTTTTCTAGCATGTCATCCAACATTTGTTGGCCGAAATTTGGACAACAATTGTCAAAAGGAGCGTATCAATGGTCAGATTTTAGGACAACAGTCTGTCAACAGACAATCCCCTCCCAACAATCTGTATTGTGTGTATGAGGCTTAAGGCCTCATACACAGATGATGATTTTCTGCAGATTTAAGAGTTTTAATATGCATGCAATTAGACAGGCCCTTGCACTACATAGTTTTGGTAAATCTGAAGACAAAAATCTGCAGAAAATCTAATAGTGTGTATGGAGCCTTATGCCGCGTACACACGGCCGTTTTTCTCGTCGAACATTTTTCCCATTCAACGAGAAAAACGATAGTCTGTGGGCTTTCTGTCGTTTTTTTCGACGAGAAAAACGGCATTAAAAACGACGAGAAAAATTAGAACATGTTCTAATTTTTCTCGTTGTTTTTTTTGGCATGTTTTCTGCGGCAGTGTTTCCCATAGTGAAACACTGCCGCGGAGCCCACAGACGGTCGTTTTTCTCGTCAAGAGAAAAAATGACGTGAAAAACGACCGTGTGTGGGGAACAAGCTGTTCCCCCGTTTTAAATGACATTATTCACGGCGGTTTTTTAACCGCCGTGAATAATGATCGTGTGTACGCGGCATTAGACTTGGCCCTAGTTTTGGTTGGCAGCATCAGACAACTAGCAACCTCTGGAGGAATCCTAAAGCTAGCCATACATTATACAATTTTCTTATTCAATTTCCTTTAAATTACCCTTCAACCATAGTGAAATGGCCTACCTGATTGCATACAGATTGAAAGTGTTTAGGTTTGACCTCATATTATATGGTTTTGGTGAATCTAAAGCCTCATACACACAATCAGATTTTCTGCAGACAAAGTGTAGGACTTTTGTCCTAAGGGCGTTAGCCAGGAACTTGTATTGCATACAAACTGCAAAGAATTGTCAGCCAACAAACACGAAACTACGTGGTTTTTCAGCGCCACCATTTGGGCAACTTCTGCCAATGTTGTGTTATGGTTAGCATTGCTTCTGAGTAGGGATGAGCTTCGAGTTCGAGTCGAACTCATGTTCGACTCGAACATTGCCTGTTCGCCCGTTCGCCGAACAGCGAACAAATTGGGGTGTTCGCGGCAAATTCGAAAAATCTATGGGAGAAATCTAAAGTGCTAATTATAAAGCCTACAATGCAAGTTATTGTCCTAAAAAGTGTTTGGGGACCCGGGTCCTGCCCCAGGGGACATGTATCAATGCAAAAAAAAGTTTTAAAAACGGCCGTTTTTTCGGGAGCAGTGATTTTAATAATGCTTAAAGTGAAACAATAAAAGTGAAATATTCCTTTAAATTTCGTACCTGGGGGGTGTGTATGATATGCATGTAAAGTGGCGCATGTTTCCCGTGCTTAGAACTGTCCCTGCACAAAATGTCATTTTTGAAGGAAAAAAAGTCATTTAAAACTCACTCGCGGCTATTAATGAATTGTCGGCTCCCGGCAATACATACAAAAGTCATTGATAAAAAAAAAAAAAAGCGTGGGGGTTCCCCAGAATTCAATTACCAGGCCCTTCAGATCTGGCATGGATTTTAAGGGGAACTCCACCCCAAATTAAAAAAAAAAATGGCGTGGAGTTCCCCTAAAAATCCATACCAGACCCCTTATCCGAGCACGCAACCTGGCCGGCCGCAGGGGAAGAGGGGGGGACGAGAGAGCGCCCCCCCTCCCTCCTGAACCGTACCAAGCCACATGCCCTCAACATGGGGAGGATGTCCCCATGTTGATGGGGACAAGGGCCTCATCCCCACAACCCTTGCCCGGTGGTTGTGGGGGTCTGCGGGCGGGGGGCTTATCGGAATCTGGAAGACCCCTTTAACAAACCCCTACCATTTCACGAAGAAAGCGTAATTTAAAAAAAAAAAAAAACACACAAACACCTTGAAAAAGTCCTTTATTAAAAAAAATTTAAATAAAACATTCCAGCGGTGAAATCCAGTGTCCTGCGGCGATCCCGATGTCCAGCGCTGTCCTTCATTGGTTGTGCCTGAGCGGACCTGATGGGGAACTCCCTCTCAGTGTTTTAAATGTATAGACCCGCCCCTTCTAAAGTTCCCCATCAGGTCCGCTCAGCGGACCAGATGCGGAACATGAGAAGGGGCGGGTCTATACATGTATTACACAGTGAAGGGAGTTCCCCATCGGGTCCGCCCCCTCGGTATGTCAGACCCGCCTACGTCATTGGCCTGAGCGGGGAAACTTCCTTCACTGTGTAAATTTAAATTACACAGTGAAGGAAGTTCCCCGCTCAAGCCAATGACGTAGGCGGGTCCGACATACCGAGGGGGCGGACCCGATGGGGAACTGCTCTCACTTTGGTAATACATGTATAGACCCGCCCCTTCTCATGTTCCGCATCTGGTCCGCTGAGCGGACCTGATGGGGAACTTTAGAAGGGGCGGGTCTATACATTTAAAACACTGAGAGGGAGTTCCCCATCAGGTCCGCTCAGGCACAACCAATGAAGGACAGCGCTGGACATCGGAATCGCCGCGGGACACTGGATTTCACCGCTTTTTTTTTTTTTTTTTTTAATAAAGGACTTTTTCAAGGGGTTTGTGTGTTTTTTTAAACATTTTTTTACGCTTTCTTCGTGAAATGGTAGGGGTACAATGTACCCCTTACCAATTCACATAGGGGGGGGCGGGATCTGGGGGTCCCCTTTGTTAAAGGGGTCTTCCAGATTCCGATAAGCCCCCCGCCCGCAGACCCCCCACAACCACCGGGCAAGGGTTGTGGGGATGAGGCCCTTGTCCCCATCAACATGGGGACATCCTCCCCATGTTGAGGGCATGTGGCCTGGTACGGTTCAGGAGGGAGGGGGGGCCGCTCTCTCGTCCCCCCCTCTTCCCCTGCGGCCGGCCAGGTTGCGTGCTCGGATAAGGGGTCTGGTATGGATTTTTAGGGGGACTCCACGCCATTTTTTTTAAAATTTGGGGTGGAGTTCCCCTTAAAATCCATGCCAGATCTGAAGGGCCTGGAATGGATATTTGGGGGAACCCCACGTCATTTTTTTTTTAAATTTGCGGCGGGGTTCCCCTTAATATCCATTCCAGACCTGAAGGGCCTGGTAATTGAATTCTGGGGAACCCCCACGCTTTTTTTTATCAATGACTTTTGTATGTATTGCCGGGAGCCGACAATTCATTAATAGCCGCGAGTGAGTTTTAAATGACTTTTTTTCTTTCAAAAATGAAATTTTTTGCAGGGACAGTTCTAAGCACGGGAAACATGCGCCACTTTACATGCATATCATACACACCCCCCAGGTACGAAATTTAAAGGAATATTTCACTTTTATTTTTTCATTTTAAGCATTATTAAAATCACTGCTCCCGAAAAAACTGCCGTTTTTAAAACTTTTTTTTGCATTGATACATGTCCCCTGGGGCAGGACCCGGGTCCCCAAACACTTTTTAGGACAATAACTTGCATATTAGCCTTTATAATTAACACTTTAGATTTCGAACGTTCGAGTCCATTGTATTTAATAGGGTTCTAAAGTTCACACGAACATTTTGTCTGTTCGCAGGTTCTGGTGCGAACCGAACAGGGGGGTGTTGGGCTCATCCCTGCTTCTGAGCATGCATGTTTGTACTTTGGACTTGTGTAAACACGATCAGATAATCCATCAACACACATTTGTTGGCAGACAATTTTGAAGCATGCTATCCAACATTTGTTGCCAGAAAAAATACAACAATTGTCCGATGGAGCATACAAACGGTCGGATTTTCTGACAACATCCTGTCATCACACAATTCCCATCGGATAATCCGATCGTGTGTACAGGCCTTAACCACTTAACGACCGCTCACTGTATATATACGTCGGCAGAATGGCACCGACAGGCACAATCACGTACAGTGTACGTGATCACCTTTGTACAGTTGGGGGGTCCGATCGCTCCCGGCGAATGAAAATGCTCCCTCTGCCTGTGTAATGTAAACACAGGCAGAGGAAGTGATGTCATCTCTCCTCGTGTCGGTCTTTTCGTTCCCGGCGCCGAGGAGAGAAGAAGCAGGTTAGTGCACCAACAGTCCACTGACACATAGGCACACATTTCACCCCCCAGTCACCCCCAGATCACCCCCCAGGTCACAGTGTCACTGATTGCAGAAATCATTTATTTTACTGATCACTGCATTTAGTGTCATCTATGACAGTAAAAAGTTGCAGGGCAGTTAGATTTAGGCCCCTTTAGGTCCAGGGTAGCCCCCCAACCCCCCCTAATAAAGGTTTAACCCCTTGATCGCCCCCCAGGTAACCCTTTCACCCTCTAACGCCAGCGTCACTAAGCGATCGTATTTCTGATCGCTGTATTTAGTGTCGGTGGTGCCCTAGATAGCCAGTTATTTATTTTTAGTTTCGCCGCAGGTTTTTATAGCGCCAGGTACCCCCATATATTATTTTAACCCCCTGATTGCCCCTAGAGTTAACCCTTTCACCAGTGATCACCGTATAAGCGTCACTGGTGACACTGGTTACCCAGTTAGTTATTTAGTTATTTAGGTAACCCGTCAGGTTTTTATATAGCGTCGGGTACCCCCATATTTAACCTAATAAAGGTTTTAACCCCCTGATTGCCCCTAGTTAACCCTTTCACCAGTGATCACCATATAAAGGTTACGGGTGACGCTGGTTGGTTAGTTTGCTTTTTATAGCATCAGGGCACCCGCCGTATATAACCCAATAAAGGTTTAACACCCTGATCGCCCGGCGGGTGAGATCAATTAGGTTTTAGCGCCAGAGAGGGTCCGCGTCGCCCCAGGCAGCGTTAGGTTAGTGCCAGTAACGCTAACACCCACGCGCAAAGCATACACCTCCCTTAGTGGTATAGTATCTGATCAGATCTATACTAGCGTCCCCAGCGGTTTAGGGTTCCCAAAAACACAGTGTTAGCGGGATCAGCCCAGATACCTGCTAGCACCTGCGTTTAGCCCCTCCGCCCAGCCCAGCCCACCCAAGTGCAGTATCGATCGATCACTGTCACTTACCAAACACAAAACACATAACTGCAGCGTTCAGAGAGACAGGCCTGATCCCTGCGATCGCTAACAGTTTTTATTGTAGCGTTTGATATATTTGCTGACAACAGTCAGGTGCTTTTTTTCCTGTGAATCTTACTAGTGTACCCCTAAATTTAGAGCCCAAAATGGCAAGTCGAAGGTACACTAGTAAAGAGGCCTACGAGATTCTGAGCATGACAGATAGTGAAGAGGAGGTCACGTATCTGTCAGATTCAGGCTCAGAATATCTTCCCGTAGAAGACAGTGACGTCAGCGGCCCCACGTCAGATAGCTCTGACGACGAAGTTGAGGTCCCTGCTAAGGTCAGGCGTACCCGATCCCGATCTTCTGAGGTTGTTGAGGAGCAAGAACCGCAGGGCTCTCGTATCATGGAGCAGAGGAGTACTGGCGCCGCTATTCCTTCTGGTGAATTGGCAAGCACCAGTGGCCTAGTACAGCCTGGGCGTACATCCAGCACTGCAGTATCACGTGGTGACGTGACGAGTCCCATAAGTGCAGTTCAAGCTGGCGAGGTGGCAAGCACAAGTAGTGTCCCGCTGCCACCAATAAGAAGACAAAGGCAGGCCCGTCGTACCCATAGTGCTCTTCCTGCAGAATTCGCCTATCCTGATTGGGTCCCCACCACTTCTGCAGAACCCGTACTTCCCCCATTCACTGCCCAACCCGGTATTCAGGTGGAAACAGCTGATTTTATGCCAATTGATTATTATTCGCTGTTTTTCACGGAAGATCTCTATAGATCTATTGTGGACCAGAGTAATTTATATGCTGGTCAATTCATCGCCGCTAATCCCCAGTTGCCTTCCATTGCCAAAGATTGGAAACAAATTACGGTTTCCGAATTTAAGACCTTTCTGGGCCTTTCCCTCAACATGGGCACACATAAATTCCCGTCATTGCGTGCTTATTGGTCCACGCACCCAATTGACCACATGCCCGTGTTCTCTGCCTCCATGCCCAGGAAACGATACGAGCAGATCTTGCGGTTCATGCACTTCAACGACAATGAACTTTGTCGTCCACGTGGGGACCCTGAATACGACCGGCTCTATAAAATTCGGCCCCTCATAAACCACTTCAACGAACGTTTTGCAGCCTTGTTTACTCCCGATCAAGTTGTCTGCATTGATGAGTCCCTGACTAAATTTTCTGGCCATTTGGCTTTCAAGCAGTACCTTCCCAGCAAGCGTGCCAGATACGGGGTCAAGCTCTATAAGTTCTGTGACAGGGCAACAGGCTATGTATGGAGCTTTATGGTTTATGAGGGAAAAGATAGTCAGGTTGAGCCGGTCAACTGCCCAGATTACATAGGGAGCGCTGGCAAGATAGTGCGGAAATTGGTGTCACCCTTATTCGGAAAGGGGTACCACTTGTATGTGGACAATTATTACACGAGCGTGCCACTGTTTAGTCACTTGTTTGATCATAAGATTGGAGCATGTGGCACCGTGCGACCTAATCGCTGGGGCTTTCCCCAGCGGCTTGTAGATGCCCGTCTTAGGCTGGGGGAGAGAGCCTGCGTAAAGTGTAATAACTTGCTCGCTATGAAGTGGAGGGACAATAAGAATGTTTTCCTTCTTACCTCCCTTCATGCAGACACGACAGTCCAAATTCCTACGGCGACTGGTGTTGTGGAGAAACCCCTCTGTGTCCACGAATATAACAAAAATATGGGAGGGGTGGACCTCAACGACCAGTTGTTGGCGCCGTATCTAATTGACCGTAAGGCGAGACGCTGGTACAACAAAGTGTCTCTATCCTTATTTCAATTGGCTTTGCTGAACGCTCATGTGCTATACAGAGCTTCAGGCGGGACTTTATCTCTTCTAAAATTCCAGAATGAGATTGTCACAGAACTCCTGTATCCAGGCGGTTCTGCACCTCACCATCCCCAACCAAATGCAGTAAGCCGGCTGCATGAGAGGCATTATTCGTATGTCCTCCCGAGTACCCCTACCCAACGAACCCCCCAAAAAGATGTCGTGACTGTAGCAAGCGCGGATTTAGGCGTGACACCCGTTATTATTGTCCACTCTGTCCTGACAAGCCTGGTCTTTGCCTTGGTGAATGTTTTGAACGCTACCACTCAAAAGTGAAGTTTTAGCGTAGGGTACAGCATTTCACAGACTAGGACACACTTACACAGGGTCTCCCAAGATGCAATTACATTTTGAGAGACCCGAACTATTACAGTTGTTAAAGTTACAAAAAAAAAAAGTGTAAAAAAGAAAAAAAAAAAAAAGGAAAAAACAAAACACAAAAAAAAATAAAAGAAAAAAAAAAATAGTTGTAGTTTTATTGTTCTCTCTCTCTCTATTTTCTCTCTATTGTTCTGCTCTTTTTTACTGTATTCTATTCTGCAATGTTTTATCATGCTTGCTTTTCAGGTATGTAATTTTTTGTTTTCAGGTGCGCCATTCAGTTGCAGCGCGGATCTATTTATCTTGACAGCAACAGCGTTTGCTCCCACGATACATAAAGCTGTGACTCCAACGCTGTAGGAGGTGATTTCACCACCACAGTTTAAAAAAAGAGCATATATGCCGAAGCATGGGGGCAGCAGGGGCGGAGGAGCGATTTTGCTCCTAATGCCGCGTACATACGGTCGAAATTCCGACGGAGGCTTGCCCGTGGAAAAGTCCGACCGTGTGTACGCGGCATAACCTTTTATGCCGCGTACATACGGTCGAAATTCTGACGAAGGCTTGCCCGTGGAAAAGTCCGACCGTGTGTACGCTGCATAACTTTTTTGCGGGAGCATGCCCCCATGCTTCGGCATATATATATTTTAGGCACAGGTTGCGTTAAAAAAATGTTTTATTTTTTACTAGGTTTTGTTTTGGTATTTGCTTTGCAGGTATGGTATGGTAAGGTCTTACTGTTGTACTGTAATGTTACTTTGTTTTAATGTTAACCATCATTTGCTTAGCAGGTACGCCATTCAGTTGCAGAGCGGATCTATTTATCTTGACAGCAACAGCGTTTTCTCCCACGATACATAAAGCCGTGACTCCAACGCTGTAGGAGGTGATTTCACCACCACAGTTAAAAAAAAGAGCATCTATGCCGAAGCATGGGGGCAGCAGGGGCGGATGAGCGATTTTGCTCCTAATGCCGCGTATATACGGTCGAAATTCCGACGGAGGCTTGCCCGTGGAAAAGTCAGACCGTGTGTACGCGGCATAACTTTTTTGCGGGAGGATGCCCCCATGCTTCGGCATATATGCCCATCATTAGAAGTGGGTGGATGAAGGGCGGTATTCTAATGATGGGCATACCCACCAATCAATCTCTTTTTTTCGTTCAGCCAACAGGCTGCATGAAAAAAAAGATTACAATACATGTCCATCAAGGACCAGCAACGTACTGGTATGTTGCTGGACTTTGAATGGTTATACCAGAATGATGCCTGTAGGTTTAGGTATCATCTTGGTATCATTCTTTTCAGCCAGTGGCCGGCTTTCATGTAAAAGCAATTCTAGCAGATAATTAGCCTCTAGACTGCTTTTACAAGCAGTGGGAAGGAATGCCCCCCCCCCCGGATATAAACAGCGCCATTGGGAAATTGGGAAAGCATTTTATCACACCGATCTTGGTGTGGTCAGATGCTTTGAGGGCAGAGGAAAGATCTAGGGTCTAACCCCCCAATTTGTTTTCAAAAAAAGAGTACCTGTCACTACTTATTGCTATCATAGGGGATATTTACATTCCCTGAGATAACAATAAAAATGGTAAAAAAAAAAATATGGAAGAAACAGTTTAAAAATCAAATAAAAAATCAAAATAAATAATTAAAAAAAAAAAAAAAAAAGCACCGCTGCCCCCCCCCCCCTGCTCTTGCGCAAAAGCGAACGCAAGCGTCGGTCTAGCGTCATATGTAAACAGCAATTGCATCATGCATGTGAGGTATCACCGCGAAGGTCAGATCGAGGGCAGTCATTTTAGCAGTAGACCTCCTCTGTAAATCTAACGTGGTAACCTGTAAAGGCTTTTAAATGCTTTTAAAAATGAATGTAGTTTGTCGCCGCTGCGCGTTTGTGCGCAATTTTAAAGCATGTCGTGTTTGGTATCCATGTACTCGGCCTAAGATCATCTTTTTTATTTCATCAAACATTTGGGCAATATAGTGTTTTTTAGTGCATTAAAAATAAAAAAAGTGTGTTTTTCCCCCAAAAAATGCGTTTGAAAAATCGCTGCGCAAATACTGTGTGAAAAAAAAAATGCAACACCCACTATTTTAATCTGTAGGGCCTTTGCTTTAAAAAAATATATAATGTTTGGGGGTTCAACATAATTTTCTTGCAAAAAATTTTTTTTTTTCATGTAAACAAAAAGTGTCAGAAAGGGCTTTGTCTTCAAGTGGTTAGAAGAGTGGATGATGTGTGACATAAGCTTCCTAATGTTGTGCATAAAATGCCAGGACAGTTCAAAACCCCCCCAAATGACCCCATTTTGGAAAGTACACACCTCAAACTATTTGCTGAGAGGCATGTTGAGCCCATTGAATATATTTTTTTTTTGTCCCAAGTGATTGAATAATGACAAAAAGAAGAAAAAAAAATGTACAAAAAGTTGTCACTAAATGATATATTGCTCACACATGCCATGGTTATATGTGGAATTGCACCCCAAAATACATTCTGTTGCTTCTCCTGAGTACGGGGATACCACATGTGTGAGACATTTTGGGAGCCTAGTCGCGTACGGGACCCCGAAAACCAAGCACCGCCTTCAGGATTTCTATGGGTGTAAATTTTTGATTTCACTCCTCACTGCCTATCACAGTTTCGGAGGCCATGGAATGCCCAGATGGCACAAAACCCCCCCAAATGACCCCATTTTGGAAAGTAGACACCCCAAGCTATTTGCTGAGAGGTATGTTGAGTATTTTGCAGATCTCGCTTTTTGTCACAGTTTTGAAAATTGAAAAAAGAAAAAAAAATATGTCTTTCTTCATTTTCAAAACAAATGAGAGCTGTAAAATACTCACCATGCCTCTCAGCAAATAGCTTGGGGTGTCTACTTTCCAAAATGGGGTCATTTGTGGGGGTTTTGGGCTATCTTGGCATTTTATGGCCTTCAAAACTGTGATAGGTAGTGAGGAGTGAAATCAAAAATTTGTGCCCTTAGAAATCCTGAAGGCGGTGCTTGGTTTTCAGGGGCCCGTACGCGGCTAGGCTCTCAAAAAGTCCCACACATGTGGTATCCCCGTACTCAGGAGAAGCAGCCAAATGTATTTTGGGGTGCAATTCCGCATATAACCATGGCATGTTTGAGCAATATATCATTTAGTGACAACTTTTTGTACATTTTTTTTTGTCATTATTCAATCACTTGGGACAAAAAAAAAATATTCAATGGGCTCAACATGCCTCTCAGCAATTTCCTTGGGGTGTCTACTTTCCAAAATGGGGTCATTTGGGGGGTTTTGTGCTATCTTGGCATTTTATGGCCTTCAAAACTGTGATAGGTAGTGAGGAGTGAAATCAAAAATTTATGCCCTTAGAAATCCTGAAGGCGGTGCTTGGTTTTCGGGGGCCCGTACGCGGCTAGGCTCTCAAAAAGTCCCACACATGTGGTATCCCTGTACTCAGGAGAAGCAGCCAAATGTATTTTGGGTGCAATTCCACATATAACCATGGCATGTGTGAGCAATATATCATTTAGTGACAACTTTTTGTAAATTTTTTTTTTCTTTTTGTCATTATTCAATCACTTGGGACAAAAAAAAGAATATTCAATGGGCTCAACATGCCTCTCAGCAATTTCCTTGGGGTGTCTACTTTCCAAAATGGGGTCATTTTGGGGGGTTTTGTGCCATCTTGGCATTTTATGGCCTTCAAAACTGTGATAGGTAGTGAGGAGTGAAATCAAAAATGTATGCCCTTAGAAACCTTGAAGGCGGTGCTTGGTTTTTGGGGTCCCGTACGCGGCTAGGCTCCCAAAAAGTCCCACACATGTGGTATCCCCGTACTCAGGAGAAGCAGCAGAATGTATTTTAGGGTGTAATTCCACATATGCCCATGGCATGTGTGAGCAATATATCATTTAGTGACAACTTTGTGCAAAAAAAAAAAAAGTTTGTCATATTCCCGCAACTTGTGGCAAAATATAAAATATTCCATGAACCCAACATGCCTCTCAGTAAATAGCTTGGGGTGTCTACTTTCCAAAATGGGGTCATTTGGGGGGGTTTTGTGCTATTTTGGCATTTTATGGCCTTCAAAACTGTGATAGGTAGTGAGGAGTGAAATCAAAAATTTACGCCCTTAGAAATCCTGAAGGCGGTGCTTGGTTTCCGGGGTCCCGTACGCGGCTAGGCTCCTAAAAAGTCCCACACATGTGGTATCCCCGTACTCAGGAGAAGCAGCAGAATGTATTTTGGGGTGCAATTCCACATATAACCATGGCATGTGTGAGCAATATATCATTTAGTTACAACTTTTTGAATTTTTTTTTTTTTTTTGTCATTATTCAATCACTTGGGACAAAAAAAAAAATATTCAATGGGCTCAACATGCCTCTCAGCAATTTCCTTGGGGTGTCTGCTTTCCAAAATGGGGTCATTTGTGGGGGGGGGGGGGTTTGTACTGCCCTGCCATTTTAGCACCTCAAGAAATGAGATAGGCAGTCATAAATTTAAAGCTGTGTAAATTCCAGAAAATGTACCCTAGTTTGTAAACGCTATAACTTTTGCGCAAACCAATAAATATACGCTTATTGACATTTTTTTTACTAAAGACATGTGGCTGAATACATTTTGGCCTAAATGTATGACTAAAATTGAGTTTATTCGATTTTTCTTATAACAAAAATTAGAAAATATCATTTTTTTTCAAAATTTTCGGTCTTTTTCCGTTTATATCGCAAAAAATAAAAATCGCAGAGGCAATCAAATACCATTAAAAGAAAGCTCTATTTGTGGGAAGAAAAGGACGCAAATTTCGTTTGGGTACAACATTGCATGTCTGCACAATTTACAGTTAAAGCAGCGCAGTGCAAAATTCTGAAATCACCTCTGGTCCTCTAGCTACCAAATGGTCCGGGGCTTAAGTGGTTAAAGGAAAATTATACAAGAAACTTGTATAATGTATGGCCAGCCAAAGGCTCCATTCACACCTGGGCGTTCTGGAATCGCGGGCAGAATTGGTCGATATTGCCCACGATTCCAGAATCATGGAAAAACATGGGGACGTGTTTGCGATGCCATTGTTTGTTAAATCACGCTGCAATCGTGGCAAAATTGCAATGTGCTAAGCTTGGTCACCCAAAAAAGGAGCAGGAACTAATTTTGGGCGACAGTGTCTCGGTTTGCCGCAATTTATCGCGTGACAAAAATCGCACCACGATTGGAATGCCATTAAGAAGTAATAGCATTGCTAACGCATCCCACGTTTTTCCGGTATGCCCAGGTACCAATGGCGCCTAAGGAAACCCTGGTTAAAAATGGCTGAATTTGATAGATAGGAGCCCCTTACTAGTTTTACTATGGGGCCCCATCATACATGGTGCAGGCTTCTGTTCCTATGTCTGCCATCCATAGTAGTCACATCTCCCCCCACTTTGTACAAGAAATCTCCATACATCGGCTCTGCGTCCAGTTCCAGTGGCTCCATTTCTGGGGGGTGTCTGTGCATTAAAAGTTTATAAGGAACTGTAAAATTATTGCTTTTCATTTTGTAAAATTGCGATCTTAAAGTGCAGAGCCAAATAAAAAAATAAAAAAAAGCCTAAAGACGTGCAGCAAATAAATACTTAAAGCGAGGGGAGAGCGGAATTCTGAGTTTTTATTTCCCCAAAATGAGGCAGTTTTTAGTGTCCTTTAAAAAAGGTACAATGGATTATATTTGTTCCATACCCTACCTGTGTCATTAATTCAAACTGACCTCCAAACATTTCAAAACAGAATTCTCCAGTTTATTTGGGGGGATAAGAGGCCTAGGGTGAAAAGAGGAACAATGTACACTTCAAAACTAAAAGGGGGACTGGGCCTGCCTGATCTGTTGAAATACTTTTATTCAGCCCAGCTGGCCCACCTCTCTAGGTTCCACTCACAACAACCCCGGGCAATATGGATGGCCATGGAATCTTATTCCTGTCGCCCTGCGCTAATTTCCCATATTATGTGGCTCCCCAAGAAGGAAAGGCCAATTATTTTATGTCCCACCCTCTCCTTCTCTTTAGAAATTTGGTATAGACTCTCGAGGACGCAGAAATGTAAATCACCCCACAATCCATTAGCACCTCTATTGAGAAATAGGGAAATTCACCCCGGACCTCACTCCCCTCGCTTTCGAATGGTGCACCAATAAGGGCCTAATGCGGACATCTGATATTTGTGATCATAAGTGTATATTATCGGAAAGTTCTCTGATAGAAGAATATCAAATGCCACCCACTGAACGCTATACGTTTACCCAAATACACCATTATGTACAAACTGTGGCTCGTAAGGGTGATTTGATGACAATGACTCCTATGGAACATTTGTGTAGGCAATATTATAAAATCAGGGGACACATTTCAGCTATATATACTATTCTGATGAGCGTCCCGACTAAACTGAGCTATATGCTCCAATGGGAACACGATCTTCAGGAAACCCTTGATCTTGAGTAATGGCACGCACTGTCAGAGACTGCGTCTGGTTCGCTCACCAATACCTCTATAATAGAAGCCAACTACAAAGTTTTACCAAGATGGTATATGGTACCGGCCAGACTGGCCACCTTTGTACCCGGTGCCACCTCGGGGGGGGGGGTTTAGGGGATGCGGCCAGGTGGGATCCACCTATCATGTATGGTGGACGTGCCCCAAGGTCAGAAGATTTTGGATAAGGGTCCACAACTTTATATATACCCTCACCCAGATGAATTTGACAAAATCCGCAAAACACACACACGCTAGGTGGCAGGGTAGTTAAAGTGTCTAAACACCAAAGACGGCTTCTCACATTCATATTTATTTCAGCTAAAATAACTATAGCCAGAAATTGGAAGTCAGCGGCCCTACCCTTTGACCCGCTTAAAAACAAATTGTCATGGCTTATGTTGAACGAAAGATTAAAGAGGAGGTAAACCCTGATGGGTTTTACTTCCTCTTTTGATCGCTGCAAAGCCTGCAAATTAAAAGCATAATGGGCTAGTATGCATCGCATACTAGCCCATTATGTGCCACTTACCTGCAAAAGAATCCAGCGATGTCCCCTGTGTAGGCAGTGTCCATCTTCTGGCCCCTCTTCCTTCCGGGCCATGGACTCCAGCTCTGTGATTCGCCGGAGGCGTGTGACGTCACTCCCGCGCATGCGCACGGGAGCTGCGATTAAAGCCACAGGCTAGGGAAGAAACGGCACTTAGTTTTGTTTCTTCCCCCCGAAAGCGTCGTTGGAATTTTCGGCGGACTACAAGTGAAATATCTCCTAAACGGTGCACGTTTAGGAGATATTTCCACTACCTATAGGTAAGCCTTATTCTAGGCTTATAGAAGTCCAAGAAGTGGGTTTACAACCACTTTAACAGCACTGGTACAAGATAAGATGAAGTTGTTTATTAAAGTATGGGACCCATGGATTAGATATCTGACAAATGATCCCAGAACGATTACAAATTAGATTGAACCCGCAAGATAAGTGCCTGAGCACAGAGCTTTGCTCCCCTCCTTCCCCCCCTCCCTTCCCCTTCTTCTCTTTCCCCCCTGCAAAAATCCCTTTTTTTTGCTCCACCCCCCCCCTCCTCTTTAACTTTTATTTGTTTGGTCTAGATATTTGTTTTTCCTCACCCTCGGGGAGACATTGTTCATTTAAGATGCTGAGGGTGCTCCCCACTGCTGGAAGAGCTGGACTCCCCCGATAGATAGATGGGGAGCTGGCTTTTCCCGGCGGAAGGAGCACACTCTATGGGTGATGATGGGGAGCATGCATCAGGTCCTGTACTAAGTTGTATGATATACAGACGAAAACATCAATGGAACATGGCCTGTGCACTACAAATATTGGTGTCAGTGTTGCCAACCGTCCGTATATTTACGGACAGCACGTAAAAACGAATCATTTTTTTGATGTCCGTTAATGTCCGTGATAGGACAAAAGTGCACGTAAAAATAGCCGTGACCTATCGGCTTTGAACTGCGCATGCTCCCCGACTTCCGAGCACATCAGAACCTGTATTCGGCCAGCGCCGGCGGGCGGGACCACCGGGGGGGGGGCGGATTTGACAGAGGCTGTGCGGCGCGTACTATTGTCAGGGATGCAAGTGATGTCATGGCGCATCCCGCCAGGCGCGCGGCGCCAGCCTTTGAAAATAGTCACCATCACCATACATGAGGCAGGAGCTGAGCAGGCGGAATGGAGGAGCCCAGCCCAGCCCCGCCCCCACAGAAGAAGTTGACCAGCTCAGGCAAGCCTTCCTTGCTTTAAGGTAATAAAGCTGGTGGTGGCAGGACGGAAGTGGTGGGGGCATGAAGTGATGGTGGCAGGAGGTTATTGTTGCAGAAGGTGGTGGTGGTGTTTGGGGCAGGAGGTGATGGTGCCAAGAGCTGGCAGGAGGTGGGAGTGGTGGGTGCAGGAGGTGATGGTGGCAAGAGCTAGCAGGAGGTGGTGGTGGATGGAGCTGGTGGTGGTGGGTGCAGGAGTTGGTGGTGGGGGCAGAAGGTCATGGTGGCAAGAGCTAGCAGGAGGTGGTGGTGGCAGAAGGTGGTGTGGCAGAAGGTGGTGGGTGCAGGTGGTGGTGGCAGAAGGTGGTGGTGGTGGGGGCAGGAGGTCATGGTGGCAAGAGCTGGCAGGAGGTGGTGGTGGCAGAAGGTGGTGGTGGCTGGAGCTGGTGGTGGTGGGGGCAGGAGGTGATGGTGGCAAGAGCTGACAGGAGCTGATTGTGGCAGGAGGTGGGGGTGGTGGGTGCAGGAGGTGGTGGTGGTGGGGGCAGGAGGTGATTGTGGCAGGACGTGGTGGTGGAGGTGATGGCAGGAGGTGGTGGGGGCATGAGGTGATGGTGGCAAGAGCTAGCAGGAGGTGATGGTGGCAGGAGCTGGTGGGGGCAAGGGATGATGGGGGCAGGAGATGGCAAGAGCTGGCAGGAGGTGATGGTGGCAAGAGCTGAGAGGAGTTGATTGTGGCAGGAGGTGGTGGTGGTGGGTGCAGGAGGTGATGGTGGCAAAAGCTGGCAGGAGGTGGTGGTGGCAGAAGGTGGTGGTGGTGGGGCAGGAGGTGATTGTGGCAGAATGTGGTGGTGGAGGTGATGGCAGGAGCTGGTGGGTGCAGGTGGTGGTGGCAAGAGCTGGCAGGAGGTGATGGTGGCAGGAGCTGGTGGGGGCAAGGGATGATGGGGGCAGGAGATGATGTGGGCAGGAGGTGGTGGTGGCAAGAGGTAGTGGGGGCAGGAAGTGATGGTGGCAAGAGCTGGCAGGAGGTGGGGGTGGTGGGGCAGGAGGTGATTGTGGCAGGACGTGGTGGTGGAGGTGATGGCAGGAGCTGGTGGGTGCGGGTGGTGGGGGCAGGAGGTGATGGGGGCAAGGGATGATGGTGGCAGGAGATGATGTGGGCAGGAGGTGGTGGTGGCAAGAGGTAGTGGGGGCGGGAAGTGATGGTGGCAAGAGCTGGCAGGAGGTGATGGTGGTGGGGGCAGGAGGTGATGGGGAACAGAAACCGATGAACTATTATATTGAAAATAACAGAAATATGTTTTTTTTTACCTTAATATGTACCTTAAATCGCATTGCTATTTGTATAGTGTACTTGTTTGTAGCCTAAATACAAAAATTAGCACTTAAACTGTAATTTTTAAACTTTTGTAAAATGTCAGGAAAAATTTGCCTGTGCCAGTAAATTTTTGGTGTTGTGTCAGTAAATTTCAATCTGGTAGGTTGGCAACACTGATTGGTGTGATTAGGACACCGGCTGCACCAGGATAAGATACAGTGTTAAGCAAGTGGTGGAGGATTTCCTGTATGTGCAGCTTGACTCCCTACAGAAGTTATATGATGCCCAATGTAAAGCTGAGACTAATGTTCTTTGTATTGTAATCTTTAATAATCTTTAATAAAAAACTATTGAAACTAAAAAGGTACAATGGGCTTCAAATGTCTCCTGAGGCTGACAGAAGCTCATTTCATCCATTCTAGACTTGTCCTTGTGCCGACAAAAAGGGACCCCTGGTTAGACTTCTCATTTTGTTTTCACAGAAACCCAAAAAAACACATAATAAAAAAGCAGAGATGAAAAATAAAAATAAAATGTAGTTTCCGAAAAATAAATAATAATAATTAAAAGCTAAAAACGACCCCAAATATAGCCCCCCCCCCCCCCCAAAAAAAATAAATAAAAAATCTCCCACCTTCTGTATATATAAAAAATTCTGAAACAAAATTTCACCTAAGCACTCCATTTAATGATTGAAATTAAAGCCCATTTACTTCAGTGCGGTGGGTTAACACTCGCTGCGCGCTAATGTGTTGCAACCCAAATCTGTAAATTCTCCCTTGCAGTGAGGTCCTTCCCCTGACTGCTATGGCTAGCTGCTGACTTATCCTAGGGGAGAGTGAAAGCACTTTTACTTACCAAATTCTCTGCTTCCCTGGCAGACAGCGCTCCCCTATACTCTGGTGGTGTACTGTCCCTCAGCATCATTGCATCCAATTCAGGGCTGTGGACCCTGTATTGGTCTTGATGAGATCAGGACCTTAGACTTCCAGAGCATGGAGGAGAAGACGCTGCAGAGGCCAGCCTAGCAGTACAGAGAAGCGGAGGGTTGGGTAAGTACATTTTCCTTTCTATGACCCCTAGACCTAAATGCCTGCACTGCAAGGGAGAAGTTTCAAAGTTTCCTGGAGTTGGGAGTTTAAGGCTGCCCATTTAAAATGGATGCACACAGTAATAAACATGAAAACAGTAAAAACAAAAACAACTTAAATAGGTTTTCCTTCACAAAAATCCAATCTAGTATAATGTATAAATGAAAGCCTGCTTTTTAGTTCTTCATTATATCATGACACCCCCAGCACGGCGGCCCCCATGACACCCCCCAGCACGGTGGCCCCCATGACACCCCCAGCACGGCGGCCCTCATGACACCCCCCAGCACGGCGGCCCTCATGACACCCCCCAGCACGGCGGCCCTCATGACACCCCCCAGCACGGCGGCCCCCATGACACCCCCCAGCACGGTGGCCCCCATGACACCCCCAGCACGGCGGCCCTCATGACACCCCCAGCACGGCGGCCCCCATGACACCCCCCAGCACGGCGGCCCTCATGACACCCCCCAGCACGGCGGCCCTCATGACACCCCCCAGCACGGCGGCCCTCATGACACCCCCCAGCACGGCGGCCCCCATGACACCCCCCAGCACGGTGGCCCCCATGACACCCCCAGCACGGCGGCCCTCATGACACCCCCCAGCACGGCGGCCCCCATGACACCCCCAGCACGGTGGCCCCCATGACACCCCCAGCACGGCGGCCCTCATGACACCCCCAGCACGGCGGCCCCCATGACACCCCCCAGCACGGCGGCCCCCATGACACCCCCCAGCACGGCGGCCCTCATGACACCCCCCAGCACGGCGGCCCTCATGACACCCCCCAGCACGGCGGCCCTCATGACACCCCCCAGCACGGCGGCCCCCATGACACCCCCCAGCACGGTGGCCCCCATGACACCCCCAGCACGGCGGCCCTCATGACACCCCCCAGCACGGCGGCCCTCATGACACCCCCCAGCACGGCGGCCCCCATGACACCCCCCAGCACGGCGGCCCCCATGACACCCCCAGCACGGCGGCCCTCATGACACCCCCCAGCACGGCGGCCCTCATGACACCTCCCAGCACGGCGGCCCTCATGACACCCCCCAGCACGGCAGCCCTCATGACACCCCCCAGCACGGCGGCCCCCATGACACCCCCCAGCACGGCGGCCCCCATGACACCCCCAGCACGGCGGCCCTCATGACACCCCCCAGCACGGCGGCCCTCATGACACCCCCCAGCACGGCGGCCCTCATTACACCCCCCAGCACGGCGGCCCTCATGACACCCCCCAGCACGGCGGCCCCCATGACACCCCCCAGCACGGGGGCCCCCATGACACCCCCCAGCACGGCGGCCCTCATGACACCCCCCAGCACGGCGGCCCTCATGACACCCCCCAGCACGGCGGCCCCCATGACACCCCCCAGCACGGCGGCCCCCATGACACCCCCAGCACGGCAGCCCCCATGACACCCCCCAGCACGGCGGCCCCCATGACACCCCCCAGCACGGTGGCCCCCATGACACCCCCCAGCACGGCGGCCCCCCATGACATCACCCCAGCACAGCGGCCCCCATGACACCCTCAGCCATGGGCACTATGGCACTCCCAGCACAGAGGGTACTATGATACCTCCAATCACAGCAGGTACTATGACCTCCCAAACAGAGTTGGCACCATGACACCCTGAGCACTGAGGGTTGTAGGACACCCCCAGCACAATGGGCTCTAGGACACCTCCAGCAGTGATAACACTATGACAATCCCAGGACATTGATACCAACAATACAGCGGGCACTATGCCATGTCCAGCATAGTGGATACTGCGACACCCTCAGGACAGCAGGCACTGTGACACTCCTAACATGGAGTGCACCATGACACCCCCAAATCAGCAAATACTAAGACACTCCCAAAGCAGGTATCATGAAACCCCCAGCATAGTGGGCACTATGATAATTCCAGCACAGCAGGTACTATGACAGTCCCAATTTCAGCAGGTATCATGACACCCCCAGCACAATGGGCACTATGACACCCCCATCAGAATGGGCACAATGACAATCCCAGGGCAGTGGGTACTAGGATACCAACAACAAAGTGGGCACTATGATATCACCAGCATAGTGGATGCTGTGACACCCGCAGCACAGCGGTCACCGTGACACCCCCAGGGGTTCCCACCACCCCTGCTGTTTATTTCATTTTCTTTTATAGAAAATGTAGCAGGATTATAGGAAGATCTCACAGCCGGAGTCCCTCAACCCAACAGGCTCCACCTAAAACTGGAACCCCAGTGAGGGACTGGCTGTGATGCTCTGTGCTCAGTTAATGCTCAGCTGAGTTTTTCTCTAAGTAGTTAAACTTTGTGTAAATGACTCAGATGACATGGCTGCCTCCCTGCGATCTCTCGGCGCCGTCTAATGACCACAGATTATGAGCTGCGCTCCACTCGCTCCCTTTCAGCACTTCTCCCTTTTTTCGGAAAGGAATTATTAAGAGCTTTTGAATTGGCATGACATTTTCAGGTGGTTGGAAATAGCTACAGGGATATCACGGGGGCAATCTGCTGCAGCAAAGCATGCAATGGAGAAAAAAAACAAAAAAAGATGACAAGGTGTGAGGAGGGGAAAGGATGGCTGGAGGAGCGGCGGAGCCTTGAACCTCATTAGGGGTGGAGGCAGACAATAGGCTGCCATTCTAAGACAAAGAATCTTCTCTACTCGGCTCTGCTGATGAGTGGACCCTCCCGGCTTGTCAATGTGGCCGCAGTGGGGGATAGGCAGAAATTGGAGCGGCCTGCGCAGGGGAGCCGACCAGGCCCAGCTGGAGAGGAGAGCCACAATTGGATCGTGATTGGGGAAGGGTCAGCCCAGAGCCCGGCCGGGAGGGGAATTATCGTCCATTTACTGGCTCTCTTCTAATATTTCCCACAATTCAGACTTAAAAGCCCCATATGTGGTGGGGAGGTCAGTATGCTGACCTCCAATGCAGACGATCGTTACTTCTCTTGTAGACGGAAGGTGCGATTAACTTAGCGGTAAACTGCGACATGGCGAGAGATGGGAATCGCAGCGGATATCGATCAGGAATCAGAGAGCAAGTAGCTGCTTAAAACTGGAGCAAAGATATAAATAAATGAAAGCCAAGAAACTGACTAATGCCAGAAAAAATAAAATATAATAATAATAATAAAATATATATATATATATATATATATATATATACACATACACACACACACACATATATATACACACATATACATATATACATACACACATTTATTTATTTTATTATTATTAATAAATAGTACTGATCATGATAAAAACATTGTCTTAGGAGAAATACAGCTTCTGCATTTTGAAAATCCCCACTCCCTGGCTTCTTATGTTCATCCTCTAGCTTCATTACTTCCCAGATAAAGTGCAATATGAGGAAAATTTGAATAAAGTAATAATATAAAGAATAAATAATATTATAAATAATAATAATTATGAAAAAAAAACAAAAAAAACCCTTGCCTAGAGAAATACAGAGGCTGCCATTTCTTCATATTTTTTGAAAATGCTGGTTGCCTGGTTTAATGCTCATCCTCTTGCTTCATATTTAAATCACTGACCCAGAAGAAGGGCAGATAACTGCCTAAAACTGGAAGAAAAGAAACAAATAAAGATTACATCATGAAACACAGTTACCTGGCTTTCTTTATGTATTATTAATAACAAAAACCTATTAGTATTATTTCTATTATTTTTATTATTATTATACAGGACTTAAAGCGGAGGTTCCGCGGCAAAACTTTTTTTTTTTTTCCTGCATTCAATGGGGTTTCCCAATAATAAAGTACACTTACTTGTTTCGTTTTTGCTAGTATCCGCTGTCCGTTTTCCTCGTAAAGAAGGAGTTATAAAATACGTTTCTCTGTGATTCCATTTTGCTTGTGGGCATTGTGAAGCCCACAAGCAATCATTTCCTGGAGTAGCGCCGTAAACTCAAAGGTTGCCATCACAACGGGGCCGCGTCATTCAAAGTTCACGCCCCGTTGTGATGAAATGCACAATCTAAATAGAGACGCCCTTGTCACGTGACTGGCGTCATGCGTCACGTCGTATGTGAAATCTCTCGAGATTTCGCAGCACTGCATACCAAGTCCCTGCAGCCAAGTCCCACATTGCATTGCGGCGCCGGAGAAACGCCTACTCCCACGGGAGGGAATCCCGGAAGTCGCTTTATGAAGAGGCAAATACAAGGTATTTATATATGGGGAAAAAAAAAATATGTTTTGTCCTTTGATGATATACATATTACAGCGGTTGTGTTACAGTATAGTTGTGAATTTGGGTGAACCTCCGCTTTAAATAGCGCCAACAGTTTGCGCAGCACTTTACAAAATGAAGGCAGACGGTACAATCACAGTACAATTTGGTACAAGAGGAATCAGAGTGCCTTGCTTGTTAGAGCTTTAATACATATTACATAATAAAATCCTTGTCTTGAGAAAAACACAGAGGCTGCCAAATTTTATATCCTTTTGAAAATTGCCAGTTGCCTGGCTTTCATGCTCACTGACCCAGAATAAGTGCAGATAGCCATCTAAAACCAAATAAATAAAAATATTACATAAAGAAAGACAAGAATCTGGCAATTTTCCAAAGGATGTAGAAATGACAGCCTCTGTATTTTTCTGTAGACAATTTTTTTTTTATTTAATATTATTGTATAAATATTACACAATGAAATTCAGTTGCCTAGCTTTCACTATGTATTATATATTTATTTTTTTGTCCCAGTTTTAGGCAACAGCTGCCATTTTCAAAAGGATGTAGAAAATGGCAGCCTCTGTTTCTTTCTCAAGACAAGGATTTTATTATGTAATATGTACTAATAATACTTATAATAACAATAATTATTTTTTTAAACAATACATAAAGAAAGCCAGGCAGTTGGCTTTAATTACACAATACTATTAAAATAATAATTAATTAATGAAAAAATAAAAATAGCATATATTGCACAATCAAAATATGGAGCTTGTGCGTTCTACATCATTTTAAAAATTCAATTTTTCACTTAAAAACTGGAACAAAAAAATAAACAATTATTTAAAACCAAGCAATTGGCTTTCATTCTGTCATTTTTACATAAGAATAAAAGTGATTTTTTTATTATTATTATTTTTGCATAATAAAAACCTTGTCCTTGGAGAAATAGAGAGGCCGCCTTTACATGCTTTAAAAATGCCAGTTGCTCGACTTTCATGCTCATCCTCTGGCTTCATTAATTTCCAAATTACTGACTCAGAAGAAGTGTCATCAGAAAAATAGTAGTAGTAATATTAATAATAATAGTTACACAGTTACTGCAGACATACTACAGGAGATGGTCAGAGACTGCAAACATCTTACAGCAATTCCGTCAATTCGTTATTTACTTTGTTCAGTGTAATAACAGATAAAAAAATAAAATAAAAAAAGAGTTAAAGAACATCTAAACCCAAAAACAAAAATATAGTATATAGCAGCTTATTTTGTTTTCCTTTTTCAGGCCAAGGCCATTGTCAGCAA
Source organism: Rana muscosa (assembly GCA_029206835.1). Lineage (NCBI taxonomy): Eukaryota > Metazoa > Chordata > Amphibia > Anura > Ranidae > Rana > Rana muscosa. The sequence continues at coordinate 258,069,191 of CM055123.1, read as the reverse complement.
ATAAAGTAAAATACCAGTTGATCCTTCCAGAAATGCAGTGTCCTTGTCCCCTCACTTTGCAATGAGATGATATCTCAGACCATGTTTTCCGCCTTTCCAGCTCTCTTCTGTGAACTACACAACGCCTACCCACTATGTTTTGGAGAGGAGGAGAGTGAGAGGTGTGTGTATAGTCATGTTGTAGGGCGGACATACTGCTCCTCCACAGATACGATGAGCGAGCATGGTCATTGATAAACGTGTTTGGCAAAGTGTTGGACCCAAAAACAGGAGCGATAAGACTTTAGATTCAGATTATGGAGACAGCTTCCTGTTGGTCGGAGTATCATTAGGGGTCCCTGGAACAATCTAAAGAATGTGAGAAGGATGAGAGTGCCAGATCTAATGTGAGCCCCATAAATATTTATTGCACACAGTAGAAGGCCACAAGAAATCCAACGCATTTCAGTGGCTCATTTCTCCCCCTTCATCAGGGATGAGAATTGAGATAACATAGAACCATGTAAGACAAAGACCTATTAATGCCCTAATACATGACATAAATGTGATCATCAGAGTGTACATAGTACATACCATAGACACAACATGATCTACAACTACTACTACACTTTATGAATATTATGTCATGTATACATCATGTACTATGTGTATACAATATGATCAATCTGTCATTAATCTCTTATCTCTCTCTCTTATCCATCTCATCTATCCAACTCTCTCATCGCTTTCTTTCTCTTATCACTTTCTTTTATGTCTCTCGATCTCTCCTCTCTCTTTCTTATCTCTCTCTCTCTCCATTTGCTCTGTTATCCATTTCTCTCATATCGCTCTCTCTCTATTTTCTTATCTTTCTAACTCGGTCTCTCTAATCTCCATCTCTCTCTCTTTTTCTCATCTCTGTAACCTCCCTCTTTCTTATCTCTCATCACTTCTCTCATTTCTCTTTTCTTCTCTCTATTTTCTCTATCATCTCTTTCTCTCATTTTTCTTTTCTTCTCTCTATTTTCTCTATCATCCCTTTCTTTCATCTCTTATCTCTCTCCCTCACTTTTTCTTATCACTCTCTCGTATTGCTCTCTGTCTCTCTCCTCTCTGTTATCTTTTATCTTATGTCTCTCTTTTTCTTATACCTCTCTCTCTTGCTCTCTCCTCTCTCGCTCTGATCTCTCTTTCTTATCTCTCTCTCATTATTATATCTCCAGCTCTATTTTCTCTCTCATCCCTTTCTTCTCTTGCGCTCTCTTTTTCTTATCTTTTTATCTCTCTCTCATCTCTCTGTCTTTATCTGATCTATCAAACCTCTTTTTTTTAATATCTTTCTCTCTATTCTATCTCTCATCTCTCTCTCTCTCTCTTTTATCACTCCCTGTCTTTCTTATGTCTTCTTCTCTAATCACTTTCTCTTTTATCTGTCTTCTCTCTCTCTTTTTTCCTATCTCTCTCCATCTTTTTTTCTTATTTCTCTCCCATCTCTCTCACTCCTCTCTCGCTTTCTTATATCTCTCTTTCTTAGCTCTCTCGCTTTTATTTAAATCGTTAGTTCTCTTTAAATCTTTCTCATCCATCTAAATCTCTTATCCATCAGTGTATCTCTCTTTCTGGTCTACCTCTTTCTTATCTATCTCTGTCTAGTGTGCTGCTTTAAATGATGATCTTTTCTTTATTGTGTTTTTCTCCAGTTTTGGTCACATTTGTTTGTATCCCAGGCAGAGCAATTATACAACATTTCCTTCTTCTCTGACCTCATTATATTTTTTAGATTGTTCATTTTAATGAACATTTTCCAGATTTTGAATTTCAGGTGTTGAGTTTCTGTGGCAGATTTCCTGCAATAATAAACTCTCAACACGCTGTAGATTATTATATTAGTCACAGCAGAATAGACAAATCCTTGTCCCTCCTTATGTCAGCAACACAGATGTACACTGCGAGCCGCAGAGAGGACAAGGCTGGGAGTTCAATCATACAAAATGTACTGCATGACAGATGAAAAATAACAAGAATAGCATATTATATATATATTTATTTATTATATTATATATTTTTTTCTAATTTTTCTCTCTCTCTCTCTCTCTCTCTCTATATATATATATATATATATATATATATATATATATATATGATAGTAATATGATTATTAGAGAAAAACAAGAGATATATATATATATATATGCATATGCGTGTGTGTGTATATTATATATACACACACACACACACACACACACATATATATATATCTTGTTTTTCTCTAATAATCATATTACTATCATTACTAATAATAAAAAAATATAATATCTATATCATTTTTCTATACTAATAATATTAATGTTATTACTAGTATTAGTTGTAGTTTGTTAGTAGCAGTAATAGTATTTAATAATTTTGATAGCCCTAGCATCTTCTGCAGTGTAAAAGATGTAGAAATAATTGTACTAGTATAATGACAAATCCATGAGTCAGGTGAAAAAACGTATCTGAACATTTATTAATTCATGATCTAAAAACAAAAAAAATATATATATTTTTAACCTATCCAGGTGTAATGACACACCAGCCATCAAACATGGAAAAATGCTATACAATTTTATAAAAAAAATTTTTTTTTATAATAATAAAATAAAAAAAAATTCATAATAATAATAATAATAATAATAATAATAATAATAATAAAATATATAAATAAAATGAATTATGATAACAACACCATAAAATGTATATATTAAATATAATTTGTTATATATGTATTTATAATATTGACAAGATATTAGAACAGTATCAAAACATCAAATAATTGCTATACATGCGGTTATACTTCTACGGTATTTACTAGGGTAGTTAAAAGAAAGAATTTAAGAAATTAGCAACAGACCTTTCTGATTTTACTAGCACTACATCAGAAGTTAAAAAAAAAAAAAAAAAAGGGGAAGAAGAAAAAAGCTGAAGGTGTAACCATAACGTAGATTGTTATACCATTCTCACACTTACAGCGCTGACTCTTCCCCACATCCAGCAAACATCCACAAATTTGTCTGTGTGCATTACATGCTGCTATTTATTAACTACCGGTATATATTGATATTATCATATATTTATTAATATGTTGTCTACTTTTTGTTTAAGGCTGTGAGAATGCATCCAAGTAAGAATCTCATTGTACTTTGTGCATATACAATTGTATTATATATACATACACACATATATCTAAAAAATCATTTTTTATGCACATTTATGCACATTATTTAAGACAGTTCAAACTTGTATTAGGATAAAACACTTGAATATATATATATTTTTTACACATACACACATATTTTAGGATTGTACTATACTGTATATATTTATCATGCTTCTCGCCATTCTTCATAGATATGTGTACAGACAATGGACTACAACCATATGAGAGTCGATGACTACTTAGTCCTGAAGACGTGGAAGTTGCGAAAAGCATTGACATTGATCTGCACATATTCTGCAATTGTTTAATAGCGAGATGTGTTAGCTGTTGTAGTCAGTGATTGCATATTGTATGGCTGATACAATTGTATGCCGAAACAATTGGCGTGGTTGGCTATCCATAAGTTTTTTGTTTTGTTTTGTTTTTTAAAGAAATAATGCCATCAATAAATATATATGGCTTTTTTTCATTTGATGTGCATGGTCTCCAGTGCTGGAAATGAACGTCCTATTCATACATCTAACAACATATAGAGACTTTGTAAAAGAGTTGTCAGCACTTGAGCAAAGACTACATATGGCAAAATGTAACACATCCTCGCTCTACAAAAAAAATGTTTCCCATATTATAATCACTATTATCATTAGTACATTTCTAACATGTTTCCCTATTATGATCATTATCACTATAATTTATGTTACTATATTTGTAACATCCACTCTTTTACCAAAAACATTTCCCATATTATTAATAACAACTACAAAAATAATAATAATAATATCCCTATTATTAGTAACTTTTATAATATAAATTAATAAAAAAAATGTTTCCCAAAATTATCAGTATTATTCTAATTCTTATTATTAATAATATTATCACTTTTATTATTAGTAACATTTATAATATCCACTCTCTACAAACAATGTTTCCTATATTATTATTATTAATATTACTAATAATAATATCACTAATACTATTCGGTATAACATCCACGCTACAATTTTTTTTTATTATTGTTAATAATATTAACAATAATAATATTTATTTGGTAGAGTGGATGTTATACTAAATAGTATTAGTAATATTATTATTATTAATAATAACAATATTATTGTTAATATCATCATTATTATTATTAGTAATAATAATATTAACAATATTATTGTTATCATCAGTAATAACAACAACAACGTTAATAATATTTGTAGCTTGTTAGTGGCAGTAATGGTATGTAATTTTGTTTATTATTATTTTTTGCAGAGGAATCCGGACCCCCAATTGCAGACCATCAGTTTGTATCGGGGAGGTTCAGCACCTCTTCCTGCAGTCATTTTTCTGCAGGCGCAGACTCCCGCCCGCTCTCTTTAACACGACCAGTTAATTGGCGTTTGTTGATGCTCTGTTAGCCGCGTTGGCTCACAACTGAACACAACATATTGTGCGCAGGTTTTTCCTTCTCTCTCCCCTTCGGACACAATGCGGAGTGTTATGTATGAAGAGCGTTTAGTTTCCTTGGAGAAATCTCCCTGGAAAAGGGAGGGGGGGGGGGCAACAAGTGCACCATTCATAGGCAGGGGGGCCACACACAAATCCCCCCGCCCTCCGGCTCTATTCACACTTAGAAAGCAAAAGAAAATGTTTGAACTAATCACGTTAAATGCTTTGCCAAAGGTCCCGGCAGGTCAGTTACAGAAGGGCCCTTTCCACTTAATTAGGGCTCTTGTGTCAGTTCGGAGCGCCCACACTCGGCTCCTGACAAGTAGGCGAACTGACGGGTTCAATTCACTGCAAAGAGAAGGTTTTGCTGGTCATGTTTTGTGAGGTGTCCAGGTGTTTGCTGAATGGGGATTGTCACCATCCCTTCATTCTGCCGCTCGCCCGCTTTTCCCCCCCGTCTCCGGTCTGGGCCGGGCAGGTCAGCGGAATCTTACATTTTTCAGATACTTGTCCCCTGACACCTCGATGGGGGTCAGCACTTTCCCTGGGTCTGCGGGGGGAGCGCAGTGGGTGTGTTCTGCTGTCGCTCAGATTCCTAATTAACTCTGGAATAAAAATAAAATAAAAAAAGTTTTGCTAAAATTTTGCAGCTGCAGTTCTCTAGAGATTCATTTTTTTTTTTTCACACCACCTCAACCAACTGACAGCAGTTTTTTTTTTTTTTTGGTCCATTTACATTTAAAATGTATTTCCTGCAGTTTATACTTTTTGTTATGTAATCTACTACAAGTTTTTGTTCCTCCAAAGCACAAAAATAAAGAATTGTGCTTTTTCTCCTCCCTTTGGGACATTTTGCTATAGCTTTATGTAGTGACAAGTTAAGGAGAGAAGGAAAATCTATCACTGAATTCATTCTTTGCTGCAATTTCTCACCTTGTGTACTTCCGGGACCTCAGATATTATTTATATATTGTATTCGTCACAGTTACATAAATTGGATCCCTTTTTCAGCGCATAAAAAAAAAGCAGTTATCAAACAAAAAAAAAGACAATGATTTCAATTTGCAACGTACTTACCAATTGCATAAGCTGCAAATTTTTGGCAGAAAAAAAATACTATTTTGTTTAAATTTATTCATTTATTTTTTTACAGGTTTTTCCAAGCAGAAATAATTAAAAAGGTACGGTATACCTTATGCTGGGCTTTTCCTAATGATGTAAATTGGTTTACAAATACAAAGATAAATTTGGACATTAAAAAGATACTGTACAACCCTTGTTGTGTCAATTTTGTAAGGTTTAAAAAGACGTCTAGGAAAAAAAAAAAGGGTCAAACACAGATGGAATGACTTACTAAAATAAATAAAAAAAGAGCATGGTGGATACAATTTTCAGGATAAGGTGCATCACGATTAATGGTTCTATATTAAGTAGATGGTGTGCTGATTTCAATATGTACGGAGCAGTCCGGATTTGTCGTGCAAGATTACGGTCGCAGTTGTGCTCACCAAGCAATGATATGGGTTTACGTCAAAGACTATGTAAAAAAAAAAAAAAAAAAAAACCTGAATGCTGTCATAGGAAAAAGTCAATGTATGTTTCATTAATTATTATTTTATCATGTATTTATGGAAACTCATATGTCAGTAAGTGCTCAGACACTTGCCCACAAAGTATAATATCCCCAATATGTTTCACTGAAGACTTATGCAAAAACATTTTTTTACAGTTTTGAAAAATTATACTTTTTATGTGGTCTTAGATCCCTTTCAGACGGAGTGCCTGCCCCGCTGTTCTCTATGGGGCGGTTGGATGGAAATGGCCCATCTGTCATCCGATCCACCGGGCGGATACGGAACTGAACCCTATACATCTGTTTTTAGCAGATCGGATCAGATGCCAGCGGTGTCAGTGAACACGTTCGCTGACATCCACCGCTCCATAGAGAACAATGGGTGGTCCGAATGGGTCCGCCTGAAAAACGGACTGGTGGACCCGATCGACACGCTGGTGTGAATGGGGCCTTTTTCCTCCATGAGATTTTAAGGGCTACATTTCTACCTTTGTCTCACATTTAGGCCTCATGCACACAGGGCATTGAAAAAAAAAACGAGCTGCAAAGCCAGTACTGAGGCCAGGAAAAAGTAGATGTAAAAATGCGAAGTGTTCTGCATTGGCGTTAATGTGAGTTTAGCCGCGTTAGCATTTAGCAGCGTTTCTCTGACCTCTTCTATTTTTCACTCCCAAAGCCAATTACTACATCTTAAAAAGGCTTGACGCTGTATACAGCGTTAAGACACGTTTAGCTGCGTCAGATGTTTTTACAGCTGTAACGCTGCTGCTCCAGAACGCGCTAGCCCTGGTTTTTTTTTTTATTGCAGCTTGAAAAACGCCTATGCTACTTACAGCTTCTAAAAGTCTATGTGTGCATGGACACATAGAATAGCATGCAGAGGTGTTTTAACCACTTAAGGACCGCTCACGGCATATATACGTCGGCAGAATGGCTCGTACAGGCACAATCACGTACCTGTACGTCCCCTTCAACTGCCTGCAGTGTGGTCGTGCACTCACGCCGCCGGCGGCGCGCTTGCGACCCTGCAGTCATCCCCATGAGTCGGACCACGGGTCCCCGCGGACTCGATCGCCGTGGGGAATCCCACGATCGTCTCACGGAGGGATGAAGCAGGGAGGTGTTAGTGTAAACACAACATCTCCCCGCTCGCCTACTGACACTGTCACCGATCTCCGCTCTGTGTAATCAGAGCAGAGATTGTGACGTGTCACTCGTAGCCACGCCCCCCCTCAGTTAGAAACACGCCCCTAGGCAGACTTAACCCCTTCAGCGGCCCTAGTGGTTAACCCCTTCACTGCCAGTGTAATTTTTACAGTAACCAGTGCATTTTTATTGCACTGATCGCTGTAAAAATTACAATGGTCCCAAAAATGTGTCAAAAGTGTCCGATGTGTCCGCCATAATGTCGCAGTCACGAGAAAAAAAAAATTGCTGATCGCTGCCATTACTAGTAAAAAAATATTTATTTATTTATTTATTTATTTTTTATAAAAAGGCCATAAAACTATCCCCTATTTTGTAAACACTATAATTTTTGCGCGAACCAATCAATAAACGCTGATTGCGATTTTTTTTTTACCAAAAATATGTAGAAGAATACGTATTGGCAATGGTCCCAAAATGGTGTCAAAAGTGTCCGATGTGTCCGCCATAATGTCGCAGTCACAATAAAAATCGCTGATCGCCGCCATTACTAGTGAAAAAAAAATATTAATAAAAATGCTATAAAACTGTCCCCCATTTTGTAGACGCTATAACTTTTGCGCAAACCAATCAATAAACGCTGATTGAGATTTTTTTTACCAAAAATATGTAGAAGAATACGTATCGGCCTAAACTGAGGAAAAAAAAAGTTTTTTTATATATTTTTTGGGGATATTTATTATAGCAAAAAGTAAAAAATATTGCATTTTTTTCAAGGAGGAACAGGAAGTGAGAAATTCAGACAAAGAAAAAAAATATTTAGAAGGGAAATCGAAGGAAAAGGTAAGTGAACCAACAATGCACTAGCTTAAAGGAACCTATTTAGAAAATAAAAAACAAACCTTTACAACCCCTTTAAGTGGTTGAGCTGTAAAAAAAAACAACAAAAAAAAAACACACCAACACCTGATGCTCCTAAAAGCGGTAGGAAAACGCCCTGTGTGCATAAGGCCTTAGGGTGTAACATGAAACATAGTCACAGTACACCCCCCCCCCCCCACAAATTGCTCCCCTTTCCTTACTAAATCCAAAGGCAATTCTCCTTGAAGAGTGCATTTTTGAATTTGGTCTGGATGTGTCACCCTGCAGCCGTGTCATTCTTTTACAGTATCCATGAATATAAAAAAACAAAAACAAAACAAAAAAACAAAACAAAAAAAACACACAACACACTACAGGTATATCTGCCACCAAGGCAAAGGGACTTGTAGATCTCAATGGAGGCAGCAACATCCCCGCACCCGTATTTCATTGATGCTTCCTCCAGCTCTGTGCAGAAGGACCTTGGTACGGACTTGGGCTGCAGGAGCCAGAACAATTTAACTGCAATCCACTGGCTGTGATTGCAATGCTTTGCAGGCTCCAACGCAAAAAGAGAATACATTTGTTTTGTTTTTTTAAATCAATATTATTATTCCTTTTTTTGGTGGAATTAGCCTTTAAAATACGAACAGCACTAAGAAAGAACCAAAAACCAACAAAATTGCATTATGTTGGAGCTCTCGTTCTATAGCGGTCGTTGTTAGTTAATTCAGCATGTACCGGCATGTCTTGTAGTTTGCAGATGCATGCTTATAGCACAGCGTATACATCCTATAGCATACAATTTAATACAGAATTGTAGGTGCATATTCTTTCAAAATATCTGGCCCATGAAGACATAGGGGTTGATTTACTAAATACACTGTGCACTTTGCAATTGCAGTTGCTCCGGAGCTTAGTAAATGAGCAAAAGCTCTGCTGACTTCCGTCATCCAATCATGTGCAAGCAAAAATTCTGTTTTTTTTATTTTCCTTCCATGTGATTGGGTACTTTTTGCAAAGTGAAGCTTTACTTCATTTATTAAGCTCTGGAGTAAATGTACTTGCAGCATGCGCCTACACTTTGCAAAGTGCATTTGCCTTTGGTAAATCAACCCCATAGACTTCATGCACAGTGGGCGTTTTGCCCAGCTTCTCTGAACACCTTTGCTCCTGTCAGGAAATAAAAAGCTAAAGAAAAAAAAAAGAGCCTAAAGCCATGTTTTGCACATGCTTTTAGGCATTCATGTATTGCATTGGCCATATTATTAATTAATTTTGGCCATTGGAATACAGTGCTGTGAAAGTATTTGCCCCCTTCCAGGTGTAGCGACACAAACCCTTTTTCCTGCCTTTGGCTCCTTAGCAAAAAAAAAAAATACCCACCATGCTTCATGCCTGTACCCTCCCGTAGAAAGAGGTGGAGCGGTGTCATGTACCTGGGTCTCTGTGATTAGGTTCCCTCAGAGAATGGCTCAAGTCTCTATTCCACAATAACTTCAAAGCCCACACCGATTGCAACTCCAACTTAGTTTTATTTTCTCTGTTATGCACAATAACTGGACAGGAGAAGGTTGGAAGAAGAGCAGGACAGCAAAAGGTATGGAAATAGGTCCAGGCACAAACAAATTCTTATTCACTACCCATATCTTCAGGTAGACTCAGCTCATCCAGATAGTCTCCCACGGAATGAGCCCTAGCAGCCGGAATGATGCTCGAACTAGATACACTTGGGTCTCTGCCACAGACCTGGTGAACTTGGTTGCAACGTTAAGCCTCTTTCAGGGAGGTGACATCCCTCCAGAGAGTTACCGGGCCCCTTCCTTCACTGTGAGTTCCTCACCAGTCCCTCGGAACGGTCCTCCCCCAGCCTCCTCATCTAAGATACGGGTCTCCTAGCAAGGCAGCACCCTGGGATTCCTCGATCCTCTGTGGGCCTCAGCCAAAGGTGCTGAGCCCAAGGCCTCCAGTTGCAGCCCCAGGGCTAAAGGTGCCTGGGACTGATCTGCCAGCGTACCGAACCAGGAACTCCACCCCAGAGCTAAAGGTGCCTGGGGTGGCCACGAACAGAATCACACGCTCCTGGGGTCGGACCCCCGGGAACTCACCCTCGACAGCCAGGGTCTGCCCCTTTTATATCCCCTCCCGGGATGCAAAGCGGGCAAAACACGGCCACCATACCACCGCCGACAGGGGACATCCAAGGCACAGCACTGTACCAGCGGTTCAACCCTGGCCTCCGATGGCAGCGCCACCAACAGGCCACGGGGAACTACACACCAGTATTCCGCCTGCAGCTAAAATTGGGTTTACTGAACCCCATCAAATAATGTGTTTGAGCACAACTACCACTCAAACATCCCCCAGGTTTTTTATTTTTTTGCATATTTCTTACACTTAAATGATTCAGATCATTAAACAAAATTGTAAAATTACACAAAGATAACCCGAGTAAATCCAAGTTGCAGTTTTTTAATTATTATTTCACTTAAGGGAAAAAAAAAACTGTTCAAACCTACCTGGTCCTATGAGAAAAAGTAATTGCCCCCTTCCATGCTGAATCATTAATGAACTGTGATTAACCACAATTTTTTGGAAAGCCGAGTTAAATTTCACTTGCCAAACCCAGGCCTGATTACTGCCAGACCCGTTGAATCAAGAAATCACATAAATAAAGGCTGTCTGACAAAGTGAAGCACGCTAACAGATCACAAAAAGACACACATCATGCCACAATCTAAAACAATTGAAGAACAGATTAGAAACAAAGTAATGTGTTCATGTATTGGTCTAGGAAGGGTTTGAAAGCCATTTCTAGGGCCATTATCCACAAATGGAAATAACTGGGAACAGTGGGGAACCTTTCCAGGAGTGGCCAGCCTACAAAAATTACTCCAAGAGCATGAGGACGACTCATCCAGGAGGTCATAAAAGAACCCAGAACAACATCTAAAGAACTGCAAGCCTCACTTGCCTCGGGTAAGATCAGTGTTCATGATTCAACATTAAGAAAGAGACTGGGCAAAAATGGCATCCATGGGAGAGTTCCAAGGCCAAAGCCACTGCTGACCAAAAAGAACACAAAGGCTCATCTCATATTTACCCAACAACATCTTGATTATCCCCAAGACTTTTAGGCAAATATTCTGTGGACTGATAAGACAAAAATTTTACTTTTTGGAAGGTGTGCATCCCGTTACATCTGGCATAAAACGAATATAGCATTTCATAACAAGATCATACCAACAGTCAGACATGGTGGTGGTAGCGTGATGGTCTGGGGCTGCTTTGCAGCTTCAGGACCTGAACGACTTACCATAATTGATGGAACCATGAATTCTGAGCTCTACCAGAAAATCCTAAAGAATGTCCGGCCATCAGTTCGTGACCTCAAGCTCAAGTGCACTTGGGTTATGCAGCAGGACAATGATCTGAAACACAACAGCAAGTCCACCTTCAAATGGTTCAAACAAAGCAAAATTTTGGTTTTGGAGTGGCCTAGTCAAAGCCCGGACTTGAATCCAATTGAGATGCTGTATCATGACCTTACACAGGCCATTCATGCTGGAAAAGCCTCCAATGTGGCTGAATTAAAACAATTCTGCAAAGAAGAGTGCGCCAAAATTGCTCCACAGCAATGTGACAGATTCATTGCCAGATATCGCAAGCGCTTGATGGCAGTTGTTGCCGCCAAGGGTGGCACAACCAGTTATTAGGTTTAGGGGGAAATTACTTTTTTACATAAAGCTAGGCAGGTTTGGACAGCTTTTTTGCCTTAATAAATGAAACTATCATTTAAAAAATGCATTTTGTATTAACTCGGGTTATCTTTGTGTTATAATAAAATTTGTTTGATGATCTGAGTCATTCAAGTGTGACAAATATGCAAAAAAACGAAAAAAATCAGAAAGGGGGAAAATACTTTTTCACAGCATTATAAATGAAAGCTCAAGTGCTAAATGCACCTAGTGTTTAGGCGCGTGCAGGTACAGCAAGTGTTTTTTCTGCCTCTAAACGCTCCTGTTCTAATACGCCTGTATATGCCTATGTGTGCATGGCCCTATAAGCTACAATAGAGGTGCGTTTACAGCCTGGGAAAAAAAACAAAAAAAACTCATCAAACATCTGTAAAAGGCAGATTTGTTTTTTTTTTTACATCCTGTGTGCATGAGGCCTTAGTTTGCTGCAATAAAAAGCAATACACAGAATATTAAAAAAAGCTGAATTTACAGCCTAGCGCACCCTCCACGTTTCTTGCCCCGTCTTTGGTCCTGCTGAATAATTCACTGTGACCTGATGGCCGCCTACAGACAATGCAGCAAGGTCTCGCTGAACGCAATGTCCACACAATGCTCCCTGATTATCCCCAATGTCGGCAACATTTTGTATACGCCTCAGGCAAAAGGCTGGACCGCATTAACTGAAATGACATATCTTCTGCTGTAGAATTTTACCAATAATTGTGGCGGTCTTTGAAGCAGAAAACAATGAATGTTGGCATTGCTGCCATTTATAAAATATTATAGAGTTTTGCCAAGTGCCGTTTTAGCGATGCTGAACTCAGGTCCGGATGACAGGGCAGGTTTTCTACTCTTCCAGTTAACTGGTGTGTTACCAGCATGTTCATTTTTATCCTATGTGCAGGCATAATGCTGATTATCTCACCTGAGAGTTGAAAAAGGGCGCCATACCCCTGAAGTCAGGTCAGAAATAGAAAAACCCTATGGCCCCTTTCACACGGGCTGTCCGATTAGGTTCGCAAGTCACTTTCAGGTGGACCTGATCTGACCCTCCAGTTTCTTCTTTAGAGAGGCGGAAGTACCTGCCGCCATCCGATTCACCAAAAACAGAAGGATGGTGGTAGTTGTCCTATTCCCTATCCGTCGGGCAGATCAAATCGGATGGCATAGGATGGAAAGGAAAAGTCAGTCAGTTTCCATCCGATTGCCCCATAGGAGGAGAGTGGGACTGTGTCCGTGTCTGCTCTGCATAGCGGAGCGGACATGGACCTGTCATCCGCCTGCTCAGGGGGATCTGCTGAGAGATCCTCCACTGAGCAAGTGGATTCCATTTAGCGGAGGCGTCCATGTGGAAGGGGCTATCTGTGAACATTAAAAACATTGTTCATGGATTCTCCATCCCGCCAGCAGTCATACATGTAGCACGGTCCCCTTGAGGACTGCTTGGATTTACCTGCTCATCTGCATGACCCTGACCCTGTGAACCCTCCAACCCACCTGACACTCTGGGTTCCGACATCTTTTCACAAGAACCTTTAAATAACACGTCACACAAGTCAATATATTTATGGTATCTCACCCTTTGCTGAAGAAGTAGTAAAGTAGTATTAGTTTGTAAAGGAGGGCAAAAGATCAACCGAGTTCTAAATAACAGCACAGACTCAGTAGAGGAATTTCCCCAAAGACAGCTTAAGAACAGTTTAAAAGCAGGAAGATACAATATACATATCTACAATGGTATACCACCTGTAGCATAACTGGAAGGACAATTAATGGTTAAGTGTTTAATGCAAGAAGTTACACTCTAAGGGGGACTCCAGGCCGGCCTATTCAACCCTAAAATCCTAAAGAGGGATCAGAGAGAGAATGAGGATAGTTTAGGGCCCTTTAATTAGTGACAACAGAAATGTCCGTAGTGCAGGTCTGATAGTCTTCACCGGCAGTTGGAGCTCATTGGATTATATCCAATAAGGCACGGTGATGATGAATGAACAAACTGACTGGCTTAAACAGGCTAATGGTATTCCTTGAAGTGGTTGTAGGTAAAGGTGTCTATGTACAGTGTTCATATAGAAGTGCAGTAAAGTGTTCCAAGGGTAAAAGGTGTCTGTACACAGTGTTCCAATAAATTAACCAGGGAAATAATGCAGAAGGTGGGTGGTTGCCCTCTCACCAACAACTGGTCCGAACTTGAAGTCAGTGACCTTGAAGTCAGTGACCCGGAAAAAAGACGTCCGTCAATGGAGCCACCAGTGATGACACACGGATGCACAGTGTGAACGAACGTGGTATCGAGCTGCTGAGTTGGTGCTGTGAAGATGTCTGGCGAACAGCCACAGAGATGGGCCCTAAGAGCCCGGGCTGGAGTTTGACACCGCGTGATAGGCCGCAACCTCTCTCCCCCCCCATCACGGAGAGGTATGCCTTACACAAGGCCCAGGAAGAAGAGAGCCTGAGACGGAACTCCTATCTCCTTTTATAGTCTCTCCCAGAAGTCCCCAGGATGGTAGCAAGGATCCCTGGGATATGAAGTCCTGGTGTATAGTAATGCAATGGAACTGCCAGTCACAAAGACTACTAGTCCCACAATCCAGTGGGTTGGCTCACAAATATGACAGTCAGTGGCATCCAGCATTAAAGGGACACAACTATAGATGATGAATGACGGGGAAGGCACATAATGTTACACTTATAGTCTGTCATCGCTACATTCACAAGGAAGAATTGGGACCTTTGGTTGGACTGAACAACTCAGCTCCCATGATGCATGCACTTCCCCTCTATGCTAAGGTGACCAGATATTTAAAATGAAATCCGGGAACACTTTGTTTTTTGTACTATTAATGGTGGCAATCAGCGACTCTCTGCCCGTTGCCGCCTGCCTCACAGCCTGTCAAGTCTTACTCTACGTGCTCCGGCTACTACTGGGTGGGGAGCGGAGGAAGATCACTCCGCCAGGGAAGGCAAGGAGATAAGCAGGCAGTCGGCTGGCCGGGACTTGAGCCAAGGCAGAAGAACATGCAACAGTGCAATTAAACCTGAAGTCAGCTGGTCACATGAGCGCCGAGCAGGGCTATGAAAAAAGGTACACAGTGGCTTATTTTAATAAAAAAACAACACATACAGTGGGTACATCATTTAACCACTTCAATACCGGGCACTTTCCTCCCTTCCTGCCCAGGACAATTTTGAGCGCTGACGCACTTTGAATGACAATTGCGCGGTCATGCAACACTGTACCCAAACTAATTTTATTTTACAATTTTCTTCCCACAAATAGAGCTTTCTTTTGGTGGTATTTGATCACCACTGGGGTTTTTATTTTTTGCTAAACAAACTAAAAAGACAGACATTTAAAAAACAAAAACTTTTTTTTTCTTGGTTTCAGTTATAAAATTGTGTTTTCTCCTTCACTGATGGGCACTGATGAGGCAGCACTGATGAGGTGGCACTGATATGTAGAATTGATGGGCACCGACAGGCTACACTGATATGCAGAACTGATGAGCGACACTGATGTGCACTAATAGATGGCACTGGATAGGCAGCACTAATGAGGAACTACTGATAGACATTACTGATTGGCATCTGAAGGGAACTGACAGGCATTACTGATGAAGCACTGATTGGCACATTTATGGGCACTGATTGGCACTTTGGGCACAGACTGGCAGCTGATGGGCACCTCTCATAGGGGCTGTGCTGATTATCAATGCAGACCCCCCCCCCCCCGACAGGAGAGCCGCCGCTTACCGGCACTTCCTGGTTCACGCTGTGATCAGTCACAAACAGGGGCGACCTGTCAGGCGACTTGGCTGCCTGACAAGTCGCGCGCCATGCAGTGCAATGGAACCGTTCTAATAGGAGCGACTCAAGCTGATCTGACTTAGAAAAAGGTTCCTGCACTACTTTGGGGCGACTTCGGAGCGGCTTGCATTGACTTGTATTAAAGAAGTCGTTTTGCAAGCCGCACTGAGGTCGCGCTTTGCGGGGCGGCTTCAGAGTCAGAAAACTTTGAAGCTGCCCCTGTGTGAACCGGCACTAAGAGAGTGCTCCTATTCTCAGCTTGTTACCTGTGTAGAAGACACCTGGGAGCCAGAGATCTTGCTGATTGACAGGGGGATCAAATACTTATTTCACGCAATAAAATGGAAATCAATCCATAACTTTTTTGAAATGCGTTTTTCTGGATATATTTGTTATTCTGTCTCTCACTGTTAAAATAAACTACCATTAAAATTATAGACTGATCATTTGTCAGTGGGCAAACGTACAAAATCAGCAGGGGCAATTGTTAATGGGGGGTGATGTCAGAGCATCTTGGGGTGTACTGGACGTCATCCCATCCAATCCTCATTATTTATACTACTACAGAGAAGGGCCAGCAGCCATGGGAAATAAAGTGATTGGATAAGGACTGTAATTCAGTCAATCTATATAAAAGGATCAGTGAGTTGATGTCTTCACAATTGGTCAATGTTGTCATTAATGTTACAATCTAATAGATAGAGTGGCACCATGATGAATCATCTTTGTCCAGAGCAGCTTTCTGCGATAGAGTCAGGGATATATAGAGAAGGTCACACAATAACCTGTTTTCCACTGCTAATTACTCAATACTGACAACATGAAAATAAAAGGGAAAGCCATTACCTGGATAATTGACGATATAAAGAGCAGGCACGCCACACATCAAAAGATTTCTTTTGCAATAGCATTGTATTCCACATATATAAAAGCACTTTAATAGTACAATAGGTACAGATTTCCTAGTAGGGTAAGGTGACCAGATTTTTAAAATGAAATCCAGGGACATATTTTTTTTTCACTAGTAATGGCGGCAATCAGCGACTCTCTGCCCATCGCCGCTGCCGCCTACCGCCTCACAGCCTGTCAAGTCTTACTCTCCGGGCCCCGGCTACTACTGGTTGGGGAGCGGAGGAAGATCACGCCACCAGGGAAGGGAAGGAGATAAGCAGGCAGGTGGCTGGCCAGGACTTGAGCCAAGACAGAAGAACATGCGAGCGGAGCTAAATGGGCATGCACCCTAAACTGAAGAATTATTCCCTCCGCTCCGACCAGCACATGATCATCAGAAAGGGGCACAGATAATGGAAAAAAATTGAACCCCCTAAGCTAGTAGGAGCGGTGGAGTAGGGGGGGGGGGTGTAATTCTGATTTTTTTTATTAATTCTGCACTGACTGTCTTTGAAATTGCTTCAGCCCCTGTTCAAATCCAATCCAGGGACAAAACGGGGGATGGACTTGGTCCGGGGACAGTGTCCTCAATCCGGGGACTGTCCCCTGAAACCGGGGATGTCTGGTCACCCTATAAGTAGGGCGTGTTATAACAAACATCAGACAAGAAGAGTATCTCCTAAATTTTTTATTCCAGTTTATATTCAGAAGAATACATGCATGTGTATACACAAAGTCAGCACAAATCTTATAGCAGCTCATGGTGCAAACACACACAAGAGAGAGTAATATCTGGATATAGTAATGGTGGGGATAGCAGAGCCAGGCTCTGCTGAGAAGAGAGGAGGAGGAGGAACCCAACATTTGGGGGAGAAGAGAACCCCCCCCAGAGACATGGTGCCCAAAGGCCCTCTATGTGCGGTCCACCGTGTGCTTGGCTGGGTCCATCACCTGTTGGTCAATAGGGGAGTGGAGGGGCAGAGGGGTGCACTGGAAAACTCTTTGTGATCCAACACTTGGCATGGAAATAAAAACTGTTATTTCCATTCAACGGTACACAGTAAAATCCTGGCCTCAGGGAGAGAAAGGCCATGTGGCAGTGTGTGATCAGGTAAGGGGCCACCACTGCTGGCAGGTTACATGTCACTGCCACTGACCACCAACTGGGGAGGTGAAAGATGTAGCGCCTTGGGTTTAGTCAGGGAGCTCCTCACCAAATTCCTTGTCAGGGAGTAGCTACAGTAGATAGTTGTTAGAGATCCATTGATTTCTCCCTAAGTTTGGCCTTGTTGTACTTTTCTCTTCTGCCACTAGGTGGCCGGGTACTTGGTGACATTAGATGTAAGAAGTACATTTCAAGGTCAAAGTTATGGGTATATGGGATATCTCAGCCAATGGGCAGGGTTTTTTTTTAATCCCTTAGCATGCTGGGAGAGCCTATATATTTGGGTGAGGTCAGGTGATCTATGTTCTGTGCCACCCGGACCACTGTCTGGGTGTACGTGTGTCGTATGACCCAGGCTGCTAGGCCGGAGATTGGGCCTATTCCGGGGGCAACTGGCTGCCAGGCTGTGTGAGGGCCTATTCAGAAGTAAGAGGGCAGCGCAGGATTGGGACCTACCAAAAGTGACGGTTCTGCCGGCCGGAGAACCTGTCGTGGTCGGAGGCAGAAGGGAAGCTGTTGCCACTAAGGGACCAAGCATCTTTACCAGGGACCACAGTGAGTAACTGAAGCAAATACCGGAGCAGTATTCTCACCGAACGGGCACGGTGAAGAATCAGGAAACTTCAGGCGGTGATCAAGTCTGGGACCCAACCAGTGGAGGTGACGCTTGCAGAGCAGCCTTGTGTGTCAAGCCAGGGACCGAGCCAGTTACCAGGAGTGAAGCTTGAGGAGTATCTGGAGTGCCAAGCTAGGGACCCAGCAGAGAAGCGTGGGTGACGCTTGAGGGAGATACCACCACAAAAGCCTTGAGGAGTTCACAGGATTCAGTATCAGTGAATCAGAGGGTCCAGTGAGAGACCAGGAGCTGAAGAGCTACAAGTGGACATTGTAGTGAAGCTGAGAGAACTGTTGAACTTTGTGTTAGGAACTGTTAGATACTGTTGCCATAGGAGACAGCAAACCTGCACGTGCAGAAGTAGCACCTTGCAGGGGCCTTTCCCTGTACCACTGTCCTCCTATTGAAGTCTCGGAGTCTGTCAATTGAAATTGTAACTACTCAAGGGTGTCCTGGCCCTAACCTTCTTTCCCTTGCAAAATATAAAAAGGACTGTTAAGAAATAAAACCTCTTTTGCATCCAAGAAGTGTCTGATGCCCAATGACATTCACCAACCTAGAACCCACTATGCCTCACAACCCACTACATGTTGAAGGATGTCAGCTATCTTTGGCCTTTGGGAGAGGTAAAAGCCTGTGCTACAAAAGTATTGCAACAGAGCAACAGTACATGGAAGAGGGTGTACAGCCCTGCCACTTACCACAAGTGTGGTCACCGACACCAATGCTGGGAGATATTATTGCATCCAATGACGCCAATGCTGAGGGTTATTAATGCATCTAATGACACAAATGCTGGAGGGTATTATTGCATCCAGTTACACCAATGCTAAGGGTTATTATTGCATCCAGTGACACCAATGCTGGGGGTTATTATTGTTGTCATAGACACCAATGCTGTGGGCCACTATAGCATCCACTGACACCAATGCTGTGGGTCACTATAGCATCCACTGACACCAATGCTGGGGATTAATATTGTGGTCATTGACACCAAAGTTGGGTGTGGTTATTGCATTCAGTGACACCAACGCTGGGGGCAATTATTGCATCCCCTTACAGCAATGCCGGGGGGATATTATTGCATCCAGTGACACTGACACCAATGCTAGGGGTTAATATTGTATCCAATGACACCAATGCTAGGGGTTAATATTGTATCCAATGACACCAATGCTAGGGGTTAATATTGTATCCAATGACACCAATGCCAGGGGTTAATATTGTATCCAATGACACCAATGCTAGGGGTTAATATTGTATCCAATGACACCAATGCCAGGGGTTAATATTGTATCCAATGACACCAATGCTAGGGGTTAATATTGTATCCAATGACACCAATGCCAGGGGTTAATATTGTATCCAATGACACCAATGCTAGGGGTTAATATTGTATCCAATGACACCAATGCTAGGGGTTAATATTGTATCCAATGACACCAATGCCAGGGGTTAATATTGTATCCAATGACACCAATGCTAGGGGTTAATATTGTATCCAATGACACCAATGCCAGGGGTTAATATTGTATCCAATGACACCAATGCCAGGGGTTAATATTGTATCCAATGACACCAATGCTAGGGGTTAATATTGTATCCAATGACACCAATGCCAGGGGTTAATATTGTATCCAATGACACCAATGCCAGGGGTTAATATTGCATCCAATGACACCAATGCTAGGGGTTATTATTGCATCCAATGACACCAAAGCTGGGGGTTATTATTGCATCCAATGACACCAAAGCTGGGGGTTATTATCGCATCCAGTGACACCAATGCTGGGGGTTAATACATGACCTTTGTAAAACAAAACACCCCCTGACCACAATATAAAATTGAGGGGATGGAGGCTGCCATAATGGATTTTGGGGATCCAGAAGCAGCAGCGGAGCACAATATGGACAGAACTGCTAAAGGGAAACATTGTATATAAAAGATTATACGTGTCTCCCAGCATCTTGTATTATTTAATCATCAATTTACATTACACAGAAAAAAAGTGTAAGGGCGGAAGCGTAGAGGTCCAGGTAACCTGCCAAGGATTACCGCCCTTATAATTAACTCCCCAGGATGCAGCCTGAGCGCCTAATCCCCTCCGGCCTCAGTCACCTGCTGCATGTTATGGGAATTAGTGTACAATGTGCAGACTGCAGTGACTCCGCAATGCAGACTGCGCCATCTAGTGTCCACACAGGGAAACAGCCTGGCAACAACTCTTACCTACACAACTCAACACATACAGTGTACAACCAGTTTTATAACTCACTAGGGAGGGGCATACATACAGGGGTGGCAATTACTTACATGTGCATTAAAAAAATCCCCAGCAATCAGCCCCGCTAGCCAGCATATCAATAAGAATTGAAATCACATCTCTATCATTTTTAAAAATATTATTATACATTTATATAGCTCTGACATATCCCACAGTACTGTACAGAGAACACTGAGCCAGTCACATCAGTCTCTGTACCCAAGGAGCTTACACTCTAATGTCCCACCACAATCATACAATATTATTATTCATGGATATAGCTCTGACATATTCCGTAGTGCTGTACAGCGAAAACCCAGCCATTCACATCAGTCTCTGCATCAGAGAAGCTTACACTCTAACATCCCCACCTGTTACACACAATTATTATACATCTATATAGCTCTGACATATTCTGGAGTGCTGTACAGAGGACACTGAGCCATATACATTAGTCTCCGTACCAGAAGAGCTTACACTCTAATCTCCCACCACAGTCACACTATTATTATTATTATACTTTTATATAGCGCTGACATATTCCGTAGTGATGTACAAACAAAAACTGAGCCAGTCACATCAGGCTCAGCACCAGAGGAGCTTACACTCTAATGTCCCACTACAGTCACACTCTATTATTATACATTTATATAACTCTGACATATTCTGGAGTGCTGTACAGAGAACACTGACCCGTAGTCTCTGTACCAGAGGATCTTACACTCTAATGCCCCACCGCTATAGTCACACACCATTATTATACTTTTATATAGCTCTGACATATTCCGTAGTGCTGTACAGAGAACACTGAGCCAGTCACTTCAGGCTCAGCACCAGAGAAGCTCACACTCTAATGTCCCAGCACAATTAGAGGAAATATTCTGATGTTGGATAGTTCCAGGTAGTGATGAGCCGAACACCCCCCTGTTCGGTTCGCACCAGAACCCGCGAACGGACCGAAAGTTCGAACGAACATTAGAACCCTATTAAATAGAATGGATGCGAACGTTCGAATTCTAAAGTGCTAATTATAACAACTATTATGCATGTTATTGTCCTAAAAAGGGTTTGGGAACCCGGGTTCTGCACCAGGGGACATGTATCAATGCAAAAAGAAGTTTTAAAAACGGTCGTTTTTCGGGAGCAGTCATTTTAATGATGCATAAAGTGAAAAAAAAAAGTCAAATATTCCTTTAAATATCGTACCTGGGGGGTGTCTAAAGTATGCCTGTGAAGTGCCACGTGTTTCCCGTGTTTAGAACTGTCCCTGCACAAAATGACACTTCTAAAGGAAAAAAAAGCCATTTAAAACTGCTTGCGGCTTTAATGTAATGTCTGGTCCCGGTAATATGGATGAAATTCTTTAAGAAAAATGGCATAGCTACCCCATGACCCCCCCCCCCTACCCCAGCCCATTACCAGCCCCTTTGGGTCTTGTATGGATATTAAGGGGAACCCCGCACATAAAATAAAAAAGGCCCTATATACTCTGAACAGCCCTATACAGGCGGTGCATACAAGACAGGGACTGTAGGTTTGTTCTTATGTAGAATCTGTTTGTAATTTTGAACAGGTACATTGTTGAAGTGTAGCTCCAGACCAAAAATCTATTTTTAAACTTTTTGGAAAACATAGGTAAGGGTTATCACCCCTGTAACATTTGTTTTGCTGTCTGTGCCCCTGTTCAGAACATTTCACCTCACTTTCCGTCCCAATGACAACTGTTTTTGAAATGTGGTGTTTTTCTTGAAACAAGGATTGCTGATAAAGCATCAGTACAGAGGAGACACCTTTCTCCCATATTTATTCTTACAGGAGAGAATTTTCCTTCCTAGTGGTAGATTTCCTCTCACTTCCTGTTGTCTTCTTGCGTTTGCAAGTAGGAGTCGTTTGTAAGTTGGATGTTTGAAAGTAGGGACCTGCCGTATATACTCTGCAGAAATAGGCCCCTTAGTTGTTGGTGTTGGCACAACACTGTAAGCACTCACAGTTACTCTTGGTTGGTGCTGGAACGCCCTGCTGTCAACTATTATATCAGGAATTTTAATTACATATAATTGTTGAACAGTGGTAGTAAAAATTGGGCCTTTGATGGTGGTGCTGGTGCCACAACACTGTAAGCCCTGACAGTTACTCTTGGTGGGTGCAGCAATGGGCCCTGCTGTGAATTATTAGATCAAGAATTGTAATTACATGCCCCTGTTGAACAGGGGCTGAAAAATTGGGCCTTAGGCACTGGTGGCACAACACTGCAACCCCTCACAGATACTGTACTTGGAGCACAGCAATGAGCCCTGTTGCAAAGTATTGCTTCAAAAATTGTAATGACACGCCCCTGTTAAACAGGGGCTGAAAAATTGGGCCTTAGGCACTGGTGGCACAACACTGCAACTCCTCACAGATACTGTACTTGGAGTACAGCAATGAGCCCTGTTGCAAAGTATTGCTTCAAAAATTGTAATTACACGCCCCTGTTAAACAGGGGCTGAAAAATTGGGCGTTAGGCACTGGTGGCGGCACCCATAAACAAAAATGATCTTCCAAGCTATCATCATCAATCGTATCATTGAGGACTCGGAGGAGGAGGATAGCCAGTCAACATAACAGCACAGGCACTCAGCATCAGCATCAGTCTTGAAGGGATGTGACATGTTAAAATCAATTAGTCTGTTATATCAGCATCAGGTGTGTGGTAGCTGGTGGTGATCCAAGACTGGTTCATCTTGATGAAAGTCAGTCGATCAACCGAGTCGGTGGACAGGCGCACCCTGTGATCCGTGACAAATCCTCCAGCAGCACTGAATGTGCGTTCCGAAAGAACGCTGGATGCAGGACAGGCCAGTAGCTCAATTGCATACTGTGCAAGCTCTGGCCAGTGATCCATCCTCAAGACCCAGTAAGCCAGAGGATTTTCGGTGGGGAAGGTGTCCAAGTCTGACCTTGCCCCTAGATATTCCTGCACCATGTTTATCAGACGCTGGCGATGGTTGCTGGAACCGATCATACTTTGGGGCTGCGGACTAAAGAATTGTCTGAACGCATCGGTCAGACGGCCACCTTCCCCACCGCTCCTTCTTTGACTGGCCGAAGCCTCAGCAACTCGTTGTCCAGGACCAGGAGTTTGCAACCTCCCAGTCTCTGGGAACGCGTTGCACAGACCTTTCTGCAAGGCCTCCCGGAGTTGTCTCATCCTCTGCTCCCTCTGCGACGGTAACATAAGGTCCGCAACCTTACCCTTGTACCGTGGATCAAGGAGAGTGGCCAGCCAGTAATGGTCCCTCTCCTTGATCCGAAGAATACGAGGATCCTTCCGCAGACTTTGCAGGATCAGGGAGGCCATGCAGCGTAGGTTTGCTGAGGCATTCGCTCCGGAGTCCTCTGGGTCACTAAGGACGACATGATCCGCAGCCACCTCCTCCCAGCCACGTACAAGTCCACTGGTTTCTTGGGACTGTAAATCATCCCTAAAAGACTGCTGCTGATGATGCTGAGTGCCAGCCTCCACCTCCATGCTGACACAATCCTCCTCCTCCTCCTCCTCCTCCTCCTCCTCTTCCTGTGCGATGGGTGGGACAGAAGTAACACTGTCTGGGTAAAGGGGGCCTTGAGAGGCAAGGAAGTCCTCCTCTTCCTGCCTCTGTTCTGCCTCAAGTGCCCTGTCCATTATTCCACGCAGCGTGTGCTCCAACAGGTGGACAAGAGGTACAGTGTCACTGATGCATGCACTGTCACTGCTCACCATCCTCGTGGCCTCCTCAAATGGTGCCAGGACAGTGCATGCATCCCTGATCATGCCCCACTGGCGTGGAGAAAAAAAACCAAGCTCCCCTGACCCTGTCCTGGTGCCGTAGTCGCACAGGTACTCATTGATGGCCCTCTGCTGCGTGTGCAGCCGCTGCAGCATGGCCAACGTTGAGTTCCACCTGGTGGGCATGTCACATATAAGGCGGTTCTTGGGCAGGTTCAACTCCTTTTGCAGCTCAGCCAGGCGAGCACTGGCATTATAAGATCTGCGGAAATGCACACAGACTTTCCTGGCCTGCCTCAGGACATCCTGTAAGCCCGGGTACCTGCCCAAGAACCGCTGCACCACCAGGTTAAGGACGTGAGCCACACAGGGCACATGGGTCAGTTGTCCCTGTCGGAGGGCGGAGAGGAGGTTGGTGCCATTGTCGCAAACCACCATTCCTGGCTTAAGCTGGCGTGGCGTCAACCACCTCTCGGCCTGGCCCTGCAGAGCAGACAGGACCTCTGCCCCAGTGTGGCTTCTGTCCCCCAAACACACCAGCGCAAGCACGGCATGGCATCTTTTTGCCTGCGTACTTGCGTAGCCCCGTGAACGGCTACGGAGCACCGCTGGTTCATAGGACAAACCACAGGAAGAGGCCATGGAGGAAGAAGAAGAGGAGGGGGTGGAGGAGAGAGGTGTGTCACAACCAGTAGTAGCATTTTGGAGGCGTGGCGGTGGGACAACCTCCAACACTACTGCACCTTGTCCTGAATCCTTCCCAGCTGCCAAAAGAGTGACCCAATGGGCCGTGAAAGAAAGGTAACGTCCCTGTCCATGCCTGCTGGACCATGAGTCAGCGGTAATATGCACCTTACCGCTGACCACCCTGTCCAGCGAGGCCAAGACATTGCCTTCCACATGCCGGTAGAGAGCCGGAATAGCCTTCCGTGCGAAAAAGTGGCGTTTGGGAACCTGCCACTGAGGAACCGCACATTGCACAAACTCACGGAAGGGGGCCGAGTCTACCAACTGAAAAGGCAGCAGTTGAAGCGCTAGCGATTTAGCCAAGCTAGCATTCAACCGCTGGGCATGTGGATGGCTGGGAGTGAACTTCTTTCGACGGTCCAGCAGCTGGGGCAGGGAAATTTGCCTGCTAGAATCGGACGTCGGTGTACTGCTAGCAGAGTGGGCGCAAGTACTTGGCTGTGACACACCTAATTCTACACCTTCATTCCTCTCAGTGCATGTTTCAGAGAGGACTGAAGTTATAGTGGGGTTGGAGATCCCAGCTGATGCGGTGCAAGGAGAGGTCCGCTTTGTTCTTTGGTGTGGGTCTTTGAGGTAGGCTTGCCAACGAGCTGCATGGCAGGTCAACATATGTCTGGTCAGGCATGTGGTACCCAAGCGGCTGATGTTTTGGCCACGCGATATACGCTTGAGACATATGTTGCAAACAGCAGCTGTGCGATCTGATGCACTAGCCTCAAAAAAGGCCCACACCAAAGAACTTTTTGAATGACGGGCAGAGGCAGCGCCCTGCACAGGCGGAGCTCTGCGGTGTGATTCCGTCGGTGTACTGCCCTTACGCTGGCCACCAAAGGGCATCCTGCCTCGTTGGAGATGTGCCTCCTCCTCATCCTCCTCCTCCTCCTCTCTCCTATTAGGCACCCACGTGGAGTCAGTGACCTCATCATCCCCTCCCTCCTCATCACTGGAGCCAATCTGGCAGTATGCTGCAGCTGCTGGAACATGACTGCCAGATTGGTGTCCTTCTTGAGCATCCCCTCTGTCTGCTCTCACGCTACTGCCTTCCTCTAGCTGGGTTTCATCATCAGACCCTTCGAAACGCTGGGCATCCTCCTGGAGCATGTACCCAACACTGTGCTGAAACAGTTCGGGGGACTCCTCAGGAGGAGGACATGGTGGGTCTAGGGAAGGAGTGACTGATGATTTGTCTGACATTGATACCAGGGAAGACGACGCTTTGGCAGCTGCTTTTCCAGTACCCTGAGCCTGGGTGAGAGAGGATGAGGAGGAGGAGGAGGGCTTGGTCATCCACTCTACCAAGTCTTCGGCATGATGTGGCTCAACATGTCCAGCTGCCGAAAAGAAGGACAAGCGTGTCCCATGGCCATGTGCTGATGACAATGCACCGCGTCCACGACCAGCACTGTTGCCCCCAGACACAGAGCCTGCTTGCCCTCTTTTATTGCCTCCTGACTGTCTGCCTCTCCTTGTTTGCCTTCCAGACATTCTAATAGATGGCCTGCACGGAGATGGGAAAAAAGCAATAAGGGCTACCTTCAGGTGTCCTTCTCTGTCCCTTGAAACAAGGACTTTCACAGTGAAAGAAACTGACACTCTCCCTACCTACAGTTTTCTGTCCCTAGAATAAATGTTTTGTTTAAGCACAATATAGCACAAGGACAATTCACTCACTGTCCTTACAGGTCCCTGGAAACAAGGACTTGCAGAGTGAAAGAAAAAAAACACTCTCCCTACCTACAGTTTTCTGTCCCTAGAAAAAATGTTTTTTTTAATCACAATATAGCACAAGAACAATTCACTCACTGTCCTTACAGGTCCCTGGAAACAAGGACTTGCAGAGTGAAAGAAAAAAAACACTCTCCCTACCTACAGTTTTCTGTCCCTAGAAAAAATGTTTTTTTTAATCACAATATAGCACAAGAAAAATTCACTCACTGTCCTTACAGGTCCCTGGAAACAAGGACTTGCAGAGTGAAAGAAAAAAAACACTCTCCCTACCTACAGTTTTCTGTCCCTAGAAAAAATGTTTTTTTTAATCACAATATAGCACAAGAACAATTCACTCACTGTCCTTACAGGTCCCTGGAAACAAGGACTTGCAGAGTGAAAGAAAAAAAACACTCTCCCTACCTACAGTTTTCTGTCCCTAGAAAAAATGTTTTTTTTAATCACAATATAGCACAAGAAAAATTCACTCACTGTCCTTACAGGTCCCTGGAAACAAGGACTTGCAGAGTGAAAGAAAAAAAACACTCTCCCTACCTACAGTTTTCTGTCCCTAGAAAAAATGTTTTTTTTAATCACAATATAGCACAAGAACAATTCACTCACTGTCCTTACAGGTCCCTGGAAACAAGGACTTGCAGAGTGAAAGAAAAAAAACACTCTCCCTACCTACAGTTTTCTGTCCCTAGAAAAAATGTTTTTTTTAATCACAATATAGCACAAGAAAAATTCACTCACTGTCCTTACAGGTCCCTGGAAACAAGGACTTGCAGAGTGAAAGAAAAAAAACACTCTCCCTACCTACAGTTTTCTGTCCCTAGAAAAAATGTTTTTTTTAATCACAATATAGCACAAGAACAATTCACTCACTGTCCTTACAGGTCCCTGGAAACAAGGACTTGCAGAGTGAAAGAAAAAAAACACTCTCCCTACCTACAGTTTTCTGTCCCTAGAAAAAATGTTTTTTTTAATCACAATATAGCACAAGAAAAATTCACTCACTGTCCTTACAGGTCCCTGGAAACAAGGACTTGCAGAGTGAAAGAAAAAAAACACTCTCCCTACCTACAGTTTTCTGTCCCTAGAAAAAATGTTTTTTTTAATCACAATATAGCACAAGAACAATTCACTCACTGTCCTTACAGGTCCCTGGAAACAAGGACTTGCAGAGTGAAAGAAAAAAAACACTCTCCCTACCTACAGTTTTCTGTCCCTAGAAAAAATGTTTTTTTTAATCACAATATAGCACAAGAAAAATTCACTCACTGTCCTTACAGGTCCCTGGAAACAAGGACTTGCAGAGTGAAAGAAAAAAAACACTCTCCCTACCTACAGTTTTCTGTCCCTAGAAAAAATGTTTTTTTTAATCACAATATAGCACAAGAAAAATTCACTCACTGTCCTTACAGGTCCCTGGAAACAAGGACTTGCAGAGTGAAAGAAAAAAAACACTCTCCCTACCTACAGTTTTCTGTCCCTAGAAAAAATGTTTTTTTTAATCACAATATAGCACAAGAAAAATTCACTCACTGTCCTTACAGGTCCCTGGAAACAAGGACTTGCAGAGTGAAAGAAAAAAAACACTCTCCCTACCTACAGTTTTCTGTCCCTAGAAAAAATGTTTTTTTTAATCACAATATAGCACAAGAAAAATTCACTCACTGTCCTTACAGGTCCCTGGAAACAAGGACTTGCAGAGTGAAAGAAAAAAAAACACTCTCCCTACCTACAGTTTTCTGTCCCTAGAAAAAATGTTTTTTTAAGCACAATATAGCACAAGGACAATTCACTCACTGTCCTTACAGGTCCCTGGAAACAAGGACTTGCAGAGTGAAAGAAAAAAAACACTCTCCCTACCTACAGTTTTCTGTCCCTAGAAAAAATGTTTTTTTAAGCACAATATAGCACAAGGACAATTCACTCACTGTCCTTCCAGGTCCCTGGAAACAAGGACTTGCAGAGTGAAAGAAACTGACACTGTCCCTACCTACAGTTTTCTGTCCCTAGAATAAATGTTTTTTTTAAGCACACTATAGCACAAGCACAAAACACACTGACACTCTCCCTACCTATCCTTCTCTTTCCCTAAACTAAAGGAATCCAGGTTAAGCAAGAAAGAAATAACAGTCACTGTCCCTGCCTATGCTGCTCTATCCCTGCTCCGGAACACACTACACTAGGCCGCCGTGCTGGCGGCCTTTTATAGTGTGGGGCGTGTACTAAACACCCTCAGCAATAATTGGCCACAGGCATCCTGCCTGTGGCCAATCATTGCTCTCCTCGCTGCCGGCGCTGTGATTGGCCAAGCATGCGGGGTCACAGTGCATGCTTGGCCAATCACAGTGCCTGGATGACACTGCGATGGCGTAGTGCATTGTGGGCCGTTCGCGTCACTCGAATTTGGCGCGAACGGCCCAAATCGTTCGATCTTCGTCGAACGATCGAACAGCCGATGTTCGAGTCGAACGTATGTTCGACTCGAACACGAAGCTCATCCCTAGTTCCAGGTAACTTGGCAGATCTGGCAGAGGTTTTAAAGCAGTATTAAATCCTAAAAGCAGATGTTTTATTGCAGCTTACCAATTATTAGATGGGGTGGCTGCATTAGTTTTCTTTTTTGGCTTTCTTTTTTTCATTTTCACCTGGACATCTGGCCAGTGAGTCGGTTTTTCAAAAGAACAACCTCTCCTGCAAATGTGTGCAAAACAAACCACTTACCACTGGACAGGGGGCGCTTACAATCAGCTTTTATTTATTCATGTAAAACCTTTAACCTAAAAAAAAAAAAAAAATACAGTTTGCTGTGACTGCAGCGTGAGCTGGAGTTTGGCTTCAATGTGTTAGTGTATTTAAATTTGCTAGTCCATCTAACACTCCCCTCCCCCTAAGAATAACAATCCTGCTGTCTGCTCTGCCCCCTGTGCTCCTTCATCCAGAGTGGGGACACTCTATTACAGGAGGTGTGTTTCTGGTCAGATCACCAGGTGAACACAGAGGGGGGAAAAAAACGAAAAAAAAAAAAACGATTTCAGCCGCCACATCTAATGATTGGTAAGCTGCAATATATAACATTTTTGATTTGGGGTTTAATACGACTTTAACTCTTCCTAACTGTATCCAAATATTAAAGCGAAGGTCCACACAAAAATTGAACCTCTGCTTTTCGGAACCCTCCCCCCCTTCGGTGTCACATTTGGCACCTTTCAGGGGGGAGGGGGGTGCAGATACCTGTATAATACAGGTATTTGCACCCACTTCCGGGCATAGACTCCTGCGGGAGTTACACCACTTCCCACCCCCCCCCCCCGCTGTCTTCTGGGAGACACACGGGTCCCAGAAGACAGGAGGGACCATTTCGATTGCGCAGCGCGACTCGTGCATGCGCAGTAGGGAATCGGGAAGTGAAGCTGCAAGGCTTTATTTCCTAATTTCCCTTACCGAAGATGGCGGTGGCAGCATCCAAGAACCGAGGCACGGGACGGCCTCGGGTGCCGACATTGCGGGTGCCCTGGACAGGTAAGTGTCCTTATTTTAAAAGTCAGCAGCTGCAGTATTTGTAGCTGCTGACTTTTTAAAAAAAAATAAAAAATCAGCCGGAACTCCGCTTTAAATACGAAAGGAAAAAGTATGGCGTTATACTTTAAAGTGGAGTTCCACACAAAAATGGAGCTTCCGCTTTTCGTAACCCTCCCTAATACAGGTATTTGCTCCCACTTCCGGACATAAATACCCGAGCCACCCGCGGGTATTTACGCCACTTCCAGCACCTTCTCCGTCCTCCCCGCTGTCTTCTGGGAGGCACATAGGTCCCAGAAGACAGCAGGAACCAGTGGGATCGCGCAGCGCAACTCGCGCATGCGCAGTAGGGAACCAGGAAGTGAAGCAGCAAGGCTTCACTTCCTGATTCCCTTACCGAAGATGGCGGTGGCAGCACCCGAGAGCCGAGGGATAGATCGACTTCGGGTACCGACATCGTGGGTGCCCTGGACAGGTAAGTGTCCAAATATTAAAAGTCAGCAGCTGCAGTATTTGTAGCTGCTGACTTTTAAAACAAACAAAAAAAATTGGCGGAACGCTTTAATGTATATTACAAGTTCCCCAGTAGTAGTAATGATAGTTAAAGGGGAGTTCCGTGTCTGGTGTTCTGATGCTTTATGTGGTCACAGACCTCATCTTAACTAATAATATATAAATAAACTCCTTTGGGGGGGGGGGGGGTTGCAGCACCCCATTATAAACCTTCTGTGCCACTTTGTTTGTTCTTTATATCTATGTATACAATGTTTTGCTGTGACATTCATTATGTGTGCACAACACAGAAGATGACAAAAGCGGCTTGTCTATTGTACATTGCTGACAATGACAGGTCCTCTTGTTTGTTTGGGACACAATGGCCCTTCAGTATTTGGCCTCTTCCTGGGACCTCTGACCTGCACCGATCAATATGTTTATCAGACTTTTGTCCATACGGCAGCTGACTCCTCTTCTGTGACCTTGTGCTGCCCCTCCATCCTCATTCTTACCCCAGCGCCAGATGTGACCGTCATTTCAGACTGCCGGAAGGGCAGCACTATGGCATTCTGGGGCTTGTGGTTCTGCGCTAGAGGGATTTTGGCTAAATTGATTTTGCCTGTATCTATATTTAGTTAGGTGGGGCTACTTGAAATATGGAACCAAAGGATGGATCCACCTTTAGGAAAACCTTTTTCTTTTTTGCTTTGCAGGCTCCCTGTCATCCCCAAGCCAGCCCTAGCAGTCACAGCCAAACGCGGCAGACAATGGAGGCGTGAAGTGGGCCGCGGTGAACTCAAGAGTTTTACAAAACATGGAAATAATATTGGTCTTGTTGGATCGTGATGACGGGTCCCCAAGATCTTCAATTGTAGTTGTGTGGTCCTCTAAACACACAGCTCTGACTGTACACGAGATAGGCAACAAATGGCAATCCTGACAATATACAGCAATAGTTACAAAACACTGAGCTGGCGCCTCTTATAACAGAGGTCTCCACACTTTCTAGGGGCCAATTTACTGTCCTTCAGACTTTAGGGGGGCCGGACTTTGGCCATTGGGAGTAGCAAAGGTCCACCATTGGGGCACAAATTCCTCCCACTGACACCGATGAAGAGGCACAATTTCTACCGAATGACACCAACAACGGAGCACATTTCCTCCCAATGACACCAATGATGGGCATAATTTCTACCGAATGACACCAACAACGGGGCACATTTCCTCCCAATGACACCAATGATGGGCATAATTTCTCCCAATGACACCAATGATGGGGCACAATTTCCTCCCAATGACACCCATTTTTTAAAAATTAGAAGCCAGGCCGACCATCTAACACATACAAATGAGAAATTTAAAATAGGGAAACAGACACCTGGAGGTATATACTTTTTCAGTATTCTTTTTCATCATACTCTTTCATTATATTTAATGCTGTCCTTTTTTATTTTTGTGATATATGTTTTTATATGTGACCCTTGGGGTTGACCATGTGATTTAGTCTACACTATTTAAAGTGGAGTTCCACCCAAAAATTGAACTTCTGCTTTTCGGATCCCCCCCCAGGTGTCACATTTGGCACCTTTCAGGGGGAGCAGATACCTGTGTAATACAGGTATTTTGCTCCCACTTCTGGGTATAGATACCAGAGCCACCCACGGCTATCTACGCCACTTCCGGCGCCTTCTCCGCCCCCCCACTGTCTTCTGGGAGACACACAGGTCCCAGAAGACAGCAGGGACCAGTGGGATAGCACAGCGCAGGTCGCACATGCGCAGTAGGGACCCAAGAAGTGAAGCCGCAAGGCTTCACTTCCTGATTCCCTTACCGAAGATGGCGGCAGCAGCATCCGAGAGCCGAGCGATAGATCGGCTTGGGGTGCCGACATCGCGGGCGCCCTGGACAGGTAAGTGTCCTTATTTTAAAAGTCAGCAGCTGCATTATTTGTAGCTGCTGACTTTTAAAAAATAAAAATAAAAAAATCGTCGGACCTCCGCTTTAAGCTGTTTTGTGTAACTTACTTGTTAGCCATGATTAAGGCCTGACGGCCGAAACGGGTCGGCTTTCTTTTTGACTGTTGTTCACATGCAATAATAAAACAATGTTTTAGCCGACTTCCATGGCACCAGCCTTTCTCCTTTTTTCCCCATTTTTGGCGTCATTGGGAGAAATTATGCTGATTCATTGTTGTCAGTGGGGGAAATTATAAAAATGGATAATAAAAAGCGAGTAAGGCCCCCCGGACCACAGTTTGGAGACCACCGTCTTATAAACGTGACTATGTGTAGGCAACGAACCAGAAAATGTAACAAATATTTACAACTATATAGGAAAAAAAAAAAATTGCAGCAATATTAGAGCAGCTAATGAGCAACCGTGGCAATAAGGCCACACAATATTACTGCAAAGGTCTAAAAAAAAAAAAAAAAAAACTTTCAGTAAAAAATAAACTAACGCAATAAATTACCCAACTTCTTGGTAAAATATAAAAGACGAGGTAGCACCAAGTAATTAGATACCCAGCATGTCAAATATAAAAATTTGTGTGCGCCCATAATATTGCGACAAACGCCAGTACCCTATATTTTCCATGGGTGACGTTTTATAAGCCCCCTATAGGTCATCCGTTAAGAGTTGCGGAGGAGGTCTGGTGCCAGAAATATTGCTCTCACTCCGGCATGCACAACGATATGCAACGTGTTTAGCAATTGGCGATTTCATGCGTAGGTGCCCCTGAAGTGTATGTGGGGGGGGGGGGGGGGGGGGGTTCTCAAACTTTTTTTGGGTGGGATTTCATGTGCTTGGGCGCAACTAATTTTTTATAAAAAATAAATTCTACTTAAGCGGAGTTCCACCCATTTCTGTGTTTATTAAAAGTCAGCAGCTACAAAAAGTGTAGCTGCTGACTTTTAATAAACACACACTCACCTGTCCCACGGTCCAGCAATGCAGCATTTTCTTCCTCCAGACATGGAGAGTCTCCTTCCTCAAGAAGGCACATGTACAGTCATGCCAAAAAACATCTAAACGATTTAGAGAAGGATTGGGAGAAAGTGCTGTGGTCAGAGAAGACCAAAATTGAGCTCTTTGGCATTAACTTCACTCGCTGTGTTTGGAGGAAGAAAAATGCTGATGATGACCCTGAAAACACCATCCCTACAGTCAGAACGGAGGTGGAAACATTATGCTTTGGGGCGGTTTCTCTGCTAGAGGTACAGGCCGACTTTGCCGCATGCAGGGGCCAACGGACGGGGCCAAGTATTGTAAAATCTTTGATGCAAACCTTCTTCCATCAGCCAGAACACTGAAGATGGGTTGTGGATGGGTCTTTCAGCATGACAATGACCCAAAACATACCGCCAAGGCAACAAAGAAGCGGTTCAAGAAGAAGTACATTAAGGTCATGGAGTGGCCTAGCCAGTCTCCAGACCTTAATCCTATAGAAAATTAATGGAAGGAACCGATACTTCGAGTTGCCAAGAGACAGCCAAGAAACCTTAAGGATTTAGAGAAGATCTGTAAAGAAGAGTGGACCAAAATCCCTCCTGAGATGTGTGCAAACCTGGTCACCAACTACAAGAAACGTCTGTCCTCTGTGCTTGCCAACAAGGGTTTCTCCACCAAGTACTAAGTTATGTTTTGCTTGGGGATCAAATAAATACCTATTTTACTGGATTTTCTGGATTTTTGGTTGATATTCTGTCTCTATCATTTAAAATACACCTATGAAAAAAGCGACTTTGAAAGCGGTTCCTGCACTTTTTTCTGATTTCATTGCGACTTGCATAGACTTCTGTTAAACGAAGTCGCAAGCTGCAATGAAATCGGGAGGTGCAAATCGCACTGGTCTGCGGCTTTGAAATCACACTGAAGAAGTGCAATTTTAAAGCTGCACTGGTATGAACCAGGGCTTAGTCATTTTGAATACATACAATATCTTCAAGGGCCCTAGGGTTTGTTTTTGTATTATTTTGCGATTCACTGAGATTTCGAATAAAAGTTTTTTATTCATTCAATAATGCACCATAGGTTCCAGACCTCAAGATTTCCCTCCTTGTATTATTTGTTCTTAAAAAAAGAATAAGAACACAATGAAATAAAACTACCCTAAATATAACTCTCCCCCACCCCACCCATCCATACTCCTTCAAGCTGCCTTCACACCAGAGCATCACATTTTGTCATGTCTTTTTATTCACATTTTTGTACAGTGTGAGCTTTGGCTTTTTTTATTAGCCAATATCAATGGTTTCATCATTTGTTGCTATCTTTTTAGCCTTTTGTTAGGGTTTAAATGTTAGGGGTTAGATTAATTTAATGTATTTATTATCATTAATTTACATTTAATTATTTGTTATTATTATTTTTTTGTTAGGATTAGCGGTTATAATTAGGGGTTAATTTAATTATTAGAGCATTTATTATTATTATTATTATTATTGTTAATACTTTTCATTTAATTATTGCATTTGAGCAGAAAAACATATGACAGCGCTCAAAAAACGCACGTTTCAATGCATTTCCATGGGGGGAAGAAAATGCATTTAAAAAAACAAAAAAAAAACACTCCAATCTACATGAAGGGAGCTCCAAAACTTTTGTGAGCATCAGGCATTTCGCTTCAAGTAACTTAGAGTGGAGATGTGGACCATTTCCATAGAGAATAATTCTTTTTTTTTTCTCCTCCAGCATTTTGGAGCTTCAACAGAGGCGGCTCTCTAATTAGGCATAATAGGCGGATGCCTAAGGCCCCGCGCTCCCAGGGGCCCCGCGGCGGCCGCCTAATTTGCCTTAGTCGTGTGTGGAAATAGGATGGAATGTCCCCCGGTCGGTGTCCCCGAACTGTCTTTATCGCGGGACAAAAGCCCGCGGTTCCATCACCTGCATGCAACGGCTGAGCAGCTCCCTGCTCTACTCTCCGGGATGGACGGCCTGAAATGGAGGACTTCCCAGTGCTGGCGCGTCATCGAGGAGCCAATCTGCCACAGCCTTAAGGTACTGAATGGAGTGCATGACACGGACAGCATCCCGGCCGTGATGTCACCTCCAGACCCCCGAAAATCAAGGCTGCCTGCCACCTGTGACCTCGCAGCAACTAGTGATGAAATGGATGCCACCTACTGACCCCCTGCCATAGTCATAATCCTCCACATCCTCCCCTTGTTCCTGGCATGCCACCACCCTATATCCTGTCATCATATTACCTACCAACTTACTCCCTGTCATCATTTCTATCCTCTTCATAATCCCCCTGTGCCTGTCATCCTACTACCCCACCCCCGTGTCTGTCGTGTCATCTTCATCCCCCCTGTACCCCACTGCCAGCTTCCTACCCCCCATCATCATCTTCAACCCCACTGCCAGCTTCCTACCCCCCCTCCCCATCATCATCTTCATCCCCCCTGTACCCCACTACCAGCTTCCTACCCCCCCTCCCCATCATCATCTTCATCCCCCCTGTACCCCACTGCCAGCTTCCTACCCCGTCATCATCTTCATCCCCCTGTACCCCACTGCCAGCTTCCTACCCCCCTCCCCCGTCATCTTCACCCCCCTGTACCCCACTGCCAGCTTCTTACCCCCCGTCATCATTGTCATCCCCCCTGTACCCCACTGCCAGCTTCCTATCCCCCTCCCCGTCATCATCTTCATCCCCCCCTGTACCCCACTGCCAGCTTCCTAGCACCCCTTCCCCGTCATCATCTTCATCCCCCTGTACCCCACCACTGCCAGCTTCCTAGCACCCCACCCCCCTGTCATCTTCATCCCTCCTGTACCCCACTGCCAGCTTCCTACCCCCAACCCCTGTCATCATCTTCATCCCTCCTGTACCCCCCTGTCAGCTTCCTACCACCCCACCCCTGTCATCTTTACCCCCCTGCACCCCATTGCCAGCTTCCTACAACCCCACCCCTATCATCTTCACCCCCATGCACCCCACTGCCAGCTTCCTACTACCCCACCCTCCATCATCTTCATCCCCCTTGTACCCCACTGCCAGCTTCCTACCACCCACCCCTGTCATCAACTTCATCCCCCCTGTACCCCACTGCCAGCTTCCCCCCTGCCCCAAACATCTTCACCCCCCTGTACCCCACTGCCAGCTTCCTACCCCCCGCCCCTGTCATCATCTTCATCCCCCTTGTACCCCACTGCCAGCTTCCTACCACCCACCCCTGTCATCAACTTAATCCCCCCTGTACCCCACTGCCAGCTTCCCCCCTGCCCCAATCATCTTCACCCCCTGTACCCCACTGCCAGCTTCCTACCCCCCACCCCTGTCATCATCTTCATCCCCCTTGTACCCCACTGCCAGCTTCCTACCACCCACCCCTGTCATCAACTTCATCCCCCCTGTACCCCACTGCCAGCTTCCCCCCTGCCCCAATCATCTTCACCCCCCTGTACCCCTCTGCTAGCTTCCTACCACCCCACTCTTCTGTCATCTTCATCCCCATGTATCCCACCTCTGGCATCCTACCACCCCACCCCCTGTCATCATCTTAATCCCTCCTAGTACTCCACTACCAGGTTCCTATCACCCCACCCCATCATCATCCCCCATACCCTACCTCTGACAACCTACCGCCCTGCCTCCTGTCATCAAAATCCCCATCATCCCCATGCACCCCATCTCTAGCATCCACCACCCTACCCCCGTTATCATCCTTATCTTCACCCCCCCCTTTACCCCTCTGTCAGCTTCCTACTACATCCTGTCATCATCATCTCCATCCTCACCATAATCCCCCTGTGCCTGGTGTCCTTCCACTTCACCCCCTGTAATCTTCATCCACCCTGTACCCAACTGCCAGCTTCCTACCATCCACCCCCGTCATCGTCATCCCCCTTATAGCCCATTGCCAGTTACCTACCACCCCACCCCCTGTAATCTTCACCCCCCCCGTACCCTACTGCCAGCTTACTACTATTCCACCCCCATCATCCCCCATGTACCCCATTGCCAGTTTCCTACTACCCCACCCCCTGTATCCTTCATCCCCCCCTGCACCCACCCCACTGCAAGCTTCCTACCACCCCACCCCCATCATTATCATCCCACCTGTACCCCATTGCCAGTTTCCTACCACCCCACCCCCATCATCCCCCCTGCACCCCACTGTCAGCTTTATACCACCCCCGTCGTCATCATCATCCCACCTGTACCCCACTGCCAGCTTCCTACCACCCCACCCACTATCATCATCATCATCCCCATACCCCACCTCTGACATCCTACCACCCTGACCCCTGTCATCAACATCATCATCATCCCCCCTGTACCCCACTTTCAGCTTCCTACCCACCCACTGTCATCATTATGCCCCTTTGCTAACCTCCTACCACCCCACCCATTGTCATCAACATCCCCATCATCCCCCTCTACCCCACCTCTGGCATCCTACCACCCCACCCCCTGTCATTATCATCACCCTGTACCCCACCTTTGGAATCCTACCACCCTGCCTCCTGTCATTATCATCTTCATCCCTCCTGTACCCCACCTCTGGCATCCTATCACCCTACTCCCTATCATTATAAGGAAGATATGATCTCAGCCTTTCACCCCAATGCTGACACCATTATCCCAAACTTCATCCTGTCATCCAACCAACTGTAACCCAACAGTTGCATCACATACCACAATTCTGCCCTGCCACCCAGTGAGAGGTAATGATGTGCTGTAACCTCTAGCAAACAATCAGTGAATGATAATGATGAGCAGTAATCTATAGCAACCAATCATTGCGGTATAATGATAAGCAGTAACCTATAGCAACCAATCAGTGAGCAGTAATAATGTGCAGTAACCTCTATCAACCAATCAATGTGCAGTAACCTCTAGCAACCAATGGATGGGCAGTAATGATGTGCAGTAACCTCTAGCATCAATAATTGATTGGTAATATTGTGCAGTAACCTCTAGAATCCAATCAGTGAGCAGTTATGATGTGCACTAACCTCTAACAACCAATCAGTGAGCTTGGAGCAATCAGTGAGTGCGAACCAGATTTTTATGTATACATTATTAAAGTTTTTTTTTAGATAAGTCTATGTGCATGTTTGTTTTTTGGGATGTTGGGGTGGAGAGTGAAATTGCTAGGGGTCAATCGCTTGAATTATTTTTCCCATTATGGGAGTTAGTGGGGCCTCATGTCAAAGATTTGCCTTAGGCCTCACAAAGCCTAGAGCCGCCTCTGAGCTTCAAGCTACAAAACATTCAAACGTGAATGGGGCCTAAATACAAGAAATATGTTTTGTTTTTTTTGTTCCTAGCAGATTCAGTAACTGAAATAGAAAGTTCCCACTGTGGCAACATTATGAATCAAACTTCTCTTTGCTCATCCATAGTCACATTCTTAGGTTTGCGTGCGACTGCGCCACATTAGGGGACCATTTACATTTCTGAAGTGCGTTGCCTTAAGGCACACCATTGAAAATAACTTTCCAGTGTACCAAAATGTCTGCAAAATTTAACGCATTACAAAATTTGGACTTTGCACCCCATTGTTAGGGTTATTTGTAGGAATTGTGCCCCATCATTGGTGTCATTAGGCCCTATTGTTGGTGTAATTGGGAGAAACCTTGTGTCAGTGGCAGGAATAGTGCCCCACCATTGGAGTCAGTGGCAGGAATAGTGCCCCACCATTGGAGTCAGTGGCAGGAATAGTGCCCCACCATTGGAGTCAGTGGCAGGAATAGTGCCCCACCATTGGAGTCAGTGGCAGGAATAGTGCCCCACCATTGGAGTCAGTGGCAGGAATAGTGCCCCACCATTGGAGTCAGTGGCAGGAATAGTGCCCCACAATTGGAGTCAGTGGCAGGAATAGTGCCCCACCATTGGAGTCAGTGGCAGGATTAGTGCCCCACCATTGGAGTCAGTGGCAGGAATAGTGCCCCACCATTGGAGTCAGTGGCAGGAATAGTGCCCCACCATTGGAGTCAGTGGCAGGAATAGTGCCCCACCATTGGAGTCAGTGGCAGGAATAGTGCCCCACCACTGGAGTCAGTGGCAGGAATAGTGCCCCACCACTGGAGTCAGTGGCAGGAATAGTGCCCCACCACTGGAGTCAGTGGCAGGAATAGTGCCCCACCACTGGAATCAGTGGCAGGAATAGTGCCCCACCACTGGAGTCAGCGGCAGGAATAGTGCCCCACCATTGGAGTCAGCGGCAGGAATAGTGCCCCACCATTGGAGTCAGCGGCAGGAATAGTGCCCCACCATTGGAGTCAGCGGCAGGAATAGTGCCCCACCATTGGAGTCAGCGGCAGGAATAGTGCCCCACCATTGGAGTCAGCGGCAGGAATAGTGCCCCACCATTGGAGTCAGCGGCAGGAATAATGCCCCACCATTGGAGTCAGCGGCAGGAATAATGCCCCACCATTGGAGTCAGCGGCAGGAATAATGCCCCACCATTGGAGTCAGCGGCAGGAATAATGCCCCACCATTGGAGTCAGCGGCAGGAATAATGCCCCACCATTGGAGTCAGCGGCAGGAATAATGCCCCACCATTGGAGTCAGCGGCAGGAATAATGCCCCACCAGTGGAGTCAGTGGCAGGAATAATGCCCCACCATTGGAGTCAGTGGGAGGAATAGTGCCCTACCATTGGTGTCAGTGGAAGGAATAGTGCCCCATTGTTAATGTCATTTGGAGGAATTGTGCCCTATCATTGGTGTCAATGGGCCCCATTGTTGGTGTAATTGGGAGAAGTTCTGCCCCTTCATTGGTATCAGTGGGGGAAATTATGTTCCATTGTTGGTATCAGTGGATGAAAATAGTGCCCGAGGGCCGGATAAAAGAAAAGCACACGGGCCGCAGTTTGGAGACGTCTGCCTCAGTACATTGGGGTGCCATTTAAAATTAACTCAAAATAATGGCACCATAACACACATAATGGGCCTGTCCACGCTGCTGCGTCACCAAAAGGTTTTCCTCAAACCACATGTAGCGATACCCTCAGCTTAAGCGGGCCGCAAGGTTTAATTTGGGCCCTGAGTACAGCTCTCCAACCCACCGGCAATCGGCTCTACCCACTCTGGCACAGCTAGTCTAAAGGATGCACACATATATCCTTATACTTTAAGGGAGAGATTCAAACATAGAACAGTAATAAAGGGATAACGGATTTTACTTCTTGTTATGCA
Source organism: Rana muscosa (assembly GCA_029206835.1). Taxonomy (NCBI): domain Eukaryota; kingdom Metazoa; phylum Chordata; class Amphibia; order Anura; family Ranidae; genus Rana; species Rana muscosa. The sequence goes on along the minus strand of CM055123.1, from coordinate 258,028,131 downwards.
AAGAAACACACAGCAATGACAATATGATTTTCTAACTTGTATGCAAAGCCCTGCAATGACAGTCACATTACACCATAAGAATGAAAAAAAAGGGGGGGGTAAAGGAACGCCACGTGGGGCGACCGTTAACTAGGAACCCTATGGTACAACAGCTAAATGTATACCTAACGGATCAGGCCTGATCCCTTACTCTAAAACTTAGTCCTGTAAGAATAATGGTTTCTTCACCGGCTTGCTGTAGAGGTGGTGCACATAAGAATAGTAAACACTTTGTAATCCAACAGGGAGAATCTGAACAACTGACCGTACTTCACTAGAGATCCCCTGAATCAGTCCTGCTGCGGATCTCCAGTGAGAGTCTTAAAGTGATGTGGTAGGCCTCGGCAGTCTATAGGCACAGTACTATAAACAGGTTATTAGATGAGCTTTCGCTCAGCTCACCCTCCGGACGCGACCCGTCCGGGACTTCCACCGGCTGTGTCGTTACTCGCAAACAGCGGTTGCTGCCATCGGATCTCCCATCCAATCTAGACTGCAGGCAGGAGATGTTGGATGTCACCCAGGCTCGCAAAGGGTGGAAGGCTCTTTGGTTCGCTGTAAGAAGTCCCCAGGCTTCAGGCCCTCACACAGCACAGCTCCGCACAGGTGGATCAGTCTCAGCCGCCCCGTGTCCAAAAGAGAGCGAGTCAGGCCTCGCCCCCTTCCTTATATCACTTCCCCCATGAGTCTCTGGGGCATAACCCAACACATCCGGTGAACAGTGGACCTCTGGGAACCGTAGTTCTTTCTCCTAATTAAAGGGGAAACACCCCGCTACACACTCCCCCCACTAAAACTCTTTGGTCCCCAAAGATAAACAATTCAACAACAATTCTGAACCAATTTACTGAATGCGGAGTATTATGTTGGTACAGGGAATTTCCACCAAAACTCAGAGGTGGGGTTCCCTATACCACAGGTCACACTAGCATGGGTGGCCTGTCTAACTGTGCCAGAGAGTGAGCTGGGGTTGCCTTCCACCAAATGAACAGTGGAAGGATCTGAGCACTTAGTACTTCTTCTGGCAGTGGCAACAGAGTCCTCTGAACTTTTTCCCAATTGAGGGTAGGTTAATCTCCTGGGAGGCCTCACGACTCTGTAAGTTCTTTGCTCCCTTGGGACTTCAGGCTCAGGTACCACAGGCTCTGCGTCAGGAACACTTTCTGACACCATCACTGATTCTGGGGCCTCTTCCTCCTCTGCTTCTGAGTAAAAGCCCGGAATATCTTCCCAGCATTCAGGCACATCACTGGATGGAATGAACTCTGTAGCCTCTGGGTTCAGGGTCCCATCCTGTGTATCTTCAGTGGGTGGAAGGTCTATGGCGGAACTCCCTGGAGTTGAGGAGGGCCATAGCCACTCAAGTTCTCCCCTCCCATCTTCACTTGATTGGGAAGCCTGTCCATCCCTAGCTCGGAGGGTCTGAGACCGAGTGTTGGGTCTGGGGGTATCCAAGATGGAAACAGATTCCGTCAGGTTCTTCACTGAAGGTATCCTGACTACCTCTTTAAGTGGGAGTAAGTGATTTCTGTGCCAGGTTTTCAAGGGTCCCACTCTCCCCTCTGGCTTTAACTTATACACCGGTAGTCCAGGAAGTTTTCTACAAATGACATAAGGCTCGGACCTCCATCTATCAGCAAGTTTATGCTTCCCTGGGATCCCTAGGTTGCGTAGCAGCACACGGTCTCCAGGCTGCAGGTCTTGCACTCGAACCTTCAGGTCAAAGTTCCTTTTATTTCTGACCCCTCTCCGGTCTGAGGCCGCTTGGGCTTGTTCATAGGCCGCTTTCAGTTTATACCTAAGTCGGTCCACATATCCTTTGTGAGAGGTAGCAGAGGTATAGTCTAGGGAAATGCCAAAGGCCAGATCCACTGGCAATCTTGCTTCTCTCCCAAACATGAGGCGGTAGGGAGAGTAACCCGTCACATCACTGGTGGTGCAATTGTAGGCATGCACCAAAGTGGATATGTGTTGACTCCAATGCTGCTTCTTCTCTGTCTCCAGAGTCCCCAGCATGTTTAACAAAGTCCGATTAAACCTCTCAGGCTGGGCATCTCCTTGTGGATGATAAGGGGTAGTCCTGGTCTTTTCCACTCCCAGGGAGTCCAGTAGGTTCCGGATCAGGCGACTCTCAAAGTCCCTTCCTTGGTCGGAGTGGATTCTCTGTGGTAATCCATAGTGGATGAAGTATTTTTCTAGAAGCACCTTAGCTACAGTGGAAGCCTTCTGGTCTCTGGTGGGGAACGCCTGTGCATAACGGGTGAAATGATCGGTTACCACCAGAACATTTCCCAATCCACTCAAATCGGGTTCGAGGCAGAGAAAGTCAATGCATACCAGATCCATTGGGCCTTGACTCTGTAGGTGGCCCATTGGGGCAGCTTGATGGGGTAGAGTCTTCCTCTGGATGCATCGCGCACAGGAGTGGCAATATTCCTCCACTTCAGCCCTCATACAGGGCCAATAGAACCGGCTTCTGACAAGTTGGAAGGTTCTTTCAGCTCCCAGGTGACCATGCTGGTCATGTAAGGCAACCAGCACAGTCTCTCGGTGCTTCTCTGGGAGAAACAACTGCCATTTATCCTCGGAGTCATCAGAGGGGCCCCTTCGGTAGACCACTCCCTGATGGACCTGTAGCTTGTCTAGCTCCTTCCATAGCAGACGAGCCTCCTTGGAGGGGTGATGTCGAAGTTTCCCTGGACTCTCGTTTTCCAATGCTTCAAAGACCAATCTCCCTATGGGGTCTTCCAATTGGTCGCACCTCAGTTCCTTCTTAGACAGCTTCGACAAGCCTTCCTCTTCAAGTTGAGTCACCCCACAGTAGTGTTTTGGAACTCCCACTGTGGTAACTCCTATTTCCTCTGCTCTGGAGCCTCCTCGGGCTTGTAATTCAGCTCCTTGACAAAGGGCCCGCACCCCGTCCGGTGCTACCTGAGTCCAGTCTTCCCAGTCATCAGCCATGGCATGAGATCTTCGGGATAGGGCATCTGCATCCCTATTTCCAGCCCCTGGTCTGTACTTCAGACTGAAGTTGAACCCAGATAATGCAGCTAGCCACCTGTGTCCTGTGGCATCCAACTTGGCAGTGGTGAACAGGTAGGTTAGGGGGTTGTTATCTGTTTTCACTGTAAACTCTGCTCCATAAAGGTAGTCTCTTAGTTTGTCCACAACTGCCCATTTGAGGGCCAAGAACTCCAACTTATGGGTGGGGTAGTTTTTCTCCGAGGGGGTCAGACTTCGACTCACATAAGCCACTGGTCGCATTTGCTCTTCATGCTCCTGATAGAGCACTCCCCCTAGGCCTTCATGACTAGCATCAACATGTAACTCGTAGGGTCTGGTGGGATCAGCATAGGCCAATACTGGGGCTGTGGTGAGGCTCCTCTTCAAGGTTCTGAAGGCCTCTTCACACCTGGGGGTCCACTGATCTTGAACCGACTCCCCGGGTCTTCTAGGGCCCAAGCCATCCTCTTCTTCTTCAGTCCGGAGCAGTTCATTTAAAGGCTTGGCAATACGGGCAAACCCATCCACAAACCTCCTATAATAGGAGCAGAACCCCAGGAAAGATCTAAGTTCGGTGACTGTTGTGGGTCTTGGCCAGGAGGTAACCGCCTCCAACTTCTCAGGATCAGTCGCCACCCCCTTTTTCAGACACTACGCGTCCCAGATAATTCACCGAAGACTGGTAGAACCGACACTTCTCGGGGGAAAGCTTCAACCCCTCTTCACTAAGTCTCCTCAACACTTTCTCCAATCGGGCCTCATGTTCCTCCAGAGTTCTCCCGAAAACAATGACATCGTCCAGGTACACTAGGACTTCTATGAGGTTCATGTCTCCGACAGTCTTCTCCATGAGTCGTTGGAAAGTAGCTGGGGCTCCAGATAGGCCCTGGGGCATTCTGTTAAACTCAAAGAATCCCACAGGAGTTATGAAAGCGGTCTTTTCCCTATCCTCTGGGTGCATGGGAATTTGATAGTACCCACTCTTGAGGTCCATCACGCTGAACCACTTAGCTCCAGACAAACTCTGTAAGGCGTCCTCTATCCTTGGCGTGGTGTACTGATCAGGGGTGGTCCTCCTGTTGAGAGTTCTGTAGTCAATGCAGAGCCTCAGCGACCCATTCTTCTTCCTGACCACCACTATTGGAGAGGCATAAGGGCTTCAGGACTCTCGAATCACCCCAGTCTTTTTCAGTTCTGCAAGCTGTTCTCTCAGATCCTCCAGATCTGCCAGCGGAACCCGCCTGACTCTCTCCCTGAACGGTTTGTCTTCTTGCAGGCGGATGCGGTGGGTAGCACTCCTCGCACGCCCCACATCGAATTCATCTTTTGAGAAAATCTTCTCCCATCTAGTCAGCTGGGCCTTGGCTCTCTCCTTCCAGGCCCCAGGTAAGTTCGTGTTTTCAATGGAAAGTTTTTCCCACACATCTCCTTCTTCACCCGCTTGCTTCACTTCTGACCAGCTGACTGGGACAGCAGGACTCACCTGTCCCAACAACATCCGGGCAGGTATCTCTATTGCCCTTCCTGTAGAGTTCCTTACACTCACCGGGACTCTTCCCCTGGCTTTCTTCAAGGCCTTGATGGGAATCACTTCCGGTATCACTTCCAGGCCTGAGTGATCTTCCCTTGGGTCGGATTCCAGCATGACAAAGGGGCCAGGCTGCTCCCAGGTGAGCTTCACAGTGGCCTTGAGGCAAGCCACCTGTCCGGGCTGCAGCACCACTCCTTCTCTCCCCAGTCTCCACACCTTCCCTATCCCCTCTCCTGGGGTCTTCTGCTCCAACACTAACCGTTGGTAGGCTGTCTTCAGCATGGGATGGATGTTTGGATCTTGATGGCTCCTCATCTTCACCAGGGGGGTCAGAAGTCTTCTCACTAGATCCGTATTGGTGCCTATGATGAGGGACATCTGGTTGGCCCCGGGTGGTCTAGGACACAGAACCACCAGGGTGTCGAATACTTCTGTCTTCCCAGCCACAGAGGGGTCGAATGTCAGCTTTATGGGTAGATAACCATCATAAGGGAAACTCTGCGTTCCCAGGCCCCATATCTCCAGCTCTTCTATCTTCCGTATAGGCAAATGGCTTAAGTGCCTATCATAGAAGTCTCTATACAATAAAGTCACTTGAGCTCCAGTATCCAGAAGGGCCTTTGTATATACTCCTTCCACCTGGATAGATACCGTGGGGGACGGGCCGACCAGTTCTTCTGGGTACGGCCGGGTTGAGGTCACTCTCTTCTGAGAACTTGTCTTCATCCAGTTGGTTTTTGACTTTGTTCTCCCCTGAGCCTGGTATGCATTGACCCTCGCCACCCTAATGGGATTACAAACCCGCTGAGGGATGTTATTGTCTCTTGGTTGTAGGCATTCCTTCTTGGGAGTGCTAAATTTCTTCTGAGGGGTCTTGTCCCCTCTCTCTGGTGTGTATCTTGGTTGAGAGACCCTAAATTCCTTCTCAAGGGTCGTGTTTTCTCTCTTCCTCTTCCTTCTTTTCAGTTTGGAGCTCACTGAAAGAGATGGGCACCCGGTTGACTCCCTCACCGGGGCCCTCTGGCGTTTCCCGCCGGCTGGCGATTATCCATTTTCTTCTTCTTAGGACTGGAACACCTACTGGCAAAGTGGCCACTGCCTCCGCAGTTGTAGCATAACCTCTCTTCTCGGTCCCGAGTGGGACTTGGTATTGACGTATCTGGGAACAACTCCTTTCTGGGGCTTGGTTTTTCTGCTCCACCTTGACCTTTCGCCATTATAGCATTCATCATCTCCATCATCTGGGACATCTGCAACTTCAAAGTGTCCACCTCCGCTCCCCTATCGGGAGTCATGGCCGGTGTAACTATTGCTACCGGCTGTTTGACGGGCTCTATCAGGCGTTCTTTTTTTTTTTCTTCCAATATAGCCTCTTCTTCTCTGATCATTCGGATGAGGTCAGGGTACTCCAGATTCCTCCCATCCTGCCGGGCACGCAGTGTCCATGCAATTGGATCCATGGGTTGAGCTCCCCTCACTACCTGTTGAGCACGGGCCTCATCTACTTTCTCTGGGCTGATCCCCTTCTTTAGGATCATCCTATGCAGTATTTTGTCCAGGCGTCCCATATAGTCTGATAGTTTCTCACCTTCCTTCTGGTAGCAATGTTCCAGCTGATAAGCAAGCTCCGTTACTTTCTCTGTCCCACCAAACACATTCTGTAACACATCGAGGCACTCTTGTGCAGTACAATCTGCCTTGCTCATCTTCAGGTTGCGTACGGCCTCTAGAGCAGGCCCTTTCAAACTTTCCACAACCCTCTGTTTTTTTCTGCGGTCCGGAACTTCCCATTCCTCTAGTGCCTGAGTTGCGCTGTCTAGCCACTCCTCAAATCCCTCTTCTTCCAAAGGTACTGGTTTCCTCCCTGAAAACATCCGGAGTTTCCTGTACCCCGACATCGGGTAATCTGTGGGCTCTTTCTTGCACTGAGCTACAATCTCCCCCAGAACAGCGCATAATTCTGCACTAAGGGTGCCTGGGCTTGTCTTGGGACTCTTTGTGTCCTTCTGTGGGGATGACGGGGAAGATGGCTGCGGTGACAGTGTTATTTTTGTCTGAGGGCTGTCTCTTGTGCGCGGCAGCGCATGCAGCAAATGATAGACCTGATCGTCCTCATCTTGTATGCTGTTGCCTCTAAACTGTTCAGTAATTTCTGCCTGCCATTCCAGTAAGACATGTGAAAGTCCACCACTAGTTTTCACATCTATCACCCATGGTTTGTGAATCGGTGATAGGGACATTATGAGTTGTATCATTGCTTGTGTCTGCCATATCCCCGGGAGTTCTATAACTGCCGTCCTGGCTGGGTCTACGCCCCATCTCTTGTACCACTGTCCCACCTCTATCGGGTCCATGCCGGTAGCTTCTGGCGGTTTCACCGCTGTCTCAGTAATCCCGGATGTACGAGCCCCCACGTGTAGCGATACCCTCAGCTTAAGCGGGCCGCAAGGTTTAATTTGGGCCCTGAGTACAGTTCTCCAACCCACCGGCAATCGGCTCTACCCACTCTGGCACAGCTAGTCTAAAGGATGCACACATATATCCTTATACTTTAAGGGAGAGATTCAAACATAGGACAGTAATAAAGGGATAACGGATTTTACTTCTTGTTATGCAAAGAAACACACAGCAATGACAATATGATTTTCTAACTTGTATGCAAAGCCCTGCAATGACAGTCACATTACACCATAAGAATTAAAAAAAAGGGGGGGGGTAAAGGAACGCCACGTGGGGCGACCGTTAACTAGGAACCCTATGGTACAACAGCTAAATGTATACCTAACGGATCAGGCCTGATCCCTTACCCTAAAACTTAGTCCTGTAAGAATAATGGTTTCTTCACCGGCTTGCTGTAGAGGTGGTGCACATAAGAATAGTAAACACTTTGTAATCCAACAGGGAGAATCTGAACAACTGACCGTACTTCACTAGAGATCCCCTGAATCAGTCCTGCTGCGGATCTCCAGTGAGAGTCTTAAAGTGATGTGGTAGGCCTCGGCAGTCTATAGGCACAGTACTATAAACAGGTTATTAGATGAGCTTTCGCTCAGCTCACCCTCCGGACGCGACCCGTCCGGGACTTCCACCGGCTGTGTCGTTACTCGCAAACAGCGGTTGCTGCCATCGGATCTCCCATCCAATCTAGACTGCAGGCAGGAGATGTTGGATGTCACCCAGGCTCGCAAAGGGTGGAAGGCTCTTTGGTTCGCTGTAAGAAGTCCCCAGGCTTCAGGCCCTCACACAGCACAGCTCCGCACAGGTGGATCAGTCTCAGCCGCCCCGTGTCCAAAAGAGAGCGAGTCAGGCCTCGCCCCCTTCCTTATATCACTTCCCCCATGAGTCTCTGGGGCATAACCCAACACATCCGGTGAACAGTGGACCTCTGGGAACCGTAGTTCTTTCTCCTAATTAAAGGGGAAATACCCCGCTACACACATAATTTTTTTTGTTTTGTGGTTTAATGCCTTGTGATAAAACGTAATACAAGACATGCATTGTGTGCATTTTACATGCATGGGAAATATGGACGCATGACTTGAAATGCATTGCCATTGACTATAATGAAATGCACATTTTTCCCCAAGCAAACCTTTGAAGCAGCAATTGGGATTTTTCAAAAACACAATGATGTGAGAAGCGTCATTGATTCTAATGGGAACTAATTTTCACGCATTGTGATCCTGTGAACGGGCCCTGAAAAAGCCCCATGTGTGCTGCGATTTCCAGCAAAAAAACGCTCATCCATTGGGGCAGATTGCAGCAAACACACAGAGGGCACAAAACCGTCGCAGAAAACACCATGCTTTATAAACATGGCGATACCGATAAAGTGATAAAAGTGGCAACGAATAACGCTACGGCCTCGTACACACGACCGGTTTTCTCGGCAAGAAACTAGCGAGAAATCCGGTCGTGTGTATGGTTTCTCGTCGAGAAAACTGCCAGGAATCTCGACGAGAAAAATAGAGAACCTGCTCTCTTTTTTCTCGTCGGGATTCTTGTCAGCCTGTTTCCCGATGAGAAAACTGTGTGTGTGTGTGTGCGCGGCTACAAGCTTACCTGTCCTCCGGTAAGCCCGTGCATGCTCAATGAGACTACGACGCATGCGCGGTAGCTTACAAGGGTAGTGTAGGGTGAAGCAAGATGGCGGCGACGGCATCAAATGTGACGAGCGCATGCTCGTCGTAGTCAATGACGTCACCGCATTCTTGCCATTCAAAAGAATGGCGGTTCTTTTGAATGGCTGTCTGTATGTACGGCTTGGCAAGAAAAGCTTGCCAGGAATCTCGTCAGGAAAAACTATGTTTTTTTCCTGACGGGATTCTCGGCCGTGTGTACTAGGCTTACCTTTTATCAGAAAACAGCCAATCAGAGCATCTTTCTCCAAGTCGCACAGAAGCGCGTTGCAGAGGACATAGCTGCCAATAGGGATGAGCCGAACACCCCCCGGTTCAGTTCGCACCAGAACCTGCGAACGGACCGAAAGTTTGCGCAAACTTTAGAACCCTATTAAATACAATGGACGTGAACGTTCGAAATCAAAAGTGCTAATTCTAACGGCTAATATGCAAGTTATTGTCCTAAAAGGGGTTTGGGGACCCGGGTCCTGACCCAGGGGACATGTATCAATGCAAAAAGAAGTTTTAAAACAGGACGTTTTTTCGGGAGCAGTAATTTTAATGATGCATAAAGTGAAAAAAAAAAAAAGTGAAATATTCCTTTAAATATCGTACCTGGGGGGTGTCTAAAGTATGCCTGTGAAGTGGCATGTGTTTCCCGTGTTTAGAACTGTCCCTGCACAAAATGACATTTCTAAAGGAAAAAAAAGTCATTTAAAACTGCTTGCGGCTTTAATGTAATGTATGGTCCCGGCAATATAGATGAAAATCATTGAGAAAAATGGCATGGGAAAAAATTGGGCCTTTGTTGGTGGTGGTGGTGGTGTTGCCACAACACTGTAAGCCCTCACAGTTACTCTTGGTGGGTGCAGGAATGGGCCCTGCTGTGAACTATTAGCTCAAGAATTGTAATTACATGACCCTGTTGAACAGGGGCAGAAAAATTGGGCCTTTGTTGGTGGTGGTGGTGGTGGTGTTACCACAACACTGTAAGCCCTCACAGTTACTCTTGGTGGGCGTAGGAATGGGCCCTGCTGTGAATTATTAGATCAAGAATTGTAATTACATGCCCCTATTGAACAGGGGCATACAAATTGTACCTTAGGCACTGGTGCCACAACACTGCAACCCCTCACAGATACTGTAGTTGGAGCGCAGCAATGAGCCCTGCTGCAAAGCATTGAGCAAAAATTGTAAATACATGCCCCTGTTTAACAGGGGCTGAAAAATTGGGCCTTAGCCACTAGTGGCGGTGCCCAGAACCAAAAATGTTCTTTCAAGCTATCAGCATGATTATTGAGGAGGAAATCTTCACCGATAGGTAAGGCTCTGGGACCGGACGGTTACACTACCCGATACTACAAAACATTTAGTGACGTTCTCTTGCCCCAGCTTACTGCCTATGCCAACTCAATTTCACAGATCTCGGGATTACGCCCGGAATCTCTTATAGCTCACATTTCAGTTATTCTTAAAACAGATAAGGATTCTACTCAATGTAGTAGCTACAGGCCAATTTCCCTATTGAATGTTGATATCAAATTATATTCAAAGGTAATGGCTAACAGACTACTCCCCCTTATACCTAGTTGGATTTCTACGGATCAGACGGGCTTTATCCCACATAGAGAAGCCAAGGATAATTCTCTCCGGGCGATATCTCTTATACAATACGCTCAAAGGTCGTCCCAGTCCACCCTATTTGTATCCACAGATGCAGAAAAAGCGTTTGATAGGGTGGACTGGGATTACTTAAAAATGACCCTGCGACATTTTGGGTTGGGACCCAAGATGTTCTATCGTATTATCTCCCTTTACTCTAATCCCACGGCACAAATCCGCATAAACGGCACTTTGAGTGAGTCATTTCAACTATTCAATGGGACTAGACAGGGCTGTCCCCTTTCTCCCCTTTTATTTGCCCTTACCCTTGAACCCTTTCTGGCAACTATAAGACATAACATAAATATACATGGGATTCAAGTAGGTAATAAAACTTACAAATATGCGGCATATGCGGATGATATTTTATTTTTTATTCAGCAGCCCCGTATCTCGCTTCCTAATTTAATGACAGCTTTTTCTACTTTTCAGACACTTTCTAATTTTAAAATTAATATTTCCAAGGCCGAAATTCTAAATATCAACCTACCAGGAAGGGAGGTGGAAAGTTTAAAACCCCTCTTCCCTTTTAGATGGGTTCAACGTAAAATGAAATATTTGGGAGTGAATCTTACGCCTCACACTCAGTCTCTTTTTAAATATAACTATATTCCATTATTGAATAATATTAGAGAGGAACTACAAAAGTGGAAAACGCTGACACACTCATGGCTGGGTAAAGTAAGCATAGTTAAAATGAACATTCTGCCTAGAGTACTTTTTTTTTTTTCAAATGATCCCATTGGGTGTACCTATAGGTTTTTTTTCCCTATTACAGACCATGGTCTCCCGCTTCATTTGGAAGAACAGCCACCCCAGAGTATCCAAGGAAGTGTTATTTCGCTCCAAGGATGCGGGGGGATTGGCACTTCCAAATTTTAAGACTTATTATAATGCTGTTATTCTATCTAGAATTGCCGAGTGGAAATATGCTGCTAATTCCAAACTCTGGGTGAGCTTGGAATATGCTCTTTAGTAACACAGACCTAGCAACTATACCCTGGTTACCACGTATACATAGACACCTTGCTCCAAGTACCTCTATATTAACCACTTCCACTCTTGATGTATGGGATGCCTTACATAGGAAGATTTCATGGTCATATGCTTCTCCTTTGCTACCACTTTTGGACCACGAGTATTTCTTACCTGGTCTAGTAGACCCGGGATATAGGATGTGGTCGCCAGAAGGACCTCTTTTATTACATCAGGTTCTGCGAGCAAATGCTCTTAAGCCTCTTGAGGAAATTCTCGGCCTCAAGCCGATTACGTTTTTGGACAAATGGAGATATAACCAGTTGCAGGGCTTTCTTAGAACCTTGCCTCAGCCGCTCAAAGGAATACAGGACTTAAATAGTATTGAGGAAATCTTCAATTCAACGGAGTCACCGGAACATAGTATCTCAGTATTTTACAAATCACTTATCAAGCTCCAAGGAGACACTTACCCTCCCTTCTTTGCTAAGTGGGAGGCAGACCTGGAATCCAGTATCCCAGATAGCCAAAAGGACAAAGTCCTGCAGTTGTCTCATATCTCTTCAATAGCATCAAAGATGGCTGAGGTCAATTACAAATTGCTAACTAGATGGCACTATACCCCATCAAAGCTTCATCAGATGTTCCCTGCCAACTCCCCATTGTGTTGGAGGAACTGCGGGAACAGAGCAACTCATGCTCATATATGGTGGTCGTGCCCACTTATCCGCCCCTATTGGTCTAGCATTATTGGTATCATCCAACAAATATCCAGTAGTAATCTTCCTGTCGATGCATGGACCATCCTCTTTCATGCTACTAAGGAGTCTGTCAGAAAATATAAATGTTCTCTAGTTCCACATCTGCTTAACACGGCTAAAGCACTTATACCTACCCTTTGGGGCCAGCCTGAGATTCCATCCGTGAAAAAGTGGTTTCAAAAAATATCAGAGGTACATCTCATGGAAGAAATTACTCATCGTAACAAGGACACTTTCCAACGACATACCCTAACTTGGACTCCGTGGATGGAATTCAAGGACACCACAACCTATAGAGAGATACTTGCACAATCTCACTGAGACTCAATCTATATTTACTGAATAAGCTATTAATATCTTAAGGCTGATTATTTGGGGCTATTGTCGGGCCTACTCCTTAGGAGTCTAAAATGTACTGAGACATACATATTACTAGATACCAGGCATGCCGACCTATTTTTCCTCTCCCCCCCCCCTTTATCTTTTCCTAATTTCTCCTCCCCCCCCCCTTTTTTTTTTTTTGTTGTTTTTTTTTGTTTTTGTTTTTATAGAGAGAATTTAACGAAGTTGTGATAAATTATTTATGATCAATGCACATAGGGAAGAGGGGGGGTGAATTTTTTGGGTATAATTTTTTTTTTTTTTTTTTATTTCTTTCCCTTTTTTTTTTTTTTTCTCTCCTCTCTCTTTCATATATAAGTTGGGTCACTTTATCAATATAGCCAATTGTAAATGTATTTCCTAATTTTTTTTAGATAGTCCATTAATGGACCTTAACACCAGGGTTTTTGGTGTGAAGTAGTTTTTGGGATCACCTCACTTTAAGGGGCATCAATATTGGTGCCTCATCACATAAGATATTAGGGGGAGAATAAGGGGATGTTATTCCCCTATACCCCCTCCCCTCCTTAATTTTTCACTCCCCCCCTTTTTTTTTTTTTAATCCTCTTTTTTTTTTTTTTTCCTTCTTCTCTTCCCCATGGTCACATATTGGTGAGGTCACTTATCCCTGTCACTTTTTATCTTTACATACATGTTTTGTCACTCCATCAACACAGCCATTTGCAAATTCATCCTTCAGTCATTTATATAGCCCATTTCTGGACTCTAATATTTGGGGCCCCCCCCTTTTTTTTTTTGTTGTTTGAAGAAGTTTTTGGAACCACTTTTTGTCACCTCATCATAGGTACTTTCACTTAAAAGGGCACTAACACTTTTTTACACATAATAAACCTTAAAACACTTAGGGGAGAAAACGAGGGACTGTATCCTCTCCTTCCCTTTCTTCCTTCCCCCTTTTTTTCCCTTTTTTTTTCTCCCTCTTCTTCTCCTTCTGTGCACCCCTTTCCCTCTTTGCACAGCCCTGATTCCCCTAGTCAGTATGGAGTGTGGGGTTCCAGGGCTGGGGTTTTTATATAGGAGCATAGATTATTGTTCTCATTTTTAGGGGGTTTTTTTTTCTTTCTTTCTTTCTTTCTTTCTTTCTTCGGGAAATATTGAGTATATGTGTTTTTATGTATTGTAAAGTGTGTTATATGCTGAAAAATTAATAAAAAAGAGATATTAAAAAAAAAAAAAAAAATGATTATTGAGGAGGAAGAGGATAGTCACTCAGCATAACAGGATAGTCACTCAGCATCAGCATAGGCAGTCTTGAAGGGATCTGACATTTCCAAAAAAATATTCAGTTACATCAGCATCAGGTGCTTGGCAGCTGTGGTGATCCAAGACTGATTAATTTTTATGAAGGTCGGTGGATCGGCCGAGTCGGTGGACAGGCGCACCCTGTGATCTGTTACAAAGCCTCCAGCAGCACTGAATGTGCATTCCGAAAGAACGCTGGATGCAGGACAGGCCAGTACCTCAATTGCATACTGTGCAAGCTCTGGCCAGTGATCCATCCTCAAGACCCAGTAACCCAGAGGATTTTCGGTGGGAAAGGTGTCCAAGTCTGATCTTGCCCCTAGGTATTCCTGCACCATGTAAACCAGACGCTGGCGATGGTTGCTGGAAGCGATCATACCTTGGGGCTGCGTACTAAAAAATTGTCTGAACGCATCGGTCAGACGGCCACCTTCTCCACCGCTCCTTCTTTGACTGACCGGATCCTCAGCAACACGTTGTCCAGGACCAGGAATTTGTAACTTCCCAGTCTCTGGGAACGTGTTGCACAGACCTTTCTGCAAGGCCTCCCGAAGAGGCTTCATCCTCTGCTCCCTTTGCGACGACAAGATAAGGTCCGCAACCTTACCCTTGTAACGTGGATCAAGGAGGGTTGCCAGCCAGTAATGATCCCTCTCCTTGATCGCACGAATACGAGGATCCTTCAGCAGGCTTTGCAGGATCAGGGAGGCCATGCAGCGTAGGTTTGCTGAGGCATTCGGTGCGGAGTCCTCTGGGTCACTGAGGAAGACAAGATCTGCAGCCACCTCCTCCCAGCCACGTACAAGTCCATGGGTGTCTTAGGACTGTAATTGATCCCATGAAGACTGCTGCCGATGCTGAGTGCTAGGCTCCACCTCCATGCTGACACAATAATCCTCCTCCACCTCCTCTTCCTGTGTGATAGCCGGGCCAGCAGGAACACTGTGTGGATAAAGGGAGCCTTGAGAGGTAAGGAAGTCCCCCTCTTCCTGCCTCTGTTCTGCCTCAAGTGCCCTGTCCATTATTCCATGCAGCGTGTGCTCCAACAGGTGGACAAGAGGAACAGTGTCACTGATGCATGCACTGTCACTGCTCACCATCCTCGTGGCCTCCTCAAATGGTGCCAGGACAGTGCATGCATCCCTGATCATGGACCACTGGCATGGGGGAAAAAATCCAAGCTCCCCTGACACTGTCCTGGTGCCATATTGCAACAGATACTCATTGATGGCCCTCTGCTGCGTGTGCAGCCACTGCGGCATGGCCAACGTATAGTTTCACCTGGTGGGCATGTCACAGATTAGGCGGTTCTTGGGCAGGTTGTAATCCTTTTGCAGGTCAGCCAGCCTAGCACTGGCATTATATGACTGGCGGAAATGTCCACAGAGTTTCCTGGCCTGCTTCAGGACCTCCTGTAAACCCGGGTACCTGCCCAAGAACCGCTGCACCACCAAGTTAAGGACGTGAGCCAAACAGGGCACATGGATCAGTTGTCCCTGTCGGAGTGCGGAGAGGAGGTTGGTGCCATTGTCGGAAACCACCTTTCCTGGCTTAAGCTGGCGTGGCGTCAACCACCTCTGAGCCTGCCCCTGCAGAGCTGACAGAATCTCTGCCCCAGTGTGGCTCCTGTCCCCCAAGCACACCAGCTCAAGCACCACATGGCATCTTTTTGCCTGCGTACTTGCGTAGCCCCTTGAACACCTACGGAGCACTGCTGGTTCCGAGGACAAAGCACAGGTAGAGGCCATAGAGGAAGAAGAAGGAGGGGGTGGAGGAGAGAGGTGTGTCAAAATCACCAGTAGTAACATTTTGGAGGCGTGGTGGCAGAACAACCTCCAACACTAGTGCACCTTGTCCTACATCCTTCCCAGCAGAGTCACCCAATGCGCCGTGAAAGATAGGTAACGTCACTGTCCATGCCTGCTGGACCATGAGTCAGCGGTAATATGCACCTTACCGCTGACCGCCCTGTCCAGCGAGGCCAAGACATTGCCTTCCACATGCCAGTAGAGAGCCGAAATCGCCTTCCGTGAGAAAAAGTGGCGTCCTGCCACTGAGGAACCGCACATTCAACAAATTCACGGAAGGGGTCAGAGTCTACCAAATGAAAAAGGTAGCAGTTGAAGTGCTAGCAATTTAGCCAAGCTAGCATTCAACCGCTGGGCATGTGGATGGCTGGGAGCGAACTTCTTTCGGCGGTGCAGCAGTTGGGGCAGGGAAATTTGCCTGGTACAATCGGACATCGGTGTACCGATAGCAGATTGTCTCCAAGTACTTGGCTGTGACACACCGAATTCTACACCTTCATTCCTCTCAGTGCAGGTTTCAGAGAGGACTGAAGGTATAGTGGGGTTGGAGATCCCAGCTGATGAGGAGCAAGGAGAGGTCCGCTTTGTTCTTTGGTGTGGGTCTTTTAGGTACGCTTGCCAACAGACTGCATGGCAGGTCGACATATGTCTGGTCAAGCACGTGGTGCCCAAGCGGCTGATGTTTTGGCCAGGCGAGATACGTTTTAGACATATGTTGCAAATGGCAATGGTGCGATCTGCTGCACACGTCTGAAAAAAGGCCCACACCAAAGAACTTTTGGAATAACGCGCAGAGACAGCAGCGCCCTGCACATGCGGAGCTCTGCGGTGTGATGCGGTCAGTGTGCTGCCCTTAAGGTGGCCCCTGGAGGGTATCCTGCCTCGTTGGAGATGTGCCTCCTCCTCCTCCTATCAGGCACCCATGTGGAGTCAGTGACCTCATCATCCCCTCCCTCCTGCAGTATGCTGCAGCTGGGGGAACATGACTGCCAGATAGCTGTTCTTGTTGGGCACCCCCTCTCTCTGGGCTCACGTTACTACCCCCTCTCTCTGAGCTCACGTTACTGCCTTCCTCCAGTTGGGTTCCATCATCGGAGCCTTCAAAACGCTGGGCATCCTCTTGGAGCATATACCCAACACTGTGGTCAAACAGTTCGGGGGACTCCTCAGGAGGACATGGTGGGGCTAGGGAAGGAGTGACTGATGCCATTGAGCCGAGGGAAGATGCCGCTTTGGCAGCTGCTTTGCCAGACAAAGTACCCTGAGCCTGGGTGAGAGAGGACATGGAGGAGGAGGACGGCTTGGTCATCCACTCTACCAAGTCTTGGGCATGTTGCGGCTCAACATGGCCAGCTGCCGAAAAGAAGGACAAGCGTGTCCCACGGCCACGTGCTGATGAGTATGCACCGTGTCCACGACCAGCAGCACTGTTGCCTCTAGACACAGAGCCTGCTTGCCCTCTTTTATTGCCTCGTGACTGTCTGCCTCTCCTTGTTTGCCTTCCAGACATACTAATGGCCTGCAGTGAGATGTAGCTGCACAAAGGTGGGATGTATATATATATATATATATATATATATATATATACTGATAATGCAGCTATCAGAATCAACTGCCTGCTGTGGTATTAGTATGGGAAAAGCAGCAGAAGCAGTTAGTTTTAGGTGAAAACTGTGCAGAGAGGGACACAGTACACTGAAAATACTTGCAGCTCTCTGCCTGTGGTTTAATTATGAGAACACCACTATTAGTCACTCACTAACTGTATTCAGGTAAGCTTTAGGTGAACGCTATGCAAAGCACACAGTACACTAAGTGAAACACTGACTGTCTGCAGCTAGCACAATCACCTGCCTGCCTGTCACAGTATAGAGAAAACCAGGAACGGATCTAGCTAAACTAAATACAGTGTATAAATATATATACACAACACCTAGGATGCATATATATCCTCTACACACTGTAACTGCAGCTAACTGACTCGCCTGCCTGCTCTATCTAACTCAATATAAATGACACTGTCTGTCTCTGTACACTTTCTCTTTTCACAACTCCAAACACTACACAAGGCCCGCCGAGGCGGCGGCCTTATATAGTGTGGGGCGTGTACTAAACCCCCTGAGCCATAATTGGCCAAAGCCACCCTGTCCAATTACGGATCTCCATTTTTTCTGTGCTGTGATTGGCCAAAGCATGCGGGTCATAGTGCATGCTTGGCCAATCATCAGCCAGCAATGCACTGCGATGCCGCAGTGAATTATGGGCTGTGACGCGCCACTCGAATTTGGCATGAATGGCCCATAATGTTCGACCTTCGTCGAACCAACAGCCGATGTTCGACTCGAACACGAAGCTCATGCCTAGTTGCCAACATTGCAAAAAAAAAAAACCTGGGACACTTTTTTTTGCATGTAGGTGGAGCCTTGCTATAATTAGGGGGCGGGGCATTCATTTGTAGGCGTGTCACACCCTAATACGAAAATGCGGTGCGACGAAAAACGGGCGTGGTTTACGTGCGTTAGTGGGCGTGGTTCGGAAGGAGTGTAGAGTCCGAGAGGAAGGAAGGAAAGAAAGAAGCCAGATCCTACACCACAATAGAAATATGTGTTTTCCAGAAAGTTTAACAAAATCGGCAGATAAAGATACTCCAAAACACCTGTTGTTGGCGCTTCAATCATCCCGGCACCATAGTTGTTATGGTGTCAGGGTGATTGAAGCGCATTATTTCTATTATTACATTGTAATATAAAATTAAATAATTCAACTCACCATAATGCATAATCAGTAGAAGCGTGTCACCTGATGCCTCCCCTGCAGTCCGTCCTTGCATCAGGTGCCTCCCCAGCAGAGTCCGTCCTTGCATCAGGTGCCTCCCCAGCAGTCCGTCCTTGCATCAGGTGCAACACGCACTACACTGATTACTACAACGCGCACTACACCACCCATTACACTGATTACCACTACACTACACTGATTAATACACTACACCAGGGGTCTCCAACTTTTTACTTCGAGGGCCACATTGTATATTTTACAGATATTCGTGGGCCGAAAAAAAAAGTTATTTATAAATGAATCCCCAGCCATGAAAGAGAATAGAATTTAAAAAAAGGCTGCCATCAGCGGGGCTGGATGGTGCACCTGTATCCTCCGCCTGCACCTAAATGCCAGAGCCTCGTGTACCAGGGCTAAACATTAAGTGTGCATGAGGCCTTACATCTGTGTTCCTGTCAGAGCCTCCCTGCCCATTTGTGTCCCCAGCAGAATCTCCCCACACAATTGTATCCTCATCAGACTCTCCCTACATGCTTGTGTCCCAATTAACACCCCCTCTTACACATTTCTGGTCCCATCACAGAAACCCCCCACATATTTGTGTCCCCATCAGAACTCCTGCCACACGCTTGTGTCCCCTCAGAGCCACCTCCCCACACCCATTAAAACTATTCCTGCCCATGTCCCAATCAGCGCCCCCCACATGTGTGTCCCCCATCAGAGTCCCCTCCACACTTGTGTCCCCCATCAGAGTCCCCTCCACACTTGTGTCCCCCATCAGAGTCCCCTCCACACTTGTGTCCCCCATCAGAGTCCCCTCCACACTTGTGTCCCCCATCAGAGTCCCCTCCATCAGAGCCCCTCCACACTTGTGTCCTCCATCAGAGCCTCTCCACACTTGTGTCCTCCATCAGAGTCCCTCCACACTTGTGTCCTCCATCAGAGTCCCTCCACACTTGTGTCCTCCATCAGAGTCCCTCCACACTTGTGTCCTCCATCAGAACTCCTGCCACACGCTTGTGTCCCCTCAGAGCCACCTCCCCACACCCATTAAAACTATTCCTGCCCATGTCCCAATCAGCGCCCCCCACATGTGTGTCCCACATCAGAGCGCCCTCCACACTTGTGTCCTCCATCAGAGTCCCCTCCACACTTGTGTCCCCCATCAGAGTCCCCTCCACCCTTGTGTCCCCCATCAGAGTCCCCTCCACACTTGTGTCCCCATCAGAGTCCCCTCCACACTTGTGTCCCCCATCAGAGTCCCCTCCACACTTGTGTCCCCCATCAGAGTCCCCTCCACACTTGTGTCCCCCATCAGAGTCCCCTCCATCAGAGTCCCTCCACACTTGTGTCCTCCATCAGAGTCCCTCCACACTTGTGTCCTCCATCAGAGTCCCCTCCACACTTGTGTCCTCCATCAGAGTCCCCTCCACACTTGTGTCCTCCATCAGAGTCCCTCCACACTTGTGTCCTCCATCAGAGTCCCCTCCACACTTGTGTCCCCCATCAGAGTCCCCTCCACACTTGTGTCCCCCATCAGAGTCCCCTCCAAACTTGTGTCCCCCATCAGAGTCCCCTCCACACTTGTGTCCCCCATCAGAGTCCCCTCCATCAGAGCCTCTCCACACTTGTGTCCTCCATCAGAGTCCCTCCACACTTGTGTCCTCCATCAGAGTCCCTCCACACTTGTGTCCTCCATCAGAGTCCCCTCCACACTTGTGTCCTCCATCAGAGTCCCCTCCACACTTGTGTCCTCCATCAGAGTCCCCTCCACACTTGTGTCCTCCATCAGAGTCCCCTCCACATGTTCAGTATAGCGGGAGGGGCTGCCAAAATAGAGAAGCCGATTGGCTGCCCCTCTCCTCTGCACTGAACACAAGAGGACAACACAGTGTTGTCGGCAGCGGCGGCAACAACAAAATGCCCGCTGCCGCCGTTTTTTTCCTAAAACACTCCTGAATTTCCTGGGACATTCAAATAAAAAGTCCCGTAAAAAAAAAAAAATCGGGACAAAAACAATCCGGGACAAGGGTCCTAAATCCGTGAATGCCCCGGGAAATCCGGGACTGTTGGCAACTATGAGAGGAGTGAATGGTCCCCGGCGTAGACAATAAAATAGGACTCCTCTCCAACAGCCAAAGCAATCCAAAGTAGCACAGGTGACTTTGTGGTTAATCTGTAGATATTTTTCAGCACTGATGACTATTATTATATCAACCTGTAACATGATCTGTTCCGTGAACTTCTGCACATCATGTGCTCTTTTGCTGGAGACAGGTCTTCCCTGTGTGTGAGCTCAGGACTAGCTGTGCAGCTCTCACCCACTAGATGGCAGCACTGCACTGGAGAAGAAGGCTGGGATGGAGAAGCCCTGTGTATTGGGGACTTGTGTGAGGGGCAGGGGGGGGGGGGGGGGGGTTAATAAAATTCACAGACCTATGTTTCAGAAGCTGTCAGAAACATACATAGTCCTACGACGGTCATTTTTAAATTTCTTATAAATAACTGTAATTTTCCTGTAAATAAGGATCCTTATTCTGCTGTGTTGGCTCTGTGAATTGCAATTGAATGTAGTGCATGTGTAAGGTAATATTTACACAAGAGTTCCTGTGCAGCCGCTGGCAAGAATTCTCGCCACATCTGAGCGGTTACATGCGAATACTGACCATGTATGTCCAGGGTTGGTGTCTCTGAAGAGTTTTGTCAGCAAACAAACTGGCCGCAGGTAATCAGGATAGGATGGAAGGAGGGAGGGAAGGAAAAGTAAGGAAGGGATGAAAGGAGAAAAGGATGCAAAAACCAAGTATAGAAAGAGGAAAGAATGGAAGCACAGATGTGGAAAGAGGCAATGATGGAAGCATGGAGAAATGGAAAGAGGCAAGGATGGAAGAAGAAAGGAAGGGAAAGGGGGGGGGGGGATGAAAGGAGGTAAGGAAATGTGGAAGGATGGAAAAGTAGAAGAAGGTAGGGATGAAAGTATGAAAGGAGAGGAGGAAGCAAGAACTAAGTATGGAAGGAAGGAAGGAAGAAATGGAAGCAGGAATAGATGGCAAGATGAAAAGAGGGAAAGAGGGAAGGAAGGAGGGAGGGAAGGATAGAAAGATGAAAGGATGCAAGAAAGAGGTATAGAAGGAGAAAATGATGGAAGGAGGGAGGGATGGAAAGAAGGCATGATGGGAAGAATGAATGCAGGCAGGGATAAGAAGGTGAAATGAAGGAGGAATGCAAGAAGGAAGTATAAAAAGGAGGAAAGAATGGACGGAGGGAGAGATAGAAAGATGGAAGAAGGGGGGAAGGGATGGATGGAAGAGAGAGGGAGGGAAGGAAGGATGGAAGAGGAGAGAGGGAAGGAAGGATGGAAGAGGAGAGAGGGAAGGAAGGATGGAAGAGGAGAGAGGGAAGGAAGGATGGAAGAGGAGAGAGGGAAGGAAGGATGGAAGAGGAGAGAGGGAAGGAAGGATAATGGATGGAAATAAGAGAGAGGGAGGCAGGGAAGGAGGGAAGGATGGAGGGAAGAGGGGTAGGCAGGGAATGAAAGATGGATGGAAGAGGGGTAGGCAAGGAATGAAGGAAGGATGGAAGAGGGAGGGAGGGAAGGAAGGATGAATGGAAAAAGGGAAGGAGGGAGGGAGAGAGAGGGGGAAGGGAAGGAAGGATGGATGGAAGAGGGAGGGAAGGATGGATGGATGGAAGAGGGAGGGAAGGATGGATGGATGGAAGAGGGAGGGAGGGAGGGATGGATGGAAGAGGGAGGGATGGATGGATGGATGGAAGAGGGAGGGATGGATGGATGGAAGAGGGAACGAAGGATGGATGGAAGAGGGAGGGAAGGATGGATGGAAGAGGGAGGGAAAGATGGATGGAAGAGGGAGGGAAGGATGGATGGAAGAGGGAGGGAAGGATGGATGGATGGAAGAGGGAAGGATGGATGGATGGAAGAGGGAAGGATGGATGGAAGAGGGAAGGATGGATGGAAGAGGGAGGGAAGGATGGATGGAAAAGGGAAGGATGGATGGAAGAGGGAGGGAAGGATGGATAGAAGAGGGAGGGAAGGATGGATAGAAGAGGGAGGGAAGGATGGATGGAAGAGGGAGGGAAGGATGGATGGAAGAGGGAGGGAAGGATGGATGGAAGAGGGAGGGAAGGATGGATGGAAGAGGGAGGGAAGGATGGATGGAAGAGGGAAGGATGGATGGATGGAAGAGGGAAGGATGGATGGATGGAAGAGAGAGGGAAGGATGGATGGAGGATGGATGGATGGAAGAGGTAGGGAAGGATGGATGGATGGATGGAAGAGGGAGGAAAGGATGGAAGAGGGAGGCAGGGAAGGATGGATGATAGAGGGAGGCAGGGAAGGATGGATGATAGAGGGAGGCAGGGAAGGATGGATGATAGAGGGAGGCAGAGAAGGATGGATGATAGAGGGAGAGAAGGATGGATGGAAGAGGGAGGGAAGGATGGATGGAAGAGGGAGGGAAGGATGGATGGAAGAGGGAGGGAAGGATGAATGGAAGAGGGAGGGAAGGATGGATGGAAGAGGGAGGGAAGGATGGATGGAAGAGGGAGGGAAGGATGAATGGAAGAGGGAGGGAAGGATGGATGAAAGAGGGAGGGAAGGATGGATGGAAGAGGGAAGGATGGATGGATGGAAGAGGGAAGGATGGATGGATGGAAGAGGGAGGGAAGGATGGATGGAAGAGGGAGGGAAGGATGGATGGAAGAGGTAGGGAAGGATGGATGGAAGAGGGAGGGAAGGATGGATGGATGGAAGAGGGAGGGAAGGATGGATGGATGGATGGATGGATGGAAGAGGGAGGGAAGGATGGATGGAAGGATGGATGGATGGAAGAGGGAGGGAAGGATAGATGGATGGATGGAAGAGGGAGGGATGGATGGATGGAAGAGGGAGGGAGGGGAGGGAAGGCAGGAAGGATGGATCGATGAATGGATGGATGGAAGAGGGAGGGAGGGAGGGAGGGAAGGATGGATGGATGGAAGAGGGAGGGAAGGATGGATGGAAGAGGGAGGGAAGGATAGATGGATGGATGGAAGAGGGAGGGAGGGATGGATGGATGGAAGAGGGAGGGAGGGGAGGGAAGGCAGGAAGGATGGATGGATGGATGGATGGAAGAGGGAGGGAAGGAAGGATGGATAGATGGATGGAAGAGGGATGGAGGGAAGGATGGATGGAAGGGGGAGGGAAGGATGAATGGAAGAGGGAGGGAAGGATGGATGGAAGAGGGAGGGATGGATGGATGGAAGAGGGAGGGATGGATGGAAGAGGGAGGGATGGATGGATGGAAGAGGGAGGGAAGGATGGATGGATGGATGGAAGAGGGAGGGAAGGATGGATGGAAGAGGGAGGGAAGGATGGATGGATGGAAGGATGGATGGATGGAAGAGGGAGGGAAGGATGGATGGATGGATGGAAGAGGGAGGGAAGGATGGATGGATGGAAGAGGGAGGGAAGGATGGATGGATGGAAGAGGGAGGGAAGGATGGGTTGATGGAAGAGGGAGGGAAGGATGGGTTGATGGAAGAGGGAGGGAAGGATGGATGGAAGAGGAAGGGAAGGATGGATGGAAGAGGGAGGGAAGATGGAGGGAGGGATGGATGGATGGAAGAGGGAGGGAAGAGGGAGGGATGGATGGATGGATGAGGGAGGGAGGGGAGGGAAGGCAGGAAGGATGGATCGATGGATGGATGGAAGAGGGATCGATGGATGGATGGAAGAGGGAGGGAAGGAAGGATGGATAGATGGATGGAAGAGGGAGGGAGGGAAGGAAGGATGGATGGAAGAGGGAGGGAGGGAAGGATGGATAGAAGAGAGAGGGAGGGAGGGAAGGATGGATGGAAGAGGGAGGGAGGGAGGGAAGGATGGATGGAAGAGGGAGGGAAGGAAGGATGGATGGAAGAGGGAGGGAGGGAAGGATTGATGGAAGAGGGAGGGAGGGAAGGATGGATGGAAGAGGGAGGGAGGGAAGGATGGATGGAAGAGGGAGGGAGGGAAGGATGGATGGAAGAGAGAGGGAGGGAGGGAAGGATGGATGGAAGAGGGAGGGAGGGAAGGATGGATGGAAGAGGGAGGGAGGGAGGGAAGGATGGATGGAAGAGGGAGGGAGGGAAGGATGGAAGAGGGAGGGAAGGATGGAAGAAGGAGGGAGGGAAGGATGGAAGAAGGAGGGAGGGAAGGATGGAAGAAGGCGGGAGGGAAGGAGGGAGGGATGGATGGATGAGGGAGGGAGGGAGGGATAGAAGGAAAGGATAGAGGAGGGAGGAAAGGATGGGTGGATGGAAGTAAGTAGGGATGAAAGAATGAAAAGATGAATGAAAAGATGAAAGGCGGGAAGGATGCAAGAAGGACGTATGGGAGGAGAAAAGGAGGGAGGAGGAAAAAAAGTGGAAGGATAGAAGAAGGAAGAAAGGGGGTGGGTGGAAAGTTGGGAGGGAAGGATGAAAAGATGGAAGGATGCAAGAAGGAGGTATAGACAGATGAAAGGAGGGAGAGGTGGAATGATGGAAGGAGGGCAGGATAGAAAGAGGGAAGGTGGAATGGAGGAAAGGATGGAAGCAGGAAGGGATAAAAAGGAAGAAGCAATTCATAGGAGGAGGAAAGAATGACGAAGGGAAGACTGGAATAGAAGGGGGGGTGGATGGAAGAAAGTAGGGATGAAAGAAGGGAAAGATGCAAGAAGGAAGGAAGTATAGAAGAAGGAAAGGACAGAAGAAGGAAGGGATGGAAAAATTGAAGGATGGAAGACGGGAGGAAAGAAAGGATGGAAGGGTGAGTGGATAGAAACATGGAAAAATGGAAGAAGGGAGGGAGAGAGGGATGGAAGGAAGGGAGGATAGATGTAAGGATCGAGGAAAAATAGAGAAAGGAAAAAATGGAGGGACGAAAAGAAGCACAAAAAGTATAGAAGGAAAGGTTGCTAGGCGGGAATTATTGATACAGAAAATGTAATGGCCAATCTGTGCCATGTAAACTCATCGGAATCCATTATATTCTATGGATGGAAGCCGAAGGCCAACCTTTCCTTACATTAGAGAAATTATTTCTCATGCACACAGGGCGTTAGAAAGAACGAGCTGCAAAGCCACTACCGACACCAGGAAAAAGCGGCTTTAAAAACGTGCTTTTAGTAGCTTTTTGCATTGGTGTCAATGCACATTTAGCAACGTTTCTCTGCCTCATCTATTTTCCACTCTTACGGTCTGCGGTTTTTCCGCAGCTTGAAAACGCCTATGCCACTTACAGCTCCTAAAAGCCTAGTGTATGCATGGACACATAGAATAACACGGAGAGACGTTTTTAAGCTGAAGAAAAAAAAAAACACGTCCGACGCTGGTAAAAGCAGCTGGAAAAACACCCTGTGTGCTTGAGGCCTTTAAAATGGAAGTAAACCCTCGAAAAAAAAATAGGATTTTCATGGACCGACACAGCTTCTCTATTGACAAAGTGGGTATTATCCGTTATTTAGGAGTGACTAGGCAGAAAAAAACTTGTAAAAAGTGTTGCATCACACCTTCTACAGTACCGCCCAGGGGGCGGACCCCCCGGGTATATCCCCTCACTCTGCATCTCGCAGATCAGATTGTCAAAAAGCAGTACAAACTTAAAAGGAGGGGTGGGTGCTGTGTCGGTCCATGAACTCAGAGGAAAGGCTTTTGCGGTGAGTAAAAAATCCTATTTACTCTTTCGTTCATGGACGGACACAGCTTCTCTATTGACAAAGTGGGACGTCCCAAAGCAATGTCAAAACGAGGGGTGGTAACAGCATAAAGTAAACTTCACCCCAAACACAAAACAGCACTCTTCCAACGGAGGAGTTGCAACTCTAAACAGCCGCCTGCAAAACTTTGCGGCCGAAAGAGGCATCCGAAGATGCACCTACATCAACCTTGTAGAATTTTGTGAAAGTGTGAGTGGATAACCAAGTCGCCGCTTTACATAATTGGGAAACAGACGCTTGATGTCGGAAAGCCCAAGAGGCACCTATTGCCCTGGTCGAATGCGCCGTGACAGGAAAGGGGGGCGCTTGACCTAAGGCGTAGGCCTGGATTACGATCTGTCGGATCCATCTAGAGATGGTGGCCGATGAAACTGCTAGGCCCTTCTTGGGATCAGCCACCGAAACAAACAGCGAGTCCGACTTCCGGAACAGGGAAGTAGCAGATAGGTATACTCTCAAAGCTCGGACAACGTCCAAGGAATGCAACGCCGACTCTTTAGGATGAGACGGATGAGGACACAAGGATGGAAGTACAATGTCCTCGTTGAGATGAAAATCCGAAACGACCTTAGGAAGGAAGGCCACCTTATCCTTGTGGAAGATCAGATAGGGAGCCTTGCAGGACAAGGCTGCCAGCTCAGAAACTCGTCTAACTGATGTAACAGCCACCAAAAAGACCACCTTCTGAGAAAGTGTCAATAAGGGAATATCCCTAATCTTCTCAAACGGTGGTTTCTGAAGCACTGAGAGGACCAGGTTCAGTTCTCACGCACATGGAAATGTAGGCCTTCCAAGTGTGATGATAAACCTTCCTAGAGGATGGCTTCCGAGCACTTCTCATAGTAGAGATTACCGAGTCTGACAGGCCCCTGTCTCTCAGTACCTGGTTCTCAATAGCCCTGCCATTAAAGCCAGAGACTGTAAAGCAGGACGAAGTATGGGACCTTGCGATAGCAGGTCCTTCCGTAGAGGTAGACGCCAGGGGACGTCTGCTACCAGACGTACTAGGTCGGCGTACCAAGGACGCTGAAGCCAATCTGGGGCGATCAGAATCCTTGGAATTCTCACTGGCTCTTTTCTGCGAAGCAGAAATACCTCCCGATAGAGTCGGGATGCCAAAAGATTTATGTGTGGCGTGTCCCTTCTTTAGCAGAGGAGCTGGAACCCATCCGGGTGTAAGGACCCTTCTCCCTGGTCCAGCATTTGGCAACTCAGGTAGTTCGCCTGCCAATACTTCACACCCGGAATGTACACGGCCGACAGTGCCGGTACGCTCGTTTCTGCTCACCTCTGCGAGCGACCTCCAATGCTGCAGCTGAGCTTCTTGTTCTTCCCTGATGATTGACATCTGCCACCGCTGTGGCGTTGTCTGACTGGATCCTGACTGGACGTCCTTGCAGTCTCTGAAACCATCTGACGAAGCGCCACCTAATCGTCCGGAGTTCTAGGACCTTGATCAGCAGGTGGGCTCCTGTAAGGCTGGCGTCCGTCGTGATCACAATCCAATGAACAGGAAGGAATGACCTCCCGGCCAAGAGAGCCGGTGAGGTCAGCCACCCTATCAGGGATCTCCTGACTAGGTGGCTTACCCGGATTAGATAATCCAGAGATGATGGACATCTGTTGCTTCTGGACAGAACCTGATTCTGTAACACTCGAGTGTGATCTTGAGCATATGGGACCGTCTCGAAGGAATCCAGAATCAACCCCAGATACACTAGGCATTGAGTCGGCACCAATACTGACCTTTGCGTGTTTTATACCCAACCACAGTCTCGGAGAGACACGCTTACCTCTAATTCTGAGCTTGAAGGGGCCTTCAGAAGAAGGTCGTCCTAGTAGCCCATGATAGCGATGCCCCTCTGTCTTAGAAGGGGCAGACACGGGTCGAGCTCTGGAACTGGCTTGTAGCCTGAGATCACTTCGCAAACCCACTGGTTGGAGATCAGAGATGTCCATTGAGTCACATTTTTGCGGAGACGTCCCCCCACCCGAGAACTGGGTGGGGGCGGACCTTCATGCAGACGCAGATTTGTCCGCAGGCTTGTTGGGCTTGCGGGACCAAGAACGTCTGTGTCCTTGTGCAGGCGCTTTGTCGGCCTGGGGTATTTTTTCTGTCGCCCTAGGAGGACGAAAAAAATGCTTGCGTGCAGTAAAGGAGGGCCCTTGCCCTGGTCCCCTACCCTTTATGGTTTGAGGAAGCAACGTGCTTTTACCTCCTGTGGCATCCTTGATGATGTCATCAAGAGAGGCTTCAAAAAGTCTGTCGCCCTTAAAGGGCAGATCCAACAGGGCCTTCTTGGAAGCCTGGTCCGCAGACCAGCCCTTTAGCCAGATCAGGCAGCGTATAGCTACCACATAAACCGAAGCTTTGGACAGCAAGGGGATAGTGTCCATGTCTGACTCGCAGACAAACTTAAGGTCTTGTACCAACTGGTCAGCCAAAGTTATATCATTAGGAGCATCTCGCTCTTTTAACCACTGGAGCAGCAATTTTGCCCACTCAGTAAGTGTCTGAGACACCAAGGCCCCAGCCAATGCCAGGCGCACCGCTGAGCCTACCACTGTGTATAGGTAGCGAGTGAGAGCTTCAGCTTTCTTATCCACAGGGTCCTTGAAAACAGGGCACCAGCCACCAAATCAGTTGTTTTTTTAACGGAAGAAACGTCTGCTTCAGACGCCATGCTGACCCACGTGCTGACGCCCACAGGGCTCTAGGAAAGGTATCAATAGGCCACCCTCCTAGTTGATACAGAGATGCAGGGTCTCCCGGAAGACTCACCACCCTTGGAACGGTACTGCTATGCTGCCGTGTGCTGTGCCTGTGATGCTATCCCACCGCTGTCTGTGTCAGTCTGATTCTTATCAGCGTCTTCTGTGAAAATTTGCGCCAGAGAAATGCACCCTAGAGGCCGGAGACTACCGCAAAATGGCCACCAAGCGGCTGTATATAACAATGTGGGCTCTAAGAAAATGGCCGCCGAGCCTGAATATAGGAGGCAATAAGCAGCCGTGGACCACAACAAAATGGGCGTTGAGTGGCAGTATATACATACAGGCGAGAATCCTAAGAAACATGGCCGCCGAACAGTCGGTAGAGGCCAAAGCAGGCACGGACTACAAGAAAATGGCCGCCGAGCGGCGATTTTAAAGCTATTGGCGCGAAACTACAAGAAAATGGCCGCCGGACATTCACTAGAGGCCGAAACAGGCATGGACCATAGCAAAATGGCCGCCGACAGCATGGGGGGAGAAGCACACACACAGGTAAGCAAATAAAAAAAAATTAAATGACAAACACAGCGCAGCACCCAGCAACCTTAGCTCAGAGCCCAGGGAGGAGGGAAGGCAGGGAGAGAGGAAAGAAAGGGGTCATAACCACTTACTTGATCTCTCCGGGAATGTCCAGCCAATGTCACCCTGCGTGTCTCATGCTGGAAGACATTCCGGACAGATCATCATCCACGCACGAAGGTGACTGTCGGCCAGGCATGCTGTGATTGAACCCTGGGGAACGATCCTATGCATGCCCTGGAGCGTTAGCTCACCGGACAGGCTGCTACGACTCGGCCGTAAGGTCAGCCGAAGCTGAGCGGTCCGATGCAGGCCCTGGAGCGTAGGCTCACCGGCCACCCATAGAGCGACGGGTATGTAGTGGAAAACCCAGCGCGTAGCTAGGTTCGGCACACGCTCGATGGCCGAAACTGGGGGGACAAGGATCGAGGACCCAGCCTGTCACCCAGTCGGCAGTTGATCGAAGATCGTAGGAACCAAAAAAGCAAAAAATAAAAAAATATTTTTCCCTGGACCAATGGGCTAGACAGAAAAAATCTGATCTGCGAGATGCAGAGTGAGGGGATATACCCGGGGGTCCGCCCCCTGGACGGTACTGTAGAAGGTGTGATGCAACACTTTTTAAAAAATTTTTCTGCCTAGTCACTCCTAAATAACGGATAATACCCACTTTGTCAATAGAGAAGCTGTGTCGGTCCATGAACGAAAGAGTAAATACACCCTGCAAGACAAAGGCATAATGAGCTAGTATGCATAGCATACTAGCTCATTATGAATGACTTACCTGAGATCGAAGCGCTCCTCATTCCCCTCCTCTGCCGCCGCCATGTCTCCTACTACTGCCTTCCAGGTATCGCCGCTCCGGCGCTGTGACTGGCCAGAGCGGCGTTGACGTCACTCCCGCGCATTCGCGCAGGACCGGCACGATCAATGCGCGCGGGGAACGGCATAATCCCATTCATAAACCCAGCACGCTCAGTGCGCCTGCACCGTTCTCTTCCGCGCGCATGCGCTGTAGACATCGGTGCAGTCTTTTCTGCAAATATCTCCTTAACCGTGTAGGTTTAGGAGATATTTCTTGCACCTTACACCTTAATCTAGGCTTACATGTAGGTGCAAGTGGTCAGAGAGGGTTTACAACCACTTTGAGGCCTCGTACACACGGCCGAGATTCTCGTCGAAAAAAACATGTCGTTTTTTCGAGGAGATTCTTGGACAAGAAACTTGTCCCGGCCGAGTGTACAGACGCTCGATTCAAAGAACCCGCGGTTCTTTGAATGGAGCGTACGCGGTGACGTCATCGACTACGACGAGCATGCGCTCGTCACATTCGATGCCGTCGCCGCCATCTTGGTATACCCTACGTATGCCTAGGAAGCTACCGCGCATGCGTCAAATTCATTTCGAACATGCGCGGGCTTCCGGGAGGACAGGTAAGTGTACACACACTCACTTTTCTCGTCGAGAAACATGCTGACGAGAATCTCAACGAGAAAATAGAGAGCAGGATCTCTATTTTCTCGTCGAGATTCTTGTCGCTTTTCTTGACGAGAAACCATACACACGAACAAATTTCTCGGCAAAAAATCTCTGCCAGCAAGTTTCTTGCTGTTTTTTGCCGAGAAACTCGTTCGTGTGTACGAGGCTTAAGTTGCCTTTTTTTTCACAGTTAGAATTTGGCATCGGAATTTTCTCTGTCCAAATTCTATGAGATGAATCTAGTGAATTGATCTAGAGATGAATCTGGTGAATAGATCTAGCGATGAATGATACAAAGTATCTTTATAACTGGCCCCCGGATATCAGGGCTGGTCAGATGTGTATAGGGGAAACATACAAGTCCCAGCTGGAAGCTCTCGCAGTGCCATAGTCCTCCACAGATATGAACTCTGATACAGACCCTCTCTGTATGTATGGAATGTGTCAGCCGTCTAACAGATGACAGTCGTACATATGGGGGGGTCCAGATGCCAGAGCCTTCTGCGCCTCCCTGGAATGCAAACATCCCCCTAATGGATTGCAGGTTCTGGGAAAAGAGTCTCCTGGCTGGGAATAGCTCAGATTCCATCCAATCAGCTCAAACATCCAGAAATATTGCCTGACCTGCAGAGTCTCGGGACTCTCCTCTCAGGGCCCATTTAGGACTCATTCACATGAGGCGTGATAAGCTGCGTTGACTGATGCTGAGGATCAATACCAGGACACAGACAAAAACAATTGTTTTCTATGTGCCTTGTTCACATCATACACGCGTGTTGCATAAAATTTCACCATGTCCAATTTTTTTTTTTACACAGAGCATAAACACAATGGGGTTAAAGTGGAGCTCCACCCTAAATAGCAACTTTTGCTATTTGGATTCCTCCCCCCCCCCCCTCCGGTGTCACAATTGACACCTTTCAGGGGGGAGGGGGGTGAAGATACCTGTCTAAGACAGGTATTTTCACCCACATCCGGGAGTCCTCTCTCTGGGAATCTGCGGGAGTGACGTCACTTCCCGCAGACTTCCCTTGGTGTTCTGGGAGACACTCGGCTCCCAGAACACAGGAGCACCAATCAGAACGGCCGGGCATGAAGCCGCAGGGCTTCACTTCCTGGTTCCCTCAGCGAGGATGGCGGAGGGAGCAGCAGAGCGACGAGCGATCGCTCGTCCTCTGCTGCGGACGTCGCTGGACTCCAGGACAGGTAAGTGTCCAAATATCAAAAGCCAGCAGCTGCTGTAGCTGTAGCTGCTGGCTTTTAATATTTTTTTTTCCGGCAGAGCTCCGCTTTAATTTACTAAAACTAGAGAGTGCAAAATCTGTGCATGGTAGCCAATCAGCTTCCAGTTTTTTTTTGTTTTGCCAAAGCTCAATTGAACAAGCCGAAGTTAGAAGATGATTGACTACCATTCACAGCTGCACCAGATTTTGCACTCTCCAGTTTATGTTTTTTAGTAAATTATTATTACAGGTACTTATATAGCACTGCCAATTTTTACGCAGCACTTTAACACATATGTAGCGGGGGTATGAAATTTAGGGACTGCTATACCAAATTTAGGGGTGATTTGAGTGGTAGTTGGCTCGAATCTTTCAAATTGCTGGACTCTGCCTTGCTGTTGTTTCACCTGGTGTGCAGTTCCCCTTGGAAGTATGGGTGGCGCTGTCACTTATACTTGGGGTTGAACCACAGGTGATGGGGCAGCGATTTGGTGTCCTATCTCGGCAGCCGTGCAGTGGGTGTGGTTTGCCTGCTGGGCATGCCGGGAGAGGATACATAAGGGGCAGACGCCACCTGGGAGGGGTCGGTTCTTTTTGGTTCCAGAGTCAGAGTCCTGGTGCGTGGCACGTGGCCCTCCAGGCCATGGGGCCACGTGCACTTCAGTCCCAGGCACCTTTAGTCCTGGGACTGCAACTTCAGCCCTGGGCCCAGCACCTTTAGCTGGAGCCCACTTCGGGAGGAGGAATCCCAGGGTGCCACCTTGCGAGGGGACCCGTTTCTAGAAGAGGAGGCTGGGGGAGGACCGTTCCGAAGGACTGGTGAGAGATCACAGTGAAGGAAGGGGTCCAGTAACTCTCTGGAGGGATGTCATCCATCCGAAAAGAGATCTAAACAACGCGACCATTAGGAGGTTCGGGACACTATAGATTCTGTGGCAGAGGATCTCCCGAATGCATCCATTAGGGAATCTAATAGACTGTTCGAGTTACACGCCGGCTGCTAGTGCCTTCGGGTGACTATCCGGGTGAGCTATACCCACTCGGGATCGAGTGGCGAAGAAACAAGAGTGCCTGAACTGATCTGTCTTCCTAACACCTTTCTCTTCTCCTCATTTGTGGATGTTCGTGCATAAAGAAATAAACTCTATGTTGGAGTTGATGCTGGTGTGGACCTTGGAGTTACTTGGGGCATAGAGACTTTTGTCCTTACACTATAGGGACAGAAACCAACTCTGAAGGGGGTCCCACTGCAAAGACCCGTAAGTGAAAACAAGTGTGCTTAACCTCTGCAACCCAGGGGGTACGGGCATGGTGGTGACCGTGCGCGTCTTCTTCTCCTGTGAACGAGCCAGAGTGGAGAAGGAGGGCAGCGGGGTTGCTACACATATATTGTACATTCATATCAGTCCCTGCCCTCAAGGAGCTTACAATTTAGGGCCCCTAACTCACATTCAGCCCTGGTTCACATTGCTGCTACTTTGAAATCGCACTACTTCACTTGAAGTAGCGCAATTTCAAAGTAGCAAGGTCAGTGCGATTTCAGCTGCTACTTGATAGACATCTGTGTGGCTTCATACACAGATGTCTATTGAAGTCGCACCTGAAATCGGCAAAAGTAGTGCAGGAACTACTTTTGCAAATCGGTGCGGCGGCACAAAATCGTTGTCGGACCGATTGGAACAGTGCCATTGCCTCCAATAGGCTGTGACTTGTCATGCGATTTGATCTCTCAAATCGCATGACTATTTGCTCCAATGTGAACCTAGGCTCATACACACACATACTAGGGCCAATTTAAATAGGAGCCAATTAACCTACCAGTGTGTCTTTGGATCAACCCTAATGTGTTAGGCTGGATTCACACCTATGCATTTTTAGTGCCTTTTGCATTTTGCAGACTTGCATCTACAGTCCATTTGCCATGGTTTCCTGTGGAACACATTCTGTAGTGCAAATCTGCAAAATGCAAAAAGCACTAAAAATTCATAGGTGTGAATCCAGCCTTGGGGGGGAAGGGGGGGTTATTTACTACAGGCAAATCCACTGTGCACTTGGAAGTTCAGTCGCTGTAGATCTGAGGGGGATATGCAAGGAAAATAAAAAACAGTATTTCTTTCTCATACATCATGGGACACAGAGCGACATAGTCATTACTAATGGGTTATATAGATACCGTCAGGTGCTGGCACTGGCAACTTCCAAAACCGGAAGTACCCTCCCCTATATAAGCCCCTCCCATCCGGGAGCACCTCAGTTTTTTGCCAGTGTCTAAGGTGTTGGCCAAGAAGAAACATGTGTTTTTCACTGAGCTTGCGTACAGGTTCTTTTGGGCCTCAGTAAGCTATTCCGGATCCGACCAAAAAAGCTTCATAGCTAAACGGTCGGTACCCGGGCCTTGCAGAGAAGAGCAAGGTTTTGCCTGTAATGCTTCTCTTAGGAGAGCTGGACCCTGGGATCCAGAGCTCTGGTCATACCCACGACCAAGATGTTTTCTGTGCAGGGTGCTATACAGGTCCAGGGGAGTGGAATCCTTGGGAACCCGGTCCCTGAAGGTTTGATTACAATGCCTGCCGTGATAGGTGAAGTTTGGGCTTCTGTGGACCAAACAAAGTCCTGCGGCGAGGAAAAGGTAAGTGGGGGCCCTCAGGAACTTGGTTCTATTGAGGGACCCCCAAGCCTATTTTGTCTTTCTGCCTGTTACCTAAGGTATTCCCGCTAATATTCTGTGTATGCCTGTTACTACTGAGAAAATGTAAAAATTTTAATAGTAGGCAAGAAAAATAAAAAATAAAATGTAAGACCGCGGTACCTGTGTTAGACACTAGAGGCCGCTATGGTTCTTTTTCTTGTAATGTGGATTTTTTTCTTCCAGAATCAAATCCAGGCAGTTGGTATGTTCTCTGCTGGGAAGCTGTCTCCTCTGCCCTGTTGCTGCGCTCATCCATCCCCGGGCCCTGCGGCAAAGGGGGCCCTGGCTCCCATCTAGCTCCTTATTGTTTTTAAAAAAGGGCGCCGAAGGCGCACGTGCCCGCGCGCGTGCGCGTGCCTCTATTCATAGAGGCGATCTGAAAAAAGGGGCGGAGCGGGTGGATGACGCTCAGGTGTGCGCCGCGGCGCTACTGCGCATGTGCGGGCGTCCAGCGTGTTTTAAAGATAGCTGGCTATTGAATGCACAGACAGAGCTAGCAACAGATAAAGGCACACAGAGGCGGTTGATGCAGGCATCCCCTAGAAAGGCACTTTAGTAGACACCAACTGTGATATAGCAGCAATTGTGCTAGACTATTCTCAGTAAAAGTGGTGTATTACGGCTGGAATACCTCAGCTTTAGGCTTAAGAATATGCCGTCCAGAAGCTCCGGAACTGAATCTTCCAGGAAGCGAAGGGGGTCTCATCGGGCTCTGAGGTGGGCATGCTTCTGCTGCACCAGTCTCCCCTGAAGTTCAGAGGTAAGTGACCATAGAGACCCCGCAGGGGTACTTGGTACTGTGGCTGTCCTCAGTCACCTGCTCCTGTGTATGTAACAGAGGAGGTTTTTTCCTCAGCTCTGGGAGGATTAGAGAGAGATGGTCAACATTGATCGCTGCCTCCCTGTCAGGGAAAGCACGCCGATCTCCGTCTCCTCCTTCAGAGTGCCTGTTAGCAGAGCAACAGTCCCATACAGGGATCGACCTGCCTGAAGGGGATCAGGATGAGGTTGATTCTGTTATAGAGGAATCAACAGTGGAGGAACCCTTCTCAGCAGCTCAAGCTGAAAGATTATGGGTTCAGTCTCTGACTAACATGGTCCGATCAGCATTAAAAATGCACCTTGCGGAACCATCAACCACTACTGTATCCTCGTTGGGGTCACTAGAAGCCCCCAGACTGTCTGTTCTTTTCCACTTCACCCTTTTACTGAAAGGGCTTATTTACCAGGATTGGGAACGTCCTGAGAAAATATTATTCCCCCAAGAGATTTCCGGTGGTCTATCCCATGGAGGATAAGTTCATCAAAAAAAAAAAAAAAAATGGAAGGTCCCTACAGTGGACGCAGCCATCTCTTGTATGTATAAATCACTGACATGTCCAGTGGATAATGTCCAAATGTTCAAGAACCCAATAGATAAAAGATTGGAGTCCTTATGAAAGTCTGCTTCTTTCTACAGCAAGCTTGGTGACACAACCAGCAGTAGCAGCTATTGGGGTCTGCTAAGCAGTGAAGGATCAGTTAAAACATGTCTTGAGGGACATGACAGATTATCAGCAGGCCTTGCCCTAGCTGATCTACCTAGAGCCTTAGGCTTTGCGGTTGACGCCATAAAGGATTCAGTCCATCAGGGCTCCCGCCTTACGCTGTCTAGAGTACATATGCGTAGGCTTCTATGGCTCAAAAACTGGTCTGCTGAAGCTCCCTGTAAGGAATGGCTGGTTAGCGTCCCATTTCATGGTGAACGCTTATTCAGGGAAAACCTGGACAAATTTATCCAGAAAATTTCCAGCGGTAAAAATACGCTCTTGCCGGTTAAAAACAGAGTTAGAGGTCCCTCTTTAAGAGGCCTGCTTCTCCAGTCCCTGGGGCATCGGCTGTGTAACAGTTCCGACGGCCTCCTCGGTCAAGCAGTACCCTACGGTCAATTCCATTCAAGGAATTTGCAGGGGGCCATACTGTCAGCCTGGAACAAAAAAGTTCAGGCCCTAGACTTACAATGTCCTTGTCCCCTTCCGTTCGCAAGAGCCTCCGTTAGTGGTTGGTTCCCCAGAATCTGGAAAAAGGGAAATCCTTCAGTCTGATTTCTTGGAAGGTGGTCACTACAGATGCCAGCCTTATAGGCTGGGGAGCAGTACTGGAGCAATAGTCTCTCCAGGGCAGATGGTCGGATGCAGAAAAGGCCCTGCCCATCAATCTCTTAGAGATACGAGCAGCCCGGTATGCCCTAGTAGCATGGACATCCAAACTCCAAGGGTCCCCTGTCAGAATTCAATCAGACAATGCCACAGCAGTGGCATATATCAATCATCAGGGGGGCACCAGGAGTCGTGCAGCCCAGAGGGAAGTAAATTACATCCTGAAATGGGCAGAAAAATATGTCCCAGCCATATCTGCGGTATTCATTCCAGGAGTGGAGAATTGGAAGGCGGACTTTCTAAGTCGCCAGCAATTAGGCCCAGAGGAAGGGTCCCTTCACCCCGAGGTTTTCTGGACAATATGTCAGCGGTGGGGAACATCGGATGTAGATCTTCTAGCATCCAGATTCAACGCAAAGGGGGACAGGTTTGTCTCTCGGACAAGGGATCCCCTAGCTTGCGGCTCGGATGCCCTAGTGTTCCCTTGGGATCAGTTCAAGCTGATATATGCATTCACACCGCCACAATGGTTACCTCGATTACTCCGCAGAATCAGGGTAGAAAAGAAACCAGTGATTCCGGTGGCTCCAGCGTGGCCCCGAAGAGCGTGGTACGCGGAGATTGTAAAATTTCAGTGGGGAGTCCTTGGACTCTCCCACGTCGTCCGGACCTGCTTTCGCAAGGACCGATATACCACCCTTCCTTACCAGCCCTAGGTTTGACGGCCTGGCTATGGAAGCCCACATTCTAAAAAAGAGAGGGCTCTCTAATCCTGTGGTATCTACCATGATCAATGCCAGGAAGCCAATATCCAGGCAGATCTAATATAAAATCTGGAAGGCGTACATCGCGTGGTGTGAGGCCAAGAAATGGCATCCACATAAGTACGTAATAGGTAGGATTCTGGACTTCCTACAATGGGCTGTAGATAGGAAGCTTGCCTTGAGTACTATCAAGGGTCAGATTTCGGCCTTGTCAATATTTTTTCAAAGGCCCTTGGCTTCGCATTCACTAGTCAAAGCCTTTATACAAGGAGTGATGCGTATTAGTCCTCCGGTTAATATTCCCATATGTCCATGGGATCTAAACTTGGTTCTGTCGGTTCTACAGAAACAACCATTTGAACCATTACAGCATATTTCTTTGGTGCTTCTCACCAGGGAATTGATTTTTCTAGTAGCCATTTGTTCGGCTAAAAGTGTCGGAATTAGCAGCTATGTCCTGTAAGGAGCCATATTTGGTTATCCATAAGGATAGAGTAGTGTTACGTCCTCATCCAGCCTTTCTTCCTAGGGTGGTATCGAGGTTTCATTTGAACCAAGATGTGGTTCTTCCTTCTTTTTTCCCCAAACCTACTTCGGTAGAGGAAAAGTTATTGCATTCTTTGGATGTAGTAAGAGCAGTTAAAGCTTATCTAAAGGCCACTGCTCAGATTCACAGAACGGATACTTTGGTTATTCTGCCGGAAAGCCCCAGAAAGGGTCAGGCAGCATCAAAATCTACTTTAGCCAAGTGGATTCGACAGGTCAGAATACAAGCCTATGGCTTGAGAAGGAGACCGCCTCCGTTCAAAGTTAGAGCGCACTCCACGAGAGCAGTTGGAACTTCATGGGCAGTGCATCACCAGGCCTCCCTGGCTCAAATCTGTAAGGCCACAACATGGTCTTCAGTACACACGTTTACTAGGTTCTACCAGGTGGACGTTAGAAGTCAGGAGGATGTCGCCTTTGGGCGCAGTGTGTTGCAGGCCGCAAAAGATCCTCATGTCTGATAGCGCTCAGCTTATATATGGTGTATCCCCCCCCCTCATTGGGCATTGCTTTAGGACATCCCATTAGTAATGACTATGTCGCTCTGTGTCCCGTGATGTACGAGAAAGAAAATAGGATTTTTATAACAGCTTACCTGTAAAATCCTTTTCTTGGAGTACATCACGGGACACAGAGCTCCCGCCCCTCTTTGGGGACACTTATTGCTTTGCTACAAAACTGAGGTGCTCCCGGATGGGAGGGGCTTATATAGGGGAGGGTACTTCCGGTTTTGGAAGTTGCCAGTGCCAGCACCTGACGGTATCTATATAACCCATTAGTAATGACTATGTTGCTCTGTGTCCCGTGATGTACTCCAAGAAAAGGATTTTACAGGTAAGCTGTTATAAAAATCCTATTTTTTGCTTGCACATGATTGGATGCACAGTGGATTTGCCTTTAGTAAATCAACCTCAATGCCCCTTGCACCGCACTGATGTACACAGAGTTGAGTGAAGTGCTATTCTGTGACATGTTACTAAAGTATAAAATAATAAACAGAGTTTTGTAACAACGCATTGCATGCCCCCACCCACACAATGCACACAGCATGCATGCGTTATACAGAGCGATGCCATAAGACAAGTGCTGCAACACGTCTGTTGGCACAGTGCGTTGGGGTGCCATTTAAAATAAATGGCATTACACTTTACCAATGCATCCTCTGTGCATTGCGGTAATGCAAGCAGCAACGCATGTGTTACCACAGTGCATGTTGTGAACAGGCCCTTCACTTTTTTGCTGTGCGTTCAGTTCATGTACATTGTGACGCACATTAAAGCACATTGTAGCATCACCACAGAGCAAAAATATAAATGGGGCCTCACTGTATCCTCTATTCTTCACGCACTGGTCTTCTTCTGGATATATTATGTAGCGCCCTTACTCCTTGCTTCTCGTCTAGGGGTATGTTGTACGTGAGAGTAAGATGCACTACGGCCAATATCCTCCCCATTGCAGTGGGTGAGGTGAAGGCCAGTACCAGTTATTTTCCTCGGGCCTGTGCGTTTTAGTTAATAACCAAGTTCTGCTGTGCTGACACTTCCTGTTCTGTCTCAACTACAAAGCGATAAAGTTCATCTCCAGGTTTAAGTAGGCCTTACTCAAGCTGGTCTGATATTCATCCCTTGCATCGATACAGGCAGTTTAACTCAATGAATAAACTCACAGTTAGGACGACAGACGATGAATCCTTTCGAATGTTCCGTTTAATGATGGATATTCATAGATAGAAAAATGTTGCAGTTGTAAGCCACATGTAAGATGTTAGCATGGAAGAAATACAGGAGTAATAACCAGAATCAGGAAGTGGAGGAGATATATAAAGAACTACGGTGAGAGAGAGAGTTCAGCTAGAAAGAAGGGGACAGATCTTAAAGACACAGAGCAAGAATAATCACATAGTGTAACACAACACTCCCCATCTGAAATCTTTAGATTTCATAACCTTAAACTAATATATATATTTTCAAAAAGTCCAATACTGACGAATGTCCTGGAACCTGTAATGAAAAACATGCAACAAGCAAATAATAAACGTAAGTTCAACAGGATGAAGAACATAAAGTCACAGTATGATGTCTTCAAATAATTCCAAAGTTCTGATAGAAACTGTAGATGGCAGCAATGTACTCCCCGCCGTGCCAACAGCATGGCTAGTCCTTGCACAAGTCACTCACCTGGCAAAAGGAGTACCAACTCTGTGATTGGTCGACTAAAGGTTCGTGTCGATCCTCCCTTGGTTACCTTGACTTCTACCTTCCGGACTTTGTTATCGTCGCTGGGCGTAACTTTAGTAATAATTCGACAAACTTCCTTGTCTTTTAGAAGGATGAGGTCTCCAACCTTAAGATTCGGCTTAGATGCTTGCCATTTGTTACAACCTTGAAGGTGGTGAAGATACTTTTTCTTCCAGCGATGCCAGAACACATTGGCTAGATGCTGCACCTGCTTCCATTGATGCTCGTAATGGTGTGACCGCAGCTTCTGTTTTGTACTTACAGAAGTGTGGGGTGAGGTGTTCACAGTTCTTATTTCCTTATCTTCAGGGCTTACTAGTCCATAGGTGGTGTCGATAGTGGGTGAGTGGGAGTCCTCCCACAGAAACCTTGGAGGTGACAGCCATAAGCTGTCCTGAAGAGCAGCAGGTGACACGGCTCTGGTCCCACAGTCAGCTGGGTTGAGTTCAGTGGGAACGTGATGCCATTGACTTGGTAGAGAGAATCTCTTGATACGTTCAACCCTGTTGCTGACGAACACATAAAATTGTTTTGTTTGGTTGTTTATGTAACCAAGTACTACCTTACTGTCTGTATAGAAGGTGAAAGAATCAATTTTAGTGTCCATTTCACTTCGTATGACCTCTGCAATTTCTACTGCTAGCACGGCTGCACAAAGTTCAAGTCTTGGTATGGTATGTGCAGGCTTGGGAGTGAGTTTTGCCTTGCCTAGGACAAAACTACAGTGTGATTCTCCATTCAGTTCAGAGGTCTTCAAATAGGCTACTGCAGCAATAGCTTCAACTGATGCATCAGAGAAAATATGAATCTCTCTCCGGTTAGCAGTTGAAGTGGAACCTGGAACATAGCAACGGGGAATCTGAAGTTTTTCTAGTGACTTCAAAGAATATCTCCACCTTTCCCACTTGTGTTGATTCTCACTAGGCAAGGGAGTATCCCAGTCTATGTTCTCAGTAGACAACTGTCTTAGTAAAATCTTACCTTGAATGGTAACTGGAGCAAGGAAACCCAGTGGGTCATAGATGCTATTCACCACGGACAGGACTCCTCTCTTAGTGAAGGGTTTGTCACAAGTTGACACTTGGAAGGTGAATTTGTCTTGCTTGATGTTCCACAACAAACCCAGACTTCGCTGTACAGGAGGCACATCTGTACCTAAGTCAAGGTTTTTTAGACTAGTGGCATAGTCCTCAGAGTGAAAGGCATTCATAAGTTCCTGGCTGTTGGATATAATCTTGTGCAGTCTAAGGTTTGCTACAGACATCATCTCCTTTGTTCTGGTGAGAAGATCAATTGCTTCTTTAGCAGTTGGAAAGGACTTAAGTGCGTCGTCAACGTAGAAGTTTCTTTCAACAAATTGACGGGCATCAGATCCATATTCAACTTCTCCAGTC
The DNA here is from genome assembly GCA_029206835.1 of Rana muscosa. NCBI lineage: Eukaryota > Metazoa > Chordata > Amphibia > Anura > Ranidae > Rana > Rana muscosa. The sequence continues at coordinate 257,986,315 of CM055123.1, read as the reverse complement.
TGAGCTGTTTTCCTTAGCCCATAAGTTGCCACTGCTGGGGAAGGACTGTTACCGAAGACATGTACCTTCATGCGATAATCTATAACTTCCTTGTTGAGGTCATTGTCCTTGTGCCATAGAAACCTGAGGTAGTTTCTGTTGTCTTCTCTGACAATGAAGCAGTGAAACATCTGTTGAATGTCGGCCATTACTGCTACAGGCTCTTGTCTGAAACGAATCAAGACTCCTATTAGACTGTTGTTCAAGTTGGGTCCAGTAAGGAGCATGTTGTTAAGAGAAACACCTTCGTGCTGAGCACTGGAATCAGACAACTCTGATTTGGTCTGGTTTGCGTGGGTGATACACGCCAAAGGATGGAAGGTACCAGCATTCTTCTCCCTCCTTTAGTGGGGGAGCAGGCTCTGCATGATCTCTGTCAAATACATTTTGCATAAAGTCCACAAAGTGCTTTTGCATCTCTGGTTTCCTGCTTAAGTTTCGCTTTAAGGAGGAGAATCTACTGATGGCCTGCTGTAAGTTGTTGGGCAATCTCTCTCTTGGGAGACGAAAGGGTAGGGGTGCTACCCAGTTATTGGAGTCATCTTGAAAGAACTCATTGTCCATTACCTTGATGAATTCTTTGTCTTCCATTGGAGGAGCCAGTATGTCATCTTCACTGGTTGCATTACACACTGTAGAGCCGAAGTCGCCATCATGGCAGGAGAAAGGGCTTGTGTCACCTGAGATACCATGTTGCCATTCGTGGCTGGCTATCTTCTCTTTCACCCAGTAGTGACGTGGGCATGGCTCAAAGTAAGTGTTTCGGCCATTTGGCAGAACATTTGTCTTGAATGACGAAATGTTGGTAGGTCTTTTCATTTTGCCTATGCAGACATTGCCTATGATGACCCACCCTAGATCCGTGCGCTGGGCAAATGGGGCATCTGGGGGTCTACTGACTTGTCTGTGTACCTTGTGAACTCTTAGAATGTCTCATCCTAACAGAAGAAGGATCTGAGCATCTTTGTCAAGCGGCGGTATCTCATTTGCTATTACCTTGAGGTGAGGGTGATGGAAAGCAGCAGCTGGAGTAGGGATTTCTTCCCTGTTAGCAGGTATCTGATTGCACTCAACAAGTGTAGGTAAGGGTAATTGCAAGTTACCTTTGAGAGAAGATACCATGAGTCCATGAGCCCTTCTTCCAGAAACCTCTATAGTTCCACTACAGGTACCCAAGGTGTAAGGATGAGCTTCGCCTTTTATTTCAAATAGATTGAACAATTCCGATTTTGCAAGTGATCGATTGCTCTGATCGTCTAAGATAGCATATGCCTTTAGAGACTTTTCTGGTTGATCCTTGTGGTATATGCTCACCAAACATATCTTAGCACAGGACTTACCACAGCGGTCTTCTCCACAAACTTCAGTGCAGGATGAAGAAATGATGGTAGAATTAGGCACTTGGTCTGTATTCTCCCAGCCATGCGTTAACCTGGGAGGAGTGTTGGCAGGTTGTGCAGAGCTGGGCTCAAGTGGATGGAGGGCTTGCACATGTTCTTCAGAGCCACACTCTATGCACTTGATGGACACATTACAGTCCCTTGCAAAATGTTCTGTAGAAGCACAGCACCTGAAACATACCCTAATGCCGCGTACACACGATCATTATTCACGGCGGTTTTCAGGAAAAACGAGGGAACCGCTTGGTTCCCTACACACGGTCGTTTTTCCCGTCATTTTTTCTCTTGACGAGAAAAACGACCGTCTGTGGGCTCCGCGGCAGTGTCTCCCTATGGGAAAACTGCCGCGGAAAAAAATGCTGGAAAAAACGTTGAGAAAATTTAGAACATGTTCTAAATTTTCTCGTCGTTTTTTATGCCGTTTTTCTAGACGAGAAAAACGACATAAAGCCCGCAGACGATCGTTTTTCTCGGCGAAAAAAAAAAAATGCAGTTTTTCTCGTCGAGAAAAGCGGTCGTGTGTACGCGGCATAAATGTCTTTAAAAGCTCCTTGCGCTCTTCCAGAGGCTTTTTCCTAAAGCCGATACATTTATTGAGGGGGTGTGGCTTCTTGTGTATGGGACACTCTCTGTTAGGGTTTTCAATCTTCCTACTCTGTTTGTTCGTGGCCAGAACTGTGGTAGGAGTGGGAAGGATGTCAGTCTTTTTCACGGACACTGGGCCTCTATAGTTTCTATAGTTGCCCTGAAGACTGGTACTCTTAGGAAAGGGTGAGAAGAGGCTGTACTCACCGTAGGAAAAACTTGGATCGTTCTTGGTCTCTGCAATTTTCCTGATGAATTCACAGAAGAAAGAGAATGGAGGGAAGGAAACCTTGTTCTCTCTTTTGTATGATGACCCTAGTGCAGTCCATTTCTCTTGCAAACCATACGGGAGCTTGGAGACAATTGGGTTTACCCCTCTTGGAGTGTCAAGGTAACTGAGTCCAGGTAGTTTTGGATCTGTCTTGGCTAGCTGAAGCTCAAGGAGAAGGTCACTTAGTCTCTGGAACTCCTTGTTGTCCTTACCGGATATCTTTGGGAAAGTTTCCAGACGCATGAACAAAGCATTTTCTATAGCTTCTGGACTGCCATAACTTTGCTCTAGTCGCTCCCATGCAGCTGTGAGGCCTGCAGTAGGATTGTCCATGAAAACCGATCTTAATGGCTTAACACGTGCAGCAGATAGAGGACCAAGCCATTTGATCAGCAGATTCAATTCTTGATCAGCTGTAATGCCAATATTGCTGATTGTAGTTCTGAAGGCACATTTCCAACTTCTGTAGTTCTCAGGTTGGTCATCAAAACTTGTAAGACCAGTCTTTGTGAGCTCTCTGCGAAGCATGTACCTCACAAACTCTTCTGTCTCAGTTGTCTCCGCCTTTATGTGAGATGCTGTTGGCTGTATGGTGCTGATTGAGTTATCTTTGACATTGTTGTTAAAGGACACAGGGAAATATGGTGCAGCAGATGCATCCAGGTGAGTTGCTTGCTTGAAGTCAGTTGTTCCAATGGTACGTTGATTCAAGGCTGTACCAATGACTGGAGATTGATGACTTGCTTGAAGCTTGCGCTGATGCTCTGTGACGTATGAAGGCAGGCAAGGTAGGCAGGTAGGAAATGCAGTGGAGTGATTTTGAGTGCAGGAAGTTGCTGGAACCTCTTTAACTTGAAGCTGTGAAGGAGTCTCTATGTAGTCGGGAGCATTGGAGACAATGGAGTGTGCACTGCAGTGGCTTAGGACATAGTCTTTAGTGCGTTTGAGGGGGTCTTCCATATCTGCTATGTTTAGGTTAATGCTGTCTTTCTCACTTGCACCTTCGTCTGCACTGATAGCTTGCTGTAGGACCCTTAGCTTTGCCATAGCTGCGTCATGTTTACACTGTTCATTTAAGGTTTCCATTGTTGCTCTTTGTCGTGCTGACTGCGCTTCCAACTCTGCCCTTTGACGTGCTGACTGCGCTTCCAACTCTGCCCTTTGACGTGCTGACTGCGCTTTCAACTCTGCCCTTTGACGTGCTGACTGCGCTTCCAACTCTGCTCTTTTTTCTGCATATGCCACCTGCACTTTGCTGGCTTCCACTTCAGCGCAGGCATTAATAAGTCGCTCACTGAGTGTTGAGTATCTTGAACTATGGGATCTTGACGAGTTTTTAGAACGTCTGGTGGAAACAGATCTGTGAGATGCAGTGTCCTGTAACAGCTTTATTTTTGCTTTTGCCTTTAATCTGGTTTGCTGGATAAAACCGTCTCTTTCAATATTGAGAGCATTGACGCGCTTTAATTGCATCATCGCATTTTCTGACTTCATGTTTTGTAAGACATTAGTGAATTTGATGCTGGTAAGCTGATAAAATTCATATGAGGCAGAAAGTTGTTTAATGGCGCCCTTTAGTGTCAGTAGTTCACGTTCAACAGACACTGTATTGGCTTCAGCAAGGATTTTCTCCCAGACTAATTTCAAGCTATTTCACAATTCAGTCCTTGAAGCTTCATAATTCTCCATTACTTTCCAAGTGGGTTTAACTGAGCGTTTGGGTAACTCAATTTCTTCAGGAACTTGTGAGGAAGGAGATGTGAGTTCACATGCAGAAGCTTGGTCACTCATGATAGCAGACTGACTGTGAAAGCAGGCAGGATCTGTGTGCTGAAATATGACACTGTGCAGATTGTCTCAGGCTATAAGGCTGCCATGTGCTGCTCTGTCCCTTCTGTCTTGCTATGAGGGCAGTAAATCTTGTCTGTTTCAGTACTGACATGCAGAAATCTTGTAATTAGGCTGTGAAACTCCGTTATTCTACTGTTCTGTCTCAACTACAAAGCGATAAAGTTCATCTCCAGGTTTAAGTAGGCCTTACTCAAGCTGGTTTGATATTCATCCCTTGCATCGATACAGGCAGTTTAACTCAATGAATAAACTCACAGTTAGGACGACAGACGATGAATCCTTTCGAATGTTCCGTTTAATGATGGATATTCATAGATAGAAAAATGTTGCAGTTGTAAGCCACATGCAAGATGTTAGCATGGAAGATATACAGGAGTAATGACCAGAATCAGGAAGTGGAGGAGATATATAAAGAACTACGGTGAGAGAGAGAGTTCAGCTAGAAAGAAGGGGACAGATCTTAAAGACACAGAGCAAGAATAATCACATAATGTAACACAACACTTCCCTTTGCTCCCGTTAACCAGAGTACCACACACACCGATAAGGATCCAACACTTGTTTTATTGTCACACACACAATTAAACAGTTCTTTGCCAGACAACTGGTTGAGACCCATAAACAGTTCAATACGGTGGGGTGAGCAGGTCGAGGCACTGTCCTGATAGTAAACGAAACCACTGTGGTTTCACCAGCGGTTGCTATAGCCATTGGCTAGAGAGAGAAACTTGAAGCTTTTGAGTCTCTACCAGCGACTCTGAAGAATATGATTTGGAGTACCTTCGCTGCGTTGTGGCCCCTGTCAGGGGGAAGATGTCCCTCCAAGGGAGTTACCGGAGGCCCATCCTTTACCGGGTTGATGCTGCTCTGGACTCTTCAGACGGGTAACCTCCCTGGCCTCCTCACCTCAGACATGGGCCCCATCCACCTCAGGGTCCCTCGGACTCATCCGCCCTTGCGGAGCCCAGTCGAAGTCACTGGGCTCCAGGCCTCCGGTGTAGTACCTCACCCCAGGCTTAAGGTGCCTGGGATGGACGCCAACTCCGCTCCGACCAGGCCTAGGGCGCCTGGTCCGAACTCCGGACCGCCGCACCCAGGCCTAAGGTGCCTGGGTGCCGGATGCAGAAGACCTCGTGGCGAGAGCGTCTCTCCCCTTTATCTCCTCCCGCGACGTCACAGCAGGTTCCCCGCCCTCGCTGTACCATCGCCGGAATGGGACAAAAAGGGACAGCACTACGGCAGTGATTCTACCTCGACCTGTGGGAATATCGCCACCCACAGGTCAAGGAGAATAGTACACCACCAAGACCTCCCAAACCTAAACCCCTGCTACAATTACAATGTCAATGTCTGGGTGTGACCTGACACGGGGTAAATACGGTAAAAAAAAAAAAAAAAGCACATTTTATGGGCTTTGTGCCTGAGCGGACATAGACAGAACCCATGCATGCCCGCAGCCCTGGCAATATACTGTGCAGAGCAAAATCCCCCTGCCAGCCAATAAAGGGGACAATATTAATGCCCGATAATAAAAACAGATCTCAGAGGCGTCTATGGCAGCCACACACCATAAACTGCTGTACACTGAGGTCCTACTCTAATCCATGGGTGTACCAACGCTGAGCCTTATATACCATTACAGAGACTGACAGTCATATAACTCTGGGATGACTCTCCCTCCTTAAGCGCTTGTCCACCGCCTGCCGTCAAATGACAACGGGAGGAAGACCCTGTTGTTCTGGGCGGACGTCATATGGCGTCGCGCCTTCCCAAGCCACTAGGGGGCGCGCGCGCCCGCCGCGTCACTGGGGACCCAATGAGCGTGGCCGGGGGCCGCGATGGACGCCGGGCACCCGCGATTGCCCAGTAACTGAGCAGGACCATGGATCTGTGTGTGTAAACACACAGATCCACGTCCTGTCAGGGAGAGGAGACCGATGGTGTGTCCCTTGTACATAGGGACACTAATCGGTCACCTCCCCCCCACAGTAAGAATCACTCCCTAGGGAATGCATTAACCCCTTGATCGCCCCCTAGTGTTAATCCCTTCCCTGACAGTCACATTTATACAGTAATCAATGCATTTTTATAGCAGGGATCGCTGTATAAATGTGAATGGTCCCAAAAATGTGTCAAAAGTGTCCGCCGCAATATCGCAGTCACGATAAAAATCGCTGATCGCCGCCATTACTAGTAAAAAATAAATAAATAATAAAAATCCTATAAATCTATCCCCTATTTTGTAGCCGCTAAACCAATATACGCTTATTGCTATTTTTTTTACCAAAAATATGTAGAAGAATACTTGTCGTCAGAGTCTTCGAGTCCTCGAGTGTGACAGTGATAACCCTAATGAACCAAAGCCTCAGGTGTGCCTTGGCCTAGCTGGTCAGTATGCCTGAAAAGTGGGCATACCCTGAATATAAGAATAAGGAAAATAGAATGAGTATGCATGAATCTGGGGGAACGGGTGGGTGGGAGCCCAGAAATGATGGCAACCCAGACCCGACAGGGGAGGAGGCTTAAGTAGCCCTCTCAGTCTCCTCCCACGAATACAGGCTGGCCTGCGGCCAGCCTTACACTTGTCGTCAGAGTCTTCGAGTCCTCGAGTGCGACAGTGATAACCCTAATGAACCAAGGCCTGAGGTGTGCCTTGGCCTAGCTGGTCAGTATGCCTGAAAAGTGGGCAAAAAGAGACAACTGTAGGTGAAGAAGGGAAGGTAACGAATCAACAGAGCAGTAGCACGCACCCGGACGGCAACAGCATCTGAACCCGGTCCCGTGCAAGAATGGAATAAGCCTGATGCCCGGCACAATCAAGACATGAGAATGACCTGCTAGCAAATGAGAGGATACGTGGGGGAAAGGAAGCAAAGGCTGGCCCGAGGAGCCTCTGCAACCGATGGGGCGAGTAGATCGTACTACTCCAACTGGACATCAGAGATGTGCCTCCGGCCTACCCATACTAGGTATGGGGAAGAGAGGGAGAGGGCAAAAAATGGACAACTGGCAGGATTGTAGGACTGGATACCTGGAGGATGGGTTGCCAGGGTAGGCCAAGCGCTACGGCAATGAGCATCGTCAAGCATGGAGAAACATGCCAGACACAGAACACTGGTCCCACCTGACTCAATCGGGTCATGCCACCGCCTGTGACCTGACAACCGACTGAATCCTGAACCGAGAAAGGAGGGTCAGACTCCATCCCGGGCAAGAAGTCTCATGGCATGATGCAGACATGCCCAAACAAGAGATCAGAGCCGCTAGCGGAACCCCAAACCCCCCCCCCCTGTGGCCGACAAGGGGCCGAGGCTCAACACACACCCTGAGAAAGACTATGAAACCCTAGGTGGTGACCAGGGCCTCAGCAACAGAACGACGATTTAAGTAAAATGAAGACTGCTTCCTACCCAAGGGTGAACCCAGTGGTGAATGACATCCGCACCAATCAACTAGCCCTCGCAACGGGCAGGACTGATGGAAGCGAGTGCAAGCATGGTTTATAACGGCGAAGATGCCAGCGCAGCCCAGCCTGAGAACACAAACTAGAGAAAAAGACAGACAACCAGACATGAGAACAACAACAAGCCTACCTAAGAAAGAGAACATGCAGAAATGACAAGACCACCGCGCGTACATGAACCTGATGACGGATGACCCCCCCCACCCTTGTGTGAGTGGCGAGTGAGCCCGAGTAACCTGTAGCGCAGACACAGGTAATTAAACTGAACACTCAGGGCTGGTGTACCCACGGACCGTGGTGGGTGATCGTATAGGTGTAATGAATGAACGTGCATAGTATGACGTATGGTATACGGGCGAGAAGATTGTGGTCAACAACCATTAACAAACGAAACCTCAGCCCGTATGGATCTGTAGACGTGACAGATCTCGAAATGTGAGCCCTAGCTAACTAACCCAGGTACAAACATGGACGAAGATACAATGATACATGGAAACCAACGAAGATGAGAACAGCTACCGGAGCAAGCCGTGACTGAACCACAACACCCCTCTGAAAACATTAAGACTGAAACATTACGACAGAAATGCTGAGACTGAACGCTGAGGCGGAAGCGCTACGACAGAAATCTTGGGGCAGAAAACACAAGGACAGAAATGCTGAGACCGAAACGTTTGAGGCAGAAAAGTGAAGACGGAAAAGCTGAGACTGCAACGCTGAGGCAGAAACGCAATGACAGAAATCCTGGGGGCAGAACGCTAAGACAGAAATGCTGAAACTGAACGCTGAGGCAGAAACCTGGGGCAGAACGCTGAGCAGAAACGCCATGACAGAAAAACCAGAGGCAGATACGCTATGAGGGAAATGCTGAGACTGGACGCGGAGAAAGAAATACTGGGGCAGAATGCTACGATGGACACGCAACAGAAATCCTGGGGCAGAGACGATATGACAGAAACAGCTGGGGCAGAATGCTATGACAGAAACAGCTGGGGCAGAATGCTATGACAGAAACAGCTGGGGCAGAATGCTATGACAGAAACAGCTGGGGCAGAAAACGCAATGACAGTACTGCTGGGGCAGAAAACGCAATGACAGAACTGCTGGGGCAGAAAACGCAATGACAGAACTGCTGGGGCAGAAAACGCAATGACAGAAATGCTGGGGCAGAAACGCAATGACAGAAATGCTGGGGCAGAAACGCTAGGGCAGAAAACGCAAGGACAGAAACGCTGGGGGAGAAAATGCAATGCCAGAAATGCTGGGGCAGAAACGCAATCACAGAAATGCCGGGGTAGAAACGCAATGACAGAAATGCCGGGGTAGAAACGCAATGACAGAAATGCCGGGGTAGAAACGCAAAGACAGAAATGCAATGACAGAAATGCTGGGGCAGAAAATGCAATGCCAGAAATGCCGGGGCAGAAACGCAATGACAGAAATGCCGGGGCAGAAACGCAATGACAGAAATGCTGGGGCAGAAACGCAATGACAGAAATGCCGGGGCAGAAACGCAATGACAGAAATGCCGGGGCAGAAACGCAATGACAGAAATGCCGGACACCAAACGGACGGCCCCCATCTCTTGACACCAGCATGGACCGCCCCCCCCATCCTTTGACAACAGCATGGACGCCCCCCTCTCTATACCAGCATGGACGCCCCCCCTCTCTATACCAGCATGGACGGCCCCCTCCTCACAACACCAGCATGGATGCCCCCCCTCTCTATACCAGCATGGACGCCCCCCCTCTCTATACCAGCATGGACGCCCCCCCTCTCTATACCAGCATGGACGCCCCCCCTCTCTATACCAGCATGGACGCCCCCCCTCTCTATACCAGCATGGACGTCCCCCCCTCTCTATACCAGCATGGACGCCCCCCCCTCTCTATACCAGCATGGACGCCCCCCCTCTCTATACCAGCATGGACGCCCCCCCTCTCTATACCAGCATGGACGGCCCCCCCCTCTCTATACCAGCATGGACGGCCCCCCCTCTCTATACCAGCATGGACGGCCCCCCCTCTCTATACCAGCATGGACGGCCCCCCCTCTCTATACCAGCATGGACGGCCCCCCCTCTCTATACCAGCATGGACGGCCCCCCCCTCTCTATACCAGCATGGACGGCCCCCCCCTCTCTATACCAGCATGGACGGCCCCCCTCTCTATACCAGCATGGACGGCCCCCCCTCTCAACACCAGCATGGATGGCCCCCCCTCTCAACACCAGCATGGACGGCCCCCCTCTCTATACCAGCATGGACGGCCCCCCCTCTCAACACCAGCATGGATGGCCCCCCCTCTCAACACCAGCATGGATGGCCCCCCTCTCAACACCAGCATGGACGACGCCCCCCCCCATACTCCGAGCCCCGGGAAGGATGAAACAGCCGAGTGGGCGGCCTGACAAGATGCCAGCGTGAGTTTAGAGGAGTGAGTGGGTGGGTGGGCGCCCCCCCCCCCCCCCGCTCAGCGTAAGCAGACAGGGTGGAGGAGCGGGCGGCCCTGCAAAAGATGGCGGCGTGCGCTCGGAGGAGGGAGTGGGTGGAGGGCGGGCAGCCTGCATGAGTCCCAACGTGTGGATGGACGGATGAGCGGGCGGGTGACCCCCCCCCCTCTGAAGCCGGCATGAGCCCAACGAGGATGACCCAGTGCGATCAGAGGAGTTGGAGGGAGGACGGACGGCCCCCCTCTCACTGTGCGAGCCCGGAGGAGTAGGAGGGAGGACGGAGGGGCCCCCCTCTCTCTCAGAGTGAGCCCGGAGGAGTGGGAGGCAGGACGGAGTGGCCCTCCCCTAAGTCTGAGCCCGGAAGGAGGAGCAGGTAACAAGCGGGCGGCCTTGCACCCGAAGCCGGCGTGTGTCCGGCACGTAAGGAGAGTGAAGAGCGGGCATGACACCTGGCGAGGCCCCCCCCCTCTGGCGGTCCCCCCTCACTAGAATATCGGCCGGAAGTAGATGGATGCCTGGATGGCCCCCCTCCAATAAGCTTGGCGTGAGCACCCGGAGAGGAACCTGATGCCGACCATGCAGCCACTCTGCAACCGAAACCGGAAGTGACGTCAGCTGGCCCAGAAATGATGGCAACCCAGACCCGACAGGGGAGGAGGCTTAAGTAGCCCTCTCAGTCTCCTCCCACAAATACAGGCTGGCCTGCGGCTAGCCTTACACGTATCGGCCTAAACTGAGAAAAAAAAAAAAAAGGGTTTTTATTATAGCAAAAAATAAAAAATATTGTGCTTTTTTCAAACGTGTCCCTCTTCTTTTGTTTATAGCGCAAGAAATAAAAACCGCAGAGGTGATCAAATACCACCAAAAGAAAGTTCTATTTGTGGGGAAAACATTATAAAAATTTTATTTGGGTACAGTGTTGCATGACCGCGCAATTGTCATTCAAAGTGTGACAGCGCTGAAAGCTGAAAAATGGCCTGGGCAGGAAGGGGGTGAATGTGCCCAGTAGGCAAGTAGTTAAAGTGTAACTCCACTTTTGTTTAGAGAGAAACAATCCCCCCCCATCACTTCTATACATTGCAAGACATTTAGCAAAGTCTCACCTACTTCTGCTGATACACTTCCTGCTTCCTGTGTGGGTGGGTCTGTTATAATCACATGACTATTCCTAGTGCTGGGAATCAAAGGAGCTGGAAGCAACACTGATAAAGCAAAACAGGGAAATACACTAAAGTATTGGAACGCCTGCCTTTACACACACACAAACTTTAATGGCATTCCAGTCTTATGCTGGTGTAGTGTCATATTTTGCTCCCTATCACAGAATGCTGCGGAAGTGACGTTGTGGGCAGAAATGTCGCACTGCGCATGCGCGAAGCGTTCCAAACACTCGCGCCGTGCGTTCCAAAGGATTTTCGGCAATACAGTTCAGCGAAACCATCAGATAATGTCACGGAAGTGACATTACAGACAACACAAACACTGGGCTTTTTTAACAACCATGCTGAGCTCAGTGTGTTTGGAACGCTTCGCGCATGCGCAGTGCGACATTTCTGCCCGCAACGTCACTTCCGCAGCATTCTGTGATAGGGAGCAAAATATGACACTACACTGGCCCTACACTATACGAAAAATCGGCCGAACCCATTTTCGAAAAACGAACATTTGGCCGTGAGCGCAAACGATGGTGCCATCATGTAATGACCGATAAATCGTTCAGAGGACATAAATAAAAAATGTGGTTGTTTTTTTTTTTACATATACCTAGTGCAGACAATTTGGACGGGAAACACATTAACCTTTCAATTTATCGTTATTTCGGCAGAAGTTTTCCAAACTTGCCGTTCGTTTTTTTTCCACAAAAATGTCACAAAAACAATTAACGATTTCTGCCCATTAACTTGCTGGAAAACGATTGAAGTGTCTACATGATCGATTTTTGGACGATTTTTCGTATAGTGTATGGCCAGCAAACTCGCTCATCCATGTCTTTATGGACCTTGCTTTGTGCACTGGTGAGCAGTCATGTTGGAACAGGAAGGTGTCATCCCCAAACTGTTCCCACAAAGTTGGGAGCATGACCCCTTTCACACTGAGGCCGTTTTCAGGCGTTTTAGGGCTAGAAATAGCCTCTAAATAGCGCCTGACATCCGCCTCCCATTCATTTCACTGGGTCTTTTCACACTGGGGTGGTGCGATTGTGGGACAGTAGCAAAAGTCCTGCAAGCATACAGCGCTCCCAAAATGCCCTGCCCATTGAAATGAATGGGCATATGAAGAGGAAAAAATAAAAAATATGGACAGCCGCACTCCAAAAAACCTTTGACGGTAGCCTTTATTGTAAAAAGATGGAAAACTACACCAAAATTCATCACAGCATAGCCAGGGTAACTGGGCAGTGCCTCCAAAGCGATTCAGAAGCACCGCAACACAAGCATTTTTTTGGGGTTAAAAGCGCCCCACTAGCGGGCGAAAAGCAGCGCAAAAGCGCCGCAATACTAGCAGCGTTTTACTGCTAGCGGCCGGCGCTTTTAGTATGAAAGCAGCCTTAGGAGTGTGTCTATGGGAATGTCTGACCATTCTTCCAGAAACGCATTTGTGAGGTCAGGCACTGATGTTGGACAAGAAGGCCTGACTCACAGTCTCCACTCTAATTCATCCCAAAGGTGTTCTATCAGGTTGAGGTCAGGACTCTGTGCAAGTCAGTCAAGTTCCTCCACCCCAAACTCTCTCATCCATGTCTTTATGGACCTTGCTTTGTACACTGGTCTAAATCATTTGGTGGAGGGGGGATTATGGTGTGGGGTTGTTTTTCAGGGGTTGGGCCTGGCCCATTAGCTCCAGTAAAGGGAACTCTAAAGGCGTGAGCATACCAAGACATTTTGGACAATTTCATGCTCCCAACATTGTGGGAACAGTTTGGGGATGGCCCCTTCCTGTTCCAACATGACTGCTCACCAGTGCACAAAGCAAGGTCCATAAAGACATGGATGAGCGAGTTTGGGGTGGAGGAACTTGACTGGCCTGCACAGAGTCCTGACCCCAGCCCAATAGAAGACCTTTGGGATGAATTAGAGCGGAGACTTCAAGCCAGGCCTTCTCGTCCAACATCAGTGTCTGACCTCACAAATGCGCTTTTGGAAGAATGGTCAAACATTCCCATAGACACACTCCTAAACCTTGTGCACAGCCTTCCCAGAAGAGTTGAAGCTGTTATAACTGCAAAGGGCGGGCCAACTCAACATTGAACCCTACGAACTAAGACTGGGATGCCATTAAAGTTCATGTGCGTGTAAAGGCAGGCGTCCCAATACTTTTGGTAGTTTCGTGTATGTCAGAGATACAGAGAGGCTGCCACTGCTGAGCTCAATAAAAATGCTGCCTGCCTGGCTGTCATGCTGATCCTTATACTTCAGTTCTTGAGTCTCTGACCTTCAAAAAAGATAAAAACAGCCAGGCAACTAGTGTAGCGCCCTGGGTTTGGTCAGGGAGCTCCTCACCAAATTCCTTGTCAGGAGTAGCTACTGTAGATAGTTGTTAGAGACCCATTGATTTCTCCCTAAGTTTGGCCTTGTTGTACTTTTCTCTTCTGCCACCAGGTGGCTGGGCACTTGGTGGCATTAGATGTGAGAAAGACATTTCAAGGTCAGGTTATGGGTAAATGGGATATTTAAGCCAATGGGCCAGGGTTTTCTTGGATCCCTTAGCCTACTGGGAGAGCCTATATATTCGGGAGAGGTCAGGTGTGACCGCTGTTTGGGTGGACGTGTGTCCTGGGCTGCTAGGCTGGAGATTGGGCCTATCCCGGGGGTGAGGCTGTCAGGCTGTGTGAGGGCCTATTCAGAATTAAGAGGGTAGCGCACGGTTCAGACTGTGGCTTGCAGTCCAACCAACACTGCCGGTTCTGCCGTCCGGAGAACCTGTTGTGGTCGGAGCTAGAAGGGAAGCTGTCGCCACTAAGGGACCAACCATCTTTACCAGGGACCACAGTGAGTAACTGAAGCAAGTACCGGAGCAGTATTCTCTTCTTTTTTTTTTTTTTTTTTATTCTTTATTTTCTTTTCTTAAAGCGGTTGTATACCGCAAAACTTTTTTTTTTTTTTTTTTGGTCAACCTGCAAGGCAAAGGTATAATGAGCTAGTATGACTAGCATACTAGCTCATTATCAATCACTTACCTTAGATCGAAGCCCCCGCAGCGGTCCTCGGACGCGTCCTCCGTCGAATCCATGATACCCGGAGTGACTTCCGGGTATCGCCGCTCCGGCGCTGTGATTGGCCGGAGCGGCGATGACGTCACTCCCACGCATGCGCGAATTTCCGGCAGTGTCCGGCAGGCTCCCATTCAAGAGCCGCCGCGCTCAGTGCGCCTGCGCCGTTATCTACGGCGGGCATGCGCCGTAGATAGCGGTACAGTTTTTTTTGCACATATCTCCGAGACTGTGTAGGTCTCGGAGATATTACAAGCACCTACAGGTAAGCCTTAATGTAGGCTTACCTGTAGGTGCTTGTACAAAATTTGGGTATACAACCACTTTAAGACAGGGTATACAGATACAGTATATCATTGCCATTTAGAGATAACATACAGAGAAAACTCATTTAAACCATATCATTTCACTTTCATTATTTTACTATCTTTTTCTCACCTCTTCTTCCTATTACCCCCCTTTTTCTTTTTTTTCTCCCCCTCTAAGTCTCCTTCATCCTTGATTCCTGTTTCCCTAATCTCCCCCCCCCCCTCCCTTTCCTTTGATCCCAATTTCCACCTTTCTTTACCCCTGCTTACACAGTGGTACCTTAAACACTCATCAACACACACGAGAAAAAAAAAAAAAGTATTCTCACTGATCGGGCACGGTGGGGAATCAGGAAACTTCAGGCGGTGATAGGGTGACCACATTTCCAAACTACCACCCTCCCTTACCAAAAATCAGCTTGTGCTGTAACGAATCACAGCACAGTGATTGGACACAAGAGGCGGGATCACAAGGAGGGGGTGGGATTGTGCTCCTCCAGACATTCCCGGCCAGGACAAGTACTGTCAGTGAGTAAAGCGGTGATGTGGCGGCCTTTTTTGGGGGCAAAAGATTAGCCCGGGGGGGGGGGGGGGTGGCTGTGTCAGTTTCATTCCGGGACACTGTATTGTCCTGGAATGAATGTGCCCGGGACAGACCTGCAAAATGCGGGGCTGTCCCGGGCAATCCGGGACACGTGGTCTGGTCACCCTAGGCCAGTGGTTCTCAACCTTTCTAGTGCCGTGACCCCTTGATAAAATTTCCAAAGTTGTGGGGACCCCTACCAGTAAAATTATTTTCATAGCGTGGTTTTTCAGCACCCAAGGCAAGACAAGTAATTTGCGCGCCCCTAACCCACTGACATTTAACACTCCCTGAGTCCCTTCCACTCGTACAATATTAAAACCCCTTATGGTACATTTTAGGATGTACCACTCTTTCTCTTATGCCGCGTACACACGATCGTGATTCACGGCGGTGAAAACACCGCCGTGAATCACGACATGAAAAAAAATGAAAAACGAGGGAACGGCATTTTCCCCCACACACGACCGTTTTTCCCGCCATTTTTTTCTTTGTCGAGAAAAACGACCGTCTGTGGGCTCCGCGGCAGTGTCTCCCTATGGGAAAACTGCCACGGAAAAAAATGATGGAAAAAAACGATGAGAAAATTTAGAACATGTTCTAATTTTTCTCGTCGTTTTTCCTGCCGTTTTTCTCAACGAGAAAAACGGCATAAAGCCCACAGACGATCGTTTTTCTCGGCGAAAAAAAAAAGATGTAATTTTTCCCGACGGGAAAAATGATCGTGTGTACGCGGCATTAGTTCTCATTTCTTTCCCTTTTATCTCTCTCTGTCCTAATTTCTTGCTTTTTTTTCCCCCCCATCCCTCTCTTGCCGTATTTCTTTTATTCTCTCTCCCTTTTTCTTTGTTCCTCCCCCTCTATTCCTCTCCCTTCCATGTATTCTCTATTTTTATTCTTTCTCTTACTCCTTCGTGGTTCGTGGGGGGGGGGGTGGTATGTGTGGATGTGTGGCAGTGCTGGTGAGGAGTTGGGATGAGTGGTAGTGCTGGTGAGGAGTTGGGATGAGTGGCAGTGCTGGTGAGGAGTTGGGATGAGTGGCAGTGCTGGTGAGGAGCTGGGATGAGTGGCAGTGCTGGTGAGGAGTTGGGGTGAGTGGCAGTCAGTGCTGGTGGGGGGGGGGGTGGGATGAGTGGCAGTGCTGGTGAGGAGTTGGGATGAGTGGCAGTGCTGGTGAGGAGTTGGGGTGAGTGGCAGTACTTGTGGGGGGGGGGTGGGATGAGTGGCAGTGCTGGTGAGGAGTTGGGATGAGTGGCAGTGCTGGTGGGGAGTTGGGATGAGTGGCAGTGCTGATGGGGGGGATGAGTGGCAGTGCTGGTGAGGAGTTGGGATGAGTGGCAGTGCTGGTGAGGAGTTGGGATGAGTGGCAGTGCTGGTGAGGAGTTGGGATGAGTGGCAGTGCTGGTGAGGAGTTGGGATGAGTGGCAGTTCTGGTGGAGAGCAGTTGGGTTGAGTGGCAGTGCTGGTGGCAGGGTGGGATGAGTGGCAGTGCTGGTGAGGAGTTAGGATGAGTGGCAGTGCTGGTGAGGAGTTGGGGTGAGTGGCAGTGCTGGTGGGGGGGGATGAGTGGCAGTGCTGGTGAGGAGTTGCGGTGAGTGTCAGTGCTGGTGGGGAGTTGGGATGAGTGTCAGTGCTGGTGGGGAGTTGGGATGAGTGGCAGTGCTGGTGGGGGGGTGGGATGAGTGGCAGTGCTGGTGGGGAGTTGGGATGAGTGGCAGTGCTGGTGGGGAGTTGGGATGAGTGGCAGTGCTGGTGGGGAGTTGGGATGAGTGGCAGTGCTGGTGGGGTGGGGAGTTGGGATGAGTGGCAGTGCTGGTGGGGGGGGGGTTGGGATGAGTGGCAGTGCTGGTGGGGAGTTGGGATGAGTGGCAGTGCTGGTGGGGAGTTGGGATGAGTGGCAGTGCTGGTGGGGAGTTGGGATGAGTGGCAGTGCTGGTGGGGGGGGGGGTGGGATGAGTGGCAGTGCTGGTGGGGGGGTGGGATGAGTGGCAGTGCTGGTGGGGAGTTGGGATGAGTGGCAGTGCTGGTGGAGGGGTGGGATGAGTGGCAGTGCTGGTGGAGGGGTGGGATGAGTGGCAGTGCTGGTGGGGAGTTGGGATGAGTGGCAGTGCTGGTGGGGAGTTGGGATGAGTGGCGGTGCTGGTGAGGAGTTGGGATGAGTGGCAGTGCTGGTGGGGGGGTGCTTATGAGTGGCAGTGCTGGTGGGGGGTGGGATGAGTGGCAGTGCTGGTGGGGAGTTGGGATGAGT
Source organism: Rana muscosa (assembly GCA_029206835.1). Taxonomy (NCBI): domain Eukaryota; kingdom Metazoa; phylum Chordata; class Amphibia; order Anura; family Ranidae; genus Rana; species Rana muscosa. The sequence continues at coordinate 257,968,902 of CM055123.1, read as the reverse complement.
GGCAGTGCTGGTGGGGGGGTGGGATGAGTGGCAGTGCTGGTGAGGAGTTGGGATGAGTGGCAGTGCTGGTGGGGAGTTGGGATGAGTGGCAGTGCTGGTGGGGGGGGGGTGAGTGGCAGTGCTGGTGAGGAGTTGGGATGAGTGGCAGTGCTGGTGAGGAGTTGGGATAAGTGGCAGTGCTGGTGAGGAGTTGGGATGAGTGGCAGTGCTGGTGAGGAGTTGGGGTGAGTGGCAGTGCTGGTGGGGGGGGGGGGTGAGTGGCAGTGCTGGTGAGGAGTTGGGGTGAGTGGCAGTGCTGGTGGGGAGTTGGGGTGAGTGTCAGTGCTGGTGGGGAGTTGGGATGAGTGTCAGTGCTGGTGGGGAGTTGGGATGAGTGTCAGTGCTGGTGGGGAGTTGGGATGAGTGTCAGTGCTGGTGGGGAGTTGGGATGAGTGTCAGTGCTGGTGGGGGGTGGGATGAGTGTCAGTGCTGGTGGGGGGGGGTGGGATGAGTGGCAGTGCTGGTGGGGAGTTGGGATGAGTGGCAGTGCTGGTGGGGAGTTGGGATGAGTGGCAGTGCTGGTGGGGAGTTGGGATGAGTGGCAGTGCTGGTGGGGAGTTGGGATGAGTGGCAGTGCTGGTGAGGAGTTGGGGTGAGTGGCAGTGCTGGTGGGGGGGGATGAGTGGCAGTGCTGGTGAGGAGTTGGGGTGAGTAGCAGTGCTGGTGGGGAGTTGGGGTGAGTGGCAGTGCTGGTGGGGAGTTGGGATGAGTGTCAGTGCTGGTGGGGAGTTGGGATGAGTGGCAGTGCTGGTGGGGGGGTGGGATGAGTGGCAGTGCTGGTGGGGAGTTGGGATGAGTGGCAGTGCTGGTGGGGAGTTGGGATGAGTGGCAGTGCTGGTGGGGAGTTGGGATGAGTGGCAGTGCTGGTGGGGTGGGGAGTTGGGATGAGTGGCAGTGCTGGTGGGGGGGGGGGGTGGGATGGGTGGCAGTGCTGGTGGGGAGTTGGGATGAGTGGCAGTGCTGGTGGGGAGTTGGGATGAGTGGCAGTGCTGGTGGGGAGTTGGGATGAGTGGCAGTGCTGGTGGGGAGTTGGGATGAGTGGCAGTGCTGGTGGGGGGGTGGGATGAGTGGCAGTGCTGGTGGGGGGGTGGGATGAGTGGCAGTGCTGGTGGGGGGGGTGGGATGAGTGGCAGTGCTGGTGGGGAGTTGGGATGAGTGGCAGTGCTGGTGGAGGGGTGGGATGAGTGGCAGTGCTGGTGGAGGGGTGGGATGAGTGGCAGTGCTGGTGGGGAGTTGGGATGAGTGGCAGTGCTGGTGGGGAGTTGGGATGAGTGGCAGTGCTGGTGGGGGGGGTGCTTATGAGTGGCAGTGCTGGTGGGGGGGTGCTTATGAGTGGCAGTGCTGGTGGGGGGTGGGATGAGTGGCAGTGCTGGTGGGGAGTTGAGATGAGTGGCAGTGCTGGTGGGGGGGTGGGATGAGTGGCAGTGCTGGTGAGGAGTTGGGATGAGTGGCAGTGCTGGTGGGGAATTGGGATGAGTGGCAGTGCTGGTGGGGGGGATGAGTGGCAGTGCTGGTGGGGGGGATGAGTGGCAGTGCTGGTGAGGAGTTGGGATGAGTGGCAGTGCTGGTGAGGAGTTGGGATGAGTGGCAGTTCTGGTGGAGAGCAGTTGGGATGAGTGGCAGTGCTGGTGGGGGGTGGGATGGGTGGCAGTGCTGGTGGGGGGGTGGGATGAGTGGCAGTGCTGGTGAGGAGTTGGGATGAGTGGCAGTGCTGGTGAGGAGTTGGGGTGAGTGGCAGTGCTGGTGGGGGGGGATGAGTGGCAGTGCTGGTGAGGAGTTGGGGTGAGTGGCAGTGCTGGTGGGGAGTTGGGGTGAGTGGCAGTGCTGGTGGGGAGTTGGGATGAGTGGCAGTGCTGGTGGGGGGGTGGGATGAGTGGCAGTGCTGGTGGGGAGTTAGGATGAGTGGCAGTGCTGGTGGGGGGGGGGGTTGGGATGAGTGGCAGTGCTGGTGGGGGGGGGGGGGTTGGGTGGCAGTGCTGGTGGGGAGTTGGGATGAGTGGCAGTGCTGGTGGGGAGTTGGGATGAGTGGCAGTGCTGGTGGGGAGTTGGGATGAGTGGCAGTGCTGGTGGGGGGGGGGGATGGGATGAGTGGCAGTGCTGGTGGGGGGGTGGGATGAGTGGCAGTGCTGGTGGGGGGGTGGGATGAGTGGCAGTGCTGGTGGAGGGGTGGGATGAGTGGCAGTGCTGGTGGAGGGGTGGGATGATTGGCAGTGCTGGTGGAGGGGTGGGATGAGTGGCAGTGCTGGTGGGGAGTTGGGATGAGTGGCGGGGCTGGTGGGGAGTTGGGATGAGTGGCGGTGCTGGTGAGGAGTTGGGATGAGTGGCAGTGCTGGTGGGGGGGTGCTTATGAGTGGCAGTGCTGGTGGGGGGTGGGATGAGTGGCAGTGCTGGTGGGGAGTTGGGATGAGTGGCAGTGCTGGTGGGGGGGTGGGATGAGTGGCAGTGCTGGTGGGGAGTTGGGATGAGTGGCAGTGCTGGTGGGGAGTTGGGATGAGTGGCAGTGCTGGTGGGGAGTTGGGATGAGTGGCAGTGCTGGTGGGGGGGTGAGTGGCAGTGCTGGTGAGGAGTTGGGATGAGTGGCAGTGTTGGTGAGGAGTTGGGATGAGTGGCAGTGTTGGTGAGGAGTTGGGATGAGTGGCAGTGCTGGTGAGGAGTTGGGGTGAGTGGCAGTGCTGGTGAGGAGTTGGGGTGAGTGGCAGTGCTGGTGAGGAGTTGGGGTGAGTGGCAGTGCTGGTGGGGAGTTGGGGTGAGTGGCAGTGCTGGTGGGGAGTTGGGATGAGTGTCAGTGCTGGTGGGGAGTTGGGATGAGTGTCAGTGCTGGTGGGGGGGTGGGATGAGTGTCAGTGCTGGTGGGGGGGTGGGATGAGTGTCAGTGCTGGTGGGGGGGTGGGATGAGTGGCAGTGCTGGTGGGGAGTTGGGATGAGTGGCAGTGCTGGTGGGGAGTTGGGATGAGTGGCAGTGCTGGTGAGGAGTTGGGGTGAGTGGCAGTGCTGGTGGGGGGGATGAGTGGCAGTGCTGGTGAGGAGTTGGGGTGAGTAGCAGTGCTGGTGGGGAGTTGGGGTGAGTGGCAGTGCTGGTGGGGAGTTGGGATGAGTGTCAGTGCTGGTGGGGAGTTGGGATGAGTGGCAGTGCTGGTGGGGGGGTGGGATGAGTGGCAGTGCTGGTGGGGGGGTGGGATGAGTGGCAGTGCTGGTGGGGAGTTGGGATGAGTGGCAGTGCTGGTGGGGAGTTGGGATGAGTGGCAGTGCTGGTGGGGAGTTGGGATGAGTGGCAGTGCTGGTGGGGAGTTGGGATGAGTGGCAGTGCTGGTGGGGTGGGGAGTTGGGATGAGTGGCAGTGCTGGTGGGGGGGTGGGATGGGTGGCAGTGCTGGTGGGGAGTTGGGATGAGTGGCAGTGCTGGTGGGGAGTTGGGATGAGTGGCAGTGCTGGTGGGGAGTTGGGATGAGTGGCAGTGCTGGTGGGGAGTTGGGATGAGTGGCAGTGCTGGTGGGGGGGTGGGATGAGTGGCAGTGCTGGTGGGGGGGTGGGGTGAGTGGCAGTGCTGGTGGGGGGGTGGGATGAGTGGCAGTGCTGGTGGGGAGTTGGGATGAGTGGCAGTGCTGGTGGAGGGGTGGGATGAGTGGCAGTGCTGGTGGAGGGGTGGGATGAGTGGCAGTGCTGGTGGGGAGTTGGGATGAGTGGCAGTGCTGGTGGGGAGTTGGGATGAGTGGCAGTGCTGGTGGGGGGGGTGCTTATGAGTGGCAGTGCTGGTGGGGGGGTGCTTATGAGTGGCAGTGCTGGTGGGGGGTGGGATGAGTGGCAGTGCTGGTGGGGAGTTGAGATGAGTGGCAGTGCTGGTGGGGGGGTGGGATGAGTGGCAGTGCTGGTGAGGAGTTGGGATGAGTGGCAGTGCTGGTGAGGAGTTGGGATGAGTGGCAGTGCTGGTGGGGAGTTGGGATGAGTGGCAGTGCTGGTGGGGAGTTGGGATGAGTGGCAGTGCTGGTGGGGAGTTGGGATGAGTGGCAGTGCTGGTGGGGGGGATGAGTGGCAGTGCTGGTGGGGGGGATGAGTGGCAGTGCTGGTGAGGAGTTGGGATGAGTGGCAGTGCTGGTGAGGAGTTGGGATGAGTGGCAGTGCTGGTGAGGAGTTGGGATGAGTGGCAGTGCTGGTGAGGAGTTGGGATGAGTGGCAGTGCTGGTGAGGAGTTGGGATGAGTGGCAGTGCTGGTGAGGAGTTGGGATGAGTGGCAGTGCTGGTGAGGAGTTGGGATGAGTGGCAGTGCTGGTGAGGAGTTGGGATGAGTGGCAGTGCTGGTGAGGAGTTGGGATGAGTGGCAGTGCTGGTGAGGAGAGTTCTGTTCAGACAACTTAGGTGCTCTTGATGAAGGTCATCCGCTCATCTGAGAACTGTAGTGGGGACTTTTAATGGCAACTATTATCATAGGTAGTGTTACTCACTTTGGCTCGGACTTTGTGGTGTCTCGTAGCAGTGACACCTATGCCAAAATAAGGAGACAGGGCCTCCTTCAGCCCCTCCCACTTCACATTCCTCACCAGTCAGCTGACCTCTAGTCTCTGCCCCCCAGCCATGTGGTAAACTGAATGGATGGCTGCGAAGAGGCTGAGTGGGCGGCTGCGGGCTCCAGGGACAGCCCTGCTGGGCAGTCTCAAAGAGACAGAGTGTGGTGCGGCCTTCAGGAACAGCCCAGTATTCGTGACCCCTGGCAAATCATCATTCGACCCCCGAGGGGGTCCCGACCTCCAGGTTGAGAACCACTGCTCTAGGCGGTGATCAAGTCAGGGACCCAACCAGCGGAGGTGACGCTTGCAGAGCAGCCTTGTGAGTCAAGCCAGGGACCGAGCCGGTCAGCAGGGGCGAGGCTTGAAAGGTATCCAGAGTGCCAAGCTAGGGACCCAGCAGGGACGCGTGGGTGACGCTTGAGGGAGATACAGTAGGTGCCGCCGATATTGTGTTTCTATCGCGCTCCCATCGCCGAGATTCTCGGCGACAGGAGTGCCGAGATGTCGGCAGCAGGGTGGCGACACGTGGCGAGGAGACGCGACACTGTATTGAGCGGGGATCCGACGCGGATTCCTGCCAATACCAGGCACTGCGTTTGGTATGAATCCTGAGCGGGAACTCCACGCCAATTTTTAAAGAAAAAAACGGCGTGGGTTCCCCCTCCAGGGGCATACCAGGCTCTTGGGTCTGGTCTGGATTTTAAGGGGAACCCTACACCGAAAAAACGGCGTGGGGGTCCCCCTCAAGATCCAAACCAGACCCTTATCCGAGCACGCAACCTGGCAGGCCGCAGGGGAAGAGGGGGGGACGAGAGAGCGGCCCCCCTCCCTCCTGAACCGTACCAGGCCACATGCCCTCAACATGGGGGGTTTGGTGCTCTGGGGCAGGGGGGCAACCTGCGGCCCCCCCCACCCCAGAGCACCCTGCCCCCATGTTGATGAGGACAGGGCCTCTTCCCGACAACCCTGGCCGTTGGTTGTCGGGGTCTGCGGGCGGGGGGCTTATCGGAATCCGGGAGCCCCCTTTAATAAGGGGGCCCCCAGATACCAGCCCCCCCACCCTATGTGAATGAGTATGGGGTACATAGCAGAGGCCCGATCTTCTCCGTCGTCGCCGTCGGCGTCTTCTTCCCTCTTCTCCTCCTCGATGTTGACTCGTCGCTTCCTCTCGCAGTAATGATAAATCTTCGGTCCGCAGAGATTAATATAGGCTTCACATGACGTCACAGTCACATGCTCCGGGGCACATGTGCAAGAACCGGAGAGCGGAAGAAGAACCGGAGAGCGGGAGAAGAAGAAGAAGACGACGGAGAAGACCGGGCCTCCGTTAGCAAAAGAGCTAAAAAGAAGTTAGCGGAGGCCCGGCAGAAGAAAGAACCGGAGAACGCGGCGACGACACCGGAGAGCGGGAGAAGAACCAGAGAGCGGAAGAAGAAGACGACGGAGAAGACCGGGCCTCCATTAGCAAAAGAGCTAAAAAGAAGTTAGCGGAGGCCCGGCGGAAGAAAGAACCGGAGAGCGCGGCGACGACACCGAAGTCGGAAGAAGACCTCCGGAGCGGTGCAATAAAATACTTTTAAAAACTGTGTTGTGTTTTTATTTCCATTTATTTTCCACCAGGTGAATGGGTAGGGGTACGATGTACCCCATACTCATTCACATAGGGTGGGGGGGCCGGTATCTGGGGGCCCCCTTATTAAAGGGGGCTCCCGGATTCCGATAAGCCCCCCGCCCGCAGACCCCGACAACCAACGGCCACGGTTGTCGGGAAGAGGCCCTGTCCTCATCAACATGGGGGCAGGGTGCTCTGGGGTGGGGGGGCCGCAGGTCGCCCCCCTGCCCCAGAGCACCAAACCCCCCATGTTGAGGGCATGTGGCCTGGTACGGTTCAGGAGGGAGGGGGGCCGCTCTCTCGTCCCCCCCTCTTCCCCTGCGGCCTGCCAGGTTGCGTGCTCGGATAAGGGTCTGGTTTGGATCTTGAGGGGGACCCCCACGCCGTTTTTACGGCGTAGGGTTCCCCTTCAAATCCAGACCAGACCCAAGAGCCTGGTATGCCCCTAGAGGGGGAACCCACGCCGTTTTTTTCTTTAAAAATTGGCGTGGAGTTCCCGCTCAGGATTCATACCAAACGCAGTGCCTGGTATTGGCGGGAATCCGCGTCGGATCCCCGCCTATCGGCAATGCGTGTCGCTCATCGTGAAAGGAACATTTTTTCCTTTCCCGATGATGAGACAGCTCGGCGCTGGCTCTCGCGACGGAGCTCATAGGGTGTCAATCTCGCCGCTAGAAGCGGCGAGATTGACACAATATCGGCGGCACCTACTGTACCACCACAAAAGCCTTGAGGAGCTCACGGGATTCAGAGTCAGTGAATCAGAGGGTCCAGTGAGAGACCAGGAGCTCCAGGGGCTGAAGAGCTACAAGTGGACATTGTAGTGAAGCTGAGAGAACTGTTGAACTTTGTGTTAGAAGGAACTGTTATGCCGCGTACACACGACCGCTTTTCTCGACGAGAATAACGTCATTTTTTTTTCTCGCCGAGAAAACCGATCGTCTGTGGGCTTTATGTTGTTTTTTTCAACGAGAAAAACGGCATTAAAAACGACGAGAAAAATTACAACATGTTCTAAATTTTCACGCCGTTTTTCAGGTCGTCGTTTTTTTCATCATGAAAAATGATCATGTGTAGGCTTTAACGACGTTAAAAAAGCGCGCATGATCAGAAGCAAGTGAGGAGAAGGGAGCGCTCGTTCTGGTAAAACTACTGTTCGGAATGGAGATGGCACATTCGTCATGCATGAAATTATTACATCGTTTAATGCAGCGCATTCTTTTCTTCGTTCTAATGCTGCAATATTCCAATTCTCTTGCTGCTGATATTCTCCCAGAGTTAGGACAATCTTTGGTCTTTATGATTTATTGTTTTATCATGATTAATCTCTATTTTGGGGAGCCAGATCTCCCTAAATACCCAAAACTTTTTACATTTTTTTTTTTTTTTGCTTTAATTTGTGGTCTTAGATTTTAGACTGTTTTTACATATTATTTGCTATTTTGGAGTGTGTCAAGTTACCACAACATTATTCTTTATTCTAATTTTGCCTCAATGAGGTTAGTGTCCCTTGTTAATTTCTCAATTTTTTATCCACTGTCCCTGCCTACTCACTTACAAACTGGCTATTTAGAAGAAAAACACATGTTAATTTTGTATCTTCAAAAAAAATTCCCATTTATTATGGCCTAATAATAAATTAAAAGGTAAGCCAAAACAAAACCATATGTAAACTACAAATCAAGAAGCCAGGAAGACAGCACTGGAGACCCTGCTGAAATTAGTGCACACCCAGATCACCACAGCAAACACCAAAGCATGTGAAGACCAAAACTGGCCCCATGTGAGGCACATATCCTGGGTTCATTTTCGTCTTTTTTGTTTGACCTTCCCTGCAGCCTTCCTTGGAGGCTGTGTCCGTGGAGGAGGGACTGGAGCAGGAGCAGGGTCTGGAACAGGAGCAGGGTCTGGAACAGGAGCAGGGCCTGGGACAGGAGCATGGAGTGGGGCAGGAGCATGGAGTGGGGCAGGAGCATGGAGTGGGGCAGGAGCATGGAGTGGGGCAGGAACTTGTGCAAAAAAATAGGAAAGGTCCACAACGTCTGTGAACTCCTTTAGTTTGTTCAACAGGCCCATATTGACCACCTTCAATATAAGGGTTTCACATTTCAGCCTCTGGTCCAGTCCCATTTGTGGCAGTTTCTCCCCAATAAGGGCAGCAAATCCCTCTGCAGCGGTGGGGGGCTCTCGGAGTGCAGCAGTAGCCTCCCTAATTAGGGCCTGTGTCTCCTCCTCCATTTGAACCAGCCTCCTAGATCTTTTTGCAGGAATCCGCAGCAGAGGGATCTGGGGCCTGGTGTTGTGCTGGGTCCCACTGGGGCCTGCCTCTTCCTGGGTCCCACTGGGGCCTGCCTCTTCCTGGGTCCCACTGGGGCCTGCCTCCTCCTGGCTTCCAGTGGCACCTGCCTCCTCGTGTGTCCCACTGGGGCCTGTCTCCTCATCCTGTAAAAAAAAGGTACATCAAGTTAGTTTTGCCTTCATCTTTCACACACATTTGTCACCTCATGACATTTGGTAATTGAATGCTACTAAATATTAAAGTCAATCATTCTGACACCAGTATATTTCTTTTTGGTGCCCTTAATTTGTGGCCACTGCTGTCTATTGATATGTCAGACACTTTTTTTAAACTGTTAACATTTTTCACACTTTTTTTTAAACTTTTACAACATTCAACTTTTATTACTCTAAATATTTTGTGAAATATTATACCTGGCTCCAAATATTTAAATCCGGCTCCTCCAGGACTTGAGGTTGTTCCTCCAAAGAGACCTCAAGTTGGCTGGAGGCTTGGCTGCATGGCTGGAGGGTTGGCTGCAAGGAAGGCTGGAGGTCGTTCTGGGTGGAAGGCTGGAAAGGGATTCCCTGGATTCCAGATGTTCATCTAGGAAACTCAGGTGCTGATAGTACCACAGATTTGGTATGTATCGGTCCTCTGCACCTGCTCCTGACCGCAGGGATTTTTGAAGTTTATTCCGTTGAGCCCGGTATGTGCCCCTAATGGTCCTAATTTTGTTCTTCAGATCCTGTAGTGTTGCTGTGGGGATCTGAGTTTTCACAAATTCCAGCAAGGTCTCCAGTGCTCTCTTCCTGGCTTCTTTATTTTTATTATTTTTATTTTTAGTCTCCCATAAAATTGGAAGATTCTTCCATCTTTGGAGGAATTCCAGCATAAAATCGGGGTCCTTAAATGCCTTCATTATCTGTGCAATTCAAAACCCAAAACCAAAAAAGGAATGTCAGTCAGGACTACTCCAAATCTTTCTAACCATATATAGGCCACTAACGTAGCAATTGATCAGTCATCATAGAGTTGAGTGGACACCTGGATGTTTGTGTTGAACTCTTTTTAGCTAACTTTGTAAAAAGCTAGAGTTCGTGACCTGACTTTACCCGAACCCAAACCCCATTTAAGTAAATTAAGCCCTGTAAATAGGTTGAATAAAAGGACTCCCCAAAAATAAAGGAGTACCTCGAACTGTCCCTGCACCAAGTGTCATTTTTTATTAAATTTAAATTAACCCTAAATTCACTCCTGGGTATAATTAATTGTTGTCTCCTGTCAATTGCAATACATAGAAAAGTCATTGATACAAACATTGGGAAAGCATTGTGGTTCCCCCAAATATCCATACCAGGCCCTTCAGGTCTGTCAAGGATTTTAAGGGGAACTCCCCCACAAATTCCCTAAAAAAATGGCGTGGAGTCCCCCCCCCCAAATCCATAACAGACCCTTATCCGAGCACGCAACCTGGCCGGCCACAGGGGAAGAGGGGGGGACGAGAGAGCGGCCCCCCCTCCCTCCTGAACCGTACCAGGCCACATGCCCTCAACATGGGGAGCATGTCCCCATGTTGATGGGGACAAGGGCCTCATCCCCACAACCCTTGCCCGGTGGTTGTGGGGGTCTGCGGGCGGGGGGCTTATCGGAATCTGGAAGACCCCTTTAACAAAGGGGCCCCCCAGATCCCGCCCCCCTCCTATGTGAAATGGTAATGGGGGACATTGTACCCCTACCATTTCACCTTAAAAAATGGCATTATCTGAAAAATGACACTACACGGTTTTTGACAATTCCTTTATTATTGGTTTTGTTTTTCAACCATCTTCTTCCTTCTTCTTTTCTGCATTGGAGTTTCTTCCTCCATCTTCCTCTTCATCTTCATCTTCCTTCTTGCTTCGGGCTTCTCGTCCGCATCTTGCTTCGGCTTCTTCTTTGTTCCCGCTGCTCCGTTTGAATTTGAGTTTCCCGCTGTGTGACGCAAAGTTAGGCAGTTCTCCTCTAGGTCCGCTGCAAGCCGGGGGACCCGCCCCCCTCTGACTGCACGGGGAAAGTACCTGTGAAATCTCTGTGCGTCAGAGGGGGGCGGGGTCGCCGGACCAAGAGGAGAACTGATGAACTGAAGCGTCACACAGCGGGAACCTCCAATTCAAATGGAGCGGCCGGAGAAAGAAGAACCCGGAGCAAGATGCGGACGAGAACACCGAAGGAAGAAGGAAGATGAAGAGGAAGAGGAAGATGGATGAAGAAACACGAAGCGAGAAAAGAAGAAGAAGGAAGAAGATGGAAGAAAGCCAAACTAAAAATTAAAGGAATTGTCAAAAACTGACTACTGTCATTTTTTACATTTTGTACACTTTCTTCGTGAAATGGTAGGGGTACAATGTACCCCTTACCAATTCACATAGGGGGGGGGCCGGGATCTGGGGGTCCCCTTTGTTAAAGGGGTCTTCCAGATTCCGATAAGCCCCCCGCCCGCAGACCCCCACAACCACCGGGCAAGGGTTGTGGGGATGAGGCCCTTGTCCCCATCAACATGGGGACATCCTCCCCATGTTGAGGGCATGTGGCCTGGTACGGTTCAGGAGGGAGGGGGGGCCGCTCTCGTCCCCCACTCTTCCCCTGCGGCCGGCCAGGTTGCGTGCTCGGATAAAGGGTCTGTTGTGGATTTTGGGGGGGACTCCACACCCTTTTTTTTTCATGATTTGGGGGTGGAGTTCCCCTTAAAATCCTTGACAGACCTGAAGGGCCTGCAACTCGAATTTGGGGGAACCCCACGTTTTTTTTTTCAGGTACAAATCAGTTTTCAAAGTCTTGCCATTTGCCGGGAGGCAAGAATTCATTTAGAGCCGCGATTGACTTTTCAAAGTTTAGTCCCAATTCAAAAATGACACTTTGTGCACGGCCAGTACTAACAGCACGGGAAGCAAGCGCCAAGTTACATGCATATTGCCCAACCCCGGCCCCGAACATACAGTGAATGAATGTTTATAGGTTTAATGCTCCTGGACACAGCCATATCAAGTAAGAAAAATGTTACGTACCCGCGATCTACACGTTCGTCTCCTCCGACCTTCTTCCACTCACTGAACGTCGCTTTCAACGATGTTTTTTGGAGTTATATACAGTGCGCATGCGTGACGCTCCGCACACTTTCCCGCCCCTGACGTTCGTTACACTACTTTCCCCGCCCCTTCTCGCTACTCCTTAATGACTGAGAGTGTAAACATGGCGGCGAATCAACAGGATGTGGAAAGTGGGGAAGAAAGCAGGCACCGACCCAGAAGGTATAAAGCCACTAACATGAGCTTTGGGGAGATGGTCACCATATTGCTCCGGGATGATTACGACGCCAAACATGGGCCCTACAAAAAGCCAAATCAAGTGAAGGCCAAGATCATGGATAAAGTGGTCAAAACGCTCTTTGAAAAATTTGGGGTTCGCAGGTCGCGGGAACAGATCCGGAAACGATGGTCGGACATTAAGTTGCGTGAGCCGGATCAATATAAAAAGATTAAACAAGTCATCAAAAAAAGTAAGTAGATTAACATTAAATGTGATTTTGCCTAATAACATGGTGTTGCATGTGTTTTTTAAATAATGTATGTATTACAGTGAAAAATGTCATGTTTCATGTTTTTGGCCACACGAATCGATCGTATAAATGGTCGTTCAAACGTTCACTCAATCACAAGCTTTTGCCACGATTCATCATTGTTCGAACGACATTTTATCAATCACAAAATAATCGGCAGGTTCAAATGTTTTTAGCAATGTATTCCACCAAAACATCGTTTGGGTGTTATTGAACGAGGATTTCAACGTTGGATTCTTGTGGCCAAGAACATGAAACAGGACATCATGAAATGTTTATGTGAGAAGTAATTATAAACATGTTTGTGTAGTTGTTGGTAATTAGATTTGGCTAATGTAACTAGATTCAGTGTACGTTTACAAGAGTATGCTCAGCAGCTGCTTACACATCTGGACTCATTAGCACAAGTGTGGGCCACAAGAACAACCTTTTGATGGTGTCACACACAGGTGATCCAGTGGATACCTGGTGTGTTTCCATGTGTGAAACATGACCTAAAGAGATTAATCTACCATCTTGGGAAATGGATACAATCATGTGTTCATCTTCTCCAAAATTATCAGTAATACAATTGTAACACACTTCCCAAGAATGATTAATATTCCTCTTTCACGCCTAAATATATTTAGTTACACAAGTCTACCTTTTGGTTATATCTCCTAGGGCTTCAAAGAGCTAAGAGACACGAGGCTGCAAACCCCGCACCACCAACTCAAGACCCACAACTGCAGGATGTGGCAGAAGAGGGAAATGGCAACTCACCAGGTCAGTGTCATACACCACAGCCTCACGTAATAGATGTTGGCCTGTATATTTAGTAAGACATTTTCTTTTCACAACTTAAAGGGACTTTAATGCCTGCGGCACCAGCAACCTTCACCAGAGCCACTGCCCAGATGTTGCTGAAAGAAGTGAGGGTCTGCTCTCGGGAGGTTGAAACCATAAAACACAACCTGGTCCAGATGTACCAAACAAACAAAATGATGGAGAAAAAACTTAAAAAAATTGAGCATATTCTTGGGAGTGTTTAAAACTTGTATATATTTTAAAAAAAATGTTTATTTTTTGGGGGGGAAATGTTTTATTTCTATAAAGGGATATTGTAAAAAGCAAATATTTTAGAAATTCCCAAAAAAATTTGGGTTATATTTTGATACAAACCTTACCAATTTTATACTCATAAAAAATTGTAATCACTAAACAATGTGTGGCTTCTTATATCAATGTTGCCCCCCCCCCCCCAACAAAAATGTGTGTGTTTAGACTCTATAAATGCTTGTAATTTACTTGTTAGGAAAAAACAAGGGACTACAACTGCACTAGTATAACCGAGGACAGTGATGGTGAACCTTGGCAACCCAGATGTTTTGGAACTACATTTCTAATGTTACTCAGGCACTCTGCAGTGTAGTTGAGCATCATGGAAAATGGAGTTGAAAAACATCTGGAGTGGCAAGGTTCACCATCACTGACCTAGAAGAAAGAACAAATACAACAAAAGAAAAGCAAACAAGATGTTTTCAGTATATTATTTTTTATTATGAGCAAAATTGATTTAAAACTGATCAGGCATTGCAATGGCCCCCCTACCCATAAAATATTCGACATAGCGTTGCCGCACATCACGGCCACTTTGGGGGGCCAAGCCTGTAGGGCCAGCTAACTGGGCTGGCAATGGTCCATCCAAACCCTGTGTGCCCTGAAGGTCAACTGTAGCAAGATAATTTGTGGAGTGTTTGATTAAAAAATTGTGCAGTATGCAACAACACATGACCAAATGGTTCCATTTATACTCCGCCATGTTTATTGCAGTCAGAAAAAGCCGGAAGCGACTGGCCATGATGCCAAAGGCGTTTTCCACCACCCTTCGCCCTCTGGCCAGACGATAATTAAACACCCTCCTCTCAGGGGTGAGGGACCTTTGGGGAAAAGGCCTCATCAAATGTGGTCCAAGCGCAAAAGCCTCATCTGCCAGGAACACAAACGGGAGGCCATATTCATTATCTTCAGCAGGTGGCAATGCCAGGTCCTCTGAAAGAAGCCGGTCTGCAAACTCTGTCTGGGCGAAAACACCACCGTCAGACATCCGCCCATTTTTCCCAACATCAACAAATAGGAACTCATAGTTCGCAGACACCACCGCCATGAGCACAATACTGTGGAAGCCTTTGTAATTCCAAAAAAACGACCCAGAATGGGCTGGTGGCACGATGCGGACGTGCTTGCCATCAATGGCTCCTCCACAGTTGGGAAAGTTCCACCGCTGAGAAAAATCAGATGCCACATTCTGCCATTCCTGTGGCGTCGATGGTAACTGTGGAGTCAAAGAAAAAAATATATATATATACTTTACTACCTATACATTGCAAGCATGTTAGCACAAAACACTCTGGGCAAAACATCAGGATAGCATTAATTTGGAAGGAGGATTTTAGAGCGGAGCTACGCAGCCAAAATACTATAAAATAACACAGCAGCTCCAGCTACAGCAGCTGCAGAGGTTTGCTAATTGTACACTTACCTGTCCTGGAGTCCAGCAACGTCCGCAGCAGAGGACGAACAATTGCTCGTCACTCTGCTGCCCCCTCTGCCATCCTCAGTGAGGGAACCAGGAAGAGAAGCCTTGCGGCTTCACTGCCCGGTTCCCAAACGCACATGCACGAGAAGCGCTGCGCAGTTCTGACTGGTCCTCCTGTGTTCTGTGAGACAAGTGTTTACAAGAACACTACGGGTCTTCTGCGGGAAGTGACTTGGCTCAGGCAGATTTGCCGCAGAGATGACTCCCGGATGTGGGTGAAAATACCTGGCTTAAACAGGTATCTTCACCCCCCTCCCCCCTGAAAGGTGTCAATTTTGACACCGGGGGAGGGTTACAATGAGCGGACCCACAAAATTTAGGATGGAGGTCCGCTTGAATAAGATAGGAAAAATAAGCAACAAAAACATCACCCACTCTGATGGACCTGAGAAATTCGGAGAGGGTGGAGGGTTTGAGATGAGTTGGGGACATCATAATTAAAATCTATAGTACGATGTAATTTATTTGGGTAGATTAGACAAACTTAAAAAATTAGGGGGGGGGGGGGGGGGAATCAGGCAATCTAAGCACTACAATGGAGCGTACAAAACAAAAATGAGGATTGACTAGGCTAGGTGTGTTTGGGCCCAGGATCTAATGCTGGAGATTGCTTGACCAAAAAATATGCATGTAGCCCAAAAACATAGAACATTCAAAGCTTACAACATGCAGGGTGACAAAGGGGACATTCACAGCATATTCAAATCATGGTAATTAGAGACAGTACAAAATATACTATACATTAGCAAGCATAAAAAAACATAGATTGTGATGTTTATAAAGGAGAAAACTTACCTTAAGATAGTCCTCCTGAAGGACCTGGATAATGGCAGAGCAGGTCTCTGGGATAATGACGCCCAGAGCCTGGGGGGAGATGCCTGTCGAGAACTTGAGGTCCTGCAAGCTTCTCCCAGTCGCAAGGTATCGCAACGTGGCGATGAGCCTCTGCTCAGCAGTAATGGCTTCCCGCATAACGGTGTCCTGCCTGGTGATATAGGGGGACACCAAAGCCAAGAGCTGCTGAAAAACGGGGTCAGACATCCTAAGAAAATTCCTGAAATCATCAGGGTTATTCTCCCGGATCTCCCGCAGCAGAGGCATATGACATAATTGGTCCCTCTGGAGCAACCAATTCTTGGTCCATGAACTCCTTCTCACCCTCCTCATGGACCGGATCTGGGACATAGCAACAAGCCCAGCAGCAAGCACAGCACGATCTCGGCGACAAGAACGTACGCGCAACATGGCTTCAAAACGGTCGTCTAATCAGAACGAACTAAAAGAATGCACTGAAGAACAGCAAGGCCTATGAAGAACGAGCTGAAAAACAGTAACGCGCGGACAAGAACGCACTGCAAAAACAGATACGAACTCACTACACGCACTGAAAGCCAGATACGAACCCACAAGCACAAACTGAACTCCCGAAAACGATCTTTAAAGCACGAAGACTGAAAAGCGCGAATCGTCTCTTCCCAAACTTTTACTAACACGCGGAAACACGAAATCAGCAAAAGCAGCCAAAAGGGTGGCGCGAACAGAATGAAACTTCCCCTTTATAGTGCCGTCGTACGTGTTGGACATCACCGCGCTTTGCTAGATCAGTTTTTTTCACGATCGTGTGTAGGCAAGGCAGGCTTGAGAGGAAACAAGAAAAATAACGTCGAGAATATCGACGTTTTTTTTCTTGACATGAAAAGCGGTCGTGTGTACGCGGCATTAGATACTGTTGAAAAAAATATATATAATAGCGCTAAACTTAAACTTGAATTAAGTGAACAAAAAATAATTGGTCATGATTATACCACAAACATGTATACAGTGCTGTTGTGTTACACTATGTGATTATTCTTGCTCTGTGTCTTTAAGATCTGTCCCCTTCTTTCTAGCTGAACTCTCTCTCTCACCGTAGTTCTTTATATATCTCCTCCACTTCCTGATTCTGGTCATTACTCCTGTATTTCTTCCATGCTAACATCTTACATGTGGCTTACAACTGCAACGTTTTTCTACCTATGAATATCCATCATTAAACGGAACATTCAAAAGGATTCATCGTCTGTCGTCCTAACTGTGAGTTTATTCATTGAGTTAAACTGCCTGTATCGATGCAAGGGATGAATATCAAACCAGCTTGAGTAAGGCCTACTTAAACCTGGAGATGAACTTTATCGCTTTGTAGTTGAGACAGAACAAGTGCATAGAACGCTTGTTAGTGTCCCCTGAACTGATATGTGATAGTGAACCTAAAACATAAAAACCATATACCAAAAAATTGATGATGATTAAATTGATTAACACCATACATATGAAAAGTGAACAAACAAGCCTATAATGTCTTGGCAAAATGTGACACACTAAAATATCAGTCCATATATACAGAAATTCTGTTGAGAGTCCAAATAAATGCTGTAATAAACACCCGTGCACAAAACAAATTCCAAATCTCCAACGTGTTGTCTGAAGACAGGAGTGACATCCACCACCATAAGAAAGTCAGCAGCTTACCAGAACTAATTGGTCCTCTATTACGGAGGACCTGAAATCGCATAAAGACAATCCCAGCTGGATAGTAATGACTCCTATGGCCACCTCTTCAATCAACGCTTCCCACAGTAGAAGAGCAGTTGGTCCGCAATATGACATGCAAAAGAGGAGAAGGATGCCTCGCTGGTGTAAAATAGGAGCGTAGTGAGTAATCAGCGGTTAAATCACACACGAGCCGCAGCGTCTCTATGTGCTTCCCCTGTTGCCATAGGAGACAGCAAACCTGCACGTGCAGAAGTAGCACCTTGCTGGGGCCTTTCCCTGTACCGCTGTCCTCCTGTTGAAGTCTCGATGTCTGCCAATTGAACATGTAACTACTCAAGGGTGTCCTGGCCCTAACCCTCTTTCCCTTCCAACATTTAAAAAGGGCTGTTAAAATAAATGAAACCTCTTTTGCATCCAAGAAGTGTCTGGCGCCCAATGACTTTCACCATCTTTGCACCCACTATACCTCACAGCCCACTACATATTGAAGGATGTCAGCTGTCTTTGGCCTTGAAGGTTCTCATTAGACTGGGAGAGGCAAAAGACTTTGCTACAGGAGTATTATGAAAATGAGTCAGCAATGGCAGCCCCCATCTATGACAGGTCTGTGTCCAGTGCACAGATTCACCCAGAGGGAAGATTCAATCCAAGCCTGCGGATTCCCCAGCAGCTTTAATAATTTTTTTATCAGAATACATTTTGAGCTCAACATAAAACAAAATTACCCCGATACTTTCCTCCGATTTGTAACAATTTCCTAAACACAGGGGGCGGAGCTCAAAATGTATTATGATAAAAAATATATTTACACACAATTTTTGGGACATTCACCTGATAAGGTGATAGCTGGGATATGATTGGCTGCTGATACCAACACTGACAGTTCAGTAAAAGTTGTAGCAAGCTCAGTTTGATGTGCAATAACCATTGCAACTAATCAGAACCCCAACCATTGTGGGAGGGGCAGAGACACAAACTACTGCAGGAAATCTCACCATTGTGGGAGGGGCAGAGACACAAACTACTGCAGGGAAATCTCACCAGTGTGGGAGGGGCAGAGACACAAACTACTGCAGGGAAATCTCACCAGTGTGGGAGGGGCAGAGACACAAACTACTGCAGGAACTCTCACCATTTCATAGTGTTTTTTTATTCATTTTTTTTAATGACTTCCTTTTTATACACTATTGAATTTTCCTGTTTGACAACTCCAGTGCTCTGGGCATACTTTGGTCTGTAATGAATGTTTATTTGTAAAACAAAGCTTGTATATAAATAATAAGAACATGTCATTAATTTAAAAATGTATCAAGATAAAATTCAAATAAAATAAAACTGACTTGTGTGTGTGTTTATGGAATGATTGTTCTGTAGACTGCACTGTCGTCTCCGGGGCCCAATAACACCTGAATGCAATGTTCATATGTTGAGGTGCATTATGCATCCCTTCCATAATTAAGCCATGGATTACACTATTGCATTGTGGTCTTTGGCTTGTTGCTGTGTGCGGTATTGAACACACTGTATACACACGTTAGCGCCTTGGGCTGCTCTGCGATGTTTTGCAGTGCTGGTGTGTTGGGATCATATTTAAAATCAATGGCATTGCAACACACTGAACTAGTGCATCCCGCTGCCTTGTGGTGTGTGTGCTCATCACTGCAATACACCGGTGTGAGCGAACATTTCCATGGCAGGCCCAGCTCACCTTGCACCCCAGTAAAGTCTTAGCTGTGATAGGGATGTAAACTCCCTACATGATCCCCCAACCCGGAGTACTGTGTGTCACTTTAAATCAGCACTGTCTAACTTTACAGCTCTCCTGGGATGGGTGACTCTTTGGGAGTGAAACCTCCCACTGCCATAGTCCACCTGATACCTACAAGAATGGAGGAGAGTTGCCATTAATATTCCTGAACATATGTCCCCATCCCTATCCATGCTGACTCAGTGATAGGAACATGGAGATTTCCAGGGACAATGCAATGCTGAGCCAGGGATGAGACATGAGGCTGTTTGTAGGAGCAATGCAGTGCTGAGCCAGCGATGGGGAACAGTGTTTTTTCCAGGGACTATGAATGCTAAACCTATGGCAAGTATACTTTCAGGGACAATGGACTAGGTAAAGGGGTATTTCCAGGGACAATGCATTACTAAGCCAAGGACAGGGACACAGGGGTATTTACAGGGACAATGAAATGCTAAGCCAAGGACAGGGATGCAGGGATGTTAACGGGGACAATGCAATGCTAAGCCAAAGATGAGGTAAAAGGGTATTCCCCAAGACAATGCAATGCCAAGCCATTGTCAAGGACACAGGGGTATTTCCACAGACAATGCTAAGCCAGGGTTGAGGTAAAGGGGTATTTCCATGGACAATGCATTACTAAGTGAAGGACAGGGACACAGGGATACTTCCAGGGACAATGCAATGCTGAGTCAGTGACAAGGACACAGTGGTACTTCCAGGGACAATGCTGAGCCAGGAATGGTGTAAAGGGGTATTTCTAGGTGCAATGCACTGCTGAGCCAGTAACGGGACACAGGGGTATCTCCAGGAACTATATCATACTGAGCCAGGGACGGGGCAAAGGGGTATTTACAGGGACATGACACAATGAGTGATCAGGGGCCACAAGTGGGTGGTTCCTGCATAAATAAAGGCAGAATTTGGGCAGGGCTCACTAAGTGGGAGGGCCTGAAGCTCGCTGTGGGCGTGGCTAACAGGGACAAGGACTGAAATGTTGGGAAGTATGTACAGTACAGAGATTAATAGAACTACTTCCCGGGGAATCTATTTCATCATTTCAAAGCTATCACTGTAAACAATCCTGTCAGAGAGTCCTGGAGCAATGACAAAGAGAGAAATGAGCGGAGGGACGGCATGACAGGTGGGACAGGCAGTAGCCTAGCAGGGGCTGTGGTTCCCTTTAAGAAAAGGGGGGTGGCCGTGGGGGAAAAAGGGGAGGGGGAGCGCAGTCAGTTAGGGAGGAAGTGACGTTTTCTCACTTCCTCCATTTCACTCACGAGGTAGAAAGCTTCACAGCCGGTGCTATGGCTGATGTGGCTGAGCTATTGGCGCAATTGCGGGCCACGGTGGCCGCGCAGGGGGCAGAGTGGCTGCAGGAACAGGTGTCTGCAGTGTTAGATGAGTGGGCGGCGGCGCCCGCCGGGGGGGGGTCACTCCGGGGCGCGCTAGGCGGTCCAGGCCGCCTGAGCGGTACAGTCCGGAGGCATCCCCGAGTGGATCTACTTCCGTCCGGAGACCCGTTGGGGGCCCTCCGGCCGCATCCCCTGACCGCACGCGGCCGGTGTCGGCGGGGGGGGCCGGGAGGAATCCGCGCCGTGGACGGAGTTCGGCGGTGGGGGAGACGAGTGGCCCTCTTGCCCCTCCCCCTGCCGCGCGTCGGAGATGCGGTGACATCGCGGTCGAGGCTGCGGGTGATGCCCGGAACAGCCGTGCGGCCCAGCGTGGAGGATCCAGTTCGCGGGCCAGTGGCCGTGAGGCGGTGGCGGTCAGGGGTCCGGCGGAGCCAGCAGGACGAGCGATGAGGGGTTTGGAGCCAAGACTGACGGATGGGAGTAGAGCGGATGACACCCGTGCCAGGGGGCGGACCCGGAGTCCGTCGGTGGAGGTGGCGAGTGGGTCGGGTGTGCCAGGATCGAGAGGGCGTGATGCTCAGCCACGACAGCCCTTGCCACGTGGGTCGCGTCCGCACGGTGTGCAGCCAGCGCTTGTGTCGGCGGAATCGGATGACAACAGGTCTGAGGGGGAGCTGTCCGGGTCAGACGGTGGCGAGGACTCGGGACAACTGGCTTCGATGGAGAACAGTTCGGCGGCTGGTGGACCCAGTCTCAGGCAGCCCGGTAAGTCCCACTCTTCTGTGGTTATTTGTTCCTTATTACAAGATTTATTGGGTCAAGGGGGTGTTGGGGGGGGGCTTAGGCGTGACACCTGGGTCGCGTTCTTCCCCAACGGGGAAGAAAGTGGCAGGGGAGACGCAGGACTTGTGGTCTGGGTTGGAGGATTTGGTCAGGTGTTTTAAGCCGGGCGGGGGCGACATGGTGTCACCCGCGGCGGCTTGGGGGAAAACAGGGGGTTCCTTGCAGGTGGCGGGGCCTTCGGATGCACCCGTGGCCCCAAGCGTGCAAGCGGTAGAGGTGTCAGAGGAGGGGCAGGCACCATTGGAAGGGGGGGCGGCCACGGCAGGTGGGCAAGTTGCTGCGGGAGAGAAAAACACGGAGATGATCAGGCTGGCGGATGCCGCTAAGAATGAGATGTACATTTGTTTTGAGGCACTGTTAGGAACTCACCTCAAGCCGGAGGTCAGAGAAAAACTGTGGAAAGGTGAGTATGTGGAGATCTTCACGTTGCTCCCCTTGGACAAATTCAACCTGGATAGGGTGAAGCCGGAAGAGAGCAAGAAGGAGGATGAGGAAAAGAGGCGTTATCGTCTTATACCACGTACTTTCACAAATTGGTTGCAAGCGTTTGCGATCATGGCTTGCGTGATAGGGGAGAAAGCCCCGGAACATTGTTCTGGGCTGTTCATTTATTTGGAGGCGGTTAGCGAAGCGTACAGGACGTATGGTGGCGTAGCCTGGTTGAGGTATGACGAACAGTTCCGGCAGAGGATGGCCATGAGACCAGGACTGCGATGGGATCACAAGGACATCAACTTGTGGATGCGGCTGATGACAGCGTCGCGGGCCTCCAATCAGTTTTTTCAGGGGGGGGTCGGAGGTGCTGCGGCCTCAGGACAACCGACCGAGAAAAGGTGGGGCTACTGCTGGCAGTTCAACGAGGGCACGTGCAAGTACGGAGCAAGCTGTCGCTTCAAGCATGTGTGTTCCGGATGTGGGGGCAGTCATGCCTTTTCCAAATGCTTTAAGCGAGGCAGGGGTCGCCCCGGGGATTTTGGGGGAAAAGGGAACGACGCCAATCCGGGTGGAAAGGATGCTTCCCTTTCTCAATAGGTATCCCGACAGGCGTGCAGCCAAGTTGTTAGAGGAGGGTTTCGCCGGTGGTTTCAGAATTCCTTGCGCGCCTTTTGCAGTCCCCCCGGCAGCCAAGAACCTCCGGTCTGCCTTGCTCCATCCCTTGGTGGTTTCAGAGAAGCTAGATAAGGAGGTACAGTTGGGGCGTATGGCCGGACCGTTCACGGATGCGCCCATACCTGAGTTAGTGGTTTCTCCCCTTGGGGTGGTCCCCAAGAGGGAACCTCAAAAATTTCGATTGATTCATCACCTGTCCTTTCCCAGGGGTGGGTCGGTGAATGATGCTCTTGCGCCGGAGGACTGCACGGTATCGTACACCTCCTTCGATGCGGCTGTGGCATGGGTGCGCAGGTGTGGACGGGGAGCGTTGTTGGCAAAAGCCGATGTTCAATCGGCTTTTCGGTTGCTACCAGTACACCCGGACAGCTTTCGTTTCTTGGGCTGCATGTGGGGGGGGGGGCTTACTACGTGGACCGTTGTTTGCCCATGGGTTGCTCCATCTCTTGCGCGCTCTTTGAGACTTTTAGTTCGTTCCTAGAATGGGTGGTCCGGGACGTGTCGGGGATCAGTTTCATCATCCATTATCTGGATGACTTTCTGTGCGTGGGCCCTCCGGGGTCTAACGTTTGCAGGGTCCTGCTGGGGATGCTGCAATACGTGGCCGATCGTTTTGGGGTCCCTTTGGCCCCCGAGAAGACGGAGGGCCCCGCGTCGTCCTTAGTTTTTCTGGGCATAGAGCTGGATTCTGAGCAGATGGAATGCCGACTGCCAGAGGATAAGCTGGAAGCGTTGAAGGGGGAAGTGCGCGGTGTTATCGGCCGTCGTAAGATTCAGCTGCGGCAATTGCAGTCACTATTGGGTAAGTTGTGTTTCGCTTGCAGGATAATGCCCATGGGCAGGGTATTTAGCCGCAGGTTGTCGGCTGCGACAGCCGGGGTGCGGGTTCCTACTCATTTTGTAAGCCTAACCAGAGAGCTTCGTGAGGATTTGGAAGTGTGGCACGGATTTCTGGAATCTTTCAACGGGCGGGCGTTGTGGATGGCCGGGCCCGTTAGCAATTTCGATCTGGACTTGTTTACGGATGCGGCTGGCTCCACGGGGTATGGAGCGTTCTGTCGGGGAAAATGGAGTGCGGCTCCATGGCCAAAGGAGTGGGAGGAAGCGGGGTTCTTGAAGAACCTGGTACTATTGGAACTTTTCCCAATTGTGGTGGCGTTTGAACTATGGGGGGATTCATTCCGGAATAGCAAGGTGCGCCTAAACTGTGATAACATGGGAGTGGTTCAGGTAGTGAATAGGTTGTCAGCCACGTCACAGCCAGTGGTGCGTTTGTTGAGACATTTGGTTTTGCGCTGCTTGCAGTTCAATGTATTTGTGTATGCAGTACATCTTCCTGGGGTGGATAACACCCTGGCTGACGCTTTGTCTCGTTTTCAGTGGGACAGGTTCCGGGAGTTGGCACCTGCAGCGGAGCAACGCGGGGTTACCTGTCCCGACTGGATGTGGGACATTGCCTTGACAGCGCAGCACAGTGGATAAAACGGTCGGTGAGTGGGGCCACGTGGACTG
This sequence comes from Rana muscosa, assembly GCA_029206835.1. Classification (NCBI taxonomy): domain Eukaryota; kingdom Metazoa; phylum Chordata; class Amphibia; order Anura; family Ranidae; genus Rana; species Rana muscosa. The sequence goes on along the minus strand of CM055123.1, from coordinate 257,945,197 downwards.
CTTATGCCAAGGTGTGGCAGGAGTGGGGGTCGTTTGTTCGGGGGCTGGGAGTTTCCCCGGTGGGTGGAGAAGAGGGAGTGGCTCTGATTTATTTTCTCACATTGAAAATGGAGCAAGGCGTTTCTGTGTCCGCGGTGGACCGTACACTAGCGGGTTTGGCTTTTCTGTTCAAATGGCAGGGTTGCAAGGACCATACAAAAGAATTTTGCGTGAAGCAGGCAGTGAAGGGGTACAGAAAAGGCCGGAAGGCGGCTGATAACCGTAAGACGGTCTCGTTCGGAATGTTGCAGAAATTGTTTCTGCATTTACATTCCGTGTGCAGTTCGGAATATGAGTGTCAGTTATTCCGGGTAGCATTTGCGCTTGCCTTTTTTGGGGCCCTGAGGGTAGGAGAGCTGGTCAGTTCTTCCAGAAGGGCTCTGGGGGGTTTGTTGGCGCAGGATGTGGAGTGTTCGGGAGATTCGGTGGGCATATGGGTAAGCAGGTCCAAAACGGATCAAGTTGGAAAAGGTATGCGGCTTCAGTTGTTTCGCATCCCAGAGGCGTCAATCTGTCCTGTACGGGCGGTGGAATCCTTTTGTTCCATGCGTCCGGGACTTGAAGGTTCTTTTCTTATGCATCGGGATGGGGCAGCGTTGTTGAGGTTTCAATTCATAGCGGTGTTCAAAAAATGTTTAGTGGCGGCGGGGTATGACCCGAAGGGTTATGCCTCTCACTCCTTCCGCATTGGGGCAGCTACAGAGGCGGCTAGGGCAGGACTGAAGGCGGACGCGGTGAGGAAGATTGGGAGGTGGGAGTCTGATAGGTTTCGCCTTTATGTTCGCCCTCAGCTGTTACAGGAGTAAGGTGCTTGGGGTAGGGGTTGTCTGGGGTCGGTGTGATGGCAGGTCAGAACGGGCCAATAATTCGTTGTTTTATTTTTGTTTCCATGTTTTTCAGGTGGTGAACCCAGACTAGTTTGGATTTTGGGTCACTCGTACGTGTTCTGGGGGGCAAAACGGGCCGATGTTCGGCCCAATGGAAGGCAGTTAGGAATTCCCTTACAGGAAGCCCGGGTCCGTTGGATCGGGGTGCCGGGTATGACGTGGAGTGGGGTTATGCCGGAGATACAGAGGTTCGCAGGTCGGGAGAGGGCACCGGATGTATTGGTGCTGCATGCTGGAGGTAACGACATGGGGGCCAGATCAATGCACCAACTGATACGGGACATTAAATATGATTTTTTAAGGTTGCGCACTACATTCCCGGGTATGGTGGTTATTTGGTCGGACATGGTAGGCAGGACATCCTGGCGGTGGGCATGGTCGGTGGAAAAAGTTAATAAGGCCCGGATAAAAGTCAATAAGGAAGTGGGGAGATTTTTTTGTGAGGAATGGTGGCCTGGTGGTGCGCCACCGTGAGTTGGAAGTCGATACGTGGAGGTACCTAAGGGGAGATGGGGTCCACCTGAATGCAGTGGGCATTGACCTGTGGAACCTGGGTTTGCAGGAGGGAATTCAGCAGGCCCTGAGGGTGTGGGGTTGCTCGCAAGGGTAAGGCTTTACCCCTTGCGAGCTGTGGCGGGGTTTGGTTCCTGGAAGAGGAGGTAAAAGGGGAAGTCTGGAGAAAAGGTGGTACCCATAGGTGGTATGGGGTTATTGAGTACCTTCTGGTCAACAAGGGTTAACCAGGAAGGGGGGTAAATGGTAGGGCACTGCGGCCAGGTGTACCGCCTCCGAGTCGGTGTCTTGCAACTGGAGGCCTAAGGGATATGTTAGTCCCAGTGCCCAAGTTGGGAGTTGGTGGTCTATAAGACCACTAGGGGTATTTTAAGTGTTAAGAAAAATGTTATTTAAACGGTTATTTAAGTGGTTATTTATTTCATATAAAAGTTGTTAAAATAAATAGGCCGGAAGGCCAATTTTACTCCACAACCTTGTCAGTCGTTATTTATTAGAATTGTACAAGGGGGTGGGTAAGTTGGATAGAGGGTAAGTAAAAGCGAAGGATCGGTCCTTAACATGTCAAGAGAGTCCTGGAGCAATGACAAAGAGAGAAATGAGCGGAGGGACGGCATGACAGGTGGGACAGGCAGTAGCCTAGCAGGGGCTGTGGTTCCCTTTAAGAAAAGGGGGGTGGCCGTGGGGGAAAAAGGGGAGGGGGAGCGCAGTCAGTTAGGGAGGAAGTGACGTTTTCTCACTTCCTCCATTTCACTCACGAGGTAGAAAGCTTCCCACCCACCCTCCCTGTGTGAGGGGTAAGACAAGGGCGAGGGTTATGGGCGGTGTTTAGTTGGAAGTGGCGGGGTTTGGTTCCTGGAAGAGGAGGTAAAAGGGGAAGTCTGGAGAAAAAGGTGGTACCCATAGGTGGTATGGGGTTATTGAGTACCTTCTGGTCAACAAAGGTTAACCAGGAAGGGGGGTAAATGGTAGGGCACTGCGGCCAGGTGTACCGCCTCCGAGTCGGTGTATTGCGACTGGAGGCCTAAGGGATATGTTAGTCCCAGTGCCCAAGTTGGGAGTTGGTGGTCTATAAGATCACCAGGGGTATTTTAAGTGTTAAGAAAAATGTTATTTAAACGGTTATTTAAGTGGTTATTTATTTCATATAAAAGTTGTTAAAATAAATAGGCCGGAAGGCCAATTTTACTCCACAACCTTGTCAGTCGTTATTTATTAGAATTGTACAAGGGGGTGGGTAAGTTGGATAGAGGGTAAGTAAAAGCGAAGGATCGGTCCTTAACATGTCATGTATTTAAAGGAGTTCTATGGTCACAGCACACATTTATATTCATTACATAAGCATTGTAATAATAATACAAACAATAGTTTTTTCCAACAAAATTATATCATCTTACTTCTGCTTGTCTGCTGGATGTCTCTTTCCACAACTTCCTGGACTCCCAGCATGCTTTGCAGCTTCTCCTCCATTTCTAAGGACTACATATCCCATGGTACCTTGCTGCCTGCAAGCAGTGATTCCTGTACTGACTCCGCCTCCTGAAACTCCTCCTCTCAGCACCTCTGTAGTTCAGAAGGCAGGCTCTGTGAAAGGTGTGACACAGCAGGGACTACTCCCAGGGTATAGTGACTACATTTTACAGAATTCCAGGAAGTAAATGTGAGGAGATCTTCACAAAGTAAGTCTACAAACTTCAGGATCATTCATATAAATAGGAGTTGGATAGAAATAATGGAAATACAATGTAAAAAATGATTTCACTGTTTGACTAGAGATATGTAACAGTTTTTTTCAAAATCTTTGGTCTATATAAAATATGGGTACAGTGTTGCATGACGGAGTAATTGTCAGTGAAACTATCACAGCACTGATAACAGATGTCCCAGTAATGTGGGGAGAATTTGATCAGTTCATCAGGAATAGGATGAAATGTGTATAAGCTGGCTTTAAGGCCAATTCACACTATGTACCGCATGGTAAAATGTCTGTCACCGCAGGGACACACGGGAAACAATTCTCTCCTATGTGTCCCATTCACACTGCAACGCAGCCCATCGCTATGCTGCATTCATGCTGCATTTTATCGCATCACACCAACCCGAGTCGCACCGCAGTGTCAGGCAGCGCGCTACTTGATATTGCAGTGAATCAAGTGTACAAGTGTACCACACTGCTCCATAGCGCAAAGCCAGCAACACAGAGCGGCTGACACGGTAAATCGCTCCTCCTGCCACTCTGCTTTGCGGTGTGAATTGACCCTTAAACACTTCAGCCGCGGACCATTTGACTGCCCGATGACCGGGTGACTTTTTGTGATTCGGCACTGTGTCGCTTTAACTGACAATTGCGCGGTCATGCGACATGGCTCCCAAACAAAATTGAAGTCCTTTCTTTCTCACAAATAGAGCTTTCTTTTGGTGGTATTTGATCATCTCTGTGGTTTTTATTTTTTGCGCTATAAACAAAAATAAAGCGACAAGTTTGAAAAAAAAGCAGTATTTTTTACTTTTTGCTTTAATAAATATCCCAAAAAATATATGTAGCGGGGTGCTATATCCACTTAAGCCCCGGACCATTTCGGGCCATTAGGACCAGGCCTGTTTTTGGGATTCGGCACTGCGCTGCTTTAACTGTAAATTGTGCGGACATGCAATGTTGTACCCAAATGAAATTTGCGTCCTTTTCTTCCTACAAATAGAGCTTTCTTTTAATGGTATTTGATTGCCTCTGCGATTTTTATTTTTTGCGATATAAACAGAAAAAGACCGAAAATTTTGAAAAAAAATTATATTTTCTACTTTTTGTTATAAGAAAAATCGAATAAACTCAATTTTAGTCATACATTTAGGCCAAAATGTATTCAGCCACATGTCTTTAGTAAAAAAAATGTCAATAAGCGTATATTTATTGGTTTGCGCAAAAGTTATAGCGTTTACAAACTAGGGTACATTTTCTGAAATTTACACAGCTTTAAATTTATGACTGCCTATCTCATTTCTTGAGGTGCTAAAATGGCAGGGCAGTACAAAAACCCCCCAAATGACCCCATTTTGGAAAGTAGATACCCCAAGGAAATTGCTGAGAGGCATGTTGAGCCCATTGAATATTTTTTTTTTTGTCCCAAGTGATTGAATAATGACAAAAAAAAAAAAAAATTACAAAAAGTTGTCACTAAATGATATATTGCTCACACATGCCATGGTTATATGTGGAATTGCACCCCAAAATACATTTTGCTGCTTCTCTTGAGTACGGGGATACCACATGTGTGGGACTTTTTAGGAGCCTAGCCTCGTACGGGACCCCGGAAACCAAGCACCGCCTTTAGGATTTCTAAGGGCGCAAATGTTTGATTTCACTCCTCACTACCTATCACAGTTTCGAAGGCCATAAAATGCCAAAATAGCACAAAACCCCCCCAAATGACCCCATTTTGGAAAGTAGACACCCCAAGCTATTTACTGAGAGGCATGTTCAGTCCATGGAATATTTTATATTTTGCCACAAGTTGCGGGAATATGACAAACCTTTTTTTTTTTGCACAAAGTTGTCACTAAATGATATATTGCTCACACATGCCATGGGCATATGTGAAATTACACCCCAAAATACATTCTGCTGCTTCTCCTGAGTACGGGGATACCACATGTGTGGGACTTTTTGGGAGCCTAGCCGCGTACGGGACCCCAAAAACCAAGCACCGCCTTCAAGGTTTCTAAGGGCATAAATTTTTGATTTCACTCCTCACTACCTATCACAGTTTTGAAGGCCATAAAATGCCAAGATGGCACAAACCCCCCCAAATGACCCCATTTTGGAAAGTAGACACCCCAAGCTATTTGCTGAGAGGCATGTTGAGTCCATGGAATATTTTATATTTTGCCACAGGTTGCGGGAATATGACAAACTTTTTTTTTTTTGCACAAAGTTGTCACTAAATGATATATTGCTCACACATGCCATGGGCATATGTGAAATTACACCCCAAAATACATTCTGCTGCTTCTCCTGAGTACGGGGATACCACATGTGTGGGACTTTTTGGGAGCCTAGCCGCGTACGGGACCCCAAAAACCAAGCACCGCCTTCAAGGTTTCTAAGGGCATAAATTTTTGATTTCGCTCCTCACTACCTATCACAGTTTTGAAGGCCATAAAATGCCAAGATGGCACAAAACCCCCCCAAATGACCCCATTTTGGAAAGTAGACACCCCAAGCTATTTGCTGAGAGGCATGTTGAGCCCATTGAATATTTTTTTTTTTTGTCCCAAATGATTGAATAATGACAAAAAGAAAAAAAAAAATGTACAAAAAGTTGTCACTAAATGATATATTGCTCACACATGCCATGGTTATATGTGAAATTACACCCCAAAATACATTCTGCTGCTTCTCCTGAGTACGGGGATACCACATGTGTGGGACTTTTTGGGAGCCTAGCCGCGTACGGAACCCCAAAAACCAAGCACCGCCTTCAAGGTTTCTAAGGGCATACATTTTTGATTTCACTCCTCACTACCTATCACAGTTTTGAAGGCCATATAATGTCAAAATAGCCCAAAACCCCCACAAATGACCCCATTTTGGAAAGTAGACACCCCAAGCTATTTGCTGAGAGGCATGGTGAGTATTTTACAGCTCTCATTTGTTTTTGAAAATTAAGAAAGACATTTTTTTTTCTTTTTTTACATTTTCAAAACTTTGTGACAAAAAGCGAGATCTGCAAAATACTCAACATACCTCTCAGCAAATAGCTTGGGGTGTCTACTTTCCAAAATGGGGTCATTTGGGGGGGGTTTTGTGCCATCTGGGCATTCCATGGCCTCCGAAACTGTGATAGGCAGTGAGGAGTGAAATCAAAAATTTACACCCATAGAAATCCTGAAGGCGGTGCTTGGATTTTGGGGTCCCGTACGCGACTAGGCTCCCAAAAAGTCCCACACATGTGGTATCCCCGTACTCAGGAGAAGCAACAGAATGTATTTTGGGGTGTAATTCCACATATGCCCATGGCATGTTTGAGCAATATATAATTTAGTGACAACTTTTTGTACATTTCTTTTTTTTTTTGGTCATTATTCAATCACTTGGGACAAAAAAAAAAAATATTCAATGGGCTCAACATGCCTCTCAGCAAATAGCTTGAGGTGTCTACTTTACAAAATGGGGTCATTTGGGGGGGTTTTGAACTGTCCTGGCATTTTATGCACAACATTAGGAAGCTTATGTCACACATCATCCACTCTTCTAACCACTTGAAGACAAAGCCCTTTCTGACACTTTTTGTTTACATGAAAAAAAATTTTTTTTTGCAAGAAAATTATGTTGAACCCCCAAACATTATATATTTTTTTAAAGCAAAGGCCCTACAGATTAAAATAGTGGGTGTTGCATTTTTTTTTTCCACACAGTATTAGCGCAGCGATTTTTCGAACGCATTTTTTGGGGGAAAAACACACTTTTTTTATTTTTAATGCACTAAAAAACACTATATTGCCCAAATGTTTGATGAAATAAAAAAGATGATCATAGGCCGAGTACATGGATACCAAACACGACATGCTTTAAAATTGCGCACAAACGCGCAGCGGCGACAAACTACATTCATTTTTAAAAGCATTTAAAAGCCTTTACAGGTTACCACGTTAGATTTACAGAGGAGGTCTACTGCTAAAATGACTGCCCTCGATCTGACCTTCGCGGTGATACCTCACATGCATGATGCAATTGCTGTTTACATATGACGCTAGACCGACGCTTGCGTTCGCCTTTGCGCAAGAGCAGGGGGGGACAGCGGTGCTTTTTTTTTTTTTTTTTTTTTTATTATTTATTTGGCTTTTTTATTTTATTTTTAAACTGTGCCTTCCATATTTTATTTTTTTACCATTTTTATCGTTATCTCAGGGAATGTAAATATCCCCTATGATAGCAATAGGTAGTGATAGGTACTCTTTTTTTAAAAAAAATTGGGGGGTTAGACCCTAGATCTTTCCTCTGCCCTCAAAGCATCTGACCACACCAAGATCGGTGTGATAAAATGCTTTCCCAATTTCCCAATGGCGCTTTTTATATCCGGGGGGGACATTCCCTCCCACTGCTTGTAAAAGCAGTCTAGAGGCTAATTATCTGCTAGAATTGCTTTTACATGAAAGCCGGCCGCTGGCTGAAAAGAATGATACCAAGATGATACCTAAACCCGCAGGCATCATTCTGGTAAAAACATTCAAAGTCCAGCAACATACCAGTACGTTGCTGGTCCTTGTTGGACATGTATTGTAATCTTTTTTTTCATACAGCCTATTGGCTGAACGAAAAAAAGAGATTGATTGGTGGGTATGCCCACCATTAGAATACCTCCCTTCATCCACCCACTTCTAATGATGGGCATATATGCCGAAGCATGGGGGCATCCTCCCGCAAAAAAGTTATGCCGCGTACACACGGTCAAGCCTTCGTCGGAATTTCGACCGTATGTACGCAGCATAAAAGGTTATGCCGCGTACACACGGTCGGACTTTTCCACGGGCAAGCCTCCGTTGGAATTTCGACCGTATATACGCGGCATTAGGAGCAAAATCGCTCCTCCGCCCCTGCTGCCCCCATGCTTCGGCATATATGCTTTTTTTTTTAACTGTGGTGGTGAAATCACCTCCTACAGCGTTGGAGTCACGGCTTTATGTATCGTGGGAGCAAACGCTGTTGCTGTCAAGATAAATAGATCCGCGCTGCAACTGAATGGCGTACCTGCTAAGCAAATGGTGGTTAACGTTAAAACAAAGTAACATTACAGTACAACAGTAAGACCTTACCATGCCATACCTGCAAAGCAAATACCAAAACAAAACCTAGTAAAAAATAAAAAAATGTTTTAACGCAACCTGTGCCTAAAATATATATATGCCGAAGCATGGGGGCATCCTCCCGCAAAAAAGTTATGCCGCGTACACACGGTCGGAATTTTCCACGGGCAGGCCTCCGTCAGAATTTCGACCGTATGTACGCGGCATTAGGAGCAAAATCGCTCCTCCGCCCCTGCTGCCCCCATGCTTCGGCATATATGCTCTTTTTTTTAACTGTGGTGGTGAAATCACCTCCTACAGCACTGGAGTCACGGCTTTATGTATCGTGGGAGCAAACGCTGTTGCTGTCAAGATAAATAATTCCGCGCTGCAGTTGAATGGCGCACCTGAAAACAAAAAATTACATACCTGAAAAGCAAGCATGATAAAACATTGCAGAATAGAATACAGTAAAAAAGAGCAGAACAATAGAGAGAAAATAGAGAGAGAGAGAGAGAACAATAAAACGACAACTATTTTAGGTTTTTTTATTTTATATTTTTTTTGTGTTTTGTTTTTTACGTTTTTTTTTTCTTTTTTACACTTTTTTTTGTAACTTTACAACTGTAATGGTTCGGGTCTCTCAAAATGTAATGGCATCTTGGGAGACCCTGTGTAAGTGTGTCCTTGTCTGTGAAATGCTGTACCCTACGCTAAAACTTCACTTTTGAGTGGTAGCGTTCAAAACATTCACCTTGGCAAAGACCAGGCTTGTCAGGACAGAGTGGACAAAAACTACGGGTGTCACGCCTAAATCCGCGCTTGCTACAGACACGACATCTTTTTTGGGGGTGGCTTTGGGTAGGGGTACTCGGGAGGACATACGAATAATGCCTCTCATGCAGCCGGCTTACTGCATTTGGTTGGGGATGGTGAGGTGCAGAACCGCCTGGATACAGGAGTTCTGTGACTATCTCATTCTGGAATTTTAGAAGAGATAACGTCCCGCCTGAAGCTCTGTATAGCACATGAGCATTCAGCAAAGCCAATTGGAATAAGGATAGAGACACTTTTTTGTACCAGCGTCTCGCCTTACGGTCAATTAGATACGGCGTAAATAATATAATATGTATTAGAGCGCTACTCGGCACAATGTAGACAAATCAAGGGTGATCAATTGGTATCAGCTGCAACCATTCTAAGTGAAAAAATCTGTGTTTCTCAAAAATCAAGTGTTTGAAATATAATAGTGCGCTGGAAACCTAGAACCTACAATCCTAAAGTGATGTCACCGTGAATAAGCAAAAATAAACTGAGTGAAACAATACCTCAAAAAGTAGGTATCAATAAACTATTGTGATCTGCATTAGTACAAAAAAAAAAAAAAAAAGTGAAATATTATAGGATATCAAAAAATACAAATATAATTCACAATAGTATTCCCAAAAAAATATATATGAGGGCTTCTGTGATAAAATACAAATAAAAATACAAATAAAAAGGTCTGTGTACAAAGCTGAATGCCAGGTCTCAACAATAATCCTATGAACTGCTTAGTCACAATTGAAGTCAATATACGTGATGAGCATAAACTTGTCCACACCAACGAGAGCTGTCAGCTGTTTCACTTGCATGTAGCGATATGATAAGAAACAAAGAAAACAATCATAGCGCAGACATCCCTACTAGAAATAGAAACATCAAGTAAAATCTGCACTCACACAGCCAGGAATAAGAGGCGCTTGATAGCTCAGTAAGATGCAATCTCCTCACTAGTCACTTGCATGACTAGCTTGTAGCGTGATTAGGCTCCTCCTCCCTACGCGTTACGTCGAAGTCACTCGACTTATTCATGAATATGCTCATCACGTATATTGACTTCAATTGTGACTAAGCAGTTCATAGGATTATTGTTGAGACCTGGCATTCAGCTTTGTACACAGACCTTTTTATTTGTATTTTTATTTGTATTTTATCACAGAAGCCCTCATATATATTTTTTTGGGAATACTATTGTGAATTATATTTGTATTTTTTGATATCCTATAATATTTCACTTTTTTTTTTTTTTTTTATGTACTAATGCAGATCACAATAGTTTATTGATACCTACTTTTTGAGGTATTGTTTCACTCAGTTTATTTTTGCTTATTCACGGTGACATCACTTTAGGATTGTAGGTTCTAGGTTTCCAGCACACTATTATATTTCAAACAATTAGATACGGCGCCATCAACTGGTCGTTGAGGTCCACCCCTCCCATATTTTGGTTATATTCGTGGACACAGAGGGGTTTCTCCACAACACCAGTCGCCGTACGAATTTGGACTGTCGTGTCTGCATGAAGGGAGGTAAGAAGGAAAACATTCTTATTGTCCCTCCACTTCATAGCGAGCAAGTTATTACACTTCAAGCAGGCTCTCTCCCCCAGCCTAAGACGGGCATCTACAAGCCGCTGGGGAAAGCCCCGGCGATTAGGTCGCACGGTGCCACATGCTCCAATCTTATGATCAAACAAGTGACTAAACAGTGGCACGCTCGTGTAATAATTGTCCACATACAAGTGGTACCCCTTTCCGAATAAGGGTGACACCAAGTTCCACACTATCTTGCCAGCGCTCCCTATGTAATCCGGGCAGTTGACCGACTCAATCTGACTGTCTTTTCCCTCATAAACCGTAAAGTTCACTACATAGCCTGTTGCCCTGTCACAGAACTTATAGAGCTTGACCCCGTATCTGGCACGCTTGCTGGAAAGGTACTGCTTGAAAGACAAGCGGCCAGAAAATTTAATCAGGGACTCATCAACGCAGACAACTTGATCGGGAGTAAACAAGGCTGCAAAACGTTCGTTGAAGTGGTTTATGAGGGGCTGAATTTTATAGAGCCGGTCGTATTCAGGGTCCCCACGTGGACGACAAAGTTCATTGTCGTTGAAGTGCATGAACCGCAAAATCTGCTCGTATCGTGCCCTGGACATGGAGGCAGAGAACACGGGCATGTGGTCAATTGGGTGCGTGGACCAATAAGCACGCAATGACGGAAATTTATGTGTGCCCATGTTGAGGGAAAGGCCCAGAAAGGTCTTAAATTCGGAAACCGTAATTGGTTTCCAATTTCTGGCAATTTTAGGCAACTGGGGGTTAGCGGCGATAAATTGACCAGCATATAAATTACTCTGGTCCACAATAGATCTATAGAGATCTTCCGTGAAAAACAGCGAATAAAAATCAATTGGAATAAAATCAGCTGTTTCCACCTGAATACCGGGTTGGGCAGTGAATGGGGGAAGTACGGGTTCTGCAGAAGTGGTGGGGACCCAATCAGGATAGGCGAATTCTGCAGGAAGGGCAGTATGGGCACGACGGGCCTGCCTTTGTCTTCTTGGTGGCAGCGGGACACTACTTGTGCTTGCCACCTCGCCAGCTTGAACTGCACTTATGGGACTCGCCACGTCACCAAGTGTTACTGCAGTGCTGGATGTACGTCCAGGCTGTACTAGGCCGCTGGTGCTTGCCAGTTCACCAGAAGGAATAGCGGCGCTAGTACTACTCTGCTCCATGATACGAGAGACCTGCGGTTCTTGCTCCTCAACAACCTCAGAAGATCGGGATCGGGTACACCTGACCTTAGCAGGGACCTCAACTTCGTCGTCAGAGCTATCTGACGTGGGGCCGCTGACGTCACTGTCTTCTACGGGAAGATATTCTGAGCCTGAATCTGACAGATACGTGACCTCCTCTTCACTATCTGTCATGCTCAGAATCTCGTAGGCCTCTTTACTAGTGTTAGAAAGTAAAAAAGAAACTGCGCTACAGGTGTGAAACTAGGCAGATATATCAAATACCTAGAAACAAACAAGGGGAAAAAGCAGCAACTATTCTGAAAACTAACAGTGCATACAAATAAGAAAAAATATATAGTCGCGCTAACTTATGAGTATAAACATAAGCCCACCACTGAATGATTGAAAAAAATTTCAAAATCACCACAGTGATAAATTATGTAAGTGCTCAGTGAAGAACAATAACTAAACAGTGTAAACAAAACATATGAAATAATACAAACTTAATTAATAATATTATTACATGCTTGAATAGGACCCTTAAATAATCAAGTCTAAAGTCCATACAAAAAAACACCCGTGATCAAGTGTCCATACTAGATGAAAAAAGAAAAAAGAAAAAAGAAAACAAAACAAAAACGATTCCAAATCTTCTTGTATTCGTGACTTTCACCACCACCAGTAAGAATTCCTGCTTACCAAAAAGCGATGGTCCCCTATGACGGAGGACCCCAAACAGCCTCAATTGATAATCAATAGGACTCCAAACTTCAGTGTATGTTGAGCCTCAATTTTTTTGGTAGCCAAAACGCTCATATACCATCATGCAGTACTCGATACGGAACATGGAAGGAAGGGAGGACACTAGATAGTGTAAAATCCTTGTCCTCTGGAGGCTACGATTTCCTCTTGTTCTGAAAGCCAGAAAACCCAATTATCGACTCCTCATTTTGGGCACCATACACACAGGCGCTCCGAATCCTTCTCCACTTCTCAGTATCTGGGCTGTGTACATAATCCCAGAACGAAGGGTCCTCTCCCCGCACACTGGTGTCTGATGCAGAGCTTACAGGGACCGCACTTCAGAGGGAAGAACACCGACACGGCAGCCGCAGAGCAAACTCCACAAGTGGCGCGATGTGTTCAGTGAACAGTGAAGTGGCGTGATGTGTTCAGTGAACACATCGCGCCACTTGTGGAGTTTGCTCTGCGGCTGCCGTGTCGGTGTTCTTCCCTCTGAAGTGCGGTCCCTGTAAGCTCTGCATCAGACACCAGTGTGCGGGGAGAGGACCCTTCGTTCTGGGATTATGTACACAGCCCAGATACTGAGAAGTGGAGAAGGATTCGGAGCGCCTGTGTGTATGGTGCCCAAAATGAGGAGTCGATAATTGGGTTTTCTGGCTTTCAGAACAAGAGGAAATCGTAGCCTCCAGAGGACAAGGATTTTACACTATCTAGTGTCCTCCCTTCCTTCCATGTTCCGTATCGAGTACTGCATGATGGTATATGAGCGTTTTGGCTACCAAAAAAATTGAGGCTCAACATACACTGAAGTTTGGAGTCCTATTGATTATCAATTGAGGCTGTTTGGGGTCCTCCGTCATAGGGGACCATCGCTTTTTGGTAAGCAGGAATTCTTACTGGTGGTGGTGAAAGTCACGAATACAAGAAGATTTGGAATCGTTTTTGTTTTGTTTTCTTTTTTCTTTTTTCTTTTTTCATCTAGTATGGACACTTGATCACGGGTGTTTTTTTGTATGGACTTTAGACTTGATTATTTAAGGGTCCTATTCAAGCATGTAATAATATTATTAATTAAGTTTGTATTATTTCATATGTTTTGTTTACACTGTTTAGTTATTGTTCTTCACTGAGCACTTACATAATTTATCACTGTGGTGATTTTGAAATTTTTTTCAATCATTCAGTGGTGGGCTTATGTTTATACTCTTTACTAGTGTACCTTCGTCTTGCCATTTTGGGCTCTAAATTTAGGGGTACACTAGTAAGATTCACAGGAAAAAAAGCACCTGACTGTCGTCAGCAAATATATCAAACGCTACAAAAAAACTGTTCGCGATCGCAGGGATCAGGCCTGTCTCTGCGAACGCTGCAGTTATGTGTGTTGTGTTTGGTAAGTGACAGTGATCGATCGATACTGCACTTGGGTGGGCTGGGCTGGGCTGGGCGGAGGGGCTAAACGCAGGCGCTAGCAGGTATCTGGGCTGATCCCGCTAACACTGCGTTTTTGGGAACCCTAAACCGCTGGGGATGCTAGTATAGATCTGATCAGATACTATACCACTAAGGGGGGTGTATGCTTTGCGCGTGGGTGTTAGCGTTACTGGAACTAACCTAACACTGCGTGGGGCGACGCAGACCCTCTCTGGCGCTAAAACCTAATTGATCTCACCCGCCGGGCGATCAGGGGGGTTAAACCTTTATTGGGTTATATACGGCGGGTGCCCTGATGCTATAAAAAGCAAACTAATCAACCAGCGTCACCTGTAACCTTTATATGGTGATCACTGGTGAAAGGGTTAACTAGGGGCAATCAGGGGGTTAAAACCTTTATTAGGTTAAATATGGGGGTACCCGACGCTATATAAAAACCTGACGGGTTACCTAAATAACTAGATAACTTACTGGCTAACCAGTGACACCAGTGACGCTTATACGGCGATCACTGGTGAAAGGGTTAACTCTAGGGGCAATCAGGGGGTTAAAATAATATATGGGGGTACCTGACACTAATAAAAACCTGCGGCGAACCTAAAAAAAAATAACTGCCTATCTAAAACACCAGCGACACGAATACAGCGATCGGAAAAACAATCGCTTAGTGACGCTGAAGTTAGGGGGTGAAAGGGTTACCTGGGGGGTGATCAAGGGGTTAAACCTTTATTAGGGGGGGGTTAGGGGGCTACCCTGGACCTAAAGGGGCCTAATCCTAACTGCCCTGCAACTTTTTACAATCACAGATGACACTAAATGCAGTGATCAGTAAAATAAATGATCACTGCAATCAGTGACACTGTGATTGGGGGCTTTGGGGTGACCTGGGGGGTGATCTGGGGGTGACTGGGGGGTGATTTGTGTGCCTATGTGTACCTACGTGTCAGTGGACTGTTGGAGCACTAACCTGCTTCTTCTCTGCTCGGCGCCGGGAACGAAAAGACCGCGGCGAGGGAGATGACATCACTTCCTCCAGCCTGTGTTTACATCACATGGCGGAGGAAGCATTTTCATTGGCCGGGAGCGATCGCGAGGGGGGGGGCGGAATCGAGCGGCGCCCCCTCATGCCTGATCGCTCCCGAACACTTAACGGCCGCTCACTGCAGTGAAGGGGGGTCCGGATGGACCCCCCAACTGCACAAAGGCGATCACGTAGATCTACGTGATTCTGCCTGTCCGTGCCATTCTGCCGACGTAAATCGGCGGTGGGCGGTCGTTAAGTGGATATTTAAGGGAAGCATCTGAGTGGTAAAAAGGCTCAGATACACCAATTATTAGGGTTCACGGACCATTACTGTCCCTGGGAGATAGTATTGATGTACAGTTCCCTGGGGCCTATAGGTGGCGCTGCTGCCATGGGCCTGGGTTGAACCATACAGGGTTGTGCCTTTTCCTATCCCCTCTTGACAGCAGTGCGGCGGGGCGGGGAAAATGCTGTGCCTGTCGTGAGAGGGTATAAAAGGGGGCAGCCATCTTCCAGAGGTTGGTCGGTTCGGGTTCGGGGTCGCGCCCTGGCACCTTAGGCCTGGGTGCGTGTGTGTGTGTCGCCTCTGTGTGCCCTAGGCCCGGAGGCGGAGTTGCTGTTCCATCCCAGACACCTTCAGTCTGGGGTGAGGTACTAAATAGGAGGCCCAGGGCCCAGCAACCTTCGGCTGGGGTCCGCTAAGGATCGAGAGCTTCCAGGGTACCGCCTTGCGAGGGGACCCGTATCTTGGATCGAGGAGGCCAGGGAGGTGACCCTTTCTGAAGACCCAGCGCAGAGTCGTGGTGACAGTGGGGGCCTCTGGTAACTCTCCGAAGGGACGTTTTTTCTATTTGACGTGGGCCAAGTTCTCCAAGAAGGTAGTGCATGTTCTGTAGGTCATAGTGGCAGTGACTCTACGCACACCAGGTCAGTGGCAGTGACCAAATAGGGCAAGGCCCTATTCACCCGGTCAGTGGCAGTGACCAACTTCAACAAGTCAGTGACGCAGGGCCGATCCTAGGGTCACAGACGCCTGGGTGCAGAAATATTTCTGGCGCCCCCACATGGGCGTGGTCACCATCTTACCAACTCCTCCCCTTTACAAATGTTTCTAGGGCAACGACTCAAACACAGAGATGCTCCCCTAAGAAGTCTTCGTTACCCTAGGATCCTCCCATGATCTTTTAACAATTAAGAAAATACTGAGAGTACACTAATGAGACCTGGAGGGGAGTCTCTCTGATGAACACAGATAGGGCTTCTGTTAGAGACATAGTGTCTGTGCCCCAAGAAATACTACAGGAGATGCTCAGAGACTGTAGACATGATACAAGAGACGGTCAGAGACTGCAATCATAGTACTGGAGATGGTCAGAGAGTGCAGACATATTACAGGAGACAGTCAGAGAGTGCAGACATATTACAGGAGATGGTCAGAGACTGCAGACATACTACAGGAGACGGTCAGAGACTGGAGATATAATACAGGAGACGGTCAGAGACTGCAGATATAATACAGGAGACGGTCAGAGACTGCAGATATAATACAGAAGATGGTCAGAGACTGAAGACATGATACAAGAGACGGTCAGAGACTGCAATCATAGTACAGGAGATGGTCAGAGAGTGCAGACATATTACAGGATACGGTCAGAGAGTGCAGACATATTACAGGAGATGGTCAGAGACTGCAGACATACTACAGGAGATGGTCAGAGACTGGAGATATAATACAGGAGACGGTCAGAGACTGCAGTTCCTATGGACGCTAGTAGATAATGGCCGATCGGCCCTCTCACCTGACCCAGCGATACAGCAACAACGTTTCCTCTGATCAGGAGTCAGCTCACTCTGAATTGCCCATGGCGACTCCGCTGGGTAGAGCCCAGGTCTGTATTCTGGCAATGACTCCATCCTTTTTTCCACCAGGGATGGCGCCAGGCTGTGTGGCTTTTACTCTGGTGGCGCAGGGCAGCGGGGTTCTCTCTCTGATGGTGTTCTCTCAGCATTGTCCACTCCCTCTGGAGTCCTGGGTGCACTTCCCTGAAAGCTTTCCTGGGCTCCTGGCTCTCTCTCTCTCCCATTCAGCTGGGCATGCTGTGTGGGCTGCAGTTTCTTTGTTATAGTGGGGCTGCCAGTCCTTGAACTACATGTCCCGCAATCCTCTTCTCTGCTCCTTTTTCTATTCTATTTCTTCCCTGGCCGATATGAAGGTGGGGGGAAGAAACATAGTGGGCGGCTGTGCTGGCAAGCGCCGCTCACTAGTACAGCATTGCGTGCGAGGAGGAGAGGGAGGGGGGAAAGAAGAGCCCGCAGCTGCAGTGGCGTCACTAGGGTTGGTCTCACCCGGTGTGGTAAAACATGGTGTCACCCCCCTTCCACCACCTATAGTCGCCCCTCAGTACAGACCCCCTCCACTAAGTATAGACCCCCTCCGTCAGTGCAGACTCCCCACTAAGTATAAACCCCTCCCTCAGTACAGACCCCCAGGACAAACCACCCCCCTCCATTAGTACAGACCCCCCAGGACAAACCAATCCCTCTCCATTAGTACAGACTCCCCAGGACAAACCCCCCATTAGCACAGACCCCCAGGACAAACCCTCCCATTAGTAAAGACTCCCCCCAAGACAAACCCCCCCTCCATTAGTACAGACCCCTCCAGGACAACCCCCCATAGTACAGACTCCCTTCAGGACAACCCCCCCCATAGTACAGACTCCCCCCAGGACAAACCCCCCCATTAGTACAGACTCCCCCCAGGAGAAACCCACCCCTCCATTAGTACAGACTGCCCCAGGACAAACCACCCCCCAACTTTAGTACAACAGATCCCTCCAGGAAAACCCCCCCATTAGTACAGACTCTCCCCAGGACAAACCGCGCCTCCATTAGTACAGACCCCTCCAGGACAACCCCCCATTAGTACAGACTCCCCCAGGACAACCCCCCTCCATTAATACAGACCCCCCAGGACAACCCCCCCTTAGCCCAGACCCCTCCAGGACAACCCCCCATTAGTAAAGACTCCCCCCAGGACAAACCCCCCCCCCCTCCATTAGTACAGACCCCTCCAGGACAACCCCCCCATTAGTACAGACTCCCCCCATTAGTACAGACTCCCCCCAGGACAAACCCCCCTCTCCATTAGTACAGACCCCCCAGGACAACCCCCCCATTAGTACAGACTCCCCCCAGGACAAACCCAGCCTCCATTAGTACAGACCCCCCCAGGACAAACCCCCCTCTACATTAGTGCAGACCCCCAGGACAACCCCCCCATTAGTACAGAGTCCCCCCAAGACAAACCCCGCCTCCATTAGTACAGACTCCCCCCAGGACAAACCCCCCTCCATTAATACAGACCCCCCAGGAAGAACCCCCCATAAGTCCAGACCCCTCCAAGACAAACCCCCCCAGGACAAACCCCCCCATTAGTACAGACTCCCCCCAGGACAAACCGCCCCTCCGGCCCGCTCTATTAGTCCCCCCCATTACATACATAAAAACACCCGGCGGCAGCTGAAGAGGAGAGGACAATGTGCAGCCGCGTCGCCCGGGTGGAGCACAGATCGCAGCAGCAGCAGGCAGGAGCTAAGACACAGAGAGGAGGAGAAGGCACGGACCGCCCCCTCAGCGACGGCATTGCGCGGCTTGTCTCTCTCCACACAGAGACAGCCGCTCTGATCTCTGCTTCACTCTCCTCCTCTGACAGGAGGAAGGAGGAGGGAGGGGGGGACGCCGGCCTTAGGTTTAAAAAACACATCGGCGGCGGCGACTGGCACGGACAAGGAGAGGAGGTGGAGAATAGAGGGGAGCACTCTGGCGCTACAGCGCCCCCACCTCTGTGGCGCCTGGGTGAACTGCACCCCCTGCACCATATCTAGGATCGGCCCTGAGTGACAGTGACTTTCATATTCATTAGGTCTGTGATAAAGATCGCACGCCAAACCTGTTTGTGCATATCAGAACAGTAAGGGAACCAAGATTAAGTTCGTGCCTGGACCTCTCTCCCACCTTATCTGACCTGTGTCTCGTCTCAACCTGTCTGCTCTTAAAGGGACTATTTATTATCCATGTGAAATAAATACAGAAGTTGGACTTTCAGTTGGTGTGGACAGTGGCTTTACTGGGGAGAATTAAGGACTTGTTTCTGGTCAAGGCAGAAGCGAGGTCATCTCGGGAGGATTCTAGCACCAGCCGCAGGCAGGCCCGAGAAAACTAACACCGCTCAACCTCCCCATCCAGGAGGGTACGGGCATGTAGTGCGGTGTGCCTCAGTCTTTCCTGCGGAGGAGCCAAATTAAGAAAAGCAGGTAAAGTCTGGGGTGGGTGCGCTATATATATATAAAAAAAATTCCCTCAGTTTAGGCCGATACGTATTCTTCTACATATTTTTGGTAAAAAAAAACGCAATAAGCCTATTTTGATTGGTTTGTGCAAAAGTTATAGCGTCTACAAAATAGGGGGTAGCTTTATGCCATTTTTTTTTTTTAAATAGTTATGGCGGGGATCTGCGATTTTTATCGTGACTGCGTCATTGTAGAGGACACTTTTCACGCTATTTTGGGACCATTCACATTTATACAGCGATCAGTGCTGTATAAATGTGACTGTCAGTGAAGGGGTTAACCAGTAGGGGGCGAGGAAGGGGTTAAGTGTGTCCTAGGGAGTGATTCTTAAGCCCCGTACACACGGTCGGACTTCCATCGGACTTTTCCGTGGTTTTTTGTCTGAACGGAGTTGGTTGGGAACACCCATAGCATACACACGCTCGGACTTTTCTGCAAATTTTCTTAAAACTTCTTACAACATCGCGTGTTTTTTCTGCTCTTTTCTGATCTTTACTGCCACCCTTTGGTCAACTTCTGCTATTGTTGGTTGATTTTAACATTGGTTGTTTTGTCCATCGGACAAAAGTCCTATGGTTTTCTGTACACACGGTAGGACTTTGCTCCATAGGACTTTTGTTGGGCAAAAGTTTGTCCGTTTGCAGACCCAACTTTTGTCCGATGAAAACAAAACCAAACTCAAAAAAGTTTGTCGGATGGAGCGTACACACGGTCGGATTGTTGGTCCAACTTGCTTAAAACTAAGTTTGTTGGGCAAAAGTCCGACCGTGTGTACGGGGCTTAAAGCCTCTCATCGGGAGCAGTGATCAGTGTCAGGTCACAGTAAGCCACGTCCCTTAACAGTTAAGCCTCGTACACACGGTCGGACTTCCATCGGACTTTTGCGTGGTTTTTTGTCCGAACGGAGTTGGTTGGGAACACCCATAGCATACACACGCTCGGACTTTTCTGCAAATTTTGGTAAAACTTCTTACAACATCGCGTGTTTTTTCTGCTCTTTTCTGATCTTTACTGCCACCCTTTGGTCAACTTCAGCTAACTAGGCAGAACAGGGAAATGCCTTGTTTACAAAGGCATTCCCCCGTTCTGCCGTTCCGTGACCCGATCGCGGGACACCGGCGGACATGGAGTCCGTGGGTCCCGCGGGCATAGAGACCGCGGCGGGCGCCCGCTAGGGGGCAGATTCAAAGCAACGTATATATAGGTTGCTTTGCCTGCCCGTGCCATTTTGCCTACGTATAAGTGGTGTGAACGTGTGCGTTCTTTAGGCATTGCGGTGCGGCTCAGGTGCAAATTCAGGCCCATTATGTTCTATGGGCACGCATCTGATTCGCACATGTGTTGCGTTCTGAACAGGGATCTTGAGGGAGAACTCCACGCCAAATTAAAAAAAAAAAACGGCATGGGTTCCCCTCCAAGAGCATACCAGGCCCTTAGGTCTGGTATGGACTTTAACGGGAACCCATCGCAGTCCCATCATTCCCCGGGACTGTCACGTCATATGGGGACGGGGTCACTGGGTGGCATCACCCGTGACCACGCCCATGCCTATAAAAGTGAATACGCTCCGCTCATACGGCATTTCAGCCGGAGACAGCGACGAGTCAACATCTCCAGGAGAGAAGAGGCAAGAAGGCGACGAAGAAGACCGGGCCCCCGCTAGCAAAAGAGCTGGAAGATGATAGCGGAGGCCCGGCAGAAGGAAGAAAGAATCGGAGAGCGAGAGAAGAACCGGAGAGCGCGGAGACGACACCGAAGACCCCGGAAGTTGGAAGAAGACCCCCGGAGCTGACTAATAAATTACTTAAAAAACCTGTGTAGTGTTTTTATTGCCATTTTTTTTCCACCAGGTGAATGGGTAGGGGTACGATGTACCCCATACTTATTCACATAGGGTGGGGGGCCGGGATCTGGGAGCCCCCTTATTAAAGGGGGCTCCTGGATTCCGATAAGCCCCCCGCCCGCATACAACGACAACCAACGGCCAGGGTTGTCTGGAAGAGGCCCTGTCCTCATCAACATGGGGGAAGGGTGCTTTGGGGTGGGGGGCCGCAGTGCGCCCCCCTGCCCCAAAGCACCCACCCCCCATGTTGAGGGCATGCGGCCTGGTACCGTTCAGGAGGGAGGGGGGCCACTCTCTCGTCCCCCCTCTTTTCCTGCGGCCTGCCAGTTTGCGTGCTCGGATAAGGGTCTGCTATGGACTTTGGGGGGGACTCCCACGCCGTTTTTTTCGGCGTAGGGGTTCCCGTTAAAGTCCATACCAGACCTAAGGGCCTGATATGCTCCTGGACGGGAACACATGCCGGTTTTATATTTAAAATTTGGCGTGGAGTTCCCCCTCATGATAACAGCGGCGAGACTTCCCAGGTCGGCAAGTCCGCAGCTAAAAACGCAATGGAACCGCTGAACAACTGATTGGCAAAGACTCCAAGCTCAAAAACGCAACGCATAGGTGTGAACCTAGCCTTAAACATTTTTTTCTGCCAGTAAATACCTTATACAGCCCACTTCCTGTTTCTTGTCCGGTCATTAGCCTAGGCTTATGACATCACGCACAGCTCTATCTCTCTCTCACTCTCATGAAAAGTTTGCCAGGAAGGGAGGGGGGTTGAGTCATAAGAGGACCAATGAGAGCTGCAGAGCTGGAGGTGTGCCTCTGTGTAAATCCAGGAAGTGAACAGGCAGCAGCTTCAGCTGCCCACAACTAAAATGGATGCAGCCAGACTCAGTGGAGGGAGATTTCTGCAGCATATTTGGCAAGTACAGAACCACAGTATATATAAAATAATATGAAAAGTGGTTGGAGGGAAGCTTCAAAGAATGGCAAATATATTTTTATTACAAATTATGTGAGCAGACTGCAGTTCCTCTTTAACCACTTGCCGACCGGCTCACGCCGATATACGTCAGCAAAGGGGCACGTTCCCGCAAATCGCTGTATGGGTACGTCTTCCCCTTTAAGAGCAATAGCAGTCGCGCACCCGCTGCACAGTCGGAGGGGGGGGGGCGATGCGTGTGGCTGGCGGGTGCGATTGCCGCCGGCTACCTGCGATCGCAGGCACGAGAGCCAGAACGCACACACACAAATCCCTTTTCTGACAGGGGAGAGGAGACACATCTGCTGTTTGTAGTAATTACAAACAGCAATATGTCTCCTCCCCCAGTCAGTCCCATCCCCCCACAGTAAGAAATACTCACGCGGGAACACATTTAACCCCATGGTTGCCCCCTAGTGTTAACTCCTAGTGTTTTTATAGCACTGATCGCTGTATAAATGTCAAAAGTGTCCGATCTCTCCACAGCAATGTCGCAGTACTGCTAAAAATCACAGATCACCGCCATTACTAGTAAAAAAAGAATAATAATAAAAATGCCATAAAAATGCCAAAAATCTTTCCCATAGTTTGTAGATGCTATAACTTTTGCGCAAACCAATCAATTTACGCTTATTGCGATTTTTTTTTTTACCAAAAATATGCAGCAGAATACATATTGGCCTAAACTGATGAAGAAATTTTTGGGGATAGTTATTATAGCAAAAATATATATTTATTTTTTTCAAAATTGTCGGTCTTTTTTTGTTTATAGCGCAAAAAATTAAAACCGCAGAGGTGATCAAATACCACCAAAAGAAAGTTCTATTTGTGGGAAAAAAATGATAAAAATGTCATTTGGGTACAGTGTTTTATGACCGCGCAATTGTCATTCAAAGAGTGAGAGCGCTGAAAGCTGAAAATTGGTCTGGGCAGGAGGGGGGTTTAAGTGCCCTGTGAGCAAGTGGTTAATCAATAATTGGGTGACATCTATTGATACAATGATGCTGTTATCGCATGCACGGTCGACAGATTTTTCGAAATCCAACTGTTTTTTTAAACTATTTTCTAATGGCCAGCTTTACCCTCACATTCATTCCCGGTGATAGACATTTAGAGAGAGTGGATCCCCCAAATGGGGACACAGATAGTAATAAAAACCTGGCAGGTAAAAAAAAAAAAGTTTTGCCTGTAGTTATACTTTAACCACTTCAGCCCTGGAAGATTTTCCCCCTTAGACCCCTTTCACACTGAGGCGCTTTGCAGGCGCTATAGTGCTAAAAGTAGCGCCTGCAAAGCACCCTGAAAGAGCCACTCCTTTCACTCCAGTGTGAAAGCGCAAGGGCTTTCACACTGGAGCGGTGCGCTGGCAGGGCGTCAGAAAAAGTCCTGCCAGCAGCTTCTTTGCAGCGCATTAAGAGTGGTGAACTCACCGCTCCTAAAGCGCCGCTGCCCATTGAAATCAATGGGCAGCGCCGTCGAAGCTACAGCGGCGCTTTTCGGGCCCTTTTAACCCTTTTTCGGCCGCTAGCGGGGGTTAAAAGCGCTGCTAAAACGACGGTAAAGCGCTGCTAAAAATAGCGGCGTTTTACCGCCGACCCCCGGGCGCTTTCAGTGTGAAAGCAACCTTAGTGATCAGGCCATTTTTTGCGATACGGCACTGCATCATTTTAACTGACAATTGCGCGGTCGTGCGACGCTGTACCCAAATAAAATTTAAGTCCTTCTTGTCCCACAAATAGAACTTTCGTTAGATGGTATTTGATCGCTTTTTATTTTTTTGCGCTATAAACAAAAAAGACCGACAATTTAAAAAAAACAAAAAACAATATTTAGTACTTTCTTCTATAATACATATCCCAAAAAAAAAAATGTAAAAAAAACTATTTGTTCATCAGTTTAGGCCAATATGTATTGTGCTACATATTTTTGGTAAAGAAAATCCCAATAAGCGTATATTGACTGGTTTGCGCAAAAGTTATAGCGTCTACAAACTACGGGATAGATTTATGGACTTTTATTTATTTATTTGTTACTGGTAATGGCGGCGATCTGCAATTTTTAGCGGGACTGTGACATTGCGGCAGACAAATCTGACACTGAGTGACACTTTTTGGGGACCAGTGACACCAATACAATGATCAGTGCTATAAAAATGCACTGATTACTGTATAAATGGCACTGGCAGGGAATAAGGTTTAACACCAGGGGGCGATCAGAGGGTTAAATGTTCCCTAGGGAGGTGTTTACTAATTGTGTGGAGCAGTGTCACACTGAAGGAAAAGAGAGATCCGTGGTTCCGGCTTAGCTGAATCACAAGATCTCTCTTTCCTTTTCTGACAGATCCGTGTCTCCAGTGAATGACTGGCGGGTCACGAGGCGGCCACCGCGGATGCCGGACCCGCTGATTGGCTTCTGCTGTGTTCAATCATAGCAGGAGTGGCACACCCCCTAAACCGCATGCACAAAATCACGTAAAGGTTCGTGATTTTGCACAGCCGGGCCGCCTTGCCCCAGTAAATGTACGTAGGGTGGTCCAGAAGCGGTTAAAGAGGAAGTAAAGTGTTCCTGTTTAATTATACCTACAGGTAAGTCTATAATAAGGCACTGTAGGTAGGTACTGTAAATATCTCCTAAACCTGCACCGTTTAGGAGATATTTACTATAAGCGCCGCCATCGGCAGATGCGCACTGAAGAAATGCCGTTTCTTCAGGACCCTGTGCCATGACGGGCGTCATCGTGGCTCTGGCCAATCACAGCGCCGTAGCCTGCAAATCCGGAGAAAACCCTCGGGGAAAATGTCAGCCGTCTCGCCGCAGGAGAGCTTTGTTCTAAGGTAAGTATTTCATAATGAGCTAGTATGCGATGTTAATTGTGTCTTTGTCTTACAGGGTTTTTTTTGTTTTGGGTTTACAACCTCTTTATGTTCACTCTGTGGGCTTTTTATGTATTTATATTATAGTGATCATAGCCGCCTTTAAAGTATGACTAAAGGCAAAACTTTTTTTCTTTTCTTTTTTTTGTTAGTTTTTGATAGAGTGGGGAGGGATTGGAACACCTGTCAGTTTTTATTGCTGTCTGTGCCCCCAATAGGGACAATTCACCCTCTCTGTCTGTCCTGTTTACCGAACGATAAAGGAAATCACAAATTTTGTGTTGTCACCAAAACAGGAATAGAGGGGAATTCTTCCAATGAAGACACTATATCTGCTGACAGCAAGGGATTCTCTTACTTTGGAGACTTCCTGTTTTGGCTATGGGATGGGAAGTGAAGGGAAATTTCCCCAATGGGATACAGATACAAATTGACAGTTTTAATTCTCCCTTAAAGCCGAACTCTACGATCAGCAAATATTATATAATTCTATACGTCATGTGTATTCTTCCCTGAATCTCGGTGTGCTTTGTGTATTTCTTCCAGATCTGTGCAGTAATCCAGTGTGAGACTTTTCCTGTAATAAAGACCGCTCACTGCTGCTCTCTCACCTTGTGCAGGGATACTGGTCTTGTCTCCGCCCCCTCCTGTAGTCTTCCACAGGCAGCCTGTAGTGGGTGGAGCCTGCTGGGCCCCTCCCACAGCTCTGCTGCTTGCACAGGCTGTATACAGCCCAGTGATGATGTCACCACTTCATTGATAAAGGTAATATCTGGATTTGTAAAGGCATTTGATGCACACAAAGTAGCTTCACGTCCTATGTGCCTATTGAAAAATATATTTGAAGAAGAACTTTTGAGGCCAGAGCTCAGCTTTAACCTCTTCACAACCGCCCTATAGCAGTTTTACACATTCCTCCCAACTGGCACAGATTCTGCGGGTTTTACCCGCATAGGCTCCTCCTTCCCGCGAGAGTGTCATTTTTCCCGCACAGCAGGAAGCATGAAGAGGAGGAAACAGCAACCAGCAGGTAAGCCCCCCCCCCGCGATTGGTGGACAAAACAGTGTTCGGGCGGCACCCCCCCGCGATCCGTGGACAAAACACCCCCCACCCCGCTCAACAACTTTTTTTTACATTCCCCCCCCCCCCCCGCTCAACAACTTTCGTTAGCAGGGGAGAGGGGGGAGATCTTGTCCTGCGGTGGGACTTTTAAAAGTTGGGAGGTATGGTTTTACTGCTACAGGGTGGCCGCTGTGTGCAGAATCACACATATATATACGTGATCCCGCACTTCCGGGTAGCGGGCTCAAGTGTGCGCCATCGGCAGCTCGCTCCTGCTGTGATTATGCACAGTGGGTACTGCGGATGCGATGTCCGGCGGCACCCGCTGATTGTTCAGTACAGTAGCAGAATGGCAGTCTGCCTATGTAAACAAGGCAGATTGTCGTTCTGTCAGTAGGGAAGGCAAAGCAGGGACATGGATACATTTCTTCCCTTAGTAAAAGCACCTCCCACAGTACACAAAACACTGACCAGGCACACAGTTAACCTTTTGATCACCCCTGATGTTATTCCCTTCCCGGCCAGTGTCATTAGTACAGTGATAGTGCATATTTTTAACACTGATCACTGTCTTAGAGTCACTGGTTCCCAAATAGTGTCAAAGGTGTCACTGTCTGATTTGTTCACTGCAATATGTGGTATAAGTCGCTAATCGCCGCCATTACTAGTAAAAAATCAAATTTTATAAAAATTCCTTAAATATATCCCATAGTTTGTAGATGCTATAAGTTTTGCATAAACCAATAAATATACGCTTACTGGGATTTTTTTTTTTTTCTTTACAAAAATATGTAGCAGAATAAGAATTGGCCTAAAATTGATGAAGAAATTTGATTTTTTTACATTATTTTATTGGATATGTTTTATAGGAGGAAGTAAATTTTCCAAAATTGTCGCTCTTTTTTGCTTTTAGCGCAAAAAACAAAAACCGCAGAGGTGCTCAAATACCACCAAAAGAAAGTTCTATTTGGGGGAAAAAAAATACATCAATTTTATTTGGGTACAACGTTGCACGACCGGCAATTGTCAGCTCAAGTAATGCAGTGCCGCATCACAAAAAATGGCCTGGTCATGAGGGGGGGGGGGGGGTAAATCTTCCAGAGTTGAAATGGTTAAGCTGGCCATTATTTTGTTACATTTTCTAATGATTAGTGAAATCGATGTCTGTTTTTAACCGCAGTGATGAGAAAATTTGAAGGCGCAGGATGGAAAAATTTTTATCGAACAACTAAACCGTGAATGTGGTCTTCGTTCAGGAAAGTTCATTGGTTTGAAAATTGATTGTTGAATGCAAATGAGATTTTCGAATGACATTCATCAAGTTTCAGAATCTGAGAATCTTCACATAAACTTTCTCTTGAAAATCTACTAATGTATGTTTTTATTTCTTTCAGCCAACAGATCATACGATCCACACAAGCGAGGAGGATGGAGCGATCCCCCCTGGCAGGGACATTGCATTATAATTCGGTGCTGTCAGAATACACTGATCATTGGCTGCAGCTGCTGATCGACAAAAGTTTTCCAGCGTCGAACGATCGTGGATCTGTTCCATGCCTCCTATCAGTTCTCTATAATATTCTTTTTATGATCTGGTGCCCCAAACTGAACTGCATCTCCCAGACAGAGTTTTCTCATGCCACCAGGTACAGGGCAGATGAGGTCTCTCCCTCTCCGGGGTCTATACCTCTTATATACACCAAGTATCTGTCTGTCTGTAGAAGATGCAGATTGGCATTGAGTGCTCTATGATGTGTATAATGGTGTGATGAGACTATTGTGGGAGGAGGGGGGAAGGTCCAGCACTGCGGTGTGTGCAGGATGGGGGTCCTGGGACTAGAATCAGGGGGCAGATCCAGCACTGCAGTGGGGGGAGAGGCAGGAAGGGGCGGATGCGGGGTGGGTGCAGTGTGCTGGGATGAGAGCTCTGCACACACGTCACACTCTCCTCTGTGCTGCAATGGCTCTAACTGGAGTGTGATCAGCAGCAGAATCCGCAGACGCAGCATCCAGCATGTCCGTCCGAGAGGTCCAGGCTGCAGGTAGGACTGTCATATCAGGATAGAATGGGGGGGATACAGCTGTCATATCAGGATAGAATGGGGGGGAGATATAGCTGTCATGTCAGGATAGAATGGGGGGGGGGGGATATAGCTGTCATATAAGGATAGAATGGGGGGGATACAGCTGTCATATCAGGATAGAATGGGGGGGATACAGCTGTTGTGTCTGGATAGAATGGGGGGATCTAGCTGTCATGTCAGGATAGAATGGGGGGGGGGGGGGGTACAGCTGTCGTGTCAGGATAGAATGGGGGGGGGGGTACAGCTGTCATGTCAGGATAGAATAGGGGGATATAGCTGTCATGTCAGGATAGAATGGGGGGGGGGTACAGCTGTCGTGTCAGGATAGAATGGGGGGTAGCTGTCATGTCAGCACAGTATGGGGGGGGGGGGAGATATAGCTGACATATCAAGATAGAATGTGGGGAGGCAGCTGTCATGAAAAATGGGGGTGGCAACTGTCCTGTCAGGATGGAACAGGGGAAACACAGCTGTCACATCAGGATTGGGGGGGGACAGTTATTATGTAGGGTGAAACTTGGGGGACACAGCTGTCCTATCAGGTTGGAGTGGGGTGTCTTTGCTGTCCTACCACAATGGAAAAAGGGGGGACATAGTTGTCATATAAGGTGGAATGGGGGTGACGATTGTCCTATCAGGATGGACTGTGTGTGGGGGGGGGGGTTAGGGGGGTGTGCTGTCCTAACAGGATGGGGGGGTACAGTTATCATTTAGGATGGAGGGGTGGATACAGCTGTCCCATCGGAATGGAATAGAGGAGACATAGCAGGAATTACAAAAGAATAAGGGGTGGGGCGAGCCATTCTATAAGGATAAAATTGGGGGGGGGGGAGCAGCTGTCCTATTAAAATTAACTGGGGGACACACAGCGGACCTATCAGGATGGAATGGGGGGAACTCAGTTGTCATATAGGGTGGAATGGGGGGGACACAGCTGTGATATCAGGATGGAATGAGGGGGGGGGAGCCATCCTGTCAGGATAGAATGAGGGGCGGGGGGGGACACAACTGTCCTGTTGAAATGGACTGGGGAGGACACAATTGTCCTAGCAGGATGGGATTGGGGGGGGATACAGTCATCATATGAGGAAAGATTGGGAAGGGAGCTGTATAGTAATGCTGGGACTTGTAGTTCTCCTGCGCCCAGATACTGGGAATTGCCTCCTCTGCCCTCTCTCTCACTCTTGCAGCTTTCTGGGCAGTTTTACTTAAATCAATCTTGCTCAGCTTCTCTGTAAGGTCACCCGTATGAAGTGGGGGTGGGGGGGGGTCTGTAAGTTTTGGGGGTCCTCAGACAGTAATAGGCCGGGTTTTGTCATGTGACCTGCGTCCGCCATGACTCAACTATGCAGTTTGGGGTTGCGGTTGAATTTATTGGCTGAGAAATGTCATCTCAGCAGAGCGCAGCGCCCATAATGTCGCTGAGGAGCTGGTCGTGGGCCGGCAGCGCCCCCTCCCTCCCCCCCCCCAGGGACAGATCTGGCCAGAACAAATGGCCCGTCTGCCACAGTGCTGAATGTACGGGCCTAAAGGGGTCCTATAGATCTCTGTGTATTTCAGTATAATCCATAATGTATAAATGACGGTAAACACAGTCTGAAGATGGCCACACACCTGACAATCTGATTGTACAATCTCCTGCAGATAGTGTGAGTGCCAGGCTGATTGGATACAAATGGAAGGATTGGTTGGGTGGAAGGCGGTACATCCTATAGAGATTGTACAATCAGGTTGCAGCATGCGTGGCCGTTTATCAGGATCGCTGTGATTGGATGATGATGT
Organism: Rana muscosa; assembly: GCA_029206835.1. Lineage (NCBI taxonomy): Eukaryota > Metazoa > Chordata > Amphibia > Anura > Ranidae > Rana > Rana muscosa. The sequence goes on along the minus strand of CM055123.1, from coordinate 257,915,244 downwards.
GGATTGGGGTATCAGATCGCTGGTTGCACTTGTATCATTTCAGAGAGATTGTTACCATCACTTAAGCCCCGTACACAGGATCCGAAAATCGTACGAAAAATGCCGCTTTCGAATCGTTTGTACGATAATTGGATCATTAGTACAGAGCTTTCGAGAGCTGATCAGGACAGTTCATCCGATATTCTATCGGACATGCACGGATTTTTTTTTTCGAACGATGCCAGATCGTACGATTTTCGTTTAATCAGTACAGCTGTCGTTCGAAAATGCAATACAAATGTATTACAACACATGACATCACTTCCGACTTTTTATTCTGTCGTACGAGAATTTTCGTGACTTTAGTAAACTCATCAGATTTGACGTGAGATTAGCATGCAAAAAAAAAACCGGAGGATCATTCGTCCGATAATCGGATCGTGTGTACCGGGCATTACAGTATATTGTAAAAATGTATTTACAATCATCAAAAGAGAGAATTTGCTTCAGAAAAGTTTTTCACGTTTTTTTTTTATGCGATCGGTCCCGGCCCGGCAATCTGATGTCCAGAACGCCCCGATGGACATTTCTATCTATGAGGAGTATGAAGGGGGCTCAGCAGAGTCAGTTGGGGTTTTCGGACCCCCGATGTGTGTTAGAGGCAGGAAATAGTTCTCATATTTTCAGACGAGGTTTGTGCCCGACATTGTGCTGAAGGTGTGACCATTTTCACACTTTATATACCGCCAGCCAGTGCCCGAGGCGAGTCCGACCCGGCCTGGTGTTATCCGTGAAATCACGCCGACGGATTACCACCAACGTAACCAAACTGTGCCGATAGCTGAACCATACTCACATCAGGATTCCTGAATTTACATTAAAGTGTATTTGTAGCCAATTTTTTTCCCGCTAGTTCTGGAAAGGGTGGGTAAGGGTTGGAACCCCTGCCAGGATTCAGCCCTCGTTCACTTTGGAGCCACTTGTCATGCGATTTGACAGATCAAATCACATGACAAGTCTCACCATATCGTCGTCAATCGTCATGTTCAAATCGATGCGACGCCAACCTTGCAGTGATTTGGGAAAGTAGTTCCTGTACTACTTTTGGCGATTTCGGGTGCAACTTGAACAGACCTCTATGCATGAAGCCGCACAGATGTCTTCAAAGTCGCACTGACATGTGGCTTTGAAATTGTGCAATTTCAGATGAAGTCGCACGATTTCAAAGCTGCATTCAATGTGACTCAAGGCTTACTGCTATACAGGACTCCATTAAAGAGATTCACCCTCACTTCCTGTTTTGGTGACACACTTTCCACCAGAAAGGAAGCGAGGGAAACTCTTCAATGGCAACACAGACAGAAGTAAACTACAGGCAAAACTTCTTTTTTTTTTTTTTTGGCTCATCTAGACTTGGCGCAAAAACACGTGGCTGGGCCGCATTTTTATTACCCCCACCAAACTGCCCCCATTCTCAAGCAGCAAAGGCTGCGGATTAAGGTGTTCACATGCCACAGCATAAGTGATCCCCCTTGTGGCATTCGGCGGCCAGGAGCGCTGCTGAATGCAACCTATTTAAGCGGATAGGGTCGCACCGCAGCCATGTGCAATGCATGCGCGATGGTGTGGCATTTACGAGGTTAAAAAAGACAAATCACCTCCTCACTGCCTGGCAGCATCTCTGAAGAGCAATCTGAACATGGATTGCTTTTCAGGGGTGTGTCAATCTTGTCACAAGTCTAACTTAAGCCTAGGAGAGGATTATAACCCCTGTCAGGTTTTTTTTTTCCGCCATCTGAAACATCGATTTGACATCATTAACGACTAAAAAATCAAATGAGCATTCTTAAAATTTTGAATTCAATTCTGCTAGTGTATGCATTAAAGCCCCTGTCAGTTTCTCTTTTTTTTTTTTTACATCTGTGTCTCATTGGGGAGATTTCTCTTCACTTCCTGTCCCATAGTCCAAAACGGGAAGTGAGAGGAAATCTAGTGACAACTAAAATGTTGGGATTTCCATCCACTTTTTCGGTTTCCAGACAAATAAGGTGAATCTCCCTAATGGGGACACAGACAGCAATAAAAACTGACAGTAGTTCTAATCCCTCTCCAAAGTTTTGCCTGCAGTTATACTTTAAGTTAAATGGGGGATGCTAGAACCTCTGTCAGTTTTTTATTGTACATTTTTCTGTTGCAGACTTTCCCCCTCTTCCTGTTTGGTAAAACGGTGTCACCAGAACAGAGGATGAGGGGAAGTCTCTCGAGCCTCGGATAGCAGTAAAACCTGACAGGGGCTCTAACCTTTCCCCACTCCACCCTAAAGTCGAATAAAAAAGGTTTAGCTATGGACATGATATCATCCAAACCACAAAATCATTCAAATCTGACTCAGCAAAATTTTTGCTACTTGAACGCCTTATCTGGGAAGAGACCAATTGTAACCGACAAAGTAATACTTAGCCCCCATTCACATTGGAGTGATCAGACAGGTAAAATCGCATGACAAGTCGCATCCTATTGCCAGCATTGGCAGTGTTCAAATTGATGCGACAATGACTTTGCGGGGGCCGCATCGATTTGAAAAAGTTGTACTTGCACTACTTTTGGTGATTTTGGGTGCAAATTCAATAGACTTCTGTGCATGAAGCCACACAGATGCCTTCAAAGTTGCACGGAGATGCGGCTTTAAAATCGTGCGATTTCCAGGGAAATCAAACTATTTCAAAGCCGCACTCAATGTGAACGCAGGCTTAAAGTATAACTAAAGGAAAACTTTTCTTTTTTAAAGTTATGGATAGAGTGAGGCGGGATTAGAACACCTGTCAGGATTTTATTGATGTCTGTTCCCCCCGTTAGGGAGATTCACCCTCTCTATTTGTCCTGATGACGGTTATCACCAAAAGTTGAAGAAGATCTTACATTTTGGGTAGTCACTAGAACAGGAATAGAGAGAAAACCGTCAAATGGGCACACCAGTTCTGGTGTCTACTGGGGATTTCCTCTCATTTCCTGATTGGCTCTGGGACAGGAAGTGAAGGGAAATCTCCACAATGGGGCACAGATGGCAAATAAAATAAAATAACTCCTTTACTCTATGAAAGAAGAAAATAAAGTTTTTCCTGAACTTCTACTTTCATTCGAAACATAAAATTGCTAAAAACGGACTCAGCAAATTTGGTTTTGCCACTTGATTGCCCATTTGTAACTGACATAGTGATGCCTAAAGTGGAGCGATCAATACAATTCTCATACATTGGTGATGTCAGCATTACCAAAAAAGTTTGACTTTCTCTTAATAGATATGAATAAAATTTTGTTCCGGTTTCCCTGCCTTGGCACCAGTCCTGGGACAGGGTCATCCAGTGCCCAATGGCAAGGATCCTGAATTGCCCCCCCCCCCTCACTGTTAATACCTGCCATAGAATGGGCGCACCACCCTGCGTCTGTTCTGTGCCCCCTTGCTCGTCTGCACCCAGGGCAGCTGACCCTGCTGCTCACTCCTTGTCAAGCCCCAGCTTGGCACATTGGATCACATGACCTCTAGCTACCAATCACTACAGAGGGACCATTGTGTCCAATCAGCAGTGAGATCAGGTTATCAGAGGTGACACAGACTATATACAGGAAGCTCATTATCTTTGTCTGTACCATAAAAAGACAACTGATACAGGGCCCCAAAATGTTTCAATTATAGGGGATCTTTCTTCTGTTTTATAAGATTTCCTGTGACAGAACAGATGTCCAATCCATGAGAAATATACTAATATAAAGGACATGATGGATGGACTGCCATAGGACATTGAACCCCCCCATCCTTCCCATATCACAGAGGGGCTTATCTTGGTGTCATCATTGGTGCAGAAGATGTCCCCCCCCCCCCCACTATCCTCCTATCATTCACATAGAGGACCAGCAATAGGCACTGCTATCCGTTTCCAGATACCGGCCGCCATCACCACCAGATCACACATCGCTCCACATTCCAGTGATTATTGATGTCAAAGATTGATTCTAGGGTTGGAAAATAAAAAAAAATATCTCTGAAGGCAACATTACAAATTTCCCTTGTATTTCCAGGGTGGAGTCTGACATTAGATGAGGGCAATAGAAAGACACTTGACAGGCCTAAGAGGGGGGCGAATGTGAAGGAGAGAGGGGACCTGGGTAAAGAGAGGGAAAGAGGGGTGACTGGGGTAAAGTGCAGGGACACAGAAAGGATTGGAGTATAATAAAAGGGAAAGAGGAGGAATTGGGGTAAAATAGAGGGATAAAGGGGGGATTGGGGTATAATAAAGGGAAAGAGGGGGGATTGGGATAAAATAGATCGACAAAAGGGAGGTTTGGGGTATACTAGAGAGGCAAAATGGGAAATAGGGTATAATAAAGGACAGAGGTGGGATTGGGTTTTAATAGAGGACAGTGGGGGTATTGGGGTACAATAGAGGGACAGAGGGGGAACTGGGGTATAATGGAGGGCCAGAGGGGGGATTGGGTTTTAATAGAGGACAGTGGGGGTATTGGGGTACAATAGAGGGACAGAGGGGGAACTGGGGTATAATGGAGGGCCAGAGGGGGGATTGGGGTATAATAGAGGGACCAAGGGAGTACTGGGGCATAATAGATTGCTAGAGGGGGGAATGGGATATAATAGGAGGACAAAGGGGGGATAAGAGTACAATAGAAGGCCATAGGGTGTATGAGGTATAATAGAGGGATAGACTGGGGATTAGGGGAAAATAAAGGGACAGATGGAGGATTATTATTATTATACAGGACTTATATGGTGCCAACAGTTTGTGCAGCGCTTTACAACATGAGGGCAGACAGTACAGTTACAATACAATTCAATACAGGAAGAATCAGAGGGCCCTGTTAATTAGAGCTTACAATCTAGGCTTAGGGTACAATAGACGAACAGATGGAGGATTGGGGTACAATAAAGGAACAGAGGGGGGATTGGGGTACAATAGAGGGTCAAAGGGGGGATTAGAGTACAATAGAAAGACATAGGGTCTTTGAGGTATAATAGAGGGACAGACGGGGGAATTGAGGTACAATAGAGGGACAGAGGGAGCATTGGGGTACAATAGAGGGACAGACGGGGGATTAGGGTACAATAGAGGGACAGACGGGGGATTAGGGTACAATAGATGGACAGATAAGGGGTTGGGGTACAATAGAGGGACAGAGAGAGGATTGGGGTACAATAGAGGGACAGAGGGGACATTGGGGGTATAATAAAGGGACAGAGGGGAGATTGGGGTAAAATAGAGAGACAGAGGTGGCATTGGGCCTATAATAAAGGGACAGAGGGGGGATTGAGGGTATAATAGAGGGACAGAAAGGGGATTGGGGTGTAATGGAAGGACAGAGGGGAGGGGGGTTGGGATAAAATAGAGGGACATAGGGGGGATTGGGGTACAATAGAGGGACAGAGAGGGGATTGGGGTATAACAGGCCATAAGTGGTCTGGGGTATATTAGAGGGGTTTACTGGGGTACAGTAGAAGGGATTTAGGTATAATAGAAGGGCAATTCTATTTCGGGTGATGGGCTGTTAGGTGCTCTTCCTTTGCCTGTCATGGCCTGCTGGGAGTTGTAGTACTCAGAGTCCAGCAGGTTCTGGTCTGCAGCGCTCGGTGATTTGTGCTGGGCAGATCTCTGCATTATGATAAGCTCACAGCTTGCACTGCAGCAGATTGTACTCAGGTCACGGCACGCTGGCTGGCAGCACGCTGGGCGAGGAGGGAGAGTCTGCAGGCGGACAGAACATTATGAATCAATATTATAACTCTCCGGAGATTTCATGGCTATAAAGTGTCCGACTGCCTCTTCTCCTCCAGCACATGTCCTGCTGGCTGCAGGGAGCCTCCCAAATATACTGCAGTGTGCTGAGTCTGTAGCAGAGCCACGCAGCGGAGGGAGTGCTGGGGGATTTGGGGGGGGGGGGGTATTCTGCATTCTGGGGGTCCCAAAACTGCAGCAAGCCGGTGTGTGACCCCCAACATTCCATATTCATCATACAACACAGAGTCACAGCATGCTTAACCACTTCATGGTCAGTTATCTGTCTGTCTAGGGACAATTTTATAGTAAAGCAGCAATTAGATCCCATTACTGGATCCTGTGATTTGTGTCCGGCTCCCTGCCATGTCCCTGGGACAGCCAGCCCATGGGGGTACACACCCCTATGTACAATATTATCTGGGTTTATCAGGCCTCCTTAGCCAAATGGAGATCTGCCATTGGAGTGCCAATAGGAAATAATGATAGAACATCTCCACCCCTATAATAAAAGGAAAAAGTTCCTGTAACCCTTTCTATACATTGCAGGGATTTTATCAAACTTACCATTTTGTGTTCTGAAGAAATGCAGTAGCTCACAAAAGTAAGTACACCCCTCACATTTTTGTAAATATTTTATTATACCTTTTCATGTGACAACACTGAAGAAATGACACTTTTCTACAATGTAAAGTAGTGAGTGTACAGCTTGTATAACAGTGTAAAATTTCTGTCCCCTCAAAATAACTCAACACACAGCCATTAATGTCTAAACTGCTGGCAACAAAAGTGAGTACACCCCTAAGTGAAAATGTCCAAATTGGGCCCAAAGTGTCAATATTTTGTGTGGCCACCATTATTTTCCAGCACTGCCTCTTAACTCTCTTGGGCATGGAGTTCACCAGAGCTTCACAGGTTGCCCCTGGAGTCCTCTTCCACTCCTCCATGATGACATCACGGAGCTGGTGGATGTTAGAGACCTTGCGCTCCTCCACCTTCCATTTGAGGATGTCCCACAGATGCTCAATAGGGTTTAGGTCTGGAGACATACTTGGCCAGTCCATCGCCTTTACCCTCAGCTTCTTTAGCAAGGCAGTGGTTGTCTTGGAGGTGTGTTTGGGGTCATTATCATGTTGGAATACTGCCCTGCAGCCCAGTCTCCGAAGGGAGGGGATCATGCTCTGCTTCAGTATGTCACAGTACATGTTGGCATTCATGGTTCCCTCAATGAACTGTAGCTCCCGAGTCCAGGCAGCACTCATGCAGTCCCAGACCATGACACTCCCACCACAATGCTTGACTGTAGGCAAGACACACTTGTCTTTGTATTCCTCACCTGGTTGCCGCCACACACGCCTGACACCATCTGAACCAAATACGTTTATCTTGGTCTCATCAGACCACAGGACATGGTTCCAGAAATCCACGTCCTTAGTCTGCTTGTCTTCAGCAAACTGTTTGTGGGCTTTCTTGTGCATCATCTTTAGAAGAGGCTTCCTTCTGGGACGACAGCCATGCAGACCAATTTGATGCAGGGTGCGGCGTATGGTCTGAGCACTGACAGGCTGACCCCCCCACACCTTCAACCTCTGCAGCAATGCTGGCAGCACTCATACGTCTATGAGTGGCAAGGTCTGTTCTGAGTGGAACCTGTCCTGTTAAACTGCTGTATGGTCTTGGCCACCATGCTGCAGATCAGTTTTAGGGTCTTGGAAATCTTCTTATAACCTAGGCCAAACCTAATGTAGAGCAACAATTATTTTTTTCAGATCCTCAGAGAGTTCTTTGACATGAGGTGCCTAGTTAAACTTCCAGTGACCAGTATGAGACAGTGAGAGCGATAACATAAATTTTAACACACCTGCTCCCCATTCACACCTGAGACCTTGTAACACTAACGAGTGTCATGACACCGGGAAGGGAAAATGGCTAATTGGGCCCAATTTGGACATTTTCACTTAGGGGTGTACTAACTTTTGTTGCAAGTGGTTTAGACATTAATGGCTGTGTGTTGAGTTATTTTGAGGGGACAGCAAATGTACACTGTTATACAAGCTGTACACTCACTACTTTACATTGTAGCAAAGTGTAATTTCTTCAGTGTTGTCACATAAAAAAAGATATAATAAAATATTTACAAAAATGTGAGGGGTGTACTCACGTTTGTGAGATACTGTAGCTGTTGGTTTCACCATGTCCTCTCCGGGAGGGTCGGCCTCATTATAACCACCTGGGGCACTCTCAGTGTTCTGATGAGGGAAGCTGCAGTCCCTAAAGACATAATTAAAGAGGAACTTCACCTACCTCCCCATTTTATTTTTCATCCCCTCTTGACTAAAGTTGAGTTGTCCTCAATTCACATACTCACCGCCCAAAAAATCCAGCGTTGACCTGCTCTGATCCACGTCCCGCTGCCCTATGCTGGATCCTGCACCACCATTTTCTTCCCTGATGCCATTGGGAGCCAATCAGCAGGAGTTTTTAGAAATTGCGGCCAGAATTGCATATATGTGTGAATGGAACCTTAGTCATGGGTCCCATAAAACTTTTATAAATGGGGGTGATCATTGTCCAACACCCCCCCGTATACCGGGCACATTACCTTCCCCAGAAAGTCACAGAAACGTCTTGAAGGCTCATTCACACTAGGAGGTGCATCTGAGCATGCATGCTTTTTTTGGGAAGCCTATTCATTTCAATAGGATGCCCTATGTGCAAAAAATGCCTAAAAAAAGATGCAGGAGCAATTTATAAAATTGTGCCACACCAAAACGCATGCTACCATGCATTTTGCCGGTTTTAAATGTGCACGCGCTACATCTCAGTTAAAGAAAAAAAAAATGTTCACGTGCTTGCTAGATGCGTGAGGGGTGCCAATAAGAATTAATAGCACTCGTACAAATCTGCAAAAGGCAGAGCAATTATTATTTTTTTGGGTGCAGGAAAATGCGCAATTTTGCATGGCATGCGTTCCTGCACCGCACCCGGTATGAGCAAGCCCTGAAACAAGCAGACTGCATATCACAGAAGGGCACAGACCAATTTCACTGAACTGCATTTTGCCCATCGCTGCTCTCACGCTGTCTCAGGATACAGGCCTGGAGACGTCTGGGCGACCTTCTCCTCTCTATGAAGGTCAGTGTGACAGCAGCACTCTGCAGCTTAGACATCCCTGTAATGTGAGGATGGCAGGAAGTGATCCGTCCTCCAGGGTGACCTTCCAGAGAGATGTTACACAGCGGGGTCCCTCCAGACAGACCCTATAGAGGGCGGGGGCCCGGCTGGCACTATGGAGACTTCCATTACTTAATATCTGGGGACAGATGGCTTACAAGGCGATTCTGTACAGGAACAGAGCACCTCTGCTCCTCAGGGGCCCCCAAGGGCCTTTGTCAATGGACTTGTGTTGGGTTTTGCTTTCCCATACAAGTCCATGGGGATGATAAACCCGCTTGAAGCAGTCAAAGAGAAAGTTGCCAGCAGGTCAGTCACAGTGAATTCTGAACGATCTTAAACTGATGTCACTGAAACAAGCCCGTCCACATAGGTCCTAACAGAGCCCACAGCAACCAATCAGAAACCTTGATTCATTGATAACCTTGGGCTCATAGCTGTGCACAGCCCATTGCATTAGGGTGTGCACCCCAAAGCTCAAACACACACGCCTTTCTCTGCACCCTCAGCTACACTGGACAGTGAATAAATGGGAAGGGCTCTGTGCTGAGCGGCTTCCTGTTCATTCACAAACTGAAGCATAGTAAACACAGTTTATTATGCTTCAGTTATGAATAAACACAGTGAGTGAGTGTGTTCATTTAGAAAAGGAAGAAGCCAGTAAATTACATATTGACTAGCCCTTTCTTCCATTCTCCATCCTGAATCATCCACCGCAGCAGCCAAGGGAAGAGGAGGAAAGCCAGCAGCATTGCGGGGGGGGGGGGGGGGGCTGGCAGTAGGGGTAGTTGGCACCCCTGGAACCCCCCCCCCCCGCGCACACCTATGCTTGTACAAGTTGACAGTTGGATGCCTCCGCGCACACTCCTCCCTATCACTTCTTCAGACTTGCCTCCCTCACACACTTACTGTCGTACCCATCCTGTCACTGACAAGTATACAGATCAGGGAAGTCAGAGAAAAGTCAGAATCCTTTGTTGCATACTTGTTGTGGGTCAGTGACACATGATTGAAGCTGGAGTATCACCATGACAGCCAGGCAACTAGTATTTTCAGGAGAGCTCAGCAATGGCAGCCTCCTTACCGGATGACATTTAGGTTGGGTTCACACATATGGGCGGTTTTGGTGCAGCAGTCCTGTGCGGTTCTGTTCACTGGTTCAGGTGTGATTCAGGTGCAAATTTTTATCTGAAATCGCACCTGAACGGGTCCCATAAACGCACAGGACCCTTTTTAAAACTGCGCCACGGCCGCCCCACACATCAAACGCTGGTCCGATGTTATGCGGAATAAAACGCATCCAATTCGCATATATATGAACCGAGCTTTAGTGTGCACTATGCATTTTTTTGTTGCAAAATTTGTATTGAATTTTCACAATTGTACAGAATAACCAGAAAAAATAAAAGGAGAAGAAAGCAAGAAAATAAATAAAACAAAAAAGGAAATATAAATGCAATTTTATACAATATTATACAATATTTTAACCACTTCAGCCACGGTACGTTTTACCCCCTTCATGACCAGGCCATTTTTTGCGATACGGCACTGCATTGCTTTAACTGACAATTGCGCAGTCGTGTGACCCAAATAGAGTTGATGTTATTTTTTTCCTCTACGGGTTTTTTTTGCACTATAAACAAAAGACCGACAATTGTGAAAAAAAGAACACTATTTTTAACTTTCTGCTATAAAACACATTCAATAAAAAAATTGTAAAAAAGTCAAATTTCTTCATCAATTTAGGCCAATATGTATTCTTCTACATATTTGTGGTAAAAAAAAATCCCAATAAGCGTATATTGATTGGTTTGCGCAAAATCGTCTACAAACTTTGGGATATTTTTATGGCATTTTTATAATTTTTTTTTTTTTACTAGTAAAAATCGATTATAAGCGATTATTAGCGAGACTGCGACATTGCGGCGGACAAATTGGACACCTAACTGACACTATTTTGGGAACCAGTGACACTAATACAGTGATCAGTGCTAAAAATATGCACTCTCACTGTACTAATGCCACTGGCAGGGAAGAGGTTAACACCAGGGGCGATGAAAGGGTTAAGTGTGTCCCTAGGGGGTGCTTTCTAACTTTGTGTGGGATGGACTGACTGGGAGAACACAGAGATCCGTGTTCCTGCTTAGTAGGAACACAAGATCACTGTGCTCAATCTATGGTGTCAGTGGAAGGAATAGTGGAATAGAAGGAATAATCTATCTATATGGCAAAGTTCCCCCAATGGGGCTTTAAAGCAGCAATACAGATGGATTCGAAAGGAATTGTATAAGAGTACTTTATTTAGGAAAATATAAAGGTCAATAGCCTTTTGCCGTTAAAATATAGACTCTGGTTAGGTGATAACAAAAACATAACACATTACAGAAATGCAAACACAAATATACAGCAAGCATTACATATCATATGTTTGTTGTGATGGTGTCCGACGCGTTTCGAACCATATGGTCTTCTTCAGGGGGCAGCAAATTACCAATGATATCATTATATCAAGAGGGGATTCTAAAATGGTCCTAATATATTACACGATATCAAATAGATTCCAAATGTTTGTTATCAATGTGTGTCTTCTTTATGAGGATATTATAAAGTGTTCGTCATTGATACTATCTATGGTGTCAGTGGAAGGAATAGTGCTCTATCTATGGTGTCAGTGGGAGGAATAGTGCTCTATCTATGGTGTCAGTGGAAGGAATAGTGCCCCATCTTTGGTGTCAGTGGAAGGAATAGTGCCCCATCATTGGTGTCAGTGGGAGGAATAGTGTTCCACTGTTGACGTTAGTGCATAAATGATTGCCCTATAGTTCGTGTCAGTGGGAGGAATAGTACTCCATCTTTGGTGTCAGTGGAAGAAATAGTTCCCCATTGTTAGTGTCAGTGGGAGGAATAGTGCCCCATCATTGGTGTCAGTGGGAGGAATAGTGCCTTGTATAAGTGGGAGGAATAGTGCCCTAAAAGCAAGCAAAGGGCCACATCTGCCCGTGGGCAGCAGTTTGGAGACCACTGATCTACATTTATTTTTTTACTCCCAGTGTGTGTGTGTGTGTGTGTGTGTGTGTGTGGGGGGGGGGGGGTGTAAGTGTGTTAGGAAGACCAACGACTCCACATGCTATTTGGTTATTTGAATTGTGACGGACTTATCGCCATATTGAAACTTCTGCAGAGCTACAATTCCCAGCATGTCCTGACCAGCTCACAGATTCTGCAAATGCAGCTAATACTTTTTCTGTTAATTGAATCAGGCCATACCTCATGCCACAGGGTTGCCCCTATCTCTCAGTGATCTGGTTGGCTGCATGATGCAGCCTGTATATTCACAGCCAATCACAGAGTTGGTCTCCATTATTCTTTGATCAGCATATCACAAAATCTCCAAGATCACCCTTACCCCACAGACTATGTTCTGGATTTCAGCTGCTGCAGGATATAAATCAAACATGTTTAATGGCTGCGCAGCTCATTAATAAAACATCGCCACCACCCTGGAGAAACACAGTGTGCATGTGGCTGTATCTACTGTCTGCGTCAGAGACTTATTTACCACGGAGGCACAACAGGCAGCTGTCTACTGGTCGCCGTGTTCTGGGGGGAAACAAGAAGTATTTTTACAATATAAGTGAACTGTTTCTCTTTGTTCTTCTTGGTCATTACTGGCTTGTATTGGTTTCAAGGGTAAAGATGGTCCCACCCGGGGTCCAGGGACTAATCTGGGTTACTTTAGCACAAGCTGGACCTGGTGGCAACTCACCAGATCAACTGCCGTCTCAACATGGATGGTGAACGAAATTAATTTACTGTATTGATCCCCAGGATGTCCAGGATCCTCAAGGTCTGTCTGAGTTCCTCAAAATACCCAAATTGGTGCCCCACAGTGGGGGATGTCACCCAATCACAATCTGGAGTCTCTCCCATGCTGAAAAGGACGGTTTGTTCAATCCAAAGGACATACAAGGGAACCCGCCAACATTCCCTTCCATACATGTCTTGTTGCTGCTTATCTGGTCATCTTGCCTCATCTCCAGCATTATCACCAGAACATTCCCAGCATGGATAGTAACAGAATTGAATTTTCTATATTAATCACCTCCAGGAAGTCTGCGATTCTCTGACGTCCATCTGTGCTCCTCTAAATGCCCTCATTGGTCCCCCTCAGTGGGGGATGTCACCCAATCACAATCCAGAGTCTCTCCCATGCTGGACAGGACTGCCTGCGCAATCCACAAGACATAAAGGAGAACCCCGAAATTCCCTTCCATAGATGGGACATGCTATAGAACACTAGAAGGGTGCCTGCTCCAGAAAGCTTGGGTCCACTAAGAACTTTATTTTGCAACACAGAATCATAAAACCCTATACGTTTCGGGAACTCAAAATTCTGATTTTCATCAGGGATCTCAAAATAGTCAAGGTTACCATACTGACTATTTTTTGGGGGATCCCTTATGAAAGGGGAGTTTTGAGCCTGTGTAGTTTTTATTTTATTTTGTGCTGTGAAATAAAATTTATACTGGACTTACTTAAGCTTTTTGGAGCTCTCATCCTGCTAATGTTCTATATACAGCCCCATGTATGAAAGGGAATGTTGGAGTTCCCCCTAGTGTCCTGTGGATTGCACAGACCACCCTCTACAGCATGGGGGATACTATAGATCAGCCATTCCCAACCAGGGTTCCTCCATGGGAGGCTAGGGGTTCCTTGAGCGGTGGCTAACTGACCTACAATCTTGCGGTACCTGCATAGTTCCAAGCCAAACACCACTTGGCAGAGCCAGTGGTATGACTACAGGGGTGTCATTCTAGCCACCACTGTAAGGCCCCTTTCACACTGGGGCGGTTTTCAGGCGCTATTTTGCTAAAAATAGCACCTGCAAACCGAGCCTAAACAGCGGCTCCTGTGTCTCCAATGGGAAAGCCCCGAGGGCTTTCACACTGGAGCGGTGCGCTAACAGGACTTAAAAAAAAGTCCTGCTAGCCGCATCTTTGGAGCGGTGAGAGGAGCAGTGTGTTTACCGCTCCTACACCGCTCCTTCCTATTGAAATGAATGGGATACTGCGGTAATACCGCTCGCAAACCGCGGCTGTAGCCACGGTTTGCGGGTGGTATTAACCCTTTTTCGGCCGCTAGCGGGGGTTAAAAGCGGCCGAATACCTCTGCAATCCCGACGGTATAGCGCCGCTAAAAATACCGCCACCGCCCCCGTGTGAAACCGGCTTACGAGGGGCATTCTTTCCACAGCCAATGTAAAGGGCAATTTCCCAAATACCCCTAATAGATTTCTCTTACCAGGGGTTTCCCGAGACCTGAAAATTATTTCAAGTGTTCCTTTGAGGTAAACAGGTTAAGAAAGGCTGCTCTGGATAATGATTGGGTGACTTTACTCTACAAGGGCCACCAATGGGGGCATTTGGACAGACAAACCTCAAAGGATCCTGGGCTGCCTGGAGGCAATAAATACAGTCCGTTATTTCTGTCACCATCCAGGTTGGGTGGCAATTACTGTGGTGATAACAGTGGAGTTTTGAGCTCTCTTAAAAGAGAAGTATGTTTTTTTTTTTTGGCTATTTATATTTACCTCGGTGGATGGAGCATCAGACCGATGCTCCATCTGTCCCCCGCCGTCTGTGCACTGAGAACCGAGCCACCGAACATCGCCGATGGCTTGGTTCTCACAGATCCCTGAGAGGAAAGCTGCTGACTGTCAGTCAGCGTCTTTCCTCTCTGCTTCTCCACGCTCATTGGAGCGCTGAGCCGTGGAGAGGCAGGAAGAGGCTGTCTCAGTTGCTCGCTGAGCCGCTGAGACTGCCAGCAATCAGGGCAGCTGGCGGATTCCGACTTGGGAAGTCGTGATGATGCGCTGCCCCGACTGATGGCAGTGACGTCAGCCGAGAGCGGACTTCAGACCGCTCTCCGCTGAAAACGGGTCACAGGAGTGCAAAACGAATTGCACTCCTGTGACACAGAGGAGAAGCCCGGCCGAAAAAGCTCAGGCTGGACTTCTCCTTTAACTTAATGTTTTTTATTTTTGTGTCGAACTAAAATTCTAATACTTTTTTTTTACTTCACAATTTTTGCAAACATACGAGTGATTTGCTGTCCCAGGACTCAATCCTCCTCCTTTTGCAGCACAGGCTTGGGACCGGACATAGCGGAGTTAAATGGATGGAATTTTCGGCTTCTGAACAGCTATTGCCATTTCTGATATAGATACAGACCCAGTGGTATGTTTGGTTGACCCCCGTATCAGACACCCTCCCTCTCTTTCTGCTTATTCCTCTATTCTTTCCTATCCTCCTTTTCTGTTCTCCGCATTTCTTGGAAAAGGTGGCCTTGATGGTAATTTTAAATCAGACCCCATTTTCGTAGGTGTCATATGGAAATGTGCTTTTCCCTTATAATCTGTCAAGCCTGCTTGGGTGCTTGGCTTGCCTTATTCCATCCTTTTAACTGTCCCTAATTAATATAGCCGCCCATGTGGTCAATAAAGCTCGCGGGAGTGGAAAATGGTCAATGTCTCTGTATAGTCCTTTTCTCTGAGTCCTTTTCACGCTGAGTGTTACACCCTGATGATGATGATATTCTCAGCTATTGCACATACTATCTTGGTTATGGTATGAAGCTCAAATGTCTTGCATTACTGTTATTACTGTTGTTGTGCCATATCTTTTGATAAAACTTTAGTCTTTAAAAATTCTTATACTTTCTAAAGCTTTGTGGAGCTCTCATCATTCTGATGTTCTACAGACTGTTTCAGGAACCCCCCAAGATAACACCATTGAGGGATGCCTCTAGAATTTTAAATATGACTTCTGTCTTCAGCCTGGGGTCCAATGCTCCACCAACATGTACACTATATTACCAAAAGTATTGAGACACCTGCCTTTACACGCACAAGAACTTTAATGGCATCCCAGTCTTAGTCCGTAGGGTTCAATATTGAATTGGCCCACCCTTTGCACCTATAACAGCTTCAACTTTTCTGGGAAGACTGTCCACAAGGTTTAGGAGAGTGTCTATGGGAATGTTTGACCATTCTTCCAGAAGCGCATTTGTGAGGTCAGGCACTGACGTTGGACGAAAAGGCCTGGCTCCTAGTCTCCGCTCTAATTCATCCCAAAGATGTTCTATCGGGTTAAGGTCAGGACTCTGTGCAGGCCAGTCAAGTTCCTCCATCCCAAACTCGCTCAGCCATGTCTTTATGGACCTTGCTTTGTGCACTGGTGCGCAGTCATGTTGGAACAGGAAGGGGTCATCCCCAAACTGTTCCCACAAAGTTTGGAGCATGAAATTGTCCAAAATGTCTTGGTATGCTGATGCCTTAAGAGTTCCCTTCACTGGAACTAAGGGGCCAAGCCCAACCCCTGAAAAACAACCCCACGCCATAATCCTCCCTCCACCAAATGATTTGGACCAGTGCACAAAGCAAGGTCTATAAGGACGTGGTTAAACGAGTTTGGGGTGGAGAAACGTGACTGGCCTGCACAGAATCCTGACCTCAACCCGAAAGAACACCTTTGGGATGAATTTGAGCAGAGACTGCGAGCCAGGCCTTCTTGTCCACATCAGTGCCTGACCTTACAAATGCGCTTCTGGAAGAGTGGTGAAACATTCCCATAAACACACTCCTAAACCTTGTGGGCAGCCTTCCCAGAAGAGTTGAAGCTGTTATAGCTACATAGGGTGGGCCAACTCAATATTGAACCCTACAGACTAATGATACACATGATCGAAATTTCCGACAACAAATGTTTGAGAGCAGGTTCTCTGAATCATTGTACATCATTTTTCTCGTCTTGTCGTAGTGTTGTACGTCTCCGCGTTCTTGACCATCGGAATTTCCGAGCAACATTTGTGCGACCGTGTGTAGGCAAGACAAGTTTGAGCGAACATCCGTCGGAAAAAAAACCACGGTTTTGTTGTCGGAAATTCCGATGGTGTGTACGCGGCATAAGACTGGGATGCCATTAAAGTTCATGTGCGTGTAAGGGCAGGCGTCCCAATAATTTTAGTAATATAGTGTATCTTTCATACATGGGGGACACACAATTAATGTCTTAAAGAGGAAGTAAACCCTGATGGGTTTTACTTCCTCTTTTGCTCCGTACAAAGCCTTAAAATTAAAAGAATAATGCATGCATACTAGCCCATTATGTGACTCTTACCTGCAAACGAAGCCCACACTGTCCCCTGTGCAGGAAGTGTCCATCTTCGCCCCTCTTCCTTCCGGGGCCGTGTCTGACTGAAGCCACGTGACGCATGCGCGCGAGAGCCGCCTGTCACGGCACACGCTAGGGAAGAAACGTCACGGAGGTCTGTTTCTTCACAGCGCATGCCTTGATGACGACATTGGCGCACTATAAGTGAAATAACTCCTAAACGGCGCACGTTTAGGAGATATTTCCACTATCTATAGGTAAGCCTTATTGTAGGCATGCCTATAGATAAAAGACAAACAAAACGGTTTACTGCCACTTTAATTGCTGCTGCACTGCCATATCTCTTCAACTTGCCCCCAACCCCACCAATTATTTTCTAAAGCTTTGTGGAACTTGCATCCTTCTAATGTTCTATAGACTGTTTCAGGAACCCTCTGAGATAGCACCAATGAGAGATGCCTCTATTTACATTTCCGGATTTCTGCCTTTAGTTTGGGATCCAGTGAACCTTTCATGCACGGAGGACACACAACCTTGTGTATTAATTGTTTGCTGCAGCGCCATATCTGGTCAACTTGCCTCGTCCCACCAATATCCATAATCTAGAGCTGCCATAGGAAAGATCCATTCATACAATGAATGAACACATAATGCAGAGTGCAGGGGAGTAAAGAGAGTCCTCTGACCACTCAGAGATTTCCTCCACATTCACAATGGAGGACATTAGTGAACACCACCAATGATGATCTGACAAAAGGAAGCCCAATGGACTGGTCTTTAAAAGGGACCACTACCTCCAGTCTAATGGCTGCTGGGAGTCACACCTGTTATACCCCAACCAATCTGCTATTTGCTGCTGCAGGATGATAACATTTTTATATTTTAAATCATTTAACCCAAAACAGACATGTCAGTGCTTTGTGTTCCACCTTCCACTCCTGTAAGTCTGGCGTTCCCCCAGTGACATGTCTGTCAGCCTCCCATATTCCCTTTTCTCTGCTGACAGTTTGTGGGATCCGTGCACTCTGGAGGTTGCAGCTGGCGAAGAATCTACTGTATCTCCCACTGTATATTCCTGCGGCTATTATACAACCACAGAAGAGGAAACTGATCCGTCGTACTTTCATCCCTTCCAGAGGCGTAACTAGACCCCTTATGCCGCGTACACACGATCGTGATTCACGGCGGTGAAAACACCGCCGTGAATCACGGCATGAAAAAAAATGAAAAACGAGGGAACGGCATGTTCCCCCACACACGACCGTTTTTCCCGTCATTTTTTTCTTTGACGAGAAAAACGACCGTCTGTGGGCTCCACGGCAGTGTCTCCCTATGGGAAAACTGCCGCGGAAAAAAATGATGGAAAAAACGATGAGAAAATTTAGAACATGTTCTAATTTTTCTCGTCGTTTTTCCTGCCGTTTTTCTCAACGAGAAAAACGGCATAAAGCCCACAGACGATCGTTTTTCTCGGCGAAAAAAAAATAATTCATTTTTCCCGACGGGAAAAATGATCGTATGTACGCGGCATTAGGGCCCTCCTGACTGCCGAGGACCTTTCCATCAGTCCCGGCGACCTTCCCACTGATCCCAGGACACCCTTTTTTTCTTACTACCAGGGACCCTTGCAACCCTGGTAGTTCCGCCACGGATTCCTTCCACATCATTTGGCCTGGCCTGTTTATAAAGGGGGCGTGATCCACCTGATGTCTTCTGGTTTCAGCCATTCTGAATTTGCTGTCACTTCACCAAAACTGTTGGGGGGGGGGGGGGGGTTCCGGGTTATTAGTATTATTTGGGGTGATTTATCTATTGATAGATATCTTAAATTGTCTTTTCTCAACATTTTCAACACAAGAACCCCTGAAATAACTTTCTGGTCTCAGGGAACCCCTGATAAAAATTACTATAATATCTACAAATCATAATACAATAGTGTGATGGTCGGTGGCAAGAATGAGCCTTACACTTGTGGTGATTGGGAAGTATTACCCCTGTAGCACCCTGCTCCCAATGAGTGGGCGCTATATGTTGAAATTTAGTTGTCTGGGTGTTAGTTTAACCCAGAGAGATTGTTTATTCAAATTGTGGCACTGTTTCAGTTCAGTTGGTTGCATGATTTTTCCCCCACCGGTGGGTGTCGCTGTCACCGCTGGTCAGGGTTGGAAAGGCAACAGGCTGGACGTATTGGGTACCTCTTTCCCAGCAGCAGCCCAGGGGGCGTGGTGAACCTGCTGTGCATGCTGGGGGAGTGAATTTAAGTGACAGACGCCATTAGGGTGGGGGAGAATCCGGAGGAGAATTGGGGGTCGTCTTCTTCGATCCTCACCTGAGGGCCCTCCTGGTCTCAGGGATGTGTTGGCAGTTCCCGCCTCGGGGCCACGTTGGCCTGAGGCCTCGCAACTGAGATGTAGGCCCAGGAGTTGCTGGGGCCTACTGATCCAGGGATGATCCTGTGTCGCCTTGCTTGGTGGAAGGGACCGAGCAATTGAGGACTCAATTGGAGGATGCACCCGGATCCCAAAAATCTACCTCACAGTGCTGAAAGATTCTGGCACTGAGAGCTGTGTTCTTTCTGAGGGAGATAACCCAGTGAGGGGTTATGCAAGTCTGTGGCAGAGACTATTCTATTGATCGAGCTTCGCACCGGCTGCTAGGCCAGTGAGATTGGGCCTATCCGGTGGTGGCTAAGTCCAGCGTGGAGACAGTCGCTCCTCCTAGACCTAGGAAGTTTCCGGGATTGGCAAGTAAGATACCTGAGTCCTCCCCATTTTTTATTCAAATAAAACCCTTGAAAGAGACTGTGTGTTGGTGCAGACATTTCTTATGGATAGACTCTTCAAGGAGAACCCCTGAGCCGAACATTTGGAACAGTAAGGTAACGTGCAAAGACCCACAACTAAACCAGCAGCTCCTACGGGGGTACCGCTACACCCCCTTACAGATAGCTAAAAAGTTTGTTGGTGTCAGTGGGAACTTATCTTAGAGGCAGAAATTGCTCAAGGAACCCCTTGCAACTTCTGGAGGAATCCTAGTTGAGAAATCCTGTCTTAGATGGTTATGAATGAGACCCTAAACCAGTAGTTTCCAAACTGTGGCTCGGGAGCTGAATGTGGCCCTTTGCTTGCCGTTATCTGACCCTTGGGGTACGATTCCTCCCATAATTATGAGGAATTATTCTTCCTACTGACACCACCAAAAGGCAACAATTCCTGCACTGACATCAACAAGGGGCACTATTCTTTCCACTGACACCATTGATGGGGCACTTTTCCTCCCACTGACACTAATTTAAGGGCACTATTCTTTCCACTGACGCCAACAATGGGGCACTACTCTTACCACCTATATCAACAATGGGGCACTATTCCTCCTACTGACACCAATGATAGGGCACTATTCCTCCCACTGACACCAATGGTGGGACACTATTCCTTCCACTGACACCAAAGATGGGGCATTATTCTTCCCACTGACACCAATGATGGGGTACTATTCCTCCCATTGACATCAACAATGGGGCACTATTCCTCCCACTAACACCAAAAATGGGGCACTATTTCTCCTACTGACACCAATGATGGGGCACTATTCCTCCCACTGACAACAAAAATGGTGCACTATTGCTCCCACTGATACCAATGATGAAGTACTGATCCTCCCACTGACACCAATGATTCAGCACTAATATTTCCCCTAATACCCAAGAGGGGACATACTGGACACAGTCCGGCCCCTCTTAAATCTGAAGTACAGTAAACAGTCCCTTTTGTTTAGAAAGTTTGGAGAACCCTGCCCCAAATCAATGTTTCTCACCCAGGGTTCCTCCTGAGGTTTCTAGGGATTCCTTGAGTAGTGACCACCAATGTAAGGGTCATTATTACGGTCTCCAAGGGGTGGAGAATCGAGTGTGACAAATCCAGGTTGTATGTGGAGCACCAAAATAAATTTGGATGGATCTACTTTATTATAAAGATAAAGTCAACTTATTTGGTGGGGTTTAAACTCACCGCTTCATTAGGGCTGTAAAAAATATAACAGCAGTATTTTTTATTTTTTTTTAAAAGCCCACGGCGTGTGAAACACACCCAAAAACTCCACCCGGTGCCAAAAAAAGTGCACACACATAAAGAGTGACACAAAACGTCCAACGGGTGTTACACTTGTCCTCCACTAGGAAGGACCTTACCCTGATCCCCCAGGGCGTTAGGCTCCTGACGGGGACTGAGGTACATCACGCGGTCCGACTGGCCGAAACCAGACGGACCCCTTTCTCTGGAGGGTCTGCCGAAACAGACCCACCCAAGTAATAGGTGGGGCTCCCCCGAAGGGAGACCCCATGAGAGTACAGCCTTCTCTTTAGTCTTAAATGCTTACTCCGATTTTACTGCACACTACGCTTCTTAGAAGCCGCAGCAAGTCACACAGAGCCTGTCTCATTTCCCGGCTGGAGGATGCCCTGCATCATTTAGCGCTTTCCTCCCAGCCTGAAGGTCACAGACTGCCTGTTTCATTATTAGATTTCAATTATAAAGGGGCAGCATCACATGTACCTAGAGCGGTTGGCATGCTAATGCAGTCTTCCTAGATACACTCACTTGTTCAGACTAACACCCACTCATCAAAGTATTTTGATATTTGCATAACTCCTCCTAGGAGCCAAGCCATTGCTTGCATCAAGGGTGAGAGCTCTTGACTAGAGTACTGAGGCAGGGTGCTCTGATGTTTTAGAAAGCTATGTACAGCACCCTGCTGACCCCTCACATTTGTATTCAGCCCCCCGGAGTCAATACTTTGTAGAACCCCCTTTTGCTGCAATTACAGCTGCAAGTCTTTTTGGGGATGTCTCTCCCAGCTTTGCACATCTAGAGAGTGAAATTTGTTGCCCATTCTTTTTTTCAAAATAGTTTAAGCTCTGTCAGATTGGATGGAGAGCGTTTGTGAACAGCAGTTTTCAAGTCTTGCCACAGATTCTCAATTGGATTTAGGTCTGGACTTTGGCTGGGCCATTCTAATGCTGCATACACGCGATCACTTTTCTCGTCTGGAAAAATTTTATTTTTTCTCTTGGACGAGAAAAACGGCCGTGTGTAGGCTCCCCAGCATTTTTCCCGACGAGAAAAACGTCAAAAATCACGACGAGAAAAATTAGAACATGCTCTAATTTTTCTCGTCACGAATCACGGCATTTTTTTCCTCTGCAGTTTTCCCATAGGGAAACACTGCTAGGGAGCCTACACACGGCCGGTTTTCTCGACCAAGAGAAAACATGTCGTGAAAAACGGCCATGTGTAGGGGACCAAGCCGATCCTCGTTTTTCCCGTCAGGTTTCACGGCGGTGTTTTCACCGCCGTGAAACTCGATCGTGGTGTACACGGCATAACACATGAATATGCTTTGATCCTAACCATTCCATTGTAGCTCTGGCTGTATGTTTAGGATCGTTGTCCTGCTGGAAGGTGAACCTCCGCCCCAGTCTCAAGTCTTTTGCAAACTCTAAAGCCCTGTACAAACGATCGGTTTTACCGATGAAAACAGTCGGATGGACTTTTTTCATCGGACAAACCGATCGTGTGTGGGCCCCATCGGTCTTTTTTCCTTCGAAAAATAGAACATGTTTTAAATTTATCCGATGGAAAAAAAAAGATAGCAAATTACTATCGTCTGTGGGGAACTCCATCGGATAAAAAACCCACGCATGCTCAGAATCAAGTCGACGCATGCTCAGAAGCATAGAACTTAATTTTTCTGGGCTCGTCTGAGTGTTTTACTTCACGGCGTTTGGGACAATCGTTTTTTTGACTGATGGTGTGTAGGCAAGACTGATGCAAGTCAGCTTCATCGGATTTCCGATGGAAAAATCCATTGGCTTAAAATCCATAGGAAATCCGATCGTGTGTACAGGGCTTAACAGGTTTTCTTCTAAGATTGCCTTGTATTTGGCTCCATCCATCTTCCCATCAACCCTGACCAGCTGCCCTGTCCCTGCTGAAGAAAAGCATCCCCACAACATGATGCTGCCACCACCATGTTTCACGGTGGGGATGGTGTGTTCAGGGTGATGTGCAGTGTTAATTTTCCGCCACACATAGCGTTTTGCTTTTAGGCCAAAAAGTTAAATTTTGGTCTCATCTGACCAGAGCACCTTCTTCCACATGTTTGCTGTGTCCCCAACATGGCTTCTCAAAAACTGCAAATGGGGCTTCTTATGGCTTTCTTTTTGCCACTCTTAAAAGGTCAGATTTGTGGAGTGCACGACTATTAGTTGTCCTGTGGACAGATACTCCCCCCTGAGCTGTGGATCTCTGCAGCTCCTTCAGAGTTACCATGAGCCTCTTGGCTGCTTCTCTGATTAATGCTCTCCTTGCCCGGCCTGTCAGTTTAGGTGGACGGCCATGTCTTGGTAGGTTTGCAGTTGTGCCATATTCTTTCCAATTCCTGGATGATGGATTGAACAGATCTCCGTGAGATGTTCAAAGCTTGGGATATTATTTTATAACCTAACCCTGATTTAAACTTCTCCACACCTTTATCCCTGACCTGTCTGGTGTGTTCCTTGGCCTTCATGATGCTGTTTGTTCACAAAGGTTTTCTAACAAACCTCAGAGGGCTTCAAAGAACACAACACATTTCACAAATTTATTTGTAAAAAAGTTTGAAAACCATTTATCATTTTTCTTCCACTTCACAATTATGTGCCACTTTGTGTTGGTCTATCACATAAAATCCCAATAATCCCCATTTACGTTTTTGGTTGTAACATGACAAAATGTGGAAAATTTCAAAGGGTATGAATACATTTTTAAGGCACTGTATAGGCAGATTAAACCTGAGTTTTAAATACAGTAACCCAGTAATACCGCAACCCTATCTGATATTATCACCGGCCACCCCTGGAGCAAACGGGGTATGTCGTGGCCGACCCAGCACGTAGCTAAAGGCCTACTCACGCTCGATGGTCGGACTGGGGAGACTACAAGGATCTATATTATCCAGCCTGTCACCCAGCCGGCAGTTGATAGTAGATCTCAGGATCCAAAATTTAAAATTAAAAAATAAAAAATTTCTTCAGGACCAATGGGCCCCTAGGGTGCCAGGTCCTTCTCCTACACTAGGCAGAAAAAAACTGAGCTGCTGAGTGCAGGGTGAGGGGTTATAGCCAGAAGGACCGCCCCCTGGGCGGGGCTGTTAAGCTTTGGTCTAATTACATATTTTTGTATATCTAACATGTCTGCCTAGTCCTCTCCTAAGCCCTGGTTCACACTGGTGCATTTTGACATGCGATTTGGCATGCCAAATCGCATGTCAAAACTGAGATATTTGCCGCAAATTGCCGGCAATGGCACCGTCCTAATCGGTGCGACGCCGCATCTGCGGCGCTGCATCGATTTTAAAAAGTCGTTTTTTGTACTACTTTTTGTGATCTTGCCCGCAATTTACATTGACATCTGTGCAGAAACCTGCACAGATGTCTTTGTAATCGAACTGCTGAACTCGCACGGCTTCACTCCCGCAGCCCAGTGTGAACCTGGGCTAATAGATGGAACATAACCCACTTGTCAAGACTAAAGGAGCTGTGTCCATCCATGGACGAAAGAGAAATGTTATATTTTTTATAAATTATTATTACCATATATACTCGAGTATAAGCCGAGTTTTTCAGCCCTTTTTTTAAGGCTGAAAGTATACCCCTCGGCTTATACTCGAGTCAGTACCTCAAAATCGTGAAATTCCGCGGCCGGCGTCTATTGTTCAAATCTCGCGCCGTTCTCCCTGTCCCTTCGGCGATAGGCGTTTCCAGAAAACACTGTGATGAGTGTTTGCGCCTATCACGGAGGTCCTCTTGTCCGACGTCCGTGATTGGCCGAGCACTGAACACAGTGCCTGCTGGGAAACGGAGTCGGCGAATGAGAGGACCTCCGTGATAGGCGCAAACACTCAACACAGTGTTTGCTGGAAACGCCTATCACGGAAGGGACAGGGAGAACGGCGCGAGATTTGAACAATGGACGCCGCCGCGGAATTACAAGATTTTGAGGTACTGACTCGGGCACAGGGAGGCGGAATCGACACAGTAAGGGGGCACAGTGAGGTGACAGTGGGCAGTGAGATGGCAATGGGCACAGTAAGGGGGCACAGTGAGACGACAATGGGCACAGTGAGGTGACAATGGGCAGTGAGGTGGCAGAGTGAGCTGCCAATGGGCACAGTAAGGTTGGGTAATGGGCACATCCCCCCCCCCCTCGGCTTATACTCGAGTCAATACATTTTCCCAGTTTTTTTTGGTAAAAGTAGGTACCTCGGCTTATACTCGAGTCGGCTTATACTCGAGTATATACGGTAATCATTTCTAATATTGCATTAAAACAATAGCACATAATAAATAGGAGCTGTAAAGTAATAACAATACATATTACATAATAATTACTAAATCATAATGAGGTTTTTGGTAATGGTGTCTGATTCTTTATAAACCACCTTAATGAAGTGGGTGATAACCCTTGAAATGAGTTGGCTTCTTGTATATAACAATGGACTTTACACTTGAAATGTCTGTTTAAATTTTAGTGCTCCAAATACAAATCCAGTGTTCATCTGAAAAGCAGTGAAGGACAATCTCCTGCCAGCTTCACTATGAATAGACTCCAATATCCTGACACCATTTCCAGGGGCGTATTGCTGCTGAATTGGGGTCCCTTAGCTGGGCCCGGAGTGCATTAAAATCCCATCATTGCCCTCCTGGAGGAGATCCTCTGGAATTCTTAAGACAATTCCATTAACAAGGACTGCATCCTAATTGGCTGAGACAGATTCTGTATCTGTGCTAAGCTGGAGCAGTGGAAGTGGATGCCAAATGTCAGGGAACAATAGGACATTTACTATCCTGACCAGGGCCGCCATCAGGAGGGTACAGGCAGTACACCTGTAAGGGGCCCGGAGGTCCCCAGGGGCCTGGGTGGCAACCCCCCCTTTTTCTTTTTTTTTTTTGTAGGGGCCCGGAGGTCCCCAGGGCCCCGGATGGCAACCCCCCTTTTTTTTATATTTTTTATAAATAAAAAAAATGTAAACATTTTTTTTAATTTTTTTTTTTTTTTTATTCTCTTTTAAAATTTCATTATTTATTTTTTGTAAGGGGCCCAGAGGCCCGGAGGTCCCCAGGGGCCCAGATGCCAACCCCCCTTTTTTTAAAAAAAAAACATTTTTTGTAAGGGGCCCAGAAGCCCGGAGGTCCCCAGGGGCCCGGATGGCAACCCCCACTTTTTTTTTGTAAGGGGCCCTGAGGACCCCAGGGCCTCGGATGGCAACCCCCCTTTTTTTATTTATTTATTTTTTGTAAGGGGCCCAGATGGCAACTCCCTGACCTCAATAATTTGTAATTTGCGGCGGCAGCACCCCCCCGCTTCTCAATTCGTGGCACCTCCCCCGCTTCTCAATTTGCAGCAGCAGCACCCCCCCCCCCCTGGTTCTCTGCTCCAGGGGACCCATGCCTGAAGCTGTGTAAGGGGCCCCAAAATTCCTGATGGCGGCCCTGATCCTGACACTGTTATAAGGTGACAAAACACAGACTAAATGCCGGGGAACAGTGAGATGGAAACATCAGGCATCAGGAAACATAAGGGGGAGCATACCCAGGGCCGCTGATAAGGCCCTACAAATGGTCCTGTTGTATTGGGCCCAGGCCTTATTAGCTAAATAGGGGGACCTGGGGCATTTTGGCCGGGTTCCAATTGTCTCACCTCACTCAATCACCCCCATCTTATTACATCCACCCTGTCACCCAATCCCATTTCCCTCATTTTGTTACCTCCATTACCCCCATCACCTAATTTCCCTTTAATTACCTCCTTCCCATTACCTAAATTCTGTTTCTCCATTCCCCTACCTCCATTCCATTAGCCACACCCTATCACCCCCATCCTGTTCCCCCTGTCCTGTCACCCTCATTCTTTTACCCCACACTGTTACACCCATTGTGTTTCTTCCATCCTCTTGCCTCAGTCCCTTTACTATAATCCAACTACCACCATCCCAATACCTCAATCCTGTTACCATAATTTCCTTACCCATGGCCCATAACTCCCATCCTGTTACCCCTGTCCAATCGCCCTCATCCTGTTACCCCTGTCCTGTCACCTCCATTCTGGCACCCCATTCTCTTACTTCCATCCTCTTGCCCCTGTCCCCATCCAAATACTGCCATCCCAAAACCTTAGTCCTGTTACCTTTATTTCCTTACCCCTGGCCCATCACCCCCAGCCTATTTTATGTCCAATCATCCTCATCTCATTACCCAACGCTGTCACCTCCATCCTGTCACCCCATACTGTTACCCCTAGTGTTTTACCTCCATCCCATTACAATTGCCCCCTTCTATTCAAATACCTCCATCCCATTACCCCATTCTGTCACCCTATACTGTTAACTCCATTCTGTTACTTCCATCCTTTTCCCCCTATCCCCTTACCTCCATCCAACTACCACCATCCCAATGTCCTGTTACCTGTTTTCTAACCCATGGACCATAACCCCTATCCCGTTAACCCTGTCCAAGCACCCTCATCCTGTTACTACTGTCATATCACCTTCATCCTGTTACCCTACCATGTCACCTCCATTCTGTTGCCCCATACTGTTACCTCCATCTGATGACTCCTGTCCCCTTACTTATCCAAATACTCCCATCCAAAAACCACAGTCCTCTTACCCCTTTTTTTTTAACTCTAGTCCAATTACCCGCATCCCATTACCCCTCCCTGTCATCTTCCACTTACCTCATACTGTTACCTACATCCTTTTGCCCCTGTCCTCTTTCTTCCTTCGAACTACCACTACAGTATCCTAATACCCCAATCCTGTTACCTTTGTTTCCTTACCCATGGCCTATAACTCCCATCCCATCACTCTTGTCCAAGCACCCTCATCTTTTTACTGCTGTTCAATCACCCTCATCCTATTACTCTACCCTGTCACCTCCATTCTGTTGCCCCATTCGGTTACCCCCATTCTGTTACCTCCATCCCATTACTCCTGTCTCCTTCTTCCATCTAAATACCCCCATCCCAAAACCACAGTCCTCTTATATCTGTTTTCTTCCTCCCGCACCATCTCCCCCAGCCGTTACTCCTGTTTAATCACTCTTATACCATTACCCCACCACATCACCTCCATCCTTTCACCCAATACTGTTACCCTCATTCCGTTACCCCCATTCCCTAGTTCCATTCAAATACCTGCTTCCCATTACCCCATCATATCACCTCTGTATTGTTACCCCATCCTGTTACCACCATCTTGCTCTTTTCATGGGATTATTTTGGGATGCATTATGCCCCTGTACACACGGTCGGAATTTCCGATGAAAAAAGTCCGATGGAATTTTCTCATCGGATATTCTGACCGTGTGTGTGCCCCATCGCAGTTTTTCCTTTGGAAATTCAGACGGAGTTAGAAAGAGAACATGTTCTCTTTTTTTCCCGACGAAAAAAATTTCTATCGGAAATTCCGTCCGTCTGTATGGAACTCCGACGAAGAAAAAAACCACGCATGCTCAGAATCAAGTTGACGCATGCTCGAAAGCATTAAACTTAAATTTTCTCGGCTCGTCGTAGTGTTGTACGTCACCACATTATTGACGGTCGGAATTTGGTGTGACAGTGTGTATGCAAGACAGCTTGAACGGAATTCCGTCTGAAAAATCTGTCAGAGTTTATCCCGACGGAAAATCCGATCGTGTGTACAAGGCATTAGACGTCCTTTGTCCTCCCTAACATAATGTGATTGCTGATTAATGATTTCCTGGTAGGAATATTATAATGGGCGTTTTATTGTCGGATTGTTATTATGGGCAGAGCGCTTTATACGGCCCTCAGTGATTGGTAATTACAGCGCTGATTTTTATTTTCGGTTGGCCTGTGTTTTTGTTCCGGTCATCAATCAGTGATTGGATAAACAGAGTGACAGGACACAGAGGAGATTCTTGTCTTCCTCGCTGTGAAATAAGTGTTTGCTCTGTTTGCTGATTATATATTTCTCATTGCTTGATTTGCATAATTTAGGGGTAAGAGCCAATGAAAGTCCCTCTCTGGTCTATACATATGTGCGTCCTGTAGATTACTGCATACATTTTCTTGCAAAATAGCACTTACTCTTTCATTCTAGTTCTTCCCACACATCATTTGTTGAATGTAAACCCTAAATTTCATACCTCAACGTGTACAGTTGTCCTCCTTGGAGATCCTGCCAGTAGCAGCACTTCCTGTTGCAGGCCTAGTGTCTTATGGGCGTATTGATAAAAAACTTTGCATAGCTGTTTGTCTTTTACAAATGCATGTACAGTATATCACAAAAGTTAGTACACCCCTAAGTGAAAATGACCAAATTGGGCCAAAAGTGTCAATATTTTGTGTGGCCACCATTATTTTCCAGAACTGCCTTAACCCTCTTGGGCATGGAGTTCACCAGAGCTTCACAGGTTGCCACTGGAGTCCTCTTCTAATCCTCCATGATGACATCGCGGAGCTGGTGGATGTTAGAGATATTGTGCTCCTCCACCTTCCGATTGGAGATGCCCCTCAGATGCTCAATAGGGTTGAGGTCTGGAGACATGCTTGGCCAGTCCATCACCTTTACCCTCAGCTTCTTTAGCAAGGCAGTGGTCAACTTGGAGGTGTATTTGGGGTCGTTATCATGTTGGAATACTGCCCTGCAGCCCAGTCTCCGAAGGGTGGGGATCATGCTCTGATTCAGAATGTAACAGTACATGTTGGCATTCATGGTTCCCTCAATGAACTGTAGCTCCCCAGTGCCGGCAGCACTCATGCAGCCCCAGACCATGACACTCCCACCACCATGCTTGACTGTAGGCAAGACACACTTGTCTTTGTACTCCTCACCTGGTTGCCGCCACACACACGCTTGACACCATCTGAACCAAATACGTTTATCTTGGTCTCATCAGACCCCAGGACATGGTTCTAGTAATCCATGTCCTTAGTCTGCTTGTCTTCAGCAAACTGTTTGTGGGCTTTCTTGTGCATCATCTTTAGAAGAGGCTTCCTTCTGGGACGACAGCCATGCAGACCAATTTGATGCAGTGTGCGGCGTATGGTCTGTGCACTGACAGGCTGACCCCCCACCCCTTCCACCTCTGCAGCAATGCTGGCAGCACTCATACGTCTATTTCCCAAAGACAACCTCTGGATATGACGCTGAGCATGTGACCTCAACTTCTTTGGTCGACCATGGCGAGGCCTGTTCTGAGTGGAACCTGTCCTGTTAAACCGCTGTATGGTCTTGGCCACTGTGCTGCAGCTCAGTTTCAGGGTCTTGACAATCTTCTTATCGCCTAGGCCATCTTTATGTAGAGCAAAAATTCTCTTTTTCAGATCATCAGAGAGTTCTTTGCCATGAGGTGCCATGTTGAACTTCCAGTGACCAGTATAATAGAGTGAGAGCGATAACATCAAATTTAACACACCTGCTCCCCATTCACACCTGAGACCTTGTAACACTAATGAGTCACATGACACCGGGGAGGGAAAATGGCTAATTGGGCCCAATTTGGACATTTTCACTTAGGGGTGTACTCACTTTTGTTGCCAGTGGTTTAGATGATGGCTGTGTGTTGAGTTATTTTGAGGGGACAGCAAATTTGCACTTTTATACAAGCTGTACACTCACTACTTTACATTGTAGCAAAGTGTCATCTCTTCAGTGTTGTCACATGAAAAGATATAATAAAATATTTATAAAAATGTGAGGAGTGTACTCACTTTTGTGAGATACTGTACATCATTGCCCTTAGATGGTGCTGACTCTCAAAGGACATAGTTATGCTCCTCAGCACCAACTACTGGCCATAATTTGGTATTTTGTTCATTTACATATTCAAATTTTAGAGCACAAAGTCTGAGAGCATTTGATTTTGCCCTTGGTGTTGTCAGCCAGAATCTGTCAGTGTTGTTACTGGCAGGATCTCCAGGTAGGAAACTTTGCACCAGATTCGCAAAATATTATTTATTTTAAGCCCTGTACACACGATTGGATGCTTCTGAGCATGCGTCAACTTGATTCTGAGCATGCGTGGGTTTTTTCTCCGATGGAGTTCCACACAGATGATCGGAATTTGCTATCGTTTTTTTTTTCCATCGGATAAATTTAAAACATGTTCTATTTTTTCTCACCAATGGAAAAAAGACCGATGGGGCCCATACACGATCGGTTTGTCTGATGAAAAAAGTCCATCGGACTGTTTTCATCGGTAAAACCGATCATGTGTACAGGGCTTAAGACAACTGCATGCAGTGAAATCTGATTCCAAACATACTCAAATATAAAAAAGGGGGAAAAAAGAAGGGTTTTTTTGGGACTTTAAATGAGGTTCAGGGGCCGTTCAGATCCCCTCCTCCATCCCGGGTTTAGTATTCAAAAAGGAAAGTAGAGGGCGGGACTTTGTATGAGGCACACGGACACAAAGAGATAACTTTGATGGAGGACAGCTTTTAATTGGTTCAAATCGCAATACAATTTCATATTTAAATTTTATGCATTTTGCTATATATATCAATACTTTTTTATATTTCATCCGAACCAAATATTGCACAATAGTGAATAAATATTCCATCAAGGATATTTCATATATTTGCAGATACACAGTACATATCTTCCAGACATTGCAGTCGCTACCTATGCAACTTGGTAATCCACTAAAACATTTTTTTTTTTTTTTTTTTTTTTTTTAAAAGGAGACATAAGCTATCGTTTTTTTTTCCATCGGATAAATTTAAAACATGTTCTATTTTTTCTCACCAATGGAAAAAAGACCGATGGGGCCCACACACGATCGGTTTGTCTGATGAAAAAAGTCCATCGAACTGTTTTCATCGGTAAAACCGATCATGTGTACAGGGCTTAAGACAACTGCATGCAGTGAAATCTGATTCCAAACATACTAAAATATACATTCTGAGTTTAGATGTGCACTTTAATGTTATCTATCTGCATTTGGCAACAATGATTTTCGCACCTTCCACAAACCCTGAGGGCTGAGGAAAGGATTTCTCTTTCTCCAGGCATACCGATGTGCGCATCACCGACCGTGGCTGTGCCAACCTCACCATCTTCCGCAGTGCCCTGTAGTTTCATCTATTTACCCCTTTTCTGTCATGCTTGAGGTGATTGTAGCCGTATTATTACTGCACTTGCAACAGAGACAATCGAGTACTGTCCGTGATACTTTTTTTTATTTCTGTCAGTAATATATGAAAGGCCAACCATTTCCAAATATACTAAAGTCATGAAGACTGTGATTGGTCTGGTACAGGAAGAGGCCGGGGATGTCATTGCTGTCATCTCCACAATTATTGGTATGTAAGCTCCATACATCAAAGCCAATATCTTACCCTCTGAGGAATTGGGGAGGACTGACAGACGGAGCAGCAATGTCAGCTAAAGGGTTAAAGTTTGCTCTGTGCCCCAAAATACCCCCCTGGGAAAATGATCATTAATCTGATCCCGGATGAGGTCCCAACAGACTGCCCCCCCCCCTCCCCCCGGACATCTGGGCAACAAATAATAGCCGCATATTGCCTGTCTGACTGACCCAATATTACTCATGTATGTAGCCTACCTACTACATACATGTATTATTTATATATTGATGCAGTATATATATATATTGAAAACAGTTATTATACAGGATGACATCACCACTCTCCAGATATAAGTTATATTATACAGGATGACATCACCGCTCTCCAGATAAGTTATATTATACAGGATGACATCACCACTCTCCAGATATAAGTTATATTATACAGGATGACATCACCACTCTCCAGATATAAGTTATATTGTACAGGAGTGACATCACTTCTGTTCAGATATAAGTTATATTATACAGGAGTGACATCACCGATCTTCAGATATAAGTTATATTATACAGGATGACATCACCGCTCTCCAGATATAAGTTATATTATACAGGATGATATCACCACTCTCCAGATATAAGTTATATTGTACAGGAGTGACATCACTTCTGTTCAGATATAAGTTATATTATACAGGAGTGACATCACCGATCTTCAGATATAAGTTATATTATACAGGATGACATCACCACTCTCCAGATATAAGTTATATTATACAGGATGACATCACCGCTCTCCAGATATAAGTTATATTGTACAGGAGTGACATCACTTCTGTTCAGATATAAGTTATATTATACAGGAGTGACATCACCGATCTTCAGATATAAGTTATATTATACAGGAGTGACATCACCGATCTCCAGTTATAAGTTATATTATACAGGAATGTCACTGCCGCTCTCCAGATATAAGGTATATTTGAGATATCACCATATACAGTTATAATGTATCCAGGAGTAGTAGATCCTCGGTCTCCAGGCTGTACTATGCAGCAATCAGAGGCGCTGGGCTCTGGATAATGTACAGAATATATACAGGAAATAACTGTGGGTGGAGGAGGGGAGGGCGGTGTATTAATAGAATGTGTGAACGTAGCAGGATTTCGGTTCAGCAGGTGGGATATGGTGGAGCGATGTCTATATCTGAACAATGGGGGCTCATTACACCAGCATCGTCCTCTGTGCCCCCCGCTGTGCTCCTATTGGTCAGTTCCTGTTGGAAATAAACACAGTATTTCCACCGCTGTTTCCGAACATCATCCTCATCCTTATTCATCATCCCTTACTGATCATTATGGAGCCCAGCTTCTCCGTCCTTATCTGTTTTGATGGATTGGAGTCACTGACCCCAAATGAGGATGCAGCAATTGAAACCAGAACCCTATCAGCACCAGTCCAGCTCACATGAGCCAGAGGATCGGTAGCCAGGCAACTAGCATTTTCAATAGGAGCGCAGTAATGAGATCCCTTGTATTCTTGGTGATCCTGCCATGGAGGTACTTGTTCAAGCACTTCCTGGTATAGGGTGGCAACGCTCTATCCCTATCTCCCAATTATGCTCCTGCATTGTCACTCTGCCTCCAAAACTACCATGATATTTACAACACGCATTACCTTACTTACCAATAATAATGGGCTCGGGCTTGTTTGGATCAAACCCACCAGGAAGCCGGCACTGCACACTGCCAATCATACGCAGCCTGTATATGTGCAGCTGCGGGTCGGGAAATGCCGCCCTCACTGTCTATGATTGCTGGTGTGCTGGCGGGTTCGATTCGAAAACACCCGAGCCCATCCATACCAACATTTCAGTCTCCAGGAATTTGTTAACCCCGCCCCCAGTCTTCCTTGGTGCCCGCCAAATTACCAAAGTGGTTTACTCATACCCGCCCACTAATTATGCAGGGACCACCTGCCCCACCCCTGAGCACTATAATAGAAGCCTTATTGAGTTATTGTACATGTGCAGCAACAGAGAAAAAAGGTGACACTTTGATCCCAGGACAGAGTCCGGGATTATTAGTACTGAGGTCCAAGATGGGGGACTGTCCCGTAAGATCCAGGACGGTTGGCAGCAATGCATTACAGTTACAGTATGTACAATGTTATCACCATCAGGTACCCCATCCTGAGAACTGCCATGCAGCCATCGCTTGAGTACATTTATATAGGAAGTGGCTGCAAAGGGACAGAAAGGAGATCAGCAGCATGCAGATCTAACAAAGGATGGGAGTAACATGGAGGCTACCATAGCTCTTTTAAAAATACCAGTTTCCTGGCTGTCACAGTGACCCTCTGGCTTCAATTGTTTGTCACTGACCCAGTTACACAGGCATGTTTGCCACCATCGGGCAACCCGCCCTGGGAAATGCCATGCAGCCATCGCTGGAGTGCATTTAGATAGAAAGTGGCAGCAAAGGGGCTGCAGGGGATCAGCAGCACTGAGATGTAACAAACGATGAAAAAAAAGAAAGGAAAAAAGACAAGACAATTGCATATAATATAATACACAGTGCACAGAGCAAACAAAATGTAATCCGGTTAGGCTACGTTTCCACTATTGCGACCCCAAAGTCACGCGGTTTAGAATGCGACTTTGAGTGCAGCCTTAATCCAACTTTACAGTCTCTGGATCAAAGTTGCATCAGAAGTCACATCAAAGTAGTACAGGAAACTTTTCAAAGTCACTGCAACTTTAGGTCGCATAGATGGAAACGGGTGACTTTTTTTGGGGGGGTTTTCTTTGTTTTTTTCATTTTCTTAGTTTGCTGTTATTCTTGTAGTTTATAATGTCAACCCCTGCAGTTGTTCAAATGACTATGACTTGATTGATGCATATACTTTGGTGCAAACTCTTCTTTATGCTGTATGTTCACACACCATTGTATCATATCTTTTGATAACAGACTGCCTTATTCTTTTTTGTACTGCAACCTTTTATCGTTTTCAATAAAAAAACTTTCAGTAATGAAATCAATGGGCTGTGACTTATCATGGGACTTTGTGACCAAAGTCGCATGACAAGTGGAAACGGAGCCTTAGGGTTTACATCTACTTAAACGGCTTGAAGCAAACCTGTTATGAAAGTAACATGGAGGCTGCCTTTGCTGAGCTCTGCTAAAATGTCCAGCTGCCTGGCTGTCATGGTGCTCCCCTGGCTTCAATGGTTTGTCAGTGACCCGGTTATGCAGGCATTGTCCTCTGTTGTCACCAGAAAGGGAACCTGCTGTTAGAAATGCCACGCAGCCCATCGCTGGAGTAGGTGTAGACGGGAAGGGGCTGCAAAGAAGCTGCAGGAGATCAGCAGCACTGAGAGGTAACAAAGGATAAAAAAAAAAAAGAAAAGAAAAAGGAAGTTTCATTCAAACAATTGACAAGTGTTTATAATACACGGTGTACAGAGAAAACTGACTCCAGTGGGAGTCGGGAAACGGCGGCGGGGGTCCGGGACGGGAAGCGTTAATAGCAGCAGATGGAAAGCGTTCATTTATTATGGGTGGAACTTGTAACCCCACCGCTCCCAGCGGACGCAGGAGGACAAGCCGGGATCTGTGTGTCGCCGGGACAGATGGGACAAAACATCATTTATGTCTTTTCCTGTCCTCGCTCCATGACACGGATCCTCCATACGCGGGAGGTCAGTGTCCCCGGGAACGCCATCTGGGTCGTGAATGTTAAATGTCCCTCCGCCGCTCGGAATATTCTTCCTCTGGTTATAGGGGGGCCCAGTGAGGGTGTTCCCATATCATTGTCTGGGATAATCGCATCAAGATCACGGACGTGCCACCTGACACAATGCAATACCCAGAGAGGCAAACGCCAACCTAATCCACTGCCACTGTATAGACCGTCATTGTACGATGCTCTATATCAGTGGTCTCCAAACTGCAGCCTGGGGGCCAGATGTGGCCCTTCATTTCCTTTTATCTGGCCCTTGGGGCACTATTTCATCCACTGATACCCACTATGGGGCATAATCCCCCCCCCCCACATGACCCCATTGAAGGGGAACACTTCCTCCCAATGACACCAACAATTGGGCCCAATGACACCAATGATGGGGCACACTTCCTCCTAATGACACCAACATTCGGGCCCAATGACACCAATAATGGGGCACACTACCGCCCAATGACACCAATGATGGGGCACACTTTCTCCCAATGACACCAATAATTGGGCCCAATGACACCAATAATGGGGCACACTACCACCCAATGACATCAATGATGGGGCACACTTCCTCCCAATGACACCAACAATTGGGCCCAATGACACCAATGATGGGGCACACTTCCTCCTAATGACACCAACATTCGGGCCCAATGACACCAATAATGGGGCACACTTCCTCCCAATGACACCAACAATTGGGCCCAATGACACCAATTATGGGGCACACTACCGCCAAATGACACCAATAATGGGGCACACTTACTCCTAATGACACCAACATTCGGGCCCAATGACACCAATAATGGGGCACACTTCCTCCCAATGACGCCAACAATTGGGCCCAATGACACCAATAATGGGGCACACTACCACCCAATGACATCAATGATGGGGCACACTTCCTCCCAATGACACCAACAATTGTGCCCAATGACACCAATTATGGGGCACACTACCGCCCAATGACACCAATGATGGGGCACACTTCTTCCCAATGACACCAATAATTGGGCCCAATGACACCAATAATGGGGCACACTACCTCCCAATGACACCAATAATTGGGCCCAATGACACCAATGATGGGGCACACTTCCTTCCAATGACACCAACAATTGGGCCCAATTACACCAATGATAGGGCACACTACCTCCCAATGACACCAATAATTGAGCCCAATTACACCAATGATGGGGCACACTTCCTCCCAATGACACCAACAATTGGGCCCAATTACACCAATGATGGGGCACACTACCTCCCAATGACACAAATAATTGGGCCCAATGACACCAATGATGGGGCACACTTCCTCCCAATGACACCAACAATTGGGCCCAATTACACCAATGATAGGGCACACTACCTCCCAATGACACCAATAATTGAGCCCAATTACACCAATGATGGGGCACACTACCTCCCAATGACACAAATAATTGGGCCCAATGACACCAATGATGGGGCGCACTACCTCCCAATGACACCAATAATTGAGCCCAATGATGGGGCACACTTCCTTCCAATGACACCAACAATTGAGCCCAATGACACCAATGATGGGGCACAATTCCTCCCACTAACACCAAAGATGGCATTGTTTTTTCCCACTGATCCACTGATGTTGGGACCTTTTCTACTCCCAATGGCCACAGTCTGCCCTCCCCCCACCCCCCTCAAAAGTCTGAAGGACAGTAAACTGGTTCTTTATTTAGAAAGTTTGGAGACCCCTGATCTATAGTAATCTCTCCATATGTAATACAATCTGACTGTACAATCTAATTTAGATCCACCAACAAACTGTGTATTGCCAGGGCCTGTCTGATTGGATAAAATTAAAGCGGTAACCCAAAAGAAAACATTTCTTATATTGCAGCTTACCAATCCCTAGATGTAATGGCTGCATTCGTTTTCTTTTTTAGGCTTTCTTTCTTCTATTTTCATCTGGTGATCCAGCCAGCAAGTCTAATGTTTTTCAAAAGAACTTACAGTTACAGGGATAAGACAAACCATTTCCCACCATCAAGGGTGCTTACAATAATCAGCTTTTTTTTTTTTTATTTATGTAAAAACTTTCTCCCAAAAGGAAAACAAAATGTTTGCTTAAACTGATTACAAAGTGTAAACTGGAGTTTGGTTTCAATTTGTTAAGCCCCGTACACACGATCGGTTTGACTGATGAAAACAGTCCGATGGATGGTTTTCATCAGACCAACCGATCGTGTATGGTACCCATCGGTCTTTTTTCCATCGGTTGGAAAAAATAGAACATGTTTTAAATTTTTCCGATGGATAAAAAACCGATGGAAATTTCCGATCGTCTATGGGCAAGTCCATCGGATCAAAAATCCACGCATGCTCAGAATCAAGTCGACGCATGCTCAGAAGCATTAAACTTCATTTTTCTCGGCTCATCGGAGTGTTTTACGTCACGGCGTTTGGGACGGTCGGATTTTTGACTGATGGTGTGTGGGCAAGACTGATGGAAGTCAGCTTCATCGGATTTCCGATGGACAAATCCATCGGACGAAAATCCATAGGTTATCCGATCGTGTGTACGGGGCTTTAGTGTAGATAAACCTGCTAACACTCCCCTCCACCCAGACTGATAATGCTGCTGTCCAAAGGTGCCCCTGTGCTCCTTCATCCAGAGTGGGGGCACTCTAATGCCGCGTACACACGATCATTTTTCGGGAAAAATAAAAAAAAAATTCTTTATCGTACATCACAGGACACAGAGCGGCATAGTCATTACTATGTGGGTTATATAGTTTACCTTCAGGTGCTGGCACTGGCAACTTCCAAACCGGAAGTACCCTCCCCTATATAAGCCCCTCCCATCCGGGAGTACCTCAGTTTTTTGCCAGTGTCTAAGGTGTTGGCCAAAGAGTAACATGTGTTTTTCACTGAGCTTGTGTACAGGTTCTTTTGGGCCTCAGTAAGCTATTCCGGATCCCACCAAAAAAGCTTCATAGCTAAACGGTCGGTACCCGGGCCTTGCAGCAGAAGAGCAAGGTTTTGCCTGTAATGCCTCTCTTAGGAGGGCTGGACCCTGGGATCCAGAGCTCTGGTCATACCCACGACCAAGATGTTTTCTGTGCAGGGTGCTATACAGGTCCAGGGGAGTGGAATCCTTGGGAACCCGGTCCCTGAAGGTTTAATTACAATGCCTGCCGTGATAGGTGAAGTTTGGGCTTTTGTGGACCAAACAAAGTCCTGCGGCGAGGAAAAGGTAAGTGGGGGCCCCCCAGGAACTTGGTTCTATTAGGGGACCCCCAAGCCTAATATGTCTTTCTGCCTGTTACCTAACGGTATTCCCGCTAAATATCTGTGCATGCCTGTAACTACTAAAAAAAATTAATAATTTTAATAGTGGTCAAGAAAAAATAAAATAAAAATAGACAGACCGCGGTACCTGTGTTAATCCACTAGAGGCCGCTGTGGAACGTTTCTTGTCATGTGGACTTTTTCTTTTCATCAGAGTCAAGTCCAGGCAGATGGTGAGTTCTCTTGTGGGAAACTGCTTCCTCTGCCATGTTGCAATGCTCGTCCATCCCCCGGCCTGCGGCAAAAGGGCCCTGTCTCCTGTCCCTAGTTTCCTTTTTCAAAAAAGAGCGCCGAAGGCGCACGTGCCCGCGCGCGTGCGCGAGCACGCGCCTCTATATATAGAGGTGAGCTGGAAAAGGGGGCGGAGCTTGGGTGATGACGCTCTGTGCGCGCCGCAGCGCTTCTGCGCATGTGCGGGCGTCCCAGCATGTTAAAAGGCACAATTATGTGTTGTGAGCTGGCTATGGAGTGCAGAGACAGAGCTGGCAACATTTAAAAAAGGCATACAGCAAGCGGTTGATACAGGCATCCCCATAGAAAGGCACATTAGTAGACACCAACTCTTTTTATAGCAGCAATTGTGCTAGACTATTGTCAGTAAGTGGTGTATTTCGGCTGGAATACCTCAGCTTTGGGCTTAGGAATATGCCGTCTAAAAACTCCGGGACTAAGAATCCCAGGAAGCATAGGGGGTCTCCATCGGGCTCTGAGGATCTTGGGCATGCTTCGGCTGCACCAATCTCCCCTGAAGAATCAGAGGTTAGTGACCGTAGAGCACCCTCAGGAGTACCTGGTACTGTGGCTGTCCTCAGTTCACCTGCTCCTGTGTATGTAACAGAGGAGGTTTTTTCCTCAGCTCTGGGAGGGCTGGAAGAGAGATTGTCAACATTGATCGCTGCTTCCCTGTCAGAGGGAAAGCGCGCCCGATCTCCATCTCCTCCCTCAGAGTACCTGTTAGCGGAGCAACAGTCCCATACAGGGATCGACCTACCTGAAGGGGATCAGGATGAGGTTGATTCTGTTGTAGAGGAATCAACAG
This sequence comes from Rana muscosa, assembly GCA_029206835.1. Taxonomy (NCBI): domain Eukaryota; kingdom Metazoa; phylum Chordata; class Amphibia; order Anura; family Ranidae; genus Rana; species Rana muscosa. The sequence continues at coordinate 257,874,663 of CM055123.1, read as the reverse complement.
TGGAAGAGCCATTCTCAGCATCACATGCTGAAAGATTATGGGTTCAGTCCCTGACTAACATGGTCCGATCAGCATTAAAATGCCCCTTGCGGAGCCATCATCCACTTCTGTCTCCTCGTTGGGGTCGCTAAAAGCTCCCCAGACTGTTTGTTCCTTTCCAATCCATCCTTTACTGGAAGGGCTCATTTACCAGGATTGGGAGCATCCTGATAAAATATTTACTCCTCCCGAGAGATTTCAGGTGGTCTATCCCATGGAGGATAAGTTCATCAAAAAATGGAGGGTCCCTACAGTGGACGCAGCCATCTCTTGTGTGAATAAATCACTGACATGTCCAGTGGATAATGTCCAAATGTTCAAGGACCCAATAGATAAAAAATTGGAGTCCTTATTAAAATCTGCTTTTGCTACAGCAGGCTTGGTGACACAACCAGCAGTGGCAGCTATTGGGGTCTGCCAAGCAGTGAAGGATCAGTTGAAACAGGTCTTAAGGGACTTGCCAGATCAGCAGGCCCTTGCCCTAGCTGATCTACCTAGAGCCTTATGCTTTGCGGTTGACGCCATAAAGGATTCAATCCATCAGGCCTCCCTCCCGCCTTACGCTGTCTGTAGTACATATGCGCAGGCTTCTATGGCTCAAAAACTGGTCTGCTGAAGCTCCCTGTAAAAAATTGCTGGTCAGCTTCCCATTTCATGGTGAACGCTTATTCGGGGAAGACCTGGACAGATATATCCAGAAAATTTCCAGCGGTAAAAGTACACTCTTGCCGGTTAAAAACAGAGTTAGAGGTCCCTCTTTTAAGAGGCCTGTTTCTCCAGTCCCTAGGACATCGGCTGTGAAACAGTTCCGACGTTCTCCTCGGTCAAATCCCGGGGGTAAAAATCAGGGACAATCGCAGGGTAACAAGAAGCCCTGGGTCAGGAGAGGTACAAAACCTCCCCCAAAGTCAAATGCATGAAGGGTTGCCCCCACTCAATCGGGTGGGGGGAAGACTTCAGTTGTTCGCAGAGACCTGGCGGGACACGATCAGAGACAGATGGGTGCTCTCCGCAGTAAGTCTGGGATACAAATTGGAGTTAAAAGACTCCCCTCCTTCCCATTTTATAAGGTCGAACGTGCCAAGGGATCCCCGGAAGAGAGGATCCCTCCTGTTGGCACTAGAACAACTATTGCTCCAAGGAGTAATTATGGAGGTCCCCCTAGAAGAATGGGGGTTCGGGTTTTACTCAAACCTCTTTACAGTCCCGAAGCCAAACGGGGACGTGAGGCCCATATTAAATCTAAAAGGGCTAAACAAATTCCTACATATCAGGACTTTCCGGATGGAGTCGATCCGATCGGTGGCCACTGCCCTACAAGGGGAGGAATGGTTAGCCTCGATCGACATCAAAGATGCTTATTTGCACATTCCCATCTTTCCAGTCCACCAAAAATTTCTACGCTTTGCAGTAGAAGGGCGCCATTTTCAGTTCAGAGCCTTACCCTTCGGTCTGGCCACAGCACCACGCGTGTTCACAAAAATTCTGGCCCCATTATTGGCCAATTTAAGAACACGAGGTGTAACGATAATGGCATATCTAGACGACTTGTTGCTGATAGACCACTCAGTGGAAAAACTAGAAGTGGTTGTTCACGAGACAATCGAGTATCTGGAATCTCACGGTTGGATTATCAACCGAGACAAGTCAGCCCTAAAACCAGTCAAAAGTCTGGAATACTTGGGGCTAAGGCTGGATTCAGACCAGAGAAAAATTTTCTTGCCTCAAGAAAAGGTGTCGTCTTTGAGAGATTTGATCCACCTAGTGGTTACAAAAAGACAGCCATCCAAACGCCTGTGCATGAGGCTGCTGGGAAAAATGGTGGCATCATTCGAAGCAGTACCCTACGGTCAATTCCATTCAAGGAATTGGCAAAGGGCTATACTGTCAGCCTGGAACAAAAAAGTTCAGGCCCTAGACTTACCAATGTCCTTGTCCCCTTCCGTTCGCAAGAGCCTCCGTTGGTGGTTGGTTCCCCAGAATCTGGAAAAAGGGAAATCCTTCAGTCCGATTTCTTGGAAGGTGGTCACTACAGATGCCAGCCTTATAGGCTGGGGAGCAGTACTGGAGCAATGGTCTCTCCAGGGCAGATGGTCGGATGCAGAAAAGGCCCTGCCCATCAATCTCTTAGAGATACGAGCAGCCCGGTATGCCCTAGTAGCATGGACATCCAAACTCCAAGGGTCCCCTGTCAGAATTCAATCGGACAATGCCACGGCAGTGGCATATATCAATCATCAGGGTGGCACCAGGAGTCGCGCAGCCCAGAGGGAAGTAAATTGCATCCTGAAATGGGCAGAAAGATATGTCCCAGCCATATCCGCGGTATTCATTCCAGGAGTGGAGAATTGGAAGGCGGACTTTCTAAGTCGCCAACAATTATGCTCAGGGGAATGGTCCCTTCACCCCGAGGTTTTCCGGACAATATGTCAGCGGTGGGGAACACCGGATGTAGATCTGCTAGCATCCAGATTCAACGCAAAGGTGGACAGGTTTGTCTCTTGGACAAGGGATCCCCTAGCTTGCGGCTCGGATGCCCTAGTGTTCCCTTGGGATCAGTTCAAGCTGATATATGCATTCCCACCGCCACAATTGTTACCTCGATTACTCCGCAGAATCAGGGTAGAAAAGAAACCAGTGATTCTGGTGGCTCCAGCGTGGCCCCGAAGAACATGGTACGCGGAGATTGTAAAAATGTTTGTGGGGAGTCCTTGGACCCTCCCACATCGTCCGGACCTGCTTTCGCAAGGACCGATATACCACCCTTCCTTACCAGCCCTAGGTTTGACGGCCTGGCTATTGAAGGCCACATTCTAAAAAAGAGAGGTCTCTCTAATCCTGTGGTATCTACTAGGGTTGTCCCGATACCGATACTAGTATCGGTATCGGGACCGATACCGAGCATTTGCGTGAGTACTTGTACTCGCGCAAATGCTCCCGATGCCTTTGCCGATACCTGGGATGGGAGAAGTCAGCGGGCGGAGTCGGCAAGCGGAGGGCGGAGCGGAGAGCAGAGTGGAGAGGAGAAGTCAGCGGGCGGAGTCGGCAAGCGGAGGGCGGAGCGGAGAGCAGAGTGGAGAGGAGAAGTCAGCGGGCGGAGTCGGCGGGCGGAGTCGGCAAGCGGAGGGCGGGAGGGGCGGAGCGGAGAGCAGAGTGGAGCGGAGAGTCCTCAGGCGGGTAAGCTTGCAGCCGCATCATGATCCATCGTCGACCGGAGCCGTCACATTAAAGGAAGTGACGCTCCGTGTTACACTGTCAGTGCTTGAAAAATGCGACGCCCATCTTGGTACACCCTGCATTCGGCCTCAATAAAGCAGCAGCGGACATCTTGTTACACCCAGCCCATGTAGTTCGAGCTGGGTGTAACAAGATGTCCGCTGCTGCTTTATTGAGGCCGAGTGCAGGGTGTACTAAGATGGGCGTCGCAGAGGCAGCATAGAAAAATAAATCCTCTCGTGCCTATAAGTGCCCACTACCTGTCAGTGCCCGCTATCTGTCAGTTCTCATTAGTGCTGCTTACTCAGTGTCACCTATTAGTGCCAGCCACCTGTCAGTACCATCTATCACTACCACCTGTCAATGCTATCAGTGCCAGCCACCTGCCATCTATTAGTGCCAGTGCCATCTATCAGTTCCAGCCCCCTGTCAGTGCCAGCCACCTGTCAGTGCCAGCCATCTGTTGGTGCCAGCCATCAGTGCCACCTGTCAGTGCCAGCTATCAGTGCCACCTGTCAGTGCCAGTCATCAGTGCCCGCCACCTGTCAGTACTCATCAGTGCTGCATATCCGTGCCACCTAATCATATCAGTGCTCATCAGTGCTGCTTAATCTGTGCCACCTATCAGTGCTGCATATCAGTGCCACCTAATCTGTATTGTGCTTGAAAACTGTCACCTGACATTAAAAAAAAGTATCGGTAATCGGTATCGGCGAGTACTTGAAAAAAAGTATCGGTACTTGTACTCGGTCTTAAAAAAGTGGTATCGGGACAACCCTAGTATCTACCATGATCAATGCCAGGAAGCCGGTATCCAGGCAGATCTACTATAGAATCTGGAAGGCGTACATCGCCTGGTGTGAGGCCAAGAAATGGCATCCACGTGAGTACGTAATAGGTAGGATTCTGGACTTCCTACAGTGGGCTGTAGATAGGAAGTTTGCCTTGAGTACTATCAAGGGTCAGATTTCGGCCTTGTCAATATTTTTTCAAAGGCCCTTGGCTTCGCATTCACTAGTCAAAGCTTTTATACAAGGAGTGATGCGTATTAGCCCTCCGGTTAATATTCCCATATGTCCATGGGACTTAAACCTGGTTCTGTCGGTTCTACAGAAACAACCATTTGAACCATTACAGCATATTTCCCTGGTTCTTCTCACCAGGAAATTGATTTTTCTAGTAGCCATTTGTTCGGCTAAAAGAGTGTCGGAATTAGCCGCTATGTCCTGTAGGGAGCCATATCTGGTTATCCATAAGGACAGAGTAGTGTTACGTCCTCATCCAGCCTTTCTTCCTAAGGTGGTATCGAGGTTTCATTTGAACCAAGATGTGGTTCTTTCTTCCTTTTTCCCCAAGCCTACTTCGGTAGAGGAAAAGTTATTACATTCTTTAGATGTAGTAAGAGCAGTTAAAGCTTATCTAAAAGCCACTGCTCAGATTCGCAGAACGGATACTTTGTTTATTCTGCCGGAAGGCCCCAGAAAGGGTCAGGCAGCGTCAAAATCTACTTTAGCCAAGTGGATTTGACAGGTCATAATGCAAGCCTATGGCTTGAAAAGGAGACCGCCTCCGTTCAAAGTTAGGGCGCACTCCACGAGAGCAGTTAGAACTTCATGGGCAGTGCATCACCAGGCCTCCCTGGCTCAAATCTGTAAGGCCGCAACATGGTCTTCAGTACACACGTTTACTAGGTTCTACCAGGTGGACGTTAGAAGTCAGGAGGATGTCGCCTTTGGGCGCAGTGTGTTGCAGGCCGCAAAAGATCCTCATGCCTGATAGCGCTCAGCTTATGTATGGTGTATCCCCCCCCCCCTCATTGGGCATTGCTTTAGGACATCCCACATAGTAATGACTATGCCGCTCTGTGTCCCGTGATGTACGAGAAAGAAAATAGGATTTTTATAACAGCTTACCTGTAAAATCCTTTTCTTGGAGTACATCACGGGACACAGAGCTCCCGCCCCTCTTTTGGGGACGCTTATTGCTTTGCTACAAAACTGAGGTGCTCCCGGATGGGAGGGGCTTATATAGGGGAGGGTACTTCCGGTTTGGAAGTTGCCAGTGCCAGCACCTGAAGGTAAACTATATAACCCACATAGTAATGACTATGCCGCTCTGTGTCCCGTGATGTACTCCAAGAAAAGGATTTTACAGGTAAGCTGTTATAAAAATCCTATTCTTTTGGACGAGAAAAACGACCGTGTGTGGGCTTTTTGTCATTTTTCCCGACAGGAAAAACAGCACTAATCACGACGAGAAAAATTAGAACATGCTCTAATTCTTCTCGTCGTGATTCCCGTCATTTTTTTCCGCGGCAGTTTTCCCATAGGGAAACACTGCCAGGGAGCCTACACACGGCCGGTTTTTTCGACCAAGAAAAAAAAATGTAATTTAAAACGGCCGTGTGTGGGGGGGAACAAGCTGTTCCTCGTTTTTCACGTCGATTTTCTCGACAGTGTTTTCACCGTCGAAAAAATAGATTGTGTGTACGCAGCATAATACAGGAGGTGTGTTACTGGCCAGATCACCAGGTGAAAACAGAGGAAAAAATGTCTACAAAAGAAAACAAATGCAGCCATCACATCTAATGATTGGTAATCTGCAATATATTACATTATTGGTTTTGGATTTAATACAGTTTTAAGTTGAATGTTTAGGCGGGTCGATATATTGTAGGGGTCTACATTCGCACAGCCGTAATGTGACTAATGTGTGCATTTCCTATGGTCATCAGCTCCATCTAGTGGTCATAGAGTGCTATTTACATGATTTATAAGCAGAACCCCATGGCTTTGGTTTATATGAAGGAGATTGTACAAAGATTGTCACATGTATAGTAAGCTTTGGATATGTTTGGGCTGACAACCGTCCCAAGTATATGGGGAGGCCTAACCTGATGATTATGGGTGGAAGTCAACCTGATCTTCAGAAGATCTACATTCTACTTGCAGACAGGGCTGCTGTTAAAAACCACAGGGCCCAGTGCAGACAACCTGACAAGGGGCCCCATACAGCCAATGCTTCAGTTATGAATAAACACAGTGAGTGATCGGTACATATCGCTCACTGTGTTTATTCAGGGAAGGAAGGGGCTGGAAAATATGACATATTTACTGGACCCTTCCCCCATTCGCCATATTGAAGGATCCTATTGTGTGTTTGCTGCTGCTGATGGGAAGGAGAGGAGGGAAGCCGGAAGCACTGTGGGGGAAGGGTGGGCGATCAGTGTGGTGTTGGGGGGGGGGGGCAATTACTGGAACCAATCCCCTGTATGGCTTTCTGTGCAGAAGCTGGAAGCCAATGGGATGGAGAGGAGAAGAAGCCAGCTTTCAGCTGCTGCAGAGAGAGCCATACAGGGTATTGGTTCCAGTAACTGCCCCCCCCCCCCCGCCATGCCAATAACCCTCCCTGCCCACATCTGATTCACCCTGCTGCCTGTGCACCCCTGCTGGCCCAGGCCCTGTACAGGAGGATCAGAGGTACCCCCTTATCTACGGCCCTGCTTGCAGATGCCAAGTGGGCCGGATTGCCTGGGACAGTCCTTTATCTTGGTCCCCAGTCTGGAAGATGCTGTGTCCTGGGTGATGCACTGTAACTGTAAGGCATTCAGTACAGTGATCAGGGGCCACAAATAGGCAGGCCCCAAATAATTAGAGTTAGGTTTTGAGTGGGCCACACTGTTAAGTGGGCGGGGCCACCCAGTCATAGGGAGGGCCTAGGGCAGATTGGGGGGTGGGGTTAACTGTGTCCCGAATACTGGGACTGAAATGTTGGTAAGTACGTTGTGTCTCCTATACATACATGAATAGGAAGTCTATGTAAAACCTGAATGAGAGAGACGTACGGGAAGGTCATTATGAAAATGGCAGACAGGTTCACGCATTTCAGTTTTCATGCATTAAATGAAGGGGATGCCATTAATAATCAGGCTTTGAGAATACAGTTGCCTGGCTGTCTCCCAGATTTTGATAATCTCTGATTCACTGACCCCGAACAAGCATGCAGCAAGTGAAGAGTGAAATCTGAACTCTTAAATCTGTATATTGTTTTTCAGGGTGATGGCCCAGAGTTCTGAGCCCAGAGGATCAGTATGACAGCCAGTAAACTGGTATTTTTAGTGGAGTTTGGCAATTCAATCCCTTTGTAGTTTCTCCCCAGACAAGTTCTGTTTATTCTGGATTCCTCTGCGCCATATGTGATGATTCTGCCGACATCAAAGAGCCCCCGAGAGCTAAAATAAGATATGTGAGAGACGGAAAGGGCCGCTGTGTGATCGCATCTCCGCCAGCTGGAGTCCCACAATCACCGATCTCCTCCACCCACAATCTTCAGGGGTTCCATTATTTCCAGGGATCGGCGGGGACAATCCAGCTAAAATGTCTGTGGTCTGTGTTATCTGCAGCACCGGAGTCTGATCAGCATTGTCGTGAGCCACCTATTAGGGCATTGACAGAGCAATTCTAATTCTGTGTAAACCTACAAAAATGTGAAAATATACAGATCAGGCTGTCCCCGGATACATTGTTGTAGTGTATACAGATTGCACTCACCCACGGATACATTGCTGCTGTATATACAGATCAGGCTGTCCCCGGATACATTGTTGTAGTGTATACAGATTAGCATAAATAGGGGGCTTTGTTAGGAGTCTCTGCACCAGAATCTGACTCCCCAGATACATATCTTGTGATCAAGTGATGGGATCGCTGTCAGTGGTCAGATGATGGGATCGCTGTCAGTGGTCAAATTATGGGATCGCTGTCAGTGGTCAGATGATGGGATCGCTGTCAGTGGTCAGATGATGGGATCGCTGTCAGTGGTCAGATGATGGGATCGCTGTCAGTGGTCAGATGATGGGATCGCTGTAAAGGGTCAGATGATGGAATCGATGTAAAGGGTCAGATGATGGAATCGATGTAAGTGGTCTCATTACAAAAATAGGAAAGTTATATTCCACATGGACAGGAAGTGGCAGTTAGGAATGGAATGTGAAATATCTTATTTACACACAGAATGAATGTTTAGCTGTACAAGAAACTGCCAGAGAGCCGCCACTTATCACCCGTCTGATCTCCCTTCTGCAGGGTTCTGAGTGATGGAGGACAGTGATAGGTCAGTGCAGGAATTCCTCTCTCATAGTAAAAAAAACAACTTAAAAAGAATAAAATCTGCTACTGAGACATTCTATGGGGTGGGGGGGCTCCTCCCCGACACAGGGGGTGGAAAGTAGGAATAGAAACTATATTAAAGGCTCACGCCACCCAAAACTGATATATTAATGCACGGGTGATGGCGACCTAAACCACCAGACAGTTTCTTATACAGATCGTGATACAAACAGGCTGCACGTCTGCTGTTTGTTTCTTGACATCCAGCAAGCTGAATTGCAGTATCACAAAATATATCTGGTAAATAGCAGTAGTGAGTTCCCAGCCCCACCCACCTGCTGCAACCCTTTTATGGGGGGGGGTCCACTCTTACTGATGGATTGGGCAATGCTAGTAGTTAATATCCCCAAAAAGGGTGGGAACATCTAGAAACCTAAATAGTGTTCTAGGTGGGAACACCTAGAACCCCCCCCCCCCCCCCCTTACCCACAGTCATTCAGTCATATAGAATATCCAGCAGGGGACAATGACTTACTTATTATGGTCAGAGAGGGAGTAGAGCTGGGAACAGGATTCTCTTATTATGGTCAGAGAGGGGGCGGAGCTGGGAACATCATTCTCTTATTATGGTCAGAGAGGGAGCAGATCTGGGAACATGATTCTCTTATTATGGTCAGAGAGGGGGCGGAGCTGGGAACATCATTCTCTTATTATGGTCAGAGAGGGTGCAGATGTGGGAACGTGATTCTCTTATTATGGTCACAGAGGGGGCGGAGCTGGGAACATGATTCTCTTATTATGGTCAGAGAGGGTACGAAGTTGGGAACACGATTTTCTTATTATGGTCAGAGAGGGGGCTGAGCTGGGAACATGATTCTCTTATTATGGTCAGAGAGGGTGCGGAGCTGGGAACATGATTCTCTTATTATGGTCAGAGAGGGAGCAGATCTGGGAACATGATTCTCTTATTATGGTCAGAGAGGGTGCGGAGCTGGGAACATGATTCTCTTATTATGGTCAGAGAGGGAGCAGATCTGGGAACATGATTCTCTTATTATGGTCAGAGAGGGTGCTGAGCTGGGAACATGATTCTCTTATTATGGTCAGAGAGGGGGCGGAGCTGGGAACATGATTCTCTTATTATGGTCAGAGAGGGAGCAGATCTGGGAACATGATTCTCTTATTATGGCCAGAGAGGGGGCGGAGCTGGGAACATGACTCTCTTATTATGGTCAGAGAGGGATCAGATCTGGGAACATCATTCTCTTATTATGGTCAGAGAGGGATCAGATCTGGGAACATGATTCTCTTATTATGGTCAGAGAGGGAGCAGATCTGGGAACATGACTCTCTTATTATGGTCAGAGAGGGGGCGGAGCTGGGAACATCATTCTCTTATTATGGTCAGAGAGGGATCAGATCTGGGAACATGATTCTCTTATTATGGTCAGAGAGGGAGCAGATGTGGGAACGTGATTCTCTTATTATGGTCACAGAGGGGGCGGAGCTGGGAACATGACTCTCTTATTATGGCCAGAGAGGGAGCAGATCTGGGAACATGATTCTCTTATTATGGTCAGAGAGGGGGCGGAGCTGGGAACATCATTCTCTTATTATGGTCAGAGAGGGTGCAGATGTGGGAACGTGATTCTCTTATTATGGTCAGAGAGGGGGCTGAGCTGGGAACATGATTCTCTTATTATGGTCAGAGAGGGTGCGGAGCTGGGAACATGATTCTCTTATTATGGTCAGAGAGGGAGCAGATCTGGGAACATGATTCTCTTATTATGGTCAGAGAGGGAGCAGATCTGGGAACATGATTCTCTTATTATGGTCAGAGAGGGAGCAGATCTGGGAACATGATTCTTATTATGGCCAGAGAGGGGGCGGAGCTGGGAACATGACTCTCTTATTATGGTCAGAGAGGGATCAGATCTGGGAACATGATTCTCTTATTATGGTCAGAGAGGGAGCAGATCTGGGAACATGACTCTCTTATTATGGTCAGAGAGGGGGCGGAGCTGGGAACATCATTCTCTTATTATGGTCAGAGAGGGATCAGATCTGGGAACATCATTCTCTTATTATGGTCAGAGAGGGATCAGATCTGGGAACATGACTCTCTTATTATGGTCAGAGAGGGGGCGGAGCTGGGAACATCATTCTCTTATTATGGTCAGAGAGGGATCAGATCTGGGAACATGATTCTCTTATTATGGTCAGAGAGGGATCAGATCTGGGAACATGATTCTCTTATTATGGTCAGAGAGGGAGCAGATGTGGGAACGTGATTCTCTTATTATGGTCACAGAGGGGGCGGAGCTGGGAACATGACTCTCTTATTATGGCCAGAGAGGGAGCAGATCTGGGAACATGATTCTCTTATTATGGTCAGAGAGGGGGCGGAGCTGGGAACATCATTCTCTTATTATGGTCAGAGAGGGAGCAGATCTGGGAACATGATTCTCTTATTATGGTCAGAGAGGGTACGAAGTTGGGAACACGATTCTCTTATTATGGTCAGAGAGGGGGCTGAGCTGGGAACATGACTCTCTTATTATGGTCAGAGAGGGAGCAGATCTGGGAACATGATTCTCTTATTATGGTCAGAGAGGGAGCAGATCTGGGAACATGACTCTCTTATGATGGTCAGAGAGGGAGCAGATCTGAGAACATGACTCTCTTATTATGGTCACAGAGGGGGCTGAGCTGGGAACATGACTCTCTTATTATGGTCAGAGAGGGAGCAGATCTGGGAACATGATTCTCTTATTATGGTCAGAGAGGGAGCAGATCTGGGAACGTGATTCTCTTATTATGGTCAGAGAGGGGGCGGAGCTGGGAACATCATTCTCTTATTATGGTCAGAGAGGGATCAGATCTGGGAACATGATTCTCTTATTATGGTCAGAGAGGGAGCAGATCTGGGAACATGATTCTCTTATTATGGTCAGAGAGGGGGCGGAGCTGGGAACATCATTCTCTTATTATGGTCAGAGAGGGATCAGATCTGGGAACATGATTCTCTTATTATGGTCAGAGAGGGATCAGATCTGGGAACATGACTCTCTTATTATGGTCAGAGAGGGAGCAGATGTGGGAACGTGATTCTCTTATTATGGTCACAGAGGGGGCGGAGCTGGGAACATGACTCTCTTATTATGGCCAGAGAGGGAGCAGATCTGGGAACATGATTCTCTTATTATGGTCAGAGAGGGGGCGGAGCTGGGAACATCATTCTCTTATTATGGTCAGAGAGGGAGCAGATCTGGGAACATGATTCTCTTATTATGGTCAGAGAGGGGGCGGAGCTGGGAACATCATTCTCTTATTATGGTCAGAGAGGGTGCAGATCTGGGAACATGATTCTCTTATTATGGTCAGAGAGGGAGCAGATCTGGGAACATGATTCTCTTATTATGGTCAGAGAGGGAGCAGATCTGGGAACATGACTCTCTTATGATGGTCAGAGAGGGAGCAGATCTGAGAACATGACTCTCTTATTATGGTCACAGAGGGGGCTGAGCTGGGAACATGACTCTCTTATTATGGTCAGAGAGGGAGCAGATCTGGGAACATGATTCTCTTATTATGGTCAGAGAGGGAGCAGATCTGGGAACGTGATTCTCTTATTATGGTCAGAGAGGGGGCGGAGCTGGGAACATCATTCTCTTATTATGGTCAGAGAGGGATCAGATCTGGGAACATGATTCTCTTATTATGGTCAGAGAGGGAGCAGATCTGGGAACATGATTCTCTTATTATGGTCAGAGAGAGGGCGGAGCTGGGAACATCATTCTCTTATTATGGTCAGAGAGGGATCAGATCTGGGAACATGATTCTCTTATTATGGTCAGAGAGGGGGCTGAGCTGGGAACAAGATTCTTTTATTATGGTCAGAGAGGGGTGGAGCTGGGAACATGACTCTCTTATTATGGTCAGAGAGGGAGCAGATCTGGGAACATGATTCTCTTATTATGGTCAGAGAGGGGGCTGAGCTGGGAACATGACTCTCTTATTATGGTCAGAGAGGGAGCAGATCTGGGAACATGATTCTCTTATTATGGTCAGAGAGGGAGCAGATCTGGGAACATGATTCTCTTATTATGGTCAGAGAGGGAGCAGATCTGGGAACATGACTCTCTTATTATGGTCAGAGAGGGAGCAGATCTGGGAACGTGATTCTCTTATTATGGTCAGAGAGGGTACGAAGTTGGGAACATGATTCTCTTATTATGGTCAGAGAGGGTACGAAGTTGGGAACACGATTCTCTTATTATGGTCACAGAGGGGGCTGAGCTGGGAACATGACTCTCTTATTATGGTCAGAGAGGGTGCGGAGCTGGGAACATGACTCTCTTATGATGGTCAGAGAGGGAGCAGATCTGGGAACATGACTCTCTTATGATGGTCAGAGAGGGAGCAGATCTGGGAACATGATTCTCTTATGATGGTCAGAGAGGGAGCAGATCTGGGAACATGACTCTCTTATTATGGTCAGAGAGGGAGCAGATCTGGGAACATGATTCTCTTATTATGGTCAGAGAGGGAGCAGATCTGGGAACATGATTCTCTTATTATGGTCAGAGAGGGAGCAGATCTGGGAACATGATTCTCTTATGATGGTCAGAGAGGGAGCAGATCTGGGAACATGATTCTCTTATTATGGTCAGAGAGGGAGCAGATCTGGGAACATGATTCTCTTATTATGGTCAGAGAGGGAGCAGATCTGGGAACATGACTCTCTTATTATGGTCAGAGAGGGAGCAGATCTGGGAACATGACTCTCTTATTATGGTCAGAGAGGGTGCGGAGCTGGGAACATGACTCTCTTATTATGGTCAGAGAGGGAGCAGATCTGGGAACATGACTCTCTTATTATGGTCAGAGAGGGAGCAGATCTGGGAACATGACTCTCTTATTATGGTCAGAGAGGGAGCAGATCTGGGAACATGATTCTCTTATTATGGTCAGAGAGGGAGCAGATCTGGGAACATGATTCTCTTATTATGGTCAGAGAGGGTGCGGAGCTGGGAACATGACTCTCTTATGATTGTCAGAGAGGGAGCAGATCTGGGAACGTGATTCTCTTAGTATGGTCAGAGAGAGAGCAGATCTGGGAACATGATTCTCTTATGATGGTCAGAGAGGGTGCGGAGCTGGGAACATGACTCTCTTATTATGGTCAGAGAGGGAGCAGATCTGGGAACATGACTCTCTTATTATGGTCAGAGAGGGAGCAGATCTGGGAACATGACTCTCTTATTATGGTCAGAGAGGGAGCAGATCTGGGAACATGATTCTCTTATTATGGTCAGAGAGGGAGCAGATCTGGGAACATGACTCTCTTATTATGGTCAGAGAGGGAGCAGATCTGGGAACATGATTCTCTTATTATGGTCAGAGAGGGAGCAGATCTGGGAACATGATTCTCTTATTATGGTCAGAGAGGGTGCGGAGCTGGGAACAGGATTCTCTTATGATGGTCAGAGAGGGGGCTGAGCTGGGAACATGACTCTCTTATTATGGTCAGAGAGGGGGCGGAGTGGGGAACATGACTCCCTTATTATGGTCTGAGAGGGGGCTGAGCTGGGAACATGTTTCTCTTATTATTGTCAGAGAGGGGGCGGAGCTGGGAACATGACTCCGTTATTATGGTCAGAGAGGGGGCGGAGCTGGGAACATGACTCTCTTATAATGGTCAGAGAGGGAGCAGATCTGGAAACATGACTCTCTTATTATAGTTAGAGAGGCTGATGAGCTGGGAACATGACTCTCTTATTATGGTCAGAGAGAGGGCGGAGCAGGGAACATGACTCCCTTATCATGGTCAGAGAGGGGGTGGAGCAGGAAAAATTACTCTCTTATTATGGTCAGAGTGTGGGTACGTACAATATATAGAATTATGACTCCCTTATCATGGTCATAAAGGGGGAGGAGCTGGGAACATGACTCTCCTATTTTGGTCAGAGAGGGTGGAGCTGGGAAAATGACTGCCTTATCATGGTAAGAGAGGGCTAGAAGCTATAGGTAAGAGGTATGGTAGAGTCACTGAGAGTGCTGGTCCCAAGAGCTGACAGTCTGTCTTTGTTCTCTGTTGCAGAGAGGGTCTCCACCTCCGCGTACTCCTCACCAGCGCGGAGTTTGGGGGATCCAGGAATTACGCCGCTCTCCCCCTCTCACATCGCTGCGGTAAGTCACTGTTTTTCTGGTTTGTCTCCATACAACTTACAGAAGATTATATAGTTATTACATTCTGGTGATTGTCCTTGGTGAGAAGCTCACAGTGTGTAATGAAAGCCATTTCAGTAGAGAAGAGGAAACTGAAGGGAATGCTGGAGGTCAGTGCAATGTGCTTTATACGGCTCCTTTTCCCTGATGGAGTACATTGGAGCGCACTACTCTATGCATAGGTCTTCCTGCCTTCCTGGGGATCAGGTCAGGATTTTTTCAGGTTGAATTCAATGGTCTTAACAATTTACATCTTTGCATGTCAGGAACTCTCGTAAATCGCGCTCTTTACCGACGCGCTGCCCTGTAGGAAACGAACGTGGGTGCCATTAATTGTTATGCGCACTCCACGCCTCAGCCCCATGGGGTTTGGCGTGGAGTGATTTTTAAAATCACGCCCTAGCGAGTAGGGTAGGCCATTGAAATTAATGGGCTGCCCAACACACAATACATAAAACGTACACATGCACCCACGCACCCACACACGGTGCCGGTCACATTACGCTATTTGGAATTGCGGGCAGAATCGCAGTGATTTTGCCTGCGATTCCAAATCGTGGCAAAACACACGACACGTGTTTAAGTACCATTATTCCTACAGACAATTCTGCTGCGAATATTGTGCAGTGCAATGGCGGCAAAGCATGCATTTTCCCTCCATTGCACCAACCAGCCGAGAAAGACCAGCCAGCAGGGCCCCCCCCCCCATAGACACAACCATAATGTTCAATTCATCCAAATGCAATCAGATTGGATGATTGACATCTCATGTCTGTCACTGAGGTCAGTTTACAGAATTTGTGAAATTTTGATTGATTGATTATTTATAATAATAAAAAAATATTTCTTCTCACAATAGCCGCAAATTATTATTATTTATTTTGTTACCTTACATGCACCTTTTGCATTCTTCCGCAGTCCCCTGCCTGAAAAAAAAGAGAATTATTGGCTGTTAGGTTAGAAGGTGTTGAAGTGGACCTGTCATCAGATATATTTTTTAACGCTCAGTACTGGGTAATACATCCAGGTATTATAACCTCTCACTGAGATCACAGTACTCCCCCTGACTATGCTTTTATCTGCTTTTCTCTCCAGAAGGGTGGCGCCATATTTGTTCAGGCATCATCCAGGGTCACCATCTACTTCTACTAGGCTGAGATGTAGATGACACAAACATGTAAATGCTGGTGCAGTTCTTGTTCACAAATGTCGGACACAATCAGCCCTCTGCTGCAGCCTCTAACTTTGTGACTTGCTACAAAGTTATAATGTATAGTCTGATCACTGGGGGGGGGGGGCAGACTGAGGAAATGCTAAAAGGTGAAGATTTTCTGACAAATGATACTGCTGCTGTATATTGTGACATGTCGGCTTGTATAATTAGTGACAGGTCCACTTTAACCGCTTGTGGACCAGCCGCCGTCATTATACTGCGGCAGGTTGGCACGGCTGCGCGAATCGCCATAGGTGTACGCGCCCGCTTTATGAGCTCTAGTGGGCGCGCACGTGGCGTGACGCCGGTGGCCGCGATCTGTCAATGTAAACAGACAGACCCCCATTCTGTCAGGGAAGTAGAGAGAGATCTGCTGTTCTTAGTATTTAGAAACAGCGATCTGTCTCCTCCTCCAGTCAGTCCCCTCCCCCCATAGTTAGAAACACACATAGGGAACACATTTAACCCCTTGATCGCCCCCTGGTGTTAACCCCTTCCCTGCCAGTGTCATTTATACAGTAATCAGTGGATATTTTTATCTTTGATCGCTGTATAAATGTCACTGGTCCCAAAAAATGTCTGATATGTTGCAGTCCCACTAAAAATCGCAGATCGCCGACATTATTAGTAAAAAAATTAAATAAAAATGTTATAAATCTATTCCCTATCTTGTAGACGCTATAACTTTTGTGCAAACCAATCAATATACGCTTATTTTACCAAAAATATGTAGAAGAATACATTTTGGCCTAAACTGATGAAGAAATTATTTTTTTTACATTTTTTTATTGGATATTTATTATAGTAAAAAATTCGTTTTTTTTAAAATTGTTTGTCTTTTTTGTTTATAGCGCAAAAAATAAAAACCGCAGAGGTGATTAAATACCACCAAAAGAAAGCGCTATTTGTGGGGAAAAAAGGACATCAATTTTGTTTGCATGACTGCGCAATTGTCAGTTAAAGCGACGCAGTGCCTTATCGCAAAAAAATGGCCTGGTCATCAAGGGGGCAAATCCTTCCAGTCCTTAAGTGGTTAATAAGGAGGAGGGGATACAGCTTGGTGATGGGGGAACGCCGTAGGGGTACAGATAGCTGGGATGGTGGTGATTTAGGGGTTAACCTCTCCTGATTCTCTCTTACAGAAGGACTCAGATGCCGGCTCAGTGGATGAACAGAACTTCTCGGTGGTGGTGGCCATTGATTTTGGCACGACTTCCAGCGGATACGCCTTCAGCTTCGCCAAGGAGCCGGAATGTATTCATATCATGAGGTAATAACTGCAGTGCAGCACCGGCGAGGGCGGGGGAGGGGGATTTGTACCATCTGCAGCCGACAGGACAGGACACAATTGGTGTCACATCACTGCTGGAGCAAAGGGAGGGGCGCCACGTGTCTGTGATTGCTCTGCGATAACTAGATGAGGATTCTTTATCATGACTTTAACATCAGCATTTAACTGTGGGCCCATTCATACTTGTGCGCTTAAAAACACGGTATGCGATTTTCAAAAATTCATATCGCATTTTAAAGCAAATTGAACACAACGGATATGCCTTTAAGATGTGTTTTGTATGCGTTTTCATCCCTGGTCACCTGAAGAAAAATTTGAATGCGACTCAAAAAATGCACCAAAAACGCACAGCAGTGATTTTTTGGTGCGTTTCCATTGACAATATTGGAAGGTGCGAAAGATCCCTTCAGTACATTCCAGAATGCCATAAGAGACTTGACGAATGGCATTCAAAAGTATTTTAAAATTTCATTTGCATTTAAAGAGTAACTCTACTTTTGTTGAGAAAAAAAAAAACATTCCCCTCTGGGTGATCGATGTACATTACAAGGATTTTACCAAACTATGTTGCAGATTCCACCTTTTGTTATTCTGAAGAAATGTGTGTTTGCTTGTCTGTGTCCATTTGCACTGTGAATCTGTATGGGGATGATTTTATAATTACCAATCAGCTTCTGCACCTGCAGGGCTCTAATGAGGAAAGTGGCAAGGCCTGAATCCCTTTAGACGTGATTTCCCATTGGAAATATCTCACCAAAAATTAAATTTTTGTTGCAGGGGATGCCTGAAATCTGATTTGTACCTTAGTGTAGACTTCTGGGAAAATCAGTGAGCCAATCACACAAGCAGGAAAGGACATATCTGGGGGGCGTTCTGTATACCAACTGTGTATACTGTGTAAACTGTGTATACTGTGTAAACTGTGTAGTCATATTGCATTTTACAGAAAACTTCAGCACTGCAGATTGAAAAGGAAAGGAAATTTTGAATAACATTCAATATGACTATTTGAATATTGAATGATATTTGCGATTTTTTTCTCCCCATGAAAGTGGAGTTACCCTTTAACATTTGGAACCAATTGAATTTCCCAAATGAAAACCGCATTCAGACTAAGTTTACACGTGTGCCAAAAACAGGCAATTGAATCCACTTTTTTAAGGCTTGGTTCACATCAGAGCAGGTGGTTCCCGCTGTGGGTCCGCACCTGTTCCCGCAGCCGCAACCACCCGCACAGAAAAACACGCTGGATTTGTGCGGGTGCCATTCATACTAATGGCACACTGCACGCACTGGAAATCGCACCCGCACTGGAAACTGTACTGCACTTGCGATTCCCATGCGGGCTGCGATTTCTGCAATGACACAGGGACCTTTTCCCTGCTATTCAGGAGGCACGGCAGCCCAATCAAATACTGTAAATGGGCTGCAATGACCATGCAAAACGCGGCGTGCAGAGCCACATATGAGTGAACCTGCCCTAAATTATGTCCATTGCAGCGGACAGTGTCATTCACATTGGCCGCCTTCATAGCACTTTGCGCTGTGTTGTGCCAAAATGTGTCCAGTATGTAGAATTTGGCTGGCTTTACGCTCCCCAAGTACCTCCATTCATGTCAACGGAAGCGTGCCACAAACACCCCTATGGCGTATGAGATTACTACCCGAGATAATACAAGAATCCATACAAAAGAAAACAAACACAGAGGGGCGTGGCAAGCATTATTCAACGCAGTTCATCAAAACTATGCGTAAAACGTGTCAATAATGCATTTTAAGGAGATAAGCATGGCAATGGGATTTCATGGCTTATAAAATTTCAAATCACGTCTAAAAGACCACTTACCATGAAGGCTCGTTTACACTTGTGATTGGGGAGCAGTAAAACCCCATGGTTGAGCTGCATTTTTTATCACCCCTTAACCGCTTCCCCTTTTGCTGCTGAGGGCCTGGGTGTACACATGCTGTGGCCATGATGCTTCGCTTTGCATCTGCAGCAGGAATGATACCCCCTGTCACGCTTACCTGCCCAGTACAACCCATACAAGTGAATGGAGCCGTGTTGCAACCGCGCACAACATGTACTATCCAGTTGTCCCGTATTTTAGGGTTTAAAGCAGACATTGAGGGGGAGGCGATACAAGACCTCCTCTCACCTGTCTGTTGCTGTCTAAAGAATTTTGTTAATTTGAGAACATTTTTCCATCCTGCTCCTTCCATTTTTCTTTTTTTTTGCCACTTTGGTTGAAAATGATCATTAACTAGACCCGATTACTTCATGCTGACCGCATAATGCATACACAGGTTGGCTTTAATGCGCAGCTGCTGCACCTATGAGTTCATGGCGGCAGGAGATTGTGAGCGGACCAAGCTCACAGCACACTGACTGAGCTGTCACCGACAAGGCTCCTGATAAGGAGCCAGCGGGATTGGTTCCTGGTCATGTGACCACAGTAATGCCGCGTACACACAATCGTTTTTAATGTCATTGAAAAAAACGGCATTTTACTCGACGTGATTTTTCGTGTTTCCTCTCAAGCCTGCCTTGCCTACACACTATCGTGGAAAAAAATGTTTGAGTAAAGCATGGTGATGTACAACACGTACGACGGCACTATAAAGGGGAAGTTCCATTCGGATGGCGCCACCCTTCATGTTAGTAAAGTTTGTTGAGAGACGATTCGCGCTTTTCAGCCTCGTGCTTTTCAGTCCGTTACAGCGTGACGAATGTGCTATCTCCATTACGAACGCTAGTTTTACCAGAACGAGCGCTCCCGTCTCATACTTGATTCTGAGCATGCGCATGTTCCAATTTTTCTCGTCGTGATTCTCTGCGTTTTTCTCGTCGGGAAAAATGCTGGAAAGCCCGCACACGATCATTTTTAATGACCATTTAAAAAAATGTCATTTTTCACGTCATTAAAAACAATCGTGTGTACACGGCATAAGACACATCTTCTAATGCACCTCGATGGGCAGCTTGTACATGGTGTCAGCGAGTCCTGGGAATGTCATTGCACAGTCTCTGCCTGTTGTGCGGCCGTGTGCATGAAGCCTAAGGAATATCTAATCCCCAAAACAACAATTTAATAAACTGACAGTCCTTAGATGTGGCTACAAGTGCATAATAATACCTGTTGATCCTGCCAGAAACCCAGTGTCCCTGTCGCTTCCTATACTGAAATCTCAAGAAGAGCTATCAGCCTAGTTCTCTCCATGGTCTACAGAACACTTCCCCTTTATGTGATTGAGATGAGGAGAATGAGAGGTGTTCTGTAGGCCCAAAACATCTCCTGTCTTTGGGGGGACAACACTGCTCCTCTATAGATACGGTACAAGGAGCGTTGTCACCCTAGAACAGGAAGTATGTTACTGGCAGGATCACCAGGTGAAAATAAAGGAAAAGAGACTGAAAAAAAGAAAACTAACTGCCTTTGCTGCTTGCCTGGCTTATCCAATTGCTTCAGTACATTATACATTACTGTCCTGGTCAGGTGGACTCTGATTCTACTTCACTGGCTGCAAGCTTGTTCTTGGCCAGGCAAGTAGCATTTTTCAGAGGTTAAGCATACTATAGCTTTGCAGGCTTTTGGCAAATTTCTAGATGGTCATTGGTCACAAAGCACTTTCCACACTATGACAGGAGGAACATTCTGATCTTGGCACAATGCAGAAACATACTGTGGAGAGGCAGAAAATGATAGGCCTCTGTGACCTTGTGATAGGTCAGTGATCACTCTGACCACACAAGGAAGCTGATTTTATCTGGTCACGGTTATGGATGGGTAGGGAAGGTGCAGTCAGTCTGGGGGAGGGTCAGACATTAGTCACAGGGGAAATGTTAGGAACAGGGATGGGGCACTCACCCACCTTTCGCTGATCGATTAAAAGCTTTTCAATGGCCCCATTGTCTGGCCATACTTCCGACTAATCAATTTCCACAGATTTATTATGTCCCTCTGGCCATTAAAGAAACAATTCATAATAAAATCTTCCACATCACCCAAACTTGCCTGCAAGGGGCGCCAACTGCCCCAGTCCAAGGCAATTTCCACAGTGGTGACCAAAGCTGCAGGTTGGCTGAAGGATGATAGAGGTGGGATATGACAGGTGCTCTTTTCTTGTGACCCCGACATGGAAAACACGAGACAATTAAAGTGAGACGCCAACAAAAACACATAAAAAAGGGCCAAAAAATATGGCAATATAATAGCAGATTCTGTTTTTTTTTAGCTTTTATTCAGCAGAAAAACTTTCAGTTTAGGATTTTATCCTAAGCTAAGAAATGTGACAGTCACATGTGTGAAAATATAGACCCTTATCCCAGTGTAGAGCTTTGTGAGTTTAGTCAGTAATAAATATTCCTGACCTGAGCAACAAAACCTTCTGTAAATCAATAGTATTATTTTGGTTAAAAAATGTCATCAATGTGCAGAGAAATGAGCTCTATCACTTAGTAAATTGACCATATGGTGGCGTAGACTGATGGGAAATTCTTACCTTGTCTGCAGGCGGTGGGAGGGCGGAGACCCCGGAGTTTCCACTCAGAAGACCCCAACCACAATACTTCTTATGCCGGACAGAAAGTTTCATAGCTTTGGGTTTGCCGCCAGAGATTTCTACCATGACCTGGACCCCAGCGAGTCCAAACACTGGCTGTACTTCGAGAAGTTCAAGATGAAACTGCACAGCAGTACCGTGAGTGGTCCATGACATGCACCCCTGTACATCTGTTCCACTTTATACCCATCTACTTCATCCATCCCCCTGTATTCCTCTACTCTTCATTCATCTCCCTGTATACCTCTACTCTTCATTCATCTCCCTGTATACCTCTACTCTTCATTCATCTCCCTGTATTCCTCTACTCTTCATTCATCTCCCATATACCTCTACTCTTCATCCATATCCCTGTATTCCTCTACTCTTCATTCATCTCCCTGTATTTCTCTACTCTTCATTCATCTCCCATATACCTCTACTCTTCATTCATCTCCCACATATTCCTCTACTCTTCATCCATCTCCCTGTATTCCTCTACTCTTCATCCATCGCCCTGTATTCCTCTACTCTTCTTCCATCTCTCTGTATTCCTATACTATTCATTCATCTCCCTGTATTCCTCTACTCTTCATCCATATTCCTGTATTCCTCTACTCTTCATCCATCTCCCATATACCTCTACTCTTCATCCATTTCCCTGTATTCCTCTACTCTTCATCCATCCCCATATACCTCTTCTCTTTATCCATCCCCGTATTCCTGTACTCATTTTGTCTCCCTGTATTCCTCTACTCTTCATCCATCCTCAAATACCTCTACTCTTCATCCATACCCATTTACCTCTCCTCTTCATCCACCCCCATATACCGTCCTCTACACTTCATCCATCCTCATATAACTCTACTCTTCATCCATCTGCATATACCTCTTCTCTTTATCCATTCACCATATACCTCTTCTTTTCATCCAGCCCCATATACCTGTACTCTTCATCCATCCCCCATATACCTCTACTCTTCATAAATACTTCAATACCACTTCAATTCATCCACCCCCCTCCTTAAGTATTTGTAATCCTCTCCCATATACCTCTACTCTTCATCCATCACATGTACTGCATCCCCCCCCCCCGAGGGAATTACTCCTTTCCAGGCCCCGCCCACTGCGCCCAAAATAGACATTGTGGCAGTTTAGATGTAAAAAGTCTTATTGTAATACAAATTATGAAGAGGAGTTATAATTTCAGATATATTATTCTGACTCTGTACACATCATAGAACAGCTTTTTCCCCCCACACACAGGATCTCACTATGGAAACCGATCTGATTGCCGCCAACGGCAAGAAAGTGAAAGCTCTGGAGATCTTCGCCTACGCGCTGCAGTACTTCAAGGAGCAGGCACTGAAGGTGAGAGGAGCCCCCCTCCATATATACCTTACTCCAATTAATAGGGGGGAAGGGGGTACCCCGGTTTCCTGGCTGCCCTATACTTTCAGGGTTGATTTACTAAAGCCAAATAGGCTGTGCACTTTGCAAGTGCAGTTGCTCCAGAGCTTAGTAAATGAGTGGAAGTTCTGCTGACTTCCATCAACCAATCATGTGCAAGCAAAAATGATGTTTATTTTCCTTGCAAGTGATTGGGTATTCCTTGGATAGTTAAGCTTTACCTCATTTACTAAGCTCTGGAGCAACTGCACGTGCAAAGTGCACAGTCTATTTGCCTTTAGTAAATCCACCCCTCTGTGTTTCTGGTCTGCAACAAGTAAGCAGTTCATGTGCTCTTGTGTTCTCTATGGCCAGGAAACTGGCGTTTTAGGTCCCTATAGTAGAACTCTTATTTTTCTCAGCATGAGCATCCTATATTCTGGGCAAAATTTAAATTTTGCAAGCGATTACATAACTTGAGTTCAGCCTGCAGGACATATTTAAAATATATATTGAAAGCTAAAATGTATTCTTTCAGTTTTGGATGGAGTATGAAATGGATAGGCCCTCTGTCCAGTTTATTTTGCCATCTGTGTACTATTGTGGAGATTTCCCTTCACTTCCTGTCCTGGAGACACAGCAGGAAGTGAGAGGAGATAACTCAAAGTTTGGGAAAATCCCTCTTAGACAATTGTCACCAGACCAGTGCCCCATCAGAAGATGTCCCTTCTATTCCTGTTCTGGTGAAAACTGTATGAGACGGTTCACACCACAATTTCTGCATTCCGGATGCGTTTCTGCATGTGAATTTTTTATGCGTTTTGCCGCGTTCCAGATACATTCCATACAGAAAAAAAGCAGCATATTCTATTTTTGTTGACTGCACTGGTGTGAACTAGAGCCATTGAAATCCATATTAACCCCTTGCCGCCGGCTCCCGCGGTCGCAAGCAGCAATCTGGAGGTTTCCATTAGCCGCCTGTCGATGTGCCGAAAGCGTGCACCGCACACGCTCTTGGCACAGCTCTATTGGCACTATTCCACGAACATATGCGGCTGCTCAGCGTCAAGGCATGGCCGCTGAGAGGCCGCATATTGGCCTGCGCTTGGCGCCAACAGGTTAAACACTTTGAATGCGTTTTTTCTGTAGAATAAAAACGCTCTGGACTGCATCTGGTGTGAACCAACCCTCAAATTTGGGATTTCCCATCACTTTCTGTCTCTGTGAAAATAGTGGACAAATAGAGAAGGTGAACATTTTTGGCTGGATATACACTTTAAAGCTGAAGTTTAATCTGCTTATATTTTGCCCTCCCTGGTTCCTGCTTTCACCATCATTAACATGCTAATAATATTTTTTTTAAATAAAATCTTTCCTTAAATACCTTATTTAAAGCGGAAGTGAAGCCTAAAAAAAAACAAAACCCTGCAAGACAAAGGCATAATGAGCTAGTATGCATAGCATACTAGCTCATTATGTAATACTCACCTCCGATCGAAGCCCCCGCAGCCATCCTCATACACCGCTCGGGCGGCTGACATCTTTCCCGGGGTTTACTTCCGGGTGTCGTGGCTCCGGCGCTGTGATTGGCCGGAACCACGATGACGTCACTCCCGTGCATGCGCGCGGGGGCCGCCAGTCACGGCATGGGCTCTTTTAGGAACGGCACGATCGCTGTTGCTAAAGTGCGCCTGCGCCGTTGTCTACGGCGCATGCACCGTAGACATTGGCGCCCGTCATTTCTGTAAATATCTCCTAAACCGTGGAGGTTTAGGAGATATTTCGAGCACCTACAGGTAAGCCTTAATGTAGGCTTACCTGTAGGTAAAAGTGTTTGTAAAGGTTTTATAACCACTTTAAGATCCAGTGATGTTATCAGTGGGTCTCTGTGCTTCTCTGTGCAATGCAGGCAGATCGTGACTGGTAGGAGGGCAGAGCAGGGTGCTGTGCACGTCCTGAAAACATCACAGCACCGTGCCTCAGTACTGATCTCAAGAGCCCACAGCCATAATTTATGCAGTGGGAAGGCTCATGGGAGGAGTTATGTAAATATTAAAATGCCTTGATGAGTAGAAGCCAGTTTGGAAAAGTGGGCGTTCCAAAGCAGGCTGTATTTGCATAAGCCTTAGGTAACAGCCACATGTAACGCTGAGCCTCTATGATTGAAAGAACTGAAATCCAATGAATGAAAGGGGCAGGCAAGGGACAGTCAGGCTGGGGAGTAAAGTGCTAGATGATGCTGGGTGTCCTCCAGCCAGGAAATGAGGTGGGCTCTGACTTGCTGCAGCTTCTAATGCACACTGTGATAAGCAATGTTTTTTAGTAATGATTCATGATGACTGTATACATATGGGAAATAAATTAAACATTGGGTTGGGGTCCACACATCATTCTAGACCTCACCCTCTCTGCTTTTCCCATAGGAGCTGAGTGACCAGGCCGGGTGTGAGATGGAGAACAGCGAAGTCCGATGGGTCATCACTGTCCCCGCCATCTGGAAGCAGCCGGCCAAGCAGTTCATGAGACAAGCAGCGTACAAGGTGAGTCCCGAATGACACTGGCTGGAGGAGATTGAGGATTGTGTGTAGCGGGGGGGGGGTCAGGACACTCTCCTGTCTATGCTGTCACCACCAGGAAAGATGAATGCCACCATGTCATGTGAAGCTTAACCGCTATATTTTATATCCAGGAGCTGGAGTCCGGTGCTCTGGCTGGGGTGTTTAACTCCCAAGGTAGTAGATATCAATAAGATGAAAGCCAACGAGTGCTCTTGTGAAAAAAAATCTTTATTGGCTACTTGTACAAAAGCATGATACAAAAGATACCAACGCGTTTCGGCTTTTGCAGCCTTCCTCTTGAGGAACCTCAAGCCGAAACGTGTTATCTTTTGTATCATGCTTTTATACATGTAGCCAATAAAAATGTTCCTTTGCAAGAGCAAGCCGAGTCGTTAGCTTTCATCTTATTGGAATCATATTTCATCCTCCCGTGAAGAGGAAATGGGTCCTGTTTGGGGTTATGATACATTACGGATTATCATAGCAGGACTTTCTGTAATAAAGCACATCCAATAAAAAAAAAAACATAATAAAAATCGAAATTCTTCATAAATTTGGGCGCATACCCCAAACCCAGAAAAACGCCAGCAATGTAAGTTGCTGTGCCTGCATCTGCTGCCTGCTCACAGTATATTTACTATGAGTGGGTCAGCCAGTGGTTAATGATAAAAGGTAGAGAAGGATACCCTTGTTATCTATTGTGATGTGTCAGGATGGTAGGAACCCCTCATAATGGGCGCAGCAGGTACACAGCAGATCATCTCAACACAGGAATGGTGGGAACTTCTCATAATGGGCACAACAGGTGTGTAGGCCTGGGAACTCATTGCAGGGATAGTGGGAACCCCTCATAATGGGCACAGTGTGTGTCCAGACCCAGGAACTTAGCACAGGGACAGTGGGAATCCCTAGTAAGAGGCACAGCGAGTGTCCAGACCCAGGAACTCAGCACCGGGATGGTGGGAACCCTTGTTATCTATTGTGATGTGTCAGGATGGTGGGAACCCCTCATAATGGGCGCAGCAGGTACACAGCAGGTCAACTCAACACAGGAATGGTGGGAACTTCTCATAATGGGCACAACAGGTGTCTAGGCCTGGAAACTCATTGCAGGGATGATGGGAACCCCTCATAATGGACACAGAGTGTGTCCAGAGGACTCCAGACCCAGGAACTCAACACAGGGATGGTGGGAACCCCTCGTAAGTGGCACAGCGGGTGTCCAGACCCATGACCTCAGCTCAGGGATTTCACCAGCAGAGCTTCTGTGCGACAGAAAAAACTGTCAGGTTAGCATCCAGCAAACACTGGAATATTAATGTCAGTTGGAGGTGGAGTGATGATCTTTTGGAATGGGGTGGATCTTTATGTCTCTGCTTCGTCTGCTCGCACTATCTCAGTATTTTTGCAGTCACAAAGCATCTGCCAACAACTTCTCTCATCTCCACCATCCAGCTTACCTATCTGACCACCATAAATAAAGTGACCATAAATGCTGATCTCAGTGATATGATCAAATTCTGCTATTTTATTGGTTGTTAATGGAGCTGCGTCTTGTCCTTCTTATGCGGTTCTCCCTTTGCCAGGAAATCTCTTAGAGGCGCTCAGCCACCCTCCAATACATTAACCCCGGTCTCAGGTGGGGGATATAAATTGATTAGCAGAGATTTATCATCCGCTGGCCGCGGAGTCTGCGAGAGACTCGTCTGTAATCTAATGTACAGACCACCATTAACAGACCATGTTTACTGGAGAATCTGGCAGATAGTGTGCGGCCCCTGGGGGCCCCTTCGGCCATCACACAGCTGCAAAGGAAGTTTCAAGGAGAGATATGATGGAGAAGGATGTACAGTGATATAATGTATATCACAGGAGGGACAAACATGGAAGATGCGGTAGTCAGGGTCATACTACGCAGCCCCCTTGTCCTAAACAGGGGTATTGGGGTTGATTTACTAAAACTGTAGAGTGCAGAATCTGGTACAGCTCTGCATGGAAACCAATCAGCTTCCAGGTTTTTTTTTGTCAAAATTTGATTGAACAAGCTGAACTTAGAAGTTGATTGGTTACCATGCAGAGCTGCATACAATTTTACTGTTCTGTAGTTAGTTTAGACTGATTGTATACTTTTTCACAATTTTTTTCCCAAAGCTTACATTTTCTTGTGATTTCTCACTGTTGCCAGTAGATGTCACTGGTCATAATATGAGATTTCACAAACGAAACTAAGTTATGAATATGTATATTGCTTTAGCCAAGCCAATCCAGTAGGGGGTTTATATCACTGGTGCATGCTGGGGGATGATATAAATATCTGGAACAGGCCACGTGCTCTCTCTCTTCCCCTGAGCTGAGGCCTAGGGAGGTGCTGCTGGATGGAACTCTGCTGTTAGGCCCAATAACCATATGCTGCAGTGGTCCTGAAGCTGTCCTGCATGGTCTGGAGGAAGCTGTGCCATGGAGGAGACCCAGGGGAGGCCCTTTGCTGGACAGAGCCAGGAAGAAGCCTGGTCCCCCAGAAGGGCCTGGTGGTGACTGACTTTGGGAACGCACGCGCTTAAAGTGTTGCTGTGTCGGCATAAAGGTTCTGATACAGTGAAGTCTGGAGAGTCTGTAAGTAATCTGCTATGCTGTCTGGGACCCCTAACCCCCACCTCCTTAACCATTCTGAAATAAGGCTCCATTCACACATAGGTGTTGTGAATCGCAGGCTGAATCGCACATCAGCGTGTTGAGGTTTCATTTATTTCAATGGCACCTAAAAACGTGGTGTGATTCTGACACGATTGTCATGCGACAAATTGTGCTGCAATCGCACAAACCAAATTTTCACGCCTCAAGTCGTCCATAAAAAGTTCTAGAACTTTTTTTGGGAGACACTTGATTTGGTTTGCGAGACTGCAACGCGATTTGTCTCGTGATAATGGCGGCAGAATTGGGGTGTCAGAAGGGTGCTGCACTACATACTGTAGATACCAACTTTCCCAGATTTTTTAGGACAGTTCCTGGGATCACAGTGTCACCCTTTTGGGAGTAAAGTTAAAATGGTCAAAGTGTGCCCCCACCATGGGCTATGAACTGCTTTAGCAGTATAGGTTGCAGGTCCTGCCCCTTTTGCACCCCCCTGTTAGTGCCCAAGGCGGCTGCCTCTTGTGCCTACCCCTCAGGCCAGCCCCGGTGGCAGGATGAGCAGGCAGGAGCAAAGCTGAGCGGAGAACTCACCGCAGTCACCAGGAGATATAAGAAAACACTGTGTGACCCAAGCCTCCACCTGTACCCCAAGTATCACCACTAGACGGAATCATCCCTCCAGACATAATGTTACATAGTGCAACAAGTCTGCTTACTTATATAACAAGTCATCACAATGATCAGAATCGATTTTTACTTTTTTTATTTTCCTCCCTTGGTGAAGAGCTTAATGGAAGCCTCTGAGCATCCCCCGAGTGGCTCCAGCATCCATTTCTCATTAGGCGCTGGAAGAGGCTTTTATTGTCCGGATTTATGCCACGTCTCCCTTTCAAAGCCTCATCTGCATCAAACAAGCCTCACATTGACAGACCCTTCCAGACAGGAGCCAAACGGGGACTAATGGCTTGTGAGAGCGTCGCAGACAATGAGCGCACTCTCTGCGCTGGAAGCTTCCCCCCCCCCCGATGTAATGCGCTCCGAGCGTGTCATGAACACAATGGGACACTTAATTCCCCAGATGTAAACAAGACAGCGCCGTTTCCACCGTCTCTGAGAATGACCCTCGACAACCTCTTACGCCAGACGCCAATTACAGGCTCAAGATTACTGCGTATTTTTTTTTTTACTTTATCCTGAAAATTGTAGAAAGGAGAGTGAAGAGGTAAATTGCTTAACTGCTAAAAGATATCAATAATAATATGGAGAAGAGTGCAAAGAGCTCCACAATAGGAGTTCACTGAGCCAGACATGGACTGCGGGGTCTGCGACTCAGGAAGCGATCTCGGCAGGATACCGCAAACGATCCCTGTCTACTGATGACATCTAAAGGTTCCTTCATACTATGTGTGGTGACCGGCAGTTTTCTACACCAACACAGGTCTCTGAAAAGGCACATAGAGAACGATTGTTTTACTTGTGTCTCATTCACACTGCAATGGAATGGAGAGGTGTGGAAATTGCAATGTCTGTATTTTCCTGCACTGCAATGGAGTTCATCTGTCGTGGTGCATACAAATGAATGAAATGTCACATTGTGACATTTCAATAAAGTTAAAAAAGAAAAAAGGTTAAAGTGGTTGTAAACCCTCACATATACCCAGTGACGTGACTGGCTTCAGGTGATACACAGAGATGGAACAAATCTCCCTACATAAGTTGTACCTGTCTATCTGCAGTCTTCTCTTTACATTCGTTCAGAGGAGCTATTGCAGCTGCAGGAGAGGTGCAAGGGCCACAAAAGATGGCCTGGGGGGTCACAGACGCTCTCCATCCAATCTGACAGAGCTTGAGCTATTTTGCAAAGAAGAATGGGCAAAAATGTCAATCTCTAGATGTGCAAAGCAGGTAGAGACATCCCCAAAAAGACACTTTTCACATACAGTATTTGTAAAAAAAATTGAAAACCATTTATCATTTTCCTACCACTTCACAATTATGTGCCACTTTGTGTTGGTCCATCACATACAGTGGGGCAAAAAAGTATTTAGTCAGCCACCAATTGTGCAAGTTCTCCCACTTAAAAAGATGAGAGAGGCCTGTAATTGTCATCATAGGTATACCTATGAGAGACAAAATGTGGAAACAAATCCAGACAATCACATTGATGGTACATCCTCTCTTGGGGAGGGGTCTGTATGGTGACAGGAGGAGGAGGAGGAGAGAGAGAAGCACGAGGAGAACCCCCTGGCAAGGACAGAAGGTTCCACTGTGAGCCATTCTACTATTCTATTGGGCTTGGAGATTTGGCGACATCATTTGATCCTGGATCTTGGATATATATGTGTGCAATGCCAGCTGGGACCCCACATCCATAGATATATATATCAAGCCTAGCTGACCCTATAGACGTATGTCCATGGGTCCATTCCATCTGGTAAGCCTCCTTTCTATGTGGTGGTGGTCATGTTACAGTCACTTGTTCCTTTGAAAGTCACTATTGTATCTTGGAAGCTTCAACACTATCCATTTTTTGAATGGTCATCAGAGACTTTTTCAGCACTTTTTGTATTTTGGACTTATTTGTACAGACTTTTCAAGACTCATTCACCTTGAGCACTACACTTGGGTGTTAATTTTTTATGCATAGCGCTACATTTTTTGTATATTATTAAATTTAAGGGCAGCCTGAGCGATAGTTTGGCTCAGGTTTTCTGTATTCTTAGCATTGGACTCTGCTCTGCTGTGGTGTTGCCTGGGTGTATAGTTCCCCTTGACCTGCGGGTGGCGCTGTCGCTCAGGTCTTGGGTTGAACCACAGGTGGCATTGTGGCGTGATTGGGTGTCCTCTCTCGGCGGCCATACAGTGGGCGTGGTCTTCCCGCTGTGCATGCCGGGAGAGGGTACATAAGGGGCAGACACCATGTGTCCGGAGAGATTGGCCGGGAGAATTCCAAGGAGGGGCCCTTGGTGGCGAGAGTTGCGCCGTTGGCCCTGCTGGCCAGGGGTGCGTGAATTGCTCGAGAAGTCTCGGGCACCTTTAGCCCGAGGCTGTAGTGTTCCAGGTAGGCCCAGTACCTTCAACTGGGTCTATAGATAAACCACTGGCGTCCCAGGGAGGGTGGCCTGCTCTGAAAGAGAGGAAACCAGGGGAGGACCTGTCCGGATGATCGGTGAAGGAAGTCACTGTTTCAGGAGAGGCCTGGTTGCCTATCAGAGGGAAGGATTCTGTGCGTTGCACAGTAGCGCCTGTGATGTGCCCCATTGGCACCTATGGTCTCTAAAGGTTGCAGGCGTTAAAGAGTTCTAGATTCAGGAACTAAAGGATTCTGTGGCAGAGGATCTCCTGTACTTGTCTTTGAAGGGGACCAATACTGAAGTAACTGTTCGTGCTCCACTCCGGCTGCTAGAACTGTGAGAGGGACCTATCTGGGTGAGCAATACCCACTCAGGCTTGAGTGGAGAATAGGGTAACTGGGTGCCGCGTGCCTGAACCCTACCCAATTCTATCTCTGTCTTCAACCTTTTCCCAATCTGTTTCAAGCAAGAAAAATAAACTCGTCTGTTGGAGTTTAAACACAGTCTGGACATTGGCCTTCTTTTGGGAGAAAGAATAGACTTTTTCCTACACTCTAGGGACGAGAACCAATGGAGGGAGGTAACTTGCTGCAGGACCCAAAAATAGTATGAACACCGCTCAACCTCTTATACCAGGAGGATATGGGCATGTGGCATGGTGTGCCTTACCCTGCGAGTGAAGGTAAGCAGGAAAAAGGGTTCATGTGCTACATTTACATCAGATTTCCGGGTGTAAAGGCGATCGGCGGATACGACTCAATGTCCGCCAGCACCCGCCGATCATCCTGCACAGAGGCAGATCGGCAGTCTGCCTATGTAAACAAGGCAGATCACGGTTCTGTCAGTAGGGAAGAAAGATAAACAAAAAAAGGCGCCACTTAGTTTAAAACTGTTACACTTTTAATAGCACATAGTATTAAAAAACTCACTTCTTAACAAACTGTAGAAGGTACATAGGGGTCCAAGCAACGATCATGTTCTGCTTGTTGGCAGTCTCAGAAGAAATTAGACATCCGTGCGTGCTGAGCGAAAGCCGGTTTAAAGTCCATATGGATGTTTCCAGGCAATCGTTTGGTGAACCAGGAGGAGGGCTGGAACGCAAACCTGGAGTCTATCTGAGATGCGACGCTCAGCGGAGTGACGTCACGACCAGCATGCAACGCGTCTGTCAGTAGGGAAGGCATGGATCCTGTGTACCCCGCGAAGCAGTGACATGGATCAATGTCTTCCCCTAGTAAAAGCACCTCCCACATAAAACACTGATTAGGCACGCAGTTAACCCTTTAATCGCCCCTCGTGTTAACCCCTTCCCAGCCAGTCTCATTAGTACAGTGCCCCAAAAAGTGTCAAAAGTGTTAGTGTCCAATTTGTCCACCGCAATATCGCAGTCCCGCTATAAGTCGCTGATCGCCGCCATTACTAGTAAAAAATAAATAACAATTTCATAAATTTATCCCATGGTTTGTAGACGCTATACCTTTTGCGCAAACCAATTAATATACACTTATTGCGATTTCTTTTTTACCAAAAATATGTAGCAGAATACATATTGCCTTAAAGCGGAGCTCCGTCGAAAAAAAAATATTAAAAGCCAGCAGCTACAAATACTGCAGCTGCTGACTTTTACTATTAGGACACTTACCTGTCCTGGAGTCCAGCGACGTCCGCAGCAGAGGACGAGCAATCGCTCGTCACTCTGCTGCCCCCACCGCCATCCTCGGTGAGGGAACCAGGAAGTGAAGCCTTGCCGTTCTGTCTGGTCCCTGTGTGTTCTGGGAGCCGAGTGTCTCCCAGAACACAACGGGTATTCTACGGGAAGGGACGTACTTCCCACAGATTTCCCGCAGAGAGGACTCCCGGAAGTGGGTGAAAATACCTGTCTTAGACATGTATCTGCACCCCCCTGAAAGGTGTCAATTGTGACACCGGAGGGGGGAGGGAGGGTTCCGATGAGTGGAAGTTCCACTTTAGGGTGGAGCTCCGCTTTAAATTTATGAAGAAATTCGTTTTTTACATTCTTATTGGATATGTTTTATAGCAAAAAGTAAAGAAAAGTTATAATTTTTTTTTTCAAAACAGTCAGTCTTGTTTTGGTTATTGATCCAAAAAAAAAAAAAAAAAATGCAGTGGTGAATACCACTAAAAGAAAGCTCTATTTGTATGAAAAACAAAGACAAAAAATGTTGTATTTGCGTACAGTGTCGCACGACCGCGCAATTCACAGTTAAAATAACGCAGTGCCGTATCGCAACAAATGGCCTGGTCATGAAGGGGGGTAAATCTTCCAGAGCTGAAGTGGGTAATTGAGACAAGTGCACACTATAGTTACATAGTTAGTCTGGTTGAAAAAAGACACAAGTCCATCTAGTTCAATCAATAGAGGGATATGCTTTGTTCATATTTCATGTGTGAGGTTTACAACCACTTGCTAACGGATGCATGACTGTTCAAACTGCACACTTTTTCATATGCGCCCCCCTCCCCTCACTTTATAGAGTTCTCCCCCCACTTCCTGCACTGTGACCTCCAATGTCTTGTGATATTGTCTCTGCGCTGCTTACTGATTTGCTTTCAGAGGTTTTTCAGCAATGATGTGGTCTGTCTATACTCATAGGTCATTGCTAAACTCTGCTGAATGCTTTCCTTATGGCTATAGTCACTGATTTAATGGCTTCAATATATTCACAAGTCGCTGAACCAGAACAAGCATGTTGACCACTCTGACAATCAGATATCACTTGCAGCATGCACCATGGGTGGTTGGGGCCAGGGACTTCCAATTAGTATTTCAAAAGGAGGTGGGAAATGCCAGTTCCCGTGTCTCTCCCAATACAGGTTTGGTTATGACCGACATTACAGAGAGAAGCCTATGGTACAGACTATGTGATGTCATAATGTCCTGCTCTAATTACTGCCCTTCTCCATTGACAGGCCGGGCTGGCATATCCTGATAACCCGGAGCAGCTCATCATTGCACTGGAACCCGAAGGGGCGTCTATCTACTGCCGAAAACTGCGCCTTCATCAGATGATCGACCTCAGCAATAAGGCCGCCATTAACGGGGTCAGCCCTACTGATCCAGGTCTGTACAGCACCATAATCACTCTTACGCAGTAACTTTATTTGGTATAGAAATGTACGCCATATCTTTAAAAACAAGTCTCCAGTTGTATCCTGTCCACAGATGTTCTGTAATGAGCTCTTCTCTTCCCTCCACTTCACCATGATCACCCTCCACTCCACCTTCACCATACCCCCAGGACACCACTAAATACCACTTAAGTGCCAGGACCAGAGCACAGGGTGAACATGCCAAATTGACCCCCCCCCAAGATGTATGAGCATTATGTGCCCCCCTGCTAAAATCCCCGCTTCCAGCACAAATCTTTGCCCAAGTTTG
Organism: Rana muscosa; assembly: GCA_029206835.1. Classification (NCBI taxonomy): domain Eukaryota; kingdom Metazoa; phylum Chordata; class Amphibia; order Anura; family Ranidae; genus Rana; species Rana muscosa. Next base: position 257,839,974 of record CM055123.1, on the reverse strand, counting down.
AATCCTCTCTCACCCCATATGCCCCCAGCACAAATCCCCCCCCCCCAAAAATAGAAAATCCTCTCAAACCCCTCAAATTTCTCCTCTGAGTACAAATCATCTTTCCCCATTCCAAATCCCCCCCTTTCCAGCACAGATTATCCTCCCCCCATCCTGGCACAAATCCCCCCAATCATCCCCACTAGCTCAAATCCCCCCCCCCCCCAAAAAATAAATAAATCTCTACCATATTACTTGTATAGCCTATGTTTCCCCTTCTAGCACAAATCCTCTTCCCCCTTCCAACACAACCCCCCCCCCCCCAATTCACCACTCCTAGCACGCCTCCCTAAATTTGCCCTCCTAGAACAGTTCTTACTCCCTTCTACCCCCAAAATTCCTCTTCTCAACACAAATACCCCCCCCCCCCCCCAAATCTCCTTGTGGTGCCTCCCGCCCCACCTCACATGATACCACAGTGCCCAGGGCAGTTTCCCCTCCTGCCCACCCCTTGTCCCTGCCCTGTACCACCTATACCCCCTCTCAACAAACCCAGGATCATCTTCCATTCTGCCTCCTTTTCCCTCATTTTTGGGTTTACATAAAATTCCCGTGCTTCAGGGCTTCTAATGCTACTGTGCTGAATGAAAAATAATCGCTAGAAATTAGCTGGTAACCCCCTTATTTTTTTAAAGGGGATTCCAGATTCAGATAAACCCCCCCCCACTGACCGACCCCCAAAACCTCCAGGTCAGGGAAGAGGCCACTAAAAGGTGTGGTAAGGAATTTGGGGGGGACACGTTTATTTATTTGTCCCCTTTAACATCCATACCAGACCTTCATCGGGGTTAAAGGTCTGGTGTGTTTTTTAAGAAGAACCCAACACTGTTTTATTTTTTATTTCGTGGACGGACGGGGAAAGCAACATTGGCATCTATACCAGACCCTCAAATATGATAAGGCTCCATTCACATCTGATCGCGGGTGGAATCGCCGCAATTACGCATGCGTTTCCAAAACGCTGAAAAATGTGGGACGTGTTTGCGATGCCATTACTTCTAACTGCACCCCAATTGCGCCATGATTTTGACGCAATTGTCAAACAGTAAATCACGCTGCAATCGCGGCAAATCGCAACGCAGAACACTGTCGCCCAAAAGAAGCTCATGTTCTTTTTTGAGCATTGTGATTGCAGCATGATTTACTGCGTGACAATTGCGCCAACGTGCCATTAGGAAGTAATGGCATCACAAATGCATCCCCGGATTTGCCGCAATTTAAAATCGCGGCCCGAATCGCAACAATTCCGCCCACGATCAGGTGTGTATGGAGCCTAAAGCCCTGTACACACGATCGGAATTCCGATGAAGCTGACTTCCATCAGTTTTGCCTTCACACCATCAGTCAAAAATCCGACCGTCCCAAACGCGGTGACGTAAAACACTCAGACGAGCCGAGAAAAATGAAGTTCAATGCTTCTGAGCATGCGTCAACTTGATTTTGAGCATGCCTGGGGTTTTTTTCCGATGGAGTTCCACACAGACTATCGGAATTTGCTATCGTTTTTTTTTCCAGCGGATAAATTTAAAACATGTTCTATTTTTTCTCACCGATGGAAAAAAGACCGATGGGGCCCATACACGATCGGTTTGTCCGATGAAAAAAGTCCATCGGACTGTTTTCATCGGTAAAACCGATCGTGTGTACAGGGCATTAGAGTTTGGTATAGATGAAGGGTTATTTGTTTACAAACAAAAGTAAGCAGCTCGGAGCTGTCGGTTTACATTTTTACTGGAAATGTAAAGTGGAATTAAACCCTCCTATCCTTTTAAGCCAAGGAACCTGCCATCTTAGCCTCTGTCTGATCTTCAACTGCCATGGTGCTGCACATGTGATCAGTTACGACACCAGACATTTGAGGGTTTGGCAGGATGGTTGAGAACACAAACAAAAGTGACAGTTCCATTCCCGACACATGCCAGGAATGTAACTGTTTTTTGAAACTGGTAAATCAATGAGTTTACTTCTGCTTTAAATGGCTTTTTTTTCTTTATGAATATCATCTTTGCAGTAGTAGGTTGTATATGTCAGATTAAAGAGGAGTTCCAGTCTGTAAAAAAAAAAAAAAAGAAAAGCCAGCAGCTACAAATACTGTCCAGGGATCCCGCGTTGTACGCATTCCTTGCCGATTCGCCAGTTGGCTTCGGATGCAGGCTCCGGCATCTGTAGTAAGGGAAACAGGAAGTGAAGCCTTGGCTTTCTGAATGGTCCTGCTGTCTTTTGGGACCTCAGTGTGTGGGGAAGAAGGAGGGGCCGGACATTATGTAGATCACCATGCGGCGATCTTACCTGGAAGTGGGAACGGGTACCTGCACCCACCCCCCCAAAAGAAGTGCCAAATGTAGCAGTGGAGGGTGCGAACAAGCGGAGCTTCCCCTTTTGGGTGGAGCTCCGCTTTAAGGGCTTCCCCTAAACGTGACCATAATGCATTTTTTAAATTATTGTCCCCTACTAATTAGATTTTCCTTTATAAATTGAGTTTGCGTTGGTACATGTTCCCAGGTTTGTGCCCAGTCCTTCATGTCATTGGTTTGACTATCCCTTGCCTATTAGCCTATTGCCACTTCAGATCCCGCACAACCCTCCACCCCACTGCACTGATAGGTGTTATTGCCATGGCAGTGCTGATATAGTGATCAGTGCCTTTGTTGATGAAGATAGCCAACAGTAAAATTAACCTTAACACTAAAGCCCCGTACACACGATCGGTTTGACTGATGAAAACCGTCCGATGGATGGTTTTCATCAGACCAACCGATCGTGTATGGTACCCATCGGTCTTTTTTCCATCGGTTGTAAAAAATAGAACTTGTTTTAAAATTTTCCGATGGATAAAAAAACGATGGGAATTTCCGATCGTCTATGGGCAAGTCCATCGGATCAAAAACTCACACATGCTCAGAATCAAGTCGACGCATGCTCAGAAGCATTAAACTTAATTTTTCTCGGCTCATCGGAGTGTTTTACGTCACCGCGTTTGGAACGGTCGGTTTTTTGACTGATGGTGTGTGGGCAAGACTGATGGAAAACAGTTTCATCGGATATCCGATGGACAAATCCATCGGATGAAAATCCATAGGTTATCCGATCGTGTGTACGGGGCTTAACTCTAACTATTCGTTGATCAACTAAGTCATGTGACTACTACAGTGCTGGAGATCACCTGGCTTTGTTAGCATTAGAGTTTCTATATTCTGCAATATCTAACACCATGGGGTTGTTTTACTAAAGGCAAAATGAGTGTGCACTTTGCAAACAAGTTGCCCTCTGCAAGTGCAGTTGCTCCAGAGCTTTGTAAATGAGGTAAGGATTCACTTTGCAAAGAATACCCAATCATGTACAAGAAAAAAAAAAAAAAAGAAGCATTTTTGCTTGCATATGATTGGATGATGAAAGTCAGCAGAGCTTCTGCTCATTTGCCAAGCTCTGGAGAAACTGCACTTTGCAAAATGCACAGTCATTTTGCCTTTAGTAAATCAACCCCCATGTTTCCAGCTAATGCCACTCCATATACAGGCAGGACAAGGTGGTGTTTGGCATTCTACACACACCAAAAGCCCCCTATGTGGCGCTTTAAGTTAATTACAGATTGCAGCATTTGATGTTGCTGGCTTTGTGGTCTCAGTTATCTTCTATCTCTGACCCCAACTGGTGATACTGAATGTGAGGACAGACAACAGGCACAGGACTGCATGTGTGATATATAAATATATATATCCTACCATGGCTCAGAGTAAAGTCTTTTTTAATAAAATTTCTAAAGCGTTGCACAAACTGTTGGTGCTGTATAAATCCTGTATAATAATAATGATAGTGAGCTGGCTCCAATCATTGTGCAGTCTCAGCTCTGGGTCCCATTAGTATGTGCAGATCGCCATCTGCTGTCCGAATAGTAAATCTACTGTTTAGCAGTAATACGGTACAAAGGTACAAATGCACTGGTATTTATACTATGTGCCTGTACCTGCAATCTGTCAATGAAAATGTCTCAGCGGTAGTAGAGAAATCATAGGTTTTAATTACATAATGAAGTCAGAAAATTAAATTAGAGATAATTTTATTGAGAGGTAACAGATTCCAGAAGGTGTCTTATTATTTATCAGATTTTGTTACTTATCTACATTGTGACCTTATTTTCCATACTCTCTTTTGCATTTTCCAAATACAATCATACCTTAGGCTCCTGTACAAGTTCTCTAAACCCTCTATGATGCGCTATCTCTGCCTTGTTACAAATCTTTAAATGTGAAGTTAAAGGACCACGCCATGAAAAATTTACATTTTAGGATCTGGCAGAAACTGTAAAGAGTGAATCAACTGCAGGTTTCTTGTATTTGCTGAAAACCTCAGTGGCCAGATGACTGAGATCTAAACAATAAGTCCGGGCTCTCACCTTGGAGACTCATCCTTTCTGCTGCAGGAAGGAGAGTTGCTTCTTGTTGCATTCTCCATTGTAAAAGATGACAATTCAGCAGGGAAGGTGAGAGCTCCTTGTAATGACCTTGGTGGCTCTTCTGCGAGCTTTGAGATCTTATTACCAGATCTTAAGATGTATGTTAAAAAAGAAATGCAGCGTCTACCGGAAACTTCAATATTGGTTTTGAATGTGCCGATTCTAATTGCGGGTGTTGTAAGTTGTGCATGCTTTAAAGTGATTCTAAAGCCCCGTACATACGGCCTGACTTTTGGCCAACAAACTTCATTTTGAGCAAGTTGGACCAACAATCCGACCGTGTGTACGTTCCATCGGACAAACTTTTTTTTTTTTTTTTTTTTTTTTCATCGGACAAATGTTGGGTCTGCAAACGGACAAACTTTTGCCCAACAAAAGTCTGATGGAGCAAAGTCCGACCGTGTGTACAGAAAACCATCAGACTTTTGTCCGATGGACAAAACAAATAATGTTACAATCAACCAACAATAGCAGAAGTTGACCAAAGGGTGGCGGTAAAGAGCAGAAAAACCACGTGATGTTGGATAAAGTTTTGGGAAAGTTTGCAGAAAAGTCAGAGCGTGTGTATGCTATGGGTGTTCCCGACCAACTCCGTTCGGACAAAAAAACACAGAAAAGTCCGATGGAAGTCCGACCGTGTGTACGAGGCTTTAAGCTTCAATTTTTGTGATTATAAATAATAAAAATGTTATACTTACCTGCTCTGTGCAATGATTTTGCATAGAGCAGCCCTGATCCTCCTCTTTTGGGATCCCCCACCCGCACTTCTTGCCCCTATTCTTTTCTAGTGCTCCATCACAAGCCGATTGCTCTGGGGCACTCAATGAAGGCTTGATCCCGACCCGTTTTGCCTGTGCCCATAAATACAGACAGCGCTGTTTGGCCCCGCCCTTCTCCCTCATCACAGGATTTAATTGACAGCAGCAGGAACCAATGGTTCCCACTGCTACCTCTCTGCCCTGTGAGGAGGGAGAGACTGGAGAGAGCTGTAGGTCTTGGGCAAAGCACTGGATCGAGACTTGGCTCGGGTAAGGGGGTGCTGGGGGGATTCTAATAACATGTTCCAGAGAATGCATTAAGATAAAAAAAACTTAAAAGAGAAGTATGTTTTTTTTCTTTGTTTATTCATACATGCCTAGGTACGTACCCTCGGCACCTCTACACTGAGAACTGAGCGATCGAACACCGCAGATCTCTCAGCTCTCACAGCCCCCCCAGCAGAGAGCTTCTGACTGTCATCCACAGCTCTCTGATCTGCCCCCTCTTCGCTCACTTGGGTGTTGGGCTGTGGAGGGGGTGGGAGCATCTGGCTCAGGCTCTCAGCGGCTCGCTGAAAGGCTGAGCCGGTTGTCGGTCCAGGGATCTGGGCGGATTCCAACTCTATGGTCGTAATGACACGGAGCCTGGACCAACACTCTAACATCAGCAGAGAGCGGACTTCAGCCCGCTCTCTACTGAAAACAGGTCACAGGAGTGCAAAACAAACTGCACTCCTGTGATCCACCAGAGAAGTACAGCCAAATTAGCTTTAGCTGTACTTCTCCTTTAAGTCTTTAGAGCCACTTTAAGTGTCAGTTAAAACTGAACTCCAGACATTCTTTCAGTCTTGCACAGTTGTAAAGGCTCCTCTCCTGGGCTCAAATTGCTTACTCTTGTTTCACTGCACACTTTGAGCGTCTCACAATGTGCATTAGAAGATGCCGCAAGCCTGATAGAGCCTGCCTCATTTCCTGGCTGGAGGACGCCCAGCTCAACTTTCTCTGGCCCGCCCTTTTTCATTCAATGGATTTTAAGTAGTTGTAAAGGCATTCTAAGGTAAAAAACCTTCAGTGTGCAGCTCCCCCCTCAGCCCCCCCTAATACTTACCTAAGCGTGATCTCGATCCAGCGATGTGCGCGAGACCCGAGGCTCTCACAGCTCTCTCCCTCTTGAGTGGCTGAGATGCAGCAGCAGGTGGGCTCCCACTGCTGCCAATCACAGCCAGTGATGTGGCAGGAGAGGGCGGGCTGAGCTGCGCTCTCTGTGTCTTATGGTCACAGAGAGGCGGCTCGGGAGCAAGCCCGCATGAGTGCCCTCACAGCAAGCGGCTTGCTATAAGGGGCACTCGGCAAGGGGCTGGTGGAGGACCCAAGAAGAGGAGGATCGGGACTGCTCAGTGCAAAACCATTACACAGAGCAGGTAAGTATAACATGTTTGTTATTTTTTTTTAAATAAAAAAATTTCATTTACAATCATTCAGTTCTTTCGATCATGGAGGCTCAGCATCACAATCATGTTCCCTATTGCTGCTTGGCGCAAATCACAGGGTCTACTACTGAGTCCTCAGACAGTGTCATATTTCCTTGCAGTGAGATGAAAGGAAAATAAAGCAGCCAATTTGTGAAATACATTCTGTATACACTTTGCCTTTGCTGGGAGTATACATTAAGGATGCTGATGTTGTCTCTTCTCTCCTGTGTGCTCAGCTAAGGACCACACGCGGAGGAACCGGCAGAGCCGAGTTTTCATGGTGGAGAACGTGATTGGAGAGTTATGGTCGGAGCTGGAGGAAGGTAAATCATCGCTCACCTTCCCTGACAATGGCGAGTATAATGATGCCACCACTCACCAAACAAACCCACACCGGCTTCTGGAGGTTGGAGCCAACTTTCCAGCATTTTCACCAAGTTCAGATTTCCTACCTGAAATTTTATGTGTGAGCTGCAGTACAGGCGCCAGTTGTGCACCTCATTGTCATTTACAAGGCCCAGAAGGTGGTCAGAGGAACTGTACTACGTGATGCACTGACCTGAACCCTGTGCCTAGATACCTTTGATTAAGTCCCACCATGCCTGGTTTTATAATGGGTTACTTGGGCTGAAGTATTATTAAATCATGAAAAGAGAATGTCTGTATAGTTCAGACACAGCCTGTCCATTTATCCAAGCAGCGATGGTACATAGGAAGTCATTATAATAACAATAACAATGAAATGTGTTTTTGCATATAATGCAGCTCTCCTGTTCCTGACCATACAATGATTTATCCAAGCAGAATAGACTGTGAAAAAATATAAATAAAATCAAAGTGTATTTAGCTCAGCCACACAGTCTGGCAGGTGCAATGAGTTTTTGGTGAGGACACTTGTTAAGATAAAAGAACGTGTTAATAGCTCAGGTAGCTGTGTCCAATTGATGTGTCATATGCAGAAACTGTCCCTGATATCGAGGGACAAACAAAGTCCCTCTGTCCCTCTTTCCTCCTCAACTGTCCCTTATTTTGGTCTGATCTATATAGTTGCATATAAAATGCACTACTTATCTATCAGAAAGTGTTTCCCAGTACTAAACCATTCAAACAATTTCTAAGTTGCTGCATTTGTAAATTCTAAAAGCCAATATAAAGGAATAGTAGTGGTAAAAAAGCACCTGTGGGTTTAACCAATCTTTTTTTGGTACAATTCTCCTTCAATGGTGGAATGGCAGAGGGTGGGTTTTATGTCTACATACTTTAACTAATAGGTGTCCTTCATTCCCATCTCAGAAAGTTGGAAGGTATGCATGTATAGGAAGCGTCTGAAATTGTTGGCGTTTATTGGACATCTTTGTGATTTGCCTCTTCTAGGTGACAAGTACGTGGTGGTAGATTGCGGCGGAGGAACTGTAGACCTTACGGTGCATCAGATCCGCTTACCGGAAGGTCACCTGAAGGAGCTCTACAAAGCGTCAGGTACAGAGCATGAAGAGATCCGTGTGGAAGAAGTATGTGTGGGGGGGTAATAAAGAAATTTTTATGGTGGGGTCACTACATTAATTTGTCATTGTATTCTACATACTAACCATATCCTTTGCTACAGTACTTTGTCGCCAACACTTGATTGCCAAAAGTTGGTAAACTTTGTATACAAAAAAAAAAAAACATAACGCCAGGAGAAGCTGAGCTAAATTCTTCAAGTAAAAAAAGCCACTTATGAAATCCAGACTGGATGATGTGGACGATGCTGCCCTTTTAGGATTGGGGAATCTTCCAACTGTACAAACAAATAAAACAAAGGGTGCAAACGCCTAGTGCATTATCCACAGCGCTTTTTTAAAACTCTAAAACCATTTGACGTGTTTTTGGTGACATTCCCCCTTCCTCGGAGCAAGACTTGTTCTGAGGAAGGGGGCATATCCCCCAAAACCCGTGGTTTTAGGACATCCATTTGAACCAGGGGATTTCCATCAATGGGCTGACCTGTTGGCAATGCTCTAAGCATTTGCACCCTTTGTTTTATTTATTTGAAAAGTAGATGAACACCTGACCATTAGGGATTGGATTGGGTTTCGACCTGAACCCAACCTGTTGACCGTTCACTAAACAAATTTGCCCTAATTGGCCAGAACTCCAGCGCTAATTCCTGACTGCTATAATGTAAACAAAGAACTGGGGATCCCAGCCAAGACATCTTTAACCAAATATGGCCATGACCATATTTAGTCAACGATGTCACCCAGGATCCCAGGTTTACATTCCCACAGCACTGGGGATCAGTCATTTGTTGTGGAAGGGAAACATCACCTGGGGAGGAAACCTCTTTTGGCAGCAGTTTGTTATGGTTGACAAGGATTTACCTCACTGGATGATGTGATTAATGGTGAGGGACATTATTTTCATGGGTGATTAGACCCGGTGTATGGGGCTCTGGCGTATAGCCAGAGGGGAGTGCGCCATCCAGCCCCACTGGCCTGAGGCTGGATGGTGCACTACACTATGTACATTTAGGGCAGTATGTGCCCAGGGATGAATGCCTGGAAGGTAAACTCTACATACCGCCCTAAATGTACAGTGTACTGCCCAGGCCCATCCAGCCGCAGCCGGGTCAAGCTCTCAAAGGATAAGTGCCACCCTTCGTCAGGGCTTAAGTAATGGGAAACAATGCAGACTCGGGATTAATAAGTAGTTGGGTGTTATGATTGGTGGAATTTGCACAGCAATCGCCAGCAGCTGGTTCAGTGCTGTACCAATATAACTGCCATCATAACACCCAATTACTTATCAATATTATAGTCTCTATACATTGTTCCTTTTTTCTTCAAGCTCTGATGAGGTGGGACTTATTCCCGCAAGCGCTTTGGTTTCTATTAATTATTTGGGGTCTGTTTATAAAATAATTTGCTGTGTGAATGACTCAGCATTTGCACAGCCATGTTTAACCACTTCAATACAGGGCATTTTCACCCCCTTCCTGCCCAGGCCATTTTTCAGCGCTGTAACATTTTGAATGACAATTGCACAGTCATGCAACACTGTACCCAAATGATTTTTATCATTTTTTCCCCCAAAAATAGAACTTTCTTTTGGTGGTATTTGATCACCTCTGCGGTTTTTATTTTTTGCGCTATAAACAAACGAAGAGTGACAAGTTTGAAAAAAACAAACAATATTTTTTACTTTTTGCTATAATAAATATCCCAATTTAAAAAATAAATACAAATTTCTTATTCTTCTACATCTTTTTGGTAAAAAAAATCGCAATAAGCGTATATTGATTGGTTTACGCAAAAGTTATAGCACCTACAAAATAGGGGATAGATTTATGGCATTTTCATTGCTATTTTTTTTTACTAGTAATGGCGGCGATCTGCGATTTCTATCGTGACTGTGACATTGCGGCCGACAGATCGGACACTTTTGACACTATTTTGGGACCATTCACATTTATACAGCGATCAGTGCTATAAAAATGCACTGATTACTGTATAAATGTAACTGGCAGGGAAGGGGTTAACACTAGGGGCGATCAAGGGATTAAATGTGTTACCTAGGTAGTGATCCTAACTGTGTTCCTCTGTACTAGGAACACACGGTCAGTCTCCTCTCCCATGACAGGATGTGGACCTGTGTGTTTACACACACAGATCCACGGTCCTGCTCTGTAACGAGCGATCGCGAGTGCCCGGCGGACATCGCGGACGCCGAGTGCGTGCATCGGCTTCTCGGTGATGCGGCAGCGCTCGCCCCCTATGCCGCCTGGAAGCCAAGGATGTCATATGACGTCCACCCAGGATGGGAGATCCCTCCTGCGGATGTCATATGTCTATACGTGGGTAGGGAAGTAGTTAATGTTTTTTTCCTATAGCCATCAACTCCATCTAGAGGCCATAATGTGGTATTTTCCTGATTTCTGAGTATTTCAGGAAAATACCACAATATGGCCACCAGATGAAGTTGATGATCATACAAAATAATCATATTAGACACATTGGGGTTGATTTAATAAAACTGGGGAGTGCAAAATCTGGTGCAGCTTTGCATGGTAGCAAATCATCTTCTAACTTCAGCTTGTTCAATTAAGCCTGGACAAAAAAAAAAACCTGTAAGCCGATTGGTTTCTATACAGAGCTGCACCAGATTCAGCATTCTCCAGTTTTATTAAATCAAAAATTTAGATTATTCATAGCCGATATGCAAATATTTAGACATTCACACAGCAAATCTTTTGTAAATAAACCTCTAAGTCTTTGGGAAAAAATGTATATCTGGACTTGAAAATTATGGTGCGGTGCATTAGTTCTAGATGGATCCAACTTCAGTGACAGTTATACAGTGGGGCAAAAAAGTATTTAGTCAGCCACCAATTGTGCAAGTTCTCCCACTTAAAAAGATGAGAGGCCTGTAATTGTCATCATAGGTATACCTCAACTACGAGAGACAAAATGTGAAAACAAATCCAGACAATCACATTGTCTGATTTGGAAAGAATTTATTTGCAAATTATGGTGGAAAATAAGTATTTGGTCCCCTACAAACAAACAAGATTTCTGTCTCTCACAGACCTGTATTTTCTTCTTTAGGAGGCTCCTCTGTCCTCCACTCATTACCTGTATTAATGGCACCTGTTTGAACTTGTTATCAGTATAAAAGACACCTGTCCACAACCTCAAACAGTCACACTCCAAACTCCACTATGGTGAAGACCAAAGAGCTGTCGAAGGACACCAGAAACAAAATTGTAGACCTGCACCAGGCTGGGAAGACTGAATCTGCAATAGGCAAGCAGCTTGGTGTGAAGAAATCAACCGTGGGAGCAATAATTAGAAAATGGAAGACATACAAGACCACTGATAATCTCCCTCGATCTGGGGCTCCATGCAAGATCTCACCCCGTGGGGTCAAAATGATCACAAGAACGGTGAGAAAAAATCCCAGAACCACACGGGGGGACCTAGTGAATGACCTGCAGAGAGCTGGGACCAACGTAACACAGGCTACCATCAGTAACACACTACGCCGCCAGGGACTCAGATCCTGCAGTGCCAGACGTGTCCCCCTACTTAAGCCAGTACATGTCCGGGCCCTTCTGAGGTTTGCTAGAGAGCATTTGGATGATCCAGAAAGGGATTGGGAGAATGTCATTTGGTCAGATGAAACCAAAGTAGAACTGTTTGGTAGAAACACAACTCGTCGTGTTTGGAGGAGAGAGAATGCTGAGTTGCAACCAAAGAACACCATACCTACTGTGAAGCATGGGGGTGGCAACATCATGCTTTGGGGCTGTTTCTCTGCAAAGGGAACAGGACGACTGATCTGTGTACATGAAAGAATGAATGGGGCCATGTATTGTAATATTTTGAGTGCAAACCTCCTCCCATCAGCAAGGGCATTGAAGATAAACGTGGCTGGGTCTTTCCGCATGACAATGATCCCAAACACACCGCCCGGCCAACGAAAGGGGTGGCTTCATAAGAGGCATTTCAAGGTCCTGGAGTGGCCTAGCCAGTCTCCAGATCTCAACCCCATAGAAAACCTTTGGAGGGAGTTGAAAGTCTGTGTTGCCCAGCGACAGCCCCAAAACATCACTGCTCTAGAGGAGATCTGCATGGAGGAATGGGCCAACATACCAGCAACAGTGTGTGACAACCTTGTGAAGACTTAAAGAAAATGTTTGACCTCTGTCATTGCCAACAAAGGATATATAACAAAGTATTGAGATGAACTTTTGATATTGACAAAATACTTATTACTCTTTCGTCCATGGACCGACACAGCTTCTCTATTGACAAAGTGGGTATTATCCGTTAATTAGGAGTGACTAGGCAGAAAAACTTGTAAAAAGTGTTGCATCACACCTTCTACAGTACCGCCCAGGGGGCGGACCCTCTGGGTATACCCTCTCAGTCTGCACATCGCAGATCAGTTTTTTTCTGTCTAGCAAGGAGTAGGACATGGCTCCCTTCGGGCTCATTGGTCCGGGGAAAAAAGATATATATATTTTTTATTTTTTTGCTACATTTGTTGTTTCCTGCGATCTTCGATCAACTGCCGACTGGGTGACAGGCTGGATCCTCGATCCTTGTAGTCTCCCCAGTTTCGGCCATCGAGCGTGTGCTGACCCTAGCTACGCGCTGGGTTTTCCACGACATGCCCGTCGCTCCACGGGTGGCCGGTGAGCCTACGCTCCAGGGCCTGCATCGGACCGCTCAGCTTCGGCTGACCTTACGGCCGAGTCGCAGCAGCCTGGCCGGTGAGCTTACGCTCCAAGGCTTGCATCGGACCGCTCAGCTTCGGCTGACCTTACGGCCGAGTCGCAGCAGCCTGTCCGGTGAGCGTCATGCTCCAGGGCATACATATGATCGTCCCTTCTGGGTCCAATCACAGCATGCCTGGCCAACAGTCACCTTCCGTGCGCGGACGATGATCTGTTTGGAATGTCTTCCAGCAGAATACATGCAGGATAGGTAAGTAAAACTCCCCTGCCTCGGCTGGGTGATTTAGCTGGACATTCCTGGAGAGATCAAGTAAGTGGTTGTGGCCCCTTTCTTCCCTCTCTCCCTGCCTTTCCCTCCTCCCTGGGCTTCTAGCTAAAGGTTGCTGGGTGCTGGGGGTCACCTAGGGGGTCCCACTGGAGCGGGGCTGGCTGTAACTAACATTTAAAAGAAATGTCATTTTTGCTTACCTGTGTTTCTGTGTCTCCATGCTGTCGGCGGCCATTTTGAGGTGGTCCATGCCAAGTTTGGCCTCTTGTAACTGCCTGGCGGCCATCTTCCTGTAGTTCGGCCACACCCACTGGCCCCTATCAGGTGATCGGCGGCCATGTTTGTCCACCCTGTATGCAGATATTGCCGTTCGGCGGCCATCTTTTTTGTGGGCTATGGCTGCCTGACCTCTATCTTCTGTCGGCGGCCATTTTCTTAGAGCCCACATTATCTTCCATACAGACGGTTTTGGCAACCATTTTGCGAGAGCCTCCGGCCTCTAGGGTGCATTACACTGGCGCGAAAATTCACACAGGAAGTGCTGATAAAAGAAGCAGACTGACACAGCAGCAAGGGGACAGCATCATAGGCGCAGCATAGCAGTACCTATCCAGGGTGGTGAGTCCTCTGGGTAACCCAGCATCTCTGCAGCGCAGGAGGGTGGCCTAGTGATATCTTGCCTGGAGCCCTGTGAGTGTCAGCGTGTGGTCAGCATGGCATCTGAGCCAGATGTCTTCTCCCCTGAAACACCAGATTTAGCAGCTGGTGTCCCTGAGGTGTCTATGGACGCTATGTCGGCAATCCTAGAGGCGTTTGCTGCCAGGGTGGAAGCAGCACACGGGAATACAGGGGGTAATAAACGCCCCCGTCCCCTGCAATCTTCTGGGGATATTTCTGATGCAGAACCAGGTCCAGCTACGGCTCATGGCCCAGATTCTGATGCATCAGAGACTGCAGACCGTGACCGATCGGACAGTGAGGAGGACTCCAAGTCCAGGTCAGTACGCGAGACGGCTTTGGTATCTGACCTTATTACTGCAGTGCGGGATACGCTAAAGTTGGAAAGGACTGAAGAAGTAGCAGATACTCCAGTCCCCTTTGGGTTTCGTAAACCTGCCCGCACTGCTAAGGTGTTCCCTTGTGTGTCTTATTTTGACAAACTCTTATACAAGGAATGGGAGAACCCACTGAGGGTCTTTACAGCCCCAAAGAGGTTTTCAGTACGGTACCCCTTTGAGGAGAGTTTTCTGAAGATATGGACCTCTCCCCCTATAGTGGACCCTTCGGTGTCCAGACTTAATAGAGCCACCACTATTCCAGTAGAAGGGGCTCCTGTTTTCAAGGACCCTGTGGATAAGAAGGCTGAAGCACTCGCTCGCTACCTATACTCAGTGGTAGGCTCAGCAGTACGCCCGGCATTGGCGGGGGCCCTAGTGTCTCAGACACTTACTGAATGGGCAAAATTGCTACTCCAGGGGTTAAAGGAGCGAGATGCTCCTCCTAATGAGGTAACTTTGGCCGACCAGTTGGTCCAGGGCCTTAAGTTTGTCTGCGAGTCAGACATGGATACTATTCCCCTGCTGTCAAGAGCTTCGGTTTATGCAGTAGCAATACGCCGCCTGATCTGGCTAAAGGGCTGGTCTGCGGACCAGACTTCCAAGAAAGCCCTATTGGATCTGCCTTTTAAGGGCGACAGACTTTTTGGGGCTTCTCTGGATGACATCATCAAGGATGCTACAGGAGGTAAAAGCACTTTGCTTCCCCAAACTAGCAAGGGTAGGGGACCACGCCAAGGGCAAGGGCCCTCCTTTACTGCACGTAAGCGTTTTTTTCGCCCTCTTAAGGCGACAGGGAAAAGACCCCAGGCCGATAAAGCGCCTGCCCAAGGACAAAAGCGTCCTTGGTCCCGCAGACCCAACAAGCCTGTGGACAAATCTGCGTCCACATGAAGGTCCGCCCCCACCCAGCTCTCGGGTGGGGGGACGTCTTCGCAAATTCGCGACTCAGTGGACTGCTCTAGTCTCCGACAGGTGGGTTTGCGAAGTAATCTCCTCAGGCTACAAGATAGAATTTCTCTCTTGTCCACCAGACAGATTCATCACCTCCAATCTCCAGCTACTACCGACCCGTCGGGAGGCCCTGTATGGGGCGGTCCAGGGTCTACTGGAACGCGGGGTAGTTATTCCAGTTCCAGAACAGGAACGGGGTCAGGGTTTTTACTCAAATCTGTTCATTGTGCCAAAGAAGGAGGGGGTTCGTCCAATCTTGGATCTCAGAGCCCTCAATTGCTTTGTGAAGGTACAAAGATTTCGGATGGAGTCGGTTCGATCCGTAGTCACGGCTCTCCATCCGGGGGACTTTCTGGCCTCCTTGGACATCAAGGACGCATACCTGCATGTCCCCATATACTCCAGACACCAGAGGTTTCTGCGATTTGCTATCGGGAAGAACCACTACCAGTTTGTGGCCCTCCCGTTTGGCCTTGCCTCAGCACCCAGGACGTTCACCAAGGTGCTCGCTCCGATTCTGGCACTTCTAAGACAGCGGGGTATCGCTATCACAGGTTACTTGGACGACCTTCTGCTGAAGGGCCCTTCAAGCTCAGAATTAGAGGTAAGCGTGTCCATTACCTGTCAGACTCTTCGAGACTGTGGTTGGATACTAAACACGCAAAAGTCAGTATTGGTGCCCACTCAACGCCTAGTGTACCTGGGGTTGATTCTGGATTCCTCAGAGGCAAAGGTATTCCTCCCTGTGGAGAAGTTGCAGACCCTCCGGGCTGCAGTACGGCAGCTGACTTCCAGGAATTGGTCGTCACTCCGTTTTTGCATGCGAGTGTTGGGCCTCATGGTAGCCTCCTTCGAGGCGGTCCCATATGCTCAATACCACACTCGAGTGTTACAGAGGGAAGTTCTGTCCAGATGGAACAGATGCCCTTCATCTCTGGATTATCAAATCCGAGTGAGCCACCTAGTCAGGAGATCCCTGGTATGGTGGCTGACAGCACCGGCTCTAATGGCCGGGAAGTCATTTCTTCCGGTTTACTGGATAGTGATCACGACGGACGCCAGCCTTACAGGTTGGGGGGGAGTCTGGGGTGTCCAGTCGGCGCAAGGTCGCTGGACCCCAGAGGAAGCCCTCCTGCCGATCAATGTCCTGGAGATCCGGGCGATCAAGCTGTGCCTCTTCAAATGGTCTCAGAGACTGCAAGGGCGTCCAGTCAGGATCCAGTCAGACAACGCCACAGCAGTGGCATATGTCAATCATCAAGGAGGAACAAGAAGCTCAGCTGCAGCATCGGAGATCGCTCGCATCCTGAAGTGGGCAGAGAGGAGCGTACCGGCACTGTCGGCCGTGTACATTCCGGGTGTGGAAAACTGGCAGGCGGACTACCTGAGCCGCCAGATGCTGGACCAGGGAGAATGGTCCTTACACCCGGAGGTGTTCCAACTCCTCTGCCAAAGATGGGGCACACCAGACGTAGATCTTCTGGCTTCCCGACTCAATCGGAAGGTATTGAGGTTTGTGGCCCGGTCAAGAGACCCATGGGCAGACGCAACGGACGCGTTGGTAGCATCGTGGGGCCAGTATCGGCTAATCTATGCCTTCCCTCCCTTAAGGCTTCTTCCTCTTCTGCTCCGCAGAGTGGAGGCAGAGGGAATTCCAATGATCCTAATCGCTCCAGATTGGCCTCAGCGTCCTTGGTACGCCGATCTAGTACGTCTGGTAGCAGACGTCCCCTGGCGCCTACCACTACGGAAGGACCTGCTGTCGCAAGGTCCCATATTCCATCCTGCTTTACAGTCATTGGCTTTAACGGCATGGCTGTTGAGAACCAGGTACTGAGAGACCGGGGCCTGTCAGACTCAGTAATTTCTACTATGAGAAGTGCTCGGAAACCGTCCTCTAGGAAGGTCTATCACCGCACTTGGAGGGCCTACATCTCCATGTGTGAGGAAATGAAATGGCATCCGCGTACCTATTTGGTTTCCAGAATCCTGCTGTTTTTACAGCATGGGGTAGACCAAAGGCTTGCCCTAAGTACGATTAAGGGACAGATATCTGCCCTGGCTGTCTTTTTTCAGCGACCCCTGGCGACTCACTCTCTCGTGAGTACATTTGTGCAGGGGGTTCGACATGTGGCCCCTCCGGTCCGCCCCCCGTTACCTCCGTGGGACTTGAACCTGGTCCTCTCGGTGCTTCAGAAGGCACCGTTTGAGAATATTAGAGATATTCCCCTGTTGACACTTTCTCAGAAGGTGGTCTTTTTGGTGGCTGTTACGTCAGTTAGACGAGTCTCTGAGCTGGCAGCCTTGTCCTGCAAGGCTCCCTATTTGATTTTCCACAAGGATAAGGTGGTGCTGCGGCCGCAGCCTTCCTTTCTTCCGAAGGTCGTTTCGGCTTTTCATCTCAACGAAGACATTGTACTTCCATCCTTGTGTCCTCAGCCGTCGAATCCTAAGGAGTCGGCGTTGCATTCCTTGGACGTTGTCCGAGCTTTGAGAGTATACATATCTGCTACTTCCCTGTTCCGGAAGTCAGACTCACTGTTTGTTTCGGTGGCTGGTCCCAAGAAGGGCCAAGCAGTCTCATCGGCCACCATCTCTAGGTGGATCCGACAGATAGTAATCCAGGCTTACGCCTTAAAGGGTCAGGCGCCCCCCTTTCCTGTCACGGCGCATTCGACCAGGGCAATAGGTGCCTCTTGGGCTTTCCGACATCAAGCGTCTGTTTCCCAACTATGTAAAGCGGCGACTTGGTCGTCCGCTCACACTTTCACAAAATTCTACAAAGTTGATGTAGGTGCATCTTCGGATGCCTCTTTCGGCCGCAAGGTTTTGCAGGCGGCTGTTTAGAGTTGCAACTCCTCCGTTGGAGGAGTGCTGTTTTGTGTTTTGGGGTGAAGTTTGTTTTTATGCTGTTACCACCCCTCGTTTTTTCTCTGACACTGCTTTGGGACGTCCCACTTTGTCAATAGAGAAGCTGTGTCGGTCCATGGACGAAAGAGTAAATAGGATTTTTTACTCACCGTAAAATCCTTTTCTCTGAGTCCATGGACCGACACAGCACCCACCCCTCCTTTTAAGTTTGTACTGCTTTTTGACGAACTGATCTGCGATGTGCAGACTGAGAGGGTATACCCAGAGGGTCCGCCCCCTGGGCGGTACTGTAGAAGGTGTGATGCAACACTTTTTACAAGTTTTTCTGCCTAGTCACTCCTAATTAACGGATAATACCCACTTTGTCAATAGAGAAGCTGTGTCGGTCCATGGACTCAGAGAAAAGGATTTTACGGTGAGTAAAAAATCCTATTTTTCCACCATAATTTTCAAATAAATTCTTTCCAAATCAGACAATGTGATTGTCTGGATTTGTTTCCACATTTTGTCTCTCATAGTTGAGGTATACCTATGATGACAATTACAGGCCACTCTCATCTTTTTAAGTGGGAGAACTTGTACAATTGGTGGCTGACTAAATACTTTTTTGACCCACTGTATGCCTACTGCAATTAAAAAGAATGACACGTGTATTTAAATTATTATTAGTATATTATTTAGATTATGAATTTAAATGCTATAAATTGTTGCAGATGGGATCTGAGTGAGAAACCAAAAGTAAGATATGATATTTCCTCGAATAGCTGTGTCATTGGGCTCTCATCTCTGTAATAATGAAACTATAATTATCATTTTCTAACAATAAAACTCGTGAATAGAATACTGAATAACTGCAATTTTTCTATCACAGGGGGGCCTTATGGTTCTCTCGGAGTTGACTACGAGTTTGAGAAGCTCCTCTGTAAAATATTCGGAGATGATTTCATCGATCAGTTTAAGGTTAAGCGCCCGGCTGCCTGGGTAGATCTCATGATTGCTTTTGAGTCCCGCAAAAGAGCCGCCGCGCCGGACAGGACCAACCCACTAAATATCACCTTACCCTTTTCCTTCATCGATTATTACAAGAAATTCCGGGGCCACAGTGTGGAGCATGCACTGCGCAAGAGCAAGTAAGTCCACCTGTCTGTGTTGTAGAAATTAGGCATTTCTTGCACAAAATTCCCTGTTACTGGAAGACTAGGAATATGCCACTCCTGTACAGACCAAAAACATCTTTTTACAGGGAAATGTTTTATAGGGGATCTTGTCAGAAGCCAAATACGCTATTTTAGCTTTTGTTCAGAAACGAGTGTAGGTGTAATGCCATGAGTGAACGCAGTGCCAGGACAAGATCATCCAGCGCCCAGGGCAAAGATGTTAAACTGCGCCACCCTCTCCCATTCATGATGTGCAAGCTTAGGGGATCCTCTACCCAACAGACAGTCACTTGTTAAAAATCACTGCTGTCATTACTTCTGTCAGCCCTGCAACAGAAGAAAGGCGCCCCCATCCCTACATTAAACCATTACACCCAGGGCAGCCGCCCCTCCCGCCCCTATCTTGTCCCGGCCCTGAGTGAATGGGAAGTATACAGGATGCCTGGTTGCATTAATGCATTTTCCCAAAAGAGAAAGACTCAATGAGGCTGAACAGGCTGCATTGGATACCAGAGCTTTCTTTTTATAGCTTTTTATAGGGCTGCTGGTGCTCCCTAACGTGCAAAAAAAACCAGACCTGTTTCTTGTGTTCCTTCCTTTTGTTTTATTGCAACATCACAATATTTTGCATGTGCATTGTGGTGTGTTGCAGGTACTGTAGTTGTGTGCGTTGTGTCTAAATTACATTTTACCACGTTACTGCAATGCAGGCCTTAAAATTTGGCCCACTCTCGATCACATGGTGTGACCATGGCGCTATTTGTAAGTAAGGCAAAAAATAAATAAAGTGGGGGCAACCATCTGTCCTTTCCTTGCTGTCTGTCAATGATAGCTCTGCTATAATTATTATTATCGTTGTTATACATGATTTATATAGCAACAGTTTGCGTATAGCTTTACAACACGAAGACAGACATTACAGTTGCAATACAATTCAATACAGGAGGAATCAGAGGATAATGAGACACAATGCTGCTGTCTCTGCTTGGGTCACATTGTAATGTATTGTGTATGGTCAGCACAGTGGCCTAGTGGTTGGCACCCCTGCCTTGCACACCGGGGGGGGGGGGGGCTTTGGTTTGCATCCCATCCACGATATCTGCATGGAGTTTATATGTTGTGCTTGTGTGGCTTTCCTCTGTGGCTCCTGTCTAAACTGGCCCAAGTATAGGCATGTTAGATAGGGATTTTAGATTGTAAGCTCCTTGAAGATAAGGACTGATGTAAATGTACAATATGTAAACAACTGCTTAATTCTTGGCGCTTTATATAAATATGTGTAATAAATTAATTATATTGTGTTTGTCTATAAGCATTTCTTCCACCCTCAACCTAAATGAAACCTGTCACAAGGGAGGTACACAGCTAAACTTATTTTAAAGATGTTAATTATAATACCTAGTGTTGTCCCGATACCGAGCATTTGCCTGAGTACTTGTACTCGGGCAAATGTTCCAGATGCCTGATCCGATACTTGTACAGTCAGCGGTGATTGTGTGTGGGGGTGTTACAAGCACCGATCACCGCTGTATAGATTTAAAAGTTTGACAGCTGTTTCTCCGCTTCTCTCCCCCCCCCCCCCGCGCGGCTTTCAGTTGCTTTAAAATCAGCGGTGATCGGTGCTTGTAACTCCCCCACACACAATCACCGCTGATTGTCCCCGTATCCTCCTCCAGCCCCCTCCATTTTGCTGCTGTCTCCCTCCCTCCGTGTCCCCCTCCATGCTGCTCTCTCCCTCCGTGTCCACCTCCATGCCGGCGTTCCCCTCCATGCTGCCGTTCCCCTTCATAACGCCGTTCCCCTTCATGCCGCCGTCCCCCTCCGTGGCCCCCTCCATGCCACCGTTCCCCTTCATGCCGCCGTCCCCCTCCGTGGCCCCCTCCATGCCACCGTTCCCCTTCGTGCTGCCATCCCCCTCCGTGCTCCTCCTCCACCCCCTCGATCTGTCAGGATGGAGAGCGGAGGTAGGAGCCGGTAAATCCGGCTCCTTACTTGTCAGAATGTACAGAGTCAGTGATCACTGACTCTGTCCATTCACATAACTGAAACATCGTAAACTGTGTTTACAATGTTTCAGTTTATGAATGGAAAGGAGCCGCTGTCTTCTCTCCATTAATTTTCAGTGCAGCAGTTGCTGCTGAGAAAGGGACTGGGGAATCTGTGTCCCTAGTCCCTTTCCCTGTCTCAAAGGGGAGATGTCAGAAGTCTGTTAAGACCCCTGATATCTCACCAAAGCCACCCAACAGGGCTGATAAAAAAAAAGAATAAAAAAAAAAAAATATTGTAAAAAATAATAAATAAAAGAAAACAAACACACTGACACTGTCCACCCCCCCCCCCCCCCCTTAAAAAAATAAAGCATTGTAAAAAATAAATAATTAAATAAAAAAAATTGTAAAAAAATAAATAAAAATACTGACACATGAGATTAAAAAAAAGTATCAGTATTCGGTATCAAAGAGTACTTGAAAAAAAGTATCGGTACTTGTACTCGGTCTTAAAAAAGTGGTATCGGGACAACCCTACCAAATGAATGGGCTGAACCCATATGATACCATATTCCAGTTAGAATACAGAACACATAAAATGTCCATATTGCTGACAGTAACAATTGCACATATTACATATATGTTCTATTGCTACTGTGAGCAATATGGAATTTTCTTTCATATATTTTTAATTAATTGTAATGCTAATAAAATTTCATTGATTTTACTATATACAGTGGGTATAAAAAAGACCCCCCCCCCCTTTAAAATAATCACATTTTGTTGCTTTTCAGCCTGAAATGAAGACAGGAACAGTTTTTGTTTTATCCAGCTGTATTTACTAGTGCAACTTATAACATCCAAGTGAAAGATATAACACCAACATTTCAGAAAAAAAGAAACTGAATCACTGAGTTGGAAAAAGGGTCATCCCCTCTTATGTCAGTATTTTGTTGAACCACCTTTTGCTTTATTACAGCCTTTAGTTTGTTGGGATATGTCTCTACTAACTTTGTACATCTAGACTTTGCACAACTAAGCTTGCCAATATTTGCCCACTCTTCTTTGCAGAACTGCTTAGGTTCAGTTAAATGTGATGGCGACCATTTGTGGACTGCAGTCTTCAAGTCATTCCACAGTTTTTTTATGGGGTTTAAGTGACTAGGCCATGCAAAGACATTCACATTTTTCTCCTTCAACCACTGTGTGGTAATTTTTTCTGTGTGCCTTGGGTCATTGTCATGTTGGAAGGTAAACCTTCTTCCCATCGACAACTTTCTGACAGAGGACAACAGATTTTCCTCAAGAATTTGATGGTATTTTGCCCCATCCATTTTTCTTCTATCCTGACAAGTGCGGAAGTGATGTGCTTGATGATGCCCTGGAGGAGTGGCGAAACGCGTCAACGTAATTTCTGGCCAACCTAGAACCAGTGATGTTGCTTCCGGTTCCCGTGGAACGCACGCTCGTGAACCCGGCACACGCTGATGCTCGTCTTTGCCATTGTCTCATGAGTGCTTTAGCTAGCGGCGTAGTGTTGTTTATACTGGCAGTACTTCACATGTACATCTTTTTCCTCTCCCTCTCCCTCGTCATGTTTCATTTATGCCAATCCTGCTGAGATTTGTGGAACCTACCTCTGGGATTACCTCTGGAATCTGAACTCCCCTGAACATAACGCTCCTATTATTGTGACTGAAAAATTAATCTCTGGTGAGTGGGGCCATAAGAGGGGAGACCATCGATTTGGACACCTTCACTTACCAACTTTGGAAGCATTCAGCACTTTATGAACAGTATTTTTGCACATTATGTGTTAGCACATTAACTTTCTTTGCACTGTTATAAGCACTGTCACTTTTTGATTTTGGTTGGCGACATCCTCTCTCAAAATAGTTTATTTCTTATATACACATAATTGATATATTCCGCTAGCGCTGTATTATTCAAACCTATATTTCTTTTTCGTACATCACGGGACACAGAGCGACTTAGTCATTACTAATGGGTTATATAGTTTACCTTCAGGTGCTGGCACTGGCAACTTCCAAACCGGAAGTACCCTCCCCTATATAAGCCCCTCCCATCCGGGAGCACCTCAGTTTTTTGCCAGTGTCTAAGGTGTTGGCCAAAGAGTAACATGTGTTTTCACTGGGCTTGCGTACAGGTTCTTTTGGGCCTTAGTAAGCTGTTCCGGATCCCACCAAAAAAGCTTCATAGCTAAACGGTCGGTACCCGGGCCTTGCAGCAGAAGAGCAAGGTTTTGCCTGTAATGCCTCTCTTAGGAGGGCTGGACCCTGGGATCCAGAGCTCTGGTCATACCCACGACCAAGATGTTGTCTGTGCAGGGTGCTATACAGGTCCAGGGGAGTGGAATCCTTGGGAACCCGGTCCCTGAAGGTTTAATTACAATGCCTGCCGTGATAGGTGAAGTTTAGGCTTCTGTGGACCAAACAGAGTCCTGCGGCGGGGAACAGGTAAGTGGGGGCCCCCAGGAACTTGGTTCTATTGGGGGACCCCCAAGCCTAATTTGTCTTTCTGTCTGTTACCTAACGGTATTCCCGCTAATATCTGTGTATGCCTGTAACTACTGAAAATGTAAAATTTTAATAGTAGTCAAGAAAAAAAAAAAAAAAAAGGACCGCGGTACCTGTGTTAAACCACTAGAGGCCGCTGTGGTCCATTTTTCTTGTCATGTGGATCTTTGGTTTTCTCAAGTCAAAAGATCCAGGCAGTTGGTAAGTTTCTCTGTGGGAATCCACTTCCTCTGCCCTGTTGCTGCGCTCATCCACCGCACAGGCCCTCTGGCAAAAAGGGCCCTGGCTCCTAGTCCCTGTTTGATTTTCGAAAAGGGCGCCAATGGCGCACGGGCGCGCGCGTGGGCGCGTGCACGCGCTCCTATGAAAAAAAAGGGGCGGGGCGGGTGGATGACGCTCGATGCGCGCCACGGCGCTTCTGCGCATGTGCAGGCGTCCCAGCTTGTATAAAGACACAGTACAAGTGTCAGCTGGATGCAAACAGAGCTAGCAACAAACAGTGGCACACAGAGGCGGTTGATGCAGGCATCCCCATAGAAAGGCACTTTAGTGGACACCAGCTGGTATATAGCAGCAACTGTGTTAGACTATTACCAGCAAAATTGGTGTATGACGACGGGAATACCTCAGCTTTGTGCTTATAGGATATGTCGTCCAGACGCTCTGGAAATAGATCTTCCAAGAAGCGAAAGGGGTCTCCGTCGGGCTCTGAGGATTTTGGGCATGCTGTACTGCGCCAATCTCCCCTGAAATTTCAGAGGTCAGTAGCCGTAGGAACCCCGCAGGAGTACCTGGTACTGCGGCTGTCCCCAGTCCACCTGCTCCTGTATATATAACAGAGGAGGTTTTATCCTCAACTCTGGGAGGATTGGAAGAGAGATTAACAGCATTGATCGCTGCTTCCCTGTCACAGGAAAAGCGTGTCCGATCTCCGTCTCCTCCTGCAGAGTGCCTGTTAGTGGAGGAACAGTCCCAGAGATCGACCTACCTGAAGGGGATCAGGTGAGGTTGATAAAGTTATAGAGGAATCAACAGTGGAAGAACCTTTCTCAGCATCTCAGGCTGAAAGATTATGGGTTCAGTCTCTGACTAACATGGTCCGAGCAGCATTTTAAATGCCTCTGGCGGAACCATCAACCACTACTGTCTCCTCGCTGGGGTCGCTGAAAGCTCCCCAGACTGTCTGTTCCTTCCCAATCCACCCTTTATTGGAAGGGTTTATTTACCAGGATTGGGAGCATCCTGTAAAATATTTACTCCCCCCAAGAGATTTCCAGTGATCTATCCCATGGAGGATAAGTTCATAAAAAAAAAAAAAAAAAAAATGGAGGGTCCCTACAGTGGACACAGCCGTCTCTTGTGTAAATAAATCACTGACATGTCCAGTAGATAATGTTCCAATGTTCAAGGACCCAATAGATAAAAAATTGGAGTCTTTACTAAAATCTGCTTTCTTTCTCGTACATCACGGGACACAGAGCGACATACCCATTACTAATGGGTTATATAGTTACCGTCAGGTGCTGGCACTGGCAACTTCCAAAACCGGAAGTACCCTCCCCTATATAAGCCCCTCCCATCCGGGAGCACCTCAGTTTTTTGCCAGTGTCTAAGGTGTTGGCCAAGAAGAAACATGTGCTTTTCACTGAGCTTGCGTACAGGTTCTTTTGGGCCTCAGTAAGCTATTCCGGATCCGACCAAAAAAGCTTCATAGCTAAACGGTCGGTACCCGGGCCTTGCAGAGAAGAGCAAGGTTCTGCCTGTAATGCTTCTCTTAGGAGAGCTGGACCCTGGGATCCAGAGCTCTGGTCATACCCACGACCAAGATGTTTTCTGTGCAGGGTGCTATACAGGTCCAGGGGAGTGGAATCCTTGGGAACCCGGTCCCTGAAGGTTTGATTACAATGCCTGCCGTGATAGGTGAAGTTTGGGCTTTTGTGGACCAAACAAAGTCCTGCGGCGGGGAACAGGTAAGTGGGGGCCCCCAGGAACTTGGTTCTATTGGGGGACCCCCAAGCCTAATTTGTCTTTCTGTCTGTTACCTAACGGTATTCCCGCTAATATCTGTGCATGCCTGTAACTACTAAAAAAAATGTAATAATTTTTAATGGTGGTCAAGAAAAAAAAAAAAAAAAAGAATGTTTTTTTATATATGTTTAGTATATTAAACTGCGGTACCTGTGTTTGTCCACTAGAGGCCGCTGTGGAATGTTTTTCTTGTCATATGGACTAGTTTCTTCTCAGAGAGCAAAGTCCAGGCAGCTGGTGAGTTCTCCTACAGGAAACTGTTTCCTCTGCCATGTTGCAGTGTTCGTCTATCCTCCGGCCTGCGGCAAAGGGGGCCCTGGCTCCTGTCCCTGGTTTCCATGTTTGAAAATTAGCGCCGAGGCGCACGTGGCCGCGCGCGTGCGCGTGCACGCGCCTCTATATATAGAGGTGGCCGGAAAAAGGGGCGGGGCCTGGGGGATGACGCTCTGTGCGCGCCGCAGCGCTTCTGCGCATGTGCGGGCGTCCCAGCAGGTTTTTAAAAAGCCACATTATTGCAGTAAGCTGGCTATGAAGTACAGAGACAGAGCTGGCAACATTTAAAGGCATACAGCAAGCGGTTGATACAGGCATCCCCTAGAAAGGCACATTAGTAGACACCAACTGTTTATTATAGCAGCATTTATGCTAGACTATTATCAGTAACTGGTGTATTTTCGGCTGGAATACCTCAGCTTTGTGGCTTAGGAATATGCCGTCTAAAAACTCCGGGACTAGAAATTCCAGGAGGAATAGGGGGTCTCCATCGGGCTCTGAGGATCTTGGGCATGCTTTGGCTGCACCAGTCTCCCCTGAAGAATCAGAGGTTAGTGACCGTAGGGCACCCCCAGGAGTACCTGGTACTGTGGCTGTCCCCAGTTCACCTGCTCCTGTGTATGTAACAGAGGAGGTTTTTTCCTCAGCTCTGGGAGGGCTGGAAGAGAGATTGTCAGCACTAATTGCTGCTTCCCTGTCACAGGAGAAAAGCGCTCGATCTCCGTCTCCTCCCTCAGAGTGCCTGTTAACAGAGCAACAGTCCCATACAGAGAACGACCTACCTGAGGGGGATCAGGATGAGGTTGATTCAGTTGTAGAGGAATCAACAGTGGAGGAGCCGTTCTCAGCATCACATGCTGAGAGGTTATGGGTGCAGTCCCTGACTAATATGGTCCGATCAGCATTTAAAATGCCACTTGCGGAGCCATCCTCCTCTTCTGTCTCCTCGTTGGGGTCGCTAAAAGCTCCCCAGACTGTTTGTTCTTTTCCGATCCATCCTTTACTGGAGGGGCTCATTTACCAGGATTGGGAGCATCCTGACAAAATATTTACTCCCCCCAAGAGATTTCCGGTGGTCTATCCTATGGAGGATAAGTTCGTCAGAAAATGGAAGGTCCCTACAGTGGACGCAGCCATCTCTTGTGTGAATAAATCACTGACATGTCCGGTGGAAAATGTCCAAATGTTCAAGGACCCAATAGATAAAAAATTGGAGTCCTTATTGAAATCTGCTTTTTCTACAGCAGGATTGGTGACACAACCAGCAGTGGCAGCTATAGGGGTCTGCCAAGCAGTGAAGGATCAGTTGAAACAGGTCTTAAGGGACGTGCCAGATCAGCAGGCTCTTGCTCTAGCTGATCTACCTAGAGCCTTATGCTTTGCGGTGGACGCTATAAAGGATTCAATCCATCAGGCCTCCCGCCTTACGCTGTCTGTAGTACATATGCGCAGGCTTCTATGGCTCAAAAACTGGTCTGCTGAAGCTCCCTGTAAAAAATTGCTGGTCAGCTTCCCATTTCATGGGGAGCGCTTATTCGGGGAAGACCTGGACAAGTATATCCAGAGAATTTCCAGCGGTAAAAGTACACTCTTGCCGGTCAAAAATAGAGTTAGAGGTCCCTCTTTTAAGAGGCCGGCTTCTCCAGTCCCTAGGACATCGGCTGTGAAACAGTTCCGACGGCCTCCCCGGTCAAATCCCGGAGGTAAAAATCAGGGACAGTTGCAGGGTAACAAGAAGCCCTGGAGCAGGAGAGGTACAAAACCTCCCCCAAAGTCAAATGCATGAAGGGTTG
The DNA here is from genome assembly GCA_029206835.1 of Rana muscosa. Taxonomy (NCBI): domain Eukaryota; kingdom Metazoa; phylum Chordata; class Amphibia; order Anura; family Ranidae; genus Rana; species Rana muscosa. Next base: position 257,812,108 of record CM055123.1, on the reverse strand, counting down.
CCCCCACCCAATCGGGTGGGGGGAAGACTTCAGTTGTTCACAGAAACCTGGCGGGACACGATCCGAGACAGATGGGTGCTCTCCGCAGTAAATCTGGGATACAAATTGGAGTTAAAAAACTCCCCTCCTTCCCGCTTTATAAGGTCGAACGTGCCAAGGGATCCCCAGAAGAGAGGATCCCTCCTGTTGGCACTGGAACAATTATTGCTTCAAGCAGTAATTATAGAGGTCCCCCTGGAAGAATGGGGGTTCGGGTTTTACTCAAACCTCTTTACAGTTCCGAAGCCAAACGGGGACGTGAGGCCCATATTAAATCTAAAAGGGCTAAACAAATTCCTACATATCAGGACTTTCCGGATGGAGTCGATCCGATCGGTAGCCACTGCCCTACAAGGGGAGGAATGGTTAGCCTCGATCGACATCAAAGATGCGTATTTGCACATCCCCATCTTTCCAGCCCACCAAAAATTTCTACGCTTTGCGATAGAAGGGCGCCATTTTCAGTTCAGAGCCTTACCCTTCGGTCTGGCCACAGCACCAAGAGTGTTCACAAAAATTCTGGCCCCATTATTGGCCAATCTAAGAACACGAGGTGTAACGATAATGGCATATCTAGACGACTTGTTGCTGATAGACCACTCAGTGGAAAAACTAGAAGTGGTTGTTCACGAGACAATCAAGTATCTGGAATATCACGGTTGGATTATCAACCGAGACAAGTCAGCCCTAAAACCAGTCAAAAGTCTGGAATACTTGGGGCTAAGGCTGGATTCAGACCAGAGAAAAATTTTCTTGCCTCAAGAAAAGGGGTCGTCTTTGAGAGATTTGATCCACTTAGTGGGTTCAAAAAGACAGCCATCCATACGCCTGTGCATGAGGCTGCTGGGAAAAATGGTGGCATCATTCGAAGCAGTACCCTACGGTCAATTCCATTCAAGGAAGTTGCAAAGGGCCATACTGTCAGCCTGGAACAAAAAAGTTCAGGCTCTGGACGTACCAATGTCCTTGTCCCCTTCCGTTCGCAGAAGCCTCCGTTGGTGGTTGGTTCCCCGGAATCTGGAAAGAGGGAAATCCTTCAGTCCGATTTCTTGGAAGGTGGTCACTACAGATGCCAGCCTTTTAGGCTGGGGAGCAGTACTGGAGCAATGGTCTCTCCAGGGCAGATGGTCGGATGCGGAAAAGGCCCTGCCCATCAATCTCTTAGAGATACGAGCAGCCCGGTATGCCCTAGTAGCATGGACATCCAAACTCCAAGGGTCCCCTGTCAGAGTTCAGTCAGACAATGCCACAGCAGTGGCATATATCAATCGTCAGGGGGGCACCAGGAGTCGTGCAGCCCAAAGGGAAGTAAATTACATCCTGAGATGGGCAGAAAGATATGTCCCAGCCATATCTGCGGTATTCATTCCAGGGGTGGAGAATTGGAAGGCGGACTTTCTAAGTCGCCAACAATTATGCCCAGGGGAATGGTCCCTTCATCCCGAGGTTTTCCGGACAATATGTCAGCGGTGGGGAACACCGGATGTAGATCTGCTAGCATCCAGGTTCAACACGAAAGTGGACAGGTTTGTCTCTTGGACAAAGGATCCCCTAGCGTGCGGCTCGGATGCCCTAGTGTTCCCTTGGGATCAGTTCAAGCTGATATATGCATTCCCACCGCCACAATTGTTACCTCGATTACTCCGCAGAATCAGGGTAGAAAAGAAACCAGTGATTCTGGTGGCTCCAGCGTGGCCCCGAAGAGCATGGTACGCGGAGATTGTAAAAATGTCTGTGGGGAGTCCTTGGACCCTCCCACATCGTCCGGACCTGCTTTCGCAGGGACCGATATACCACCCTTCCTTACCAGCCCTAGGTTTGACGGCCTGGCTATTGAAGCCCACATTCTAAAAAGGAGAGGGCTCTCTAATGCTGTGGTGTCTACCATGATCAATGCCAGGAAACCGGTATCCAGGCAGATCTACTATAGAATCTGGAAGGCGTACATCGCCTGGTGTGAGGCCAGGAAATGGCATCCACGTAAATACGTAATAGGTAGAATTCTGGACTTCCTACAATGGGCTGTAGATAGGAAGCTTGCCTTGAGTACTATCAAAGGTCAGATTTCGGCCTTGTCAATATTTTTTTCAAAGGCCCTTGGCTTCGCATTCACTAGTCAAAGCCTTTATACAAGGAGTGATGCGTATTAGTCCTCCGGTTAATATTCCCATATGTCCATGGGATCTAAACTTGGTTCTGTCGGTTCTACAGAAACAACCATTTGAACCATTACAGCATATTTCCTTAGTGCTTCTCACCAGGAAATTGATTTTTCTAGTAGCCATTTGTTCGGCTAAAAGAGTATCGGAATTAGCAGCTATGTCCTGTAAGGAGCCATATCTGGTTATCCATAAGGACAGAGTAGTGTTACGTCCTCATCCAGCCTTTCTTCCTAAGGTGGTATCGAGTTTTCATTTGAACCAAGATGTGGTTCTTCCTTCTTTTTTCCCCAAGCCTACTTCGGTAGAGGAAAAGTTATTGCATTCTTTGGATGTAGTAAGAGCAGTTAAAGCTTATCTAAAAGCCACTGCTCAGATTCGCAGAACGGATACTTTGTTTATTCTGCCGGAAGGCCCCAGAAAGGGTCAGGCAGCGTCAAAATCTACTTTAGCCAAGTGGATTCGACAGGTCATAATACAAGCCTATAGCTTGAGAAGTAGACCGCCTCCGTTCAAAGTTAGGGCGCACTCCACGAGAGCAGTTGGAACTTCATGGGCAGTGCATCACCAGGCCTCCCTGGCTCAAGTCTGTAAGGCCGCAACATGGTCTTCAGTACACACGTTTACTAGGTTCTACCAGGTGGACGTTAGAAGTCAGGAGGATGTCGCCTTTGGGCGCAGTGTGTTGCAGGCCGCAAAAGATCCTCATGTCTGATAGCGCTCAGCTTATATATGGTGTATCCCCCCCCTCATTTGGCATTGCTTTAGGACATCCCATTAGTAATGACTATGTCGCTCTGTGTCCCGTGATGTACGAGAAAGAAAATAGGATTTTTATAACAGCTTACCTGTAAAATCCTTTTCTTGGAGTACATCACGGGACACAGAGCTCCCGCCCCTCTTTGGGGACACTTATTGCTTTGCTACAAAACTGAGGTGCTCCCGGATGGGAGGGGCTTATATAGGGGAGGGTACTTCCGGTTTTGGAAGTTGCCAGTGCCAGCACCTGACGGTAACTATATAAAGAAACCAGTGATTCTGGTGGCTCCAGCGTGGCCCCGAAGGGCATGGTACGCGGAGATTGTAAAAATGTCAGTGGGAAGTCCTTGGACCCTCCCACATCGTCCGGACCTGCTTTCGCAAGGACCGATATACTACCCTTCCTTACCAGCCCTAGGTTTGACGGCCTGGCTATTGAAGCCCACATTCTAAAAAAGAGAGGGCTCTCTAATCCTGTGGTATCTACCATGATCAATGCCAGGAAGCCGGTATCCAGGCAGATCTATTATAGGATCTAGAAGGTGTACATCACGTGGTGTGAGGCCAGGAAATGGCATCCACGTAAGTACGTAATAGGTAGGATTCTGGACTTCCTACAGTGGGCTGTACATAGGAAGCTTGCCTTGAGTACTATCAAGGGTCAGACGGCCTTGTCAATATTTTTTTCAAAGGCCCTTGGCTTTGCATTCATTAGTCAAAGCTTTCATACAAGGAGTGATGCGTATTAGCCCTCCGGTTAGTATTCCCATATGTCCATGGGACTTAAACCTGGTTCTGTCGGTTCTACAGAAACAACCATTTGAACCATTGCGGCACATTTCCTTGGTTCTTTTCACCAGGAAATTGATTTTCTTAGTAGCCATTTGTTCGGCTAAAAGAGTATCGGAATTAGCCGCCTTGTCCTGTAAGGAGCCATATCTGGTTATCCATAAGGACAGAGTAGTATTATGTCCTCATCCAGCCTTCTTCCTAAGGTGGTATCGAGGTTCCATTTGAACCAAGATGTGGTTCTTCCTTCCTTTTTCCCCAAACCTAGTTCGGTAGAGGAAAAGTTATTGCATTCTTTGGATGTAGTAAGAGCAGTTAAAGCTTATCTTAAAGCCACTGCTCAGATTCGTAGAACGGATACTTTGTTTGTTCTGCCGGAAGGCCCCAGAAAGGGTCAGGCAGCATCAAAAATCTACTTTAGCCAAGTGGATTCGACAGGTCATAATACAAGCCTATGGCTTGAAAAGGAGACCGCCTCCGTTCAAAGTTAGGGCGCACTCCACAAGAGCAGTTGGAACTTCATGGGCAGTGCATCACCAAGCCTCCCTGGCTCAAGTCTGTAAGGCCACAACATGGCCTTTAGTACACACGTTTACTAGATTCTACCAGGTAGACGTCAGAAGTCAGGAGGATGTCGCCTTTGGGCGCAGTGTGTTGCAGGCCGCAAAAGAGCCTCATGCCTGATGGCGCCCAGCTTATGTATAGTGTATCCCTCCCCTCATTGGGCATTGCTTTGGGATGTCCCATTAGTAATGACTAAGTCGCTCTGTGTCCCGTGATGTACGAAAAAGAAAAAGGGATTTTTATAACAGCTTACCTGTAAAATCCTTTTCTTGGAGTACATCACGGGACACAGAGCTCCCACCCCTCTTTTTGGGACACTTATTGCTTTGCTACAAAACTGAGGTGCTCCCGGATGGGAGGGGCTTATATAGGGGAGGGTACTTCCGGTTTGGAAGTTGCCAGTGCCAGCACCTGAAGGTAAACTATATAACCCATTAGTAATGACTAAGTCGCTCTGTGTCCCGTGATGTACTCCAAGAAAAGGATTTTACAGGTAAGCTGTTATAAAAATCCCTTTTTTCTTGAGGTGTTGGTACCTTTTGCTGCAGCAGCTGCGGTCCTAATTAATCAATTTATTAATCATTTATTCCATTTAGTGTGAGTTTTAGTTTGTTTTTATATTAAATTTAACTGAACTCGAGCAGTTCTGCAAAGAGGACTGGGCAAATATTGCAATATATCTACGGCTTTTCCTGTTTACACTGTGATCAGCTGTGATTGGACACAGCTGATTACGTGGTAAAGAGTCTCACCACACCACATCAACGTGCTGCGCGCGATTGCGGGTTATCCTGATCACGTCATATGACATCCGGTCAGGATAACAGAACCACTTTGCGCACGTCATATTGCTATATGGCGGGTGGGAAGTGGTTAAAGCTAAAGGTGGTTCAACAAAATACTGACACAAGGGGGGATTCTTTTTCCAACTCAGTAATTCTGTTTTTGAATTATTATTTTTTTCTGACATGTTGGTGTTATATCTTTCACTTGGATGCTATAAGTCACACCAATAAATACAGCTGGATAAAACAAAAACTGTGTCTGTCCTAATTTCAGGCTAAAAAGCAATAACATGTTATTATCTTAAGGGGGGGGGGGGGTTGATTCTTTTCTTTATGCACTACAGACTGTCTTGGATAACTTCTGAGTCCATCATTTGCTTTGGTGATGTGTTATATATTTTAAAGATGTGCGTTGCAGACACATAAGATTTGTTTCTTTACGAATCTAATTTCAGATGAATGTTGCTTGATTCAGAGATTCGGATGTATCCCCGGAGGGGGGAGGGGGGATAGGGTTTATTCCTATCCAAATCTCTGAATCACAATGGAAACAAATTTCAACTAATCTGAAGTAAATTATACCAAAAACAACAAATTAATTTGTATTCATTCCGATGAAATGATGTGATGGTTTGGGTCTTTTGTTAATGTTTGTAGCATCCGAAATAATGTAATGACATAACGAATGATCCAAATTGATCTGGGTCCATTCTTTTTTATGGTAGTGAGCGTAGCGTGAATATTCTAATAAGATTCTTTTGTTATTGGGGTTGAACTTGAGAGACCATTTGTTCAATTTGCATGTGCGCAGCCCAACAAACAAAGTCAGTTGGGAATGGGAAAATTAATTCAACTTAATAACATGACAAATTAATGCGTATTAATTTGGATTAATTCATTTTATTTGGATAAGAGTGTCACTACTGTGTCACTGTCATCCAAATAAAATGAATTAATCCAAATTAATGCACATTCATCATGTTATTAAGTTGAATTAATCCTTTGACTCTTGGATAATCAGAAAAATTATTTTTGCATTAACATTTTCCATTAATATAAAAAATGCACTACATATGAAATGGAAACATATTGCAAAAAATACAGTAAAGTGTAAAAGTGAAATAAGATGAATCCTACTTATTGTGTTTTGGTTGGATGGAGATGGATCCATCAGACTCTCCGAATCATAACATAGCGAATTAATCCGAAATTCGTTCCATTCATTACTTTCAGATGCACGTGACTCCAGTCAATTTAGTCCAATCAGATCATTCCATTTCTCTTTGTAGGTTGAACTAGCAGGGATGACACAGAGTGCAGAAGTAATCTCCCAAAATAACAAATCAACATGTTAAAACAAATATAGGCAATCTTCCAAAATAAGGAAAGAATAACGGAACTTCTGAAAATGCGAATCGATTCGGAACAACAAATGTATACTCTTCCGAAATAGCTAAAACGTTCTGAAAATTATTCATTCTAACATAACGATTAAGACAAAGCTAAATGTTTTACTTAACAAATGAAACCGAAACAAAACAAATTTTTCCACCATGCACATCTCTACTGCATTGACTGGATGTCATGAATCCTATGTCTTCAATACTTTGAACCACTAACCCAGAACAAGTATGGAAGTCTGAGTGGGGTTGATTTACTAAAACTGAAGAGTGCAAAATCTGGTGCAGCTCTGCATAGAAACCAATCAGCTTCCAGGTTTTATTGTCAAAGCCTAATTGAACGAGCTGACGTTAGAAGCTGATTGGTTACTATGCAGAGCTGCACCAGATTTTGCATCATGCAGTTTTGGTAAATCAACCGCATTGTCTTTCCTGCTATTGTCTATAGTATGTATGATATAGAACTCAGAACAAAAATGAGAAAAAAATCACGTTTAGGCCTTGAGGAATCCATGCTTAACCGGTGGCCCTCCAGCTGTCATGGAACTACAAGTCCCATCATGCTTCTGCCTTTGGGAATCATGCTTGTAACTGTCAGCCTTGCAATGCCTCATTAGACTTGTAGTTCTGCAACAGCTGGAGAGCCACAGGTTGAGCACCCATTGGCAGCACATGGCACATTAACTAGATCAGTAAGATAACATGTAGATATTGCAACCGTAGAGTATTTGACTACCAGATTGGATCATTTTTTTTTAACATCCCTCTTCTCTATCCAACAAAATCATTAAAAAAAAGGAAATGAGGACAGGGCCCCTTACGTTGGTGGTCAGCGTAATGCTCCCTCACTCAGGTGTTGTGTGGAGACCCCTTCCATCGATGGTCAGTGAGAAGAATGACCTTAAACTGAAGGTCAGTGGGCATAATCTACCTCTTACTGGTAGGTCATCTGAAAGACAGGAAGAGAGGCTTCACCAGTGTCCTGCAGTTGGTTCTGCCAAGTAACATTGACCCTGGCATTGTGTGTAGACAAATGAGAGGTCAATTCACCACAGCTCATGGAACCACTAGCAACCTCCGAAGGAACCTTAGGGTTTCATTTAACCTGGTTGAGAATGGCTGATATTCATACTTGTTCTGGATTAGTGGCTCAAATTATCGAAGCCGTAAGATTTGTATATCAGCCAGGCAACTAACATTTCTGGAAGGAGTTTAGCAATGATAGCCCTGTACTGTCCTCATGACGGGGAGAAAGGAATGGTGATAAACATGTTTCCTGTTAAGCTGGCATTGTGTGCTCCACTATATTGCATGTTGAGCACCCTACACTTTTCACGATCCAGAATTATAATCATGATATCCAGGGATTCCATCCCACATTACCCCCCTCCTCCTATATAGACCCAGACACGGCATGTTATCACAGCTGGCACATTTATGTATAAATAGTCTCAGGTATAACCAGGGGGCCTCCAGCTCAGAACTATGTAAAAAATGTGACCTTGAATATTGAATGTTTTGTGCAGATATTGCAAAATTCTTTGCTGACACCTCTTCTCTCGCTCAGTGTGGATTTTGTCAAGTGGTCCTCGCAGGGAATGCTGAGAATGAACCCTGACGCAATGAATGCCCTATTCAAGCCAACCATGGACCACATAATTGAACACATGTGTAAGTCCGGGGCGATGTTAAAGGGGGGAGCTAAAATAAAGACAATGTTAAGTTCAGCTACAATCATTTTTATGTGTATTTAATAGTTTTTATTTATTTTTTAGTTCATACATTTTAAACTGTTGATTTATATCTGTTTTTACTTATATCTTTGATAAACATTTAATATTTGAAATACATATGACACAAGATTCACAGAGTACTATAGGTTTTCTAAACAGAAGCTGTTTGCCTTCAGACGGTTTCTCTATTTTTGCAACTCTGTACTGCTGTCTGTCGACAGCTAGAAGGAGGGGTCACTCTGGAGGGGTAAGGATCACTTCTCTGCCTCATTTAGTTATATGTGTTTAATCTTTCTTGCGTGCCTCAAAATATTGTTTTTTGTGTTATTTTGAAAGTAAAAGTTAAAATAGAACTATAGAAAAAATATGAATCGATACATTGTTTGGCATAACAAGTTACACCTATGTGTATTTTTTATTTTGTCCTTCCAACTACAAATCCTGCTAAATACTTGTTGATCCTGCCAGAGCTCTGTGTTGTATATAATTTCCTGTTAGAGGGTGGCAACGTTAGGCTACCTTGTGAGAAATGCCAGCGTTGCCACTCTTACATCAGCTTTGTCTGCAAGGACTACAGCACGACATGCCAATACTGGGACGGTGTGAACAATACTGTTGTCTCAATCTATTATGTCCATCGGCCACAAGCACAACCACTTTTGTTACATGCAAGCTGGCTCCCCCCACAGCAGCTGGTAACAACCAATAGCACACACCTGATTTGCATAGGGTGCAAGGGAGCTGGAGATTATCTTTGGCCTGCACTTTATATTGGGATGACTTGCAAGCTCAGGATAGTCCCACCACCAGGCTAGTTCCACCCACCATTGGCCCTATTTCTTTATAGGACAGACAGTCTGGGGCAATGGAAAGTACAGAATTCTGATTATAGAAAGGTAAGCTTTTAACTTTCCCTTGGCAGTGCAAATGGCTTCTGTTATAGTATGCCTGTAGTTGTATTTTAATTTAGGAAAAGATGACTGGGGTTTTTTTCTCTTTAAATCCTGACGGACATGTTTTTTTTGTCTTTCAGACAACCTGTTCCAGAAGCCGGAGGTGAGCGGAGTCAAGTTCCTCTTTCTGGTTGGCGGGTTTGCAGAATCTCCATTACTCCAGGTAGCTGTGCAGCAGGCATTCGGTAATCAGTGTCGGGTCATCATTCCCCATGATGTGGGTTTGACCATCTTGAAGGGAGCTGTCTTGTTCGGCCTGGATCTGGCTGTCATCAAAGTTCGCCGCTCACCTATGACGTACGGAGTTGGAGTCCTCAACCGCTATGTGGAGGGGAAGCACCCAGCAGAGAAGCTTCTGCTGAAGGATGGCACGCGGTGGTGCACAGATGTGCTGGATAAATTCATTCTGGCTGACCAGTCGGTGGCTCTGGGGGAGACGGTGAAACGCAGCTACACGCCAGCCAAACCTTCCCAACTGCTCATCATCATCAATGTTTACTGCTCTGAGCAAGAAGACGCCAACTTCATCACCGACCCCGGCGTACGGAAGTGCGGCACCTTGAAGCTTGACCTGACTGGGGTGGACAGCACGCCGGTCCCAACACGCAGGGAGATCCAAACTATCATGCAGTTTGGGGACACTGAGATTAAAGCCACCGCCCTTGACATCACCACCTCAAAAAGCGTAAAAGTTAGCATCGATTTCTTAAACTAGAACTCCACCATCCTGTATTCCCTGTCGGCGCTTGCCCAGCTTCCGGAGACATAGTCCCAGCTCTTCTGTATCCTGACAGTCCCGGGACCCGATTATATCATGCAGCTAATTTTTGGGATTAGCGCCATCCTCCAACCATCAGCATAAGAGAACCTGGAAGCCATTTGGGAGTTGTTATTTCCTCAGTTGTTGGAGGTCTGTCGGTTAACCACTGGTGGTGCTCTCCTTCATGCTTCTCTTATATTGCTCAACCAGCAAACATCTAACCCAGGCGTGTCAATGTGTATTTCATACGTTTTGCTGCCTGCGGTCCTCTGACTCCTGAGTCGTCTCAATGAATGAGGCCCAAATGTGTTGTACAAAAGAACCTGTGAAGACTAAAGCCCCGTACACACGGTCGGACTTTTGGCCAACAAACTTAATTTTGAGCAAGTTGGACCAACAATCCGACCGTGTGTACGCGCCATTGGACAAACTTTTTTTGCTTTTTCTTGTTTTCATCGGACAAAAGTTGGGTCTGCAAATGGACAAACTTTTGCCCAACAAAAGTCAGATGGAGCAAAGTCCGACAGTGTGTACAGAAAACCATCGGACTTTTGTCCGATGTACAAAACAACTAATGTTAAAATCAACCAACAATAGCAGAAGTTGACCTAAGGGTGGCGGTAAAGAGCAGAAAAACCACGTGATGTTGCAAAAAGTTTTGGGAAAGTTTGCAGAAAAGTCCTGTGGTGTGTATGCTATGGGTGTGCCCGGCCAACTCCGTTCGGAAACAAAATCCAGGGAAAAGTCAGATGGAAGTCCGACCGTGTGTATGGGGCTTTAGATACAAGAAATGCCAAGGCTGACTTGCTTGGTAATGGTACCGGCTCTAGGAGTATCCTTCTCATCCTGAACCCACTTTACCACTTATTAATCTGGAACAAGCACCCACCTATTTTGAAAAGTCTATGTGCCCATTTTCATGGTGCTGGTCAATGACTCTCTGGGTTGTGAAACTGGGGATGAGGATGAGGTCTGAGAGCCTGCTCTTAAAAAGTCAATGGCAGCTTCCATATTGGTCCTCACAGGTTTCCTTTACGGTTCAAAAGCCATTAAGACTTTTTTTATTTTGCTGCTGAGGAGATCAGAAAATATTCTGTGGCCCTTTGAGTGTCTCCAAGTTTTAGTAATCTGGCACACCAAAAAAACAAACAAAGGGAGCATTCACACCTAGGCATGTATAATGTAATCCACGTCTCCATTTGTTTGTCTATGTGTGTTTTATTCACTTTCTGTGAGCCTTCAACATACATCCACAATTCCAAAAATACACAGGACCCAATTTTTCCATTGCAACACAGGTACAAGTATATGTGTGCCATGCTGAATAGAAAGGTCATGTTTATATACATTTGTTGGTACATTGCTGTGTTTTGAAGGCCAATAGAAAATTGAGGTGCGCATGCAAAAAACAAAAATTATGAATGTAGAATGGGTTTGACCAATGTGTATTGGCACATGAAAATTGGCACTATAATGCATCCTCTATAGGTGTGAGTGTGGCCTGAATATGTTTTAATGATATATACTGATAGTTTCTGTGGCAGGTAAAATTACTCTATATGTGTTATATTTTAGCACTTCGTTTTGTAGGATCCTGATGAGCAAACATAACCAATAGGGCACCCTGCCTCATCTAGATTTACCTAAAGATTTCTTTCTCCACATTTTCCCAGGAGATTTTTGCTCTCCAGTGGCAAATGAAAACACAAACTGGACGCCAAAGGAAAGTTAATTACAGCAATAGAAATTTGCAATGAGATGCGTTTGTGATATTTCAGTAAAAAGTGGTGTCTAATTGTTTGGCCTCTTATGTCCCATGGAACCCTCACTGGGGAGGTCTCCTTATCACAGCTTCAGAAGCGATGGTGGGAGCCCTTATAATGGGCAAGTGTGAAGTCCCAGGAGCCCAGCACAGGGATGGTGGGAACCCTTCATAATGGGCACAGCAAGCGTGCAGACCCGGGAACTCTCCAGAATCCACCAAATACTGAAATACCACTTCTGAATGGCGTTACCCTGTTAACATTTTCTGTAAGGTAATAATAATATTGCATTATATGTGCGGTGTGGGATAAAATTCCTCAAGCAGGACTTATTATTTATTATGACCCCTCTTTTACTAAACTGCTTTATATAAGACACTTGGGGGTTGATTTACAAAGAATTTGCATAGTCATTCACCCAATTAAAATGCATGTGTTCTGTGCTAATAGGCCAAAAAAATGAATACAAATAGGCCTTTTCCTGTGCTGTTCGAATGTAAATTATCAATTTTAAACTGAACATACTTTGTTTGGCCACTAGATGGCAGTACTTATCATAGGAATTTCCTATAATACTTTGCATTATCTAGTGACCAGATGTGATTGGCAATGCAAATTCTTTATAGAGCAACAACAAAATATAATTTTTTAAATATAAGTCCATATGTATATTGAGATTTAAAATGACACAAGCTGCGCTCAGGAGTTCATTACTAAGCTGCCATCTTCAAGACAGAATAATGGGTTATGTCAGACATTTTTATATAAGATCCCTGAAGGTAAGAATACTGTATAACCAAAGACACATTGCACAGCATTCATACCCTGAGCAAACAGATTGTATCAAATTACTGTAATCTAATAAATAGGAGATGATCTCTGATTGGTTAAAATGTTAAACTGATCTATATGGAGATTTTTGTCTGTCCTTTTAAAGGACCAGTAATCCTAAAGTACAAGTTTGGCAATTATATAATAAGCTGCAAACCCATTTCACAGATATGAGTGTACAGCCCAAACTACAGATGCTCCAGCAATGTCTTCCATTAAAGTTACTAGACAGGAATCAGCCATGAAAAAGAAAATACCAATTCCAGGAGCTGAGTCCTGAAAAAAAAACTTTCCAGTAGCTGAGCCTTGAAAAACATAATACCCCATCCAGGAGCCGAGTCCTGAAAAAAAGAAAAAAAAAAAACCCTTCCAGTAGCTGAACCTTAAAAAAAGAAAATACCCCCTCCAGGAGCTGAGTTCTGAAAAAAGAAAAAAACCTTCCAGGAGCTGAGCCTTGAATAGAGAACATCCCCTCCAAGAATTGAGCCTTGAAAAAGAGAATATCCCCTCCAGTAGCTGAGCCTTAAAAAAAAGAGAATAACCCTTCCAGGAGCCGAGCCCAGAAAAAAAGAATACCCCATCCAGATTCTGAGTCTTGAAAAAGAAAATACCCTCTCTAGGAGCTAAGTCCTGAAAAAAAAAAGAGAAATAACCAAGAGCTGAGCCTTGAATGGAGAATATCCCCTCCAAGAGCTGAGCCTTGAAAAAGGGAAAATCCCGTCCAAGAACTAAGCCTTGAAAAAAGAATACCCCCTTCAGTAGCTGAGCTTCGAAATAGAGAATATCCACTCCATGAGTTGAGCCTTAAAAAAGAAAATAACCCCTCCAGGAGCTGAGCCTAGAAAAAAAGAATACCCCATCCAGGATCTGAGTCTTGAAAAAGAAAATACCCTCTCCAGGAGAGCTGAGCCTTGGAAAAGAGAATGTCTCTTCCAGTAGCTGAGCCTTGAAAGCCTGAAAACTTGACCTGTTGGGGCGCCTTGAGGACTGGAGTTGAGAAACACTGCTCTAGTAGCTCAATTGTGAAAAAGAAAATACCATTTCAGGAGCTCAGCTTTGAAAAAATACCTCCCACCAGGAGCTGATCTTAAAAAAAATAGAACCCCCCCCCCCCCTCCAGGGGCTGAGCTGTAAAGACTACCCCCTACAGAAGCTCAGCTGTACAAAAGAAAATTTCCACCTCCTTGAACTCAACCTTAATTAGAAAATAACCCCATCCATTACCATAGGAATGTTATATTTATCTCATTAGCTTTAGACACAAGCTTTTGGAGCACTTATAGAGGATATACGTAGATTTATTGGTGTACGGTATTTATTTAGTATAAAAAGAACCTAAAAAAGGGGTTGATTTTTTTCTGATTCATGATTTCCGTCTGACCTCTAGGCCCAGTTAACCAAGTCACCATTGTGTAAACTAGAGCCACGATCCATAGCGGATGACGAACCAATCCCGACTTTAGCTGCTACTAAAACATAGGAACTCCACACACATTCAACCAATACTTCAACTGTGCAATAAAGCATGACACCCCCTCTCCTTTTCTATAGCACTCTCCTCCTCCCGGGGCCCCTACAGATACTCACGGTACTCACCCCTAGACTATAACTTGCTTACTGTGCGCCGCATAGCTTCAATAGTGCAAATGCTTCAACACCGTCCTCACTGACCGTAAAGAGAGAATGTATTTTGGCTGGAAATCTGGCCTTAATGTATGGCAATGCCTCTGAAATTCAGGATTTTAAGAAAAGAAGCTAGAGGAAAATCTAAACCTTAAAGCTTCAGTCCACCCAAAACTAATATATTTTCTTATATGCCTTTGAGAGATGTGAAGCCCCAGATCCCCACCTCCTGTGGATATTGTCTCTGTCTTTTGGTTGTAACTTTCCTTCCCATGGAGTTTGTACAAGAATAAATGAAGAAGGCAGTGGGAGGAGCCTGACAATCTTTCTCTATTTTGGGGAGGAGCCAGAGCCTCAGGGGAGGTGCTACTGGTTGATTCAAGCTCCTGGTACCCCAGTTAGTGGGTGGACTTAGCATTTTAAGGTTAGATAACCTCTTAGCTATTGAACCCTGGTCCTCCAGACTTTGCCAGACACTTTGGCCAGTCATATGTTTGAGGTACGGCCATGGTAGTCAGACACTTACCGCGTAACCCTTAAGGGGCTCACTGGAAGATATTTAGTAATAATGTAGAAAAACAGACACCCCCAAAACTTAGCCCAGTAGAGAACACTCCAGGCTTAAGAATGCTAAATTTTGATTGGCTGCTGTCGCTAACTAAACGCTTAATCTTTATTGTCGCTCTGCCCATTCTTTTACAGAATACGCAGATTGTTTAGCTGATGTATTTTTAGGAATTTTTCAGGTTTTGTGAGCCAAAAGGAACCTTTTTATTTGCCCTCCCCGAGCCTTATGGGGCATTTCTATTATATATAATTTTGTGTATATATATATATGTAATGATTGTATAATGTACATATGTTTATTTTTACCGTTATGGTTTTATGCTCTGTATGTTTTCTCTCCCCACTGTCCTGGTTATCACTCATGATATTGCGTCATTTGAGACGCGGTATTGGGGGTCTATTTACAACTGTGAAGTTCTGCAACTCCGGATTTTTATTAAGATGACATTTTCAGCCCGTTCAGGGGTGACGTTGACACTTTGAATGTCCGACTGACTGTCCATTTTCTGTGTCGCACACAGCCCTGGGAGGGCAGTACAAGCCACAATATGGTCTCTCTTGTTTATTTAACACACAACCGTGCCTGTAAAGTTTACATCAGAGCCCGCATCCCCTGACTTCCTGCAAACAATAAATACACAATTCAATGTGAAACGCTCCGTATTCCTGTGTCTGTGCTATCTGCTAATTGTATGGGTGTGTGATTGTGTGTGCAGCTGATCTGCTGTTATATTTAAATATTTTATAGAGTTCCACACGCATAGAAAAGCAGAAGGTTGGGGCATTATAAGAATTGCCAAGGTGTGACCGAGGGCCTCCTTAATGATGGCCTTACCATTGAGATGGTTGGTTTATGGTGTTTCCTTAGCCAGCTTTCTCAATGTTGTACAGTTTCAGGTTATGTCATTATAGAGCAAGTTCTTATTCTTTGTTTCTATTCTCCTAGCTAATTTGTAAAAAATAAAAAAAATTGAGGAGAATGCAATTTTTTTTTTTTAATTGAATGTTTATAAAGAAAAAAATGAAAATAAGACAAATTTAAGAGATGTATTATATCATGTAAGTGCTCAGTGAAGAACAATAACTAAACAGTGTAAACAAAACATATGAAATAATACAAACTTAATAATATTATTACATGCTTGAATAGGACCCTTAAATAATCAAGTCTAAAGTCCATACAAAAAAACACCCGTGATCAAGTGTCCATACTAGATGAAAAAAGAAAAAAGAAAAAAGAAAACAGCCACAGATAATCTTGGTCTTGGGAAACTAAATAAAAAAATACACGTTAGAGTCTGCTTCGGCTTTTTAGGGCAGCCGCTTTCGAAGGCTCGCTTTAAGGAACTAAGACCGGTGCCCGGAATAACGAACGTTGA
The DNA here is from genome assembly GCA_029206835.1 of Rana muscosa. Classification (NCBI taxonomy): domain Eukaryota; kingdom Metazoa; phylum Chordata; class Amphibia; order Anura; family Ranidae; genus Rana; species Rana muscosa. The sequence goes on along the minus strand of CM055123.1, from coordinate 257,796,004 downwards.
AACAGAGCTGTTATCAGATAGCCGCTACTCATCCTATTGCGCATGCGCGATGCGCAGCTGAAGTGACGTTGCCTCGCGGCCATCTTGGTACACCCCACAACTCGTCCACAGAGTCGATAATTGGGTTTTCTGGCTTTCAGAACAAGAGGAAATCGTAGCCTCCAGAGGACAAGGATTTTACACTATCTAGTGTCCTCCCTTCCTTCCATGTTCCGTATCGAGTACTGCATGATGGTATATGAGCGTTTTGGCTACCAAAAAAATTGAGGCTCAACATACACTGAAGTTTGGAGTCCTATTGATTATCAATTGAGGCTGTTTGGGGTCCTCCGTCATAGGGGACCATCGCTTTTTGGTAAGCAGGAATTCTTACTGGTGGTGGTGAAAGTCACGAATACAAGAAGATTTGGAATCGTTTTTGTTTTGTTTTGTTTTTTCTTTTTTCATCTAGTATGGACACTTGATCACGGGTGTTTTTTTGTATGGACTTTAGACTTGATTATTTAAGGGTCCTATTCAAGCATGTAATAATATTATTAATTAAGTTTGTATTATTTCATATGTTTTGTTTACACTGTTTAGTTATTGTTCTTCACTGAGCACTTACATAATTTATCACTGTGGTGATTTTGAAATTTTTTTCAATCATTCAGTGGTGGGCTTATGTTTATACTCATAAGTTAGCGCGACTATATATTTTTTCTTATTTGTATGCACTGTTAGTTTTCAGAATAGTTGCTGCTTTTTCCCCTTGTTTGTTTCTAGGTATTTGATATATCTGCCTAGTTTCACACCTGTAGCGCAGTTTCTTTTTTACTTTCTAAAGTATTATATCATGGGGCTCTCAGATGCTAAGTTACAAACACAAATATAAATATATTGGTTGTATAACTGATGCATTTAAAGTTTAGCGTTAATCTGGCCCAGTTTTGTGAAGTTTGGCACAAAAAGGTATAAACAGATATCATCACTGCTGACATATAAAATGACTTCTGCTGAGCATAATATTGAGGCTTGTCATGTAGGATTCTGCCTCAGGTTACTCTGTGCTCCACTGGGCATATCTATTAAAATATGATAAAAGTACAATTTTTTTGCATAATAAAGTCTATCTTCAATTTATCATTACATTAATTAGCTCAGAGACTAATAGGGATAGAAATTCAGTCTAATGATAAAACTTCAAACTGCTGGCAGCGATACAGTGTTGGTGGAGCTGAGTGTGCTGTAAATAAATTTAGACTGCTTCTGCCATTCACTTTTAGGGAACACTTCCAAATGACTATCTCTAAGTTAAGGCAATCGCTCAGTAACCAAGGCCTCAAGATACAGAATTGTCATAGTCTTTTCTTCATTGGTATGCATCACTGGTTCTGTACTGTAAAGCCATTTAACTTTGTGATACAGAGATCCACCATACCTTGTATGCCTAGTACACACGATTGGTTTTCTCGGCGTGAAAAAGTCTGCCGGGGAAAACCTGCTCGGTCGCTTTTTCCCCCTACACACGGCCGGGCTTCTTGACAGGAAAACTGCCATTGAGAGCTTTGGTCAGGAATCCCAGCCGTGTGTATGCTCCATCGGCACTGTGTTTAACATTGAAAACTGCCGAGAAATCATGCATTTGAAAGTGCTGCCATAGGCAATATAACACACTTCAATGCACTAAATAAACAGACACCATGCGCCAAGGCATTGCACAGATACAAATTCAAAACAATGGGTAAGCGGGGTACATGCAATGATGTGGAATTGTAGGTGTGCATTAAAGAATAACTGGTACCTTTATCATATGACCCATGGTTTAAACCCAAATGTTTAAACAGAACCTGAGATGCAGACTTTGCCCATATTTCAGTGCCTAGATGGGTGGCGTTCTGAGCCTCCACTTTGCCAGCATCCTGTTCAATACTGAACAGTCTTAGCTGACGGCCATTGAGAAAAAAAGACTTGCCCATCTACCTAAATTCCAGGTATCCCCTCCTATTCAATGGCTGGAGCCAGAAACACAGAGGCAACTACTAACTACTTGTTACTGCTGTAAATGAAAGAAGTAAAGTTGGCCAGTCACGTTTTGAATTTCAGCCAGTTCCTAATAAATTGGTCCAAATTCGCTTAGTGGTTGGCCCCCCTCGCCCTAGTGCCACCCGAGAGCCTTGGATTTGTCTCCATGGGACAGAGTACTACATGTCTAGGTAACCTGTAATAAGGCCTGGGGTTCTATAAAGTTTGTTAACTGGAAGAAAGCAGAGGTCATGTGGAGGAGGAGATATATAAAATCTCAGGTGCAATTTTATAATGCATATTTAGATCTGTAGAGACTTTCAAAAAAAGTAAGGGACAAAGAAGAGACTTCTTACAGTGTAGTATTATCTGTGGCTGGATGGAGAGCACATTTCAAGACAGAAATGGCTGAGACTTCTAGTTGGAGAATATTTGTGTCCCAGATATCTTAGGAGAGGGCAACATAATATATATTTGGGTCATTGCAATTCTGAGCAGTGTTCTGGTGGGGTATATAAATAGTATGTAAACAGATTCTTGGGTGTAACTAGGTTCACACTGCTGCAGTCTGATTTCCATTCAATTTTCAGTGTGATTATGTATTGAAACTTGGATGCAACCTGGATGTGGTTTGCATATTCAATGAGGCCAAAATCGCACTGGAATCGCACCAAAATAGTACAGGAAGCTTTTTAAAAATCGCTTTGTGCTGAGTTTTATTGATATGAATGGGCACCATTGAAAACAATGTGATTTTCATTGTCATGCAATTTTGTGGGACTCAAGTTGCATCTGTAATCGCACTAGTGTGAAGGGAAGATGCATGAACACATATATAAAATTATGTTTTCATCCATTTCTATATCTTCCTATAAAAGTCACAAAATTCTCTACTGGTCCATTCAGTGTTAATAACCTGAAGTGTGTCAATGAATTAACTGACACACCAGCTCAAAGGTAAGATCAGGCTCCCAGTGGGAGTGACTACTTTATATTTGATGGATGGAAAGAGGCGGTACTCCTGTGGGTTCAAGGTGCTCAGGGCAGCCGAAGCCCATTTGACCTCCAGTGGTTCCCCTGTGCATTGGCTAGGATTGGCTCCTAATATAACAATCTGCTAAAGCCATGGAATTTAAAGTTATCTGTCCCAACAGCAATGGTAGAACCCCACTCCAGGAACACATGGACGTTTCCTGCAACAAAGATTCACAACTGAAACTGTGCTGATATGATTGCAGTAGGGCATGCTTGTAGTTTTAGAGTAGGAGGAGGCTGGTTGTTGTGGTGGGAAAGAAAAATGCTTCTGAGATCTGTTCTCATGACACAGGTCCAGTACAGATTTGTTTTCATTGTCAGCATACAAACCCTGATGAAGGGGGATCTATGAGATGCTGAAAACGCATTGGATTTTTACTTTTGTATCTAATAAAACCCATACTGGACTGAATCATTTAGTGTGGTGCTCTCATTCTTCCAGAACCCTACAAACCCTTTCCAGGGACTCCTTGGGGTACCCTTTCCGAAAAATATTCAAGCGTTGGATGCTTCTTGTCTAACCAATGGGTCACAGAGAAAAACGCTGTCAATCATTTCTCAGACCAGAGCCTTGCAGGAATAATAAATATACGTAAGGATAAATCTAGTAAGAAAAACACTTACATTGAATCAGCACTTCCTGATTGAGCAGTAATTGATCCGTGACAAGCATCAGGTGATCCAGGAGGAAGTTTACAGCCTTGAAACTTGCCCACACTGCTATATTGGGTCAATAATGTAATGAGCATCTCTGCCACTTTGTCTGTGTGCAACTGTGGGGTGGGGTATGTCTCAGTCGCTGCTGATTGGCCCAGTTCAGCCAAACCCAATTTTGGACTAAACTGATGTTCATCACTACTCCTGAAATGCTTCTGGCCTCATTACTTTTGCTTCAGGCTTTTATTTGAGATGCTTCTGACCTCCTCCAGAGTTGCTTTTGACCTTGTTCTGAGCGGCTTCTGATCTCATCCTGAGTTGCTTCTGACCTCTATCTGAGATGCTTCTGACCTCTGAAATGCTTCTGACCTCCTGAGCCACTTTTGACTTTGTTCTGAACTGTTTCTGACCCCATCCTGAGGTGCTTCTGACCTGCTCCTGAGCTGTTTCTGACCTCTTTCTGAGCTATACCTAACCTTCTCTTAACCAACTTTTTCACCTGTTAACTTGTATGGATGGAAAAACCCTTCTAATGCTAACCATTATATGTGTATAAAAGCTCTAACTTAATATCTGTGTAATGCAAGGCTCCATTTAAATTGGACCATGCACCTGACTGACAAAGTCCCCTTGATTAAGGTGCCTTCTTCCCTAAAATGTCTGAAAATTGCAAAAACAATGTCTGAAAATTGCAAAAACAAGGTTATATTATATAATACAGAACTTACCTTTTCCCGGCTTCCTCAAGTTGAGCCTCAGCGAAGGTGACCCCATCCTCTTCCCAGTTGGATCTCAGAGAATTTTTATAGCCCAATAACCCATAAGAAGACTATCAGATAAGATCTTGTGAGCAATATATCAATCTGCCAATAAATACTATTTATAGACTAAGCTGGCAGCATTTTAACACACTCCCAATATAATTATGCATAAACATATAATAAAGTTATGCTGCGCTGTGTGTTAACATCTAAAATAAAATAACATTAAAAAAATATATATATACACATAAACGTAAATAAACATGCCACTGCTCTCAACGTGTTTTTTTATATCATATGTGCTCAGATGATCAAATAAAGTGCTCTATGAGTGCCGATAATTAAACTACAAACTGGTTAATGTTCCTATAAACAATCCAAATCCATTGAACGGATAAGTGCTTCAGTGCAAAATAGCGACTTTAATCTTCCTTTAGTCTTCACAGTACCTCATACGTACTTCAAAAACGCATGTCAAGAGAGCAGTGGCATGTTTATTTATGTTTATGAGAAAAGCATGTGTATATATATGTAGAGCACCAACCCCAGACTTTACCTGCTTTTCTTCTGCTTGGCTCCTCCACAGGAAAATAATGAGGCACACCGCACCACAAGCCCGTACCCTCCTGTATAGGGAGGTTGAGCGGTGTTAGTTTCTCGGGCCTGCCTGCCTCCAGTGCTGACCTCGTTTCTGCAGTAGTCAGAAACCACAGGTCAGATAAGGTGGGAGGAGGTCCAGGCACAAACTTGAATTGGGTTTTCTCCTGCTCTGATTAGCACGAACAGGCTTGGCGCACGGTCTCTGCCACAGACCATGAGGTTGGTCACTGCCACTGACCGGGTGAATAAAAGTCACTGCTACTGACCTTGGGTGCGTAGTATCACTGCCACTGTGACCTAAAGAACACGCACTTCCTTCCGTTAGTAAACTAGCCCTTATAGGACAAGAACATCCCTCCGGAGAGTTACCAGAGGCCCCATCTGTGACCACGACTATGCACTGTGTCTTCAGAAAGGGTCACCTCCCTGGCCTCCTCGTCCTGGATACGGGTCCCCTCGCAAGGCAGATCCCTGGGAGTCTTGGTCCCCAGCGGATCCCAGCCGAAGGCTGCTGGGCTCCGGGCCTTTCTCCAAAGTACCTCACCCCAGACTGAAGGTGTCTGAGATAGAACAGCACTAGGGCACCCAGAGACAACCCGACCAGGCCTCCAGGCCTAGGGCACCCGGAGGCGACACACACGCACCCAGGCCTAAGATGCCTGAGCGCGGAACCGACCCCACTTGAAGATGGCCGCCCCCTTTTATATCCTCTCCCGACAGGCACAGCAGGTTCCCCGCCCCGCCGTACTGCTGCCGAGAGGGGACAAAAAGGACACAACCTTGTACTGCGGTTCAACCCGGGCCCATGGTAACAGCGCCACCTATAGGCCCCAGGGAACTACACACCAGTACCACATCCCAGGGACAGAAATGGTCCATGAGACCTAACAATTTGTGCATCTGAGCCTAGTTACCACTCAGATCTTCCCCCTAAATGTAACCACCCGCTACATATATATATATATATATATATATATATATATATATATATATATATATATATATATATATATATATATATATTTTATGTTTTTTTTTATTTTAGATGTTAACACACAGCACAGCATAATTTTACTTTATTATATGTATTTGCATATTTATACAGTATTGGGAGTGTGTTAAAATGCTGCCAGCTTAGTCTATAAATAAAATTTATCGGCAGATTGATATATTGCTCGCAAGATCTTATCTGATAGTCTTCTTATGGGTTATTGGGCTATAAAAATTCTCTGAGATCCAACTGGGAAGAGGATGGGGTCACCTTCGCTGAGGCTCAACTTGAGGAAGCCGGGAAAAGGTAAGTACTGTATTATATGATATAACCTTGTTTTTGCAATTTCCAGACATTTTAGGGAAGAAGACACCTTAATGAAGGGGACCTTGTCACAACAGGTGAAAAAGTAGGTTAAGAGAAGGTTGAGGTGTAGCTCAGAAAGAGGTCAGAAACAGCTCAGGAGCAGGTCAGAAGCATCTCAGGATGGGGTCAGAAACAGTTCATAACAAAGCATAACCCATAAGAAGACAATCCTGAACTTTGCTGTAGCTTCTTCTTGTGAGATTGGGGCTAGTGAGGAACTTTTGGGTTGATTTACTAAAACTGGAGAGTGACAAGGTGTTGTGGTCCATTTGGCTCCGCTTCTCTTCTACATATACCCTCACAACTATAAATGATAAATATAAGATGCACTTACACCAACCTAATATATGTGCACAGTGAATGTATATCCAATTACAACAATATGCTAGAAACATTTGTTTCTAGCATATTGTTGTAATTGGATATACATTCACTGTGCACATATATTAGGTTGGTGTAAGCGCATCTTATATTTATAATTTATTTACTCTTTGGAGGGCACAGATTTCTCTTTTTTGCTTGCAGCTGTCACCATTTGGGTATCTATGTATTTGTGTTTTCACATTTTTTCACATATTAGCGCTTTAGTATATTTTTTACACCCTCACAACTATGCTCTCAACCCCGACAGGTTCATCCTCAAACTCAACTTAACCACTTAAGCCCCGGACCATTTGGTAGCTAAAGGACCAGAGGTGAATTCAGAATTTTGCACTGCGCTGCTTTAACTGTAAATTGTGCGGACATGCAATGTTGTACCCAAACAAAATTTGCGTCCTTTTCTTCCCACAAATAGAGCTTTCTTTTAATGGTATTTGATTGCCTCTGCGATTTTAATTTTTTGCGATATAAACGGAAAAAGACCGAAAATTTTGAAAAAAAATGATATTTTCTAATTTTTGTTATAAGAAAAATCGAATAAACTCAATTTTAGTCATACATTTAGGCCAAAATGTATTCAGCCACATGTCTTTAGTAAAAAAAAGTCAATAAGTGTATATTTATCGGTTTGCGCAAAAGTTATAGCGTTTACAAACTAGGGTACATTTTCTGGAATTTACACAGCTTTAAATTTATGACTGCCTATCTCATTTCTTGAGGTGCTAAAATGGCAGGGCAGTACAAAACCCCCCCAAATGACCCCATTTTGGAAAGTAGACACCCCAAGGAAATTGCTGAGAGGCATGTTGAGCCCATTGAATATTTTTTTTTGTCCCAAGTGATTGAATAATGACAAAAAAAAAAAAAATTACAAAAAGTTGTCACTAAATGATATATTGCTCACACATGCCATGGTTATATGTGGAATTGCACCCCAAAATACATTCTGCTGCTTCTCCTGAGTACGGGGATACCACATGTGTGGGACTTTTTAGGAGCCTAGCCACGTACGGGACCCCGGAAACCAAGCACCGCCTTCAGGATTTCTAAGGGCGCAAATTTTTGATTTCACTCCTCACTACCTATCACAGTTTTGAAGGCCATAAAATGCCAAAATAGCACAAAACCCCCCCAAATGACCCCATTTTAGAAAGTAGACACCCCAAGGAAATTGCTGAGAGGCCTGTTGAGCCCATTGAATATTTTTTTTTTGTCCCAAGTGATTGAATAATGACAAAAACAATAAAAAATAAACATTACAAAAAGTTGTCACTAAATGATATATTGCTCACACATGCCATGGTTATATGTGGAATTACACCCCAAAATACATTTTTTTGCTTCTCCTGAGTACGGGGATACCACATGTGTGGGACTTTTTAGGAGCCTAGCCGCGTACGGGACCCCGAAAACCAATCACCGCCTTCAGGATTTCTAGGCACAAATTTTTGATTTCACTCCTCACTACCTATCACAGTTTCGAAGGCCATAAAATGCCAAAATAGCACAAAACCCCCCCAAATGACCCCATTTTGGAAAGTAGACACCCCAAGCTGTTTGCTGAGAGGCATGGCGAGTATTTTACAGCTCTCATTTGTTTTTGAAAATGAAGAAAGAATTTTTTTTTTCTTTTTTCAATTTTCAAAACTTTGTGACAAAAAGCGAGATCTGCAAAATACTCACAATACCTCTCAGCAAATAGCTTGGGGTGTCTACTTTCCAAAATGGGGTCATTTGGGGGGGTTTGTGCCATCTGGGCATTCCATGGCCTCCGAAACTGTGATAGGCAGTGAGAAGTGAAATCAAAAATGTACACCCTTAGAAAGCCTAAAGGCGGTGATTGGTTTTTGGGGTCCCGTACGCAGCTAGGCTCCCAAAAAGTCTCACACATGTGGTATCCCCGTACTCAGGAGAAGCAACAGAATGTATTTTGGGGTGTAATTCCACATATGCCCATGGCATGTTTGAGCAATATATCATTTAGTGACAACTTTGTGCAAAAAAATAAATAAAAAAATTGTCTTTTTTCCGCAACTTGTGTCAACATATAAAATATTCCATGGACTCGACATGCCTCTCAGTATATAGCTTGGGGTGTCTACTTTCCAAAATGGGGTCATTTGGGGGGGTTTTGAACTGTTCTGGCATTTTATACACAACATTAGGAAGCTTACATCCACTCTTCTAACCACTTGAATATGAAAACATATTTTTTTTTGCAGGAAAATTATGTTGAACCCCCAAACATTATATATATTTTTAAAGCAAAGGCCCTACAGAATAAAATGGTGGGTGTTGCATTTTTTTTTTCTACATAGTATTTGCGCAGCGATTTTTCAAACGCATTTTTTGGGGAAAAAATACACTTTTTTTTATTTTAATGCACTAAAACACACTATATTGCCCAAATGTTTGATGAAATAAAAAAGATGATCTTAGGCCGAGTACATAGATACCAAACACGACATGCTTTAAAATTTCGCACAAACGCGCATTGGCGACAAACTACATACATTTTTAAAAGCCTTTAAAAGCCTTTACAGGTTACCCCGTTAGATTTACAGAGGTCTACTGCTAAAATTACTGCCCTCGATCTGACCTTCGCGGTGATACCTCACATGCATGGTGCAATTGCTGTTTACATATGACGCCAGACCCACGCTTGCGTTCGCCATTGGGCAAGAGCAGGGCAGGACAGGGGTGCTTTTTTTTTTTTTTATTATTAATTTTGCCTTTTTATTTTATTTTTAAATTGTTCCTTCCATATTTTTTTTTTTTTTAATCATTTTTATTGTTATCTCAGGGAATGTAAATATCCCCTTTGATAGTAATAGGTAGTGACAGGTACTCTCTTTTTGAAAAAACTGGGGTCTAGACCCTAGATCTTTCCTCTGCCCTCAAAGCATCTGACCACACCAAGATCGGTGTGATAAAATGCTTTCCCAATTTCCCAATGGCGCTTTTTATATCCGGGGGGGGGGGACATTCCCTCCCACTGCTTGTAAAAGCAGTCCAGAGGCTAATTAGCCACTAGGGTTGCTTTTACATTAAAGCCGGCCGCTGGCTGAAAAGAATGATACCAAGATGATACCTAAACCCGCAGGCATCATTCTGGTATAACCATTCAAAGTCCAGCAACATACCAGTACGTTGCTGGTCCTTGTTGGACATGTATTGTAATCTTTTTTTTTTCATGCAGCCAGGTGGCTGAACGAAAAAAGAGATTGATCGGTGGGTATGCCCACCATTAGAATACCGCCCTTCATCCACCCACTTCTAATGATGGGCATACATGCACCATTTATATATGCCGAAGCATGGGGGCATCCTCCCGCAAAAAAGTTATGCCGCACACACATGGTCGGACTTTTCCACGGGCAAGCCTCCGTCGGAATTTCGACCGTATGTACGCGGCATTAGGAGCAAAATCGCTCCTCCGCCCCTGCTGCCCCAATGCTTCGGCATATTTGCTTTTTTTTTTAACTATGGTGGTGAAATCACCTCCTACAGCACTGGATTCGCAGGGATCAGGCCTGTCTCTGCGAACGCTGCAGTTATGTGTGTTGTGTTTTGTAAGTGACAGTGATCGATCGATACTGCACTTGGGTGGCCTGGGCTGGACGGAGGGGCAAAACACAGGTGCTAGCAGGTATCTGGACTGATCCCGCTAACACTGCGTTTTTGGGAACCCTAAACTGCTGGGGACGCTAGTATAGATCTGATCAGATCAGATATTGATCTGTTCAGATACTATACCACTAAGGGAGGTGTATGCTTCACGCGTGGGTGTTAGCGTTACTGGCACTAACCTGACGCTGCCTGGGGTGTGACGCAGACCCTCTCTGACGCTAAAACCTAATTGATATCACCCGCCGGGCGATCAGGGGGTTAAACCTTTATTGGGTTATATACGGCGGGTGCCCTGGCACTATAAAAAGCAAACTAACTAACCAGCGTCACCCGTAACACTTATATGATGATTACTGGTGAAAGGGTTAACTAGGGGCAATTAGGGGGTTAAAACCTTTATTAGATAATATATGGGGGTACCTGACGCTATAAAAACCTGCGGCGAACCTAAAAAAAATTACTGGCTACCGATCTGCATCACCGACGCTAAGACAGCGATCAGAAAAACGATCGCTTAGTGACAGTGGTGATAGGGGGTGAAAGGGTTACCTGGGGGGCGATCAAGGGGGTTAAACCTTTATTAGATCATTTATGGGGGTACCTGACGCTATAAAAACCTGCGGCGAACCTAAAAAAAAAATACTGGCTACCGATCTGCATCACCGACGCTAAGACATCGATCAGAAAAACGATCGCTTAGTGACAGTGGTGATAGGGGGTGAAAGGGTTACCTGGGGGGCGATCAAGGGGGTTAAACCTTTATTAGATAATTTATGGGGGTACCTGATGCTATAAAAACCTGCGGCGAACCTAAAAAAAATTACTGGGTACCGATCTGCATCACCGACGCCAAGACAGCGATCAGAAAAATGATCGCCAAGCGACGGCGGTGCTAGGGGGTGAAAGGGTTATCTGGGGGGTGATCAAGGGGTTAAACCTTTATTAGGGGGGGTTAGGGGGCTACACTGGACCTAAAACTAAATGTAGTGACACTTTTACAGTCACAAATGTCACTGATTGCAGTGATCAGTAAATAAATGGTCACTGCAATCAGTGACACTGTGACTGGGGGGGCTGGGGGGTGATCTGGGGGGGCCTGGGGGGGCGATTTATGTGCCTATGTGTGCTGGTGTTAGTGTAGTGTTAGTGCACTGACCTGTGTGTCTTCTCTTGTACGACGCTCGGTATATGTGAGCGCCGCACAGGAGATGACATCACTTCCTCCTGCTTTCTCGGTCTGTGTAAACATTACACAGACAGAGGGGGCATTTCTATTCGCCGGGAGCGATCGCGGGGGGGTGGTCGGAATCGAACGGCGCCCCCCCATCTTGGAACGCTCCCAGACGAATTCCGACCGCTCACTGTACAGAAGGGGGGTCCGATTGGACCCCCCAACTGTACAAAGGCAATCACGTATGCTCTACGTGATTGTGCCTGTCGGTGCCAATGTGCCGACGTATATATACAGTGAGCGGTCGTTAAGTGGTTAAATGCAGGGCGGGTAGAGATGGTATTCTCCAGGTATCTGGCTCACTATTTACCCTTCTCGCAAATGTTTTCCCAACAGCTCTCTCTCTCTTCTATAACTAGAGCCTCGTACACACGGCCGAGATTCTCGTCGAAAAAAACATGTTGTTTTTTTCGACGAGATTCTTGGACAAGAAACTTGTCCCGGCCGAGTGTACACACGCTCGATTCAAAGAACCCGCGGTTCTTTGAATGGAGCGAACGCGGTGACGTCATCGAATACGACGAGCATGCGCTCGTCACATTCGATACCGTCGCCGCCATCTTGGTTCACCCTACCTATGCCTAGGAAGCTACCGCGCATGCGTCTAAGTCATTTCAAGCATGCGCGGGCTTCCCGGCGAAAATGTACGTGTACACACACACAATTTTCTCGTCGAGAAACAGGCTGACGAGAATCTCGACGAGAAAATAGAGAGCAGGATCTCTATTTTCTCGTCGAGATTCTTGTCGCTTTTCTTGACGAGAAACCATACACACAAACGAATTTCTCGGCAAAAAATCTCTGCCAGCAAGTTTCTTGCTGGTTTTTGCCGAGAAACTTGTTCGTGTGTACGAGGCTTAACTCTTTTTTCTCCTCCACTGTTCCCCTCTTTTCCTGTTCATGCCCTTTCTTCGGTTTCCTTTTTGTTTTCCTTTTTGTTTGATTTGATTACTTTTCCCCTTTTTATTATTTTATATATTTTTATCATGAACAACAATTACCTTTGATCCTGAATGTTTCCTGCAACGGTCAACACTTGATATCCCCTACATTGTACAGTTTATTGACATGAGTCAAGCTATGGGTAATGGCCATTGGGCAGACTCACTATCCTAGTTTACTTGTCGTCATACATGTGTATTTTGAACGTTGTTCTTGTTACCAATAACAATTAAAAAAATTTCAACCCTAAAATTGGAGAGTGCAAAATCTGGTGTTGTTCTGCATAGAAATCAATTTGCTTTCATTTTTTTTGTCAAAGCCTAAGTGAACAAGCTGAAGTTGGAAGCTACCTTGCAGAGCTGCACCAGATGTTGCACCCTCCAGTTTTAGTAAATCAACCCCAATGCATTTAATATGTTTATATATGTGTTTATAGACCTGGCTGTGCAAATGCTGAGTCATTCACCCAGCAATTTTGTTTTTATACACAGACGCCCAAATAATTAACAGAAACCAAAGTGTTTCTGGGGGTTAAGCCCCACCTCTTCATCAGGGCTTCCAGAAAAAAGAAACAAGCTGCAGTTAGAAGCTGATTGGCTACCATGCACAGTTGCGCCAGATTTTGCACGCTCCAGTTTTAGTAAATCAAACCCTTTGTTGGCAGGAGAGTGATGTCATCCTCTGCAATATGGAAGTGAGGGAAAGGCGAGTACATTATATAACTATTTTCCCCCCACAGATTCATTATTGCACTATTATACTGAATTTAAGCAATGGGGGTGGGGGGTGGCACATTGAATAAGCAGGCCTTGCCTGAAGAGCAAGGTCCACTTTTAAATTGTTTGTGGTAAGTAATTGTAGGAGATGAAAAGGAAAGACTTGACCTTTGTCAACTCAATGGCCGAACATGCAGCCTACTATATATATAATATGTACACAAAGAAATACTGGAAACATATGTGCTCTTTTTCCTTTGTTAACCGGCAAAACACTTTAAGCGATTACAGAGGCAATCAACAACTTGCTCCACTGATCTCATCCATTCTCCTCCTCTAATGGAATCTTTTCTAATCTGCGCAGGCAATTCACTCACAATGCCGCTTCTTGTGTTGAGAAGACAGAGCGATCTCTCCTCTTCACACGTGGCCGCGCGCTTCCTTTCCTAAACATGTCAACTAGATGTAAACAGTTTAAAGCCATTGGCGAGGAGTGAAACAAGCCAATATTATTTATCAGCCAAGTGCTAAATGCTTATTGTTTGCGGGGAAAAGCTGCGGCCTTGCCTGTAGAAGCCACGCAGAAAAGGCTGACAGATTGCCAGAGACACAATGGAGGATCAGCTGTTTGTCCTGGGAATAATACAGCCTGTTAAGTGAATTCTTCAGCACGTTGGGAGGATTTGTGCTGCCTGTTCAGCTTTTAATGGGGTCATGGTGTTGCAAGGTAGGTAATTCAAGGTAAGCATGGGGGGCTGGCCACAGGGTACTGCCACTGTGCTGTTTTCATTAAGCAGAGATACCTGAAGATGAGGTGTAGAGGGGTCAAGGTCTCCCTACATTCTGTGCGCTGATGATAAAAGCTTGCAGGAGTACATTATTATGTTCACAATGGATTGCGTTCACCTGCTGAGACGTGCCACCATTAGTAAGAGGGGCATTCATTTTTTTCCAAATGTTTCTTTTCCTATTCTCCATATACTTTAGAAGAAAGCTTTTTCCTTCTGTCTTGTCCCCTCTTCTCCTTCCCACTTAACCCTCACCAACATTACAGCTGTTGATTTGTTGGCTCTGGAGCTCAATCTGTAGTGTCTCTGCTATTTTCCAGACTGGCATAAAGCCATCTTCATTATCTTGACCTGACAATGGAGCAGTGAGGGTCTCCAAGCAGCCAACAGGATATTGTCTTTTGTCTTCTGGAGATGAAGAAGAAAAATATAAGCAGCGGAAACTCTTCAGCTACAGACATTTGTGATACTTGAGGTGTATTGTGCAAGTCACTCCATGGCCCAGCAGTCCAAAAAGAATATATTAAAAGTGGCATAAAATAAAAATAGGAAACTACAGGGCAAATTTCTTAAGTGTCAGCATTTCATTGTTCTGGGAACCCCAAATGTCTGTGTGTTATTGACTAAGCTGTGGGGGGGGGCGGAGTGAAACCCGTTGGAAGCATGGCCTGGCAGGAGCCAAGGCTGAGGTTGTCTCTCTCATACCATCATAGGACTCCATGGATGTACGGCACCAGGGATCTTTCCTCTCTTCCTTCCAGTGTCTGTGTGTTATTGTTCTGGGTCCTCTAAGTATCAGTGTGTCATTGTTTCTGGGACCCTCAGGGTCAGTACATCATTGTTATAGGTATCAGTGTGTCATTATTCTGGCAACCCTATTGTGTCATTATCCTGGGACACTTAAGCCTAGTACACATGGGCCGAATGTGGGAGGCCATCAGCTGGTTTAAAATAAACTGGCCGACATTCCCGCCTGTGTGTACTGCAGTGAATGGTCGGCTTCTGTTGAAGGGGCATGACCAAAAAAGGTCTGCCAATCAGTGCTCTCAGCCAATGGCAGAGAGCGCTGACCAGAGTGCTCTGGCGGGGGGATCCCCCTGTCAGAACACAATAGATCAGCAGGGAAGATTGCTGTACTACCATTGGATAGTGGGTACAGCAGCTCCTCCTGAGCTGTCAGGTTTTGTTTCGTTCAGCCCTGCTGGGTTAACGGTAAAAAAAATACTAGTGTTTACTGTCAGTTTGCTCTTCTTCTGGGATCCCCAAAGTCTCAAGTGTTATTGTTCTGGGATCCCCAAGTGTAGTGACAGTGTATAAGTGTTTTCGGACCCCCAGGTGTCAGTGTTCTGGGACCTCCAAGTGTCCACGTGTCTTCATTCTGGGACCCCCTAGTGTCAGTGTGTGCATCTTTTGGAATCACTATCCTATTTCTCTGGGACCCCGAAGTGTCAGTGTGTCCTTATTCTGGAATCCCCAAGTGTCAGTGTGTCATTGTTCTTGGACCACCATATGGCAGTGTGTCCCTATTGTGGGATCCCCAAGTGTCAGTGTGTCCATCTTCTGGGATCCCCAAATTCTCAAGTGTTATTGTTTTGGATCCCCAAGTGAAGTCTCAATGTATAAGTGTTTTTGGGCCTCCAGGTGTCAGTGTGCCATTGTTCTGGGGCCTCCAAGTGTAGTCTCAGTGTATAAGTGTTTTTGGACTTCCAGGTGTCAGTGTGTCTTTGTTCTGGGACCTCCAGGTGTCAGTGTGCTATTGTAATGGTGCCTCCAAGCATCAGTGTGTGCTCACTCTAAGATCTCCAAGTAAGCATGTCCTCATTCTGTCATCTCTAGGTGTCAGTGTGCTATTGTTCTGGGATCCCCAAGTGTCCTTTTTCTCAGACTCCCAAGTATCAGCATTGTTCTGGGACCTGAAATTATCAGTGTCCTCATTCTGGGATTCCCAAGTCCAAAGTGTTTTTGCTCTGGGGTGCCCAAGTGTCAGAGCATCATTGTTCTTGGACCACCAGATACCAGGGGATTTTTGTGGGACCCCCAAGTGTCAGTGTATCCATCGTCTGGGAACCCCAAGTGTCAGTGTGTCCATCTTCAGGGATCCCCAAAGTCATAAGTGTTATTGTTCTGGGATCCCCAAGTGTACTGTCAGTGTTTTCAGACCCCCAAGTGTCAGTGGGCCATCATTCTGGACCTCCAAAGTGTCAATGTGCCCTTATTCTGGGACTCCCAAGTGTCAGTGTGTCCCTCTTCTGGGAATCCCAGGTCCCAAGTGTTACTGTTCTGGGATCCCCAAGTGTCAGCGAGTCCTTCTTCTGGGAGCTCCAGGTGTCCGTGTGCCATTGTTCTGGGACCTTCAAGCTCCAGTGTGTGTTCATTCTGGGATCTCTAATGCCCTGTACACACAAGCGTTTTTCCCGATGAAAAAAGTCCGATGGACTTTTTTTCATTGGAAATTCCAATCGTGTGTGGGCCCCATCGGACTTTTTTCCATCGGTGTAAAAAAATAGAACATGTTTTAAATTTTTCCGATGGAAAAAAATCCGATGGGAAATTCTGATCGTCTGTGTGGAATTCCATCAGAGAAAAATCCACGCATGCTCAGAATCAAGTCGACGCATGCTCGGAAGCATTGAACTTCATTTTTCTCGGCTCGTAGTAGTGTTTTACGTCACCGCGTTTTGGACGGTCGGAATTTTGTCTGATGATGTGTATGCAAGACTGATGGAAGTCAGCTTCATCTGAATTCCGACGGAAAATTCCATCGGATTTTAGACCATCGAAATTCCGATCGTGTCTACAAGGCATTAGTGTCAGTTTGTCCTCTTTCTGGGATCTCTAAGTGTCAGTGTGCCATGCTTCTAGGATCCCAAAGTGTCCCTGTGTCCTTATTCTTGGACCCCCCAAGTACAAATGTGTCATTGTTCTGAGCCCTCAAGGTCCCAAGTTCTGGGATACCAAGTCTTATTGTCCTGGGATCCTCAAGTGTCAATGTGTCATTGTTCTCGAACCCCCAAGAAGCAGTGTGTCCCTATTCTGGGATCCCCAAGTGTCAGCGTGTCATTGTTCTGAGAACCCCAAAGTCCCAAGTGTTCTTGTTCTCAGACCCCCAAGTGACAGTGTGCCATTGTTCTGTGACCTCCACACGTCAGTGTGTGCTCGTTCTGAGATCTCCAAGTGTCAGTTTGTCCTCTTCCTAGGACCTCTAAGTGTCAGTGTGCCTTTCTTCTGGTATCCCCAAGTGTTTGTATGTCCTTATTCTTGGAACCCCAAGTATAAACAGGTCATTGTTCTGGGACCCACAAGTGTCAGTGTGTCAACATTCTAGGACCCCCAAGTCCAAAGTGTTATTTTTCTGGGACCCCCAAGTGTCAGTGTGTCATTGTTCTGGGATCTCCAAGTGTCAATGAGTCCCTTTCTGGGCACCCCAAGTTTCATTGTTTCCTTTTTCTGGGACACCCAAGTGTTGTACTGGAATGCCCAAGTGTCAGTGTGTCATTGTTTTCGGATCCCCAAATGTCAGTGTGTTCTTCTGGGGACCTCACAGTCTCAAGTGTTATTGTTCTGGGATCCCCAATTCAGTATATCAGTGTTCTCAGACCCCCAGGTGTCAGTGGGGGCCTTGTTCTGGGACCTCCAAGTGTCATTGTGTGCTCTTTCTCCATGACTTTTTGTACATGCAGCTGTGGGATGGGGTATGTCTCAGTCGCTGACCTCATCCCGAGCTGCTTCTGACCTCTATCTGAGATGCTTCTGACCTTGTTCTGAGCTGCTTCTGATCTCATTCTAAGCTGCTTCTGTCCTCTCCAAAGACATGCTGGTAGGTTAATTGGATCTTGTCCAAATTGGCCCAGTATATATGTGTGTACGACTGTGTGTCCTAAGCGTGTCGAGATCCTATGGGGTAAAATGACCGCACCAGCCAAGCAGACACTGGCTGCAAAAAGCGCCTAGAGGCGATTCAGTTCGCATGTGAGCGCTATACAAGTCATTCATTCACTCTGTCTGAGATGCTTCTTACCTCACTTTGGGCTGCTTTTGATCCTTATCTGAGATGCTTCTGACCCCTATCTGAGAAGCTTTTGGCCTGCTCCTGAGCTGCTTATGACCCCTTTCTGAGCTACAACTAACCTTTACTTGAGAGATTTTTTCACCTGTTGACTTGCATGGAGGGGAAAACTCTTCTGACCAGGGCCGCTGATGGGGGGGGGGGGGGGCACCGGTCCTCTTGTAGGGGGGCCCGAGCACACAGGGGGGCCCACACAGGAAGAGAGATTAGTGATGGACGACAATTACATAACTCTTCCTCCAGCAGCTAAAAGCTGGTCTCTCCCCCTCTCCCTGCTGCAAGCTTTTATCTGCTCAATGTGTCCTTGTCTGGGATCTCCAAGTATTAGTGTTCTAGAGCTCTCAATTGTCAATGTGTAGTTGTTCTGGGACATTCAAGAGCCAGTGTGTCATTGTTCTGGGACACCCTCCAAGTCGCATGTTATTGCTCTTGATTGGAACCCCCAAGTGTCATTGCCTTTGACTTCCTTCTCCCCAAAATTGTATTTCGGAAGTCTATGCCAGTGTTTCTCAACTCCAGTCCTCAAGGCGCCCCAACAGGTCATGTTTTCAGGATTTCCATTATTTTGCACAGGTGATTTGATCAGTTTCACTGCCTTAGTAATTACCACAGCCATTTCATCTGAGGGAAATCCTGAAAACATGACCTGTTGGGGCGCCTTGAGGACTGGAGTTGAGAAACACTGGTCTATGCTATTAATTGTAACCAATATTAGCACCCCAGGTCCCATTAGTCTCATAGAATGTATGTACCGTATACAGTACTCATTCTGTTAGTACTGGCTCCTTTATTCAATTGTAACAATGACATACGTGAGAAGGAAAAATGTGCATCCAGGCAGCTGTAATAATAATTTTGTCTACTTATATTAATGGCTGTGTTTCAGCTTAAGGTTATGATTTTGGGGTTTAATTCTTGTAACTGTCATAGTACAAACATGATTAAACTCCTATTGTCATTGTATGACAAAGATGACTTAGGCCCCAACCAGGAAGGAAATTGGACAGAGTTTTGAGTTTCGGGTGACCTCTGAATAATCTGATCATGACCAATCCTCTCTGTAACTGGATTTGGGCTCATAATGGCCATGGGTGTTAACTGTGCACAGTCCAAGTGTAAGTATCATATTGTCTCTGACCGTCCCCAAAGAGCAAAATGATGATCTGTAAAAAGAAAAAGAATCTATTAGTGAAAACATCTATACAACTTTCTACGAAACATGTTGCACTATGAGGACACCTGAATACAATTGTGTGCTTAAAGTGCACCTTTGAAAAGACTACAGACATCACTTCGGCTTTCCCTTCAGCTTGCAGAGTTGTACCGGCTCCTATCCTGTCCTGAAATTACTTAAAGGGGTTGTAAAGGTACATGTTTTTTCACCTTAATGCATTCTATGCTTTAAGGTGAAAAAACATCCGACGATTAGCGGCCCCCCAGCCCCCCCGTTTACTTACCTGAGCCCTCGAAAGTCCTGCGTCGTGAACGTGCTGGCTTCTCGGCACTTTCATTGGATGATTGAGAGCAGCGCAGCCATTGGCTCCCGCTGCTGTCAATCAAATCAATGACGTGGCGTGCTGGGGGGCGGGGCCGAGTGATACATTCGGCGGCTATAGCCGCTGACTGTATCACATTATCATGGGAGCGCGCCCGCAAGCTAACCCCCGCGGGAGAGAGCTTCCCAGAACAGGGGTTAGTTGATGCGGGGAGGAGCCGAGACAGCAGCCGAGGGACCCCAGAAGACGAGGATCAGGGCCACTCTTTGCAAAACGAGCTGCACAGTGGAGGTAAGTATGATATGTTTGTTATTTTAAAAAAATAAAAAGAAACCTTTACAAACCCTTTAATCATGATTTCACTGCACACTGTCGGCTTCTCACAATGTACATTAGAAGCTACAGCAAGACAGATTTAACCTCTTTCAATCATGGAGGTTCATCATTATATGTGGGCTTTATCTAGGGCAGTTTCCATGCAAATGCAGCCTGCCTGCCTAGGAACACACACTCATCCAGACCGACATCCACCCATCAATGCATTTTGATATTTGAATAACTCCTCCCAAGAGCCAACCCACAGTTTACATCAGGGCTGAGGACTCTTGAGAGGAATGCTGAGGTACGGTGCTGTGATGTTTACAGGCAGCTATATATAGCACACTGCTAACTCCCTGCATTGCAAATAGAAGCTAAAAACCCAGTGATGATGTCAATGTGTCTAAAATAAAGTATGTAATGAAAATGTAAAGGTTTCTTTGAAATGCATTACCATATCAATGAGAGGTTAAAGGGGGAACCAGGAAAGTCAAAATATAAGAAGATTAAGCATGAACAAACTATTTGCATATTCTTAACAATCCATTACAGAGCGTTAAAACACAGCATTCCCTGACCTCTGTAGCTGTCAGTACTGTGAAATAATTCATCCTCAAAGATCACACCAAAGACTTTGAAGTTGGGTTTTAGTTTCTAACAGCATAGCAACATCTATTCCGGGGGTCAGCACCCCGTCAATCGCGATCTACCCGTTGACTGCGGGCAGGTGACAGGTAGATCGTGAATACACCCCTACATTGCTGATCCTTGAGTGCTATCACCCAGAGCTGCATAGTGATGCAGGCACATGCTCAGCCAGTCCTAGGTTGCAGAGGCATTCCCTGACTCGCAACACGCCCCTTGCATGGGTGCGGGGTGGAGAAAGCCTCCAGAACAGCTTAGGCGAGTTCCAGGCACTTTTCAGAACACTCCTGAGCGAGTGTAATATGGTCAACCCACCAGCCCTCCTGTTCGATCCATCTAACGTGCTTGTGGGTGATATCATGTGGGATGGACAAGAAAGGAGGGCCAGCAAGGTTCAGCGCCAGAACAGGTAGATCTGACACAGCAGCTTCCCTGCACCACTCTGCATCAGAAAACAATGTCTGTGCCCTGTTGACACCACAGTATCATGCCCTCCTGTCCCCCAGTACTGTGCCCTCCTGACCGCCAGTACTGTGTCCTCCTTACTCCCCCCCCCCCGCCCCAATACTATGCCCTCCTGCTCCCCCTGTACTGTGCCCTCCTGCCCCCCCTGCACCGTACCCTCCATGTCCTCACAAACTGTAACGCCGAGCGCTCCGGGTGTCCCATCCTTCCCAGGGCGCTCACGGCATCGGTCCCCCTGCAGCGCCCCGGTCAGCCCCCCTGGCCGTGGGCGCTGCTCTGTCACCGGCGGGGATGCGATCCACACGGCGGCACATCTCCGTCCGCGGATCGCATCCCATCCTACTCACCTTCCCCCTCCTGCTCTTTCCCGGCGCGCGCGGCCCCGCTGCGCTCTAGGGCGCGCGCGCGCGGGCCTTCTAAGATTTAAAGGGCCAGCGCACCATTGATTGGTGCCTGGCCCAATTACTGTGTGCACACCCAAAACATATATAAACCCACTTCCCCTTCCTGTCCTTGCCGGATCTTGTTGTCCTAGTACCCTGTGGAAGTGTTTTGTGAGTTGCCTTGCCTGGTATCTGACCTACTGCCATTGTCTCTGACTACGAACCATTGCCGCCTGCCCTGACCCTCTGCTACGTTTGACCTTGCCTCTGCCTAGTCCTTTTGTACCGCGCCTATCTCAGCCGCCAGAGAGGTGGAGTCGCTACTGGAGGACACGACCTGGTTGCTACCGCCGCAGCAAGTCCATCCCGCTTTGCGGCGGGCTCTGGTGAAAACCGGTAGCTGCTTAGAACCGGTCCCTCAGTACGACCCGTGCCATCCCCTCTCTGGTACAGAGGATCCACCTCCTGTATTCCCACTAGCCGTCAGTCCGGCTCATGACAGTAGATCCGGCCATGGATCCCGCTGACGTGCCGCTGCCTAGTCTCGCTGATCTCACTACCGTGGTTGCCCAGCAGTCGCAATTGATTGCCCAACAAGGACAGCAGCCTTCCTTTCCTAGGTTATCTGGTCTCAGGACTAGGCCTTCAAATGGACCCTGACAAGCTCTCCGCAGTCTTGGATTGGCCACACCCCTCTGGACTCCGTGCTATCCAACGCTTCCTTGGATTCGCCAACTACTATCGTCAGTTCATACCTCACTTCTCCACCATCGTTGCTCCTATAGGGGCACTGACTAAGAAAAACGCGAATCCAAGGTCCTGGCCGCCTCAAGCGGAAGAAGCCTTTACTCGCCTTAAGACCGCCTTCTCCTCTGCACCTGTCCTGTCTCGACCAGACCCCACAAAGCCATTCTTCCTTGAAGTTGACGCCTCCTCGGTAGGAGCCGGAGCTGTTCTTCTTCAAAAAAACGCTAAAGGAAGAAACGTCACGTGTGTTTTTTTCTCTAAAACCTTCTCCCCTATTCCATAGGTGACCGTGAACTGTTGGCCATCAAGCTGGCATTAGAAGAGTGGAGACATCTCCTGGAAGGGTCCCTTCACCCTATCTCCATCTACACTGACCATAAAAATGTGTCCTACCTTCAGTCCGCTCAGCGCTTAAATCCTCGCCAGGCCAGGTGGTCATTATTCTTTGCCCGGTTCAATTTCCAGATCCATTTTCGTCCCGCAGACAAGAATGTCAGGGCTGATGCCTTGTCCCGTTCCTCCGATGCCTCTGAAACCGGGACTCCCCCTCAACACATCATACCCCCTGAGTGTCTGATTTCCTCTGCTCCTGCGTCTCTGATGCCAGTTCCTCCCGGAAAAACTTTCGTTCCTCCATGCCTTCGTCTCCAGATACTCAGGTGGGGCCATTCCTCCCATCTAGCCGGTCACGCTGGAATAAAAAAATCCATATAATTGGTGGCCAGACACTATTGGTGGCCTACCCAAGAAAAAGATATGACTGACTTTGTACGGGCCTGCACTATCTGTGCACGTGACAAGACTCCACGCCAGAAGCCTGCAGGTCTTCTGCTTCCTCTACCTGTGCCTGAACAACCATGGTCCCACATTGCCATGGATTTCATCACGGACCTTCCTTTGTCTCATAGTAACACTGTCATCTGGGTGGTAGTTGACCGCTTTTCGAAAATGGCCCATTTTGTCCCGCTTCCTGGTCTGCCTACTGCACCTCAGTTGGCGAAGCATTTTTTTCTTCAGATTTTCCGTCTCCATGGGCTACCCTCACATATCGTCTCTGATAGAGGCGTTCAATTCATCTCAAAATTTTGGAGAGCTCTCTGTACTCAACTAAAGATTAAGTTGAATTTTTCTTCCGCTTATCACCCGCAATCCAATGGACAGGTGGAGAGTTAACCAGGTTCTTGGGGACTACTTACGACATTTTGTCTCCGCCCGTCAAGACGATTGGGTCGACCTATTACCCTGGGCAGAATTCTCATACAATTTCAAGAACTCTGAATCGTCCTCCAAATCACCTTTCTTTGTGGTCTACGGCCGTCACCCATTGCCCCCCCTCCCCATACCCACTTCTTCTGGAGTTCCTGCCGTGGATGAATTAACGCAAGACTTCACCTCTATCTGGAAAGAGACTCAAAAGTCGCTATCACTGGCCTCTGCCCGCATGAAGAGACATGCAGATAAAAAAAGAAGAATTCCTCCTGTCTATGTCCCGGGTGACAAAGTGTGGCTCTCCTCCAAATATGTTTGGTTTCGGGTACCTAGCTACAAGCTGGGCCCTCGTTACCTCGGACCTTTTAAAATCAAAAACCAAATCAATTCTGTCTCTTACAAACTCCATCTTCCTCCTTCTCTTCGTATCCCTAATTCTTTTCATGTGTCTCTTCTCAAACCCCTCATTCTTAACCGATTTTCCCCCAAGGTCACTGCTCCTGCTCCTGTCTCTGGTTCTTCCGATGTCTTCTCGGTGAAAGAAATCCTCGCCTCCAAGGTCATCCGAGGTAAAATATTTTTTTTAGTTGATTGGGAGAACTGTGGTCCTGAAGAGATCCTGGGAGCCTGAGACCAACATTTTAGACAAGGAGCTTATCCGTAGATTCTTGGTTTCCAAGAAAAGGGGGAGACCTAAGGGGGGGGGGTACTGTAACGCCGAGCGCTCCGGGTGTCCCATCCTTCCCGGAGCGCTCGCGGCGTCGGTCCCCCTGCAGCGCCCCAGTCAGCCCTCCTGGCCGTGGGCGCTGCTATGTCACCGGCGGGGATGCGATCCACAGGGCGGCACATCTCCGTCTGCGGATCGCATCCCATCCTACTCACCTTCCCCCTCCTGCTCTTTCCCGGCGCGCGCGGCCCCGCTGCGCTCTAGGGCGCGCGCGCGCCGGCCTTCTAAGATTTAAAGGGCCAGCGCACCATTGATTGGTGCCTGGCCCAATTACTGTGTGCACACCCAAAACATATATAAACCCACTTCCCCTTCCTGTCCTTGCCGGATCTTGTTGTCCTAGTACCCTGTGGAAGTGTTTTGTGAGTTGCCTTGCCTGTGTATCTGACCTACTGCCATTGTCTCTGACTACGAACCATTGCCGCCTGCCCTGACCCTCTGCTACGTTTGACCTTGCCTCTGCCTAGTCCTTTTGTACCGCGCCTATCTCAGCCGCCAGAGAGGTGGAGTCGCTACTGGAGGACACGACCTGGTTGCTACCGCCGCAGCAAGTCCATCCCGCTTTGCAGCGGGCTCTGGTGAAAACCGGTAGCTGCTTAGAACCGGTCCCTCAGTACGACCCGTGCCATCCCCTCTCTGGTACAGAGGATCCACCTCCTGTATTCCCACTAGCCGTCAGTCCGGCTCGTGACACAAACCCCATAATGACACCCTGTCCTCTGCTCTGCTGAGACTTGACCTCTACCCTGCTAACACCCTGATTTGCCCCGATGATGCCCTGTCTTCTTCCCTGCTTATCCCTGTCCTCTGCCCTACTGATCCCTATACACTGCTGTTCATACTGCTGACCTCTGTAAACTTCTCTTCATTCTGTTGACCTCTGCACACTGCCCCACATCCTACTGACCTTTTTAAACTCCCCGCTTACTACTGACTCCTGGCCACTGCCCTACATACTACTTACACTGGCCAGAACTTAGACCAGACAGCCAGGCCCACATTGAGGCCAGCTAGGCCTGAAACTAGTTGAGCAAACCAGCTTGCAGTACTAGATGTTCTGCTTTCATGATGGACTCTGGCAGCAGACTTGTGGGGTAATCACAATTACTCACCAGACTTAAAAAAAAGTTGTGAATGAAAGAGAATGCTGAGATTGTCACTGAAGCTAAATTTTAAAGTGGTTCTAAAATAAGGTGACCAGATTTTTAAAATGAAATCCGGGGACATATTTATTTTAATTGGCAAACGGTAAACTATTTTATACACATATTTTCCTCAAATGATATATGCACTGTATGTGCTATGTGTTTATGGAATGATTTATGATATATATATATATATATATGTTATTTCTCACATTTCGTCCATGAGATAAAAAAAAGATGCATCTTAGAATTTTTTGGGATAGGACTACTAAATGTTAAGAAGATAAGATAGAGAACAAAACTTGGAGGGAGGGATGGGGCAGTAAAATTCAAATCTAATCCAGGCAGGGGCGGCTCCAGACAATTTTTTTGGGGGGTGCTATGGTGGTGCTTGAGGTAAATGTGAGGGTACTAAAGCGGCGCGCTACCGCACACCTGTGGGTGTGGTCAAAAAGTGGGTGTGCCCAGCAAGTGGACGTGGTCAGCAAGTGGAGGTTTTGTCATCAGTATGTCCTGGCCTCTGTATACCAATACACAACCCTACACTTCCTATATACAATTCTACAAATGGACTTATAAGTGCAATGGTAAAACCTATAAATGAATATCCAGTGCAAATCAGCCAATGTATTGCAATATAGTAGTGATGGTGTCACCCCCTGTGCAAAAATATTTTGAGAAATTGCAGAGCTTCAATGTGCAAATAATGGTGAAACCCCCTACATAAAATAATAATAACAGAGATGCAAATCAACCCGTGTATTAGCACAGTGTTTCTCAACTCCAGTCCTCAAGGCGCCCCAACAGGTCATGTTTTTAGGCTTGCCATTATTTTGCACAGATGATTTGATCAGTTTCACTGCCTTAGTAATTACCACAGTTGCTTCATCTTATGGAAATCCTGAAAACATGACCTGTTGGGGCGCCTTGAGGACTGGAGTTGAGAAACACTGTATTAGAATAAAGTAGTGATGGTGTCACCCTCTCTGAAAAAGGTAAGAAATATTGCAGAGCTGCATTGTGCAAATAGTGGTAAACCCCCTATATATAATCATAATAAAATGTACAATTGATGTACACATTTTACATTTTATTATAATTATATATAGGGGGTTTCACCACTATTTGCACATTGCAGCTCTGCAATATTTCCTACCATTTGCAGAGGGGGTGACACCATCACTACTATATTGCAATACATTGGTTGATTTGCACTAGATATTCATTTATAGGTTTTACTATTGCACTTATAAGTCCATTTGTACAATTTTATAGATGAAGTGTAGGGCAGCGCTGCATTTTTTTGCTTTTTATTGATTTGTGTTAGATGAGGGAACTAGCGAACACGATTCTCTTATTGCTTTTGAGATTTTTTTAGTTGTATGGTAGTTGTTTTTTTACTTGTTATGTCCACTTTATACTGGTAACCACTGGCCCAGCATATTGGTGGTCAGTGTGCTCCCTGTATGCTGGTGGTCAGTGTGGCTCCTGTATGCTGGTGGTCAGTGTGGCTCCTGTATGCTGGTGGTCAGTGTGGCTCCTGTATGCTGGTGCTACGTGCAGGAGAATGCTACGTACAGAGTGCAGGGCTCAGGAGGATGCTACGTACAGAGTGCAGGGCTCAGGAGGATGCTACGTACAGAGTGCAGGGCTCAGGAGGATGCTACGTACAGAGTGCAGGTCTCAGGAGGATGCTACGTACAGAGTGCAGGTCTCAGGAGGATGCTACGTACAGAGTGCAGGTCTCAGGAGGATGCTACGTACAGAGTGCAGGTCTCAGGAGGATGCTACGTACAGAGTGCAGGTCTCAGGAGGATGCTACGTACAGAGTGCAGGTCTCAGGAGGATGCTACGTACAGAGTGCAGGCCTCAGGAGGATGCTACGTACAGAGTGCAGGCCTCAGGAGGATGCTACGTACAGAGTGCAGGCCTCAGGAGGATGCTACGTACAGAGTGCAGGCCTCAGGAGGATGCTACGTACAGAGTGCAGGCCTCAGGAGGATGCTACTTACAGAGTGCAGGTCTCAGGAGGATGCTACGTACAGAGTGCAGGTCTCAGGAGGATGCTAAGTACAGAGTGCAAGGTTCAGGAATGCACTCTCAGCCCTATCCTGAAACTATCCCCCTGGGTGCTGAGAGAAAAAAAGCTGCTGCTGGGTGCACAGGGGGATTAAGTCTGCTGGATAGGGGTGTGTGTGGGGGGGGTTTGATTCCTGGACAGGGAGAAGGATCATGGCTGATCCCATAGAGGGATTGGTTTTAGATCACCCCCCCCACACACACACACACACACACACACACACACAGATTAATGCTTAATAAATATCCATTGAAAAAATGTTTTAAAAATTATGAAAAAAAAATGAAATGTAGTGAAATGACTAAGACTGGTGTGGTGTGTTGTGGGGTACCCTGCGGATCCTGTGTGGGTTCCCGCATCACACCTGAATCAAAGACGGTTCACACTGACATCTGTAAACCGCTGTGGGTGTCAATAGAAAGCTAATGACTCCCCCAGATTGGTTCGCAGGTTGCAGTGCGAACTGTAAAATGGTACAGGAATCGGATCGCATGAGTGTCAACAGCCATGCGATCTGATTCCAGTGTAGACCAAAAAAAGAGTCCTGCACCATTCTTGTGTAAATGTGATGGGATTTCATCCATACAGTTGCACAGACATTGCATGTGATGTGCATAGCAATGCGGTGCGGATCACATGCGATGTCTGTGATTGCACAAGTGTGAACCTGAAGTTATGGATGTAATTGGACTATTGCTCAGACTCAATTAAGAATCCTATAATGACAGATCTAAGCTATGGGTGATAGAAAATGGTAAACATTAACCAGATCAGTCAGTAAAGGGTTACATAGTGGTGTCTGAGCAGTGATACAGAGATTTGTAGAGGGGTGATGATAGTGTAGAGGGGGAATAGAGGTTACATTAGATAGGGGGATGGGAGATTTATAGCAGAATTGAGGGGGACTGAGACTAGAAGAGAGTTGTGAGAAGCCGCACTGGATAAGATAAGATAGAAGACCTGAATGTAGGTGATCGCTCTGACTGTGTCAGGGAGGCAGAGCTGGAGGGGGAGAACAGAAAGGAATACACAGGCTGGGGGCAGTGAGTTGGAGGAACAATCCACTATGAGACAGAGGAGAGTACAGGAGTGACTGAATGGAGACTGAGCTGGGCACAATCAATGGGACTAAGAAGGGAGAATGTAAGCAGGACAAGTATTTAGAAGGGGGAGGGGTAACAAACTTACGGAAGTTGATAGAAGATAATCATGCAGGGAAGGAGAGCTGATATCACAGCACTGAGCCGTGCAGGGAAAATGCCAGGAGGCTGGGGATCGTCTGCTATTGTAGCAGAAAGGCAGAGGGAGAGAGCTGCTGGGTCCCTTGATGTTCTTCCTGCCCACTAAATTCAGGTATTCTGCCGAAAACTCGGCTGTGTAGTCTATGTACTGGGTTGTCTGATAAAGGGGGCGGAGCTCTGCATATCGCCCACCCATCCCAACATCAAAAGCTTCAATTTGACAGCTCCACTCACTCTCTCTGCAGAGATACGCCCCCGCTTGCCCCCCAATTACTGTCTGCACTGAATCCATAGTCACACTGCTGCATGTTCTGTTAGGCTGTCAGCAATGGGTATGGAAGCCACTCCTGAATCCGGGGACAAATCCGGGGACACACAGGCTCCGGGGATGATGTCCTCAAAACGGGGACTGTCCCCGGAAACCGGGGACGTCTGGTCACCCTATTCTAAAAGCTGAAGGTTTGTTTTTACCTTTGTGCATTCTAGGAAGGAAGCGGCTATGGGGTGCTAACGGCTAGGGGGAGGGGCCCAGAGCAGTGACTGAGGACCGTAGAAAAGGAGGACCGGGGCTGCTCTGTGCAAAACTACTGCACAGAGCAGGTAAGTATAACATGTGTTCTTTACAAACACTTTAAGGCAGACTAACTGTAAATGTTAACAGTATTAGTTTCATTAGATTTTTCTGCGTTTTCTTCATGCCATCTTTACTTTTTATTGGGAGCTTGCTCGTTAATTTATTTAAAAAAAGGTGCTTAATCTCGTGATCTTCGATCTCTTCCATGGTGTCCAGGCAGATCTCCACCTCTCAAAAGGCTGCCTACCCCTGTTCTATTGTGTGCTCACATTAGAAGGCTGGCAGCTTGCTTAATTTTTGCTGCCATAGAAAATAATAGAAAAAGCTGTGACTTGATACCTTTGAAGATTATTTTCTTCATTATGATTGTAGTTGCAAAGATGAATGAGGGTTTGTTTTAAAGTGCAAAACAAAGCCAGAGAAATTGCCTGCTCAACTTACCAGCCACCTGGCAAACACCCAAATTATCCTGTCTAACAGGGGTTTCGTTTGCACACATTTGCAAATACATGCTTAAGCTACAGAACTCCGTCAAGGAATCCCGTAATTGTCTGTAGTCCTAACTCTAGATTTTGAGAGCCTCCACACTGGAAGCACATGCATTGAGCCTTATAGAGCAGAACACAAACTTACACTTCTCCATCTTCTCCCGACTGAACGTCCACTTGCTCTGCACCCAACTGGATTTGAAAGATGTTCGATTGTAGAAGGGGTGGAGTCCAACGAAAGTCCACGCAGTTAACTTCATCCAACTTTACATCAGCATTGATAAACCCTGAATACCTGTTCCCGGGCAGAAGTGTTCCCCTACAGATGAAAAATACAATTACAAAGGAAATACAATTACAAAGGATATTCAGCTCTATTCATAAAATTGTGACATATACTGTACATTGTATAGCTAATTCATCAGTTTAGGCGTTTACATGGGAAACTGACACAGCTCAGTCTCCACTGCTGAAAGCCAGGATATTTACTGCCGACAAATGAGATGAAGCATTTATGGAAGTTCAGAGTTTAGACCAGGCTCCTTGTAGATTTTCACTGTTTATTAGCACAAATTCCTTTAGGTGAAAGAAGAATCATGGTCAATATTGAAAATGTGCTGTGCTATAAAGCTTAATCCAGGGTCAAACTTTGCAGTATCCACTTTACTTAGCTTGAACAGCATTGTCTAAAACAGCCATTCTCAACCATGGTTTTGTGGAACACTAGGGGTTCTCCAAAAGCCCCTTGAGCTGTGGTTGATTGTTCTACCTTCGGATGGTGCCTGCATAGCTCCAGGGCCAATTACACTTGGTAGTGCCAGTTGAATGACGCCTATGATATTTTTGGCTGCCTGGAAGGGTGACATACTGACCACCACTGACAGGGAGGCATTTTTCCCACTGACCACCAATGTAAGGGACATTCTTTCCACTGACCTCCAATGTAAGGGGCATTCTTCCCACTGACCTCCAATGAAAGGGGCATTCCTTCCACTGACCTCCAATGTAATGGGCATTCTTTCCACTGACCTCCAATGTAAGGAGCATTCTTCTCACTGACCTCCAATGTAAGGGGCATTCTTCCCACTAATCACCAATGTAAGTTGTATTCTTCCCACTGACCATCAATTTAAGGGAGACATTTTTCCAACTGGTCACCAATGTAAGGCGCATTCTTCCCATCAACCACCAATGTAACTGGGATTCTTTCACTGATTCCAATGAATTGTTATTAGCAAGAATTTCCTTAAACCAGAAAAATATTTTAAGGATTCCTGTGGAGTAAAAAGATTGAGAAAGGCTGGTTTAAAATGTAGCCTAAATCAGGAGAAGGGTTAATGCTTTCCTTTCTCTAAAAGGGATACAATGGTTCCTCCCTTTTATCCAAATCAAGGGTGTCAAACTCAATTTCATCGAGGGCCGAATCAGCATTATGATTGCCCTCAAAAGGGCCGGTTGTATCTGTAAGATTAGATGTCCAGCGCATCCCCTCCCCTTACATTAGATGTTAAGAGCCAACCCACCATCAGAAGCTGAGTCCCCCACTCTCCCTTACATCACAGTGCACCCCCCTTTCCTTAAGCTGCTGCTGGGAAGAAGCTGGATGCATTGCTTAAAAGAAGAAAGTAAGGGTCTTGAGGAGGACCAGAGGAGGGCGAGGGCCACATGAAATGGCCTGGAGGGCCGGATTCGGCCCACAGGCCTTGTGTTTGACACCTGTGGCCTAGAATGTTGGGCATGGCTAGAAGGAGAACTAGCATTGATTACCAACCTCTTGACTGGTGTAAGGCTGGTGTGCTTGCTGCCCTAAACCACCCTACACCCCCCACTACTTAACCTTGACTTAATAAATTAAACGCATGACACCTTCTGGATTAAATGGCCAACAAAGGCCCCTTTATTATTTTCCAAAAATTACTTTATAAAAATAACCTTTATTTATTAAATATATATATATATATCTTTAAATAAATATATATATCTAACACATTTAACCCAAACTATTTTTTGACTGCTGCGTTTGAGGTTCCTGAAAGAAGGTAAATTCTATCTCATTGGCTGTCCACCATCACCACAGCATCCTGGCCTCTAGCCGTGATCCCACCAGCTCAGAGACAAATGATTAGAACCTTCTTTCACCATTCAGCTCGATGACCAATAGCCCATATTACCAGATAGGGAAGGTGCCCATACCCAGATAAGCCCCAACCCGTACCAACTATATATATATATATATATATATATATATATATATATATATATATATATCAACCACCATCTGACCTTCATGAACCAGAGACCCCTGCCACCAGCACCTGAAACAACAAAAAACATAAAAACACACACACGCATCCCACACAGCTGCCTAAAGGGAGGGAGGGAGTGAAAAATCAGTGCTGTGTGTTGCCTCTTCCTATTCTCGCGCTCGAATGCCAAGCTCCGCCCCCCGCCCTTACTAATAGACACAGAGCGAGCTGGCTAGCACTGCCCTGTGTCCCAACAATACTGCCCTCTTCCTGCACCACTTCCTTTTGCAACCTCCACAGTTTCCCCCCAGTCATGTGGTCCCTCCACTTAGGTTCCCTTTGCTCCGGGACGTTCTTGACTGGTGTAAGGCTAGTGTGCTTGCTGCCCTAAACCACCCTACACCCCCCACTACTTAACCTTGACTTAATAAATTAAACGCATGGCATCTTCTGGATTAAATGGCCAACAAAGGCCCCTTTATTAATTCCAAAAATAACTTTATAAAAATAACCTTTATTTAATAAATATATATATCTTTAAATAAATATATACAGTGGGTACGGAAAGAATTCAGACCCCCTTAAATGTTTCACTCTGTTATATTGCAGCCATTTTCTAAAATCATTTAAGTTCATTTTTTTCCTCATTAATGTACACACAGTACCCCATATTCACAGAAAAACACAGAATTGTTGACATTTTTGCAGATTTATTAAAAAAGAAAAACTGAAATATCACATGGTCCTAAGTATTCAGACCCTTTGCTCAGTATTTAGTATTTGCACCCTTTTGATCTAATACAGTCATGAGTCTTTTTGGGAAAGATGCAACAAGTTTTTTACACCTGGATTTGGGGATCCTCTGCCATTCCTCCTTGCAGATCCTCTCCAGTTCTGTCAGGTTGGATGGTAAACGTTGGTGGACGGCCATTTTTAGGTCTCTCCAGAGATGCTCAATTGGGTTTAAGGCAGGGCTCTGGCTGGGCCATTCAAGACTAGTCACGGGGTTGTTGTGAAGCCACTCCTTTGTTATTTTAGCTGTTTGCTTAGGGTCATTGTCTTGTTGGAAGGTAAACCTTCCAGTCTGAGGTCCTGAGTACTCTGGAGAAGGTTTTCGTCCAGGATATCCCTGTACTTGGCCGCATTCATCTTTCCCTCAATTGCAACCAGTCGTCCTGTTCTGCAGCTGAAAAACACCCCCACAGCATGATGCTGCCACCACCATGCTTCACTGTTGGGACTGTATTGGACAGGTGATGAGCAGTGCCTGGTTTTCTCCACACATACCGCTTAGAATTAAGGCCAAAAAGTTCTATCTTGGTCTCATCAGACCAGAGAATCTTATCTCTCACCATCTTGGAGTTCTTCAGGTGTTTTTTAGCAAACTCCATGCAGGCTTTCATGTGTCTTGCACTGAGGAGAGGCTTCCGTCGGGCCACTCTGCCATAAAGCCCCGACTGGTGGAGGGCTGCAGTGATGGTTGACTTTCTACAACTTTCTCCAATCTCCCGACTGCATCTCTGGAGCTCAGCCACAGTGATCTTTGGGTTCTTATTTACCTCTCTCACCAAGGCACTTCTCCCCCGATAGCTCAGTTTGGCCAGACGGCCAGCTCTAGGAAGGGTTCTGGTCGTCCCAAACTTCTTCCATTTAAGGATTATGGAGGCCACTGTGCTCTTAGGAACCTTAAGTGCAGCAGAAATTTTTTTGTAACCTTGGCCAGATATGTGCCTTGCCACAATTCTGTCTCTGAGCTCTTCAGGCAGTTCCTTTGACCTCATGATTCTCATTTGCTCTGACATGCACTGTGAGCTGTAAGGTCTTATATAGACAGGTGTGTGGCTTTCCTAATCAAGTCCAATCAGTATAATCAAACACAGTTGGACTCAAATGAAGGTGTAGAACCATCTCAAGGATGATCAGAAGATATGGACAGCACCTGAGTTAAGTATATGAGTGTCACAGCAAAGGGTCTGACTACTTAGGACCATGTGATATTTCAGTTTTTATTTTTTAATAAATCTGCAAAAATGTCAATAATTCTGTGTTTTTCTGTCAATATGGGGTGCTGTGTGTACATTAATGAGGAAAAAAATGAACTTAAATGATTTTAGCAAATGGCTGCAATATAACAAAGAGTGAAAAATTTAAGGGGGTCTGAATACTTTCCGTACCCACTGTATATCTAACACATATAAACATATATCCCAAACAATTTTTTGACTGCTGCATCTGAGGTTCCTGAAAGAAGGTAAATGCTATCTCATAGGCTCTCCACCATCACCACAGTATCCTGGCCTCTAGCCGTGATCCCACCAGCTCAGAGACAAATGATTAGAACCTTCTTTCACCATTCAGCTCGATGACCAACAGCCCATATTACCAGATAGGGAAGGTGCCCATACCCAGATAGGCCCCAACCCGTACCAACCATATATGATATATATATATATATATATATATATATACCAACCACCATCCAACCTTCAGGAACCAGAGACCCCTGCCACAGACGCCCACCAGTGATCCCTTTATGCGTGGGCGACCCGCCACAGCCGTAAGGCACGTTGGAGACCATCCTGGAGCCCCAAGACCCACATATCAATGCCCACCGTGGACAAGTGTACTCCATCACCCCTTAAATAAAGGCTATTCTCCCCTTCCCCTTTGCAATGGCGAACCACCAGCCCCTCATTCTGGACTACAAATTTAGCAACCACCTTATTAACCTTAATCCTGGCTTTATTGATACGGACCCCCCGCCAAGCCTACCTCCCAATGATGTCAGACCATACTACAATGGTTTCCGGGAAGGCTGACCGCAGCCAGAGGAAATCCCACTTCATATCCCTGATAAGATCCCGGGAGGCCCTGAGGCAGAGGTCATTGCAACAACAGCACATCCGGGGGCCTGTCCATCCGAGCATACTGCTGTATTTCCGGCATTACTCTGGACCACAACATGCCTGGGATTCCTATCCACTGTACCGTGGCATCCGCCCGGGAGAAACCCATCTGTCTGCCTTCCGGCCTAACCAGAGCCCGTTTTGCCCCCCAGTGCACATAGGAATGGCCCAGGATCCACATCAGACACACCG
This sequence comes from Rana muscosa, assembly GCA_029206835.1. Taxonomy (NCBI): domain Eukaryota; kingdom Metazoa; phylum Chordata; class Amphibia; order Anura; family Ranidae; genus Rana; species Rana muscosa. The sequence continues at coordinate 257,760,974 of CM055123.1, read as the reverse complement.
GGCCTGAAAGACAGAGAACACAAAAGAAAACATAGATACAGAAGCCAGGCACCATACATACCACCCACAAGGCACATCCCCAGAAAAACAGCCCACATAACACAAGACACAGACATTTACTGAAGGTTAACACACCAGGCAGGACTCCCCCCCCCCCGTACAGAAGGTGAGGGCGGACATACAGCCTGAACCGGTGCGATTCTCAACGCCCTATACGCTGCAAGATTTGATCACTCAACCCCCAGCGTGAAGCCTCTGTCGCTGCCACAATTCTGAAGGAATGGGATGAATAGTCCGCGACATTGAACCCCCCGCCCCCAGGCATCGTTTGAACACGGACACAAATTGATACCTTTGTGAACAAAAGGGGGCCCGCACCAGGAGGCCGTATCACCGACCAATCGCGGAGTAACGTGACCGGGCCCAGCACCAGCCCAGGAACCCTCCACAACACAACCCTAGTCCCTTTTCCCAACGGGTCAGTCTTAGAATTCCGTATAAACAGCGTGACTAATTCCCCTTGCCGACACATCCAAGACATCCATCCCACCTGCTACCGACTTTGAAGGGCTAACCAATTTGCCCACCCTCAACGCCCCGAAAAAGGCCACCACAAAAGCTGTCCGAAACAACTGAACTTCAAAGGGGAAAGACAAACCTGGGGTAACACCCCCACTAACACTTCCAACATACCCAACGACACTGGACGCCTGGAATCAGGCCTAACGCGCCCCTTCCGGTAACCCCGCAAAGCCTTGCGCACCACAAACGCCTTTGTAACATCCTCAACCCCCCCAATTAAAACAAGAATGCCAAACCAGCCATCTTAGCATTCAATGACGCAACAGACACCCCTTGCTCACAATTGCAGGCCAAGAAAATACAGCAACGCATGGAGCCTTTCATCCGCACAGGAACCAACCCTAAGGTCACTCACCAGCTCGTGCCACTCCCGCCTCACACGCTCATATGACTGCCAGGTAGATTCCGCTACAGACTGCCGAACCAATGACATCACCACTCCAACACGAGATCACATAAACCACTGGGGCACGGAACCCCGAGCCGCTCCGTCTCCGGAGCCAACCGCCGGAGTCTGTCCCACTGCAAACGAGTGAGCGCATCAGCCACCTCATTCTCAACCCCCCGGGATATGCACAGCACACACAACGTTCAATGTAAGACACCTTAACACCAAATGATGTAACAAACGCACAACCGGCAAGGACGTTGCCGACAATGAGTTAATCGCATGCACTACCCCCAAGTTATCACTAAGAAAACAAACTCTCCGGTTCTGAAATTCCGCCCCCAACAGCTCCACTGCCAGCACTTTGGGGAACAATTCCAACAACATCAAATTCCTAATCAACGCCGACCCCGCCACCTCCTCCGGCCACTGGTCAGCACACCATCGCCCTTGAAAATGAGCCGCAAAACCCACCGATCCTGCCGCGTCCGTGAAGAGCTCCAAGTCCTTCGGCTGTACCGCAGGTCCCAGCCAAAACGACCTACCGTTGTACTGCTCCAGAAACACCACCCAAACCAGCAAATCTTCCCTATGTTCCTGACCCAACCGAACAAAGTGATGCGGGGCCTTGACCCCAGCCGTGGCAGCTGCCAGTCGTCTGCAGAACACCCGTCCCATAGGCACTGCCTCAAGAAGATCCTCCAGCTTGTCACTCGGCAGCCAAGATTGCATCATCTCGGTATCAATAATGATACCCAGAAATTTCAACACCGTCACAGGACCCTCAGTCTTGTCCTGTGCCAGCGGAACACCAAAAACTTTGAAAACATGTTGGATGGTGGACAACAAAATAAGACAGGACCGATCGTCCGGTGGACCTATTACCAAGAAATCATCTAGATCAGGGATATGCAATTAGCGGACCTGTTGCTGTTGCAGAACTACAAATCCCATGAGGCATAGCAAGACTCTGACAGCTACAAGCATTACACCCAGAGGCAGAGGCATGATGGGACTTGTAGTTTTGCAACAGCTGGGGGTCCACTAATTGCATATCCCTGATCTAGATAATGCAAAATCGAGCCAAGGCCTGACAAATCCTTGACCACCCACTCCAGAAACTAACTGAATAACTCAAAATTAGAACAGGAGATAGCGCAACCCATAGGCAAACATCTGTCCACAAAATAGTACCCCTCCCAACACCCCAACAACCGCACACTATCCGGATGCACCGGCAACAAACGAAACGTTGACTCAATGTCGGTCTTCGCCATAATCGCCCCCTTCCCAAAACGCTGAACCCACCGCACAGCCTCATCAAAAGATGCATATGACACTGTACAAAGGGCAGGATCGATCGCATCATTCACTGACCTACCCTTCGGGTGGGAAAGGTGATTAATAAGCTGAAATTGATTTGGTTCGCGCTTAGGCACCACACCCAACGGCAAAACCACCAAGCTCCGAAAACGAACCCGCCATCCTGCCCAAACTCACCTCGTTCCGCAGTTTACCAGAAACTATGTCCGAATGATCATACGCCGATCGCAGGTTGGCCGAGACGGGGGGCAAGTCAGCCAACTCACTGGGAATCGGGAATCCCTCCTTAAAGCCCAACCACAGCGTACGCGCTGCCCCCCTGTTCGGATACCTACTTAGATACAGCGCCATTTTTTCCACTTTCACCGGTGTCATTCCTTTTTCCAGCGTCGCTCGGCTTCTTCACTTTCTTAAAGCATTTTGACAAGGGATAGGCCCCCCCGCAGCCAGAACACTCATGGCGGAAACCACAGGATCCCCCAAACTTGCAAGTGCCCTCGTTGAACTGACAACAGAACCTCTTGCGGTTTCTGGCCGATGGCGAAGAGGCTCGGGCACCCCCGCCCCCCCCATAAAAGGGCTGCTGCGCGACCCTGGCTTGTGTCATGAGCTTCTTCCACAAACCAATGTCCTTTTTCATCCCATCGCAAGGATGGTCTCACAGCCTTCCGTTGCCGGAACTGCTCATCATAGCGCAGCCACGCCCCCCCATACACCCTCTGTGCCTCGCTAATGGAGTCAAGATAACAGAATAACCCCGAACAATTCTCAGACGCTTTTTCCCCGATGACACTCGCCAGGATGTAAAATGCCTGCGTCCAATTAGCAAACGTAAGTGAAATAAGGCGATACCGCCGTTTCTTCTCCTCCTCCTTTTTGCTCTCATCCGGCTTAACCTTGTCCAAATTAAACTTCTCAAGCGGCAGCAACGAAAATATCTCCACATAGTCACCCTTCCAAATCCTCTCCCTCACCTCCGCCTACAGGTGGGAACCCAGAGGGCCCTCGTAGCAAACGTAGACCTCACACTGCGCCGCGTCCACTAAACGAACCCCATCCGCGCTCAACCCTGTATTGGAACCCCCACCCGTACTCATCTGGGAAACTCCTGCCACCGCCGGGGGTAATGACACTCACCCCCGCACTCACTTGAGAAGTCCCCCCCCGCCGTCGAGGGAGCGCCAGCCGCCCCAGGGACCACCGTGGGCTCCTGCGGCCCAACCTGCACCACCGGCGAGGAGGCCGGCAGGGACGTGGCAACTGGTCGCCCTCCATCCCCAGCAAGCCATGCCGCCACAGGCGGTAATGTGGCAGGAGGGGGTACCGCTGCGGCCCCCTTGCTCACCATATCCCTACAACCATGCAACAGGGATGCCAACAATTGCTGTAGCAACGCCGTCCCAGCACCCGGGACATCGCCCCCTCCCAACGACCCCAAACTATCGCCCGCCGCCACCACCGGCGCCGGTACTGGCCTACCCCCAACAGGATACCCTCATAGTACAGCAAGGGGGAGGGGGGAGAATGGACAAGGACAACAAGGAAACAGGAGAAGGTACAGGTAAAGGAATAGAAGAAGACTTACCCGGCTGCCCAGGGGAAATCGACCGATTTATGATTATTAATCTGTCCCATTACTTTTGGTCCCTTAAAAAGTGGGAGGCCCATATACAAACTGTTGTAATTCCTACACCTTTCACCTGATTTGAATGTAAATACCCTTGAATTGAAGCTGACAGTCTGCAGTTAAAGTACATCTTGTTTGTTTCATTTCAAATCCATTGTGGTGGTGTATAGAGCCAAAAAGATTAGAATTGTGTTGATGTCCCAATATTTATGGACCTGACTGTATTAGTCATACAGTAGACCGCACTGTGTTCCGGCCCCCGGGTATGGGTGGAGACATCCTGGAACACAGACTAGTCTACAGCAGCAGTGCTCAGCCAATCACAGCAAGCAATGTAGACTATTCTGTGTTTATGGAAGTCTCCGTCCATAACCGGAACACAGTGCGGTATAATGTAGTACTGTAGTATGTAGACAGCCACAGATACAGAACATACAGTTTTGCACATGCAGCAGGCTGACAGCTTAGGGAGAGGCAATGACATAGTTTGGCCCAACCACAGAACAACAAACTATGTATAACTTTTTAAAGAACAACTCTCTTGAGAGTCTCAACTAACCATAACAGAAATATGGCAGAAGGCCGTTATTCTGTTTCAGTTTCTGTAAATATAACATAGTGATAGTACAGTTATACTATACTATAATAACATTTTTATTTTATTATTTTTTATCCTTAAATGAGAACTAGTAGTTTTTTCCACCAAGTTCTCTCCCTAAGGTGTCAGCGGCTGGATGTGCGATATAAAAGTGTATGTAATGTATCTGCGGGTTACATACACAGTCATACAGTAGACTGCACTGTGTTCCGGCCCCGGGTATGGGTGGAGACATCCTGGAACACAGACTAGTCTACAGCAGCGGTGCTCAGCCAATCACAGCAAGCAATGTAGACTAGTCTGTGTTTATGGAAGTCACCGTCCATATCCGGATCACAGTGCAGTCTAATACTGTACTATGTAGACAGCCACAGATACAGAACATACAGTTTTGCATTTGCACATGCAGCGGGCTGACAGCTTAGGGAGAGACATAGTTTGGCCCAACAGCAACAAACTAGAGTACAGTAGTTTAAAAGCTGGAGTTCTCTCTTAAATTGAAAAGACAAGTGCAAAAAACTGTAGAAGAACTACAATGAACAACCAACAAATGGCACAACTAGACAATTGGAACATACTAGGTAGTCAGTCATACTATGTTGTATGTTCCAATCGTCCAATAGCACAGTCCAATACCGATTCATTTACTATGTTCAACATGGTATATTAATTGGTCTATGCTACGGATTTTTAAATCTATTTCAGTAAAAGTGTCAGTTTTCGCTTTAAGAACAAAAGTTGTTCAGCTTTCTCACAGGAGAGACGGTTTCTCTTCTCATCAAGAATATGAGATGCTAGACTGAATATTCTCTCACTCTCTGTACTGGTGCTTGGGGCAGATAAATATCTGCGTGCAATCTGTGCAAGCAAGGGAAAACGTTCTTTGTTGATGCGCCAGTACTCAAGGGGATTGTCGCTTCTGGCAATAGGCTGTTCAGCTAAATAAATGTCCAGCTGTTGGGTAGCTGCACTTGTTGTGGCACCGCTATGGATTGGGGTGTATTCGTGTAAAATTTCTTCAAACATATTAGATATGGAGGGAGTGTGTTCCTCTTCAGTATGCGACCGTTTCTCACTTTCCTGTGTGCGACACCTCGAAACTCCTTCACAAGTTGCTTCCACCACCTCCATTTGTGCCAGTATGATTTCCTGTGCACGCTGCTTTTTCTCATCATTAAAGTAATGCTCTTTAAATCGAGGATCTAGAACTGTTGCAATGCAGTACAGAGGGTTGGGCTCGGTGTCTTGAAACCTGTTGGTAACGGCCTCCAGTAGAGTGGTTTTAGCCGTTTTTACGCCATGGTCTGTTTCTACCTCTTTTACAAGCAGATGCTTCAGTGCAGCAATCAAGGGGATAACTTCAGCAATGCAAGCATTCGTTGAGCTTATTTCTTTTGTTAACTGTTCAAATGGAGATAGAAGAGACAAACTGTTTTCAACTAACGTCCACTGATGTGCACTCAGTGTTGCTGGCAGCTCGTAATCTACAATGTATACAGCTAAAACACGCTTTTGTTCAAAAAGACTTTGTAGCATATAGTAGGTGCTGTTCCAAAGAGTGGCTACATCTTGCTGCAGTCGTTTCGGTGCCATTCCAAACTGCATGAGCAAAGCTTGTAATCTGGAATAAGCAAGCGGAGAATGTTTAAAGTGACCCACAATTTTCCTTCCTTTTGATACAATATCAGATATGGTGCGCTGACTCAGCAATCCTTCATTCACAGCCAATTGTAGCATGTGTGCCATGCACGGTATGCTTTAAAGTTCACTGTCCTCCATTGCCTTTGCATGTTCCGTGCATTATCTCGGACAATCAAATGCACTTTAGACTTCTCAATGTGCCAAGTGTCAAACATGGATTTTAAAGCATCAGATATTGCTGCTGCAGTATGTGATCCAACAAACTCACGTGCGTTAAGTAGGATGTTTTGCAAATGAAATTTGTCATCTATCCACTGCGCTGTCAGGCTGAGCATGCTCGTTGGACTGACATCTGAACTCCAAATGACGGTAGTAAAACTGATTGCTATGATGTCGGTAGTCATGAGCTCCTGAACGTGTTTTCTAACACTGCTAAACAATTCTTGTAGACTGGTATCTGCAAAGTAGCGTCTGCTTGGTATTGAGTAACGCGGCTCAATATGTTGCACGAGCCTACAGAATCCAATGTCCTCCACAACAGAGAATGGCTGGTCGTCTAATGCAATAAATTCCATAATTTTAACTGTAATGGCACAAGCTTTGGGACTGTCACTTGCATATTTTCTAACCTTTTTAAAGACTGTGGCCACAGATGGTGTTAAGCCTAAGGAACTTTTTAAAAGTGGTGCTGTTTTCTGGATGACGTGTTTTCAGGTGGTGTATCAAACCTGTTGTTAAAAAATTATTTGGCACTGTACCCCCTCCTGAAATTTCTGCTGAGCAAAGAGTACAGATTGGAAATTTGGGGTCTATTACAGAAACTTTTAAAAATTTCCACACTGCAGACATGGTCCACCTTTGCTAGTAACGTAGAATATTATCATAGAATGATTTATAGTGGGAGTGAAATCTGAGGGGGGGACGAAATCAATTTAAAAGCTAAACCCCAGGAGGCAGGTTTAAAAAATAAAAAAATAAATCCTTTTTCTTTTTCTTATGGTGCTGCTCTTGGCATGCAAGGTAGTTATGTCTGCACTGCAGTACATCTGACTTGTACCAAAAAAATATAATTGAACTGAATAAAATTGATTCGAATTGAAATGGAATGGATTGCTTGCAAATTGCGATTGCATGCTATTTTATTTTTTGGAGCTATTCTACTTCATGGCATTGTTGTCATTGAATTGGTCAATATACAGTAGGTGCCGCCGATTTTGTGTCAATCTCGCCTCTTCTAGTGGCGAGATTGACACCCTACGAGCCGCGTCGCGAGAGCCAGCGCCGAGCTGTCTTGTCATCGGGAAAGGAAAAATGTTGTTTTTCCTTTCGCAATGAGCGACACGCATTGCTGACATTGAGGCCGGTAGACGGCGATCCGACGTGGATTCCCACCAATACCAGGCACTGTGTTTGGTATGAATCCTGAGCGGGAACTCCACGCCAATTTTTAAATAAAAAACTGGCATGGGTTCCCCCTCCAGGAGCATACCAGGCCCTTCGGTGTGGTATGGATTTAAAGTGGAATCCCCTAAGCCGAAAAACTGCGTGGGGGTCTCCCTCAAAATCCAAACCAGACCCTTATCGGAGCACGCAACCTGGCAGGCCGCAGGAAAAGAGGGGGAGGATGAGAGAGCGGCCCCCTCCCTCCTGAACCGTACCAGGCCGCATGCCCTCAACATGGGGGGTTTGGTGCTTTGGGGCAGGGGGGCGACCTGCGGCCCCCCCACCCCAAAGCACCCTGTCCCCCCATGTTGATGGGGACAAGGGCCTCTTCCCGACAACCCTGGCTGTTGGTTGTCGGGGCCTGCGGGCGGGGGCTGATCGTAATCCGAGAGCCCCCTTTAATAAGGGGGCCCCCAGATGCCGGCCCCCCCACCCTATGTGAATGAGTATGGGGTACATCGTACCCCTACCCATTCACCTGGTGGAAAAAGAATTTCAATAAAAGAACACACACAGCTTTTTAAAGTAATTTATTACACAGCTCCGGGGGTCTTCTTCCGACTCCGGGGGTCTCCGGTGTCGTCTCCGCGCTCTCCGGTTCTTCTCTCGCTCTCCGGTTCTTTCTGCCGGGCCTCCGCTATCTTCTTCCAGCTCTTTTGCTAGCGGAGAGGCCCGGTCTTCCCGTCATCTCGTCCGGCTCTCCGTTGTCCTTCTACCAGCCCCTCCACTATCTTCTTCCAGCTCTTTTGCTAGTGGATGGGCCCGGTCTCCCTGTCGTCTCGTCCGGCTCTCCGTTGTCCTTCTGCCAGCCCCTCCACTATCTTCTTCCAGCTCTTTTGCTAGTGGAGGGGCCCGGTCTTCCCGTCACTGTTGGCGTCTTCTTCCCTCTTCTCCTCCTCGATGTTCACTCGTCGCTTCCTCCCGCTGTAATGCTGGCTGTTCGGTCCGCAACGATTTATATAGGCATCTCATGACGTCACAGTCACATGTTCCCATGACGTCACAGTCACATGCTCCGGGGCCACCTGGAGCATGTGACTGTGACGTCATGAGAAGCCTATATAAATCGTTGCGGACCGAACAGCCAGAATTACAGCGGGAGGAAGCGACAAGTGAACATCGAGGAGGAGAAGAGGGAAGAAGACGCCGACGGCGACGGGAAGACCGGGCCCCTCCACTAGCAAAAGAGCTGGAAGAAGATAGTGGAGGCCCGGCAGAAGAAAGAACCGGAGAGCGCGAGAAGAACCGGAGAGCGCGGAGACGACACCAGAGACCCCCGGAGTCTGAAAAAGAAGACCCCCGGAGCTGTGTAAAAAATTACTTTAAAAAGCTGTGTGTGTTCTTTTATTGACATTTTTTTCCACCAGGTGAATGGGTAGGGGTACGATGTACCCCATACTCATTCACATAGGGTGGGGGACCGGCACCAGGGGGCCCCCTTATTAAAGGGGGCTCCCAGATTCCGATCAGCCCCCGCCCACAGACCCCGACAACCAACGGCCAGGGTTGTCGGGAAGAGGCCCTTGTCCCCATCAACATGGGGGGACAGGATGCTTTGGGGTGGGGGGGGCCGCAGGTCGCCCCCTGCCGCAAAGCTCCAAACCCCCCATGTTAAGGGCATGCGGCCTGGTACGGTTCAGGAGGGAGGGGGGCCGCTCTCTCGTCCCCCCCTCTTTTCCTGCGGCCTGCCAGGTTGCGTGCTCGGATACGGTTCTGGTTTGGATTTTGAGGGGGACCCCCACGTCGTTTTTTTCGGCTTAGGGGATTCCCCTTCAAATCCATACCAGACCGAAGGGCCTGGTATGCTCCTGGAGGGGGAACCCATGCCGTTTTTTTATTTAAAAATTGTCGTGGAGTTCCCGCTCAGGATTCATACCAAACACAGTGCCTGGTATTGGCGGGAATCCACGTCGGATCCCGTTCAATACAGTGCCGCGTCTCCTTCTCGCTATTGCAGAGAGCGCGAGATGTCGCCACCCTGTCGGCGAGATGTCGGCACCCTGTCACCGAGAATCTCCACGATGGGATCGCGATGAATATACAATGTCGGCGGCACCTACTGTAGGGTTGATTTACTATAACTGTGGAGAGTGAAAAATCTAGTACAGCTGTGCATGGTAGACAATTAGCTTCTAACTTCAGTTTCTTTAATTAAGCTTTGGAAAAAAAAATACGGAAGCTGATTGGTTTCTATGCACAGCTGCACCAGATTTTGCATTCTCCAGTTTTTAGTAAATCAACCCCTTTTGTCTCAGCGTAGTATTAAGTTATACAGTTATACGACACTGACATGACAGCAAGCGCAATAATTTTTTAAACATGACAGTACGCAATAACAAATTTTAATACCGTATTTATCAGCGTATAACACGCACTTTTTTCCCCTTAAAATTAGGGGAAAATCGTGGGTGCGTGTTATACGCCGATCCTCCGCCGATCCCCTCGCTAAAACGAGCGAGAGGAGCCAAGATACACGAAGCCGAAGTACACTCGGCTTTACTCTGCTCCTCTCGCAGTCCCGCCCATCTCTGACTGCGCCACTGACATACAGAAAGCCGAGTGTACTTTGGCTAGTCTCGGCTCCTCTCCCAGTCCCGCCCCTGACTGTGAGCAGAGCCGAGTCTAGCCGCAGTACACTCGGCTTTCTGTATGTCAGCCGGCGCAGTCAGTGGAGATGGGCGGGACTGCGAGAGGAGCCGAGTCTAGCCGAAGTACACTCGGCCCCGCTCGCTCCTCTCCACACAGAAATCGGCGCCAATTTTAAAAATCGATGAGACTGGCAAGGCTGCAAAGGCACTGGTCAAGGCTGCAGATGGACACTGGGCAAGGCTGCAATGATGGACACTGGGCAAGGCTGCAGATGGACACTGGGCAAGGCTGCAGATGGACACTGGGCAAGGCTGCAGATGGACACTGGGCAAGGCTGCAATGATGGACAAGGCTGCATTTAAATGTACGTTTTTTTCCTTGAATTTCCCTCCTAAAAGTTTTTTTCCTTAAAATTCCCTCCTAAACTTGGGGTGCATGTTATACGCCGGCGCGTGTTATACGCCGATAAATACGGTAATTATTATATATATAATAATATATATGAATTATGAAATATAATATATTATATATTTATTTATTGCATACTGTCATGTTTAAAATAGTTCATGCGCTTGCTGTCATGTCAGTACTGTATAACTTATACTACGCTGTCAAAGTGACACATTCAATAACAGCAAGCGCATGAACTTATGCTGTATACTACAGAAATAGCTAAAAAAAATATAATAATTAGCTTGCAATTTGCAAACCATTCCTTTTCAAATCATATTTAACCACTTCCATACCGGGTCATTGTAAAATGACGCTGGCAGGAACCCTCTCTCCCTCCAGGTGGACGTCATATGACGTCCTGGGTTTGTGGGGGGGATATCTGAATGATGCCTGCAGCTAGAGGCATCATTCAGATATCCTTCTCTTCAGCCGGCGATTCTGCGCACCATAAGAATGATCATAGCAGCAGTTCCACCGCTTGATCGTTCTTATAGGCGGCGGGAGGGGACACCCCCCCCTCCCGCTGCCATCCGGTGCTTCTCGGGCTCTCCCGTGCCATCGGGGGGCCCGGAGAAAGAATCGTCCGGTGCTGGTGGTCACATGACGAGCATAGAGATGACTGGTGACCAGATGGTCACCAGTCATCTCTATGACCGTCGGAGGCCCGGGCTCGATGTGATGACGTCACGCCCGGGTTCCCAAGAAACAAAGCCGCGATTGCGGCTGAAAGCCTGAGATTGGTGATTCATTTTTCCTGATCTCATGCTTTCCAGCCTGGAGGAGAGATGTGGGGTCTTATTGACCCTGCATCTCTCCATAAAGAGGACCTGTCACACACCATTCCTATTACAAGGGATGTTTACATTCCTTGTAATAGGAATAAAAGTGATCAAAAAAAAAATGTAAAAAAAGGTGTAAAAATAAAAAAAATGAAGTAAAATAAAAATAATTTAAAACGCCCCTGTCCCCAATAGCTCGCGCTAAGAAGCGAACGCACACGTAAGTCCCACCCACATATATAAACGCCGTTCAAACCACATATGTGAGGTATCGCCGCGTGCAACAATTCTAGCACTAGACCTCCTCTGTAACTCTAACCTGGTAACCTGTAAAATGTTTCAAAGCGTCGCCTATGGAGATTTTTAAGTAGCGAAGTTTGGCACCATTCCATGAGTGTGCGCAATTTTAAAGCGTGACATGTTAGGTATCTATTTACTCGGCGTAACATAATATTTCATATTTTACCAATAAATTGGGCTAACGTTACTATTTTGTTATTTTTTAATTAATGAAACCATTTTTTTCCCCCCAAAAAGGCGTTTGAAAAATTATTGCGCAAATACCGTGCAAGATAAAAAGTTGCAACAGCTGTCATTTTATTCCCTAGGGTGTCTGCTAAAAAAAGAGAGAAGTGCCAGAATAAGCCCGGTATGGAAGTGGTATAAAAAGCCCTGTATTGAAGTGGTTAATCATTCAGTTGAATTATATAATTTTTTTAGCTACAAGTCAGATCAGATGTACTGCAGTGCAGACACACAGTCATTTTTAAATAGTCAGACTCAGTACTAGTACTATAATCAAGAAATAAAATGAATTACTAGTTTGTTTCTGTCAGTTTAAGAAGCCAAAAGCAGCAATGCTAACTGGCGAACAGTAATGGTAGCCATCCAGGAGGGACAGTGCCCAGTCTTGTACTTGAGTATGCTATGTGCAGCCCTCTATGAAGCAGTCTCTTGGGTCCCAGCAGAGTCTCTCGGGTCCCAGCACCGTCTCTCGGGTCCCAGCACCGTCTCTCGGGTCCCAGCAGCGTCTCACGGGTCCCAGCAGTGTCTCACAAGCACGAGGAGCGTCCGCGGGGAAGGTGCCAGCGTCTCAGCAGGGAAAGTGCTTATGAGTGCGGCGTTGAGCCGTCTTAACTGCGAGGAACGTGCACGCCGCCCACACAAGTGACGTCACCCGCTGGTTCTGCCGTCTCTACTGCGCATGCGCAATTTTCGGCGCCAGTATCGGCAAGAATTCTGTTTCGGCTTTTTGCCAAAAGGGCCATTATCGGCCGATATGTTTTGGTGGCCGAAATTTCTAGCCTTCTCCTATTCATCTGAACCATCTTGAAGTTTGTAAACTTACTTTGTGAAGATCCCCACACATTTACTTCCTGGAATTCTGTGATACACGATATTGCCAAAAGTATTAGGACACTTGCCTTTACACGCACATGAACTTTAATGGCATCCCAGTCTTAGTCCGTAGGGCTCAATATCGAATTGGCCCACCCTTTGCAGCTATAACAGCTTCAACTCTTCTGGGAGGGCTGTCCACAAGGATTAGGAGTGTGTCTATGGGAATGTTTGACCATTCTTCCAGAAGCGCATTTGTAAGGTCAGGCACTGATGATGGATGAGAAGGCCTGTCTCTCAGTCTCCGTTCTAATTCATCCCAAAGATGTTCTGTCGGGTTGAGGTCAGGACTCTGTGCAGGCCAGTCAAGTTCCTCCACCCCAAACGCGTTCATTCATGTCTTTATGGACCTTGCTTTGTGCACTAGTCCAAATCATTTGGTGGAGGGGGGATTATGGGGTAGGGTTGTTTTTCAGGGGTTGGGCTTGACCCCTTAGTTCCAGTGAAGGGAACTCTTAAGGCGTCAGCATACCAAGACATTTTGGACAATTTCATGCTCCCATCTTTGTGGGAACAGTTTGGGGGTGGCCTCTTCCTGTTCCAACATGACTGCGTACCAGTGCACAAAGCAAGGTCCATAAAGACATGGATGAGTGAGTTTGGGGTGGAGGAACTTGACTGGCCTGCACAGAGTCCTGACCTCAACCCGACAGAACACCTTTGGGATGAATTAGAGCAGAGACTGCGAGCCAGGCCTTCTCGTCCAACATCAGTGCCTGACTTCACAAATGCGCTTCGGGAAGAATGGTCAAACATTCCCATAGACACCCTACTAAACCTTGTGGACAGCCTTCCCAGAAGAGTTAAAGCTGTTATAGCTGCAAAGGGTGGGTCATCTCAATATTGAGCTCTACGGTCCAAGACGCCATTAAAGTTAATGTGCGTGTAAAGGCAGGCTTCCCAATACTTTTGGTAATATAGTGTATGTAGTCACTATGCCCTGTGAGTAGGCACTACTGTGTCACAAATTTCACAGAGCCCGTCTTCTGAACGGCAGAGGTGCTGAGAGGAGGAGTTTCAAGAGGCAGAGCCAGTCCAGAGATCACAACTTGCAGGCAAGGTACCATGGGATATGTAGTCCTTAGAAATGCTGCAAAGAATGCATGGAATCCAGGAAGTTGTGGAAAGAGACGGCCAGCAACGGGCAGTACTCACAACATGAAAGGAGATTTCTCAAGTAAGCTTAAATTGGATTGTCAAGAATAACTATTGTCTGTATTGTTGCTGATGTTTTAAAATAAAACAGTATGCTGTGACCATAGAATTCCTTTAAAGGTGGTAAAATATTTGGGTTAATAACCGCTTTAAGTTCATAGGAAGTACCGGCAAACAGTATTTTAATGTGCATTGGGTGCCCCACATGGTGAGCTGCACCCTCCCCGTCACATGCCTCTCCTGCCTTTCATTTTGCCTCTGGCCCACACTGGATGACCATATCCTGGCACAGATTTTTACAATATTTAATTTTTAAAAAGTAATACTTACTGTACAACTTCATATTCTGGGGTGGAAATGTGATCACTGAACAGCGATATATATATTTTTCCAGAAATCTTTTTTTTCCCGACCAGAGACACTGAAATTTTGTATCTGTAACCTGCAGAAAGGAAGAAGGTTGCATTGTATTTGGTCACCTGACACAGTTGTGTAATCCATGCTTACCAACATTTCAGTCCTAGTCCTCGGGACACAGCTAACCTTGGGACACAGCATAACCAGGTGGTCCCACCCAAGCCCTGCCTCTAGTTATGTAGGGACAGAGGCAGCTCTAGGCTTTGTGAGGCCTTAGGCAAAACTTAGACATGAGGCCCCACTCACGCCCATAATGGGAAAAATAATTCAAGCAAGAAAAATGGCTGCAGAAAATGCACGGATCTAGCACACAGGTGATCAGCACCACTTCCAGGGCACCCTCCTCACCCATCAGACATATTCAGCCAATGCAAGAGGATGAAGAGAGGGGGAGGTGAGAAAGAGAGAAGGGTAATAGAGAGATCCGATGACGCCGACATGTGAGTGCGAGGCCTTAGGCGACCGCCTAATTTGCCTAATTAGAGAGCCGCCTCTGTGTAGGGACACAGCACAGCCATAAGAAAGTCAGCACCCAACAGCATGTTACACTAACAGAGCCATACAGCACCTGCTGTGCTCTGATCATCATAATGATCATGAGCACACAATAAGATGCTGCTTTACACATGTGATGGGAGGAAGGGACAGTAAAAACACACAGCCAAGCTGCATTGTTACCACCCCCCAAACCACTCCCCTTTGAGAATTTTTCACCTAAGCTTTGCAATCAGTAAGGATGAGCTCTGGCGTGTTCGCAAGCCCCATGTGCAGGCTGCAGAGATCGGGAAATGTCTCACTGCCTGTGATTAGCGAAGCGCAGTGCCGACTTCCTGGCGGCTCTGCACGTGGGGCTTGCGAACACGCCGGAGCTCATCCTTAGCAATCAAATCCGCCTGTCAGTTTTTCCTGTTGACCACTGGGTACAGTAGCTGCGTATGATGGCACAGTGGCGGCAATTGATGGGCACAGTGGCTGCATTTGAGGGCACAGTTGCGGCAATTGATGGGCACAGTGGCAGCAATTGATGTTTTTTTTTCTGACATTTTCAGTTTGTTTGCACCCCCCCAAAAAATGTTGAGCACCAGCCGCCACTGATGTGGACCTGATTGAAAGCTCCATGTAGGTCTACAGGAGTCCAGATATGAATCGATTTGCAGGCATTCAGGTCAAAAAAATAAATGGAAAAGAACATCCTTTTCAAATTTTCCAGAACTAAATGTGACAGATCAGAGGTAGCCTGATGTAAATGGACACAAGTCTGTGGTGTATGATGAGGACACAAACTGAATGGGCACAGATGTCAAAACACTGACATCTCTCCCATTCAGATCCAGTTACTGTAGGATTGGTGGGGCGCTGTAAAGCTTCCTGGTGGTATAGATAAGTTGGGTTCAGACTACGGACCAAACACGTCTGAGCTCATCCCAGCTAATTTGTTGTTGTCAAAAAAGTTTTAAAATAAGACATCTCTGCTGCTTTATGATAGTGTAAAAAGTTTAGAATAATAATGGTTATTAAAGGTTCACCTTTTGGAACATGTTTCAGCTCCTGCTACCCTTCCCCCAGATTTCGTGACAGCATGAGGGCCAGGGATGGAGCCAGGGGTGGGGTTGTGGGCGGGACCAAGGGGCCCTGTCAGGTATGCTGTACGGGGCCCCATGATTTCTAACAGCGGCCCTGATTGTGAGGTCCAAGATGTGGGACTGTCCTGGCAAATCTGGGAAAGTTGGTATCTATGCCCAACTCAAAAAACAGTGCGTTACAGATCCTAAATCGGATGAGGAGTAGGGGTGAACAATTTTAGGTACATAGGTGAAATTATATTTTGGAATTGATAAACCTCGAATATCTGTTTCCAGATGGTAGAATTCCCCTGCAGACAGACACAGTTATGAGCAAGCAGGATATTTGGCTCGACTCAAAGGTGCAATGGTTTCAAACTCTTATTTTGGGTTTTACAATACATTTTTTAATTACTGTATATACTCGAGTATAAGCCGAGGTACCTAATGTTACTACAAAAAACTGGGAAAACTTACTAACTCGAGTATAAGCCAAGGGTTAGAATGCAGCAGCTACTGTAAGTGGAAGAGGGTCAACAATGCCCATTTGCACGCCTCACTGTGCCCATTGCAACCTCACTAAGCCAATTGTCACTGTGCCCAACCTCACTCTGCCCATTGCCACCTTACTGTGCCCATCCTTACTGTGCCCATCCTTACTGTGCCCATCCTCACTGTGCCCATCCTCCCTCTGCCACTAAAATTGAAATTGTACCTGAAATTGAGAGACTGCGGGCGTCCATTCATTGTTTAAAACACGCGGTCTCTTCCTGGTCCCTTCCGTGATAGGCATTTCTAAGCAGACACAGTTCCGCCTATCACGAACATTCTCTCATCCTCAGTTTCCCAGCAGACACTGTGTTCAGTGTTCCGCCAATCACGGGCGTCCTCTTGTCCGAGGATGAAAAGGCGTCCGTGATTGGCGGAACACTGAACACAGTGTCTGCTGGGATGGGTGAGGATGAGAGAATGTTTGTGATAGGCGATTCTCAGCAGACACAGTTCCGCCTATCACGGAAGGGACCAGGAGGAGACCGTGAGATTTAAACGATGGACGCCCGCAGCCTCTCAATATTTTTCAGGTACACTGACTCGAGTATAAGCCAAGGGGGGCACTTTCGGACCCAAAAAAAGGGCTGAAAATCTCGGCTTATACTCGAGTATATACGGTAAACCTGATTTGCTAAACTTTTAACACAGACAAAATAATCCAACTTTTTTTTGCATGTGCAAAGTGGATATGCAAAAAAGAAAAATGCTCGTAAATTGAAACGTACACCGTATTTTGGCTGAGTTATCAAAAGTTTTCAGGTGTTTAAAATGGTTTTAAACTCAAAGAAAGAATACTGCCATCCCCTCTGTTCTATTAAGCCATACTACACTGTGTACATGTTTGTATAAAATTGTTCCTTTCTGGCCGGTCACGTGACCTCTGGGCGCTCTCCTCCCCTGATCTAAGGCCCCATTCACATCTGACCGTAGCGTTTTCAGGCAGAAAGTCGCACGATTTTCCCGTGATTTTGCTGGGATTTTGTACAGGCCAAAAGGTCACCAATGTAAAAAGCAGAAAAACGCCCAAATCTGCCTAAAAAATGCTCCAGAACTTGTTTGAGCTTCAGGCGTTTTGGAGCTTCTAGCTTCAGGCGTTTTGGAGTGGAGATGTGAACCATCTCCATAGAGAATAATTGATTTTTTCCCCTCCAGCGTTTTGTAGCTTCAGGCTTCAAGCTACAAAACGCTCAGGTGTGAATGAGGCCTAAGGGCTACAGCGGGAGGGTCCAAGATCCCCTCTGACGTCAGCCCGGGAGGTCACGTGACCTCTGTGCTGTCCGCTCAGTCCCTCCCACTGTAGCCCTTAGATCGGGGGAGGAGAGAGGAAAGGGGTCATGTGACCGGCCAGAAAGTAACTGAAATAAGGTATTTACAGGCACAATTTCCTACACATGTGCAGAGTGTAGTATGGCTTAGTAAAATAGATAGGCTGGCAGTAATCTTTATTTAACTTTACTGCCAGCTACTAATAGCAGCAGGAGGGCAGGGGCGGGGAAGAGATCAGCTCATACACACAGGAGCTGACAGGCAGGGAGGGAGGGGGAGAGAGAAGAGTAGCAGGATGACGGAGGAACGTAACCTGACCACAGTAATAGTGGATCAGCAGCCATGGTTACTGTGGTCAGCACACTAAGGGGGACACAGGAACAGGCAGGATCAACCAGGTTTTTTTACAGCAAAGGAAGGCACAGATTAGACAACCCAAACACTGTGCTTTTTAATCTGCTATAAGGAAACAGGTTCTCTTTTTTTTAGGCTTACAACCTCTTTAAGTCTAAATTGAATACAGCCCAGTTTCTCCTGCAGAAAATCTGGGATAGTCAGCTGCTGATAGGTCAGTTGGAGCTTTTTAGGAAATGTTTTGACACTTCAGCAAAATCTCTACTAAATGCATCAGAGTCAACGGGGAAGGCAAAACTAAGGTGGTTTTTGGATGGTTTTTAAGAGCCACAATGAGCTTTAAATGTCTCCTGAGGGTAGATTTTAGTTTTTTTTTTAAAAAAACCTTGCAGTGACCTCACTACCTCCACTTTGTCCAGTCAGGGAACACTTTGCATTTATAAAAAAAAAAGCAAAGTGTTTCTTGGATGGCAGCAACCACCTGTGTTCACAATGCAGCAGGGCAGCTGCTTGGAATGGGACCCAAAGCTAGTGGAGGTCATTGGAGTTGCGGTGCCTATTACGGCGATTTCCAGCTTTCACAGGTATCCCACAGGGATGGATCAATATAACTATGCAAAAATGTCCACAAAATCCGATCGTCTGTGTGGAACTCCATCAGAGAAAAAACCCACGCATGCTCAGAATCAAGTTGACACATGCTCAGAAGCATTGAACTTAATTTTTCTCGGCTCATCAGAGTGTTTTACGTCACGCATTTGGGACGGTCGGATTTTTGACTGATGGTGTGTAGGCAAGACTGATGGAAGTCAGCTTCATCGGATTTCCGATAGAAAAATCCATTGGATTAGAATCCATAGGAAATCCGATCGTGTGTACAGGGCTTAAAACTTTTCACGCCTTTTTTGCTTTGATGCCCCCAGAATGTACTATATTTAGATTATTTAAACAAAAAGTTCAGTTGGGCTTTACATGTTAGCAGTGGCGTAGCATGGGTTGTCAGCGCCCGGGGCAAGGCAAGTAATCTGCGCCCCCCCCCCCCCCCAACCTGCAGACTTTTAGCACTCCCTGAGTCCCTTCCTTTCCTACAATAGTACTGACCAACCTGATTTCTACACTGACCACTACACTAACCTATACGATTCCTACACCGACCAACCTGATTCCTTCGCCGACCACTACACTGACCAACCTGATTCCTATCCTGCCCACCCCATTACACTACAATGTCCCCTAAACTGCACTACACTATACTGCCAACTAAACCCCACTACACTGCCCACCCCATCACACTGCCACTAAACTACACTACACTATCCACCCCACCACACTACACTGCCCACCCCACTACTCACTAAACTCCACTACACTGCCCACTAAACTTCACTACACTACACTGCCCACTAAACTCCACTACACTAAACTGCCCACTAAACTCCACCCCACTATATTGCCCACTAAACTCCACTACACTACACCACACTGCTCACTAAACTCCACTACATCACACTGCCCACTAAACTCCACTACACTACACTGCCCACTAAACTCCACTACACTGCCCACTAAACTCCACCCCACTACACTGCCCACTAAACTCCACTACACTGCCCACCCTACTACACTACACTATACTGCCCACTACACTACACTGCCCACTAACTCCACTACACTGCACTACCCACCACACTATACTGCCTACCCCACTACACTACACTGCCTACCCCACTACACTGTCCACTAAACTTCACTACTCTACACTACCCACCCCACTACACTACACTGCCCACCCCACTACACTACAATGTCCACCCCACTTACACTACAATGCCCACCCCACTTACACTACAATGCCCACCCCACTTACACTGCACTACAATGCCCACCCCACACCCCACTTACACTACAATGCCCACCCCACTTACACTACAATGCCCACCCCACTACAGTGTCCACTAAACTTCACTACTCTACACTGCCCACCCCACTACACTACACTGCCCACCCCACTACACTACACTAACCCATTACACTGCCCACCCCACTACACTACAATGCCCACCCCACTACACTGCCTACCCCACTACACTACAATGCCCACCCCACACCCCACTTACACTACAATGCCCACCCCACTAACACTACATTGTCCACCCCACTACACTACACTGCCTACCCCACTACACTACAATGCCCACCCCACACCCCACTACAATGCCCACCCCACTATACTGTCCACTAAACTTCACTACTCTACAATGTCTACCCCACGTACACTACACTGCCCACCCCACTACACTACAATGTCCACCCCACTTACATTACAATGCCCACCCCACTACACTACAATGTCCTCCCCACTTACATTACAATGCCTACCCCACTTACATTACAATGCTCACCCCACTACACTGCAATGCCCACCCCACCAACACTACAATTCCCCCCACTACACTACACACCCCACTTACACTACACTGCCCACCCCATACATTATATTCATTTAACCATTTAACCCCTTACATGCTGAAAGCCCTGGGGATACACCATGAAGCTCAATAAATTATTACTCCGATTCCTGCAGTAGGAGGGGGGGGGGGCTTGGAGGGGGCTTTTGGCATGTAACTGTCTGTACTGTGTGTTCTTGCTGGCTGGCAATGGCAGTGCACTAACAAGTGGCTAACAAGTGGCATGGCGCGGGTGGCGTGACTCTAACTAACTGGCTGCTCTGATCTGAGATGGCTCCCGGCCTCCCTCACAGGCTCACTCGTGACTCACCTCCTTTTTCTGTTGTCCATCGGTATGCCACACTGCCGAGTGCCAGATGAAGTCCACTGAATACTTCCAGATCCGGCGCGGTTAGGAGGAAGGGTGGAGGAGAAGATTACAGAAGTGCGGGCGGAACTTCTCCAGGAGAAGCCTTCGCGCATGCGCCGCCCGCGTTTAAGGACTGGCCAGCCCTGCCGCAGCACATGATCACATTCGCCCAATCACAGGGGCGCCAGCTGCCGCAACATGGCGGCCGGGAAACAGTGACACAGGGACCGGGGACACAGAATTGAGAAGTGATAGAAACTAACTGGTGCGGGATTTCGCGCCCCCCCCCCCCAATGTTGCGCCCGGGGCCACGGCCCCCCTGCCCCCCCACGCTACGCCTCTGTATGTTAGGAAAGGAGGGCCCAGCAGAATTCTTCATGAACCACTTGCCGACCGGGCCATAGACAAATTACATCTTTGGTTGGCAGTGGAATACCGGGATTATGGCTCTAGCAATATGCCATAACCCCGGTATTGTTTTTTTCAACTGGCGATTCTCTAACCGATAAGTGGTCCAAGCGGCGGATTCGCCACTGGATCACTTTTAGAAGTGGTGGGAGGGGTCGCCCCCTCCCGCAGCTTGCCGGTGGTTCTTTGGCTTACCTGGTGGATCGGGAAGCTCGAGAACCGATCCAGCGGTTGCGGCGGCTGGTAACAGAGATGAGCGGAGGAAAGATGGCCTCCGCTCATCTCTATGTTCTAGGATGTCATGTCGTCACGTTCGCTTCCGGCCCAATGTGAACAAGGCCATTTTTTTTGAAGCGCTAGATTGTGATAGTAATTTAAAAAAAGTAATAATTTTTATTTATTTTTTTAAAAGCGCCCCTGTGCTCGCGTGCAGTGGTGAATGCATACGTAGGTCACATCCACATATGTAAACGGTGTTCAAACCACACGTGTGAGGTATCGCTGCAAACGTCAGAGCGAGAGCAATAATTCATGCATTGAATTTCCTCTAACTCTAAACTGGTAACTTGTAATTGTTTTTTAAACGTCACCTATGGAGATTTTTAATTACCGTAGTTTGCCTCCATTCCACGAGCGTGCGCAATTTTACAGCATGACATGTTGTGTATCGATTTACTCGGTGTAACATCATCTTTTATTCTTTGCACAAAAAAAAAATGGGCTATATATTGTGCGTTTTTGTAATTCATTAAAATGTATTTTTTCTAAAAAACTGCATTTGAAAAACTGCTGCGCAAATACCGTGTGACATAAAAATTGCAACGATCGCCATTTAATTTTCTAGGGTCTCTGCTAAAATAATAATAAAAAAAAATTATGAATAATGTTTGGGGGTTCTAGGAAATTTTCTAGCAAAAAACACAGATTTTTATATATACAAGAGAAGTGTCGAAATTGGCCCGGTAGGCAAGTGGTTAAACAACTAGTCAGGTATAAGGTGCAACCATTGCCTCTTTTTACACAGGTACTTACTCGAGAAATGGTGGGGATCCCCTCCGGTGTGAAGGTAGAAGGTCTGATGCTGGGTGGTCGTTCTATGTGATGGATCAGCATAATGCCCCATGGCCGGGCAACCACTGGAAGGGCAGGGAAAGCATGAACCCTGAGAGAAAATAGATAATCACTGATTTCTAGAAGTTATCATCATGTTCTGTCATATAGATTGGAGCAATAAAGTTTATTTGAGACTTCTGCTTTTGTCTTTGAAAGAGAGGCTTTGCCCAGCTAATGAGGACAGTGCAGAGCTTGCTAATCATTAGCAATTTTGGTTCTGCATCCTTTATTAAAAGTACTTGTCGGGAGCAAATATCTTTTTATTAAATGGAATAATCACATACAGGGGTTTATTTACAAAAGGCAAATCCACTTTGCACTACAAGTGCACTTGGAGGTGCAGTCGCTGTAGATCTGAGGGGGACATGCAAGAAAAATAAAAAACAGCATTTTAGCTTGCACATGATTGTATGATAAAATCAGCAGAGCTTCCCCTCATTTCAGAGCTTTCCCTCAGATTTACAGCAATCTACAGTGACTGCACGTACAAGTGCACTTTCAAGTGCACTTGCAGTGCACTTTTAGTGCAGAGTGGATTTCCCTTTAGTAAATCAACCCACAATGTCATACTTATTCATCTATGGACTTCATCAATCTCTCACAATTATTTAAACCTCCTGGGAAAATCTGAGAGATTAGAATTGTTTCTTACGTCTTGAAATGCCATGTAGTTCTCACATGGGTAGCTCAGGAATCCCTCGGGATGTCGGATGCTCTCTATGTAGAAGAGGGGAGCTCGCAGATGGTTGCAGGCCATTGACTCCACCAATGCTGAGGAGGCAAAACAAGGAAAGACTTTGAGACAGATTTTCAACAGAATGGGACATCTACCTAATGGACATAGTTAGAACCTTTGGTCTAAAGACTCCAGGTAATCAATTTGGTTATCTAGTCTTTGGGCCACTGGAAACTCCCTCTAACTTGATTAGCTGACAAGAGTGTCATTACCATTTCTTCTCTAATCACCCAATGAATCAACCCCAGAGGGGAGAATAGAACCAGCAGGAGGTGCAGGCTTTACTATCATAGTCTCCAGCTTCTCTTTCTGGCCACTGAGGATGTATGTGAACAGAAAGAAAAATACAAAATAAAATCTGCTGTTGTGATTCTGGAGTTAAAATTGGAGGCAATCTGGGGTCCAATTTTTGTCATGGTCATTGGCTGTTTGCTTCCCACTCAATAATTGCCCTTGTGTTGCCCACTTATTGTAACAATTGTTCAGGTTCTGTTGCCCAAATATCGTAATGATTGCCTGTGTGGGTTTTCTACGTAATTTCTCAGTTGCAACCCACATCATGTAATGATTGCTTCCTTGTTGCCCATGTATTTCAACAATTGCCCATTTGTCACCTGTGTTTTCTAACAATTGCCCATTTGTCACCTGTGTTTTCTAACAATTGCCCATTTGATACCTTCTTATCAATTAATAATAAGTGATTTGTTACCCATGTATTTTAATTATTGCTTGTTTGTTGCTTGCATATTCTAATAATTGCTATTTTTTTGCCCACATATAGCAGCTATTCCTTTTTTATTACACATGATCACTTTTTTTTTGCCTTCATACTGCCAACTCAGCGCTGTTGGGTGGGGTTTCTTCTGAGTGATTTTGTCTCTGTTTTTTTTCTTGCATTAAGTGTGTACTATATTTTGTTGCAGTTACCTTGCTACCCATGCCTCATCCAAAATTTCTACATGGTTATTTCCAGCCCATATCCTCTTTATGCATAAAGTCTCTTGCCAATGTCCAATAACAGAATCGTTCAATTGTGGTTGCTACCTGCTGGGCTGATTGAGCGGCAAAAATCAGACAGGGCTGTTGTACAGAAGTTGGTTGGTAAATCGACTTCTGTATAACCACCCTGCCAATACATCGATCTAAATTCATCCAGTCCCTGCTGATCCATGTTTGGGCGCGTTAGCAGAGTTGTTCAAATCAGGGAAGAAAACAGGTTGTCAGTTGTCCTTAGAAGGAGATTTCTTTGGCCAGGTGAGAAAAGACTGAATCCACAGGTGTTCAATCAGTTGGTAAGCAGTTGGGACAAATATCATCAGACCTCAAGGAACCAAGGGTCAACAAATAATTATTCTCTTTCTAGTCACTGTTTAACCGCAATGCTTTAAACCATATCAATTATATGACCTTGATTTCTGGAGCTGGCATACCATAGTCTCAAGTATCTAGAATTTCTTAGAAAATTGTGAGGGACAAAGCTAAGGTTATTGTGGTGACTCTCTACCTCACATATGTCCCATACAAGGCCCGAAGGGTGAATCCGTTCTGCCACCTCCGTCTCCCACTCTCCACTCCTGCCCCCTGTTGGTCACTTCTGTGCTTATCAGGAATAGCTTTGCTCGCAGCGCCCCCCTGAACTAACAGATCCCTGCATGCACTCATAGCAAGGCATGACAGGGACAGCTCTTTAGAATCTGAGCGAGAGAGAGAGAATGATCTCCCTGCAGAGCTGCCTACACAGGGAGGTACTAGAGCCAAATACATGGGTATAAGAGAGCCGCCTACTCAGGGAAATACCACAGCCCCCTACACAGGGAGGTACTAGAGCAGGTAGGCTTTAGGGGGGGATGGGGGGGGGCGTGGTACATTGGGGTTGATGTTGCACATTGTGCATTGTGTACCCATGAACTTTGTACATGGCACACACCTGAACCCTGCGCTCTGTATGTAACGCACGCCTGAACCCTGCATTCTGTATGTAGCACACCCCAGACACAACTGGCCCTATGAGGGAAACCATACTGCTTATGTGGTCCGCAATGAAATTAAGTTTGACACCCGGCTCTACCTGATAAAAAGGGCTGGTTTGTGCAGGTCCTGCAACTTTTAAAAACTCAGCCAGCTATTCTTCATCTCAGGAAGAAACTCTTGAGCTAGGCGGTTCAATACCACCCCAGATCTTACTTGGTTTGAGATGGCTGCATGGCTCCTGATTAGACAAAACAGCTGGATTTTATGAGATGGTGGTAGAGTAAGGGGAGTTTTCCACCTATGGTGGCATAGAAGCTAAGGACTTCTACCTCAAGTCCCTATTACACAAATCCTGCAATTCTTTTGGGAAGGCAATGAAGTGTCACGCCTCCTACAGTATACATACTGTAAATGATTAAATGATAATTTACTAATGTTGATCATAACAATTAACACAACAAAATTATATAAACAGAAGACTTGCTCCCAAAAAAATGTTGCTCCAAGCTGGAGTCACCATGTTCTCTGGGTGCAGCAGATACACAGATTACATCAAATATACAGCTGTAGGAAGCTCACAGACTGCATCGCCAGTTAGGAAGGATAGTTTGCTTGGACATCCAGTCATGTGTTGTCCCCCATTGGGATAAAAGTCATAGTGTCCGATTGGTTTCATCATGCCAAGACCTGTGTGTGCATAGAACGCTGATGAATAGAAGGCAGATGTACCACAAGTGAAAATTTTCAGAACTGTGAAAGAATCTTACCTAAGAAGGGGTCAGTGTCTGTGTGAATGATGTCAACAAACTCTGCGTCAGAGGCATCCAGGTGAACTACTTTATCCGTGTCCTCAAAGAATGGCCGAGCTGGGTCTAGACCTGCGTCAGACAGAACTTTCATCATTTGGAGTCAGCAATGAGATTATTTTTTTTTGTGTAATTTAAAGAGGAACTCTTATGTCGCATACACACGATCGTTTTTCTTGCCGTTAAAAATGCCATTTTTAAAAATGGCCATTAAAACTGATCGTGTGTAGGCTCCAGAGCATTTTTAACGGCGTGAAAAACGGCCATTAAAAATTTCGAACATGCTCTATTTTTTCACGTCGTTTTTCATGTCGTTTTTTTTAACGACGTGAAAAACGATAGTGTGTATGCTTTTACGAGGGGAAAAAAAACGTGCATGCTCAGAATCAAGTAT
Source organism: Rana muscosa (assembly GCA_029206835.1). Classification (NCBI taxonomy): domain Eukaryota; kingdom Metazoa; phylum Chordata; class Amphibia; order Anura; family Ranidae; genus Rana; species Rana muscosa. The sequence continues at coordinate 257,734,602 of CM055123.1, read as the reverse complement.
GAGACGGGAGCGCTTGTTCTGGTAAAACTAGCGTTCGTACTGGAGATAGCACATTTGTCACGCTGTAACGGACTGAAAAGCACGAGGCTGAAAAGCGTGAATCGCCGCTCAACAAAGTTTACTAACATGAAGGGTGGCGCCATTCGAACGGAACTTCCCCTTTATAGTGCCGTCATACGTGTTGTACGTCACTGCGCTTTGCTTGAGCGTTTTTTTTAATGATCGTGTGGATGCAAGACAGGCTTGAGAGGAAACAAGAAAAAAAAACGACGAGAAAAACGTTGGCTTAAAAAATGGCATTAAAAACGTACGTGTGTACGCGGCATAACAGTTTTGGTTCCATTTTGTTTTATACAACCTTGTAATTTTTTACCCTAATCACTCAGGAAGGTTTTACCCCCTTCATGATCGGGACATTTATTGCTATTTAGCACTGTGCCCAAATGAAATTTATATATATTTATTTTTTTACACAAATAGAGCTTTCTTTTGGTAATATTTAATCACTAGAGCGTTTTAATTTTTTTGCTATATAAACGAAAAAAAACAATTTTGGGTTTCTGTTATAAAATTGTGCATAATTTTCTTTCTTCATAAATTTAGGCCAAAATGTATTCTGCTACATTACTTTGGTAAAAATAAGCTAAATCAGTGTATATTATTTAGTCTGTAGGAAAGTTATAGAGCCTACAAACTATGGCATATATCTACAGTATATTGAAAATTGATCAACCCTAATGTACTGACTAATTTCTTGAGGCCCTGAATTTCCAGGACAGTACAATTATCCCCAAATGACCCATTTGTGGAAAGTGGACAGTCCAAGGTATTTAGTAAGAGACATGGCGAGTTCTTTGAAGTTGTAATTTTGTGTCACAATTTTTGGGAATATTAACAAATAAAAAAAAAAAAAGTTCTTTACAATTTTTTTTTTACATACTGCCTAGCCTGTAGTTGCCACCATCCCGCAGTAAGGCTGCATTTACACCTGAGCATTTAATTTTCAGGCAGAAAGTTGCGCGTTTTTAAGGTCACCAATGTAAATAGCAGAAAAACACCTGTAATCTGTCCAAAAAGAAGCTCATATACTTTTTTGAGCTTCAGGTGTTTTGCTTCAGATTTCACGAGCTTAAAACGCAGCAGTGTGAATGCAGCGTACTGTGGGTAGGTGGCAAGTGATAAATAAAACTAGCAGCATTTGGACACTAGATGGCACTAAGTATCACAGGAATGTATTATGATACATCTAGTGGCCAAATGCTGTATTTTCCATTTCAAAGTGGAAGTGCACTATAATAAGGCTTACCTGTACAGTAGGTACAGTGAATATCTCCTAAACTTGCACTATTACTCACATGAGATGCAGTCAGTGACTTCACCGGTGCATGCACTCTGAAGGGATCTCCCACGCACATGCACAGGAATTACTACATTGCGGCCCAGGCCAATCATACAGCCGGAGCCCGTGAACCGTGGAAGGAAGACCGAGTGAAGATGGAAGTGCCGGGGAGCCTTGACAACGTTGTGCTAAAGGGCTCCGTGTGTGGGTGAGTCTGTCATAATGTGCTAGTATGCAGTGGACAAAAAAAAAACCTGTGAGGGGCCCAGATATTTTATTTACTACTTTAAAACAATTGAAAACATTTGTTCAGCACAGGAAATAGCCCAAAAGCATACATTTTTTTGCCGTATTGGCAGAAAATTAACGTATAATGCACTTTCACTGGGGGATTGCTAAGCAAATTGTTTTTACAAATACATTCCAGTAACAGTGGACAATTAAGAATGTTTGTTTTCTTCAGTGAAATTAGTTATTTTGCAGCAAAATCTATTTAACTGAAATCACTACAATCATCCCTGTTCAATGACAGCCCCTCTTATCTGAACACGGATATATGGTACCGGTTATTCTACCAATCCCGCGACATCGCTTCCCGGCTTCTCCGGATGCATGAGCACCCAGGCTGTGCCCAATGAGGTGAACTTTGGATGGTGGGTATTCCAGCTCCTCCTGGAGACAGAAAATCGCATATAAAAATTTACAAGTGATACGGTCAATGAGATGGAATTCAGCACTTAGGGGCTTATTTATAAAGATTGGCAAAACACGTTTAAAAGTTACAATGTTAACATTAAAAATAACACCACCTCAAGGAAAGAGCCATATAAAGTTAGATATGGCGTATTGCAGCAGGTTTTGACTTTTTTTTCTTTTACAGTTTACATGTTCAGCATTTTTGTTACACACCTGCAATCTCGTCACCAGATAGGCGATTTCAGCTCCCACCACTTGGATGTTGCTGCTCGCCTGAGTGTACATCTGCAAATTAGCCGAACCATTACGCCAATCCACTCCGACACAATTCACATCTTCTGCTCGGAGGATCTCCTGTGAAAAAAATGTGGATTCTGCAGGTGACATTTTATTTATCACAGGTACTTATATAGCACTGTCAATTTACACATGGATTGTACATTCATATCAGTCCCTGCCCTTAAGAAGCCTACAATCTAAGGTCCCTAACTCACGTGTAGGGATGAGCCGAACACCCCCCGGTTCGGTTCGCACCAGAACCTGCGAACGGACCGAAAGTTTGAGCGAACTTTAGAACCCTATTAAATACAATTGACTGGAACGTTCAAAATCAAAAGTGCTAATTATAAAGGCTAATATGCAAGTTATTGTCCTAAAAAGGGTTTGGGGACCCGGGTCCTGCCCCAGGGGACATGTATCAATGCAAAAAGAAGTTTTAAAAACAGCCGTTTTTTTCAGGAGCAGTGATTTTAATGATGCTTAAAGTGAAAAAAAAAGGGAAATATTCCTTTAAACATCGTACCTGGGGGGTGTCCAAAGTATGCCTGTGAAGTGGCACGTGTTTCCCGTGTTTAGAACTGTCCCTGCACAAAATGACATTTCTAAAGGAAAAAAAGTCATTTAAAACTGCTCGCGGCTTGAATGTAATGTTTGGTCCCACCCCCCAGCTCACTACCAGCTCCTTTGGGTCTTGTATGGATATTAAGGGGAACCCCGCATCCAAATAAAAAAAAAAGGCCCTATATACTCTGAACAGCAGTATACAGGCGGTGCAAACAAGACAGGGACTGTAGGTTTGTTCTTAAGTAGAATCTGTTTGTAATTTGGAACAGGTACATTGTTTAAATTAAGTGTAGCTCCAGACAAAAAAAAATGTTTTAAGCTTTTTGGAAAACATAGGGAAGGGTTATCACCCCTGTTACATTTATTTTGCTGTCTGTGCACCTGTTCAGAACATTTCACCTTTCATTCCGTCCCAATGACAAATGTTTTTTGAAAATTTGGGGTTTTTATTGAAACAAGGATTGGTGATAAAGCATCAGTAGTGAGGAGACACCTTTTTCCCATATTAACTCTTATGCCGCGTACACATGATCATTATTCACGGCGGTTAAAAAACCGCCGTGAATAATGACAGGAAAAACGAGGGAACCGCTTGGTTCCCTACACACGGTCGTTTTTCCCGTCATTTTTTCTCTTGACGAGAAAAGCGACCGTCTGTGGGCTCCGCGGCAGTGTCTCCCTATGGGAAAACTGCCGCGGAAAAAAATGCTGGAAAAAACGATGAGAAAATTTAGAACATGTTCTAATTTTTCTCGTCGTTTTTTATGCCGTTTTTCTCGACGAGAAAAACGACATAAAGCCCACAGACGATCGTTTTTCTCGGCGAAAAAAAAATGCAGTTTTTCTCGGCGAGAAAAGCGGTCGTGTGTACGCGGCATTACAGGAGAGAATTTCCCATCCTAGCAGTAGATTTCCTCTCACTTCCTGTTGTCTCCTTCCGTTTGCAAGGAGGAGTCGTTTGTATGTTGGATGTTTGAAAGTAGGGGCCTGCCGTATATACTCTGCAGTAATTTGGCCCATAGGTGTTGGTGTTGCCACAACACTGTAAGCCCTCACAGTTACTCTTGGTGGGCGCTGGAACGCCCTGCTGTGAACTATTATATCAAGAATTGTAATTACATGCCATTGTTGAACAGTGGTAGGAAAAATTGGGCCTTTGGTGGTGGTGCTGGTGCCACAGCACTGTAACTCCTCACAGTAAAGCCCTGTACACACGATCGGATTTCCTATGGATTCTAGTCCGATGGATTTGTCCATCGGATATCCGATGAAACTGTTTTCCATCAGTCTTGCCCACACACCATCAGTCAAAAAACCGACCGTTCCAAACGTGGTGACGTAAAACACTCCGATGAGCCGAGAAAAATGAAGTTTAATGCTTCTGAGCATGCGTCGACTTGATTCTGAGCATGCGTGGGTTTTTTATCGGATGGACTTGCCCATAGACGATCAGAGTTTTCGATCGGTTTTTTATCCATCGGAAAAATTTAAAACAAGTTCTGTTTTTTAAAACCGATGGAAAAAAGACCGATGGGTACCATACACGATTGGTTGGTCTGATGAAAACCATCCATCGGACGGTTTTCATCAGTCAAACCGATCGTGTGTACGGGGCTTTACTCTTAGTGGGCGCAGGAATGGGCCCAGCTGTGAAATATTAGATCAAGAATTGTAATTGCATGCCCCTGTTGAACAGGGGCAGAAAATCTGGGCCTTTGGTAGTGGTGGTGTTGCCACAACACTGTAAGCCCTCACAGTTACTCTTGGTGGGCGAAGTAATGGGCCCAGCTGTAAATTATTAGATCAAGAATTGTAATTACATGCCCCTGTTGTTCAACAGGGGCATAAAAATTGGGCCTTAGGCACTGGTGCCACAACACTGCAACCCCTCACAGATACTGTACTTGGAGCGCAGCAATGAGCCCTGCTGCAAAGTATTGCATCAAAAATTGTAATTACACGCCCCTGTTAAACAGAGGCAGAAAAATTGGGCCTTAGGCACTGGTGCCACAACACTGCAACCCCTCACAGATACTGTACTTGGAGCGCAGCAATGAGCCCTGCTGCAAAGTATTGCATCAAAAATTGTAATTACAAGCCCCTGTTAAACAGGGGCAGAAAAATTGGGCCTTAGGCACTGGTGCTGGTGCCACAACACTGCAACCCCTCACAGATACTCTATTAGGAGCGCAGCAATGAGCCCCGCTGCAAAGTATTGCATCAAAAATTGTATTTACACGCCCCTGTTAAACAGGGGCTGAAAAATTGGGCCTTAGGCACTGGTGCCACAACACTGCAACCCCTCACAGATACTGTAGTTGGAGCACAGCAATGAGCCCTGCTGCAAAGCATTGCATCAAAAATTGTAAATACACGCCCCTGTTAAACAGGGGCTGAAAAATTGGGCCTTAGCCACTGGTGGCGGTGCCCAGAACCAAAAATGTTCTTACAAGCTATCAGCATGATCATTGAGGAAGAGGATGGTCACTCAGCATAACAGGATAGTCACTCAGCATCAGCATAGGCAGTCTTGAAGGGATCTGACATTTAAAAAAAAAATATTCGGTTACATCAGCATCAGGTGCTTGGTAGCTGGTGGTGATCCAAGACTGATTCATTTTTATGAAGGTCAGTCGATCGACCGAGTCGGTGGACAGGCACACCCTGTGATCAGTTACAAAGCCTCCAGCAGCACTGAATGTGCGTTCTGAAAGAACGCTGGATGCAGGACAGGCCAGTAGCTCAATTGCATACTGTGCAAGCTCTGGCCAGTGAACCATCCTCAAGACCCAGTAACCCAGAGAATTTTCCGTGGGAAAGGTGTCCAAGTCTGATCTTGCCCCTAGGTATTCCTGCACCATGTAAAATAGACGCTGGCGATGGTTGCTGGAACCGATCATACCTTGGGACTGCGTACTAAAAAATTGTCTAAACGCATCGGTCAGACGGCCACCTTCTCCACCGCTCCTTCTTTGACTGACCGAAGCCTCAGCAACACGTTGTCCAGGACTAGGAAATTGTAACCTCCCAGTCTCTGGGAACGCGTTGCACAAACCTTTCTGCAAGGCCTCCCGAAGATGCTTCATCCTCTGCGACGGCAAGATAAGGTCCGCAACCTTACCCTTGTAACGTGGATCAAGGAGGGTTGCCAGCCAGTAATGATCCCTCTCCTTGATCGCACGAATACGAGGATCCTTCCGCAGGCTTTGCAGGATCAGGAAGGCCATGCAGCGTAGGTTTGCTGAGGCATTTGGTGCAGAGTCCTCTGGGTCACTGAGGACGACATGATCCGCAGCCACCTCCTCCCAGCCACGTACAAGTCCATGGATGTCTTGGGACTGTAATTAATCCTTTGAAGACTGATGCTGATGCTGAGTGCTAGGCTCCACCTCCATGCTGACACAATAATCCTCCTTCGTCCTCTTTCTGCGTGATAGCCGGGCCAGCAGGAACACTGTCTGGATAAAGGGGGTCTTGAGATGTAAGGAAGTCCTCCTCTTCCTGCCTCTGTTCTGCCTCAAGTGCCCAGTTCATTATTCCACACAGCGTGTGCTCCAACAGGTGGACAAGAGGAACAGTGTCACTGATGCATGCACTGTCACTGCTCACCATCCTCGTGGCCTCCTCAAATGGCACCAGGACAGTGCATGCATCCCTGATCAAGGCCCACTGGCGTGGGGAAAAAAAATCCAAGCTCCCCTGACCCTGTCCTGGTGCCATATTGCAACAGATACTCATTGATGGCCCTCTGCTGCGTGTGCAGCCGCTGCAGCATGGCAAACGTAGAGTTCCACCTGGTGGGCATGTCACAGATTAGGCGGTTCTTGGGCAGGTTGTAATCCTTTTGCAGCTCAGCCAGCCGAGCACTGGCATTATATGACCGGCGGAAATGCCCACAGAGTTTCCTGGCCTGCTTCAGGACCTTCTGTAAGCCCGGGTACCTGCCCAAGAACCGCTGCACGACCAAGTTAAGGACGTGAGCCAAACAGGGCACATGAGTCAGTTGTCCCTGTCGGAGGGCGGAGAGGAGGTTGGTGACATTGTCGAAAACCACCTTTCCTGGCTTAAGCTGGCGTGGCGTCAACCACCTCTGAGCCTGCCCCTGCAGAGCTGACAGAATCTCTGCCCCAGTGTGGCTCCTGTCCCCCAAGCACATCAGCTCAAGCACCACATGGCATCTTCTTGCCTGCATACTTACGTAGCCCCTTGAACGCCTACGTAGCACCGCTGGTTCCAAGGACAAAGCACAGGTAGAGGCCATGGAGGAAGAAGAAGAGGGGGTGGAGGAGAGAGGTGTGTCAGAATCACCAGTAGTAACATTTTGGAGGCGTGGTGGCGGAACAACCTCCAACACTACTGCACCTTGTCCTGCATCCTTCCCAGCTGCCAGCAGAGTCACCCAATGTGCCGTGAAAGATATTTAACGTCCTTGTCCATGCCTGCTGGACCATGAGTCGGCGGTAATATGCACCTTACTGCTGACCGCCCTGTCCAGCGAGGCCAAGACATTGCCTTCCACATGCCGGTAGAGAGCCGGAATCGCCTTCCGTGAGAAAAAGTGGCGTTTGGGAACCTGCCACTGAGGAACCGCACATTCCACAAACTCACGGAAGGGGGCAGAGTCTACCAACTGAAAAGGCAGCAGTTGAAGAGCTAGCAATTTAGCCAAGCTAGCATTCAACCACTGGGCATGTGGATGGCTGGGAGCGAACTTCTTTCGGCGGTGCAGCAGTTGGGGCAGGGAAATTTGCCTGGTACAATCGGACGTCGGTGTACTGATAGCAGATTGCCTGCAAGTACTTGGCTGTGACACACCTAATTCTACACCTTCATTCCTCTCAGTGCAGGTTACAGAGAGGACTGAAGGTATAGTGGGGTTGGAGATCCCAGCTGATGAGGAGCAAGGAGAGGTCCGCTTTGTTCTTTGGTGTGGGTCTTTTAGGTACGCTTGCCAATGAACTGCATGGCAGGTCGACATATGTCTGTTCAAGCATGTGGTGCCCAAGCGGCTGATGTTTTGGCCACGCGAGATACGCTTTAGACATATGTTGCAAATGGCAACGGTGCGATCTGCTGCACACGTCTGAAAAAATGCCCACACCAAAGAACTTTCGGAATAACGCGCAGAGACAGCAGCGCCGTGCACATGGGGAGCTCTGCGGTGTGATGCAGTCGGTGTGCTGCCCTTAAGTTGGCCCCTGGAGGGCATCCTGCCTCGTTGGAGATGTGCCTCCTCCTCCTCTCTCCTATCAGGCACCCACGTGGAGTCAGTGACCTCATCATCCCCTCCCTCCTCATCACTGGAGCAAATCTGGCAGTATGCTGCAGCTGGGGGAACATGACTGCCAGATAGCTGTCCTTGTTGAGCACCCCCTCTCTCTGGGCTCACGTTACTACCCCCTCTCTCTGGGCTCACGTTACTGCCTTCCTCTAGCTGGGTTCCATCATCGGAGACTTCAAAACGCTGGGCATCCTCCTGGAGCATGTACCCAACACTGTGGTCAAACAGTTCTGGGGACTCCTCAGGAGGACATGGTGGGGCTAGGGAAGGAGTGACTGATGCCATTGAGCCACTTTGGCAGCTGCTTTGCCAGACAAAGTACACTGAGCCTGGGTGAGAGAGGATAAGGAGGATAAGGACGGCTTGGTCATCCACTCTACCAAGTCTTGGGCATGTTGTGGCTCAACATGGCCAGCTGCCGAAAAGAAGGACAATTGTGTCCCACGGCCACGTGCTGATGAGGATGCACCGTGTCCACGACCAGCACTGTTGCCTCTAGACACAGAGCCTGCTTGCCCTCTTTTATTGGCTTGTGACTGTCTGCCTCTCCTTGTTTGCCTTCCAGACATACTAATGGCCTGCAGTGAGATGTAGCTGCACAAAGGTGGGATGTATGTATATATATACTGGTATATATATATATATATATATATATATATATATATATATATATATACTGATTATAGTGCAGCTATCAGAATCAACTGCCTGCTGTGGTATTAGTATGAGAAAAGCAGCAATTGTCTTCAGTTAGTTTTAAGTGAACACTGTGCAGAGGACACAGTACACTAACTGAAAATACTTGCAGCTCTCTGCCTGTGGTTTTATTATGAGGACACCACAATTTTTATTCAGATTCCTTTAAGTGAACGCTTTACAAAGGACAGAAGTACACTACATGAAATTAATGCAGCTCCCTGCCTGTGGTTTTATTATGAGAATACCACTAACTGTATTCAGGTAAACTTTAGGTGAACGCTATGCAAAGCACACAGTACACAGTACACTAAGTGAAACACTGACTGCAGCTAGCACAATCACCTGCCTGCCTGTCACAGTATAGAGTATAACAGGAACAGATCTAGCTAAACTGAATACAGTGTATAAATATATATACAACACCTAGGATGCATATATATCCTCTACACACTGTACCTACAGCTAACTGACTCGCCTGCCTGCTCTATCTAACTTAATATAAATGACACTGTCTCTCTCTCTCTCTGTAATCTCTCTCTTTAACCAACGCCAACACACTACACAAGGCCGCCAAGCCGGCGGCCTTATATAGTGTGGGGCGTGTACCTACTCCTCTGAGCCATGATTGGCCAAAGCCACCCTGGCTTTGGCCAATTACGGCTCTCCGTTCTTACCGTGCTGTGATTGGCCAAAGCATGCAGGTCATAGTGCATGCTTGGCCAATCATCAGCCAGCAATGTACTGCGATGCCGCAGTGAATTATGGGCCGTGACGCGCCACTCGAATTTGGCGCGAACGACCCATAATGTTCGCAATTCGGCGTAAAGCCGAACAGACGATGTTCGAGTCGAACATGGGTTCGAATCGAAAACACGAAGCTCATCCCTACTCACATGCATTCATACTAAGGCCAATTTAGACAGGAGCCAATTAACCTAGTATGTCTTTGGAGTGTTGGAAGAAACCAACACAGGCTCGGGGAGAACGTGTAAACTGAAGGCAGGTAGTGTCGTGGTTGGGATTCAAACCAACAACTTCAGTACTGCTAAGCAGAAGTGCTGACCACTTTGCCACTGTTAAACTTATTCTATTCCTCTATAGCAGTGGTCTCCAAACTACAGCCCGAGAGCCAGATGCAGCGCTTTGCTTGCCTCAATCCAGCCTTTGGGGCACTATTCCTCTTACTGACACCTTCGATGGGGCACTATTCCTCCCATTGATATCAACCATGGGACACTATTCCTCCTGCTAAAACCAACAACAATGGGGCACTATTTCTCGTGTTAAAACTAATGATTGGGCAATGTCTACTCCCACTGATCCCGGGACATTTTACACTCACACTGGCCACAGTCCGGCTCCTCTAAAGCCTTTGTTTAAAAAATTTGGAGACCCCTGCTCTGAAGAAAATTTAAAGGGGTATGAATATTTTTCATGGCACTGTATATGTAGGAATGTAGCCACCCACTCTTATTCACTCCTAAATAGGACTAGGGACTATAGGATGTGTAGTGTGCATAGAACAGTTGCATAGAGCATCTCAGTGGCATTTTGATGCAGCCATCAAAATGTGATGACACATGGGAACAAATTTTAGGGATATATATATATATATATATATATATATATATATATACACACACACAAGTAATTGATTAACAGTTATTGTTTTTTGACTGCTGAAAACACACCGTTAGTCCTTTAATGGACAGCTCGGGCCTCTGTACCATTTCCCATAATTACAATATGGTCTGTGTTAAATTTTCTGACTCCTGACACTTTTAGAAATAGAAAATTATTTACTTTATCAGCAATCTACCAATGATTCCTATGAAAACCACCTTGCTAGAGCCTGCCAGCCAGTCACTGTGCACATTCGCCACAACGTAAGGATTTTTTTTTTCTACATGTTAGCCCCGAAGAAGAGAGAGGCTTTTCTCTGAAACACATTGGCTGTATTTCAGTTTCTTAAAGTGGTTGTAAACCCTGTTATAGAATTTTTTTTTTCAGACTAACCTGCAAGACAAAGGCATAATGAACTAGTATGACTAGCATACTAGCCCATTATGCATCACTTACTTTAGATCGGGGCCCCCGAAGGCGTCCTCCTCTCCCTCTCCAGCCGCAGCCATCGCTGCAGCGATAGCCGGAAGGTTACTTCCCGGGTATCGTCGCTCCAGCCAATCACAGCGCCGCTCCGGCGCTGTGATTGGCCGGAGCGGCGAAGACGTGACTCCACGCATGCGCGCAGGAGCCGTCAAATCCGGATTTGTGAATGGGATTAACCCTATGAATGTGCCGTTGTCTACGGCGCGCACGCGCCGTAGACACCGACATATGTCATTTTTAGCAAATATCTCCTAAACCGTGTAGGTTTAAAAGATATTTCTTGCACCTACAGGTAAGCCTTAATCTAGGCTTACCTGTAGGTGCAAGTTGCAAAAGTGGGTTTACAACCACTTTAATCAATGCTTGGACCTTAAAGAAGGGGACATACCCCAAAAGCTTGTCCTGAAAAATTGTATGTTAGTGCAAATAAATAAAAAAAAGTATCACGGACAGTACTCAATTTTCTCTGCCTTAATCAATTAATATTTTGAATATGAATCACCAAATTGCATTGGCATTATATCTCTATACCCAAGATCAGATTACCTGTTGAATGGTTTATTCACCCTGACCAAGGACACAGCAGCCTAAAACCACAATCAGATATACACTTCCATACAGGTTAACCTTTTCACGGGCTTGTTTACATGGATGGCTATCAATGCTGTCCCTCTAAAAAGCGTTCCACAGGGGATTGCCTTTCAGAGAACATTTGACAGGTAGTGAGGAGGCCATGTGTTGTGGTGTTTATTTATATTTGGATATGTATTTTTACAGTTTTTATATTAATAAAATATGGAATATTTTATGCAAAAACTCTTGGTTTGGCTGCAATATAAAAAGTGCACAATTCTTTTAACCTGCCTGTGAAGTGGTGCACCTGCACAATATACATAATGTACTGCACCCCTGACAATTACAAAGGAAATAAAAGCGCACAGCCCCCCCCCAAAAACAAAAATACATACAAGGCCTTTAAAGGTCCTTTGGGGGTGATGGGGTTCCCTATGCCAATATTATTTTACAGAAAAATAGCTGATGGGGAAATTTAAATTACCAGCAAATATTTTTTTTCTTACTAAAATGTCACAACCAGAACAGCAAAAAAAAAAGCCCTTCTCTCAAAATTCCTGCCAGAACCTTTACCCTTGATGAAGGGCTGTTATGGGTTTTAAAGGGGAACCCCACCCCCAAAAAAACAGACCAACTAACCAAAACAATGTCATGGTGTCCCCGACAAATCCGTAGATGACTCTTTGGGACTGGAATGGAATTTATCTGGGTACGCCTGCTCCCCCTTCCTCCATAACAAGCTGACACTTTGTATCACCCTAATGAATTGTTTTTTTATATATTTTCAGCATTTAAAATCAACTAGTGAATTGATTTAGATGCCTTATGAAAGAATTTGGTATCAAATGTCACTTCATTTTAAGGAAATATTTAATTTTCACTGAAAAGAGGGCTATAGGGGCGGAGGGACAGAAAGATTGGATGGGATGAGAGGCACAGCCAGGAGCCATTGGGCAATGCTGTCTTGTATCTATCTGCCCGTCAACATTGAAGATTCAGGAATTACCCAGAAACTCACCAGGATCATTTCAGACACCCAGTTATCCTCCGCTTTGTCGGTCATACCATGCACTATGAAGATCGTCTTCTGTCCTGCTCTGAAGACAGAATTCTTAATGCTCGTGATATCCCTAGAGCTGATTTCCTGGAGGAAAATAATGAAACACACATTCAGATTGGATCTTCTCTTTTTTTGCTGTGCTAAATGTCTTCAAAAATGTATCAAATCACTATTTAAATCTAAATAATAATTTTAAGATAAATTAGATGTAAGACGTATCTGGATGATATTTAGTTTACTCTGTGCACTGTGTGGGTTGATTTACTAAAACTGTAAAGTGCAATATCTGGTGCAGCTCTGCATACAAACCAATCAGCTTACAGGTTTCACTGTCAAAGTTTAACTGCTTGCCACCCGTGTAACGTCACGTGATGTCACAGACTTTGAGCGGTGATATCTGAATGACAGGCATCATTTAGATATTGGCTTTTTTAGAGCCGGCATTTGCCTTCACCATAAGAATGATCATAGTGGCTGTTCACCCTCTTGCCGCCCTCTGGTGCTTCTCCCGGCTCGCCCCTACCCTTGGTGAACCGGAGAAGGAACCGACCGGCCCCGGATGCTGACCATAGAGATATCCAGCATGCCAGATGGTCCCCGCAGTCTCTATGATGGTTCGGAAGCCGGGTGCGATGTTACAACGTAAAGCCCGGCCTCTGCATTTGAAAAAATGCCGCTTTGCTGGGAAGCTAAAATCTTTTTTTTTTTTGGGGGGGGGGGGGGGATTTTTAGGCTTCCCAGCCTAGAGGTGAGATCTGGGGACTCATTGACCCCAGATCTCACTGTAAAGAGGACACGTCAAGCAATATTCCTATTACAAGAGATGTTTACATTCCTTGTAATAGGAATAAAAGTGATAAAAAAAAAGTAAAAAGAAAGTGTCGAAATAGAAAAATAAAAGTAAAAAAAAAGTATTTAAAGCTCGCTCGCAAAAGCAAATGCATACGCAAGTCGTGCCCTCATATGTAAATGGCATTCAAACCACACATGTGAAGCATCGCTGCAAATGTTAAAGCGAGAGCAATACAGTACTTATAGCACTAGACCTCCTCTGTTACTCAAAAGATGTAAATAGTAAAAAAAATGTAAGCGTCGCCTATGGGGATTTTTAAGTACTGAAGTTTGCAATTTTGAAGCGGGACATGTTAGGTATCTATTTACTCGGCGTAACATCATCTTTCACATTATACAAAAAAATTGGGCTAACTTTTAAAGAAACAAAAGCGTTTGAAAAATTGCTGCACAAATACCGTAGGAAAGGAAAAGTGGCAACGACCTCTATCTTATTCTCTAGGGTCTAAAAAACACATTATATAATGTTTGGGGGTTCTGTGTAATTTTCTAGCAAAAAAAATATGATTTTTACATGTAGAAGATAAATGTCAGAACTGGCCTGAGTGGCAAGTGGTTAAACGAAAAGTACAGCCAAAGCTCGTTTGGCTGTACTTCTCCTGTGAATCACCCGTTTTTAGCAGACAGCGGGCTAAAGCCATCTGTCAGCTGATGTCACAGAGCTGGTCCAGGCTGGGGCAAGATTGCGACAGTATGGTCGGGATCCGCCCACAACCCTGGTTCAGCACCTGGCTCAGCCTCTCAGTGAGCTGCTGAGAGCCCTTTTACAGCCACTCCTGCCTGCTCCCCAGCACTCCAGTGAGCTTGGGGTGGGGGCAATGGCTCCCACTACTCTCTCAGCCAATGAGGAGGGAGGATCCCCGGAGAGCTGATGATCTTGTGCACATCGCTGGATCAAGAGGGAGCTCAGGTAAGTATTAGGAGGTGGAGGGGTTGCTACACACAAGGTTTTTTACCTTCATGCATGAAATGTATGAAGGTAAAAAAAAAAACTTCAGCCTTTAGCCCTGGTTCACACTGCTGCGTTTTGACATGCGATTTGACGTGTCAAATCGCATGTCAAATCGGCGGCATTTGCAGGCAATTGCCGGCAATGACACCGTTCTAATCGTTGCGTCGCCACAACTGCGGCGCTGCACCGATTTCAAAAAGTAGTTTCTGTACTACTTTTTGAGATTTTGGCCCGCGATTTACATTGACACCTGTGCAGAAACCTGCACAGATGTCCCTGTAATCCCGGCTAAAATTGGGACTGAGGCTGGGTTCACACTAGTGTGACACGACAGCCGTCCTACTTTGGATCCGACTTTGCCCTGCGACATGAAGCCGACATACGTCCGACTTTTAATGAACGGGGATCCGACTTGGATCCCCGCCAATAGCAGGCACTGTGTTTGGTATGAATCTTGAGGGGGAACTCCAGGCCAAATAAAAAAATTAAAAAAACGGCGTGGGTTCCCCCTTCAGGAGCATACCAGGCCCTTGGGTCTGGTCTAGATTTTAAGGGGAACCCCTACGCCGAAAAAACGGCATGGGGGTCCCCCCAAAATCCAAACCAGACCCTTATCCGAGCACGCAACCTGGCAGGCCGCAGGGGAAGAGAGGGGGTCGAGAGAGCGGCCCCCCTCCCTCCTGAACCGTACCAGGCCGCATGCCCTCAACATGGGGGGTTTGGTGCTCCGGGGCAGGGGGGCGACCTGTGGCCCCCCCACCCCAAAGCACCCTATCCCCATGTTGATGAGGACAGGGCCTCTACCCGACAACCCTGGCCGTTGGTTGTCGGGGTCTGCGGGCGGGGGGCTTATCGGAATCCGGGAGCCCCCTTTAATAAGGGGGCCCCCAGATCCCAACCCCCCACCCTATGTGAATGAGTATGGGATACATCGTACCCCTACCCATTCACCTGGTGGAAAAAAAATGTCAATAAAAAACACACACAGCTTTTTAAAGTAATTTATTGCACAGCTCCGGGGGTCTTCTTCCGACTTCGGGGGTCTCCGGTTCTTTCTTCTGCCGGGCCTCCGCTATCTTCTTCCAGCTCTTTTGCTAGCGGGGCCCGGTCTTCTCCGTCGCCTTCTTCTTCTCCCGCTCCCCGGTTCTTCTTTCGCTCTCCGGTTCTTTCTTCCGCCGGGCCTCCGCTATCTTCTTCCAGCTCTTTTGCTAGCAGAGAGGCCCGGTCTTCCCGTCGTCTCGTCCGGCTCTCCGTTGTCCTTCTGCCGGCCCCTCCACTATCTTCTTCCAGCTCTTTTGCTAGTGGAGGGGCCGGTCTTCCCGTCGCCGTCTTCTTCTCTCTTCTCCTCCTCGATGTTGACTCTTCGCTTCCTCCCGCTGTAATACTGGCTGTTCGCTCCGCTCCGAATTAATATAGGCTTCTCATGACGTCACAGTCACATGCTCCCATGACGTCACAGTCACATGCTCCGGGGCGCGGAGACCCCCGGAGCTGTGCAATAAATTAATTTAAAAAGCTGTGTGTGTTTTTTCTTGACATTTTTTTTCCACCAGGTGAATGGGTAGGGGTACGATGTACCCCATACTCATTCACATAGGGTGGGGGGCCGGGATCTGGGGGCCCCCTTATTAAAGGGGGGCTCCCGGATTTCGATAAGCCCCCCGCCCGCAGACCCCGACAACCAACAACCAGGGTTGTCGGGAAGAGGCCCTGTCCTCATCAACATGGGGGCAGGGTACTTTGGGGTGGGGGGGCCGCAGGTCGCCCCCCTGCCCCAGAGCACCAAACCCCCCATGTTGAGGGCATGCGGCCTGGCACGGTTCAGGAGGGAGGGAGGGCCGCTCTCTTGGATAAGGGTCTGGTTTGGATTTTGGGGGGGACCCCCACACCGTTTTTTCGGCGTAGGGGTCCCCTTTAAATCCAGAACAGACCCAAGGGCCTGGTATGCTCCTGAAGGGGGAACCCATGCCGATTTTTTATTTAAAATTTGAAAACATTGATTTTCACACGTCATGCGACATGAGCTCCCAATGTCGGAGCGTTTGTCGCCCCAGTGTGAAGCCGGCCTGACATGCGAGAGTGAAATTGTGCTCAGCTGAACTCGCACGGCTTCACTCCCGCAGCCCAGTGTGAACCTGGGCATAGAACCACTTTAACCACTTAAGCCCCGGACCATTTGGTAGCTAAAGGACCAGAGGTGAATTCAGAATTTTGCACTGCGCTGCTTTAACTGTAAATTGTGCGGACATGCAATGTTGTACCCAAACTAAATTTGCGTCCATTTCTTCCCACAAATAGAGCTTTCTTTTAATGGTATTTGATTGCCTCTGCGATTTTTATTTTTTGCGATATAAACGGAAAAAGACCGAAAATTTTGAAAAAAAATGATATTTTCTACTTTTTGTTATAAGAAAAATCGAATAAACTCAATTTTAGTCATACATTTAGGCCAAAATGTATTCAGCCACATGTCTTTAGTAAAAAAAATGTCAATAAGCGTATATTTATTGGTTTGCGCAAAAGTTATAGCGTTTACAAACTAGGGTACATTTTCTGGAATTTACACAGCTTTAAATTTATGACTGCCTATCTCATTTCTTGAGGTGCTAAAATGACAGGGCAGTACAAAACCCCCCCAAATGACCCCATTTTGGAAAGTAGACACCCCAAGGAAATTGCTGAGAGGCATGTTGAGCCCATTGAATATTTTTTTTTTGTCCCAAGTGATTGAATAATGACAAAAAAAAAAAAAAAAATACAAAAAGTTGTCACTAAATGATATATTGCTCACACATGCCATGGTTATATGTGGAATTGCACCCCAAAATACATTCTGCTGCTTCTCCTGAGTACGGGGATACCACCTGTGTGGGACTTTTTAGGAGCCTAGCCACGTACGGGACCCCGGAAACCAAGCACCGCCTTCAGGATTTCTAAGGGCGCAAATTTTTGATTTCACTCCTCACTACCTATCACAGTTTTGAAGGCCATAAAATGCCAAAATAGCACAAAACCCCCCCAAATGACCCCATTTTAGAAAGTAGACACCCCAAGGAAATTGCTGAGAGGCCTGTTGAGCCCATTGAATATTTTTTTTTTGTCCAAAGTGATTGAATAATGACAAAAAAAAAAAAAAAAAATTACAAAAAGTTGTCACTAAATGATATATTGCTCACACATGCACAAAAAAAAAAAAATTACAAAAAGTTGTCACTAAATGATATATTGCTCACACATGCCATGGTTATATGTGGAATTGCACCCCAAAATAAATTTTGCTGCTTCTCCTGAGTACGGGGATACCACATGTGTGGGACTTTTTAGGAGCCTAGCCGCGTACGGGCCCCCGAAAACCAAGCACCGCCTTCAGGATTTCTAGGCACAAATTTTTGATTTGACTCCTCACTACCTATCACAGTTTCGAAGGCCATAAAATGCCAAAATAGCACAAAACCCCCCCAAATGACCCCATTTTGGAAAGTAGACACCCCAAGCTGTTTGCTGAGAGGCATGGTGAGTATTTTACAGCTCTCATTTGTTTTTGAAAATGAAGAAAGAATTTTTTTTTTTTTTTCAATTTTCAAAACTTTGTGACAAAAAGCGAGATCTGCAAAATACTCACAATACCTCTCAGCAAATAGCTTGGGGTGTCTACTTTCCAAAATGGGGTCATTTGGGGGGGTTTTGTGCCATCTGGGCATTCCATGGCCTCCGAAACTGTGATAGGCAGTGAGAAGTGAAATCAAAAATTTACACCCTTAGAAAGCCTGAAGGCGGTGATTGGTTTTTGGGGTCCCGTACGCGGCTAGGCTCCCAAAAAGTCTCACACATGTGGTATCCCTGTACTCAGGAGAAGCAACAGAATGTATTTTGGGGTGTAATTCCACATATGCCCATGGCATGTTTGAGCAATATATCATTTAGTGACAACTTTGTGCAAAAAAAAATTAAAAAATAAAAAAATTGTCTTTTTTCCGCAACTTGTGTCAACATATAAAATATTCCATGGACTCGACATGCCTCTCAGTATATAGCTTGGGGTGTCTACTTTCCAAAATGGTGTCATTTGGGGGGGTTTTGAACTGTTCTGGCATTTTATACACAACATTAGGAAGCTTACATCCACTCTTCTAACCACTTGAAGACAAAGCCCTTTTTGACACTTTTTGTTTACATGAAAACATATTTTTTTTTGCAGGAAAATTATGTTGAACCCCCAAACATTATATATATTTTTAAAGCAAAGGCCCTACAAAATAAAATGGTGGGTGTTGCATTTTTTTTTTCTACACAGTATTTGCGCAGCGATTTTTCAAACACATTTTTTGGGGAAAAAATACACTTTTTTAAATTTTAATGCACTAAAACACACTATATTGCCCAAATGTTTGATGAAATAAAAAAGATGATCTTAGGCCGAGTACATAGATACCAAACACGACATGCTTTAAAATTTCGCACAAACGCGCATTGGCGACAAACTACATACATTTTTAAAAGCCTTTAAAAGCCTTTACAGGTTACCCCGTTAGATTTACAGAGGAGGTCTACTGCTAAAATTACTGCCCTCGATCTGACCTTCGTGGTGATACCTCACATGCATGGTGCAATTGCTGTTTACATATGACGCCAGACCGACGCTTGCGTTCGCCATTGGGCAAGAGCAGGGCAGGACAGGGGTGCTTTTTTTTTTTTTTTTTTTTTATTAATTTTGCTTTTTTATTTTATTTTTAAATTGTTCCTTCCATATTTTTTTTTTTTTTATCATTTTTATTGTTATCTCAGGGAATGTAAATATCCCCTATGATAGTAATAGGTAGTGACAGGTACTCTTTTTTAAAAAAAAAACTGGGGTCTTCTAGACCCTAGATCTTTCCTCTGCCCTCAAAGCATCTGACCACACCAAGATCGGTGTGATAAAATGCTTTCCCAATTTCCCAATGGCGCTTTTTATATCCGGGGGGGGGGGGACATTCCCTCCCACTGCTTGTAAAAGCAGTCCAGAGGCTAATTAGCCACTAGAATTGCTTTTACATGAAAGCCGGCCGCTGGCTGAAAAGAATGATACCAAGATGATACCTAAACCCGCAGGCATCAATCTGGTATAACCATTCAAAGTCCAGCAACATACCAGTACGTTGCTGGTCCTTGTTGGACATGTATTGTAATCTTTTTTTTTCATGCAGCCAGGTGGCTGAACGAAAAAAGAGATTGATCGGTGGGTATGCCCACCATTAGAATACCGCCCTTCATCCACCCACTTCTAATGATGGGCATACATGCACCATTTATATATGCCGAAGCATGGGGGCATCCTCCCGCAAAAAAGTTATGCCGCACACACATGGTCAGACTTTTCCACGGGCAAGCCTCCGTCGGAATTTCGACCGTATGTACGCGGCATTAGGAGCAAAATCGCTCCTCCGCTCCTGCTGTCCCAATGCTTCGGCATATTTGCTTTTTTTTTTTAACTGTGGTGGTGAAATCACCTCCTACAGCACTGGAGTCGCAGGGATCAGGCCTGTCTCTGCGAACGCTGCAGTTATGTGTGTTGTGTTTTGCAAGTGACAGTGATCGATCGATACTGCACTTGGGTGGCCTGGGCTGGACGGAGGGGCAAAACGCAGGTGCTAGCAGGTATCTGGGCTGATCCCGCTAACACTGCGTTTTTGGGAACCCTAAACTGCTGGGGACGCTAGTATAGATCTGATCAGATCAGATATTGATCTGTTCAGATACTATACCACTAAGGGGGGTGTATGCTTCACGCGTGGGTGTTAGCGTTACTGGCACTAACCTGACGCTGCCTGGGGTGTGACGCAGACCCTCTCTGACGCTAAAACCTAATTGATATCACCCGCCGGGCGATCAGGGGGTTAAACCTTTATTGGGTTATATACGGCGGGTGCCCTGACACTATAAATAGCAAACTAACTAACCAGCGTCACCCGTAACACTTATATGATGATTACTGGTGAAAGGGTTAACTAGGGGCAATCAGGGGGTTAAAACCTTTATTAGATAATATATGGGGGTACCTGACGCTATAAAAACATGCGGCGAACCTAAAAAAAATGACTGGCTACCGATCTGCATCACCGACGCTAAGACATCGATCAGAAAAATGATCGCTTAGCGACAGTGGTGATAGGGGGTGAAAGGGTTACCTGGGGGGCGATCAAGGGGGTTAAACCTTTATTAGATAATTTATGGGGGTACCCGACGCTATAAAAACCTGCAGCGAACCTAAAAAAAAATACTGGCTACCGATTTGCATCACCGACGCTAAGACATCGATCAGAAAAATGATCGCTTAGCGACAGTGGTGATAGGGGGTGAAAGGGTTACCTGGGGGGCGATCAAGGGGGTTAAACCTTTATTAGGGGGGGTTAGGGGGCTACACTGGACCTAAAACTAAATGTAGTGACACTTTTACAGTCACAAATGTCACTGATTGCAGTGATCAGTAAATAAATGGTCACTGCAATCAGTGACACTGTGACTGGGGGCTGGGGGGTGATCTGGGGGGGCCTGTGGGGGCTATTTATGTGCCTATGTGTGCTGGTGATAGTGTAGTGTTAGTGCACTGACCTGTGTGTCTTCTCTTGTACGGCGCTCGGTATATGTGAGCGCCGCACAGGAGATGACATCACTTCCTCCTGCTTTCTCTGTCTGTGTAAACATTACACAGACAGCGGAGGCATTTCTATTCGCCGGGAGCGATCACGGGGGGGGGTGGCCTTAATCGAACGGCCGCCCCCCCATCTCGGAACGCTCCCAGACGAATTCCGACCGCTCACTGTACAGAAGGGGGGTCCGATTGGACCCCCTAACTGTACAAAGGCAATCACGTACACTCTACGTGATTGTGCCTGTCGGTGCCATTGTGCCGACGTATATATACAGTGAGCGGTCGTTAAGTGGTTAACTGAACAAGCTGAAGTTAGAAGCTGATTGGCTATCATACACACCTGCACCAGATTTTGCACTTTCCAGTTTTAGTAAATCAACCCCTTTGTGTCATAAACAATTTTCATGTTCTCAAGTGACTAAATGTTAAGTTTGTTTATTACTAAAGGGGTTAATGTTTGATGTCTTGTGGGTAATGAAGTATGTTGTGGTATGCCTCCTCCTGCATGTGTCATCTGTCATTAGGAGAGTGATAAATACAGGCGGATGAGCCTTGTGGTCCTGCTGGCAAGTCTGGACCACACATGTGAAGATGTATTTACTGTCTAACATTAGAGTGCCTCTTAGCAGGACCTGCCATGGGTCCGAGGACTGGATATTCTCTGCACTACCTTTTTGGGACATCACTGTGCCAGTCAGGTTGGAGTACCACAGCACAAGGCTTGGGAATATTATCTAATGTTCCGTATTGATGATGTTGCCCTGTACATTGCATTTACTAAGAAACACATCTAAAATGCTATTTATTTATCTACACTCCTCGCTGGCGCCATTTAGGCAGTTGCCTACACTCCACCCCCCTTAAAGCGGAACTTCACTCTCACAATCAATAATTTTATTGTGTTATATATTATATATTTACTTGTTTTATACTTTTTTTCTCCTTTACATTTCATCAGTTACTTCCTGATTTCCAGACCCAGGAAAATTATGTCATACATCCCAGAAATGTTCCTGAAGGGAGAAGGGGTTTTCTCGGCTAAGTACAACCT
Source organism: Rana muscosa (assembly GCA_029206835.1). NCBI lineage: Eukaryota > Metazoa > Chordata > Amphibia > Anura > Ranidae > Rana > Rana muscosa. Next base: position 257,712,516 of record CM055123.1, on the reverse strand, counting down.
CCTGCCTGCATGCCTGAGCTAAGGGCAGATTGATTCCAGGAAGTAAATGCTACAGTAATCATCTTCCCTTACTCAAGATGGTCACGGCTAGAAATGCTAGGGGGGTGTTTTTCAAAGTAATTTCACAGCAAAATAAAGCATGGAGACATGGAAGGATGAGTGTGTTTGCGTTGAATATTAAAAATGAATGAAATTGTGTTTTTGGTTTGGTGGAGCTCAGATGCATTCTTGCTCTGCTTTAAGCTCGGTACGTCCTCGTACCATGATAGACCCAAAAATACAAGGTACAGTATATGAATTTAATCACAATATATATATATAGATATATATCTATATCTATATATATATAGTAAAACCCTGGTTTGAGAGTAACTTGGTTTAAGAGCATTTTGCAAGACAAGCTAAATTTTTTTATGAATTTTGACTTGATATACAAGCGATGTCTTGATATAAGAGTAGCGTCATGTCACCACTGAGTATAAAAGAGAAGAGAGGCGCCTCTAAGTGTAGCAATATGGTTACATTTAATGAAGGTACAACATTTAGAAACTCACATGGTTGATGATTAAAACAAACACATCTAAGTATGCAATCATCCGGGGTAAAGCTGTCCACATAGACCATCCCCCACACCGCCATTGATGTCGTCCCTTCCACAACCGCTTCAAGCCTCGGTTTCAGATCGCTCTACTGCAGGGTAGTCTTCCCGGTCAGGATTGCAGACTGACAGCAAAGAGAGCCGGCGGTGAGGAGGACGGACTATGTGGATCGCTTTACCCCGAATGCCTGCATAATTAGATGTGCCTCTTTTAATCATCAAACATGTGAGTTGCTAAATGTTGTACCTTCATTAAATGTAACCATATTGCTACACTTATAGGCGCCTCTCTTCTCTTTTATACTCTGTAGCTCCTGATGGATTTTGCTTCTAATCCCCTTGTGGAGGCTGTCATTTGTGGATGGACATTTTATGGTTACACTACCTATCACATTGCTATAATCTTTTTATATGGACTATAAACTAAAGGACTTATGAATAAATGGTTGTGGAACTAATCATTTAAGTTTCCATTATTTCTTATGGGAAAATTCGCTCTGATATACAAGTACTTTGGATTACAAGCATGCTTCCGGAACGAATTATGCTCGCAATCCAAGGTTTTACTGTATATATATATATATATATATATATATATATATAGTAGGATTATATAACGGTGCAGCATATGAACAACGTGCATATTTATGAATATTTACAGCAATGCAGTAAGAACTGAATCAAACAATGCCAACAAGTTGGCAGAATGTGGAAAACTTTAAATAATGCAACAATTCCTTAATATATTAAACTGGCTCTGGTAAACTTAGCCATTTCCCTGTGTGTGGACGTATCTGACCTTTCTGGATCACATTGGCTTTAATCTGGATGCGCCAATATGGTCCATATAAATGTGACACTGCTAACAACATGCTAGTGTGCTAACAAGGGTTTTGTTAAGTGGAAGAATTAAGGTTTTGTCTCTTGAAGAAATACCACTTTAACCACTTGCCTACCGAGCACTTTTACCCCCTTCCTGCCCAGACCAATTTTCAGCTTTTAGCACTGCCACACTTTGAATGACAATTGCGCAGCCATGCAACAATGTACCCATATGACATTTTTTATCATTTTTCTCACACAAATAGAGCTTTCATTGGTGATAATTAATCACCACTGGAGTTTTTTTATTTTTTGCTAAACAAAAATTTGGAAAACAACCCAAACATTTTTCATAGTTCGTTATAAACTTTTGCAAACAGGTAATTTTCCTTCTTCACTGATGTGCACTGATAGGCGGCACTGGCGGGCACTGACAGGTGGCACTGATAGGCAACACTGATGAGGAGGCATTGAGGAGACATTTACTACTACATCCAAATTCCTTCTGCCGTGCATGAGAGAGGATCCCACCACCTTTCATATATTGCTCTTACCTTCAAATGTGGACCTGCATCAAATGTCAGGTCAAAGTGCTTTCGCCTTAGGGCAGGGGTCTCCAAAGTTTCTTAACAAAGGACCAGTTTACTGTCCTTCAGACTTTAGGGGGCCAGACTGTGACAAGTGGGAGTAGATAATGCCTTAAGCTTGGTGGACAATGGGAATAACATAGCACCCCTGTGGTTAGGAATAGTGTCCAATTATTGGCATCAGTGGGATAAATAGTGCCCCATCATTTGTGTCAGTGGGAGGGATAATACCCCATTGTTGAAGTCTCGAGATAAGCATTTGGCCCCTGCAGTTTATAGACCACTGCCTTAAGGGATCTATCACATTCCACTCTGAAGATGGTAAACACACTTATCTCCACTCAAATGAACTCAGGATGGGATGATACCAATGGTACACCTTTTCAGTGACCCTTTAAGGGCTCAAATCTCCCACTTTGCTTCTCTGCAAAGCAGCACAGAAAACCAGCAAACTCCTTATAGTGTAGTTTTTTTTTTAAAGTGTTGTCGTTTTTGTTTGTTTTTTAATCAGATTTTATTAAATTTTTCTTATAGTTACAGAAATTCACAAAACATAAAACAAAAACAGCAAATAGATGAGGTGCATCAAACAAAAAACAAAACACACACAGTTGTAGTTTTAAAATGGCATAAGACCTTTAAAACCTTATTTTTGCAAAACATACTGATGGCATTGGTTACAGAAGGATTTCTAAACTTCTGAAAGTTCCAGTGAGCACTGTTGGGGCCATAATCCGGAAGTGGATAGAATATAATTTTACTATAAAACGGCCACGACCAGTGCTCCTCACAAGATTTCTGACAGAGGAGTGAAAATAAATATCAGAAGAGTTGTCCAAGAGCCAAGGACCACTTGTGGAGAGCTTCAGAAAGACCTGGAATTATCAGGTACAATTGTTTCAAAGAAAACAATAAGTAATGCACTCAACCGCCATGGCCTGTATGCACGCTCACCACGCAAGACTCTATTGCTGAAGAAAAAGCATGTTGAAGCTCGTTAAAGTTTGCTGCACAACATTTAGACAAGCCTGTGAAATACTGGGAGAATATAGTCTGGTCAGATGAAACCAAAATGTAACTCTTTGGATGCCATAATACGCACCATGTTTGGAGGTCAAAATGGCACTGCACATCACCCCAAAAACACCCCCATACCAACAGTGAAGTTTGGAGGTGGGAACATTATGGTGTGGGGATGTTTTTCAGCATACGGTACTGGCAAACTTCATATCATTAAAGGAAGGATGAATGTGAAAATGTATCAAGATGTTCTTGAGTAAAAATCTGCTGCCATCTACAAGGATGAAAAAGATAAAACGAGGGCGGACATTGCAGCAACACAATGACACCAAACACAAAGCCAAGGAAACTCTCAATTGGTTTCAAAGAAGAAAATAAAGCTGCTAGAATGGCCCAGCCAATCACCTGACTGGAATCCAATAGAAAATCTATGGAGAGAACTAAAGATCAGAGTTCAGAGAAGAGGCCCACGGAAGCTTCAAGATTTGAAGACTGTTAGGCCTCGTACACACGGCCGAGATTCTCGTTGAAAAAAACATGTCGTTTTTTTCGACGAGATTCTTGGACAAGAAACTTGTCCCGGCCGAGTGTACACACGCTCGTTTCAAAGAACCCGCGGTTCTTTGAAAGGAGTGTACGCGGTGACGTCATCGACTACGTCGAGCATGCGCTCGTCACATTCGATGCCGTCGCCGACATCTTGGTATACCCTACGTATGCCTAGGAAGCTACCGCGCATGCGTCGAATTCATTTCGAACATGCGCGGGCTTCCGGGCGGACAGGTAAGTGTACACACACTCACTTTTCTCGTCGAGAAACATGCCGAGGAGAATCTCGACGAGAAAATAGAGAGCAGGTTCTCTATTTTCTCGTCGAGGTTTCTTGTCGGTTTTCTCGACGAGAAACCCGCTAGCAGCGTACACACGACCGATTTACTCGGCAAGACCTCTCTGCCAGCAAGTTTCTTGCTGGTTCTTGCCGAGAAAATCGGTTGTGTGTACGAGGCCTGACTGTGAAAGAATGGGCCAAAATCACACCTGAGCAACGCATGCGACTAGTTTCTCCATACAGGATGCGTCTTGAAGCCGTCATTACCAACAAAAGATTTTGTATAAAGGATTAAATACATTTCAGTTTGCGTGTACAATACTTTTTCCCCATGTCATTCCATTTTATTACACATAACTTAATTTCTGAACTTATTTGTTTGGGTTTCTTTGTATTTATGGATCGCATGGGTTGTTACCGACATGTAGTGAAAATTCCATGTCAATAGCACCTTTAGAAATATATTCACCTAGAAAAATGGTGACGTGTTCATTACTTATTTTACCCACTGTATATATATATATATATATATATATATATAGGAAGGCTAGTATGCTAGCCTGAAATTATGGGAGGAGTTCGAGGGGTACTTATACAGACCATCCACGAGGGTCAGTGTCGGCTCTAGTGCGCGGTATTCGTCGTCATCAGCCGACGCCCTACGATTCGCAACGTCCGTGTAGTTTCCTCGTATCTTCCAGCTCGTTCGCAGTCGGTCGTATCCCCGCTCGCTGTCGCAGGTAGGACCGGCCGTTACCATTCGTACGAATCGTAGCGCCGGTACACGTTTCTTCTTTTACAAGTCACACGGTTCATAACCCCGTGTTTTCCGTCTGTATCGCATGTTTACCGGCTAGTCCAGTTGTCTTTCGAACCCTGTCGCACCCACGTTACCACCGGTAACGGCCCGCCTAGACACTACGTCTCACAGAGCTGTTGTACGAATTACTCGCAGCTCGCAAGTCTCTTACCTCAAGTCGCACATCCGATACCCAGTCGTCGGACTGGTATCCCACACTGCACTTCCTTATCCCTAGTCACTGATGCCCTACACCTCCTACGATACTCTCCCTTCACCTTACTGATGCCCCACACCTCCTACTCACACCATACACTTCTTTTACAAGTCACACGGTTCATAACCCCGTGTTTTCCGTCTGTATCGCATGTTTACCGGCTAGTCCAGTTGTCTTTCGAACCCTGTCGCACCCACGTTACCACCGGTAACGGCCCGCCTAGACACTACGTCTCACAGAGCTGTTGTACGAATTACTCGCAGCTCGCAAGTCTCTTACCTCAAGTCGCACATCCGATACCCAGTCGTCGGACTGGTATCCCACACTGCACTTCCTTATCCCTAGTCACTGATGCCCTACACCTCCTACGATACTCTCCCTTCACCTTACTGATGCCCCACACCTCCTACTCACACCATACACCGAACAGTCCGGTCCGGCTCTGGTCGCTAACAATCGGCACTACAGGCCGGACCCTCGCCAATCACAAGCCCCTTCAACTTCGAAACACCGAACAGCCGTCCGAGTCCAGCCGTATCTCCGGCGCTACGATTCGGACCCGGCAATTCAAATCCCCGCCTTGCACCCGTTATCAGCCCGAATTCAGGCACAGCATCGGCTTAGAGATTCGGATCTCTGGCATCCACGTTTGTTCCGAGCACAGTCGCACCACTGGCTCATCGGCTCGGATCTACAAACATCAAACTTCTAAACCATCCGAATTCAGTCGTAGCATCGGCTCAAACTTTCGGACCTATGGCATTCCCAAGCGTTCCGAGTCCAGTCGCATCAACGCCTCAATCGACTCGGATCTCTAGCAACAAACCCTCCTATCCGATCCGAACCCAGTCGTAGCATCGGCTCAAAGGTTCGGATCCTCCGCTAACATGACCGATCTGGGCACAGTCGCACCAGCGGCTCATCGGCTCGGATCTACAAACATCAAACTCCGAACTGATCCGAATTCAGTTGTAGCGTCGGCTCAAATTTTCGGATCCATGGCATTTACAATCGATCGAGCACAGTCGCATCACCGGCTCATACCGCTCTGATCTGCAGCAGTAAACTTCTTTAACCGATCCGAATCCAGTCGTAACGTCGGCTCGTAGATTCGGATCCTTGGCAAACACAATCGATCCGAGTCCAGTCGCATCACCGGCTCAAACGACTCGGATCCCTAGCAACTAGCACTCTCCAACCGACCCGACCCTTCCAACCGATCCGAACCCAGTCGTAGCATCGGCTCAAATGTTTCAGATCGTCGGGAATACAAAGTGCCAGGTCGCTACCAGTCGCATCAGCATCACGATCACGTACGAACCATTCCCCAAACCTCACGCTGTACCAAAAAAAAAATAAAAGAGGGGGAAAAACAATTAATAAATGAAAAAAATAAAAATAAAAAAATAAATAAAAATAAAAATAAAAAAAATATATAGGAAGAATTAAATAAAAAATTTCTGCATTTACATACACAACTTACTCCAACTATTCCAGCTCCCCCACGGACGGTTATTCCTACATACTCACAATTCACAAACTTTTCTTCCTTCGCCTTCTCAGTAAGGCTGTGTTCCTCGCAATCGCTGCGAGCATTCGACAAGTGGTTCAAACATCAGCCACTCATCATCTCCAGTAGCAACACGGCTACTCACCGTTTTCTCTGTCTCTTTCCCCATGCAGGTCAGTTTGAGTTCCAGTTGGTCCACCCTGCACCAGGTTTGGACAGTATTCCCCTCAGGATACAAAAAAAGAAAAAAAAAAAAAACAGGGGGAAGTATCTTAGGGCTCACATCTTCACCAGGGAGCCAGCTACTGCTCCAAAACAGCTCTCTGCATCCCCCTCACAAAAAAAAAAAAAAAAGAGTATTTCCATGTCACCTTACTACAGGTCCCCGGTCGACCCACTTCCGGACCCCAACTGAGACGTCACTACTAGGGTACAGGACAGATGCGTAAATGCTTCTACGCACTACACTCTGTTTTCGAAGAGCGATCCAGGATCCTTCACCACGCAGACAGGGTCGCCAACATCCACCTTGCTGGCAGTGCAGGAGTTGGCAGACCGACCACACGTCAATGAACTACAGATCGAAACATTCCTACTTAGTATACCAGACTTTCAGCTACCCGCCCCAGTACGCCCTGGGGGCTCTGGTTCATCAGTCTGTGCCAAGCACAGACGGCACCCGAGCTATCGGTTACCTAGCCAGTCACCTCCTGGCTCACCTCGGTTGCCACGCACTCTTTTGAGTTTTCTAAATTACACTCAACAAGCGCTCGTATGCAAACTAAACTGTCCTCTACGCCTATCGCTCCTTGTCCTGTCCACCCTGCTTTCCTTCTTTTTCCCCGTTTTCTAAATCCTTCTATCCCCTCTGAAACTCGCAATCTCATTCTAAACATATGCATTCCCCTCCTTTTAGCCGACGCCATGTCGCGAGCCGACAGCGAAGTCTTCGCCTCTGCCTCGTCGTCACCCTTCGCGGGTCCAGCGGCCGGCGCTACACAGTCCCCTAGAGCTCGGACCATCCCCAGGCTACGGCTGAACTACGACGTAGGGGCATTCCCTGCCTTACCACAGCCAGGAAAGCCAAGCTGTTAGGCTGCTGTTTCCATAACCAGCGGCAACTCTACCAGACACACAAGTTCCGCTGCAGTCGATACCCTCCGCATTTACCCAGCTACACGCCTTGGTGACCACACTGGCAACCGCAGTCACCGACGTCCAGGCTAGAATAGCGGCCCTGGAAACACGATCAGCCGTGCCCCTATCAGCCCCAGTCTTCCCCGTCGTTACCAAACCCCCCACTGTAGGTACGCCCGACGCTTGCACCCTTTCCTTCGCACCTTGTCCCAGCGGGCATCAGGAAGGACATCCTAAGCGGCTAGGACGTGAACCAGCGTCCCTACGCATTTCGGTACAGGTCATAACAGGGAACAAGTCACGTGCCTTGGGGGACGTCTCAGTCATCCTAATGGCCAAGGACCCCAGGCTCGCTCGCGAACTCGAAAGCGACAAAGTTCGTGGTAGCCTCTGGAAGCCTTAGAGATGTAACCAGTCCTCCCAGTCAGACTAGGACGTCCAGTTCGAGCACCGGGGGACGCAGCCGTCTCAAGCAACTTAATTTCAAGGGTTGCTTTTACCCCCACCGCAAACTTCTGCACATCTGCCTCCTGTACCAGAAGGCTCTCCCTAGTAATACCTGCGGCGTCAAGCAGCAGAGTCCAGCTTGACTAGGCCACGTGCACTTCGGGCGGCTCGACTTTTCTCTCCTCACATCCAACTCCCTCTCTAGCAGCCTTTCTAGTGCAGGGGGCACTACAGGGTTCCACACCGGACTCATTATACTGCCCGACTCATTCTAAAACATACCCAGTCAAACTCCTGCATACCCTCAGAGGAGTTCTCCCGAAGGTTTAGTATTCTTGTGAGATCTAGGAAATCTAAGAGAGGTCTTCTAAAAACCTTGACGTGCCCATAACCGAGAAGAAAGTAGAAAGACCGGCACAGTTCATCTCCTTCCTGGAAATCATTCTAGACAAACGCGCCATGCAGATAGGTAGACCCTTGTTTATCCCATCAGCATCCTTTTCGTCACCACAGATAATCACGGACGTAGCAGCTCCCACAAGCTTCGCTGCAATTTTTGGCCATCATTGGTTTCAGGACCGCGACCATCTGAGATACTCACAATTCCGCCTTTAGTCAGTCCTCCTCTCTATTTGAGATCTACCCCATAGTCGCAGCGACTCAAGTATGGGGCAGCCCCGGGCAGGACAGACCGCCACGTTCGCCACAGACAACCAGGCTACAGCCACAGTCATTAACAAAGGCAGGTCAATAAATCATTGTCCATCATGTCCTTCCCACGCAGGCTGTTGCTACTTTCCCTACAACATCAGCTCAGTAGCCTCCGTGTCCACATCCCTGGTCAATGCAACACCTCGGCCGACGCGCTATCCTGCTTAACCATGCCACATCCTTTCACAGAAGCCCGGAGCCGACTCGACCATGTCCGGCATCCCACATTAGTCGCAACCAACTCTGGAATCAGATAGCACCTCCGTGGTGCTACCTCCCTCATCAATGCATCCTGATCTGCCAACACACTACAGGTGGCGGCAATCACACTCTAGTACCAAACGCTTACCAGTGACCAGCGCCATACTCCGGGACATGTCTGCTATCCTTTCACGTTCTCCCTTCGGTCTATGGCCCAGCCTGGTAATTCAAGCAGCCATTTACCTATCCTTTTACGATTTTACGGCCCGGCGAATTACTATCACCAGCCCTAAATGCCAAGTACTGCTCAGGCACCACCCGACTCGCCACCAAAGTCATTTCATCCTACACCCGACGGTATCGGAAACGCAACAACCCGGTCCCGGAGTAGACAGCAAACTTTTCCAGACACACAACGCCATGGCCGTTCTAGTGTAAACTGGTAAACTCTGCTGTCCGACCCGTCAGAGGACAGCCCTCTACTACCTTTCCCAACTGAACCCCTAAGCGGGAACCAGTTCATCAGCCACGTCAGAACACTCCTGAGCATCTCGGGCCTTGACCCAGGATGTTACTCAGGACTTGCTTTCGCATTAGAGCAGCCCCAGCAACATCACAAAACAGAGTTCCAGACTACGCAATAAGGAAGATGGGCAGGTGGAAATCCTTGTGTCGCCCGATACGTTCCCGATCCTCAGTCAGAAATATCACGAGCCTTTAACAGTCTCGCTCGATAGTGGTTTACCTGACATAATAGAACAATTCTTTCCTAACCTTGTGTGACTTTTTGGCCCCTTCTTTGGCATGCCGTACAACAGGCCAGGCCCACACTTCAGGTCTTATTTGTGTTGTTAGTCTTGTGACGTGTTTATGTGATCCATATCTCTTCAGACAGAGGGCTCTGACCATAAATAGGAAGGCTAGTATGCTAGCCTGAAATTATGGGAGGAGTTCGAGGGGTACTTATACAGACCATCCACGAGGGTCAGTGTCGGCTCTAGTGCGCGGTACCCACCCACCCATATCCCCCTTTTCTAGGGCACTCCTCTACAACCAATTCTCAACAGAATTATCTATTACTTCTATCCAGGTATGGCCCCTTCTTTGGCATACCGTACAACAGGCCAGGCCCACACTTCAGGTCTTATTTGTGTTGTTAGTCTTGTGACGTGTTTATGTGATCCATATCTCTTCAGACAGAGGGCTCCGACCATAAATATATATATATATATATATATATATATATATATGTAAATTATCATACATAAGTACCCCAAATAAATAAAGTTATACGTATGAGTGTTTTAGAATATATGATTGTAAATATTATAGTGATGGTTGAAAAATATTTGACTTGTCTGAAAAATACCTCTAAAAACACACATTGTGTGATGGGTAAAAAATGATCAGTTATAGTGGAAAAATACAAGCAGCTAGTGACATCTAGTGGCCAATTTCAATTACAACATATACATAACATACTCTATGCTCACATAAGGCATTGGTGTTGATTTACTAAAACTGGAGAGTGCAAAATTTGGTGCAACTGTGCATGGTAGCCAATCAGCTTCTAACTTCAGCTTGTTCAATTCAGCTTTGACAAAAAACCTGTAAGCTGATTGGTTTCTATGCAGAATTTCTTTTATGTATTTTATTGATTGTGCACCGTTCAGTTTTTTTCTGTCTTGAAACCTAGTAATCATAAAAGCATCCTGTAATAAACAGGGTTTAAAAATGATACAAAATACCAATTTATAAATATACAAAATACAAGCAACAATAAAAAGCAAACAAAATCATTTCTTGTTTTTTTCTGAAAGAACACTGCAGAATAAGCCAGAGCTATATAAATATACAATGAGCCTTTCACATCAGTGATCTCTGTACAGCACTGCGGAATATGTCAGAGCTATACAAATATATGATAATAATAAGTTATTGTGAAGACATTAGAGTGTACTGTAAGCTCCTCTGGAGAGATTGATGTAATCGTCTCAGTGTTCTCTGTACAGCTCTGCGGAATGTGGCTGAGCAGTATAAATGTACAATAATAATAGTGTGTGACTGTAATGAGGACATTATATTGATAAGCAGTGGGAATTTAGACTGTGACTCACCTGGTAAAGTTGGGGATTGTCCCTGGTGTGGAGGAAGAATCGGGTATTAATCTTTTTGGGGCTCCAGGGTAGAGGGATGACCTTCCTCTGTGGAGTACCAGACCATGGATTGTCATCGTAGAAACAGCCAAGATTGTCATAGCAGTTTTCTGCACCTGGGAGGACACAGGTGACAATCAGCTCTATATAGAGGGCCTACCCATTTCATGTATTTTTAAGGGCTTATTACATGTCACTAACAGTTATACACAAGATAATAAATAAAAAAATTAAAAAGGAGCTGTGTGTAGCCACTATCATGTCATGGGGAAGGAGCACAGACACAGCACTCCTCCCACTGATCTTAAGTTGCGAGACAAGTTGCACAAGTGTAAATGGGGTCCCATGCGACTTGCTATTGGACATCAAAGCCACATGACAAGTCGTGCCCCATGTTTTCCAATGATAACCTTTCATATATATGCGACTTAAAGTGGTTGTAACCCTAAAAAAAAAGAGAGATCCTAGTCGCCTTATAGCAGATTAAACAGCACAGTGCTTGTGCTGGCTAATCTGCCCCTCTCTAAGGTGTAAAAAACCTGGTCTATCCGGACAGTTCCTGTGTCCTCATCTGCGTACTGACCATGGTAATCAGGGTTGCTGAGCCCTGATTACCGTGGTCAGTTTATGTGCTTCCGTCATCCACTGCTCCGCTCCCCCTCCTCCCCTCCCTGCCTGTCATCTCCTGTGTCTGTGTGACCCCCCCCAGTATAAATAATGTCACTGCCAGCCCCTCAGTTTTAGGCCTCATGCACGCTGAACTTTTCTACAGCGGCTGTTTTTGGCTTCAGACGTTTTTTTTCTGCTGCCAATAAACTCCCCAGCATGTTATCCTATGTGTCCATGCACACATAGGCTGTCATTAGCAGTTTTTGGAAGGAGTGTTTTCTGTCTGGAAACCCCCCCCCCAGAACTGGTGTGTTTTGAGAGGAGCTTTTCAGCTATAAAAACGCTCTAACTCTAAAAAAAAAAAAAAAAACAATCTTAAAAACACCAAAAACCGCAGTTATTCTGCATTTATTAGCGTTTTTTAGCCATAAGCTGTTGTGGGAGTATAATTTTGTTTAAAAAAGCTAACAACCGCTACAGCTAAAAAATGATAAAAAACGCTGAAAGATGCTAGTGCAAAAACGCTGAAAAACTCATTCTACAGCTACAGCTTTCTACAGCTAACGCTACTGACTTTTTTTTTATAATGTCCAGTGTGTATGAGGCCTTATCCAGCCATAACACACCGTGTAAGTGTTTTTTTTTTAAACAATGCCTATAAATACCTTTTTTCACATATCTTCAGGTCAGTCACATGACTCCCGACTGCTCTCCTCCTCCGATCCAGGGCTACAGTGAGGGGGGGGGCTGAGCGGCCAGCACGGCACTCATGTGACCTCCCTGGCTGACATCAGAAAGAGATCTCGGCCCCTTCTGCTGTAGCCCCTGAATCGGAGAAGGAGAGCGGCCGGGGAGTCATGTGAGTGACTTGAAGATATGTGAAAAAAGGTATTTAGAGGCATCTGTTTAAAAAAACACTTACCCTTGTGTTATGGCTGCATACAAGAGAGGGTCTGGCAGTGAATTACTTCTTTAAGGTTACAACCAATTTAAAGTTGATGCGACATCAAAGCAGTTCATGCACAATTTTGGTCTGACTTTTATGCAAGTTGAGGACCATAGACTTTAATGTTAACCCCCAACCTTGCATGAAAGTTGTACCTGAATATTTTACATGCATCTGTGGTGCAACAGTGGGTCCTTTTGGAGCCGTACAAGTGTGAATGGAGCCTAAAGGAATCTGTCAGGATAGACATCAGATCAGGCACAGATCCAAGGTTGTAGTCCTTCATGGTGCCGCATAAACACACTCATCTGTAATTATAACAAGAGTAATATCGCAGTGGATGTCATTATAGCCAGGAGACAGTACTGTGCCAGGCTTCGGTTTTACTACTACCAAGACAAGGTGCCCCCCCTCAAACTCCCATCTGACACCTGAGAAGCGCAAACAGTTTCCTCCCCCATTACGTGGGAGGAGGAGTAAACGCCAAGCCTCCCGGATTCTACAAACTGGCTGGACTGGATGCTCTGTGTAGAAGAAGAGTGATGCCATTGTGTTAAACAGGAAGAAACTCACCAGGAAAGAGGACACATATCACACTAATATCTTTTAGAGGCTGACAAAAGCTGAACTTCAGGATAAGTAAATATTATCTAAATACAAGAGTCATGTGTATTATTATTTGAATCTCGGGGGTATCTGTGTATGTCTTCCAGATCTGTGCAGTAATCCAGTGTGAAACTTTTCCTGTAATAAAGACTGGTCACTGCTGCTCTCTCTCCTTGTGCAGGGTGACTGGTCTTGTCTCCGCCCCCTCCTGTAGTCTTCTGCAGGCAGACTGTAGTGTGTGGAGTCTGCTGGGCCCCTCCCACAGCTCTGTACAGCCAATGTATAGCACTGTGATGATGTCACCGCTACTTTTGCAAAATAATAACTAGGTTTGCAAAGGCATGCAAAGTAGATTTATATTCTATGTGGCTATTGAGGAATAGATTTAACCTTCAGCCCTGGAGGATTTGGCTGCCCAATGACCGGACCATTTTTTGCGATTCGGCACTGCGTCGCTTTAACTGACAATTGCGCGGTCGTGCGATGTTGTACCCAAACAAAATTTACGTCCTTTTTTTCCTACAAATAGAGCTTTCTTTTGGTGGAAATTGATCACCTCTGCATTTTTTATTTGTTGCGCTATAAACAAGAAAAGAGCGACAATTTTTAAAAAAAAATCTTTTTTTTTTACTAATTGCTATAATAAATATACATTTTTCCTCAGTTTAGGCCGATACGTATTCTTCTACATATTTTTGGTAAAAAAAAAATCGCAATAAGCTTATATTGATTGGTTTGCACAAAAGTTATAGTGTCTACAAAATAGGGGATAGTTTTATGGCATTTTTATTATTAATCTTTTTTTATTAGTAATGGCGGCGATCTGCGATTTTATCGTGACTGACATTATGGTGGACACATCGGACACTTGTGATGCTATTTTGGGACCATTGTCATTTATACAGCGATCAGTGCTATAAAAATGCACAAATTACTGTGTAAATGACACTGGCAGGGAAGGGGTTAACCAGTAGGGGGCGAGGAAGGGGTTAAGTTTGTCCTAGGAAGTGATTCTAACTGTGTGGGGGCTGGGCTACCTGTGACAAGACACTGATCGCTGCTCCCGATGACAGGGAGCAGTAGAACCTGCAAGGCAGGTTTTTTTAAGCAACATACGGGTACATTGCTATGCGCACAGGAGCCATTCTGCCGACGTATATATTCGTTACACGGTCGGTTTCATAAGTGGTTCAATTAAAGTTTTTGTGCCTGAAATTCAGCCAGTTTGGATCCAGAGAACTTTTCACATTTCAGCTATCAACCTGCTGATTTGATCATATATTTTTTTAATATTACCTATGTAGCGGGCAGTTCCTCCCCTCTCCCCGTTCCCTCTATTAAAGTTCTGCTCGTAATGTCTCTGGTCTAGGGATATGATAGGGGAGGGAGAGGGTACGCTGCGCCTGGCTTCCACCACAGGTGTACAAGTGGTATCAGCAATGCCTTCCTTTACCTTCGGGCCTGTGTTGTGTATCGGATCCTCCCTCCAAGAGTCTCCAAGAACCTCGTCTGCCAGGAACTGAGCCCCACACCGTTAAAGTCCAACACTCCTTTATTTAACACATAACATGGACTCCCTTGGCTATAGAACAGAAAAGAAGGTGTGGGTGCGAATAGGCCCAGACACAAGTTCGATCCTCCACTCTCCTCCAAAGAGTGGGTTATGATCTCCGCACAAGGGAAATTTCCTTCCGGACGGTCTTCGACAAGAGGCTCACCCGTCACCGGCAGTATGCTGCACCGGGTCTTCAGATGAGGAGCTCTTCCCGGTCCATTACGTCCACCTCGGATTCAGGCATCCATCTCCGGAGTACCCTAGGATCCTTCCCTCGCGGAACTCAGTGTTGGGCACTGAGCTCCGGACCGCCGTCCGAGTACCTCACCCCAGGCTAAAGGTGCCAAGGGTGGAACACGATCTCCGGTGGTCCTCTAGGCCTAGTCCGCCTAGAGGACAAACACGAACTCCGTCCGCAGGCTAAAGGTGCCAGGGACCAACCACAACGTGACCAAGATGGCCGGCCCCTTTTATCCCCTCTCCCAGCAAGCACAGCGGGTTCCCCGCCCCACCATGCCCAGAGAGGACAAAAGTAAGCTCAGCACACAGCGGTATCCGTCCGTCGGCCCATGGTGACAGCGCCACCCAGTGGACCGCCGGAGACACACCACTGGTGTCACTGAAAAATTAAAAAATTACTGCGGGAAAGTAAGTACCCGCTACACCTATGATAGAGAAGTGAAATATTTATTGCTTTCCATGACAAAAAAATATTTTTTTAGTGTTATTTTCTTGCCAGAGTTACCTACTTTCTATATATATATATATATATATATATATATATATATATATATATATATATATATATATTAAAGGCATGAAATTTTATTTTTTTCCAGTTTGGTGAGTGCTAAAGTGTTGCTTTAGACATAATGTGATAATTTTATTCCACTAATTGACCAGGCTTTCATGACACCAAAATGTAATTTCTAATACAAACTGTGGTAAAGACATACAAAACATGACAAGCCAAAAAGAAAAAAGAAAAAAAAAAGTGAATTTGTTATTTTAGGAGGAGAGGGGAAAGGAAAGAGTTGATTTGGTCTATATACAGTTGATCTGGGATTAACCACTTCAGCCCCAGAAGGTTTTACCCCCTTAATAACAGGCCATTTTTTGTGATACAGCACTGCGTTACTTTAACTGACAATTGTGCGGCTGTGCAATGCTGTACCCGAATACAAGTGATGTCCTTTTTTTCCCACAAATAGAGCTTTCTTTTGGTGGTATTTGATCACCTCTGTGGTTTTTATTTTTTTATAAACAAAAAACTATTTTGAAAAAAAAATTCTGCTATAAAACACATGCAATAAAAAAATTTCAAAAATCAAATTTCTTCATCAATTTATACCAATATGTATTCTGCTACATATTTTTGGTAAAAAAATCCCAATAAGCGTATATTGATTGGTTTGCGCAAAAGTTATCACATCTACAAACTATGGGATATTTTTATGACATTTTTCTTTCTTTATTTTTTACTAGTAATGGTAGCGAACAGCAATTTTTAACGGGACTGCGACACTGGTTCGGACTAATCAGACACCTAACTGACACTTTTTTGGGACCGAGTGACATTATTACAGTGATCAGTGCTAACAATATTCACTATTACTGTACTAATGACACTGACAGGGAAAGGGCTAACATCAGGGGCGATCAAAGGATTAGGTGTGCTCCTAGGGAGTGCTTTCCAACTGTGCGGGGGTTGCTCTGACTGGATGAAGACAGAGATCGGTTTTCCTGCTTAGCAGGAAAACAAGATCTCCATCTTCTTCGCTGTCAGAATGGCGATCTGCCTTGTTTACATGGGCAGATTGCCGTTCTGCCTTTCTGGGGAACGATCGCGGGTGGCCGGCGGACAAGGGGTCTGCCAGACCACCTGAGTTGCATCCCGTGTCCAATCAGCACATAATCGCGCCCACCATGTATAAGCCTTCATTCAACCTTAAGGCCCCTTTCACACGGGCACCTCTGTTGGAAGGACTCCGCTTGCTCAGCAGGGAATCGCTCCACTGAGCAGGTGGATGACAGGTTTGTCTACGCTCACTGTGCAGAGCGGAAATGGACAGAGTCCCATTCTCCTCTATGGGGAGCTTGGGTAAAAATGTACCGCCTGTCCGTTTTCATCTGATCCAATCCGATCCGCAACACGGATGGAAAATAGGGTAACCATTCGTCTGGATTTTGCAAATAGGATCGGAATGGATAGCAGGCGTATGTCAGCGGACATGTCTCCGCTGACTTCCCTCACTCCATAGGGGTAAATGGAGGGTCCAATCAGTTCCACCTGAAAAACTTACAAGCGGACCTGATCAGACAGCCCATGTGAAAGGGCCCTAAGTGTTTTTGGCTTGTTTGCCTGACTACATGCAGAATTCCATTCTTTCTAATTGTCCCTGTTCACACTTGTATGCTCAGTTGCCCTACACTCCACACCCAACGCTCAAAAAAGTACATGATTTTTTATTTATTTTGTATATGTTGCATTTTTGCCCCGATAGATGTCAATGGGTGCACCTGCGTCTGAAAAACTGCTCTCCTCCCCTTGCTCAGCCTAGGAAAGAAACGCAGGAAAGTAAAACTATGCCCTGGTTCACACTGGTGCGATTTGACATGCGATTTGACATGTCAAATTGCATGTCAAATCGGCGAAATTTGCCGCAAATTGCAGGCAATGGCACCGTCCTAATCGGTGCGACGCCGAATCTGCGGCGCTGCACCGATTTCAAAAAGTAGTTTCTGTACTACTTTTTGCGATTTCAGCCGCGATTTACATTGACATCTGTGTCAGATGTCTCTGTAATCGAGCTGAAATCGGGACTGACAGGCAGGAGTGAAATCGTGCGAGTTCAGCTGAACTCGCACGGCTTCACTCCCGCAGCCCAGTGTGAACCTGGGCTTAAAGCAATTTTATTTTTATTTTGGATAGAGTAAGGGAGGGTTATAACCCCTATAATTTTGTTTTTGCCATCTTTGCCCTATTGGGGAGATTTACTTTCACTTTCTGTCCCATAGCCAAATAGGAAGAGGAAATCCCTGCAAATTAAGGGAAATCCTTGGGGACCATTTGGAACATTTCCCCTCTATTATTTTTCTAGAGACAAATCAAAATTTGGGATTTTTTTCTACTTTCGTTACTTTTCAATGATGATGGTAAAGAGGACAAATAGAGAGGGTAAGGCCCCTTTCACGTGGGCGTACCGTTCGGGTCCGCCTGTCAGTTTTTTTGGCAGACCTGAACGGCCGCTCCATGCTTGTTCTATGGAGCGTCGGATGTCAGCGGTGACATGTCTGCTGACATCTGATCCGCTAAAATCAGACGGATGGCGATACATCGCCATCCATCCTGGTGGATCGGATCGGGTGAGATCTGATGAAAACGGACTTGCTGTCCGTTTTCGTCCGATCTCTCCATAGCAAGCAGCGGCGCTCGACAAGCCCCTCCCCGCTCAGTGAGCAGAGAGGGACCTGTCATCCGCCGGCTCAGCGGAGATCAACGGAGAGATCTCCCGCTGAGCTGGCGGGCGCCGCTGACGGATCCGTCCCGTGTGGAACGGGCCTAAATCTCCGTGGCGGGGACACAGCAGTAAAAATTCAATAGATGTTGTAATCCATCTCCATTGTGTCAAAAACTAAAAAAAAAAATGTTTGCCCATAGGTATACTTGAAGTTTGATAAATGTGTAAACACACTAGCACAGCGCTTGTAAGACCTCATTCACATGGGCATACCGATCCGTACACACTTGGGAAAGGCCGTTTTTGCCCATGTGGGATGCACCTCTGCGTCAGAAAAAGTCCTGCCAGCAGCTTCTTTGGAGCGCATTAGGAGCTGTGAACTCACCGCTCCTAATGCGCTCCTGCCCATTGAAATCAATGGGCAGCGCAGCCGTACCACCGGCAAAACGCCGCTGTAGCGGCGCATTGCGGGCTGTTTTAACCCTTTTAAATCAATAGCGTTTTACCGCCGACGCTCGAGGCAGCACAGTGTGAAAGGGGTCTTAGTTTTCAATAGGCCTTCTGTAATTTCTCAGATTGCCAGTAAAAAATGTGCTCCGCCAGTTAATTTCCAATGTTTTGCCAGTAAAAAATGCTGCTGGCGTGCGTGCCTGCCGCATCCCTAAGGAGCCAATGCTCGTGCCCGGAGGCCGCGATCTCCGCCGGGCACCTGCGATCGTTCCTGACAGAGCGAGGGTGGGGATTTGTGTGTGTAAACACACAAATCCACGTCCTGTCAGGGGAGAGGTGATAGATTGTGTGTTCCTAGTATTAAGGGAACACCGATCGGTCTCCTCCCCAAGTTAGTCCCATCCCCCCACAGTTAGAACACACAGTAAGGGAACACATTAAACACCTTGATCGCCCCCTAGTGTTAACCCCTTCCTTGCCACATACATCTATGTGTTCCAGGTCTGCATGTTACATTCTCCATAACATTAAACACATACAGTATATGGCAACATATATCATACCATAATGGTGTAATCCAGCTGAGATGGTGAGAACCCCTCATAATGGGCACAACAGATTTCAGACCAGAGTGAAGGAATAATGGGAGCCCTTCATATTGGGAACAGATGGCGTGCAGAGCCGAGAGCTCACACAGGGGTCGCGGGAACCCCTTATAATGAGTCCAGCAGGTGTGTAGACCTGGAAACTCAGAGCAAGAATGGTGGGAACACCTCATTGTGGAACAGATGATGTGTCGACTCAGGAACTCAGCACAAGAATGGTGGGAACCCCTCATAATGGACACAACAGGTGTACAAACCCAGAAACATAGAGCAGGTTTATTGTTAGTAACAATAAAGTAATCCTCACCTTCTACAGTCTCACTTGATAACGAATACATGATCAGCATTGTGAGAGTTTTAGACAGGAACATATTGCACAAGAATCTGTAATTCTAGTATGAATTTCTGAAAAGAAGAAAAGAAACATGCTTATATATCCAGATATAATAGTTTTTTTTTAATATATATTGTAATAGAGTGTCATTAGAGCCGCTGAACACACACTGGAAGAACATACAAGAAAACTGTTTAACCTGTTGATGAATGTAATGCCCCGTACACACGATCGTTTTTAATGTCATTTTTTAAACCGACGTTTTTCTCCTCGTTTTTTTTCATGTTTCCTCTCAAGCCTGCCTTGCGTACACACTATCATTAAAAAAAACGATCAAGCAAAGCGCAGTGACGTTCAACACGTACGACGGCACTATAAAGGGGAAGTTCCGTTCGAATGGCGCCACCCTTCATGTTAGTAAAGTTTGTTGAGCGACGATTCGCGCTTTTCAGTCCATTACTGTGTAATGAATGTGCTATCTCCATTACGAACGCTAGTTTTACCAGAACGAGCGCTCCCGTCTCATACTTGATTCTGAGCATGCGCGTTTTTTTTCACGTCGTGAAAGCATACACACTATCGTTTTTCACGTCGTTAAAAAAAACGACATGAAAAACGACGTGAAAAAAGAGAGCATGTCCGGGATTTTTAATGGCCGTTTTTCACGTCGTTAAAAATGCTCTGGAGCCTACACACGATCATTTTTAATGGCCATTTTTTAAAATGGCATTTTTAACGGCATGAAAAACGATCGTGTTTGGGGCATAAGTCTTTTTGGCCAGTCCTGTCATTCAGGCAGCCATGCCAGACAGCAGCATTAGGTTGGTGACCTCCCTTTTCTCCACTGCAGTTAGCAAGTGTGTGCCAGGTCATTGATCCACCCCCAGCCAGCTGATTGGACAGTGAAAGAGCCTGATCATGTTTAAGAGCACTGCACTGCACTTAATTTCTCATCTACAAGTCTTCAGTCCTCCTATACCAGATATAACAGGATGCTCATATGAAAACAGATGTATGTACTTCTACCAGCTATGTTTTTTTTTAATACATTATATAACGTTTATTAAATGGGGATTAAATGGGGAACTTTTATATCTGCCCAGAGTCCAACTATAGAACATCTGCAGGAAAAATTGCATTGCAACAGTGAAAATTAGGTAATAAAGGCATCAGTGAACTGCTGCAGCAGAGCTTAAAGCATATTTCTTTGGAGCAGAGCATGTTTATACAGAAAACAACATATTTGGGCCCATGGGACTTTTAATGAGTCACACCTCAGACATATATATAAAAAATGTAAGAAAGTTTATTAACATACATTTAAAAACTGCACGTAGTGCATGAACTGATAACCAAAAAATACATATGTAATACTAAATATTGGTATCCACCATCAACCTGGGAAATCTGTGCAGACATTCTCAACGCGTTTCACAAGGGAAACCTCGCTTCTATAGGAGAAGCACAGAAGAGTTATCTCAATGGTGGTATAGAGAAATCACCCCAAACCCTGTGAATGAAGGACTGAGAATGTCCAACAGTCTGACATCAAACCCGCATGAAGCCATATGACATATTCAACCACTAGAAGTGATTTATACCTAGAACACAGTACACAGTGTGCAAAACCTGGAGGGAAAAGAGCACCTGTCTGAGGTGAGTGTGCACAACCTGGAGGGAAAAGAGCACCTGTCTAAGGTGAGTGTGCACAACCTGGAGGGAAAAGAGCACCTGTCTGAGGTGAGTGTGCATTGCCTGGAGGGAAAAGAGCACCTGTCTGAGGTGAGTGTGCACAACCTGGAGGGAAAAGAGCATCTGTCTAAGGTGAGTGTGCACAACCTGGAGGGAAAAGAGCATCTGTTTAACGTGAGTGTGCATTGCCTGGAAGGAAAAGAGCATCGTTCTAAGGTAAGTGTGCTTTGCCTGAAAGGAAAAGAGAACCTATCTAAGGTGAGTGTGCACTGCCTGGAAGGAAAAGAGCATCTGTCTAAGGTGAGTGTGCACAGCCTGGAAGGAAAAGAGTATCTGTCTAAGGTGAGTGTGCATAGCCTGGAAGGAAAAGAGTATCTGTCTAAAGTGAGTGTGCACAGCCTGGAAGAAAAAGAGCACCTGTCTAAAGTGAGTGTCCACAGCCTGGAAGGTAAAGAGCACCTGTCTAAGGTGAGTGCACACAGATTGGAAGCAAAAGAGCACCTGTCTAAGGTGAGTGTGCACAGCCTGGAAGGAAAAGAGCACCTGTCTAAGGTGAGTGTGCACAGCCTGGAAGGAAAGGAGCACCTGTCTAAGGTGAGTGTGCATTGCCTGGAAGGAAAAGAGCATTGTTCTAAGGTAAGTGTGCTTTGCCTGAAAGGAAAAGAGAACCTATCTAAGGTGAGTGTGCACTGCCTGGAAGGAAAAGAGCATCTGTCTAAGGTGAGTGTGCACAGCCTGGAAGGAAAAGAGTATCTGTCTAAGGTGAGTGTGCATAGCCTGGAAGGAAAAGAGTATCTGTCTAAAGTGAGTGTGCACAGCCTGGAAGAAAAAGAGCACCTGTCTAAAGTGAGTGTCCACAGCCTGGAAGGTAAAGAGCACCTGTCTAAGGTGAGTGCACACAGATTGGAAGCAAAAGAGCACCTGTCTAAGGTGAGTGTGCACAGCCTGGAAGGAAAAGAGCACCTGTCTAAGGTGAGTGTGCACAGCCTGGAAGGAAAGGAGCACCTGTCTAAGGTGAGTGTGCACAGCCTGGAAGGAAAAGAGCACCTGTCTAAGGTGAGTGTGCACAGCCTGGAAGGTAAAGATCACCTGTCTAAGGTGAGTGTGCACAGCCTGGAAGGAAAAGAGCACCTGTCTAAGGTGAGTGTGCACAGCCTGGAAGGAAAAGAGCACCTGTCTAAGGTGAGTGTGCACAGCCTGGAAGGAAAAGAGCACCTGTCTAAGGTGAGTGTGCACAGCCTGGAAGGAAAGGAGCACCTGTCTAAGGTGAGTGTGCACAGCCTGGAAGGAAAAGAGCACCTGTCTAAGGTGAGTGTGCACAGCCTGGAAGGTAAACAGCATCTGTCTAAGGTGAGTGCACACAGATTGGAAGGAAAACAGCATCTGTCTAAGGTGAGTGCACACAGATTGGAAGGAAAACAGCATCTGTCTAAGGTGAGTGCACACAGATTGGAAGGAAAACAGCATCTGTCTAAGGTGAGTGCACACAGATTGGAAGGAAAACAGCATCTGTCTAAGGTGAGTGCACACAGATTGGAAGGAAAAGAGCACTTCTCTATTCTGCTTATAACCTACTTTTCCTGATTGTTAACATTGTTGTAAATAACTGCAATTTTTCATGTCAATGTTTATTGAAAAAAAAAAAAAGAGGCAATGAAATGAAAGCAGTAATGTATTCTCAGCAAATACACACTATGACATATTATCTGTTAGTCCTACATAAACCAAACTGGTAAACAAGACAAATATTTGCTGTCACCGGATATAAACTTAATCTCAATGATGATATATTCGTTTTTCTGCACTGATGGCGGGGTATAGTACTTTACAGCAACTAAAGTAATGTGATTGCATTGTATGTACCAAAACCCCTTATCTAAACCCTGTTTTCACTTGTGTTCTGTCTCAGTGCTGCTGATCTCCCGAAGTTTCCTTGCAGTTACTTCCCTTCTTACATGCACTCCAGTGATGGCTGCATGACATCTTTTAGGTTGGGGTTCCTGATGGTGACAACAGTGAACCATGTCTGCTTAATGTGCTTTGATACTGCAACTTGTGGTCTCCATCAGACAGGGTGTGCCAAGGTGAGCATGCAGGAGCACATAAGGGAGAAAGGGACAAAGTGTTGTCACCTTATAACAGGAAGTGCCCAAATGTACCTCCATGGCAGGATCACCAGGGATTATTTCTCTGGCGCATTCCAATGCAATCCTTTGGTGTGAACTGGACACATAAACAGCATAAATTTTTTCTGAGTTCTTATGATGAACCTGCATTGATCAACTCAGCTCGACATACTAAATGTGAATGAGCCCTCAATGGGTTTTGATAAATAATGTAGCATGTGAGAAAAGATTAAACTTTTTATGTCTTTTATTAAAGGCAAAATATAACCAACTCCTTTTTTTTCTCTAATTATTGCTCGTTGTCAGCGATGGGGCTGAATTACTAAAAGAGGACTACTGTGAGTGTGTTAGCTTAGCAAGTAAGGTGAAGCTGTGCTAACACAATCAGTTGTGGGGGAATTAAAAAAAATAATAATAATTTTGTTGCCCATGATTAGTTGATTGACTTGAACACAGCTTCACTATATTTACTAAGTTCAGCAAACACTCTTTTTCGTAACTCACTCCAATGTGTTCTCCCTAATATTCTCTCCTCTACTGCTCCACTATGTGGCTGTGTTATCTCTTTACAACTCTATGAATACATATGACCAGGGCTTTTTTACTAGGAGAACATGGTGATATGCTGTTCCAGCTCCTCCAGCACTGAATGTATGTGTTGGTAAGGAGTGTTAGGATGTGCTGGAGGGTCTAGTGATGAGGGATCTATTGTTTCTGGGGGAAATTTAGTGTTGCCCGGGGGGATCTACTGTTGTAGGGGGTGTCTTATGTTGCTGGGGGAATCTACTTTCAAAGGGGGACGTAATTGTTGCTGGCTGCTGAGGAATCTGTTGTTGCTGGGGAGGATCTATTTTTTATGGGGGGGGGGAGGGGGTCTATTTTGTTCATGGATGGCCCTATTGTTGCTAGGGAAAAAACTGATGTTGCATGGGGGTCTATTGTTGCTGGCTGCAGGGGATCTATTTTACTGTCTTTCTTGTTATCATTAATTATACTTGGTTCTGTATTCTTGTAGTAGGTGGAGACAAGAGATGGTGCTCGAAGGAGGGTAGGGGGAGGAGACAAGAGATGGTGTACAGAGGTGGGTAGGGGGCAGAGGTATGGGGTGACTCTAGGGAGGAGGGAAGTTCCTGCACCTCTTCTCTGAGAGAAAAAGCCCTGCTATATGGCTATTAATACTGAACAGATATTCTTATTAGCACAAAATTTACAAATTTATAATTTTACAAAATTGGTGAAATCTGATAAAATATGTTTTATGAAACTGAAATGGCTCACCTGTATGGTGGGACGATCTGGTCACCAAATCTGATAGCTGATGTGGTCACTGATTAGGAGGTGAACACTGGGACTTAGATGGTTGATATGATGGAGTGGATCAGGCAGTTGAGGATGGAACTAGTAAAATGCGACCTCGTCAATGAGTCTTTGAGGATTGATCTGGATGAGTGGACCCAGTCACTGAATCTTAGAGGTGCACCTGGCAGAGTGGATTTAGTCACTAAGTTTTCCAAGTAGATCTGGCAGAGTGAATCCAGTCACAGAGTCTTACATATGGACCTGGCAGAGTGGACTCAGCTGTTAAATCTTTCAGGTATATCTGGCAGAATCTTTGAGGTAGATATGGCGGATTCAGCTTTAGAGGGTTTGATATGATCTCTCCGCAATCTGGCAGAAGAAGAATAAAAAGAACAGGAATATTATATACATATACCTAAAGATGAAATGTCAGCATTATATCCGGAAGTCAAAGCTGTCTTTCTGGTTTTCTGCAGTGTCAATTAATAGTGAGGAAGATCAGAAGAGGATAATGGGGGACAGACATCCCCTCAGATGACAATATTATCCCATCTGTGTCCAGCAGGGGGCGGCAACCTTTCTGTCCATGGCTAGAGGGGGTTTGGACTCAGTTCTAACCTTGCCATAATTCAGACATTCAATTATATTTGCACGACTTCATAGCAAGCTGCCAAAAGGAGTTTCACAGCGACCTAATCCCTGATGGCAGCCAAGTTCTACATAGTCATTAAATGAAGATAGATTTGTAAACAACATTATTTAACCCTTCACTAAAAAGAACAGCTATTACGTTCAAGAGAAGAGTCAGGTTTATCCAAGCTCATTCCCTGAAGACTGTCATATGCCTGAGCTTCTACTTGTCACTGTGGCACTGGCAATGGCCAGTTGAATGCTGGATTGGCACTAAACCCATCAATTTCATGCCCAAAACAGATAAAAACTTAGGGCTCATTTACACTTGCTTTGGCTTCAACACACATTAACGGCTAGTTTACAGGCTTTGTTAAAGTCCTCTGAACGCTAGTCAAAGCCCCTGTCACTAAATAAAATGGTTAGCTTACAGTCCTGTTAACACCTTGCTTTTGCTTTGCTTCAAAAATTATACCCCATGTCGCTTTAGTGGTGCTTCAAAGCATCTTCAAAGCCTCCATAGAAGTCTATGGCAAAGCTCACTCAAAGCCCCACTGAAGCCCCATCAAATCCCCGCCAAAGCCTCATCGAAGCACCAAGCCAAGGCAAGGTGTAAACAGGACTGTAAGCCAACCATTTTATTTAGTGAAAGGCTTTGACTGGCATTCAGAGAACTTTAACAAAGCGTGTCCGAAGCCATGTTTTGAAGCAAGTTTAAACTAGCCCTAAAACAGGTCATGAATGATATTGTTAACGTTTCTTGTGCTCTCAACCAAACTGTCAAGCCATCAAATGGCTTGTGCAGCTCCATGGCAACTGCAGATCAATTAGGAGCCAAATTGACAGCTTCCTTCTCTATAAAGTATAGGAGGGTTTAGTCTTAATTTAAGATGCCCATATACCAGTAGAATTTTGTTAAAAGAAATTCATTTTTGGAATGTTCATTCAATATTCTAATAGTTAAAAGGGGTTGTAAAGATTTGTTTTTTGTTTTCTAAATAGATTCTATTAAGCTAGTGCATTGTTGGTTCACTTACCTTTTCCTTCGATTTCCCTTCTAAATGTTTTTTTCCTTTGTTTTCTTTGTCTGAATTTCTCACTTACTTTTCTCCCTCAGTAAGCTGTTCTGGATGACTAACCCCCAGCCAGAACGGCTCGGATGATGGTGTGAAGCTTACTGAGGAGAAACAGGAAGTGAGAAATTCAGACCAAGAAATTAAACATTTAGAAGGGAAATCGAAGGAAAAGGTAAGTGAACCAACAATGCACTAGCTTAAAGGAACCTATTTAGAAAATAAAAAACGAACCTTTACAACCCCTTTAATGGGGTCAAATTGATGGTTGTTTTCGACTATCACGATGAGGAAAAAATTTGAAGGATGGAAACATTTTCTCCAACAAACGAAATTCTAAAGCTGGCCAAACACCTGTACAATTTAGTTAGAACATATGAACAGAAATTCAGAAAAATCCTTTGATAAGCATTTGATAAGACTGTCGTGAATGCAATAAATTTCATATGAACACCCTGAAAATTTTAATTTGATGGCCATGCCAGTGTTTTGTATTTGGCTTTTAATTTCGGCATGCATTACGATATAAGAATTTTTTTCCCAAACAGGAACCACATTCACAGTTAGAATTTTGTTTGTTCAGAATTTTTTTTTCATCCTTCCTCTTTGATTTTCTTAATCACTCCAGTTGAAAACAATAACAATCAAATGAATGTTCAAAAAATATTTTTTTAACTGACATTCTACTAGTATACATACGATCAGATTAACTGTGAATGTGGTTTTCATTCTGGAAAAATTGTACATATTGTAATGCGCATGTGTATCCTGAAATCAAATGCAGGATTTGAAGATGTCCGCATGGTAATCAAACTCAGGGGATTCATATGAACTGATGAATCATACGAATGCTCAAGCGAAATTCTACTGTTGTATGGCCAGCTTTGGTGTCAGCAGGGGCTGTGCCTAATCTCGACAGGGATTGATGACAGCCAAAGCAGGTATTTTCAGGCAAAAATAACAGTGCTGCACATTAGCAGCATTACTGCTAGAGGCAATTTTTAGGCCATGACGGGTTCACTTAAATTCTGCAGTCATACTGAATTTTTCTGTTTTCCAAATACAGAACTAGAGACAAAGCCAAATTTTCTAACAATTTTTTATTTATTTCAGCCAGCCTTGTGATGCCCACACATTCTCCACCAGACAGCCCTGCTAGCCCCCTGGCCTCTAGTGCAGACTACATTGCAGGAAGGACATGAAGGGCCAAAGACACACTAATGTGGTCAACTGTGAACTCTCCCTTCCTGCATTTACGTTTACACTGCTCCTTCTCTTCACCTATTCCAATCAGAGAAGGCTTTGCATTTATTAAGAAAATGCAAAGCATTCTCTGGATGGTGCCTGCGCTGAGAGGATGACCCCCTGTGTTTAAAAAGAAGGGCAGCTGGTGCAGGACCCGGATGCAAGTGGAGATGACTGGAATAGCGGCGTCTATTTCAGTGATTTCCATCCTCCAGGGGCATCAGCCAGGCATAGTATATACATAGTTACATCGGTCCAAGCTGGAACTATGTATAAATTATAAAATTTAGGAATTCCTCTTAAACTAGATTATTAGTATTATTCTGCCCAGCCCTCAATATTTTGAGGTCATTATGTTTTTAAAATAGTGTAGCACCCTGTTTAATCAAGGATGCTCCTCACAAATTTACTTGCCAGGAGTAGTTACCATGGTCAATTGTTAGAGATTTATTGATTTCTCCCTAAGCTTGGCCTGGTTGTGCTTCTCTCTTCTACCACTAGGTGGCCGGGCACTTGGTGGTACTAGATATGAGGAGGACAACTCAAGGTCGGGTTATGGGTGTATGGGGTATCTCAGCCAATGGGCCAGAGTTTTCTTGAATCCCTTGGCCTGCTGGGAGAGCCTATATATTCGGGTGGAGTCAGGTGATCTAGGTTCTGTGCCACCTAGATGGCTGTCTGTGGTGGACATGCGTCGTGTGCCCCGGGCTGCAAGGCCAGAGATTGGGGCTACCCAAGGGGCACCTGGCTGCTAGGCTGTGTGAGGGCCTATCCAGAAGTAGGAGAGCAGCTCAGGGTTGGAATTGCCAGCTTGCAGTCCAACCAGAAGTGACCGTTCTGCTGGCCAGAGACCCTGTCAGTGGTCGGAGGTAGAAGGGAAGCTGTCGACACAAAGGGACCAACCACCTTACTACCAGGGACCACAGGGAGTAACTAAAGCAAGTACCGGAGCAACATTCTCACTGAACGGGCATGGTGGAGAATCGGGAAACTTCACGTGGTGATCAAGTCAGGGACCCAACCAGCGGAGGTGACGCTTGCAGAGCAGCCTTGTTAGTCAAGCCTGTGACCGAGCTGGTCCGCAGGGGTGAAGCTTGAGAAGTATCTGGAGTGCCAAGCTAGGGAACCAGCAGGGAAGAGTGGGTGACGCTTGAGGGAGTTACCACCGCAAATCTTGGAGGAGCTCAAAGGATCAGCGAGAGACCGGGAGCTCAGTGTTGAAGAGCTACAAGAGGCAGTTGTAGTGAAGCTGAAGGAACTGTTACATTTGAGTTAGGAACTGTTAAAGACTGTTGCCATAGGAGACAGCATTCCTGGGTGTGCAAATGTGGTGCCTTTCCCTGTTCGGCTGTCCTCCAAAGGAAAGTCTCAGAGTCTGACAATTGAAGCCACAACTACTTAAGTGTGTCCTGGCCCTAACCTGCTTTCCCCCCAAAATATAAAAAGGACTGTTAAGAGAAATAAAACCTCTTTTACATGCAGAAGTGTCTGGTGCCCAATAACTTTGTCCACATTGCACCCACTATGTCTCACAACCCACCACATAAAGAAGGATGTCAGCTGTCTTTGGCCAGGAAAGTTCTCATTAGACTGGACAAGGCCAGAGACATTGCTACAATACTATGCCAGTAACATGTATAGTATATACACATACACATCTGTGGCTTAATGTAACGACACCCCAAATATAAAAGGGGTTTAACGCCGTTTAAAGATATTCCCTCTCCTGGACACAAATTCACTGTCGATCCTCCACAGTCAGACGACCACTTCCCATAGGAATTATTCCTTCCAAAAGAACGAGACGCACTCTGTATCTTTCCAAAATGAACTGCTTTATTATTGCAAAACATTACAACTTTTATATCCACAGAGAGAAGCTTCTGACCCTCCTCTCATCATACACCTCTGACCAGACCCAATTTACATGAGCCAATTAACTACAGTGAATGGCTCAGACACATGCCCTTTCTGTCTCCCAATCCGCATTATCAAAAGGCTTCACACAATGAAAGGATCATTAGCATTACATAAGCAGACAGGTAACACCTCAGCATCTCTTCAATTAACCTGTCTGTCTGCTAGTTCCACAACCTATAATTACAGGCTTAACTCCCACAAGCCACAATAGACAATAGAATGTAATCACACACCATCACAGCAAGTATTACATACACAGCCCACACACAGTATATACCCACTATGTGCCCTGTGTATACCGTATTGGATATGGCTATCACAGATCATGGTGGGGTTCTCCTTCACCCTGTGCCCCAAGTAGGGACACAGGGTGGTTTACACATAAGAGGCATTGGGGAAGCTGAAGCAAGGGTATCTCATACTTTCTAAGAGACTCTGGGTTCCCCGGGCCCTCCCGTTACATCTCTCCTCTTTCGGCAGGAGACTAACACAGGAGGAGACCCCAGACGGGTTGACTCCGAAGGTAGTCCATAGTTCCATTCCCCTAATGCTGGTATCCACACAGTACTCCAAATAAATTGCTGCACACAGAGCATTACTTACCCAGCCAACCTCTGCCTCTCTCAGAAAACATACCCGCCGCTGGGGAGAGGCCTGGACTGGCCCTTCTCCCTGAGGTCCTTTCAGTTGCTGGAGAGAAGACAGGGTGACTGGGCTCAGTCTGTCATGCTGTTGGGGATCTGGGCCGACTGCCCAGCATCCCTGGAGTATACAAGTGGAAACTGAAGTCCCACCCACTTGTGGTAGGTGAAAATCCTACAGTGCTTGCAAAGCAAGGCTGACATCCTCCTGTCTCAGTGTCACACCATTTTCTGGGGTTGTGTCAGTGAGGACCGAAGTCCCATCCAGTACCACAGGAACTCCCTCTTCTGTTAGTTGAGAGCAGAGGCCCGCGGCACTCTGCTCTGTTGCCAGCTCCTGTGCTGGGTTGCTGTGAGTGGAGACCGCAGTCCCATCCACCGATATCCGCTCAAGTTGCAGTTGTGTGCAGAGGCCAGTAGCATTCTGCCCTGCTGCCAGTGATTCAGCTGGGGGTAAAAGCTTTACCACCTCAGCTTGTTGCTGGAGAGAGGGGCCAACTGCCCCGGCTCCCTGAAACTCCACAGTTGTTTCCGGTGCTGGGCAGAGGTTGCTAGCACTCTGCCCTGTTGCCAGCACTTCTGCTGGGGATTCCACACCATCTGCTCCGGCTAACTGTTGGAGAGGGAAAAGGGCTGCTTCTACCCCCTGCATCTCTGAAATCCACTGGGAAAGAGGAACCATCACCTTCTCACCTCGGGCCTCCAAAACTGCCACGGTGTAGAGCAGGGGTCTGCAGTACTCTGTCCTGCTGCCAGTACTTGAGCAGGCGATGCATAATCCATAACATCCTCTGAACAGTCCCTTAAGTCCATACCTTCTGTAATCTGTGGCTGGGGAGATGAGCCAATTGCCCTAGCTCCCTGGAACTCCATATCATCCACTTCGGCTTTAGGGATGGCAATCTTCATATTTTCCACTGCCGATTCTTCAGCCAGGATTTCAGAGTTGTCCACTGGTCTTTCCTGATAGTCCCAGGCAAAGGTAGCACCACCCTGCTGCTGAGCAGATTCTAGCAACTGTCTGTAGGTGATCTCTGATTGCCGTATTTCCGCCATTCTCCGCTCATGTTGCCGCTCTAGTCCTCTCTCTTGTCGCTCTCGTTCTCTTTCTTGTCGCTCTAGTTCTCTCTTTTGTTGCTCTAGTTCTCTCTTTTGTCGCTGTAGTTTTTTCTCTTGTCGCTCATCTTGCAGCTGGATGCCTCTAATGGCTTCCTGTATGGCGGTCTCTGATGGGTTAGCACCATATAATGCCAACTGCTCTCGAACTCGTTGCTGTAACAAGTCTTCAACTGACCGGGGTCCTGCATCACCATCCCTCTGATCCATCTCAGCTAGTTCACTGATCAGGGTGGCCTTGTTCTTTGACCCACTGGTCCCTCCACGGCTCTCAAGTAGGTCTTTCAACGTGGCTTTCCTGTAGGCTGCATAGCTGGTCATTCACTGTGGTGGTTTGGAGTGTCCCAGGAACTGGAGGGAAAATCCCACCGCTGCCAACCAATGTAACGACACCCCAAATATGAAAGGGGTTTAACGCCGTTTAAAGATATTCCCTCTCCTGGACACAAATTCACTGTCGATCCTCCACAGTCAGACGACCACTTCCCATAGGAATTAATCCTTCCAAAAGAACGAGACGCACTCTGTATCTTTCCAAAATGAACTGCTTTGTTATTGCAAAACATTACAACTTTTATATCCACAGAGAGAAGCTTCTGACCCTCCTCTCATCATACACCTCTGACCAGACCCAATTTACATGAGCCAATTAACTACAGTGAATGGCTCAGACACATGCCCTTTCTGTCTCCCAATCCGCATTATCAAAAGGCTTCACACAATGAAAGGATCATTAGCATTACATAAGCAGACAGGTAACACCTCAACATCTCTTCAATTAACCTGTCTGTCTGCTAGTTCCACAACCTATAATTACAGGCTTAACTCCCACAAGCCACAATAGACAATAGAATGTAATCACACACCATCAAAGCAAGTATTACATACACAGCCCACACACAGTATATACCCAATATGTGCCCTGTATATACCGTATTGGATATGGCTATCACAGATCATGGTGGGGTTCTCCTTCACCCTGTGCCCCAAGTAGGGACACAGGGTGGTTTACACATAAGAGGCATTGGGGAAGCTGAAGCAAGGGTATCTCATACTTTCTAAGAGACTCTGGGTTCCCCGGGCCCTCCCGTTACACTTATGATGACAAGCATAGTTGTTTAACTTCAGATAAACATAGAAAAGTGATGGCAGTAAAAAGACAGAGTAGTCCAACGAGTAAGGCAGACATTCACCCCCCCTTCACAGCAGGGGCAGGAAACAAAAGCACTCCGAGTCATAAACCAGAGGTAACTAGATGAACCCCAAAAGCAGTGGTGACAAATAGGCACATAAAAATCCATATTCAGCGATGCGGAGGGAGCGAATCAGCTTGACAGAGGCCTCACGAGGTGAGGTGAAGAACCAAACCATCTCACCAGCCTGGGATCCGGGAAGAGGACGCTGTAGCGGACTCGCCCTCAAATCCGCCTTCACCTAGGCAAAAGATTTCCACAACTTCTGCGTTTCAATGGAGTAATTTGGGAAGATGAGCAGCTTACCATTTTGGTAGTGCAATTCCCCTTGCAGACGAGCAGCATGTAAAACCTCATCCTGATCCCGAAAATTGAGGGATCACAGGATAAAGATGTGTGGTGGAGATCCAGACGGCCCAGGTTTAGTTGGTATGGGGTGCGCCCTCTCTACCATATAATATGGCGGAAACTGGGCCGCAGGCAATGGATTTCAGAGCATGTGAATAAATATATTGGTGCGCTGAGACCAACCCTGTTTTGGGCCACAAATAAATAAATGTGTAATAACACAATAAATCCACTAATAAAGTGCTATACGTAAAGTGATACTGTGCTAATTAATGCAAAAAATAAAGTGCAAACTGAATCCTGAATGGATGTTGCTCCGTGCATAAATGAAATAGCAGCAATAGGCTTACATACAGTGCAAAGGTAGCAATAAGCCATACTCACAAACATCAATAGGCAATAATGGCAAACAAATACAAAAAAAAGTTAATGAAAGTCTACTTATGGTGCTGATTGTAATTCCAAAGACTTCCACCGGAGGCACTAATCCGTCGTGCAGGAATAATGGTGCTAGTTAGTTGTTAATCCATATGTGGAGTAAACACATTGAAACAAAAGAGGACAATCATAGTGCAGCATATTAAGAAATATTGATCCAAGCAGACAAAGCTAGCATATCACTCACATGTGACCATTAGACAAATGCGCATAGCACAGCTCAGCAGAGAGATCTCCTCATTCAGTGTCTGTGTATGACAGGCTACTGCTGACAGCTTCACTAGGTTCCTCCCTATGCGTTACATCAGAGTCACCTGACTTACTTATACAGATTTCAGAGCAGGTCCTCCACAAAAACCGCAGGGTTGTCCCCCTCCTTCTATTTTCTGCGTCCTCCGCTTTGTACTCCAACGCTCAAACTTTCGGTTAGAGTAAGCAGAGAGCTGTGTTGTACATCAGCTATGCCTTGCTGTGCAGCACTCAAACCCTCCGCCAGGTCTGTCTGGGAGGCCATGCTTGCGACTTTCCTGACGTGGGGCTGCATGTGGCCATCAGAGACCGGGGGGCGGGGATCTTCCGCTATCGGCGGGAACCGGAGCCTCCACCCCTTCCATCGTTAGGGCCAGATGATCGGCGGCGCATGGAGCCGCAGAAGACAGCCTCCTGGATCGTGACAGGCACAGGGACTGGGTAGACTGTGAGTCATCCCCGCAGAGCTCCGGCAGAAGCTGCCGCTCAGCATGCCATCTTGGACCACCCCACCTAACATTACCTAAAGGGCTCCTTTACACTTGCTTTTGCTTCAACACACAATAAAGCGCCTACCGCTTCAACATGCTTTATGATATGTTTTTGATGCTTAGGTGGTGCTTCGATGAAGCTTTGGTGATGCTTTTTTTAAGCTTTGTTGAAGCTTGAAAGATGCCCTGCATGTGTGTGGATATCTCATACCTGGAATTTCTCCAAAACAAAGCGAAGCTAAAGCTGAATTAAAGCCTCTCAAAAACTGCAGGTGCTTCAAGTGAACTTTGTCATAGAGTTCTATGGAGGCTTTGAAGATTCTTTAAAGCACCACTAAAGCGACATGGGATATCATTTTTGAAGCAAAGTCGAAGCAAAGCAAAGCTAACGCAAGGACTGTAAGCTAATCATTTTGTTTTGACTGGCATTCAGAGAGCTTTAACAAAGCGTGTCTGAAGCCATATTTTGAAGCAAGTGTAAACTACCTCCTCTTAGTGTATTTTTTACTGAAAGGTTGTGTTATAGTGTAAAAAAAATAAAAAATGTTTTTTAAAAATTGTGCAAAAAATTCTATAGCAGCGAACGGGTTAAAAGAAAAGTATGGGATTTGGATGCAGCATCGGTCCAATGATGCATCTGTCCCTCTCTGCCTCTAAGACTGAGATCTCGGGCCGATCAAACACCGCTGATAGTTCAGCTCTTGGTCTTCAGCTGTCAAGAGACAGTTAGCTACCTGTATCTTGACAACGTTGTCAAATTTTTAACTAATGTGGTGGAGGTGCAATTTTATCTAATTGTTGAATTTGATTTTTTCAATTACCAGTTGTTTCTCTTTGAAGATTCACTTTGGATTCTTATCCACATTCTATATATGCTGCTTTTTGATCTAAAGAGACACACCTCATGGCTATTTACTAATAAGGTGATGGTGTTTTGCTGCTGAATTGAGGAATTACAGTTGAATATTCCTCTTCAGCTTTTTCACACTATTTTGCTGTAGCTCCTTTGACTGTTTTTATTGTTATTTTCTATGCTAAGAGACAGTGACAGAGTCACCAGCTCTCTGCTCTGCCCCTCCAGCGCTCACTGGAGTGTGGGGCTGTGGAGGGGGAAGTATCGTCTGGCTCAAGTTTTCAGCGGCTTGCTGAGAAGATAAGCTAGCTGCTAGTCCAGATATCTGGTTGGATCCTGACCGTATGGTCAGGAACTTTTCAGAGCCTGGACCAGCTCTGATGCTTTAGCACGCTGTCAGCTGAAAACAGGTAACAGGAGCGCCCAACGATGATCCATAGAGCACGCTTGTGATCCATAGGAGAAGTACAGCCTAAAAAGCTTTGGCTATATTTCTCCTTTAAAGTAACAGTATTTCTTACCGGGGATACTGTTCAGGCTTCTACACCCCCGTTCAGAGGGCCTTCATTTTGTTGATTGCCAAATCCAAATATCTCTTTATTTTCCTAATACAGTTGGAATAAAGGATGTGGATGCACTAGTAATGTTAGTTGTTTCTTTCCTCTCTTTTTCTTTAGCTAATATTTGTGGAAGGAGCAAACATGGCACACGCTACCTGCAGACATGGCGAATGACCAGAATCTGTACAGACACAAGGAGAAAGAGTGTGAATCACACACAAGTCTGACTCCATATTCAAGCTGAGGTTTAATCTGCTTTTATTTATTTATTTTTCTGGTTGCCCCCTCTTCCACATGCTAATTAAATCAGGGAGAGAGGGACAGGGGCTTTACGTCACTTTGAGGGAATTCTGCTTTAAGATCCAGAGTTTCTTTGCACCTCTATGCCTCTACAAGTGAAATAATTGGAACCCAATGAAAGAAAGGGGCAGGCCAGGGACATTCAGGATGGGGAGGAAAGAGCTAGATCATGCTGGATGTCTTCCAGCCAGGAGATGACTTGCTGCAACTTCTAATGCTCATTGAGAGTAGCTCATTTTTTTTGTTTTAGCTCTACTTTAATGGGGTTATTCTCTTCTTATGCCATGCTCTGGAAGTCAGGATATTTTAAGAAATGATGATGGTTCTGTGAGAGACACCTACACTCTTTCAGCTTATGGAGCCAGAATTCACCTTTGGCTGATCTAATGCCATTTATATATACAGTATCTCACAAAAGTGAGTACACCCCTCACAATTTTGTAAACATTTTATTATATCTTTTCATGTGACAACACTGAAGAAATGACAATTTGCTACAATGTAAAGTGGTGAGAGTACAGCTTGTATAACAGTGTAAATTTGCTGTCCCCTCAAAATACCATATGTTTCCCTTAATAAAATGCACCTGACCATAAGACGCACCTAGGTTTTAGAGGAGGAAAAAGGAAAAAAAACTATTCTGAACCAAATGGTGTACTAAAATATTTTACAGTGCCCATGAAATGCAGCCTGACTAGTGACAAAGAAATGCAGCCTTACCATTGCCATAAATGCAGACTGACCATTTCCATAAATGCAGACTGACCATTTCCATAAATGCAGACTGACCATTGCCATAAATGCAGACTGACCATTGCCATAAATGCAGACTGACCATTTCCATAAATGCAGACTGACCATTGCCATAAATGCAGACTGACCATTGGCAAAAATGCAGACTGACCATTGCCATAAATGCAGACTGACCATTGGCAAAAATGCAGACTGACCATTGCCAAAAACGCAGCCTTACCTGATGTTATCCCATCCGCATGACCATTGCCATAAACGCAGACTGACCATTTCCATAAATGCAGTGACCATTGCCATAAATGCAGACTGACCATTGCCATAAACGCAGACTGACCATTGCCATAAACGCAGAGTGACCATTGCCATAAACGCAGACTGACCATTGCTATAAATGCAGACTGACCATTGCCATAATTGCAGACTGACCATTGCCATAAATGCAGCTTTACCTGATGTTATACCATCCGCATGACAGAAGACAGAGCAGCCCGAGCGGCAGGAGGCAATGCGAGCGGTGGCAGGGGGCTGTGCCAGCAGCGACAGTGGGGGCTTGGCGGTGCATATATTCGCACCATAAGACGCAGAGACATTTTCCCCCATATTTTTGGGGGAAAAAAGGTGCGTCTTATGGTGTGTAAAAAACAGTAACTCAACAGCCATTAATGTCTAAACTGCTGGCAAGAAAAGTGAGTACACCCCTAAGTGAAAATGTCAAAATTGGGCCCAATTAGCCATTTTCCCTTCCTGGTGTCATGTGACTCGTTAATGTTACCAGGTCTCAGGTGTGAATGGGGAGCAGGTGTGTTAAATTTTGTGTTATCGCTCTCACTCTCTCATACTGTCACTAGAAGTTAAACATGGCACCTCATGGCAAAGAACTCTCTCAAAGAACTCTCTGAGGATCTGAAAAAAAGAATTGTTGCTTTGTACATAAAGATGGCCTAGGCTATAAGAAGGTTGCCAAGACCCTGAAACTGAGCTGCAGCACAGTGGCCAAGACCATACAGCGGTTTAACAGTTCCGCCATGGTCGACCAAAAAAGTTGAGTGCACGTGCTAAGCATCATATCTATAGGTTGTCTTTGGGAAATAGACGTAAGAATGCTGCCAGCGTTACTGTGCTGCAGAGGTGGAAGGGGTGGGGGGTCAGCCTGTCAGTACTCAGACCATACGCCGCACACTGCATCAAATTGGTCTGCATGGCTGTCGTCCCAGAAGGAAGCTTCTTCTAAAGATGATGCACAAGAAAACCCACTGTTTGTGGAAGACAAGCAGACTAAGAACATGGATTACTGGAACCATGTCCTGTGGTCTGATGAGACCAAGAAAAACGTATTTGGTTTAGATGGTGTCAGGTGAGGAATAAAAAGACAACTTGCCTACAGTCAAGCATGGTGGTGGGAGTGCCATGGTCTGGGGCTGCATGAGTGCTGCCAACACTGGGGAGCTACAGTTCCTTGAGGGAACCATGAGCGCCAACATGTACTGTTACATACTGAAGCAGATCATGATCCCCTCCCTTCAGAGACTGGGCCCGCAGGGCAGTATTCCAGCATGATAACGACCCCAAACACATCTCCAAGACGACCACTGCCTTGCTAAAAAAGCTGAGAGTAAAGGTGATGGACTGGCCAAGCATATCTCCAGACCTAAACCCTATTGAGCATCTGTGGAGCATCCTCAAACGGAAGGTGGAGGAGCGCAAGGTCTCTAACATCCACCAGCTCTGTGATGTTGTCATGGAGAAGTGGAAGAGGACTCCAGTGGCAACCTGTGAAGCTCTGGGGAACTCCATGCCCAAGAGGGTTGGGCAGTAGCAAAGTGTAATTTCTTCAGTGTTGTCACATGGAAAGATATAATAAAATATTTATAAAAATGTGAGGGGTGTACTTACTTTCGTGAGATACTGTATGTATCATCATCACATATAAACAGATTCTTACTCTGGCTGGTGTATGTGGTAAGTGGGAACATACAAACAATATACTGCAGTGGGATTTGACTTTAATTACTGGTAAGACTAATGCTGACCATACACGTATAGATTTTAGTTTGAAAAGTTTATTTTTAACCACTTAACCCCCTTAGCCGTATTCCCGAGTCGGGCTCAGGGTGAGTTTTTCATACCAAGAGCAGTAACCCAGAGCCAGACTCTGGCTGCATCGCAGTATCCAGGGAGAGTTACTTACCTTGTTCCCTGGATCCTGCGATGTCTCCCCGCAGTGTGTGCGAGCCGTCTCCTCGCTCGATTCACACTGCCGAGCTCCGTTTCCTGCGACGTTGCGACGCACGGGGACGGAGTTCGGCGCCAAATTCAAAAAGTGGAAAAGACAGTATAGATACAGTATGCGGTAATATTACAATACTGTATCAAATAATTAAACTTCCCATTTGTCCCTAGTGGTCTGTCCTGCATGTACTTTTATATTATAAAAACTGTTCTTTCTGCCTAGAAACTGGAGATTGTTCATAGCAACCAAAAAGTGTCCCTTTATATCAAAAGTGATTTTAGACCAGCTAGAAAACAGCGATAATAAATTAGAATCACTCGCAGAATTGAGCAATAGCGATTTGTGGGGAAATTCGTCATCAAACACTAAATCTAATGACAGCGACAATTCTGCAACTGAGCAAATTTCAATGTTTTTGATTTGATTACATTATTGAATAATTTTTATTATAATTACATTAGTATTTATTATAATTATTTATAGTTATTTATTATATTATAATTTATGATTTTGTGTTTCAAACTTTATCATACCCGGGATGTCTACTAGACTCTTGTTTGGTCAGGTTTAAGTAAGTAATTACTAAGAATTGCAGGCCTACAATACATAACACCAAATTTCCATGCAAAATAATTGTACGGCTTTTGGTACAAAATTCCAGACAGAATCATACCGCCAGGGAGGTTAAGCACCACACCATTTGGCTGGCCAAAGACCAGGCCACTTTTTGCGATTCGGCACTGCGTCGCTTTAACTGACAATTGCGCGGTCGTGCGATGTGGCTCCCAAACAAAATTGACGTCCTTTTTTTTCCCACAAATAGAGCTTTCTTTTGGTGGTATTTGATCCCCTCTGCAGCATTTTTTTTTGTGCTATAAACAAAAATAGAGAGACAATTTTGAAAAAAATGCAATATTTTTTACTTTTTGCTATAATAAATATCCCCAAAAAAATATAAAAAAACATTTTTTTTCCTCAGTTTAGGCCGATACGTATTCTTCTACATATTTTTGGGGCAAAAAATCGCAATAAGCGTTTATTAATTGGTTTGCGCAAAAGTTATAGTGTCTACAAAATAGGGGATAGTTTCATGGCATTTTTATTAATATTTTTTTTTTTTTACTAGCAATGGCGGCGATCAGAGTTTTTTTATCATGACTGCGACATTATGGCGGACACATCGGACACCGTTTTGGGACCATTGTCATTTTTACAGCGATCAGTGCTATAAAAATGCACTGATTACTGTACAAATGACACTGGCAGTGAAGGGGTTAACCTGTAGGGGGCGCTGAAGGGGTTAAGTGTGTCCTAGGGAGTGATTCTAACTGTTAGGGTGTGTGGCTACGCGTGACACATCACTGACCGCTGTTCCCGATGAGAGGGAACAGACGGATCAGTGACATGTCACTAGGAAGAACGGGGAGATGTGTTTACACTGACATCTCCCCGTTCTTCAGCTCTGTGACCCGATCACGGTGCTAGCGAGCGCGCCGCCACGCGACCACAGAGCGGCAAATTAAAGAGGACGTATACGCCCATTTGCCCAGCCGTGCCATTCTGTCGCTCGTGCGGCGGCGGTCGGCAAGCGGTTAAGAAAGTTTGTTTGATTTTCTAATCGTTAGTGGGGTCAAATCGACGCTCATTTTCAACCACGGTCACAAGAAAATTCAAATTTTTCCTGACTACTCGGTTGAGACACAAAAGCTCCACAGATCCTTTGATCAAGTTAAAGTGGCGTTGCGGGCTCGTGACATCAGATACAGCATTCTATTCCCTGCTAAGCTGAGGGTCCAAGATGGAGAGACCGTTTGGTTTTTCACATCCCTCCGTGATGCTACCTCATGGCTGAAATCTTTACCTCCTGACCACTGATTTTACCCTGCCTCTCCTGTTCATTCACTATGAGTCCCCCAGATTGCTGGGCCTGTTGTTGCTTTTTTAGCTCAGTGGGGGATCTTTTGGATTGGTGAGGTTCTGGCCAATACCTTGGAAAGTTTGGTGAGCCAGCTGCATTTATGCACACAGTGTATCCCTGTTTGTTGCACCCTGTTCAACTATTGCTGTTGCCCACTGAACATTACTGGGTTCTTTACCTCAGGTTTTTACCATACGTGTTATAACCGGTTGGAATACTTGAAATGACAGATGGAACTGATCCTTAATCTGCCTTGATGATCTAATCACTTACAGTTGTGGTCATAAGTTTACTTACCCTGGCAGAATTTATGATTTCTTGGCCATTTTTCAGAGAATATGAATGATAACAAAAACTTTTCTTTCTCTCATGGTTAGTGTTTGGCTGAAGCCATTTATTATCAATCAACCGTGTTTACTCTTTTTAAATCATAATCACAACAGAAACTACCCAAATGACCCAGATCAATCGATTACATACCCCAGTTCTTAATACCCTGTATTGCCACCTTTAACAGCAATGACAGCTCAAAGTCTTTTGTGGATGAGGCTCTTTATCTTCTCAGATGGTAAAGCTGCCCATTCCTCTTGGCAAAAAGCCTCCAGTTCCTGGAAATTCTTGGGCTGTCTTGCATAAACTGCATGTTTGAGATCTCCCCAGAGTGGCTCAATGATATTGAGGTCAGGAGCCTGAGGTGGCCACTCCAGAACCTTCACTTTATTCTGCTGTAGCCAAAGACAGGTGAACTTGGCCTTGTGTTTTGGATCATTGTCATGTTGGAATGTAACCCAGAGGCGGCTCTAGACTTTGTGAGGCCTTAGGCAAAACTTTAGGCATGAGGCCCTCTCACGCCCATAATGGAAAAAATAAAGCAATAAAAATGTATATTACATTGCAATGTACAGTGTACAATGAACTGATGGCAATCCAGCAATCCACCCATGGCCAGTCCTTAAAGAGGAAGTAAACCCTCTTGGTAAAATAAAAATAAATCCTGCAAGACAAAGGCATAATGAGCTAGTATGCATGGCATACTAGCTCATTATGAATTACTTACCTGAGATCGAAGCCCCCGCAGTAGCCCTCGTTCGCCTCCTCCGACGCCGCCATCAATCCCGGAGTTCATTCCGGGTATCGCGGCTCCAGCGCTGTGACTGGCCGGAGCCGCGATGATGTCACTCCCACGCATGCGCGCTGGTGCAGCCAATAACGGCATGATCACCGTTAGAAACGGCACGCTCAGTGTGCCCGATGTCTACGGCGCATGCGTCATAGACGTCGGTGCCACTATTTCTGCAAATATCTCCTAAACCTTTTAGGTTTGGGAGATATTTGTTGCATCTACAGGAAAGCTTTAATCTAGGCTTACCTGTAGGTTAAAGTGGTTGTAATGGGTTTACAACCACTTTAAGGTTTCCAGCATGTTATTAAATCATATCACACTCAGTGCTCACCTAGACCATCCCTCCCTTTCCCGGGCTGTGCTGTGCTCTCCCATGGGTGTGTCTTGTCAGCAGATCGACATTTGTGAGCGGCACATAAAGATAGCATTACAGCTCGAGGTGGCAGCACCATCCTTCTTCCTAATGCTGGGCTCTCCCCTCAAGTGGCACAGCATGGGTTGTCAGCGCCTGGGGCAAGGCAAGTAAATTTGTGTCACCTAACACATGGACTTTTAGCTCCAGTCTGGTCACATTATCCCCTGTGTCAGTCAGCGGTGGCTGCAGGGGAGAGGAGAGAGCGCTTGACAGTGATTAGTAAAGCCTGGAGTGGTGAAATCAGCCACAGGTTCCCATGTCCCATCTGTTGTTGGCAGTTGTATGGTCACATATCCCTAAACTTTGGGTGATACATTTTGTAAATCTTGACCAGCCAGAGAGAGAGGGGGAGAGTGGGCAGAGGGAGGGGGAGAGGATAGAAAGGGGGGAGAGAATGGACAGAGGGAGGGGGGAGAGGATAGAGAGGGGGGGAGAGTGGACAGAGGGAGAGGATAGAGAGGGGTAGAGAGGATAAAGAAAGGGAGGGGGAGAGAATAG
The DNA here is from genome assembly GCA_029206835.1 of Rana muscosa. Taxonomy (NCBI): domain Eukaryota; kingdom Metazoa; phylum Chordata; class Amphibia; order Anura; family Ranidae; genus Rana; species Rana muscosa. Next base: position 257,669,805 of record CM055123.1, on the reverse strand, counting down.
AGAGAGGGAGGAGGAGAGGATAGAGGGATTGCATAAGATAGAGAGAGGGGGGAGAAGATAGAGGGAGTGGGGGAGGATAGAGGGATTGGAAAAGATAGAGGTAGGGGGTAGAGGATAGTGGGAGGGGGTAGAGGGTGGGGGGAGAGGGATTGGATAATATAGAGGGAGGGGGAGAGAGAACAGAGAGGATGTGGGGAGGGAGAGAAGAGGGGTGATGGAAATAATGGTGGAAGTGAAGTGGGGGGGGGGTGGCAGGGTTAGAGGGCAGAGGGATCTCATCTGGACTTGGAGTGGGACTGATACACCATGCTGTCACCTCCAGCTGCCTTCACACTAAGTGCTCCCCCATCATAGACATGCATGCTGAAAATTGTAGTCCCACAGACTCCCCTCTACAATGGGGCGCACGGCAATCCCACCCAGCCTCTGCCTCCATCACACACAGCCCTCTACTCACACCGAGCAATGTACTTCTTCCAGGGCTAATCCCGAGTCCTGCTATAGCTGCCCGCAGGTCCTGTCCTCTGTAGTAGTACTTCATGTGTGTGTCAGGCAGAAATTATGCCGTCTGGCAGGAAACTTTGAGAGAATTGGGCAGCTCGCTGCAGCGGGGAATAATTACAGAAACCATGTCCTGTATCTCTCCAGCAGCTGAAAGCCCTGCCCCTTCACCACTGCACCGATCCCCCTCCCTGTTCAGTGCAGGCAGTGCTGTCTGTAATGTCTCGACTCCTGCGGTTGGCTGGGGCATCAGACCTAAGGAAAGAGCGCGTGTCCACCGGCTGCCCACACTACGCCAGTGCTGTGCTCCCCTTCCTTCGGTAGGCCTGAGTGCGGGGCCTTAGGCGACCGCCTAATTTAAGAGCCGCCTCAGGGAATGTCCAAGTACGTCCCATGTGCAGCTTCCTAGCTGATGAATGCAAATGTTCCTCCAGTATTTTTTGATAGCATACTGCATTCATCTTGCCATCAATATTGACCAGATTTCCTGTGCCTTTCTAGCTGACACATCCCCAAAACATCAGTGATCCACATCCATGTTTCACAGTAGGAATGGTGTACCTTTCATAAGCCTTGTTGACTCCTCTCCAAATGTAGTGTTTATGGTTGTGGCCAAAAAGCTACATTTTGGTCTCATCACTCCAAATGACTGTGCCAGAAGGTTTGAGGCTTGTCTCTGTGCTGTTTGGCGTATTGTAAGCGGGAAAGTTTGTGGAATTTGCATAGTAATGGCTTTCTTCTGGCGACTCGACCATGCAGCCCATCTTTCTTCAAGTACCTCCTTATTGTGCATCTTGAAACAGCCACACCACATGTTTTCAGAGAGTCCTGTATTTCACCTGAAGTTATTTGTGGGGTTTTCTTTGCATCCTGAACAATTTTCCTGGCAGTTGAGGCTGAAATTTTAGTTGGTCTACCTGACCGTGGTTTGGTTTCAACAGAACCCCTCATTTTCCACTTCTTGATTAGAGTTTGAACACTGATTGTCATTCCCAATTCATTGGATATCTTTTTATATCCCTTTCCTGTTTTATACAGTTAAACTACCTTTTACTGCAGATGCTTTGACAATTCTTTTGCTTTACCCATAACTCTGAATCCTGAAATGTCATTGCAGCACTGGATGAAAGATGCAAGGGTCTGTCAGGAGTCCAGAAACTCACTGACCTTTTATACACACACACACTAATTACAAGCAAACAGATCAAATGTCAGGATGGTTACCTTTAATAGCCATTCAAACTCCTTTGTGTCAACTTGTGTGCATGTTATCAGGCCAAAATCACCAGGGTATGTAAACTTTTGATCAGGGTCATTTGGGTAGTTTCTATTGTGATTATGATTTAAAAAGAGTAAACAGTTGATTTATAATAACTGGCTTCAGCCAAACACTAACCATGAGTGAAAGAAAATCTTTTGTGTTATTCATATTCTCTGAAAAATGGCCAAGAAATCATAAATTCTGCCAGGGTATGCAAACTTATGAGCACAACTATGTTCTTAATGGATCTCCCTTTACTCTCCTACAACATGCACAAGATTCCTTCTAAGTGGATCTATGTGTGACTCTTTGGTTTTTGATTTTTCTGTGTTTTACTTTTTTTTCTATGGTTTTAACTGTGTAACTAAGAATGTGCTCCTGGGATTGCCCAGGAGACTGCAAATCTGTGTATTTCACTAGCAACTCTGTTGCCCTTACTAGAGGGTCTTCGCTCTCCTAGCTGCTCAAGAGCTCACACCCTCTAGAGTTTTGTTACAGTTGGGGGTTAGGGAATAATATGCAATTCTTGTGTTTACAGGGAATGTGGGGTGGGGGGTTTCACTTTCTGCTGTTGCAGATATTGTGGGGAATTAATCTATTTTTTGCTGTGACTTTTCTCCGCCGGGGACCTGTTACCTCCCAAGTTTTTTTGTTTCCTGACATGGTGTTTTTCCTTATATTATGTTTCCACTCAAAGTATGGGGCAGTGGGAGCATGCTGGGCCGATTTTGTGTCCCCCGGGTCTGATCTTCTAAAGACATATAATCATATTCATTGTCTTTTTATCTCCATTATATACAAACGTCTTGAATATGTTTAACCTCTTGAAATGTCCGGGGCATGAATTTCACTGTCAAGAGATCCCTTGTGTTCAACTTTTTATAGAAGGCTACCCCACCTATATGCATTCTGTGAGACTCACCTGGTTGTTTTCAAGATTTTTGGTCTCCAAAAGGCATGGGTGGGGATGCACTACCATTCCACATACTCCAATTATGCTAGAGGAATCAGTATACTAGTCCGTGAACCTCTCCTGTTTCAAATATTGGATGTGCGAATGGACCCTGGGGTCAGATATGTTCTCTTGCATATGACAAACGTTTTGTTCTAGTGGGTCTATACTTTATGATATAATGCAATTGGTGTTGGGTTATACCTCCAAAGTTTTCCTTTTTGGTGATTTCAATATGGTACCTTCACAGGATCTGGACAGATTTCACCCCACAGCTCGTTCATCGTCAGACCTCCAGCAGTGGGCATCTACATTTTCATTAACAGATGTTTGGAGGCACTTCCATCACCATGGTAAAGAATATACCTGCCACTCAACCTCCTATAGAACCCTGTCCCGTATTGATTTGGTTTATGCCTCCTCCATGGCATTACGTTGGACAAGCGAGGCTCAGCTTTTACCAAGAGGGATCTCTGATCATGCCCACTTTAGTCTCACTATTTCTCTATCCAAACTCCTGAGTCTGTGGCTGTGGCATCTCTCCAGGGCGCTTGTTACTAGGATTCAGGAACCACTGCTGGATGCTATATGTAACTATTGTATCCTTAATAGGGACTCAGCTGAGGTTAATGTAATGTGGGATGCCTTTAAATCATGGGTCAGAGGAGAGTATATCTCCCATATCTCTTCCCTGCAGAGGGAGGCTTCTCTCTCCTTGGAGGCTCTGGAGGAGGGGGTCAGGAGGTATGAGGCATCACTCAGCCTGGCAGAGAGCTCTGAGGGAGCTATCCTTATATACCATAGAACCAAGCAAACTGAGAAATCTATGTTACACTCTGCAGAAAGAATATTTGAGTTTGTGTACAAAATGGGACAGCTTTTGGCCTGGTTGGGAAAGGGTCAGGTAGCCTTCACTCATATTGCCAGTATCCGGGATGTGCAGGGATCACTGATATCCTCCCCTGAGGATATTAACTCTAGGTTCTCAAAATTCTTTCAGGAGATATACACCTCCAGGGCGTATTTTCCTCTTCAGACCTGGGAGATTTTTTGGGAAATGTCTCCTTTCCTGAATTGTCGGATTCTCATAAAAGTCAGCTGGAATCAGACATTACCCTTGAGGAAGCTCAGGCTACTATTGGGGGGTTACAAGGTGGTACGACTCCAGGTGCAAATGGGTTGCCAAATTAGAATATCTACCTGAGTCCATGGACTCATTATTTTGGTGCCCAAGCCTTGTAAGGACCCACAGGAGAGCGCCTCCTATAGGCCTATCTCATTGTTGAATGTGGATGCTAAGATACTTGCAAAAGTTTTGGCCTCCCGTTTATCCACTTTTATCTTTACGCTGATTCAAGTTGATCAGACTGGGTTCATTCCAGGCAAGGGCACAGACATATATATTAGACGCCTTTTCTTAAATGTATCCCTGACCCACGACCACGCCGGTACCCGAGTTAGTGGCATCCCTAGATGCCGAAAAGGCGCTTAACTCTGCGGAGTGGCTATATCTCTGGGAGGTCCTTTGGCAATTTGGATTTGGCCCTAACTTTTTGCGTTGGATTCAAATGCTCTATCGGGCTCCTAGGGCAAGGGTATGTACCAACAACTGGATTTCTGATCCCGTTTGACTCTATAGGGGCACTCACCAAGGATGTTCCTTGTCACCCAGTCTGTTAGCCCTGGCCCTGGAACCTCTGGCAATTTAAGTCCCCGGCGGTTCGGGGGTTGCGGATTGGGAGATTAGAGGAAAAACTGTCTCTCTATGCGGACGACGCCCTACTTCCTTCAAGATTTTTGTCAAATTTAGCGCATTTTCAGGTATTCGCATCAATTGGTCCAAATGTGTCCTTTTCCCTTTAGATGACCAAGCATCTGCTCTTGCAAGACCCACACCATTGCAGTGGGTGACTGAGTTCAGATATTTGGGGGTTCAGGTAACTAGGGATGTTTCCCACTACTTTACCCATAATATACTCCCTCTGCTTTCTCTCCTTAAAGAAAGATGCTTTTCGTGGGCCGGGATCCGTTGAATCTTCTGGGTCACATTAATATCAATAAAATTATGCTCCTGACTAAATTCAGTTATCTATTCAGGAACTGCCCAGTATGGATCCCGGCCTCTTTCTTTCAGAATGTGGACCGTTGTGTTGACTCCTTTGTTTGGAACGGCACCCTCCCCCAATTAGCTAAATCCACACTTCCCCTTCCGGTGCAAATAAGGGGACTGGCCCTACCCAACTTCCAGGTGTATTACTGGGTAGCGATGTTGGTTACGGCATACTGGTGATTTGAGGGCTTGCGCTCTAATGCCGCGGTATGTGTGGAGGCTGCCTAGTTGTGTTCTCTATTGGACCTCCAAAATCTAGTTTACAGGGGTACCAGGGCCTATGCTGTAGTTCCGGGTCCAACTAAAGCAACGGCCAGACATCTGTTCTTCCAGGCGGAGCGATGGTCTCCTGGCCAACCTCTCTGGAATCCTAAACTGGCTCACTTTCCATTGATTCATGATTCCCAGGTGTGGGCGCTCAACTCCGCCATGCTGCCAGGCCCCAGTTCCCAAACCCTCCACTCTTCCAATTAGACCTTGTTGAAGAATTGCTGTCTCAGAGTTACATAGTTAGTCAGGTTGAAAAAAGACACAAGTCCATCCAGTTCAACCATAAAAAAAAAATAATAATAATAATATCATACAATCCCATTTACCCAATTCTATATCCACAGTTGATCCAGAGGAAGGCAAAAAACCCCAGCAAAGCACAATCTAATTTGCTACAGCAGGGGAAAAAATTCCTTCCTGGTCCCCCGAGAGGCAATGTGTTATTCCCCGGATCAACTTTACCTATAAATGTTAGTACCCAGTTATATTATGTACATTTAGGAAAGAATCCAGGCCTTTCTTAAAGCAATCTACTGAGCTGGCCAGAACCACCTCTGCAGGGAGTCTATTCCACATTTTCACAGCTCTTACTGTGAAGAAACCTTTCCGTATTTGGAGGTGAAATCTCTTTTCCTCTAGACGTGAAGAGTGCCCCCTTGTCCTTTGTGTTGACCGTAAAGTGAATAACTCAACACCTAGTTCACTATGTGGACCCCTTATGTATTTATACATGTTGATCATATCCCCCCTTAATCTCCTCTTTTCAAGAGTGAATAAATTCAGTTCCTCTAATTTTTCCTCATAGCTGAGCTCCTCCATGCCTCTTATCAGTTTTGTTGCCCTTCTCTGCACTTTCTCCAGTTCCCCGATATCCTTTTTGAGAACTGGGGCCCAAAACTGAACTGCATATTCCAGATGAGGTCTTACTAATGATTTGTACAGGGGCAAAATTATATCTCTCTCTCTGGAGTCCATATCTCTCTTAATACAAGAAAGGACTTGCTTTGGAAACCGCAGCTTGGCATTGTATGCCATTATTGAGCTTATGACCTACCAAAACCCCCAGATGCTTCTCCACTATGGATCCCCCCAGTTTTACTCCCCCTAGTATGTATGATGCATACATATTCTTAGCCCCCAAGTGCATAACTTTACATTTATCAACATTAAACCTCATCTGCCAAATAGTCGCCCAATTAGACAGAGCATTGAGGTTGGCTTGTAAATTGGAGACATCCTATAAGGACGTTATAACCACTGCATCGCTTCGTGTCATCTGCAAAGACAGAAATGTTACTTTTGATCAAAGACCCAATATAATTTATAAAGATATTAAAAAGTAAGGGTCCCAACACTGAACCTTGGGGTACACCACTGATAACTTTAGACCATTCAGAGTAAGAATCATTAACCACTACTCTCTGAATTCTGTCTTTTAGACAGTTCTTTTAGACAGTTTTCTATCCATTTACAAACTGATATTTCCAATCCTGTAGACTTTACCTTACACATTAGCCGTGTGTGGGGAACTGTATCGAACGCTTTTGCAAAATTCAAGTACACCACGTCCACCGTCACCCCTCTGTCCAAGTTTTTTCTTACCTCTTCATAAAAAGAAATCAGGTTTGTCTGACAACTTCTGTCTTTCATGAATCCATGCTGTCTGTTGCTTAAAATATTTTTTTTCCAGCAAGAACTCATCTATGTGGTCTTTTATTAATCTCTCCAGTATCTTCCCAACTATAGAAGTTAAACTAACAGGTCTATAGTTACTTGGTAAAGACTTTGTTCCCTTTATAAATATAGGCACCACATTGGCCCTGTGCCAATCCAGTGGTACTATTCCTTTCATTAATGAGTCCCTAAAAATTATATACAAAGTGGTCTTGAGAAGCCTCTCTCTATTTTATATAGTACCCTGCTAGCTATTGACTCTCCAAAAATAGACAAACTGTGGGATTTATGGAAACAGGATATTCCCTTATTGGACAAGGAGGATTGGGAGGACTGTCTGGAACAATGCATTAAACTGGTAATCTCATCTAGGGATAAATTAATACAAATAAAATTTCTACATCGTGTTTACTTCACCCCAGTGAGACTCCACAGAATAGATCTGAATAGGGATCCCTACTGTCATCGTTATCTGACACAACTGGGTACTTATCTTCACATGTTCTGGGAGTGTCCCAAAATTGTTACCTTCTGGTCCAATGTGTCTAAGCAGTGAAAAAGTCTCACAAAGGAGAAGTTTTGGGGTGTAATTCTAAGTATGCCTATGCTGTGTGTGAGAAATAACATCTTCGTAAAAATTATGAGTTTGTGAAATAAAAACAAATTTTATTTATTTTCCTCATTACCCAAAAATTTGTGGCCAAAAATACAACTTCAAAAGCTCACCATGCTTCTTACTAAATACCTTGGGGTATCAACTTTCCAGAAATGGGTAATTTGGGGTCTTCTTTGTACTATCCTGGCATTTTACATTTTCACATTTATATTTTCACACTTATACTGTATATACCATGGTTTGTAGGCTCTGTAACTTTATTTTCAAATATTTTATTTCTACCACCAAGGGCGAGTCCAGATTCTCATAACAATCATATATAAACAGTTACATGGCTCTGTAACTTTCACACAGGCTAAATAAAATATACTTTTTTTTTGTAGCAGAAAGTGTTTGGTCCTAAATTTATGAAGAAAGATTATTTATTTGGAAAGATATATAGCAGAAACGAAAAGTGTATTTTCCATTATATAGTAAATGGTGATGGTGATTAAAAACCACCAAAGTAAAGCTCCATCTGTCTCTAATATTATATAAAATTAATTTGGGCACAGTATTGTATCATTGGGTAATTGTTATTCAAAGTATTGCAGTGTTGATCTGAAAAATGGCCTGGACAGGAAGACATGTTGGTCTTCAAGTGGTTAAAGCTGGGTTTTTTTTTAAAATCCCCTGTAATAGTGAGAGTCCCTGTCCCTATGGAAATGGAGCAAAAATTTGTCACAGAGTCTGCATGTCGGGGTGCTGCAGAGCTACAGAGTGTAGATTTGAAAAGGAGAGGACTGCTCTGGCAGCTTACTTCGGATCTTGCTCGTTCCGGATGGGACTCTGTAGTTTGGAGATCCCTAAGAGTTTTGGGTGGGACAGGATCTCCAACCCTGTGTCCGGGCCTTGTGGATAGCCAGCACGTTGTGTGCCCAGTTGCACACAGCCCATATAACAAGGGACTGGTGAGAGCAGTGAGTGGAGGGAGGTGGAGTGTGAGCAGCTTGCTACTGCTGTATGAAGACAGGCCTGTGTCTGGAAAGCTGTCTGCCCTGTGGGAGACTGCAGCCCGTGTTAGGGGGATTCTTTGCCCAGGGACTAGGAAAGGCTGGCCAGCCTTGACAGTCAGGAAGAAGACTACAGAAGCCAGTGAGTCCAGGGGGCTGGAAAGAATCAGATCTGCTGAGAGCAAGCAGAGGAACTGCTGACAAGAGAACCAGGTGGCCGACCACCGCACGAACATTTACGTTGGCAGAATGGCACGGACAGGCAAATGGGCGTATATATACGTCCCCTTTAATTTGCCACTGTGTGGTCGCGCACGTGCCGCCGGCTCGCTCGCGACCCTGCCGCAAACTCCATGACCGCGTGACCCGTAGACGCGATGACTGCCGGTGTCCTGCGATCATGTCACAGAGCTGAAGAACGGGGAGATGTTAGTGTAAACACAACATCTCCCCGTTCTGCCTAGTGACATGTCACTGATTGTCTGTTCCCTCTCATCGGGAACAGCGATCAGTGACGTGTCATCTTGGCAAGCCACGCCCCCTAACAGTTAGAAGCACTCCCTAGGTAACACTTAACCCCTTCAGCGCCCCCTACATGTTAACTGCTAGTGTCATTTTTATAGCACTGATCGCTGTAAAAATGACAATGGTCCCAAAATGGTGTCAAAAGTGTCCCAATTGTCAGTTAAAGCCACGCAGTGCCGAATCGAGAAAAAGTGGCCTAGTCTTTGGCCAGCAAAATGGTCCGGGGTTTAAGTGGTGAAACCCCTGCATGGGAATCCTGAATGGACTTTGTGTTTTGTTTTGGCGTTTAATAAATATGGGCCACCAGACCCTTAACTATAAAAGCCTGTCTGACGTGGACTCACTGCACAATCCACTTGAGCTAAACACCCCAATATCTACCCCCCCCCCATTATTTCGTTTTTTTTTTTTTTTACCATTTGATCCTGTTATTTTTTATCTTCTTTTAATAGATGAAGCTGTGCAGCAGAAGTGGCTGTTAAAGCGGAGTTCCGCCCCCCCCCCCCCAAGCAAAAAATTTAAAGTCAGCAGCTACACATACTGTAGCTGCTGACTTTTAATATTAGGACACCTACCCGTCCTGGAATTCATCGATATTGGCACCCCAGCTGATGTTTCCATCGGCTCTTGGGTGCTGCAGGGAAACCGGCAGTGAAGCCTTTCCCTACTGCGCATGTGCGCTGTGCTTTCTGAATGGCCCTATGGCAGGGGAAGGAGGCCAAACTTCTGAATGAACTCGCTGTGGTGAGATCTCTCTGAAGTGGGGATGATACCTGTGAGGTACCCGCTCCCCCCCCCCCCGCCCCGAAAGGTGCCAAATGCGGCATCGGAGGGGGCGACGAGGCAGATAAGCGAAGCTTCCACTTTTGGATGGAACTCCGCTTTAAAGGGTTGAGAACAATCCCCGGAATTGTTGGCATAGCCTGTCAGAAGTAAAACATGTAGATATCATAGGGAAGAGAGAACAGCCAGAAATCACATTATGTTGTTTGGACTGAGGCTAGTACTTTAATTGTATATAACCACTTCAACTGTATATACAGCAAAAAAAAGCTCTATCATAGCACCAATCTAAAATTTTGGCTGGCTGACCAGGGAGGTATCACACCCCAGGTTTGTTTATATTGTCACTGGTGACCCCCTTCTGGAAATAACAGTCTTCTGGCTGTCATATCAGTCCTTTCAAGATTATCATCATTGTACCAGAATAAGTACACAGATGAAGAATTAATATTTCTCAACACCAGAGGATCAGCATGAAAGCTAAGTAACCATCAGTGTTAGGACATCAGCGATGGTATTTCACTCCATACAGATTTCCGTTAATTTCTCATGTAATTAGAAGTTATTTTAATTCAGAATGCAATTAGACCAAAGGCAATATTGGGCTCATCCACATAATAGTTATGTTGCATTTAGAAGCTGAAAATAGGGAAATTGCAAACAGAAGAGCAGACTTTGGCTCAGAAGATTCTGGTTCATGTTATTAAATGAACAATTTCAAGAAAAGACGATTAAATGATATTTACGAGTATACAAATTCTGTGTTTCATCAATCTACATTGTGCCAACCCAAAAGAGTAACCGTGCTTCAGATTATCTGATTGTAAATATTATAGTGCCGAGTGAAATACATTTGGCATATCTAAAAAAATACCTCTAAAAACATTATACATTGTGTGATGAGTAAAAGATGATCACAGGTGATTGAAGAAATATGAGCAGCTGGTGACATCTAGTGGCCAATTTTAATTACAACACATATATAACATAATGCAAGCTCACATAAGGCATTGTATTTTTTTTTAGATATATTTTATTAAATATATCTTATTACATTTATTTATTGTTTGTGCGCTGTTCATTTATTTCTGTCTTGATAACGGGAAGACACAGGAGCATGCTTTAATAAACATTTTTTTAAATGATATAAAATACCAATTTATGAACTTGAAAGATAAATGATAAATAATAAAGTGAACAAAATGTTTTCTGTTTCCACACTATGGAAGTCAGAGCTATAATAATAATAATTTGTATATGAGTGTTGTAGGATATTAGAGTGTAAGCTTCTCAGATACAGAGACTGATATCACTGGCTCAGTGTTCTCTGTACAGCACTACGGAATATGATATGTCAGAGCTATATAACTGTATAATACTAATAATAAAAATAAAAATGTGTGACTGTTGAGCATTAGAGTGTAAGCTCCTCTGGTACAGAGATTGATGTGACTGGCTCAGTGTTTTCTGTACTGCACTGGGGAATATGTCAGAGCTATATAAATGTACTGTATAATATTATTAAAGTATGACTAAAGACAAAACTTATATTTTAGTTTTTTGAAAAAGAACACCTGTAGATTTTTTAATGTTGTCTGTGCCCCCATTACGGACATTCCCCCTCTTTACCATTATCATTGAAAGTGAAAGTAAAATAAAATCCCAAATTTTGGGTTGTCCCCAGAAAAGTAATAGAGGGGAAATCTTCTATTTGAAATGCTAGTTCTGGTGACCTAGGCGTCCCCAAGGAATTCCCTTAATTTGCAGGGATTTCCTCTTACTTTGTTTGGTTATGGGACAGGAAGTGAAGGGAAAGCTCCACAATGAGACACAGATAGCGAAAAAATTATCTGACAGGGGTTATAACCCTCCCTTACTCTATCCCCAAAAAAACCCCAATAAAAACGTTTGGCTAAAGTTCTACTTTAACCACTTCAATACCGGCATTTTCATCACCTTCCTGCCCAGGCCAATTTTCAGCTTTTAGCGCTGTCACATTTTGAATGACAATTGTGCGGTCATGCGACGTTGTACCCAAATAAAATTTTGATCATTTTTTTCCCACAAATAAAGCTTTCTTTTGGTGGTATTTTATCACCACTGCGTTTTTAGTTTTTGCGCTATAAACAAAAAAATAGTGACAATTTTGAAAAAAACAAAAACACAATATTTTTTACTTTTTGCTATAATAAAAACCCAATTTAAAAAAAAAAACGATTTTTTTTTCCTCAGTTTAGGCCAATATATATTCTTCTACATATTTTTAGTAAAACAAAAATTGCAATAAGCGTATATTGATTGATTTGCACAAAAGTTATAGCATCTACAAAATAGGGGATAGATTTATAGCATTTTTATTATTTTTTACTACTAATGGCGGCGATCTGCGATTTTTATCGTGACTGACATTGCGGCGGACAGTTTTGACACTATTTTGGGACCATTCACATTTACACAGCTATCAGTGCAATAAAAATGCATTGAACACTGTGTAAATGTGACTGGCAGGGAAGGGGTTAACCACTAGGGGGCGATCAAGGGGTTAAATGTGTATCCTAGGGAGTGATTCTAACTGTGGGGGGAGGGGACTGATGAGCCGAGGAGACTGATCAGTGTTCCTATATACAAGGAACATACGATCAGTTCTCCTCTCCCCTGACAGGACGTGGATCTGTGTGTTTACACACACAGATCCACGTCCCTGCTCTGTAATGAGCAATCGCGGGTGCCCGGCGGCCGCCGGGCACATGCATCGGGAACACAGTGATGCGGCGCGCGCGCGCTTGCCACAATGCCGGGAAGACTAAAGCCCCGTATACACGATCGGTTTAACTGATGAAAACCGTCCGATGGATGGTTTTCATCAGACCAACCGATCGTGTATGGTACCCATCGGTCTTTTTTCCATCGGATGGAAAAAATAGAACTTGTTTTAAAATTTTCCGATGGATAAAAAACCGATGGGAATTTCCGATCGTCTATGGGCAAGTCCATCGGTTTAAAAACCCACGCATGCTCAGACTGAATTAGGAGACGGGAGCGCTCGTTCTTGTAAAACTAGCGTTCCTAATGGAGAGAGCACATTCGTCATTCTGCAAGTTATTGCTTCGTTTAATGCAGCGCATGTTTTTTTGCTTTCGAACGGTCTTTAAAATTTCATTTTGGCAGCAGAACTTTCTCCTGAGTTCTGACAAATGTATGTCTTTCTTTTTTCTAGTGATCTTAGGAATAATTATTAAAATTCTTCAAGGCCGACCTCCCAAATTACACCTTTTTTTTTTTGACTCTTAAAATTTGTTGTGCATTTTTTGGTGTGTCAATTTCTCAGAACAACATAATATTTAATTTTTGAAAAATCATGGAGGTTGGTGTCCCTTGTTCTTAATTACACATTGTATTTATGCAATCTTATTGCTACTTCTCAAAAAAACACATCAGGCATGTAGGTTGGCTGAAATCAAATTTCCCTTTATTTCGGAAAAAAACTAATCAAAAACCGAAGGGCAACTATTCCCAAATTAGCAGAGAATATAAAGTCATTAGATCCCAAATGCAGACCTGACTATGATGAATAATAAAATCAACAACAGCATGAAATCAGGAGCAGCAGCCAAAGACATACATCATCCCAAGCTGTGGTACTCCATCAACCTTCAATTTCTGGATGAGCAGCTCGAGGCCAGGGAATCACCTCCTGCTCTTCCTTGTAGCCTTCCTTCCACGCCTCTCTGCAGCGTTCTCTCCACGGCCCCGTCCACGCACCCTTGCAGGCTGGGCCACTGTGGGTGGTGATGTGGCAGGAGGAGGAGGAGAGGGATTGGGCTGATGTGAGATATGGGTGGCCTCAGTCAGCAGCCCCCTCGTCCCCATGTGTACGGCCATATAGATGAGATGCTCACAGAGGGCCCATTGTCCCGCCTCCATTCTGAGCAGCTTATCCGCCAGATAGGTGCTAAACCCCTCCGTAGGGTTGAGGGGGGCCCTCATAATGGCAGCAGCCTCCTGAATCATCTTTAGTGACTCCTCCTCCACTTGTGTCATCCGCCGTTGTTTTGGCGGTCTGACGTGGAGGGGAGCCACTTGGGAGACGGTGCTGCCACTAGGCCTGGGGACCTGCTGAGTCCCACTGGGCCCTGCCTCCTCCTGCCTGTCACACTCCTGACCCTCTTCCTCCTGGCTTGCCTCATCCTGTTTATAAAATAAAATGTAGATTTATATTATTTGAGGAATCAATCACACACAATTTTGATCTCATTACTGGTTTATTTTGGAGGGGGGGGGTGGGATCATTTATGGCTAAGCCAAACAGTTCAACTCCATATTACTTAGTGGACAATAATTAGCATCAAAAATACTATACCGGGCTGAAGATCTGGCTCTTCTAGCTCGAGAGGCTCCTCCTCCGCCTCTGCAGGGGTGGAGGGAAGGGTGGAAGGAACGCTGGAGGGAAGGGTGGAAGGAAGGGTTGAGGGAAGGCTGGAAATAGATTCCCTGGCCTCGATCTGGTCATCCAGGAATTGAAGATGTCTGTAGTACCACAGCTTGGGCTTTACTACATTGTCGGCTGCTGCTCCTGATCTCTTGGACTGGCGCACTTCCTTGAATTTTTTTTATAAGAATTGCGCAGGTTGTTGATTTTATTATTGATCATAGTGTAGTCTGCATCTGGGATCCATGGCTTCATATCCTCGGCCAATTTGGTAATTGTTGCCCGTCGTACATCACTTTTGTGATACGCAGGGTGTTTGAGCTCCCAAAGGTTGCGCTGTTCCTTATACTTTTCAATAAAAAAAACAAGCATCACCTCCGGCTCTCTTAGTTTATGCATCTATTAGGATCAGCAAGTACAAAAAAAAAAGGATCAGAATTGATTCTCCTCAACTTATCACAATATTGCCCTTTACAATCATGACCCATTAATATGCCACTGCAGGCCCGAGTTCCCTTCTTACCTTAGTTCACTTCGTGGGTTCACTTCCGGTCGTCCTTACGCCGCGCATCCCTAATAACTTCTTTCCCCTTTTTATACCCTGCGCATGCATGTAACTCCGCCCTCGTCGCCTGCCCATGACGGACTTTTTCTGCATTTCCCCGCCCCTTAACGATCGGCGCACTGTGTGAGACGGCGACATGTCGCAGACACAGGTGGCTTCTTTAGTTGAAATTACCGACGAGGAAAGCCCGGAGGCGGAAACGTCCCGATCCTGTAAAAAAAGATACAAGGCGACTAATATGTCTTTTTCTGAGATGGCGGAGATGGTGGACATTCTGCGGAGGAAGGATTACGACGGCAAGCATGGCCCATACGACACCCCTAATCTCCGGAAGTCACAAATTATGGATAAAGTGGCGAAGACTCTTTATAAAAAATATGGGGTCAGGAGATCCAAGGAACAACTCCGTAAAAGGTGGTCAGACCTGAAGCTCAGGGAGCCGGAGCAGTATAGGAAGCTTATAAAAAGCATAGAAAAAAGTAAGTATATTTTACTGTGTTCTTTCACATTGTAATATGTATTCTTCCATGTTTTGCACCATGTGCTTGGCTTGACTGGGTTCACGTTTTGAAATCTCATCTTTTAGGTTAAGTGGAGAGTCCACTTATTTGCCCAATGTTTTGACCAATAACTTGCTGCTCTTCCCCCAAACATGTTTGGCACATATCCACGTAAACTACATGTGGGCATGCCTCATTTTACTTCAACAATGTTTATCTACACATTGTTGGCTAGATGATGTGTTGTAAGGAAATTTAGAATGTGAATGAAAGAAGAAACTGTATTCTGGGTAAAGGAGATGACACTCCAGCAGTTGTGTACTCTTTTTTGTTCTTCAGCAAGAAACTATACTCTGGGCCACATGACCAAACTTCTTAACGGTGTCACACACAGGTGGTCCAGTGGATACCTTGGTGGTTATCCAAGTGTATTTGTGAATGTCCTCAAAAATAACATGTTGCTTTGTTGAGTTTGCAAGATCACATACTGTATGTTCATGTTGGAACTCAGGGCCAAATATCAATTGTACCCCACTTCAAAACATTGAGGATCCCTTCTCAGGCCTTAAAAAAGTCTGTGTGCTAAAGTATACATTTTGTTGTAAATTCCCATAGGGGAGAGGAGAGTGGGAGGACACCATGCTCATGAGACGAGGAACCCAACACCACAGAAAATCCCAGAAGCTCCCAAAGCAGACCAAGATCAGCAGGTTTAGGAAGCGGAGGTGGAGGAAGCGGAGGTGGAGGAAGGAGAGGTGGAGCTTATCAGCACAACAGGTCAGTGTCTGTCACCACAACTTCAAGGTAAATACAGATGTAGGACTGCCTAGTGTAAAACCTTTTTTTTTGTTTTAGGGACTGAACGTGGGGGTGTGTCAGGAAGTCCAAATCCGCCATTCTCGAGGGCCAGCGCCAAAATAATCATTCAGGAAATCATGGAATGCAGTAGCGAAATGGACATTATGAGAAAGAGAATGATTGTGATTGAGCAAAAATATAAAAACATGATAGATATTTTGGGGAGAATAGTGTGAACCCCCCCCCCTTTTTGTGTTTTTTGTTATGCGTCTGAAATTATCTCAGGGATTTCCAACATCCCAAATGTGAAGATGCACACACTGAAGACTCAACATGTGCTATCTGCCGTCACAGGATATCTATGTCCCTGTTTTGGGGGTGCAACCTCTTCCTCCCTCCTCAAGTAGGTGAGAGGAAGGGTTTACATCCCCAAAGCACGACCATTGATCCCCCATGATGGCAGATAGCACATGTTTACCCTAGCCATGGGATCTTGTTGAAGATACCCATTTGAGCCCCAAAAGAAAGTGTGTTTGTTAACATTTGGGATGGATCAGGGGTACCATCACCCCATCTCCATTTGGTATTTTTCACAGTGTTATTTTATTACTTTTTCAGACTAAAAAAAATGGCTTACGACCCATGCATGTTTCTGCAAAAAAAGCCGCACATAAAAAAAAAGGCTAGTATTTCTAAAAACCCCCAAAAAATGCGGTGCAAACAATAAAAACATTTGGGAAGTCTAAAAAAGGTGTGCCTTGTTCTTTCTATGCTCAAGAGCAGTTCTGAAGATGCAAAAACTGTGTTTTTCGCTCTGAGTTTTGAGGCTATTTACTAAGGACAATTACACTTGGCACTACTAGAACCTGGGAGACAGATAAACCCAAAATACAAGAATGACAACACAAGTTTGTAGGAATTCCATGTTTTTTTTTTTTTTTTTAAAGGTTTAATACTTGGTCAAATGTGGTCTGGCATTGCGATGGCCCCCCTACCCGTGAAGTACTCTACGTATTTCTGGCGTACTTCACGGGCACTTTGGGGGGCCAAGCCAGTACGGGCAGTGCTGAGGCTGGTCAGATTAATCAGTTCAGATGGACCGGCCTCAGGCCCAAACGATGATACATAATTGGTAGCAAATTTGCGTAGAAAATTGTGCAATATGCAGCAGCAGTAGACGATGTGGTTCAGTTTATAATCCGCCAAATGTATCGCTGTCTGGAACAGGCGGAACCGGCTGGCCATTATCCCGAAGGCATTCTCCACAACTCTCCGGGCTCTAGCCAGCCGGTAATTAAAAACCCTCCTCTCCGGGGTGAGGGTGCGTTGGGGAAACGGCCGCATCAGGTGTGGTCCTAGTCCAAAAGCCTCATCCGCAATGAAAACGAACGGGAGCCCTTCAACGTTCTCTGCATCTGGAGGCAGTGCAAGACCCCCAGCCTGCAGACGGTGAGCGAACTCCGTCTCCGCAAATGATCCGCCATCGGACATCCGGCCGTTCTTCCCCACGTCCACATACAGGAACTCGTACCGTGCCGACACCACCGCCATTAACACTATGCTATTAAAACCTTTATAGTTGAAATAGTATGACCCCGAACGGGGTGGCGGCACTATGTGGACGTGCTTCCCATCAATTGCCCTCCACAGTTGGGGAAATCCCACCGCTGGGCAAATTGGGAGGCCACAGTCAGCCATTCCTGTGGTGTGCTAGGGAACTGTGGAGTCAAACAAAAAGAAGACATTAGTACGGTTTATGGTTACAGTGCAAGCAGATTACACACAAAAAAACATTGTTGAGTAACATTATTATTTAAGGGAGTTTTTCCGAACAATAAACAAAGGCCCACTTAGCAGATGCCTCACCCCCGCTGAGTGGACATTCTAAAATAATCTAGGGGGGGGGCCTAAGGTGATTGTGGGGGATCCCAAAAAAGGCTCTACCACTTTGCTGAGCTTGATTGAGAACTACTAATTTTTTAACATCTTTAGGGGGGGGGGGGAAGGTTGTCAAACTACGAGGGCAATGACCCCCCAAAAATGAAAAGGAAAATAGAAGGCTAGCTGGGTTTGCGCCCACGATAGCATGCTGGAGAGGTTAGTGAAGGGAAATAGGCATGTAGGGCCCAAAAAGGGATTTACAGGTTAAAAAAGGCATGTGGAAAATGGGGACATTACCAGGATATTACAAACAGGCATATTTGTGTTAGGAGGAAAAAAAAAAAAAAAGAGAATAAAAAAAGATAATGTGAGGTTAAAGGAGCATAATTACCTTCATATAGTCCTTCTGCAGGACCTGAATGATGGCCGAACACGTCTCAGGGATAATGATCCCGAGAGCCTGGGGGGAGATGCCTGTTTAGAACTTGAGGTCCTGCAAGCTTCTCCTAGTCGCCAGGTATCTCAACGTGGCAATAAGCCTCTGCTCGGCAGTGATGGCCTGGCGCATCACAGTGTCCTGCCTCGTGATATAGGGGGACAGCAAATCCAACAGACGGTGAAATACGGGGTCCGTCATCTTGAGATAATTCCTGAAATCATCAGGGTTATTCTCATGGATTTCCCGCAGCAGAGGCATATGAGAGAATTGGTCCCGCTGGAGCAACCAATTCTTAGTCCATGAACTCCTCCTCACCCTGTTCACAGACTGAACTCGGGTTACAGTGCTAACTGCAACACCAAGCCCAAAGCCAGCACGAGCTCGAGAACGAGAACGCACTTCAAACATGGTTTTAAACCGGTCGGCTGGTCAGAACGCACTCAAACAGAACGCACCGTGGAACAGCAAGGCCTGAAAAGAACGATCTGAAAAACAGTAAACAAACGGCCAAGTCGGCACTGCAAGGCAGTAACGACCTGACTGCACGCACTGAATCACAAATACAAACCCACAAGCACAAACTGAACAACAGGAAACGATCTGCAAAGCACGGAGACTGAAAAGCGCGAATCGGCTCTCACCAAACTTTTACTAACACGCGGTAACACAAAATCAGCAAAAGCAGCCCAAGGGGTGGCGCCATTAGATTTGTTCGGCCCTTTTATAGCGCGTCGTACGTTTTGTACGTGCCGTCGTTTTGTTGCCGTCGGTTTTTAAACTGATGGTGTGTGGCCAAGACTGAAGAAAAACAGTTTCATCGGATTTCCGATGGTCAAATCCATCGGACGAAAATCCATAGGTTATCCGATCGTGTGTACAGGGCTTAAGACGTCATATGACATCCGCCCGGAGGGAGGGAGGGTTCCTGACGCTGTAATTTCACAATATGGCGGTAGGCAAGTGGTTAATGAGTGACTATGGGGGGACATTAGAGTGTAAGCTCCTCTGGAGCAGAGATTGATGTAACTTGCTCAGCATTCTCTGTACAGCATTGCAGAATATGTCAGAGCTATATCAGTGTACAATAATAATAGTGTGTGACTGTGATGAGGACATTATATTGATAAGCAGTGGGAATTTAGACTGTGACTCACCTCGTACAGTTCGGGACTTTCCCTGGGGTGGAGGATGAATTGAGTATTAACCTTTTGGGGCCTCAAGTGTAGAGACGCGACGTTGCTCTCTGCACTACTTAAAAACCTTTTAGAGCCGAAACAGTCCTTTCTGCCATAGCAGATTTTAACACCTGGGAGGAGAGAGAAGTGGCAATCAGAGGACATATCTATTTAACGTATTTTAACTATTTAAAGTTTTTATAACAAATAAACAAAAATAAAACAGCATTCAAGCCAGGATCTCTGTTCTTTTTATGGGGCTAACACGTCATTAAATGTCATACATTAATGAATAAATCTTAATAAAATTAAAAGCTGTGTGTAGTCATAACATGTCATAACTGTCTATCATGGGGAAGGGGACACAGCACTCCTCCCACTGATCTTAAAGGAATATGTCAGGAAAGACACATAGGTTCCAACTAGCCTTGAGTTTGAGGGGCTGTCCCTGATTTGGAACAAAGTCCCTCTGTCTCTCTTTCCACAGCACCAGATTGCGCGTGCACCTGTTTTAGTAAATCTCCCCTCAGAGTATTGCTGATCAGGTCCACGTTTCCTGTTTCATGCGAACCCCAGCGGGTGTTAATGTTAAGTTAACGACACTCCAAAAAAGGTTTGCAAAACCAGTGGCATCGCTATGGGGGTGAGGCCCGCACCCAGGTGACACCAGACCCAGACTGACACCAGACCCAGACTGACTAACAATTATGCTGCCAGGAGTGATTTTAGGGAGGGGGGTGGGGGTTAGAGGATATGTGCTAGGAGGGTGCTTTGTTTTGGGTTAGAGAGGACTTGTGCTAGTCCGAGGGGAGCAGATTTGAAGTTTGACCCCCCAAAGCACAATTCCTCGCTCCGTCCATCCCCTGATCCCATCTCGACTCTATCCACCACCTTGATCCAATCCTGGCTCCATCCATTACTCTGTTCCCATCCCGGCTCCATTCATTCCCCAATGCCATCCTGGCTCGATCCATTCCCCCCGATCCCATCCTGGCTCCATCCATTTCCCCAATCCCATACTAGCTCAATCCAGTCCCTGAACCTATCCCGGCTCCATCCACTACCTCAATCCCATCCCAAATCTATCCATTCCCAGATCGTATCCCAGCTCCATCCATACATTCCCCCCAATCCCATCCTGGCTCCATCTACCACACCAATCCCATCCCAGCTCCATCTATTCCCCCCATCTCCATCCCTGGTCCACCCATCACCCGAATCCGGCCCCATCCATCCCCCGATCGCATTCCGGCTCTATCCACCACCCCGATCCCATCCCAGCTCCATCGATGCCCCCAATCCCATCCCGGCTCTATCCAGTGTGGCAGGATAAGGGGGGAGAGCTGCACACTAAACAGCTGCTATCACTGTTGCTTTTCAATGCTAAAAAAATTATTTTGCTAAAATGGACTTCTAGGCCGCCTCCTACGATAGGGGCGTGGATGGACTTGGTCAATGCTGTATTGCCTCTATACAAATTGACATATACGAACAGAGGGTGCCCTATGAAGTATGAGCGTATATGGGGACCATGGACTGACCCCATTTAACTCCGAGCTTATAGCTGTGTTCCTTTGATTTGGCTGCGGGCTCCTTCCCTCCTCCCCCCATTTTCTCTGCTTATAATTTTGTTGTCCATATCAAAAATGACTGTTCTTTCCACGGCACATTTTGTAACTCTCCTCTTGTCTCATATGCTCTGTGTATCGTTTATTCAGTTTTTTGATACCTGAATTGTGTCATGTACCATTCATACATCAATAAAGACCAACCTCGTTGTTAAAAAAAAAAGGGGGGGGGGGGAGAGCCGCACCGACGCACTAGCCTGCTCAGGGCCGGGGGAGGGGATGCTGACACCATGTGCCTGCAACTTACAAGCACAGGCGGTGCGATTTGAGACATACAAAAATTAATGGCTCAAATTGCACTGCAAAGAATCACATGTGATTTGAACAGGAATGTGGTGCGATTCCTGTATAAATCATATGCAATTTCCTGCACCACAATAGTTTGAACCGGGACTAAAGCTGAATTCCAGGATAAGTAAATATTATTTTTCCCTACCGTAGGACGTCATATGACGTCCTGGAATTTAGGGGGGATATCTGAATGATGCCTGCAGCTACAGGCATCATTCAGATATCCTTATTTTCTGCTGGCGATTCTGCGCACCATAAGAACGATCATAGCGGCAGTTCCGCCGCTTGATCGTTCTTATAGGAGCTGCCATCCGGTGCTTCTCCGGGCTCTCCCGTGCCATTGAGGGCCCGGAGAACGAAACGGCCGGTGCCGGTTGAGGACCATAGAGATTTCCGGTGACCAGATGGTCACCAGTCATCTCTATGACCGGCGGAGGCACGGGTGCGACGTTATGACGTCACGCCCGGGTACCCAGAAGTAAACAGAGCCGCCATCGCGGCTGTTGGCATGAGATCGGTGAATTTTTTCCCCGATCGAATGCTTTTAAGCCTGGAGGAGAGATGTGGGGTCTTATTGACCCCTCATTTCTCCATAAAGTGCACCTGTCACTAACAATGCCTATTACAAGGGATGTTTACATTCCTTGTAATAGGATAATAGGAATAAAAGTGATCAAAAAAAAAAAAAAATAGAATAAAGTGTAAAAATAAAAAAAATGTAGTAAAATAAAAAATTAAATACATTTTTTTTAAACGCCCCTGTTCCCGGTAGCTCGCGCTCAGAAGCGAACACACACGTAAGTCCCGCCCACATATGTAAACAGTGTTCAAACCACACATGTGAGGTATCGCCGTGTGCGTTAGAGAGCGTGCAACAATTTTAGCACTAGACCTCCTCTGTAACTCTAAACTTGCAACCTGTAAAAAAAAATTAAAGTGTCGCCTTTGGAGATTTTTAAGTACCGAAGTTTGGAGCCGTTCCATGAGTGTTCACAATTTTAAAGCGTGACAAGTTAGGTATCTATTTACTCGGCGTAGCATTATCTTTCACATTATAACAAAAAATTGGGCTAACTTTACTGTTTTGTTATTTTTTAATTCATGAAACCGTTTTTGTTTTCCAAAAAATGGCGTTTGAAAAATTATTGCGCAAATACCGTCTGAGATAAAAAGTTGCAATGACCACTACTTTATTCCCTAGGGTGTCTGCTAAAAAAATATATATAGTGTTTGGGGGTTCCAAATAATTTTCTAGCAAAAAAATTATGATTTTTACATGAAGGAGAGAAGTGCCAGAATTGGCCCGGTATGGAAGTGGTTAACAAAAGAGTCATGAATATTCTTTGTGTACTTTGTGTATTTCTTCCAGATCTGTGCAATAATCCAGTGTGAGACTTTAAACTGTAATAAAGACCGCTCACTGCTGCTCTCTCTCCTTCTGCAAGGTGACTGGTCTTGTCTCCTCCCCCTCCTGTAGTTTTCTGCAGGCAGTCTGCAGTGGGTGGGGCCTGCTGGGCCCCTCCCACAGCTCTGCTCTCTGCACAGACTATGTACTGCACTGTGAAAATGTCACTGCTACTTTTAAAAGGTATTATCTGAGTTTGCAAATGCATTTGGTGCGCAAAAAGTAGATTTATATCCTTTGTGGCTTATGATGAATAGATCTAAATGAAAGTTTTTGAATCTGGAGTCCAGCTTTAAGGTGGAACTTCAGTTATTTTTCATCTTTCCATCTATTAAATCTTCTGCTCTTGTTGTTTTAACTTTGGATAGTAAAACATATTTTTTTTATGCCGGTAAATACCTTATACAGCCCACTTCCTGTTTCTTGTCTGGTAAAAAGCCTAGGCGTATGACATCATGCACAGCTCTCTCTCTTGTGAGAGTTTAAAAGGCAGGGGGGCAATCTTTAGTGGGCCAATGATAGCTGCAGGGCTGCAGAGCTGGAGGTGTGCCTCTGTGTGTCTGTGTAAATCCAGGATGTGGAACAGGCAGCAGCTTCAGCTGCCCACAATTAAAATGGCTGCAGTCAGACTTAGTGGAGCGAGATTTCTGCAGCCTATTTGGCAAGTACAAAATATCAATATATATAAAATAATACGCAAAGTGGTTGGAGGGAAGCTTCAGAATGGAAAAATAGGATTTTTGTACTCACCGTAAAATCAGTTTCTCTGACGTCTATGGACTGACACAGCCGCCTCTCTTACACTTTACCCGTGGGTATGTCCCTGCTTGCAGGAGAAGACCTAGGCAGAATGTGAAATGTTATACATCCATTCTAAAAAGCCAGAGCTGAACAGCCCCGCCCAGGGGGGCGGTCCCTCCGAACATAACCCTCCCACTGCAGTCAGCAGACCTCAGTTCGTAACAAAGCAGTACAAACCTTAAAAAGAAGGGTGGGTGCTGTGTCAGTCCATGGACGTCAGAGAAACTGATTTTACGGTGAGTACAAAAATCCTATTTTCTCTTATCGTCCATGGACCGACACAGCCTCTCTTACACTTTGCAAAAAATAATAAAACTAATTCTGCGCTTGACCTTATAACACTCTGGTGTTTTGTTTTAACAACATGCAGCAACTTCAAAAAAAAGGCCTAAATACTTAAGACCAACCAACTTATGTGCAATAAAAAGAAAAAAGTGCGCAATCACAAAAAAAAAAAAAAAAAAAAAAAAAGTTTGCAACAAGAATGATCCTCTTGCAAATACCACAAGTGCAAAAAACAAGAGAATAAATCAATAATCACTATGTAAATTACCACACAAAAAATGTATATATAACTCAATCCAAATTATTGTGAAGTGCAATTACTAATAATCCAAATAACTAAAAATAATAAATGTTTGTGAAGTGCAAGCACTAATATAGTCCAGATAACTGAATAATGGAAAAACAGTGCAGTGCAACCAAAATAAACGTGTCCCAAATGGATAGAAGTTTTGTTCAAAATAGGACAATCGATGGAAATATTCAGAAGCCTTGATTACTGTGCAGCCAAGATAAATGATATTACTGCCGCTTACCGGATAGTTGGGATCTCAAGTTATAGAGATCACAGAAGCGTGTGCATCAGCCTGCCGGCTCCAACAACGATCACTTGTTCCTAGATGGAGGAAGGGATCTTCACATCCGAATCCTGGGGAAGATAGCCCGTCTCAGCTGTTCATTACCCCGTGTCAGGCAAGGAAGAACACAGGTGAGAAATCACTCCAACTTTCCAGATACGTTCCTTAGGAACGGTGGCTCGGCAGGAAAAAATTAAAAAGAAGGCTTCATAGTGTAGTATATCCAAAAAAAAACAAGATATTTATTTGTAAAAACACAGCAATGTTCACATAAAAATTTTTTTTTTTTTTTTTTTTTTTACATTTTAAAATGACAGCAAGTGTCCACAGCAAATGATAAGGCAAAAAAAGGCAAAAAAACTAATCAACGGTAAAAAAATGTTTTAAACCAGCCGAGGAACAAACCACCAGCTAGGTGAACGTGATAACGTTAGTATTCAATGCTCCACCCGACATGTTTCCCCAAAAATGGCTTCTACTGGGAACGGAGGCTCCGTTCCCAGTAGAAGCCATTTTTGGGGAAACGTGTCGGGTGGAGCATTGAATACTAACGTTATCACGTTCACCTAGCTGGTGGTTTGTTCCTCGGCTGGTTTAAAACATTTTTTTACCGTTGATTAGTTTTTTTGCCTTTTTTTGCCTTATCATTTGCTGTGGACACTTGCTGTCATTTTAAAATTAAAAAAAAAAAAAATAATTTTTATGTGAACATTGCTGTGTTTTTACAAATAAATATCTTGTTTTTTTTGGATATACTACACTATGAAGCCTTCTTTTTAATTTTTTCCTGCCGAGCCACCGTTCCTAAGGAACGTATCTGGAAAGTTGGAGTGATTTCTCACCTGTGTTCTTCCTTGCCTGACACGGGGTAATGAACAGCTGAGACGGGCTATCTTCCCCAGGATTCGGATGTGAAGATCCCTTCCTCCATCTAGGAACAAGTGATCGTTGTTGGAGCCGGCAGGCTGATGCACACGCTTCTCTTACACTTTACCCGTGGGATATCCCAATGCAGTGTCAAGAGGGATGGGAGCAGTATAAATGGAAAACCAAAAACTTCACTCCAAACAAGGCAGAGCTCCTCAACGGAGGAGTTGCAACATTAAACAGCGGCCTGCAATTCCTTGCGGCCGAAGGAAGCATCCGAAGATGCAGCCACATTGATCTTATAGAACTTAGAAAAGGTATGAATGGACGACCAGGCCGCCGCCGTGCATACTTGTGCAACCAATGTCGGAAAGCCCAGGAAGCACCAATTGCCCTGGTGGAATGCGCCAGCACCGGGAAGGGAGGCGCCCGCCCCTTGAGGGCAAAGGCCTGTAAAACGGTCTGTCTGATCCACCTAGAAATGGTGGCAGACGAAACCGCTTGGCCCTGTTTTGAACCAGAGACAGACACAAACAGTGAGTCAGACTTCCGAATAGAAGCAGCAGCAGACAGGTACACCCGCAAGGCACGTACCACATCCAATGTGTGAAGCGCAAACTCTCTGGGATGCGATGGGTGAGGACACAAGGACGGGAGGACAATGTCCTCATTTAGGTGAAAGGCCGAGACCACCTTTGGCAAAAAAGAAGGTCGCGGATGCAACACCGCCTTATCCTTATGGATGACCAAATAGGGTGACTTGCAGGACAAGGCCGCCAACTCAGACACCCGTCTAACAGAAGTAATGGCCACTAGGAAGGCCACCTTCTGAGACAAGGTCAAGAGGGGAATATCTCTGATATTTTCAAAGGGAGGTTCCTGGAGAACCGAGAGCACCAAATTCAGATCCCAAGGAGGGAGAGGAGGTTTAACAGTGGGGAGCACATGGCGAAACCCCTGCACAAAGGTGTTAACCAAGGAATGACCCGCTAGCGGTCGCTGAAAGAAGACGGCCAAGGCTGAAATCTGACCCTTAATGGTACTCAAAGCAAGCTTTTGGGTCACGCCATGCTGCAAGAACCGTAGAATTCTGGGGACGGAATACGTCCATGCACGCCAGTCCAGCTCTTCGCACGTGGCGATGTAAGATTTCCAGGTACAGTGATAGATCTTTCTGGAGGAAGACTTCCGTGCCCTTAACATGGTCGAAATGACCGAATCCGAGAGACCTCGGTCTCTCAGCACCTGGCTTTCAATAGCCATGCCGTTAAAGCCAGAGACTGGAAAGCAGGATGAAATATAGAACCTTGAGACAGAAGGTCCTCCCTCATTGGCAACCGCCAAGGAACGTCTGTGACGAGACATACCAGATCGGCGTACCAATGATGCAGAGGCCAATCCGGAGCAATGGGGATCACCGGAATCCCCTCAGTCGCCACTCTGCGCAGCAGGCGAGGGAACTGCTGCAACGGAGGATAAACATATATCAGGTGATAATGACCCCATGGGGCCACCAACGCATCCGCCCAAGGATCCCTGGACCTGGCCACAAACCTTGACACCTTGCGATTGAGTCGAGAGGCCATCAGGTCCACATCCGGCGTGCTCCACCGCCGGCACAGAATTTGAAAAACCTCCGGGTGCAAGGACCACTCTCCCTGGTCCAGCGTCTGGCGACTCAGATAGTCCGCCTGCCAATTGTCTACGCCCGGAATGTAGACAGCCGACAGAGCCGGCACGCTTCTTTCGGCCCACCTTAGGATGCTGGCGACCTCGGAAGCCGCAGCTGATCTCCGAGTCCCCCCTTGATGGTTGACATACGTCACCACCGTGGCGTTGTCCGACTGGATCCTGAGGGAGCGACCCTGTAATCTCTCCAACCACGAGGAGAGGCACAGTCTGATTGCCCGGTTTTCCAGAACATTGATCAGTAAACGCGCTTCTTCCGGAGTCCAAAGCCCTTGGGCTGACAGGATTCCCCAGACTTGACCCCAGCCCGTCAGGCTGGCGTCCGTCGTGATCACCGTCCACTGGATGGGGAGGAACTACTTCCCGGACCGAAGAGCTGGGGACCTCAACCACCACGCCAGAGACGCCCTGACTGGGTGACTCACCTGGATCTGAAGATCCAAAGACAACGGGGATTTGTCCCAAGTGGACAGGATCTCTTTCTGTAATGCCCGTGTGTGTGATTGGGCATACGGAACGGCCACCATGAGT
The DNA here is from genome assembly GCA_029206835.1 of Rana muscosa. Classification (NCBI taxonomy): domain Eukaryota; kingdom Metazoa; phylum Chordata; class Amphibia; order Anura; family Ranidae; genus Rana; species Rana muscosa. Next base: position 257,642,262 of record CM055123.1, on the reverse strand, counting down.
CCCAGGACTCTCATGCAAAAACGGATTGACGACAATTTTCGGGATGTCAGACTGCAGACTGAAGTGTCAGTAACTTCTGCGGGGGTAGGAATACCTTTGCCTCCAAGGAGTCCAGGATCAGACCTAGATACTCCAAACGCTGAGTCGAGACCAAGACCGACCTTCTGAATGTTCAGGAGCCACCCGAAGTCCCTGAGGGTCTGACTGACGATAGTCACACTTTCTTCTAATTCTGAGCCATTGTCTGCTCTTAGAAGATCGTCCAGATAGCCCACGATAGCAATGCCTCGCTGTCTCAGCAAAGCTAGAACCGGAGAAAGCACCTTGGTAAACACCCTTGGTGCCGAGGCTAGGCCGAAGGGAAGAGCCACAAATTGATAGTGGGTGTCATGATCAGTGTCATTTCCTGGGTCACCTGCTGGTGGTGCTATTGCTTTCAGCACCAAAGGGTGCAGTTCTGGTGGCCACCAGCGGGTGTCTCCCATTTGTCTGGAGCCGAAATCATCTCCTGCAATCAGGCGTCACCTGAGACTGATTGCAGGAGGTGTGTATAAATACCCAGCAGACACTAAAGCATTTGCTCTGGTATTGTCTTGGAACCCAGACCTGTATGCCTGAACCTGAACCTTGTGACCTGTTATCTGTTACCTTGTATCCTGTGTTCCTGAACCCTGCATTCATCCCTGGACCCCTGCCTCTGTACCTTGTATCCTGTGTTCCTGAACCCTGCATCCATCCCTGGACCCCTGCCTCTGTACCTTGTATCCTGTGTTCCTGAACCCTGCATCCATCCCTGGACCCCTGCCTCTGTACCTTGTATCCTGTGTTCCTGAACCCTGCATCCATCCCTGGACCCCTGTCTTGCAGACTCATCCCTTCCTCCTGTTGTCCCTTCCGGCTTCCTGTTCAATCGGACTGATCTCTCGTGTATGACCCTGGCTTGATTACATTTACGCTTTAATCTCTAAACTGTATTCACGTTGGTGTAGGGAGTTGTTTTGTGTGTCACTGTGGTTGTTTGCTGGTTGCCTTTATTGTTTTAGGAATTATCCTTTCAATAAACTCATATATATATTTACTTACCTTGTGCCTAGTTCCTTTAGTGCAGCCCACTGATCTGCGTACCCTGTGCTGGATGCCGTGTTAGGCATCCGTGACAGTGGGCTTCACCGATCGCAAAGCGTAGAAACTTCTGGTGACTTGCGCAGATCGGAACATGCAAGTAGGCGTCCTTGATGTCCAAGGACGCCAGAAAATCCCCTTGATGGAGTGTAGCGATCACCGAGCGAATGGATTCCATGCGGAATTTTAGCACCTTCACAAAGGCATTCAGGGCCTTGAGGTCAACAAACAGATTCGAGTAGAACCCCTGAAACCTCTTCTGTGACAGAACCAGCACAATCACTCCGGACCTGATCAAATCCTGTACAGCCGCTAAGAGGGCCGCCCGATGGGCAGGAAGGAGAGGGAGATTTGAGGGAAAGAATCTGTCTGGGGGCCAGGAATGGAACTCTATCCTGTATCCTGAGGTGACCACCTCGCACACCCACCGGTCGGAGATCCGGGAGGTCCACCAATCCGTGAACCTGCAAAGTCGTCCCCCCACCCCAGAGTCGGGCGGGGGCAAGACTTCACGCGGAGGCGGGCTTGGGAGCCGCTTTATTCGGCTTACGCACCCAAGGGCGCTTGTGTCCACCAGCCGCACTGTTGTCAGTCTGGGAGGGCTTACCCGTCGTCTCTGACTGACGAAAAAAAAACGTATTTGCTGGGAAGGAAGGACCCGGTTTACGGCGGGCCTCCTTACCCTTGATAGTCTGAGGAAGAAGAGTGCTTTTACCTCCCGTGACATCCTTGATGATGTCATCCAGAGCAGCACCAAAAAGTCTACCACCCTTAAAGGGCAGATCCGTCAGGAGCATCTTAGAGGCTAGGTCAGCAGACCAGCATTTTAACCAGATAAGACGACACAACACCATCACAGAAACAGAGGCCCTGGATATTAAAGGGGCCGCGTCCAAAGTGGCATCGCACACATATATCAGGCCCTGCACCATTTGGTGGGCCAGAGCAATGGTGTCTGGAGGAAGATTATGCTCCTGCACAGTCTGGTGCAAAATTTTTGCCCATTCCGTGAGTGTCTGAGACACAAGGGTCGCCGCTACAACAGGCCGTAAGGCGGATCCCAACAAGGTAAACATGGCTCTGCTCACCACTTCTGACCTCCTGTCAGTGGGGTCCTTAAATGCAGAGTCCCCTCCATCGGGAGAGTGGTGGCCTTGTTCAAACGGGTGACCGGAGGGTCGACCACTGGGGGAGAAGCCCACTTTTTAAGTAGGGCTTCTTCAAAGGGGTATCTGATAGACAAACGCCGCGGGACCATAAAAGTCTTCTGCGGCTTTTCCCAAACCTGGTCAATGAACTGGTCAAAGAAAGGTGCATATGGAAAAACTTGGCCTTAAAAGAACCAAAGGAGACTGCCTCCGCCTGAGGTTCCGCAGCAGCAGCATTCAGCTTGAGAGTGTCCCTCACATCATCAATGAGTTTACTTACAAGCGCCCTGTCATTCACTGACACAGAACTGGAGTCTTCCTCACAAGGGAATGTCCTGTTCATAAACATTAAATATTCAGAGCTAGAGTCCTGAGCACAGTAGCTAGGCCCATATCTGAATCAGAGCACTCCTTCACTAAAGATTTTTGTGGGGAGAGGGGGCTTATAGCTCCTTTCGCTCACACACCGCTTCCATTCTTACAAGGAATGATTCCAGGACTGCCAACAACTGGTCCATAAGGACCGCAGGTGCAGGAAACATATGAACATGTTTAACTGTGCAGCACTGCCAGTTGTCCCAGGCAAGTGTGGAGAGCAGGTGTATCAGACTCCATAACGCCACCCTCTGAGACCTTATACACTATACAGTGAATATACAGTCCACCCACTGGCTACGCTGAGGCTGAGGAGGGGATACCCGGAGGACTCACCAACCCTTAAGGACCGCTCAGTCCTGCTGAAGAAACCACGCTGTGAGCCTGAGGAGAATGAAGAATCTGTGAGGAGATTGTGAGGAGATTCGCGCCGCCGCTAGAGGCCGAAATGGAAAGTAAATGCGCGGCGGCTTCAAGAAAATGGCCGCCGGCCGCAGCTATAGCTGCGCCATTGAACCACGCCAAGATGGCCGCAGAGCGCGAAATTCAAAGCTCTAATGCGCGCTAATGGCGCACGCAATAACCACCTCAAACAGTGCTAATGGCGCACGCAATAATCACCTCACACACCAGAAAAACAGACCCTCTCTCCAGAACCCACTACAGACATGAGCGCCCAGCCAGGCCAGAGTGACCCCCAAGCACCCCACAGCACAGCACCAGTACAGGGTGCAGAGAGCAGCATAACAGGGGGGAGACAGGGAGAAACCCCCCCATATAAAGAAACAGCCAGCATGTACTCACCTGCAGTAGGAGAGACTGTTTACCCGTCCCTTTCAGGGACCCACTGGCTTGTTTCAGACAGACCTATCACAGAGCAGTACTGCGTAGCTGTCGGCCCGGTCCACCGTGAGAGATACAGTCAGTCAGTTACTGTTCAATCTTGAGAGGACCGTGGGAGCATGAAAGCAACCCGGCCACCCCTGGAGTCATGGGGCATGTCATGAACTGAGTCTCACGCACACAAGGCGAGGATCAGCACGCTCGATGGTCGGACAGGGAAGACTACGAGGATACCAGTGTACCCAACCTGTTTCCCAGCCGACAGTTGATTGAAGGTCTCAAAAATAAAAGAATAAAATTCCCAAAGGAATAAGATTTAAAAGTAAAATCTTCCAGGAGACTGGCTCCTGAGAGAGCCACGTCTTCTCCTTCTGCTAGGTGTTGTAATATTAATATATATGTGTATGTATGTTATATATATTGTGTTATATGTATGGCACAATATATATGTGTTACATACAGGCATTCAAGATTATACATATCAAAGGGTGTTTGTTGATCACACATATCAGAGGGGCCAGATAACATACTTTTTTTATAAATTCTTTATTTTTATGTTTTCTTTTACATTCACAAAGATAGTTATACAACATTTCATATAATGCATCTATACACATGATTCTGTTAGTTCACTCATAGCATCTTCCCCCTATTTTACGTTTCCTACTTTTTACACATCCTCACAAATCTCAGCTATTAATGGGATGTTAGAAGAGGAAGATCTATCTATATAACAATTAATGAAATACATTCCATTCCTCTAGTTCCTCCCTCCTCTCTCTCCTCTTTAGTCACTGTACCCGATATCTTTTTCCTATTCTACTTTAATATCTTTATCTTTGTTTCGTTTTTATTCCCCTGGGACCCCCCCTGATTGTCCCCCTTCCCTTGGACAGTTTGCCCTAAGTGTTCGGGCCTAGAACAGGTTTATAGAAAAGTTGGAAATTGTAAGATAAATAGAAAAAGGCAGAGAGAGAGAGAAAAAAAAAAAGATTAATTGAAGATTATTCACATCCACCGGTCTCCTCCTCCACCCGACCTCCCTCCATACCCCCCCCCCCACTATCTCAGCCGCTCCCTATATATATCATAGGGAGCCCAAGTTTGTCGGTATTTGTCCCCCTTCTCCCTTATAATCATGGTGAATTTTTCCATTTGTTGGATTTCTGTTATCTTATTAAACCATTGTGCTCTAGTTGGGGGAATGGTACTTTTCCATAAGGCTGGAATACATGCTTTTGCTGTAATAAGCAGATGTCTCATCAATGATTTTTTTAAGTTTTCGGTCGAGAGGGGAATATCGAATAGCAAAAAGGTAACCGGATTTTCTTCAAGAGACACATCTGTAACTTCTGTAATCGTTTCGGAGACCATTTTCCAAAAATCCCTAACTCCTGAGCATTCCCAAAAAATGTGTAACAATGTGCCCACTGCTCCTTGACATCACCAGCAAAGGTTTGACACTTGTGGATACATTCGATTCAATACTGCTGGGGTTCTGTACCACCTGGTTAGTATCTTGTACCCCCCTTCTTGGTATCTAGTTGCTAGTGAGGCCTTATGTGTAAACCTAAACATCTTATTTTTCTGCGTCTTGGATAGTGTAATCCCAAGGTCTCTTTCCCAAGCCTGTATAAAACCCAGTTCTTGCGGGGCTTTTAACTCGGTCAACAAGACATACAGCAAGGACACTGGGTGTCCCACTGATTCCCCTTTTAGGCATATCTCCTCAAACTTAGAGAGTGTTGTTCCTTCTGTCATTCGCTTTGATATTGATCGGAGAAAAGCATTCAGCTGCATTCTCCTAAATGAGTCCAATTCCCCAGAAAACTCCTGCTCAATCTCCTCCCTGGACATCACTCGGTTGTCCTTCATGAAATGTACGAGTCTACCTTTACCCTGTTGATTTAAACTTCTAAAACCTCGATCTTTTAAGCCTGGTTCAAAGGCCGGATTACCCACAATTGGGGTCATTAGGCTCGGATACATCGTCATTTTGTTTTTTTTTAATACCTTTTTCACATACAGAAGTGTGGCGCCCACCGTCGGATGGCGTTTTACTGTCTGCGGTATCAACGGGTCCTGGAGCCATACTAAACCCTCCAAGGGTAACTCGGACGTTGCCTGTTCCAAATGTATCCATGGCTTGTCTTTTTGAAATACACACCAGTCCGTAACCCTTGTTAGGTGTAGGGCTTCATGGTACCCAACCGGATCTGGGAATCCCACCCCTCCTTTCTCTTTAGGTAGAGTCAAGATGTCTCTTCGGAACTCTTGCTGGTTTTCCTGCCCATATAAACGTCGCAAACCTAGTTCTCAGATCCCTCAGAAATCCTGGGGGTATCTTAATGGGTAGGGTCTGTAGCAAATATAACAATCTTGGCATTACGTTCATTTTTATGATATTAATTCTGCCGAACCACGTAAAGACCTCCTTATCCCACTTCTGTAGATCTAGTTTGATTTGTCTTGCTAAGGGGGCAAAATTAAGTTCAAATGTTCTATTTAGTCGGCTCTGTATTTTTGTTCCCAGATATCCTATATGAGATTCTGTCCATCTAAAAGAGAAAAAGGTGGATAACTGTTGTTGCAAAGCTATGTCCACCTCCACACCCATTGCTTCTAATTTATTGTAGTTTACCTTAAAGTTGGAAACCTCCCGTATTCGCGTATTTCTGACATTAAAGGAAGAAGAGACAGTGCCGGCGTGGTTACAAAAAACAAGAGGTAGTCCGCAAATGCAGCTAGTTTCTGATCCTTTCTCTTTACTGATATACCCCTGATATCTGAGTTAGCCCTTATTGTTCTTAAGAGTGGTTCCAGCGTAAAAATAAAAATAATAGGCGATAGCGGACATCCCTGCCGTGTTCCATTACAAATATCAAAGGGTTCCGAGAGTATATCATTTACCTTGACCCTAGCTTTAGGTGTGGAGTATAAGCTCATAATCCAATTTTGTATCCCCTTCCTTAGTCCTATATGTTGCAAAGTGGTTTTTAAAAAAGTCCAGATAACAGCTTTGATGTGTTAATCTTTTGCAAGCCTACCTAGGTGTGTGAGGTGGCCTGTTAACCTAATTGAACATTTCAAAGGGTATATTGTTTAGGACCAAAGAAAAGGTATTTATTGATGGTAATTAGACTTGAGGGGGTATTCATGAAAAACCACCCCTCCAGGGTCAGAGCAGTATTTGAGACATTCAAGCTGGCATTCAGTCTGCTCCAGTCTTGTCACTCTGCATGGATAGGAAATCACAGGTCTAGAATATGATCTAGGAGACATGGGACTTTGAAATATATATATACTCTCTGTGGATTGGGTCATCTGTGGAATATATGACTTCACTACATTGATGCCGTTCAAGCGACCAGAAGCGCATTTTCAGGACTTAGTAACAGAAGCGGTGATGACAACAATCCTGTGAGGTGGACAGAAGTCTGTGCTGTGACCCTAATGTCTGGTTGTGACATAAGAGTCTGATATACAAGATTAAACAAGTTCGGAACCCCAGAATTATTGTCTGGAGACTGGAAACAACAAAAAAAAGGACTGTCGTGTACCAGAAGAACTGAACTAGAAGCTGAAGGAGTAACTAATGCGGTGAGTAAAATATTTCCTTTTTTTTAAATTATTAGTAATATAGCCAAAATGCTTACTCCGTGTGAAGCTAGTGTCAGTTCTGATAAAGTTAACAGATGGGTATTACAATGTATTAAGCGTCATGGCGGTCCTTATGAAATTCCAGAAAAATGTAAGCAGACATGGACTATAATGAAGGAATTTTTAGAGAAAAATGTTTTTGATAGCAAAATTTCAGAAAGTAAAAGAAAAGGTTGCATTTTGCAGAGCTTGTTATCTTGCTGTTTAACTATGGAAAGTTCTTTGAAGGGTAAGATTGAGGAAATTGCCCATTTACAGAATGCAGTTGCAAATAGCAACAATGTTTGTCAGAAGTTACAAAACCAATCAGAAACTGAGACGGTAAATTTAAAATTGCATACAGTTACCATTGGGGGAGCTTTGCTTGAGAAATCTAAACGTTGTGATGAATTATCAGAGGAAAATGAGAGATTAAAATTAAGAATTATGGAATTAGAGAACAGATCTCAGGAATGCAGATATGCATCAAATCTTGGATTCAGCAATCTGCAGCAAAATACAAACACAAACTTTCTATCAAATGAAACAGAACCTCATATTAAATCTGATAATTCATTGCCAGCCGCACCCACTGTGACCACCACAGTCTACAATAATAATACAGGTGAAGTTCAGCTTGTAATGAAGCATTTGAAACCAAAAGAACTGGATGCAATTCTTAAAGAAATAGGAATGGTTCCCTGCCATGATTTAAACAGATTTTTGAAGTGGTGTTGTGACTTGCAGAATGTCAGAGATATGTACAGTCTAAACTCATCTGACTTAGAAAGAGTTTTGCAACATTCAATAGGAAATGGCCTTTGGATGAGAATTAAACAGATCTGTATTCAGCCTCTGAGGACAAGGGACATATTACTGGAATTATTATGTGCTTTATATGGGGTACGTTCTGATGTTACTATTCATGGGAAGATCAAACAAATGCAAAGTGAATCTCCCTATGAATTGTCACACAGAATATCTACTATTATGGAGTTATTGGTCAGTAATAATCTTGCATTTGAGCGTGGAGGCTTGGTACATATGAGTATGTTTCTAGATGCTTTGCATGAAGATATCAAACAAAATATTTTATTAGTTACCCCAAATCCCCATGATTTTAAAGACGTATTGTTGAGGGCAGATCATTTATGGAGAAAGTCAAATGAGCAAGCTGTCAAAATTGATGTAGCCACATTGTTTAGGACAAACACTGAACAGAAAGATCAGAATGAAATATCTAATGATCACAACAAGAGAGGAAATTCTGGGTCAAACATAGGTGAGAATAATATGAAAAACAGAACTGACCAAAATAATAATAAGAAAAGGACCTGGATACCATTTTCTCAATTAAAACAGAAGTATGACCACCTGAAAATTGAGTATGACAAGATGAGAAAAGAACGTGACACATTATTGGAACCGTTGTATAGGGTGTCATAAATGCAAATGTACATTCTCCAGATCTGTTTTTGAATGCAAATGATGCTTCTCTAGCAGTGGGGGTGAATTAGCTTTAGACTGTAAACTGTAAATAGTACTTTGTCTTAACTTAAAAAAAAAAAAAATACTAAGGACTTTGCTAATGAGTTTTTGTCTGAGAATTTTTGTCTTTCAGACCCCGGAGGAACTCGTTTGAATGTGAACAGAAGTGAGCTAGTGGGGGAGAAATGCTGAATAAGACAATATATAAGGAATCTATGGACACTCTCTCAATATTCATCAAGCAATGGACTTTTTTCTTGAACATTCAAATTCCTTTTTTTTCCATTTTTTTTTTCAATGGACTTCCCCAGCGCCCTATTTTTTCATTTTCTTCCTTTCCCTGATATGTTTTATGTTTTCATATTTTTTTTATGTTTTATTTCTTGAACTTTATCTTAAAACCAGAGCGAAGCATTTAAACCTAAGATAATTTGATAACATCCGTACATATGACATAATGCATATTGATATCAATAGATTTAACATCTGAGGTGATGCTGCACAATGGCTTGGCATAGCATAAATTATAGGATGTTGGGTGGTTTTCCTAAATTTATAAGAGGGGTGAGTGAAATTCATCACTCTAGTCATGATTTGAAATATTGTTTAATCAGTTGTTTATAATATGCTGAAGGCTATGACATATATGGATGACAAAGACCTTTCTACCTTTCATGAAAAGATACTGACAAGAATTTCCATTGCCGCTTTGTCGGGATAGAAGATCTGATAGACACTGATGTCAAGCTGATTCTATTTGAACCATCGCGTGGGGGTATATATAGATATGTTGGTATATCATTCTGGTGGAATTATGGACTGAATGATACAAGTAACTGCTCTATTAAAGGCAATGAGGGGTGGCCTACAGCAAATTCAAATTGTGTCTGTCAATCAGCAAATTACTTGACAGGTACACAAAAGGTCATCATTGCTCAAATAGGGAATGGAAAGAAGCAGATGTTAATTGTGAAATGCTTGCAAGATTGGCTACAGCTTTGTTGTCAGAGAATATTGAGGGTTCGATGTTAAAAGAACCCAGTGTCCTGATTGGTGGATTGATGATTGAAGGTGAAGCTCATGAATGTGCAAGGAAATAGGTTGCAGCACAGAGTTTTTACTGCCGTATCCAAACCTTTTTGACCTTGGAAGGGACTGCTGGTATATTGATGGTTCTTCTTACTATAAAGATGGAAGCAGAATTTCAGGATTTGCTGGTGGTTGTGTAAAAGCATCTTTAAAAATGAAAACTTTGAGCCTGGAGATGAGAGAATCCTGGATTTATGTGGATTGGAGCTCCCAAAGCATTACTTTCAGAGATGGTGAGAGATGTGATGAAGTCAGAATGGACTGTGACATCAGCTAATTTTTGCGCAATATTCAAGATCGTGATGTGATTTACTCAAGAGCAAGCTTTGAAATAACGGATGTTTACCGAATCCTTTTCCAGTCATGGTCTAAAGTTATATTATCTAATAACTGTTTCATGGGAATATTTTAGCTGCTGGTGAAGAGAGATGTAACCAGTCTCAGCTTCATATTTCATATGAGCCATTGTAAAGCACCCAGTACCTCAAATCATAATGATGTTTGTTGCTTGATTTATGGGTCAGTTCTAGTAGTTAGAACCAACCCAAGTGGGGGTATATGTTGTATTATTAATATATATGTGTATGTATGTTATATATATTATGTTATATGTATGGCACGATATATACCGTATTTTTCGGACCATAAGGCGCACCGGGTTATAAGGCGCAACAACAATGACCGACTGGTAACGGGTTTATGTTCGTACATAAGACGCACCGGGTTATAAGGCGCATTAAATGAAACAAAACTCTGATAAGTCTGATAAGTCAAACTTTATTCAACTCTTTCACAATAACAATAACTCTCAACATTGTTCAGTTATATAAAATACAAAACAATACACTCACTTTTTCAGTTTATTCCTCTACCTCAAATCCATCAAATTCTTCATCTTCGGTGTCTGAGTTTAACAGTTGGGCGATTTCGGCATCAAGCATGCCCGGATGCCTCTCGTCGTTATCATCGTTATCATTATCCGAGTCAGTCTCGTTGCTGTTACCTAGCTGTTCGGTGATGATTCCGGCCTTCCTGAAAGCTCGGATGACACTGGAGACTGATACCTTCGCCCAGGCATCCACGATCCACTGGCAGATAGTGGCGTAACTCGCCCGGCGTTGCCTTCCTGTCTTGGTGAATGTGTGTTCGCCTTCTGTCATCCAATGCTCCCACGCAGCTCGCAATTTAACTTTAAACGACCTGTTGACACCAATATCTAGCGGCTGGAGTTCTTTGGTTAATCCACCCGGAATGACGGCAAGCAACGAATTTGTTTTCTTCACTTGGGCTTTGACAGAATGGGTCAGATGGGCGCGCATGGAGTCGTAGATCAATAGGGACGGAGATTGGTGGAAAAAGCCATTCGGTCGCTTGACGTAAACCTCTCTAAGCCACTCACTCATCTTCTCCTCGTCCATCCAGCCCTTTGGGTTAGCCTTAATGATGACGCCAACCGGAAACTTTTCTTTTGGCAAAGTCTTCCTCTTGAAAATGACCATGGGTGGCAGTTTCTGGCCATTAGCCTGGCAACCGAGAACGACAGTGAAGGACGACTTCTCGTTTCCTGTAGTGCGAATAGATACCGTACTGGTCCCTGTTTTCTCGACAGTACGGTTTACAGGGATATCAAACGTGAGGGGGACCTCGTCCATGTTGGTGATGTGTTCTGGCCGAATCTTCTTTTCGTTGATCTTGTTCGTGCAGTAGGTGCGGAAAATGGCCAGCTTTTCTTTGTAATCCTTTGGCAGTTGCTGCGAGACAGTAGTTCTTGTGCGGATGGAGAGATTACGCGTTTTCATAAAACGGAAGCACCAAGAAGGACCTCCTCGAAAGTCGTTGATCTTCATGTCGCTTGCTATCGCTGTTGCTTTGAGTCGAATAGAGACAGTAGAGACGCTTCTACCTGCGGTTCTCTGTTCAATAACCCACTGTTCGATTTTGTCCTCCAACTGTGGCCACCTCGCTTTGTGCCCTCGGAAACTCAGTTTGGTCTTCTTTACCTGGCGCAGGGCGTCTTCTTGCTTCCTCCACTTCCGTACCATAGATTCATTAATGTTGAATTCTCTCGCAGCTGCTCTATTTCCATGTTGTACTGCGTGACTGACAGCATTGAGTTTGAAATCCGCTTCGTAAGTATGTCTCTTACCAGGAGCCATTTTTGGGGCAGCGGGTATAGAAAATGAACGAATGAATGTGCACACCTCTACACACACCTCCTGACTACGATGGCCGTACCTCCTGACTACGATGGCCGTACCTCCCGACTACGAATCCATCCATACATTAGGCGACCCGCAGTATAAGGCGCACTGGTGATTTTTGAGAAAGTAAAAGGATTTTAAGTGCGCCTTATGGTCCGAAAAATACGGTATGTGTTACATACAGGCATTCAAGATTATACATATCAAAGGGTGTTTGTTGATCACACATATCAGAGGGGCCAGATAACAGCTTTGAAGTGTTAATCTTTTGCAAGCCTACCTAGGTGTGTGAGGTGGCCTGTTAACCTAATTGAACATTTCAAAGGGTATATTGTTTAGGACCAAAGAAAAGGTATTTATTGATGGTAATTAGACTTGAGGGGGTATTCATGGGAAACCACCCCTCCAGGGTCAGACCAGTATTTGAGACATTCAAGCTGGCATTCAGTCTGCTCCAGTCTTGTCACTCTGCATGGATAGGAAAGCACAGGTCTAGAATATGATCTAGGAGACATGGGACTTTGAAATATATATATATACTCTGATTGGATTCGTTGTCATCTGTGCAAGTATTGGACTGTGTTCTGTATTGGAAGTCAATAAAATGCATTCTCTGGAGAACTTGGGTGATACTGCGGAACATAACTTATATCATCATACTAATAACTAAACATCAATTATCAACTGGAAGCCACTATACTATATCACTACACTAGGCAGAAAAAAACTGAGTCTGCTAGCTGCAGGTGGGAGGGTAATGTCCAGAGGGACCGCCCCCCTGGGCGGGGCTGTTCAGCTCTGGTTTGTTCTAGAATGTATGTTTCTAACAATCTAACATTCTGCCTAGATCTTCTCCTGCGAGCAGGGACATATACCCACACATTTACAGTATCCAGCTGTGTCAGTCCATGGACGATAAGAGAAAACACATCAGTCTGCAGATGAAGCAACTGTAACATTACAGATAGGGGCTAACAAAACTCCAATCACATTCAAATAGATACAGGAGCACAAGTAAATTGTGTGCCAAGCCACATATACCTGGAACACCTTAGTAATGAATTCCCCTTAGAGACTCAGGACCTACCAAAACTAATGGGATATGGTGGTGAAAAGCTGAAAGTAATGGGTCGCTGTCATGCAAAATGTTCATACAAGGGATCTGAAAAGTTTTTACAATTGTTTGTGATAGAAACACAAGCCCCAGCCGTGCTAGGTCTCAGAACAAGTAAAGAGATTGGACCTGTGAAGATCATAATGACTGTGGATGGTGGGCACAGAGGTCTGACAGAGGCTGACATTAAACATGAGTACTGTGATCTATACAAGGGCCTGGGGTGCCTCCCGGATGTAAGCCGCATACGTATAAAAGAGGGTGCACAGTCTGTCTTTCACACCCCAAGGAGAATACCCTTAACTCTTGTGGATAAAGTCAGACAAGAACGCACTAGGTTGAAGAAGCTGGGAGTAGTAAAAAAGGTCACAGAACCATCGGAATGGGTCAGTTCTATGGTTGTGATGGAGTAGAAGAACACAGGTGCAATTCGTATATGCATTGACTCACATGATTTGAATAAAGTCATAATGAGAGAACACTACCGTACAAACTCCCCACCATAGAGGATATAGCGCACAAGCTAGTAGGAGCAACAGTATTTAGTGTACTAGACGCCCGTTTGGGTTACTGGCAATTGCACCTTGATGAAGCCAGCAGTTACTTGACCACTTTCAACTCCCCTTTGGGTCGATGGCACTTCACAAGGGTACCTTTCGGCATAGCATCGGCACAGGAAATATTTCAAAAGAAATCACACAAATTGATCGCTGGTCTACAGGGTGTTGAAGTAATAGTTGATGATTTGCTGGTCTATGGAAAGGATCAAATGGAACATGACAAAAACCTTACTGCTTTGCTCAATCATTGTCATGAGAAGAATCTTACACTCAATCCAAACAAAATGCAAATTGGGGTAGAAGTTACATATTTTGGACACCTACTAACCAAAGAGGGCTTGAAGCCTGATCCAAAGAAGATTACAGCAGTTCTTAACATGAAGGCCCCAACCTCCAGAAAGGAGCTGGAGACATCACTAGGTATTTTTAACTATCTATCCAAATTCTCTCAGGGCCTTGCTCAACAGATAGCACCTCTTCGTACACTGCTACAGAAGGATGCTGTTTGGTGTTGGGATGCAAACATGGAAAATACTTTTGACAAAGTGAAAAAACTGATCACTAAACATCCAGGACCAATACTGAAATATTTTGACGAATGGTGGGATGATGGAACCTCTCTCTCGTAATGGGCACAGCAGATTTGCAGACCTGGCACAGGAATGGTGGGAAGCCCTCATAATGGGCACAGCAGGTGTGCAGACCCAGGAACATAGAGTAGGTTTACTGCCAATAACAATAAAACAATCCTCACCTTCTACTGTCACACTAACCAGCAAGTGATAAGAACTGTAAGAATTTTAGACCTGAACATATTGTCCAATAATCTGTGTTCTATCCAAGTCTATATTTCTGGAAAAAAAAAGTAACAACTTTATATATTCAGATAGAATTTAATTCTGTTATAATGCAGTGTCATTAAAGAAGCTGAACACATATTCTGAAGTACATATATGAGAGCTGTTTGACCAGTCTTGTCATCCTTGCAGGCATGCCAGACAGCAGCATTAGGTTGGTTACCTCACCTTTCTCCGCTGCAGTTTAACAACTCTACCAGCTACATTTTACATACATTTTATGAAGAGTATAAAATTGGATTAAATGGGGAACATTTACATCTGTCTGGAGTTCACCTATAGAACATCTGCAGGAAATATTGCATTGCAACAGTTAAAATCAAGAAATAAAAGGCATGTTAGGCTGGACATACTGTATATTAATAGATTTTCAAATTAACACTCCAATGAAAATTCTCAGTACATTTGATGACTTGACAAATGAAAGGCTGGGTTCACACCATTGCAAATTGGATGTGGCTTTCCCCACATCCAATTTGCATAGCAGAAGACTGTGACTGGCTCTCTATGGAGTCGGTTCATACATCTCCACAGCAGCTCCAGTGTGAATTGCACAGGAGTCCTGTGCGTCTTTTGGTCTGTTTCAGGTCCGTATTCAGCTAAAATCGGACCAGAAATAGTGAATGGAGACGCACCGGACTCCTGCTGTGAGCCGGAGCGTGCTGCAGTGTGAATCCAGCCTTATACAAATGTAGCGGGGTCTCTAAATTTAGGTAGGACACTTAGGTGTGTAAGTATGGGAATAATGGACCATTTGTGTTCGTGGAGGATTGGACGGTGTAATAATCTCTTTGGCCTCTGGGTGGCGAGGTACCCGTAGGCTCAAGGTAGATTGGCGGTCACAGTGCTACCCTTTTTGTCCCTTTCCGGAGATGGTACGGCGAGGGCGGGGAACCTGCCGTGGTGTCGATGGGAGGAGATAAAAGGGGGAGACGCCCCAACCACGAGGTCTTCAGGAGGATCTTCCTCACGCGCCCAGGTACCTTAGGCCTGGGTGCGGGCGGTTCCGGATTCCGGCCCAGGCGCCCTAGGCCTGACCGGAATGGAGTTGGAGTCCATCCCAGGCACCTTCAGCCTGGGGTGAGGTACTGAACCAGGAGGCCTGGGGCCCAGTGACTTCGACTGGGTCCCGCGGGGGTGGAGAAGTCCGAGGGTCCCTAAAGTGGATGGGGCCCATGTCTGAGGTGAGGAGGCCGGGGAGGTTACCCATTCGGAGAGTCTAGAGCAGCATCAACCCAGTGACGGATGGGCCTCTGGTAACTCTCTTGGAGGGAAATCTTCCCCTGACAGGGGCCGCAGCGCAGCGAAGGTACTACTATCTATGTTCTCTTGAGTTGCTGGTAGAGACTTTCAAGTTCTAAGTCCTTTCTAGCTAAGGCTATAGTAACCGCTGACGAGATCGCAGTGGTTTAGCTGACAACCAGGATAGTGCCTCGACCTGCTCATTCCCCGTATCAAAATGTCATCAAGTCGCAACCAGTTGGCTACTGAAGCACTGTTTATTGTGAGATATGCAATAAAACAAGAGTTGGACTGTGATCGGTGTGTGGAACTCTGGTTAATGGGAGCAGAGGGAAGTGTTGGCACAGCAGGACTTGATTCTAGACAAAAGCACACAGGCCCGAGGAAATATCTGGTACTGGCCTTCACCTCACCCACAGCTATGGGGAGGACATGGGCCGTAGCGCATCTCACCCTGTCGTGTGACATACCCCTAGACAAAAGAGATGGGGTGAGGCCGCTACACGTGCGGGCTCGTGAGTCCGTGATGATGTGTTTTGACTTTGGAAGTAAGAATGGCTGTGTCTGGACTTTGCTGCCCGGAGGAGTTCCGAGCAGGTCGGCCATGTGATCGGCCAAAGTGCATCCCTGCTCAAAGTCGTGGAAATTACCCTAGGACGGGAAAGGCCCATGCAGAGGAGCGAGAAGAGGGAAGAGTCCAGCCGTGTGCAGTACTACATGTGGGGGTTTTTATTGCACTGCGCCATGAGGCACCCCGTGACTGCGCAGTTCGTGGGCGGAGCGTGATGGAAGCCCGCAAAAACGTGCAAGTCCTGGGAGGAGTCTGGCCATGTGGAGGAACTCACATGGAGACTTTGGCGCGTGGTCAGTGCGTGATGGAGCAGCAGACAGTCGGGATGGCCTCAAGCTCCCTGTGGAATCCGGTTCCCTACCCCACGAAGATGACTACATTCGCTGCTCCCCTTACAGACACGGGGATAAGACTCAGGCCCCGAGGACAGTTGGCTCTGTACACCTGCAGAGACACGGAGGCCCTCGGTGTGATCTGTCCCGGATGCTCGGGACTGGTGGTTCACCTGAAGCCATTCGGGCGTTGCGAAGCATGCAAAGAGTTCTTGTTCGAGGTGGAGCCATCCACAGTAAGGCACCGGGCCCTTTGCCTCAACAGCCTCACAGGTACCGCTACTCCGGAAGGGGAGATCCAGGCCTTTGCGGAGGTTCCCGTACACACTGACCAGGGCGATGTGACTGCCCAATCAGAGACTGAGAGAGAAAAATCCGAGGATGCTGCTTCGGTCACCACAGATTCTCTGCTCCCACCTCCGAAGAGGAAAGTCGGCTTGGTGCAGGCCTCCTGTGGTCGTGGAAGAGCTTCACCCCGTCGCTTGCCTGGCCTGGATGGATCCGGTTGGAAGAGTCCTGGACATCCCAGTTCTACAAAAGATCAAGGTGAGCCAGGGGCTGGAACTGTGGTGGTGGTTGGAGGTGTCGGGGGTCCGCAGTCGGTGGAGCCCGCAAGGGAGGGTAGTACCACGTCTACCAGAGACTACCTTCCCGCCGAGATGTATGACACTTCCGACCTAGAGTCATTGTCGGATTGTGGAGATGACGGTGAGATCGATGAACTGTTTCACCAGAAGGGCTGGGACAAACGCCCGTTACTTATACTACGTGCACCGCAGGATTCCCCTATGTCAATAGGAGACAGCACGCCCCGGGTACAAGCCCCAGAGTCTACGAGGAAGTCTAGTCCTCAAATTACCTTCCCACAATCTACAACATCACCCATCTTGGTGGCGGGGATGCAACGCGCATCACTACGAGCACCGAGAGAAAAGCCATCAGAGGTAGTGAAAGTACCTCGGCACCCCGAGGCCATCGTTCAACCCGGAGAAGGTGAGCGGGATGCCATGCCTCCTTTGGCCAGATTGCAATGACTTTTCTCACAGAGAGTCCCCCGTGAGTATGGGTGGGAATATCCCTACTTGCCTCGGGACTTACTTTTTGAAGTTGAGGTCATACGCCAGAGATGGTATGACGAATTTGTTTGGGAGAAACCCAAAGTACCCCATGCACGAAGATATTTGTCCTGTTCGCCACCCGTGTCGAAAAAGTTTAAAGATTGCAGAGCAGACTGGATGTGGGGCCGCCATATCCACGCAGACAAGGTGCGCATCTGCAGGAAAGATGGAGAGGACGTTGACTATTCGATTGAGGTTTTCGATAAGCATCTGAAGCCCTTGTTTTTGCCTGATCCGAGGTTTTATTTGTGAGAAGAGACTCACTTGTTTTCCTGTGACAAATTTCCAGAAGTGTTCTTGCCGGAGCATCCGAACTGTACCCTAGTTTTTTTATTTGGGTTTTTGTTTTCTACTCTTTGGAGGAACGAGAGCAGTTTTTTTGTTTGTTCTCTCTTCCTCACAGTTCAAAGACAGACTTTGGGGGTAGAATTAGTGTAGGGACGCAGGAAGAATGAAGATTGCACCAAGTGTCATTACCGCGGCACTGTCACCAGGTGGCAGTGTTGTGCAACGGCTGTTTTTTTTTTTTTTACACGCGCACCACTTTACTCATTGGAGCGAGTGGGTCTATTGGCTGATGGACCCATTCATTCCAAATTAACACAAAATGTTAGGATGTTGTGTTTTCTTTTTGTTTCCCTTCTGCAGGAGATTCGTCTATCAAAACTACTGAGTGTGGGGTGGTTCTTAGATAGTGAAGGGAGGGATTGTATATGTGTACATGTTAGATGGTTTTAGGGAAAAGTTTTATTGTTTTATGTTCCCTTCCCCTTTGAGCAGATCTTGGTATGGTTGAGGTTCAAAAATTTTGGGGATAGCCTCTGGGGCCAGGCTTATGTCATCACTCCATGGGAGACATGGGTTTGCACCAGACGCTGGGGACCAGCGTCAAATCACAGGGGGGAGTATGTAGCGGGGGGCTCTAAATTTAGGTAGGACACTTAGGTGTGTAAGTATGGGAATAATGGACCATTTGTGTTCGTGGAGGATTGGACGGTGTAATAATCTCTTTGGCCTCTGGGTGGCGAGGTACCCGTAGGCTCAAGGTAGATTGGCGGTCACAGTGCTACACTTTTTGTCCCTTTCCGGAGATGGTACGGCGAGGGCGGGGAACCTGCCGTGGTGTTGATGGGAGGAGATAAAAGGGGGAGACGCCCTAACCACGAGGTCTTCAGGAGGATCTTCCTCACGCGCCCAGGCACCTTAGGCCTGGGTGCGGGCGGTTCCGGATTCCGGCCCAGGCGCCCTAGGCCTGACCGGAATGGAGTTCATCCCAGGCACCTTCAGCCTGGGGTGAGGTACTGAACCAGGAGGCCTGGGGCCCAGTGACTTCGACTGGGTCCTGCGGGGGTGAAGAAGTCCGAGGGTCCCTGAAGTGGATGGGGCCCATGTCTGAGGTGAGGCGGCCGGGGAGGTTACCCATTCGGAGAGTCTGGAGCAGCATCAACCCAGTGACGGATGGGCCTCTGGTAACTCTCTTGGAGGGACATCTTCCCCTGACAGGGGCCACAGCGCAGCGAAGGTACTCCTATCTATGTTCTCTTGAGTCGCTGGTAGAGACTCTCAAGTTCTAAGTCCTTTCCAGCTAAGGCTATAGTAACCGCTGGCGAGATCGCAGTGGTTTAGCTGACAACCAGGATAGTGCCTCGACCTGCTCATTCCCCGTATCAAAATGTCATCAAGTCGCAACCAGTTGGCTACTGAAGCACTGTTTATTGTGAGATATGCAATAAAACAAGAGTTGGACTGTGATCGGTGTGTGGAACTCTGGTTAATGGGAGCAGAGGGAAGTGTTGGCACAGCAGGACTTGATTCTAGACAAAAGCACACAGGCCCGAGGAAATATCTGGTACTGGCCTTCACCTCACCCACAGCTATGGGGAGGACATGGGCCGTAGCGCATCTCACCCTGTCGTGTGACATACCCCTAGACAAAAGAGATGGGGTGAGGCCGCTACACAAAATTTCATTTTAACCTTCAATTTTGGAACAAATGGACTTTCCCCAAATAAAAAAATGTATTCACTGTTAGAAATTCGTTCAAGAAAAAGTTTCCATCCTGCTCCTTTGAATTTTTTCAATGCTGCGGTTGAAAACAAACATCAATTTGATCGCACTAATGATTAAAAAATTAAATGAAAAAAAAAAAAAAATCAAACTAAAATCTACTAGTGCACGGTCAGCTTTACTTTATATAGTGAACTGCTGCAGAGCTAAATTCTTGTGAGTGTAACATTTTAATACATATTCAGACACTACAAGTGATTTACAACGGGAGCAAAGCACAGAGTGGGGGATGTTTTAAAATTCCTTCAGGCTGGGTTCACATTTGCTGCGGCCGCGGGTCACAGCATCGGGTCCAGTGCGTCCCTGTTCACCGATTCAGGTGCGAATCAGGTTTGAATTTTTGCCTGTATTCGCACCTAAATCGGAAAACCAAAGACACACAGGACCCTTTTAAATGCAGACCGCGGCCGCCCCGGAGCTGTGTGAACAGACTCCATTGAAAGCCGGTCATACTCTCCTGTCGTGAGAATTGAATGCAGGGAAACTCTCATCCAATTTGCATATGTGTGAACCCAGCCTCAGGAGAGTGTGCACCACCTGGAAGGAGAACATCACTTGTCTAAGTTGATTGTGCACAGCCTGGAAGGAACCCCCACATCAAAAACAAGACTTACGATAGTTTGCTGCCACCTAGCATTTTGTCCACTGACTGGTCTGCAGCCATATACTTCCATAGATCTCTGTATGGCACATACGCCCTAATCCTTTATCTGTATGCAATCCATCCACACACAGTGCAATTGCGTACAGATTAACAGGGGTATTCAGCTGAGTACACAGATGCTGCAATACAACTATTTCTCTAGGGATATTCGTCCTAGCTTAGAACACAGAAGCTACTTATTAAATTTATAATTTAAAATCCTTAAAGTGGACCGTGTATAAAATATGTACTACAAGGAAAATTACAAAAACAATATATGCACTTGTGCACGGCTATGTTATAATCAATGTGTACAATATGTCTACTTATATATGGATCGCTTACACCTATACACACTCATAAAAAGTGTACCAATGTGCAAAATTAGAATTAGAATTGGTGCCGCTCTCCTGGAAAAAATCTGTGTTACGGTTTCTTTAAAACTGCATTATCATAATACAATTAAAACAATATCTGAACTATTAATTATAAATCAAAACAAAGTGATGTGAACAATAAAAATGAAGTCCTTGAAATGTCATGTCAAGGGCTTAATTATTATTGTTCACATCAGGTTGTTTTGATTTATAATTAATAGTTCAGATATTGTTTTAATTGTATTACGATAATGCAGTTTTAAAGACACAGTAACACTGATATTTTTCAAGAAGCGCGGCACCAATTCTATTTATAAGGAAAATTACAAAAATGCAAAACGAACAAAAGGACATTGAAAGTTTGGCCATTGGCTTTGACATAAAACAGGAAAAATAAATTAAATAAACTTTTACCCTTCTGGAGGTATTGTTTATTCTGTTGATAGGAACGTATCAAAGTTCAGCAATTTGTCTCGTCTAGAATAGGCTCCGTATGAATCACGCCATCCAAATCCCATGCTCCTTAATTTATTCAGATGTGGTTGTGGGCTGACTATGATCCTTGGCCAATGGGCCCTAAGTGTGTTTCCTCCACTGCTTGTTGGCTGACTATGATCCTTGGCCAATCGGCCCTAAGTATGTTTCCTCCACTGCTTGTTGGCTGACTATGATCCTTGGCCAATCAGCCCTAAGCGTGATTGCTCCACTCCTTGGAGGGAAGGTTTTACCCTCTGGGGCATCCTTAGGGGAAAGTATTTTGAACATCATTGCATCATTCAGATGGCAGCAAGTTCAATCACCACATGGCTTTCCAATTAGCAGACTCTGTACAACTGTTTTTTTGATCTCTCAGGGATTCTGTACAACCCCCAAAATAATCCATAAAAAAAACATAATGAATGATACAAGAAGAATTAAAGTGGTTGTAAACCCCCGAAACCTTTTTTTTCTTTTTTTTACAACCTGCAAAAGAAATACATAATGAGCTAGTATGCATAGCATACTAGCTATTTATCAATCACTTACCTGAGATCGAAGCCCCCGCAGCGGTGCTCGGACACCTTCGTCGCCGCCGCCATGTTGCTCTCCTCTGCCTTCCGTGTATCGCCGCTCCGGTGCTGTGATTGGACCCGGAGCGCTCGGGCCGGCAAGCTCCATTCAGAAATCCGGCTACTATGCCGGCCCGTGACGTCAGCGGTGCCGGTTTCAAACGCAAATATCTCCTTACCCGTGTAGGTTAAGGAGATATTTCATGCACCTACAGGTAAGCCTTAATGTAGGCTTACCCGTAGGTGCATGTTGTGCAAGTGGGTTTACAACCACTTTAAACAGCTCATATGTTTAGATTTATGGGCATCCATAGGACTTTCCCTAGAATTGCGGACCCAAAGAAAAGACCCCAACAAATATAATATGGTGGAGCTATTAAAAAAAAATTGGAGTTGTTACAGATTGGGGATATGCTTCAGGAGTCATAGATAAATAAATGTGACTGCTAGAAATCACTGCTATAACTGGACAATAGGAAGACACAGATTAGTGTCTGCAGGGGCAAAGTGTTGCATGTAGTCCATGGGCCACAGGTGCTTATCAGCAGATACCCCTGTGGTGAGCTTGCCAGGTTGCTTATTTAAATTCCCTGTGTGGGACACCTCTTTGACAAGTATTACTTACGGTAATATCAATAAGAGGGGGCACTTACTATACCAATAATAGAGACTATATAAAATAGCGTGCATGAACATCAAATAATTAAGGAATGATAGTTTGCAAAAAAACATTTATAAATAAACCATAAATGACTTCATAAAAGTGAAAAAATTAAAAAAATTAATACAGTGAAATTTTTTATTTTTTTTTAAAGTGCAAC
Source organism: Rana muscosa (assembly GCA_029206835.1). NCBI lineage: Eukaryota > Metazoa > Chordata > Amphibia > Anura > Ranidae > Rana > Rana muscosa. The sequence goes on along the minus strand of CM055123.1, from coordinate 257,619,606 downwards.
AATCCAGTGCAAAAATTCCTGTGTAAAGATATCCGTGTATGTAAAATAAAAAAAACACAATAGAAAAAACTGTAAAAAATGTGCAATAAAACAGTATTATGTGCAAAAAACTAGAAAGCAATTCCAAAAACAAGTGAAAAATAATGCTAGTCTTTGTGCTTTTAAAATCTGAGCCACACTCCACACAATGTGCATAAAGATCCAAAGTGCAGATGCAGGCAATCCAATAAAGTGCAAGTGCTTTCATCCAGTGCTACGTGCCAAAAAGTTTCCCCCAGCCTCTCACCTTAAGAGGCTAAAATATAAGCCTTTCTGTTGTATTCCTTATAAAAAACGATCCCTGCTCTTTCTCCTCATAGTCACACCTCCTGGTTCAAATCCTCAGACAGACACATACAAGAAAGAGGATACTCCATAGAGTAGTATTTCATATAAAAACGAACTTTTAATAATGGTAAACAACTCACATTTAAGTAGAAGTTATTCAGCATATAATGACAGTGTGTGCAGGAAGGCTTCCGGGTTCGGCCGCACCCGGAAGTGATGTCACCACGACTCTCTGTCCTAAAATTAAACTTACGGTAATACTGCTGCATTTGTCCAAAGGATGTGTGAGGCATCAGACATCAGATGGACACTCATTTTGCAGGTACTTGATAGTACGTCTTCTGTGTCCATTGTATCAGCTACCATCATAGGGTAGAGTCATTGGACACTATTGGGGCAGATATTCTCCAGGTTGGTGGGACATTTGGTCTTGAAATTACTATTAATTATGCTTTTTTATTACTAGCTTCACCATATTATATTTTTGGTGTCTTTTGTTTGGGTCCACCATTCTAGGGAAGCTATGGATGCCAATAAAGCAACTATCTAAACGTGTGAGCTGTTAAATTCCTCTGGTATCATGCGGGAGTTAGTTCTTCAGTTGAAACATGTATTAATCCTATTCAATGTGAGTGAAGACCTATAGGGAGGTAACATCAGGGCAAAAACAGTGCAACAGAACAAGGCAATACATTCTGGATAAATAATATAGCTGTAAGTAATTCATTGTACAGTATATAGCTGAACATCTATATCTGTATAATTATGATGTTTATTATATTGTCTTTTTGAATCTGTAGCTTTATATATGTTATATCTTTCTTCACCATCTGTACCCCTTTGAACCCCTGAGGAACCTTAACAAACAATATTTTACACCTTCTGTCATCATTCTGATTACCATCAGTTTGCTTATTGTTTGGTTCTATACCCACTAAAATAATGACAAACGACACACAAGAGCAGCACTCTCAACAAAGGAGACTCCCGACAAACCTGAAGTGATGTTTTATTGCTGGGTGCACAGGCTTAAATGTAAATGTATTGTATGTTAATGATAACCATCTTAATCTGAAGTTTAGCCACGAAAGCAATGCTAACACCATGAACTATCTTGATGTCACATTGGTGGGTGAATACATCACAGGCAGTGTGCAAACTTGCACCTTTCGGAAAGAGTGTGCTGGTAACGTTCTTCTTTTAGCTACAAGCTGTCACCCCACACACATGATTCGATGGATTCCGGTAGGTGAATTCATTAGAGCTCGGCGCAATTTCCCCAGTGCAGACAGCTTCAAAAAGGAATGCGACATTATCACTTTCCGACTTAAAGAGAGAGGATACCAGGACTTGGATATTAATAGAGGCATTGCTATAGCCACTAAAAGGAGTAGAAATACACTACTCAATAAAACTGCTAAAAAACTTCAGCATAAGAATAGTGGTAATCACCCAGTCACATTTGTAACCTAGTTTTTTCCGGAATATCACCAAATCAAGGGGATCACCTCTAAATATCTACTATTACTATAATATTTAGATAGTTAATAATATAAAATTATGTTTTTTAGATGGGTGACAACATTTAACAATTTTTGATACTTCCTTTCCCCAGAATAAGTCTGACTTAAAGGCAAAGTTGTTTGATTTAGTATGCCAGGCTTGGAGTCGCTATTGCTTTAATTTCATTACAACCAACACATACCATTTTAAATGTAAGTGTAACCCGAAATGTGTATTGTCAGAAGGAATTATTTTAATCTCTCTGCACTCAATATTTTTGAGTTTTTAAGAAATAGAATAGATTCCTTTGATCTTTGACATGAAGTCAATTGTTGGTAGAGTGTTCAGAGTCCTCTATAGGTACAGCCCTCTTCCTCTGCTGGGCTTGTAGACAAAATGACCAGGGACTCCCTTTGAGTCTCAGTGACGTAAAAACAGTGGAGCTCACGCCTATAAAATATAGGAGTAAGTTGATATCACAGCTGTCTGTAATATCACACATGCGCTTAATGTTACAATATTTGTTATAAAATGGCAGTGGCTTACCTGCATGGTGGAGAGGATCCGGTCACTAAATCTTAGAGCGTAGATCTGAAAGAGTGGATCTGGTCACTGTATAAAAGAAGGTAGATTTGATCACTGGAATTTGAAGAGTAGATATGGTGGAGTTCATTAAGCTGATGGATCTGGTGCAATTGGATCTGATCAATGAGTTTTGGCGGGTGGATCTGGTGGAGTGGATCTTGTTAGTGAGCCTTACAATGTATTTTATGTAGCCTGGATAAAGGTTGTATGTTTTAGAGCAGTGGTTCTCAACCCTCCTAGTGCCGTGACCCCTTGATAACATTTCCCAAGTTGTGAGGACCCCTAACAGTAAAATAATTTTCGTAGTGTGGGTTGTCAGCACCCAAGACAAGACAAGTAATTTGCGCCCCTAACCCATGGACATTAGGCACTCCCTGAGTCCCTTCCACTCGTACAGTGTTAAAACCACTTATGGTACATTTTAGGATGTACCACTCTTTCTTATTGTTTTCCTCTCTTTCCATATTATCTCTCTCTATCCTAATTTCTTGTTTTTTTTTCCCCCATCCATCTCTCTAGCCGTCTTTCTTGTTCTTTCTCTCCCCTTTTCTTTGTTCCTCCCCCTTTCATGTATTCTCTATTTTTATTCCTTCTCTTACTCCTTGGTGGGGGGAGTTGGGATGAGTGGCAGTGCCGGGGGCAGTTCTGATCAGCCAACTTAGATGTTCTTGATCAAGGTCATCTGCTGATCTGAGAACTGTAGTGGGGACTTTTAATGGCAATATAATCACAGGAAGTGTTGCTCACTGTGTCTCTGGCTTCACTGTGTCTCCGACTTTGTGGTGTCTTGTAGCAGTGACACCTATGCCGAAACCAGGAGATAGGGTCTCCTCCAGCCCCTCCCACTCCGCATTCCTCACCAGTCAGCTGACCTCTAGTCTCTGCTCCCCACCCATGCTGTGAACTGAATGGGCGGATGCGCAGAGGCTGAGTGGGTGGCCGCGGGCTTCAGGAACAGCCCAGCTAGGTGGCCACGTGCTCCAGGGCCAGCCCTGCTGGGCGGCCGCGAAAAGGCTAGGAGAGCAGCGCGGGCTTCAGGAACAGCCCGGGATTTGGTGACCCCTGGAAAATTGTCTTTCGACCCCCAAGAGGGTCCTGACCCCCAGGTTGAGAACCACTGTTTTAGAGGGTTGATCCAGTTGAGCCTTATGGATATAATTTGAATGAGCACATCTGGTCCTTAAGGTCTTACACTATATATATATATATATATATATATATATATATATATATACAGTATATGATAGGATGTCCAGTCTCTGAGTCTTACAAGTACTTACAAGTAGATCTGGACGAGTGGGTCAAGCCATTGAGTCTTACAGGTAGTTCAAGTGGATCCAGTTGCTGAGTCTTAGAAATAAATCTGGAAGAGTGGATCCATTAACTGAGCCTTAAAAGGTAGATCTGGCAAAGTGGATGCAGTCAATCAGTCTTCCAAGTAGAGCGGATCCAGTTGCCAAGTCTTCCAAGTAGACCTGGCAAAGAAGATCCAATCACAGACCAGGTTGACCCAGCCACAAATTAGATCTGGCAGAGTGATCCAGCCTTATGCCCCATACACACGATCGTTTTTCTTGCCATTTTTTTTCTTGCCGTTTTTCACGTCGTTTTTTTTCATGTTTCCTCTCAAGCCTGTCTTGCGTACACACGATCATTTAAAAAAACGATCAAGCAAAGCGCAGTGACGTACAACACGTACGACGGCACTATAAAGGGGAAGATCCGTTCGAATGGCGCCACCCTTCATGTTAGTAAAGTTTGTTGAGCGACGATTCGCTCTTTTCAGTCTCGTGCTTTTCAGTCCGTGACTGCGTGACGAATGTTCTATCTCCATTACGAACGCTAGTTTTACCAGAACGAGCGCTCCTGTCTCATACTTGATTCTGAGCATGCGCGTTTTTTTTTCACGTCGTTAAAGCATACACACTATCGTTTTTCACGTCGTTAAAAAAAACGACATGAAAAACGACGTGAAAAAAGAGAGCATGTTCGAAATTTTTAATGGCCGTTTTTCACGTCGTTAAAAATGCTCTGGAGCCTACACACGATCATTTTTAATGGCCATTTTTTTTAATGGCATTTTTAACGGCATGAAAAACGATCGTGTGTATGGGGCATTAGAGGGTAGATCTGATCTCTCCACAATCTGGCAGAAGAAGAAGACCAGGAATATTATATAAATGAACAGATAGAGGAAATGTAAGCATTATTGCTGCATTTTCAGAGAAGAGGATTATGGAGTTTTGACATCGTGCCAGATGACAGTATTATCCCCTCTGTGCATTGGCCCCACTTTCTGTGGCTCGAGTGGGTTTGGACTACATTCTAACCTGTCCAGATTTTAGATATATATTTATACAGCTTCAGAGTAAACTCACAAACGGAGATTTACATTGTCCCCAATGACAGCCAAGATCTACATATTCATTAAATGAAGAGAGATCTGTAAACAACAATATTTAACCCTTCCAAGAAAAGAACAGCTATTACATCCTAGAGAAGTCAAATTCATCCAAGGCAATTTGCCTAAAGACTATCGTATGCCTGAGCCTCTGTTGGTCGCTGTAGCACTGGCTAATTGAATGGTGGGGAGGGGCAGAATTAAATTGGAACTAAACCAATTACCGTATTTATCGGCGTATAACACGCACCGGCGTATAACACGCACCCCAAGTTTAGGAGGGAAATTCAAGGAAAAAAAAATTACATTTAAATGCAGCATGCAGCCTTGTCCAGTGTCCATCTGCAGCCTTGCCCAGTGTCCATCTGTCCATCTGCAGCCTTGCCCAGTGTCCATCTGCAGCCTTGCCCAGTGTCCATCTGTCCATCTGCAGCCTTGCCCAGTGTCCATCTGCAGCCTTGCCCAGTGTCCATCTGCAGCCTTGCCCAGTGTCCATCTGTCCATCTGCAGCCTTGCCCAGTGTCCATCTGTCCATCTGCAGCCTTGCCCAGTGCCTTTGCGATCTTGTCAGTCTCGGCGTTTTTTTAAATTTGGCGCTGATTTCTGTGGAGAGGAGCGAGCGGGGCCGAGTGTACTTCGGCTAGACTCGGCTCCTCTCGCAGTCCCGCCCATCTCCACTGACTGCGCCGCTGACGGAGAAAGCCGAGTGTACTTCGGCTAGACTCGGCTCTTCTCACAGTCAGGGGCAGGACTGCGAGAGGAGCCGAGACTAGCCGAAGTACACTCGGCTTTCTCTATGTCAGCGGCGCAGTCAGAGATGGGCGGGACTGCGAGAGGAGCCGAGTAAAGCCGAGTGTACTTCGGCTTCGGCTCCGCTCGCTCGTTTTCAGCAGGGGAATTCGACGGAGTATCGGTGTACAACACGCACCCACGATTTCCCCCTGATTTTAAGGGGAAAAAAGTGCGTGTTATATGCCGATAAATACGGTATTATAAAGCAGGATTTATATAGCGCCAACAGTTTGCACAGCACTTTACAAAATGAAGGCAAACATTACACTTACAATACTATTTGGAACAGGAGGAATCAGAGGGCCCCGCTTGAAAGAGCTTACACTCTAACCTCATCATTTTAATTTCCAAAACAGTTATGCCGCGTACACACGATCGATTTTCTCGACGGTGAATACACCGTCGAGAAAATCAACGGGAAAAACGAGGAACGGCTTGTTCCCCTACACACGCCCGTTTTTCCCGTCATTTTTTCCCTTGTCGAGAAAAACGACCGTGTGTAGGCTCGCCGGCAGTGTTTTCCTATGGGAAAACTGCCGCGGAAAAAAATGCCGTGAATCACGACGAGAAAAATTAGAGCATGTTCTAATTTTTCTCGTCGTGATTATTGCCGTTTTTCTCGTCGGGAAAAATGACCAAAAGCCCACACACGGTCGTTTTTCTCGTCAAAGAGAAAAAATGTCATTTTTCCCGACTGTCGTGTGTACGCGGCATTATAAGTAAGAGATACAATGAATAAGTGACACAGTTGCTTGTGCTCTCAACCAAACTGTCAAGTGGCTGGAGTCATAACTGACTCCATGTGCAGCAACCTGGCAACTGCAGATCAAACTGTAAAGGACTTAACTGTAAAGGATAGGAGAGTTCAGTGCAGCTTTAGGGTGGCCATGTATACCAGTAGAAATTTGGTAAGAAACTAATTAATTTTCGGAATGCTCATTTGATTTTCTAACAGTTAAGCCTTGTACACACGATCGGATATCCTATGGATTCTAATCCGATTGTTTTGTCCATCGGAAATCCGATGAAGCTGACTTCCATCAGTCTTGCCTACACACCATCAGTCAAAAAACCGACCGTTCCAAACGTGGTGACGTAAAACACTCAGATGAGCCGAGAAAAATGAAGTTCAATGCTTCTGAGCATACGTCGACTTGATTCTGAGCATGCGTGGGTTTTTTATCCGATGGACTTGCCCATAGACGATCGGAATTTGCTATCGGTTTTTGATCCATCGGAAAAATTTAAAACATGTTCTATTTTTTAAAACCGATGGAAAAAAGACTGATGGGTCCCATACACGATCGGTTTGTCCGATGAAAAAAGTCCATCGGCAAGTCAAAAATCCCATTTTCTCTTTCGTTCATTGACAGACAGCGCTTCCTTATTCAGAAGCATAGGGACGTCCCAAAACATGAGGGGTAGGACAACCAAAAAAATAAAACCCCAAGGCTAACACTGGAGCCAACAAGAACAGGAGCCCAACCTGAACAACACACCCTCAAGAGGGTTAGACCCTGTAAACAGCAGCCTGCAAATCTTGCGGCCAAAAGAAGCACCTGCAGATGCCAGCACATACACTTTGTAGAATGTAGTGAAAGCGTGCACCGACGACCAGGAGGCCGCCTTGCAAACTTGCGCCACTGATGCTTGATGACGGAAGGCCCAAGAAGCACTAAGCACCCGAGTAGAGTGTGCTGTAACGGGGAAAGGAGGAACCTGACCCCTGACAGAACAGGCCTGAGTCACTGTCTGTCTGATCCATCTAGAAATGGTCACAGAAGAAGCGGACAGCCCCTTTCTTGGCCCGTCCGTGATCACAAACAGTGAGCCTAACCTACCGGGGCACAGGGAAGACAACACAATGGGGGTTATTTACGAAAGGCAAATCCACTTTGCACTACAATGCAAACTACAAATGCAAAGTGCACTTGAAAGTGTAGTCTCTGTAGATCCGAGGGGGGGGGGGAGGGGGGGCATGCAAGGAAAATAAAAAACAGCATTTTAGCTTGCACATGATTTGATGATAAAAAATCAGCAGCGCTTCCCCTCATTTCAGATCTACCCCTCAGATTTACAGCAACTGCACTTCTAAGTGCACTTTGCACTTGTAGTTTGCACTTGTAGTGCAAAGTGTATATGCCTTTCGTAAATAACCCCCAATGTCTTCATTCAAATGGAAATCAGAGACTACCTTAGAAAGAAACGACGGACCAGGGCGAAGAACCACCTTATCTTTGTGGACCACCAGGTAAGGCATACGTCAAGATAACGCCGCCAGTTCTGATACCCTGAGAGCAGAAGTGATAGCCACCAAAAAGGCCACCTTCAGAGACAATATTTTCAAAGGGAGACTTCTGGAGAACTGAAAGCACCAAGTTCAAATCCAACAGCGGTAGAGGAGACCGCACCGGTGGAGCCAGATGTTGACCCCCTTAAATAAAGGTACGCACCAGGGAGTGCAAGGCCAGGGGACTCTGAAAGAAGATCGCTAAGGCCTGACACCTGGCCCTTGATGGTACTCAAAGCCAATTTCTGCTCGACACCCCATTGAAGAAAGGTCAAAATCTGAGCCACCGTCAATTGGAAGGCAGAGATGGCCGGAATGGAGCACTCTGCTCACCTGAGGATGCTGACTACTTCCATTGTACATTCACATTGGTCCCTACCCTCAAAGAGCTTACAATCTAAGGTCCCTTAACTCACATTCATATACTAGGGCCAATTTAGACAGAAGCCAATTAACCTATCAGCATGTCTTTGAAGTGTGGGAGGAAACCGGAGTACCCGGAGGAAACCCACGCAGGCACAGGGAGAACATGCAAACTCCATAGTAGTGTTGTAGTAGGGAGTGTCGTGGTTGGGATTTGAACCAGCGACCTTTTTACTGTTAGGCGAGAGTGCTACCCACTACACCACTGTGTCGCCCAATTGGTGACGACCACTGTCAAACACAAGGGGAGAAAGGATTTGCCTTGTTGAAGAGCCGGAGAGCGAAACCACCAGACCAAGGACCCCCTGGTGTCCTGGCTCAGCCGAATCGGATTATCCAGAGACCCCAGATTACATTATTATCCCATCTGTGTCCAGCAAGGGTGCGTTGGCCCCAATTTGTGTAGCTCGAGTGGTTTTGGACTTTGTTCTAACCTCTCCATATTTCAGATATATATTTATACAACTTCAGAGTAAACTCACAAAAGGAGATTCACATTGTCCCCAATGACAGCCAAGATCTAAATATTCATTAAATGAAGAGAGATCTATAAACAACAATATTTAACCCTTCCAAGAAAAGAACAGCTATTACATTCAAGAGAAGTCAAATTCATCTAAGGCAATTCCCTGAAGACTATCATATGCATGAGCCCCTGTTGGTCACTGTAGCACTGGCCAATTGAATGAAGGGGAGGGGCAGAGTTAAATTGGAACTAAACCAATTATTATAATGCAGGATTTATATAGCGCTAATAGCACTTTACAAAATGAAAGCAAACCTTACAGTTACAATACTATTTGGTACAGGAGGAATCAGAGGGCCCCGCTTGTTAGAGCTTGCAATCTAACCCCATCATTTTAATTTCCAAAACAGTTACAGTACTACCTCGGATTGCGAGTGACGCGGTTTACGAGCGCTTTGCAACACGAGCAATTTTTTTTTTTAAATCCCGACTCGGTTTGCGAGCGTTGTCTCACAAGACAAGCAGGATTTAAGCCTCTGGGGTGTGCAGTACCGCATGTGCCCAGAGGTGCAGAGGCGCCGGTGATGCTTGGAGACACTCCGTCTCCGAGTGTCTCCGGCACCCCTGCATCTCTGGCCACATGCGGTACTGCATACACCAGCAGTGGCACTGGAACGCATTATACGAGTTTCCATTGATTCCTATGGGGAAACTTGCTTTGATATACGAGTGCTTTGGATTACAAGCATGCTTCTTGAACAAATTATTCTCGTAATCCAAGGTACTATTGTATAAGTAAGCTAGCGAACAAAAACCCCTTGTGGTGGACTTTTGTACACAATACATTTAATAAACTAATATTTTATTCAAATACTTGTATACTTTTCACGTGCCTTCAAAGTCCACCACAAGGGTTTTTTCGCTAGCTTCAAATACTGGATGTGGCACAAAAAAAATGCATTTAATTGCCGTTCTATACAAATTTTTACTGTATAAGTAAGAGATACAGTAAATTGTGCCCTCAACCGAAAATGTAAAGTAGGCTGGAGTCATAACTGTGCAGTCCACATGTGCAGCAACCTGACAACTGCAGATCAAACAGAGGCCAAGATGGCAGCTTCTTTGACTGTAAAGAATAGGAGGGTTCAGTTCAGCTTTATTACTCACTTTTGTTGCCAGTGTGTTGAGTTATTTTGAGGGGGCAGCAAATTTACACTGTTATCCAAGCTGTACACTCACTACTTTACATTGTAGCAAAGTGTCATTTCTTCAGTGTTGTCACATAAAAAGATAAAATAAATTATTTACAAAAATGTGAAGGGTGTACTCACTTTTGTGTGATACTGTATATCAGTAGAAATTTGCTGAAAAAAAATAATTTTCAGAATGCTCATTCGATTTTCTAATAGTTAATAGGGTTAAATCGAGGATTGTTTTTAGCCTTACAGACAAGGAAAATCAAAGGAAAAAGATGATAATTTCTTCTCCAACAAATTAAAGTGGTTGTAAAGGTTCAGATATTATTTTTTTTTAAAAACAAACATGTCAATACTTACCTCCACTGTGCACTTCGTTTTGCACAGAGTGGCCCTGATCGTCCTCTTCTGGGGTCCCACGGCGGCTGTCTCGGCTCCTCCCCGCAATAGCTAACCCTTTCGGGAAGCTCTCTCCCAAGAGGTTACCTTGCGGGCGCGCTCCCGTCTCATACACTCGGCGTCCATAGACACAGAGTGTATGTCCCGGTCCCACCCTCTGGCGGCCGCGTCATTGGAATTGATTGACAGCAGCGGAATGGCTGCGCAGCTATCAATCTATCCGATCAATGCAGAGACTCCATGGAGAAGAGGACACCGGGGATGAGTTGAGCAGGTGAATGGGCTCAGGTAAGTAAAACGGGGGGCTGGGGGCCCGTCATTGCCAGGTGTTTTTTCACCTTAATGCATAAGGTGAAAAAACCTGAACCTTTACAACCACTTGAAAATTCTAAAGCTGAGCATACACCAGTAGAATTTAGATAAAATATTCAAATGGAAATTCTGAAAAATCCTTGGTCACAATACTGTTATGGATGCAACAAATTTAATAGGAAAACCCTGAAAAAATGTATTTGATTGCATTGCCAATGTTTTGAACTTGGCGATTGATTTTGAGATACACATATGCATTACAATAAGTATGATCTTAGTTTAAATTCATGCTGAATTCGTTTGTTCAAAAAAAAATGTCCATCTTTCTATTTAAAATTGTCTCATCACTCTAGTTCCAGTAGAAAATTGAACAAAGAGTAGCCTTCCATTTTATTGGATGAAAAGGAAGCATAAACCCCTCAGCGAACCCCTGAACCTGCTGAAGAGCCCTCAGGAGAAGGACCATCTGAGCTGAAGGACAAGAGAGTCAAAAGGTCATGACTAATGGATGTGCAGATTACTGAGGCTCCGATTTTTTCCCAAAAAGGCTACAAAAAAACCCTATCTTCCTTAAACGCTATAATTGACCAGACGACACATTCTTTTTTGGAGTCGAATGGCCATAGCAGCCTTGTGACAGAACCTACTGTCACTGTGTGTTTTGGAAGGGGCTGTGGGCTGACCCATAGACTATGGCCCAAAAGAGACTGAGAGGCTTGCGGACAAGCTGGCATTGAGATAATGCTACATCCCTTCTCCCCCCCCCCCTCTTCTTGCTGTGTTTAATTGTGTTGGGTCTGGATTGGAGACATCTCTCCGCAGGGGATGTGTATTGAGCGGCTGCCTGCTTACCATAAACCCTTTATGTTTCAATGTACAAGTGTTCAGTTTCCATTGGTTCTTACTTGTCCCCTACCCCCCTCTATGACAAGGCTAAGTGGAGTGTCACAAACTGTGTGTAAAAGTGTATGTTTTGTATTTAATAAACTGTTGATGCTCTGCATGTTTAACCCTACACGCCTGTGTGGCTTGTCTCGTGATTGAGGGGTTAAGGGCTGGTTATGGCGATTCTGCAGGTTGCGGGTGCGTTTGGAGGACAGGAGACACAGGTCTGGCGGATGTGCACACCTGGGGTATCCGAGATCCGTCACAGTGGTGGCAGAAGTGGGATGTCTCCTGCAGTCCGGGACATCCAAACCACCACCAGGATTCAAGATCCAGGCAGCCGCCGAGGAGCGATACGGGGACCGGCCAGCATGAGAGCGGAGTTCGGGAGGAGGCTGCAAGGCATGCGGAAGCAACATCGGGGACCAGCGACGAAGCACACCATGATCGGCTGGTGGGATGTGATCCGCCGGCAACTCTGGCATGAAACGCTAAGCCACGAGAGGCACCATCAGGGGAAGATCCTTCCCTCCTCCACAGAGATGTACTGGACGCAGTATCGTGCGCGAGAGGTGTTCCTGAGGGAACGACCGCGAGATGAGTGGAAGACGGAGCTCGAAAGATTGGTCCAGGAGGAGATGAGGCTGGATGCCAGCTACAGAGCCCTCCGGTGGTTGGCGGCTCAACTGTGGCCTGGTACAGCAGATGGCAGCCCGACAGAAGGCGTTGGCTATGGCGGCGTGGGGCTGCTCCATCAAAAAACGTACGGAGACCCAGACTTTGGGAGCGATGAGGAGTGGCGGCTGGAAAACATCCTGGACTTCCGAGATGAGGTGCAAGACCTCCCCGAAGAGCCGTGTGACCTGGAAGAATTGGAGTTCCTGGTTGAGCAGGAATGGGAGCTCGAGATTGCCTACGAGGGACTGTTTGACGGTGATTAGCAGCCTGGCATGCCTCACATTGCTTGGGACTGTCCGGGGGAAATAGCGGATAGTCACGAAGATGCGGAGCAAATGGGGCCAGGTGTGCCCCTACGTTTTCCCGTCCTAATCGCAATGGAAGAAGCGGCGATGATACAGAGGGCACTGCGAGTGCTAGAATGCCGGAACGCACCGAAGGTTCCCCAGGCAGCGAGACAAGCTAATAGCATAAAGGTCTCGGAAGGGGGAGTTGAGACGGGCGCTGGAAGGCTAGTAAATGGTGATCAGCAGCAAGGCCAGAGTATCGCATCCGGTGCCACAGCAGAAGCGCTGGCTACAGGGCAGAGTGCCGCTGGCCTCTGCCCAGCATCAGAAAAAGAGTTGGATCCGGAGAGTCTGAGAGATGATCTTCGTGAGCCGTTTCCCATACAGCAGATATCCCCACCGGGAGTGGAGGAAGCAATTCTCCCTCCCAGCAATTGGACACTACCCCAAAGTTCATCCCCCCAGCAGAAGTGCTGGCTACGGGGCAGAGTGCTGCTGGACTCTGCCCACCCTCAGAGTTAGATCCAGGGAGTCCGAGGGATGAACTCAGTGACCTGGTTGCCCAGCACTTGGACACTACCCCAGTGTTTATCCCCCCAGCACAAGGGCTGGCTGCATTGCAGAGTGCCGTTGGCCCCTGCCCAGCCCTCAGTATGTTTTTGGAGGGTTTGGGAGACAGCCCCTGTCAGAAGTCGCCTCAGCAGCTGGTCACAGAACCAGGAGGGGAGAAAACCCTTCCTCCTCTCCAGCGGTTGAACTCTACCTTTGTATATGTCCCCCCAGCAGAAGCGCTGGCTACGGGGCAGAGCGCTGTTGTCCTCTGCCCAGCATCAGAAAAAGAGATGGAGAGTCCCTGCAAGATACCTCCTCAGCTGCTGGCAACTACACCAGGAGAAAAGCAAGTACCTTTTCCTCCACAACTGCATAGCACTACCAGCCTACGTTCCCTACCAGCTGAAGCGCTGGCATCGGGGGAGAGGATTATTCAGCTCCCCCCAATACCTGCAACCCAGCTCTGGATCACGGGAGTGCGGACAGCTGTTCCCACTCTGCAGCGGCTGTTTTTAATCACAGGAGACCGTATGTGCGATTTTGCTCCCCAGCTCCAGAGTCGTACTTTTCCTTTTCCTGTTTGCCTGGGGTGGAAGTTTGTGATTAACGCAGGTCCAGACCAGTTGGGGGTCAAGAACCTGGTTAGTCTGTTTTTAAAAGGGGAGAAAGAAATGTGACAGAACCCACTGTCCCTGTGTGTTTTAGAAGGGGCTGTGGGCTGGCCTTCCACCCACAGACTATGGCCCAGAAGAGACTGAGAGTCTTGCGGACAAGCTGGCATTGAGATAATGTAATGTAATGCTACATCCCTTCTCCCCCACCCCCCCCCTCTTCTTGCTGTGTTTAATTGTGTTGGGTCTGGACTGGAGACATCTCTCTGCAGGGGATGTGTATTGAGCGGTTGCCTGCTTACCATAATCCCTTTATGTTTCAATGTACAAGTGTTGAGTTTCCATTGGTTCTTACTTGTCCCCTACCCCCCTCTATGAAAAGGCTAAGGGGAGTGTCCCTAACTGTGTGTAAAAGTGTATGTTTTGTATTTAATAAACTGTTGATGCTCTGCATGTTTAACCCTCAACACCTGTGTGGCTTGTCTTGTGATTGAGGGGTTAAGGGCTGGTTATGGCGAATCTGCAGACTACGGGTGCGTTTGGTGGACAGGAGATACAGGTCTGGCGGATGTGCCCACCTGGGGTATCCAAGATCCGTCACAAGCCTTTTATTACAAACCACAATAAACATACAAAAAACTCTGAACATTCAATATAATGCATATACTACATCTTACATAACCAGTTAAACCAAATAAAACTCAGTTTAAACCTGCCCGGTCTAGAGATCTTTGAAGGGAATTTTTTTTCATTAACCACTTAACGACCGCCCACTGTAAATATACGTCGGCAGAATGGCACCGACAGGCAGAATCACGTATATGTACGTGATTGCCTTTGTATAGTTGGGGGGTCCGATCGGACCCCCCTTCTTTACAGTGAGCGGTCGTTTTACCTTCGGGAGCGATCCGGCATGAGGGGACGGCCGTTCGATTCCGGCCACCCCCTCTCGATCGCTCCCGGCGAATGAGAGCTTCCCCTGCCTGTGTACTGTTTACACAGGCTGGAGGAAGTGATGTCATCTCTCCTGCGGCGCTCACATATACCGAGCGCCGTACAGGAGAAGATGCAGGTTAGTGCACACAACACTACACTGACACCAGGACACATAGGCACATAAATCGCCCCCCCCAGATCACCCCCCAGCCCCCAGTCACAGTGTCACTGATTGCAGTGACCATTTATTTAGTGATCACTGCAATCAGTGACATTTGTGACTGTAAAAGTGTTAGTACATTTAGTTTTAGGTCCAGTGTAGCCCCCTAACCCCCCCCTAATAAAGGTTTAACCCCCTGATCACCCCCCCAGATAACCCTTTCACCCCCTAGCACCGCCGTCGCTAAGCGATCATTTTTCTGATCGATGTCTTAGCGTCGGTGATGCTGATCGGTAGCCAGTAATTTTTTTTAGGTTCGCCGCAGGTTTTTATAGCGTCGGGTACCCCCATATATTACCTAATAAAGGTTTAACCCCCTTGATCGCCCCCCAGGTAACCCTTTCACCCCCTATCACCACGGTCACTAAGCGATAATTTTTCTGATCGATGTTTTAGCGTCGGCGATGCTGATCGGTAGCCAGTAATTTTTTTTAGGTTCGCCGCAGGTTTTTATAGCGTCGGGTACCCCCATATATTACCTAATAAAGGTTTAACCCCCTTGATCACCCCCCAGGTAACCCTTTCACCCCCTAGCACCGCCGTCATTAAGCAATCATTTTTCTGATCGATGTCTTAGCGTCGGTGATGCTGATCGGTAGCCAGTAATTTTTTTTAGGTTCGCCGCAGGTTTTTATAGCGTCGGGTACCCCCATATATTACCTAATAAAGGTTTAACCCCCTTGATCGCCCCCCAGGTAACCCTTTCACCCCCTATCACCACTGTCACTAAGCGATAATTTTTCTAATCGCTGTCTTAGCGTCGGTGATGCAGATCGGTAGCCAGTAATTTTTTTTAGGTTCGCCGCAGGTTTTTATAGCGTCGGGTACCCCCATATATTACCTAATAAAGGTTTAACCCCCTTGATCGCCCCCCAGGTAACCCTTTCACCCCCTATCACCACGGTCACTAAGCGATAATTTTTCTGATCGATGTTTTAGCGTCGGTGATGCTGATCGGTAGCCAGTAATTTTTTTTAGGTTCGCCGCAGGTTTTTATAGCGTCGGGTACCCCCATATATTACCTAATAAAGGTTTAACCCCCTTGATCGCCCCCCAGGTAACCCTTTCACCCCCTATCACCACTGTCACTAAGCGATAATTTTTCTAATCGCTGTCTTAGCGTCGGTGATGCAGATCGGTAGCCAGTAATTTTTTTTAGGTTCGCCGCAGGTTTTTATAGCGTCAGGTACCCCAATAAATTACCTAATAAAGGTTTAACCCCCTTGATCGCCCCCCAAGTAACCCTTTCACCTCCTATCACCACTGTCGCTAAGCGATCATTTTTCTGATCGCTG
Source organism: Rana muscosa (assembly GCA_029206835.1). Lineage (NCBI taxonomy): Eukaryota > Metazoa > Chordata > Amphibia > Anura > Ranidae > Rana > Rana muscosa. Next base: position 257,603,448 of record CM055123.1, on the reverse strand, counting down.
TCTTAGCATCGGTGATGCAGATCGGTAGCCAGTAATTTTTTTTAGGTTCGCCGCAGGTTTTTATAGCGTCAGGTACCCCCATATATTATCTAATAAAGGTTTAACCCCCTGATCGCCCCCCAGGTAACCCTTTCACCCCCTATCACCACTGTCGCTAAGCGATCGTTTTTATGATCGTTGTCTTAGTGTCGGTGATGCAGATCGGTAGCCAGTAATTTTTTTTTAGGTTCGCCGTCAGGTTTTTATATAGCGTCAGGTACCCCCATATATTACCTAATAAAGGTTTTAACCCCCTAATTGCCCCTAGTTAACCCTTTCACCAGTGATCATCATATAAGTGTTACGGGTGACGCTGGTTAGTTAGTTTGCTTTTTATAGTGTCAGGGCACCCGCCGTATATAACCCAATAAAGGTTTAACCCCCTGATCGCCCGGCGGGTGATATCAATTAGGTTTTAGCGTCAGAGAGGGTCTGCGTCACACCCCAGGCAGCGTCAGGTTAGTGCCAGTAACGCTAACACCCACGCGTGAAGCATACACCCCCCTTAGTGGTATAGTATCTGAACAGATCAATATCTGATCTGATAAGATCTATACTAGCGTCCCCAGCAGTTTAGTGTTCCCAAAAACGCAGTGTTAGCGGGATCAGCCCAGATACCTGCTAGCACCTGCGTTTTGCCCCTCCGTCCAGCCCAGGCCACCCAAGTGCAGTATCGATCGATCACTGTCACTTGCAAAACACAACACACATAACTGCAGCGTTCGCAGAGACAGGCCTGATCCCTGCGACTCCAGTGCTGTAGGAGGTGATTTCGCCACCACAGTTAAAAAAAAAAAGCATATATGCCGAAGCATTGGGGCAGCAGGGGCGGAGGAGCGATTTTGCTCCTAATGCCGTGTACATACGGTCGAAATTCCGACGGAGGCTTGCCCGTGGAAAAGTCTGACCATGTGTACGCGGCATAACTTTGCGGGAAGATGCCCCCATGCTTCAGCATATATAAATGGTGCATGCATGCCCATCATTAGAAGTGGGTGGATGAAGGGCGGTATTCTAATGGTGGGCATACCCACCGATCAATCTTTTTTTTTCGTTCAGACAACAGGCTGCATGAAAAAAAAGATTACAATACATGTCCAACAAGGACCAGCAACGTACTGGTATGTTGCTGGACTTTGAATGTTTATACCAGAATGATGCCTGCGGGTTTAGGTATCATCTTGGTATCCTTCTTTTCAGCCAGCGGCCGGCTTTCATGTAAAAGCAATCCTAGTGGCTAATTAGCCTCTGGACTGCTTTTACAAGCAGTGGGAGGGAATGTCCCCCCCCCCGGATATAAAAAGCGCCATTGGGAAATTGGGAAAGCATTTTATCACACCGATCTTGGTGTGGTCAGATGCTTTGAGGGCAGAGGAAAGATCTAGGGTCCAATAGACCCCAGTTTTTTCAAAAAAGAGTACCTGTCATTACCTATAGCTATCATAGGGGATATTTACATTCCCTGAGATAACAATAAAAATGATAAAAAAAAAAAAAAAATATGGAAGCAACAGTTTAAAAATAAAAAAAAAAGCAAAATTAATAATAATAAAAAAAAAAGCACCCCTGTCCTGCTCTGCTCTTGCCGAATGGCGAACGCAAGCGTTGGTCTGGCATCATATGTAAACAGCAATTGCACCATGCATGTGAGGTATCACCGCGAAGGTCAGATCGAAGGCAGTAATTTTAGCAGTAGACCTCCTCTGTAAATCTAACGGGGTAACCTGTAAAGGCTTTTAAAAATGTATGTAGTTTGTCGCCAATGCGCGTTTGTGCGAAATTTTAAAGCATGTCGTGTTTGGTATCTATGTACTCGGCCTAAGATAATCTTTTTTATTTCATCAAACATTTGGGCAATATAGTGTGTTTTAGTGCATTAAAATTAAAAAAAGTGTATTTTTTCCCCAAAAAATGCGTTTGAAAAATCGCTGCGCAAATACTGTGTAGAAAAAAAAAATGCAACACCCACCATTTTATTCTGTAGGGCCTTTGCTTTAAAAATATATATAATGTTTGGGGGTTCAACATAATTTTCTTGCAAAAAAAAAAAATGTTTTCATGTAAACAAAAAGTGTCAAAAAGGGCTTTGTCTTCAAGTGGTTAGAAGAGTGGATGTAAGCTTCCTAATGTTGTGTATAAAATGCCAGAACAGTTCAAAACCCCCCCCAAATGACCCCATTTTGGAAAGTAGACACCCCAAGCTATATACTGAGAGGCATGTCGAGTCCATGGAATATTTTATATGTTGACACAAGTTGCGGAAAAACGAAAATTTTTTTTTTTTTTTGCACAAAGTTGTCAGTAAATGATATATTGCTCAAACATGCCATGGGCATATGTGGAATTACACCCCAAAATACATTCTGTTGCTTCTCCTGAGTACGGGGATACCACATGTGTGAGACTTTTTGGGAGCCTAGCCGCGTACGGGACCCCAAAAACCAAGCACCGCCTTCAGGCTTTCTAAGGGTGTAAATTTTTGATTTCACTTCTCACTGCCTATCACAGTTTCGGAGGCCATGGAATGCCCAGATGGCACAAAACCCCCCCAAATGACCCCATTTTGGAAAGTAGACACCCCAAGCTATTTGCTGAGAGGTATTGTGAGTATTTTGCAGATCTCGCTTTTTGTCACAAAGTTTTGAAAATTGAAAAAAAAAAGAAAAAAAAAAAAATGTTCTTTCTTCATTTTCAAAAACAAATGAGAGCTGTAAAATACTCACCATGCCTCTCAGCAAATAGCTTGGGGTGTCTACTTTCCAAAATGGGGTCATTTGGGGGGGTTTTGTGCTATTTTGGCATTTTATGGCCTTCGAAACTGTGATAGGTAGTGAGGAGTCAAATCAAAAATTTGTGCCTAGAAATCCTGAAGGCCGTGATTGGTTTTCGGGGTCCCGTACGCGGCTAGGCTCCTAAAAAGTCCCACACATGTGGTATCCCCGTACTCAGGAGAAGCAGCAAAATTTATTTTGGGGTGCAATTCCACATATAACCATGGCATGTGTGAGCAATATATCATTTAGTGACAACTTTTTGTAATTTTTTTTTTTTTTTGTCATTATTCAATCACTTGGGACAAAAAAAAAATATTCAATGGGCTCAACAGGCCTCTCAGCAATTTCCTTGGGGTGTCTACTTTCTAAAATGGGGTCATTTGGGGGGGTTTTGTGCTATTTTGGCATTTTATGGCCTTCAAAACTGTGATAGGTAGTGAGGAGTGAAATCAAAAATTTACACCCTTAGAAATCCTGAAGGCGGTGCTTGGTTTCCGGGGTCCCGTACGTGGCTAGGCTCCTAAAAAGTCCCACACATGTGGTATCCCCGTACTCAGGAGAAGCAGCAGAATGTATTTTGGGGTGCAATTCCACATATAACCATGGCATGTGTGAGCAATATATCATTTAGTGACAACTTTTTGTAATTTTTTTTTTTGTCATTATTCAATCACTTGGGACAAAAAAAAAATATTCAATGGGCTCAACATGCCTCTCAGCAATTTCCTTGGGGTGTCTACTTTCTAAAATGGGGTCATTTGGGGGGTTTTGTACTGCCCTGCCATTTTAGCACCTCAAGAAATGAGATAGGCAGTCATAAATTTAAAGCTGTGTAAATTCCAGAAAATGTACCCTAGTTTGTAAACGCTATAACTTTTGCGCAAACCAATAAATATACGCTTATTGACATTTTTTTTACTAAAGACATGTGGCTGAATACATTTTGGCCTAAATGTATGACTAAAATTGAGTTTATTCGATTTTTCTTATAACAAAAAGTAGAAAATATCATATTTTTTCAAAATTTTCGGTCTTTTTCCGTTTATATCGCAAAAAATAAAAATCGCAGAGGCAATCAAATACCATTAAAAGAAAGCTCTATTTGTGGGAAGAAAAGGACGCAAATTTCGTTTGGGTACAACATTGCATGTCCGCACAATTTACAGTTAAAGCAGCGCAGTGCAAAATTCTGAATTCACCTCTGGTCCTTTAGCTACCAAATGGTCCGGGGCTTAAGTGGTTAAGTAGTTGTATCTGTACACCCCATGAAGGCCCCACGCCGCATATTACGCCAGCTCAGGGACAATTACCATTTACCTCCTTCAGATACAACCAACTACCAAAAAAACATTGATCCCATTGTCTTGTTAGTAAGGGAAGGGACACCCATACCTCCAGATGGGCCCAACCCCCCTAAACCTCCATTATTTTCTCGGCATCGCCTTCAAAGACCCCATAGACCTCCCGCCACAGCACACGAACGTGACACCTTACGTTTGTGTTGCCCACCACATACGGAGGGCCCGTTGGATGCCATCCTGTAAACCCAGCTGCCATAGGTCAATGCCTATGGCATTCAGGTGAACACCATCCGGACGCAAAAAAAGCCACGTCTCCTCCTCCAAATCCCGATGACGAACAGCCAAGCCCCCATTACGTACAAAAAACTTGGCTACCGCCTTGTTGACCTTGACCCTGGCCCTGTTGATACCTACAACCAAACGCCATTCAGACCTGACCACTATATATGACCAAATGAAAATGGTGTCCGGGAAAAAAGACTGAAGGCGCAATAGATCAAACTTAATGTCTCTAATTAGTTTGCGCGCACAGCGCAAACCAAGGTCATCACCTCCCACATGAAACAGAACCACATCAGGGGACCGATCCAAGCGAGCGTACCTGTGCATTTCAGGCACGACCCTGGACCACAGTATGCCTGGAATTCAAAGCCACCGTACCATGACCTCGTCGCCAGAGAAACCCAACAGCCTGCCTCCCACCCGTACATCAGCTCTCCTGGCACCCCAATACACATATGAGTGTCCCAGGATCCACACCAGGCAGGCCGCAGAATCTGAAAAAAAGAAGGAAAAAAGGGGGGAGGAATAACGTGTCCCCCAAACAGCCCCAAAGATCCCCAGAAACAAAACAACATGGAAAAATGGAAAATTGAAAGAAGGCAAGAAGGGGAGACACTTAAGAAAAACACACACGGCCCACCCCCACCCCCCCCCTTACTGCAGCGACCTACAATAAATAGGGGCGGACATACTAACGGAATCGAGCTGACTCCCAATGTCCAATTCGTTGCACCACCTTATCATCCAAACCGCAGCGGACAGCCTCAGTAGCCGCCCCAATGCGGAAAGAATGGGAAGAATAAGCCCTGCGGACACCAGACATTTCTTAAACACCACCTGAAACTGGAAGCGGGATAGAGCAGTCCCATCCTCATGCTTGAAGAACACACCTGGGTCCTCGGGCCTAAGCCTGGAGAAATCCCCCACAGTCGCGACCAGGCACAACGGGGATCAGGGGACCGCCTTCAACTCAACCCAGGTACCCCTGCCACCCTGGTCCGTCTTAGACCGTCGCAATACTCCAAAGGTATTTTCCCGAACCCAAACATCCTGAACCCCCAAGTCGCTTCCCCCGTTTATTTTGACTAACAAGCTCGCCAACCCGAAAAGCCCTAAAAAAGGCCAATACAAACGCGGCCCGGAATAGAACCCTCTCATACCCGGACACACAAACCACGCCCAACTGGCCCACCACGGAGCCAAGGACCGAGAAAAAAAACTGGCGCCTCGAGTCGGTTACCGAGCGACCAACGCGGTAACCCCGCATGGCCCGCCGAACCATAAACGCCTTTGTCGCATCCCGTTGCTTGGCTAACTGAAACATAAAAGCCAAACCGGCCAACTTTCGTGACATATATGAGGCCGGGACCCCAGCGTCAAAATTCTTACCAATGAGAGAAAGTAACAACCGAACCCTGTCCCCATCATGAGAGCCACCTACCCCCCCAAGCTCACTTACCAGGTCCCCCCATTCCTGCCAAACCTTGCTGTACGCCGTCCAGGGAGCAGTAGAGACCGACTTATGAATCAAAGACCGGGAAGTGGCAATGCAACGCTCCACAGCATCTTGGGGCAGGGTATCCCGTGTAGCTCCGCATCCGGCGCAAATTAACGGAATCTGTCCCACTGGAAACGAGATAACGCATCGGCCACTGAATTATCAATTCCAAGAACATGCACAGCAGACACAAAACAGTAAGAGAACCACAGGAGGAGAAGGAGAAAAAGCTGTGTTATTATTAATAGCCTGCACCACCCCCAGGTTATCACAATGGAAACGAACACGGCGATTTCGGAAGTTGGCACCCCACAACTCCAGAGCCAGCACAATGGGAAACAACTCCAGGGCTGCCAGATTACGCACCAAACCAACCTCCCTCCACACTGCTGGCCACTCGTCAGCACTCCAACGCCCCTGGCAAAAAGCCCTGAAATGTTAGTTGTTTCTATCCCTCTCTTAGGCCCCTTTCACACTGGGGCGTTTTTCATGCGTTTTAGCGCTAATATTAGCGCTATTATACCGCATGAAAAATTCGTGCCTGTAGCCTTCAATGTGAAAGCCCGAAGGCTTTCACACTGAAGCGGTGCGCTAGCAGGACCACTCCAAAAGTCCTGCTAGCCGCTTCTTTACAGCGGTAAAGGAGCGGTGTGTTCACCGCTCCTTTACCGCGGCTGCCCATTGAAATCAATGGGACACCGCGGTAATACCGCCCGCAAACCGCGGCAATAGCCGCGGTTTGCGGGCGGTATTAACCCTTTTTCGGCCGCTAGCGGGGGTTAAATTCAGCCCCCTAGCGGCCGCATACCGCGGTAAGAACGACGGTATAGCAGCGCTGAAAATCGCGCTGCTATACCGCCACCGCACCTGCCCGCCCCAGTGTGAAAGGGGCCTTATGCCCCACACACACGATCATTTTTAATGTCATTTTTAAAACTGACGTTTTTCTTGTCATTTTTTTTCTTGTTTCCTCTCAAGCCTGTCTTGCGTACACACCATCATTTTAAAAAATGTTCAAGCAAAGCGCAGTGGCGTACAGCACGTACAACGGCACTATAAAGGGGAAGTTCCGTTCGAATTGCGCCACCCTTCATGTTAGTAAAGTTTGTTGAGAGACGATTCGCTCTTTTCAGTCTTGTGCTTTTCAGTCCGTTACAGCGTGACGAATGTGCTATCTCCATTACGAACGCTAGTTTTACCAGAACGAGCGCTCCCGTCTCATACTTGATTCTGAGCATGCGCGTTTTTTTTCACGTCGTTAAAGCATACACACTATCGTTTTTCACGTCGTTAAAAAAAACGACATGAAAAACGACGTGAAAAAAGAGAGCATGTTCGAAATTTTTAATGGCCGTTTTTCACGTCGTTAAAAATGCTCTGGAGCATACACACGATCATTTTTAATGGCCATTTTTTTTAATGGCATTTTTAATGGCATGAAAAATGATCGTGTGTATGGGGCATTATTCTTTAGCTAATATTTGTAAATTTTGTGAAAGAGCAAACACGCCACGCATTGCCCGCAGACATGGCGACTAGCCAGGATCTGTACAGAAAGAAGACAGTGAATTGTACACCAGTCTGGCTCCATATTCAAGGCATTTAATCTGCATCTAATTTGCCCTCCCTGGTTCCTTCCAGTGTCATCACGGTATTTGCGCAATAATTTTTCAAACGCCTTTTTTTGGGGGGAAAAAAAAACCAGTTCCATTAATCAAAAAGTAACAAAACAGTAAAGTTAGCCCAATTTTTTTGTATAATGTGAAAGATGATGTTATGCTGAGTAAATAAATACCTAACATTTCACGCTTTAAAATTGGGCACACTCGTGGAATGGCGCCAAACTCCGGTACTTAAAAATCTCCATAGGTGTCGCTTTAATTTTTTTTACAGATTACCAGTTTAGAGTTACAGAGGAGGTCTAGTGCTAGAATTGTTGCACATCCTTTAACGCAAGCACGCAGCGATACCTCACATGTGTGGTTTGAGCGGCATTTACATATGTGGGTGGGACTTACGTGTGTGTTCGCTTCTGAGCGCGAGCTACTGGGGCATTTTAAATTGTATTTATTTTTTTATTCTTTATTTTACTTATTATTATTTTTTTTATTACTTTTATTCCTATTACAAGGAATGTAAACATCCCTTGTAATATGAATCTATTGTGACAGGTCCTCTTTATGGAGAAGATGAGGGGTCAATAAGACCCCACATCTCTCCTCCAGGCTGGAAAGCATGAGATCGAGAAAAAAAATTCACAGATCTCATGCTGACAGCCGTGATCGCGGCTTTGTTTACATTCGGGATCCCAGGCAAGAAGTCATAACGTCGGGCCCGGGCCTCCAACGGTCATAGAGATGACTGGTGACCATCTGGTCACCCGAAATCTCTATCGTCGTCATCCGGCGCCGACCGTTTCGTTCTCCGGGCACCCGATGGCACGGGAGAGCCCGGAGAAGCACCGGATGGCGCCTATAATAACGATCAAGCGGCGGGACTGTATTTATTCATTTTGCAAAGTGCTGCACAAAATGCTGGCCCTTTATAAAATCCTGTATAAAAATAATATCTGTTATATATGGTCTGCATATGTAACCTCAACGTATGCTGTCATGAGTAATATATATTAAATTCCAGGATTTACAAAAAAATAAAAAGACAATTTAAGCTATTTTTACATATTTGTTAGTTGTATTTGTGACATCCTAAAAACCCCATTGCAATATATTGTCATTGTTGTTCTCTATTCATGTGGGGATGTGGTGTATAGACAATTTCTCAGTCTATTATGCTTAAAATTTTAGGCAAACTACTCTTCTTAGTAAATGATAGTGTGTGGGGTAAAAAGTAGCATCTGCAGTATGCAATATGCTATACATAATATAACATAATGACAGATTTCATGGAACAAGACTGACTGAGCTGAAAATAAAATGATTTAATATGTTTTGAAGGAATACAAAGAAATACGTTTTTGTTTTTACATAGATACTGTATATTTTTTCCAGTTCTCCTTTTAGTCCTCTGGATGGTGGTTAAGAGGGTCCAGCTAGTTGGCATCCAGATCTCTGCAGGGGCCCAGGACCTGTGTGACGTTATCCAGAACTGTCCCAGCAGCACAGAATGATGATCTATAGGGGACAAATAAATAAAATAATCTGTATTCACAAAACTCAAAGGAAAATATGAAAATATTCCATGTCCTCTCCAATTCTCAAAGTGCCAAACACAGATCTCTAATGACATGGAACACAGACTTGTGAAGCCAATGTGTGTTCAAGGAGCATTTTATAGATAGAAGGGGCAGAAATGTTCTGTAACGGTTTAGGCCAATTCTAGATGGTGATTTGACACCACTTATGATCCATCTAGCCATCACACACTATGCAGTTTGATTCATCACCACTGTTTTCGACAAAAAGCTGTGAGGTGAACACAAATGCCTGAGACAGATCAGCCACCGCTGCAGCCTGTCACCTTATGATTTGCTTTATTCTTGACCTTAGGGTTTATATGCTGTCTATCAGGAGAGGACTAGGCAGACATGTTAACCACTTAACGACCGCTCACTGTATATATACGTCGGCAGAATGGCACCGACAGGCACAATCACGTAGAGCATACGTGATTGCCTTTGTATAGTTGGGGGGTCCAATCGGACCCCCCTCCCATACAGTGAGCGGTGGCTAAGTGTCCGGGAGCGTTCCGGGATGAGGGGGCAGCCATTCGTTTCTGGCCACCCCCTCGCGATCGCTCCCGGCGAATGGAAATGCCCCCTCTGTCTGTGTCAGACAGAGGGAGCAGGAGGAAGTGATGTCATCTCTGGTGCGGCGCTCACATATACCGAGCTCCGTACAAGAGAAGACATCAGGTCAGTGCACACAACACTACACTGACACCAGGACACATAGGGACATAAATCGCCCCCCCAGATCACCCCCCCAGCCCCCAGTCACAGTGTCACTGATTGCAGTGACCATTTATTTAGTGATCACTGCAATCAGTGACATTTGTGACTGTAAAAGTGTCACCAAATTTTAGTCTTAGGTCCAGTGTAGCCCCCTAACCCCCCCTAATAAAGGTTTAACCCCCTGATCACCCCCCAGATAACCCTTTCACCCCCTATCACCACTGTCGCTAAGCGATCATTTTTCTGATCGCTGTCTTAGCGTCAGTGATGCCGATCGGCAGCCAGTAATTTTTTTTAGGTTCGCCGCATGTTTTTATAGCGTCAGGTACCCCAATATATTATCTAATAAAGGTTTAACCCCCTTGATCGCCCCCCAGGTAACCCTTTCACCCCCTATCACCACTGTCACTAAGCGATCGTTTTTCTAAACGCTGTCTTAGTGTCTGTGATGCAGATCGGTAGCCAGTAATTTTTTTTAGGTTCGCCGCATGTTTTTATAGCGTCAGGTACCCCAATATATTATCTAATAAAGGTTTAACCGCCTTGATCGCCCCCCAGGTAACCCTTTCACCCCCATCACCACTGTCGCTAAGCGATCGTTTTTCTAAACGCTGTCTTAGTGTCGGTGATGCAGATCGGTAGCTGGTAATTTGTTTTAGGTTCGCCGCAGGTTTTTATAGCGTCAGGTACCCCAATATATTATCTAATAAAGGTTTAACCCCCTTGATCGCCCCCCAGGTAACCCTTTCACCCCCTATCACCACTGTCGCTAAGCGATCGTTTTTCTAAACGCTGTCTTAGTGTCGGTGATGCAGATCGGTAGCCAGTAATTTTTTTTAGGTTCGCCGCATGTTTTTATAGCGTCAGGTACCCCAATATATTATCTAATAAAGGTTTAACCCCCTTGATCGCCCCCCAGGTAACCCTTTCACCCCCATCACCACTGTCGCTAAGCGATCGTTTTTCTAAACGCTGTCTTAGTGTCGGTGATGCAGATCGGTAGCTGGTAATTTGTTTTAGGTTCGCCGCAGGTTTTTATAGCGTCAGGTACCCCAATATATTATCTAATAAAGGTTTAACCCCCTTGATCGCCCCCCAGGTAACCCTTTCACCCCCTATCACCACTGTCGCTAAGCGATCGTTTTTCTAAACGCTGTCTTAGTGTCGGTGATGCAGATCGGTAGCCAGTAATTTTTTTTAGGTTCGCCGCAGGTTTTTATAGCGTCAGGTACCCCAATATATTATCTAATAAAGGTTTAACCCCCTTGATCGCCCCCCAGGTAACCCTTTCACCCCCTATCACCACTGTCGCTAAGCGATCGTTTTTCTAAACGCTGTCTTAGTGTCGGTGATGCAGATCGGTAGCTGGTAATTTGTTTTAGGTTCGCCGCAGGTTTTTATAGCGTCAGGTACCCCAATATATTATCTAATAAAGGTTTAACCCCCTTGATCGCCCCCCAGGTAACCCTTTCACCCCTATCACCACTGTCGCTAAGCGATCGTTTTTCTAAACGCTGTCTTAGTGTCGGTGATGCAGATCGGTAGCCAGTAATTTTTTTTAGGTTCGCCGCATGTTTTTATAGCGTCAGGTACCCCAATATATTATCTAATAAAGGTTTAACCCCCTTGATTGCCCCCCAGGTAACCCTTTCACCCCCATCACCACTGTCGCTAAGCGATCGTTTTTCTAAACGCTGTCTTAGTGTCGGTGATGCAGATCGGTAGCTGGTAATTTTTTTTAGGTTCGCCGTCAGGTTTTTATATAGCGTCAGGTACCCCCATATATTACCTAATAAAGGTTTTAACCCCCTAATTGCCCCTAGTTAACCCTTTCACCAGTGATCATCATATAAGTGTTACGGGTGACGCTGGTTAGTTAGTATGCTTTTTATAGTGTCAGGGCACCCGCCGTATATAACCCAATAAAGGTTTAACCCCCTAATCGCCCGGCGGGTGATATCAATTAGGTTTTAGCGTCAGAGAGGGTCTGCGTCACACCCCAGGCAGCGTCAGGTTAGTGCCAGTAGCGCTAACACCCACGCGTGAAGCATACACCCCCCTTAGTGGTATAGTATCTGAACAGATCAATATCTGATCTGATCAGATCTATACTAGCGTCCCCAGCAGTTTAGGGTTCCCAAAAACGCAGTGCTAGCGAGATCAGCCCAGATACATGCTAGCACCTGCGTTTTGCCCCTCCGTCCAACCCAGGCCACCGAAGTGCAGTATCGATCGATCACTGTCACTTACAAAACACAACACACATAACTGCAGCGTTCGCAGAGACAGGCCTGATCCCTGCGACTCCAGTGCTGTAGGAGGTGATTTCACCACCACAGTTAAAAAAAAAAAAGCATATATGCCGAAGCATTGGGGCAGCAGGGGCGGAGGAGCGATTTTGCTCCTAATGCCGCGTACATACGGTCGAAATTCCGACGGAGGCTTGCCCGTGGAAAAGTCTGACCATGTGTGTGCGGCATAACTTTTTTGCGGGAGGATGCCCCCATGCTTCGGCATATATAAATGGTGCGTGTATGCCCATCATTGGAAGTGGGTGGATGAAGGGCGGTATTCTAATGGTGGGCATACCCACTGATCAATCTCTTTTTTCGTTCAGCCAACTGGCTGCATGAAAAAAAAAAGATTACAATACATGTCCAACAAGGACCAGCAACGTACTGGTATGTTGCTGGACTTTGAATGGTTATACCAGATTGATGCCTGCGGGTTTAGGTATCATCTTAGTATCATTCTTTTCAGCCTGCGGCCGGCTTTCATGTAAAAGCAATCCTAGTGGCTAATTAGCCTCTGGACTGCATTTACAAGCAGTGGGAGGGAATGTCCCCCCCCCCCCGGATATAAAAAGCGCCATTGGGAAATTGGGAAAGCATTTTATCACACCGATCTTGGTGTGGTCAGATGCTTTGAGGGCAGAGGAAAAATCTAGGGTCTAGAAGACCCCAGTTTTTTCAAAAAAGAGTACCTGTCATTACCTATTGCTATCATGGGGGATATTTACATTCCCTGAGATAACAATAAAAGTGATAAAAAAATAAATAAATATGGAAGCAACAGTTTAAAAATAAAATAAAAAAGCAAAATTAATAATAAAAAAACAAACAAAAAAAAAAACACCCCTGTCCTGCCCTGCTCTTGCCCAATGGCGAACGCAAGCGTCGGTCTGGCGTCATATGTAAACAGCAATTGCACCATGCATGTGAGGTATCACCGCGAAGGTCAGATCGAGGGCAGTAATTTTAGCAGTAGACCTCCTCTGTAAATCTAACGGGGTAACCTGTAAATGCTTTTAAAAATGTATGTAGTTTGTCGCCAATGCGCGTTTGTGCGAAATTTTAAAGCATGTCGTGTTTGGTATCTATGTACTCGGCCTAAGATAATCTTTTTTATTTCATCAAACATTTGGGCAATATAGTGTGTTTTAGTGCATTAAAATTAAAAAAAGTGTATTTTTCCCCCAAAAAATGCGTTTGAAAAATCGCTGCGCAAATACTGTGTAGGAAAAAAAAATGCAACACCCACCATTTTATTCTGTAGGGCCTTTGCTTTAAAAATATATATAATGTTTGGGGGTTCAACATAATTTTCTTGCAAAAAAAAATATGTTTTCATGTAAACAAAAAGTGTCAAAAAGGGCTTTGTCTTCAAGTGGTTAGAAGAGTGGATGTAAGCTTCCTAATGTTGTGTATAAAATGCCAGAACAGTTCAAAACCCCCCCAAATGACCCCATTTTGGAAAGTAGACACCCCAAGCTATATACTGAGAGGCATGTCGAGTCCATGGAATATTTTGTATGTTGACACAAGTTGCGGAAAAAATACAATTTTTTTTTTTTTTTGCACAAAGTTGTCACTAAATGATATATTGCTCAAACATGCCATGGGCATATGTGGAATTACACCCCAAAATACATTCTGTTGCTTCTCCTGAGTACGGGGATACCACATGTGTGAGACTTTTTGGGAGCCTAGCCGCGTACGGGACCCCAAAAACCAAGCACCGCCTTCAGGCTTTCTAAGGGTGTCAATTTTTGATTTCACTTCTCACTGCCTATCACAGTTTCGGAGGCCATGGAATGCCCAGATGGCACAAAACCCCCCCAAATGACCCCATTTTGGAAAGTAGACACCCCAAGCTATTTGCTGAGTGGTATTGTGAGTATTTTGCAGATCTCTCTTTTTGTCACAAAGTTTTGAAAATTGAAAAAAAAAAAGAAAAAAAAAATGTTCTTTCTTCATTTTCAAAAACAAATGAGAGCTGTAAAATACTCACCATGCCTCTCAGCAAACAGCTTGGGGTGTCTACTTTCCAAAATGTGGTCATTTGGGGGGGTTTTGTGCTATTTTGGCATTTTATGGCCTTCAAAACTGTGATAGGTAGTGAGGAGTCAAATCAAAAATTTGCGCCCTTAGAAATCCTGAAGGCGGTGCTTGGTTTCCGGGGTCCCGTACGTGGCTAGGCTCCTAAAAAGTCCCACACATGTGGTATCCCCGTACTCAGGAGAAGCAGCAGAATGTATTTTGGGGTGCAATTCCACATATAACCATGGCATGTGTGAGCAATATATCATTTAGTGACAACTTTTTGTAATTTTTTTTTTGTCATTATTCAATCACTTGGGACAAAAAAAAAAATATTCAATGGGCTCAACATGCCTCTCAGCAATTTCCTTGGGGTGTCTACTTTCTAAAATGGGGTCATTTGGGGGGGTTTTGTACTGCCCTGCCATTTTAGCACCTCAAGAAATGAGATAGGCAGTCATAAATTTAAAGCTGTGTAAATTCCAGAAAATGTACCCTAGTTTGTAAACGCTATAACTTTTGCGCAAACCAATAAATATACGCTTATTGACATTTTTTTTACTAAAGACATGTGGCTGAATACATTTTGGCCTAAATGTATGACTAAAATTGAGTTTATTCGATTTTTCTTATAATAAAAAGTAGAAAATATCATTTTTTTTCAAAATTTTCGGTCTTTTTCCGTTTATATCGCAAAAAATAAAAATCGCAGAGGCAATCAAATACCATTAAAAGAAAGCTCTATTTGTGGGAAGAAAAGGACGCAAATTTCGTTTGGGTACAACATTGCATGTCCGCACAATTTACAGTTAAAGCAGCGCAGTGCAAAATTCTGAATTCACCTCTGGTCCTTTAGCTACCAAATGGTCCGGGGCTTAAGTGGTTAAACAGTTAAAAACATGTAACTACAGCAAAGCTGAACAGTACCGCCCAGGGGGCAGTCCCTCTGGCTATAATCCCTCACCCTGCACTCAGCAGCTCAGTTCCTTTAAAAAGCAGTACAAACATAAAAAGGAGGGGTGGGTGCTGTGTCAGTCCATGGACTTCAGAGAAAAGGATTTTACGGTACAAAAATCCTATTTTCTCTTTCGTCCATGGATGGACACAGCTCCTTTATTCTTGACCTTAGGGACGTCCCCAAGCAGTGTCAAAAAATGAGGGGCAACCTTAAACTGCCGCCTGCAAAACTTTGCGGCCGAAACAAGCATCCGTGGATGCATGCACATCAACCTTGTAAAACTTAGTGAAAGTGTGAACGGACGACCAGGTCGCCGCCTTACACACCTGGGAGACAGACGCTTGATGTCGGAAGGCCCAGGAGGCACCTTTTTCCCTGGTTGAATGCGCCGTGACGGGAAAGGGAGACGCCCGCCCTTTTAGGGCATAAGCCTAAATCACGATCTGTCTGATCCACCGAGAAATGGTGGGCGACGAGACCGCCAGGCCTTTCTTTGGACCAACCACTGACACAAACAGTGAGTCTGACCTCCAAAACGAAGCCGTAGCAGACAGATACACCCGCAGAGCTCGGACCACGTCCAAGGAATGCAACGCAACCTCTTTGGGATGCGATGGCCGAGGACACAAGGATGGAAGCACAATATCCTCATTTAGATGAAAAGCCGAAACAACCTTTGGAAGAAACGAAGGCTGCGGGCGTAGCACTGCTTTATCCTTGTGGAGGATCAAGTAGGGAGACTTGCAGGACAAGGCCGCCAATTCAGAAACCCTCCTGACTGATGTAATAGCCACTAGAAAGGCGACTTTCTGAGAGAGTGTCAAAAAGGGAATCTCTCTGATGTTCTCAAACAGAGGTTTCTGGAGCACTGAGAGCACCAGATTCAAATCCCACGGAGGCAGTGGTGGTCGAATCGGAGGAGCCACATGTCGAACCCCTTGCACAAATTGCCAGGGGTCTTTGAAAGAAAACAGCCAAGGCTGAAATCTGCCCCTTAATGGTGCTTAGGGCAAGTTTTTGATCCACTCCATGCTGTAAAAACAGCAGGATCCTGGAAACCGAATATGTCCGTGGACGCCACTCCATCTCCTCACACATAGAGATGTAGGCCTTCCACGTGTGATGATAGATCTTCCGAGAAGATGACTTCCGTGCCCTCAGCATGGTGGAAATTACTGAATCCGTCAGGTCTCGGTCCCTTAGTAAAAGTGGGTTTGGTATGGCGCGCTTTGGAGAGGTCTGTATAATGCTATATAAGGGAAAGAAAAGGCATTGTGCCCAAGGCAGGGATATGTGGGCTTAGTCAACAATAGTTCACTGGTATAGTGTATAAGTCCATGTATGGAAGGGCTGAAAATTTAGGGCGAGATTGCTGAGATAAATAGATGGCTGCCAGTTCAGGTAAACAGCTAGAAGAGGCTCTGGAACAGACAAAACAAAAGGGAACAGCGCCCTCTAAATGCAGCAAGATAAAAACGATTTTTAATGTAAATGTTAAAATACACTCACAATTGAGTAGAGGTAGTAAGGCATGTGAAGGGTTAATAGGGCTTCATCTGCAGATCCTCTGATGGTATGATGATTTCCCGGATAGCTGGAGTGGGATCCTCAATCCTGTGATTTCTTCCAGCCTGCACCAGATGTAGAGAAGCGTCGGCCGGGAGCTGGGAACTGGGGTCTGGATTGTGGAGGCTCCGTGCGGTCACTTCCGGGTCGGAGGTAAGCAGGAAGTGCTTCGCGTTCAGGACATTCATGTCCCTTCTTCAGGCATCTGGTGCAGGCTGGAAGAAATCACAGGATTGAGGATCCCACTCCAGCTATCCGGGAAATCATCATACCATCAGAGGATCTGCAGATGAAGCCCTATTAACCCTTCACATGCCTTACTACCTCTACTCAAATGTGAGTGTATTTTAACATTTAAATTAAAAATCGTTTTTATCTTGCTGCATTTAGAGGGCGCTGTTCCCTTTTGTTTTGTCTCGGTCCCTTTAGTACCTGATTTTCAACAGCCATGCCGTTAAAGCCAGCGACTGTAAAGCAGGATGAAGTATAGAACCTTGCGACAGAAGGTCCTCTCGCAACGGCAGTCGCCAAGGAACATCCGCCACCAGGCGTACTAGGTCAGCGTACCAGGGACGCCGAGGCCAATCTGGGGCATCTAGAATCACCAGAATACCCTCGGTCTCCACTCTGTGGAGCAGACAGGGAAGAAGTTTTAGCGGGGGAAGGCATAAATTAGCTGATACTCTCCCCACGGAGCCACCAACGCGTCTGTCGCGTCCGCCCAGGGATCTTTGGACCTGGCCACAAACCTCAATACCTTCCGATTGACTCGAGAAGCCAGGAGATCCACGTCTGGCGTGCCCCATCTCAGGCAAAGGAGTCGAAACACATCCGGGTGTAGCGACCATTCTCCTTGGTCCAGCATCTGGCGACTTAGGTAGTCTGCTTGCCAGTTCTCTACGCCCGGAATGTACACAGCCGACAGAGCCGGCACGCTCCGTTCTGCCCACCGCAGGATGTGAGCGACCTCCAATGTTGCAGCCGAGATTCTTGTTAATCCTTGATGATTGACATATACCATCGCCGAGGCATTGTCTGACTGTATCCTGACTGGACGTCCCTGCAGGCTATGTGACCTTGTGGAGAGGCACTGCCTGATCGCCCGAAGTTCCAGCACATTGATCGGCAGGCGGGATTCTTCCTGCGTCCAGCGACCCTGTGTCGACTGTACGCCCCAAACTCTCCCCCCAACCGGTCAGGCTGGCGTCCGTCGTGATCACCGTCCAGTGAAAGAGAAGGAACGACTTTCCAGACTGAAGGGCCAGAGATCTCAGCCACCAGACCAGGGAAGCCCTGACTAGTTGACTCATGCGGATTTGACAATCCAGGGACAACGGATATTTGTCCCACTTGGACAAGATCTCCTTCTGCAAGACTCGAGTGGGGAATTGAGCATACGGTACCGCCTCGAAGGAGGCTACCATGAGACCCAGGACTTGCATGCAAAAGCGCAGCGACGACCACCTGTGGGATGCCAACAGCTTCACCGCAGCCCAAAGAGTCTGCAACTTTTCTAAAGGGAGAAAAACTCTCACCCCTGAGTCCAGAATCAAGCCCAGGTATCCAGGCGCTGAGTCGGCACCAACACCGACTTCTGGAGGTTCAGAACCCAACCAAACTCTTGAAGGGTCTGACTGGCTATAGCCACATCCTCCTCTAATTCTGAGTCTGAAGCAGCTCTCAGAAGGTCATCAAGGTAGCCCACGATAGCTATTCCTCGCTGTCTCAGCAGAGCCAGAATCGGGGCGAGCACCTTGGTGAAAACCCTTGGTGCCGACGCCAGGCCAAAGGGGGAGAGCTACAAACTGGTAGTGATTGTCCCTGACTGCAAAACGCAGAAATCTCTGATGCCTGACGTAAATGGGGACATGCAAGTATGCGTCCTTGATGTCCAAGGACGCCAGAAAATCCTCCGGATGGAGTGCAGCGACCACAGAGCGAACTGATTCCACCCTGAACCTTCGTACTTTTACAAAGGTGTTGAGGGCCTTGAGATCCAGGATTGGACGGACCCCGTCATTTTTTGGGACTACAAACAGATTGGAATAGAATCCCTGAAACCTTTCCGGCAGCGGCACAGGTACTATTACTCTGCGCATCAGCAGGTCCTGCACTGCCCCAAACAGGGCGTTCCGACGAGCCGGAGGAAGATGAAGGTTGGAGGGAAAAAATCTGTTTGGTGGACAAGAAAGAAATTCTATCTTGTACCCTGATGAAACCATTTCGCAAACCTACTGGTCGGAAAGCAGGGAGGTCCATCGAGCTGCAAACTCGCGAAGGCGACCCCCGCCAAACCTTCATGCAGTCGCAGATTTGTTCGCAGGCTTGTTTGGCTTGCGAAACCAGGGACGCTTTTGTCCCTCAGCTGGCCCCTTGTTGGTCTGGGAACGCTTACCTACGGACCCGGGCTGACAAAAAAATTGCCGCTTCTGAGCGGAAAAGGAGGGCCCTGGCCTACGGTGTGGCTCCTTACCTTTTCTGGATTGTGGGAGCAGCATGCTCTTACCCCCAGTGACATTTTTAATATTGTCATCCAGCGAGGCTCCAAATAGCCTCTCTCCCTGGAAGGGCAAATCCGCCAGAGCCTTCTTGGAAGTCTGGTCCACCGACCAGCACTTTAGCCAAATCAGGCGGCGTAGCACCACAGCAGATACTGAGGCTCTGGAAAGCAAGGGAGCTGTATCTAAGGCCGCATCGCAGACATACTTACCACCTGCGTTCTGGATCCTGTTCCCTCGCAATTGCTACGTTCACCCTCAGGCTCTATTCTACACACTCTAATCCACATCTTCAATCTCTCCCTCTCTACTGGCATCTTCCCTAACTCTTTGAAACATGCACTAGTCAGCCCCATACTTAAAAAGCCCTCTCTGGACCCATCCAATCTTGACAACCTACACCCCATCTCCTTGCTCCCCTTTTTATCCAAACTCTTTGAACGTCTAGTATACAACCAACTGAGCGTCCACCTTGCTGATAATAAACTTCTTGATCCCCTTCACTCTGGATTTTGTCCTCAACATTCCACAGAAACTGCTCTCCTAAAACTAACAAATGACATACTAACGGCCAAAACTAAGGGACACTATTCTGTACTCCTACTCCTGAACCTCTTTGCTGCCTTCGATACGGTTGACCACCCTCTCCTCCACATTTAATGTTACTTACAACCCTACTTCCTCCTCTCCTCTTCCTTTCTCAGTTGGGGTCCCCCAAGGTTCTGTTCTTGGACCTCTCCTATTTTCAATCTACACCTCCTCACTGGTTCAGCTGATAGCCTCCCACGGCTTCCAATACCACCTCTACGCTGACGATACTCAAATCTATTTCTCTGCCCCTCAACTCACTCCTTCATTCTCCTCACATATCTCTAATTTACTATCAGATATATCAGTTTGGATGTTACACCACTTCCTCAAACTTAATCTATCAAAAACTGAACTGATCATTTTTCCACCCCCACGTACCTCCTCCCCCGATCTTTCTGTCAAAAATGATGGCACAACTATCAGGCCCATTCCCACATGCCAAGGTCCTAGGAGTAGTCCTGGACTCTGAACTCTCCTTTAAGCTTCACATCCAATCGCTGTCCAAATCTTGCCGCATCAACCTCCGCAACATCTCAAAAATACGCCCCTTTCTAACCAATGACACAACAAAGCTAATAATTAACTCCCTGGTCATCTCTCGCCTCGATTACTGCAACTCCCTCCTCATTGGCTTACCTCGGCATACTCTAGCCCCCCTTCAGTCCATCATGAATGCTGCTGCCAGACTCATCCACCTTACCAACCGCTCTGTCTCTGCTACTCCTCTCTGTCAATCCCTCCACTGGCTTCCGCTCACCCAACAAATTAAATTCAAAATACTAACAACTACCTACAAAGCCATCCACAACACTGCCCCCAGCAACATCACTGACCTAGTCTCTAAATACCAACCTAATCGTTCTCTTCGTTCTTCTCAAGACCTCCTGCTCTCTAGCTCTCTCATCACCTGCTCCTATGCTCGTCTCCAGGACTTTTCCAGAGCCTCTCCAAGCCTATGGAACTCCTTACCCCAATCTGTCCGTCTATCTCCTTCTCTATTAGCTTTTAGAGGATCCCTAAAAACCCTTCTCTTCAGAGAAGCCTATCCTACCCACACCTAACAACTGTATTTTCATTTTGTCCACCTGATCATCCCCCACAGTTACTACCCTTTGTTTCACTTGACCCTCCCTTCTAGACTGTAAGCTCTAACGAGCAGGGCCCTCTGATCCCTTTGTATTGAATTGTATTGTGACTGTACTGTCTTCCCTGATGTTGTAAAGCGCTGCGCAAACTGTTGGCGCTATATAAATCCTGTATAATAATAATAATAATAATACTTGAGGCCATGGACCAACTGGTCGGCCAATTCCACGTGGACCGGGGAAGCCTGTTGCTCAACCAACTCGTTGTGCAACAATTTTGCCCATTCAGTAAGTGTCTATCTTTGTCTCCCTGCATAAGGAAACCTTCTGGCTTTTGTGGACATCAAGGCTGAGTACCTACATGTTCCCAACTTTCCAGCGTATTACCCTTTACTTTGCTGTGGGGCACGTACTCGATCAATTCTGGGTCCTACTCTTCTGTACCTCAGATGTTCCCTAAAATGAGACAGTTTTAGCCATTTTCCATTCTTGTGGCATCCCCACTGATACCTAAATGACCTTTTGTTGAGGGAACAATTGATGCAGGCTCTGATGGACAACACGACTTTGACTGTCTAGAGATTACAGCAGTTTGGATGGACCCTGAAGGTTCAGAGCTCATCGCTGGGAGATCTGCTAATTTGTGTGATGACACAGGAAGGATAGAGGTGGAAAATCAAAGAGGAATTAGGGAGCAAACCTTCAGTTTGTGGCCCTTGGAAACCATTTCTTCAACACAAGCATTGGAGATGTACATTTTATAAGCAAAGAATTAAGACGTTAGACTGGGGTTGATTTACTAAAACTGGAGTGAAAAATCTGGTGCAGCTCTGCATTGTAGCCAAAAACTGTTTTGAGTTTTGTAATGGAATTAAGATATGTAGATACATTTTGTACTAAGGAGGCTCCATGAGCTTTACATTGGAGGCTTTTTTTTTTCTTTTGGCCCCCTTCATCATAACATCTGGTTATACTTCACAGAGCAATTAAACTGACCTTACACTAGTAGATTCTCGAACAATTGTTCATATGAACATTTGAATGAAAATTCTCAGGTCATTTGATGACTTGACAAATGAAATTTGAAAACACTTCAAAACATAGTTTGCTTTTAACACTCGATTTTGGAATGAATAGACTTTTACAAACCAAAATCACATACGCTGTTGGAAATTAGTTTTTTTAAGAAAAGTTTCCCATCCTTCTCTTTCAAATGTTCTCAATATAATTCTACTAGTGTATGGCCAGCTTAAGTTTTTTTTCTCCCAGCTGTCTCTAACCCAATCAGCTCTGGTAGCTCTCTGATACGCAATATTGTGAGTCGCTTACATGGTTCCATCTTCTCCAGTTTGCATGTCGATCCTGTCTGCTCCCAGATGCTTTTTAAAGATGTTCAATAGTATTGGGGTCCAGTAGAATGTTACACGTTCTAATGGATGCAGCTTAACTGCAGAATCAATAAACTTAGAGTAGGTGTCTCCAGGGACCAGATTTCCACTACAAAGGGAAAAAAAAGGTAGACAAAATGTATGATTATTTAATGGTAAATGATTATAAAAAAAATACACACTGATTGATTTTGAGATATATATATATATATATATATATATATATATATATATATATATATCAAAAAGACATTTAAAGGTTTTTTTGCTTATATTTTTTCTCTCCCCAAATTATATATAACCTTACAGGTTTCATTACATACCTTTTTTAAGACCCAGTGACATCATCACTGGGTCTCTGTGCTTCTCCAAGCAATGCAGACAGATTATGGGCCAGTAAGGCAAGACCCAGTGACATCATCACTGGATCTCTGTGCTTATCCAAGCAATGCAGACAGATTATGGGCCAGTAAGGCGCTTTACATAATTTCCTGACCACAAGCGGCTTTTTAATGTCCACATGTGAAGCTTGTAGCAAGGGACTAAGTGGTTCCTATGCACAGATATGTAAACAAATAATGCATTCAGGCCAACTAATCGGCTGACCAATCAATTGATTATGAAAATAGTTGACAACTATTTTCATAATCAATTAGTTGTCGATTAATCAATTAGTTGTTCCGGCCCTAATTCTGCCCTAATCATTGGTGTGAATGGAAAGAAATTGTGGACCATTGTTGATGTCAGTGGGAGGAATAGTGCCCCATTTTTGGTGTCAGCAACAGGGATTATGCCCTATTGTTGGTGTCGGTGGATGGAACGGTGCCCCAAGGTAAAGGCAAGCAAAGGGCCACATCCAGCCCCAGGATCGCAGTTTGGAGACCACTTCTCCAAGAGTTAAATGCTTATTAAAGTGGAAGTAAAAGCAACACCTAACTCTAAACCTACTTTCAGCCACATTCAAAGCCTAATCTATCTAACCCTGTAAAGAAAAGCTTGCTATACTTACATGTTCTGAAGCCGCTCTGGTCTGGTCTCCAGCGGCACCCTCTGTGTGCAGAGAAATCTGACAATGGCTGGGAAGGGACATCACCAATAGACGTACTATGGGGCTTTTGTTGTCGGCTGCCTCTTCTACACACTGAAGCTCCCGCTGACAGCTCAATAGGTAAGTATATATGATTTTTTTCTTTACAGGGCTAGATAGATTAGGCTTTAGAATGTGGCTGTAAGTAAGTTTAAAGCTTCTTAGGTTTTACTTCCACTTTAAGTCTAGAGGTAGAAGAATAAACTGTAATAATTACAGTACCTTAACCCTTGTTTCAGCATGCTTCATCCACATCCATGCAACAAAGCCTTTTCTCTAAGGTGCTCTAGCCAGCATGCTGATGTCATCAAATAAAATGCACATTCAAGAGTTCTGTCTCGTACATGAGGACAGTGAGGGCCCTCCCTTAACCCAGAGCACTGGAGAAATTAGTGCACTGGAGCCTGCCAGAGGAAGTATTACTCCCTATTCCTCTACCCTTAGAGTACTGCAGTCCACAGAGGGAACCAGTGCCAGAGTATTTATTTGTATTACTTCAGAATTCAGCTTTAATGATTGGGTTTACATATATTTTATTACACAGCAAGGAATTACCAGGACATTACGGGTTATGGTGAGATAGCACAGCAGTAACCATTTCTTTTCTGACTGGCGGTCTCTCATTGAAAGACAAACTAGTAAGGGGAGGAGTCATTGCTCTGGAAGGGATGGAATTACTGTGATGAGTCCTTCACTTAAGCAGCCCATAGATGATACAAGTTTCTTTACTTTCACCACTGGTCGGCCAGCGGGGGGGGGGGGGGGCGCTGGGAGCTTTCCCTGGCCCGCAGAATACAACGGTTACTGCTAGTGGCTATAGCCACTGGCAGTAACCGCATGTAGAAAAATCCGACAGGCTAGTTCTACCCAAGTCGATCAATGGATCGATTTGGGTACAATAAGCCTGCCCATGCTGACCAAATATGGATTGAAATTTGGCCAGTCCCTCTTGAACCAGCCAAATTTCGATCTATGTAATTTTCAGTTTAAGCTTTTGAGCATTACAAACACCAGCGTTTTTCTACATGTCCAGTTCTATATGAGACATTTCAGCACACACATACTAAGGTATAGTATATCGCTTTATATTTTGCCATGGCACAGTCATAGATCATGTTTAGAGCCGCACTATGTCTTACCTCTCCAGACAATCCTTGGTCATGTTACCTCCAGCCCCATAAAGGGATATATACATTTTCCCCAATGTTTCTGCCGTCCCATTTAATGTTAGAGAAATTTTATATCTCCAACCTGCAGAGAAGGTAGAATGTCAGGAGGTTATTCAGATCTTCAGCATGAAACATTCAGTTCCATTATTTCTTTCACAGGAAATGCCAATCCTGACAGCTATAAAGTTTTTTGGGGGTTTCTCATCTTATTTCATCAGATCTCAAACAAGGAAAACAAAAAAAAACCCAGAGTATTAAATTCTGTACAATTTCACTATTCATAGATATTCTGCCAATTTTATTTATGTCCCCCAAAAACTGGCAAATAGTTTTTTTTTTTCTTTTATATTTTTATACTCAGTAGTAGGTAGCTATATTCAGCTGGACTTGTTTTGTGCTGATGATGTTTGCTGCTTATCTTTGCTTCTTCAGTTCTAATTTTCAGATTTTTCTTTAGCAGAGGCTAGGATGAACAGCAAAATGTTTTCAGCATTATAGACCAAGTCTAGCTGAAGGTGACCAATTACTGCTAGATGATGTAACATGAGTTGGATTAAATGAGAACTTCACTCATCTATTTTTACACATCCAATCAATTTCCACGTTCTCTTTCTGCCCCCCTTTACATCATCATATATTGTACAGAATTCAGCATGGTACACCTCTCCAGGTCATCTCCTGGAAACTGAAGAAAAAACAATTGAGAAATTGAACAACATAAAAAAATTAAATTAAAAAAAAAAAAAATTGTGGTGGAATCCCAAGCTGCTCTTAAATTGGCTCCAGTGATCTTCCAGCAATACTCACTGGAGAAGTGCTGAGGATCCGTGCCAGTGTTCAGGTAGAGCTTCATCTTCTGGTCTGTGATGTTGTAATACTGTTCTGAGTGATGGCCCATAGTGGGGCATCTCTGAAGGGGGCAGGGGAAACAGGAGCCCTGCGGGGAGAAGACAACCATTTATTGTTACAATATGGTGCTGCTCAGAGGAAATGACATCACAGGGCAATAATCAGGGTTTAAGTTTTGCAGTTTTGTAGATTAGAAATAAAGTATAGTAAAAGCCAAAACTTTCCTTTTTTAATGGAGTAGGGAATGGTGATAACTCCTGTAATTTATTTTTCATCTGTGCCGTAATTGGGAGATTTACCTTCACTTCCTGTTCAGTGTGTGGGAAGGGCATAATCAGAGTATCCAAAGACTGAGAGAAATCACCACACTGATTATATATTGTAGAAATTGCATAGGCACAACAAAGGCAGTTAGAGTGAGGCTACTATAGTATATTGTAGACCATACAGTTCTTCTGGCAAATAAAGTAAATTTTATAAGTAAGACAATTTTCCCGCAGTTGTAGCACCCGCTTAGTTAAATTGCGAGGTAAATAAAATCTTTGGCTTATGCTATAATCAGGAGAGCAGTAGTTGTTTGGTCTAGCCTTTTCAGAGCTTCACAGGCTGAGCGTTTGATTGGTTACCCCTGTCTCTGGAGGAATTTTCTGGAACTTAGGGAGGCAGAATTCAAATGAACAGCCTGAATATTGAACAGAGTCTGGCCAATCCCTGGGGAGGTGTGTCCAGGTGGTGGCTAGATGCTGTTAAACAGTGTTAAACCCTGAGGAGAGTGTCTTTATTCCCTCCTGAGGGAATGGATCTGTTACCTGGAGGAAAGGGGCTGCTTGCCCCGGGAGCCCTTTGGACTGGATGCTGGACTACTCTACAAAAGGATGTGCCTATGGACTGAGTAGAGAATCTTTTCTGTGCTGCACCTTAATTCATGGCCCCCAGCCGTAAACCTGTAGACTGCTCCAGTCTACATTTGCCTGATCTTTAACTTGCTTCATGGTCCCCAGCTGTGAACTTGTAGATGGTTCCAGTCTACCTTTACCTGTGCTTGTACTAGTTACTGAGCGAGAAGTGTCCTCTCATAGCAATACCTGACGTTTTGAAGTATCCCACATCTCCCCAAATCCCCTCCTGCTGCCAGTTCTACAAGAAAATAAACTCTAAAAAGACATACCCTAGACTGTTCAAGGAGCCAAAGTGAATGGACTGTTGCTGTGTGTCTGACTGCCTCTGCACTGTGTTGGGAAAAAAACTGCAAATTTACAATGGCCCCTTCAGGGGTAGCGCCACACAGTGTTATGGTACACTTGTACAGATTACAGGATGCCAGAGGAGCACATCCATTGGAGGGTTGGTGGTATTATCGAGTCATACTCTTTTCCCTCAAAAGTCTCTGCAGATATCCGGCAGCCAGTGGGATATTGTCCAAGAAGCTGGCAGAGGAGACGCCCTGTAAACCTACTCTTTCCCTCTTCTACAGGTACCTCTCCCTAATGCTGCTCCTAGTTTCTCCCTATGCAGCAGGGTCTCTGTCCCTATCTTACTCCCACCCTACAGGCACACCAAATGACACAAAATCCCTTTTTTATATGGAGTTATTCTAAGTCAAGATGGTTGCCCAAATCTTGCAGGATTTGGCATTTAAAGCGGAGGTCCGCCAAAATTGTTTTTTTTTTAAAGTCAGCAGCTAAAAAAACTGCAGCTGCTGACTTTTAAAATATGGACACTTACCTGTCCAGCACGCCCGCGACGTCGGCACCCGAGGCCGACCCGTGCCTTGGTCCTCAGATGCTGCCGCCGCCATCTTCGGTAAGGGGAATCAGCAAATGAAGCCTTGCGACTTCTCTTCCCGGTTCCCTACTGCGCATGCGCGAGTCGCTCTGCGCAATCAAAATGGTCCCTCCTGTCTTCTGGGACCCGTGTGTCTCCCAGAAGACAACAGGGGGGACGGGAAGTGGCGTAACTCCCGCGGGAGTCTATGCCCGGAAGTGGGTGCAAATAACTGTATTATACAGTTATCTGCACCCCCCTCCCCCCTGAAAGGTGCCAAATGTGACACCGGAGGGGGGGGGGGGGGTTCCGAAAAGCAGAGGTTCCATTTTTGTGTGGACCTCCGCTTTAATAGGTTTTCCAGAGGCTCCTCAGATGTCGGTTAATTACCAGCCATTCATTGTTTCCACAGTGACTCACCTGGTTACCAATACCTGTCTCATTAGTCCAGCCTACAGCCAGACACTTTTGGATATTTAACCACTTCAATACAGGGCATTTTGACCCCCTTCCTGCCCAGGCCAATTTTCAGCTTTCAGTGTTGTAACATTTTAAATGATGCGCGGTCATGCAACACTGTACCCAAATGAAATTTTGATCATTTTCCCCCCACAAATACAGTTTTATTTTGGTCATATTTGATCACCTCTGTGGTTTTTATTTTTTGCGCTATAAACAAAAAAAAGAGCGACAATATTGAAAAAGAAAACACAATATTTTTTTACTTTTTCCTATAATAAATTTCCCAATTTAACAAACAAAAAGAAACTAATTTCTTCCTCAGTTTAGGCCGATATATATTCTTCTACATATTTTGGTAAAAAAAATTTGCAATAAGCGTATATTGATTGGTTTGCGCAAAAGTTATAGCGCCTACAAAATAGGGGATATATTTATGGCATTTTTACTAATAATGGCAGCGATCTGCGATTTTTGTCAGGACTGTGATATTGCGGCGGACAGATCAGACACTTTTGACCATTGACAATTATACAGCGATCAGTGCTATAAAATATACACCGATTACTGTATAAATGTCACTGACAGGGAAGGGGTTAACACTGGGGGGCGATCAAGGGGTTAAATGTGTTACCTAGGGAGTGATTCTAACTGTAGGGGGGCGGGGGGGACTGACTGGGGGAGGTGACTGATCGGTGTCCCATATACAAGGAGCACACGATCTGTCTCCTCTCCCCTGACAAGACGTGCATCTGTGTCAGATCCACGTCCCTGCTCTGTGACAAGCAATCGGCGGTGCCCGGCGGATATTGCGGCCGCCAGGCACGCGCATCGGTTACCGAGTGACGCGGCGGGCGCGTGCGCACCCCCTAGATGGCCGGGAAGCCGAGGACGTCACATGACGGCCGCCCGGGATGGCAGAGCCACCTTGTGGCCGTCATATTACTATGCGCGGGA
Organism: Rana muscosa; assembly: GCA_029206835.1. Taxonomy (NCBI): domain Eukaryota; kingdom Metazoa; phylum Chordata; class Amphibia; order Anura; family Ranidae; genus Rana; species Rana muscosa. The sequence goes on along the minus strand of CM055123.1, from coordinate 257,574,954 downwards.
TGGGAAGTGGTTAAACAGCTTTGCTCATTCCCTCCGTGCCCTCGCTTGGTCAACATCTCCAGTGTGTTCCTGTGTATGACTTGGCCTGGCTGACTTCTCTTCTGATTACTGTTCCTGACTTTTGACTATACTGACCTCTGGTTCCCTGATCCTGGCTCATCTGATTACCCACTCTGGCTTCCAAACCTTGGCTTCTGTTTTTGACTATGTTCCTGATCTGTGTTATGTTTGCTATTACATTAACCACTTCAGCCCCAGAATATTTTACCCCCTTAAAGCGGAGTTCCACCCAATTTTTTTTACTTTTTTTTATTCCATTCCTCACCCCCTTACATGCCACATTTGGCATGTAATTTTTTGGGGGGGGGGGAGTGGGGGCTTCAGTAGGAGTGGGACTTCCTGTCCCACTTCCTCCTTCCGCCCTGGAGCCGCCTAGGCGATACGTCATATCGCCTTGTGGCGGCTCCTCCCTGTAGGCGATCACCTGGGACGTGACAGGTCCCAGGCGATCGCCTGTCCACTCACAGAGCGCTGCGCCGTTCGCGCATGCGCAGTGAGTGCCCGGCCGTGAAGCCGAAAGCTGTCACGGCCAGATGCCCACACTGTGAATGGACGCGCCGGCGGAGGAGAGGAGCGGAGCTCCAGGCGGCGCGTCGCTGGACAGTGGAGCAGGTAAGTGCATGTTTATTAAAAGCCAGCAGCTACACTTTTTGTAGCTGCTGACTTTTAATAAACATAAAAAAAGGGTGGAACTCCGCTTTAATGACCAGAGCATTTTTTGCGAGTCGCTTTAACTGACAATTGTGCGGTCTTGCGATGTTACACCCAAACAAAATTTACGTCCTTTTTTTTCCCACAAATAGAGGTTTCTTTTGGTGGTATTTGATAACCTCTGCTGACAAAAGACTGACAATTTTGAAAAAAAAAAGCAATATTTTCACTTTTTGCTATAATAAATATCCCCAAAGAATATATATAAAAAAAACATTTCTGTCTCAGTTTAGGCCGATATGTATTCTTCTACATATATTTGGTAAAAAAAATTGACACTATTTTGGGTCCATTGACATTTATACAGCGATCAGAGCTAAAAATTGCCACTGGTTACTGTGTAAATGAACTGGCAGGGAACACTAGGGGGCGATCAAGGGGTTAACTGTGTTCCCTCAGTGTGTTCTAACTGTAAGGGGGATGGGCTACCTAGGACATGACAGAGATCACTGCTCCCGATGACAGGGAGCAATAAATCATTGTCATGTCACTAGGCAGAACAGGGAAATGCCGATTGCGGACCACCGGTGGACATCGAGTCTGCGGGACCCGTGGGCATGCTCCCGCGGCGCTAGCCTGCGATTATGAAGGAACGTACAGGTACGCCCTTCTGCCGACGAAAAATTGGCATGCGGCGGTCGGGAAGCTGTTAAAGGTGTGATTTTAACTGCATTTTCTGTCTCTGCCTGGTTTGTGGTTCCTGACAGTGAGGAAAATACCCTCTTAGACAATTGTCACCAGAACAAGTGTCCCCATTGAGAGATTTCTGTCAATTGCCGTTCTGGGGGCAACTCAAAATTTTGTCTTCTCCCTCCCTTTCAATCCCAGTGACAGGGGTCACCAAGATAAATTGCATCTCTCTAACTGGGATATAGCAATAAAACCTAGCAAAGCCTCTAACCCGTTGCTACTGTATCCAAAACTAAAACAAGGTTTTGGCTTTAGATATATTTAAAATAGGAATAAACGGAGGGAATACAAAAAATTATCTTTCCTTTCCGATTTCATCTTCCCAGCAACATCTATAAAAATTAAAACATTTATTTTGCCTGGAGATCCACTTTAAATACAAATGTAAATCTAATTTATGTCAGGTTCTCCAATTTATGAAGCTTGCTCAGTTTCTACAAAAGTAGCCACAGCAGCACCTATTTGACAAACTGTCAGACTATAAACAACATAAATCCGGAACTGGCCAGGGAGCAGGCAGAGAGGAAGCAGACAATTTACTTATAGTGCATTTGAAAGCTTTTCCTTTTTTTTTTTGCAAGAACAAAACGTCATAATTTTCTCATATTACATTTACAATTGCTAAAAAATTTAAGAATGATTTATAAGTGCTGAAAGATGATGGGAAATTGTAAATTAAAAAGAAATAAAATGAGAATTAGCACAAAATTTGAGATTCTATCTATAATAACCAATCAGAATTATTGTTTAAATTCTTCATAAATCAAAAAGTGAATTCCAACTGGCTGCTACTGGCAACAACTCCAGTTCATTTTGTGTTTTATATCCCCATCATATAGGGTAATCTATCACCACTGCACAAAATAAAACTTACAGAAGTGAAGTCCCTGTAGCTGCCACAGGGGTAGCTGACGAAGCCATCGGGGAATCGGATGCTGTGCGTGTAATAGAGGAACGATCGGAAGTGGCTGCAGGCCAACGTCATAAACATGCCTGCCAATGAAAAAATAGGATTTTTGTACTCACCGTAAAATCCATTTCTCTGAGTTCATGGACGGACACAGCAGCATCTTGACATATGGGTATTATCCTCCTGTTAGGAGATTGACTAGGCAGAAAAACAGCATGTTAAGTGTTAAAACACATCACACAGTACAGTACCGCCCAGGGGGCGGTCCCCCCGGGTACATCCCCTCTCCCTGCATCTTGCAGCTCAGTTCGTAAAAAAGCAGTACAAACATAAAAAAGGAGGGGCGGGTGCTGTGTCCGTCCATGAACTCAGAGAAATGGATTTTACGGTGAGTGTAAAAATACAATTTTCTCTTCCGTTCATGGACGGACACAGCAGCATCTGGAAACATGGGACGTCCCCAAGCAGTGTAAAAAAAAAATGAAGGGTGGGAAAACAGCATCAACAAACTTCACCCCAAACAAACCAGAGCTCCTCAATGGAGGAGTTGCAACCTTAAACAGCCGCCTGTAAAACTTTGCGGCCGAAGGAAGCATCCGAAGTTGCACTCACATCAACCTTGTAAAATTTTGAGGAAATGTAAACAGACGACCAGGTCGCCGCCTTACACACCTGTGAGACAGACGCTTGATGTCGGAAAGCCCAAGAGGCACCTATTGCCATGGTCGAATGCGCCGTAACCGTGAAGGGAGGCGCCCGCCCCTTAGGGGGATAGGCCTGTATGACAGTCTGTCTGATCCACCTAGAGATGGAGGCCGACGAGACCGCCAGACCCTTCTTATTACCAACCACCGAAAACAAACAGTGAGTCCGACCTCCAGAACGGAGCAGTAGCAGACCGGTACACCCGCAGAGCTCGGACAACGTCCAAGGAATGCAACGCCTCCTCTTTGGGATGCGACAGACGAGGACACAAAGACGGAAGTACAATGTCCTCATTGAGGTGAAAAGCCGAAACGACCTTAGGAAGAAATGAAGGCTGCGGATGCAGCACCACCTTATCCTTGTGAAAGATCAAATAGGGAGCCTTGCAAGACAAGGCCGCCAGTTCAGAAACCCGTCTGACTGATGTAATAGCCACCAAAAAGGCCACCTTCTGGGAGAGAGTCAATAAAGGGAATCTCCCTAATGTTCTCAAACGGCGGTCGTTGAAGTACTGAGAGGACCAGATTCAAGTCCCACGGAGGCAGTGGAGGACGTACCGGAGGGGCCACATGTCGAACCCCGGCACAAATGTACTCACCAGAGAGTGAGCCGCCAAATCTGCCCCTTAATCGTACTAAAGTCAAGTTTCTGGTCCACCCCACGCTGTAGAAACAGCAGTACCCTGGAAACCGCATATGCACGCAGATGCCACTTCATCTCTTCACACAGAGATGTACGGTAAGCCTTCCACGTACGATGGTAAATCATCCGTGAGGATGACTTCCGTGCCCTCAGCATGGTAGAAATCACCGAATCTAACAGGCCTCGGTCCCTTAGAACCTGCCTTTCAATAGCCATGCCGTTAAAGCCAGCGACTGTAAAGCAGGATGAAGTATGGGACCTTGCGAGAGAAGGTCCTTTCGCGTCGGCAGACGCCAAGTAACATCTGCCACCAGACGCACTAGGTCGGCGTACCAGGGGCGCCAAGGCCAATCTGGAGCAATCAGGATCATTAGAATCCCTTCGGCCTCCACTCTGCGAAGCAGATGTGGAAGAAGCTTTAGAGGAGGGAAGGCGTAAAGTAGCCGAAACTGACCCCACGTGCCAACAACGTGTCTGTCGCGTCCGTCCATGGGTCTTTTGACCTGGCCACGAACCTTAATACTTTCCACTTTACTTTTTCAATTGAGTCGCGACGCCAGGAGATCCACGTCTGGCGTGCCCCATTTCAGACACCGGAGCTGAAACACCTCCGGGTGTAGAGACCAATCTCCTTGGTCCAGCGCCTGGCGACTTAGGTAGTCCGCTTGCCAGTTTTCTACGCCCGGAATGTAAACGGCCGATAGAGCCAGCACGCTCCGTTCTGCCCACCTCAGGATGTGAGCGACCTCCACTGCCGCAGCCACGCTTCTTGTTCCTCCTTGATGGAGGACATACGCCACAGCCGTGGCGTTGTCCGACTGGATCCAGACCGGACGCCCTTGTAGCCTCCGAGACCACTCGGAGAGGCACAGCCTGATCGCCCAAAGTTCCAGGACATCGATCGGCAGGCGGGATTCTTCCTGGGTCCAACGACCCTGGGCCGACTGAACCCCCCATACTCCCCCCATCCGGTAAGGCTGGCGTCCGCCGTGATCACCGTCCAGTGAAAGGAAAGGAACGACTTCCCGGACCGAAGGGTCGGGGAAGTCAGTCACCACACCAGGGAGGTCCTGACCAGGGACAATCCAGGGACGATGGGCATTTGTCCCAACGTGACAGAATTTCCCTCTGCAACACTCGAGTGTGGAATTGAGCATATGGTACCGCCTCGAAGGAGGCTACCATGAGATCCAGGACTCGCATGCAAAAGCAGAGCGACAACCATTTTTGGGATGTAAACTGCTGCACCGCAGCCCGCAGAGTCTGCAGCTTCTCCACAGGGAGGAAGACTCTCGCCTCTGAGGAGTCCAGGACCAACCCCAGGTATACTAGGCGTTGGGACGGCACCAACACCGACTTCTGAATGTTCAGCCCCCAGCCAAATTCTCAGAGGGTCTGACAGGTTATAGACACATCCTCCTCTAATTCTGAGCTTGAAGAGGCTCTCAGAAGAAGATCGTCCAGGTAGCCCACAATAGCGATTCCACGCGGTCTCAGCAAAGCCAGAATCGGGGCGAGCACCTTGGTGAACACCCTCGGCGCCGATGTCAGACCAAAGGGGGGATCCACAAATTGATAGTGGTCTTCCCCAACCACAAAGCGCAGAAATCTCTGATGCCTGGAGCATAAGGGGAGATGCAAGTATGCGTCCTTGATGTCCAAGGTCGCCAGAAAATTCCCCGGATGGAGAGCAGCGACAACAGAGCAAACTGATTCCATCCTGAACCTTTGCACTTTCACAAAGCAATTGAGGGCCTTGAGATCCAGGATTGGATGGACCCCATCCTACTTTGGGACTACAAACAGATTTGAGTAAAACCCCTGAAACCGTTCCTGTAATGGTACAGGTACGATCACCCCACACACCAGCAGATCCTGAACTGCCCCAAACAGGGCCTCCCGACGACTCGGAGGAAGCTGGAGGTTGGAGGAAAAAAATCTGTTCGGTGGGCAAGAGAGAAACTATCTTGTACCCTGAGGAAACTACTTTGCAAACCCACCGTTTAGAGAATAGAGACGTCCACCGAGCCGCAAAGTCGTGAAGACGGCCCCCCACCCGAGTGTCGGGCGGGGGCAGACCTTCATGCGGACGCAGATTTTTCCGCAGGCTTGTTGGGCTTGCGGAACCAGGGGCGCTTTTGCCCTTCAGCTGGCGCCTTAGCGGCCTGGGAACGCTTACCTGCAGCACTAGGCGGACGAAAAAAAAAAGATTGTGGGGCACTTTCCTATGGCCAGGCTCCTTACCCTTACTGGATTGCGGGAGCAGAGTGCTCTTACCTCCCGTGACATCTTTTATAATGTTATCCAGAGAGGGCCCAAAAAGCCTTTACCCTTAAAGGGTAAATCCACCAGGGCCTTCTTAGAAGACTGGTCCACGGACCAACACTTCAGACAGATCAGGCGGCGTAGCACCACCGCATAGACCGAGGCTCTGGAGAGCAAAGGAATCGTATCCAGGGCTGACTTGCAGACAAACTTAAGACCCTGTACCAACTGGTCGGCCAGTGCCAGTCCGAGGGAGCATGATGCTCCTCTAATCCCTGGCGTAACATTTTTGCCCATTCGGTAAGTGTCTGAGACACTAGCGCCCCGGCCACGACCGGTCGCACAGCTGACCCCACCACCGTGAACAGGGAGCGGGCCACAGCCTCAGCCCTCCTGTCTGCGGGGTCCTTGAAGGCAGGAGCCCCTTCCACTGGTATCGTGGACACCTTGTTCAGCCTGGACACAGGGGAGTCCACTGTGGGGGGAGAAGTCCATTTTTCAGGAAATTCTCCTTAAAGGGGTAACGGACCGCTAAACATTTTTGGGGCTGAAAAAACCTTTTGCGGCCGATCCCATTCCTTGTACAAGAGCTTTTCCAGAGACGGTACACAGGGAAACACCTTGGCAGTGCGGGTCAGCTTACGGAATCCAAAGGGGACCGACATCTATCGCCTCCGCCGTACCCTCCATTCTTAGAGTATCCAGCACCCTGATCCAGAGTCACCCTCACTGTCCGAACGGTCAAGGTCCGCATCCTCTGACGCATCATAACCAGAGCCGGGAGCAGTAGCTGGATCCGATTCTGCGTCAGTTGTCCCTGGAAGATGGCGGGGGCGCTTTTTCCCCCTTTTTTCCCCATACGCCGCTTCCATCCTGGCAACATAAGCCTCCAGGACCGCCGACATAGCGTCCACAGAAATAACAGGTGCAGGGGCACCAGTTGCCAATTCAGGTATGTCTGGGGAAGAGGCGCCCGCTTCTGACGCCATGCAGACCCACCTGCCTGACACCCCTTGGGACGCAAGGCAAAATGCACAGACCACCCTCCTAGCTGCCGCAGAGAGACGAGGGACTCACCACCCGGACCAGGTACTGCACAGCCGCCGTCCGCCTCAGCCTTCTTAGGTGCTCTCTCCCCGTGCCATCCACAGTAAAGTGTGCTGGAGCCGTTCGCGCCAATATACTGGCCACTAGAGGCAAAAACACCTCCCAAGATGGCCACCGACCCGCCGCTCTGTAAGCAGAGCGCGCGGCCTACAAGAAAATGGCCGCCGATGCCTGTATAAAACAGCGCTGGGCACAGCCAAAATGGTGGCCGTCCCTCTGAGGAAAAAAAAAACTAACACACAGAGCACACATGGCAGCGAACACCCGGGGCCCCTGAAGGAGGCCCCCCCCCACACCTGGCACCAGACAGCACCCCCCGGAGAGCGGACCCGCCATGCAGCCCCCAGCCACAGGATGGAGCCCCCCCTGATGGACCCCCGAATCGCAGCCATCCTAGCTCCGCAGAGCCTAGGGAGGAGGGGAGGAAGGGAATGCCCAGCCGTACCACCCTGCTGGAGCAGGGGGACTGCTACTAACCCGTCCTGTGAGGACCCGCTGAAGGCATTCCAGACAGACCCAACGTCCGCGCGGTTACGGCATGGCTGTCGGCCCGGCACACTGTGACACGGACATAGAGCCCGGTCATATGTGTGCCCTGGAGCATATAGCTCACCGGCCACCCGTGGCATGTCGTGGACGACCCAGCGCGTAGCTAAAAGGTCGGCACATGCTCGCTGCCTGAAACTGGGGAGACTACAAGGATCGAAGATCCAGCCTGTCACCCAGTCGGCAGTTGATAGTAGATCGCAGGATCAAAAGAGTAGAAAAAAATAAAAAAAAATTCCCAGGACCCATGGGCCCACAGGGAGCCAATTCCTTCTCCTATGCTAGGCAGAAAAAAAACTGAGCTGCAAGATGCAGGGAGAGGGGATGTACCCGGGGGGACCGCCCCCTGGGCGGTACTGTACTGTGTGATGTGTTTTAACACTTAACATGCTGTTTTTCTGCCTAGTCAATCTCCTAACAGGAGGATAATACCCATATGTCAAGATGCTGCTGTGTCCGTCCATTAACGGAAGAGAAATATATATTTTGCTGCTTAATATAATACACCATAATACACAGAGAACTGGATCGTACACACGTTACAGTTTGAATGTACGATCTTCTTTTGTTTTACCAACTACAGTGAAACCTCGGATTGCAAATAACGCGGTTAGTGAGCGTTTCGCAATACGAGCATTTTTTTTGTAAAATCCTGACTTGGTTTGCGAGTGTTGTCTCGCAAAACTAGCAGGATTCAAGCCACATCGGTGTGCAGTACCGCGTTTGGCCTGAGGTGCAGGGGCGCCGGAGCCATTTGGAAATACTCAGTTCCTGAGCCTTTCCGAGTTCAGCCGAGCTGTCCCCGGGCCTTTCCGAGTATTCCCCACCTCTGGCCACATGCGGTATTGCATGCCATTGAAGTCAATGCGGAACAAATTATTTTAGTTTCCATTGACTTCTATGGGGAAAATCGCTTTGATATGCGAGTGCTTTGGATTACGAGCATTCTCCTGGAACGGATTATGCTCGTAATCCAAGGTTCCACTGTATATAGTGAAAGAGCCTATCTGACTGGATGTAAATTGAATGGATAGATTAGGTAGATCCTCATATCACATAGTTTTGGTAGATCTACATTTGATTGTGTAAACACTGTATGGTCAGATTGTAGGCAGATCGAAGGTTCCCTCTTCCTAGTGCTTAAAATGGTGACGTAGGGTGCCCTCTTATAAGGTGGGAGGAGTCTCAGGCTGGGGCTTCTTTTGTTTTTTTGTTTTTTAAATTCTTTATTTTAATTTTTTAAAACAGGGTATACAGATATATCATAACCAATTAGAGAAAATATATCAATAAGACTCATTTAAACCATATCATCTCGCTTTCATTGTTTTGCTATCATCTTCTAACCTCTTCTTCCTATTATCCTCCTTTCCCTTCTCTCTTCTCCCCCACTCTCTCCCCCCTTCCCTCTTCCCCCCTCAGAGTCTCTCTCTTCCTTTATCCCTGTTCCCCTATCTCTAATCCCCCCCCTCCCCTTCCTTCGACCCCAATTTCCATCCTCCCTTACCCTTGCTTACTCAATGTTACATTATACCGTCACATACATGGAAAGGGAGGTGAAAGAAAGAGAAAAAAAAAAGAAGGAAATACAACCATCCCGGTAATGGCATTTCTCGGACAGCCTTTTACTTACTCTTTCTCCTTATCGGCCTAATTTTTATCTTTTACTCTAATAGCCTTTTCCCTTCTTCTGATTTTACAAATTGCTCCCAAGGTGCCCATATTTCTTGTATTTGTTTTTTTCCATCTAATGTTATTGGTAGGAGTTTTTCCATTATTCCCACCCTTCTAACTTTATTTAACCACATTGAGACCGTAGGGGCACTAGGGTCTTTCCAATTCCTCGCAATACAGCTTTTTGCCGCATTTATTAGATGGCACACAACTGAATTTATATATTTTTTCTGTGGGATTTGGGTATGGTGTAACAGAAACAGAGCTGGATCTTTTTCAATCTGGTGTTCAGTGAATATTTGGGTAATTCTGTGTACCGTTTGCCAAAATTGTCCAATTACTGGGCATGCCCAGAAAATATGTAGCATTGTCCATTTTTCATTGCATCCTCTCCAGCATCTGTCAGATGTTTCTGGAAAAAATGTATTCAAGGCCGATGGCGTATAGTACCATCGTGTTAATATTTTATAATTCGATTCCTGCATTTTCGTACACCTTGAAGATTTTAACGACATGTTTATAATATTCTGGCATTGTGCTGGAGAGAAAGTTTGGTGAAGATCGCGCTCCCATTTAGTAAGACACTCCATTTTGAAATCCTCTGAGGGTGTAGTCAGAATTAAATATATTTTAGAAATTACGTGAGATAGAGGCTCTTCTCCCTCACAGTACTCCTCGAACTTAGTTCGTATTTGCCTATATCTTCCTGCAGATCCCAGGGTTTCCAAATAGTGTCTGACCTGTCGAGCTTGCCATATGGGGATTTCATATTGCCCTCTTCGTTGTATTAATGCCCCTATTGATACCCATCCCCTGTCTCCTAGAAAATGTGAGGCTTGGAAACTTCCCTTTTCCCTCAGTTCGCTAAATATTTGTGAGTCCATGCCTGGTGGGAACTCTGGGTTTCCCAGAATCGGAAACAATGGAGAGTTTTTGGTAGAGATTTTAGGATTTTGGCTTACTTTGTTTCCTATTCTTAAAGTTTCCCCTATCGTAGGATGGTTCTTTACTGATGTTGGTAGAGCTGTATAACACCATAACGCCCTATTTAAAGGAACTGGACTCACCTGCTGCTCCATATTAACCCACAGTTTATGATCCCCATGTCTGCTCCAATCTACAATCCTACCAAGTTGAACCGCCTGGTAGTATTTGTACATATCTGGTGCCGATATTCCTCCAACCCTTTTAGGTGAGGTCAGCAGTGTTCTACTTATCCTAGGCCGTTTACTGGCCCAAATAAATTTAGTAAATATGGCACGAACTTGATTGAAGTAAGACATGGGGATTCTGACCGGCAACGCCTGGAAGAGATAAAGGAATTTTGGTACCACACTCATTTTTAAAATATTACATCTTCCGAACCATGAGTGTCTTCCTTTACTCCAACCTTCCAATAATTTTCTAACTGTACTGAGTAATGGTACAAAATTTAACTCAAAAGTTTCTATTAAATTTGGGGGCATTCGTGTTCCTAGATAGTTCAATGCCTTATTTGTCCATCTAAACTTAAAACTATGTTATAATCCACTTTTAATGGAATCCGGGAGTGCCACCCCCATCGCCTCTGACTTACCATAATTTATCTTTAAATTGGACATAGTTCCATATAGTTCTACTTCTTTCATTAAATTAGGTAACAAAATTTGTGGCCGTGCTAGTGAGAAAAACATATCATCCGCGTATGCCGAAACTTTATATTCCCTTCCACCTATATCAATACCTACAATATCTGGGTTCTGTCTAATCTTATTCAAGAGTGGTTCTAATGTCAAAGCAAATAAGAGAGGCGATAGGGGGCAGCCCTGCCGGGTTCCATTTGTAATATCAAAAGGCCTAGAATAAATCCCATTTACTTTTACCAGTGCTCGAGGGCCTGTATACATTCCTTCTATCCATTGAACCATCCTCTCACCTAAACCCCACTGTTTAGCACCTCCAGCATAAACTTCCAATTTACTCTGTCGAATGCTTTTTCTGCATCCGTATTTAAAAAAACACTCGGTATCTTCTTCTGGTTTACCCTACTGATCAAATTTAGCACTTTTATGGTACTATCTCTTGCCTCTCTTGTAGGGATAAATCCTACTTGGTCAAAATGTACCATTTCTGATAAATAAGACTGTATACGAGAGGCTAAGATCTTTGTCAAGATTTTTAGATCCACATTTAACAGGGATATTGGTCTATAGCTACTACAGCTCGCTGGATCTTTCCCCTCATAACATAACTGTAATATGCGCTGTAACGGTCTCTCGCGGTAGGGTCACTGTTCGTCCAACTTCATTAAACACCTTAATCATATATGACCCCAAATATGTAATAAAACTTTTATAATATTGTATGGTTAATCCATCCGGGCCTGGTGCTTTACCATGTTTTATCGTTTTCATTATTATTTGCACTTCCTCTATTGTGATTGGTCTCTCTAATTCCCTACGGACAGGCGATGGTAATCTTGACAGTCTTGAGGAGAACACGTATTTCTCGAGAGACGACGAGGCAATCGTTGTCTCTGGCAAATTATATAACGAAGAATAATATTCCCCAAATTCTTTCGCAATTTCTTTTGGAAGTGATATTTTTTGATCTGCTTTTGTTTTAATAAATGGTATATATGACCGTGTCTGTTGTTTTTTTAACTTTTTTGCTAATAGTTTACCACATTTGTCTCCCGAGTCATACTCTATCCTCCTCCCATACTGTAAAATCGCTTCAGCCTTATATCGGAGGAGGTCTGCTATTTGTCTCCTTAAGTGTGCTAATTCTATCCCTACATTTATTTCAGTTTTTTTTTTATGTTGTGACTCAAGTCCCTGTATCCTTTCTAGCAGGTCTTTTATTTGTTCTTCTCTGGCCTTTTTCACTCGGGATCCATGTTTAATAAAAATACCTCGGATTACTGCTTTATGGGCCTCCCATACTATACCCGGATTACTTTCCTCATTATCATTTATCTGGAAGTACCACCTGATTTCGTTAATCAGGTCTTCTGTAATTTGGGGAATCTGTAATAGACTTTCATTTAGACGCCATCTCCACTCTATTGATTGAATGCCCCCCTTTAAAATTAACTCCATCGTAACTGGTGCGTGGTCTGTCCAAGTTATATTCCCTATTGATATATTCTGTACCACCTGCAGTAACTGATGGGGTACCAAGAAAAGATCTATTCGAGAGTATTTTTGATGGGCATTCGAGAAGTAAGTATAATCCCTCTCCTCTGGGTGTATAATACGCCACCCATCTACCAATTGGAGTTCATGTAATTTCCGCATGATACGTCTTCTAATTCTACTAGGTACCATTGAGGTCCCTCCTGATGTATCTACTTTTGGGTCTAGGGGTATATTTAAATCTCCTCCACATATAAGTTTTCCTTCCTTAAAATCTGTCAATTTTGAGAGTACTTTGACCAGAAATTTATCTTGCTGTACATTTGGGACATACATAGTGGCTAAAGTTACCTTCTCCCCACCTATAGCACCCTTCAAAAAAAGATATCTTCCTCCAGGATCAAGGCATTTATCCGTAAGTGTCCATGTTATTCTATTTGAAATCAGAATTGCCACTCCTTTAGTTTTAGCTTCTTGATTCGAGGCTTGATATACATTTGGAAAATATCTGTTCTGAAGGTAGGGGAAGGTACCTTCCCTAAAGTGTGTCTCCTGTATAAATCCTACGTCGGTATTTAGGTGTTTTAATTCATTCAATAACATCTTACGCTTTTCCGGGATATTAAGTCCCCTAACGTTCAATGACGTAATTCGTATTGTATCCATTTTCCAATCCGGGAGCTATCTATCTCTAAAATCCACACCGGTTCCTAGAAAAAAAAAAAAATTCTCTTTCTTTTCCCCTTCTGACAAAGGGGGTCAAAGGTCAGATGAGTATTATACGGCATACACTAGGGATTCCTATTTTCCCGTGGGTGCCGCAATTGGGGGATTGATCCACAATGGTATAGGTGGCTGAGCTCCCCCCCCCTCCCCTCCAGTTCATTCTTACCTTATGTAACCCTCTAATAAAGCCCTATTCTAATCCTCTATCTTTATCCCATCACCCAGCCCCTCCCTTCCCTCTCCATTTTATTTCTAGGATACTACCCACCCTTTTAAATTATTATGTTATTTTTATGTATTCCCCCTCTGTCCATATCCATATTATTTATTTCATAATATTGAACTCTTACAGCTTTAGCAACATTCTTTCATCTCCTAGGGCATGACGTCTTGCCCATCTTCTAGTTTCCTTCTGCTTTCTACTAAGCTTCCATGTTTTACTCATCTTCCTTTTAGCCCTATATAATATATTATCTTCCTATATTATCTATACGCATTCTGTCCATCCCATCTTCATATCACTATCTCTTAAACTATCCTTTAAGGTGGGAAAAATATCTCTTTCTTCCATTCCCTTCCCCACCCCCTCTCCATAAAAAAAATAAAAAAAAATACATATTCTTACCCCACCCTCCTTACTACCCTGACCCCCTCCGGAGGCATTTCTTTATTATCCTTTATTTTATTCTTGACTTCAATTTCTGAACACATACCATCTCCAAATCCACCAACACCTCTAATGTGTCTCCCATCATGTGTTATTATTTTATTAGTAGGAGGGAGAGTGAGAGGGGAAAAAAAGAAAGAAAAAAGGAGAAAAAATAAATAAAAATGTCTCCTTCCTTCTTCTCTCTCCCTCTCCCCCCTCCACCAATGTGTTATACTAAAATATTCTTCCGTGTTATATTTTTTGTGTCGATATATATTTATACACGTGTAATTCGCGTGTAATAATACCCTTCCCCCCCCACCTCCCCCCATTCCCCCTTCCCAATTACTCCTACCCAGACCGCCCCTCCCCCAATCCACGTGGAAAGAGGGAGGGGCTTCTTTTGATGTCTGCTTGGTGCCACAGAGGAGAGGGCACTGGAGGAAGTCCTGTGTGCTCTTACCTTTGGGACAGGGGTAGAAAGAAACTTGCTGTTTTTATGCGGGTTATCCACAATTTCCCAAAGACTTCTATTAAATCACATTTTTTTGGTGCGTTTTCTTGAAGTCTGCCAAATATTCAGCATGCATGACTTTTGGTACACTTTACCAGAATACACCAAAACACACAATCTCATAGAAGTCTATGGAAAACTGCGAGCATGGGTACACTCTGCTGCACACGCACTGCGGTTTGGCAGTGTGAAACCACCCCCTAAAGGTTAATTTGAATCTGAGAGAGGAGAGGAGAGAAAGAGAAGAAGAAGAAATCAAATGGAAGAAAAAAAGAAAGGAATGGAAATGGAATAAAAGAAAATATACGAAATGTAATTAAAACAAAGGCAAGGCAGGGCAAAAGAAGGGAATGAAAAGCATGGGAAAGGGAAAGGACTGGAAAGGTAAGAAATAGAAAAACATGGAAAGAAAAGAATAGAACTGAGAAGGAATAGAATAAAAACTAAGTAAATGAAAGGAAAGTTAAGGGAAGAAACAAAGAATAGAAAGATAAGGAAAGGGAGTAAAGAAAAATGAACAGGAAAGCCTCGTACACACGGCCGAGATTCTCGTCGAAAAAAACATGTCGTTTTTTTCGACGAGATTCTTGGACAAGAAACTTGTCCCGGCCGAGTGTACAGACGCTCGATTCAAAGAACCCGCGGTTCTTTGAATGGAGCGTACGCGGTGACGTCATCGACTACGACGAGCATGCGCTCGTCACATTCGATGCCGTCGCCGCCATCTTGGTATACCCTACCTATGCCTAGGAAGCTACCGCGCATGCGTCGAATTCATTTCGAACATGCGCGGGCTTCCCGGAGGACAGGTAAGTGTACACACACTCACTTTTCTCGTCGAGAAACATGCCGACGAGAATCTTGACGAGAAAATAGAGAGCAGGTTCTCTATTTTCTCGTTGAGATTACTTGTCGGTTTTCTTGACGAGAAACCATACACACGAACGAATTTCTCGGCAAGACATCTCTGCCAGCAAGTTTCTTGCCGAGAAACTCGGTCGTGTGTATGAGGCCGAAGGGAAGGAAAGGAAAAGAGCAAAGGAAAGTACATAGAAAGGAAAGGGACAAAAAAGGAAAGGAATGAGTAGCAAACAAAGTAAAGGAAAATAAATGCAATGGAAATGGATAAAAAGAAAATGGAAATTAGGAAAAGAAGAGGAACAGAAAAAAAATGAATGAAAGCAAAGGAAAAGAAAAGGAAATGGGAGAGTAAAGGAATAGAGAGTGCATGAAAACAAAAGAGAGCAAAGGGAACAAAAAGAGGATAGTGGAGGGGAAGGGGCAACAGAACAAAATTGGCAGCCTCAACCAAAATGCTGCACTCAGCATTCAGGCTGCCTCTCTATAATATTCCACCCCACCTATGGCATGTGATGTGCTCTATTTAGCACAGTTTTGCTCAGTTGTTTTCAAAATGTGATGCAGCCCTAATCTTTCTGTAACTCTTTATCTATGAAAACTAAAAGCAACAAAATTGGTTAAAGCTTTCTGGGTTTCAATCATGTACACAATAGTAGTTTCATAGTTAGGAAGGTTGAATAAAGACACCAGTCCATTCTAGTTCAATCTGTGTGGGTGTGTGGTGTATTTACTGATTGTCTCTACCACTTCCCATATATAGTACCTGTGTATTGTGTTCAATGTACAACACAGGTCTTCCCTCTCACCCTTCTGTATAAATATGTATATACTGTATATATGTACACTGCATCATAGATAATTACCAGGCGTGCTAAATGGGAATGGCAGCTTATTAGGACACCCCGCCATATGCTGTCCTCCATTCGGGTAAAAATCGAAATGTCCAATCGGTGTTGCCATACCAGCCCCTGGCATAAAGAACATGATACTGATTAACATTGCATTGTCTTGATGTTTATGTACCACAGGACAGCCAGAGCTGAGCGGGTGACCAGGATATCGTGATCGCTGACCTACATTTGGTGAAGATTGCAACACTACACACACAAGTGGATGACCCCTAATGGTGGGTATACACGCTTCATTTGTTCAGTCAATCAGCCAGGGCAGAATACAATTGATTGTGTTGCCTCAATTGGTAGCACTGAGATGCTTGGTTTATGAATTTAATTAATCAGATCATGAGATTGCATGGTGGTGACTTACAATCATATCTTCAAATTATCAAATAAAATCCACTTCCCTGTGTGTGGCATATCGATCAAACATGTTATCAACTATAGATTGATTATTTCTATCAGGAGAGATTGTTTGGAAAAAGAAATCAATTATTTATCAAAGCATGTATAACCACCATAAGGCCCCTTTCACACTGGGGCGGGCAGGTGCGGTGGCGGTATAGCGGCGCGATTTTCAGCACCGCTATACCGTCTTTATTACCGCGGTATGCGGCCGCTAGCGGGGTGAATTTAACCGTGGGATTTGAAAGAATTTTTTCAGTCTTTGCCCTTGTGATGATTCAATAACCTAGCAAATTGGTGAGTGTATTTTTTTGTCCAGTTTGGGTCATGATGTACTATGCATGTTAATACTTTCCTTTAGAAAAAAAAATCTTGTCATTACAACCAGGCTTTGCTTGAATTGCATTCCTTATATATTTTCCAAATAAACCAATTGCAATGCATTTATTATCTAACCAATCCTTATGCTAATTTTATGTATTGTGTGCTTTCAGTGTAACCTGCTAAAGTTTCAATCACTCCTCAGGAAGCTCAGTGTAGCAAAACTCGTTGAGTGACAACCTAGCAGTGATTCGCACATATGGCCATCTAGCCATACATCTGCAAGGATGGTTATTTTATGCTTATATGTATTTGTATTGTAATAAAATGTAGTCTTTTACGATTTTATCTCTGTGTCATTCTCTACCAAGCACCGTAGTTTAAAGTCCCCGGGTACCCAGTGTACCCATTGTTCTCCCCCCTTTTTTCATATCCACTAACCGGGATGTGGTGCTTCTAAATTTGACCGAGCATGCCCAATTTGTCATTGAGTCATATAGTGATGCTGATCTTATAGCAAACACCTTCCACCAGAAAATCCGGATTGGCCCATCGGCACTGTTCCTGCTTAGCTGTCTGGTGTGATGGAGCTCAGTTTTTAGTGGAAATTGTGTCCATATTGGAAGACTTCCCCTCTATTCCTGTTCCAGTGACAACTGACATTTTTGGATTTTCTTTCACTTTTAGCCTCAGTGACTATCAGTGCTGAGGGAAGTGAGGAGCTTCAGCCCTCCATTTGTCAGTTTGGCATCAAAGGCAAATTCTCTTGAGTCCCTTTTACACAGGTTCAATTGAGAACGGTGGATGATCAGAGGTTGACTAAAGGCGATTTTTACCCCGATTTGTGGTGAGTTCATCCCCAAAGGGTAGAACCCTTCACGTGGTGAAGCTTTTCTGGTGGAAGGGGTTTGGTATAAGATCAGCATAACACAACTCACTATATGACCTGGTCTCACTACCATTTCCCTCATGAACAATATATGAAATCTTGTCAAGATTGAATGTTTTTGGCAAAGCTCCGCTGCAATATTTTTAAGGACTCTTTCATTCTGAGGACTTTTTATATTGTCTTTTTATACTGTGTTTTTAATATATTTTTTTAGCGGCTGCTCTTGTGTGATCATTATCACAAATTTATCAATTACTGTTTGGATCATATATTACTTTTAAAACTGTATTGTTTTATTCCTGAGTGGTGTTTTTAGTTAGATGGGCGTATTTAAGGCATCCTTGACATATACAGGTCCTTCTCAAAAAATTTGCATATTGTGATAAAGTTCATTATTTTCTGTAATGTACTGATAAACATTAGACTTTCATATATTTTAGATTCATTACACACAACTGAAGTAGTTCAAGCCTTTTCTTGTTTTAATATTGATGATTTTGGCATACAGCTCATGACAACCCAAAATTCCTATCTCAAAAAATTAGCATATCATGAAAAGGTTCTCTAAACGAGCTATTAACCTAATCATCTGAATCAACTAATTAACTCTAAACACCTGCAAAAGATTCCTGAGGCTTTTAAAAACTCCCAGCCTGGTTCATTACTCAAAACCGCAATCATGGGTAAGACTGCCGACCTGACTGCTGTCCAGAAGGCCATCATTGACACCCTCAAGCAAGAGGGTAAGACACAGAAATAAATTTCTGAACGAATAGGCTGTTCCCAGAGTGCTGTATCAAGGCACCTCAGTGGGAAGTCTGTGGGAAGGAAAAAGTGTGGCAGAAAACGCTGCACAACGAGAAGAGGTGACCGGACCCTGAAGAAGATTGTGGAGAAGGACCGATTCCAGACCTTGGAGGACCTGCGGAAGCAGTGGACTGAGTCTGGAGTAGAAACATCCAGAGCCACCGTGAACAGGCGTGTGCAGGAAATGGGCTACAGGTGCCGCATTCCCCAGGTCAAGCCACTTTTGAACCAGAAACAGCGGCAGAAGTGCCTGACCTGGGCTACAGAGAAGCAGCACTGGACTGTTGCTCAGTGGTCCAAAGTACTTTTTTCGGATGAAAGCAAATTTTGCATGTCATTCGGAAATCAAGGTGCCAGAGTCTGGAGGAAGACTGGGGAGAGGGAAATGCCAAAATGACTGAAGTCCAGTGTCAAGTACCCACAGTCAGTGATGGTCTGGGGTGCCATGTCAGCTGCTGGTGTTGGTCCACTGTGTTTTATCAAGGGCAGGGTCAAAGCAGCTAGCTATCAGGAGATTTTGGAGCACTTCATGCTTCCATCTGCTGAAAAGCTTTATGGAGATGAAGATTTCATTTTTCAGCACGACCTGGCACCTGCTCACAGTGCCAAAACCACTGGTAAATGGTTTACTGACCATGGTATTACTGTGCTCAATTGGCCTGCCAACTCTCCTGACCTGAACCCCATGAACATAATTAACCTCTCTTCACATACTTTAAGTTTGGATGAGAGAGATGTTCTATTGAGGGGTTTGGGATTCTGTCCAAATGAAGATTTTGACAAATTTGAATTAATAAGGGACCTGCAACTTTTTGTAAGGAAACTTCTATTGAGAAACATGTACAGTAAGGATATTAATCCGACCACACAACTTAGTAAAAAGGAGGATTTGGCGATTAAACAGCTTATCTCCCTATTAGAGGAGAACGATCAATCTGATCTGATCGATAGTGTGAACATAGAACAACTCCTTTTTGACGCTGGGGCAAAATCGGTAGACCCAATATCCAAACCCAAATCCCTGCTAAAAACAAAATCAGATCAATTTCCGGCACCTAGTTCCAATCCTAATACAGCCACTTTTTTAAAACTTGTATCACGTGAAATAGATAAGATGTCAGGTACTATCAAGTCTGAAGAGAATCTGACGGCAAGAGAAAAGCGAGCTTTACAAAATTTGTCAAAAAATTGTTCTATAGTAATTAAACCTTCCGACAAGGGTGGAAACACCGTAATAATGGATAATACCCAATACATAGATATGTGTAAAAAAATCCTGTTGAATGATAATTGGTACCGTTTGATATCTGTCAACGCTATCAAAAAATTCAACAGTGATTTTTACGACTTAATAGACAAAGCTGGAAGAGAGGGAATAATCACAGCCACTACGTGGAAATACATACGAACTGAGCATCCCAAAATTCCAACCTTCTATGCACTCCCAAAGATACACAAAAACAAGCATGATCCACCGGGCCGCCCCATAATCTCTGGCAATGGCTCAATTTCCGAAAAATTGAGCCGCCTAATTGATGAACATCTGCGACCCTTTGTGGTTAGTCTTCCGTCCCATGTAAAAGACACAATTCACTTCTTGAAAATTCTAGATGGCATGACTATATCAGAGCACTCGACGCTGGTTACGATCGACGTCGAGGCACTCTATAGTTCCATTCCCCACACCTTAGGTTTAGCAGCCATACATCACATACTGTCACAACAAATTGACGATCAGTGGCCATACAGTGACTTTATAGTTCAATCCCTTGATTTTATTCTACATCACAACATCTTTTCATTTGCTGGCTCCCACTACCTCCAGGTACAGGGTGTTGCAATGGGGACTTGCTGTGCCCCATCGTACGCCAATCTGTACCTGGGGGAGTGGGAGCGAGTTTGATGGCTGATGATTCTTGTACAATATTTACTGACCACATTACTATGTGGGTACAATACATCGATGATGTTTTCCTGATCTGGGATGGACCAATGGAGATGCTATCAGCGTTTCTCAATAGGTTGAACAAAAATCAATTCAATCTAGCATTTACGATGATGCATGATGCTGATGAGATAACTTTCCTCGATGTTACTGTTTTCCGGGGGAAGGAAGGGGCAATACAGACACGTCTCTTTCGGAAAGCTACGGCGGGCAACTCTTTGCTGCACGCATCTAGCTTCCATCCCAACCCACTTATGGCGTCGATACCATTCAGCCAATATCTTCGCATAAGACGAAATTGTTCAGATATGGACATTTTTCGAACAGAGGCAAAAAAAACTACAAATGCGTCTCTTGGAGAGAGGTTATTCTAAGACCTGCCTCAAAAAGGCATATAAAAAATCTCTGATAAAGACACGATGTGAACTTCTATATTCACGGAAACCTGAAAAAGAACGTCCTAGCAATAGTGAAACTAGATTGATAATATCATTCTCTAATCAGCATAGTAAGATCCGCAATGTCATTGAAAAATATTGGCACCTTTTGTCTATGGACTCTAATCTGGGTAGATTTGTGACCACCAAACCATCTATCACTTTTAGGCGGGCAACTTCCATTCGTGATCGAGTGGTTCACAGTGAATTCAAGGGTGAAAACCGGGGGGATCCATGTAAAATCAAGGGAACCTACACCTGTGGAGGCTGTAGTTTTTGTCGCTATATACATGTGGGACCTACGTGTATACTGCCTAGTGGAAGGACTTTTAAATCTGCTCACTATGCCAACTGCAACACCAAGGGGGTAGTATACCTCCTGCTCTGTGAATGTGGCTCTTTCTATGTTGGGAAGACCAAAGTAGAGCTACGAACAAGAATGACCAAACATATATGGAGCATGAAGGGATGCAATCCTGACTTCCCTTTGGGAAGACACACCATTGCTCTTCATAATGGGACTTTCCCCAAGGTCAAATTCATAGTACTTGACAGAGTGCATCCAAATGCACGAGGAGGTGACTGGAACAAGTTACTGTTACAGAGAGAGTTGAGATGGATCTTTCTCCTCCATGCCACCACCTTCCCTGGCCTCAATGAGGCTGTCAATTACAGGCCCTTCTTGGAGGGTTTTGTATCGGGAGGCATGGAGAAATAAGATCTGTCCAACAATCAGCTGGGATTTTATGTTGCACATGTTGGAATACTTATTTCATTGTATGTTACAATTTGATTTAATCCTATGGAGTTTCTTGCAATCAAAACAATTTCTGTGTTTGCAAACAATGCCTATTTCTGTTAAATCAGGATTTGGAGGTATGTCCCATGTGTTCTCACAGGGATGCCTGCTTCATATTTTATGTATGTAGTAATTAATTTTTTGTATTCTCACATTTATATGTTTGTGTTTTTATTTTTAATTTTATGCAATTTATGATTTGGCGATATTTACTCACTTCTGCAGCTGCCTATTTATCTCTATTCAGTTTGGATACATTTTGTGGCTATTGGCCCTCAATACAAATACTTTTCAGTAGTTTATGAAATCTGTATTGGCCTGTTCATGATTGAACAGCAGTGGTGGCAATTATGGGGCCTTTTTGCTGCGCACGTTTCCCTGTCTGGATTCGATCCCGGCACACGTAGGCCTCTCCGGCTGCTGGCCGCATTTCTTATGGATGCTGCCATCTGTATGAGCCGGCTTTTTGCGTCGGTTTGGCCTATTTTTTGCGGCACTGCCACTCATGCAACCCGGGATCATCTGACGTCTGACGGCCTCTCCGTTTCCATTCATCCACTGGGATCATGTGTGAATCCCTTGTGCCGCACTCCTGTGTCGGTGGGGGCGTGACGCATGACGTGGCTCTCACTCACTGGCTATCTTGCCTTTGGGGGGAGGACTTGGTGGTGCGCCGCGCACCCGGGGGACCGCAGCATTCTAATGACAGGGCACACGTGGTGTTTGACACCCACGTGTATCGCTGAGGAAGCCAATCACTGTGCCTTGATGCTCTTTAAAAGCGACGAAGTCAGTCCTTCAATAGTGCTGTGACTGATGGGGAGAGAGCACGTGGGGCAGGACAATAACCAGGTGAGATGTGATTTTTTGATCTTCAACTCGTGGCGGTGACTTTTTGGCAATATTAGCAGGACTATCATCCCCCACTCTGGGTCCATTTGAGACCACAAATGTAGGGTGATACTACAAATGCATCAAGTAATGATGCAATCTTGTGTCTTTTCTTTTGTCTCTCCTCTCATATAGACTCCATAGGCAATTTTGCTTGATGAGTGGACTTGCAATACAAGATAGGGAGTTGGTCTCCCTTTCCTCCGCTTTCCGTGTATGCTGGATCTGTGAGGACTCCACCTGTATCTTGTTTTTTCCTTCTTGTGGGAGTTGTGCATACTACATCAAAAGTTCTCCATATTGTCTATCTGCATGCCCCTTCCCTCATCTCCCCATTTCCCATAAGTATACAGTATTTTGGGAAGAGGTAAGAAAAATCTATCCAATATCCATGTGAATTCCACTTGATTTCCATCTTGTGTCAATAATATATTTATATTTTTTATACTATTAACCCTTGAATCCCTCTCTTTGGGGAAAAGGGTATAAATTTTGGGACAATACCATATAGTGTACAATATGCTTCTTTGACGCATTTATGTGCACTAATCCATAATTAATTTGAGAATTTTTCTTTTTACCTCAGGTATATTGATTTTTCTATGCTTCCCTTTGGAGACGTTTGCGGTCCCGGGTCGCTGTCTGGACATCGCATGTGCGCAGTTTCCACCCATTTCCCCATATAGGGGATTTTTTCACCACTTGTTTTCAAACCATAACCCTTGTGTTTTCTGGGTGTTGTGGTTCTATGATGACTGATATATAAGCTTGATATATGGCTGCAGAGGTGAGTATCCTGCCAATTGGGTGTTTTCCATGCTCACCCTCATTTGCATATTTACTGTTTATGTTTTGTTTTGTGTTTTATGTTTAATGAATGCCATCATATGAGACAACTGTATTCTTCTCTGTTTTAGATTTCAATTCTGAATTATATGTTGGATTATCCCTGAAGAAGGAGTTATCTCCGTAACGCGTAGGATCTGACCTATATAATTACTATTCCAATTTTCATATAATTGTGCACTAGCATTGCAGTCTAGGGTATAATCCTTTCCCCTGGGCATGCGATGCATTGGGCATAATTCAACATCCATTCCATTGATTTATTGATTGTATTTTCTGCATATATCAAGTCTTTTTTATTGGCCTACAATTTTATGTAATTATACTTTCTACTTTTGTAATAAATTATTTTTATACTCTACCCTAGTGGTTATGTAAATTCATGCCTATAAAGTCCCGCCCTGTGAGGGGAAACTTTTGTATTGTATCAGTTAGGGATGTTGGCTACATCACACCAGACCTGTTTTCTACAACCTCCTATTTCCTTGATATCTGACCTGAACCCCATAGAGAATCTGTGGGATATTGGGAAGAGAAAGTTGAGAGACGCAAGACCCAACACTCTGGATGAGCTTAAGGCCGCTATCGAAGCATCCTGGGCCTTCATAACACCTCAGCAGTGCCACAGGCTGGTTGCCTCCATGCCACGCCGCATTGAAGCAGTCATTTCTGCAAAAGGATTCCCGACCAAGTATTGAGTGCATAACTGAACATAATTATTTGAAGGTTGACTTTTTTTGTATTAAAAACACTTTTCTTTTATTGGTCGGATGAAATATGCTAATTTTTTGAGATAGGATTATTGGGTTTTCATGAGCTGTATGCCAAAATCATCAATATTAAAACAAGAAAAGGCTGGAACTACTTCAGTTGTGTGTAATGAATCTAAAATATATGAAAGTCTAATGTTTATCAGTACATTACAGAAAATAATGAACTTTATCACAATATGCTAATTTTTTGAGAAGGACCTGTATGTATGTATGTATGTATGTATGTATGTATATATATATATATATATATATATATATATATATATATATATATATATATATATATAGCGGGTATGCATAGATTTTTTTTTTTCTACTTTGACAACATAGCACACAGGGTCTTTTAAACCTGCATTGTACCTTGGCACATGCACAATTCATTGCTTAAAGTGGTTGTAAACCTTTAAGCCCTGTACACACGATCGGTTTTACCGATGAAAACCGTCCGCTGGATTGTTTTCATCAGACAAACCGATCGTGTATGGGACCCATCGGTCTTTTTTCCATCGGTTTTAAAAAATAGAACATGTTTTAAGTTTTTCCGATGGATAAAAAACCGATCGAAAACTCTGATCGTCTATGGGCAAGTCCATCGGATAAAAAAACCCACGCATGCTCAGAATCAAGTCGACGCATGCTCAGAAGCATTGAACTTAATTTTTCTCGGCTCATCGGAGTGTTTTACGTCACCGCGTTTGGAACGGTCGGTTTTTTGACTGATGGTGTGTAGGCAAGACTGATGGAAGTCAGCTTCATCAGATTTCCGATGGACAAAACCATCGGATTAGAATCCATAGGATATCCGATCGTGTGTACGAGGCTTTATGGGGAAGTTACACCTACAGGTAAGCCTAGATTAAGGCTTACCTGTAGGTGCTTGCAATATCTCCGAGACCTACACGGTCTCGGAGATATTTGCAAAAAAGACTGTACCAATGTCTACGGCGCACGCGCGCCGTAGACAACGGCGCAGGCGCACTGAGCGTGCCATAATATGAATGGGGTCGTGCCGTGAAAAGCAGCTCCCGCGCACATGCGCGGGAGTGATGTCACACGACTCCGGCCAGTCACAGAGCCGGAGTTCGTGGACCCCGGAAGAGGGGTGAAGATGGACGCTCACTACTAGTGAGGAAATCGGGGACATCGCAGGCTTCTACTGCAGGTAAGTGACACATAATGAGATGCATAGTAGCCCATTATGCTTTACTTTTGCATGGGAAACAAAGAGAAAGTAAACCCATCAGGGTTTACTTCCTCTTTAATGAGACAGTCTATTCATTTTTGTTCCTTATATTTTTATTAATTTTATTAAAATTGTTGCCACTTGCAATTTGTGGTTTAACTTATTAAAACAGATGGCACAAAAACAGTATTTTTGGGATGTCCATTGCACACAGCAAGTTAAGACTGTAGTGTACACAAAGAACATCAAAGTACCATTTGCTATGCACGTTTCTCTGCTTTTTTTAACTCGGACCCTGGAATTATCTTTCAGCTATAGGAAAAAAGAGATGTATGGATAAATACCAATTATCATCTTTGTGTCAGTGTGAATGACATCCACAAAACCAGCATCAGAGGAATCAAGCCGGACTTCTTTTACTGTGTTTTCAAAGTACAGCCGAGCTGGGTCCAGACCTGCAGAGAGAAAGATTCATTGTAAGAGCATGGAAATAAATGGTCCCTTATGGGATATCAGGAAGAGCAGTTCAGAAAATGCACAATCCCAATTTGTTTTATATACCGTATTTATCGGCGTATAACACGCACAGGCGTATAACACGCACCCTAACTTTAAGAGGGAAGTTTCAGGAAAAAAACTTTCCACAGCCCCCTTCGTATAACACTATTAACCTCTATTTTCAGAGGTAAAAAAGTGAGTGTTATACGCCAATAAATACAGTATATATCACATGTCAAACGCAAGGCCCGTGGGCCAAATCTAGCCCATTTCATGTGGCCCTCGCACACAGGGTTTTTTTTTTTTGCCGAAATAGGTTAAACTCTATTCCACCACCGTTCTTGCCTTCCACTTCGAGCTTACCGCTGTCACTTGTAAACACAGAAGCCTGCTGTGTTGTGTTTACAAGGACAGATTTCCTTTCAGTGGCTCTCGCAAATCACTGCCTGCCCCGAAGTCACAGCAAGGGGGATGTGGGTGAAATGTGTGATAGGGCATCACATGTTAAGCTGCACCGTGATCCCCGGGGTGCACAGATGCTGATCAATGATCTCCCTGCAAGTGACAGAGAGAGGTGAGGCCACCTACACCCCCAGGAGATACTAGAACCGGGCTGGGTAGGTGAGATGTGAGGAAGCTTTTGGGTGGGTGGGTACGGACTGTGGAGAGAGATGGGAGCAAGTGGTGCAGGTCAGAGCCAAGGAGGAGTGGAAGTGAGATGTGGACAGCCTGTGCAATGGAGCTAAACCCTGCACACGGTGCATAGCACACCCCTAAACCCTGCACTCCTCCACCATACACTCTGCATACAGAGCATCCCTAAACTTTTTCACTTTGTATATACCGCTCCTTCTGAACCCAGCACTCGGTACCTAGCTCACCCTTGAATGCCACACTTAAACTCCTGGTATTTGTTGTCTTTTTAAGGTCCCGCCACTGTGCAATTTGGCCACATCCACCATTCAAAGTGGTCTGGGGGGAGGGGCTGGTTCCTGCACCTATTCTCTGTGAAAAAAATCCCTGGATAAATGTATATGTAGCGCCCTGCTCCCAATGACTGGGAGCTATGTCAAATTTAGTGGGTGTCTGAGCTGGTAGTTAGCTCAGACTCTGTAAATAATTATGCTAAACCAGCCTCTGTTCCGGCTATGGCTGTGTTGGAAGACTTCCCACTGTTTGCCAGTAGGTGACGTTACCACCTCAGGCCATTGTACAAGAAAAACAGTCTCCTGCGTTCAGAAGTTTGGTCTCTTGGTGACACAACCAGAGTAATCCGTTAAAAGAAAAATGCCCAGGGGTCTTGCTGCCCTCCTCAGAATATTTGGTATTCTTCGGACTGGAAAAAAGGGGAAAAAAAGAGAGGGTGCACCGACCTAGTGCATTATCAAAGGCTGATTTATTAAAAATATATTTAAAAGATCATAAATACTCACAAACAAAGGTAGATAAAAGGCACATAATCAAGATGTAAAATATTTATCATCTTGATTCTTCGATCAACTGCTCATGTAGTTCCAGGAAGAGGCTATATCCCTGGATGGAATGTTATGTGCCTTTTATCTACCTTTGTCTGTGAGTGTTCATGATCTTTTAAATATATTTTTAATAAATCAGCCTTTGATAATGCACTAGGTCGGTGCACCCTCTCTTTTTTTCCCCTTTTTTCCATTGTGGAAGACTGACAGGCCAGAGTACATTGGGTACCTTCCCCCGGGAACAGCTCAGTGGGCGTGGTCTACCCGCTGAGCATGATGGGGAAGGGTGCTTAAGGGGCAGATGCCATTTTTTGAGGTCCGTCCTTCATCCCCTCGCGGCCCTCCTGGCGCAGGGAGTGTGTTGTGTGATTTTGACCTCGGGACCATGTCGGCCCGAGGCCACTACTCTACCAAGTAGGCCCAGTTATGCTGACTGGGGCCTATACCTTGAAGGTGGTCCTGTGCTGTCCGCCCTGCGGGAGGAAGCCACTCAATGAAGGAAACCAAGGGAGGACCTGTCCTGGAAAAGACCGAGCGGAAGGTTGGTGTCTTGAGGGCCTGGAAATTCTATTGGAGGATGCACCGTAGCTAAAGTTCACCTTGCAGTCTGCTGGGTCGGCTTAAAGGCTCTTGACTGTTTGGCTGGAAGTTTGGGTGCTAAATCCTGTGGCAGAGGATCCCGGATTATCCAATTTTGTGCACAACCAGTCTGTGGCAGAGACTGGTCCTGATCATTGTCCGTGCATCATTCCGGCTGCTAGGCCAGGTGAGAGGGGCCTATCCGGGTGAGCAATACCCACTCCAGGAAGAGTGGTGAATGACTGTAGAGTTGAGGAGTTTTTCCCAGTGATCTGTACTGTGTGCCTGAACCTACCCCTTCCCTTCACCCTTCTACTATTCTTCAAATGTTTTATGCAAAGGAAAAAAAAACTAACAGTTTAAGGTTTTACATCTTGGTTTTACGGGGGTGTGCTACATATATAATCTCAAAGATCTGGTTCTTTGAGGGCAGCCATAATGCTGATGCAGCCCGCAATGAAATTGAGTTTGACACCACTGATATATATCTATTTCCTATCTGTAATATTTTGTATATAGTTTTTCCCCTTTAAAAGGTGAACTCTGACTGGGGCGAGATTTTGGAGGACGTGAGACTGGGGCGAGATTTTGGAGGACGTGAAAAAGGTTTCCCCCAAGCTGTCGGACCGCCTCACACAGCTGTACATTATACATAGAACATATCTGACCCCTCAGAGAGTGGCACGTTTCAGGCCCACGTACAATCCAGGATGCCGCCTCTGTGACCATACCCCGGGCTCCTTTTACCACCTCATATGGTTCTGTCCTACCATTCAGGCATATTGGACACAGGTGATACGCTTCCTACACGATCAGATGGGCTCCCCTGCTACCCTTGACCCAAAGATGTGCCTACTTGGCCTGTTGCCAGACTTGGATGCCGACAAACCCCTCCGTACCTTTTTACATGAGACGCTATTCTTGGCAAGAAAAGTAGTGGCCCGTAATTGGATGCAGGCCCTGCCCCCTACAGTTCAGTGCTGGAAAAAGGCGGTTAACGATGCTCTCCCATATAAAAAACTGATTTATGTACATAGAGGGTGTCCGCTAAAGTATGAGAAGGTCTGGGACAGATGGATGGCGGATGGTGAAACGTGTACCTGACATGTCGATTTTTTATTTTTGTTGTATACCGGCTCTACTTTCACTGCTGTTATTATCTTTGTGACACACAGATGCTTCACTGTGTTCATGTATGTACTATTATATTGGCCATACTGGCTTATGTTGATTTATGTACCATGCATACTTTTCAATAAAGTTGGTTTCCAATTAAAAAAGGTGAACTCTAGGCTCTAGGCCTTTAGCAAATCCAGATATTAACTTGTAAGATAGTGGTGATACCATCTTAGACTGTGCTGAGAGCAGAAATTTGGGTATGACACAGCAGGCACCATACAGGCTTGCCTGCAGAGAACTACAGGAAAGGGCAGATACAAGACCAGTCACCCTCAACAAAGAGAGGGAAAGTGGCCAGTCTGCCTTACAGGAAGCTCCTGCACCAAGGCATTGTACATGAGTTTTTTCATGAAGGATGACGGCACAGATCTGGGAAAAAATAGACAAAGCACTCCAAGATTCAATAAGGAATACACATTCCTTCGGTATTTAGACAACATTTGTTAAGCATAATAGATGAGTAATGAAAGAAAAGGAATGTGAAAGCAAAGGAAAATAAATGAGAGGCGAGAAAAGTAAGCAAAGAAAAACAAATGGAAGTGGAAAATGGAAAGGAAATGGAAATAAAGGGAAAAGAGATGAAAGTAAAAGGAAGAAAGAGAAATGAAAGGGAAAGAAAGAAACTATAAAAAATAAAAATAAAAGGGAAGGAAAGGGAAGAGAATGAAACATATGTTAAACTCAAATTACTGTTTTTTTTTTCCATTGTTGTTGTTGCCTTCTAAAAAACACTGGAGCTTGATATAAAAATCTAATTTGTGTTCTCCTTAACTGCTACTATTTATAGTGACTATGTTTATTGACATTTGTCATTTTGAAAAAAATAATAATTTAAATTGACAAGGAGAATGAAATGAAGGGAAATGGAAAAAAGGGAAAGGGAACAAAAAAAAGAAAGGAAAGGAAAGTTTGCCTGTGATAAATTATAGAAATTTGATCACAAGCAAAGCACATTATTAAATTAGAGTGACTCAACATGACATGAAGATAGAAGGACCCACTTGCACCATAACTCAGTGATCTGTAATGTATGTCGTTTTGCATTCTGAGGCACATTGCTTCAAACAAACCATTCAAAATGACTGCCTATGTCACCTCAAATAGGTCCTGCACAAATGTTTTCTGTGCAGTACAACAGAATACATGGATCATATGCCTTTACAAACCTATACAATGCAAGTAGGTCAGGTGCAGTTAATCTTGTATTAGAACACATCCCATGCACATCTATAGCATGTTAAGGTATTTGTAAGTTGCAACGTTCATTGTGAACCAGTATATAATATAAATTATTCCTGAGGCAAGCACAAGATGTGAAAATTAATAATTTTATTACACTCTGTGTACATTATTTTAACCTATGCATCATAATGGCACTTCCTTCCCCCCTATTCTGCTTCTCTTCCGATTTCACTCATGCAGTTGTATCCCCAGATGTGGAAGGTCTAACATCATGTGCCCTTATGCCTTTTTTCTATAATATGAGGTCATCTGGTGACCAGAAGAAAAGAGGCCACCAAGGATCTGTTCAAGAGACCCGCTTGTACTTTGGAGCCCTGGGGGTATGCCCAAGAGTCCCCTGGTACACAACAGATCTGTATAGGTATCCCTCTGCTGTTCTTTGGGGCAATGGCTGTTTTTATTTGAGAGACCTACCTGTATTTTGAAGTCTCAGAGCTGTGTTCAAGGTTCTCTTTTGTCTTTTGGGGCTAAAGGAGTCTGTCCAAGGCCCAGCCTTGTCTTTTGAGGCCTTCAGGGTCTTTATGAGGGGCCCCAATACAGTAACATGCATATATGGAAGGAGTGCCAGACCAAAAGCGTCCAAATTAATTTACTGATGGCCAGCAGTATCTGCATCAGCAGTCAAAATAGGAGCCTTCTTATTTTGACTACTGATGCAGATACTGCTGGCCAGGAATCTTAATCCAGCAATCAGCTTCCCTGCACAGACTCAAACAGGAAAACCTTACCTCGAGTCCACTCGAGGTTCTAATTTTTCCCTAGATTGTAAACTAACGATCCCTCCTGCATTAAATTGTATTGCAACTGTACTGTTTTTCCCCCCATACTGTAAAGCGCTGCAAAAATGTTGGTGCTATATAAATCCTGTATAATATTAATAATAATAACTGAAGGGGAAGTTCCTTTGACCCCAAAACGTGTTAGTTGTCATTTAACACAACATCAATAAATTAATTTGGACTCTTATCTTTTGGTCTGGTGCTCCTTCTATATAAGCATGTCTTTTCCTGGTAACTTATGTGAATGTACAACATATATGTAAAGCGCTGCATAAATTGACAGCTCTATATAACTACCTGAAATAAAAAATAAATAAAACCTGCTGGAGTACCCACAGTAGGCTAGCTTTGCCTGTTGTGAGCAGCCTAACCTGAGCCAGTGGGCTCTTCAGATGTTTTGTTGCCTTCTCACTACCATGTTTAAACTCATATCAAAGTCCTAGTGCCTCTTTGATGCCCATTTTTTCATTGGAGTCTCAATACATTACCAGACATGGTGTGCCACCAGTATAGCTGATTACTTCAGTTGAGCATAACATGCTGTAGACAGCCATGTTTGTAGCTGATGCATCTCCTTTATGGCTTTTCCCTTAAACCTTTTGTGGATGAGCTGAGCAAACTCTTTCCTATCACTGCGAGGAGCATTGTTACTGAAAATAGGGGCTGGGGAGGAGTAGATGGTTTCTTGTCTCAATTTTCTCATACTCTAAGCTAGAATCCAGTATCATATTTGAGGCATTGAAGGGTACAGGACTGTATACAAGGTAAAGGTGGCCTGAAGTGTGGCCCGAGATGTCACCAAAGGGCTGCATATAATTCCATCAGACTTTTCCATGGATTTTTGTTCGAAGAGCGTTAGCCATGAACTTGGTATGCATGCACGGCAGGACTTTTTCAGCCAACTTTCACCAAATCACATGGTTTTTCTGCTCTTTACCGCAACTACTTCTATTGTTGTATGATCTTTAGCATTGGTTCTGAGCATGTGTGTTTGTACTTTGGACTTTAGTTCGATGGACTTGTGTACACACAATAGGGTTAGCCGACGTAGGACATTTGTTGCCGGAAAGTTTGTCTGTTCTCACAGCGAACATTTGTCCGATAAAAAAGTGAAAAAGTTTGCCCAATGGAGCGTACACACGATCAGATTGTCCGCTAAAACAGGTCCGTCGGACATTTGTTGTCAAAAAGTCAGATCGTGTGTATGGGCCTTAAGACATACTAGAGGAAATGGTCAGGGACTGTTCTACAGGAGTGGTTGGGGAATGAAGTTATGCTGTAGGATATAGTCAGAGACTAGGAACATGGTACATAATTACTGGTATTAAAGGCCTTTTTACAAATCAATGCCCAACATTGAGATCCAAGGGCTGCATTCGTTCCTCAGGACACAGATAGGGCACCAAGGCTCTGCAATGTTAGTATGATACAAACCGGTAATCCTGCGAATGCCAGAAACTCGACTTCCAGCTTCTCCAGCTACATGAGCACCCAGACTGTGTCCGATGATGTGAATGTTGGATGGAGGGTAATTCAGTTCTTCCTGGGGACAAACAGATAAAAATGAGTGATAATCAAACACATGTACTGATATATAGATTACTCCCAGTATCAACTAATTTCTCGGGTTGTCCTTCAAATTCTAGTCTCCATCCCAGAATGAAAGAACTTACTTAGAGCAGCACAAGTCCAGATCCTGAAAGGCCTTTTATAATGTTTATTTAGGACATTTCCTAAATTGTAAAGCCAAAACTTTTTTCCAGCATTGGATAGAGTAGGGAATGCTTAAGAATCTGTCAGTTTTCTTTTCACTGTGTCCTTTTGGGGAGGTTTTCTTTTATTTCCTGTCCCAGAAACAAGAAGTGAGAGAAATCTCTCTAACAAAGCCCCAGATAACAGTAAAACCTGACAGGAGTTCTAAGCCTCCCCACTCCATCCAAAACTAAACAAAAAGTTTTGGATTGACAAACACTTTCACTCTTTAGTCACCATTTTCACACTTAGTAAGGTTGAATAAACACACTAGTCCATTCAGTCCAACCTGTGTACTTGGTGTATGTTTGTTCATGTCAGTAATCATTTTTCATATCCCTGTATGTTGTGTTCCCTAAGGTGCACATTTAAGAGTCTTTTAAAACTATCAATTCTTCCTGCTGACACCACCGGATGTGGAAGAGAGTTCCACATTCTTATGCGTCCGAACCAAAGTTTTATAAAGTGGCAGGATTATCATTTTATCTCTGGAGTAAATTTCCATTTAATGCATGCTAATAGTCTGCTTGTTGCGGCTTGACATTGCGTGCCATGGCTGTGTCTGCGATCTACTAGGACCCCCAGATCTTTCTCCATCCTGGATTCCCCCAGAGGTTCTCCCCTAGTGAGTAACTTGCGTTAATTTTTTTAGCCCCCAAGTGCATTACTTTACATTTTTCAATATTAAACCTCCTTTGCCATGTAGTTGCCCACCCCATTATTTTATTCAGATCTTCTTTTAAAGTTTTTATCCTATATTTCACTATACACATCAGCTTGGAAGTAATACAATGTAACAAAACTGTAACACAATATAAAGAATGTGGGATTATAATATTACAGGTATTTTCATAGTTCAGAATCTGAAAAGGAATGTAGGTCTATGGAAATAACATCTCACAGATAAACGAGTCTGACAGAAACTTCCTGTCGGGCTCCCTAACAAGATACTGTAGGCTTGAGGATATAGATAAAGGTGGGGGCAGGCAATCAGAGGAATCCTCTAGACATGGCAATGACAGGTCATAAGGGAGGGGAGTCGTGTCATATTGGGGCACCACACTGTGGTGAGACCATATGTTTTATCTCTCATAAGATCCAAAATTTTATTTATAGAAAGATGGGCGTTATTCCTTCTGATAGTACGAGCAATGAGCTGTATGTAAATACAAAACAGTCAGTGCAGGCCTTAACCACTTGCCGACCGCCGCCTGTACATATATGTCAGCAGAATGGCACGGCTGTGCAAAGCAACTTCCTTGTACGTTGCTTTGAACTTGCCGCCGTGCGGGCGTGCACGCAATGCCGGCGGCATGCACGCCCCCTGCCGTGCGCTCTGTAAACAAGGCATTTCCCTGTTCTGCCTAGTTACAGGACAGTGATCTACTGCTCCCTGACATCGGGAGCAGTGATCACTGTCATGTCATTTGTAGCCCAGTCCCCCCCCCCCCACAGTTAGAATCACTCCCTAGAACACACTTAACCCCTTCATCGCCCCCTAGTGGTTTAACCTCTTCCCTGCCAGTGTCATTTACACAGTAATCAGTGCATTTTTATAGCACTGATCGCTGTATAAATGGCAATGGTCTCAAAATAGTGTCAAAAGTGTTCAATGTGTACGCCATAATGTCGCAGTCCCAATAAAAATCGCAGATCGCCGCCATTAATAGTAAAAAAATAATAATATCAAAAATGCCATAAAACTATCCCCTATTTTGTAGACGCCCTCTGGCCTACCAGGCCCCCCGTCAGCAGTGCACTTACCCCATGCAGGTCACAGCTGCGGTGGCGGCTTCCCCCCTCCGTCTCCTCCGTGTCGCGGACGTTGCTTCTCCTCCCGGCCAATCGGGTCTTCGGACTCCTGGCCAATCGGGTCTCAGGACCCACTTCCTGATTGGCCGAGAGAAACAGGAGGACTTTAGCAAATATTAATTTGC
Organism: Rana muscosa; assembly: GCA_029206835.1. Taxonomy (NCBI): domain Eukaryota; kingdom Metazoa; phylum Chordata; class Amphibia; order Anura; family Ranidae; genus Rana; species Rana muscosa. The sequence goes on along the minus strand of CM055123.1, from coordinate 257,540,145 downwards.
TAATGTCACACAACCGGGTAGGCTCAGGGCGCAGAGCTCTCCTTTAACCACTTCCTTACCTTAGAAAGACTATAAACGTCCTGTCTTTGAAGAGGAATACCGTTTTTATGGTAGCAGCTAGCTACCATAACCCCGGTATCCTCTTCAAGAGCCGGCGATTCTCTTTCAGATAAAAGTAGTCTCTGCGGCGGGTTTGCCGCGAGATCACTTTTATTGGTGGCGGGAGAGGGCCCCCCCCTCCCGCCGCTTACCGTGGCCATCAGTAACGGCGGAGGTGATCCGGACCTGTCCCTTCTGTGACATGGAGATAAGTGAGGGGAAGATGGCCCCCACCCGTCTCCAAGTCATTGCAGGGCGGAAGCGACGTCAAAACGTCACTTCCGCCCATAGCTCTTAAAGGAACATTAAATTATTTAATTTTTTTCAAATGACAATTTTTTTTAAATTATTATTATTGCATTTTAGTGTAAATATGAGATATGAGATCTTTTGGACCCCAGATCTCATATTTAAGAGGACCTGTCATGCTTTTTTCTATTACAAGGGATGTTTACATTCCTTGTAATAGGAATAAGTGACACAATTTTTTTAAAGAACAGTGAAAAAATGACAAATAAAAGGTAAAATAAATAAGTAAAAAAAAAAAAATTTAAACGGGCCCCATCCCGCCGAGCTCGCGTGCAGAAGCGAAAACGGTGTTCAAACCACACGTGAGGTATCGCCGCGATCAGTAGAGCGAGAGCAATAATTCTAGCCCTAGACCTCCTCTAACTCAAAACATGCAACCTGTAGAATTTTTTAAACATCGCCTATGGAGATTTTAAAGGGTAAAAGTTTGTCGCCATTCCATGAGCGGGAGCAATTTTGAAGCGTGACTTGTTGAGTATCAATTTACTCAGCGTAACATTATCTTTCACAATATAAAAAAAAAAATTGGGCTAACTTTACTGTTGTCTTATTTTTTAATGAAATTTTTTTTTTTCCCAAAAAAGAAAGACCGCTGCGCAAATACGGTGTGACAGAAAGTATTGCAACAACTGCCATTTTATTCACTAGGGTGTTAGAAAATATATATATATATATATATATATATTAGGGCTGTGGAAATTAACTATTAATTCCTCGATTAATGTTTTTGATCAATCAAAATTCTTTTGATCGGTACTCACCTCTCCGCCGGCTTTCGGGTCTTCAGGGAGTTCCGTCGGAGATCCGGTGACGTCACGGACACCGGCGGGGCTTGCCGTGTCCATCTTAAGGGCTCCTTTGCTATGCCTTCATATCTGCATGCCGGCGGGACCTTACTATCTGCCACACGCAAGGGCTGTTACACTTCCCTCTATCACTTCCCTCTATCAATCTGGGATTTTACAGCCATCCACTGGGAGTTGTGATAGTTCCCTTCACGGGACATCTACATGCCGATGGACTGATGTTATCCCCTCCTCATCTGGATTCAGCAGTGGTATCGTTGTACACATTTTTATACCAGTATCATACTTAGCTACATGACTGCTTTTGCTACCGTTTGGTATTACTCGCACCATTTTTACAGTTTATGTAGCTACATCGATTTTATCTCCAGTGCAATATTTATTTTGTTACCTACTTGAAGACTATAAAAGTTTTAATGCTATTCCCATCAAGCGCTGCCTTTGTGTGTTTTTTGTATCCTGCTATCCATTTTTCCAGTGGTTGGTAGCTGCACTGGGAATCAGCCTGCAAGGAGATCAGCTAAAAGTAGTTGGATCTGTATGTGCCTTATAATTAATCGAAATTAGTCGATTAATCGATAAAAAAAAAAATTTATTAATCGAACACGAAAATTGTAATCAGTAACAGCCCTAATATATATATATATATATATATATATATATATATAATGTTTGGGGGTTCTAAGTAATTTTCTAGCAAAAAAAATAAAAAAATTTAACTTGTAAACACCAAATCTCAGAAATAGGCTCAGTAATGTAGTGGTTAAAGAATTTACCCTTTAAACATACTCTGTCTGATCTTTGGATAATGAGTAATGATAATAGTATTGTTTTATCCTGTTAGTGGTAGTTCACCTTAAAATCCAGTAATTACCCTATTCAGAACAAGCTCCAGACCATTTACACTGTGCAGTTCTATGCCATTTCATTTTATAGGGGTAGAGAAGTGGGATGGACCTCTGGCCAGTCACTTTTGAAGGGGAAAACCATCAGGTGTGAGTTCTTACCTCTGAAGCTGCAATAGGTTATATGTACCCGTTGAATGGGCCCAGACACAACATGGCTGCTCTGAGTAGGGTTCATACAACTATTTAAGCTGGTCATAGGTGGTTCGAATCCCGGATGGCTACTGCTGAACCGGCCAAGATTCAAACCATATATGGGCAGACTGAACGTACCCAAGTTGATCAATTGATCAACAAGAAAGAAACTCATTCCATCTATGGCCGGCTTTAGTTTGTTGCAAGGTGGTTCTATTAGCCCAAGACTTACCATTATGCGTCTGCATGCAGCTCATTGCTCATAATATTTAAAGGAATAACTCCCATCTTCCTATAAATAATATTTAGGATTTTATGAGAGATTAAACCAATTCCCTCAAAAATGAGTGATGATCCCCCAAGTGGCATGACTACCCCCACACCTCTGACCCATGTCTGGAAAGTTCCTTTGATGGCTTGTCCACTCCCCCTCCCATTGAAGTGACAGTTGTCCACCTTTAGTTATAGCCAAAAGTCTTACTGGAGAGCCTGAGGAGAAGTTCCTGTCAGATACTCATGCAGTGAGGTATTAATTCGTTAGATCTACAGCCTTTGCAGATTCTAAATTATGAACATATCTGTAATATTATCACCTGTGTTCTGTATCTAATATGGATAATCTAATCTAGGTAAGATAAGGAGGGAGCAGCTATACCAGGGATATGCAATTAGCAGCCCTCCAGCTGTTGCATACCTACAAGTCCCATCATGCCTCTACCTCTGGGTGTCATACTTGTGGCTGTCAGAGTCTTGCTATGCCTCATGGGACCTGTAGTTCTGCAACAGCTGGAGGTCTGATAATTGCATATCCCTGAGCTATGCACTGCAGGCTATGGAGAGAAGGTACCTTCTCACATGCAGCCTGTGTGTTCTGTGCTTGTCTCCCATTTACTGCAAACTGCAGAATCATATTCATCATGATTCTCAGTACTCCACGCTGGAATTAGACAGATGCATTTGATTAGGCAAAATAAAATATTCAATATGAATTGATCCTATCACAGTCCTATGCAATTGAAAATGAAACAAAAAAAATCTGCAGTAGGTTTATACCTGTCTAAACTGCAGCCAAATCAATTATAATTAAAAAAATATAATTTTTTTACTCACCGTAAAATCCTTTTCTCGATTCGTCCATGGACGGACACAGCTCCATAAATCTTTGACTGTTGGGTATGTTCCGTCTATCAGGAGAGGACTAGGCAGAACATGTTAATATGCATACATGTTATTTTACAACAGAGTTGAAACAGCCCCGCCCAGGGGGCGGTCCCTCTGAACATAACCCTCCTCCCTGCAGCTAGCAGCCACAGTTTTTTTCTGCCTAGTAGAGGAGAGTTCTTTAAGAATCTTCTATCAACTGCCGGCTGGGCATGATAGGCAGGACTTTAGATGCTTGTAGTCCCCCCAGTCCGGCCATCGAGCGTGTTACCATCCCCTCGCTACTGCTTGAGGTCTGTCACGACATACCCCATGGCTCCAGGGGTGGCCGGTGAGCTATATGCTCCAGGGTCCACATATGACCGTGCAGCTTGCTGTCTCAGTCACAGTGGACCGGGCCGCCAGCTACTCCGTACTGCTCGGTTGTAGGTCTGTCAGGATGGCACCAGCAGGTCCTCGCAGGGACGGGTAAGTACAGTTTCTCCTGCTTCGGTGGGATGGAACAGCTGGGCATTCCTACGGGGGTCGCTAGGGTCCTATGGCTCTCACCCCTCTCCCTCTGTCACCCCCTTTTCTTCCTCCTCCCCAGTGCTTTTTGTGGGAAACCTCTGTGCATGGCCTTCTCGTCCACCTCGCTTGCTGGGCGCCATTTTTTGTAGCTTTGGCGCCATTCGTTTGGGGCCTATGCATTGCATTTCCCATTAATGGCCATTTTGCCTTGGTCGCGGCCATTTTCTTGAGGTCCGCACGCTTTATTTCAGGCACTCGGTGGCCATTTTGGAGTGGGATTCGGCCTCTAGTGGCGGCTGGCTTCCTGTACAGCGCGAACGGTGTGCTTTCTCCCTCACACAGATCCTCAGGCACACGCGGTGTGCAGACGCAGAGCGGGCAGCGGCGCTGAAGCAGTCCCTGGCTAGGCTCTGAACATAACCCTCCTCCCTGCAGCTAGCAGCCTCAGTTCGTAACAAGCAGTACAAACTAAAAAAACAAAGGAGGGGTGGGAGCTGTGTCCGTCCATGGACGAATCGAGAAAAGGATTTTACGGTGAGTAAAAAAATCCTATTTTCTCTTCTTCGTCCATGGACGGACACAGCTCCATAAATCTTTGACTGTTGGGACGTCCCAAAGCAGTGTAAAAAAAAAAAAAAAAACCGAGGGGTGGGCACAGCAATCAAAAAAGAAACCAGTTTCACCCCAAACAAACAGAGCTCCTCAACGGAGGAGTTGCAACTTCAAACAGCCGCCTGCAAAACTTTGCGGCCAAAGCTAGCATCCGAAGATGCACTCACATCAATCTTGTAAAACTTTGAAAAAGTGTGCACGGACGACCAGGTCGCCGCCTTACACTCTTGTGAGACAGATACTTGATGTCGGAAAGCCCAAGAGGCACCAATAGCCCTGGTTGAATGCGCCGTAACGGGAAAAGGAGGCGCCCGCCCTTTGAAGGGATAGGCCTGAATGACAATCTGCCTGATCCACCGAGAAATGGTGGACGACGAGACCGCCAGGCCCTTCTGCGGACCAGACACCGACGCAAACAGTGAGTCAGACCTTCGAAACGAAGCCGTAACAGACAGGTACACCCGCAGGGCACGAACTACGTTCAGGGAATGCAAACCAACCTCCCTGGCATGAGATGGCCGAGGACACAAGGATGGAAGAACAATGTCCTCATTCAGGTGAAAGGCCGAAACCACCTTAGGAAGAAAGGAAGGCCGTGGGCGTAGCACCGCTTTATCCTTATGTAAGACCAAATATGGGGACTTGCAAGACAAAGCCGCCAATTCAGAAACCCTCCAGACCTGTAATGGCTACTAGGAAGGCCACCTTCTGAGAGAGTGTCAAAGGAGGAATCTCCCTAATGTCCTCAAAAGGAGGTTTCTGGAGGGCCGAGAGCACCAGATTCAAATCCCACGGAGGTAGAGGAGGTCGCACCAGAGGAGCCACATGTCGGACCCCTTGCACAAATGTACTCACTAGCGAATGAGATGCCAGGGGTCACTGAAAGAAAACAGCCAAGGCTGAAATCTGCCCCTTAACGGTGCTTAGTGACAGTTTCTGATCCACACCGTGCTGCAAAAACAGCAGGATCCTAAAAACCAAATAAGTCTGTGGACGCCATGCCATCTCCTCAAACATAGAGATGTAGGCTCTCCATGTGCGATGATAGCTCTTCCGAGAAGAAGATTTACGAGCCCTCAACATAGTTGAAACGACCGAATCCGACAGGCCTCGGTCCCTCAACACCTGGCTTTCAATAGCCACGCCGTTAAAGCCAGCGACTGTAAAGCAGGATGAAGAATGGGACCTTGCGATAGACGATCCTCCCTCAGTGGTAGCCGCCAGGGCACATCCACCACCAGGTGCACGAGATCGGCGTACCAGGGCCGCCTGGGCCAATCTGGGGCGATTAGGATCACTGGAATTCCTTCGCACTCTACCCTGCGGAGTAGACGTGGGAGCAACTTCAGTGGGGGAAAGGCATAAATCAGCCGATACCGACCCCACGGAGCCACCAACGCGTCTGCCTAAGGATCTCTGGACCTGGCCACGAACCTCGACACCTTGCGATTGAGCCGAGAGGCCAGGGGATCCACGGCTGGTGTGCCCCATCTCTGACAAAGGAGTTGAAAAACCTCCGGATGTAACGACCATTCCCCGTGGTCCAGCCTCTGGCGACTCAGATAGTCCGCCTGACAGTTTTCCACGCCCGGAATGTAAACAGCCGATAGGGCTGGCACGCTCCTTTCCGCCCACCGTAGGATGTGAGCGACTTCCGACGCTGCACTTCTTGTTCCTCCTTGATGGCGTTGTCGGACTGGATCCTGACCGGACGCCCCTGCAGCCTCTGAGACCACTTGGTGAGGCACAGCCTGATCGCCCGGAGTTCCAGAACATTGATCGACAGTTGGGATTCGGTCGGGGACCAGCGGCCCTGGGCCACTTGAACCCCCCAGACACCCCCCCCAACCAGTCAGGCTGGCGTCCGTTGTGATCACTGTCCAAAGAAAAGGGAGGAAGGACTTCCCAGCTCGAAGAGCCGGGGACCTCAGCCACCAAGTCAGAGATGACCTGACAAGGTGACTTAACGGAATCGGATGTTCCAGAGACAACGGAGATTTGTTCCATTTGGAGAGAATCTCCTTCTGCAAGGCCCGAGTGTGGAATTGTGCATACGGTACTGCCTCGAAGGAGGCCACCATGAGACCCAGAACTCGCATGCAGAAATGGAGAGGCGATCACCTGCGGGATGTCAACAGCCTGACTGCCGCCTGGAGTGTCTGCAGCTTCTCTGAGGGAAGAAAGACTCTGGCCTCCGAGTAGTCCACAATCAGCCCCAGGTACTCTAGACGCTGGGTCGGCACTAACACCGACTTGTCGCAGATTTGTTCGCAGACTTGTTTGGCTTGCGAAACCAGGGAAGTTTATGTCTCTCAGCTGGCCCCTTGAGGGCCTGGGAACGCTTACCTGTGGGCCCGGGCTGACGAAAAAAACGCTTCTGAGCGGAAAAAGAGGGCCCTGGCGTACGGCGTGGCTCCTTACCTTTTCTGGATTGTGGGAGCAGCGTGCTCTTACCCCCAGTGACATTCTTAATAATGTCATCCAGCGAGGTTCCAAATAGCCTCACTCCCTGGAAGGGCAAATCCGCCAGAGCCTTCTTGGAAGTCTGGTCCAGCGGACCAGCATTTTAGCCAAATCAGGCGACGTAGCACCACAGCAGATACTGAGGCTCTGGAAAGCAAGGGGGCTGTATCTAAGGCCGCATCGCAGACATACTTAAGGCCACGCACCAACTGGTCGGCCAGTTCCACGCAGACAGGGGAAGCCTGTTGCTCTACCAACTCGTGGTGCAACAATTTTGCCCATTCTGTAAGTGTCTGTGACACCAGGGCCGTGGCCAACGCTGGCCGCAATGCTGACCCCACCACGTGAACATGGACCAGGCCACCGCCTCGGCCCTCCTGTCTGCAGGGTCCTTAAAGGCAGGGGTCCCCTCTACCGGAATCGTGGTTTCCTTGTTTAACCTGGATACCGGGGGGTCCAAAATCGGGGGAGATGTCCATTCTTTCAGGAGACTCTCCTCAAAGGGGTATTGGACTGCCATGCATTTTGGGACCAAAAAGGCCCGCTGCGGTCGTTCCCATTCTTTGTATATTAACTTATCAAAATAAGTTAGGTAGGGAAACACCTTAGCAGTGCGGACCGGCTTGTAGGACCCAAAAGGGACTGACACCTTAGTAGATGCCCCCGCCGTATCCTCCAATTTTAGGGTCTCCCGCACTGCGGTGATAAGTGTTCCAACAAGCGCCTTTTCCTGCGCTGACCCGGACATGGAGTCATCCTCACTGTCCTGGTCCGCATCCTCTGACACGTCAGAACAGGGGCCGTGCACCACAGCCAGGCCCAAAGTCTGAATCAGAGCTTTCCCCAGAAGATGGTGGGGGGAGGGGCGTTTTTTAACCCCCTTGCGCCCGCACAGCGCTTCCACCCTGGCAACAAAGGACTCCAGGACCGCCGACAATGCAGGGGCATTGGTTGCTACCACAGGGATGTCTGGGGAAGAAGCGCCAGCTTCTGACGCCATGCTGACCCACACTCGCCTGACACCCACGAGGGACTAAAGGCAAGGTACACAAAAGGTCCACCCTCCTAGCTGCTACAGACTGAGGGGCCCCCCAGAGGACTCACTACCCTGACCCAGGTACTGCACAGCGCTGCCGTCCACTCTCTCTCCTGCACTGTCTGTGCCTGAGGGGTTCTCCTGTGTCTGAGGTGTTCTGTGCTGTTCGCGCCGTTCAGAAAGATTCCCAGCACTAGAGGCCAAAACTAAGCTGGGGGCTACAAGAAAATGGCCGCCGCCCACCTCAGGAAAAAGAGTGCGAGCTACAAGAAAATGGCCGCCAGCCGCCTTAGCAAAAACAGTGCGGGCACCGGCAAAATGGCCACCGGGCACCACCAAAATGGCCGCCGGCCGTTCTGAGGTAAAGAAAATGGCCACGAACACGCTGATCTCCCGCGCGGAGGCATCCACCTGGACAGACCCAGAACACCCTCCCTGTGGAGAACGGACCCTGAACACTTAGTGCAACCCCCAGCCAGGACCCGGAGCCCCCCCGGAGGACCCCCGGTCAGGTACACAGCAGGTCCAGCCATTACAGTGCATGGGGAGGAGGGAAGGGACAGGGAGAGAAGAAAGGGAGAGTGAGAGACCCCCTAGTTGACCTCCCCAGGAATGCCCAGCTGTTACATCCTGCCGAGACAGGTGGAACCCTACTTGCCCGTCCTGCGGGGACTGCTGGACGCATTCCGGACAGACCCATCACCCGAGCAGTACAGAGTGGCTGACGGCCACGGCACACTGTGACTTGGACAGCAGTAGCCCGGTCATATGTGTGTCCCGAAGCATATAGCTCACCGGCCACCCCTGGAGCACGGGGCATGTCGTGGCCGACTCAGCGAGTAGCTAAAGATATGCTCACGCTCGATGGCCGGGTTGGAGAGACTACAAGGATTTATATTATCCAGCCTGTCACCCAGCCGGCAGTTGATAGTAGATCTCAGGATCAAAAAGTAGAAAAAAAGCAAAAAATCTCCAGGACCAATGGTCCCAACTGGGAGCCAGGTCCTTCTCCTGTGCTAGGCAGAAAAAAACTGAGCTGCTGGATGCAGGGTGAGGGGTTATAGCCAGAGGGACCGACCCACTGGGCGGTACTGTTCAGCTTTGCTGTTGTTACATGTTTTACATGTCTGCCTAGTCCTCTCCTGATAGACGGCATATAAACCTAAGGTCAAGAATAAAGGAGCTGTGTCCGTCCATGAACGAAAGAGAAATATAAATTCACAATTTGTTCTAACCATATCTTCTGACTAGCCAAGTTTCTATATTCACCTGAAGTCTCTTTAGGAAATAAGCGATCTCTGCACCCACAACACGCCCGTTGTTTGCCGCCTGCACATACTGCAGTATGTTGCCCGATCCAAGGCGCCAATCCACCCCGATACAGTTCACATCTTCCACCAACAGGAGCTCCTGTTCAAGGAATGGTTTTATTTCAGTTACATTAAAGTTACATTGGGCAATATCATGTAAAACGAAAAGACGACATTAGGCTGGGTTCACACCTATGCGAATTGGATGCAATTCGCATAGCAGGAGCCTAAAACACATAAATAAACACCCCCACCACCCAGCATCAGAAATATAATAATGTTAGGTAGTAAAAATAAACTTTCTCCTTCTCAAAACATTTCTCTATATTAATACACATATACAGTGCCTTGCAAAAGTATTCAACCCCCTTGGCTTTTTACCTATTTTTTTAATCTAAAGGTATATATGTGATGAATCAAAACACAATAGTCTAAGTTGGTGAAGTAAAATTAGAAAAATATATACATAAAACTTTTTTTCAGAAATAAAAAACTGATAATTGGCATGTGCGTATGTATTCACCCCCTTTGTTATGAAGCCCATAAAAAGCTCTGGTGCAACCAATTACCTTCAGAAGTCACATAATTAGTGAAATGATATCCACCTGTGTGCAATCGAAGTGTCACATGATCTGTCATTACATATACACACCTTTTTGAAAGGCTCCAGAGGCTGCAACACCTAAGCAAGGGGCACCACTAATCAAACACTGCCATGAATACCAAGGAACTCTCCAAACAAGTAAGGGACAATGTTGTTGAGAAGTACAAATCAGGGTTAGGTTATAAAAAAATATCCAAAACTCACGGACCAGGCAAGGAGGGCATTAATCAGAGAGGCAGCACAGAGACCTAAGGTAACCCTGGAGGAGCTGCAGAGTTCCACAGCAGAGACTGGAGTATCTGTATATAGGATGAAAATAAGCCGTACGCTCCATAGGAGTTGGGCTTTATGGCAGAGTGGACAGAAGAAAGCCATTACTTTCAGCAAAAAACAAAATGGCACGTTTTGAGTTTGTGAAAAGGCCCCTGGGAGACTCACAAAATGTATGGAGGAAGGTGCTCTGGTCTGATGAGACTAAAATTGAAATTTTTGCCCATCAAAGAAAACGCTATGTCTGGCGCAAACCCAACACATCACATCACCCAAAGAACACCATCCCCACAGTGAAACATTGTGGTGGTAGCATCATGCTGTGGGGATGTTTTTCAGCAGTCTGGACTGGGAAACTGGTCAGAGTTGAGGGAAAGATGGATGGTGCTAAATACAGGGATATTCTTGAGCAAAACCTGTACCACTCTGTGTGTGATTTGAGGCTAGGACAGAGGTTCACCTTCCAGCAGGACAATGACCCTAAACTTGAGTGGTTTAAGCGGAAATATGTAAATGTGTTGGAATGGCCTAGTCAAAGCCCAGACCCCAGATCTCAATCCAATAGAAAATCTGTGGTCAGAATTAAAGATTGCTTTTCAAGTGCAAACTATCCAACTTGAAGGAGCTGGAGCAGTTTTGCAAAGAGGAATAGCCAAAAATCCCAGTGGTAAGATGTGGCAAGTTCATAGAGACTTATCCAAAGCGACTTGGAGCTGTGATAGCCGTAAAAGGTGGCTCTACAAAGTATTGACTTTAGGGGGGTGAATAGTTATGCACATTGACGGTTTCTGTTATTTTGTCCTATTTGTTGTTTGCTTCACAAGAAATAAAAAAAAACATCTTCAAAGTTGTGGACATGTTCTGTAAATTAAATGATGCAAATCCTCAAACAATCCAAGTTAATTCCAGGTTGTGAGGCAACAAAACACGAAAAATGCCAAAGGGGGTGAATATTTTTGCAAGGCACTGTAGTTCTACATTTAGCAATTTCCATTTATTTTTTATAATGTATTCTCTGCAATAAAGCCGTAGTAAACCGCCGCTGAAATAAAAATTAAGTGGGCACCCCTGCATGGTTAAGTCATAATGTACTAGTATGCAAATCCCTCCCATGTAGCGCTGTCACAGATCCCCAGCTCTGCCATCTTCATCCACTCTTCCCTTTGGGTTTGCGGGCTCCAGCTGTATGACTGTCCGGAGCCGCAGTGACGTTGTCAGGTCACCTGAGGCCAGGTGTCAAATGCACACCGTTGGGGTCAAGAGTGCACCGCTAAGGTAGTGGACCCTATGGCTGACTGCTGTGGATGGAACTCTGGGGGGTTAAGGAAGGCAGGTCCACTGGAGCACTAACAGGGATACCACAGGGAGCTAGAGCCTAAGATTCCCCAGGGCGCAGAGTCTAAGATCCAGCAGATGTTCACCAGAGCCTCTAGTGGTGAGGATGGAGTGGGCTGCAACTGGATCCATGTCGCGGACCCCAGAGTCCCCCAGCTCACACTCACAGTAGGCTATAGACTGGATAGAGGAGAAGCAGCAGCTCTGGATAACAAGAGATAGTAAAGGGATAAGCCAAAGGTCGGGGCGACTAGCAGACAAGGATAAACAAAGGACACGCCAAAGGTCAAGGTCACAAGCAGACAGGGATAGTCAACAAACCAAGATCGGCAAAACAGAGACAGACGTTGAGCACACAGTAAGCAGGAACCCGAACACACAATAGCTTAACAAACACTGTTGATCAGCACGGCTGGCTTGCAGTGCACAGGTTAATATAGAGTTCCCTGATAGGACCTGGGGTGGAGCCATGCATAGAGGAGAGATTACTTAAGCAGCCAGGTGAGAGTGGCTGGCCTCTAAAGCAGGACACATGGAGGAGGTAAGCTGACAGACAAACATTACTGCATAACCATGACAGACGTCACTCCTGCTCCTGCGTGCAGAAGCCCTCGGCTCTGGCACGGAGCTCTGAAGGTATAGCACAGGTATGCTATGCCTTCAGAGCGCATGCGCCGGTGACGTCATTGGCAATATCGCTTGTGAATATCTTCTAAACCCTGCACGTTTAGGAGATATTCACTGTACCTACAGGTAAGCCTATAAGGTACAAGTTCAAGGAGTTTACCTGAAGTTGCTCTCTCTCTCCTCAATGGACATGGAGGCAGCAGTGGAAGCCATTGGCTCCTGCTGCTGTCAATCAAATCCAGTGAGCAGGAAACGGTGGGAAGGGCCACATGTCTGCTCCCATTGCAAGCGCTTGCTATGGGGAAGGCACTGAAGAGTCGCAGAAGACTGGCAGGGGACCCCAAAAAAGGCAGATCGGGGCCGCTCTGTGCAATACCATTGCACAGAGCTGGTAAGTATAACATGTTTGCTAATTTAATAAAAAAATAGTCTTTAGTAACCCTTTAAAGTGTATCTAAAGCCAAACTTTTATATTTGTTTTAGATTAAGAAAAGAGTGGGAACCGCCATCATTGATTTAAGCCGTTTCTCATTGGGGAGATTTTGCTTTACTTCCTGTCATTGGCACACAATAGGGAAGTAAGTGGAAATTTCTCCTTGGTGAGGAAAATTCTCAGTTGTCTCAAAAACAGGTGTCCCCATTAGAATATTTTCCCTCTATTTCTGTCATGGTAACAATTGTAAAACTTTCCCATCACCTTTTTGTCTTAGTGATGCCAGGACTAATCCATAACAGACACTCACGTGACACATGTCAGACACCCAACTATTCTCCGCTCGGTCGCTCATCCCATGTGCAATTAAAATCGTCTTCCGAAATGTCTGAAATGAAGAGGTATTGAAGCTGGAAACGTTTCTGGCGCTGATTATCTGCATAAAGTATAAAATGAGAATTATTCTCTTTGAGATCAAACATTTGAAGTGTGAGAGGATTACAGAGAGGCAGATCATCTGAGGGTTGATAATGTACATATCAACAAATGGCGCCCATTTCTGCTTTACATGTAAAGGTGACCACAAATGATCCAACCTGATCATATAATCTGCTTTAAGATGGACATACACTTTGTAATCAAACTGTACAACTTGTCAGTACTGGACACCTTTGCTGAGGTCACTGGGCTCATTGGTCCAAGTCCCTTCTCTTCCCGATTGACCAGGCGGCCGTTTCCACCTCCCCACCTGGGATTCCACTTCGCTGGGTGGAGTCTTTCAAATATTTGGGGGTGCCCATCTCCACCTCAGCCTCTGACTTTATACCGCTGAACCTGGCCCCGGTGCTCCTGAAAGCCCAATCTAAACTCAAAACTTGGAGTAACCTGCCCCTTTCCATTTGGGGGCGAGTGAACCTCATTAAAATGAAGATTGTTCCTAAGCTTACTTACCTTTTCCGCCATTCCCCACGATGGGTGCCCAAGTCCTTTTTCCAGAAATTTAACCAAATTTTCTCTTCCTTTATTTGGGGCCCATCACCGCCCAGATACAGACTTACAACTTTAATGAGACCATGAACGCAGGGTGGCATGGCATTTCCGGACTGCTGCAAGTACTACCTGGCCGCGCAGCTGGTGACAGCGGCGTGGTGGTTGCGGCCGGACAGGACGAACTCGTCCACTGTGCTTGAAGCTTCAGTGGTGGGTTCGCTGGAAGCCCTCCAATTTCTACTATTCCGGGGTCCCCGAGCTCCCTACTCGTTAACCCCCTCCATGCGCACCACCCTGCGCGTTTGGAAAGCTGGCCTGGCCATTGAAAAATGCAAAACATATGAGATCTCCCCAAATGTCCCAATCTGGTTGAACCCTAGCCTATCACACATTTACAAACTTCTGGACCCCTACGCATGGACAAAACACGGTGTCAAGATCATATCACACATAGTCTCACAAAACGCCCTACTTCCCTTTTCCGACCTCTCCTCCACTTTCAATCTGCCTGATCACTACCTCTTTAGATATCGTCAGCTGTCCCATGCATTTGCGGCACAGTTCCCGCACTCCTCCTGTATCGTGGCCCATTCGGAGCTGGAGAGAACATTGAGGTTTAGCTGTGAAGAGAAGCCCACGTCACATTTGTACTCGTACTTGCTTCTTGTGTCTCTCCCGCCCCTTGACAGGTTGTGGTCGAGCTGGAAAAGGGACATTCCCACTCTAGACACAGATGACTGGGATGATATCTGGGATCTACCTTTTAGATCCCTGGTCTCCATCCGTGACAGATTGGTGCAATATAAGATTGTCCACAGGGCATATTTTACTCCGCATAGACTTCACAAGATGGACCGCGCGCACTCGTCGGAGTGTTGGAGGTGTGGCGTCTCCCTAGGCGACTTCTCCCACATCACATTTTCTGGCAGTGCCCCTGGGTCCAACAGTACTGGGGGATGGTATTAGACCTAATTAAGAAGGTGGCTTCAGGCCAATATTCCACTGAAGATGGAGGTGTGTCTCTTGGAAATTATTGAAACCATTGTCCCGACATCCGCTAAACGTGTCTTGGTCAGCATTTTGCTCTTCTATGCTCGCAAGAATATTGCCATGCACTGGAAAAAGCCCGCTCCCCCATCCTTGATGTAGTGGAAACGCTTGGTGAACACCAGCCTTCCCCTGTATAAGGACACCTATGCTAACAGAGGCTGTTTGCTGAAATACGATAAGGTCTGGTGTACTTGGTTGGCAGAACCTGAAACTGCTGGTTGAATTGGAATACATGTCTAGATTGGAGGCCTTGACCCATACATCTTTGTGAACTTTCGGCATGCCCCCCCCCTTTTCCGTATGGGTGGGCGCTATACATGTATAATTTTTCAGCTGTAATTGGATAAATATTTGATGCACTCTAGATATGTCATATGATATGAGGCCATGTATGTTTTGTTATATTTGACTACCTCTAGTTGCTTTTCTGATTGTGCGATAAGCACTTGAGCAATGTTTCTTTATTGTGTTTTTGTCTGTCTTTGTGTTTAAATCTTCAATAAAAAAAAAAAATAAAAAAAAATTGTACAACTTGATTTTGATATACCAGAGGTTATGGAGTGCCAAGGCCTTAATTTTTTGGAGACAAACTGAAAGGATTGTATAGGAAAGCCAAAAGTTTTTCAAAGTTTTTGTTAATCTAAAGCTCACCATATGCATTACAATATGACTGCAAAATCTTTGTATTACTTGTTTTATAAAAACTATAATCTGGGGACCTACAAAATCCATCCAATACATGCTTATACAGTCAGGCAGGCCCCTATACTACATAGTTGTAAGTAGATCCGAAAGAAATTGCACAGTCACATTGCAATGTTTATGGTGAGTTTAAAGAAGTTGGTAAAGAAATTTTAAAATTGTCTTTGAAGTGAAGACAACAGAAAACATCAGCCTTTCCTCAAAACAGTCTAATGCACAGGCTTGATTAGAAAGCAAGAATCTGATATGATTTTGAGTGTGGTAAGGATTTTAATGGGATACCCACACAAGAAGAAAGCCTGCAGTCCCCCAGGAAATCCATACTCGACCCTTCTGGTCTAGTATGAATTGTTTATTTTATTTTTTTATTTTAAAAAAAAACAAGTTTATTTGTATATGAAGTATATAAGCATGGTACATGTCATACATTGCAGATAATAAATGGAGGTTGAAGAACATATGGATTGCAAATTGAAGTAATACACCCAATTATATCGCATTATCACAGATACCAAAGAATAGCTCATAACTCTTATGCCCCATACACACGATCGTTTTTCATGCCATTAAAAATGCCATTTTTAAAAATGGCCATTAAAACTGATCGTGTGTATGCTCCAGAGCATTTTTAACGACGTGAAAAACGGCCATTAAAAATTTCGAACATACTCTCTTTTTTCACGTCGTTTTTCATGTCGTTTTTTTTAACGACGTGAAAAACGATAGTGTGTATGCTTTAACTACGTGAAAAAAACGCGCATGCTCAGAATCAAGTATGAGACGGGAGCGCTCGTTCTGGTAAAACTAGCGCTCGTAATGGAGATAGCACATTCGTCACGCTGTAACGGACTGAAAAGCACAAGGCTGAAAAGCGCGAATCGTCGCTCAACAAACTTTACTAACATGAAGGGTGGCGTCATTAGAATGGAACTTCCCCTTTATAGTGCCGTCGTCCGTGTTGTACGTCACTGCGCTTTGCTTGAACATTTTTTAAAATGATGGTGTGTACGCAAGACAGGCTTGAGAGGAAACAGGAAAAAAAATGACGAGAAAAACGTCAGTTTTAAAAATGGCATGAAAAACGATCGTGTGTATGGGGCATTAGCCTATGATTTCGGAATATATTTATTATGTGCATACAACTAGAGTTCATAGGGAATTCTGGAGGATCTCCTACATCCCATCTGGGGAACAGGAGTCAGGACTTTTTCATTGCAGGTGTCGGAGAGCTCCAACCATCTGTCCCAGACCTTATTGTGTTTGGCGGGGTAACCCCTATGACGGTATATTACTTTCTTCTATGGCAGGGTTGAGTTAATTTCTATGACCCAAGTTTGGAAGGTAGGGGGAGTTGCCTGCATCCAATGACTGGCCACCAATTTCCTAGCACTAAAAAAGTGTTTTGTAAAGAAAAGTGGCAAGGAACTTGTCTATACTGATATCCGGGAGTAGGCCTAACACACAAGATTTCAGGTCTAGTTGGAGAGGGGAACCCATATGGTCGTGTAGAAACTTGATAGTCTGCGCCCAGTAATATGAATATCTGGACAGGTCTACATTAGATGAAAAAAATGTGCAAGGATGGCCATTACATCTAGGACATAGTGGGCTATAATTTGAACAATATTTAAAAAGTTAGGTAGGCTCTGTGTATTATGTATAATGGTGTCAAATGCTCATATAGTTCTAGTATTTCGTCAAAGTCTGACTCTTCTAGGGGGGCAACATCACCCTCCCAGCGGGTTCTAGCCCTATCAACAATTCGAGTAACCGAGAGAGCGAGCAGTGTGGTATATAATGTGGATATTAATTTAGTAGGGTCTTCACCTGTGATTACGTCCACAAAGGGTAAGGTTTGTAGAGTGGAGAAACTCTGAGAATTGGGTTTGGAGGGCATGTCTTAGCTGCAGGTACCTAACTAGCACGTAGGAAAGGAGCTCACGTTCCCCCTTCAGTGATTGAAAGGGCCTCACTCCTGTGGGAGTAAGCACCTGGTTTAGGTAGATTACACCCTTAGAAGCCCATAGATCAATGTCCGGCATATAGGATAGTTCCTGTAATTGAGGGTTATGCCACAAGGGGATGTGAGTGTGGCAGGGAGCAGCATTGACTCTTTTAAGAGCCATCTCCCATATGCGTTTTAGGTGAAATAGCCTGGAGTCTCGGGTGTTGGTTGCACCTAGGTGTCCTTGCCTCTGAAGAGCACCTGTAGGGGAGAGTGTGCGGTGCAGTTCAGCAGCCTACAGATTAACTTTTGGTACCCAAGTGCATTTGATTTGTGAAGGTGATAAAAATTAGAAAGTTGGGCTGCTATGTAGTATGAATGAAAGTCGGGATGGGCTGTGCCTCCTGAGGTGGTCAGGTTTGTCAATTGTTTTAAAGATTTTTAGAGAAATTTGGACTGGGGAGTGCCAGAACATATATAGAAACTTGGGCAGGAAAATCATCTTGGTGAGGTTTACCCTCACCATCACCCCCAGTGGAAGTCTTGCCCAGGATTGTGTGTGGGCTTTTAGGATATTAAATAACGGTTCTAGGTTATTAGTTATGTATTCTAGGGACCCTCTGGTGACTTGTACTCCTAAGTATTGGATTGAGGATACCCCATTTAATGGGAGGAAAGCTGCACTGCTCGTTGGTGGATATGAGTCTAGGGGGAGGATTTGTGATTTGCTCCAATTGATACGTAGCCCTGAGTGTGTTTCAAATTCCGCAATAATCTGAAGGGCGGCTTGTAAAGAATGGCTGGTGTCTGCTAGATACAGGATTATATTGTCAGTGTACAGGCCCCCAGTTTATACATGAGGGCATGAACACCAGGTGCTTACAAAAAATATCTGGGTGTGTTCTAAGTGAGATGGCCAACGGTTCTGCGGCAAGTGCTGTCCAGCAGTGGGGACAGTGGGCAACCCTGTTGAGTACCGCGCTCAAGGGGGAAGGGTCGGAAATCCAACCTTTCACTGCTACCTGTGCCACTGGAGAAAACTACAGTAATTGTACCCACTTAATAAATTTAGGACTAGGGCCGAAACAACTAATCGATTAATTTCATAATCGATTACTATTTTCATAATCGATTAATCGGGCAGTAACATAATGGGGTAAAACAAAAAAAAAAATGAGCCCTTTATAGTACAAAAAGAGCAAATCGCTACTGTAAATATTACTTTCACTGTCCCACAGTAAAAAATTAACCCCTTACAGTAGCGAATATTTGCTCTTTTTGTACTCATTTTCGTTTTTTTAACCCCATTATGTTACTAAACATCTCAGGCCTGGGTCACACCTCTGTGTTTTTTGGTGCTTTTTGCAGAAACATACTACAGTTCATTTACATAGTTTCCTATGGGACACGTTCACATCCATGATTTTTTCAGCTGCTGCGTATTTGGAAAGAGCGAGGACTTTTTTTTTAACGCAAAACGGTGCTATTTTGTTTTTTTGGTTCAATATACTTCAATGGAGAAGCTGCAGAAAAGCATGTAATGCGTTTTTGCAGCAATTTGTGTTTTTTAATCTGCCCAACAACAAATTGGCCTAATTTTTTTGGGGGTTATTAACCGATTAATCGATTAATTCAAAACAATAATCGGCCAACTAATCGATTATGAAAATAATCGTTAGTTGCAGCCCTATTTAGGACCAAACCTGAAACCTCTCAAGCATTCCCATAGGTATCCCCACTCCACGGAATCAAACGCCTTAGCAGCATCCAATGCCACCACTTCTCTAGTACCAACTACATCTTGACATCATTGAATATTCATATAGAGGTTGCAAAAATTCATGGCTGTGTTTTTCCCAGGCATGAATCATGTTTGGTCAGGATGTATAAGTGAGAGAATTATTTGGTTGAAGGGAGTGGCCAAAACTTTCGCTAAGATTTTAATGTCCACTTGCAGTAAGGATATTGGGGGTCTTTGCCTGGTTTGGGAATTACAATAATCACGGCTTCTCGCATGGATTTAGGTAGGGTTTCAGATTAAAAAATATGGTTGTATAGTTTCAGGAGTTCAGGGATCAGAACTTCTGAGTATGCCGCATAGAAGTCTAGTGGTAGGCCATCATGACCAGGGGCCATGGCAGGGGCAAGTGAAGGTACGGCCGTGGCATCTTCGTCCATGGATAGGGGGGCCTCGAGAGCTGCCACCTGAACCTCTGACAACTGAGGAAAAGCAATATTCTGCAAAAAAGCTTGGGTTTCTGGTCCAAAGACATTAGTTTAGGAGGAGTACAATTTGGCAAAATAAGAACGGCACTCTGCAGCAACCAGTGAGGGATCCAGTGGCGGCTGGTGCTCAAATTTTTTGGGGGGGCGCAAACAAACTGAAAAAAAAAACACCATCAATTGCCGCCACTGTGCCCAAACGCCACTAGTTTCCCCCCATATACAGCCAGTTTGTCCCCAAAATACAGCCAGTTTGTCCCCCCAATAATACAGCCAGTTTGTCCCCCCCAATAATACAGCCAGTTTGTCCCCACAATACAGCCAGTTTGTCCCCCATATACAGCCAGTTTGTCCCCCATATACAGCCAGTTTGTCCTCCATAATACAGCCAGTTTGTCCCCCCAATAATACAGCCAGTTTGTCCCCCATAATACAGCCAGTTTGTCCCCACAATACAGCCAGTTTGTCCCCCATATACAGCCAGTTTGTCCCCCATATACAGCCAGTTTGTCCTCCATAATACAGCCAGTTTGTCCCCCCAATAATACAGCCAGTTTGTCCCCCATAATACAGCCAGTTTGTCCCCAATATGCAGCCAGGTAGTCCCCCATATGCAGCCAGTTTTTCCCCCAATATACAGCCAGTTGCCCCCCAATATACAAACAGTTTCCCCCCCAATATACAGCCAGTTTGTCCCCAATATGCAGCCAGTTTGTCCCCCAATATACAGCCAGTTGCCCCCCAATATACAGCCAGTTTGTCCCCGTATGCAGCAAGTTTGTTCCCCAAATACAGCCAGTTTGTCCTCATTATACAGCCAGTTTGTCCCCCCCCAGCCCTGCACTTACCTTCCTCGAGTCAGCGCCGTCCTTCTTCCGTCCTCAATGTCTTCTCCCGCCCTCGATGTCGCTTCAGCCAATCAGGTTACTGGTAACCAGACCCGGTGAACCTGATTGGCTAGGGAACGCACCCCTGTGCGTCCTCTCATTAGATATTTACAAGCCGATTACAGCCCTCAGGCTGTAGTCGGGAAGCCTATCAGAGCCTGCTGGCTCTGATAGGCACTTCTAAAGGCCAACCAGATGCTGTTATTCAGATGGCCGGCGCTCAAGGGGCCGGCCATCTGAATAGTGGGCGGCAGCAATACATGAACCTATGTATTGTGAGTGACGGCCGGGCGCAGAAGCGAGCGGCGGCGGCGCAGAAGCGCCCAATATGGACGCACCGCCACTGTGTGTGAAGAAAAGGACATTAAAAAAAAAAAACTCTTAAAGGGCCCGTTTTTTATTTATTTTTTTGGTGACTACAGGAGGGGGGGGGGGCGGCGCCCCCTATGGACGGGCCGCCACTGGAGGGATCTGTGATGTGGGTCCCCTGTCCATCTACTAGGTATACTACCACCAGTGGTCTAGAGTCTTGGTGGGCTAAATAGGCCAAAAGTTTCCCCGCCCGCTCTCCTTGTTCAAACACTCGCTGCCGAGAAAAAAAAGTTTCTGCCTCGCCTTCTCAAAATGTAATTGATCGACGATTCGAGTTTGGGATTTAAGCGTGGATACGTTGGCCGATGTGGGGTCCGACCTGAATGCGTCAGCAAGGGAGGCCAATTTATCTGACGCTTGTTTAAGTAGAGCTTTGGAGGAGTTTTTCAGTCAGTTTATACGTCTGGAGAGGGTAGTGCGGACATGTAATAAAAAAGTCTCCCTAACTAGGCCAGCAGAAGCCGTATCATGGTTAGTGTTAAAGTAAAATTACCACTCATGCTGTATGTCATCCTGGTTGGCCAGGTCTGTTAGCCAGAAGGGGTGTAGATGCCAGGAACGGGGCAAAACCTGGGGAGCCAGGTGGAGTATTGCCCAATATGGGGCGTGGTCTGACAGGGATCTGGGGTGAAAGCCTACCTCCTCCAGCAGAGGGAGCAAGATGCCAGAGACCAGAATAAAGTCTATAGGGGACATGGTAGAATGCGTCGCAGGAAAAACAGGAGAAGGCTTGGGTTTGGATATTTGCAACACCACGTATCTATAAGTGAAAAATCTGTGAATAGGCGGCTTAGGCAAGTGTTAGTAGGTAGTGGAGGGGGCGACATTGAATGTAATCTCAGTAAGACAGTAAAATATAAAACTTTAAAAAATAAAGTCCACAATAAAACTGTAGCAGCGCTACGATCAAATAATCATCTGAGCGTCCTCTATATAATAGTTCATATATAGGTAGTAAAGATAGTGAATGAGAGTCAGGTTGGCTGTGATTGGTCAATAATCCTATTCCAACGTGCAACTTCCCTGCATGCCTTGCATCTTCTACATGCGCAAAACCCATTTTGATTCCAAAATGTCAGATTTTTTGGGTGGATCCAGAATTTTTTTAACTATATGATCTCCGTAATTGGGTGCTATTCTGTACAAGAACTGTGGTTTAGGAGGTAATACCGGTCCTAATTTCTTGTCCAGTAACAGTATATGCCAATGTTGTTTGAAAATGTCTTCTACTTCTTTGTATTGGGCGTGGAATTGTGATAAGAAGCCCCATTCTTTGGTGTTTGCTTCTCCCGGTGCTGGTTTAGGTTTTGTTTGTAGAGTTGATTCTCTTGGCACCAGTAATACTTCCTCAACATTTTTTTCTAGAGCAGCTGGATTGTACCCTTTAGCCACAAACCTATCCGTCAAGACTTTAGATTGTGTGAAAAAATTCTCGACCTCTGAGCAATTGCGTTTCACTCTCATTATTTGTCCTTTAGGAATATTTTTCAGCCATTGGGAATGGTGTCCACTGGTTGTTGGCAGGTAGCTGTTTCTATCAGTCGGTTTAAAAAATACCTTTGTCTCCAATTTTGAGTTACATCGGTAGACTGTTACATCCAGGAAATTGATTGTTTCACTGTGCCATTCCGACGTTAACCTGATATTGTTGTTGTTTATAATTAAAGCCTTTAAAAACTCTTGTAAAGAGTCCTATTTTACTCATATTCAGATCTTCTCCCAGCCTGCCTAACCCTTTCCCAGCCTGCCTGGTTTCAACATAAAAGCCTGGAACTTCAGTTTGGTGGAGGACCGCCTCTCACCAAGCTATCAGGTTAATTGAAATGTAATGGCAGCAGAGGATAGATCTGAATATTAGATGTGCCTACTCTCATGGTCAGTGTTTAAGCATCAATATGCTAAGTAGTAGCCTCACACCGTCAGGTAATCTTATGTAGCTAATGGATCACCATAATATGGAACAACATTTATATTTGAGGATTTTTGAGCATTTGATGTTTTAAAGGTAGCATATAAATGCACATTTACAGTTAAAAGCACTTGTGTACTCAGGGGACCAAGGAGTATGTATTCTTATATTGACTGTGTGTGTAAGATTCTGGCATGGAGACATCACACTTCAGCCACCAAACTCGTATTCACAACAATGCAATAATGAATGTAAAATTATCCGTACTGCGGTAACTGATGTAAAATCATCCGTGCTGCAGGTTATTGCACTGTAATGAATGACATGTAGCCCATTTGACACTGCAGCTATGTGCTCAGCGGCGCAGGTCAGATCATCTTAATATGCTTGCCCACGAGCGCGCCGGCGTAATGACGCACGACGCGCATCGAGGGAAGTCAGAAGCCGCCCGCGGGGTGGTGGCAAAGCAGATATAATCCCGGCTGTTGCAGTGGTAAGTCACGCCCTCAGAAGAAGTCAGGAAGTGACGAAACGTCAGGGCAAGACTACACACCGCACAACCGGAAGTGACGTTTGCGCTCCAGGAGCCTGTAACCAGGAAGACGCTGGAGGAAACACAAAAAAGCGATCATCAGGGGCATGTGCTTTGAAAGCGTTTACAGCAGGGGTCTCAAACTGACGGCCCTCCAGCTGTTGCGAAAATACAAGTCCCATCATGCCTCTGCCTATGAGAGTCATGCTTGTAACTAACAACTTTGCAATGCCTCATGGTACTTGTAGTTTTGCAACAGCTGGAGGGCCACCAGTTTGAGACCTCTGGTTTACAGTCTATGTTTTGCCTGTTTTAACTTGATTTTTGGTACGCATTTTAAAAAAGGGGGGGTACTGAGGGGGTTTTTTAATTAATAAAACTTTCCAAAACGGTACTGCCCTATGTAGATGTGTTTTGTCTCCTCACACATGACAAATGGTACCTGAAACAAGTGGAACACACAGTGGAAGGCAGAGAATGCTGAGAGTGGAGGGTGCATGAATGCTCATATTTTTCCTACATCTGGTGAGTGCATCCCCAAAAGGGGAATTTTACCCCCCACGCGGTGGAGATCTTTTGGTGGAAGGAGCACTTTGACTAGGATTATTGACCAATCACAGCCAACCTCACTCTCATTCACTATCTTTAATACCTATATATGAACTATTATATAGAGGACGCTCAGATGATTATTTGATCATAGTGCTGCTACAGTTTTATTGTGGACTTTATTTTTTAAAGTTTTATATTTTACTGTCTTACTGTGTATACATGCTTGATTTTTAAGCAGCTGCTGACTTATTCACATTGCCACCAGTCGTTTTATCTTTCTGAGTGTTAATCCCAAGTGCAGAGTGATACTAATAGGTAGGGCCACGTAGATTTTAGTATCATTTTATTGATTGAATGTAATCTATCTACGGCCTGGTTAAGTACCATATTGAAGCCCCCAAGCCAGACGGCGGGAGTTGCAGGATGCAGAGCCATAAACAGGAAACCCTCATTGATCACAGCAGAGTTATGGGGGGGGGGAGGGATGTAACAGGCTAGAATCAAGTATGGTTTACCATATAAAGTAACATGTAGGAAGACAAACCTGCCCTGAGGGTCTGTGCATATAGAAACGATCCCAAACTTAACCTTTTCGGCTATTAAAATTGAAACACCCCGGGAATATGGAGTATGAGTATCATGATAAGCCCACCTTATCCAAGGACGTTTGAGGGTGAGTTGGAGCTGGCCAGTAATATGTGTCTCCACCAATACCACAATATCTGCCCTGTGAGATTTGAGGCAGCTAAAAATGGCAGTGCGCTTCAGCTTGTCACGGATCCCACGGACATTCCATGTAAGGAATTTTTTGAAGGCCATAGAAAGTGTGTGATAATAGCAAACAGGAGTAGTATCGTGTTATCCCACAGAGCAGGTTTATTCAGGTCAAAGCAGTAAATAGGAAAAAAAGCACATCTGAGTCATCGCGTACCAGTAGAAAATGCACCATGCACATAGCAATACGTTCCAAATATAAAACATTAACTAAAACTGAATAACTTCCCAGCCCCATCACCCAACCCTCCGCATCTCGAACATAGCGGGGGCATAGTACCCGTAACTCGTGCAGATCTGACGTGAAAAACAGGGGCGATCAGATCTGTAAGGTCCATACTGTAAGAGAAAAAAATATATATCTCTGGGGTAGTATGGATGTTGAAGAGTCTATGAGGGCAAACACACGCTGGGAGAGGAACTAGCAGTAGGACTCATAACATGTTAAGAGTCTTTCAAAGTTCCACAGGAGAATAAGCAGGGTCCTTGAGTATGCTTGCGGTGGATGAAGAACGATAATGAATTGTTTGAATAAAAAGTCAGGGGAAATGGATTATCACCAATTGGTGAAATCCTGTGATTTGGTGCTCATTGGGGTGATTACAACTGAAGGAATATGATGGCACATCGAGGGGCTTTGAGAAATGTGTATGCCTTGTCTGTTATCGCCGAGAACAGGGGGGAAAGTTCCAACAGAAAGTAAACTTGCTCGGGTAACACAGTAACGCTGTTAACGAGCAGATAACTCTGGCTGGTATGGAGGGCAATCAAGATGAAGGAGGTAGCTGTGGATTACCCATATGAGGTACGGCTTACCTACAGTAATTAAGGGGAAGGGTCTTCATCAGGCAGGACGATTCCTATCTGCATTGCGTTGGTCCAAAAAGTGTACCCGGTCATCCCCCACTATGCGGAGCCAGGCCGGGAACAGCATGGCGTACTTCAAGTGGTGTATTCTGAGGCAACGAAACGGGACTGCTGCTTCTGAACCTCTGCCGATGCGTCAGGGAAGACTGAGATTCGACCATTTTGGAAAGCGACGGAGGACTGCATCGCGGTCTCGATAGTTCAGTAGCTTTGCTATGAAGGTGCGAGGCGGTGCACCCTCTGGCCTTCTCCACCACAAATATGATGAAGGCCTCTTTGCCAAATGTAGTAGTCAGGAGGTTTTCCAGAAAGGTAGCAGGGTCAGGGCTCTCGGATCCCTCAGGAAGCCCAATAAAGTGGAGATTTGATCTGCGAGCACGGTTCTGCAGATCATTGTGCTTTTGAGCCACTTGCTGGGTTTGGCTCTGCATGGCTTCTGCAGAGTGCTGTAAGGGCTCAGCATGGCTAATCCTAGTCTGTGTCTCCGTGCCTTGTACCCTCAGCTTGGTCATGTCCTGTCCGATTAAGGATATAGCTACCTTAATCTCTTCTATTTTGGAGGTCAGGGTAGACTGCCATGTGGAAATAGTTTCTAGTACAGCAGTGTTGTTTCTCTTCGGCGGTGACATGATGAGAAGAGTTCAGGAGGGTTAAGCTGCCATTGGTATGGAAGAAAGGTAGCGGTGGGCACTCAGGATGTCTGTTGCAGGATAACCCGGCAGCAAAGCTCAGCTCACACGCGTCCTACTCCATTCATTGCTGTCCAGGCCACGCCCCCCACCGTATAAATTTTAAGAGGAACCACAAAATCCACACACAAATCCATGCCCTCAACATGGGGGGGGGACCTTACCAGGGGGACTTGTACCTTGGCAAACCTATGTTGATAAGGACAAGGGCCTCTTCCCCACAATCCTGGTCTGGTGGTTGTGTGTGTTTGCGGGTGGGGGGGCTTATAGGAATCTGCAAGCCCGAATATACCGGCCCCTCTCCTCATTCACAAAAAAAAAGGAGGAAAAAACCTGATGACCCTAACCTCACGAACCCACTCACTGCTACCTCAATTGTCATTGTCAAAAAAGGGAAGGGGCAGGGAAATTGTTCACATATTTGCCCAAATATAGCTATGTGGCCATATTTAGGCTATGATGATCCTTTCCACTTTGGGTAAAGTGAATGAATGGGCTGGATGATGTCAGTGGTTGGTAAGGGTGTACTGGGTGCAAGTACCCACTGCTTTCATAGAAATCATTGACAGCTGGAAGCTGTCATGCTTGTCCAGATTTTGTCAAAGATGTCACCTGGGATCCCAGGCATTGTGTTTTACACGTTGCGGTAGATCTGTCATTTTGTGATGGGAGTTGTAATTGAGGAATGATTTCTATGTGTTTATTTTATCTTATTGTGCATACCCCTGCACTGATTCCCCTGGAAGGGGGTGGATATCTGGGTACTCCTTTATTATAAAGAGGGTTTTTAGATTCCATTTCTAGCCCCCCCCTATATTACTCTACCTTCTTATTGGGTCTCTGGAGGTGTGGAAGAGGTCTTTGTTCCTCAACACTGAGAAAATGGTACTTTGTAGGGTGGGAGAGGCTTTGATTTTCATTGCAAAGTATCCTCAATTGTAAAAGGCATGTGGCCTGGAATGGTACAGCTTGCTACCCTCCCTTTCCTGGCTACTTCGGCTATATGCCTGGATAAGGGTCTGAAAGAAATAATGAGGCGAACCCTACACTTACGAAGTGTAACACCATGTGCAACTTTAGGACATCCCACATGCATGTTATTTAAAGGAGTTGAGTATTTTTATTGTTGACCTTTAAGCTGCATGAAAAGACCTTCTGAGTGGATTTAAAAATAAATAATCTTTGGCACCTACAGTATATGTTCCTCATTGCAATGCCCAGATACCTAGGCCCTTTTTTGACAACAGCTTGCCTATTAGCCTTAAAAATGTCCAGAATTGATTATTAAGATTTCCCTCTGATAGGTTCCCTGGGCTTCTTGTGAATTGAACCTGGTCAGATTCGCTCATCTCAATCACTTACTGGCCAACCCCATAGAATTATTTTATAGGTGTGGGAAGTGTATATGTCGCAAAGTCAAAGTTATTAAGTAAGGCCTCGTACACACGACCGAGTTTCTCGGCAAGAACCAGCAAGAAACTTGCTGGCAGAGATGTCTTGCCGAGAAATTCGTTCGTGTGTATGGTTTCTCGTCAAGAAAACCGACAAGTAATCTCAACGAGAAAATAGAGAACCTGCTCTCTATTTTCTCGTCGAGATTCTCGTCAGCCTGTTTCTCGACGAGAAAAGTGAGTGTGTGTACACTTACCTGTCCTCCAGGAAGCCCGCGCATGTTCGAAATGAATTTGACGCATGCGCGGTAGCTTCCTAGGCATAGGTAGGGCATACCAAGATGGCGGCGACGGCATCGAATGTGACGAGCGCATGCTCGTCATAGTCGATGACGTCACTGCGTACGCTCCATTCAAAGAACCGCGGGTTCTTTGAATCGAGCGTGTGTACACTCGGCCGGGACAAGTTTCTTGTCCAAGCATCTCGTCGAAAAAAACGACATGTTTTTTTCGACGAGAATCTCGGACGCGTGTACGAGGCATTTGTGTTAAAAATGGCAGCTTGAAAATCTGAGCAGCAATACGGACAGACAGACATCGGAGGTACAGACACACCTGGTGGTGCTTTGGGTTCTCCTGGGTCAGAAGGAAGAATTGGGTGTCAATCTTGTCTGGAGACCAGGGTAGCTTGGCTACTGGCCGCTGGAAGGTCCTAGCCCAAGGTGGATCATCCGAGAAACAGCCGAGGTCTTCATAGCAGACCTCTTTACCTGGGGGACACAAAAAAGACATGTCATTCACGTGTGCTGAGCTTTAAGTGAACCAGTTTGTTTTGTTTTTTTACTTTTACATTGCTGCAATTGCTGTGTAAATAGAAGTGGAAAAACCAGCAGTTTTTGCCCCTTCTATTTCATTCACCAGAAGCCATACGGAGTTGGGAGTTCTGGAGACTGCAGAGAATTATTCATCATGGCTGCACCCAGCACAGTCTCACAGACCATTTTGAATAAAAAAAAAAAACAAACCCCAGAGGGCAAACTCTGAGTGTAGTAAATATAAAAATAGCATTTATTAAAAAAGATTAAAGGCAAATGGCAACTCACATTTGTATTTTAAAAAAAGTGCTTCTTATATGGCTTTATCCAGACATGGTTTCTCTCTAGACAGTAACTGCAGCAGCTGGTGACTGTGAAGGATCCGGACCAGAGGATGGAGGAATCCGCCGCTGGACGGCTGTGCCAGAGATGTCAGAAGCCTCAGACAGCGTGGGAACCAGGAAGGAATGTAATCACACTCCAGTGTGCATGAAGGGAGCATGGCTATGCGTTTTTCGAAGCCGCCCAGCCTCTTTATCAAGCCTGCCTTTAGCATCGAGATGCCCTACATAAATAGCTGGTAGGACTATAAAACTCAGCTGAACTGGAAATACTACTGGCACTATTTATTTGCTGTAAATTTCATCAAAAACAATTGTTGGGAATACAGACGGCTATGAAAGGCCCTTCTGGGGCTTTATAACAAAGTATTAAATTTTTTATATATATATATATTTACATATAAAGGTGATACTCGAAAAATTCGAATATCGTGCAAAAGTTCATTTATTTCACTAATGCAACTTAAAAGGTGAAACTAATATATGAGATAGACTCATTACATGCAAAGCAAGATAGTTCAAGCTGTGATTTGTCATAATTGTGATGATTATGGCTTACAGTTCATGAAAACCCCAAATCCACAATCTCAGAAAATTAGAATATTACATGCAATCAATAAAACAAGGATTGTACATAGAACAATATCGGACCTCTGAAAAGTAGAAGCATGCATATGTACTCAGTACTTGGTTTGGGCCCCTTTTGCAGCAATTACTGCCTCAATGCAGCGTGGCATGGAAGCTATCAGTCTGTGGCATTGCTGAGGTGTTATGGAAGACCAAGATGCTTCAATAGCGGCCTTCAGCTCTTCTGCATTGTTCGGTCTCATGTCTCTCATCTTTCTCTTGGCAATGCCCCATAGATTCTCTATGGGGTTCAGGTCAGGCGAGTTTGCTGGCCAATCAAGCACAGTAATCCCACGGTCATTGAACCAGGTTTTGGTGCTTTTGGCAGTGTGAGTAGGTGCTAAGTCCTGCTGGAAAATGAAGTCAGCATCCCCATAGAGCTCGTAAGTGAAAGGAAGCATGAAGTGCTCCAAATTCTCCTGGTAAACGGCTGCGGTGACCCTGGACTTAATGAAGCACAGTGGACCAACACCAGCAGATGACATGGCTCCCCAAATCAACACAGACTGTTGAAACTTCACACTGGGCTTCAAGCATCTTGCAGTGTGTGCCTCTCCATTCTTCCTCCATACTCCGGCTCCTTGGTTTCCAAATTAGATGCAAAATTTGCTCTCATCAGAAAAGAGGACGTTGGACCACTGAGCAACAGACCAGGTCTGTTTTTCTTTAGCCCAGGTAAGACGCTTCTGACGTTGTTTGTTGTTCAGGAGGCTTGACAAGAGGAATACGACATATGAAGCCCATGTCCAGGATCCGTCTGTGTGGTGGTGGCTCTTGATGTACTGATTCCAGCCTCAGTCCACTCCTTGTGAAAGTCCAACACTTTTGAATGGCCTTTTCCTGACAATCCTCTCCAGGCTGCGGTCATCCCTGCTGCTTGTGCACCTTTTTCTTCCACACTTTTCCCTTCCACATAACTTTCTATTAATGTGCTTTGATACAGCACTTTGGGAACATCCAACTTCTTTTGCAATTACCTTTTGAGGCTTTCCCTCCTTATGGACGGTGCTAATGATGGTTTTCTGCACAACTGTCAGGTCAGCAGTCTTTCCCATGATTGTGATTCCTACTGAACCAGACTGAGAGACCATTTAAAGGCTCAGGAACCCTTTGCAGGTGTTATGGCTTAATTAGCTGATTAGAGTGGGACACTTTGAGCCTAGAATATTGCACCTTTTCACAATATTCTAATTTTCTGTGATTGTGGATTTGGGGTTTTCATGAGCTGTAAGCCATAATCATCAGAATTATGACAAATCACAGCTTGAACTATCTTGATTTGCATGTAATGAGTCTATCTCATATATTAGTTTAACCTTTTTGGTTGCATTAGTGAAATAAATGAACTTTTGCATGATATTCAAATTTTTCGAGTATCACCTGTATATATCTGCAGAAATTATCCTGATCTGGATCCCAGGTGTAGGTGGGGTGCAGCGTGGTGTGGCGGCAATAACACACAGTCCAAGTGTGATGAAATAACACAAAAAAATCTGCGATTTTAAAAAAAAAACTTGATTCACGATTTGAATCAAGTTTTTTTTTTTTTGATGGACAACGCGCCGGTCCTGAGGAGCTGCGGGCAGGAGTTTTTAGGCGAGCTTTGGCCTAGTCCGCTGTGTCCGGCCTCGCCTAAAAACTCCTGCTCGCAGTTCCTCAGGACCGGCGCGGTGTCAGTGCCAGTCCTGGTGAAAAAAATCGATTTGCTGAAAATCTGAATCGATTTGACCTCTCAACTCGATTCAAGATTCAAATAGATTTTTTCCCAAGCCCTAATTGATATAATGCAAAGACAGTTCACAAATAACCCAGTGGGAAGACAGCATGTAGAGAGTAGTATTCAGCTGAAACTTAGGCCCCTTTCACACTGGGGCGGGAGAAAAGGGGTTAAAAACCGCTGAAAAGCGCCTCCGTAGAGGCGCATTGCCGGCGGTATAACCGCGGTGTCCCATTGATTTCAATGGGCAGGAGGGGTGGAGGAGCGGTAAACACACCGCTCTTTCACCACTCCGAAGATGCGGCTAGCAGGACTTTTTTTCCCGTCCTGCTAGCGCAACGCTCCAGTGGGAAAGCCCTCGGGCTTTCCCACTGGAGACACAGCAGCGGCTGTTTAGGGTCGGTTTGCAGGCGCTATTTTTAGCGCAATAGTGCCTGCAAACCGCTCCAGTGTGAAAAGGGTCTAACAGCGCCTGTTGTGAGGAGCAGAATGCGACATGGCTGTCTCATACCCAAGCGAGAAGATGTCCAGAGAAGAAGATTTACTGCCGATGCATCCACCCCCCCAGTGTGAAGGGGACCTAAAAGTTTTTTTTTCTGTGCATGTGGTTTTTAACCATAATCAACCAGTTTTTCCACTGATGTGATTTAATATAAAAACATTTCTGGATTTTAACCAATGACCGTGTATTTCTTGAGGGGTGGTGCACCAATAAAGTCCCTCTACCTTTTTTTGTTGTTCTTTTTAGACAATCATCCTGCGATCGGTGTCGTTCAGCTCCGGCACCCCCCACCTCAGGCCAAAAGCGGTACTGCACACCGCTTTGGCCTGAATCCTGCTCGTTTGCGAGACAACATTCGCAAACCGAGTTATGATTTTTAGAAATACAGTGCGTTAACCGCGTTACTCGCAATCCGAGGTTCCACTGTACTAATATACTCTATCCTTCTGCTGCTTCCTCCCCACGGCTTTGTATCTGTTGACAATTCCTGATTGTCAAAATGAAAGTCAGGAGTTACTGTGTAAATACAGAAGCAGTATAAACTCACGCTGTAAAAATTGGACCATCTGGCACAATGCTACAAAACATTCTATGAATAGGAGATGGATACAAAGTAACTAGTGTTTATGAAAAATACAATTGTTCAGACTCTGGATAGAGAAATACAAAGTAACATTGTTTATAATCATTGTTCAGACTCAAGATCGAGACACAAATTAGCATTGTTACTTTTTTTTATCTACTATGTTTCATTCATCTACAGATTAAAGGGATGAGCTTCCATTTTCATTAACCACCTCCCGCCCTGTCAATAGCATATTGATGTCCGGGAAGTGGTTCTGTTATCCACACTGGACGTCATATGACGTCCTGCAGGATAACAGCCGCCGCGCGCCGGGCGTGCATCGCGGCGATCGGTGGAGCGGTGGGTCAGTCTGACACACCGCTGCACTGATCTCGGTAAAGAGCCTCCGGTGGAGGCTTTTTACCACGTGATCAGCCGTGTCCAATCACGGCTTATCACGATGTAAACAGGAAGAGCCGTTGATCGGCTCTTCCTCACTCGCGTCTGACAGACGCGAGTAGAGGAGAGCCGATCGGTGGCTCTCCTGACAGGGGGGGTTCGCGCTGATTGTTTATCAGCGCAGCCCCCCCTCGGATACCCACACTGGACCACCAGGGAAGCCCCCCAGGACCACCAGGGAAGCCCCAAGCATGTGGATGGCCAGGTAAGTCCCCCATGGCCATCCACATGCACAAATACATAAAAAATATATGCCAATCAGTGCCCACAAATGGGCACTGACTGGCACAACCAAAATGTATGATGCCCAGCAATGCCAGCCACCAGTGTCATCAGTGCCACCTACCAGTGTCCATCAGTGCCACCTATCAGTGCCCATCCGTGCCCATAAGTGCCCACCTGTCAGTGCCCGTCCGTGCCACCTATCAGTGCCACCCATAAGTATCCATCAGTGCTGCCTATAAGTGCCCATCAGTGCCGCCTATGAGTGCCCATCAGTGCCGCCTATGAGTGCCCATCAGTGCCGCATACTAGTGCCACATATCAGTGCCCATCAGTGCCGCCTATCAGTGCCCATCAGTGCCGCCTATCAGTGCCCATCATCAGTGCCACCTCATCGGTGCCCATCAGTGTCGCCTTATCAGTGCCCATTAGTGCCGCCTTATCAGTGCCCGTCATTGAAGTAGAAAAGGTACTTATTTACAAAAAATTTTTTACAGAAACAAAGAAAAACGTTTTTTTTTTTAAAAAAAATCGCTCTTTTTTATTTGTTATGCAAAAAATAAAAATCGCAGAGGCGATCAAATACCACCAAAAGAGAGCTCTATTTGTGGGAACAAAATGATAAAAAAATTGTTTGGGTACAGTGTTGCATGACCGCGCAATTGTCATTCAAATTGCGACAGCGCTGAAAGCTCAAAATTGGCTTGGGCAGGAAGGTGTATAAGTGCATGGTATTGAAGTGGTTAAAGTGGTTGTAAACCTCTGTTTACAACTTTATGTTACAGGTAAGCCTATATTAAAGTTACCTGTAGCTAACAAGGATATCTCCTAAACCTGCATGGTTTAGGAGATATCCCTGTATTTGAATGTGCCGACGTCATGCGGCACATGCGCACTTAAGCTAACTGAAGCAATGGCACTATGTGCCGTTCCCTCGCGCATGACGTCATTGCGGCTCTAGCCAATCACAGCACCGGAGCCGCGATACCCGGAAGTCACTCCGGGACAACACGTCGGCGGCCGGAGAGGGAGACGTGGACCGCTGCGGGGGCTTCGATCTGAGGTAAGTAATACATAATCAACTAGTATGCTATGCATACTAGCTGATTATACCTTTGTCTTGCAGGGTTTTTTGTTTTGTTTTTCTGAGGGTTTACTTCCTCTTTAAATGTCTAGTTTTCGAACTATTAATATTTAAAAAAAAAAAAAATCATTATTATTTGCTTTATTTATTAATTTTTCAAGTGGTGCATTAAAAAAAAGAATGTTTAATTTGTAAATACTTTCAACATAATATTTAGTGTAATTTTCTATGGGACAAATAGATTTTTACATTTTATTTACTGTAACAGAAATTGAAAGAAAATTACGATAAAAGTAGAAAAAAGTGTGGTTTTCTTGTTTTGTTTATTTTTTATGCAATCTGTAGACCCAAAACAAAGTATCTCCTTTCAGCTACACATACTTATCAAAAAAATGCCTTGTTTGTGCAAAAAACAATGTATGTATTACTCTGTTATCTTAAAGTAGAAGTATAGTCAAAGCTTTTTTGATAGAGCAAGGGAGGGTTATAAACCCTGTCAGATTTTTTCTTTTTTCCCATCTGTGACATTTATCTTCAGTTCCTGTCCCATAGCCAAAACAACAAGTGAGGAAATACTGGCAAAATAAGGGAATATCTTGGAGGTCACCAGAACTAGTGTCCCCATTGTCCCCAGATGAACATTCTAAGAAAACCTGACTCCAAATAAATATAGGTAGAAGAGAAGAAAGAGGACTTGGAAAATGTTTAAGTCATCAGCCCCCTGCCATGAATAAGAGAATTGCTGTGTAGCAGTTACATTCAGTTTGGTTCTTACAATGGATTTGTAATCTCACCTCTGGCTGCTCCCAGTATGATGTAATACACAATGATAGGGGTCAGTGTCTTCATTCTCAGCATCATATGGAGGAGGCTCTGTCTGCAAATCTTCGTTCTTGGAGGAAAACAATATAGTGAGTGTTACAATCTACCAAGTATAGAAGAGAATACAGGAGGGGAAGTGATCCGGCTGGAGTGAAGTTTCACAGATCAGATTTCCAATTATAGAGAAAAGAGTCTAATGTTACTGACGGAGCCGAGGATTTATACTGGCATGCGTTGGGGAAGTAACGCTGCCACATGACATTATACCAGTGTTTCTCAACTCCAGTCCTCAAGGCGCCCCAACAGGTCATGTTTTCAGGATTTCCCTCAGATGAAACAGCTGTGGGAATTACTAAAGCAGTTAAACTGATCAAATAACATGTACAAAACAATGGAGATCCTGAAAACATGACCTGTTGGGGCGCCTTGAGGACTGGAGTTGAGAAACACTGCATTATACTGTTACCTCACTAGCTCCAGTTTGACATAACTATGAATATTGTCCCTCGTAGACCGGAATTAGCTGAACACACAGAAATACTATTGCATCAGACAAAAATATTCTTTTCAGTTTAATAACCCTCCTGGAAGACGCCCAGATCAAAAAACTAGAGAAGTGGGGAGGGAAGAGAAAAAAAAGAGAGATGAAGAGAGAAAGTTTTGTGGTCCCCAAACGGATTATGAGGCAACTGGATCAATATACAGTATCTCACAAAAGTAAGTACACCCCTCACATTTATGTAAATATTTTATTATATCTTTTCATGTGACAACACTGAATAAATGACACTTTGCTACAATGTAAAGTAGTGAGTGTACAGCTTGTATAACAGTGTAAATTTGCTTTCCCCTCAAAATAACTCAACACACAGCCATTAATGTCTAAACCGCTGGCAACAAAAGTGAGTACACCCCTAAGTGAAAATGTCCAAATTGGGCCCAAAGTGTCAATATTTTGTGTGGCCACCATTATTTTCCAGCACTGCCTTAACCCTCTTGGGCATGGAGTCCACCAGAGCTTCACAGGTTGCCACTGGAGTCCTCTTCCACTCCTCCATGAAGACATCATCTTTAGAAGAGGCTTCCTTCTGGGATGACAGCCATGCAGACCAATTTGATGCAGTGTGCAGCGTATTGTCTGAGCACTGACAGGCTGACCCCCCACCTCTTCAACCTCTGCAGAAATGCTGGCAGCAGTCATATGTCGATTTGCCAAAGACAACCTCTGGATATGACGCTGAGCACGTTGACCATGGCAAGACCTGTTATGAGTGTAACCTGTCCTGTTAAACCGCCGTATGGTCTTGGCCACCATGCTGTAGCTCAGTTTCAGGGTCTTGGCAATCTTCCTATAGTATAGGCCATCTTCATGTAGAACAATTATTTTATTTCAGTATTTTATTTTATTGCAGATCCTCAGAGAGTTCTTTGCCATGGGGTGCCATGTTAAACGTCCAGTGACCAGTATGAGAGAGTGAGAGCGATAACACCAAACTTAACACACCTGCTACCTTATAACACTAACGAGTCACATGACACCAGGGAGGGAAAAAGGCCAATTGGGCCCCATTTGGACATTTTCACTTTGGGGTGTACTCACTTTTGTTGCCAGTGGTTTAGACATTAATGGCTGTGTGTTAAGTTATTTTGAAGGGAACAGCAAATTTACACTGTTATACAAGCTGTACACTCACTACTTTACATTGTACCAAAATGTAATTTCTTCACTGTTGTCACATGAAAAGATATAATATAATATTTACAAAAATGTGAGGGGTGTACTCACTTTTGTGAGATACTATATGTACATAGGGATTGGGGCAAAGTATTAGATGCAATATACTCTCTAAACAACTCACATTCTATACTGGAGTCCAGTGTACAACCCGCACTCTGTACTGGAGTCCAGTATATAATTCCCACACCACACTGGAATCCGGCATACAATACACACACCCCACTTAGACTCCATTCACACAGGGGCAACACGACTTCCAGTGCGACTTTGGGAGGCAACTTGGACACGACTTGAGTGTGAATCACAGCGCGACATGAGGCAAGTTACAAGGCAACTTCAAGTTGCCTCCAGGACAGGAGGCTTTCCAGTGGCCAATCAAACAAGAATCAGCTCTGTGGGAGGGAGGGGTTTGCCTGAGAAATGTATGTTCTCTTCCTGTATTGTTGCTTCTGTTAAGACAGTGATCTGACTTCTGAGGCGACTTCCATTGAAATCAATGGGTACAAGTCGCCTACAAGTCGTACGGGAACCTTTTCTGAAGTCAGAGTGACTGCAGTAGTGTGCATTAAGACGGCTCCATTCACTTACATTGATTTTCTCATGCAGCGCAACTTGAGGCGACTTGGGGCAACTTGAAGTCGGATCCAAAGCCGTCCCTGTGTGAATGTGCTCTTATGAAGGCTGTTTTACTAAAGCAAAACAGGTTATTTGCATAATTTAGTACACAAGGTGAAGCTAGATCATTCTCAATACTGTGTTGCGTTTGTTAAAAAATAGGATTTTTGTACTCACCGTAAAATCCATTTCTCTGACATCCATGGACCGACACGGCGTGTCTTACACTTTACACGTGGGTATATGTCCCTGCTTGCAGGAGAAGACCTAGGCAGAATGTTAAATGTTAAAACATTCCAGAACAAACCAGAGCTGAACAGCCCCGCCCAGGAGGGCGGTCCCTCCGGACATTACCCTCACACCTGCAGCTAGCAGGCCTCAGTTCGTAACAAAGCAGCACAAACTTAAAGGAAGGGTGGGTGCCGTGTCGGTCCATGGATGTCAGAGAAATGGATTTTACGGTGAGTACAAAAATCCTATTTTCTCTTATCATCCATGGACCGACACGGCGTGTCTTACACTTTACACGTGGGATGTCCCAAAGCAGTGTCAAGAGGGATGGGAGCAGTATAAATGGAAAAACCAAAAAACTTCACTCCAAACAAGGCAGAGCTCCTCAACGGAGGAGTTGCCACTTTAAACAGCGGCCTGCAACCCCTTGCGGCCGAAGGAAGCATCCGGAGATGCAGCCACATCAACCCTATAAAACTTAGAAAGGGTATGAACAGACGACCAGGTCGCCGCCTTGCACACTTGTGCAACCAACGCTTGATGTCGGAAAACCCAGGAAGCACCAATTGCCCTGGTGGAATGCGCCGTAACCGGGAAGGGAGGCGCCCGCCCCATGAGAGCATAGGCTTGAAAGCCGGTTTGTCCGATCCACCTAGAAAAAGGTGGCAGACGAAGCCGCTTGACCCTGTTTCTGACCAGAGACAGTCAACCAGAGAGTAGACTTCCGAATAGAAGCAGCAGACAGACACACCCGCAAGGCTCGTACCACATTCAAAGTGTGCCGCGCACACTCTCTGGGATGCGATGGGCGAGGACTCTAGGACGGGAGGACAATGTCCTCATTTTAGGTGAAAGGTCGAGATCACCCTTGACAAAAGAGAAAGTCGCGGATGCAACACCGCCTTATCCTTATGGATGACTAAACATGGCGACTTGCAGTACAAGGTCGCCAATTCAGATACTCGTCTAACAGAAGTGATTGCCACTAAAAGGGCCACCCTCTGAGACAAAGTGAAGAGGCGATTATCCCTGATATTCTCAAAAGGAGGTTCCTGGAGAACCGAGAGTACCAATTCCGATCCCACGGGGGGGAGAGGAGACTTGACAGGAGGGAGCCCATGGCGAACCCCCTGCACAAGGGTGCCAACCAAGGAATGACCCGCTAGTGGTCACCGAAAGAAGACGGCCAAGGCCGAAACTGACCCTTAATGATACTCAAAGCGAGCCTTTGGGCCATGCCATGCTGTAGGAAACGCAGGATTCTAAGGACGGAATATGTCCGAGGATGTCAGTCCAGCTCTTCGCACATGGCGATGTAAGCTTTCCCAGGTATAGAGATAGTTCTGGAGGAAGACTTCCGTGTCCTTAATATGGACGAAATGACCAAGTCCGAGAGACCTCGGTCTCTCAACACCTGGCTTTAAACAACCATGCCGTTAAGGCCAGAGACTGTAAAAGCAGGTGAAATATATGACTTTGAGACAGAATGTCCTCCCTTATTGACAACCATCAGGGAACGGCCGCGACGAGACGTACCAGATCGGCGTACCAGTGAAGCCGAGGTCAATCCGGAGCAATGAGGATCACCGGAATTCCCTCGGTCGCCACCCTGCGCAGCAGGCGAGGAAGCAACTGCAGCGGAGGATAAACGTGTATCAGGTGATCATGACCCCATGGGCCACTGACGCCTCTGAGGCATCCGCCCAAGGATCCCTGGATCTGGCCACAAATCTCGACAACTTGCAATTGAGTCGAGAGGCCATCGGGTCCACCTCCGGCGTGCCCCACCGTCTGTGTGGCAAAGGAGTTGAAATACCTCCGGGTGCAAGGACCACTCTCCCTGGTCCAACATCTGGCAACTCAATAGTCCGCCAGTTCTATGCCCGGAATGTAAGCGGCTGACAGAGCCGGCACGCTTCTTTTAGCCCCCTTCAGGGTACGGGGACCTCGGAAGCCGCAGCTGAGCTCCGAGTCCCCCCTTGATGGTCGACATACGCCATCACCGTGACTTGTCCGACAGGATCCTAATGGATCGATCCTGCAATCTCTCAGACCACGAGGATAGGCACAGTCTGATGGCCCGTATTTCCAGAACATTGATCGGCAAACAGACTTCGTCCGGAGTCCAAGCCCTTGGGCCAACAGGACTCCCCAGACTACACCCCAGCCCTTCAGGCTGGCGTCCGTAGTGAACACTGTCCATTGGACGGGCAGGAACGACTTCCCAGACCGAAGAGCCGGGGACCCAAACTCCATGTCAGGGACGCCCTGACCAGGTGGCTCACCTGGATCGGAAAATCCAAAGACAACGCAAATTTGTCCCAAGGGAACAAGATCTCCTTCTGCAATGCCCTGGTGTGTAATTGGGCATACGGAATGGCCTCAAAAGAGATCACCATGAGTCCCAGGACTCCCATGCAAAAACGGATTGACGACCATTCTTTGGGATGTCAGCATCCGCACTGCAGACTGAAGTGTCAGTAGCTTCCCCAGGGGTAGGAATACCTTTTGCCTCCAAGGAGTCCAGAATTAGACCGAGATTCCAGATAGCCCACGACAGCAATGCCTTGCTGTCTCAGCAGAACCTGCACAAGCACCTTGGTGAACACCCTCGGTGCCGGGGCTAGGCCGAAAGGAAGAGCCACAAATTGATAGTGGACTTCCCCGATCGCAAGCGCAGATCGGAACATACAAGTAGGCGTCCTTGATTTCCAAGGTCGCCAGAAAATCCCCTTGACGGAGTGTACTGACCACCGTGCGAATGGATTCCATGCGGAACTTTTGCACCTTCACGAAGGCATTCAGGACCTGGAGGTCCAAGATAGGCCGAACCCAGTCCCTTTTTTGGGCCGACAAACAATTCGAGTAGAATCCCTGAAACCTCTCCTGTGACGGAACCGGCACAATCACTCCGGACCTCAAACCTGAATAGGCCCCATAGGGCCACCCGACGGGCAGGAAGGAGAGAAAGATTTGAGGGAAGAATCTGTCTGGAATTAGGAACGGAACCTATCCTGTAACCTGAGGTGATCACCTCGCACACCCACCAGTAGGAGATCCGGGAGGTCCATAGATCCGTGGACCTGCAAAGTCGTCCCCCCTACCCCAGAGTCGGGAGGGGGCAAGACTTCACGCGGAGGCGGGCTAGGGAGCCGGCTTGTTCGGCATACGCACCCAGGGGCGCTCGTGTCCACCAGCCGTACCGCTGTCAGTCTGGGAGGGCCTCCCCGTTGATTGACGAAAAAATCCCCTTTTTTCTGGAAAGGAAGGACCCTGCTTATAGCGGCCTCCTTGCCAGCCTGAGGAAGAACAGTGCTTTTACCTCCCGTGACATCCTTGATGATGTCATCCAGCGCAGCACCGGAAAGCCTACCACCTTTCAATGGTAAACCCTTTGGAGGCTTTTTAGAAGCTAGGTCAGCAGACCAGCATTTCAACCAGATCAGACAATGCAATACCCTGAGTTATAAGGGGCCGCGTCAAACGTGGCGTCGCCACCTAAACCAGGCCCTGCACCATTTGTGGGCCAGAGCAATAGTGTCTGGAGGAAGATCATGCTCCTGTATTAGTTGCCCATCCCGCAAGTGTTGGAGACACAAGGGTCGCCGCTACCACAAGCCGTAGGGCGGACCCCAAAAAGGCAAACATAGCTCTACTCACCACTTCTGACCTCTTGTAAATGGGGTCCTTTAATGCAGGAGTCCCCTCCACCGGGAGAATGGTGGCCTTGTGCAACCGGGCGACTGGAGGGTCGACCACTGGGGGAGAAGCCCACGTTTTAAGTAGGGCATTTTCAAAGGGGTATCTATAGGCAAACGCTGCGGGACCATAAAAGTCTTCTGCGCCTTTTTCCCCAGACCTTGTCAGTGAGCTGGTCAAAGTAAGGTACATATTGAAAAAAACACTTTTTAGAAGGCCCGGCCCTAAGGAACCAGAGGAGACCGTCCGCCTGAGGTTCGGCATCCGCAGCATTTAGCTTGCGAGTGTCCCTCACTGCATCAATGAGTTCACAAAACAAGCACCCTGTCATTTACTGACACAGAACTGGAGTTTTCCTTGCAAGGAATGTCCTGTTCAAAACCATCAAATATATATTCAGAGCTAGGGTCCTGAGCGGTAGTGGCTAGGCCCATATCTGAATCAGCGCACCCCCCCCCCTTTTTTTTTTTTGGTGGAAAAAAAGTGGGGATAGGGGCTTTTTTGCTCCCTTGCACACACACACTGCTTCCTCCCGGTCAGATTAATGATACCAGGACTGGCGACAACTGATCCCTAAGGACCGCAGGTGCAGGAGCACTGCCAGTTGTCTCTAACAGTGTGAAGAAACAGGTGAACCAGACTCCAATATTGCTACGCTCTGAGACCTTATTCACCATTACAGTGAATAATACAGCCCACCCACAGGCCGTGCTGGGGCTGAGGAGGGGATACCTGGAGTACTCACCACCCCTAGGGACCGCTCGGTACCGCTGTATGAGCCGCGCTGTAGCGCTCTATGAGTCGCGCTGTAGCGCTGTATGAGTCGCGCTGTAGCGCTGGTGCAGCCTGAGGTGAAGAATCTGTGAGGATGTGTGTATTTTGCGCTGTACAGCAGCGCTGCTAGAGGCCGAAAACTAAAGTGAAAGTGCCGCGGCTACAAGAAAATGGCCGCCGGGCACCAGTATAACTATGCATTAAGCCCCAGCCAAAATGGGCGCCAATGGCGCACTTTTTAAAAAAAATAAAACACTGCGCAAATGGCACACAGAAAACAACACAGTCAGTCTCCCAAAACACTTCCCAAACCAAATAACAGTCATGGAGCGGCCCCCCCAGGGCAGAGTGACCCCCCAAGCATCCCCACACAGCACAACAGGGTACAGAGAGCAGCATAACAGGGGGGAAACAGGGAGAACCCCCCACACACAGAAACACAGCCAGCATGTACTCACCTTGCAGCAGGAGAGACTACTTAGCCGTCCCGCAAGCACCTTGGAGAACACCCCCGGTGCCCATAGAGGGACTCACTGGCCAGACAGGCCTATCACAGAATCTAAAAAAGGTGCATACAAAAATAAAGGCCCACAGATGCACTTCTCGGCGCCTAGGAAGTAATCAACTTGTTCTGAGATAAAATAAATTAATAGTAGAAAAAAGATAATCAAACAGAGAATAAAATATAACCAGTATCAGTTCCAGTGATATAAGGTATTTTGCATTAAACTTATGCCAGCAGCTATTTAACCACTTAACGACCGCCCACTGTAAATATACGTCGGCAGAATGGCACCGACAGGCAGAATCACGTATATGTACGTGATTGCCTTTGTATAGTTGGGGGGTCCGATCGGACCCCCCTTCTTTACAGTGAGCGGTCGTTTTTCCTTCGGGAGCGATCCGGCATGAGGGGACGGCCGTTCGATTCCGGCCACCCCCTCTCGATCGCTCCCGGCGAATGAGAGCTTCCCCTGCCTGTGTACTTGTTTACACAGGCTGGAGGAAGTGATGTCATCTCTCCTGCGGCGCTCACATATACCGAGCGCCGTACAGGAGAAGATGCAGGTTAGTGCACACAACACTACACTGACACCAGGACACATAGGTACATAAATCGCCCCCCCAGATCACCCCCCAGCCCCCAGTCACAGTGTCACTGATTGCAGTGACCATTTATTTAGTGATCACTGCAATCAGTGACATTTGTGACTGTAAAAGTGTCAGTACATTTAGTTTTAGGTCCAGTGTAGCCCCCTAATAAAAGTTTAACCCCCTGATCACCCCCCAGATAACCCTTTCACCCCTAGTACCGCCGTCGCTAAGCGATCATTTTTCTGATCGATGTCTTAGCGTCGGTGATGCTGATCGGTAGCCAGTAATTTTTTTTAGGTTCGCCGCAGGTTTTTATAGCGTCGGGTACCCCCATATATTACCTAATAAAGGTTTAACCCCCTTGATCGCCCCCCAGGTAACCCTTTCACCCCCTATCACCACGGTCACTAAGCGATAATTTTTCTGATCGATGTTTTAGCGTCGGCGATGCTGATCGGTAGCCAGTAATTTTTTTAGGTTCGCCGCAGGTTTTTATAGCGTCGGGTACCCCCATAAATTATCTAATAAAGGTTTAACCCCCTTGATCACCCCCCAGGTAACCCTTTCACCCCCTAGCACCGCCGTCACTAAGCAATCATTTTTCTGATCGATGTCTTAGCGTCAGTGATGCTGATCGGTAGCCAGTAATTTTTTTTAGGTTCGCCGCAGGTTTTTATAGCGTCGGGTACCCCCATATATTACCTAATAAAGGTTTAACCCCCTTGATCGCCCCCCAGGTAACCCTTTCACCCCCTATCACCACTGTCACTAAGCGATAATTTTTCTGATCGCTGTCTTAGCGTCGGTGATGCAGATCGGTAGCCAGTAATTTTTTTTAGGTTCGCCGCAGGTTTTTATAGCGTCAGGTACCCCAATATATTACCTAATAAAGGTTTAACCCCCTTGATCGCCCCCCAGGTAACCCTTTCACCCCTATCACCACTGTCGCTAAGCGATCATTTTTCTGATCGCTGTCTTAGCGTCGGTGATGCAGATCGGTAGCGAGTATTTTTTTTAGGTTCGCCGCAGGTTTTTATAGCGTCAGGAACCCCCATATATTATCTAATAAAGGTTTAACCCCCTGATTGCCCCCCAGGTAACCCTTTCACCCCCTATCACCACTGTCGCTAAGCGATCGTTTTTATGATCGTTGTCTTAGTGTCGGTGATGCAGATCGGTAGCCAGTAATTTTTTTTAGGTTCGCCGTCAGGTTTTTATATAGCGTCAGGTACCCCCATATATTACCTAATAAAGGTTTTAACCCCCTAATTGCCCCTAGTTAACCCTTTCACCAGTGATCATCATATAAGTGTTACGGGTGACGCTGGTTAGTTAGTTTGCTTTTTATAGTGTCAGGGCACCCGCCGTATATAACCCAATAAAGGTTTAACCCCCTGATCGCCCGGCGGGTGATATCAATTAGGTTTTAGCGTCAGAGAGGGTCTGCGTCACACCCCAGGCAGCGTCAGGTTAGTGCCAGTAACGCTAACACCCACGCGTGAAGCATACACCCCCCTTAGTGGTATAGTATCTGAACAGATCAATATCTGATCTGATCAGATCTATACTAGCGTCCCCAGCAGTTTAGGGTTCCCAAAAACGCAGTGTTAGCGGAAGC
Organism: Rana muscosa; assembly: GCA_029206835.1. NCBI lineage: Eukaryota > Metazoa > Chordata > Amphibia > Anura > Ranidae > Rana > Rana muscosa. The sequence goes on along the minus strand of CM055123.1, from coordinate 257,495,723 downwards.
AGCCCAGATACCTGCTAGCACCTGCGTTTTGCCCCTCCGTCCAGCCCAGGCCACCCAAGTGCAGTATCGATCGATCACTGTCACTTGCAAAACACAACACACATAACTGCAGCGTTCGCAGAGACAGGCCTGATCCCTGCGACTCCAGTGCTGTAGGAGGTGATTTCGCCACCACAGTTAAAAAAAAAAAAGCATATATGCCGAAGCATTGGGGCAGCAGGGGCGGAGGAGAGATTTTGCTCCTAATGCCGCGTACATACAGTCGAAATTCCGACGGAGGCTTGCCCGTGGAAAAGTCTGACCATGTGTACGCGGCATAACTTTTGCGGGAAGATGCCCCCATGCTTCGGCATATATAAATGGTGCATGTATGCCCATCATTAGAAGTGGGTGGATGAAGGGCGGTATTCTAATGGTGGGCATACCCACCGATCAATCTTTTTTTTTCGTTCAGCCAACAGGCTGCATGAAAAAAAAGATTACAATACATGTCCAACAAGGACCAGCAACGTACTGGTATGTTGCTGGACTTTGAATGTTTATACCAGAATGATGCCTGCGGGTTTAGGTATCATCTTGGTATCATTCTTTTCAGCCAGCGGCCGGCTTTCATGTAAAAGCAATCCTAGTGGCTAATTAGCCTCTGGACTGCTTTTACAAGCAGTGGGAGGGAATGACCCCCCCCCGGATATAAAAAGCGCCATTGGGAAATTGGGAAAGCATTTTATCACACCGATCTTGGTGTGGTCAGATGCTTTGAGGGCAGAGGAAAGATCTAGGGTCCAATAGACCCCATTTTTTTCAAAAAAGAGTACCTGTCATTACCTATTGCTATCATAGGGGATATTTACATTCCCTGAGATAACAATAAAAATGATAAAAAAATAAATAAATATGGAAGCAACAGTTTAAAAATAAAATAAAAAAGCAAAATTAATAATAAAAATAAAAATAAAAATAAAAAAGCACCCCTGTCCTGCCCTGCTCTTGCCCAATGGCGAACGCAAGCGTCGGTCTGGCGTCATATGTAAACAGCAATTGCACCATGCATGTGAGGTATCACCGCGAAGGTCAGATCGAGGGCAGTAATTTTAGCAGTAGACCTCCTCTGTAAATCTAACGGGGTAACCTGTAAAGGCTTTTAAAAATGTATGTAGTTTGTCGCCAATGCGCGTTTGTGCGAAATTTTAAAGCATGTCGTGTTTGGTATCTATGTACTCGGCCTAAGATCATCTTTTTTATTTCATCAAACATTTGGGCAATATAGTGTGTTTTAGTGCATTAAAATTTAAAAAAGTGTATTTTTTCCCCAAAAAATGCGTTTGAAAAATCGCTGCGCAAATACTGTGTAGAAAAAAAAATGCAACACCCACCATTTTATTCTGTAGGGCCTTTGCTTTAAAAATATATATAATGTTTGGGGGTTCAACATAATTTTCTTGCAAAAAAAAATATGTTTTCATGTAAACAAAAAGTGTCAAAAAGGGCTTTGTCTTCAAGTGGTTAGAAGAGTGGATGTAAGCTTCCTAATGTTGTGTATAAAATGCCAGAACAGTTCAAAACCCCCCCCAAATGACCCCATTTTGGAAAGTAGACACCCCAAGCTATATACTGAGAGGCATGTCGAGTCCATGGAATATTTTATATGTTGACACAAGTTGTGGAAAAAAGACAATTTTTTTTTTTTTTGCACAAAGTTGTCACTAAATGATATATTGCTCAAACATGCCATGGGCATATGTGGAATTACACCCCAAAATACATTCTGTTGCTTCTCCTGAGTACGGGGATACCACATGTGTGAGACTTTTTGGGAGCCTAGCCGCGTACGGGACCCCAAAAACCAAGCACCGCCTTCAGGCTTTCTAAGGGTGTAAATTTTTGATTTCACTTCTCACTGCCTATCACAGTTTCGGAGGCCATGGAATGCCCAGATGGCACAAACCCCCCCAAATGACCCCATTTTGGAAAGTAGACACCCCAAGCTATTTGCTGAGAGGTATTGTGAGTATTTTGCAGATCTCACTTTTTGTCACAAAGTTTTGAAAATTGAAAAAAAAAAAGAAAAAAAAAATGTTCTTTCTTCATTTTCAAAAACAAATGAGAGCTGTAAAATACTCACCATGCCTCTCAGCAAACAGCTTGGGGTGTCTACTTTCCAAAATGGGGTCATTTGGGGGGGTTTTGTGCTATTTTGGCATTTTATGGCCTTCGAAACTGTGATAGGTAGTGAGGAGTCAAATCAAAAATTTGTGCCTAGAAATCCTGAAGGCGGTGCTTGGTTTCCGGGGTCCCGTACGCGGCTAGGCTCCCAAAAAGTCCCACACATGTGGTATCCCCGTACTCAGGAGAAGCAGCAAAATTTATTTTGGGGTGCAATTCCACATACAACCATGGCATGTGTGAGCAATATATCATTTAGTGACAACTTTTTGTAATTTTTTTTTTTTTTTTGTCATTATTCAATCACTTGGGACAAAAAAAAAAAATATTCAATGGGCTCAACATGCCTCTCAGCAATTTCCTTGGGGTGTCTACTTTCTAAAATGGGGTCATTTGGGGGGTTTTTGTACTTCCCTGCCATTTTAGCACCTCAAGAAATGAGATAGGCAGTCATAAATTTAAAGCTGTGTAAATTCCAGAAAATTTACCCTAGTTTGTAAACGCTATAACTTTTGCGCAAACCAATAAATATACGCTTATTGACATTTTTTTTTACTAAAGACATGTGGCTGAATACATTTTGGCCTAAATGTATGACTAAAATTGAGTTTATTCGATTTTTCTTATAACAAAAAGTAGAAAATATCATTTTTTTAAAAAATTTTCGGTCTTTTTCCGTTTATATCGCAAAAAATAAAAATCGCAGAGGCAATCAAATACCATTAAAAGAAAGCTCTATTTGTGGGAAGAAAAGGACGCAAATTTCGTTTGTGTACAACATTGCATGTCCGCACAATTTACAGTTAAAGCAGCGCAGTGCAAAATTCTGAATTCACCTCTGGTCCTTTAGCTACCAAATGGTCCGGGGCTTAAGTGGTTAAAATTTATAGATGAAGAAAACACATCCGTAAAAGCAAAAAGTATATAAATGTATCAAAGGTATAACAGACAGAGTCTTTTTGATAAAACAGCGCTCTCTGTTGGATATTGTCCAACTCCGAAACCATATAGTAGGTGTGATGAAGGAACACACAGTCATAAGGGGTACAGCAAGATCACAGTTCTTAAAGTGGTAGGTGTTTCTACAAGTGGATGGGTTGTGCAGCCTACACCAACTCCCAATCTTCACCACTGATGTGAGACAAGATTCCCCCGCTGGGGTTCACACTCACCAGAGCAATAAGTAAAATGTGCCTTGTAGGATCAATTCCTCCTGTCAGACTTCCAACATCACCCCGGAATCAGCATGGGTTAAACAGTTCAGAACCAGGAAGCTAACCTTACACTGCGTTTGCAGCACGAGTGCGGCCCCTGTGTTCGGAGGACAGCGGTGATTATGCAACATCTTTTTATGTCATTTACAAGTGGATTTATTGTACGTGTAATGGGAGCAGGGTGTTATGATACACGGGTTGAATTTAATGAAAACGGAATTACACTATGTCAGTGAATTTTTGTTTTAATTAAGGAATTTTTGTTTTATATGTACCTTGAATGCTGTTTAACCCATGCTGATTCCGGGGTGATGTTGGAAGTCTGACAGGAGGAATTGATCCTACAAGGCACATTTTACTTATTGCTCTGGTGAGTGTGAACCCCAGCGGGGGAATCTTGTCTCACATCAGTGGTGAAGATTGGGAGTTGGTGTAGGCTGCACAACCCATCCACTTGTAGAAACACCTACCACTTTAAGAACTGTGATCTTGCTGTACCCCTTATGACTGTGTGTTCCTTCATCACACCTACTATATGGTTTTGGAGTTGGACAATATCCAACAGAGAGCGCTGTTTTATCAAAGAGACTCTGTCTTTTATACCTTTGATACATTTATAGGCCTATCACAGAGTCGTACTGCGTAGCTGTCGGCCCGGTCCACCGCGAAAGATACAGTAGGTACTGTTCGATCTTGAGAGGACCGCGGGAGCATGAAAGCAACTTGGCCACCCCTGGAGCCATGGGGTATGTCGTGAACTGAGTCTCACGCACACAAGGCGAGGATCAGCACGCTCGATGGTCAGACAGGGAAGACTACGAGGATACTAGTGTACCCAACCTGTTGCCCAGCCGACAGTTGATTGAAGGTCTCAAAAATAAAATAATAAAATTCCCAAAGGAATAAAAATTAAAAGTAAAATCTTCCAGGAGACTGGCTCCTGAGAGAGCCACGTCTTCTCCTTCTGCTAGGCAGAAAAAAACTGAGGCCTGCTAGCTGCAGGTGGGAGGGTAATGTCCGGAGGGACCGCCCCCCTGGGCGGGGCTGTTCAGCTCTGGTTTGTTCTGGAATGTTTTAACATTTAACATTCTGCCTAGATCTTCTCCTGCGAGCAGGGACATATACCCACGTGTAAAGTGTAAGACATGCCGTGTCGGTCCATGGATGATAAGAGAAATATGATTTTTATTATATTACTCAGACATAGGATACATGGGACAATTTTACAATAGTGAGTTAGTTGGTTACTGTCAGTCTTTTGGTTTGAGTAGATTTCTCAAACAAATGCTGTTTTCATACAATGGGGTTAGATACCATTGTTGTATTCATGTCTATAGCTACAGTAAACAAGTAAAGCCCCGTACACACGATCGGTTTGACTGATGAAAACCATCCGATGGATGGTTTTCATCCAACCGATCGTGTATGGTACCTATCGGTCTTTTTTCCATCGGTTGTAAAAAATAGAACTTGTTTTAAAATTTTCCGATGGATAAAAAACCGATGGGAATTTCCGATCGTCTATGGGCAAGTCCATCGTTTAAAAAACCCACGCATGCTCAGAATCAAGTCGACGCATGCTCAGAAGCATTAAACTTCATTTTTCTCGGCTCATCAGAGTGTTTTACGTCACCACGTTTGGAACGGTCGGTTTTTTGACTGATGGTGTGTGGCCAAGACTGATGAAAAACAGTTTCATCGGATTTCCGATGGACAAATCCATCGGACGAAAATCCATAGGTTATCCGATCGTGTGTACGGGGCTTTTGACATTACTTGTTTGAGATTTCTTTTAGCTCTCAAACTGAAAGAATGACTGTTAGATTACTGACAGATTTGGTTCAAGTAGACAATAGGTAGATAGCATTGTTGTGTTCAATGGTCCATTGTTGAATACAGCTACAGTAAACAGGTATGCTTTCTGTTGTTTGGTAACTCAGCCTGACACATAAAAGCAGGCATAAGCTAGGACACACACATCATGTTGCTGTAAGATCAGGAGAAGCCACTCATCATAAGAAGAAGATGCCTGGTCACCAGGAATGGAGATCATGAACATAGAGTAATCGAAGTTAAGTAACCTTTAAATGTATTTGTACTGTTATAGACCATAGGCTGTTCATTTGCTAGGCATTTTGCTTGTTATAGAGATCTGTCAGTCTTGTATTGTAGTCCTAATATTGTAATAGTTTTGTATGTACAGCATCTTGTATAGTAAAAGCACATTTACACACTGCAGAAGTCTCAGATTCCTTGTTATACCGCAGAGTAACCTTGCTAGATAGACGCAAGCAAAACAAATACCCAATCATGTGCAAGGCAAACAAAAGAATATTTGCTCAGATGTACATAATTGGATGATTAAAGTGAACATTCACTTTGGAAAGTTAGCAACCTGTACTCATTACAACTTAAGGAAAACTTTATTTATTTTAGTTTGGAAAGAGTAAAGTAGGGTTAAAAGGTTCAAATCCTTGATTTTTTTTTGCCATTTGTGTCCCACTGGGGGGATGTTTCCTAATTTCCTCTCCTATAGCCACAACAGAAAGTGAGTGGAAATCCCTCCAAAGTGAGGGAATTCCTGGTTGTCACCAGAACTTAGTGTCCACATTGGAATATTTCCCCTTCATTCCTGCTCTGGCGACAACCTAAAATTTGGGATTTTTCTTACTTTCACTCTCTGTGATAACAGTCAACAGGACAAATAGAGAGGGCGAGTCTTACTAATGGGGAGCACAGACAGTAATAAAAACCTCACAGGTGTTCTAAGCCCTCTCTGCTTTATCCAAAACGCAGGGCCGGCCCTACCATGGGACCCGATGGGACCATTGTCCCAGGCGGCAGGTTCTGAGGGGCGGCACATTGACGCCCATAAATACAGTAATCCCGCCCAATCGGGCTCCGCTACGCCCACCCGCTCCGCTCTTCATCCCACTATGTGGATGGCCCAGCGCCGCTGCTATTAGAAGTATTGGCAGACCATTCGCTGCCATAACCGCACAGCTGGCAGCCCGCCCATCCTCTCCACGGCTCCCCCCCCATGCTGCTGACGAGAAAGTCAGCTGACGAACAACAGCGTAAAGGGGGAGGAGCTTTCGGCTGAGCAGAGACCCCATGATGGAAGAGGGATCGCTATAGGCGCGGCTGACACTGAGAGAAAGTAAGTGTCACTAATCCCATCTCCACCACCTCTGCCTGTTTCTAACCTCCCCTACCACCCCTGCCTGTGTCTAACCCCCCTGCCTGTGTCTAACCCCCCTACCACCCCTACCTGTGTCTAATCCCCCCTACCACCCCTGCCTGTGTCTAACCCCCCTACCACCCCTGCCTGTGTCTAATCCCCCTACCACCCCTGCCTGTGTCTAACCTCCCTACCACCCCTGCCTGTGTCTAATCCCCCTACCACCCCTGCCTGTGTCTAACCCCCCTACCACCCCTGCCTGTGTCTAATCCCCCTACCACCCCTGCCTGTGTCTAACCCCCCTACCACCCCTGCCTGTGTCTAATCCCCCTACCACCCCTGCCTGTCTAATCCCCCCTACCACCCCTGCCTGTGTCTAATCCCCCCCTACCACCCCTGCCTGTGTCTAATCCCCCTACCACCCCTGCCTGTGTCTAACCCCCCTGCCTGTGTCTAACCCCCTACCACCCCTGCCTGTGTCTAATCCCCCTACCACCCCTGCCTGTGTCTAATCCCCCTACCACCCCTGCCTGTGTCTAACCCCCCTACCACCCCTGCCTGTGTCTAATCCCCCCTACCACCCCTGCCTGTGTCTAATCCCCCCCTACCAGTGTCTAATCCCCCTACCCCCCCTGCCTGTGTCTAACCCCCCTACCACCCCTGCCTGTGTCTAATCCCCCCTACCACCCCTGCCTGTGTCTAATCCCCCTACCACCCCTGCCTGTGTCTAATCCCCCCTACCACCCCTGCCTGTGTCTAATCCCCCTCTACCACCCCTGCCTGTGTCTAATCCCCCTACCACCCCTGCCTGTGTCTAACCCCCCTGCCTGTGTCTAACCCCCCTACCACCCCTGCCTGTGTCTAATCCCCCCTACCACCCCTGCCTGTGTCTAACCCCCCTACCACCCCTGCCTGTGTCTTATCCCCCTACCACCCCTGCCTGTGTCTAACCTCCCTACCACCCCTGCCTGTGTCTAACCCCCCTACCACCCCTGCCTGTGTCTTATCCCCCTACCACCCCTGCCTGTGTCTAACCTCCCTACCACCCCTGCCTGTGTCTAATCCCCCTACCACCCCTGCCTGTGTCTAACCCCCCTGCCTGTGTCTAACCCCCCTACCACCCCTGCCTGTGTCTAATCCCCCTACCACCCCTGCCTGTGTCTAATTCCCCTACCACCCCTGCCTGTGTCTAATCCCCCTACCACCCCTGCCTGTGTCTAATCCCCCTACCACCCCTGCCTGTGTCTAATCCCCCTACCACCCCTGCCTGTGTCTAACCTCCCCTCCCCCCTCACCACAACCGCCGCTGCCTCTGTCTGAACCCCACCACCACTATTACGTGGAAATCTGACTTCCTAATAAATGTAATTTTGTTTTTTATTGTCATAATATAAAATAATAAATGTGGGGGCCTTTTGGTGGGCGTGATTATTATTATTTTTTTTTGGGGGGGGGGGGCGGTAGGGAGGAGGGGGGCAGCATTTTGATCCTGGGCCCAGGCAGCACAATGTCTTGGGCTGGCCCTGCCAAAACTAAAATATTTTTTCCTTCAGTTATACTTGAGGCTTCACAGCCAGCTTCTCAACACACTGCCCAGAAGGATGCAGGCAGAGATGGGGAGAATTTCTGGTGGAATCGCCTAGGCGATCTGACAGAAAGTGGGAACGGGTAGCTGCCAAAACCAGGTACCCGCTCCCACCCTCCCAAAAAAAAGGTTCCAAAAGAAGAAAAGAGGGGGAGGAGGGCATAAAGTGGAATATCCCTTTAGGTAGCTCTCACCTGCAATATATATAACACAACCAGTTTAAACGTCTGGTATAGAACGGGTTCACATTAGGGATGAGCTGAACACCCCCGGGTTCGGTTCGCACCAGAACCTTCGAACGGACCGAAAGTTCGCGCAAATTTTCGAACCCTATTCGTTATAATGGACGCGAACGTTCGAAATCAAAATTGCTAATTACAACGGCCAATATGCATGTTAATGTCATAAAACAGGTTTGGGGACCCGGGTCCTGCCCCAGGGGACATATATCAATGCAAAAAGAAATTTTAAAAACTAAAGTTTTTTCGGGAGCAGTCATTTTAATGATGCATAAAGTGAAAAAAAAAAAAGTGAAATTTTCCTTTAAATATGGTACCTGGGGGGTGTCTAAAGTATGCCTGTGAAGTGGCATGTGTTTCCCGTGTTTAGAACTGTCCTTGCACAAAATGACATTTGTAAAGGAAAAAAAGAAGCCATTTAAAACCACTTGCGGCTTTAATGTCATGTCTTGTCCTGGCCGCCATATGGCTGAAAATCCTTGAGAAAAATGGCATGGCTACCCCATCACCCCCCCCCCCCCCACCCCCTTTGGGTCTTGTATGGATACTAAGGGGGACCCCGCACCCAAAATAAAACCCTATACCTACAACCCTATATACTCTGAACAGCAGTATATAGGTGGTGCAAACAAGACATGGACTGTAGGTTTGTTCTTAAGTAGAATCTGAACAGGTACATTATGAAGTGTAGCTACATCCCAAAAAAATCAATTTTTAAGCTTTTTGGAGAACATAGGGAGGGGTTATCACCCCTGTAACATTTGCTGTCTTTGCACATCTGTTCAGAACATGTCACCTCACTTTCCGTCCCAATGACAAATGTTTTTGGAAAAGTGGGGTTTTAATTGAAACAAGGATTGGTGATAAAGCATCAGTAGAGAGGAGATACCTTTTTCCCAAATTAAATCTAACAGGATAGAATTTTCCTTCCTAGGGGTAGATTTCCTCTCACTTCCTGTTTTCTCTTGCCGTTTGCAAGTAGGAGTCGTTTGTAAGTTGGATGTTTGAAAGTAGGGGCCTGCCGTATATACTCTGCAGAAATTTGCCCTATTAGATGTTGGTGTAGCCACAAGACTGGTGGGCACAGGAATGGGCCCTGCTGTGAGTTAATAGATCAAGATTTGTACTTGCATGCACCTGTTGAACCGGGCAGAAAAATTGGGCCTTTGGTGGTGGTGGTGGACGGTGTTGCCACAAGACTGTAAGCCCTCACAGTTACTCTTGGTGGGTGCAGGAATGGGCCCTGCTGTGAGTTATTAGATCAAGATTTGTAATTGCATGCACCTGTTGAACAGGGCAGAAAAATTGGGCCTTTGGTGGTGGTGGTGGTGGTGGACGGTGTTGCCACAAGACTGTAGGCCCTCATAGTTACTCTTGGTGGGCGCAGGAATGGGCCCTGCTGTGAACTATTAGATCAAGATTTGTAATTACACGCCCCTGTTAAACAGGGGCTGAAAAATTGTGCCTTAGGCATTGGTGCTGGTGCCACAACACTGCAACCCCTCACAGATACTGTACTTGGAGCACAGCAGTCACACCTGTTGCGAAGCATCTTTTTAAAAAATTGTAATTACACGCCCCTGTTATACAGGGGCTGAAAAATTGTGCCTTAGGCACTGGTGCTGGTGCCACAACACTGCAACCCCTCACAGATACTGTACTCTGAGCACAGCAATGAGACCTGTTGCAAAGCATTGCCTAAAAATTGTAATTACACGCCCCAACAGGGGCTGAAAAATTGTGCCTTAGGCACTGGTGCTGGTGCCACAACACTGCAACCCCTCACAGATACTGTACTCTGAGCACAGCAGTCACACCTGTTGCGAAGCATCTTTTTAAAAAATTGTAATTACACGCCCCTGTTATACAGGGGCTGAAAAATTGTGCCTTAGGCACTGGTGTGGTGGCATGGATCATTGAGGAGGAGGAAGAGGATAGTCAGTGAACATAACAGGACAGTCACTCAGCATCAGCATAGGCAGTCTTGAAGGGATGTGACATTATAAATTATTCCGTTATATCCGCTTCAGGTGTCTGGTAGCTGGTGGTGATCCAAGACTGATTCATTTTTATGAAGGTCAGTCGATCAACCGAGTCGGTGGACAGGCGCACCCTATGATCGGTGACAAATCCTCCAGCAGCACTGAATGTGCGTTCGGAAAGAACGCTGGATGCAGGACAGGCCAGTAGCTCAATTGCATACTGTGCAAGCTCTGGCCAGTGATCCATCCTCAGGACCCAGTAAGCCAGAGGATTTTCGGTGGGAAAGGTGTCCAAGTCTGACCTTGCCCCTAGGTATTCCTGCACCATGTATATCAGACGCTGGCGATGGTTGCTGGAACCGATCATACCTTGGGGCTGCGGACTAAAAAATTGTCTGAACGCATCGGTCAGACGTCCACCTTCCCCACCGCTCCTTCTGCTACTGACCGAAGCCTCAGCAACTCGTCGTCCAGGACCAGGAGTTTGTAACCTCCCAGTTTCTGGGAACGCGTTGCACAGACCTTTCTGCAAGGCCTCCCTGAGATGTCTCATCCTCTGCTCCCTCTGCGATGGCAAGATAAGGTCCGCAACCTTACCCTTGTACCGTGGATCAAGGAGAGTGGCCAGCCAGTAATGGTCACTCTCCTTGATCCGAAGAACACGAGGATCCTTCCGCAGGCTTTGCAGGATCAGGGAGGCCATGCAGCGTAGGTTAGCTGAGGCATTCGGTCCGGAGTCTTCTGGGTCACTGAGGATGACATGATCGCCAGCCACCTCCTCCCAGCCACGTACAAGTCCACTGGTTTGTTGGGACTGTACATCATCCCTAAAAGACTGCTGCTGCTGATGCTGAGTGCCAGGCTCCACCTCCATGCTCACACAATCCTCCTCCTCCTCTTCCTGTGTGATGGGTGGGACAGAAGGAACATTGTCTGGATAAAGGGGGCCTTGAGAGACAAGGAAGTCCTCCTCTTCCTGCCTCTGTTCTGCCTCAAGTGCCCTGTCCATTATCCCACGCAGCGTATGCTCCAACAGGTGGACAAGAGGTACAGTGTCACTGATGCATGCACTGTCACTGCTCACCATCCTCGTGGCCTCCTCAAATGGTGAGAGGACAGTGCATGCATCCCTGATCATGCTCCACTGGCGTGGGGAAAAAAAGCCAAGCTCCCCTGACCCTGTCCTGGTGCCGTAGTCGCAAAGGTACTCATTGATGGCCCTCTGCTGCGTGTGCAGTCGCTGCAGCATGGCCAACGTTGAGTTCCACCTGGTGGGCATGTCACATATTAGGCGGTTCTTGGGCAGGTTCAGCTCCTTTTGCAGCTCAGTCAGCCGAGCACTGGCATTATAAGATCGGCGGAAATGCACACAGACTTTCCTGGCCTGCCTCAGGACATCCTGTAAGCCTGGGAACCTGCCCAAGAACCGCTGCACCACCAGGTTGAGGACGTGAGCCATACAGGGCACATGGGTGAGCTGCCCCTGTCGCAGGGCGGAGAGGAGGTTGGTGCCATTATCAGAAACGACCATTCCTGGCTTAAGCTGGCGTGGCGTCAACCACCTCTCGGCCTGCCCCTGCAGAGCTGCCAGAACCTCTGGCCCAGTGTGGCTCCTGTCCCCCAAACACACCAGCGCAAGCACGGCATGGCATCTTTTTGCCTGCGTACTCGCGTAGCCCCTTGTACGCCTACGGAGCACCGCTGGTTCCGAGGACAGAGCACTCGAAGAGGACATGGAGGAAGAAGAAGAGGAGGGGGTGGAGGAGAGAGGTGTGTCACAACCAGTAGTAGCATTTTGGAGGCGTGGTGGCGGAACAACCTCCAACACTACTGCACCTTGTCCTGCATCCCTCCCAGCTGCCAATAGAGTGACCCAATGGGCCGTGAAAGAAAGATAACGTCCCTGTCCATGCCTGCTGGACCATGAGTCAGCGGTAATATGCACCTTACCGCTGACCGCCCTGTCCAGCGAGGCATGGACATTGCCTTCCACATGCCAGTAGAGAGACGGAATCGCCTTCCGTGAGAAAAAGTGGCGTTTGGGAACCTGCCACTGAGGAACCGCACATTGAACAAACTCACGGAAGGGGGCCGAGTCTATCAACTGAAAAGGCAGCAGTTGAAGTGCTAGCAATTTAGCCAAGCTAGCATTCAACCGCTGGGCATGTGGATGGCTGGGAGTATACTTCTTTCGACGGTCCAGCAGCTGGGGCAGGGAAATTTGCCTGCTACAATCGGACGTCGGTGTACTGCAAGTACTTGGTTGTGACACACCTAATTCTACACCTTCAGTCCTCTCAGAGCAGCTTTCAGAGAGGACTGAAGATATAGTGGGGATGGAGATCCCAGCTGATGAGGAGCAAGGAGAGGTCCGCTTTGTTCTTTGGTGTGGGTCTTTTATGTGTGCTTGCCAACGAGCTGCACGGCAGGTCGACATATGTCTGCTCATGCTTGTGGTGCCCAAGCGGCTGATGTTTTGGCCACGCGAGATACGCTTGAGACAAATATTGCAAATAGCAGTGGTGCGATCTGATGCACTCGTCTCAAAAAAGGCCCACACCAAAGAACTTTTGTGATAACGTGCAGAGGCAGCGCCCTGCACAGGCGGAGCTCTGCGGTGTGGTACAGTTGCTGTGCTGGCCTCTAGCTGGCCTCCAGGGGGCATCCTGCCTCGTTGGACATGTGACGCTGCATCCTCCTCCTCCTCCCTCCCTTCAGGCACCCACGTGGAGTCAGTGACCTCATCATCCCCTCCCTCTTCACCACTAGAGCAAACCTGGCAGTAAGCTGCAGCTGGTGGAACACTACTGCCAGATTGCTGTCCTTCAGCATCCCCTCTCTCTGCGCGCACACTACTGACTTCCTCAAGCTGGGTATCATCATCCGAGCCTTCGAATCGTTGGGCATCCTCCTGGAGCATGTACCCAACACTGTGCTCAAACAGTTCGGGGGACTCCTCAGGAGGACATGGTGGGTCTAGGGAAGGGGTGGCTGATGATGCCATTGAGTACGCGTTGGCAGCTGCTCTGCCAGTACCCTGAGCCTGGGTGAGAGAGGATGAGGAGGATGAGGAGGGCTTGGTCATCCATTCTACCAAGCCTTCGGCATGATGCGGCTCCACATGTCCAGCTGCCGAAAACAAAGACAAGCGTGTCCCATGGCCACGTGCTGATGACGATGCACGACCACGTCCACGGCCAGCACTGTTGTCTCTAGAAACAGAGCCTGCCTGCCCTGTGTTCTTGCCTCGGCACGCTCTGCCTCTCCTTGGCGGTCTTCCAGCCATTGTAGTCGGTAGTGTATATAGTATAAAAAATAGAACTCCTATGTGTGCTCACAACACACTGTAGGTCCTATGGGTGCTGACACTAACACACTATAGGTACTATGTGTGCTGCTGACAAGAAAATATAGGAGCTCTGTTTGCTGCCACTAACACACTAGAAGTCCTATTGGTGCTTCTGAGATGAAAATATAGGAGCTCTGTGTGATGCCACTAACACACTAGAAGTCCTATGGGTGCTGCTGAGAAGAAAATATAGGAGCTCTGTGTGATGCCACTAACACACTAGAAGTCCTATGGGTGCTTCTGAGATGAAAATATAGGAACTCTGTGTGATACCACTAACACACTAGAAGTCCTATGGGTGCTGCTGAGAAGAAAATATAGGAGCTCTGTGTGATGCCACTAACACACTAGAAGTCCTATGGGTGCTTCTGAGATGAAAATATAGGAGCTCTGTGTGATGCCACTAACACACTAGAAGTCCTATGGGTGCTGCTGAGAAGAAAATATAGGAGCTATGTGTGATGCCACTAACACACTAGAAGTCCTATGGGTGCTTCTGAGATGAAAATATAGGAGCTCTGTGTGATGCCACTAACACACTAGAAGTCCTATGGGTGCTTCTGAGATGAAAATATAGGAGCTCTGTTTGCTGCCACTAACACACTAGAAGTCCTATGGGTGCTTCTGAGAAGAAAATATAGGAGCTCTGTTTGCTGCCACTAACACACTAGAAGTCCTATGGGTGCTGCTGAGAAGAAAATATAGGAGCTCTGTGTGATGCCACTAACACACTAGAAGTCCTATGGGTGCTTCTGAGATGAAAATATAGGAGCTCTGTGTGATGCCACTAACACACTAGAAGTCCTATGGGTGCTGCTGAGAAGAAAATATAGGAGCTATGTGTGATGCCACTAACACACTAGAAGTCCTATGGGTGCTTCTGAGATGAAAATATAGGAGCTCTGTGTGATGCCACTAACACACTAGAAGTCCTATGGGTGCTTCTGAGATGAAAATATAGGAGCTCTGTTTGCTGCCACTAACACACTAGAAGTCCTATGGGTGCTGCTGAGAAGAAAATATAGGAGCTCTGTGTGATGCCACTAACACACTAGAAGTCCTATGGGTGCTTCTGAGATGAAAATATAGGAGCTCTGTGTGATGCCACTAACACACTAGAAGTCCTATGGGTGCTGCTGAGAAGAAAATATAGGAGCTCTGTTTGCTGCCACTAACACACTAGAAGTCCTATGGGTGCTGCTGAGAAGAAAATATAGGAGCTCTGTGTGATGCCACTAACACACTAGAAGTCCTATGGGTGCTGCTGAGAAGAAAATATAGGAGCTCTGTTTGCTGCCACTAACACACTAGAAGTCCTATGGGTGCTGCTGAGAAGAAAATATAGGAGCTCTGTGTGATGCCACTAACACACTAGAAGTCCTATGGGTGCTTCTGAGATGAAAATATAGGAGCTCTGTGTGATGCCACTAACACACTAGAAGTCCTATGGGTGCTTCTGAGATGAAAATATAGGAACTCTGTGTGATGCCACTAACACACTAGAAGTCCTATGGGTGCTGCTGAGAAGAAAATATAGGAGCTCTGTTTGCTGCCACTAACACACTAGAAGTCCTATGGGTGCTGCTGAGAAGAAAATATAGGAGCTCTGTGTGATGCAACTAACACACTAGAAGTCCTATGGGTGCTTCTGAGATGAAAATATAGGAGCTCTGTGTGATGCCACTAACACACTAGAAGTCCTATGGGTGCTGCTGAGAAGAAAATATAGGAGCTATGTGTGATGCCACTAACACACTAGAAGTCCTATGGGTGCTTCTGAGATGAAAATATAGGAACTCTGTGTGATGCCACTAACACACTAGAAGTCCTATGGGTGCTGCTGAGAAGAAAATATAGGAGCTCTGTGTGATGCCACTAACACACTAGAAGTCCTATGGGTGCTGCTGAGAAGAAAATATAGGAGCTCTGTTTGCTGCCACTAACACACTAGAAGTCCTATGGGTGCTGCTGAGAAGAAAATATAGGAGCTCTGTTTGCTGCCACTAACACACTAGAAGTCCTATGGGTGCTGCTGAGAAGAAAATATAGGAGCTCTGTTTGCTGCCACTAACACACTAGAAGTCCTATGGGTGCTGCTGAGAAGAAAATATAGGAGCTCTGTGTGATGCCACTAACACACTAGAAGTCCTATGGGTGCTGCTGAGATGAAAATATAGGAACTCTGTGTGATGCCACTAACACATTAGAAGTCCTATGGGTGCTGCTGAGAAGAAAATATAGGAGCTCTGTTTGCTGCCACTAACACACTAGAAGTCCTATGGGTGCTTCTGAGAAGAAAATATAGGAGCTCTGTGTGATGCCACTAACACACTAGAAGTCCTATGGGTGCTGCTGAGAAGAAAATATAGGAGCTCTGTTTGCTGCCACTAACACACTAGAAGTCCTATGGGTGCTGCTGAGAAGAAAATATAGGAGCTCTGTGTGATGCCACTAACACACTAGAAGTCCTATGGGTGCTTCTGAGATGAAAATATAGGAGCTCTGTGTGATGCCACTAACACACTAGAAGTCCTATGGGTGCTGCTGAGAAGAAAAAATAGGAGCTCTGTTTGCTGCCACTAACACACTAGAAGTCCTATGGGTGCTGCTGAGAAGAAAATATAGGAGCTCTGTGTGATGCCACTAACACACTAGAAGTCCTATGGGTGCTGCTGAGAAGAAAATATAGGAGCTCTGTTTGCTGCCACTAACACACTAGAAGTCCTATGGGTGCTGCTGAGAAGAAAATATAGGAGCTCTGTGTGATGCCACTAACACACTAGAAGTCCTATGGGTGCTGCTGAGAAGAAAATATAGGAGCTCTGTTTGCTGCCACTAACACACTAGAAGTCCTATGGGTGCTGCTGAGAAGAAAATATAGGAGCTATGTGTGATGCCACTAACACACTAGAAGTCCTATGGGTGCTTCTGAGATGAAAATATAGGAGCTCTGTGTGATGCCACTAACACACTAGAAGTCCTATGGGTGCTTCTGAGATGAAAATATAGGAGCTCTGTTTGCTGCCACTAACACACTAGAAGTCCTATGGGTGCTGCTGAGAAGAAAATATAGGAGCTCTGTGTGATGCCACTAACACACTAGAAGTCCTATGGGTGCTTCTGAGATGAAAATATAGGAGCTCTGTGTGATGCCACTAACACACTAGAAGTCCTATGGGTGCTGCTGAGAAGAAAATATAGGAGCTCTGTTTGCTGCCACTAACACACTAGAAGTCCTATGGGTGCTGCTGAGAAGAAAATATAGGAGCTCTGTGTGATGCCACTAACACACTAGAAGTCCTATGGGTGCTGCTGAGAAGAAAATATAGGAGCTCTGTTTGCTGCCACTAACACACTAGAAGTCCTATGGGTGCTGCTGAGAAGAAAATATAGGAGCTCTGTGTGATGCCACTAACACACTAGAAGTCCTATGGGTGCTGCTGAGAAGAAAATATAGGAGCTCTGTTTGCTGCCACTAACACACTAGAAGTCCTATGGGTGCTGCTGAGAAGAAAATATAGGAGCTCTGTTTGCTGCCACTAACACACTAGAAGTCCTATGGGTGCTGCTGAGAAGAAAATATAGGAGCTCTGTTTGCTGCCACTAACACACTAGAAGTCCTATGGGTGCTGCTGAGAAGAAAATATAGGAGCTCTGTGTGATGCCACTAACACACTAGAAGTCCTATGGGTGCTGCTGAGATGAAAATATAGGAACTCTGTGTGATGCCACTAACACATTAGAAGTCCTATGGGTGCTGCTGAGAAGAAAATATAGGAGCTCTGTTTGCTGCCACTAACACACTAGAAGTCCTATGGGTGCTTCTGAGAAGAAAATATAGGAGCTCTGTGTGATGCCACTAACACACTAGAAGTCCTATGGGTGCTGCTGAGAAGAAAATATAGGAGCTCTGTTTGCTGCCACTAACACACTAGAAGTCCTATGGGTGCTGCTGAGAAGAAAATATAGGAGCTCTGTGTGATGCCACTAACACACTAGAAGTCCTATGGGTGCTTCTGAGATGAAAATATAGGAGCTCTGTGTGATGCCACTAACACACTAGAAGTCCTATGGGTGCTGCTGAGAAGAAAATATAGGAGCTCTGTTTGCTGCCACTAACACACTAGAAGTCCTATGGGTGCTGCTGAGAAGAAAATATAGGAGCTCTGTGTGATGCCACTAACACACTAGAAGTCCTATGGGTGCTGCTGAGAAGAAAATATAGGAGCTCTGTTTGCTGCCACTAACACACTAGAAGTCCTATGGGTGCTGCTGAGAAGAAAATATAGGAGCTCTGTGTGATGCCACTAACACACTAGAAGTCCTATGGGTGCTGCTGAGAAGAAAATATAGGAGCTCTGTTTGCTGCCACTAACACACTAGAAGTCCTATGGGTGCTTCTGAGATGAAAATATAGGAGCTCTGTGTGATGCCACTAACACACTAGAAGTCCTATGGGTGCTGCTGAGAAGAAAATATAGGAGCTCTGTTTGCTGCCACTAACACACTAGAAGTCCTATGGGTGCTGCTGAGAAGAAAATATAGGAGCTCTGTGTGATGCCACTAACACACTAGAAGTCCTATGGGTGCTGCTGAGAAGAAAATATAGGAGCTCTGTTTGCTGCCACTAACACACTAGAAGTCCTATGGGTGCTTCTGAGATGAAAATATAGGAGCTCTGTGTGATGCCACTAACACACTAGAAGTCCTATGGGTGCTGCTGAGAAGAAAATATAGGAGCTCTGTTTGCTGCCACGAACACACTAGAAGTCCTATGGGTGCTGCTGAGAAGAAAATATAGGAGCTCTGTGTGATGCCACTAACACACTAGAAGTCCTATGGGTGCTGCTGAGAAGAAAATATAGGAGCTCTGTTTGCTGCCACTAACACACTAGAAGTCCTATGGGTGCTGCTGAGAAGAAAATATAGGAGCTCTGTGTGATGCCACTAACACACTAGAAGTCCTATGGGTGCTTCTGAGATGAAAATATAGGAGCTCTGTGTGATGCCACTAACACACTAGAAGTCCTATGGGTGCTTCTGAGATGAAAATATAGGAGCTCTGTGTGATGCCACTAACACACTAGAAGTCCTATGGGTGCTGCTGAGAAGAAAATATAGGAGCTCTGTTTGCTGCCACTAACACACTAGAAGTCCTATGGGTGCTGCTGAGAAGAAAATATAGGAGCTCTGTGTGATGCCACTAACACACTAGAAGTCCTATGGGTGCTTCTGAGATGAAAATATAGGAGCTCTGTGTGATGCCACTAACACACTAGAAGTCCTATGGGTGCTGCTGAGAAGAAAAAATAGGAGCTCTGTTTGCTGCCACTAACACACTAGAAGTCCTATGGGTGCTGCTGAGAAGAAAATATAGGAGCTCTGTGTGATGCCACTAACACACTAGAAGTCCTATGGGTGCTGCTGAGAAGAAAATATAGGAGCTCTGTTTGCTGCCACTAACACACTAGAAGTCCTATGGGTGCTGCTGAGAAGAAAATATAGGAGCTATGTGTGATGTGTGATGCCACTAACACACTAGAAGTCCTATGGGTGCTTCTGAGATGAAAATATAGGAGCTCTGTGTGATGCCACTAACACACTAGAAGTCCTATGGGTGCTTCTGAGATGAAAATATAGGAGCTCTGTTTGCTGCCACTAACACACTAGAAGTCCTATGGGTGCTGCTGAGAAGAAAATATAGGAGCTCTGTGTGATGCCACTAACACACTAGAAGTCCTATGGGTGCTTCTGAGATGAAAATATAGGAGCTCTGTGTGATGCCACTAACACACTAGAAGTCCTATGGGTGCTGCTGAGAAGAAAATATAGGAGCTCTGTGTGATGCCACTAACACACTAGAAGTCCTATGGGTGCTGCTGAGAAGAAAATATAGGAGCTCTGTTTGCTGCCACTAACACACTAGAAGTCCTATGGGTGCTGCTGAGAAGAAAATATAGGAGCTCTGTTTGCTGCCACTAACACACTAGAAGTCCTATGGGTGCTGCTGAGAAGAAAATATAGGAGCTCTGTTTGCTGCCACTAACACACTAGAAGTCCTATGGGTGCTGCTGAGAAGAAAATATAGGAGCTCTGTGTGATGCCACTAACACACTAGAAGTCCTATGGGTGCTGCTGAGATGAAAATATAGGAACTCTGTGTGATGCCACTAACACATTAGAAGTCCTATGGGTGCTGCTGAGAAGAAAATATAGGAGCTCTGTTTGCTGCCACTAACACACTAGAAGTCCTATGGGTGCTTCTGAGAAGAAAATATAGGAGCTCTGTGTGATGCCACTAACACACTAGAAGTCCTATGGGTGCTGCTGAGAAGAAAATATAGGAGCTCTGTTTGCTGCCACTAACACACTAGAAGTCCTATGGGTGCTGCTGAGAAGAAAATATAGGAGCTCTGTGTGATGCCACTAACACACTAGAAGTCCTATGGGTGCTTCTGAGATGAAAATATAGGAGCTCTGTGTGATGCCACTAACACACTAGAAGTCCTATGGGTGCTGCTGAGAAGAAAATATAGGAGCTCTGTTTGCTGCCACTAACACACTAGAAGTCCTATGGGTGCTGCTGAGAAGAAAATATAGGAGCTCTGTGTGATGCCACTAACACACTAGAAGTCCTATGGGTGCTGCTGAGAAGAAAATATAGGAGCTCTGTTTGCTGCCACTAACACACTAGAAGTCCTATGGGTGCTGCTGAGAAGAAAATATAGGAGCTCTGTGTGATGCCACTAACACACTAGAAGTCCTATGGGTGCTGCTGAGAAGAAAATATAGGAGCTCTGTTTGCTGCCACTAACACACTAGAAGTCCTATGGGTGCTTCTGAGATGAAAATATAGGAGCTCTGTGTGATGCCACTAACACACTAGAAGTCCTATGGGTGCTGCTGAGAAGAAAATATAGGAGCTCTGTTTGCTGCCACTAACACACTAGAAGTCCTATGGGTGCTGCTGAGAAGAAAATATAGGAGCTCTGTGTGATGCCACTAACACACTAGAAGTCCTATGGGTGCTGCTGAGAAGAAAATATAGGAGCTCTGTTTGCTGCCACTAACACACTAGAAGTCCTATGGGTGCTTCTGAGATGAAAATATAGGAGCTCTGTGTGATGCCACTAACACACTAGAAGTCCTATGGGTGCTGCTGAGAAGAAAATATAGGAGCTCTGTTTGCTGCCACGAACACACTAGAAGTCCTATGGGTGCTGCTGAGAAGAAAATATAGGAGCTCTGTGTGATGCCACTAACACACTAGAAGTCCTATGGGTGCTGCTGAGAAGAAAATATAGGAGCTCTGTTTGCTGCCACTAACACACTAGAAGTCCTATGGGTGCTGCTGAGAAGAAAATATAGGAGCTCTGTGTGATGCCACTAACACACTAGAAGTCCTATGGGTGCTTCTGAGATGAAAATATAGGAGCTCTGTGTGATGCCACTAACACACTAGAAGTCCTATGGGTGCTTCTGAGATGAAAATATAGGAGCTCTGTGTGATGCCACTAACACACTAGAAGTCCTATGGGTGCTGCTGAGAAGAAAATATAGGAGCTCTGTTTGCTGCCACTAACACACTAGAAGTCCTATGGGTGCTGCTGAGAAGAAAATATAGGAGCTCTGTGTGATGCCACTAACACACTAGAAGTCCTATGGGTGCTTCTGAGATGAAAATATAGGAGCTCTGTGTGATGCCACTAACACACTAGAAGTCCTATGGGTGCTGCTGAGAAGAAAAAATAGGAGCTCTGTTTGCTGCCACTAACACACTAGAAGTCCTATGGGTGCTGCTGAGAAGAAAATATAGGAGCTCTGTGTGATGCCACTAACACACTAGAAGTCCTATGGGTGCTGCTGAGAAGAAAATATAGGAGCTCTGTTTGCTGCCACTAACACACTAGAAGTCCTATGGGTGCTGCTGAGAAGAAAATATAGGAGCTATGTGTGATGTGTGATGCCACTAACACACTAGAAGTCCTATGGGTGCTTCTGAGATGAAAATATAGGAGCTCTGTGTGATGCCACTAACACACTAGAAGTCCTATGGGTGCTTCTGAGATGAAAATATAGGAGCTCTGTTTGCTGCCACTAACACACTAGAAGTCCTATGGGTGCTGCTGAGAAGAAAATATAGGAGCTCTGTGTGATGCCACTAACACACTAGAAGTCCTATGGGTGCTTCTGAGATGAAAATATAGGAGCTCTGTGTGATGCCACTAACACACTAGAAGTCCTATGGGTGCTGCTGAGAAGAAAATATAGGAGCTCTGTTTGCTGCCACTAACACACTAGAAGTCCTATGGGTGCTGCTGAGAAGAAAATATAGGAGCTCTGTGTGATGCCACTAACACACTAGAAGTCCTATGGGTGCTGCTGAGAAGAAAATATAGGAGCTCTGTTTGCTGCCACTAACACACTAGAAGTCCTATGGGTGCTGCTGAGAAGAAAATATAGGAGCTCTGTGTGATGCCACTAACACACTAGAAGTCCTATGGGTGCTGCTGAGAAGAAAATATAGGAGCTCTGTTTGCTGCCACTAACACACTAGAAGTCCTATGGGTGCTGCTGAGAAGAAAATATAGGAGCTCTGTTTGCTGCCACTAACACACTAGAAGTCCTATGGGTGCTGCTGAGAAGAAAATATAGGAGCTCTGTTTGCTGCCACTAACACACTAGAAGTCCTATGGGTGCTGCTGAGAAGAAAATATAGGAGCTCTGTGTGATGCCACTAACACACTAGAAGTCCTATGGGTGCTGCTGAGATGAAAATATAGGAACTCTGTGTGATGCCACTAACACATTAGAAGTCCTATGGGTGCTGCTGAGAAGAAAATATAGGAGCTCTGTTTGCTGCCACTAACACACTAGAAGTCCTATGGGTGCTGCTGAGAAGAAAATATAGGAGCTCTGTGTGATGCCACTAACACACTAGAAGTCCTATGGGTGCTGCTGAGAAGAAAATATAGGAGCTCTGTTTGCTGCCACTAACACACTAGAAGTCCTATGGGTGCTGCTGAGAAGAAAATATAGGAGCTCTGTGTGATGCCACTAACACACTAGAAGTCCTATGGGTGCTTCTGAGATGAAAATATAGGAGCTCTGTGTGATGCCACTAACACACTAGAAGTCCTATGGGTGCTGCTGAGAAGAAAATATAGGAGCTCTGTTTGCTGCCACTAACACACTAGAAGTCCTATGGGTGCTGCTGAGAAGAAAATATAGGAGCTCTGTGTGATGCCACTAACACACTAGAAGTCCTATGGGTGCTGCTGAGAAGAAAATATAGGAGCTCTGTTTGCTGCCACTAACACACTAGAAGTCCTATGGGTGCTTCTGAGATGAAAATATAGGAGCTCTGTGTGATGCCACTAACACACTAGAAGTCCTATGGGTGCTGCTGAGAAGAAAATATAGGAGCTCTGTTTGCTGCCACGAACACACTAGAAGTCCTATGGGTGCTGCTGAGAAGAAAATATAGGAGCTCTGTGTGATGCCACTAACACACTAGAAGTCCTATGGGTGCTGCTGAGAAGAAAATATAGGAGCTCTGTTTGCTGCCACTAACACACTAGAAGTCCTATGGGTGCTGCTGAGAAGAAAATATAGGAGCTCTGTGTGATGCCACTAACACACTAGAAGTCCTATGGGTGCTTCTGAGATGAAAATATAGGAGCTCTGTGTGATGCCACTAACACACTAGAAGTCCTATGGGTGCTTCTGAGATGAAAATATAGGAGCTCTGTGTGATGCCACTAACACACTAGAAGTCCTATGGGTGCTTCTGAGATGAAAATATAGGAACTCTGTGTGATGCCACTAACACACTAGGAGTCCTATGGGTGCTGCTGAGAAGAAAATATAGGAGCTCTGTGTGATGCCACTAACACACTAGAAGTCCTATGGGTGCTTCTGAGATGAAAATATAGGAACTCTGTGTGATGCCACTAACACATTAGAAGTCCTATGGGTGCTGCTGAGAAGAAAATATAGGAGCTCTGTTTGCTGCCACTAACACACTAGAAGTCCTATGGGTGCTTCTGAGATGAAAATATAGGAACTCTGTGTGATGCCACTAACACATTAGAAGTCCTATGGGTGCTGCTAAGAAGAAAATATAGGAGCTCTGTTTGCTGCCACTAACACACTAGAAGTCCTATGGGTGCTTCTGAGAAGAAAATATAGGAGCTCTGTGTGATGCCACTAACACACTAGAAGTCCTATGGGTGCTTCTGAGATGAAAATATAGGAACTCTGTGTGATGCCACTAACACATTAGAAGTCCTATGGGTGCTGCTAAGAAGAAAATATAGGAGCTCTGTTTGCTGCCACTAACACACTAGAAGTCCTATGGGTGCTTCTGAGAAGAAAATATAGGAGCTCTGTGTGATGCCACTAACACACTAGAAGTCCTATGGGTGCTTCTGAGATGAAAATATAGGAACTCTGTGTGATGCCACTAACACATTAGAAGTCCTATGGGTGCTGCTGAGAAGAAAATATAGGAGCTCTGTTTGCTGCCACTAACACACTAGAAGTCCTATGGGTGCTGCTGAGAAGAAAATATAGGAGCTCTGTGTGATGCCACTAACACACTAGAAGTCCTATGGGTGCTGCTGAGAAGAAAATATAGGAGCTCTGTTTGCTGCCACTAACACACTAGAAGTCCTATGGGTGCTGCTGAGAAGAAAATATAGGAGCTCTGTTTGCTGCCACTAACACACTAGAAGTCCTATGGGTGCTGTTGGGGTGCAATGCTGTGCTAACAGCACTGCGGTTGGTACTACTGCAATACTGTACTAACAGTAAGCACGCACCAGACTAATCCCCAGCAGCAGCTAATAACACGCTATCTGTGCAATCAGCAGCAATGAACGATCAATGACTTAGGTAGCAATGGTTTAGCAAAGAAATAGCCAATGGTTTAGCAAAGAAGAGCAAATCTTTCAGTATCAAGCAAAGACAGAATCAGCAGACTGATCTCTCCTAAAGCCGGAACTCATGTGACCGGGGCCGATGGCGTGGCGGCCTTTTAAATGGTGGGGCATGTACTAAAGCCCCTGAGCTGTAATTGGCTACAGGCGTCCTGCCTGTAGCCAATTATTGCTCTCCGAGTTTCGGGCGCTGTGATTGGCCAAGCATGCGGGGTCACAGTGCATGCTTGGCCAATCATCAGCCAGCAATGCACTGCGCCGGCCGCGCCGGCCGCAATGCATTGCGGGGCCGCTCGCATCACACGAATGTGATGCGAACGGCCCAAATAGTTCTGGGCTCGACGAGCGAGCGAACGCCCGGTGCTCGATTCGAACATGGGTTTGAATCGAGCACCGGGCCCATCCCTAGTTCACATCATCATATCTTATCTCTTCATTACAGTGAGGTCTTTGGGGGCTATTTACGAAAGGCAAATCCACGTTGCACTACTAGTGCAAACTACAAGTGCAAAATGCATTTGAAATTGCACTTGGAAGTGCAGACGCTGTAAATCTGAGGGGGAAGCTCTTCTGATTTTATCATCCAATCATGTGCAAGCTAAAATGCTGTTTTTTATTTTCCTTGCATGTCCCCCTCTGATCTACAGCGACTGCACTTCCAAGTGCACTTTCAGTGCAATTTTAAGTGCACTTTGTACTTGTAGTTTGCACTTGTAGTGCAAAGTGGATTTGCCTTTAGTAAATATCCCCCTTTGTGTCTAATTTCCCTAAAGCAAATGTTCTATCAGTACATCTCAGACTACTTCCTTCTTGGTTTCCCCTCACTACAAAAGTCCAGAATTTCACCATTGTCCCGAAGTCGTAAAATACAAAACACATGGTGAATTGAACTCTTTGTTTCATATAGACAAAGTTATCTCACTCAGAGGGCACTATTGGCTCCTGACAATGGCTGTCAATGTTTTTGGCAGACCACACAGCTATTCACACCCCATACTGGAATCCAGCATACAACACACACACACACACACACTACTTGTTGAGATTGTTTTGCTAAAGAAGTACAGATTGTTCACTTCGTTTGGTACATATGTTGAAGCTAAGATCACTCAGAATACCCAATCATGTTCGAAGGAGACAGAAAAAAAAAAAAAAACCGCAGGATTTGATTTTACATGATTTGATGGGTGAAGTCAACACAGCTTCCCCTTATTCACTAAGCTCAGTGAACATTCATTTTGCAAAGGGAACAACCTCTACTCCCGAAAACAGGTTTCCTGTCACTTTAAACAATTTGTTTGGTCCAGCTTGGGCCAAATATATCATTTGCATGCTAGAACAGCAGCAGTATGACACGTATCCATTGCTGTAGGACATAGAGTTCACCTTAGTGCATCTCTACCTAGAGAAGTATAGAGAAGTTGTCTTCTTATTGGCTGAGGAGATCGTAACTTCATCCGTCCACTTCTCTACCTTGGCCAATCAGAGGAAGACTCATATATTCATTGAGAAATTAGAGGGGAAGTGTCTAATACTGTTGCCAGGACACAGTGACACTTACTGTACATACTGTAGCAGAAACTATTACAGTATATTACCAACCAAACAGCAGCTAGACTGTCCTGGTATGCAATTAGGCCCCTTTCACACTGGGGAGGAGCGCTGGCGGTATAGCGGCGCTATTTTTAGCGCCGCTATACCGTCGTTTTTACCGCGATATTCGGCCGCTAGCGGGGTGATCTTAACCCCCGCTAGCGGCTGGAAAAGGGTTAATATCGCCCGCAATGCGCTTCTGCAGAGGTGCATTGCCGGCGGTATTACCGCGGTTTCCCATTGCTTTCTATGGGCAGCAGCGGTAAAAGAGCGGTAAACACACTGCTCCTTCACCGCTGCAAAGATGCGGCTAGCAGGACTTTTGGAGCGGTCATGCTAGCGCGCCTTCGGGCTGTTACACTGATGACTGCACGGCACGATTTTTTCAGGCGGTATAGCAGCGCCTGAAAAACGTGTCAGTGTGAAGGGCCTTAGTTTGAGCCAAGCTAACCAAACTATTTATTCAAAGTACCAGAAAACCGGCATTTCTGGTTTAAAGCTGTATTAAACCCAAAAGCAAACATTTACTATATTGCAGCTTACCAATTCCTAGATGTAACAGCAGGTTTTCTTTTTTAGGCTCTTTTAATTTTTTACCTGCTGATCTGGCCAATAAGTCTGTTGTTTTCCAGCAGAAATGCTTTCCTACAGATGTAGCAGTTAGAGGGTTGAGACAAACCATTTACCACTGACAGGGGGACAATGATCAGCTTTTATTTATTTATGTAAAACCTTTATCCCCAAATGAAAATAAAACTGTTGCTGTAACTGCTTAAAGTGGAACTTCACTCTCTCAATCAACATTGACAATTTTTTTGTTTAAGATATTTTTTATTTGAATAAAAAAAAAGTTATTTTTTTTTTCACTTTTTTGTACAAAGGTAGAAAAAGTAAGAGACATACAGTCACCGGAAACTTTATTAGGCACACCTGTTCAATTGCTTGGTAACACAAATTGCTAATCAGCCAATCATTTAGGCATCTAGACGTGGTGAAGACGACTTGCTGAAGTTCAAACCGAGCATCAGAATGGGGAAGAAAAGGGATTTAGTAGGTTTACACTGACAGCGGGAATGAAATTGTGCGAATTCAGCTGAACTCGCATGATTTCATTCCCGCATGTCAGTCCCGACTTCGGGGCGATTTCAGAGACATCTGTACGAGTTCCTGCACAGATGTCTATGAAAATAGCACCCCGAAGTCGCCAAAAGTAGTACAGAAACTACTTTTGGGAATCATGGCGGTGTGGCAAATGCGGCGTCGCACCGATTCGGATGGTGCAATTGCCGATGATTAGGCATGCGATTTGACATGCCAAATCACTCCAATGAGAAGCAGGGCTAAAGTGACTTTGAACTTGGCATGGTTGTTGGTGCCAGACTAGCTGGTCTGAGAATTTCAAAAACTGCTGATCTGCTGGGATTTTCATGCACAATCATATCTAGTGTTTACAGAGAATGGTGGGAAAAAGAGAAAATATCCAGTGAGCGAAAGTTGTGTGGAGGAAAATACCTTGTTGATGTCAGAGGTCAGAGGAGAATGGGCAGACTGGTTTGAGATGATAGAAAGGCAACAGTAACTCAAAACACCCCTCGTTACAACCAAGGTATGCAGAATACCATCTCTGAATGCATATCGAACATATCGAACCTTGAAGCAGATGGGCTACAGCAGCAGAAGATCACACTGGGTACCACTCCTGTCAGCTAAGAACCGGAAACTGAGGCTACAATTCACACAGACTCACCAAAATTGGACAATAGAAGATGGTCTGGTCTGATGAGTCTCGATTTCAGCTGTGACATTTAGATGGTGGGGTCAGAATTCGGCATAAACAACATGAAAGCATGGATCTATCCTGTCTTGTATCAATGGTTCAGGTGGTGGTGTAATGGTGTGGGGGATATTTTCTTGGCACACTTTGGGCCCCTTAGTACCAATTGAGCATCATTTAAATGCCACGGCCTACCTGAGTATTGTTGCTGACCATGTCCATCCCTTTATGACTACAGTGTCCCCATCTTCTGATGGCTCCTTCCAGCAGGATAATGCACCATGTCACAAATCTCCAATCATCTCATCACTGGTTTCTTGAACATGATAATGAGGTCACTGTACTCCAATGGCCTCCATAGTCACCAGATCTCATCCAATAGAGCACCTTTGGCATGTGGTGGAATGACAGATTTGCATCATGGATGTGCAGCCAATAGATCTGCAGGAACTGCGTGGTGCTATCATGTCAGTATGGACCAAAATCTCTGAGGAATGTTTCCAACACCTTGTTGTATCTATGCCACGAAGACTGAAGGCAGTTCTGAAGGCAAAAGGGGGTCCAACCCGGTACTAGCAAGGTGTACCTAATAAAGTGGCCGATGAGTGTACATACAATTGTTTAGCAAAGAGCTGTGCAATTTAATACATTGAATAGCTGACTAGCTGGCATACTATGCATTTTGGGTATGACCCGTACACTGGAAAAGTGCATACGAAGTATTCTGAAAAAATTATATTATATTTACCTTTAAAGATTGGCAAGCTGCAATATATAAGATTTTTGGTTTTGGATTTAAAATCGCTTTAAAGCAAATAATAATAATAATAATAATAATAATTAAATAAATATATATATATATATATATATATATATATATCTTATACAGTCATATTGGAATTTATGGTTATTAAAAAAGGTGGTCCCTCTTGCTATAACCCCTCACCCTGCATCCAGCAGCTCGGTTCGTCAAAAAGCAGTACAAACATAAAAAGGAGGAGTGGGTGCTGTGTCCGTCCATGAACTTCAGAGAAAAGGATTTTACGGTGAGTACAAAAATCCTATTTTCTTCCGTTCATGGACGGACAAAGCTCCTTTATTCTTGACCTTAGGGACGTCCTCAAGCAGTGTCAAAAAAACGAGGGGTGGGAACAACAAGCAACAAACTTCTACCCAAAACAACCAGAGCTCCTCAACGGAGGAGTTGCAACCTTAAACAGCCGCCTGCAAAACTTTGCGGCCGAAGCAAGCATCCTCAGATGCATGCACATCAACCTTGTAAAACTTAGTGAAAGTGTGAATGGACGACCAGGTCGCCACCTTACACACCTGTGAGACAGACGCTTGATGTCGGAAAGCCCAGGAGGCACCTGTTGCCCTGGTTGAATGCGCCGTGAAAGGAAAGGGAGGCGCCCGCCCTTTTAGGGCATAAGCCTGAATCACGGCCTGTCTGATCCACGAGAAATGGTGGCCGACGAGACCGCCAGGCCTTTCTTCTGACCAGTCACCAACACAAACAGTGAGTCTGACCTCCGAAACGGAGCCGTAGCAGACAGATACACCCGCAGAGCTCGGACCACGTCCAAGGAATGTAAAGCAACCTCTTTGGGATGCGATGGCGAGGACACAAGGATGGGCGAGGACACAAGGATGGAAGTACAATGTCCTCATTTAGATGAAAAGCCAAAACAACCTTCGGAAGAAAAGAAGGCTGCGGGCGTAGCACCGCTTTATCCTTATGGAGGATCAAGTAGGGAGACTTGCAAGACAAGGCCGCCAACTCATAAACCCTCCTGACTGATGTAATAGCCACCAAAAAGGCAACTTTCTGAGAGAGTGTCAAAAGGGGAATCTCTCTGATGTTCTCAAACTGAGGTTTCTGAAGTACCGAGAGCACCAGATTTAAATCCCACGGAGGCATTGGTGGTCGAACCGGAGGGGCCACATGTCGAACCCCTTGCACAAACGTACTCACCAGTGAATGAGTCGCCAAGGGTCATTGCAAGAAGACAGCCAAGGCTGATATCTGCCCCTTAATGGTGCTTAAGGCAAGTTTTTGATTCACTCCACGCTGTAAAAGCAGCTGAAACCTGGAAACCGAATATGTCCGTGGACGCCACTCCATCTCCTCACACATAGAGATGTAGGCCTTCCACGTGCGATGATAGATCTTCAGAGAAGATGACTTCCGTGCCCTCAGCATGGTGGAAATTACTGAATCCGCCAGGCCTCGGTCCCTTAGCACCTGACTTTCAACAGCCATGCCGTTAAAGCCAGCGACTGTAAAGCAGGATGAAGTATAGGACCTTGCGACAGAAGGTGTTCTCGCATCGGCAGTCGCCAAGGAACATCCGCCACCAGGCGTACTAAGTCGGCGTACCAGGGACGCCGAGGCCAATCTGGGGCAATAAGAATCACCGGAATCCCCTCGGTCTCTACTCTGCAGACAAGGAAGAAGTTTCGGGGGGAAGGCATAAATTAGCCGATACTGTCCCCACGGAGCCACCAACACGACTGTCGCGTCCGCCCAGGGATCTTTGGACCTGGCCACAAACCTCAATACCTTCCGATTGAGCCGAGAAGCCAGGAGATCCACGTCTGGCGTGCCCCATCTCAGACAAAGGAGTCAAAACACATCCGGGTGTAGCGACCATACTCCTTGGTCCAGCATCTGGCGACTTAGGTAGTCCGCTTGCCAGTTTTCTACGCCCGGAATGTATACGGCCAATAGAGCCGGCATGCTCCACTCTGCCCACTGCAGAATGTGAGCAACCTCCAATGCTGCAGCCAAGCTTCTTGTTCCTCCTTGATGGTTGACATACGCCATCGCCGTGGCGTTGTCCGACTGGATGACCCTGCAGTCTCTGTGACCATGTAGAGAGGCACTGCCTGATCGCCCGAAGTTCCAGCACATTGATCGGAAGGCAGGATTCTTCCTGCGTCTGGCGACCCTGTGTCGACTGTACACCCCAAACTCCCCCCCAACTGGTCAGGCTGGCGTCCGTCATGATCACAGTCCAGTGAAAGGGAAGGAACGACTTCCTGGACTGAAGGGCCGGGGATCTCAGCCACCAGACCAGGGAAGTCCCGACTAGCTGGCTCACCCGGATTTTAAAATCCAGGGACAACGGAGATTTGTCCCATTTGGACAGGATCTCCTTTTGCAAGACTCGAGTGTGGAATTGAGCATACGGTACCACCTCGAAGGTGACTATCATAAGGCCCAGGACTCGCATGCAAAAGCGCAGCGACGACCACCTGCGGGATGCCAAACAGCTTCACCGCAGCCCGAAGAGTCTGCAACTTTTCCAAAGGGAGAAAAACTCTCGCCTCTGAGGAGTCCAGAATCAAGCCCAGGTATTCCAGGCGCTGAGTCGGCACCAACACTGACTTCTGGAGGTGCAGGACCCAACCAAACTTTCGAAGGGTCTGACTGGCTACAGCCACATCCTCCTCTAATTCTGAGTCTGAAACTGCTCTCAGAAGGAGGTCGTCCAGGTAGCCCACGATAGCGATTCCTCGCTGTCTCAGCAGAGCCAAAATCAGGGCGAGCACCTTGGTGAAAACCCTCGGTTTCCGACGCCAGGCCAAAAGGGAAAACTACAATTTAGTAGTGATCATCCCCGACTGCAAAGCACAGAAATCTCTGATGCCTGACGTATATGGGGACATGCAAGTATGCGTCCTTGATGTCCAACAGATTGGAGTAGAATCCCTGAAACCTTTCCGGCAGCGGCACAGGGACTATTACCCCGCGCATCAGCAGGTCCTGCACTGCCCCAAACAGGGCGTTCTGATGAGCCGGAAGAAGATGAAGGTTGGAAGGAAAAAATCTGTTTGGTGGACAAGAAAGAAACTCTATCTTGTACCGCGATGAAACCACTTTGAAAACCCATTGGTCAGAAAGCAGGGAGGCCCACTGAGCTGCAAACTCGTGAAGGCGACCCCCCACCCGAGAGTCGGAAAGGGGCAAACCTTCATGCTGTCGCAGATTTGTTCGCAGGCTTGTTTGGCTTGCGAAACCAAGGACGCTTTTGTCCCTCAGCTGGCCCCTTGTCGGCCTGGGAACGCTTACCTGCGGGCCCGGGCTAATGAAAAAAACGCCTCTGAGTAGAAATGGAGGGCCCTGGCCTATGGCGTGGCTCCTTACCTTTTCTGGATTGTGGGAGCAGCGTGCTCTTACCTCCAGTGACATTCTTAATAATGACATCCAGCGAGGCTCCAATTAGCCTCTCTCTCTGGAAAGGCAAATCTGCCAGAGCCTTCTTGGAAGTTTGGTCCGCGGACCAGCATTTTAGCCAAATCAGGCGACGTAGCACCACAGCAGATACTGAGGCTCTGGAAAGCAAGGGAACTGTATCTAAGGCCGCATCGCAGACATACTTAAGGCCATGCACCAACTGGTTGGCCAGTTCCATGCAGACTGGGGAAGCCTGTTGCTCTACCAACTCGTGGTGCAACAATTTTGCCCATTCTGTAAGCATCTGTGACACCAGGGCCGTGGCCAACACTGGTCGCAATGCTGACCCCACCACCGTGAACATGGACCAGGCCACCGCCTCGGCCCTCCTGTCTGCAGAGTCCTTAAAGGCAGGGGTTCCCTCTACCGGAATCGTGGTTACCTTGTTTAACCTGGATATCGGGGGGTCCACAATCTGGGGAGATGTCCATTTTTTCAGGAAACTCTCCTCAAAGGGGTAACGGACGGTCATGCATTTTGGGACCGAAAAGGCCCGCTGCGGTCGTTCCCATTCTTTGTATATAAACTTATCAAAATAAGTTAGGTAGGGAACCACCTTAGCAGTGCGGGCCGACTTGTGGGACCCAAAAGGGACCGACACCTCAGTAGATGCCCCCGCCGTATCCTCCAATTTTAGGGTCTCCCGCACTGCAGTGATAAGTGCTCCAACAAGCGCCTTTTCCTGCGCTGACCCGGACACGGAGTCATCCTCACTGCCCGAATGGTCAGGTCCACATCCTCTGACACGTCAGAACAGGGGCCGTGCGCCACAGCCAGGCCGAGTCTGAGCCGTGCGCCACAGCCAGGCCGAGTCTGAATCAGAGCTTTCCCCAGAATATGGTGGGGGAGGGGACGTTTTTTACCCCCCTTGCGCCCGCACACCGCTTCCACCCTGGCAACAAAGGACTCTAGGACCGCCGACAAAGCGTCCACAGGCACCGCAGGGGCACCGGTTGCTACCACAGGGATGTCTGGGGAAGAAATGCCAGCTTCTGACGCCATGCTGACCAACACTCGCCTGACACCCGTGAGGAACTAAAGGCAAGGTACACAAAATGTCCACCCTCCTAGCTGTTACAGACTGAGGGGCCCCCCAGAGGACTCACCACCCTGACCCAGGTACTGCTGAGGTGTTCTCCTGTGTCTGAGGTGTTCTGTGCTGTTCGCGCCGTTCAGAAAGTTTTTCCCAGCGCTAGAGCTAAGAACTAAGCTGGGGCTACAAGAAAATGGCCACCTTAGGAAAAAGAGCGCGAGCTACAAGAAAATGGCCACCAGCCGCCTCAGCAAAAACCAGCGCGGGCTACAAGAAAATGGCCGTCGGGCACCGCCAAAATGGCCGCAGGCCGCCCTGAGGTAAAGAAAATGGCCGCGAACGCGCTGATCCCCCGCGCAGAGGCATCCACCTGGACAGACTCAGAACACCCCCCCTAACAGGAAAGCGGACCCTGATCACTTAGTGCAGCCCCCAGCCAGGACCCGGAGCCCCCCCGGAGGACCCCCGGTCAGGTACACAGCAGGCCCAGCCATTACAGTGCATGGGGAGGAGGGAAGGGTCAGGGAGAGAAGAAAGAGAGAGTGAGAGACCCCCTAGTTGACCTCCCCAGGAATGCCCAGCTGTTCCATCCTGCCGAGACAGGTGGAACCCTACTTACCTGTCCTGTGGGGACTGCTGGACGCATTCCGGACAGACCCATCACCCAAGCAGTACGGAGTGGCTGTCGGCCACGGCACACTTGGACAGCAGTAGCCCGGTCATATGTGTGCCCCAGAGCATATAGCTCACCGGCCACCCCCGGAGCACGGGGCATGTCATGGCTGACCCAGCGGGTAGCTAAAGATCTGCTCACGCTCGATGGCCGGGCTGGGGAGACTACAAGGATCTATATTATCCAGCCTGTCACCCAGCCGGCAGTTGATAGTAGATTTCAGGATCAAAAAGTAGAAAAAAAGCAAAAAATCTCCAGGACCAATGGTCCCAACCGGGAGCCAGGTCCTTCTCCTATGCTAGGCAGAAGAAAACTGAGCTGCTGGATGCAGGGTGAGGGGTTATAGCCAGAGGGACCACCCCCTGGGCGGTACTGTTCAGCTTTGCTGTTACATGTTTAACATGTCTGCCTAGTTTTCTCCTGATAGACGGCATATAAACCCTAAGGTCAAGAATAAAGGAGCTGTGTCCGTCCATGAACGAAAGAGAAAATTATTTTCTTTTTAATCTGCAACACTATAATTTTCTGTAAAATATGGCAACCTGGAGGCATTCTGTACACAGATGGTGTACAGAACGCCCCCCCCCCCCCCCAGCAATGTCATTTCCTGCATGTGTGATTGGCTCACTGATTTTCCCAGCAATCTGCACTAAGAAACAAAATTTGATTTTGAGCATCCCCTGCAACAAAATATTTTATTTTTGGCGAGATACTCCCAAAGGGAAATCACATCTATAGGGATGCAGACTCTGCAAGTTTCCTCATTAGAGCCCTGCAGGATTAGAGCCTTGAAGGTGCAGCAGTTGATTGATAATCACAAAACCACTCCCATACAGATTCATGAACAATCATCTATTCCTTCAGAATAACAAAAGGTACTCCTCTGCAACAAAGTTAACTAAAATCCTTGCAATGTACATAGATTACCCAGAGGGGGGGTCCATGGTGGGCACTGGCAGGCTACATGACGGGCACTGGCAAGCTGCATGATGGGCACTGGCAGGCTACATGACGGGCACTGGCAAGCTGCATGGCGGGCACTGGCAAGCTGCATGGCGGGCACTGGCAGGCTACATGACGGGCACTGGCAGGCTACATGACGGGCACTGGCAGGCTACATGATGGGCACTGGAAAGCTTCATGGCGGGCACTGGCAAGCTTCATGGCAGGCATTGGTAAGCTGCATGATGGGCACTGGCAAGCTGCATGACGGGCACTGGCAAGCTGCATGACAGGCACAGCTGAGGCTGCATCTTATGGGCACAGGTGAGGCTGCATTGATCTCTTGTATTATGTCCCCAGTCTCTGACCATTTCCTGTACCGTGTCCCCAGTCTTTGACCATCTCCTGTACCGTGTTCCCAGTCTCTGACCACCTCCTGTACCGTGTCCCCAGTCTCTGACCACCTCCTGTACCGTGTCCCCAGTCTCTGACCACCTCCTGTACCGTGTCCCCAGTCTGTCCACGTCCTGTACCGTGTCCACAGTCTCTGACCATCTCCTGTACCGTGTCCCCAGTTTCTGACCATCTCCTGTATCGTGTCCCCAGTCTCTGACCATCTCCTGTACCATGTCTCCAGTCTCTGACCACCTCCTGTACCGTGTCCCCAGTCTCTGACCATATCCTGTACCGTATCTGCGATCTGACCATCTCCTGTACCGTGTTCGCGGTCTCTGACCACCTCCTGTACCATGTCCCCAGTCTCTGACCACCTCCTGTACCATGTCCCCAGTCTCTGACCACCTCCTGTACCTTGTCCGCAGTCTGACCATCTCCTGTACCATGTCCCCAGTCTCTGACCACCTCCTGTAGCGTGTCCCCAGTCTCTGACCACCTCCTGTACCATGTCCCCAGTCTCTGACCATCTCCTGTACCATGTCTCCAGTCTCTGACCACCTCCTGTACCATGTCCGCAGTCTCTGACCATCTCCTGTACCATGTCCCCAGTCTCTGACCACCTCCTGTACCATGTCCCTAGTCTCTGACCATCTCCTGTACCATGTCCCCAGTCTCTGACCATCTCCTGTACCATGTCCCCAGTCTCTGACCATCTCCTGTATAAAAATATTTTTTAAAAACAGTCACTTTCGGTGCTGTTTCGGTATCGGTTTCGGTTTTCGGGATCTTGTATTTTTCATTTTCGGTATCGGTTTCGGCACCAAAAAACACATTCGGTGCATCCCTAATTATAATATAATGCAGAGTTGCAACAATATATTTTTCTCACCTCCATGGTAGACTGTCACTGTGCTGGACATACAGTACATACATATATGTTATTTTAGGCATATATTCCCCTAAAAAATGTATATAATTAAAGAGGAGTGACAAAGAGGGTAGTACCCTGGAAAGGCGTTGTCTGTGTTCATGTAGAAGGCAGGATCCTGGAAGCAGCTGCTGAAGTTCTGTGAAAGCCTGAACCTACACTGCTAGTCAGCTTTCCTTTGTGTCTCAGCAGTGTTGCTTGCTCACCAGTGGCTGTACCCTATTGCTGTAAAATTATAGATGACAGCTAGGATAACATCGTGGGTTGAGGACGTGGCTTGTGTTTACAGGCAACTGTCTCCTTAATTTAATTGGCTGGTTGACAAAATACGTGAATGATTTGCGAGCTGTGCACATTGCCCTAAGCTATGTGAACTATTCCATGAGACTTGTCTTGTATTAATCTTATGATTGCTGTGGTTGTTGCATGTATACATAGCGACTATTGGATTGTGTTTTTTTGTACCTTGCATAATTCTATTGTATTTTTTTTATTTACTGCAGGGTTTCCTCAGGCAGTAGCAGTTCTGGCTGCAAGATATAAATTTTGGACCTATAACAATTTTCAGTGTATAATTTTGTAGCACCAGGAAGTCCTTTTCTTTTTGTTTCCCAATAGGTATCATATGAGCATTCACACATACCTTAACCACTTGACCACTGGGCACTTAAACCCCCTTAATAACCAGACCAATTTTCAGCTTTCGGTGCTCTCACATTTTGAATGACAATTACTCAGTCATACAACACTGTACCCATATGAAATTTTTGTCCTTTTTTTCACACAAATAGAGCTTTCTTTTGGTGGTATTTAATCACTGTTGGGTTTTTTATTTTTTGCGCTATAAGAGAAAAAAGACTGAAAATTTTGTAAAAAAATTATTTTTTTTTCGTTTCTGTTATAAAATTTTGCAAATTACTATTTCTTTCTCGTACATCACGGGACACAGAGCGACATAGTCATTACTAATGGGTTATATAGTTACCGTCAGGTGCTGGCACTGGCAACTTCCAAAACCGGAAGTACCCTCCCCTATATAAGCCCCTCCCATCCGGGAGCACCTCAGTTTTTTGCCAGTGTCTAAGGTGTTGGCCAAGAAGAAACATGTGTTTTTCACTGAGCTTGCGTACAGGTTCTTTTGGGCCTCAGTAAGCTATTCCGGATCCGACCAAAAAAGCTTCATAGCTAAACGGTCGGTACCCGGGCCTTGCAGAGAAGAGCAAGGTTCTGCCTGTAATGCTTCTCTTAGGAGAGCTGGACCCTGGGATCCAGAGCTCTGGTCATACCCACGACCAAGATGTTTTCTGTGCAGGGTGCTATACAGGTCCAGGGGAGTGGAATCCTTGGGAACCCGGTCCCTGAAGGTTTGATTACAATGCCTGCCGTGATAGGTGAAGTTTGGGCTTTTGTGGGCCAAACAAAGTCCTGCGGCGGGGAACAGGTAAGTGGGGGCCCCCAGGAACTTGGTTCTATTGGGGGACCCCCAAGCCTAATTTGTCTTTCTGTGGAATGTTTTTCTTGTCATATGGACTAGTTTCTTCTCAGAGAGCAAAGTCCAGGCAGCTGGTGAGTTCTCCTACAGGAAACTGTTTCCTCTGCCATGTTGCAGTGTTCGTCTATCCCCCGGCCTGCGGCAAAGGGGGCCCTGGCTCCTGTCCCTGGTTTCCATGTTTGAAACGCGCGCGTGCGCGTGCACGCGCCTCTATATATAGAGGTGGCCGGAAAAAGGGGGCGGGGCCTGGGGGATGACGCTCTGTGCGCGCCGCAGCGCTTCTGCGCATGTGCGGGCGTCCCAGCAGGTTTTTAAAAAGCCACATTATTGCAGTAAGCTGGCTATGAAGTACAGAGACAGAGCTGGCAACATTTAAAGGCATACAGCAAGCGGTTGATACAGGCATCCCCTAGAAAGGCACATTAGTAGACACCAACTGTTTATTATAGCAGCATTTATGCTAGACTATTATCAGTAACTGGTGTATTTTCGGCTGGAATACCTCAGCTTTGTGGCTTAGGAATATGCCGTCTAAAAACTCCGGGACTAGAAATTCCAGGAGGAATAGGGGGTCTCCATCGGGCTCTGAGGATCTTGGGCATGCTTTGGCTGCACCAGTCTCCCCTGAAGAATCAGAGGTTAGTGACCGTAGGGCACCCCCAGGAGTACCTGGTACTGTGGCTGTCCCCAGTTCACCTGCTCCTGTGTATGTAACAGAGGAGGTTTTTTCCTCAGCTCTGGGAGGGCTGGAAGAGAGATTGTCAGCACTAATTGCTGCTTCCCTGTCACAGGAGAAAAGCGCTCGATCTCCGTCTCCTCCCTCAGAGTGCCTGTTAACAGAGCAACAGTCCCATACAGAGAACGACCTACCTGAGGGGGATCAGGATGAGGTTGATTCAGTTGTAGAGGAATCAACAGTGGAGGAGCCGTTCTCAGCATCACATGCTGAGAGGTTATGGGTGCAGTCCCTGACTAATATGGTCCGATCAGCATTTAAAATGCCACTTGCGGAGCCATCCTCCTCTTCTGTCTCCTCGTTGGGGTCGCTAAAAGCTCCCCAGACTGTTTGTTCTTTTCCGATCCATCCTTTACTGGAGGGGCTCATTTACCAGGATTGGGAGCATCCTGACAAAATATTTACTCCCCCCAAGAGATTTCCGGTGGTCTATCCTATGGAGGATAAGTTCGTCAGAAAATGGAAGGTCCCTACAGTGGACGCAGCCATCTCTTGTGTGAATAAATCACTGACATGTGGACCCAATAGATAAAAAATTGGAGTCCTTATTGAAATCTGCTTTTTCTACAGCAGGATTGGTGACACAACCAGCAGTGGCAGCTATAGGGGTCTGCCAAGCAGTGAAGGATCAGTTGAAACAGGTCTTAAGGGACGTGCCAGATCAGCAGGCTCTTGCTCTAGCTGATCTACCTAGAGCCTTATGCTTTGCGGTGGACGCTATAAAGGATTCAATCCATCAGGCCTCCCGCCTTACGCTGTCTGTAGTACATATGCGCAGGCTTCTATGGCTCAAAAACTGGTCTGCTGAAGCTCCCTGTAAAAAATTGCTGGTCAGCTTCCCATTTCATGGGGAGCGCTTATTCGGGGAAGACCTGGACAAGTATATCCAGAGAATTTCCAGCGGTAAAAGTACACTCTTGCCGGTCAAAAATAGAGTTAGAGGTCCCTCTTTTAAGAGGCCGGCTTCTCCAGTCCCTAGGACATCGGCTGTGAAACAGTTCCGACGGCCTCCCCGGTCAGATCCCGGAGGTAAAAATCAGGGACAGTTGCAGGGTAACAAGAAGCCCTGGAGCAGGAGAGGTACAAAACCTCCCCCAAAGTCAAATGCATGAAGGGTTGCCCCCACCCAATCGGGTGGGGGGAAGACTTCAGTTGTTCACAGAAACCTGGCGGGACACGATCCGAGACAGATGGGTGCTCTCCGCAGTAAATCTGGGATACAAATTGGAGTTAAAAAACTCCCCTCCTTCCCGCTTTATAAGGTCGAACGTGCCAAGGGATCCCCAGAAGAGAGGATCCCTCCTGTTGGCACTGGAACAATTATTGCTTCAAGCAGTAATTATAGAGGTCCCCCTGGAAGAATGGGGGTTCGGGTTTTACTCAAACCTCTTTACAGTTCCGAAGCCAAACGGGGACGTGAGGCCCATATTAAATCTAAAAGGGCTAAACAAATTCCTACATATCAGGACTTTCCGGATGGAGTCGATCCGATCGGTAGCCACTGCCCTACAAGGGGAGGAATGGTTAGCCTCGATCGACATCAAAGATGCGTATTTGCACATCCCCATCTTTCCAGCCCACCAAAAATTTCTACGCTTTGCGATAGAAGGGCGCCATTTTCAGTTCAGAGCCTTACCCTTCGGTCTGGCCACAGCACCAAGAGTGTTCACAAAAATTCTGGCCCCATTATTGGCCAATCTAAGAACACAAGGTGTAACGATAATGGCATATCTAGACGACTTGTTGCTGATAGACCACTCAGTGGAAAAACTAGAAGTGGTTGTTCACGAGACAATCAAGTATCTGGAATATCACGGTTGGATTATCAACCGAGACAAGTCAGCCCTAAAACCAGTCAAAAGTCTGGAATACTTGGGGCTAAGGCTGGATTCAGACCAGAGAAAAATTTTCTTGCCTCGAGAAAAGGGGTCGTCTTTGAGAGATTTGATCCACTTAGTGGGTTCAAAAAGACAGCCATCCATACGCCTGTGCATGAGGCTGCTGGGAAAAATGGTGGCATCATTCGAAGCAGTACCCTACGGTCAATTCCATTCAAGGAAGTTGCAAAGGGCCATACTGTCAGCCTGGAACAAAAAAGTTCAGGCTCTGGACGTACCAATGTCCTTGTCCCCTTCCGTTCGCAGAAGCCTCCGTTGGTGGTGGGTTCCCCGGAATCTGGAAAGAGGGAAATCCTTCAGTCCGATTTCTTGGAAGGTGGTCACTACAGATGCCAGCCTTTTAGGCTGGGGAGCAGTACTGGAGCAATGGTCTCTCCAGGGCAGATGGTCGGATGCGGAAAAGGCCCTGCCCATCAATCTCTTAGAGATACGAGCAGCCCGGTATGCCCTAGTAGCATGGACATCCAAACTCCAAGGGTCCCCTGTCAGAGTTCAGTCAGACAATGCCACAGCAGTGGCATATATCAATCGTCAGGGGGGCACCAGGAGTCGTGCAGCCCAAAGGGAAGTAAATTACATCCTGAGATGGGCAGAAAGATATGTCCCAGCCATATCTGCGGTATTCATTCCAGGGGTGGAGAATTGGAAGGCGGACTTTCTAAGTCGCCAACAATTATGCCCAGGGGAATGGTCCCTTC
Organism: Rana muscosa; assembly: GCA_029206835.1. Classification (NCBI taxonomy): domain Eukaryota; kingdom Metazoa; phylum Chordata; class Amphibia; order Anura; family Ranidae; genus Rana; species Rana muscosa. The sequence goes on along the minus strand of CM055123.1, from coordinate 257,454,667 downwards.
ATCCCGAGGTTTTCCGGACAATATGTCAGCGGTGGGGAACACCGGATGTAGATCTCCCCTAGCGTGCGGCTCGGATGCCCTAGTGTTCCCTTGGGATCAGTTCAAGCTGATATATGCATTCCCACCGCCACAATTGTTACCTCGATTACTCCGCAGAATCAGGGTAGAAAAGAAACCAGTGATTCTGGTGGCTCCAGCGTGGCCCCGAAGAGCATGGTACGCGGAGATTGTAAAAATGTCTGTGGGGAGTCCTTGGACCCTCCCACATCGTCCGGACCTGCTTTCGCAGGGACCGATATACCACCCTTCCTTACCAGCCCTAGGTTTGACGGCCTGGCTATTGAAGCCCACATTCTAAAAAGGAGAGGGCTCTCTAATGCTGTGGTGTCTACCATGATCAATGCCAGGAAACCGGTATCCAGGCAGATCTACTATAGAATCTGGAAGGCGTACATCGCCTGGTGTGAGGCCAGGAAATGGCATCCACGTAAATACGTAATAGGTAGAATTCTGGACTTCCTACAATGGGCTGTAGATAGGAAGCTTGCCTTGAGTACTATCAAAGGTCAGATTTCGGCCTTGTCAATATTTTTTCAAAGGCCCTTGGCTTCGCATTCACTAGTCAAAGCCTTTATACAAGGAGTGATGCGTATTAGTCCTCCGGTTAATATTCCCATATGTCCATGGGATCTAAACTTGGTTCTGTCGGTTCTACAGAAACAACCATTTGAACCATTACAGCATATTTCCTTAGTGCTTCTCACCAGGAAATTGATTTTTCTAGTAGCCATTTGTTCGGCTAAAAGAGTATCGGAATTAGCAGCTATGTCCTGTAAGGAGCCATATCTGGTTATCCATAAGGACAGAGTAGTGTTACGTCCTCATCCAGCCTTTCTTCCTAAGGTGGTATCGAGTTTTCATTTGAACCAAGATGTGGTTCTTCCTTCTTTTTTCCCCAAGCCTACTTCGGTAGAGGAAAAGTTATTGCATTCTTTGGATGTAGTAAGAGCAGTTAAAGCTTATCTAAAAGCCACTGCTCAGATTCGCAGAACGGATACTTTGTTTATTCTGCCGGAAGGCCCCAGAAAGGGTCAGGCAGCGTCAAAATCTACTTTAGCCAAGTGGATTCGACAGGTCATAATACAAGCCTATAGCTTGAGAAGTAGACCGCCTCCGTTCAAAGTTAGGGCGCACTCCACGAGAGCAGTTGGAACTTCATGGGCAGTGCATCACCAGGCCTCCCTGGCTCAAGTCTGTAAGGCCGCAACATGGTCTTCAGTACACACGTTTACTAGGTTCTACCAGGTGGACGTTAGAAGTCAGGAGGATGTCGCCTTTGGGCGCAGTGTGTTGCAGGCCGCAAAAGATCCTCATGTCTGATAGCGCTCAGCTTATATATGGTGTATCCCCCCCCTCATTTGGCATTGCTTTAGGACATCCCATTAGTAATGACTATGTCGCTCTGTGTCCCGTGATGTACGAGAAAGAAAATAGGATTTTTATAACAGCTTACCTGTAAAATCCTTTTCTTGGAGTACATCACGGGACACAGAGCTCCCGCCCCTCTTTGGGGACACTTATTGCTTTGCTACAAAACTGAGGTGCTCCCGGATGGGAGGGGCTTATATAGGGGAGGGTACTTCCGGTTTTGGAAGTTGCCAGTGCCAGCACCTGACGGTAACTATATAACCCATTAGTAATGACTATGTCGCTCTGTGTCCCGTGATGTACTCCAAGAAAAGGATTTTACAGGTAAGCTGTTATAAAAATCCTATTTTTTTCTTCATAAATTTTGGCCAAAATTTATACTGCTACATATCTTTGGTAAAAATAAGTACAAATTGGTGTATATTATTTGGTCTTTGTGAAAGTTATAGAGTCCACAAGCTATGGTGCCAATATCTGAAAATTGATCACACCTGAAGTACTGACGGCCTATCTCAATTCTTGAGACCCTAACATGCCAGAAAAGTACAAATACCCCCCAAATGACCCCTTTTTGGAAAGAAGACATTCCAAGGTATTCAGAAAGAGGCATTGTGAGTTTTTTGAAGTTGTCATTTTTTCCCACAATTCTTTGCAAAATCAAGATTTTTTTTTTCTCTTTTTTTTTTTTCACAAAATTGTCATATTAGCAGGTTATTTCTCACACACAGCATATGCATTCCACAAATTACACCTCAAAACACATTCTGCTATTACTCCCGAGTATGGCGATACCACATGTGTGAGACTTTTACACAGCGTGGCTACATACAGAGGCCCAACATGCAGGGAGCACCTTCAGGCGTTCTGGAGCACCAAGGCCAATTCTGACATTTCTCTCCTACATGTAAAAATCATCATTTATTTGCTAGAAAATTACATAGAACCCCAAAACATTATATATGTTTTTTTAGCAAAGACCTTAGAGAATATAATGGTGGTTGTTGCAACTTTTTATCTCGCACGATATTTGCGCAGCAATTTTTTTAACGCGTTTTTTACGGAAAAAAAATGTTTTGTGCTTAAAAAAAAAAAAAAAACAGTAAAGTTAGCCCAATGTTTTTGCATAATGTGAAAGATGAAGTTACGCCGAGTAAATAGATACCTAACATGTCGCCCTTAAAAATTGCACACACTCGTGGAATGGCGCCAAACTTCGCTACTTAAAAAATCCCCATAGGCGACGCTTTAAATATTTTTACTGGTTACATGTTTTGAGTTACAGAGGAGGTCTAGGGCCAAAATGATTGCTCTCGCTCTAACGTTCGCAGAGATACCTCACATGTGTGGTTTGAAAACCGTTTTCATATGTGGGCGGGACTTACGTATGCGTTCGCTTCTGTATGCAAGCTCACGGGGACAGGGGCGCTTTAAAAAAAAAAAAAAAAATTATTCTTCATTTTACTTTATTTATTTTAGTTTGACATGTTTTTCCGCCCTAAACATTTTTTTGATCACTTTTATACCTATTACAAGGAACGTAAACATCCCTTGTAATAGGAATATGGCATGACAGGTCCTCTTTACAGTGAGATATGGGGGGGGGGGGTGTCAATAAGACCCCACATCTCACCTCTAGGCTGGGAAGCCTGAAAAAACAAAAACAAAAAAAAAACAACAATCCTGGCTTTGATCGTAGCGGTGAGTCGGTAGAAGCACCGGAGGGCGGCGGGGGGGGGGGGGGGGGACATCCCCTCTCGCCTCCCGTAAGAATGATCAAGCGGCGGAACAGCCGCTATGATTGTTCTTATGGTGTAGGGAATCGCCGGCTGAAAAAGCCGATATCTGAATGATGCCTGTAGCTGCTCCCATCATTCAGATATCCCCGCACAAAGTCAAGGACGTCATATGACGGCCGGAGGGCGGGAAGTGGTTATTGCAGAGTATTGCCGGGCATTGCGGAGTATTGCCGGGCATTGCGGAGTATTGCCGGGCATTGCGGAGTATTGCAGGGCATTGCGGAGTATTGCGGTGTATGGCAGGGTATTGCGGTGTATGGCAGGGTATTGCACGGGTATTGCACAGGGTATTGTGGAGGGTATTGCACAGGGTATTGCAGAGTATTGTGGAGGGTATTGCAGAGTATTGTGGAGGGTATTGCAGAGTATTGTGCAGGGTATTGCAGAGTATTGTGCAGGGTATTGCAGAGTATTGTGCAGGGTATTGCAGAGTATTTTGCAGAGTATTGCGCAGGGTATTGCAGAGTATTTTGCAGGGTATTGCAGAGTATTTTGCAGGGTATTGCAGAGTATTGTGCAGGGTATTGCAGAGTATTTTGCAGGGTATTGCACCAGGGTATTGCAGAGTATTGCACCAGGGTATTGCAGAGTATTGCACCAGGGTATTGCAGAGTATTTCGCAGGGTATTGCAGAGTATTTCACAGGGTATTGCAGAGTATTTCGCAGGGTATTGCAGAGTATTGCACCAGGGTATTGCAGAGTATTGCACCAGGGTATTGCAGAGTATTGCACCAGGGTATTGCAGAGTATTGCACCAGGGTATTGCAGAGTATTGCGGCAGGGTATTTTGCAGAGTATTGGCAGGGTGTATTGCAGAGTATTGGCAGGGTATAGCACAGGGATGGCTGAGCAGGGATGGATGGATCTGTGACTGCAATTGTCACAGATCCAGCCCACAGTGCTGCTGCTGCCATCCGCTCCCTCCCCCTCCCCTCTCACACTGTACCGATCGGTACAGAGAGGGGAGGGAGGAACCGGCGTCATCAAATGACGCCGGTCTGTTTACAAGTGATTGCTCCGTCATTTGACGGAGCGATCACGTGGTAAACGGCCGCTATCAGCGGCGATTTACCGCGATTCGTGATCCGCCGGGTCCTCTGGACCCGGCGGTCACGGAGTTTCCCGTGTGCGCGCCCCAGGGGGCGCGCGGGAGCGCGATTCTGGGAGGACGTTATATAACGTCCTCCCAGAGTTAAGCAACCACCCTGCCGCCGTTATTTGTCGGCAGGTGGTTGTTAAGTGGTTAATACAATGTCCATTGGCAGCAGCTTCTCCCAAGTTCTCAAGGACAGACTTTAGCATAGCAGACTCCTCTGAAGATGTTTCGTAATGGTAGCCACCTTCTTGTCTAGCACAGGTCAGCTCAGGTTTCTTAGGCCCAAGCTCTGACCGCAGGCAACTCCCTTCTCTCAGCAACTCCCTCTCTGGGCAGCAGGCCTGGGAGGCAAAAACATGGACCCCTCACACTGACACTCTCTCCAGGAAAGGGAAAGGACCTCCACTTCTGGCAGGGGCTCAGGAGACAAAGACACTAAATGGTCACTTTTTTTTTTCTTTTTAGAAAACTCTTAATTAGTTTCCAAGAATAAACAAGAACAAATAAGTGCAAGCAGAAGACCATCCAAACAAAATAGGTACATAGATACAATCAAATAAAATCCCAACACAGGCCCCCCCCCCTCCAAAAGGACATGCTAAAGAGAGGGACGCATACTCTAAGCCAGGGGTCTCCAAACTTTCTAAACAAAGGGCCAGTTTACTGTCCTTCAGACTTTAGGAGGGCCGGACTAGGGCCATTGGGAGTAGAAAATGTCGAGAGGGGGTAAACAATACCATTCCTTTGGTGTCAGTGGTAGGACAAGTGCCCCATTGTTGGTGTCAATAGAAGGAATTGTACCCTTTTGATAGTGTAAGTTGGATGAATAGTGCCCCATTGGTGGTTTCAGCAATAAAAATGATTCACCATTGTTGGTGTCAGTGAATGGAATAGTGCCCCAAGGGCCGGATAAAGGCAAGCAAAGGGCCACATCCGGCCCCAGGGCCGCAGTTTGGAGACCCCTGCTCTAAGCAAAAACTAGCCCTGGTCCCGGCCCCAAAAAAGTAAGTCTATGGTGGCATCTTCCAGCCAATTTGCCCACATTTTGGCAAATTTGTGCATGCAGCCCCAACTTGCATAGGCATCTTTATAGAGAGGTAGGTTGGAATTGACTGGCTGTTTCCAATAGGCGATGATAGAGCTAAGGGCCTTTTCCAGTGGAGTGTAAGTGCATTGCAACAAGAGTAAACCAATTAAGAGTCCTGTCAGCCATCTTGAGAGAAAGGCCCTCAACAAGGCCTGTAGCCAAACTCTCAGAGAAGAAGGAGAAAATGAAATCTGAGCCACCAAGCTGATAATGCCAACAACTGTCGCCCAGAAGGTCACCTCTTAATTTCTTTCCTTCCCTGGGCCCACCTCTGTGGCATAAACCCCTTAATGACTGGCCAAGGCTTAATAAATATTCATAACCCAATACTTTATATCCTCTCACTCTATCCACTGGAAAACACTCCCCATAAACAGGCAAACAATGTCCTTGGGCTTAGGGCAATATCAATGAACCCAGATAACAATCAGAGTTTAGGCTGATTATAGCCTCTCTGTAACGACTACATTTAAACGAGGGGCATTTCAGTACATTCCACATGTTACTTTACTTCTCTAATGACCTTGTGTTCAGAATTTATTTGGCCTCTGGAAAGTTTTTGACTTTTTAATTCATGACATTTGCTGGAAGCTCCACTGATGTTGTGTCACCTCACACATCAAGCACCCCTCACCTTCAATATTTATTAAACAACTAGTAAAAAGTCTGTGTTTAGTGGCTTTGATATAGTGTTTCTTCACACCATTATCGCTTTCATTGACTCATTACATTGAGGCCTTTGTGTCTATTTTCCCTAAAGCAAAATTTCCACCTCAACATCTCAGAATACTTCCTTTGTGGCTTCCTCTCACTACGAAAATAGTCCAGAGTTTCACCATTGTCTTTGGAGTCATTAGGGAAGGATCAACAACATTCTACATGTACTAAATGCAGTAAAATTCCAACATTCAGGAAGCAGTTCTACATAAGGGGGCCAACCTCATCCAGAGTGCATTATACTGGTTCCTGACGATGGCTGCCTATTTTTCTGGCAGAGCATGCAGCTATGCAGTTGCCAAAGCTTCCGCAAGCCGCTTTTTATTTGCAGAGGCTCAAGTAGAGACAGATGATTGTACAGCATAAAAAATAACCTAGCAAGGAACGTAATTTGCTGGAAATTTATACTGTATCATTTTTTTAATATTTGTAAATGTCATTTTTGCTGTAGCACATCCTACACAAATTTTTTTTTGTATTGAGCCTCCAAAAATCCATACCAGACGTTTGCGTCTGGAATGGGCTTTAACAGCTTGTCGCCCGCCCACCGTCAAATGACAGCTGAGCGGTGCGGCTCTCGTTCTGGGACGACATCATATGACGGCATTCCAGAACGGCCGCTCTCGAGTGCCCACGGGGGGGGGGGGGGGTGGCGCGGCGCCTGGGGCTAAACCCTGTTGCTAGGACACGGCGCGACCCCAATCTCTGTAAAAAGACACATCCGCGGCTCTTTAACAATGTTATCAGCTGTGTTCAATCACAGCCAGTCACATGTAAACACGGAGATGCCGGTAATTGGCTCTCCTCGCCTCACGCCGACAGTGTGTGGCGAGGAGAGCCGATCAGCGGCATCTCCACGCAGGGGGAGATCTGGGGATGTATTTAGGGCACTGATAATCAGTGCCCTGGCTACAATATAGAAATTAAGTGTCACCAATCAGTGCCCACCATTGCCCACCAGCGCCAGCAATCGGTGCCCACCAGTGGCACCAATCAGTGCCCACAAGTGCCACCAATCAGTGCCCATTAGCAATGGCAGTCAGTGCTGGCTATCAGGGCCACCTATCAGTGCTGCCCATCAATGCTGTTGATCAATGCCCATCAGTGTCGCCCATCAATGCCCATCAGTACCGCCTATCCATGCCGCCTGTTAGTGCCCACTAGTGCCCCCTTTTAGTGCCCACCTGTGCCACCTATTAGTGCCCAGCAGTGCCGCCTATTAGTGCCCAGCAGTGTCCCGCCTAACAGTGCCTACCAGTGCCGCTTAACCGTGCTCATCAATACCACATATCAGTGCCACCTATCAGTGAGTGCGGCATATTAGTGCCTCCTCATCAGTGCCACCCCATCAATGCCCACCAGTTCAGCCTATCAGTGCCCATCAGCGCCGACTCATCAGCGCACATCAGTGAAGGCGAAAAATTACTTAGTTACAAAATTTACTGACAGAAACTAAGTAAAAAACATATTTTTCCAAATTTTTGATCTTTTTTGTATTGATTTTCGAAAAAAATAAAAAACCCAGCAGTGATTAAATACCACTAAAAGAAAGCTCTATTTGTGTGACGAAAATGATAAAAAAATTGTTTGGATACAGTGTTACATGACCGCACAATTGTCATTCAAAGTGTGACAGCGCTGAAAGCTGAAAAATGGCTTGGGCAGGAAGAGGGTGTAAGTCACTGGTAGGCAAGTGGTTAAAGGGATATCTCACATTAAAAAAACAAAATGCATGCGAGCCCCAGGAAATCCATACAAGACTCTTTGGGGTTGACTTACTAAAACTTAAAGAGTTTGTAAACCCTCTTTTTTTTTTTCTAAATAACAAATATGTCATACTTACCTCTACTGTGCACAGTTCGTTTTGCACAGTGTGGCCCCAAACCTCATCATCTGGGGTCCCCTGGCGGCTCCTCTCCACATCGGTAAACCCCCTGGGAGATGCGCTCTCCCGGGGGGGGGGGGGTTACCTTGAGGTCCGCTCCCGAGTCCAGCATTTGCATCTTTTGACACAGAATGTGGGATTCGGCCCGCCTTCCGCGCCATTGGATTTTATTGACAGCAGTGGGAGCCAATGGCTGCGCTGCTATCAATCTATCCAATCAAGAGCCGAGAACCCCGGGCAGAGAGGAAGAGCGAGTCTCTGCCGAGGGATCGAAGGGCTCAGGTGAGTAAAACGGGGGGACTGGGGGACAGTCAGCGTCAGAATTTTTTTCACCTTAATGCATAGGATGCATTAAGGTGAAAAAACACAAGGGTTTACAACCCCTTTCACACTGAGGGTGTTTTGCAGGCGCTATAGCGTTAAAAATAGTGCCTGCAATCCACCCTTAAACAGCTGTTACATTCACTCCAGTGTGAAAGCCCGAGGGCTGTGATCATCAGTGCCCTGATTACATCCCTAGATGTCCCCCTGCGTGGAGATGCCGCTGATCGGCTCTCCTCGCCACACAATCTGTTGGTGTGAGGCGAGGAGAGCCAATAACCGGCATCTCCGTGTTTACATGTGACTGGCTGTGATTGAACACAGCTGACACGAGGGCTTTCACACTGGAGGGGTGCGCTGGCAGGGCCTCAGAAAAAGTCCTGCCAGCAGCTTCTTTGGAGCACATTAGCAGCAGCACATTGCGGGCGGTTTTAACCCTTTCTCGGCCGCTAGTGGGGGTTAAAAGCGCCCCGCTAGCTGCCGAAATGCACTGCAAATCCGACGGTTCAAATAGCAGCATTTTACTGCCGACGCTATGGGCGGCACAGTGTGAAAGGGGTCTAAGAGTGCAAAATCTGGTGCAGCTCTGCAAAGAAACCAATCCACTTCTAACTTTAGCTTGTTTAATTAAGCTTTGACAAAAAACCTGGAAGCAGATTCGTTTTTATGCAGAGCTGCACCAGATTTTGCCAGTATTGACTAGACATGTGCTAGTGTCTTCCCTGGCAGCTGGTATCTTTGCTCTATCACTAACAACGCTCCACCAGCCTCACAGTGGGTGCGAGCATGCGTTCCACTGGGAGGAAGTGACAAATCGTTCTTCAGGAGTAATCTCTGGGACTGAAATGCCTGTGTTTACACCAGGCAAGAAACGATTTCCAGGTATGATAGGAGATCTTCCTGGAAGTGGCTTTCCTTGCTCTTAGTAAAGTATAAATGACAGACTCAGAGAATCCTCCATCTTTTAAGACCAATGCTTCAACAGTCATGTTGTTAAAGCCAGAGACAGGGAAGCAGGATGGAGAGGGTCCTAATATAGCAAATACGGTTTGGACGAGGCCAGGTGTCATTTGCTACAAGTCTGAGTGTGCCGTCTGTGTAGCAGGTTCTTTTGGACCAGTTTGATGCAAAGAGACTCACCATTTTCCCCTCTTGCTACCGTGAGGCCTAGAGCTCTCATGGAGAATCCCAATGTGGGATTGACCTGAATTCTTGAGCGTGGGCTCTGAGAGAAAGAAATTTCTTTTCTGGAAGAAAAACCTTTACCTGGGATTTGTCCAGGACCAGGTCCATGTATTCTAGGTGCAGAGAAGACTGGTGTGAGCATATCTTTTAAATTGATCACCCAACGGAAAGCCTGGAGCACCTACAGTACGTTGCCCTGAGGATGTTTGCTGACAGCTGGAAGGGAGCAGAAAATTCTGCATTTGTCAGATAGGCTGTTCCAGGGCTTGACAAATTTGCTTGGAATCTAGGAGCCAGCTAAAAATGTTAGGAGCCAGGAACGTGCCCCGTCCCGCCGAGCTCGCGCGCAGAAGCGAACGCATACGTGAGTAGCGCCCGCATATGAAAGCGGTGTTCAAACCACACGTGAGGTATCGCCGCGATCGGTAGATCGAGAGCAATAATTCTAGCCCTAGACCTCCTCTGTAACTCCAAACATGCAACCTGTAGAATTTTTTAAACGTCGCCTATGGAGATTTTAAAGGGTAAAAGTTAGTCGCCATTCCACGAGCGGACGCAATTTTGAAGCGTGACATGTTGGGTATCAATTTACTCAGCGTGACATTATCTTTCACAATATTAAAAAAAAAATGGGCTAACTTTACTGTTGTCTTCTTTTTTTATTAAAAAAAAAGTGTATTATTTCCCAAAAAAGTGCGCCTGTAAGTCCGCTGCGCAAATACGGTGTGACAGAAAGTATTGCAACGACCGCCATTTTATTCTCTAGGGTGTTAGAATAAAAAATATATATAATGTTTGGGGGTTCTAATTAGAGGGACGGAGATGGCAGTGAAAACAGACAGGGAAACCCCATTAGCATTGTTGTTTGTCTTGTCATACCAACGGCCACCACAAGATGGCGCTAAATCACAGAAGGAAGCATAGGCCTGCAGAAGGCCTCAAAGCCGCGGCCTCATTTACCGGCCGGTGCGGCCCGACGCGATCCCGCGGCGCGGAGGGGGGGGGGGGGCACGGAGAGACAGGATTCCCCAGCTGTGCTGCCCCAGGCGCCAGGTCGCTAATTCTAGTCGCAATGGCGACCTGGCGCCCGGGGTTTGTCGAGCCCTAGGCTGTTCGCTGCATGCCTGAAATAGAGCTAGAATCAGATGCAGATGCTGAGTTAGATTTGGTTCATGCACCAGTGCAAGAAATACATTGTCACCCTGAGATTTAGTGTTGGGTCCACAGCAGAGCAAAGGTTTGCCTGGGGAATTCGAATTCCCAGATCGCTGGACCAGCTGCAGGAGTGCTGACAGATCAGCAACCCTGGAGATAAGTTGACCGAGGGGGTTGGGTGGGAGGGTGTCAACTGTTCGCCTTTACATTTTTTCTGTAAAAGGTGAAGAAACACTTTAAATATATCTATGAGATAAAATTAAAGGGGTTGTAAAGTCTCAAGGTTTTTCACCTTAATGCATTAAGGTATGCATTAAGGTGGAAAGCCTTCTGTGCTCCGGTTCCTCCCCTTTTCTTACCTGAACCCATTTGTTCCAGCGACGAGCACAAGCCCAGCGGCTCCAGCCGCTGTCTCTGTCCTCATTGGATAGATTGATAGCAGCAATAGCCATAGTGCTCCTGCAATGGCTGGGTATTTCGTAGAAGCTGTGTGCTTTTGGGCTTCTCCATGGCTGCATGTATACAAGAGGCATGTATATGCGCGGCTTTGGGGTGGAGAAAGCCTTGACCACATATTATGGTGACATCTTCATAGTGGGTGGGATAGCTCAGGTGCGTTCGGACTAGGATCTGAACACACTGAGCAGGCTCAGGCTGTGGTTGAACACGCCTGCAGTGATAGTTATAGCTGCAAAAAATCATCAAAGTCACAGTATAAATTGTCCCCCCCTCCACTGCTATGCAGTATAAGGGCCGAAAAGTTTTGGGCGGTATAAATGTGCAGTTGACCTGCACATTTTTACCACTCCCCCAAACACAAGAGGAAATGAGGCCTAAGGATGCATTTCACTGTCCTATTATCATCATCAAAGCACCTGTACATAGGGTGACCAGACGTCCCTGTTTTCCTGGGGACAGTCCCCGACACTGCCCCCAGCCTGTATGCACGTTTATCCAGAGAGCGGAGCACAGTGACAGGCAGCCGTGCCGGGACTAGAGGGTGCGGAAGGAGCAGAAACTCCTTTGAAGTGAAGTGTGGTGTGCAGGCAGCGCCGGGGCTAAAATCTCCCGGCTGAAGATGCACAGAGAAAAGCAGAGCTGCAGCGGGGTGCCGAGTGCGCTCCTGCACCCGGCACCAGTCTAAACTAACGTACAGAAATTACATTCTCTGTCGGGCAGAGATCACTCCTGCCCACCCCGCCTGACAGATGACTTGTAGTCCCAGCCTCTGACGTGACATCATTCAGAGGCCGGGACAGGAAGGGAAAGGGGTGCCAGGGCGGAGAAACTGAAGTAAGTGGCAAACTTTGTAGCAGCAGATCCTGGTGCTGCTATGGTGCGGTATGTGAAGAATGTAGGGCAGGAGGAGCTGAATGTACTGGGGGGAGGCGGGAGGTGAGAAAAGGGGACTCTGTGTCCTGGGGGCGAGGGAGGGCTCTGTTTACTAGAGGTAGAGAGGGTTTTTTTCTGGGGATGAGCTGTGACCTGGGGTTGGGAGTACAGGGAGAGCTCTGTGTAGGGAGGGGGGGGGGCTAGGGGTGGTTGGAGCTCTGTAGTGGGGGTAGGGCTGGGAAAAAAAATCGATTTTAATCTTGAATCGAGTTTTGAGTTCAAATCGATTCAGATTTGAAGAAAATAGATTTTTTAGATTTTTTTTTTCCTTCAGAGTTTCCGTAGCAGGGCTGCAGGGGGCGTGTCCAGAATGGCACTGGGCGGCGTTACCCCAATTACATCTACTCGCCACAGTCGCCGCGAGTAGATGTAATGTAACACTAACCGCAAGCCGCCGTCTGCCTACCTGATCAGCGTGTCATGCAGACAGACGGCGGCCATTGCAGTGTTCAAAAGCCGCGCCTCCCGAGTCCTCGTCGTCTATGATAGGCAGAACACTCAATTTCACAGCAGGCAGTGTTCAGCCTATCACGGACATCCTCTCATCCTCATCTGTGTTATGAGGATAAGCGGATGTCCGTGATAGGCAGAACACTGAATGCTGGGAAATTGAGTGTTCCGCCTATCACAGACGAGTAGGAGGCGCGGCTTTTGAATACTGGAATGGCCGCCGGTGTAGCAGTAAAATCCGTATCCCATGAAAATCTGCATCAGGTACGGGCACAGTGAGACACGGGCACAGTGAAGCACGGGCACAGTGAGACACGGGCACAGTGAAGCACGGGCACAGTGAGACACGGGCACAGTGAGACACGGGCACAGTGAAGCACGGGCACAGTGAGACACGGGCACAGTGAAGCACGGGCACAGTGAGACACGGGCACAGTGAGACACGGCACAGTGAGGCATGGGCACAGTGAGGCATGGGCACAGTTCAATTCAACTAAGAGTAACCTCAGGATTTTTTGTTGTTTTATTAGCTAAATCCAAATACAGTATTAATAATTTGGATGTTTAACAATCTTTGTTGCAGACTGCACACTGACTTTGCAGTTAGAGAAAGGGTTTGCTTTTGCAATTTTGTTTGTTGATGCACTTTAATTAATATAATTAAAAAAAATTGAATCGAACCGTAAATCAAGTTTTTTATAAAAAAAATGCAGATTTTTTTTTGGGGGGGGGGGGGGAATCGCCCAGCCCTAAGTGGGGGGGAGCTAGGGTATGGGGAAGCTCTGTTTACTGGGGGGAGGGGCTTGTAGTGAGGAAAGGGGGAGGGTCATAGTTGAGGGATGAGCATTGTACTTGGAGGGTGGGCTCTGTGTACTGGGGGGTGGAAGCTCTGTGTAATGGGGGGACATGGGGGTGAGGGGAGCTCAGTACTGGGGGGAGAATGAGGGGCAGTGGTGTATCTAGAGAGTGCAGTGGGGTTGCAGCTTACACCAGGTATCACATCTCTAAGGTTGCCAATGCAGATCAAGTCTAATTTCACACAGTTGTCTGATTACTCAGTGGTGCCAGCACCTCCCAGGGCACTAGTGCTAAACCACTCCGTTTCTCCTGCCCACCCCATAGAAAAGCATTCTTAGTGACACTGCAACTACTGTTGCTAAGCTATTCAGGTGTCTGGCCCCTTGTCGGGCGCCGGGCATCTAAATTACAGCGGTGGGGGTGTTTTTGGAAGTGCCTATACTTTTGACAATATAGTGTATTTGAGATGTGGATATGTGTCCTCTTCATTCGTAGGGAGTGAAGTGTGTTTGAATTGTGCTCCTTCCCCACTCTCCATCCTGACAGTATCCCCCACGGCAGCTGGTGGGAGGTGGAAAGCTAGCAGCGCTGCCCCCTGGGGGAGGGGGGCGGGGACAGGGGAGTACACAGGGGCAAGAGAACAGGAATAGGGATGTGGCACGTAGTACAACCATTGCCCTCCATTTCCTTCCTGCCGCCACTGAATGTCTGCAGGAGGGAGAGGAGGAGAAGAAGCGGGCATTCAGCAGGTACATGTAAGGAATCGGTTTCTCTACATGCCGTTGACCCCACACCCCCCTCCTATCCAGGTGTACAGGGGTGGGGGGTGCATGGGCTCCTTAGAGAATGGGGCTGGGTTGCAATCGCGACCACTGCACGTACGCCCCAGAACAGCATGTCATTTGTGCAAGCTGGATGAGTTTCCCCATATTTCCTGTGATTAATTCCTATAATTGTCAGCTCCACCTAGTGGTCAAAATGCTGTATATTTTAGAAATCTCTCCCTCTCTATTCACTACTCTCTCTTTTTCTTTCACCACAACAAACAGCAACAACATTAATACCATTAATTGGGCACTTACTGTTATATTTTTTCAACCCAACTTTGAAACTATAAGAGGAGGATCTACTGAGCTATAAAAATGACTTTGTCTCCCCCTATTGGATTGTTTAGTAACAGAGACCACACAGGTTGATTTTTATCTTCCAATTGTCTTTATTGTGTTTTAGTGCTGGTTTTCCATAATTTGTTACAGCAATGTTCATTGTCAAATGTAATAAATATATAATAAAAAAAGTACACAGTGTTGCAGTGTGAAAGTATTTTTTTTAAACATTACAGCATACACCGATCAGCCATAACTTTATGACCACCCACTCAATATTAAGTAGGTCATCCTTTTGCAACCAAAACAGCCCTGACCCATCGAGGCATGGACACCACTAGACCTCTGACCCATCGAGGCATGGACACCACTAGACCTCTGACCCATCGAGGCATGGACACCACTAGACCTCTGACCCATAGAGGCATGGACACCACTAGACCTCTGACCCATCGAGGCATGGACACCACTAGACCTCTGACCCATCGAGGCATGGACACCACTAGACCTCTGACCCATCGAGGCCTGGACACCACTAGACCTCTGACCCATAGAGGCATGGACACCACTAGACCTCTGACCCATCGAGGCATGGACACCACTAGACCTTCTGACCCATCGGGGCCTGGACACCACTAGACCTCTTACCCATTGAGGCCTGGATACTACTAGACCTCTGACCCATCGAGGCCTGGACACCACTAGACCTCTGTCCCATCGAGGCCTTGACACCACTAGACCTCTGACCCATCGAGGCATGGACACCACTAGACCTCTGACCCATCGAGGCCTTGACACCACTAGACCTCTGACCCATCGAGGCATGGACACCACTAGACCTCTGAAGGTATGATGTGGTATGTGGCACCAAGCTGTCTTTAACAGGTCCTTTAAGTCCTGTAAGTTGTGAGGTGAGGACTCCATGGTTCGATTCCGCAGTACCTGCCGCTGATCACACACACAGCGGGAGCACCAGGTTGCTGGTGGCGTGCGCCCCAGACCCAGGAGTGTCAGATTACCTACTAGGTACGCGATCTGGCGCAGAGTGGGCACCCTGCTGCAGTAAACGTATGGTGGGTGGTCCGCAAGAGGTCAAACTGTTTTTGAACCATTTTTGCAGTGTGCCGGGGTGCATTATTATGCTGGAAGAAGCAATTGCCATCAGGGAATATCAATTCCATGAAGGGGTGTACTTGGTCGGCAACAATGCTTAGGTGGGTGATATGTGTCAAAGTAACATCCACATGAATGGCGGGACCCAAGGTTTCCCAGCAGAACATTTCCAAAATTGTCACTCTGCTCCCCATAATGCATCCTAGTATCATCTCTTCCCTAGGTAAGCAACACACACGCACCCGGCCATCCACATGATGTAAAGAAATCCTGATCCATCAGACCAGGCCACCTTCTTCCATTGCTCTGTGGTCCAGTTCTAATGCGTAGGTGTCCATTGTAGGTGCTTCTGGCTGTAGATATGGGTTAGCATGGACACTCTAAATGCTCTGAGGCTACACATCCCCATACACAACAAACTGCAATGCCCATTTGTTCTGCTTTTAACACATCAACTTCAGGGACAACATGTTTAATTGCTGCCTAATATATCTGTAGCGGGCAGTTCCTCCCCTCTCCCCGTCCCCTCTATTAAAGTTCTGCTCGCAATGTCTCTGGTCTAGGGGTATGATAGGGGAGGGAGAGGGTACGCTACGCCAGGCTTCCACCACAGGTGTAAAAGTGGTATCAGCAATGCCTTTCTTTACCTTCGGGCCTGTGTTGAGCATCGGATCCTCCCTCCAAGAGTCTCCGAGAACCTCGTCTGCCAGGAACTGAGCCCCATACCGTTAAGGTCCAACACTCCTTTATTTAACACATAACATGGACTCCCTTGGCTATAGAACAGAAAAGGGTGTGTGGGTGCGAATAGGCCCAGACACAAGTTCGATCCTCCACTCTCCTCCAAAGAGTAGGTTATGGTCTCCGCAAGAGGGAAATTCACCTTCCGGACGGTCTCCGACAAGAGACTCCCCCGTCACCAGCAGTATGCTGCACCGGGTCTTCAGATGAGGAGCTCTTCCTGGTTCATTACGCCCACCTCGGATTCAGGCATCCATCTCCGGAGTACCTTAGGATCCTTCCCTCGCGGAACTCAGTGTTGGGCACTGAGCTCCGGACCGCCGTCCGAGTACCTCACCCCAGGCTAAAGGTGCCAGAGGTGGAACACGATCTCCGGTGGTCCTCTAGGCCTAGTCCGCCTAGAGGACGAGCACGAACTCCATCCGCAGGCTAAAGGTGCCAGGGACCAACTCCCCGTGACCAAGATGGCCGGCCTCTTTATCCCCTCTCCCAGCAAGCACGGCGGGTTCCCCGCCCCACCATACCGATGCCAAGAGAGGACAAAAAGTAGGCTCAGCACACAGTGGTATCCGTCCGTCGGCCCATGGTGACAGCGCCACCCAGTGGACCGCCGGAGACACACCGCTGGTGTCACCGAAAAATTCAAAAATTACCCCGGGAAAGTAAGTACCCGCTACATACTCCCCCCTGTCATTTGACACTGGTCCCCAGTGTCTGGAGTAAACCACATCCTCAACAACTGACATGATCCAGTCCAGAAACCATTAACAATTGAAAAACAAAAACTTTTTGGAAACTCTATCCTAACGAAGAAGTTGTGTCTGAGCCCCTGTAACAAAAAAAATAAAGGAGTGAAAGACAACATCAACTTTGCAATTACACTTCAACATCTTACTTTTCCCTCCCCATCCTAACTAAAGACCTCCCCAGAGTATATAATCTTGCTGGGATGTTCTCCTGCAGAGGTAAAAGAAATAGAATTTAACATGTAAAACCCTGACACATGTATCCGTGTGTATGAGGAAAAGAAACTTCTCCTAAAAGAAATCCCTGTTTCTCCAAAGAGTGAGTGCATGAAAAGTGTCTGTAACGTTGCGCGACACTGCCACCTGGTGACAGCCTCGCGGTAACTGCACCCGTGGAACTTCTTCTCCTTTCTCTCTAACCCTATCTACCCCAGAGACTCCGCTGTCAAAAGAAAATATCCGGGCAGTCTGCCAGTTTTTAACGGGAAACATTGTAACTAATGCTTTGTTCTTAGATCAAAGGGATAAACTTCTGTGTGTGTAAAGAAAAAATCCGGGCAGTCTGCCAAGTTTGTAACAACATGAAACATTGTAACTAACTTCCTTCTTAGAGCAAACTTCTGTGTGTAAGCCCAGGTTCACACTGGGGCTGCGGGAGTGAAGCCGTGCGAGTTCAGCTGAACTCGCACGATTTCACTCCTGCCTGTCAGTCCCGATTTCGGCCGCGATTACAGAGACATCTGTGCTGGTTTCTGCACAGATGTCAATGTAAATCGCGGCCCAAAATCGTAAAAAGTAGTACAGAAACTGCTTTTTTAAATCGGTGTAGCGCCGCAGATGCGGCGTCGCACGGATTAGGACAGTGCCATTGCCCGCAATTTGCGGCAAATATCGCCGATTTGACATGCGATTTGACATGTCAAATCGCACCAGTGTGAACCAGGGCTAAATGCAGGAAGTTTAACCACTCCAAATCTTTTTCTGACACTTGTTTCTTAAGTTAAAGCGGGATTCCACCCGCAATTTTTTTTTTTTAAGTCAGCAGCTACAAACACTGTAGCTGCTGACTTTTAATAAGGACACTTACCTGTCCTACTCGCCCATGATGATGCCCCCCCCCTCCATGCCGATCCCTGCTCCTCACTAAGGGAAACAGGCAGTGAAACCTTGCGGCTTCACTGCCCGTTTCCTACTGCGCATACGCGAGTCTCGCGTCGATTTATGAATGGGCGGCTGCTCTCTGGGATTACACACAGTTCTCAGAAGGCAGCCCATTCACTAGAAGAGGATGCGGAAGGAGACTCACCGCGGATAAGGAAGGAGGCAGATTAGGGACTTCCGCATAGCAACCGCTATTTCGGGTGAGTAAAAACAATTTATCAATTTTTTTGCTGCATTTTGGTGTAATTTTTTTTTCAGGGTGGAACTCTACTTTAAAATCAATATTTTTGCTAGAAAATTACTTGGAACCCCCAAACATTATATATATTTTAGCAGAGACCCGAAGGAATAAAATAGCAATTGCTGCAATATTTTATGTTCTACTGTATTTGCCCAGCGGTCTTTCAAATGCAATTTTTTGGGAAAAAATACACTTCAATTAATAAAAAAAAAAAACGAAACAGTAAAGTTAGCCCAATTTTTTTTTGTTTTAATGTGAAAGATGATGTTACGCCGCAAGAATCGTGAGAGAATTGTGATCTATCTTCTAAGCAAAAAAATAGTGATTCTCATTTTAGCCAGAATTGTGCAGCTCTAGGGTGTACTCACTTTTGTGAGATACTGTATGTGCCATTCTGACAGGATTAACCTGTCGTTTGCACGCCACCTAGTGGTTAACAAATAGAATGCATTAGGCATGTATATAATCATGCACTAATATGTATATATGTTGAAAAGGGAAAACTATAACCGAGAAAAAAAACATATAGCAAGTATATAAAGCAGATACAACCAACTTCAATGCGTTTAATGATTGATGAGCATGTCAGGAAGAAGTAATCTGATACTTAATTACAAATATGATGAAAACCCATGTAATACAGAAAAAATGACTGTATACATTGGAAAATAGCCCAAACCCAATGGAAATCAACATACACAGTACCAATCAGAGCCGCAGGTATGATGAATGCCACACAGCAAGCGCAAAAAAATCCCCTCCCCCGTTGGCGACCGCAGAAGAAGACATAAGGGGGACTCAGAGACAGGTCACCATACATGTTACAATTTGACCATACAATCTTTGTACAATCAACTTTAGATTTACAAATACCATGTAATACAAGTACCTGCCTATTCTATCCCATCAATCTGTATCCAATTAGAGAGGCCCTTGTACAACATAGCTTTTGGCAGATATAAAGCTCAACACATGTTACAATCTGATTGTACAATTTCCTTTAGGTCTACCAAAAATGTAGGCAAAGGCATGCCTGATTGTATACAAATTGGTTGTATTAGGTACAGTGCATCCGCAAAGTATTCACAGCGCTTCACTTTTTCCACATTTTGTTATGTTACAGCCTTATTACAAAAAGGATTAAATTAATTTTCTTGAAAATTCTACAAACAATACCCAGTAATGACAACGTGAAAGAAGTTAGTTTGAAATCTTTGCAAATTTAGGAAAAATTCTAAATGAAGACAAATCCCATGTACATAAAAGTATTCACAGCCTTTGCTCAATACTTTGTTGAAGCACCTTTGGCACCAATTACAGCCTCAAGTCTTTTTGAGTATGATACTACAAGCTTGGAACACCTATTTTTGGGAATTCTTTGCAGGACCTCTCAAGCTCCATCAGGTTGGATGGGGAGTGTTGGTGCACAGCCATTTTCAGATCTCTCCAGAGATGTTCAATCGGGTTCAAGTCTGGGCTCTGGCTGGGCCACACAAGGCCATTTAGAGTTGTCCCGTATTCCACACCTTTGTTATCTTGGCTGTGTGCTTACGGTCGTTGTCCTGTTGGAAGATGAACCTTCGTCCCAGTCTGAGGTCAAAAGTGCTCTTTAGCAGGTTTTCATCAAGGATGTCCCTGTACATTGCTGCTTTCATCTTTCCCTCGATCCTGACTAGTCTCCCAGTTCCTGCCGCTGAAAAAAACATCCTCACAGCATGATGCTGCCACCACCATGCTTCACTGTAGGGATAGTATTGGCCAGGTGATGAGCGGTACCTGATTTCCTCCAGACATGGCACTTGCCATTCAGGCCAAACAGTTCAATATTTGTTTCATCAGACCAGAGAATTTTGTTTCTCATGATATGAGAGTCCTTCAGGTGCCTTTTGGCAAACTCCAGGCGGGCTGTCATGTGCCTTTTACTGAGGAGTGGCTTCCGTCTGGCCACTCTACCATACAGGCCTGATTGGTGGAGTGCTGCAGAGATGGTTGTTCTTCTGCAAGGTTCTCATCTCTCCAGGGCGGGAGCTAATTGAAGGAACCTGGAACCTTCGAGCGGTACACCTTTCTTTCATTTCTCATCTCTCCACAGACAAATGCTGGAGCTCTGTCAGAGTGACCATCGGGTTCTTCGTCACCTCCCTGACTAAGGCCCTTCTCCCCCGATCGCTCAGTTTGGCGCCGGCGGCCCGCTCTGGGAAGAGTCCTGGTGGTTCCAAACTTATTTCATTTATAGATGATGGAGGCCACTGTGCTCATTTAATGCTGCAGAATTTTTTCTGTACCCTTCCCAAAATCTGTGCCTCGATACAATCTTGTCTCAGAGGTCTACAGACAATTCCTTGGACTTTATGGCTTGGTTTGTGCTCTGACATGCACTGTTAAATGTGGAAATTTATATAGACAGGTGTGTGCCTTTCCAAATCATGTCCCATTAACTGAATTTACCACAGGTGGACTCCAATCAATTTGTAGAAACATCTCAAGGATGATCAGTGAAAACAGGATGTACTTGAGCTCAGTTTTGAGTGTCAAAGGCTAATTTTGTTTTACATTTTTAATAAATTTGCAAAGATTTCAAATAAACTTCTTTCATGTTGTCATTATGGGGTATTGTTTGTAGAATTTTGAGGAAAATAATTTAATCTATTTATAATTAATTTAATCTATTTTGGAATAAAGCTGTAATATAACAAAATGTGGAAAAAGTGAAACGTTGTGAATACTTTCCGGATGCACTGTAGGTCTTCATATTACATAGTCCTGAAACTTGTGATAAATCCGAAGTTGATTGTACAAAGATTGTAATTTATATGGTGACCCTTCGCAATGTTGTAAGTAAAACCGTCTGCTTATATCATAGGACTATATTTGCACAGCTGTATATATTAATATAAAAGTATATAATAGAATGTACATGATGTAATATGTGAATATAATAATAATAATAATAAATAATAATATTAATAAGTGAATAAAATAATGCAATATTATGTGAAATTCCCACATAATTATATAAATTCATAGCATATTGGCATGAACTTATTCCATGTCTGGCAAGATCCAGTGAACAAAGATAGTACAGAATGGATTCAATGTACACGGAAGCTGTGTAGACAGACCCGATCCATTAGATCAGATATATGGGGCTTCAACCAATATTGAGCTGGAAATGTCCACCATCGATAATAATGATTACATAATAGAACGCTCCAACATGCAGCCAGTGAAGGCAGAGCCCCTGATCAGCGTGCTTTTTCCAGGTCAAAGACTCCGATAACCAAAGCCATTGATGGCCTGGAAACTAGGATTTTCAGGAGGAGGCGTTTGCTGGGAGCCTTTGTATGGCACAGCAATACCCCTCCATCACCACCAGGCGGCACCACCAGACTGCGATAATACAGCTGCTGATCCACAGACACTGCAACACATTGGGGGTTAGGGTTATTTACGAAAGGCAAATTCACTTTGCACTACAAGTGCACTGCAAGTGTTCTTGAAAGTGCACTTGCTGTAGATCTGAGGGGAACATGCAAGGAAAATAAAAAACAAAATTTTTGCTTGCACATGATTGAATGATAAAATCAGCAGAGCTTCCCCTAATTTCAAAGCTTTCCCTCAGATATACAGCTATCCACAGCCACTTTCAAGTGCACTTGTAGTGCAGAGTGGATTTCCCTTTAGATAGATAGATAGATAGATAGATAGATAGATAGATAGATAGCAAGATACAGTAGATAGATAGGATATAAAGCCCAGTTGCACGTTTAACTTTAAATTAACTGTGAACATTCCAGGTTCGAGACAGAAGTTGTACAAAGTCTTCTTTAGAAAGCAGCCAGAGTAGAAAGTCTATAGCAGGGCTCGACAATGCCCGGGCGCCAGGTCGCAAATGCGACTAGAATTAGCGACCTGGCGCCTGGGGCAGCACAGCTGAGGTTACCCTGTATCTCCGTGCGCCCCCCCCCCCGTGCGATCTCGTCGGGCCGCGCCGGACGGTAATTTAGGCCGCGGCTTTGCGGCCTTCTGCAGGCATAGGCTTCATTCTGTAATCTGGCGCCATCTTGTGGTGGCTGTTGGTATGACAAGACAAGACAACCAGCAATGCTTGCCTGTTTTACTGCCCGCCCATCTCTTTCCCTTTACTTAAAAGTTAACCCAGGGGCGGGGGCAACAGGGCAATTGCCCCCCCCGAGACCTTCTGTCACACTCACTTGCTTCCTCAGTTTTTTTTTTTTTGTGCCTGATCTCCCGGAATTTGGGGACCCGGTACCAGCCGACCATAGGTCCTCTAGACCCCAAACTTGGCACACATGTATCCCCATGTCTCCTCTACAAGTGTGCAAAGTTTGGTGTCTGGAAGACCTACGGCTGGGGAGAACCGATTTTTCAAACCCGGGCACTCCTTCCATAGACTCCCATGTTGAACATCAGTCTAGTCATGGGCACAGTGAAGCATGGGCACAGTGAGGCATGGGCACAGTGAGGCATGGGCACAGTGAGGCATGCAGATGGACACCCTAGGCTTATACTCAAGTCAATACGTTTTCCCAGTTTTTTGGGGTAAAATTAGGTGCCTCGGCTTATATTCGGTTCGGCTTATACTCGAATATATACAGTACTTGTTCTGCGGCTGCCTCTCTGAGTCTGTCTCTCAGTTTCTCACATCAGCCGATCAGCGGCGTCGAGAGAGAGACTCGTCTAATGTAGTTACGCGGCGCACTGACACGATACCAGGAGCGGAGGAGGAGGTGGGTGGAGCCTCTTCCCTGCACTCGCTGCTAACGCCTGGGCCGCTTGGCGTCTAGCAACAAGTGACGTCAGTGAGTCACGTCGGGCCGCTCTGCAGGCAGGTGCGATAGCGTGCGGCTCCACAGACAGGTAAGAAAGCGGGCGGCTCCGGTTCGTGGGCGGGCAGCGTGGTTCGTGGACAGATCGTGCTGCTCAGTGTGTTGGCAGCGCAGGTGAGAGTGAGAGAGCAGGCTCATCTCTCACCGCCCGTGCCTGCCCTGCATTCCTGCAGTGACTTCCGCCCTCACTGTGCAGGCAGCAGAGAGATTACATTATCTCTCTGCTGCCTGACTGGGAGTCTGGGACACAGCAAGAGACAACCAAAACTACACCTTAGCAGGCAAGTTAGTGACAATCCGCAAATTGTGTCAGGTGACGTGGCAAATGACAATCTGCATCTGGTGGCAGGCAAGTGACAATCAGCAAAGTGTGGCAGGTGAGTGGCAAGTGACAATCCGCAAGGTGTGGCTAGTGACAATCCACAAGGTGTGGCAGGTGACGTGGCAAGTGACAATCCGCAACGTGTGGCAAGTGACATGCTCAGGGCTCCCACTAATTGCAGGCGACGGTGGCAAGTGACACACTCGGGGCTCCCACTGATTCTGCATTAAACTATTTAATTTTATATTACAATGTAATAATAGAAATAATGCGCTTCAATCATCCTGATACCACAACAACCATGGTGCCGGGATGATTGAAGCGCCGACACCAGCCATTTCCCCGATAAATTTCCCACAAAAAAACATATTTTTTGGCAGTGCCTCTCCCGAGAAAAGACTCTGGATCCGCCCCTGAGTTAACCCCCAAACATTATATATATTTTTTATTCTAACACCCTAGAGAATAAAATGGCGGTCGTTGCAATACTTTCTGTCACACCGTATTTGCGCAGCGGTCTTACAAGCGCACTTTTTTGAGGAAAAAAAACACTTTTTTAAATTAAAAAATAAGACAACAGTAAAGTTAGCCCACTTTTTTTTAATATTGTTAAAGATAATGTTACGCCGAGTAAATTTGATACCCAACATGTCACGCTTCAAAATTGCGTCCGCTCGTGGAATGGCGACAAACTTTTACCCTTTAAAATCTCCATAGGCGACATTTAAAAAATTCTACAGGTTGCATGTTTTGAGTTATTGCTCTCGCTCTACCGATCGCGGCGATACCTCACATGTGTGGTTTAAACACTGCTTTCATATGCGGGCGCTACTCACGAATGCGTTCGCTTCTGCACGCATTGGTCGTTAAAAAAAAAACCTGGTTCCTAACTTTTTTAGCTGGCTCCTAGATTCCAAGCAAATTTGTCAAGCCGTGGTCTATAGCATGCTGCAGAGAAGGTGGGTAAGTCTCTCTGCAGAGGTCCCAACACCCACCCTGCTGAGTCAAACCTATGGCTCTCCAATCATGATCCCTGATGACTGGACTTGACTGATGGAGCAGTAGGCATGTCAGAGCTCTGCAGAGATACTACTGCTTCCACACAGATATCAAAGGTCTCTTTCTGCAGCATGCTGGCAGGCTTACTGAATGTATAAATAGATTATTGAAAATATGTTTTTAATGTTGTACCTCAATGCCTGGTTTGCTTCCCAAGGCCAGAACTCTTGAACTCCCCACATTATTTCTGCACTCTGATCTACGTTATGCTGATTTCTCCTGTTATTCTTTTTTTTTTTTGTTGTTCCATAAAGTTTTATTGAGCAAATTCACAGGAATCACAGTACAAGGATTGATGCAGAACAGGTGCATTTACAGAGAACCAGATTTTGGTACAACTTAAACAAACCTTACAGGCGGGTGTAAAATAGTCTCCAAGTTTTGTATCAGTGAGAATGAAGGTGCGGATGGGCCGGAGCCTTTATTAGTTTGATCCGCATTCCAACCGCCTGCTAACTTTGCTGCATTACATGTTGATTCCAACACCAAAGAGATGGTGTCTAAGATATGGTGATAAGGGGATAGGGTGGGGGGGACAATATCTATTCATGGTGAGGGGGTATGGGACTGGAGGGGGGGTAGGGGAGGGGGGGATGGATCAGAGCGCAAGGGACAACAGCGAGAATGGGGGGAAGGGGTGGGGTGGGGTTGAGGATGGGGGTGAGGATGAGGGGAGTGACTTCTCGTTTGAACCTCCGTATGAAAGAGGGGGATAAAGAGCTCCTCAGAGTACAGACTCTAATCCGAGGGAACATGCTGATTGTATTCAGCTGTAGTTTTGAAGTGTGACCAACAGGACCAGGTAGTCGAGAAATTCTCCAGTCTCTCTTGAGAGATGTGGATCAGCTCTTCCATGTCGCAAATTCTAGAGATGGTCATAAACCATTCTTTAAGTGACGGTATATGACAGGAGCGCCAGTGTTTGGGAATGCACAGCCTGGCAGCATTCACCATGTGCATGGCTAGGGATTTGAAATAGTCCTTCCTTGAGAGAGAAGTGTGATGCAGAAGAAATTGTGCTGGTGTGAAGTCCAAGGTGTAAGTGGTGATGGATGCGATGCATCTGTGTAATTCCCTCCAAAAGGGTTGGATGTGTGAGCATTCCCACCAAATATGTATCATGGAGCCCACCTCTGTATTGCATCTCCAGCAAATATTGGAGGTTGAAGGAGCAAACTTATGAAGGAGAGCTGGGGTCCTATACCATCTAGTGAGCACTTTATACCCATTCTCCTGGATGGCAACGTTCAATGACCCCCTGTGTGCATATTCGTGAATTCTCGTCCATTCAACTGGTGTCAGGGGGGTAGGTAGATCTCTGTTCCACGAGGCCTGCGATGGCGAAAGGGTGGAATCAGTAGGTTCTAAGAGTAAAGCGTAGAGCAGGGAAATAAGGTGCCGTTGGGGGGTTCTACGATAGCAGAGGGTTTCAAAAGGGGTAAGTGGTCTTGTCCAACTGCCCTGAGCTGCATGTGTGGATAGAAAGTGACAAATTTGTCTGTATGTCCAAAAGGGGAAGGTAGAGGTGTTGGAAATGAGCCTGAGGTCCTCTATCGAAGCGAGCTTACCGTCAGTGTAAAACTGTAAAGAAAGGATGTCCTGATACGGCCATTCTTGTTTGAGGAAAGTAGAAGACTCGCCTGGGATAAAGTCGGGATTCCCTCTCAGCGTAGTCAGCGGGCCCGGGGTGGGTGAGAGGGAACCTCTGGAGGGGGACCACCTAAGAAGCGTTAAGGAAGTGTGGATGAAAGGATGTGAGGTCAGAGGCTGTGGCCATTGTTTCGGGGATAGCCATGGAAGAAGATGTAGCGGAATGGGTGAGAAAGAGTCTTCGATAGCAGTCCAGACCTTTTCAAAGGAGTGGATGGACCAATCCGCGATTCTCGTAAGGTGACACGCCACATAGTATTTATACAGGTCTGGGAGAGCAATACCCCCTTTAGGCTTGGGCAAGGTGAGTCTGGCGTATTTGATTCTAGGGGGAGAACCTTTCCATAGAAATGCCGAGCAGGCCTTCCGATAAGAGGAAAAGAATCCTGCGGGTATATGCATCGGGATGGTTTGGATCAAGTATAATATACGTGGCAGGACAATCATTTTGATCAGAGCCGCTCGGCCAAACCACGAGACATTCAGTGAGGACCACTCCAAGAAGTGGTCTTGGGCTTTTTTCAGGGCAGGGTGGAAGTTAAGGGCATACAAATCTTTAAGGCAGGGTGGGATCCGAATCCCAAGATAGGAGATCGCAGTCTTTTCCCAATGAAATTGGAGAGATTCCTGACAATGAAGAACTTCCTGTGGTGGGAGGGTGATATTCAGGGCGTGGGACTTTGTGTAGTTAATTTTTAGGTTTGAAATTGTACCAAATGCTTCCAGGTCATGTAGGAGAGATGGGAGGGAGGTTCGCGGGGATGTGAGAGAGAGCAAGATATCATCCGCGAAGGCGGCCACTTTAAAGTCTTTGCCTTTGACCATCAAGCCCCTAATGTCCGTGTTTTCTCTAAGTTTGTTTAAGAAGGGTTCTAGGGAGAGAATGTAGATCAGGGGGGAGAGGGGACACCCCTGGCGAGTGCCATTGCTGATGGAGAAGACGTTCGACAGGTGGCCGTTAACTCTCACCGCCGCCGTGGGGTTCGAGTATAATGCCATTATGGAGGTGAGCATGCGGTCCTCAAGGCCCACCCCTTTTAGGACCTCTCGCATGTAGTCCCAGGCCACTCTGTCAAACGCCTTCTCCGCATCAAGGGAAAGCAAAAAGCCTGGTGTTTTAGTTGAGGTGAGCCAGTGATGTAGGTTGAGGGTTCGTATGGTATTGTCCCGCACCTCCCTACCCGGGACAAAACCCACTTGATCATTGGAGATAAGACCGGGGATTAGAGGTATTAACCTGTTGGCAAGGATCTTGGCATAAATTTTTATATCGACATTAAGGAGTGAGATCGGCCTATAATTCGCCACCTGGAGGGCATCCTTCCCTTCCTTAGGGATTACCGTGATGTGTGCCTCTAATAGTCTATTAGGTCGGTCTTGCGGATTGGCCAGAGCATTAAACATCTGTAAAAGGTTGGGGGCAAGGATGTCTGCAAATGACTTATAGTACTGGAGGGTGTACCCGTCCGGGCCCGGGCTTTTGCCCAGCTTCATTTGTTTCAGGGCTATCTCCAGCTCTCCTGTCGAGAATTGTCCCTCTAAGGATTGTGCTTGTTGGGAGGAAAGGGGTTTAGGGCCATATTGAGCGAGAAAGTCCGCGATGAGCGTTTGACGTGTCTCTCCCGATGCTCGGGGTGGCAGGGCAGGGCGAAGGTTATAGAGCCTTCGGTAGAAAGACTCAAATTCTTTCGCGATGTCCTCACTCTTGGCCAGGAGGGTGCCCTGGGGATCGCGTAAGGCATGTACGGTGGACGAGAGTTTGGCCTTCTGGACTGACCGCGCTAAAAGGCGCCCACTCTTATTGCCATGTTCATAAAAGACCCTCTGGCCAAGAATATAGCGTCTTCTCGTGCGCTTACCCAATTCGTCTGTAAGGAGTGTGCGGAGCTGAGTTAGTTCCTGAAGGGTGTTCTGGGCTTGCGTTTGTTTGTGGGACAGCTCTAGTGCTCTAATCCTTTTGATAAGAGCATTCACCTTCTCCTGATAAGCTTTTTTGGCCTGTGCAGTCAGGGCAAGCAGTTCTCCCCTTACCACACATTTGTGGGCTTCCCATATGGATATTGGAGAAATGTCAGGGTTAGCATTCTCCTGAAAATAAAGCTTGATGCATGAGCGGATCCGTTCCAATGAGGTTGGATCCGTCAAGCAGGAAGGGTTGAACCGCCATATTTTAGTCTTGGGGAACGTTTCCGGGAACGATAGTGTAACTGTGATGGGATGGTGATCCGATAAGAACATCGGTTCAATGGAGGCATGTTGGAGGGCGGGGAGGTCGGTCTGGGATAGAAAAAAAAAAATCGATTCTGGAGTATTTCTGGTGGGGGGTCGAAAAGTAGGTGTAGTCTTTGGTTGAAGGATAGAGGGTACGCCAAGTGTCATGAAGGGTCAAGGTTTGTAATTGGGCTTTAATTTGGCGTAATGCCTTATAGGGCAGAGATGTCGTGGCAGTGGAGGTATCTAGGAGGGGGTTCAAGGGCACATTAATGTCGCCTCCCAGGAGGACCAGGCCGCTCTGGAATGAGGACAGAAGGGCACATGTCTTGCGGAAGAAGGAGACCTGATGTTCATTAGGGCAATATATGTTAGCCAATGTAATAGGCTTAGTTGCATATGTTCCCCTAATAAAAATGAATCTGCCTTCAGGGTCCACTAGGGAGTCAGTCAGGAGGAAGTTGGCGTGTTTTGAAATAAGGATCGAAACTCCCTTAGATTTGGCCACCGGGTTAGTGGCGTGTAGGGCAGAGCGATATATGTGATTAGTCAGTTTGGGGATAGCATCAGATCGGAAGTGCGTCTCCTGTAGGAAGATAAAGTGAGCCTTATGTTTGGTGAGCGAAGCTAACACTTGTGACCTTTTTTCCGGTGCATTCAGGCCTTTTGTGTTCAATGAAACACACTTCAGAGTCAGTGGGATATTAGTCTTAGGGGGGTTCTGCATTATGAAGAGTTAAGGAGAGGTGAAAATGAGTGTCTGGTTGTCGAGTAGGTTAGGACCTTCCTATAGAGCAGGGGTCATCAACCCCCGGTCCGCGGCCCACTACCGGGCCGTGGCACTTCTGCAGCCGGGCTGCGGGTGCGGGCGGGTGGCATGAGAGAGCCCGGCGGCCAGCTGTAGGATGTGAAGTTCCTCAGAGTGGATGAACAATGTCGGGGAAGGTGAGAGTGAAGCACACAGTGTTGTTTATTATGCACCGTGGCCCCTCCCTATGTCTCTCACACGGACACTCCCCGTGCAGTGTGAATGGACGTGCCGCCTCCTCACTGAGCTTTCCCCGCCCTTCTGTCATAGGGGAAGGCGCAGCACACCGTCACCTCCAGGACAGCCCACAGTAACAGGGAAGCCACTGGTGTCCCTTGATAGAGCTGAGAGGAGACAAGTCCACACTTCTTCCGGGAAAGCACTTACCTGCTGCTAATCCTCAGCCCTCATCACCGAACACACACCAACATGACTGAGCTCCGGAGGAGAGGCACGGGGGAGCCCCGAGTACGACAACACTGCCAGTGACAGGGTGAGTGTGAACTGGGACTGACTGGGACACGTGTGTGCATGGAGTGTACTTGGCCTAGTGGGGGCACTACCTTCATCTGTGAGGGGGTACTTCCTTCATCTGTAGGGGGGTAATACCTTCATCTCTGGGGGGGGGCACTACCTTCATCTGTGGAGGGGGGGCTACCTTCATCTGTGGAGGGGGCTGCCTTCATCTGTGGAGGGGGGCTGCCTTCATCTGTGGAGGGGGGCTGCCTTCATCTGTGGGGGGGCTACCTTCATCTGTGGGGGCACTGCCTTCATCTGTTGGGGCCTTACCACATCTGGTGGCAGGCAGCGTGGCAAGTGACATTCCGCATCTGGTGGTAGGCGACATGGCAAGTGACACGCTCAAAGCTCCCACTGATTCTGCATTATGGTGGGTTGAACTATTTCATTTATTACTACAATGTAATAATAGAAATAATGCGCTGACAAATTGCCCGCGAAAAACCGCTTACCCCCCGCATGCCATCCCCAACCTCCCCCCAACTGGGCCTTGGCGCAATTTTCTTCCACGCAGCCGGTCCCCGGTGCCAAAAAGGTTGGGGACCACTGCTACAGAGGATGAATGTGAGGGTCACTCCCCTAGGGGAAGGGAAAGAAGGGAAGAGGACACACAGAAGGGGAAGAGGGGTAAGGAGAGAGGACACACGGGTGAGAAAATCAGGAAGAGTTGGTGGTAGGGAGAATCAGAAGGATCAAAGCAGAAAAAGAAAAAAGAAAAGAAAAGAAAAAAAAAAAAAAAGAAGGGGGGGGGGGGTATGAGAGCTAAATGTAAGGGGATAAATATGGGAGAGGAGAAAGAAAAACCAGAGGTGGACTTAGCTAGGCTATCCACCTGTAGGAGGAACTCTGGAGTGTCAGCTACGTCCCAGTGAGACCGCTGTGTGGGGGTAGTAGTGTGAGCGGTAACCACAGCCTAGCTGTGGACCGGGGGTCAAAGTGGAGCGAATGAGGGATCCCGCTTACAGCGAGAGCCCAAGAAGCGTAGCGGGGAGCCTACCATAAGGAACAAGCCACAGAAAGTTCAAGTATCAAGTGCATAGGAACAATACACAAATCAACATAACATAACACATATAACCTTCTCCAGCTCGCAGTGCTGAAATCAATATAACCAAGCCATATTATTTAGAAAGTAAACCTTTTAAAGTGTATTCAGGAGAACTCAACCGAGAAATCCACAGCCCGTGAGGCATGCTGGGGAGAGGATACCCTCTTCAAAGACTTACGTTAAGCCACTCTATGGTGAGGGGGAGGGGGGGAGTAGGGGGGAAGGGGTAGGGCAACGGGTACAAGGACGGGAGGGGAGGGAGGAATGGGAGGGGGAGGTATGGGAGGGAGGGGGGGAAGGAGAATGAGGGACAAGGGGATGAGGCGGGGGAAGGGGCAGGTTGGGGGGAGTGGGGACAGGAAGAGGGGGGAGGAGAGGGGAAAGGGATGGCTAGGAGGATAGAGGTGGAAGGGGAGAAGAGGGGATTAGGGGGAGGGGGAGAAGAGGCGAGGGGAGGGGGGGAGAAGAGGTACGGGGGGAGGGGAGAGGGGGTGAGGAGGGGGGGGGGGGAGAGATGGAGGGGAAGGAGAGAGGGGGAGGGGATGGGAAATGCGGGGAAAAAAGGGAAGGGAGGGGAAGTGATGTGGGGAGAAAGGAGGGGGGGGTAGGGAGGAGAGAACTAAGGGAGTGAGGGAGGGGGGGAGAGGGGAAGAAACGGGGGGGAAGGAGTGGAGAGGGAAGGAGGGGAGGGATGAGGGGATGAGGGGAGGAGAAGGGGAGAGGTGAGGGAGAGTCCAGAGTGAGTTAGGGTGACGGTATCTCGACGTCTGCCTTCGCATCGGGGGGGGTGGGGCTCCCGGAACTTAGTGGTCTTTGGCATTTCCCAAAACCCCCCCCCGCCCGACCGACGCCCGGCAGACCGTATATGTATAACCGGGGGTCAAGGGAAAACACGTGCGAATAAGGGACATATAATAGCACTGGTAATGTTAATGAGAGACAAAATAAAGTAATATTTGGGGGAATAAAAATAAGACATAGATTGCGGATACATTGCCTGCAGGAGTTTAGGATCGCCGTCCGTGAAAGAAATATCCCAGGGGGGGATGATGTGTTCGTGTTGCAGGCCGAGGTTTCGGGCAATTTAGAGTTCAGTCCTCCCGTTTCCAAAAAGGGGGGAAGTCTGTTCGGGCCCGAATTGCAGAGAGATCCTTATACCTTCTCGGAAAGGGTCTCCGTAGCTGTGTGGGTAGGGGCCAATGACAGAAACCCAGGCCTACTCCTGGGCACTCATAGGGAGCCTCTCCCAGGACGGGGACATGTCGTGGGGGCGTCCATATCTTCCGGAGGACAGAGAGTTTCAACTTTGAGTGCAACCTCCCAGCTTTGGGGGATCCGGACGTGTACGAGGAACTAGGTGCTCTGGGGTAAAAAGGCGTAGGTAGCTTTTTCGGGGATATGCACTTTCCATATCCGCCACCTGAATAAGGCAGGCCCTAGGCCGTCCGCTGGGTTGCAGGTTGTGGAGCTATTGGGTGACTCCCGATGGAGAGGCGTTGTATGGAGTCCCAAACAGGGAAAGAAGGTCGCCGTTAGGGCCATTGGGACAAGGGGTTGTCAGCTATGAGGTGCAAGAGACCGGGGTGGGAATGGCATACCTATCTCAGATGAGGGTCTGAGGGGTCTCTGGGAGAGTGAGAGTTCAGTGAATAACGCTTACACATACCGGGGGGGGGAGGCATACTCACGGGCTGCAGGTCTCAGTCTATCCAGCAGACAATTAGTCAATAGGTTTCTCGCATCACATACGCGGTGGTGAGGGGCTATGTTGTTGCAGATCCCGGCGTGAGGAACGAGCATTCGGTGACATCGGTCCAGGTCTACGGTGACGCGGTCTCTGGCGTGCAGCTTTCGGTGACGGATGGAGCGAAACAGGAAGCCAGGGTTCCGCTGGGAAGTAAAGCGCATACCAATCCGGTAGTTCCAAGGCGGGCAGGTCGAGTTGATCACAGAACGCCTGAAGATCCTCCGGTGTGCGAAGCAGGGCAGAGCGCCCCCTCGCAGATGCAGACAGGCCAAACGGGAATTTCCAGCGGTACTGGATGTTTCTCGCACGCAGAGCATCTAACAGTGGCCGTAGTGCCCTCCTGTTTTGAAGGGTAATCTGTGAGAGGTCCTGGAACAGTTTCACCTCCGCGCCATTATAAAGAATACGTCCCCTTTCCCTCGCCTTGCAGAGAATCTCTTCCTTAAGGGGGAAGCTAACTATACAACATATAATGTCTCTGGGGGGTTCGTTATCTCGGGGTATGGGGCGGAGGGCGCGGTGGGCCCTTTCCATATCAATGGGGGAGTCCGCAGGGCGCTCAATCAGGTCATTAAAGATAGCGCTGACGGTTTGCTGTATGGCGGTGGGGTCTACGGATTCGGGGACCCCCCGTACCCTAACATTGTGCCTCCTTCCCCGGTTATCCAGGTCTTCCACATGTCTGTGGAGCTCAAATACTTGGGCAAGTTGGGAGTCATATGCCGACTGTACCTGGCGAATGGCCGCCGCGAGCGTCTGGGTCGTCTGCTCCACGTTATCCACTCGGTGGGCGACCGCGAGCATTTCGGCCTTCAGGTCTGCTATGGCAGCAGTGACCGTGTTTTTGATGTCCGTCGCAACTTTCTCCAAGTCGAGTAGGCTGGGGGGGAGAGCCCTGCTGGAGCTGGGAGAGGATGTACCCGGCATATTGGCTGAAGGCGGTCTGTCAGGCGAGGCCGCGGCTTGGGCCTGTGCTGGCACGAGGATCCGCAATGGCGCAGAGGCCTGTGTCTTTTGGGACCGGAATATGTCCGGTATATTCCTCCCCGAGTGGGTCTGAGAGTCCTTGAAGGTGCGAGAGGTGGACGAGCTCCTTGTGGCTCTGTGCATAGCAAGCTTAGGACGGTAGGCTCCCGTTCAAGGTGATAAATCAGCCCGGTCGCACAGGAGATCTCAGGTTAGGCGTCCATCTTGGTCTCCGCTCAGGCCACGCCCCCCTCCTGTTATTCTATTAAAGAGAAGCCCCACAATCTGCAGGATGGGCCCCTGTACACAGTTATCAACAATGTATCCACATCACACATTCTAAGAGGCCCGGAAGGTGTAAAACTGGTATTTGAAGATTCTGGTGTCGGCCAGTGCTAGCATATTTTTCAGCATTATAATATTCAATCAGTCTCTGTACAAGAGGAGCTTACACTCTAATGTCTGCATTTCAGTCACACACTATTATTTATTATACATGTATATAGTTCTGACATGCACAGGTTTCTGTAACAAATCAATAAAACTTCCAGTTGTGTTATAGAGCGGACATATTGATGCGTAATTCTTAGGGAAGCATTCCTCTGAAAACCAGAGCGCATTTATTCAATTAGTCTCTGTAGTCCCACCTGCCATGTTTAGATTAGTGAGGCCACCTTAGTAAGGAGCCAATAATGGGTGTAGAGCCTGCTTATCACGGCCTGGTGGGTTTTAAGGCTTCGGGCTCTACAGGGAATCTGATGTCACATGCAGCCAGGGCCGTTTGCAGGAATTTGGGGGCCCCAAGCAGATTGAGAATTTGGGGCCCCCAAGCATGGGGGGGTGCTACTGATTTTTTTGGAGAGGGGGGGTGCTACACAATCGCGGGAGGGGGGCCGCCAATCGCGGTGGGGGGCGCCATTCGCGGGAGGGGGCGCCAAATCGCGGGAGCCGCCAAATCGCGGGAGGAGGGGGCTGCCAATCGCGGGTGGGAGGGCCACCAATCGCGGGAGGAGGGGGCCGCCAATCGCGGGTGGGGGGCGCCATTCGCGGGAGGGGGCGCCATTCGCGGGAGGGGGCGCCAAATCGCGGGAGCCGCCAAATCGCGGGAGGAGGGGGCCGCCAATCGCGGGTGGGGGGCCGCCAATCGCGGGAGGAGGGGGCCGCCAATCGCGGGAGGAGGGGGCCGCCAATCGCGGGTGGGGGGGCGCCAATCGCGGGAGGGGGCCGCCAATCGTGGGAGGGGAGGCAGCTCTGCTGGGGCCCCAGGCCAGCTGGGGGCCCCAAGC
The DNA here is from genome assembly GCA_029206835.1 of Rana muscosa. Lineage (NCBI taxonomy): Eukaryota > Metazoa > Chordata > Amphibia > Anura > Ranidae > Rana > Rana muscosa. The sequence continues at coordinate 257,419,782 of CM055123.1, read as the reverse complement.
AGTTGCTTGGTTTGCCTGTCCTGTTCCGACGGCCCTGCATGCAGCCACCCCAGGATTTGCTCTACAAGGTGACAGGCAGTTTTATTTGATTAGTATTTCCACGGGTGCTGTTTGAATGAAAACTTATATAAAGCTTAACATGGTCCTAATTATTCTTCACTTTTTTAGTGTTTACTTAGTAAGTTGTGAAGCAATGTACTGAGTTTCAGCTTCACCTTCTGGTGAATAGGAAGATGAATTCAGCTGCAGTTCAAAAAGGGATTCCTCGGGGGTGTATCCCAACAATGAGGGGAAGAATTGGATGCCTGAAGGAGGGCAAATATGTTTTATCGCTTAAAAAATAATCACCGGGGAGCAGATGGAAAATTCATCATCGGTATTTTTACTATTCTTACACAATCTAGGAAAAAGGTATATATATATGCCTCTAACCACTTTCTGACTGGCCCAAGTACATCTACTGCGGGCTGACGGCTCTTCTGCGCCAGACAGGGAGCACACGTGCACTCCTGCCGTCCCGTCTGTGCTATGATTCTGTACAGCACAAGTCGGTAAGCAGGTCCCGGACAATGATTTATAGAAGGGACCTGCTGATTGGCTTAGTGAATGACAGTAAAGAGCCCTGTATTTACTAACACAGGGCTCTGTACACAGAGCAGCGTTATGGCTGTTATTTTCTCCCTGAAAAGCAGGGGAAGAAAAAATAGGATTTTTGTACTCACCGTAAAATCAGTTTCTCTGACGTCCATGGACTGACACAGCTCTCATACTGTTTACGTGTGGGTATATGTCCCTGATCGCAGGAGAAGATCTAGGCAGAATGTTAGATGTTAGAAACATACATTCTAGAACAAAACCAGAGCTGAACAGCCCCGCCCAGGGGGGGCAGTCCCTCCGGACATAACCCTCCTACCTGCAGCCAGCAGCCTCAGTTCGTAACAAAGCAGTACAAACCTTAAAAGAAGGGTGGATGCTGTGTCAGTCCATGGACGTCAGAGAAACAGATTTTACGGTGAGTACAAAAATCCTATTTTCTCTTATCGTCCATGGACTGACACAGCTCTCATACTGTTTACGTGTGGGATGTCCCAAAGCAGTATAAGAAAAGGGTGGGAGAAAAATAGTAAAGGAAAAACCAAAACTTCACTCCAAACCAGCAGAGCTCCTCCTGAAGATGCAGCCACATCAACCTTATAGAATTTTGAAAAGGTATGAACGGACGACCAGGTCGCCGCCTTGCACACTTGTGCAACCGACGCTTGATGTCGGAAAGCCCAGGAAGCACCAATTGCCCGGGTGGAATGCGCCGTAACCGGGAAGGGAGGCGCCCGCCACTTAATGGCATAGGCCTGTATAACAGTCTGTCTGATCCACCTAGAAATGGTGGCAGACGACACCGCTTGGCCCTGTTTCGGACCAGAGACAGACACAAACAGTGAGTCAGACTTCCGAATAGAAGAAGTAGCCGCCAGGTATACCCGTAAGGCACACACCACATCCAAATTGTGAAGCACAAACTCTCTAGGATGCGATGGGTGAGGGCACAAGGACGGAAGGACAATGTCCTCATTAAGGTGAAAAGCCGAAACCACCTTAGGAATGAAAGACGGTCGCGGTTGCAACACCGCCTTATCCTTATGGAGGACCAGGTAAGGCGACTTGCATGACAGAGCAGCCAACTCAGACACCCGTCTAACAGAAGTGATGGCCACTAAGAAAGCCACCTTCTGAGACAAGATAAAAGAGGAATATCTCTGATATTTTCAAAGGGAGGTTCCTGAAGAACTGAGAGCACCAAGTTCAGATCCCAAGGAGGGAGCGGAGGCTTGGCAGGTGGAACCACATGGCGAACCCCCTGCACAAAAGTGCTAACTAAGGAATGACCTGCTAGGGGTCGTTGAAAGAAAACGGCCAAGGCCGAAATCTGACCCTTAATTGTGCTCAAAGCCAGCCTTTGGGCCACACCACGCTGCAAGAACCGCAGGATTCTGGGGACAGAGTACGTCCGTGGACGCCAGTCTAGCTCTTCGCACATAGCGATGTAAGCTCTCCAGGTACGGTGATAGATCTTTCTAGAAGAAGACTTCCGTGTCCTAAGCATGGTTGAAATTACCGAATCCGACAGGCCTCGGTCCTTCAGTACCTGGCTCTCAATAGCCATGCCGTTAAAGCCAGAGACTGTAAAGCAGGATGAAAGATGGGACCTTGAGACAAAAGGTCCTCCCTCAAGGGCAGTCGCCAAGGGACGTCCGCTATGAGACGTACCAGATCGGCGTACCAGTGACGCCAAGGCCATTCCGGGGCAATGAGGATCACCGGAATGCCCTCGGCCGCCACCCTGCGCAGCAGACGTGGAATCAACTGCAGCAGAGGGTAAGCATACATCAAGCGATACTGACCCCACGGGGCTACCAAAGCGTCCGAGGCATCTGCCCAGGGGTCCCTGGTGGCCACAAACCTCGACATCTTTCAATTGAGTCGAGATGCCATCTGGTCCACATCCGTTGTGCCCCACCGCCGACAAAGGAGTTGAAACACCTCCGGATGCAAGGACCACTCCCTCTGGTCCAGGAACTGGCGACTCAGATAGTCCGCCTGCCAGTTTTCTACGCCCGGAATGTAGACGGCCGTCAGCGCCGGCACGCTTCTTTCCGCCCTTGAGCTGACAGGACTCCCCAAACTCCTCCCCAGCCCGTCAGGCTGGCGTCCGTCGTGACCACCGTCCACTGGATGGTCCCTCCGGACATAACCCTCCCACTGCAGTCAGCAGACCTCAGTTCGTAAAAAAAGCAGTACAAACCTTAAAAAGAAGGGTGGGTGCTGTGTCAGTCCATGGACGTCAGAGAAACGGATTTTACGGTGAGTACAAAAATCCTATTTTCTCTTATCGTCCGTCCATGGACTGACACAGCCTCTCTTACACTTTACACGTGGGATGTCCCAAAGCAGTGTCAAGAGGGATATGGGAGCAGTATAAATAGAAAACCAAAAACTTCAATCCAAACAAGGCAGAGCTCCTCAACGGAGGAGTTGCAACATCAAACAGCGGCCTGCAACACCTTGCGGCCAAAGGAAGCATCCGAAGATGCAGCCACATCAACCTTATAAAACTTAGAAAAGGTATGAACGGACGACCAGGTCGCCGCCTTGCACACTTGTGCAACCGACGCTTGATGTCGGAAAGCCCATGAAGCACCAATTGCGCTGGTGGAATGCGCCGTAACCGGAAAGGGAGGCGCCCGCCCCTTAAGCGCATAGGCCTGAATGACGGTCTGTCTGATCCACCTAGAAATGGTGGCAGACAAAACCGCTTGGCCCTGGTTTGGACCAGAGACAACCACAAACAGTGAGTCAGACTTCCGAATAGAAGCAGTAGCGGACAGGTACACCCGCAAAGCTCGTACCACATCGAATGTGTGAAGCGCAAACTCTCTGGGATGCGATGAGTGAGGACACAAGGACGGGAGGACAATGTCCTCATTAGGTGAAAGGCCGAGACCACCTTTGGCAAAAAAGAAGGTCTCGGACGCAACACTGCCTTATGGATGACCAAATAGGGCGACTTGCAGGACAAGGCCGCCAACTCAGACACCCGTATAACCGAAGTAATGGCCACTAAGAAGGCTACCTTCTGAGACAAGGTCAAGAAGGGAATATCTCTGATATTTTCAAATGGAGGTTCCTGGAGAACCGAGAGCACCAAATTCAGATCCCAAGGAGGGAGAGGAGGCTTGACAGGAGGGAGCACATGGCGAACCCCCTGCACAAAGGTGCTAACCAAGGAATGACCCGCCAGCGGTGGCTGAAAGAAAACGGCCAAGGCCGAAATCTGACCCTTAATGGTACTCAAAGCAAGCTTTTGGGTCACGCCACGCTGCAAGAATCGCAGGATTCTGGGGACGGAATACGTCCGTGGACGCCAGTCTAGCTCTTCGCACATGGCGGTGTAAGCTTTCCAGGTACGGTGATAGATCTTTCTGGAGGAAGACTTCCGTGCCCTTAACATGGTCGAAATGACAGAATCCGAGAGACCTCGGTCTCTCAGCACCTGGCTTTCAATAGCCATGCCATTAAAGCCAGAGACTGTAAAGCAGGATGAAATATAGGACCTTGAGACAGAAGGTCCTCCCTTATTGGCAACCACCAAGGAACGTCCGCGACGAGACGTACCAGATCGGCATACCAATGACGCCGAGGCCAATCCGGAGCAATGAGGATCACCGGAATCCCCTCGGACGCCACCCTGAGCAGCAGGCGAGGGAGCAGCTGCAGCGGTGGATAAACAAATATCAGGTGATAATGACCCCATGGGGCCACCAACGCGTCCGAGGCATCCGCCCAAGGATCCCTGGACCTGGCCACAAACCTTGACACCTTGCGATTGAGTCGAGAGGCCATCAGGTCCACATCCGGCGTGCCCCACCATCGGCAAAGGAGTTGAAAGACCTCCGGGTGCAAGGACCACTCTCCCTGGTCCAGCGTCTGGCGACTCAGATAGTCCGCCTGCCCAATGTCTACGCCCGGAATGTAGACGGCCGACAGAGCCGGCACGCTTCTTTCGGCCCACCTTAGGATGCGGGTGACCTCGGAAGCCGCAGCTGAGCTCCGAGTCCCCCCTTGATGGTTGACATACGCCACCGCCGTGGCGTTGTCCAACTGGATCCTGAGGGAGCGACCCTGTAATCTCTCAGACCACGAGGAGAGGCACAATCTGATTGCCCGTATTTCCAGAACATTGATCGGTAAACAGGCTTCGTCCGGAGTCCAAAGTCCTTGGGCTGACAGGACTCCCCAGACTCCACCCTAGCCCGTCAGGCTGGTGTCCGTCGTGATCACAATCCATTGAATGGGGAGGAATGACTTCCCGGACCGAAGAGCCGGGGACCTCAACCACCATGCCAGGGACGCCCTGACCGGGTGACTCACCTGGATCTGAAGATCCAAGGACAACGGGGATTTGTCCCAAGTGAACAGGATCTCTTTCTGTAATGCCCGGGTGTGTGATTGGGCATACGGAACGGCCTCGAAGGAGGCCACCATGAGTCCCAGGACTCTCATGCAAAAACGGATTGACGACCATTTTCGGGACGTCAGGACCCGCACTGCAGACTGAAGTGTCAGTAACTTATCCGGGGGTAGGAATACCTTCGCCTCCAAGGAGTCCAGGATCAGACCTAGATACTCCAGACGCTGAGTCAGGACCAGGACCGACTTCTGAATGTTCAGGAGCCACCCGAAGTCCCTGAGGGTCTGACTGACGATAGTCACACTTTCTTCTAATTCTGAGCCATTGTCTGCTCTTAGAAGAAAATCGTCCCACGATAGGAATGCTTCACTGTCTCAGCAAAGCTAGAACCCGAGCAAGCACCTTGGTAAACACCCTTGGTGCCGAGGCTAGATCGAAGGTAAGAGACACAAATTGATAGTGGACTTCGCCGATCGCAAAGCGCAGAAACTTCTGATGACTTGCGCAGATCGGAACATGCAAGTAGGCGTCCTTGATGTCCAAGGACGACAGAAAATCCCCTTTAATGGAGTGTAGCAATCACCGTGCGAATGTATTCCATGTGGAATTTTTGCACCTTCACGAAGGCATTCAGGGCCTTGAGGTCCAGGATTGGCCGAACCCCATCCTTTTTCGGGACAACAAAGAGATTCGAGTAGAACCCCTGAAACCTCTCCTGGCACAATCACTCCGGACCTGATCAAATCCTGTACAGCCCCTAAGAGGGCTGTCCGACGGGCAGGAAGGGGAGGGAGATTTGAGGGAAAGAATCTGTCTGAGGGCCAGGAACGGAACTCTATCCTGTATCCTGAGGTGACCACCTCGAACACCCACCGGTCGGAGATCTGAGAGGTCAACTGATCCGAGAACCTGCAAAGTCGTCCCCCCACACCAGCGACGGGCGGGGGCAAGACTTCATGCGAAGGCCGGCTTGGGAGCCACTTTGTTCGTCTTACGCACTCAAAGGCGCTTGTGTCCACCAGCCGCACTGTTGTCAGTCTGGGAGGGCTTACCCGTGGACTCTGACTGACGAAAAAAAATACTTTTTTGCTGGAAAGGAAGGGCCCGGTTTATGGCGGGCCTCCTTACCCTTGATAGTCTGAGGAAGAAGAGTGCTTTTGCCTCCCGTGACATCCTTGATGATGTCATCCAGAGCAGCACCGAAAAGTCTACCACCTTTAAGGGGAAGATCCATCAGGAGCTTCTTAGAGGCTAGGTCAGCAGACCAGCATTTCAACCAGATAAGACTACGCAATACCACCGCAGAAACAGAGGCCCTGGATATTAAAGGGGCCGCGTCTAAAGTGGCGTCGCACACATATATCAGGCCCTGCACCATCTGGTGGGCCAGAGCAATAGTGTCTGGAGGAAGATTATGCTCCTGTACAGTCTGGTGCAAAATTTTTGCCCATTCCGTGAGTGTCTGAGACACAAGGGTCGCCGCTACAATAGGCCGTAAGGCGGATCCCAACAAGGCAAACATGGCTCTGCTCACCACTTCTGACCTCCTGTCAGTGGGGTCCTAAAATGCAGGAGTCCCCTCCATCGGGAGAGTGGTGGCCTTGTTTAAACGGGCGACCAGGGGGTCGACCACTGGGGGAGAAGCCCACTTTTTAAGTAGGGCTTCTTCAAAGGGGTAACTGATAGACAAACTCTGCGGGACCATAAAAGTCTTCTGCGGCTTTTCCCAAACCTGGTCAATGAACTGGTCAAAGAAAGGTGCATATGGAAAAACCTTTTTAGAAGGCTTGGCCTTAAAGGAACCAAAGGAGACTGCCTCCGCCTGAGGTTCCGCAGCCGCAGCATCAAGCTTGAGAGTGTCCCTCACAGCATCAATGAGTTCACTAACAAGCACCCTGTCATTTACTGACTCAGAACTGGAGTCTTCCTCACAAGGAATGTCCTGTTCAAAACCATCAAAATATTCAGAGCTAGGGTCCTGAGCCGCAGCAGCTAGGCCCATATCTGAATCAGCGCACTCCCCTTGTAGAGATAAAGTGGAAGGAGGGTGCTTTTTTGCTCCCTTGCGCTCGCACACCGTTTTCATCCTGGTCAGAAATGATTCCAGGACTGCCGACAACTGTTCCATAGGGACCGCAGGTGCTGGAGCACTGCCTGTTGCCTCTGACATGTAAGGGGAAGCTGGTGAAACTGACTCCATATTGTCCCTCTCTGAGACCCTCGGAAAAAAAGTCCACCCACAGGCTGTGCTGACTGAGTAGGGGAATGCCCAGGGGACTCACCAACCCGGACCAGGACCGCTCGGTTCCGCGGCCTTGTCCCTCTCTGCACCGCGCTGTATCAGAGTGAGTGACTGAGAGGAGAGTGTGAGGAGATTTGCGCCATTCCCAGCAGCGATAGAGGCCAAACAAGTGTTTAAAAAGCGCGCGGCTTCAAGAAAATGGCCACCACAATGTGCTCAGGCGATCCACGGCAAGATGGCCTCCAATGTAAAGTAAATGCACCAACACAAACATGGCGCCGAACGGCGCCCAGGCCCCCAAAACACTCAAAAAAAAGCCCCAGCGATATGGAGACCACCATGAGCCCCCCCCCAGGACAGTATGACCCCCAGGCACCCCACACAACACAGCGCCAGCAATGGTGACAGAGAGTGACAATAAAAAAGAGGGGGAGACAGGGAAAATGCCCCACACAGAAAAACACACAGCATGTACTCACCTGCAGGCAGGAGAGGCTACTTACCCGTCCCCTGAGGGACCCACTGGTGTGTTTCTGACAGGACTATCACAGTGCGGTACTGAGTAGCTGTCGGCCCGGTCCACCGCAAAAGATACAGCAGGACTGTTCAATCTTGAGAGGACCATGGAGCATGAAAGCCCACCGGCCACCCCTGGAGTCGTGGGGCATGTCGTGAACTGAGTCTCACGCACACAAGGCGAGGATCAGCACGCTCAATGGTCGGACAGGGAAGACTACGAGGATATCTTGTACCCAACCTGTTGCCCAGCCGACAGTTGATAGAAGGTATCAAAAAAATAAAATAAGAAAAAATTCCAAAAAAGGAATAAAATTAGGTCAGAAGACTGGCTCCTGAGAGAGCCACGTCTTCTCCTCCTGCTAGGCAGAAAAAAACTGAGGTCTGCTGACTGCAGTGGGAGGGTTATGTCCGGAGGGACCACCCCCTGGGCGGGGCTGTTCAGCTCTGGCTTTTTAGAATGTATGTATAACATTTCACATTCTGCCTAGGTCTTGTCCTGCAAGCAGGGACATAACCCACGTGTAAAGTGTAAGAGAGGCTGTGTCAGTCCATGGACGATAAGAGAAAACGTATTTTTCGCCGGAAAGGAAGGGCCCGGCCTGCAGTGGGGCTCCTTTCCCTTAATAGACTGAGGAAGGAAGGTGCTCCTACCCCGTGACATCCTTAATAATGTCATCCAGGGCGGCCCCAAACAGTCTACTGCCCTTAAAGGGCAAGTCAGCCAGGAGCTTTTTGGAAGCTAGGTCGGCCGACCAGCATTTCAGCCAGATAAGGCGACGCAGCACCACAGCAGAGATAGAGGCCCCGAATATTAAAGGGGCCGCATCCAAAGTGGCATCGCACACATAGGCTAAACCCTGCGCAAGTTGGTGAGCCAGGGCAATGGTCTCAGGAGGGAGATTATGCTCCTGTCCTGTCTGGTGCAAAATCTTTACCCGTTCTGTGAGTGTCTGAGACACAAGTGTCGCCGCCACTATAGGGCGTAAGGCAGACCTCAATAAGGTAAACATAGTTCTACTCACCACTTCTGACCTCCTGTCAGTGGGATCCTAAAATGCAGGAGAGCCTTCCATTGGGAGCGTGGTAGACTTATTCAAACGGGCGACCGGGAGTCGACCACTGGGGGGAGAGCCCACTTCTTAACCAGGTCCTCCTCAAAGGGGTACCTTATGGCTATGCGCCGCGGGACCGTCAAAGTCTTCTGCGGCTTATCCCAGACTTGGTCAATGAATGTATCAAAAAAAGGCACATATGGAAAAACCTTTTTTGAAGAAACGGCTTTAAAGGAACCAAAGGAGACAGCTTCCACCTGAGGTTCCTCAGCCTCAACATTCAGCTTGAGAGTGTCCCTCACAGCATCAATGAGCTCACTTACAAGCACCCTGTCAGTTACTGGTTCAGAACTGGGGTCTTCCTCACAAGGAATGTCCTGTCCAAAAACATCAACATCCTCAGAGCTAGGGTCCTGAGCAGCAGTAGCTAGGCCCATATCTGAGACAGAGCACTCCCCTACAGGAGAATGTGTGGGGAGGGGGCGCTTTAAAGCTCCCTTGCGCTCGCACACTGCTTCCATTCTGACAAGGAATGATTCCAGGACTGCCGACAACTGGTCCATAGGGACCGCAGGTGCAGGAGCACTGCCAGTTGCCTCTAAAAAGTGTGGAGAAGCAGGTGAACCAGACTCCATACTGCCACCCTCTGAGACCTTTAGACACTATAACAGTGAATAATACAGTCCACCCACTGGCTGCGCTGAGGCTGAGGAGGGGATACCCGGAGGATTCACCAACCCTTAAGGACCGCTCAGTTCCGCTGTATGAAACCACACTGCAGCGCAAGTGAAGCCTGAGGAGAGTGAAGAATCTGTGAGGAGACTGTGGAGATTCGCGCCGCAGCAGCGCCGCTAGAGACCGAAAGTGAAAGCACCGCGGATTCAAGAAAATGGCAGCCGGCCGCATGTATAACAGCGCCATTGAACCACGGCAAGGTGGCCACCGAGCGCATTATTCAAGGTCAGAATACAGCGCTAATGGCGCACACAATAAGTCCCCACACTCACACACCAGAACACTGCTCCCTCTCCCAGAGTCCACTAAACAGACATGAGCGCCCCCCACCAGGCCACAGTGACCCCCAAGCACCCCCACACAGTACAGCAACAGTACAGGGTGCAGAGAGCAGCATAACAGGGGGAGACAGGGAGAAACCCCCCAGAATAGAGAAACACAGCCAGCATGTACTCACCTGTAGCAGGAGAGACTACTTACCCGTCCCATAGGGACCCACTGGCTTGTTTCAGACAGACCTATCACAGAGTAGTACTGAGTAGCTGTCGGCCCGGTCCACCGCGAAAGATACAGACAGGTACTGTTCAATCTTGAGAGGACCGCGGGAGCATAAAAGCCACCCGGCCACCCCTGGAGTCATGGGGTATGTTGTGAACTGAGTCTCACGCACACAAGGCGAGGATCAGCGCGCTCGATGGTCGGACAGGGAAGACTATGAGGATACCAGTGTACCCAACCTGTTGCCCAGCTGACAGTTGATTGAAGGTCTCAAAAATAAAATAATACAATTCCCAAAGGAATAAAATATAAAAGTAAAATCTTCCAGGAGACTGGCTCCTGAGAGAGCCATGTCTTCTCCTTCTGCTAGGCAGAAAAAAACTGAGGATGCTGGCTGCAGGTAGGAGGGTTATGTCCAGAGGGACTGCCACCCTGGGAGGGGCTGTTCAGCTCTGGTTTTGTTCTAGAATGTATGTTTCTAACATCTAACATTCTGCCTAGGTCTTCTACAGCGAGCAGGGACATATACACACACGTAAACAGTATGAGAGCTGTGTCAGTCCATGGACCATAAGAGAAATAAACACATCCCTTAGTAAAAGCAGCATACATTACACATTGTCAGACACACAGTTAAGCTTTTGATTGCCCCTTGATGTTAACTCCTTCCCAGGCAGTGTCATTAGTACAGTGACAGTATATAGTATTATCACTGACTACTGTATTAGGCCCCATTCACATCTCAGTGTTTTGTAGCTTGAAGCCTGAAGCTCCAAAACACTGGAGGAGAAAAAAATAAATTATTCTCTATGGAGATGGTTCACATCTCCACTCCAAATCACCGGAAGGTCCAAAAAGTTCTGGAGCATTTTTTGTAGCTCAACTCGGGCAGATTTGGGCGGTTTTCTGCTTTTTACATTGGTGGCCTTTTGACCTGTCAAAATTGCGTCAAAAATTGCGGCAAATTCGACTTTCTGCCTGAAAACGATATGCTCAGGTCTGAATGCAGCCTTATTGTCACTGGTGATGTCAGTTTCCACCCAGTGTCAGTTAGTGTCAGATTTCCCGCCATACTATCACAATCCCTCTATAACAGTGGTTCTCAACTCCAGTCCTCAGGGCCCACCAACAGGCCAGGTTTGCAAGATAACTGAAATGCATCACAGGTGATATAATTTGCTGCTCAGGGATTGCAGTATTCTAGTCTGCATCTCCCCAAGGTAATACTTAAAATCTGCCCTGTTAGTGGGTCCTGAGGACAGGAGTTGAGAACCACTGCTCTATAAGTTGCTAATCACCGCCATTGCTAAAAATTCCAGTATATACCATAGTTTGTAGACGCTATAACTTTCACACAAACCAATCAATATGTGCTTATTGGGATTTTTTTGTAGTAGAATACATTTTGGCCAAAATTTATGAAGAATATAGATTTTTTTTAAATTAGATTTGTTTATGTATCCGTTTTAAAACAGAAGTAAAAAATATTGTTTTTTCAAAACTTTTCAGCCTTTTCTCATTACATAATAAAAAATAAAAAACCCAGTGGAGACCGACTACCACCAAAAGAAAGCTCTATTTGTGTGAAAAAAATTGTTAAAATTCTATTTGCATACAGTGCTTCATCATCAAGCAATCAATCATCTGTAAAGTAGTGCAGTGTTGAATAACAAAAAATGCCCTGGACATGAAGGGGTCAAATCTTCTGGAGCTTAAAGTGGTTGTAAAGGCTGAAGTATTTTTTTACCTTCATGCATGTCCAGCTGCCCCCTCAACCCTCCGAATACTTACCTAAGCCCGATCGAGTGATGTGCACGAGAGCTGAGTCTCTCCCCGGCCTCTCCCTCCTGATTGGCTAAGATGCAGGAGCTATTTCCTCCCCCTGCTGTCAATCACAACCAGTGAGGCGAGAGCGGGAGGTGGGGCTGCGTCGCGCTTTCTGTGTCTTGTAAAAACAGAGAGCCAACACTTGGAAGCAAGCACACACAAGTGACCCCATAGCAAGCGGCTCGACAAGGGGGTGGGGCCCAGAGCGCCGGCAAGGACCCAAGAAGGAGGATTGGGATTGCTCTCTGGAAAATCATTGCACAAATCAGGTAAGTATGACATTTGTTATTAAAAAAGAAAATAGTTTACAATCACTTTAAAGAGGAAGTAAACCCAGTTAAAAAACAAAACAAAAAAAAACACCACCTGCAAGACTAAGGCATAATGAGCTAGTATGCATAGTTTACTAGCTCATTATGTAATACTCACCTAAGATGGAAGCCCCTGCAGCCGTCCTCTTCCAATGCTCAGGCAGCCGATATCTTGCCCCGGGGTTAGTTCCGGGTATCACGGCTAAGGCGGTGATGGCGCGGCCTCAATCAGGAACGGCACGCTACAGTGCGTCGTAGACAGCGGCGCCCATGATTTTAGTAAATATCTCCTAAACCGTGGAGGTTTAGGAGATATTTCTTGCACCTACAGGTAAGCCTTAATCTAGGCTTACCTGTAGGTTAACCACTTAAGCCCCGGACCATTTTGTAGCTAAAGGACCAGAGGTGATTTCAGAATTTTGCACTGCGCTGCTTTAACTGTAAATTGTGCGGACATGCAATGTTGTACCCAAACAAAATTTGCGTCCTTTTCTTCCCACAAATAGAGCTTTCTTTTAATGGTATTTGATTGCCTCTGCGATTTTTATTTTTTGCAATATAAACGGAAATAGACCGAACATTTTGAAAAAAAATGATATTTTCCACTTTTTGTTATAAGAAAAATCGAATAAACTCAATTTTAGTCATACATTTAGGCCAAAATGTATTCAGCCACACGTCTTTAGTAAAAAAAATGTCAATAAGCGTATATTTATTGGTTTGCGCAAAAGTTATAGCGTCTACAAACTAGGGTACATTTTCTGGAATTTACACAGCTTTTAGTTTATGACTGCCTATCTCATTTCTTGAGGTGCTAAAATGGCAGGGCAGTACAAACCCCCCCCCCCCCCAAATAACAGCCCATGCGTGTGGCAGATAGTAAGGTCCCGCCGGCATGCAGATATGAAGGCACAGGAAAGGAGCCCTTCAGATGGACACGGCAAACCCCGCCGGTGTCCGTGACGTCACTGGATCTCCCTGAAAACTTTTGATCGATCAAAAGAATTTTGATCGATCAAAACAATTAATCGATTAATCGAGGAATTAATAGTTAATTTCCACAGCCCTAAAAAAATTACAAAAAGTTGTCACTAAATGATATATTGCTCACACATGCCATGGTTATATGTAGAATTGCACCCCAAAATACATTTTGCTGCTTCTCCTGAGTACGGGGATACCATAGGTGTGGGACTTTTTGGGAGCCTAGCCGCGTACGGGCCCCTGGAAACCAAGCACCGCCTTCAGGATTTCTAAGGGCGCAAATTTTTGATTTCACTCCTCACTACCTATCACAGTTTTGAAGGCCATAAAATGCCAAAATAGCACAAACCTCCCCCAAATGACCCCATTTTGGAAAGTAGACACCCCAAGCTATTTGCTGAGAGGCATAGTGAGTAGTGTTGAGCGAACCCGAACTGTAAAGTTCGGGTCCGTACCGAACTTTAGCTTTTTCCCGAACCCGAACCCGGACTTTGCCCAAAAGTCCGGGTTCGGGTTCGGCAATCTAATAACGCATTTAGAAATGCTTCAGGGGCCAGCCAATCACCTTTTGATTAGCTGGTGTGCCCTTAGAAGCCATCATAGCCATGCCTACTAATGGCACGGCTGTGATTGGTCAATGCAACATGTGACCCAGCTTCTATATAAGCTAGAGGCACACAGCACACATGAATAGATAGGGAGAGGATCTAGTCTGCTGCTGCTGCTTTTAGGGAGAGATAGAAAGATAGATGAGGTAGTCCTGATTCTACAATCTGAGGGAAAAGATAGAGAGATAGTGTAGTGTAGGGCCAGGTTCCTGTGTTGGTGCTTTCAGGGAGAGAGAATATTATATAGGAGTCCAGATTCAGAGATTAAAATCAGCGATCTGCATAGGTCTACCTATTTGTGTTGCAGTGCAGTCTTTTTACACTGCCATGAGCCCAGTGTCAGAGAAAATCAAACTTTTAGGGGAAAAAAAAAGGCACTTTATTGTTCTCTTTTCCAAAAGACCCATAGGGCAAAAAAAAAAAAAAAGCATTTTATTTTGCTCGTGCAAAAAAAGACCCGTTTAGGGCAAAAAAAAATGTGCACTTTATTGTACGCTTGCAAAAAACGCTGTTTAGGGGCACAAAAAAAAGTTTGCAGTGTGTTATACATATTTTGAGGTGTGTGAAATAAACAATTTCTATATCGTTTTCTCCTACTGTGCTATACTAAAAAAACAACATTTTTTTTGAATAGCATTTTCTGCAGTTCTGTAGCTGTGCGATTCAGCGGTTACGTACTGTGGCTGTGTTCTGCTCTTCCAAAAAACGCAGTTTAGTGGCACCAAAAAAAGTTTGCAGTGTGTTATACATATTTTGAGGTGTTTGAAATAAACAATTTCTTTATAGTTTTCTCCTACGTTGCTATACTAAAAAAACAACATTTTTTTTGAATAGCATTTTCTGCAGTTCTGTAGCTGTGCGATTCAGCGGTTACGTACGTTCTGCTCTTCCAAAAAACGCCGTTTAGTGGCACCAAAAAAAGGTTGCAGTGTGTAATACATATTTTGAGGTGTGTGAAATAAACAATTTCTATACAGTTTTCTCCTACTGTGCTATACTAAAAAAACAATTTTTTTTTCGAATAGCATTTTCTGCAGTTCTGTAGCTGTGCGATTCTGCGCTTCCAAAAACACCCATTTAGGGCAAGATCCTAAATTTTGAAAATATGAGGAGAAGGTCAAAGGGACGTGGTGGCCCCGGTCGTGGTGCTGCTGGTGGAGCTCCTGTTGTAGGGAGAGGACGTGGTGGATCTGTGCCAGATACACGCACAAGTGAAATACCTTCCTCAAGTGCGAGTAGGCGACCGAGCCTGCGGCGGTATTTTGTCGCGCCTAATGAGGCTGTACGAATGTTTAGGCCAGGACAAGTACAGGCGATAGTAGATTGGGTTGCTGACAGTGCCTCGGGTTCCTTCATATTGTCTCCCACCCACTCTTCTGATGAAAGAACAGAGTTGGCACCTGAAACCCATGTCCATCAGTCTTTCACCTCACCCCCTTGCAAATCAGCCAAGCAGTCTGAGCCCCAAATCATGCAGCAGTCTCTTGTGCTTTTCGATGACTCTGTTAGCAGGGTTTCCCAGGGCCATCCACCTAGCCCTGCCCCAGAAGTGGAAGAGATTGAGTGCACCGATGCCCAACCACTTATGTTTCATGATGAGTACATGGGAGGACCATCGCAGTACATCTCGGATGATGACGAAACACAGGTGCCAACTGCTGCTGCTTTCGCAATTGTGCAGACAGACAAGGAGGGCAGGGGTGAAGACTGGGTGGAAGATGATGTGGAGGACGATGAGGTCCTCGACCCCACATGGAATCAACGTTATGCAGGTGACCAGTGTAGTTTGGAGGAAGAGGCGGTGGTCGCACAGAGCCACCAGCACAGCAGAAGAGGGAGCAGGGTGCAAAAGCGGAGCGTCTGTCAGCTAGACAGTATGTCTGCTACTGCCCAACGCAGCAAGGGACCGAGCACACCAAAGCCAGGTCCAAGGAGTTCCCCAGCGTGGCAGTTCTTCACACAATGTGCTGATGACAAGACACGAGTGGTTTGCACGCTGTGCAATCAGAGCCTGAAGCGAGGCATAAACGTTCTCAACCTGAGCACAACCTGTATGACCATGCATCTAAGTGCAAAGCACGAGCTGCAGTGGAGTAGACACCTCAAAAACCAAGAAAGGTCTCTGGCTCCTCCTGCTTCCTCTTCTGCTGCAGTCTCGGCCTCTTCATCCACCTCTGTAGTGTCAGTGGCACCTGCCACCTCGCAAACAGAGCATCTGCCAGCAACACTACCACCTGGGTCACCAACCATCTCCACAATGTCCCATGGAAGCGTTCAGCTCTCTATCTCCCAAACATTGGAGCGGAAGAGGAAGTACCCCCCTAGCCACCCGCGATCCCTGGCCCTGAATGCCAGCATTTCAAAACTCCTGGCCTTTGAAATGCTGTCATTCCGTCTGGTGGAGACGCAGAGTTTTAAAAGCCTGATGGCATTGGCTGTCCCACAGTACGTCGTGCCCAGCCACCACTATTTTTCCAGGCGAGCCATCCATTCCCTGCACAACCAGGTGGGGGACAAAATCAGGTGTGCACTGCGCAACGCCATCTGTGGCAAGGTCCACCTAACTACGGATGCGTGGACCAGTAAGCACGGTCAGGGACGTTATATCTCCCTAATAGGGATGAGCTTCGAGTTCGAGTCGAACTCATGTTCGACTCGAACATTGCCTGTTCGCCCGTTCGCCGAACAGCGAACAAATTGGGGTGTTCGCGGCAAATTCGAAAAATCTATGGGAGAAATCTAAAGTGCTAATTATAAAGGCTTATATGCAAGTTATTGTCCTAAAAAGTGTTTGGGGACCCGGGTCCTGCCCCAGGGGACATGTATCAATGCAAAAAGAAGTTTTAAAAACGGCTGTTTTTTCGGGAGCAGTGATTTTAATAATGCTTAAAATGAAAAAATAAAAGTGAAATATTCCTTTAAATTTCGTACCTGGGGGGTGTGTATGATATGCATGTGAAGTGGCGCATGTTTCTCGTGCTTAGAACTGTCCCTGCAAAAAATGTCATTTTTGAAAGAAAAAAAGCGGCTATTAATGAATTGTCGGCTCCCGGCAATACATACAAAAGTCATTGATAAAAAAAAAAAAAAAAAAGCGTGGGGGTTCCCCAGAATTCAATTACCAGGCCCTTCAGGTCTGGAATGGATATTAAGGGGAACCCCGCTGCAAATTAAAAAAAAAATTGACGTGGGGTTCCCCCAAATATCCATTCCAGGCCCTTCAGATCTGGCATGGATTTTAAGGGGAACTCCACCCCAAATTTAAAAAAAAATGGCGTGGAGTCCCCCTAAAAATCCATACCAGACCCCTTATCCGAGCACGCAACCTGGCCGGCCGCAGGGGAAAAGGGGGGTCGAGAGAGCGGCCCCTCCTCCCTCCTGAACCGTACCAGGCCACATGCCCTCAACATGGGGAGGATGTCCCCATGTTGATGGGGACAAGGGCCTCATCCCCACAACCCTTGCCCGGTGATTGTGGGGGTCTGCGGGCGGGGGGCGTATCGGAATCTGGAAGACCCCTTTAACAAAGGGGACCCCCAGATCCCGTCCCCCCCCCTATGTGAATTGGTAAGGGGTACATTGTACCCCTACCATTTCACAAAGAAAGCGTAAAAAAATGTTTAAAAAAAACACACAAACACCTTGAAAAAGTCCTTTATTAAAAAAAAAAAAACATTCCAGCGGTGAAATCCAGTGTCCCGCGGCGATCCCGATGTGCAGCGCTGTCCTTCATTGGTTGTGCCTGAGCGGACCTGATGGGGAACTCCCTCTCAGTATTTTAAATGTATAGACCCGCCCCTTCTAAAGTTCCCCATCAGGTCCGCTCAGCGGACCAGATGCGGAACATGAGAAGGGGCGGGTCTATACATGTATTACCAAAGTGAGAGCAGTTCCCCATCAGGTCCGCCCCCTCGGTATGTCGGACCCGCCTACGTCATTGGCTTGAGCGGGGAACTTCCTTCACTATGTAATTTAAATTTACACTTTGGTAATACATGTATAGACCCGCCCCTTCTCATGTTCCGCATCTGGTCCGCTGAGCGGACCTGATGGGGAACTTTAGAAGGGGTGGGTCTATACATTTAAAACACTGAGAGGGAGTTCCCCATCAGGTCCGCTCAGGCACAACCAATGAAGGACAGCGCTGGACATCGGAATCGCCGCGGGACACTGGATTTCACCGCTGGAATGTTTTTTTGTTTTTTTTTAAATAAAGGACTTTTTCAAGGTGTTTGTGTGTTTTTTTTAAACAGTTTTTTACGCTTTCTTTGTGAAATGGTAGGGGTACAATGTACCCCTTACCAATTCACATGGGGGGGGCGGGATCTGGGGGTCCCCTTTGTTAAAGGGGTCTTCCAGATTCCGATAAGCCCCCCGCTCGCAGACCCCCACAACCACCAGGCAAGGGTTGTGGGGATGAGGCCCTTGTCCCCATCAACATGGGGACATCCTCCCTATGTTGAGGGCATGTGGCCTGGTACGGTTCAGGAGGGAGGGGGGCCGCTCTCTCGTCCCCCCCTTTTCCCCTGCGGCCGGCCAGGTTGCGTGCTCGGATAAGGGGTCTGGTATGGATTTTTAGGGGGACTCCACGCCATTTTTTTTTAAATTTGGGGTGGAGTTCCCCTTAAAATCCATGCCAGATCTGAAGGGCCTGGAATGGATATTTGGGGGAACCCCACGTCAATTTTTTTTTAAATTTGCGGCGGGGTTCCCCTTAATATCCATTCCAGACCTGAAGGGCCTGGTAATTGAATTCTGGGGAACCCCCACGCTTTTTTTTTTTTTTTTATCAATGACTTTTGAATGTATTGCCGGGAGCCGACAATTCATTAATAGCCACGAGTCAGTTTTAAATGACTTTTTTTCTTTCAAAAATGAATTTTTTTGCAGGGACAGTTCTAAGCACGGGAAACATGCGCCACTTTACATGCATATCATACACACCCCCCAGGTACGAAATTTAAAGGAATATTTCACTTTTATTTTTTCATTTTAAGCATTATTAAAATCACTGCTCCCGAAAAAATGGCCAATTTTAAAACTTTTTTTGCATTGATACATGTCCCCTGGGGCAGGACCCAGGTCCCCAAACACTTTTTAGGGCAATAACTTGCATATTAGCCTTTATAATTAACACTTTAGATTTCGAACGTTCGAGTCCATTGTATTTAATAGGGTTCTAAAGTTCACACGAACATTTTGTCTGTTCGCAGGTTCTGGTGCAAACCGAACAGGGGGGTGCTCGGCTCATCCCTGCTCCCTAACAGCACACTGGGTAAATGCAGTGGCGGCTGGGCCTGAGGCAGATAGCAGTTTGGTGCATGTCCTTCCACCACTGAGGATTGCAGGGCGCTTCAGTTTACCTCCTGTTGCTAACTCCTCCTACTCCGCTTCCTCATCCTCTACCGCCTCCTCATCCGGTCAGCGTAACACCTTCACCACCAACTTCAGCACAGCCAGGGGTAAACGACAGCAGGCAGTTTTAAAACTTTCCTGTTTGGGGGAAAAACCCCACACCGCGCAGGAGTTGTGGAGGGACATGGAACAACAGACCAATGAGTGGTTGCTGTCAGTGAGCCTCAAGCCCGGCCTGGTGGTGTGCGATAATGGGCGAAATCTCGTAGCAGCTCTGGGCCTAGCCGGTTTGACGCACATCCCTTGCCTGGCGCATGTGCTGAACTTGGTGGTCCAGAGGTTCCTTAAAAATTACCCCAATATGCCAGAGCTGCTGCAGAAAGTGCGGGCTGTGTGTGCGCACTTTCGGCGTTCTCACCCTGCTGCTGCTCGCCTGTCAGCGCTGCAGCGTAACTTCGGCCTTCCCGCTCACCGCCTCATATGTGACGTGCCCACAAGGTGGAACTCCACCTTGCACATGCTGGCCAGACTGTGCGAGCAGCAGCAGGCGATAGTGGAGTTTCAGCTGCAGCAATCACGCGTGAGTCGCTCTGCGGAACAGCACCACTTCACCACCAATAACTGGGCCTCCATGCGAGACCTGTGTGCCTTGTTGCGCTGTTTCGAGTACTCCACCAACATGTCCAGTGCCAATGACGCCGTTCTTAGCGTTACTATCCCATTTCTATGCCTCCTTGAAAAAACGCTTCGGGCGATGATGGAAGAGGATGTGGCACAGGAGGATGAGGAGGAGGAGGAGGAAGCGGGATCATTTCAAAGGCTTTCAGGGCAGTCTTTCACAAGTGGCTACGAGGGTGGGTTGCTGCACCAACAAACGCCAGGTACACAATTGTCCGGCAGAAAGGGAACAGTTCTGGAGGATGACGAGGTGGAGGATGAGATGGAGGAGGAGGAGGAGGCATTTTCACAGCAGGGTGGCACCCAGACCAGCTCGTGGCCATCACTGGTGCGTGGCTGGGGGGATACAGAGGACACAGACGATACACCTCCCACAGAGGACAGCTTTTCTTTGCCTCTGGGCAGCCTGGCACACATGAGCGATTACATGCTGCAGTGTTTCCGCAATGACCGCCGAGTTGCCCACATTTTAACTGGTGCTGATTACTGGGTGGCCACCCTGCTGGATCCCCGTTACAAGGACAACGTACCGTCCTTAATTCCCTCACTGGAGCGGGATCGTAAGATGCGCGAGTACAAGCGCACGCTGGTAGACGCGCTGCTGGTGGCATTCCCACCTGACAGCGGGCGTACGGTGGAAGCACAAGGCGAAGGCAGAGGAGGAGGAAGAGGTCGCCAACGCAGCCGGGGCACCGGCAGCACCTCAGAAGGCAGGGTTAGCATGGCTGAAATGTGGAAAAGCTTTGTCAGCACGCCACAACAACCAGCACCACCAGCTGAGATGGAACGGTTTAGCAGGAGGCAGCATTTCACCAACATGGTTGAGCAGTATGTGTCCACAGGCCTACACGTACTGGATGACGGGTCTGCCCCCTTTAACTTCTGGGTCTCCAAATTGGGCACATGGCCTGAGCTTGCCCTTTATGCCTTGGAGGTGCTGGCCTGCCCTGCAGCCAGTGTATTATCTGAACGTGTATTTAGCACGGCAGGGGGCGTTATCACAGACAAGCGCAGCCGCCTGTCCAGAGCCAATGTGGACAAGCTCACGTTCATTAAAATGAACCAGGCATGGATCCCACAGGACTTGTCCGTACCTTGTGCAGAATAGACATGTATACCGGTGATGTGACAAAAACTGTCCGGCCATCGGATTGTGTCCGGCCCATACTGCGAAGGCGCAGCGCTTGCGCAGTACAGAGGACAAGGAGATTCACAAAATCTCCGAAGATGAACGGCGCCTGCGCTGTGAGTGCAGGTTCAAGCCCCACCATCCAAGTGGATATACGGTAGCACATAGTAACAGGGCCCCTCACGGGCTCGGTTCGATCGCCACGCTTCGGGCACGGCCTCACTTGGCTCGTCTTGAACCACGGATGGTGTGGCCTTCACCTGAACTCACCACGCAGGCGCCGTTCATCTTGGGATATTTTAGAAATCCCCTTGTCCTACATACTGAGCAAGCGCAGTACAGGGAGGACACTATTTGACGGGGGACAGAATTCGACACATCACCGGCATTACACAGCCATTGTTGTATTTTTGAATCAGTGTTGGCTACCTCGTCCTCCTCCACCGCCGCTTCCACCTACACAGCCACATCCACCGCCACTTCAACCTCCTACTCCATATGGACCTCGTCCTCCTAGGTCAAGATTATTATTTTTTATTTTTATTTTTTTTATGTTATTTTAAGTTATTTCCCTATCCACGTTTGTTTGCAGAGCACTTGCCATGCTCTTAACAACATTTTGCTGCCATTTGCAGCCCTCTAGCCCTTTCCATTACCTTTTTAGAGCCTTTTTAGTCCTTAGAAGTCTGGGTCCCCATTGACTTCAATGGGGTTCGGGTTCGGGTTCGAGTTAAAGTTCGGTCCCGAACCCGAACTTTTTTCCGAAGTTCGGCCGAACCCGTCGAACCCGAACATCCAGGTGTCCGCTCAACTCTAATAGTGAGTATTTTACAGCTCTCATTTGTTTTTGAAAATGAAGAAAGAAAAATAGGATTTTTGTACTCACCGTAAAATCCGTTTCTCTGACGTCCATGGACCGACGCAGCTCTCATACTGATTACATGTGGGTATATGTCCCTGCTCGCAGGAGAAGACCTAGGCAGAATGTTAGAGGTTAAAACATTCTAGAACAAGCCAGAGCTGAACAGCCCCGCCCAGGGGGGCGGTCCCTCCGGACATTACCCTTCCACCTGCAGCTAATCAGCCTCAGTTCGTAACAAAGCAGTACAAACTTAAAAGGAAGGGTGGGTGCTGTGTCGGTCCATGGACGTCAGAGAAACGGATTTTACGGTGAGTACAAAAATCCTATTTTCTCTTATCGTCCATGGACCGACGCAGCTCTCATACTGATTACATGTGGGACGTTCCAAAGCAGTATAAGAAAAGGGTGGGAGCAAAAAAAGTAAGGAACAACCAAAACTTCACTCCAAACCAGCAGAGCCCCTCAACGGAGGAGTTGCAACATTAGACAGCGGCCTGCAACACTTTGCGGCCGAAGGAAGCATCCGAAGATACAGCCACATCAACCTTGTAGAACTTTGAAAAGGTATGAACGGACGACCAGGTCGTCGCCTTGCACACTTGTGCAACCGACGCTTGATGTCGGAAGGCCCGGGAAGCACCAATTGCCTTGGTGGAATGCGCCGCAACCGGAAAGGGAGGCGCCCGCCCCTTAAGGGCATAGGCCTGTATGACGGTCTGCCTGATCCACCTGAAGACGGTGGCAGACGACACCGCTCGGCCCTGTTTTGGACCAGACACAGATTTCCGAATGGAAACAGTAGCAGACAGGTACACTCGTAAGGCTTGTACCCATCTTAATGTATGAAGAGCAAACTCTCAGGGAAGCGATGGGTGAGGACACAAGGACGGAAGAACAATGTCCTTCTTAAGGTGAAAGGCCAAGACCATCCTTAGAAAAGAAGGATGGTCGTGGGCGCAACACCAACATATCCTTATGGAGGACCAAGTAAGGCGACTTGCCAGACAAGGCTGCCAACTCAGACACCCGTCTAACCGAAGCAATGGCCAATAAGGCCAACTTCCGGGACAAGGTCAAGAGAGGAATCTCTCTGATATTCTCAAAGGGATGTTCTTGGAGAACCGAGATGCATCAAAATCAGATCCCAAGTAGGGAGAGGAGGCTTGACAGGGGGGACCACATGGCGAACCCCCTGCCCAAAAGGTGCTAATCAAGGAATGGCCCGGCAGCGGTCGTTGAAAAAGACAGTCCGGGCCGAAATCCGACCCTCAAAAAAAAAAAGGTATGCAAGGCCAGCTTTTGGGTCCCACCACGCTGTAAGAACAGCAAAATCCTGGGAACGGAAAACATCCGAGGATGCCACTCAAGTTCCTCGCACATAGCGATGTAAGCCTTCCAGGTACGGTGAGATATCTTTCTGGAGGAAGATTCCCGTGTCAACAACATAGAAGAGATGACCGAATACGAGAGAACTCGGTCCTTTAGCACCTGGCTTTAAACAGCCATGCCATTAAAGCCAATGACTGTAAAGCAGGATGAAGTATGCTCTGCGAAGCCGGCGAGGCAACAACAGTAGCAGAGGGTAAGCATATATCAGGCGATACTGCCCCCACGGGCTTCCAACACGTCTAACGCATCCGCCCAGGGGTCCCTGGACCTGACCACGATCTTGCCACCTTGCGAGTGAGTCGAGAGGCCACAAGGTCCACTTCCGGTGCCCCACCTCCGGTAAAGAAGGTGGAAACACCTCCGGATGCAAGGACCCTTCGCCTGCAATGCACACGGCCGACAGGACCGTCTTGCAGCGAGACGTATGAAAATCCCAAAGAGACTCCGCAATGTATCGGAGAAGGGAGGCCCCAGTGTACAGGGTGCCTCAAATGTTGGCCAATAAAGGCAACTTGACGGAACTTCCCTAGAAACTCGGTCAGAGGACTAGTACCTCAGCCTCCACAGGTGGCGCAAACCCACCCCGGGCACAGAGACCCTAAAGGCTAAAGCAGTTGTAGTGCACCTGCTAGACGACTGATGAATGAAGCAGAGGCTTTTGCCCAGTCATTGAGCTACAAAAAATGCCAGAGACGCAGCCACTAACGGGCGCAACGCCAACCCCAGCCTGGCGAACACAGTCCAAGCCAGCGCTTCTGATCACCACTGAAAGCAGGTGGAAAGTGATACCCCTGAAACCAGGGATCCTTGTGACAATGCTCCATCCAGCAGCTACCCATGGATAGGTGCTGATTGTGCAAACACATAGTTTATACTATGTATTGCGTCAAACGCACAAATGGAGAGTGTGGGAGGAAACCCATGCAGCCACAAAGAGCATAATACCACCACATACGGCGTATGTAGTTTAGTATTTGTGGATAAACCTATTAAACGCGTATATACTGTGCCAGCGACGAAGGCGTGCACATCATCGGGGCCTGGACGTAAACCAGCCACACAGATTGCGTACACAACCGTGTAGGTATGTTAGCCTGCGAATAAACAAATTGCACATGTTTATACTGTGCATAGCGCTGAGAATGCGCACACCATTGGAACGCAGGGGAGAAACCTGAGCACCCGGATGAAACCCATGCAGACTGCATACGCATACCGTGTATGGTATTATAGTATGTGTGCTAAACATTTTGCACAAGCCCATGTGTGCATAGCACCGAAGGCGCGCACACTGTTGGCGCGTGGGAGGAACCGAAGTACCCCACGCATACTCAGAGAATGCAATACCTACAGCTACTGTAAATGTATTTAGTGTAGTGTATAGACATAATGTGTATGTTTACACCGTGTATTGCACCAAAGGCATGCATGTCATGTAGCATGGGCAGAAACCCATGCAGACTGCATCCGCATACCGTGTAGGTATTATAGTGTGTGTGCTAAACCTTTTGCACAAGCTCATGTGTGCAAAGCACCGAAGGCGCGCACACCGTTGGTGCGTGTGAGGAACCGAAGTACCCCACGCATACTCAGAGGATGCAATACCTACAACTACTGTAAATGTATTTAGTGTAGTGTATAAACATATTGTGTATGTTTACATCGTGTATTGCACCAAAGGCATGCATGTCATGTAGCATGGGCAGAAACCCACGCAGACTGCATACGCATACCGTATAGGTATTATAGTGTGTGTGCTAAACCTTTTGCACAAGCTCATGTGTGCATAGCACCGAAGGCGCGCACACCGTTGGCGCGTGGGAGGAACCGAAGTACCCCACGCATACTCAGAGAATGCAATACCTACAACTACTGTGAATGTATTTAGTGTAGTGTATAAACATAATGTGTATGTTTACATCGTGTATTGCACCAAAGGCATGCATGTCATGTAGCGTGGGCGGAAACCCACGCAGACTGCAAAGACATACCGGGTAGGTCCTATCGCACAAATTTAGACTGTGCATAGCGCCGAAGCGCCCACTCGGTACAACTCCACGCAGACAGCACACAGATACCGTGTAGGAATGATAGCATGTGAATCAACATAATATTGCACATGTTTATGCTGTGCATTTCCATTGGAGCGTGGGGGGAAACCGGAGTACCCGGAGGAACCCCACGTAAACAGTATACCCATACTGTAAACATGTATAATATGTGCAATAAACATATTGAACATGTCTATACTGTGCAGAGAGCCGAAGCGCACATACCATGAGAGTGCGGGAGGACACCGGAGCCCCCGCCAGCCCAGAGAGTATGATACATACATATACTGTGAATGTATCTGGAGTCGTGCATAAACATATTTTGTACGTTTATATCATGTATGGCACTGAAACACAGCATTGGAACGTGGGGACAGCCACGCAGACACAGAGACCAATAACACATACATACACTGTGAATGTATGCAGTGTAGAGGTATAGGATGAGTTTAAATTATGGCGCAGAGGCGCATAATCTTCTCTGTATCATTCCAACCTGCTTGACTGTGCTGCTGAAGCAGCATTCAGGTAACCTCTGATCCTCAGACCGGGTGTCTGTCAGAGCTCAAATCATTCCCCAGGAAATGGCGGGAAATGTTACCTCAGGTATCACACACAAGGCTCACAGGGATTAGAGACATAAATGAATAAAGTCCTCCCTCATCCATGCTGCTCTTGAGGCAGCGTGTGAGGAAAACTGAGGAAACTGTGTAAAAGAAAAGCTTGTCACAGCAATTTCAGCCTGAGTGTGTTTCTCACATCATCAATGAGATCACTTACAAGCGCCCTGTCATTCACTGACACAGAACTGGAGTCTTCCTCACAAGGGAATGTCCTGTTCATAAACATTAAATATTCAGAGGTAGGGTCCTGAGCCCAATAGCTAGGCCCATATCTGACTCAGAGCACTCCTTCACTAAAGATTTTTGTGGGGGGAGGGGGCTTATAGCTCCTTTTGCTCGCACACCGCTTCCATTCTGACAGGAATGATTCCAGGACTGCTGACAACTGGTCCATAAGGACCGCAGGTGCAGGAAACATGTTTAACTGTGCAGCACTGCCAGTTGCCCCAGGCAATGTGGAGAGCAGGTGTATCAGACTCCATAACGCCACCCTCTGAGACCTTATACACTATGCAGTGAATATACAGTCCACCCACTGGCTACGCTGAGGAGGGGATACCCGGGGAGGACCCACCAACCCTTAAGGACAGCTCAGTCTGTGAGGAGATTGTGAGGGGATTCGCGCCGCCGCCAGAAATAAATGCGCAGCGGCCACAAGAAAATGGCCGCCGTCCGCAGCTATAACTGTGCCACTGAACGCCAAGATGGCCGCCGAGCGCAAAATTCAAAGCTCTAATGCGCGCCAATGGCGCACGCAATAACCACCTCACACACCAGAAAAAACTGCAGACATGAGCGCCCAACCAGGCCAGAGTGACCCCCAAACACCCCACAGCACAGCACCAGTACAGGGTGCAGAGAGCAGCATAACAGGGGGGGGGCAGGGAGAAACCCCCACACACAGAAACACAGCCAGCATGTACTCACCTGCAGTAGGAGAGACTACTTACCCGTCCCTTTCAGGGACTCACTGGCTTGTTTCAGACAGACCTATCACAGAGTCGTACTGCGTAGCTGTCGGCCCGGTCCACCGCGAGAGATACAGTCAGTCAAGTACTGTTCAATCTTGAGAGGACCGCGGGAGCATGAAAGCAACCCGGCCACCCCTGGAGCCATGGGGTATGTCGTGAACTGAGTCTCACGCACGCAAGGCGAGGATCAGCACGCTCGATGGTCGGACAGGGAAGACTACGAGGATACTAGTGTACCCAACCTGTTGCCCAGCCGACAGTTGATTGAAGGTCTCAAAAATAAAATAATAAAATTCCCAAAGGAATAAAAATCAAAAGTAAAATCTTCCAGGAGACTGGCTCCTGAGAGCCACGTCTTCTCCTTCTGCTAGGCAGAAAAAAACTGAGGCTGATTAGCTGCAGGTGGAAGGGTAATGTCCGGAGGGACC
Source organism: Rana muscosa (assembly GCA_029206835.1). Taxonomy (NCBI): domain Eukaryota; kingdom Metazoa; phylum Chordata; class Amphibia; order Anura; family Ranidae; genus Rana; species Rana muscosa. The sequence goes on along the minus strand of CM055123.1, from coordinate 257,392,554 downwards.
GCCCCCCTGGGCGGTGCTGTTCAGCTCTGGCTTGTTCTAGAATGTTTTAACCTCTAACATTCTGCCTAGGTCTTCTCCTGCGAGCAGGGACATATACCCACATGTAATCAGTATGAGAGCTGCGTCGGTCCATGGACGATAAGAGAAATAATATTTTTTTTTTTTTCAATTTTCAAAACTTTGTGACAAAAAGCGAGATCTGCAAAATACTCACAATACCTTTCAGCAAATAGCTTGGGGTGTCTACTTTCCCAAATGGGGTCATTTGGGGGGGTTTTGTGCCATCTGGGCATTCCATGGCCTCCGAAACTGTATTAGGCAGTGAGAAGTGAAATCAAAAATTTACACCCTTAGAAAGCCTGAAGGCGGTGCTTGGTTTTTGGGGTCCCGTACGCGGCTAGGCTCCCAAAAAGTCTCACACATGTGGTATCCCCGTACTCAGGAGAAGCAGCAGAATGTATTTTGGGGTGTAATTCCACATATGCCCATGGCATGTTTGAGCAATATATCATTTAGTGACAACTTTGTGCAAAAAAAAAAAAAAAAAATTGTCTTTTTTCCGCAACTTGTGTCAACATATAAAATATTCCATGGACTCGACATGCCTCTCAGTATATATCTTGGGGTGTCTACTTTCCAAAATGGGGTCATTTGGGGGGATTTTGAACTGTTCTGGCATTTTATATACAACATTAGGAAGCTTACATCCACTCTTCTAACCACTTGAAGACAAAGCACTTTTTGACACTTTTTGTTTACATGAAAACATATTTTTTTTTTTGCAAAATTATGTTGAACCCCCAAACATTATATATATTTTTAAAGCAAAGGTCCTACAGATTAAAATGGTGGGTGTTGCATTTTTTTTTTCTACACAGTATTTGCGCAGCGATTTTTCAAACGCATTTTTGGGGGGAAAAATACACTTTTTTTAATGCACTAAAACACACTATATTGCCCAAATGTTTGATGAAATAAAAAAGATGATCTTAGGCCGCGTACATAGATACCAAACATGACATGCTTTAAAATTTCGCACAAACGCGTATTGGCGACAAACTACATACATTTTTAAAACCCTTTAAAAGCCTTTACAGGTTACCCCGTTAGATTTACAGAGGAGGTCTACTGCTAAAATTACTGCCCTCGATCTGACCTTTGCGGTGATACCTCACATGCATGGTGCAATTGCTGTTTACATATGACGCCAGACCGATGCTTGCGTTCGCCATTGGGCAAGAGCAGGGCAGGACAGGGGTGCTTTTTTTTTATTTTTATTATTATTAATTTTGCTTTTTTATTTTATTTTTAAATTGTTCCTTCCATATTTTTTTTTTTTTTATCATTTTTATTGTTATCTCAGGGAATGTAAATATCCCCTATGATAGCAATAGGTAGTGACAGGTACTCTTTTTTGAAAAAACTGGGGTCTTCTAGACCCTAGATCTTTCCTCTGCCCTCAAAGCATCTGACCACACCAAGATCGGTGTGATAAAATGCTTTCCCAATTTCCCAATGGCGCTTTTTATATCCGGGGGGGGGGGGGCATTCCCTCCCACTGCTTGTAAAAGCAGTCCAGAGGATAATTAGCCACTAGGATTGCTTTTACATGAAAGCCGGCCGCTGGCTGAAAAGAATGATACCAAGATGATACCTAAACCCGCAGGCATCATTCTGGTATAAACATTCAAAGTCCAGCAACATACCAGTACGTTGCTGGTCCTTGTTGGACATGTATTGTAATCTTTTTTTTTCATGCAGCCAGTTGGCTGAACAAAAAAAGAGATTGATCGGTGGGTATGCCCACCATTAGAATACCGCCCTTCATCCACCCACTTCTAATGATGGGCATACATGCACCATTTATATATGCCGAAGCATGGGGGGCATCCTCCCGCAAAAAAGTTATGCCACACACACATGGTCGGAATTTTCGACGGGCAAGCCTCCGTCGGAATTTCGACCGTATGTACGCGGCATTAGGAGCAAAATCGCTCCTCCGCTCCTGCTGCCCCAATGCTTCGGCATATATGCTTTTTTTTTAACTGTGGTGGTGAAATCACCTCCTACAGCACTGGAGTCGCAGGGATCAGGCCTGTCTCTGCGAACGCTGCAGTTATGTGTGTTGTGTTTTGTAAGTGACAGTGATCGATCGATACTGCACTTGGGTGGCCTGGGCTGGACGGAGGGGCAAAACGCAGGTGCTAGCAGGTATCTGGGCTGATCCCGCTAACACTGCGTTTTTGGGAACCCTAAACTGCTGGAGACGCTAGTATAGATCTGATCAGATCAGATATTGATCTGATCAGATACTATACCACTAAGGGGGGTGTATGCTTCACGCGTGGGTGTTAGCGTTACTGGCACTAACCTGACGCTGCCTGGGGTGTGACGCAGACCCTCTCTGACGCTAAAACCTAATTGATATCACCCGCCGGGCGATCAGGGGGTTAAACCTTTATTGGGTTATATATACGGCGGGTGCCCTGACACTATAAAAAGCAAACTAACTAACCAGCGTCACCCGTAACACTTATATGGTGATCACTGGTGAAAGGGTTAACTAGGGGCAATTAGGGGGTTAAACCTTTATTAGATAATTTATGGGGGTACCTGACGCTATAAAAACCTGCGGCGAACCTAAGAAAAATTACTGGCCACCGATCGGCATCACCGACACTAAGACAGCGATCAGAAAAACGATCGCTTAGCGACAGTGGTGATAGGGGGTGAAAGGGTTACCTGGGGGGCGATCAAGGGGGTTAAACCTTTATTAGATAATTTATGGGGGTACCTGACGCTATAAAAACCTGCGGCGAACCTAAAAAAAATTACTGGCTACCGATCTGCATCACCGACGCTAAGACAGCGATCAGAAAAATGATCGCTTAGCGACAGTCGTGATAGGGGGTGAAAGGGTTACCTGGGGGGCGATTAAGGGGGTTAAACCTTTATTAGATAATTTATGGGGGTACCCGACGCTATAAAAACCTGCGGCGAACATAAAAAAAATACCTGGCTACCGATCTGCATCACCGACGCTAAGACAGCGATCAGAAAAATTATCGCTTAGCGACAGTGGTGATAGGGGTGAAACGGTTATCTGGGGGGCGATCAAGGGGGTTAAACCTGTATTAGATAATTTATGGGGGTACCCGACGCTATAAAAACCTGCGGCGAACCTAAAAAAAATTACTGGCTACCGATCTGCATCACCGACGCTAAGACAGCGATCAGAAAAATGATCGCTTAGCGACGGCGGTGCTAGGGGGTGAAAGGGTTATCTGGGGGGTGATCAGGGGGTTAAACCTTTATTAGGGGGGGTTAGGGGGCTACACTGGACCTAAAACTAACTTTAGTGACACTTTTAGGCCCCATGCACACGAGACGCTGTTATTTGCTGTTGAACGCGCGTTCAGAGGCAGTTGGACGCTTTTTTCAACTGCTCCTGAACCCATTCAATGTTATCCTATGTGTCCATGCACACACTCTCGTTTTTTGGCGTTTACAAGCAGTTGCGTTTAACCTCGTTTTTCCAGAAGCAAAAAAATGGGTTCAGACGCAAAAGTTTTCCACGTTTCAGACGCTAAACGCTGCTAAACGCGGCTAAACGCGGCTAAACGCGGTACCAGCGTTTTGCCGCGTTTGCGTTTATAAGCGTTTTTAAAGGTGACCTATTTTTTAACATTAGAAATCTCAAAAATGATGGCAAATGATGAAAAACTATTAAAAAATATAAAAGAAAACTGTAATTGCTTGCATTGCATTGTGGACAATCCACAACTTGTGGCAGGTAACGTGGCAAGTGGACAATCAACAACTTGTGTCAGGTGATGTGGCCAGGTGACGTGGCCAGGTGACGTGGCAAGTGGACAATCCACAGCTTGTGGCAGGTGACGTGGCCAGGTGACATGGCAGGTGACGTGGCCAGGTGACGTGGCAGGTAACGTGGCCAGGTGACGTGGCAGGTGACGTGGCAAGTGGACAATCCACAGCTTGTGGCAGGTGACGTGGCCAGGTGACATGGCAGGTGACGTGGCCAGGTGACGTGGCAGGTAACGTGGCCAGGTGACGTGGCAGGTGATGTGGCAAGTGGACAATTCACAACTTGTGGCAGGTGACGTGGCACGTGATGTGGCCAGGTGACGTGGAAAGTGGACAATCCACAACTTGTGGCAGGTGACGTGGCTAGATGACGTGGCAGGTAATGTGGGCAGGTAACATGGCTAGGTGACGTGGCAGGTGACGTGGCAAGTGGACAATTCACAACTTGTGGCAGGTAACGTGGCCAGGTGACGTGGCAGGTGACGTGGCAAGTGGACAATCCACAGCTTGTGGCAGGTGACGTGGCCAGGTGACATGGCAGGTGACGTGGCCAGGTGACGTGGCAGGTAACGTGGCCAGGTGACGTGGCAGGTGATGTGGCAAGTGGACAATTCACAACTTGTGGCAGGTGACGTGGCACGTGATGTGGCCAGGTGACGTGGAAAGTGGACAATCCACAACTTGTGGCAGGTGACGTGGCTAGATGACGTGGCAGGTAATGTGGGCAGGTAACATGGCTAGGTGACGTGGCAGGTGACGTGGCAAGTGGACAATTCACAACTTGTGGCAGGTAACGTGGCCAGGTGACGTGGCAGGTGACGTGGCAAGTGGACAATCCACAGCTTGTGGCAGGTGACGTGGCCAGGTGACATGGCAGGTGACGTGGCCAGGTGACGTGGCAGGTAACGTGGCCAGGTGACGTGGTAGGTGATGTGGCAAGTGGACAATTCACAACTTGTGGCAGGTGACGTGGCACGTGATGTGGCCAGGTGACGTGGAAAGTGGACAATCCACAACTTGTGGCAGGTGACGTGGCTAGATGGCGTGGCAGGTAATGTGGGCAGGTAACATGGCTAGGTGACGTGGCAGGTGACGTGGCAAGTGGACAATTCACAACTTGTGGCAGGTGACGTGGCCAGGTGACGTGGCAGGTGACGTGGCAAGTGGACAATCCACAACTTGTGCCAGGTGACGTGGCCAGGTGATGTGGCCAGGTGATGTGGCAGGTGACGTGGCAAGTGGACAATCCACAACTTGTGGCAGATGATGTGGCAAGTGATACGCTAAATACAACTACACTGCTGCTCTCTCAGTTGCTGCTACTCACTCTGGTCTCACAAACTGGCTGAAATGGTTAAAATTTACTCTTTTTTGAGCTTAGGGAGGGTCTATGATGAAACGCTTATAAACGCAAACGCGGTTAAACGCCGCTAAACGCGGCCGCAAACGCGGCAAAACGCGCGTTTATAAACGCCGGTTTCAGCGTTTAAAAACGTGTGTTCAGCAGAGTTTGCACCTGCGTCTCGTGTGCATGGGGCCTTACAGTCACAAATGTCACTGATTGCAGTGATCAGTAAATAAATGGTCACTGCAATCAGTGACACTGTGACTGGGGGCTGGGGGGTGATCAGGGGGGCCCTGGGGGGGCGATTTGTGTGCCTATGTGTCCTGGTGTCAGTGTAGTGTTAGTGTACTGACCTGTGTGTCTTCTCTTGTACGGCGCTCGATATATGTGAGCGCCGCATGAGAGATGACATCACTTCCTCCTGCTTCCTCTGCCTGTGTAAACATTACACAGCAGAGGGAGCATTTCCATTCGCCGGGAGCGATCGCGGGGGGGGTGGCCGGAATCAAATGGCCGCCCCCTCATGTCGGATCGCTCCCCAACGAATACCGACCGCTCACTGTATAGGTGGGGGGTCCGATCGGACCCCCCAACTGTACAAAGGCAATCACGTACACTGTACGTGATTGTGCCTGTCGGTGCCATTCTGCCGACGTATATATACAGTGAGCGGTCGTTAAGTGGTTAAATTGGTTGTAAAGGGTTTACAACCACTTTAAGTGGTTAATAAAGTTTTTTTGCTTTCATACTGCTGCTTCACACTGCCAACATTTGCAGCATTAACTCAATAAAGGCTGGCAAGTAAAACCTGCAGGCAGCTGGATGAAAATACTTAAGCAAACTCACAGACAATATGACCTATCAGGCGGACCTTATAGACTACACACTGCATCAAAAAGATCAAGCGTTTAATTTAGAGATTGTTACAAAGTAAGGGAATAAAAGTACAAAGAGAAACAAAATGTGACATTGTTTTTCACTGAATAATCATCAGGTAAGGCTCAGCAAAAAAAATGAAAAGAAAGCATGTACAGAGGTAAATACAGGTGAAACTCGAAAAATGTGAATATCGTGCAAAAATAGGATTTTTTGTACTCACCTTAAAATCCTTTTCTCTGATGTCCATGGACTGACACAGCATCTTCAATCTTGACAAAGTGGGTTATGTTCCTGCTCATAGGAGAAGACTAGGCAGAATGTTAGATGTTTTAAAGTGGTTGTAAACCCTTATAATTTTTTTTTTTAAACTACCTGTAAGAGAAAGGCATAATGAGCTAATATGACTAGCATAATAGCTCATTATGCATCACTTACCTTAGATCGGGGCCCCCGAAGCCGTCTTCATCTCCCTCTTCAGCCGCAGCCATCTCTGCGGCGATAGCCGGAAGGTTACTTCCGGGTATCGCCGCTCCAGCCAATCACAGCGCCGCTCCGGCGCTGTGATTGGCCGGAGCGGCGGAGATGTCACTCTGCGCATGCGCGCGGGAGCCGTCACATTCGGCTACGCCCAGCGATTGCTGGGAAGTGGCCAGATTTGTGAATGGGATTAACCCCATGAATGCACCGTTGTCTACGGCGCGCATGCGCCGTAGACAGCGGCGCCTATCATTTAACGAAATATCTCCTAAACCGTGTAGGTTTAGGATATATTTCTTGCACCTACAGGTAAGCCTTAATCTAGGTGCAAGTTGAAAAAGTGGGTTTACAACCACTTTAACATACATTCCATTACCAGAGCTGACCAGCCCCGCCCAGGGGGCGGTCCCTCCGGACATAACCCTCCTACCTGCAGCCAGCCGCCTCAGTTCGTATTAAAGCAGTACAAACTCAAAAAAGGAGGCGTGGGTGCTGTGTCAGTCAATGGACGTCAGAGAAAAGGATTTTACGGAGAGTACAAAAAATCCTATTTTCTCTTACCGTCCATGGACTGACACAGCATCTTCAATCTTGACAAAGTGGGACGTCCTAAAGCAGTGTCAAAGAACGAAAGGGTGGGAACAGTATCAAGGAAAAAAACAAACTACACCCCAAACAAGCAGCGCTTCTCAACGGAGGAGTTGCAACTTTAACCCCTTCCATACCGGGCCATTGTAAAATGACGCCGGCAGGAACCCTCTCTCCCTCCGGGTGGACGTCATATGACATCCTGGGTTTGAGGGGGGATATCTGAATGATGCCTGCAGCTAGAGGCATCATTCAGATGTCCTTTTTTTCAAGCGGCGATCCTGCGCACCATAAGAACGATCATAGCGGCGGATCCGCCGCTTGATCGTTCTTATAGGCGGCGGGAGGGGACATCCCCCCTCCCGCTGCCATCCGGTGCTTCTCCGGGCTCTCCCGTGCCATCGGGGACCCGGAGAGAATCGTCCGGCGCCGTTGGTGGATCACGTGATGAGCATAAAGATGATTGGTGACCAGATGGAGGCCCGGGCGCGATGTGATGACGTCACACCCGGGTCCTCAAATGTAAACAAAGCCGCCATTGCGGCTGTAAGTATGAGATCGGTGAATTTTTTTTCACGATCTCATGCTTTCCAGCCTGGAGGAGAGATGTGGGGTCTTATTGACCCCGCATGTCTCCATAAAGAGGACTTGTCACACACATTCCTATTACAAGGGATGTTTACATTCCTTGTAATAGGAATAAAAATGATCAAAATAAAGTGTAAAAAAAAGTCAAAAAAAAAAATTAGTTTTTTTTAAAACGCCCGTCCCCAATAGCTCGCGTTTATAAGCGAACACACACGTAAGTCCCGCCCGCATATGTAAACGCAGTTCAAACCACATATGTGAGGTATCGCCGCGTGCGTTAGAGCGCGTGAAACAATTCTAGCACTAGACCTCCTCTGTAACTCTAACCTGGTAGCCTGTAAAAAATTTCAAAGCGTCACCTTTGGAGATTTTTAAGTACCGAAGTTTGGCACCATTCCATGAGTGTGCGCAATTTTAGAGCGTGACATGTTAGGTATCTTTTTACTCGGCGTAACATAAGTTTTCATATTTTACAAAAAAATTGGGCTAACTTTACTGTTTTCTTATTTTTTAATTCGTGAAACCATTTTTTTCCCCAAAAAAAGGCGTTTGAAAAATTATTGCGCAAATACCGTGAAAGATAAAAAGTTGCAACGACCGTCATTTTATTCCCTAGGGTGTCTGCTAAAAAACATATATAATATTTGGGGGTTCTGAGTAATTTTCTAGCAAAATAATGATGATTTGTACATGTAGGAGAGAAGTGCCAGAATAGGCCCGGTATGGAAAGGGTTAAACAGCTGCCTGCAAAACCTTGCGGCCGAAGGAAGCATCAGAAGATGCATCCACATCAACCTTATAAAACTTTGAAAAGGTATGTGCAGACGACCAGGTCGCCGCCTTGCACACTTGTGCAACAGACGCTTGATGTTGGAAAGCCTAGGAAGTACCAATTGCCCTGGTTGAATGCGCCGTAACCGGAAAAGGAGGCGCACGCCCATTAAGGGCACAGGCCTGTATGACAGTCTGCCAGATCCACCGAGAAATGGTGGCAGACGAAAACCGCTTGGCCCTGTTTTGGACCAGACACAAACAGTGACTCAGACTTCCGAATCAAAGCCATAGTAGACAGGTACACCCGCAAGGCACGTACCACGTCTAACGTGTGGAGCGCCAACTCTCTGGGATGCGATGGACGAGGACATAAAGACGGAAGTACGATGTCCTCATTAAGATGGAAGGCCGAGACCATCCATGAGGATTACCGGAATCCCCTTAGGCTCCACCCTGCGAAGCAATCGAGGAAGCAGCTTCAGTGGATAGGCATAAATCAGCCGATACCGACCCCATGGGGCCACTAAAGCGTCTGACGCACCTGCCCAGGGATCCCTGGACCTGACCACGAATCTCGACACCTTGCGATTGAGTCGAGAGGCCAGGAGGTCCACATCCGGCGTGCCCCACCTCCGGCAAAGGAGTTGAAACACCTCCGGATGCAAGGACCATTCCCCCTGGTCCAACATCTGGCAGGTCAGATAGTCCGCCTGCCAGTTGTCTACTCCTGGAATGTAAACGGCCGACAGCCGGCACGCATCTTTCCGCCCACCTTAGGATATAAGCGACCTCGGACGCCGCAGCTGAGCTCCAAGTTCCCCCCTGATGGTTGACATAAGCCACCGCCGTGGCGTTGTCCGATTGGATCCTGACCGAGCGTCCCTGCAGTCTCCTCGACCACGAGGAGAGGCCCAGTCTGATCGCCCGGAGTTCCAGGACATTATTCGGCAGACAGAACTTCCCAGACTCCACCCCAGCCCGAAAGACTGGCGTCCATTGTGATCACAGTCCACTGAACAGGAAGGAACGACTTCCCCGACTGAAGGGCCGGGGATCTCAGCCACCACATCAGGGATGCCCTGACCAGGTGACTCACCTGGATCTGACGATCCAGTGATAATGGAGACTTGTTCCAGCAAGATAGGATCTCCCTTTGTAAGACTCGAGTGTGGAATTGGGCATACGGTACCGACTTGAAAGAAGCCACCATGAGTCCCAGGACCCTCATGCAAAAACGGAGTGTCGACCATTTGCGGGACGTCAGCACCCGTACCGCAGATTGAAGAGTCTGTAACTTGTCTAAAGGTAGAAATACTCTCGCCTCCGAGGAGTCCAGGATCAATCCTAGGTACTCCAGATGCTGAGTCGGAACCAGGACCGACTTCTGAATGTTCATCAGCCAGCCAAATTCTCGGAGGGCCTGACTGGCTATCACCACATTTTCCTCTAATTCTGAGCCAGAGTCTGCTCTCAGAAGAAGATCGTTTAGATAGCCCATGATAGCAATGCCTCGCTGTCTCAGCAAAGCTAGAATCGGAGCAAGCACCTTGGTGAACCTGACGCCAAACCGAAGGGAAGAGCCACAAACTAATAGTGGTCTTCGCCTATCGCGAAGCGCAGAAACTTCTGGTGACTCGCGCAGATTGGGACATGCAAGTAGGCGTCCTTGATGTCCAAGGATGCCAGAAAATCCCCCGGGTGGAGCGCAGCAATCACCGAGCGAATGGATTCCATGCGGAATTTCCGAACCTTCACAAAGGCATTTAGGGCCTTGAGATCCAGAATTCTTTGGGACCACAAACAGATTCAAATAAAATCCCTGAAACCTCTCTTTGACGGCACAATTACTCCGCACCTCAGCAAGTCCTGCACTGCCCCTAACAGGGTAGCCCGACGCGCTGGAAGGAGAGAGAGATTTGAGGGAAAGAATCTGTCTGGTGGCCAGGAAAGGAACTCTATCCTGTACCCCGAGGTAACCACCTCACATACCCACCGGTCGGAGATCCGGGAGGTCCACCGATCCGCGAACCTGCGAAGTCATCCCCCCACCCCAAAGTCGGGCAGGGGCAAGACTTCATGCGGTGGCAGGCTTGTTTGCCGGCTTGGTTGGCTTACGCACCCAGGGACGCTTCTGCCCCCCAGCCGCACCCTTGTCAGTGTGGGAGAATGTTTCCCCGGGATTTGACTGACGAAAAAACCTCTTCTGAGTGGGAAAGGAAGGACCCGGCTTACGGCGCGGCTCCTTCACCTTAGGAGGCTGAGGAAGAAGGGTGCTCTTACCCCTCGTGACATTTTTAATAATGTCATCCAGGGAAGCACCAAATAGCCTTCCGCCCTTGAAAGGCAAATCCGTTTCTTAGAGGCTGACCAGCATTTCAACCAGATTAGGCGACGCAAAACCACCGCAGACACTGAGGCCCTAGATATTAGGGGGGCAACGTCCATAGTGGCATCGCACACATACACCAGGCCCTGTACCATTTGGTCTGCCAGTGTAATGCATTCCAGGAGGAAGATTATACTCCTGCACATACTGGTGCATAAGCTTCGCCCATTCCGTGAGCGCCTGAGTCACCAGGGTCGCCGCTACAAGAGGACGCAGCGCAGATCCCAGCATGGTGAACATGGCTCTGCTCACCATTTCCGACTTCCTATCCGTAGGGTCCTTAAAAGCAGGGGTCCCCTCAACCGGGAGAGGTGTGGCTTTATTCAACCGGGCGACCGGGGGGGTCGACCACCGGAGGAGAGGCACATTTTTTTAATCAGGCTGTCCTCAAAGGGGTACCTAACCGCCAGACGCTGCGAGTCCGCAAAGGTCTTCTGTGGTTTGTCCCAAACCTGGTCTATGAATGTGTCAAAAAAAGGTGTATAGGGAAAAACCTTTTTAGAAGGCTTAGCTTGAAAAGAACCAAAGGAGACTGACTCCACCACAGGTTCCTCAGCCGCAGCATCCAGCTTGAGAGTGTCCCTCACAGCATCAATGAGTTCACTAACAAGTGTCCTGTCATGTACTGACCCAGATAAGGAGTCTTCCTCACAAGGAATGTCCTGGTCAAAAATATCAAAATATTCAGAGCTAGGGTCCTGTGCCGCAGCAATGCCCATATCTGAATCAGAGCACTCCCCTGGAGATGATGGGGGGAGAGGGCGCTTTACAGCCCCCTTGCGCTCGCACGCCGCTTTCATCCTGGCAACAAATGATTCCAGGACTGCCGACAACTGGTCCATAGGGACCGCAGGTGCAGCAGCACTGCCAGGTGCTTCTGTCATGAAAAGGGGAAGCAGGTGACACTGACTCCATGATACCACCACCCTCTGAGACTTTGTCCATATGAGAGAGAAAGTCCACCCTTCGGCTGCACTGACTGTGGGGGGTTACCCATGGGGACTCACCAACCCAGCCAGGACCGCTTGGTTCCGCTGCCTGTGTCTGCCCTCAGCGAGTGAACAGTGAGGAGACTGAGGAGACTGTGAGGAGAATCGCGCCGTTCCAGTCAGCGATAGAGCCCAAACCAGCACAAAAGAGCGCGCGGCTACAAGAAAATGGCTGCCGCAATTACAAATGTGTCATAGGGGCGGCTACGGCAAGATGGCCGCCAATGCGTTTTTTAATGTAAAATAAAACACAGGAAAAACATGGCGCCAAACAGCGCGCAAGGCCCAAGCTGACACAGCTAAACCCCCACACCTGAATGCAGACCCCTGTGGACCCCCACCGGGACAGAGAGACCCCCAGGCACCCCCAGTCAGCGCACCGCCATAGTGTAGGTGACAGAGAGTAGCAAAAAAACAAAGGGGAGACAGGGAAAACCCCCTACCATAGGAACACACAGCATGTACTCAACTGCTGAGGCAGGGAAACAGTACTTACCCGTCTAGCTAGGACCCACTGGTGTGTTCCTGACAGGCCTATCACAGTGCAGTACTGAGTAGCTGTCGGCCAGTCCACCGCGAAAGATACAGCAAAACTGTTCAATCTTATGTGGACCCTGGAGCAAAAAGCTCACCGGCCACCCCCGGAGCAATGGGGCATGTCGTGAACTGATCTCACGCAGAGCAAGGATCAGCACGTTCGATTGTCGGACTGGGAAGACTATGAGGATAGCGAACTACCCAATCTGTTGCCCAGCCGACAGTTGATAGAAGAATCACAAAAATAAAATAATAAAAGTTCAAAAAAGAACAAAACATTTCTTCAAGAGACTGGCTCTTAAGAGAGCCACGTCCTCTCCTCTGCTAGGCAGAAAAAAACTGAGGCTGCTGGCTGCAGGTAGGAGGGTTATGTCCGGAGGGACCGCCCCCTGGGCGGGGCTGTTCAGCTCTGGTAAGGGAATGTATGTTAAAACATCTAACATTCTGCCTAGTCTTCTCCTATGAGCCGGAACATAACCCACTTTGTCAAGATTGAAATGCTGTGTCAGTCCATGGACGGTAAGATAAAGTTCATTTATTTCACTAATGCAACTTAAAAGGTGAAACTAATATATGAGATAGACTCATTACATGCAAAGCAAGATAGTTCAAGCCGTGATTTGTCATAATTGTGATGATTATGGCTTACAGCTCATGAAAACCCCAAATCCGCAATCTCAGAAAATTTGAATATTGTGAAAAGGTGCAATATTCTAGGCTCAAAGTGTCCAACTCTAATCAGCTAATTAAGCCATAACACATGCAAAGGGTTCCTGAGCCTTTAAATGGTCCCTCAGTCTGGTTCAGTAGGAATCACAATCATGGGAAACACTGCTGACCTGACAGTTGTGCAGAAAACCATCATTGACACTCTCCATAAGGAGGGAAAGCCTCAAAAGGTAATTGCAAAAGAAGTTGGATGTTCCCAAAGTGCTGTATCAAAGCACATTAATAGAAAGTTATGTGGAAGGGAAAAGTGTGGAAGAAAAAGATGCACAAGCAGCAGGGATGACCGCAGCCTGGAGAGGATTGTCAGGAAAAGGCCATTCAAAAGTGTCTGGGGCTTTCACAAGGAGTGGACTGAGGCTGGAGTCAGTGCATCAAGAGCCACCACACACAGACAGATCCTGGACATGGGCTTTAAATGTCATATTCCTCTTGTCAAGCCACTCTTGAACAACAAACAACGTCAGAAGCGTCTTACCTGGGCTAAAGAAAAACAGACCTGGTCTGTTGCTCAGTGGTCCAAAATCTTATTTTCTGATGAGAGCAAATTTTGCATCTAATTTGGAAAGGGACCGGAGTATGGAGGAAGAATAGAGAGGCACACACTGCAAGGTGCTTGAAGTCAAGTGTGTAGTTTCCACAGTCTGTGTTGATTTGGGGAGAAATGTCATCTGCTGGGGTTGGTCCACTGTGCTTCATTAAGTCTAGGGTCAACGCAGCCGTCTACCAGGAGATTTTAGAGCACTTCATGCTTCCTTCCGCACCTGCCTACACTGCCAAAAGCACCAAAAGAAATATGAGGAGAATTTTGAAAGATTGAAAGCGTCACTCAAAGATGTGAAATCAAAAATAGCTCTCACCACAGACGCATGGACCAGTATTGCCACAGAGGCATACTTGGGTGTCACGTGCCACTTCATTGATGAAGACTGGAATCTTACATCGTACAATCTGACCACTATGCCACTTGAAGATTTACACACAGCTGAAAACATTGCTAACTGGGTGGAAAAAGCAGCTGAGAAGTTTGATATATACATGGCCATTGTAATTGTAGTTGTCCATGATAATGCTGCTAATGTTGTCGCTGCTCTGCGTATTTTGGAAGAAAAGCATCATGGCATCTCTTCTCTCAGGTGTGCTGGTCATACATTGCAGTTAGTTGTCAACCATGCCCTGAGGGATCCCCAGATCAGCAAGACACTGAGGGCTGCAAAGTGCCTTGTGGAACATTTAAAAAAAGTGAGCTGGCCACTACAAAGCTTAAAGCAAAGCAGCAACAAATGGGTACCCCTGAGCATGCACTAATAAATGATGTATTCGTAAGATGCAACAGTACTTTACACATGATCAACCGCCTGCTTGAACAGAGGTGGCCTGTAACTGCAACTCTTTCCGATCCTGATGTCACACCATGAGGGAAGCGCTTCCTGGATTTAAAACACGATCAGTGGAGCCTTCTTGAGGAAGTGGAACAAGTCCTGAGGCCTTTTGAGTGTGCTACTGTTTTCTTGAGTGGAGAGTCCTATGTGACTGGTTCCGCTCTACCTCCTCTGGTAAAGGGCCTCCAGAAATCGATACAGAGCACAATTTGTGAGACAGCAGCAGTCGAGGCTTTCCAAAGTGTTGCTGCACAGGAGATGACATCAAGATGGGAGCAGGAAACGAAATTCAGAGATGATGGTGGAGAAAATATATGTCTTATTGCAGCAGCCCTGGACCCCAGATTCCGCAAACTAAAATTCCTGCCAGCAGAGGACAGTTTAAAAGTTTACCTCAAGGTCCAAGCTCTTGCTCTTGAAGAGAAAAGAAGATATGAGGAAGAGCAAACACATCAACATCAATGTGAAGAACAACAGTCAGCCAGTGCAGACATGACATTTTCAGAGAAGAGGCAAGTGTCTCTGTTGGACACTTTGCTCGGTTCAGAGTCAGATGACCACAACAGTAATGGTGAGGATGACACTGGTCACATCCAAGATCAAGAAACTCACAGTGAAGTTGTGAGGAATGAGATACACATGTATTTTAGTGAGCAGGCTATTCTAAAGGAAGAAAATCCGCTGAAATGGTGGAAGGAAAATGAAAAGAGGTTTCCCATCTTGGCCATGCTGGCAAAGAGTTACTTGTCTGTGCCTGCAACATCAACCCCATCTGAAAGGCTTTTCTCAGTTGCTGGCAACATTGTGACTAAAAAAAGAGCAAGCCTCACTTCAGAGCATGTCGATATGCTAACCTTCCTCCATTGCAATGCTATATAATATTGCAATGCAATGGAGTAAGTAACACAGGCCCCAAACCTTTTGCACTTGTTATGTTGGGCTGTATTTATGTTGAGATGGCTGCCTTCAGGTAATCTTTGCACTGTATTGGCCATTATTTTTGTACAGTGTTGAGCAGTGCTTTTGTTGGACTTGGCTCCTTGAAAACTATGTTACCTTTCAGGTATGTTTTACATTACAATTACAAGTAACTCACCACAAAAATACTGGTCAAGAGTCTACAATAATGTAATGATTACACATAGTGTTATTGTATGTTGACCAGCATTTCTGTGGTGTGTTACTGTATAAACAACACTTTAGGGCATCAGGCATAATGCCATATGAATTCTGCCTAATGCCGCGTACACACGACCGTTTTTAATGTCATTGAAAAAAACTGCATTTTTCTCGACGTGATTTTTCGTGTTTCCTCTCAAGCCTGCCTTGCCTACACACTATCGTGGAAAAAAATGTTTGAGTAAAGCGCGATGACGTACAACGGCACTATAAAGGGGAAGTTCCATTAGAATGGCGCCACCCTTCATTTTAGAAAAGTTTGTTGAGCAACGATTCGCGCTTTTCAGCCTCGTGCTTTTCAGTCCGTTACAGCGTGACGAATGTGCTATCTTCATTACGAACGCTAGTTTTACCAGAACGAGTGCTCCTGTCTCATACTTGATTCTGAGCATGCGCATTTTTTTTCACGTCGTTAAAGCCCACACACGGCCGTTTTTCATGACGAGAAAAACGAGGATGTAAAAAACGACGTTAAAAATTAGAACATGTTCCAATTTTTCTCGTCGTGATTCTCTGCGTTTTTCTCGTCGGGAAAACTGCTGGAAAGCCCACACACGATCATTTTTAATGACCATTTTAAAAAATGTAATTTTTCTCGTCATTAAAAACGGTTGTGTGTACGCGGCATAACACTTTGGAAAAGATACATTCTGAAGGCATTATGTGGTTTAAAGTAGTAAGGTTACCACATAATGCCTTCAGAATGCATCTTTTGCAAAGTGTTAGGCAGAATTTATATGGCATTTTCATGCCTCATGCCCTAAAGTGTTACATTTCATTTTTTGGCACTTTATTTTTGTATATGTCTTTCATGTGTTTTGCACACACAGGGGCTGATTTAAGAAAATGTTGGCGCATTTGCGCGGGCAGGAATAATTATTGCAACATGGCGTATGCTATCGACTTGCGCCGGATTCGCGGAATCGTTGCGTGTACGGGCGCATACACATTCTTAAATATGAAACAGACATCGGGCACTTGCTCATTGTAATGCTGATCATGTTAATGAGCTTTTCCTTATCACATGGAGAATATTGCTTCCACTTTTATTCCTTTCATTCATTTCTTTTTGAAACAACTCAATATTCATTCTAGAGATCTTCCTCCTATCAACAACTGTGCAGATGTTTACTGGACTTGTAATTGTGCATTTTATGGTGATAATCTATAATCATTGGTGGAGCCAAAACTTCCATGAAAACATCTTCTCAACACATGTCTGTAGGGCTGCAACTAACGATTATTTTCATAATCGATTAGTTGGCCGATTATTGTTTTGATGAATCGATTAATCGGTTAATAACCTTCAAAAAGGTAATTTTGCTGCGATTTGCATTTTTACATATTTTTTTTGACCAATTTGTTGTTGGGCAGATTAAAAAACGCAAATTGCCGCAAAAACGCATTGCTTGCTTTCCTGCAGGTTCTCCATTGAAGTATATTGAACCAAAAAACAAAATGGCACAGTTTTGCATTAAAAAAAAGTCCTTGCCTTCTCCAAATACGCAGCAGCTAATAAAATCATGGATGTGAACGTGTCCCATAGGAATCCATGTAAATTAACTGTAGTGTGTTTCTGCAAAAAAGCACCAAAAAACACAGAGGTGTGACCCAGGCCTGAGATGTTTAGTAACATATTGGAGTAAAAAAAAACTAAAATTAGTACAAAAAGAGCAAATAATCGCTACTGTAAGGGGTTAATTTTTTTACTTTGGGACAGTGAAAGTAATATTTACAGTAGCGATTTGCTCTTTTTTGTACTATAAGGCCTCATGCCCACTGGCGTTTTTACAGCTGCGTTTTTTGCAGCTTAAAAACGCCTGTCCATGTTATTGTAAATATTTTTTATTTTTTTTTGAAAAAAAAAAAAAAAACGTCGGAGCTAAAAACGCGACCGCGCGTTAGTGCGCGTTTTTTGACGCTCGCGTTTTTTACTGCCTAATTCTGACGCTGAGGAACGCACTGGTCCTGGGTTTTTTTTACAGCTTACAAACGCCTATGCTCTTTACAGCTCAAAAACGCCTAGGTGGGCATGAAGCTATAGACTAACATGGACAGGCGTTTTTAAGCTGTAAAAAACGCTCAAAAACGCGGCTGAAAAAACGCCTGTGGGCATGAGGCCTTAAGGGCTAATTTTAGTTTTTTTAACCCCATTATGTTACTGGCCGATTAATCGATTATGAAAATGGTAATCGATTAATTTCATAATCGATTAGTTGTCGATTAATCGATTAGTTGTAACGGCCCTACATGTCTGTGTATTGTGCATTCTGGACAATTCTTTCCCCATACACTGTCCAATCTGATTGGATGACATTTACATCCACTCATTTATCTGAGCAATTAATTTCCATATACACTGTGCAATCAGATTGGACAGTGTATGGGGAAAGAATTGTCCAGAATGCACAATACACAGACATGTGTTGAGAAGATGTTTTCATGGAAGTTTTGGCTCCACCAATGATTATAGACTATCACCATAAAATGCACAATTACAAGTCCAGTAAACATCTGCACAGTGGTTGATAGGAGGAAGATCTCTAGAATGATTATTGAGTCGTTTCAAAAAGAAGTGAATGAAAGGAATAAAAGTGGAAGCAATATTCTCCATGTGATAAGGAAAAGCTGATTAACATGATCAGCATTACAATGAGCACAAGCTCAATGTATAAGCAGTTGTGCACTCTGGAGAACGCAGATGCGCCCGTGTGCAACACACATATTTAACAAGCTAAAGCGTGTGCGCCCTGTCAGGCGAGCATAAAATGCTGTGCTTTGTCAATGCACATGTGCAGTTGAGTAAGCTGAAAGAAGGGTGTAAAAATGCTTGATTAGTTGTAAGACAGATCTACATGTTCTGGACAGAATTTGTGCATTTAAACAATATTATATACAAACTTTTTAGCCTGGTAACAGAAGATGGTAAACTAGTAAAGTTATCTACAGTATTCAGATAAAAATGTTGAAGATTACATTGGCTGCACTTGCTAATGGTAGGCGCGAAAGATTGCGCAAGAGCGCTTCCTATGTAAATATGGTTTGGTGCAAATAAGTGCACCATCATTTTTGCTAAATGTTTTGAGTCCCGTTTTTTGTGCAATTGCTCCAATTTCTCCACTGACCACAAGCGCAGGTCTTTAGTAAATCACCCCCACAGTGTTGAGCAGCAGTGCTTTAGTTGAATTTATATGGCATTTTTGAATGCTTCTGGTTCTGAATTAATGCCATTATGGCATTATTCGTGCCTGATGCTAAAGTGTTGTTTACATTTTATTTTTGGCACTTTATTTTGTATACTGTAAAAACTTCAACCACATTGTTTTTTTGGAAACAATTTTATAAAAATTGAAATATTATATTAGAAGTTGTACTTATTTTTCGTAAAGTTATCCAAAGGATTAATTAGTTAATCACAAAAAGAACACACAATCAGGGATCCTCAAACTACGGCCCTCCAGCTGTTGCGGAACTACAAATCCCATTAAGGCATTGCAAAACTCTGACATTCACAGACATGACTAGGCATGATGGGAATTGTAGTTCCTGAACACCTGCAGGACCGTAGTTTAAAGACCGCTGCACTAGATTAAAAAGTAAAAAAATAAAATAAAAATGATCGTTATAGTCGATGACTAATCGAAAAAATAAATCGCTAAATTAGTCGACAGACAAAATAATCGTTAGTTGCAGCTCTAGTCCAGTGAAGGTCTATGGTGTGATGACATCAGGAACAGTCCACTGCACAAGACTCCCGGTCTTGTGCTGGGAGGACCAAAGCATTAGGTAAGTATTTTTTCCCTCTTATCTCCCCTAGGAAAAAAGGAGCAGTCAACCTGTGCAAGTTGGATATGAAATATTTTTCCAGGAGCTCAGCTTTAAGCTGAGATGAACAGACTGTGTGCCTAAAAGACAAACAATCTTAACCACTTGCCGCCCGCCCTATAACAGATTGACGGCGGCAAAGTGGTTTCAAAATCCTGACTGGATGTCATATGACGTCCTCAGGATTATGAGCCGCTGCGCGCCCCCGGGGGCGCGCATCGCGGCGATCGTTGCTGCGGGATGTCAGTCTGACACCCCGCAACACCGATCTAGGTAAAGAGTCTCAGACGGAGACTCTTTACCACGTGATCAGCCGTGTCCAATCACGGCTGATCACGATGTAAACAGGAAAAGCTGGTCATCGGCTTTTCCTCACTCGCGTCTGTCAGACGTGAGTAGAGGAGAGCCGATCGGCTGCTCCTCTGACAGGGGGGGGTTTGTGCTGATCCATTATCAGCGCAGCCCCCCCGAGGATGCCCACTGGACCACCAGGGATGCCACTAGACCACCAGGGAAGCCCACCTATAGGTATTGCACACTAGACCACCAGGGATGCTAATTATATACTAAATGGATGCCAATCAGTGCCCACAATGGATGCCAATCAGTGCCCACAATGGATGCCAATCAGTGCCCACAATGGGCACCACTGATTAGCAGGCATTATTGTTTGGCACTGATTGGCATCCATTAGTACAGTACAGTGCCACCTATCAGTGCCCATCCATGCCACCTATCAGTGCCCATCCATGCCCATCCGTGCCACCTATCAGTGCCCATCAATGCCACCTATCCGTGCCCATCTGTGCCGCCTATCTGTGCCCACCCGTGCCGCCTATCTGTGCCCACCCGTGCCGCCTATCTGTGCCCACCCGTGCCGCCTGTGTCCATCTGTGCCGCCGATCGTTGCCCATCCGTGCCGCCGATAGTTGCCCATCCGTGCCACCTCATCGGTGCCCATCCGTGCCGCCTTATCCGTGCCCGTCAGTGCAGCCCCATCAGTGCCCATCAGTGAAGGAGAAAACGAACTTATTTACAAAGTTTTGTAATTGAAACAAAAAACAACTTTTTTTTTAAATAAAAAATCGGTATTTTTTTTAGCAGAAAATAAAAATCGCAGAGGTGATCAAATACCACCAAAAGAAAGCTCTATTTGTGGGAACAAAATGAATTTTTTTTAGTTTGGGTACAGTGTAGCATGACCGCACAATTGTCATTCAAAGTGCAACAGCGCAGAAAGCTGAAAATTGGTCTGGGCAGGAAGGTGTATAAGTGCCCAGTATGGAAGTGGTTAAATTCTAAAGCAGCTGTTCAGGCTTCCTGTAGGGTCTACTGGCAGACACTTGTACCCATCCCTCCAGGACTCACTCAGCTTCTGATAGCAGGCAGCCATACTTCTACTCCCCTCCTCCTAGAGCCACTTTCCAGCAGCAGCAGCAAACTTCAGGCCCATGGACCCAGGTGTCATGTCTAACCCAAAGCAGGTGGTCAGACACTATAGCTGGCTACTGTGTGCTTCTCCTATAGCAGCCCCCTTTCCCATAAGGCAAGCGGGCCTACCGGTACTCGGTTTCCCCCAGGTCTTATACACAATGCTATAGTGCCAGGCTACCACACCAGGGCAGGCGTGAACTAAGCAATGCAAACAGGTACTTGTGGTACTACGACAGTCCAGGTAAAAAAGGCAGGTAAAAAAAGTGTCCAATAATCCGGTCCAAGGTCATACACAGGGAAATCCAATCTAGCAGAGCAAGGCATACAGACAGGGGGCTTGATCAGGAATAACACGTATCACTCTCTATCACAAGCATGAGACTGGGGGTTCGGCTTGCTTATCACAGGTAACTGACCACATCAATCACCTTGCAGATGGACAAAGACAGGGAGAATGCAATAGCCAAAACCCAGATGCTGGAATGAGGAGCATGAGCACTAGGTGCTCCTGACACCAGGCTTTTCTCCTAGCAATAGTGCTCCTCAGGCAGCAGGCCTGGGAGAAAAATAGCACACCCCCTGCAAGTCAAAGCCTGGGGGGCTAGCGAGCACTCTGGAAGATCCCCAATTTTTTATACCCTCCCCCAGCATGCACCATTGGCCATAAACATAGAAACATGATGGCACAAAAAGACTGAAGCCCTATACTGTTGGCTGTCTCACTACGTCTGTTGGTAGTTTATTACAATCATCAACCACCCATTCAGTAAAATGTTACTTTCTAAGATTAGTTTTGAACTTTCTTCCAGTTAGTTTGAGGTCATGCCCCTGTGTACTTGATTTTGGTTTCATGTTGAAAAGACTGCCTTCCTGAACCTTATTTGCCCCGTTGATGTATTTAAAGGTTTCAATCATGTCGTCCCTTTTCCTTCTTTTCTCCAGACTATACAAATTAACCTCCCTGGCAGTATTCCCGAGTGTGGCTCGGGTGAGATTTCAGTACCTAAAAAGCGGTAACCCCGAGCCACACTCGGGATTGCCTCGCTGGATCCTGGAAGAGGCGACTTACCTTGTCTCTGGGATCCCGCAATGTATTCCCGCAGTGTACGGTGGCTGGACCTTCCGCCCGATGCATTGTGTGCCCTGGATTCCCTTCCCTGCGAGCGTCGCGACGCAGGGGGGCGGAACCGGAGGCAAAATGTATAAAGCACAAAACACACTGATACAATGTAATCCTATTGGATTACAATAAAAAATAAAATAAATTTACCTTAGATTGCCCCCAGTGCTTTCTCCAGTGCCCTTGTCTGCAGTTTTACTGTACTTAATATCTGGAAACTGCACAGCGACCATGGCATCCAAAAAACGCGCCTCCACCTCAAAGTCGCTATATGACCTGCTGGAAGTCAGCGACAGCGACTCAGAATGGGTTGCAGAGGAGTTGAGTGACAGCGATTCATGGGGAAGCTCTTCATCGGACGCAGAAAGTGATTTTAGCGACGATCCTGCGACTGTGCCCAGCGATGTGCGGACTTGGTGCTCAATTGAATGCGGTACGGAGCACGCAGCACCCCCAAGATTTCCATTTACAGGAGCACCTGGGATCAAAGTGGAAGTTGAGGAAAATAACCCCTTAGCATACCTCAAGCTCTTTCTGACGGATGAAGTTATTGCCAAAATTGTTTTGGAGACGAATCGCTATCAGGAGCAACAAGCTGCTACCCATCATCGCTTTTCAAGGAGCAGAAAATGAGAGCCAGTAACCAGAGAGGACATATGGAACTTTTTGGGCCTTATAATTCTACAGGGAGTGGTGGGGAAACCCCTGCAGAAATGGTACTGGACAACCAACAAATTGCTAGCCACTCCTTTTTTTGGCACCGTTATGCCCGAATAGAAATTTTCGCTTATCATGAAATATTTGCATTTTGCAAATAACGAAGACTTTGATGAGAGTTCTCATCCAGCTCCTAAGTTGAAAAAAATTTGGGAGATTTACCAACTTATTCTTACGAATTTCCAGCCGACCTATGTGCCGGACAGAGATATAAGTATCGACGAAAGTCTTATGGCCTACAAAGGTAGACTTAGCTGGATACAGTTCATCGCATTAAAGCAAGCTCGTTTTGGCATGAAGTCATTTATGCTGTGTGAATCCAGCTCTGGGTACATCTGGAATTCGGTCCTGTACACCGGGAAAGGGACCAAATTCAGCGTTCGATTCAGAAGTTTTGGAATGGCAACCGCTTTGGTTCTCTCTTTGATTGAGCCATTGCTGAATCAGGGCTACTGTGTCACCACAGACAATTTTTACACGTCCCCAGAACTCTTTGAGTTCCTTATCCTGAACAAAACGGATGCCTATGGGACCGTTAGGCCTAATCGGCGTGACATGCCACCAACCTTTGCCCAAAAAAAGCTTGGGGCAGGAGAAATAGTTGCCTGGCAGAAAGGCAAAATGATGGCACTGAAATGGCAGGACAAAAAAACATGTGCCTTATGAGTACCATTCACAACACCTCTACTGTAATGGTACATACCAAAGGTGGAAAAGATGTCATGAAGCCACAGGTCGTGTTGGATTACAACAACACCATGGGAGGTGTGGACAGGGCTGACCAGGCCATGACCTTTTATCCTGCGATGAGAAAGCAACAGAAGAAATATTATAAAAAAATCTTCAGGCATCTTCTGGAACAGTGCCCGTGGAATGCTTTCATTCTTCTGAAAAAAAATAGTGACAGGCCTATGATCCATGCGGACTTTGTGTGGAAGGTTGCCAAACTAATATTTCTAAAGCACCAGACGCCAAGGACTGTAAGCAGATCTGGACGTCGGGCTGCTGGCGTTGTGAACCCGGAACGCCTGACAGGTCGTCACTTTATGGACCACATTCCACCTACTGAAAGGAAGTCAGCACCCACAAGGATGTGTGTGGATTGCTGCTCCAAGCGTGATGACACCGTAAGGAAAATCCGTAAAGAAACGTGGTTCTATTGTCCCGATTGCGACTTGGGACTTTGTGCTGTACCTTGTTTTAAAATTTTCCATACCCGATATGTTTACTGAAGCAATATGACTTCTAATATTGCACCCTTGTTTGAGCAAAAAAAAATGGCAGTGTTTTTGATTATATTATTTACTAAAATTTATTGAATAAAAAGTATTTTTATTATTAAATTATTATTTGTTATTATTTATTATATTATAATTTATGATTTTGTGTTCTAAACTTTATCATACCCGAGATGTCTACTAGACTCTGTTTTGGACAGATTTAGGTGAGTTATTACTAAGAATTACAGGCCTACAATGTAAAACGCCAATTTCCAAGCAAAATAATGGTACCGCTTTCAGCACCTAAAATCTTCCAGAATCATACCGCCAGGGAGGTTAAGTTCCTGAAGTCGCTATTGATAGGTTTAAAGTGGTTGTAAATCCACTTTTCAAAAAAAAAAAACACCTGCAAGAAAAACGGCATAATGAGCTTGTATGCTATGCATACTCCCATTCAGAAAACCGGCAAGATCCCATTCATGAAGGCGGCCCGCTAGTGCGCATGCGCCGTAGACATCGGTGCAGTGTTTTCAGGTAATATCTCCTTAACCGTGTAGGTTAAGGAAATATTTCTTGCACCTACAGGTAAGCCTTAATCTAGGCTTACCTGTAGGTGAAAGTTGTGTGGTTGGGTTTACAACCACTTTAATCCCCCATACCTTCCACCATTTTTGTTACCAGTCTCTGAACACATTCTATCAATATGTTTTTGTAAGGGAGGTCTCCAGAACTGGACACAGTATTCTAAATGAGATCCAACTAAAGATCGAACATAGAGGAATCTCTTGATATTATTATTTAATTTTTTTATGTTCGAACTGGATGGTCTTTTTTCAACCTGACTAACTATGTAACTATGAATCAGAACCTCCTTCCTCCTGCTGGTGATCCCTCTAATGATGCATCCTAGAATTCTATTTGCTTTTGCCACTGCCTGGTCACACTGTTTGCTCATTTTGCAATCACCTGAAATAAGTACCCCCAAATAATTTTCTTCTGTAGTGCTTGCTTACACTGTACCCCCCAATGTTGTACCCCCTCTCTAAAGGTATTATTTTCCCCTAGATGCATTATTTTACATTTAGAAACATGGAACTGCAGTCTACACTGCTTTGACCAATCTTCCAACAGTGCCAAATCATGTTCTATGTTAGACATCTCCAGGGATATCAAACGTATTACACACCTTTGTGTCATCAGCAAAAAGGCATACCTAGCCCAACAAACCTTTAGCTATATCACTTACATATAGGTTGAATAGAACAGGACCCAGTACAGTACCCCATTGGTGACTGGTCTCTGTTCTGAGTGAACCCCATTTACATCCACTCTCTGGGATCTATCCTTTAGCCAACTGCATATCCACTGAACCACCCAAGGGTTAAGTCCTAGCTTGTACAACTTTTGTATTAGATCATTATGTGCAACTGTATCAAATGCCTTGCTAAAACCAAGATATGCTGTCCACAGCACCACCCTGGTCCAAAACATTGGTAATAGACATCTGCACTGCTGAATATTTCTTTTTTTTACAGGGTTTTTTTATTTAGTTTTTCGGGCCATTCGTTTTGATCGAAATTCGTAAATTTGAAAATTCGTAAATTCAAAAAATTGAAATCAGGAAATTCGAAAATCCGAAATTCCGGAAAGTCTAAATAATAACTAACTAATAATAAACGTAACTATTACTAACTATTAAATTATAGGTATTGGGTATTGCCTTTTAAATTTGGCTGTTAGTGAACGTAACGAATACGAATTATCCAAAATAACGAATACCGCATCTAAACAAATAGAACGGAACAAATTAATAATGAATAATAAAAAGTTTTTATTATTGATGTTATTTATTATTAATTCGGATAAATTCATATTGGTTACGTTCACTAACAGACAACTATGAAAGGAAATTCCAATACCTATAATTTAATGGTTAAGTTATTATTTATTAGATTATTAGTTCTTATTTTTGGATTTTCGTTCTTTTGAATTTTCAAATTTTCGGATTTCCGAATATCCTGAAAAATTTGTTAAACGGGTTTTCGTTAATTCGGATATTTACGAATTTCTCAATTTGTCGAAATTTGTTAAAAAACGAATTCGGAAAGAGACTAATTGCACATGTCTAATTGGAAACATATTGGGGGTTATCTACAAAAGGCAAATCCACTTTGCACTACAAGTGCAAACTACAAGTGCAAAGTGCACTTGAAATTGCAATGAAAGTGCACTTGGAAGGGCAGTCGCTGTAAATCTGAGGGAAAGATCTGAAATGAAGGGAAGATCTGCTTATTTTATTATCCAGTCACGTCAACGCTGTATCCTGGCCTAGGCCAACAAGGCCCAGGCCTAGGGCAGCACTTTGCAGGGGGGCAGCACGGAAAGAGTCCCCGCCGGCTTGTGCTACACTGTTAGTGTAGCGCCAGTCTTATGGGGCGGACTTTGCTGAGAGGCAAATTAGTCTAGCGCCCCCATAAAGCTACCGCACTGCTCCTGGTATGCGGGCAGCCGGCATTCCGCAACTGTGGGGGGGGGGGGGGCGCTGCTTCTAATTTTGACTGTCCTATCATCCTGGACCACAAACCTTCCTCACTGTGCTATATGTTTTCTGCTGCACCATTGGCATGGTTATATCTTCTTAGTCCTCTCCACAAAATTATCAGAAATTTGTGCTTAAAGTGGAATTATAGGCAACACTTTTTTTTCGTTTTGGATAGAGTAAGGGAGGGTTATAGACTCTGTCAGTTTCTTTTTTTACCATCTCTGTCCCATTGCAGAGATTTCTCTTCACTTCCTGCCCCATAGCCAAGCAGGAATTGAGAGGAAATCTATGCAAATTAAGGGAATCCATTGCCCCCCCAGGCCCTCAGAACTAGTGTCCCCACTCGAAAATTTCAGGGCGGGTCTTAAACAGAAAGGGGTGTGGTCTTGACAGGAAGGGGTGGGTCATATTTAAATTAGGGGGTGCATGAGTTTAGTCAGGCCTAGGGCAGCACAAAACCTAAATACACTACTGAATCACATGCAAGCTAAAATGCTGTTTTTTATTTTCCTTGCATGTCCCCCTCGGATTTACAGCGACTGCAATTCTTGTAGTGCAAAGTGGATTTGCCTTTAGTAAATAACCCCCATAGTCTAGGGCTGGGCTGGGGTAATTATATATATATATATATATATATATATATATATATATATATTTATTTTTTTTTTTCATTCGTAACTCAAGGTATTGTAGCCTCCCACACTATTGCCAGGGACAATCCCCAATATGGCGGGGATGCTACACCTAAAGAAAAAGAAAAGGTTAGAAGACATAGAAAGTGCAGCACATTCCGGTGACAAAATGAGATCCAGAATGCCAGAGAAGAGATACCATGGAGTGCACATGCACATATTATTCCATATACAACCAACCATTTACAAGCAAGGTAATGAATAGGAGAAGTGGTACTGTGCAGAGTCCATACATACAGAATAAGAACAGATACAGAGAATTACACCCAACATACAGGACAAGAGAAGTGGTATTGTGCAGAGTCCATACATACAGAACAAAACTGACCCGCAATGTTGTTGCATTGTTTTGGGTGGACTACCAATGATGGGGGTGGGGGGGGGGGGGGGTTAAAATACCACTGGCCATCAATGACTAAGCAGTTTTAGGAGGCAAAGCAACTGACCACCAATGTTGTAAAGTAATTCGATTTTATCCATGACAACTAGCCATTGCACACAATGCAATTTCTTCCAGGGAATTTTTTTCTACTAATGGGAGACTAAAGCCTCGTACACACGACCGATTTTCTCGTCCAAAACAGGCAAGAAAAGTGCCGCGAGAGCTTTTTTCTCGAGAAAAACGTTCGTGTGTATGGTTTTACGACGAGAAAATTGCCGTGAATCTCGACGAGAAAATAGAGAACCTGCTCTCTATTTTCTCGTCAGGATTCCAGATTTCCTCGTCGTGTTTCTCGTCGGCCTCTTTTGTGACGAGAAAATGGTTCGTGTGTATGCTTTAACGAGTCTTTCAAAAGCGCGCATGCTCAGAAGCAAGTATGAGACGGGAGCGCATCTTCTGGTAAAACAAGCCTTCGTAATGGAGATAGCACATTCGTCACGCTCGAAATTATTGCATCGTTTAAATGTTGTGCATTGAAATCTTCTTTAGAATGTTACATTAATCAAAACGAAAGAACTTCTTTTGCTGCTGATATTCACACAAAGTTATGACTATCTTTTTTTAACCTTTTTCATGCTGCTCTTAAGAAGATTTATGTGTATTATATCGTGCAAGTTTCTATGAATATTTTACATTTTTATATTTTTCAAACTGATGTTAATTTTAATTTCGCAATGTTTTGATAGTGATCTCCCATTGAATATTTTAATATATAGTTGAAAATGTAACACTCTCTTTTTGTGAAATCAGATTCTTTTATTTTTTAGGGGGGTTGTTATCTGTCCCTTTTTTTGTCAGTCAAATGTATCTGCTTACTCCCAAGCTAAATTTTAATTTTTTTTTTTTTAAACTCTTTATTTATAATTTTCTATAACACAACATACAGAAAGAAAGAAAAGGCATGAAAGAAAAATAAATATATACATATATATATATATATATATATATACATACACACATACACATACATACATACACACATATATATATATACATATACACACACATACACATACACACATACATACATATGAAAAATAAATAAGTAAATACATAAATAAATAAATAAATAAATAAGAGCAGCTGCTCATGTCAATGTTCCACACATCACATATGACCTACTTAATCAACATTATAAGAATATAAATATTTTACTGTAGCTTCCGAAAATATAAAGGTAATCAATTAACCAATATTTTCATTTTCCAAGTTAGTAGGTCTCGCCCACCCCATATTGGGAACAAACTGTAGGCGAAGACCCATCAACCCGTTGCTAAATTCGTTATAACAAATGTATTATCTACTTAGCTAAGCTTGAGATAGGTAACTAAAGAACTACAAAGAACAGTTTTTTAGATATTTAGAAGCTCTAGGGTGGACCATCCAATTTTGCCATTTTTCTTTAAAGTTATCTGTGTTGTAATTTTTGTATGCCAACATCAGTTCATATTGAGCTTGAATATTCAGTCTAATTATGACATTGGTTAGGTTTGGAGTTTCAAAGGATTTCCATAGACTGGATATTGTGAGTCTGGCTGCTATCAGTGTATGGGCTACAATAGTTCTATACATTATAGGGTATATGTCTAGATTTATTCCTAGAAGGGCCATGGCAGGGGTGAGATCCAGCAAATTGCCAGTGAGATCCGCTAAAAACACTGAGACAGAATTCCAGAAACTGTGTATATTTTTACAGCTCCATAGGGTATGATGAAGATTCCCTATTTGCATCTCCAACAGATCGGTGAAGCTGTGGGATATATCTTTGATAGTCTATATGGCGTCATGTACCATCTGTTTAAAAATTTTTGGGAGTTATCCCAGTGATCAGTACAAGAGGAAGCCTTCCTGAATATTAAAATTGCTTTCCTCCATTGGGTACCTGTGAACGTCTCAGATAAATCTTTTTCCCACTTGAGCATATGGGGGTTTTTGTAGTCTGTGGGGTATGTGGTGAGAAGGTCATAAAATAAAGAGATACCCCTCACTTTTTGGTCTTTATTGTTTGTTAAATAATGCCAAATTGAGGCCGGAATATTTATATTGTTATGGGGAAGGAAGTTTTTTAGTCTAGAACATTTTGCTATTTTACCCATTACCAACTCTTTATAGCTTACAGGTAGTTCATTATAAATGTTGTATCCCTGTTTGACCCATTCTTTTGATGTAATGCGGATTTTGCAGTAATCTATTATTTTCACTGGTATTTGTACTGTAACATTATTGTCCCAATTTTTTGTTTTGGATAAAACGTGTTTCCATGCTATCAAGGTGGCTCTAATACTAATTAGGTTGGGGATGTTGATTTTTTTAAGTAAGTGGCTAGCCATAGAAAGTGCATACAGGTCGTATCCTAGTGTTGCCTCCCTTTCAATAGTTGCCCATAATTTATCCTCTGAAGGGGAGAACCAGTTTCATTTGATCTAGTAGTGAGGCGTAATAGTAACTTTTTACTTCCGGTAATCCCATTCCTCCCACTGTTTTATTGGAAGTCAGTATGGAAAATGCCACTCTAGGTTTTTTCCCATTCCAGATAAAATTTTTGAGTTTCTTATTAATTTGTGTGAAAAATTTATTGGGAATAATAGTAGGGAGGGAGCGGAAATAATATAATATTTTGGGTAGTGTTTGCATTTTAAAGGCTGCTATTCTCCCTACCCATGTGAGTTGAGTTTTTTGTATATTTTGAAGATCTTTTTGTACTATTTCTAGGAGTGTGGGGAAGTTAATTTCATACATTTTGGAGGGCGGGTAAGTAAGTTTAATCCCTAAATATGATAAAGAAGTTGTATCCCAGTTAAAACCATATTTTTCTCGCATACTTTTAATTTGGTCAGGAGATAAGTTCATTGGTAATACATTGCATTTATTTTTGTTAATTTTGTAGTAGGATATTTTGCCATAATGGTCTAGTATATTTTGTGCAGCAGGTAATGATGCGTCTGGGTTAGTTAATGATAATATGATATCGTCCGCAAATAGTCCGATTTTGTGTTCGTATTGTCCTATTTTTATACCTTTATTGTATGGGTTTATTCGTATGGATTCTGCCAAAGGTTCT
This sequence comes from Rana muscosa, assembly GCA_029206835.1. Classification (NCBI taxonomy): domain Eukaryota; kingdom Metazoa; phylum Chordata; class Amphibia; order Anura; family Ranidae; genus Rana; species Rana muscosa. The sequence continues at coordinate 257,361,826 of CM055123.1, read as the reverse complement.
ATCGCTAATGAAAATATCAGGGGGGATAGAGGGCACCCTTGTCTAGTTCCGTTAGTGAGATTAAATCTTTTAGAGATTGAGCCTGATGTAGATACTCTGGCTGAAGGTTGTGTATAGAGTGACATAATAGCAGTATGTATAAATCCCTTGAATCCAAATTTTGTTAATGCCTTAGATATGTAGTCCCAGTGCATTCTATCAAATGCCTTTTCGGCGTCTATAGCTAATAGAAGGGAAGGTGTTCTTTCGTTATCTATCTGGTTAATCAGGTTTAGAATTCTTCTCGTACCATCTGGTGCTTGTCTGCCCTTAATAAATCCTACTTGGTCAGGTTTAATGAGATAGGGGGTAGTTTCTAGCAGTCTATTTGCCAATATTTTAGCGTAAATTTTCAGGTCTGTATTCAATAACGAAATGGGACGGTAGTTAATGGGGGATGTAGGGTATTTTTCTGTTTTAGGTATTGTAATTATGATTGCCTCTAACATTTCCTTAGGAAATTGACTGGTATTTGCTACATGGTTAAATAGATTGGTTAGATATGGAACTAAAATATCCACACAGGCTTTATAATATTCTGCTGATAAACCATCACTACCTGGCGCTTTATTTATGGGTAAATGTTTGATAACATTGAAAATTTCTATTCGCGATATTGGTTCATTGAGTTTTTCAAGGGTGGTAGGGTCAATTTCAGGAAGGTTTACTGATTTCAGGAAGTCAGAAATACTCTCGGGAGTAGGTTGAAAGGTATTTTTGTCCTCCCGAAGGTTATATAGAGAAGTATAATAATCTGCCAGTGAATCTGCTATTTCTTGGGGGTTATAATGGGTATTTCCTGTTTTATGGTGTATTATTTTAGATATTTTATTATTGTTTTGTCGTTGACGTAGTAGATTTGCTAATAGTCTACCAGCTTTATTATTCTGGGAATAATAATTTAGTTTTATTCTTTTTAGGTATCTGTCATGGTCTTCTAGCAAGGCACATCTCAGTTCTAACCTGAGTTTGGTTAATTGTTGTATCAAATTGGAATCTTTGGGGGTTTTTTTATGAATTTCTTCCACACTTGCTATATCTTTTAATAAATTATTTATAATATTTTGTTTCTTTTTTTTTTCCCTTGCTGCTACCTGTATAAGAATCCCTCTAACAAAAGCTTTATGGGTACACCATAAATTTGCAATATTCAGAGATTCACCTTTATGGATATCAAAAAATTCAGTTAAATTCCGTTTTATTACAGACAGGTTCCTCTTTTGAGATAGAATGAACGTATTGTTTCTCCATAAGGAATTATTAGGACAGGTACCTCCTGTCTGGATTTCTAGTGTAATTGGTGCATGGTCAGACCAGGTTATATTATGTATTTTGGCATCTATTACTCTTTGTAGCAGGTGTTTGTCTGTAATAAAATAGTCTATCCTGAAAAATGATTTATGAACCTGTGAAAAAAAAGTGTAGTCTCTTTCAGTTGTGTGTAGACATCTCCAGGGGTCATAGAGGTCTTCATCTTGAAGCATCTTGTTCAGTCCATATCTGGTGGAATTTTCTTTTTTGGAAGTGTCCATAATGGGATCCAGAGGTGCATTAAAGTCCCCGCAGAGAATAAGTGGTCCTTTTTGTAGTTTCCTTGCAACCGTTATTATTTTCCGTATAAATCTTTGTGGGTGTTTATTTGGAGCATATATATTTATAATTGTATAATCTGAGTTGTTAATGGTTGCTACCAGGATTATATATCTACCTTGGTTGTCCATTTTAAGGTCCAATAGTTGAAAGGTGACCGTATCTTTAATTGCAATTACAACTCCTTTTTTCTTCTTCTTATTGTTAGAAGTAAAAATTTTTGGGAACTTATGATGTGAGAATTTGGGAATTTTGTCTTTTGCAAAATGCGATTCCTGTATACACACTATATCGCTTTTGTGTTTTAGTGCGTCAGTCCAGAGAGCTCTTCTTTTATATGGGCTATTGAGACCTTTGGTGTTGATTGACAGCAGTTTAAGGCCCATATTGAAGGAATTTGGTGCTTATTAATTTTGTCTTGTCATTATGCGATAAGAATATTATCTCAATACTGTTATTCTTACTGATACCTTTCTTGTCCAGTAGATGGTGGTAATGCATCTGAAAACTTATGAAGTGAAAACGCAACAATAAAACAAACAGTTTTAACAAAAAAAAAAATAAGAAATTTGGAGTTGGTATGCAACTCCTGTGTACATTGTGAATGTACCCTTTATCCTTAGGGAGGGGGAGTAACAAGACCTCCCAGACTTAGGGCCCCCCCCTGGATTTGAATCCCTGAGAATAGGATTTGGTATATATATAGTGAACTGGAAATGGAGCATTTCTGTGTAAGTGAAATATATTTTTCAGTCAAAAGTTTCCTTGGCGGCAGCGGCCAAGGTTCTTCCTTGGTTAGTATGCCTTTGGGTCATTTTCCCTGATGGGGGATTATCCGAGATGTCCTCACTGTCGGTAGGAAGTATCCCCCATAGCTGTACAGTTTTTAGACCCTCCTCCAGGGTATGTATGGAATGCATCTTGCCCTCACGTTCTATCAGTAATTTTGTGGGGAAACCCCATCTATAAAGTATTTTATGGTTTCGGAGAATTTTTGTTATCGGGTTCAAGTTCTTGCGTGCCAATAATGTAGCTTGCGATAGGTCTGAGTAAAGTTTGATTCCTGCATATGGGTCAGGTAGCGGTAAGTGGTGACGTGCATACTGCATTACTTGGTCCTTCACTTGGAAAAAATGTATTTTTGCAATTACATCTCTGGGTAAGTGCTCTGGTATATGCGAGGGCTTAGGCAATCTGTCTGCCCGATCAATTGACAGTTCATGTTGAGGGACCATTGGTAATAGTGCTGTTATCATGCCTTTTATAAATGTCTTCAATTCCTGGGGCTTAACACTTTCTGGTATACCACAAAATTTAACATTGTTCCTTCTACTTCTGTCTTCAAGGTCTGAGATCTTTAATTTTAGGTTTTTTAATTCCTCTTCCACATCAAAGTGGGCTTCAACTAGGTCATTGTGTGCCTCAGTAAAGTCGCACATCTTATTTTCTATGTAGTCTACTCTGTCACCAATTGCGTCAAAATCTCGCTTGGACTGTTGTATGAAATTAAACATATCTTGTTGCAGAGCCCCCCTTAATGACATGACTATCTCTTTAAGTGTGGAGTCTGAGACAGGCTGACCTGAGGTGGGAATGGCATGCAGTTTTTCATCAAATGGATTGTTGTATACTGTCATGTCAAAGTTATGAGGAGATTCACTTACATTCTCTTCTGAATTGTCTAATCTTCTTTTCTGAGAAGGAGGGCTGTGAATTTCAGCTTGTGAGAGAGTGCTGTTTGGAAGCTGTATTTCCATAGCTGATTTCTGCTTATTCTCCTGAAGTGCAGAGTAGCGCCTTAAATTGTGCTGAGAGGCTGAGGGACCTGCGCCATCTTGTTTTCCCTGAGTCCTGTCAGGGCTCAGGAAATCACTCAATTTAAGGGGTTTCTCCTTCTTCTTTTTGTTCCCCATCTGCACCTTATGTTCTCCGCCGCTACCGGAGCTTATCTGGGTTCTCAGGGCTGCTTTTTGTTTGCTTCTAGCCGCTCAGGGGATTCCCGTTATCCTGGAGCAGGTTACAGAGCGACCATTCTCCCTCACCTCAGGCCACGCCCCCCTAAATTTAAATTTTTTACAAATACACATAGTCAAGTATGAACTTAAACAAAAATAACATTTATTCATGTTTCAAATAAAATAAAGAGAAGGCAGCGCTGGAGAACCTGCTGCCATTTGTGCATCCCAGGGACCCCAGAGCACACATCAACCCTGTGTGGACACTAAAATTGGGAGCTTGAAAAGGCCAACATTTCTGAGCACAATCTGATGCTGGCCTCCCAGAGGTCAGGAACAGCAGCAGGTGAGATATATGTCCCAAGTGTGTGGTACTACAACAGGCTGCCTTCTGTCCGACCACAATGAAGCAAGGCCATCACTTCCTCTTCTTCCTGGCAACCTTCCCTGCAACCTTTCCTGAAGCCTTCCCTGCAGCCTTCCTTCTTCGTTTGGCTGGAGGCTGGGCCACTGGAGGGGTACTCCTGTCAGGAGGAGGAGGAGGTGGAGGAGAAGGGGGTGGGGCAGAAGAAGAAGGTGGAGGAGAAGGGGGTGGGGCAGAAGAAGAAGGTGGAGAGGGGGGTGGGGCAGAAGAAGAAGGTGTAGAAGGGGCTGGGGCAGAAGAAGGTGGAGAGGGTGAGGCAGAAGAACAAGGTGGAGGAGAAGGGGGTGGGGCAGAAGAACAAGGTGGAGGAGAAGGGGGTGGGGCAGAAGAAGGTGGAGGTGGAGGAGAAGGGGGCGGGGCAGAAGAAGAATGTGGAGGTGGAGGAGGAGGTTGAGGTTGGGACAGTTGTGCCACCTCACAAATTGCAGTATTGGTGGTAATTTTTCCCATCACCCCCTTGTTGAGCAAGGTGATGAGCAGGGGCTCGCATAGGAGGCGTTGCTCCATGCTCATCACCTTGAACTTTGCCTCCACTAGGCCGGCAATGGCCTCTTCAGGGGATGTGGGCTCCTTGAGGGTTGCATGGGCCTCTTTAATAAGGGCCATTGCTGCCTCACTGGTGGTCCTGTCCCTCCTGCCTCTTTTGGGAAATCGGATGGGAGGCACCTGGGATCTGGTGCTTCTCCTTTGCCCTGCCACCTCCTGCCTGCCACTAGGCCCTGCCACCTCCTGTCTGCCACTGGGCCCTGCCACCTCCTGCCTTCCACTGGGCCCTGCCACCTCCTGGCTGCCACTGGGCCCTTCCTCCTCCTGCCTGACAGTTTCCAGACCCTCCTCCTGGCTGATTTCATCCTGTGTATGAAAAAGGGACATAGTTTAATATGTTGCTTTAATCTTTGCCTCCAAATTTATAATCATGATTGAACCAATTAGAATGTAAATCCTGAAATCAGTTTCTAAAATTTACAACTACATCAGATTGACTATTTAGCACCCAATTAAGTGCAGACTAATGTCTAGAGATCTTGATTTCACTTGTGGAACTCTAAATAGTTTATGTTTGTCATCTTGACATATTTGTCAAACATTAATTTTATCCCAATACATTTTCATTTAATACTATACCTGGCTCCAGATGGCCAAATCAGGATCATCCAGGATGGCTGCCTCCTCTTGATACAGAGAAGGCTCAGGTTGGCTGCAGGGAAGTCTGGGAGGAAGAGTGGAGAGTGATGGCCTTGCCTCAATGTGGTCATCCAGGAAGGACATCCTGCTGTAGTACCACAAATTCGGGACATAAACATCATCTGCTGCTGCTCCTGACCTCTGAGAAGCCAGGACCTTAGAGCGTTTAGTCCTGTAGGTGCCTCTCAAGCTCCCAATTTTAGTGTCCACCTGTTTTGCTGTGGCTGTGGGCACCTTGGTATGCACAAATGGGAGCAGGGTCTCCAGCGCTGCTTTTCTCACCCCTCTTTTTTTGTGGATGGGGTTTTTCGTCTCCCACAGAGCGGGCAGCTCCCTTACCCGGTCTATAAATTCCGCAAGGAATTCCTTGTCACTTATAAAGACATTCATTTTGGGTCTGCAAGTAAAATAAATAATATATAACTAATGTGAGGCACACAGTCTAACCTCCTTAACATCGTAGTCAACATATATATTCTACAACATTCTCAAGACAGTATAGGCCAACTATTTGTCCAAGTCACAAAATCACATACCTTCGTTCGCACGTCCGTAACTTGAACTCCTCTCTCCGCACACCGAACGTAGTATAGTCACATGTGTGTTTGCTATATATATATACCACGCATGCGTCATACTACGAACACGTCGCTCCGCACACGTCGCCCGCCCATGACGTTCTAACTAACATCTTTTCCCCGCCCCTTCTCTTTCGGTGCGCAGACAGATATGGCGGAGTTACAGCAGGTGTCTGATAATTCCGCAACTAACGAGGAGGAGACAAGCCCGGAGACCGAGGAAACGTCACGATCAAGGAGGAGATTCAAGGCATCTAATATATCTTTTGCGGAGATGGCGGAGATGGTGGACATCTTGCTCAAGTCTGATTATGACGCAAAGCATGGGCCGTATAGCAAACCAAATAGAAGGAAGGCCAAAATCACTAAAGTCGTGAAGAGTCTGAAGACGAATTTCGGGGTGAAACGCTCAAATGAGCAGCTCAGAAAGAGGTGGTCAGACCTCAAACTGAGGGAGCCAGAGCAGTTAAGGAGCATTAAGAGAATGCTAGCAAAAAGTAAGTAAAATGTACACTTTTCTGCTATTAATGTTTTTCTCAACTTACATGTTGCTCCTTTTTGTGATTTTATCATATTGGACTCCCTTCCATAATTTAATAATTTGAACTTGGTTTGGCACAGTAATCGTTCGTTACAGACACTTCGTTCGGCCACTATCCGCTGTTTTGGCTTATTTTATAGCCACAAAAGTAATTAGACATCTGCGTGTTTTTTTAACATTTGTGTTCAAAATTTTTAGGCTAGATGATGTGTTTGTAAAGAGAATGAAATGCAAACTTTAGTCAGTGTAAAGGAGAGGACACTCAGCAGCTGCTTCCACATCTGTACTTTGGAGCACTATAGTGCGGGCCACCAGACCCGCCTTTTTTGGGTGTCCCACACAGGTGCATTAGTGATTTTTTGTGGTGCCTCCATGTCTAAAAACTGACAGCCAAAGGTGAATACTAAACATATTATTGGTCAGAAATAATGCATTCATCTTTAAATTCCGCCCAAACACACACTTGTACCCCACTTCCAAACAATTTAGCCTGTTTTAATTTTTCATAGAGAATTTTAGTGTGATAAATAGACCTTTTGTTTGATTCTCATAGGGGAGAGAAGACTGGGAGGAGAACACTCCAGGGAGCACAGGAACCCCACAGCTTTACAACAACCCCAAACTCCCAAAGACCCACAACCGAAGGATGTTGAGGAAGTTGAGGTGGAGGAAGGAGAAGTGCAGGAAGGAGAGGTGGATGACGTTGTGGAACTGGTCACCACAACAGGTCAGTATCTGACACCACAGCTTCAGGTAAGAGATGTAGGCCTGCAGAGTTATAATACCTTTTTATTTTGTTTTTAGGGGATGTAAATGTTGTGGTGAAGGATAGTACACGTTTCTCTGCTGACAGAGCCCTCCGAATAATACAGCAAGTGATGGAATGTAGCACGGAACTGGACAGAATAAAACAAATAATTCATGTGATGGATCAAACATTTAAAGACATTCTAGATGTTTTGGGGAGAATCGAATAAGTCAACCAAACCCCCATTTTTTTTTTCAGGAATGACTGTTCTTCAACCTTTTATACTGTTTTTGACAATGCAACCAGCCAAAAATTGAATATGCACACAGTGTGTCAACATGTGCTATCTGCCATCAGGGGATATCCATGTACGTCTTTTGGGGATGCAACCCCTTCCTCGTATCTAAAGTAGGTGAACTGAGGAAGGGGTTGCACCCCCAAAACACGTCCATTGATCACCCCTGATGGCAGATAGCACATGTTGACAATAGGGATCAGGAGTCTCAAATCCCTAGTGGAAATTAATACAAAATGTGTGCATATTCAATTTTTGGCTGGGCAAGGGGTGGCAAGACCCCATATTAGGACGGGCACATAGAGACATAGTTTGTGTAAGTGAATGTGTCAGATTGCTCAGAGGTATCCAATGTTGTAATTTTTGGAATGCAACTGTTTTTGTATTTTCCTAAGAAAATAATTGGCGGTTTGTGGCCAGGAAAAAAAAAAAAACATGTGTGTGAATGTGCACAGAGTAAAATGTTTGAACACAAACAACGTGTAGCTTCTTTTTTCAATACGCTCTAACCTGATTAGTATTTTTTTGAAGGTTACATAGTGAAATGGTTGTTATTTACTAAAGGAAAATACACTTGGCACTACAAATGCACTAAGACAAACTAGGAGACAGGAAACAAACCTAAGTTAAAATTAGAAAACAGATTTTTATTTTAATCATTCTCCAGGAATCTTTAGCCATAGCCTGGCATAGGAATTGCCCCCCTACCCGTGAAATATTCCATATATTTGTCCCGAACCTCACGGGCATTTTGGGGGGGCAAGCCAGGACGGGCAGATTCCAGGCCCGGCAGGGGATTAGCAGGTGAAAGTCCAGCCTCAGGCAATACTGAGGCCATATATGAATTTGATTTTCTGCTGAGAAAATTGTGTAGCACACAGCAGCATAAAACGACATAGTTTATTTTGTAGTCCGCCAAGTGGATTGAAGTCATAAAAATGCGGAACCGGCTGGCCATTATGCCGAAGGCATTTTCAACGACTCTTCGGCCCCTGGCCAGCCGGTAATTGAACACCCTCTTCTCTGGGGTCAGGGTCCTGTGAGGAAATGGCCTCATAAGATGCGGTCCGAGTCCAAAGGCTTCATCAGCCAAGAAAACAAAGGGGAGTCCTTCAATATTCCCTGCATCCGGTGGCAATGCAAGGTCGTCACTCTGGAGACGGAGGGCAAACTCCGTCTGGATGAAGGATCCCCCATCGGACATCCGGCCATTCTTCCCTACATCAACATAGAGGAATTCATACCGTGCTGACACCACTGCCATCAGCACAATGCTATGAAACCCCTTGTAATTGAAGTAGTAGGACCCAGAACGGGGTGGCGGCACGATGCGGACGTGCTTCCCGTCTATGGCACCACCGCAGTTGGGGAAGTCCCACCGCGTGGCAAACTCCGATGCCACAGTCTGCCATTCCTGTGGCGTGGAAGGAAGCTGGGGAGTCAAACAAGATGAAAGAAAATTAGAAATTAAAAATATTACATTACAAGGAGATTATAATAAAAAACATTAGAGGCCAACATCAATCAAATTCTACATTTATTAAGGTGTTTTCAATAAGTATAATGGAAGGCTCATGTTTCATATTCATCACCAACTCTGATGGTCCATTAATACATGATTTTGGGGGGGGGGGAGATGTGTTTGGCCACAGGATAGCAGTGCAGTGGCGGTGCGTCCAGAGTGGGCGCTGGAACACTGCCCCCTCTCTCCTGTGCCCGTCACTGAGAACAATACATAGGTTCTTGCCTTGCATTAACCTATGTATTGTCAATGCCGCCCACTATTCAGGTGGATGGCCCCCTGTTAAGCGACCAACATATGAAAAACTGCGGCATTTATGGGGTGAAAATTGCATATCAGAAACAGGGAGGCAAATAGGCTTGCACATTACAGCCTGAGGGATGTAATTGGCTTCATAAAAGGTAAATAGGGGACGCAGGGGGGGGAGCATTTCTTGGGTAAACACTGACAGGCTGCTCTGCCAATCATGTTCACCAAGTCTGTTTAATGGTAACATGATTGGCTGATGCAACATCAAGGGAAGGAGAAGACATCAAGGACAGAAGAAGGATGGCGCTGACCACAAGAAGGTATGTGCAGGGCTGGGGGGAACAAAATGGCTGCATTGGAGGGAACAAAATGGCTGCATTGGAGGGAACAAAATGGCTGCATTGGAGGGAACAAAATGGCTGCATTGGAGGGGACAACTGGGGGCGTTTAATAGGCACCTTTGCAAAAATGGAGGAAGTTTATTTCCTAAATTGGGGTTGGACCCCCAAACATTTGTTGCAACAGGCGCCCCTGCTGGAAAGGTTAGTGAAGGGAAATATGCATGGAGGAGAAAAAAGGGGCAATCTAAAGCTTCCAGCATGCATGGGGACAAAGGGGACATTCTCAGCATATTACAATCATGGTAATTAGGGAAGGATGAAAGAAATACAAGACATTAGCATACATGGAATACATAAAATGTGATGTTAAAGGAGAAAACTTACCCTAATATAGTCCTCCTGCAGGACTTGTATAATAGCAGAACAGGTGTCTGGGATTATGAGGCCCAGAGCCTGGGGGGAGATGCCTGTCGTGAACTTCAAGTCCTGAAGACTTCTCCCTGTCGCCAGATAACGTAACGTGGCGATGAGCCTCTGCTCAGCACTGATGGCTTCCCGCATAACGGTGTCCTTCCTGGTAATATAGGGGGACACCAAAGCCAACAGTTCCTGAAAAACGGGGTCAGACATCCGCAGAAAATTCCTGTAGTCCTCAGGATTATTCTCGACTATCTCCCGCAGCAGAGGCATGTGGCAGAATTGGTCCCACTGGAACAACCAATTCTTGGTCCATGAACTCCTCCTCACACCATTCATGGACTGGTCTTGGTCCAAAACAAGCAGACCAACACCAAGCGCACGCACAGCACGAACTCGACGACGAGAACGTCCAGGCGACATGGCTAGGAAACGGTCGTCTTATCAGAACGTACAGAACAGAACGCACTTTAGAACAGCAAGGCCTATGAATAACGAACTGAAAATCAGAAACGAACGGGCAAGAACGCACTCTAAAACAGATACGACCTGCCTAGACGCCCTGAAAGTCAAGATACGAACCCACAAGCACAAACTGAACCTCAGAAAACGAACTGAAAAGCACGAAGACTGAAAAGCGCGAATCGTCTCTTCCCAAACTTTTACTTCACACGCGGTAACACGAGATCAGCAAAAGCAGCCCAAGGTGTGGCGCCAAGAAAATCGATCTTCCCCTTTATAGTGCCGTCGTACGTGCTGGACGTGAGCGCGGAGAACAATGAGGAAATTGGGAAATGTCAGTGTGTACGCATAGAAAGCTTGACGAGAAACTCGTCAAGGATAACAAGAATCTCGTCGAAAAAAACGACGTGATTTTAACAACGAGAAACTCGGTCGTGTGTACGAGGCTTTACACTTGGATTCTGTTGGGTGACTTTAGGGGCTCATTTACACCAGTTTCAGTCAGGTGCATTTTTAAATGCAGCAAGAAAAATGTATTCCAATGAGCCTAGTTTATACTACTGTGGTGCATTTATACAAAAGTGCAGCAGGATGCATTTTGAAGCACCTGAATGCACCAAAAACAAGTATAAATGTATGCAATGCACACTAACACATGCAAATGTGCTGAAAACATAAATAAGCGTGTGCAATGGAAATTAGTAAATACGACTCAGTAAAGAACAGAAATTGAAATAAATGAAAACATTTTGCAAAAAACCCCCATCACAAAAGCCCAGAAAACACACTGCAAACAGATGGAAACACACTGAAACGCACACAAACATGCATTCAAAAATGCACAGCGAATGCAGAGATTTTGGTGTAAATGAGCCTTAAGGCCCCATTCACACCTCAGCATTTTGGAGCTTAAGGCCCCTTTCACACTGGCACGTTTTTCAGGCGGTTTAGCGCTAATAATAGCGCTGTTATACCGCCTGAAAAAATCGTGCCCTGTATTCTTCAATGTGAAAGCCCGAAGGCTTTCACACTGAAGCGGTGCGCTAGCAGGACCGCTCCAAAAGTCCTGCTAGCCGCATCTTTACAGCGGTGAAGGAGCGGTGTGTTCACAATAGCCGCGGTTTGCGGGTGGAATTAACGCTTTTTCGGCCGCTAGCGGGGGTTAAATTCACCCCGCTAGCGGCCGCATACCGCGGTAATAACAACGGTATAGCGGCGCTGAAAATCGCGCCGCTATACCGCCACCGCACCTGCCCGCCCCAGTGTGAAAGGGGCCTAAGGCTCCAAAATGCAGGAGGAGAAAAAAAAAATCTCCACTCCAAGTCAACTGAAGCCAAACACCTGAAGCTCAAAAAGGTTCTGGAGCTTTTTTTGTAGCTCAGATTGGGCAGATTTACATGTTTTTGGTGCATTTTTATTCCCACAGAGATGAATGGAAACACGCCATTTGTCCATATAGTTTAACCACTTGACAACTGGGCACCTTCGTGCCCGGACCAATTTTCAGTGCTCTCACACTTTGAATGACAATTACTCAGTCATGTAATACTGTACCCAAATGATTTTTTTGTCCTTTTTTTCATACAAATAGAGCTTTCTTTTAGTGGTATTTGATCACCTCTGGGTTTTTTATTTTTTGCGCTATAAATGAAAAAATACTGAAAATTTTGAAAAAAAAAAACGCTTTTTTTTAGTTTATGTGATAAAATTTTGCAAATTATTAATTTTTCTTTATAAAATTTGGCCACAATTTATACTGCTACATATCTTTGGTAAAAATAACCCAAATTAGTGGATATTATTTGGTCTTTGTGAAAGTTATAGAGTCTACAAGCTGTGGTGCGGATCATAAACAATTGATCACACCTAATGTACTGGTGGCCTATCTCATTTCTTACGACCCGAACAAGCCAGCAAAGCACAAATACCGCCTAAATGACCCCTTTTTTTAAATTAGACAATCCAAGGTATTTAGTAAGATGCATTGTGAGGTTTTATGTTTCCCACAATTCTTTGCAAAATGAAGATTTATTTTTATTTTTTCCACAAAATTGTCATTGTAATAGGTTATTTCTCTCACATGGCATGTGTATACCACAAATGACGCCCCAAAATACATTCTGCTACTCCTCCTGAGTATGGCGATACCAAATGTGTGAGACTTTTATGAAGCCTGCCCACATACAGAGGCCCAATATTGAAATGGCACCTTCAGGCATTCTAGGAGCATAAATTACACATCTCATTTCTCAACCACCTATTACACTTTTGAAGGCCCTGGAGCACCAGGACAATGGAAATGCCCACAAAGTGACCCCATTTTGGAAAGCTAACACCCCAACGTATAATCTATGAGGCATAATGAGTCTTTTGAATGGTTCATTTTTTTCCTGAAGTTTTTGGAAAATGCGGGAAAAAAATGAAAACGCAATTTTTTTACGCAAAGTTGTCCATTTATAAGATATTGCCAACACATAGCATGTACATAGCAAAAATGACACCTCAAAATACATTCTGCTACTCCTCCTGAGTATGGCGATACCAAATGTGTGAGACTTTTATACAACCTGGCCACATACAGAGACCCAACATGCAAGGTACACCATCAGGTGTTCTAGGGACACATAGAATGCACATACCAAGAATTACACCCCAAAATACATTATGCTGAGCAAATGGTAAACAAAAGATTACCTGTGGTTTTAGTAGCGCAGTTTTCCACAGGAGGATAGCACTGGTCCAGGCAGCAGGCAGGGACTTGGTCAGCAAAAGCGGTGTGGTCAGTTCATCCGACAGGCAGAGGCATGATGGCATAGGTCCTACAGGCAGTTGGCAGAAGTAGGGCCTCGTTCAGGACTGAATGGGGACAGGGGTAGAGGCTTCTCCCACCCAAATCTCTTTGAAGCCTCCGAGTCTCCAGACCCTAATCTGGGAATGAGAAAAACAAAAACAATTGTTTTCTTCATCCAGAAAAACAATTCTGGAGCCCCTCACATATGTGAGACCCCTGTGTTATGAATCCCACTAGTCCACTGGCAGGGTACAAGATCAGTCCAAGAGGCAGGCAGAAAGCATGGTCAAACAGTCCAGGGTCAGTTCCAGATCAGGCAGAGGTATGTACAGAATCGTTAGGCAGAAGCGTGGTCAAATAACAGTCCAGGGTCAGTTCCAGATCAGGCAGAGGTATAAACAGAATCGTTAGGCAGAAGCATGGTCAAATAACAGTCATGGGTCAGTTCCAGATCAGGCAGAGGTATAAACAGAATCGTTAGGCAGAAGCGTGGTCAAATAACAGTCCAGGGTCAGTTCCAGATCAGGCAGAGGTATAAACAGAATCGTTAGGCAGAAGCGTGGTCAAATAACAGTCCAGGGTCAGTTACAGAGAAAGCAGAGGCATAAGGGGTGTGAACATAAATGGCAGGAAGTGAACTAATAATTTATTTTGGTATGGTAATGGCGGAAGCAGTTGCCTATGCAGAGGCCTGGTTCTGAAGGACATTGGGCACAATGATAAATGGTGTCTCTTCTCTCTCCTCTTTTGGAGCACACCCGGCATTTTTTCTGGCGTTTTTGGCCTGTTGGTCTGGGAGGGATTTTATCTGGGAAGTGGCGCTCGGAGAGTCGGCTAACGACATTGGATCTAATGTTTACTGGTGGACTGTTCGGGTATAAAAGGGCAGTGGTGATTTCCTCCTGGAAGAAAAGGAAGGATTTGGGTCTTATAGTGGATTTCCGATAGATGACATAGGAGTTGTACATGGCCAAATTGAACAAATAAATTGAAACTTTCTTATACCACTGGTATGATCTTCTTGTGGAAAGGTAGGGTTCGAGCATCTGGTCGTTGAAGTCGACACCCCCCATGAACTTATTGTAATCGTAGATGCATTTGGGTTTTTGGATCCGGCCATTCCTCCTGGTGACTTCAACAAATTCATTGTTGTGGATGGAAGAAAGCAAGTACACGTCCCTTCTGTCCCTCCACTTCACAGCCAAAATCTCCTCATTACGCAAACTCGCCGTCTCCCCTCTTTTCAATTTTTTGGTGACCAGGCTTTGAGGAAAGCCCTTCCGGTTCGTCCGTACGGTGCCACATGCTGGAGTCTTCATTCTGTGCAAGTTTCGGAACAGGGGCAAACTTGTATAAAAATTGTCCACATACAAGTGGTATCCTTTCTCTAGGAGTGGGTTTATGAGTTCCCAAACTACTTTCCTACTGGTTCCAATGTAGATTGGGCAATTAGGGGGGTTCAGTTCGGTGTCCTTCCCTTCATATATGATGAAGCCATACACATACCCAGTTTCTCTGTCGCACAATTTATACAGCTTCACCCCATAGCGGGCCCTTTTGCTGGGTATAAATTGTTTTATGCCCAGCCTGCCAGAAAATTTGATAAGGGACTCATCTATGCATATATGTTGGTCTGGGGTAAACAACTGGGGGAAGGTTTCAGAAAAATAATTTAGTAGTGGCCGAATTTTATAAAGTTTATCAAAATTTGGGTCATTTCGGGGAGGGCACTGGGTATTATCATTGAAGTGTAGGAATCTCATAATCATTAGATATATGGACCTGGGCATTACTGAGGAAAAGATGGGCATGTGATATATGGGGCGGGATGACCAATATGAACGTAATTGATTTTTTCCATTTAGTCCTATGCAGAATGTGAGGCCCAAAAAAATCCTAAACTCCTCCACTGTAAGGGCTCTCCACACGTAGGGACGGGCATAAGAGGACGTTGGGTTGCTGGGTATAAACTGCTGGGCATATAAGTTGCACTGGGCCACAATTGTTGCCAGCATGTCGTCAGTAAAAATTAAATTAAAAAAAATCTATTGGGGAAAAGTTTTCTGTATCCACCTGGACTCCTGGCTGGTCAGTGAAAGGGGGAATGTTGGCTTCTCCTGAATTAGGAGGAAGCCATAAGGGGTACTGAAGGGAATAGGGAAGGCTGGCATGGGACTTAACCCTTTGGGGCTGAGGTGACACCCCACTGGTACGTGGCCTTGCTTCCCGAGGTACTGCGGTGCTGGTGGATGGCACTGCAGTGGTGGTGGTGGATGGCACTGCGGTGCTGGTGGATGGCACTGCCTCCTCAGCAGAACGCCTTCGTCTGGCGGGCGGGCCCTCCTCCTCTTCTTCTTCCTCCTCCTCCTCCGCCGTCTCCGTCTCCTCCTCCGTCACTGATCCACTGCTTATGACAGGCTCGTAGTCCACGTCAGACTCATCTGAATATGCGGAGGAATATTACTGGTTTCTGCTATGGTGACTTGCAGGAAAAAGTCATGCTATATGCCGATGACACTCTGCTTCTTCTGGGGGACACGGACTCCTCCCTTAGGGAAGCTATGTCGACCATATCCAAATTTGGAGGGTTTTCCGGTTTGCATATAAACTGGTCAAAATCGGCGTTGCTCCTGTTGGATGGGGACGACACACAGGTGATTAACTCTTCCTGCCCCATTCCCATTACCACTGCTTTTAAGTACTTGGGGGTTCAGATCACAGCTAGGCCACGACATTTTATCCATCTTAATATCTCCCCCCTGTTACTAAGGTTTAGGGATAAAGTCAAAACCTGGAAGGCTCTTCTCCTATCTGTGGCTGGCAGGGTGAATCTTATAAAGATGATACTCATGCCACAGCTACTGTATTTCCTTCATAATACTCCTATGGTTATCCCCCCTCAAGACATTTTGTACGGTAAATAGTATCTTTCGCAGCCTCATATGGAGGGATAAGCTCCCTAGGATCAGATTGGAACATTTGCAGCTGCCCAAAGACTGCGGGGGCTTGGCGTTACCAAACCCTTGGCTGTATTACTTAGCTTCCCAGCTACAGCACCTTATAGGCATGTTTCCATTAGAGGCAGAGGGGGCGCCCACCTTGCAAACCTCGGCTCATAAACTGCTGCTGTTTACTGTGTGCAGAGATCCGGTTCCTGTGGCGTTGGAGGCTCAGGCCTTCGCTAAACCACATAAAAAGTTTCCAACTTATAGCTTAATTCAGAAGGTATGGAACAAGGTTAAATACATTCAGAATGCAGATGGCTATACAGAATATAGCCCTATATGGCAAAATGATACATATACTGAATTGGCCAAACTGCAGTCTGGGGCCAGATGGAAGCAGTATGGGATTACGCATCTTAAGCACATATTCTGTAATGGAGTACTGCGCCCTTTTAGTGACCTAAGGGAATCTTACGGTCTCCCGCAATCAATGTACTTTTGTTATTTACAATTGCTCCATGCGGTGGCGGCACAGGGTCGCTCCTCGGAGTGGCACTTGTCGCCCACCCCGGTGTTTAGGCTTCTTGGGGATGCTGGGTCGTCAAAGGGCTTTATCTCACAATGCTATGCCATACTGTTACAGTCCGTGATGAGGCAGCATCCTCTGAAGATAAGGGAGAAGTGGGAGGCAGATGTTGGACAGCTGGATGGTGAGCAGTGGGAGGAAATTTTCCAGGCTGTGGGTAGGTGTTCACTGAATATATCCCATAGGCTTACCCAGTTGTACATATTGTTACGCACTTATTTCACACCTCACAGATTACATTTGATGAATCCACAGCTTGACCCCATATGTACACGATGCAAAAGGGACCACGGAGATCTAGTCCATATGTTGTGGAGATGTCCCAAACTCCACATGTACTGGGCGGGGGTGGTGTCTACCATTAATTCAGTGTTTGGCGTGTCTCTTCCACAGGACCCGAGAGCTTGTCTCTTGGGTGCTTTGGAGGAATACGAATGGGACGAGGACTGTAGAGAAGCCGTTCATAGGACTCTGTTTCAGGCGAGGAAGCTCATCATGATACACTGGAAAGCGGAGGACCCGCCGACCTTGAAGGAATGGGTTAATAATATTGGGATAGTGTTGAGGATGGAGAAGATGACTTATCAGCATAGGGGTAGTGCTCAAAAATTCGAGAAGCTATGGGCAAAATGGCTAGATGTACCGGGCTTGGCCCCGGTGGATCTGGTGGCTGATAGATTGCTAGGCATCAATATAGGTTGAGAGATGTTTTAACAATTGGGAGAGTGGGTTTGTTGATTTGAGGACCGGCTGGCTCCTAGTTCGGATTTGTTTTGAAATGCATGTTTGTAATGACTTCTTACCCCGCTATGTTGAGGGGTGTCTGTATGCTCTGTACCTCTGCAAATTAATAATAAAACTTTGTTGGATAAAAAAAAAAGAATATGCGGAGGAATCCGAATCGGAGCGTTCCCCGTTGCTCCCGTCGGCCGCAAGAATTTCGTACGCCTCCTCGGCTGAGAATACTCTTTTAGCCATTTGATGAGGTGGCACTGATAGCAGATGGCACTGGCAGATGGCACTGGCAGGTGGCACAGATGACACTGACTGGTGGCAGATGGGACTGGTGGCAGATGGCACTGGCAGCAGATGGCACTGGCAGATGGCACTGGCAGGTGGCACTGGCAGCAGATGGCACTGGCAGGTGGCACTGGCAGGTGGCACAGATGGCACTGGCAGGTGGCACAGATGGCACTGGCAGGTGGCACAGATGGCACTGACTGGTGGCACTGGTGGCAGATGGGACTGGTGGCAGATGGGACTGGTGGCAGATGGCGGTGGCAGATGGCACTGGCAGCAGATGGCACTGGCAGGTGGCACTGGCAGGTGGCACTGGCAGGTGGCACTGGCAGATGGCACTGGCAGATGGCACTGGCAGGTGGCACTGGCAGATGGCCCTGGCAGGTGGCAGATGGCCCTGGCAGCAGATGGCACTGGCAGGGACTGTGGGCAGTGTTGTTAACTTGTGTATGTATGTTTTATCACTCACTGACTGTAGCTGCAGCACAGATCTCTCTCTCTCCTCACACGCTGTCTCTGTGTGAGGAGAGAAAGCCGGCAATGAGAGATGATCTCATATGTTTACATTTGAGATCATCTCTCATTGGGCAGTGAGATCGAGTGCTGAATGGCCTCTGTGATTGGCCATTCAGCACGATCTGTGATTGGCTGTGTCCAAGGGACACGGCCAACACAGATTTTCCCCGATGCGCGCGCGGGGGGGGGGGGGTAAGAGGAGGACGTCCATGGACGTCCTGTCAGCACTTCGGCGCCGCAATGCAAACGTCTTTTCAGCATTGCCCGGGCGCGAAGTGGTTAAATATATTAATAAATTAATGTTAAATACTGTACACAAAACGCGAAAAATCTTTACACATAAATAAAATAAATATGTAATAATACATAAATTAATAATAATTAGCCCCTAACCTTAAAAAATGTAATTATTAATAATAATAACACCCAAGCTCGCCAAAAATAAATAAATAAATACAATAATAAAATATTTATTGTGTTAGGATTGGGGTGTTTATTATTATAATTTTTTTTAAGATAATAAATAAAGTGTGGCGCTATGTGCAAACAGAAAAAATAGGATTTTTTGTACTCACCGTAAAATCCTTTTCTCTGACATCCATGGACTGACACGGTGTCTCTTTACACTTTACACGTGGGTTATGTCCCTGCTTGCAGGAGAAGACCTAGGCAGAATGTGAGATGTTATACATACATTCTAAAAGCCAGAGCTGAACAGCCCCACCCAGGGGGGGCGGTCCCTCCGGGCATAACCCTCCCACTACAGTCAGCAGACTTCAGTTCGTAACAAAGCAGTACAAACTTAAAAAGGAAGGGTGGGTGCCGTGTCAGTCCATGGATGTCAGAGAAAAGGATTTTACGGTGAGTACAAAAAATCCTATTTTCTCTTATCATCCATGGACTGACACGGTGTCTCTTTACACTTTACACGTGGGATGTCCCAAAGCAGTGTCAAGAGGGATGGGAGCAGTATAAATGGAAAAACCAAAACTTTCACTCCAAGAAGGCAGATCTCCTCAACGGAGGAGTCGCAACTTTAAACAGCGGCTGCAGCACCCTGCGGCCGAAGGAAGCATCCGAAGATGCAGCCACATCAACCTTATAAAAAACTTAAAAGGTATGAACAGACGACCAGGTCGCCGCCTTGCACACTTGTGCAACCGACGCTTGATGTCGGAAAACCCAGGAAGCACCAATTGCCCTGGTGGAATGCGCCGTAACCGGAAAAGGGAGGCGCCCGCCCTTTGAGAGCATAGGCTTGAATGACGGTTTGTCTGATTCCCCTAAAAATGATGGCAGACGAAACCGCTTGGCCCTGTTATGGACCAGGGGCAGTCACAAACAGTGAGTCGGACTTCCGAATAGAAGCAGTAGCAGACAGGTACACCCGTAAGGCTCGTACCACATCCAATATGTGCAGCGCAAACTCTCTGGGATGCGATGGGTGAGGACACAAGGACGGGAGGACAATGTCCTCATGTAGGTGAAAGGTAGACACCACCTTTGGCAAAAGGGAAGGTCGCGGATGCAACACCGCCTTATCCTTATGGATGACTAAATATGGCGACTTGCAGGACAAAGCCGCCAACTCAGACACTCGTCAAACAGAAGTGATTGCCACTAAAAGGCCACCTTCTGAGACAAGACAAGAGAGGAATATCCCGGATATTCCCAAAAAGGAGGTTCCTGGAGGACCTAGAGCACCAAATTCAGATCCCACAGTGGGAGAGAAGGCTTGACAGGAGGGAGCACATGGCGAACCCCCAACACAAGGTGCTAACCAAGAAATGACCCGCTAGAGGTCGCTGAAAGAAGACGGCCAAGGCCGAAATCTGATCCTTGATGGTACTCAAAGCAAGCTTTTGGGTCACTCCACACTGTAGAGGACGCAGGATTCTGGGGACGGAATACGTCCGAGGACGCCAGTCCAGCGCTTTGCATATGGCGATATAAGCTTTCCAGGCACGGTGATAGATCTGCCTGGAGGAAGACTTCCGTGTCCTTAACATGGTCAAAATGACAGAGTCCGAGAGACCTCGGTCCCTCAACACCTGGCTTTTAACAGCTCTGCCGTTAAAGCCAGAGACTGTAAGCCGGATGAAACATAGGACCTTGAGACTGAAGGTCCTCCCTCATCGGCAACCGCCAGGGAACGTCCGCAACGAGACGTACCAGATCAGCGTACCAGTGACGCTGAGGCCAATCCGGAACAATTAGGATCACCGGAGTTTATATCAGGCGATAAGGACCCTATGGGGCCACCAACGCATCCGAGTCATCGCCCAAGGATCCCTGGATCTGGCCACAACCTCGACCCTTGCGACTGAGTCGAGAGGCCATCAGGTCCACATCCGACGTGCCCCCCCCGTCGGCAAAGGAGTTGAAATATGCAAGGACCACTCTTCCTGGTCCGGCATCTGGCGATTGGCGACTCAGATAGTCCGCCCCTACAGAGCCGGCACGTTTCTTCCGGCCCACTTCAGGATACGGATTACCTCGGAAGCCGCAGCTGAGCTCCGAGTCCCCCCGTGATGGTTTACATACGCCACCGCCGTGGCGTTGTCCGACTGGCTCCTGATGGAGCGACCCCGTACTCTCTCCGACCTGAGGAGAGACACAGTCTGATGGCCCGCATTTCCAGAACAGTGATTGGTAAACGGGCTCGTCCGGAGTCCAAGGCCTTGAGCCGACAGGACTCCGCAGACTCCACCCCAGCCCGTCAGGCTGGCGTCCGTCGTGAGTACCGTCCATTGGATGGGAGGGGAACGACTTTCCGGACCGAAGAGCCGAGGGTCCCAACCACCCTGTCAGGGACGCCCTGACCAGGTGAATCACCTGGATCCGAAGATCCAAGGACAACGGGGATTTGTCCCAGGTGGACAAGATCTCCTTCTGCAATGCCCTGGTGTGTGATTGGGCATACGGAATGGCCGCGAAGGAGGCCACCAGGAGTCCCGGGACTCTCATGCAAACAACGGATTGACAACCATGTTCGGGATGTCAGCACCCGCACCGCAGACTGAAGTGTCAGCAACTTCTCCAGAGGTAGGATACCTTTGCCTCCAAGGAGTCCAGAACCAGAACTAGAGACTCCAGACACTGAGTCGGGACCAGGACTGACTCCTGAATGTTCAGGAACCACCCGAAGTCCCTAAGGGTCTAATTGACGATAGTCACCTTTCCTCTAAGTCTGAGCCACTTTCTGCTCATAGCAGAAGACCGTCCAGATAGCCCACGACAGCAATACCTCGCTGTAACAGAAGGCTAGAACCGGAGCAAGCACCTTGGTGAACACCCTTGGTGCCGAGGCAAGGCCGAAAGGAAGAGCCACAATCGAGAGTGGACTTCGCTGATCGCAAGGCGCAGAAACTTCTGGTGACTTGTGCAGATCGGAACATGCAAGTAGGCGTCCTTGAAGTCCAAGGACGCCAGAAGAAAATCCCTTTGGTGGAGTGTAGCGATCACCGTGCGAATGGATCCCATGCGGAATTTCTGCACCTTCTCGAAGGCATTCAGGGCCTTGAGGTCCAGGATAGGTCGAACCACGTCCTATTTTTGGGACGACAAACAGATTCGAGCAGAATCCCTGAAAACTCTCCTGTGACGGAACCGGCACAATCACTCCGGACCGGATCAAATCCTGTACAGCCCCCAAGAGGGCTGCCCGACAGGTAGGAAGGAGAGGAAGATTCAAGGGAAAGAATCTGTGTGGGGGCCAGGATCGGAATACTATCCTATAACCTAAGGTGACCACCTCGCACACCCACCAGTCGGAGATTCGGGAGGTCCACCGATCCGTGAACCTGCGAAGTCGTCCCCCCACCCCAGAGTCGGGCGGAGGCAAGACTTCACGCGGAGGCGGGCTTGGGAGCCGCTTGTTTGGCTTACGCACCCAGGGGCACTTGTGCCCACCAGCCGCACTGCCGTCAGTCTGAGAGGGTCTACCTGTGGACTCTGACTGACGAAAAAACCCCTGTTTTGCTGGAAAGGAAGGCCCCTGTTTGCGGCGGGCCTCCTCACCCTTGCTAGTCTAAGGAAGAAGAGTGCGTTTACCTCCCGTGACATCCATGACGATGTCATCCAGAGCAGCACCGAAAGGTCTACCGCCTTTAAAATAGTAGATCCGTCAGGAGCTTCCT
This sequence comes from Rana muscosa, assembly GCA_029206835.1. Taxonomy (NCBI): domain Eukaryota; kingdom Metazoa; phylum Chordata; class Amphibia; order Anura; family Ranidae; genus Rana; species Rana muscosa. The sequence continues at coordinate 257,339,483 of CM055123.1, read as the reverse complement.
AAGGCTAGGTCAGCAGACCAGCATTTCAACCAGATAAGACGACGCAATACCACCGCCGAGACAGAGGCCCTGGATATTAAAGGGGCCGCGTTCAGCGTGGCGTCGCACACAGAAACCAGGCCCTGAACCAGTTGGTGGGCCAGAGCAACTGTGTCTGGAGGAAGAATATGCTCCTGTACAGCTAGGTGCAACATTTTTGCCCAACCTGTAAGTGTTTTAGACACAAGGGTCGCCGCTACCACAGGTCGTAGGGCGGATCCCAACAAGGCAAACATGGTTCTGCTCACCACTTCTGACCTCCTGTCAGTGGGGTCCTCAAATGCAGGAGTCCCCTCCATCGGGAGAGTGATGGCCTTGTTCAACCGGGCGACTGGAGGGTCGACCACTGGGGGAGAAGCCCACTTTTTAAGTAGGGAATCTTCAAGGGGTACCTGATAGACAAACGCCGCGGGACCATAAAAAAATTCTTCTGCGGCTTTTCCCAGACCTTATCAATGAGCTGGTCAAAGAAAGTACAATGGAAAAAACCCCTTTAGAAGGCCTGGCCTTAAAAGAACCAAAGGAGACAGTATCCGCCTGAGGTTCTGCATCCGCAGCATTTGAGCTTGAGAGTGTCCCTCACCACAGTCATGAGCACACTAACAAGCGCCCTGTCATTTACTGACTCAGAACTGGAGTTTTCCTCATAAGGAATGTCCTGTTCAAAACCATCCATACATTCAGAACTAGGGTCCTGAGCGATAGTGGCTAGGCCCATATCTGAATCAGCGCACTGCCCTTGAGTAGATAAAGTGGGGAGAGGGCGCCTTTTTGCACCTTGCGCTTGCACACAGCTCCCATCCTGGTCAGAAATTGACTCCAGGGCTGCCCACAACAGGTCCATAGGGACCGCAGTGCTGAAGCACTGCCTGTTGCCACTGACATTTTTAGGGGAAGCTGGTGACACAGACTCCATATTGTCCCTCTCTGAGACTCTCTCAGATAAAAAGTCCACCCACAGGCTGTGCTGACTGAGGAGGGGGCGCCCAGGGGACTCACCAAACCGGACCAGGGACCGCTTAGTTCCGCTGTCTGTACCGCGCTGTGTCAGTGCTGGTAAGCTGTGAGGAGACTGTGAGGAGATTTGCGCTGCTATAGCAGCGCTAGAGGCCAAACTAGTGCTGAAAAGCGAGCGGGCTACAAGAAAATGGCCGCCGCACTTCACTGAGGCGATCCGCGGCAAGATGGCCGCCATGACGCAGTTAAAATGAAACAGCACACAAGCACAGCGCCACTCGGCGCTCAGGCCCCAAAAAAAAAAAAAACACACAAAAAAGCCCCAAGGCATACATTGCAGACCAGCATGAGCCCCCCAAGAACAGTGTGACCCCCAAGCACCCCACACAGTCAGCGCCAGTAATGGTGACAGAGAGCGACAATAAAATACAGGGGGAGACAGGGAAAATCCCCCACAGAGAAACACACAGCCCTTTGTACTCACCTGCAGGCAGGAGACTACTTACCCGTCCCCTGAGGGACACACTGGTGTTTCTGACAGGACTATCACAGTGCAGTACTGAGTAGCTGTCGGCCCGGTCCACCGCGAAAGATACAGTCAGTCAGGAGCTGTTCAGTCTTGAGAGGACCGTGGGAGCATGAAAGCAAACCCGGCCACCCCTGGAGTCATGGGGCCTGTCGTGAACTGAGTCTCACGCACAGAAGGCGAGGATCAGCACGCTCGATGGTCGGACAGGGAAGACTACGAGGATATCTTGTACCCAACCTGTTGCCCAGCCGACAGTTGATAGAAGATTCTCAAAAATAAAATAAAAAAGAATTCCAAAAAGGAATAAAATAGGTCAGGAGACTGGCTCCTGAGGGAGCCACGTCTTCTCCTTCTGCTAGGCAGAAAAAAACTGAAGTCTGCTGACTGTAGTGGGAGGGTTATGCCTGGAGGGACCGCCCCCTGGGTGGGGCTGTTCAGCTCTGGCTTTTAGAATGTATGTATAACATCTCACATTCTGCCTAGGTCTTCTCCTGCAAGCAGGGACATAACCCACGTGTAAAGTGTAAAGAGACACCGTGTCAGTCCATGGATGATAAGAGAAATATATATATATATAATGTCTGGTTGGCAATTGGTCTATATGAAGACCTGTATATCGTGTTGAACCTGATGGTGGTTCTGTGCACTTATGTGAAAAAGTGCATATACCGTGCAAAAATTCAATATGTGCAATGGCGTGAAATGGATCACAAAAAAATATATATAAATTAATATAAATAAATAAATTAACCTAACACGGAAAAATTATAAAATGACATGAATATCATATGTGAAAGTGATCCACAATATATATTAGTGTCCAATTTTTTGTGAGAAAAAGAGAAAGTCTCTCGATGAATGTGTGATCTGATACCAACATCAACACTGCATCAACACCACGTCAGGTGTGTAATGAATGGTAGATACAGTCCAGACCAGTTCCTTGGATTTATGCATTTTCTATGTTGCAACACTTAAAGGTGATGTATATCATTGGAAAGTGAGTAAAGGGTGTATACTCTTACCGGATGTTGTAGATCCAACTCACCATACGGCGGTGGATCAATCAAGCTTGTGTCCACGCCCGGGACTGATAGATGTATATCCTGGGGGCAGTCTTTCCTCAGTGTCCTTACGACGTTCCAGAGAGTATATCCCGAGGCTTTTCCAACGTAACTCTCACTTCAAATGCGATAAGTCAAAGTATGCCACCAGAATTTCACCATATGCGTAGTGTCACCATGCAACAAATGAGGAAAAAAATTCTCCACATAGTGTAAATCCAAAATGGGATTTTATTTATCAAAGAATAAAAACACCCAATAAAAAGGCCCCACTGAACAATTAAACAGTCCAAAGCAAACTCCTTTAAAAACTTTGAAACTTTTCAGGGAAAAAGCCAAAACAAACAAACCAACAAATCCCAAAAATAAATCCTCTAACAGTCAGCAGCTCTGTATTACAAAAATGCGTGGAGTGAGCACCAAGGCTGGCATGTAAACCCGACGCGTTTCATCTAATGAGACATCAACTGGGGTACACGCCATCCTGGTGACCCCCACGCTATATATAGGAAGAGATATTACCTTAATTCAGCGCCCCTGTGTGCGAATGTGCCTCTCACTTCCGGGATCGGAGCGTCTCCGTGTCACATGACCGGGTTTCTGTATCACATGGCCAGGTCATGTGTATCTTTTCGCCGAATCAACAGATCTAATGCGCCCTCGACGTGACCAACAGCGTCATCGCGTCATCGGCACGCATGTCCTCCGACGTGCGTGTGCGCAAGGCATCCTGGGGGTTGTAGTTGCGACGCAACTAAGCAAAGCAACACAAGCCAGCCGGCGTGTCTCCCATCTCCATCATTGATCGCAGACGTCACATGGATACGATCACCCGCAACCTCACGTGGGTGTCTCCATGTACGCCATGATTGCGCGCAAGGAGGATTGGGAATTGTAGTCGCAACGCAATAAAGCGGAACGACTCCACATCGCCAGCCTGTCTCCCAATATATGCCAGCAAACAACCACCGCACTCGGGAAAAAAAACAGCACACACCGTATCAGGGTGATGCATGTGGAAAAGTTATACTACATTTAAGTTTGTAATGTGGATGTCAATGTATTATATCCCAGAAGGCGGGCACATTCTATACATAAACATATATATGAATGACATCCATACAACTATATCACTTATGCAGACTATATCAAATCCATAATATAATTTAAGATGACATATGAAACATATTAAACCTGAATCAACAAAGGTCACTCGTATAGAGGCTATATACTAGCTATTTTAATTATGTTAGAATTAAAAATAATTAAAAATATTAAAAAATATATATATATAAGGGGTGGAGCAATAAATGATAAACTAAAAAATGGGAAAAATGATGATAAAAATCCGAGACCAGGGGGGGGGGGGGGCGGATTAACAAAGGATTAGTTATTCACATTATGCTTGGTTAATAAACGCATTAATGTCCCAATCAATGTTGAGTCCATAAGGCCTATAAAATTTTAATTGGTAAATCCAGTAAGTCTCAAGTCTAGAGACCCCTCTAACCCCAGACTCCCCCCTCCTTATGACGTATTAATTTTTTTAAGGGTTAGGGGTTAATTATTTATTAACTATTACATAGTATTCATTTATTGTATTTATTCATTATTTAGGATCATTTTTATTTATTATTTGTGTATTTTACATTTAATATTATTATTAGTATTATTAACACCCTAACCCTAACAAAAACAAATAAATAATAACCCTAACTCTTTATCCTAACCCCAACCTCTAATCCTGACCCTAACCTAACCCTAACAAAAACAAATAAATGAATATTAATAATAAAAAAAATAAAAAAAAGCTGATGAAAAAAGCTAAAAAACCTACTAACAAATAATACGACAGATGATCGTTTAAAAAATACCAAAGCTCAAAAGACGCTGATATTGTCGGAAAAATGTGCAGACGCTACACTCAGGTGGAAATGCAGCCTAAAGGCTAAGCGCATCTTAACTTTTTTTCAAACCCTCGACACCGGCATGTTTCCTCATTTCCAAATTATTGGGGTAAAAAATGACATCACTTTGGGATGGCCAGTTTTCAAAAAAAGGGGGGAGGGAAATTACGGTCCATGTAATTACATTTTTACATATCTGTATGTGAACTGATCCCATATCGTCATTCCATCATCATCATCTCACCAAATTTACATCCTGTATCTAAATCACCTGTCTTATTTTATTTTTTTAGCTGACAAATTCATGAGTATAGATTTGAATTGTCATATATAATGACAGCTGGTCACATTTCTCTGCTAATAAGGAGCTATTTACCATGAAGATTATTACCAGGTGGCAGTTGCAGTGAATGGTGGAACATATCAGATTTTTTTAATAATAACTGATAATTTATTATTATTTTAAATAAGGTTAGAAAATGACATTCATGTGTTTCAAATAAAGCCGCCTCCATAGGAAAGTATTAAAGTGGAACTAAACCCTTCTCTCCTTTTCAGCCAAGGAAGTTGCAATTTTTGTCTTGGTTGCCATGGTGATGTGCGTGTGATCGGTTATGAGACCGGCCATTTGATGGTTTGTTAAATTGCCTGAGAGCACAAACAAATGTGGCAGTTAGAATTCCCAACACGCCTTGAATGTAGCTATCTTTTTCAAAATTCTAATTCACTAGGTTTAGTTCTGAATTAATATATCCCATAATAACAGTGTATATCTCTCCATATTAATGAGAAAACCACACCAGCTTGTTCAAGCAAAAAACAAGAACAATGCAGAAAAGGCATCAACAAAAAACAGCCAATCAGCTTGCCAGACACAAAAACAACAACAACAACAACAGCAGCCAATCAGCATGCCTCTCTTGGAAATGTGATGTGACCGGTGGCAGTTGGTGATGTCATTGTGGTGCCCAGGTGTTAAGTAAAGCAGCAGAGCAGTCAGAGGGTCAGTAGATCAGCGGCTCTCAAAGCAAGCAGTACTCTCAATACTGTGCTCTCTACTATTCTCTGATTAATTAGGGAAAAATTACATTAATTGTAATTTTTTACATCTATTAACCAGTGCTACATCTCACTGCTCATACAGGTACTATTTTTATCCACTTTTGCATATATTTTTTTTACAAATTTTGCCTTTTCTAGAATGGATGTTAAAAGGGAACCTGTGCTCAGATTATCCACATTCAGGCATTTCCATATTCTGAACACACAATAAATGCAATCTCCCATTCACCCCTGTAGTTATAAGTGTTATAGATGAATTATTCACAAATATCTTCACAATTCACACCCCCGGTAGTGAAATATCAGCTCCTACCCCCCTTTTTCAATACTGGAATAGCCAAATAGACTATAAAAGGTGGCAGGAGATGCCAATAGAGTTAGTCATCAATATTATATTTGGGGGGGAGGGGGGGGGGTGACACCTAAAATTGAATTCTGTAGTATCAGCAGGGTTTAATTGTCATTAGTAATCTAGGATCACGTTAGGCTGCTATTCACAATGCTCTAATAGGAATACAAGGATCTCTATTGCAGTCATCTGACCGTTATTTTTCAAATGTCAACTGGCTGAGCTAAAAATAGCCGTTATGTTTTTCAAAAACAATGCGGGGGAGGGGGAAGACCAGGTTGGCATTTAGAAATTCAGTCTGTAAATGACTGTTAATCACCATGTTGTGAGAATATTTTGGAAGTACCACCAATAATGTGGGATGGGGGGGGGGGGATTTAAATGCCACTTGAACACCAATGTTGTCAGATTGTATTGGGCAGGTTTTAAGGAGATGCTGACCACCAAGCATTTAAAATACCACGATCACCATTAATTATGGGATTATTGGGGGTGGGGGGGAGTACAGCTGACAACCATTAATTATAAGATTGTTTTGGGGTGAATTCAAATATTTTGGTTTTCTCCATAAGATCTAGCCATGCACAATGCAATGTAATCCTCCAGGGAACGTTCTTCTACTAATAATAATCTTACACTTTGGCTTCAGTTGGGTGATTTTAGAAGGCTAATTTATCCTAACCCCCCAACACTGGCAGGTTTCTTCATTTCCAATAAATTGTGCGATAAATGAGATCACCTTGGGGTGTCCACCTTCCAAAAGGAGCACCATTTTAGGGGTGTTGGCACTGCCCTGTCACTACTCCTGGCAAACTCAACATTCCAGGGTAAAAATTGCAACTCCATGATGCCAAGCATCACAATCGTAGCAATATGAACTCCCCGCCACCCACTGCCATGTAAATTAGGAGGTGGGCAGTTGGTAAAAATCTACCACTTGTTTTTACTGCCCCCTTTACCACCAGTGTGAACCAAGCCTTAGGGTATTAATAAAGAGTTGATAGCCAACATATAGAATATATTAGTGAATATTAGTTAATAATTAGGAATGTTAATACTAATGTTATAATAACCTTTTTCTAGAGTGAGAAACTTTCTCATTGAAGAAAGACTTCGTTGGATCAGAACATCATGACAATGCAGACTATCGCCAAGGTTGGAGCTGGTCTCCAAAACCTCGCGAACAACTGCTTTGTCAACTCCGTCTTGCAGTGTCTCACCCACACTGCCCCATTTGCGGATTACCTGCTCACCGGGAAGCATTCCCACAATTGTAAGCATTGCTCATTGCAGCTTTATATCTCTCATAGGTGTTGGGTATTTGTAGCTCCAAACAGACAACCTGCTGCTGTTCAGTTACTATTAATGGTCACTCTGAACTGCTATAGGAGTCCATGATTCCTAATAGTATGATGAGGACCAATGACTGATCAGCAGAAGGCTGTCACTTCTATCATGGATGGTGTAATCAGAATTAGAAAATTAGGGGATATTCATAACAGAGAGTGGAAAATGCTCTCTGCTCTTTCAGCTACGCACGATGTGGACCGTATTTTACAGCAGAGGAACTTGTAGATCCCAATGAAGCACACATTGCCACAGTTGTAGTTCACTAATTACTTAATACCACCACTCTTCCACATTTGGATTATTATTATTTTTGGGGGGGGGAGATACCTAGTTTTGAATTAAAGCATTAGTTCTCCTGCCTCCCCCCGCCCCTGCCCAAAACCTTCTGGGACATGTCACATGACCTAGAAGGCTAATGGATCATTCACAAAGCGCAGCTTGCACATGCTCAGTGGGCAGTCAGCTGTAAAGCCACAAGGAGTCACAGCCAGCTGCCCACAGTTAAGATGCCAGCACCAGAGATCCAAAGACCAGTAAGGAATTGGTCTAGGTGAGGATGGGGCTAGATCTTTGGACAGGCGAGTATCGGTTTATTAAAAGTCAGCAGCTACAGTTTTTGTAGCTACGGACTTTTAATTTTGGAACACCTGACTGAAGCTCCTCATTAAGCAGTGGTAGGTAGTGATGTTATCATACTGCTGCTTTATAAATGTACCCCTAATCTTTTGCTTAAAGTGATAAATAAACATACTTACCTCCAAGAATTTGGCACTGAGTGGACCCGATCCTCCTCTTTTGGGGTCCTCCTGTGGCGCTCTTAGCTCCTCCTCTTTCCGAGAGACGCTCTCCCTGGGGGCACTCACGCAAGCACGGTCCCGAGTCCTGCTGCTGCTTCCATTGACAAAGACAGCATGACTTGGCTCCCCCCCATTTTACTGGATTTGATTGACAGCAGTGGGACCCAATGGCTCCTGCCGCTATCAACTATCCAATGAGGACCTGAGACAGTGTTAAGGTAAGAAAAAGAGGGGGGGGGGGTGCTGCAACAATGCATTAAGGTGAAAAACCCTGAGGATTTACAACCCGTTTAAAATTCTCTGTGGAACTTGGTGAGCTTAAGCACTCAAGAATACTGGCCACGCAGTTTACAATTTAATTGCGTGATCCCCCTTAGATGACAAAGGAGCACAAATAACCTGATTCTGCTTTTCAAATTCATATTTGTATGTTTGTTACTTACTTGTGTCTAATTTTTTTCCTTTTTTAATTTTAGGTCACACGGAAGGATTATGCATGATGTGTGTGCTGGAGATACACACAAGCATTGCTTTTGCCGAGTCGGGCTATGTCATCACCCCCGAATTAGTGACAAACAACCTAACATGTAAGTACTTTGCCTGAAAAACTGTATACCATGAATGGTAAAAGCATTAGGTTTTATTACTATGATCCATTATCACTGATGATTAGGAGAAAGGCAGTGGTCTCCAAACTGCAGCCTGTGGGCTGATGTGGCTCTCTGTTTGCCTTTATCCAGCCCATCGGGCACCATGCCATCCACTGACACCAATGATGAGGCACCATCCCTCCCACAAACACCAATGATGGGGCACCATTCCTCCCACAGACACCAATTATGGTGCACCATTCCTTCCACAGACACCAATTATGGGGCACCATTTCTCCCAAAGACACCAATGATGGGGCGCTATTACTCACACAGATACCAATGATGAGGCACCATTCCTCCCATAGACACCAACGATGGGGCATAATTCCTACCTTGAATACCAACAATAGAGCACTATTCCTTCCACTAAAAGCAATGATAGGACACTGATTTCTTTCACCAACACCACAGCATTTTCTAATCCCACTGGCCACAGTCTGACCCCTTCATAGCCTAAAGGATAGTAAACTGGCCCTTTCTTCAGAAAGTTTGGAGACCTCCCTCTCCAAGGCATTGGCAGGTATTATTGGGATTGCTTGATGCAATGCATGACAAAGTGCATATTAACACAATGCAAAAAAAAAAAAAAAACATTGTTAATGGTTCATAAAAGTTTGCATACTTGGGGGGGGGGTGACATCCCCTTGCCACTCTCCCCCAACACTCTTTACTTCCGTTGGACCTGTGGGCCTTATTCTTGTGTAAGCTTTACACCAGACAGTGTTGGAGCTTATAAAGGGTTAAGGGTCCACACCCTATCAGTACATGATGGCTTTCTGGCCTTGTAATCAGCTGATCAGGCCTGTGCTCAGCATCTTGGAAAGAAGGGAATAAAGACAAATGCTTCCCCATACTCAGAAGCACTGGGTATTTTGAGTGGAAAAACAGAGTGGTGGGGTAGAGCAGTGAAGTTGGACAATTGAACTATTCTCTTTACGTGTGCTATTATAGTCATATATTAGTATATTATGATGTGATCGATTTATAAATATCTTTTTGTTTTCTTTTTCCTTTTAGTGATTGCAGAGCATTTTGAGCTTGGACGTCAAGAAGACGCCCATGAATTTCTGACATTTCTAATTGCTCACCTGCGGAATTCATCCATCTATGATGCTGTAGGACAGGACAGGAACATCGGTCTTCTTGACCACATATTTTTCGGCACTCTACAAACACAAGGCAAGTTTGTGCATTACTATATCTCATTGGATTGCTTCATTTAGAAAATCCTTTGAGTATGAAGATACTTCTAAGAATTTGAATAACATTTTTGTCTAAATATATGAACGGAGCCAACTAAAAATGTTCTTCTGTTTCTTTTGCAGTGGTTTGTCAGAGTTGTCATTACGCATCCAACAGATTTGAGGAATTCCTTGACATCCCTCTGGAGATGAATGTAAATATCAGATATACATTATATATTATTTTATATTAGAATACATTTTATTATATTATAATTTAGCATGTTTAGTTTTCCCTGTACATTGGTAGTCAAGTTACAATTTAGTAACTTCATTGGTCCATGGCACACCTATGAGAGTCCATGGCACTCCTTCTCCCAGAACCAACAGGCCATCACACCAAATTGGGCTGGTGGCAACAACAGTGACCCCTGATAGCTACTCACTGCTTACTTACTATGGGGATACTTGGAGTGCCCAGCTGGTTTGTTTGGCAGCAGGGTAGGGGGAGGCTATTTTTTTTATACTAAATTGGAGGACAACATATTATATTATAATAAGTTATATTTGTTTTAAAAAAAAGTCAGCACTCTTCATATAGACAGTCGTTTCATTTTTCGGTAGAAATTTAAATGATTTCGGAGCTCAGTTAAGTGAATGTTAGGACAATGTGCGAGATGGTGACATTCACCCTTTCCTTACATGAGGTAGATGTTACAGTAAAGATATTTTCCTTTATGCCCTGATTCAGACTGTGAACCGCCTTTGAATTGCACAGGAATGCACACCGCTTTCCTGTGCAATTCACATGCGATTCAGTGCGGTGCGTTTTGAGCCCATTAATTTTGCATGCACTAATTTTGGAAACGCACTGCAACCAGATTGCAAGGTTGTTTTGTACCATGCAATCTGGTGCAGGAAAATGCACTGCGTTTGGGGTGTCATTATTGTTGCACTGACACCTGCTGCACATCGCAAGTGCATTGCGTTCTGAACAAGGTGCAGGAAATGTGCACTGTTTTCATGTTTCACGCACTGTGTTCTAGTGGGACCCAGGGCTTAAAGGCTAAGTTCACCTTTGGAAGCTGTTATATGTCCCACTCCTATTTAGGGTGAACACATAACATGTTCCAGCATCTGCATCCCCTCCCCCAATACCCACTTCCCTGTGACAGCGGGCAGGGGATCTCTCCACACTCACTGACACAATTCAGTGTCAGGATCCTGGCATTGCACCCGCTATCTGCTTATCACGGGTGCAATGATTTTTAGGCTCCGGTGTAAAAAATAATAAATGCATATTAGAAAAAGATGTGCATTTATTATCTATTTTTTTCTTAAAGATGAACTTATCCAAAAGTTGCCAAATGTCAGGGATTGTCATGTTCATTGACCAGGTTCATTGACCAGATACCCTATTTTTATCGAAAACAATGTGCTTATATCACGTATTATAAATATGAATAATGATTTTTTATTTTCTTTTTTGTTTAGTCCTCAAAAACGATTATAGAATCTCTGAAAAATTTCACCAGAACAGAGAGACTAGAAGGAGACAACGCATACCGATGCAATGGGTAAGACTCTTTCTCTGATTATTCAGACTTATGTCCAGAGGCTACTCCAGTCCTGCTAATGACAGGCAGTATCTGAGCAGAACTTTTAACGAAAGACTAAACCCGAGAACTATGCTTACATTCAAATTTCTTGTTCCCTTAGGTGTTACCAGTACGTGTCAGCCGAAATGAGAAGTACGATCTACAACGCTCCGAACATCCTGATCATGAGTCTGAAGAGGTTCAGCATGTTCACTGGACGAAAGCTGAACAAAGTAAGTCGTGATTAAATTATGGAATTCATGTTGTAAGGTCCATTGTTGTGTTATATTTGGATGCATTAAAAAAATTACATTGCCTAATATGTCTTTTTTGTCTTTACAGGATATCCAATACCCCGAGACCTTTGACATCGGTCCTTACACCTCGAGGCCTAATGACCATATCAACTACAACCTGTATGCTGTGATTGTGCACAGAGGACACTTTTCCACAGAAGGACATTATTATGCCTATGTAAAGGTAAGGTTCTCCAAATCTCTCCCAATAAAATAAAAAAAAGATGATTAATTTGTGGTTTGGTAATCTAATTATCTCTTTTTCAGGCTGGTGACGATCGGTGGTATAAGATGAACGACAGCGAGGTAACCCCATGCAGCATCGGCAAGGTCCTACAAGAACAGGCCTATCTGTTTTTCTACAAAAAGTAAGTTCTTTCACCTATTTTGTCATGCAATTAATTTTTTGAATTTCCATATTTATTGAAATTTTCCAATATAATTATCACAGAACATAAGATCTGGCTTGGCTTCTCACTGAGAAATTAGTACACAATACATAGATACAAGCATAGTCTCTCCATATCCCATTTTTGTTTTCTGCTGGGACCTTGAAGAAGGGGGGCACACCCCGAAAGTTTGTCCTGAAAATTTTTGTTAGTGTAAATAAAAAAGTATCATGGACAGCACTAAATTGTTTGTCACAAGTGCTCTAATACAGCTACAATCACCTCCAGCATGTTTTCTTTATATCACAACCCTTTCTTTTTCCTAGACATTAAGGCCTCATGCACACTGTTGCTCCTAAACTGACTTTTTGGGGCTTTTGGCGTTTTTTTTTTTTCCTCAGCCCCAGAACACACCTCAATAAAAGCTTATGGGGTCGATTTATCAAAGGAAAATAAACGGTGCACTCTGCAAATGCAGTTGCTGCAAAGCTTAGTAAATGAGGTAAAGCTTCAATTTGCAAAGAATACCCAATCACGTGCAAGGAAAATAAAAAACAAAACAGCAATTTGGCCTGCACGTGATTGGATGATGGAAGTCAGGAGAGCTTTCCCTAATTTACTAAGCCCTGGAGCAACTGCACTTGCATAGTGCAACAAGTCCACAGTCTATTTGCCTTTAGTAAATCAAACCCCATCTACACAGGCTTTAGAGGACTTTAGGAATAGCAGCGTTTGGAGGCAGTCAAATCTTCTGAATGCAGAAGAATCCTGTTCAGAAGAGGAGCTTTGGGCAAAAACACAAAAAAGTACCAAAACATTTTGTGCATTTAGCGCTTGAGAGTTTATTAATTTCAGTGGCCAGAATACATTAAAATTCTTGCTAACGAAATAAATCAATGGCCAATAGTGCCTGAACACATCGAAAGGCTCCTAAACGCATTTGGAAAAACCGGCTTAGGTGCATTTTTAAGGGGTTGTAAAGACATTTTTTTTTTTTTTTTGAAATAACAAACATGTTATACTTGCCTCCACAGTGGCCCCGCCCGAACAGCGTTTTCTGGGGTCCCTCTGCGGCTGTCTCGGCTTCTCCCCCCCCCCCCGCAAGAACTCACCACCTTCATGCGAGATCGCATGGTTGATGAGTGATTGTGGGCGCGCTCCCGTGATACAGCCAGTGGCTATTGCCGCTCACTGTATCACTCGGCCCGGCTCCCCGGCGTGCCGCATCATTGGATGTGATTGACAGCAGCGCGAGCCTATGGCTGCGCTGCTTTCAATCCATCCAGTCTAGCCAGTCAACGGGCAGGCAGAGAAAAGAGTAGGATGTCGGGGGCGAGCACAGGACTTTCGAGGGCTCGGGGGGGGGCCAGTATCGTCGGATGTTTTTTCACCTTAATGCATAGGATGCATTAAGGTGAAAAAACATGTTTGCATGTAATCCCTGTAATTTGTCTAATATGTGACCTGGGAAAAGTGTGTGGGCCGCTCAGGCTCGATAGGGAGGGAGTATATGGACAGTGCATCCGCACTCTGACCAGGCCACGCCCCAAACGTGTTTCTTTCCGCCCCCCCCCCCTGGAGCTCATGGGGAATTTGTCTAATATGTTTGTAATCAGCTCCATCTAGTGGTCATTATTTGGTATTCTCCTGATTGAAGTATTTCAGGAAAAATGCAACATTTTGTCCATTAGGCGGAGCCGATGATAATAGGAAATGGACATATTAGACAAATTGGCGTTGATTTACTAAAACTGCAGAGTGCAAAATCGGGTGCAGCATTGCATATTAACCAATCGGCTTTGTCAAAGCTTTATTGAACGAGTTGAAGCTGATTGGCTACCATGCACAGTTGGACCACATTTTCCACTCTCCAATCTTAGTAAATCAACCCCGTTATGTGGATTACTCAGACAAATGCTGAGAAATCCACACATAGAGTGAATTTTTTTTATAAACAGACCTCTTGTAAATACAGCAAACCTATATTACATAAAATCTTACACCACAACAATACAAAGCATCAGCAAAGCATGCCAAGTTATACTGTATAGCTCAAGTACAATAGATTGAGCCCATTTATATGTCCCATCGGTCCCTCAATACCAAAAAAATAAATACAAATTTAAAGGAAATGAGGAGGAAAAGGGGAAATAGTTGTCATTCTATCCAAGCCTCAAGCTCACTTTTTTTTTTACTTTAATGTTACCATAACAATTTCTCTTTTTTTATCTATTTCAGAGCACCAGAAAAGCCTTGCACACCAAAACCAACCGAAAGCACCTCCGAAGCACCTAAAGCATCGGTTTGTGCGACTCAACAGGTTGATGATCTACCGGACCCCCTGGGGCCTGATAATCATCTACCTGTGGAAACAGAAGAGAAGAGTCTCCCAAAACTTGAGACTGTACAGGAGGAGAAGGAGAAGGAGGAGGAGAAGAAGGAGGAGGAGGAGAAGGAGAAGGAGGAGGAGAAGGAGGAGGAGAAGAATAAGAAAGAGGAGAAGAAGAAGAAAGCGAAGAACGGCCTATACAAATGGTTGTGCATAAAGTCCTCCACAAATGATCAGAGGGATGAGAAGAAGAAAAAGAAAAAGTGCTGGCTTCTTCGATTGGTGAGCACAAAATCACCCACCAATGAAAACAGCAAAGCGAACAACAAGGAAGAGAAGACGTGCTGGCTTCGTAAACTAGCCAGACGAAAGTGAACAACAAATGACAAGGAGGAGGAGAAAAAGAAGAAGAACTGGCTTCAGAAATTGGCCATCCTGAAGTCAATGGCTAGGGTTAAGGGAGAAGAAGGAGGAGAAGAAGTTCTCTGCCCCTTCTTCATCAGAGGTCCCAGAAGACTGTGGGACCACTCACAATGCGCAGCGCGACACGCACATGTGCAGCGAGCATCTGGCTGTGAAACAGACACTCGCCAGTCTCAGGATCTAGTGCTGTGCTCACTCAAGCCATTTTTTCAGTGATCTGCGGGACCGGGGACCGAAGACCAGTGGAAAAAAATGGCTCAAGTGAGCACAGCTCTAGATTCTGAGACTGGCAAGTGTTTGGTAAAACCCAAAGTCACCCACCAATGAAAATAGCAAAGCGAACAACAAGGAAGAGACGACGTGCTGGCTTCGTAAACTAGCCAGACGAAAGTGAACAACAAATGACAAGGAGGAGGAGAAAAAGAAGAAGAACTGGCTTCAGAAGTTGGCCACCCTAAAGTCAAGGGCTAGGGTTAAGGGAGAAGGAGGAGAAGAAGTTCTCTGCCCCTTCTTCATCAGAGGTCCCAGAAAACAGCGCGGCACGCACATGTGCAGCTGGCTGTGAAACAGACACTCCCCAGTCTCTGGATCTAGCGCTGTGCTCACTCAAGCCATTTTTTTCACTGATCTTCAGGACCGGGGACCAAAGACCAGTGGAAAAAAACAGCTCGAGTGAGCACAGCTCTAGATCCTGAGATTGGTGAGTGTCTGTTTATTACAAGTCAGCAGCTACAAAAACTTTCATTTTTAGAAATATGACAATCTCGTCTATAAACACTTATCCGAGTTCTTTCTCAATCCAGTGCTGTCCCATGAGCAGCAGCGCTGCTCCTCTCTTCCTGCATTCCTTTGGGGGGAGGAATGAAGGAAGGGGGGTGCACACAGCCCAGCCATGGAGCGCACCTGTACGAGTGCCTCTTCAGCAGCCAGCTTGCTGAGGATTCACTTGGAGAAGAAGCGGAGCCGTGCTGCATGTGTCTATGGATGCAGACAGACTGGCTCAGGAGTGTGATCTCACAAGTGCCGCTTATCACATGATGTAAATCCAACATCATTCATATTGTCCAGTGATGTAGATCCCGTTTTAATTGCAATGGAGGCTGTCTGGCGATCCTACAACACAATGCTTGCCGCTACAATGATTCTGCCTTATCTCTGCGGATTGGCGGTCCTGCTGGCTGCCGATTAATAGCGGGGACCAAGAGCTGTCTTTCACAGCTTGATCTTTGTGCTGGTCCTTTCTCAATTCACTGTTGTACCAAGTGCAGCAGTGCTGCTCCTCTCTTCCTGCATTCATTTTTTTGTGGAGGAGGGTGCACATTGCCCAGCCATGGAGCGCACCTTGTACCAATGCAAATTTTTGTCTTTTAACTACTGTTCAATGGCAAAGGGTCTTTAAAAGTGGTTTCCTCTTTCACAAATTACACTTTTTTTGGTGGGGGGGGAGCGGGTACCTAGTTTTGCCTAGGTGATCCGAGCGCAAGTTCTCTGCCCCCTTCTTCATCACAGGTCCCAGAAGAATGTGGGACCACTCACAATGCGCAGCGGGGCATGCACATGCGCAAAGGGCAGCTGGCTGTAAAACAAACACTTGCCAGTCTCCGGATCTAGCGCTGTGCTCACTCAAGCCATTTTTTCACTGGTCTTCGGGACCGGGGACCAAAGACCAGTGAAAAAAATCGGCTCAAGTGAGCACAGCTCTAGATTCCGAGACTGGCGAGTGTCTGTTTATTACAAGTCAGCAGCTACAAAAACTTTCATTTTTAGAAATATGACTGGAGCTCCTCTATAAACACTTATCTGAGTTCTTTCTCAATCCAGTGCTGCTCCTCTCTTCCTGCATTCCTTTGGGGGAAGGAATGAAGGAAGGGGGATGCACACAGCCCAGCCATGGAGCGCACCTGTACGAGTGCCTCTCAGCAGCCAGCTTGCTGAGGGGTCACTTGGAGAAGAAGCAGAGCCGTGCTGCATGTGTCTATGGATGCAGACAGGCTGGCTCAGGAGTGTGATCTTACAAGTGCGGCTTGTCACATGATGTAAATCCAACATCATTCATATTGTCCAGCGATGTAGATCCTGTGTCAATCCCAATGGAGGCTGTCTGGCGATCCTACAACACAATGTTTACCACCACAATGATGCTGCCCCATCCCTGCTGGGTTTTCTCCGGGTGCTCCGGTTTCCTCTCACAGATGGATTCTCTTGCTATCAGCTTTCAGACAGCACAGAGGCTTAGTGGTTAGCATTTGGGTCCTTGGTTTAAATATCAACAAGGACACTACCTGTATGGAGTTTGCACGTTCTCCCTATGCTTGTGTGGTTTTCTCCGGGTGCTCCGGTTTCCTCCCACAGATGGATTCTCTTGCTATCAGCTTTTGGGCAGCACAGTAGCTTAGTGGCTAACACTTATGCCTTGCAGCACTAGGGTCCTTAGTTTAAATATCAACAAGGACCCTACCTGCATGGAGTTTGCACGTTCTCCCTGTGCTTGCATGGGTTTTCTCAGGGTGCTCTGGTTGCCTCCAACATTCCAAAGACATGCTGGCCAATTGGCCCTAGTATTCAGCTTGATACGCATGTTCCTTATAATGTTTTCCATGTACCTCCTGCTCTCTATAGCTAAAAAAAATGGGGCAGTTCAGAATAACAGTAATTTGCTCATGTAATCACCCCAGTGCTCGCCCAAGAGTGCTGACTGACAATGGCGCTCTCAGACTCACCCATCGCCACGTCTTTTAATGGAAACATGCGACCGTTAGGAAATGTCTCACTGCCACACAGATAAAAAAAAATAAGTTTAAAATGCGTTGGCATTCTTCAAAGAGGCAGGAATTATTTTGTTTCTGAATAAAACAATTAGAGCCCCTGTGCCCAATCTGAGGAGGGTTGATTCCAATTTTTTGGCACCTGATAAGTTATATATGTGTAAAGGATTATTTGCCCCATATGGGCATTATATCCACTGAAGAGTGCCATAAGTAAATTAGCATTTTGTAGAGTTGAGTAGGGACTGGCCAGAGAGGGATTACTTTGACGCAGTTGGCCAGCTTAAGCATGCATTGCAATGTATGTGAACCAAAAATCCCTGTTTTTATGCAAAGTTTATATGTGTATAGTAGTATGCAGAGGGTCGATTCAGGTTTTTTGATATTCATGTGGTCACACTGTTTTAGCACCTGATGGGTTAAACTGGCCATACATGGATTGAAATTTGACTGGTTCAGAAGGTACAGGGCGAATTTTGATCCATATGTGGTCACTGCAGTCTAAAAGAGGTCAATCTACTTATCAACTTCTGTTAAACCGCCCTGTTGGATAATAGCTGCTCGATCAGTGCTGCACATAATAGGTTGCATCGCTGATCTGCTTATTCTGACAGCCGGGCAGTCTCCCCACTGTCAGTATACAATAGCGCAGCGGGGAGGACTCCCCCATCCACCTTGGATGTGAGGATGGGGGAATTTGTTCAGTTTATTCATTCAGCCCACTGGCTGAACAAAAAAACTGACCCATGTGTGTTCACCCTATTGGTTAAAAGATGCTTGATCAGCACTGCAGTCAATAGGTCCATTGGCCGAATGAAAAAAAATGAAAAAAAAAACACCATGTGTGGCCAGTTTAATGTAAATGTATGAAGCTATTACGATTTGAATACAGGTATATCTAACTTGGTATCATCAATATCAGACTGTTGCCTGGGTGTGTGGCTGTACAGCTGTCCGATCGCTTCCATCTGACAAACTGTCAAATTTACACACCTCTGACATATGGCATACATCAGGGGCAGCAAAAGGGTTAAAGATGCGAAAGAATGATAAAATTCCGTATTTCAAAAAAGTGGATTTAAAATTCATGAATTGTATGTTTTCAGTTTCCACAGAGCCCTACTACCTCTCAGGGCTACTCCTGTTATACCCTCTACACATATATCCTTAATAAGCGTATTATAAACAACATCACCATGACCCTCCTTGGTTCAGTACATCATTGCATGTTGCATGTGTTGGCTTCTAAATATGAAGCAGAAGCAGCCAACTTCAATGTGTTTAGTGACGAGCATGTCAGGAAGGAAGACATAATCTCCAATAAAAGGGATTGTAAAGTAAGGTTCTTTTTTTTTTCTATAAAATTAACAAACATGTTATACTTACCTGCTCTGTTCAGTGGTTTTGCACAATACAGCCCAGATGCTCCTCTTCTTGGATCCCTCTCCGCCCCTCCTGCCCCCTCCCTCCTGTAGAGGTCCCCCACAGCAAGCAGCTTGAAGAAATACACAGAAGCACTGAGCTCTGTGTATCCCTTCAGACACTGAGCCATGCTTCGGCCCCGCCTCCCCTCTCTCCTCCCCTCTCTCCTCATTGCTTTAATAAACTTTGACTGGCAGCGAGAGCCAATGGCGCCGCTGCTGTGTCTCAGCCAATCAGGAGGGAGAGTCCCGAAAGGCTGAGGAACTTGGACATTGCTGGATCGAGATATGGCTCAGGTTATAATTAGGGTGGATGAGGGGCTGCTGCACACAGAAGGCTTTTTATCTTAACCACTTGCCAACCAGGCCAATTCTGACATTTCTTTCCTACATGTAAAAAGCATTTTTTTTTTTTTGCAAGAAAATTACATAGAACCCCCAAACAATATATATGCTTTTTTTAGCAGAGACCCCAGAGAATACAATGGCGTTCATTGCAACTTTTTATCTCACACGGTATTTGCGCAGCAATTTTGCGATACCTCTCATGTGTGGTTTGAACACCGTTTAAATATGTTGGCGGGACTTACGTATGCATTCTCTTCTGCGAGCAAGCACACGGGGACAGGGGCACTTAAAGTGGAAGTAAACCCTCCTATCATTTTCAGGCAAGGAAGCTGCCATCTTGGCCTCTGTTTAATCTTCAACTGCCATGATGTTGCACATGTGATCAGTTATGACACCAGTCATTGGATGGTTTGACAGTTTGGTTGAGAGCACAACCAATGTGACAGTTAGCATTCCCGGCATGCCGGGAATGTAACTGCTTTTTGAAACTGTTAAATTGATGGGTTTACTTCCGCTTTAAAAAAAAAATAGGATTTTTGTACTCACCGTAAAATCCTTTTCTCTGACGTCCATGGACTGACACAGCTCTAATACTGAAACGTGTGGGTATATGTTCCTGCTCGCAGGAGAAGATCTAGGCAGAATGTTAGATGTTAGAAACATACATTCTAGAAAACAACAGAGCTGAACAGCCCCGCCCAGGGGGGCGGTCCCTCCAGACATAACCCTCCTACCTGCAGCCAGCAGCCTCAGTTTGTAACAAAGCAGTACAAACCTTAAAGAAGGGTGGGTGCTGTGTCAGTCCATGGACATCAGAGAAAAGGATTTTACGGTGAGTACAAAAAAACTTTTTTCTCTTATCGTCCATGGACTGACACAGCTCTAATACTGAAACATGTGGGACGTCCCAAAGCAGTATCAGAAAAGGGTGGGAGCAGTAGTAAAGGAAAAACCAAACTCCACTCCAAACAAGGCAGAGCTCCTCAACAGAGGAGTTGCAACTTTAAACAGCGGCCTGCAACCCTTGTGGCCGAAGGAAGCATCCGAAGATGCAGCCACATCAACCTTATAGAACTTAGAAAAGGTATGAATGGACGACCAGGTCCCCGCCTTGCACACATGTGCAACCGACGCTTGATGTCGGAAAGCCCAGGAAGCACCGATTGCCCTGGTGGAATGCGCCGTAACCGGAAAGGGCATAGGCCTGTATAACGGTCTGTCAGATCCACCTAGAAAAGGTGGCAGACGACACCGCTTGGCCCTGTTTTGGACCAGAGACAGACACAAACAGTGAGTCAGACTTCCGATTGGAAACAGTAGCAGACAGGTACACCCGTAAGGCTCGTACCACATCCAATGTATGAAGCGCAAACTCGCAGGGATGCGATGGGTGAGGACACAAAGGACGGAAGAACAATGTCCTCATTAAGGTGAAAGGCCGAGACCACCTTTGAAAGGAAAAACGGTCGTGGGTGCAACACCGCCTTATCCTTATGGAGGACCAAGTAAGGCAACTTGCGGGACAAGGCCGCCAACTCAGACACCCGTCGAACAGAAGTAATGGCCACTAAGAAAGCCACCTTCTGGGACAAGGTCAAGAGAGGAATCTCCCTGATATTTTCAAAGGGATGTTCTTGGAGAACCGAGAGCACCAAATTCAGATCCCAAGGAGGGGGAGGGGGCTTGACAGGGGGGATCCCATGGCAAACTCCCTGCACAAAGGTGCTTTCAAGGAATGGCCCGTTAGCGGTCGTTGAAAAAGACAGCCCGGGCCGAAATCCGACCCTCAATGGTACGCAAGGCCAGCTTTTGGGTCACACCACGCTGTAAGAACAGCAAAATCTTGGGAACGGAATACGTCCATGGATGCCATCAAGCTCCTCGCACATAGCGATGTAAGCCTTCCAGGTACGGTGATAGATCTTTCTGGAGGAAGATTTCCGTGCCCACATCATAGATGAGATGACCGAATCCGAGAGACCTCGGTCCCTCAGCACCTGGCTTTAACAGCCATGCCAAAGCTAGGGACTGTAAAGCAGGATGAAGTATGGGACCATGAGACAGAAAGTCCACCCAAATAGGCAGTCGTCAAGGCCAATGTCGCTGTTCCGGAGCAATGAGGATCACCGGAATGGCCTCGACCACTACTCTGCAAAGCAGGCAAGGCAACAACAGTAGCGGAGGGTAAGCATATATCAGGCAATACTGCCCCCACAGGCCACCAACGCGTCTGGCGCGTCGGCCCAGGGATCCCTGGACCTGGCCACGAATCTAGACACCTTGCGAGTGAGTCGAGAGGCCAAAAGGTCCACATCCGGTGCCCCACCTCCGGATGTAAGGACCCTTCCCCTGGAATGCACACGGCCGACAGGACCGTCCTGCAGCGGGATGGGTATGATAATCCCAAGGAGACCCCGCAATGTATCGGAGAAGGGAGGCCCCTGCTTACGGGGTGCCTCGATTGTTGGCCAAAAAAGGCAACCTGACAGCGCTTCCCTAGAAACTCGGTCCGTGGACCAGTAACTCAGCCTCTACAGGTGGCGCAGACCCACCCCGGACACAGAGACCCTAGAGGCTAAAGCAGTTGCAGTGCACCTGCTGGTCGACTGATAGATGAAGCGGAGGCTTTTGCCCAGTCATTGAGCTTCAGAAACGCCAGAGACGCAGCCACTACCGGCCGTAACGCTAACCTCAGCATGGCGAACACAGTCCAAGCCAGCGCTCCTGATCACCACCGAAGGGCAGGCGGAAGGTGGTACCCCTGAGACCAGGGATCCCTATGACAATGCTCCAATCCAGCAGCTACTCCATTGATAAGTGCTGATTGTACAAACACATCGTTTATATTGTGTATTGCGTCAAAACGCGCAATTAGAGCGTGGGAGGAAACCCCCTCAGCCACAAGGAGCATAGTACAACCACATACGGCGTATGTAGTTTGGTATGTGTGGATAAACATATTAAACACGTTTATACTGTGCCAGCGACGAAGGCGCGAACATCACTGGGGCGTGGGCGGAAACCAGCCACGCAGACTGCGTACACAACCGTGTAGGCATGTTAGCATGCGAATAAAAAAATTGCACATGTTTATGCTGTGCATAGCGCTGAAAATGCGCACACCATTGGAGCATGGGGGAAAAACCGGAGCACCCGGATGAAACCCACACAGACTGCATACGCATACCGTGTAGGTACTATAGTATGTGTGCTAAACATTTTGAACATGTCTATATGTGCATAGCGCCTAAGGCGCGCACACCGTTGGCGCATGGGAGGAAACCGGAGTACCCAGGGGAACCCCACACAGACCCAGAGAATACAATACATACATCTATTGTGAATGTATTTAGTGATGTGGATAAACATAATGTGTATGTTTATACTGTGCATGGCACCGAAGGCGCGCATGTCATGTAGCGCGGGTGGAAACCGGAGGACCTGGAGGGAACCTACTAAGACTGCAGACACATACCGTGTAGGTATGTTAGCATGTGGATAATCAAATCGCACAAGTTTCAGACTGCATACACATACCGCGTAGGTATTATAGTATGCGTGATAAACATGTGGAACATGTTTAAACTGTGCAGAGAGCCAAAGGCGCACATACCGTCAGAGCGAGGGAGGAAACCGGAACACCCGGAAGAAACCCACGCAGACAGCACACAGATACCGTGAAGGCATGATAGCATGTGATAAACATATTGCACATGGTTTTGCTGTGCATTCCCCTTGGAGTGCGGGAGGAAACCAGAGGACCCGGAGGAAACCCACCCAGACAGCACACAGATACTGCAAGTATTTACAGTATGTGCAATAAACATATTGAACATGTTTATACTGTGCAGAGAGCCGAAGCGCACATACCGTGAGAGCGTGAGAGGACACCGGAGCACCCAGAGGACACCCACGCCGACCCAGAGAGTATAATACATACATATACTGTGAATGTATTTAGAGTCGTGTATAAACATATTGTGTATGTTTATATCGTGTATGGCACTGAAGACACAGCATTGGAATGTGGGAGGAAACCCACGCAGACATAGAGATCAATAACACATACATACACTGACATATCCAGTGTAGAGTTATAAGATAAGTTTTAATTATGGCGCAGAGGCGCATAAACTTCTGTAAACATCCCTTATAATAGGAATATGGCATGACAGGACCTCTTTACAGTCAGATATGGCTGGGAAACCTAAAATAAAAAAAATAAAAACCGATCACGGCTTCCCAGCCGAGGCGCCGACGTTTTTTTGAATGCAGAGGCCGGGCGTGACGTCATAACATCGCGCCCGGCCTCCGTAGATCATAGAGACTCTGACGACCATCTGGTCCCCCGGTAATCTCTATGATCAACATCCGGGGCCGGCGGATCCGTTCTCCGACTCACCGATCGCAGTGGTATTTGATCACCTCTGTGGTTTTTATTTCTTGAGCTATAAACAGAAGAGTGACAAGTTTGAAAAAAATACAATATTTTTTACTTTTTGCTATAATAAATATCCAAATATATATATTTTTTTTAAAAACAACTTTTTCCCTCAGTTTAGGCCGACATGTAGTCTTCTATATATTTTTGGTAAAAAAAAAAAAAAAAATCGCAATAAGCGTATATTGTGCAAAAGTTATAGCGTCTACAAAATAGGGGATAGAATTACGGCTTTTTTTTTTTTTTACTAGTAATGTCAGCGATATGCAATTTTTATCGTGATTGCGACATTGCGGCGGACATATTGGACACTTTTTTTGGACCATTCACATTTATACAGCGATCAGAGCTATAAAAATGACATTTCGCTGAGGAAGTCCTTGCCTACGGACGATACGCGTGCGAGGGGCCATATGTCGTCAGGACAGCCATCTACCTGGTTTTATACTTTTGTTACATGAACATCAGCTTGGCACAGGGCTATCTGTGCATTGCTTGTGAGTAACCAATTTTTATTCAAATAAATCAAGTGTTTTATATGGAGAGCACTATGTATTTCTTTTGAAATTTTGCATGTAACTACGCTAACGTATGAGTTCGTTTTGGAAATTACCGAGTGAGTGAGGACTGTGATTGAAGGATTGTATGAGGACTACCCTCTCATCTTTATTATTACCCTTGCTAAGGGACTGCATTTTTGACCTTCTGGTAAAACAGAGGTCCATGCTTTAAGGTGAGCGGCCTGTACACCTGGTGGCGGTTATACACGGAAGTGAATTCACTTATGATCGTTTCCAATCACCCTGTTTCACGATTAGAGGATCCTTCTATCTTCTTGATGTTCCACTCATCAATATTTTCCTACAAATTCTGAACTCTTGTACTGTTTGGACATTTTTATTATAATGCGATTTTAGCGCTGCACTGCTTTTTTCATATACGTTTCATTTAAGGATTTTTTATATTGACCTTCAGTGTTCAGCAGCATTGTGATAGGTTGGTTGTGCGCTGTCTGGTTCTTTTTACTACAGAGCTATAAATATGCATTGATTACTGTGTAAATGTGACTGGCAGGGAAGGGGTTAACACTAGGGGGCGATCAAGGGGTTAAATGTGTGTCCTAGGGAGTGATTCTAACTGTACGGGGAGGGGACTCACAAGGGGAGGAGACCGATCGGTGTTCCTCTTTACTGGGAACACACCATCGGTCTCCTGTCCTCTGACAGGACATGGATCTGTGTTTACACACACAGAGCCACGGTCCTGCTCTGTTACCGGGCAATCGTGGGTGCCCGGCGGACATCGCGGCCGTTGCGCCCACGCATCTGTACCCGAGTGACGTGGCTGGTGCGTACGCCGCCGGCGCGCGCGCGCCCCTTAGAGGCCAGAACAAGAGCTGCACCGCCCAGTCATCATTTGACGGCCGGCAAGGGATTAATGCAGGGCTCGACAATCCCCGGGAGCCAGGTCGCAAATGCGACTAGAATTAGCGACCTGGGGCAGCACAGCTGAGGTTACCTGCATCTCCGTGCGCCCCCCCTCCGTGATCGCGTGATCTCGTCGGGCCGCGCCGGCCGTTAATTTAGGCCGCGGCTTTGCGGCCTTCTGCAGGCCTAGGCTTCATTCTGTACTCTGACGCCATCTTGTGGTGGCCGTTGGTATGACAAGTCAACCAGCAATGCTTGCCTGTTTCACTGCCCGCCCATCTCCTTCCCTTTACTTAGAAGTTAACCCCCAAACATTATATATATATTTTATTTTAACACCCTAGAGAATAAAATGGCGGTCGTTGCAATACTTTCTGTCACACCGTATTTGCGCAGCGGTCTTACAAAAAATACACTTTTCTAAATTAAAAAATAAGACAACAGTAAGTTAGCCAAATTTTTTTTTATATTGTGAATGATAATGTTACACCAAGTAAATTTGATACCCAACATGTCACGCTTCAAAATTGCGTCCGCTCGTGGAATGGCGACAAACTTTTACCCTTTAAAATCTCCATAGGCGACATTTAAAAAATTCTACAGGTTGCATGTTTTGAGTTACAGAGGATGTCTAGGGCTAGAATTATTGCTCTCGCTCTACCAATCGCGGCAATACCTCACATGTGTGGTTTAAACACTGCTTTCATATGCGGGCGCTACTCGCGTATGCGTTCGCTTCTGCACGCATTGGTCGTTAAAAAAAAAACCTGGCTCCTAACTTTTTTAGCTGGCTGCTAGATTTCAAGCAAATTTGTCAAGCCCTGGATTAATGGCATCCCAGTCTTAGTCCGTAGGGTTCAATATTGAGTTGGCCCACCCTTTGCAGTTATATTAGCTTAATCTCTTCTAGGAAGGCTGTCCACAAGGTTTAGGAGTGTGTCTATGGGAAAGGTGTCCTATTGGGTTGAGGTCAGGACTCTGTGCAGGCCAGTCAAGTTTTTCCACCCCAAAATCACTCGTCCATGTCTTTATGGACCTTGTTTTGTGCACTGGAATAGGAAGGGGCCATCTCCAAACTTTTCCCACAAAGTTGGGAGCATGAAATTGCCCAAAATGTAGTGGTATGTTGACGCCTTAGGAGTTCCCTTCACTGGAACTAAGGGGCCAAGCCCAACGCCTGAAAAAATAGTATTTTTGTACTCACCGTAAAATCAGTTTCTCTGGCATCCATGGACTGACACAGCGTGTCTTATACACCTTTACACGTGGGTTATGTCCCTGCTTGCAGGAGAAGACCTAGGCAGAATGTGAGATGTTATACATACATTCTAAACAGCCAGAGCTGAACAGCCCCGCCCAGGGGGGGCGGTCCCTCCGGGCATAACCCTCCCACTGCAGTCAGCAGACCTCAGTTCGTAACAAAGCAGTACAAACTTAAAAAGAAGGGTGGGTGCTGTGTCAGTCCATGGATGCCAGAGAAACGGATTTTACGGTGAGTACAAAAATCCTATTTTCTCTTGTCATCCATGGACTGACACAGCGTGTCTTATACACCTTTACACGTGGGATGTCCCAAAGCAGTGTCAAGAGGGATGGGAGCAGTATAAATGGAAAACCAAAAACTTCACTCCAAACAAGGCAGAGCTCCTCAACGGAGGAGTTGCAACATCAAACAGCGGCCTGCAACACCTTGCGGCCGAAGGAAGCATCCGAAGATGCAGCCACATCAACCTTATAAAACTTATAAAAGGTATGAACAGACGACCAGGTCGCCGCCTTGCACACTTGTGCAACCGACGCTTGATGTCGGAAAGCCCAGGAAGCACCAATTGCCCTGGTGGAATGTGCCGTAACCGGAAAGGGAGGCGCCCGCCCCTTGAGAGCATAAGCTTGAATGACGGTTTGTCTGATCCACCTAGAAATGGTGGCAGACGAAACCGCTTGGCCCTGTTTTGGCCCAGAGACAGCCACAAATAGTGAGTCAGACTTCCGAATAGAAGCAGTAGCAGACAGGTACACCCGCAAGGCTCGTACCACATCCAAAGTGTGTAGCGCAAACTCTCTGGGATGCGATGGGTGAGGACACAAGGACGGGAGGACAATGTCCTCGTTTAAGTGGAAGGCCGAGACCACCTTTGGCAGAAAGGAAGGTCGCGGACGTAACACCGCCTTATCCGTATGGATGATCAAAAAGGGCGACTTGCAGGACAAGGACAATGGAAGTAATGGCCACCAAGAAGGCCACCTTCTGAGACAAAGTCAAGAGGGGAATATCTCTAATATTTTCAAAGGGAGGTTCCTGGAGGACCGAGAGCACCAAATTCAGATCCCACGGGGGGAGAGGAGGCTTGACAGGGGGGAGCACATGGCGAACCCCCTGCACAAAGGTGCTAACCAAGGGATGACCCGCCAGCGGTCGCTGAAAGAAGATGGCCAAGGCCGAAATCTGACCCTTAATGGTACTCAAAGCGAGCTTTTGGGTCACGCCACGCTGCAGAAAATGCAGGATTCTGGGAACGGAATACGTTCGTGGGCGCCAGTCCAGCTCTTCGCACATGGCGATGTAAGCTCTCCAAGTACGGTGATAGATCCTTCTGGAGGAAGACTTCCGTGCCCTTAACATGGTCGAAATGACCGAATCCGAGAGACCTCGGTCTCTCAGCACCTGGCTTTCAATAACCATGCCGTTAAAACCAGAGACTGAAAAGCAGGATGAAATATAGGACCTTGAGACAGAAGGTCCCCCCGTATCGGTAACCGCCAGGGAACGTCTGCGACGAGACGTACCAGATCGGCGTACCAGTGACGCCGAGGCCAATCCGGAGCAATGAGGATCACCGGAATTCCCTCGGTCGCTACCCTGCGGAGCAGGCGAGGGAGCAACTGCAGCGGAGGATAAACGTATATCAGGCGATACTGACCCCATGGGGCCACCAACGCATCCGAGGCATCCGCCCAGGGATCCCTGGATCTGGCCACAAACCTCGACACCTTGCGATTGAGTCGAGAAGCCATCAGGTCCACATCCGGCGTGCCCCACCGTCTGCAAAGAAGTTGAAAGACCTCCGGGTGCAAGGACCACTCCCCCTGGTCCAGCGTCTGGCGACTTAGATAGTCCGCCTGCCAATTGTCTACGCCCGGAATGTAGACGGCCGACAGAGCCGGCACGCTTCTTTCGGCCCACCTCAGGATGCGGGCGACCTCGGAAGCCGCAGCTGAGCTCCGAGTCCCCCCTTGATGGTTGACATACGCCACTGCTGTGGCGTTGTCCGATTGTATCCTGATGGAGTGACCCTGTAGTTTCTCCGACCATGAGGAGAGGCACAGTCTGATTGCCCGTATCTCCAGCACATTGATCGGTAAGAGGACTTCGTCCGGAGTCCAAAGCCCTTGGGCCGACAGGACTCCCCAGACTCCCCCCCAGCCCGTCAGGCTGGCGTCCGTCGTGATCACCGTCCATTGGATGGGGAGGAACGACTTCCCGGACCGAAGAGCCGGGGACCTCAACCACCACGTCAGGGACGCCCTGACCAGGTGACTCACCTGGATCTGAAGATCCAAGGACAACTGGGATTTGTCCCAAGTGGACAAGATCTCTTTCTGTAAGGCCCTGGTGTGCGCTTGGGCATAAGGAACGGCCTCGAAGGAGGCCACCATGAGTCCCAGGACTCTCATGCAAAAGCGGATTGACGACCATTTTCGGGACGTCAGCACCCGTACTGCAGACTAAAGTGTCAGTAGTTTGTCTGGAGGTAGGAAGACTCTTGCTTCCAAGGAGTCCAGAATCAGACCTAGATACTCCAGACGCTGAGTCGGGACTAGAACCGACTTCTGAACGTTCAGGAGCCACCCAAACTCCCTGAGGGTCTGACTGACGATAGTCACACTTTCTTCCAATTCTGAGCCACTGTCTGCTCTTAGAAGGAAATCGTCCAGATAGCCCACGATAGCAATGCCTCGCTGTCTCAGCAAAGCTAGGACCGGAGCAAGCACCTTGGTGAACACCCTCGGTGCCGAGGCCAGGCCGAAGGGAAGAGCCACAAATTGATAGTGGACTTCGCCGACCGCAAAGACATGCAAGTAGGCGTCCTTGATGTCCAAGGATGCCAGAAAATCCCCTTGACGGAGTGTAGCGACCACCGTGCGAATGGATTCCATGCGGAATTTTTGCACCTTCACGAAGGCATTCAGGGCCTTGAGGTCCAGGATCGGCCGAACCCCGTCCTTTTTTGGAACAACAAACAGATTCGAGTAGAACCCCTGAAACCTCTCCTGGGACGGAACCGGCACAATTACTCCGGACCCGATCAAATCCTGTACAGCCCCCAAGAGGGCTGCCCGACGGGCAGGAAGGAGAGGGAGATTTGAGGGAAAGAATCTGTCTGGGGGCCAGGAGCGGAACTCTATTCTGTATCCTGAGGTGACCACCTCGCACACCCACCGGTCGGAGATTCGGGAGGTCCACCGATCCGTGAACCTGCAAAGTCGTCCCCCCACCCCAGAGACGGGCGGGGGCAAGACTTCACGCGGAGGCGGGCTTGGGAGCCGGCTTGTTCGGCTTACGCACCCAGGGGCGCTTGTGCCCGCCAGCCGCACTGTTGTCAGTCTGGGATGGCTTACCCGTGGACTCTGACGGACGAAAAAAACCCTTTTTTGCTGGAAAGGAAGGACCCGGTTTACGTCGGGCCTCCTTACCCTTGATAGTTTGAGGAAGGAGAGTGCTTTTACCTCCCGTGACATCCTTGATGATGTCATCCAGAGCAGCACCAAAAAGTCTACCACCCTTAAAAGGTAGATCCGTCAGGAGCTTCTTAGAGGCTAGGTCAGCAGACCAGCATTTCAACCAGATGAGACGACGCAATACCACCGCCGAGACAGAGGCCCTGGATATTAAAGGGGCCGCGTCCAACGTGGCGTCGCACACATATATCAGACCCTGCACCATCTGGTGGGCCAGAGCAATAGTGTCTGGAGGAAGGTTATACTCCTGCACAGTTTGGTGCAAAATTTTTGCCCATTCCGTGAGTGTCTGAGACACAAGGGTCGCCGCTACTACGGGCCGTAGGGCGGATCCCAACAAGGCGAACATGGCTCTACTCACCACTTCTGACCTCCTGTCAGTGGGGTCCTTAAACGCAGGAGTCCCCTCCATCGGGAGAGTGGTGGCCTTGTTTAAATGGGCGACTGGAGGGTCGACCACCGGGGGAGAAGCCCACTTTTTAAGCAGGGCGTCTTCAAAGGGGTATCTAATAGACAAACGCCGCGGGACCATAAAAGTCTTCTGCGGCTTTTCCCAGACCTAGTCAATGAGCTGGTCAAAGAAAGGTACATATGGAAAAACCTTTTTAGAAGGCTTGGTCTTAAAAGAACCAAAGGAGACTGTATCCGCCTGAGGTTCTGCGGTCGCAGCATCTAGCTTGAGAGTGTCCCTCACAGCATCAATGAGTTCACTAACAAGCGCCCTGTCATTTACTGACTCAGAACTGGAGTCTTCCTCACAAGGAATGTCCTGTTCAAAACCATCCAAATATTCAGAGCTAGGGTCCTGAGCAGCAATAACTAGGCCCATATCTGAAGCAGAGCACTCCCCTTGTGGAGATAAAGTGGGGAGAGGGCGCTTTTTTGCTCCCTTGTGCTCACACACAGCTTCCATCCTGGTTAGAAATGATTCCAGGACTGCCGACAACTGGTCCATAGGGACCGCAGGTGCTGGAGCACTGGCTGCTGCCTCTGGCATGTTAGGGGAAGCTGGTGACTCTGACTCCATAATGTCCCTCTCAGACCACCCACAGGCCGTGCTGACTGAAGTAGGGGAATGCCCAGGGAACCCACCAACCTGACCAGGACCGCTCGGTTCCGCCGCTCTGTCTCACTGCGCCGCGCTGCTCAGCGTGAGTGAGCTGAGAGGAGAGAGTGTGAGGAGATTCGCGCCGTTTCCAGCGGCGCTAGAGGCCAAACTAGTGCCAGAAAAGACGTGCGGCTACAAGAAAATGGCCGCCGCAATGTGCTCCGGCGGGCCCCGGCAAGATGGCCGCCAATGTAAAAATCAGCACACACACAAAACATGGCGCCGAACGGCGCCCAGGCCCCTCACCTCCAAAAACAAAACAGCCCCAGCGAGTGCAGAGCAGCATGAGCCCCCCCCAGGACAGTATGGCCCCCAGGCACCCCCCATAGTACAGCGCCAGCACTAGTGAACAGAGAGTGACATTAAAAACACAGGGGGAGACAGGGAAATCCCCCCACACAAGAAACACACAGCATGTACTCACCTGCAGCCAGGAGAGACTACTTACCCGTCCCCTGAGGGACCCGCTGGTGTGTTTCTGACAGAACTATCACAGTGCGGTACTGAGTAGCTGTCGGCCCGGTCCACCGCGAAAGATACAGCCGGACTGTTCTATCTTGAGAGGACCGCGGAGCTGGAAGCCCACCGGCCACCCCTGGAGTCGTGGGGCATGTCGTGAACTGAGTCTCACGCACACAAGGCGAGGATCAGCACGCTCGATGGTCGGACAGGGAAGACTACGAGGATATCTTGTACCCAACCTGTTGCCCAGCCGACAGTTGATAGAAGATCTCAAAAAAAAAAAAAAAAAAAAATAGGAAAATTTTTTCCAAAAGAATAAAAATAGGTCAGGAGACTGGCTCCTGAGGGAGCCACGTCTTCTCCTTCTGCTAGGCAGAAAAAAACTGAGGTCTGCTGACTGCAGTGGGAGGGTTATGCCCGGAGGGACCGCCCCCCTGGGCGGGGCTGTTCAGCTCTGGCTGTTTAGAATGTATGTATAACATCTCACATTCTGCCTAGGTCTTCTCCTGCAAGCAGGGACATAACCCACGTGTAAAGGTGTATAAGACACGCTGTGTCAGTCCATGGATGACAAGAGAAACAACCCCACATCATAATCCCCCCTCCACCTAATGATTTGGACCAGTGTACAAAGCAAGGTCCATAATGACATGGATTAGCGAGTTTGGGGTGAAGGAACTTGACTGGCCTGCATAGAGTCCTTACCTCAACCCGATGGGATGAATTAGCGCATAGACTGCGAGCCAGGCCTTCTCATCCAACATCATTGCCTGACTCCACAAATGCACTTCTGGAAGAATGGTCAAACATTCCCATAGACACATTCCTAAACCTTGTGGACAACCTTCCCAGAAGAGTTGAAGCTGGTATAGCTGCAAAGGGTGGGCCAACTCAAAATTAAACCCTACAGACTAAGACTGGGATGCCATTAAAGTTTATGTGTGTGTGTATAGGCAGGCGTCCCAATACTTCTGACAATATAGTGTAGGTGTTGGTAGATATAAAGCTCAGAGCACATTACAATCTGATTGTACAATCTCCTTTAGATCTACCAAAATCAGGTGCCTGATTCGATACAAATTGGTTGGATTAGGTAGGTCTTCACATTACATAGCTGTGATAAATCCAAATCTGATTTTAGAAAGATTGTAACTTATATGGTGACCCTTCGCTATATTGTGAGTACCTTAAGTAAAATTGTCTACTTATATAATGGGACGATAGCTACAAAGCTGTATATATATATTAGTATAAACGTATATAATATTATGTGAATAATATAACATGAAAATAATAATAATATTATATGTAAATATTATAATGCAATATAATGTGAAATCCCCACATGATTATATTAATTCAGCAGCATTTTGGCTAGGGCTGAGAAAAAATAGGATTTTTGTACTCACTGTAAAATCCATTTCTCTGACGTCCATGGACTGACACAGATGGATACTGTAAACGTGTGGGTATATGTCCCTGCTTGCAGGAGAAGATCTAGGCAGAATGTTAGATGTCAGAAACATTCTAGAACAAACCAGAGCTGAAAAGCCCTGCCCAGGGGGGCGGTCCCTCCGGACATTACCCTCCCACCTGCAGCTAGCAGACCTCAGTTCGTAACAAAGCAGTACAAACCTTAAAAGGAAGGGTGGGTGCTGTGTCAGTCCATGGACGTCAGAGAAATGGATTTTACGGTGAGTACAAAAATCCTATTTTCTCTTATCGTCCATGGACTGACACAGCTGGATACTGTAAACGTGTGGGACGTCCCAAAGCAGTATCAGAAGGGTGGGAGCAGTAGTAAAGGAACAACCAAAACTTCACTCCAAACAAGCAGAGCCCCTCAACGGAGGAGTTGCAACATTAAACAGCGGCCTGCAATGCTTTGCGGCCGAAGGGAGCATCCGAAGATCCAGCCACATCAACCTCATAAAATCTTGAAAAGGTATGAACGGACGACCAGGTCGTCGCCTTGCACACTTGTGCAACCGACGCTTTATGTCGGAAGGCCTGGGAAGCACCAATTGCCTTAGTGGAATGCGCCGCAACCGGAAAGCGAGGCGCCCGCCCCTTAAGGGCATAGGCCTGTATGACGGTCTGCCTGATCCACCTAGAGACGGTGGCAGACGACACCGCTCGGCCCTGTTTTGGACCAGACACAGACTTCCGAATGGAAACAGTAGCAGACAGGTACACTCGTAAGGCTTGTACCCATCTTAATGTATGAAGCGCAAACTCTCAGGGATGCGATGGGTGAGGACACAAGGACGGAAGAACAATGTCCTTCTTAAAGGGGTTGTAAAGGTTCGTTTTTTATTTTCTAAATTGGTTCCTTTAAGCTAGTGCATTGTTGGTTCACTTACCTTTTCCTTAGATTTTCCTTCTAAATGTTTTTTTTCTTTGTCTGAATTTCTCACTTCCTGTTTCTCCTCACTAAACTTCACACCATCATCCGAGTGGTGTAGAGTCATCCAGAACAGCTTACTGAACAGCTTACTGAGGAGGAACAGGAAGTGAGAAATTCAGACAAAGAAAACAAAGAAAACAAATATTTAGAAGGAAAATCTAAGGAATAGGTAAGTGAACCAACAATGCACTAGCTTAAAGGAACCTATTTGGAAAATAAAAAACGAACCTTTACAACCCCTTTAAGGTGAAAGGCCGAGACCATCCTTAGAAAAGAAGGACGGTCGTGGGCGCAACACCGCCATATTCTTATGGAGGACCAAGTAAGGCGACTTGCAGGACAAGGCCGCCAACTCAGACACCCGTCTAACCGAAGCAATGGCCACTAAGAAGGCCACCTTCCGGGACAAGGTCAAGAGAGGAATCTCTCTGATATTCTCAAAGGGATGTTCTTGGAGAACCGAGATGCATCAAAATCAGATCCCAAGTAGGGAGAGGAGGCTTGACAGGGGGGATCACATGGCGAACCCCCTGCACAAAAGGTGCTAATCAAGGAATGGCCCGGTAGCGGTCGTTGAAAAAGACAGCCCGGGCCGAAATCCGACCCTCAAAAAAGGTATGCAAGGCCAGCTTTTGGGTCACACCACGCTGTAAGAACAGCAAAATCCTGGGAACGGAATACATCCGAGGATGCCACTCAAGTTCCTTGCACATAGCGATGTAAGCCTTCCAGGTACGGTGAGATATCTTTCTGGAGGAAGATTCCCGTGTCAACAACATAGAAGAGATGACCGAATACGAGAGAACTCGGTCCTTCAGCACCTGGCATTTAACAGCCATGCCATTAAAGCCAAGGACTGTAAAGCAGGATGAAGTATGGGATCATGAGACAGAAGGTCCACCCCAATAGGCAGTCGCCAGGAACGTCTGCGACTAGCCGAAGTAGATCGGCGTACCAATGTCGCCGTTCCGGAGCAATGAGGATCACTGGAATGGCCTCAGCCCCTACTCTGCGAAGCCGGCGAGGCAACAACAGTAGTGGAGGGTAAGCATATATCAGGCGATACTGCCCCCACGGGCTTCCAATGCGTCTGACGCGTCCGCCCAGGGGTCCCTGGACCTGATTACGATCTTGCCACCTTGCGAGTGAGTCGAGAGGCCAAAGGGCCACTTCCGGTGCCCCACCTCCGGTAAAGGAGGTGGAAACACCTCCGGATGCAAGGACCCTTCCCCTGCAATGCACACGGCCGACAGGACCGTCTTGCAGCGAGATGTATGAAAATCCCAAAGAGACTCCGCAATGTATCGGAGAAGGGAGGCCCCGGTGTACAGGGTGCCTCAGCTGTTGGCCAATAAAGGCAACTTGACGGAACTTCCCTAGAAACTCGGTCAGAGGACTAGTACCTCAGCCTCCACAGGTGACGCAAACCCACCCCGGGCACAGAGACCCTAAAAGGCTAAAGCAGTTGCAGTGCACCTGCTAGACGACTGATAGATGAAGCAGAGGCTTTTGCCCAGTCATTGAGCTACAAAAAACGCCAGAGACGCAGCCACTAACGGGCGTAACGCTAACCTCAGCCTGGCAAACACAGTCCAAGCCAGCACTTCTGATCACCACTGAAAGCAGGTGGAAAGTGATACCCCTGAAACCAGGGATCCTTGTGACAATGCTCCATCCAGCAGCTACCCATGGATAAGTGTTGATTGTACAAACACATAGTTTATACTATGTATTGCGTCAAACGCGCAAATAGAGTGTGGGAGGAAACCCACCCAGCCACAAAGAGCATAATACAACCACATATGGCGTATGTAGTTTAGTATGTGTGGATAAACCCATTAAACATGTGTATATACTGTGCCAGCGACGAAGGCGCGCACTA
The DNA here is from genome assembly GCA_029206835.1 of Rana muscosa. Lineage (NCBI taxonomy): Eukaryota > Metazoa > Chordata > Amphibia > Anura > Ranidae > Rana > Rana muscosa. The sequence continues at coordinate 257,303,559 of CM055123.1, read as the reverse complement.
GGCTTGTGCACAACGGAAAAATTTGGTTAGTTTCGGTTCGTTTCTTTTCGGTCCTGTTGATTCGTAATCATTCGTAATTTTGCTAGACGGGATTTTTCGTGTTCGGACTAATTCGTATTTTCGCAAGCGACATTTTTCGTTGAATTTTTAGTTGATTTATAATTCGTACTTTCGGTAGAGTACATTGTTTTTCGTTGATTCTGGACACAACTCCTACTTTCGTAACTTTTTTTGGGTTCGTTGATTCGTAATTTTCTGTGTCTCTCTCACGACGACGCTGCCTATTATGCCTAATGTGCTTCGAATGGATTTGTACTTTTCTAAATACATAGCGGTTATTTGTAACGATTCGAAATCTCGTATTTTACTTTCGTTTTTTACATGCGGCTATAGCCTCCGCCCCTGTACACCATTTTGAGAGGGTTCAGCACGGTGAGGGAGAAGCAGAGAGCAGAGCAGAGTGTTATTGTGCTTCGAATGGATTCGAAATCTCGTATTTTACTTTCGTTTTTTACATGCGGCTATAGCCTCCGCCCCTGTACACCATTTTGAGAGGGAGTTCAGCACGGTGTGGGAGAAGCAGAGAGCAGAGCAGAGTGAGTGTTATTGTGCTTCGTATGGATTCGTACATTCGTAACTTTTTCATAACGAATTATGCCGAAGACATTCGGGCATTCGCTATTTGCGGTATAATTTATTTCGGATTCGGTCTTATTCGTAATTGCTTTGTTCGAAAATTCGAATGTCCGAAAGTTGCTAAATTCGGACGAATTTCAATTCGTTACGAAACGAATTGCACAAGCCTAGCGCGCACATCATCAGGGCTAGGACGTAAACCAGCCACGCAGATTGCGTACACAACCGTGTAGGTATGTTAGCCTGCGAATAAACAAATTGCACATGTTTATACTGTGCATAGTGCTGAGAATGCGCACACCATTGGAACGCAGGGGAGAAACCTGAGCACCCGGATGAAACCCATGCAGACTGCATACGCATACCGTGTAGGTATTATAGTATGTGTGCTAAACATTTTGCACAAGCCCATGTGTGCATAGCACCGAAGGCGCGCACACTGTTGGCGCGAGGGAGGAACCGAAGTACCCCACGCATACTCAGAGAATGCAATACCTACAGCTACTGTAAATGTATTTAGTGTAGTGTATAGACATAATGTGTATGTTTACACCATGTATTGCACCAAAGGCATGCATGTCATGTAGCGTGGGCGGAAACCCACGCAGACTGCATACGCATACCGTGTAGGTATTATAGTGTGTGTGCTAAACATTTTGCACAAGCCCATGTGTGCATAGTACCGAAGGCGCGCACACCGTTGGCGCGTGGGAGGAACCGAAGTTCCCCACGCATACTCAGAGAATGCAATACCTACAACTACTGTGAATGTATTTAGTGTAGTGTATAAACATAATGTGTATGTTTACACCGTGTATTGCACAGACATACCGGGTAGGTATGTTAGTATGTGGATATCCAATCGCACAAATTTAGACTGCCTACACATACCGTGTAGGTATTATAGCATGCCTGATAAACATTGAACATGTTTAACTGTGCAGAAGGCCAAAGGCGCACATACCGTCAGCGCGTGGGAGGAAACCGGAACAGCCGGAAGAACTCCACGCAGACAGCACACAGATATCGTGTAGGAATGATAGCATGTGAATCAACATATTGCACATGTTTATGCTGTGCATTTCCATTGGAGCGTGGGGGGAAACCGGAGAACCCGGAGGAACCCCACGCAAACAATATACCCATACTGTAAACATGTATAGTATGTGCAATAAACATATTGAACATGTCTATACTGTGCAGAGAGCCGAAGCGCACATACCATGAGGACACCGGAGCCCCCGGTGGAAACCCACGGCGACCCAGAGAGTATAATACATACATATACTGTGAATGTATCTGGAGTCGTGCATAAACATATTTTGTACGTTTATATCATGTATGGCACTGAAACACAGCATTGGAACGTGGGGGGACAGCCACGCAGGCACAGAGACCAATAACACATACATACACTGTGAATGTACGCAGTGTAGAGGTATAGGATGAGTTTAAATTATGGTGCAGAGGCGCATAATCTTCTATGTATCATTCCAACCTGCTTGACTGTGCTGCCGAAGCAGCATGCAGGTAACAGGTAACCTCTGATCCTCAGACCGTGTGTCTGTCAGAGCTCAAAGATTTGTCCAGGAAATGACGGGAAATGTTGCCTCAGGATATCACACAGAAGGCTCACAGGGACTAGAGACATACATGAATAAAGTCCTCCCCCCCCCCAACATGCTGCATCGACCGGGGGGGGGGAACACTGTGTACCACTGTATCATCCATGCTGCTCTTGAGGCAGTGTGTGAGGAAAACAGTGAGGAAACTGTGTAAAAGAAAGGCCTGTCACAGCAATTCCAGCATGAGAGTGTTCCTCACATCATCAATGAGATCACTTACAAGCGCCCTGTCATTCACTGACACAGAACTGGAGTCTTCCTCACAAGGAAATGTCCTGTTCATAAACATTAAATATTCAGAACTAGGGTCCTGAGCACAGTAGCTAGGCCCATATCTGACTCAGAGCACTCCTTCACTAAAGATTTTTGTGGGGGGAGGGGGCTTATAGCTCCTTTTGCTCGCACACCGCTTCCATTCTGACAAGGAATGATTCCAGGACTGCTGACAACTGGTCCATAAGGACCGCAGGTGCAGGAAACATATGAACATGTTTAACTGTGCAGCACTGCCAGTTGCCCCAGGCAAGTGTGGATTGCAGGTGTATCAGACTCCATAACGCCACCCTCTGAGACCTTATACACTATACAGTGAATATACAGTCCACCCACTGGCTACGCTGAGGCTGAGGAGGGGATACCCGGAGGACTCACCAACCCTTAAGGACCACTCAGTCTGTGAGGAGATTGTGAGGGGATTCGCGCCGCCGCTAGAACCGAAAATAAATGCGTGGCGGCCACAAGAAAATGGCCGCCGGCCGCAGATATAACTGCGCCATTGAATGCCAAGATGGCTGCCGAGCGCAAAATTCAAAGCTCTAATGCGCGCCAATGGCGCACGCAACGCTAATGCGCGCGCTAAGGGCGCACGCAATAATCACCTCACACACCAGAAAAAACTGCAGACATGAGCGCCCAGCCAGGCCAGAGTGACCCCAAAGCACCCCACAGCACCAGTACAGGGTGCAGAGAGCAGCATAACAGGGGGGAGACAGGGAGAAACCCCCCATATAAAGAAACACAGCCAGCATGTACTCACCTGCAGTAGGAGAGACTACTTACCCGTCCCTTTCAGGGACCCACTGGCTTGTTTCAGACAGACCTATCACAGAGTAGTACTGCGTAGCTGTCGGCCCGGTCCACCGCGAGAGATACAGTCAGTCAGGTACTGTTCAATCTTGAGAGGACCGCGGGAGCATGAAAGCAACCCTGCCACCCCTGGAGTCATGGGACATGTCGTGAACTGAGTCTCACGCACACAAGGCGAGGATCAGCACGCTCGATGGTCGGACAGGGAAGACTACGAGGATACCAGTGTACCCAACCTGTTGCTCAGCCAACAGTTGATTGAAGGTCTCAAAAATAAAATAATAAAATTCCCAAAAGAATAAAATTTAAAAGTAAAATCTTCCAGGAGACTGGCTCCTGAGAGAGCCACGTCTTCTCCTTCTGCTAGGCAGAAAAAAACTGAGGCTGCTAGCTGCAGGTGGGAGGGTGATGTCAGGAGGGACCGCCCCCCTGGGCGGGGCTGTTCAGCTCTGGTTTGTTCTAGAATGTTTCTAACATCTAACATTCTGCCTAGATCTTCTCCTGCGAGCAGGGACATATACCCAAACGTTTACAGTATCCAGCTGTCAGTCCATGGACGATAAGAGAAAAAACGATTTTAATATTGAATCGAGTTTTGAGTTCAAATCGATTCAGATTTAAAGAAAATCGATTTTTTTTTTTTTTTTAGATTTTTATTATTTTTTTCCCTTCAGAGTTTCCGTAGCAGGGCTGCAGGGGGCGTGTCCGGAATGGCACTGGGCGGCGTTACCCTAATTACATCTACTCGTCGCAGCCGCCGCGAGTAGATGTAATGTAACACTAACTAACCGCAAGCCGCCGTCTGCCTACCTGATCAGCGTGTCATGCAGACAGACGGCGGCCATTGCAGTGTTCAAAAGCCGCGCCTCCCGAGTCCTCGTCGTCTGTGATAGGCGGAACACTTCATTTCACAGCAGGCAGTGTTCAGCCTATCACGGACATCCTCTCATCCTCGTCTGTGTTATGAGGATGAGCAGATGTCCATGATAGGCGGAACACTGAATGCTGAGAAATTGAGTGTTCCGCCTATCACAGACGAGAAGGAGGCGCGGCTTTTGAATACTGGAATGGCCACCGGAGTAGCAGTAAAATCCGTATCCCATGAAAATCTGCATCAGGCACGGGCACAGTGAGGCACGGGCACAGTGAGGCATGGGCACAGTGAGGCACGGGCACTGTTCAATTCAACTAAGAGTAACCTCCAGGATTTTTTGTTTTATTAGCTAAATCCAAATACAGTATTAATAATTTGGATGTTTAACAATCTTTGTTGCACACTGACTTTGCAGTTAGAGAAAGGGTTTGCCTTTGCAATTTTGTTTGTTGATGCACTTTAATATAATAAAAAAAAAATCAAATCGTAAATCGAGTATTTTATAAAAAAATTGCCGATTTTTTTGGTGGGGGGAAATCGCCCAGCCCTAATTTTGGCATGAATTTTCTTCCATGGCTGGCAAGAGCCAGTGGACAAACATATAAGTACAAAATTAATGCAATGTACTAAGAAGCTGTGTAGACAGTCTTGATCAAATAATATCAGATATGTGGCTGCCTAAAATATTCAGCTGGAAATATGCATCATTCCTAATAATGATTACATAATAGAATAATCCAGCATGCAGACAGTGAAGGCAGAACTTCTAATCTGCATGCTTTTTCCAGGTCAGGGACTCAAAGGACCAAAGCCATTGAGGGCCCAGAAACTAGTATTGTCAGGAGGAGGTGAGTGCTGGGAGCCTCTGTATGGCACAGCAATACCCCTCCATTTCCACCAGGTGGATTATGATTCACAGACATAGATAGATAGATAGATAGATAGATAGATAGATAGATAGATAGATAGATAGATAGATAGATAGATAGATAGATCGATAGACACAGTAGATGGATAGATTTAAAGCACAGTTGTACTTTCAATTTAAATAAACTAAGAACATTCCAGGACAGTTGTACAAAGTCTTCTTTAGAAAGCAGCCAGAGTAATAAAGTCTTCTGCATATTGCAGAGAAGGTGGGTAAGTCTCTCTGCAGAGGTCCCAACACCCACCCTGCTGAGTCAAACCTACAGTATGTCTCTCCAATCAGTAAAGCTCATGTTCCCTGCTGACTGGACTCAACTCTGATGCAGCAGGGGGCATGTCAGAGCTCTACAGAGATACTACTGATTCCACACAGATATCAAAGGTCCTTCTTTGCAGAATGCTGGCAGGGGACAGGCTTAGTAAATGTAAACAATATAATTGTAAATACAGTGTTTTCAATGTTGTACCTCGTTGCCTGGTTTACTTCCCAAGGCCCCACATTATTGCTGCACTCCGATCTACGTTATGCTGATTTCTCCTGCTATTCGGTTAGGCCCCTTTCACACTGGGGCGGTAGCGTCGCTATTTTTAGCGGCGCTTTACCGCTAATTTCATGGCGGTATTCAGCCGCTAGCGGGGCGCTAGCGGGCGAAAAAGGGTTACAAATCACCGCAAAGCGCCTCTGCAGAGGCGCTTTGCCGGCGGTATAGCCGCGGTTTCCCATTGATTTCAATGGGAAGGAGCGGTAAACACACCGCTCCTTCACCGCTCCAAAGATGCGGCTAGCAGGACTTTTACTTTTTTACCCTCCTGCAAGCGCACCGCTCCAGTGTGAAAGCCCTCGGGCTTTCACACTGGAGAAACAGCAGCCGCTGTTTCAGGTCGGTTTGCAGGCGCTATTTTTAGCGCAATAGCGCCTGCAAACCGCCCCAGTGTGAAAGGGGTCTTTGAGAGAAGCCCCACAATCTGCAGGATGGGCTCCTGCACACAGTTATCAACAATGTATCCATATCACACATTCTAAGAGGCCTGGAAGGTGTAAAACGTGTATTTAAAGATCCCGGTGACAGATCTGTCATCCTGACCTTCACCTCTCCGCCAAACAAGTCACCAACTTGGGAACTGGGATGTCAGAATATCCAACCTACATGCTTGTCCTACGTCAGTAATACAAGATATAAAGTAGAACTGAAGGCAAAACTTTTTTTTTTCCCAAACTGAGAACCCTGAACACAGAGGGGCACACAGAGCAAAAAAAAGAGTTCTAATCCACTCTATCCAAAAAACTTAAAAAAAAGTTTTGCCTTTAGTTATAATTTAATGAAGCAAAGGGATGATCAGGATGACCGCTCCAGTGCCACCACCTTCGAGGGAGGCATGTGATTGACCACAAATGTATTTTGCAGCAGGGCAACGACCCCAAACATACAGCCAATGTCATTAAGAACTATTTTCAGTGTAAAGAAGAACAAGGGGTCTTGGAAGTGATGGTTTTGCCCCCACAGAGCCCTGATCTCAACATTATCCAATTGCCATCAGCGCAAATTCTGACACTTCGCTCCTACATGTAAAAATCGATTTATTTTTGCTGGAAAATGACTATATATATTTGGGGTGCGCATCTTCGCTGGTCTCACGATTCGATTACGATTATCATGTCCACGATTCGATTCGATTCCGCGATGAATCACGATTACTACCCAAGTGCCCATGGTTTTCAACTTTTCAAAATTTCTAAACAAACAAACATAATAACATATGGACCAAAAAACAATAAAATGACAGTGACCGACCGTGCACTGCAATCCGCGCACACTTCGCAGCAATGCATGGCATGCGTGGCACACTGGCATTGAACAAACAGATACAAAACACATGTGTGTCCCATCAATGCAGCCTCACTGCCCATCAATGCAGCCTACCTGACTATGCCCATCCATGCAGCGTCAATGTGCCTGTCCATGCAGCATCACTGTGCCCGTTCATGCAGCGTCACTGTGCCCAACAATGCAGCGTCACTGTGCCCATTCATGAAGCGTCACTGTGCCTATCAATGCAGCGTCACTGTGCCCATCAATGCAGCGTCACTGTGCCCATCAATGCAGCGTCACTGTGCCCATCAATGCAGCGTCACTGTGCCTATCCATGCAGCTTTACCGTGTCCATCAATAAGCATCACTATGCCCATCAAAGCAGTGTCACTATGCCCATCAATGCAGTGTAACTATGCCCATCAAAGCAGTGTCACTATGCCCATTAATGCAGTGTCACTATGCCCATCAATGCAGTGTCACTATGCCCATTAATAAGTTTCACTGTGTCAGTACCTATTTTACACACAGCGGTCTCCCTGCTGTGTCACGGAGTCTAAAATGTACTTCAGCCGCGCTGTGATAAAAGTCCCGCCTCCTTCTAGACCAGTGTGTGTGATAGACAGAACACTGATCTAATGGCAGGAAATAGACGCAGTGTTCTGTCTATCACACACACTGGTCTAGGAGGAGGCGGTACCTTTGTCACAGCGCGGCTGAAGTACATTTTAGACTCCGTGACACAGCAGGGGGACTGCTGTGTGTAATAAAGCGAGGGAGCGATACAGGGCGGCAGGGAATGACGTCAGTGGGAGGCGAGAAAAGAGGGCGCACTTTCTTCGGCTGCTTCCGGTTCCTCTCAGCTCCAGACTCGGAGGCAGCAGCACGGCGCAAGAATGACGTCATCATTAATCGATTATTGAAAGTCGTAACATCGATGCCGCATCATGGACGACCGAATCCCGATGCATCGATGTTACGATTAATTTCGACACCCCTGTACCCATTGCCATTAAATACATTCCCACTGGAAAAAAAGATTTATACCTATAATTTTACGGATGTCGTATGGCAGGGTTCAGTGTTGGGCAAATTTCTCTTTGACTTGTTTATAAATATTACGGTGTATTTTCGGGTGAAAAGTAAGAACCTATAAGGCTACTTTCACACTGAAAGCGTCTGGCGTTAGCGGTAAAGAGTCGCTAGTTTTTGCGGCTGTTTACCGTCGTTTCAGCTGTGCTGTTCGACCGCTAGCGGGGTGCTTTTAACCCCCGCTAGCACCGCTATACACCGCTCCGAAACCGCCCCAAAGATGCTTCTTGCGTGGCTTTTTTTCCCTTCCCGCAAGCGCACCGCCCCAGTGTGAAAGTACTCAGGCTTTCACACTGGGGAGGCATGAGAGGCGCTTTTCAGGCGCTATTTTTAGCGCTAACATACATGAAAAGCGCCTTCCGTGTGAAAGGGGCCTTGTTTATACTATACATAATATAACATAACAAAATGACAGATAATGTGGAATAAGACTGACTTTAAAAATATTTGAATAATTTTCTTATTTATTACATTTTTTTAATTTTTCACTGTCTCTTTAAAAAATAAAAATAAAAATCTGATCACTTTTATTGCTGTCACAAGGAATGTAAACATCCCTTGTGACAGTAAAAGGCAGTGACAGGTACTCTTTATGGAGGGATCTGCGGCCTATAAGACCCCAAATCACTCCTTTGCACTTAAAAGTATTCAAAACGCCAAAATCTGCGTTTCCAAATACTGTTGATTTTTAAAAATCAGCGCCATTGTCAGCCGAGTAAACCGGAAGTAACGGACGTCGCTTCCCGGGTTTTTACATTGGAATCCCGATCAAACCGATTCTGGCTTCATTCGGGTCTTCAACCAGCCGGCAGACACGCCGGTGTTCCGTCAGATATGGCGACCCGTCAGAAATGGTAAGGGAAGTGACGTTCCGTCGCCGTCATCGGCTACACCCCGCACTCCTCCACAGTAAAGATACACCGAGAAGGGGGCAAGCGGACATCTTGTTACACCCACCAGAGTTTTGCATTTCACAGTTATTTTTAACAGTAAACGCAGCTTATAAGGTGAAATAGAATATTTAGAAATCAGGCGGACTGTTTACATGTTGAATTTTAAAAGCAGCAGCAAACCTGCTGATCTCACAGGTTTGCTAATCTGCCAGACAACCTCTGCTTTTATAATTCAACATGCAATCCGTATTTGACCATATATGCTCCGTTTACTGTTAAAAATAAGTGTGAAATGCAAAACTCCGATGGGTGTAACAAGATGTCCGCTTGCCCCCTTCTCGGTGCATCTTTACTGTGGAGGAGTGCAGGGTGTAGCAAGATGGCGGCGACGAAGTGTCACTTCCGCTACCAATTCTGACGGGTCACCATATCTGACGGAACACCGGCTGGTGACTCAGATCTCCCGGTGGGACGGGAGACCCGGGCGGAGGGGGGGACGTCCCCTCCTGCTGCCTGGGATAACGGCTAAGCGGCTGCTGAGCCACATCGGTCGTTATCACCAGATAGCCGACCACCAGCTCTAAAAAACAGTTCAGGCTTCACCCCATCCACTTTCTCAAACCGATGTACAGTTACGTCGGTTTGCGGGAAGTGTTTAACCACTTCCCGCCCGCCGTATGCAGAATGACGGCCGGGAAGTGGTTCTGTTATCCTGAATGGGCGTCATATGATGTCCAGCAGGATAACATGCCGGCGCGCACCTGTGGGGTGCGCAGCACGGCAATCGCGGCGTGTCAGTCTGACACACCGCATCTCCGATCGTGGTAAGAAGCCTCTGACAGAGGCTTCTTACCACGTGATCAGCTGTGACCAATCACAGCGTGAACTAGGAAGTGTCGGTAAATGGCATTCCTTGGTTCGCGCTGATAGGGAGAGCTGATCGGCGGCTCTCCCTGTCAGAGGGGGGGGTCTGTGCTGATTATCAGTGCCCAGTCAGTGCCCCATCATAACCCCCTGCCAGTGCCCAATAAATTGCCAATCTGTGCCCACCACAGTGCCAATCAGTGCTTATTACATTGCTAATCAGTGCCCATTGCATTGCCAATCAGTGCCCAGCAGTAACACCTGTCAGTGCCAATCAGTGCCACCTGTCAGTGCCCATCACAGCCACCTGTCAGTGCCCATCAGTGCTGCATATCAGTGCCGCCTATTGGTGCCCATCAGTGCTGCATATCAGTGCCGCCTATCAGTGCCCATCAATTCTACATATCAGTGCATACTCATCAGTGCCCATCAGTGCCACCTTATCAGTGCCAACTCATCCGTGTTCATCAGTGCCGCCTCATCAGTGCCCGTCAGTGAAGGGGAAAACAAGGCGTCACTAGCAGGGCGCTTTTAATCCCCGCTAAAGTTTTAAAAGCGTCTGTGTTGCGGCGCTGCCGTAGAGCTTTGCAGGTGCTTCAGCAGCGCTGCCCATTCATTTCAATGAGGACGGTGTCAGGGGGGGCAGAGGACGGTGTCAGGGGGGGCAGAGGATGGTGTCAGGGGGGGGCAGAGGAGGGTGTCAGTATTAGAAGATGGGTATCTCTGGTATATATCACATAGAGGTGTGAAGAGATGGTGATATTTGGGGTGTGGCACTCACTCTTGCTCTCTGGCTCCTCCTGGTACAATGACGGCCTCTCTTCTCTGTGGGCTCCCCGTCCTCCGGTCCTTATTCTATGCCGTTCTCCTCCTCAGGACACTCACCGGTAACCATCTTCCCACCTCTGTGCGCACGTACCTCCCGGCGGCCGGATAATGGCGGCGCCGCCCCGGCGTATGTGGAGAGACGATGTAGAAGGGGCGGGGCTTGTGCTGTGAGGTAAATTGGCGGGCTGAGGACATGGATGACAGTTGAACGGTCTGCAGTGGGTGTGGCCTGATCTGTGTGTGAGGGAGGGGCCGCATTGAGTGCCACTTCTTCCCACTGCCAGGATCAGTTATTATATGAAAAAAACGTCATGAATAATCTCAGAAATGTATAAATATGTAGAATCTGCTGCTGGGTAATGGAGGATGTATAGCCCGTATGGTCTGCATATGCAATGTTAGCATACACTGTCATCATTTAATGCATTTTATAGAAAATATTTACCAAAAATGTAATATTTTAGATATAAACACTATATCGTCAAAAGTATTGGGACACCTGCATTTACACACATGAACTTTAAAGTGGTTGTAAACCCTGAAAAAAAAAAACCCTGCAAGACAATGGCATAATTATTATTTTTATTATACACGATTTATAGCGCCAACAGTTTACGCAGCGCTTTACAATGTATAGGGGGACCGCACAATTACAGTACAGAAGGTACAGGAGGGCCCGGCTCGTAGAGCTTACATTCTAAAGGGCGGGGGGGGGGCTATTACAAAAGGTAATATCTGCAGAGAATGATTTGATGGGGGTGGCTCGGGTGCACTGGTGCGCAGTCATGTTGGAACAGGAGGGGGCCATCCCCAAACTGTTCCCACAAAGTTTGAAGAATGATACGTGTCCAAAATGTCTTGGTATGCTGACGCCTTAAGAGTTCCCTTCACTGGAACTAATGCCGCGGACACACAACCGTTTTCATGACAAGAAAACTGCCATTTTTTAGATTGGTCGTGAAAAATGGTCGGGTGTGGGCTCCATAGCAGTTTCCTTGACGAGAAAACTGCCCGCCAAAAAATTAGAACCTGCTCTATTTTTTCTGATCGTTTTTCCCGTCGTTCTTTTTCTCGTCGCGAAAACCGCTCGTTGGTATGCTTTTCCGAGGGGAAAAAAAAACGTACATGCTCAGAATCAAGTGATGAGACGGGAGCGCTCGTTCTGGTAAAACTAGCGTTTGTAATGGAGATAGCACATTCGTCACGCTGTAACGGACTGAAAAGCGTGAATCGTCTCTCACCAAACTTTTACTAACACAAGATCAGCAAAAGCAGTCCAAAGGGTGGCGCCATCCGAATGGAACTTCCCCTTTATAGTGGCGTCGTACGTGTTGTACATCACCGCGCTTTGCTTGAGCGTTTTTTTACCTGAACGTGTGTATGCAAGGCAGGCTTGAGAGGAATCACGACGAATCACGTCGAGAAAAACATCGGTTTTTGGCATGACATGAAAAACGGTCGTGTGTACACGGCATAAGGGGCCAAGCCCAACCCCTGAAAAACAACCCCCACACCATAATCCCCCCTCCACCAAATGGTTTGGACCAGTGCACAAAGCAAGGGCCATAAAGACATGGATGAGCTTGTTTGGGATGGAGGAACTTGACTGGCCTGCACAGAGCCCTGACCTCAACCCGATAGAACACTTTTGGGATGAATTAGAGCGGAGACTGTGAGTCAGGCCTTCTCGTCCACATCAGTGCCTGACCTCACAAATGTGGTTCTGGAAGAATGGTTAAACATTCCCATAGACACACTCCTAAACCTTGTGGACAGCCTTCCCAGAAGAGTTGAAGCTGTTATAGCTGCAAAGGGTGGGCCAACCCAATATTGAACCCTACGGACTAAGACTGGGATGTCATTAAAGTTCATGTGTGTGTAAAGTCAGCTGTCCCAATACTTTTGGTAATATGGTGTATTTGCTTTTGTGAAATCCTAAAAGTCCCATTGCAATAAATTGTTAATGTGGTTCTATATTAATATAAGGATGTGTTGTATAGACAACGTCTTAGCATATTATACCCTGGCTTTTTGTCTCACAGAATAGGTGCAAGTATCACCCCTTGTCTCCGCCCCCTACCCACCTCCCAGTACCACCCCTTTTACAGAATACAGAACCAAATATTATTTTGTGGTGCTAAGTAATTTCTCTGCAATTTGTTAACCACTTAAGGACCAGAAGGATTTACCCCCTTAATGACCAGGTGATATGGCACTGCGTGATTTTAACTGACAATTGCGCGGTCATGCGATGTTGTACACAAACAAATTTATGTCCTTTTTTCCCCACAAATAGAGCTTTCTTTTGCTGGTATTTAATCACCTTTTATTTTTTGCGCTATAACCAAAAAAACAGAGCAATTTTGAAAATAAAACAATATTTTTTACTTTTTGCTACAATAAGTATCCAAGAAAAAATGTGAATAAACAAATTTCTTCATTTAGGCCAATATATATTCTTCTACATATTTTTGGTAAAAAAAAATCTCAATAACTGTATATTGATTGGTTTGCGCAAAAGTTATACCGTGAGAGATTTAGCGGGAAAGATTTATGGCATTTCTTTTTATAGCGGAGATATAGTGGGGGAGATTTATGGCATTTTTTTTTTTTTTTTTTTACTAGTAATGACGGTGATCAGTGATTTTTAGCGGGACTGCGACATTGCGGCGGACATATCGGACACTTTTGACAAATTTTTGGGACCAGTGACATTTATGCAGCGATCAGAGCTAAAAAATAGCCACTGATTACTGTATAAATGTCACAGGCAGGGAAGGGGTTAACACTAGAGGGCGATCAAGGGGTAAATGTGTGTCCTAGGGAGTGATTCTAACTGTGGGGGGGAGGGGACTGACAGGGAGTACAGAGAGATCACTGTTCCTAATCACTAGGAACAGACAAACTCTCCTTTCAGAACGGGGATCTGCTTTGTTTACACTGGCAGATCCCTGTTCTGCCTCTCTGAGGAGGAGCAATCGCGGGTGATCGGCGGCCATCGCGGCCGCCGGACCCATGCATTTGCTCCCCCGCAGTGACTCATGCACAAAACGGTGTACGGGTACGTCGTTTCGTGCACTAGGGCCACCCTGCATGAGGGTGACCCGCTCTGAAGCAGAGGAAACCAGGGGAGGACCTGTCCGATGGATCGGTAAAGGAAGTCACGGTCTCGGAGAGGCCTGGTTGCCTATCAGAGGGAAGGATTTGTGAGTTGCAAGATAGCTCCTGTAGTGTGTCCCATTGGCACCTATGGTCTCTAATAATCTACAGGCGTCATGAAGTTCTAATTCAGTAACCAAGGGATTCTGTGGCAGAGGATCTTCTAACTTGTCCATGAAGTGGACTAAATCAAAGAACTGTTCGTGCTTCACTCCGGCTGCTAGAACTGTGAGAGGGATCTATCCGGGTGAGCAATACCTACTCAGGCTTGAGTGGAGAATAGGATGACTGGGTGCCGCGTGCCTGAACCTAATTCCCTACCCAATCTCATTGCTGTCTTTCAACCTTTTCCCAATCTGTTCAAGCAAGAGAAAATAAACTAGTTTGTTGGAGTTTAAGCACTGTCTGGACATTGGCTTCTTTCGGGGAAGAATAGACTTTTCCCTACATTCTAGGGACGAGAACCAACGGAGGGAGGTAACTCGCTGCAGGACCCAAAATTACAAGAACACCGCTCAACCTCCTATACCAGGAGGATACGGGCATGTGGCATGGTGTGCCTTTACGCCTGCAAGTGAAGGTAGGCAGGAGAAAAGGGTCCGTGTGCTACACCAGCAACAATAGACTCCCCCCTCAACAGTATATCACTCCCAGAAAAAGTTGACCCCATCTGAGCAATATAAGTACCCCCAGCAACAATAGATCCCCCACCAGCAACAATAGACACCCCCAGTAGCAATAGACCCCCCCTCCCCCTAGTGACAATAGATGATCCAGCATCTAGAAGCAATAGACCCTCCAGGACACCCCTGTACCCATTGCCATTACATACGTTCCCTCTGGAAAAAAAAGATTTATACCTATAATTTTACGGATGTCGTATGGCAGAGTTCAGTGTTGGGCAAATTTCTCTTTGACTTGTTTATAAATATTACGGTGTGTTTTCGGGTGAAAAGTAAGAACCTATAAGGCTACTTTCACACTGAAAGCGTCAGGCGTTAGCGGTAAAGCGTCGCTAGTTTAAGCGGCTGTTTACCGTAGTTTCAGCTGCGCTGTTCGGCCGCTAGCGGGGTGCTTTTAACCCCTGCTAGCACCGCTATACACCTATACACCGCTCCGAAACCGCCCAAAAGATGTTTCTTGGGGGGCTTTTTTTCCCTTCCCGCAAGTGCACCGCCCCGGTGTGAAAGCACTCAGGCTTTCACACTGGGGAGGCATGAGAGGCGCTTTTCAGGCGCTATTTTTAGCTCTAATACACCTGAAAAGCGCCTTCCGTGTGAAAGGGGTCTTGTTTATACTATACATATTATAACATAACAAAATGACAGATATTGTGGAATAAGACTGACTGAGTTGAAAATAAAATGATTTAATATATATTGAAGGAAAACACAGAAATAAGTATTTTTTCATAGATATTATTTTTCTGCAGTTCTCCTTTTTGTCCTCTAGGTGGCGGTTAAGAAGTTCCAGCTAGGGGGCATCCAGATCGCTGCAGGGGCCCAGGACCTGGGTGATGTTGGCCACAACCGTCCCAGCAGCACAGAATGATGTTCTATGGGGGACAAAAAGAAAAACTGTATTCACAAACACAGACAAAGGAAAATAAGAAAAAATTCCATGTCTTGAACAGAACTCTAATGGCATTGAGTTGTCCTAAAGTGGACCTGTTATAAGATATATTTTTTTCATACAGCATGCTCAGAAATGTGTATGTCTAACACTTCCAGCTATTCATTACCCCTTACAAAGATCACAGCTAACACTAACAGCTAACAGCTAACTAGTGATGAGCCGAACACCCCCGGGTTCGGTTCGCACCAGAACCCACGAACGGACCAAAAGTTCGCACGAACTTTAGAACCCTATTAAATACAATGGATGCGAACGTTCAAAATCTAAAGTGCTAATTATAACGACTAATATTCATGTTATTGTCCTAAAAAGGGTTTGGGAACCCGGGTTCTGCACCAGGGGACATGTATCAATGCAAAAAGAAGTTTTAAAAACGGCCGTTTTTTTGGAGCAGTCATTTTAATGATGCATAAAGTGAAAAAAAAAAGTCAAATATTCCTTTAAATATCGTACCTGGGGGGTGTCTAAAGTATGCCTGTGAAGTGCCACGTGTTTCCCGTGTTTAGAACTGTCCCTGCACAAAATTACATTTCTAAAGGAAAAAAAGCCATTTAAAACTGCTTGCGGCTTTAATATAATGTCTGGTCCCGGTAATATGGATGACAAGCTTTGAGAAAAATGGCATAGCTACCCCATCACCCCCCCCCCTACCCCAGCCCATTACCAGCCCCTTTGGGTCTTGTATGGATATTAAGGGGAACCCCGCACACAAAATAAAAAAGGCCCTATATACTCTGAACAGCCGTATACAGGCGGTGCATACAAGACAGGGACTGTAGGTTTGTTCTTATGTAGAATCTGTTTGTAATTTTGAACAGGTACATTGTTTAAGTGTAGCTCCAGCCAAAAAATCTATTTTTAAGCTTTTTGGAAAACATAGGGAAGGGTTATCACCCCTGTAACATTTGTTTTGCTGTCTGTGCAGTGTGCACCTGTTCAGAACAGTTCACCTCACTTTCCGTCCTAATGTCAAATGTTTTTTGAAAATTTGGGGTTTTTATTGAAACAAGAATTGGTGATAAAGCATCAGTGGAGAGGAGACACTTTTTTTCCCATATTAACTCTTACAGGAGAGAATTTGCCTTCCTAGGGGTAGATTTCCTCTCACTTCCTGTTGTATCCTTCCGTTTGCAAGGAGGAGTCGTTTGTAAGTTGGATGTTTGAAAGTAGGGGCCTGCCGTATATACTCAGCTGAAATTTGCCCCTTACATGTTGGTGTTGCCACAACACTGTGAGCCCTCACAGTTACTCTTGGTGGGCGCATGAATGGGCCCTGCTGTGAATTATTAGATCAAGAATTGTAATTGCATGCCCCTGTTGAACAGGGGCTGAAAAATTGGGCCTTTGGTGGTGGTGGTGGTGGTGTTGACACAACACTGTAAGCCCTCACAGTTACTCTTGGTGGGCGCATGAATGGGCCCTGCTGTGAATTATTAGATCAAGAATTGTAATTGCATGCCCCTGTTGAACAGGGGCTGAAAAATTGGGCCTTTGGTGGTGGTGGTGGTGGTGGTGTTGACACAACACTGTAAGGCCTCACAGTTAGTCTTGGTGGGCGCAGGAATGGGCCCTGCTGTGAATTATTAGATCAAGAATTGTAATTACATGCCCCTGTTAAACGGGCAGAAAAATTGAGCCGTAGGCACTGGTGCCACAACACTGCAACCCCTCACAGATACTGTACTTGGAGCACAGCAATGAGCCCTGTTGCAAAGTATTGCATCAAAAATTGTAATTACACGCCCCTGTTAAACAGGGGCTGAAAAATTGGGCCTTAGCCACTGGTGCTGGTGCCACGACACTGCAACCACTCCCAGATACTCTAGTTGGAGTGCAGGAATGAGCCCTGCTGCAAAGCATTGCATAAAAAATTGTAATAACACACCCCTGTTAAACAGGGGCTGAAAAATTGGGCCTTAGCCACTGGTGGCGGCACCCAGAAACAAAAATGTTCTTCCAAGCTATCATCGTCAATCGGATCATTGAGGAGGAGGAGGATAGTCAGTCAACATAACAGGACAGTCTCTCAGCATCAGCATCAGTCTTGAAGGGATGTGACATTTGAAAATAAATTAGTCTGTTATATCAGCTTCAGGTGTTTGGTAGCTGGTGGTGATCCAAGACTGGTTCATCTTTATGAAGGTCAGTCGATCAACAGAGTCGGTGGACAGGCGCACCCTGTGATCCGTGACAAATCCTCCAGCAGCACTGAATGTGCGTTCTGAAAGAACGCTGGATGCAGGACAGGCCAGTAGCTCAATTGCATACTGTGCAAGCTCTGGCCAGTGATCC
The DNA here is from genome assembly GCA_029206835.1 of Rana muscosa. NCBI lineage: Eukaryota > Metazoa > Chordata > Amphibia > Anura > Ranidae > Rana > Rana muscosa. The sequence goes on along the minus strand of CM055123.1, from coordinate 257,285,837 downwards.
ATCCTCAAGACCCAGTAAGCCAGAGGATTTTCGGTGGGGAAGGTGTCCAAGTCTGACCTTGCCCCTAGGTATTCCTGTACCATGTATATCAGACGCTGGCGATGGTTGCTGGAACCGATCATACCTTGGGGCTGCGGACTAAAGAATTGTCTGAACGCTTCGGTCAGACGGCCACCTTCCCCACCGCTCCTTCTTTGACTGACCGAAGCCTCCGCAACTCGTTGTTCAGGACCAGGAGTTTGTAACCTCCCAGTCTCTGGGAACGCGTTGCACAGACCTTTCTGCAAGGCCTCCCGGAGTTGTCTCATCCTCTGCTCCCTCTGCAACGGTAAGATAAGGTCCGCAACCTTATCCTTGTACCGTGGATCAAGGAGAGTGGCCAGCCAGTAATGGTCCCTCTCCTTGATCCGAAGAATACGAGGATCCTTCCGCAGACTTTGCAGGATCAGGGAGGCCATGCAGCGTAGGTTAGCTGAGGCATTCAGTCCGGAGTCCTCTGGGTCACTAAGGACGACATGATCCGCAGCCACCTCCTCCCAGCCACGTACAAGTCCACTGGTTTCTTGGGACTGTAAATCATCCCTAAAAGACTGCTGCTGATGATGCTGAGTGCCAGGCTCCACCTCCATGCTGACACAATCCTCCTCCTCCTCCTCCTCCTCCTCCTCTTCTTCCTGTGCGATTGGTGGGACAGAAGGAACACTGTCTGGGTAAAGGGGGCCTTGAGAGGCAAGGAAGTCCTCCTCTTCCTGCCTCTGTTCTGCCTCAAGTGCCCTGTCCATTATTCCACGCAGCGTATGTTCCAACAGGTGGACAAGAGGTACAGTGTCACTGATGCATGCACTGTCACTGCTCACCATCCTCGTGGCCTCCTCAAATGGTGCCAGGACAGTGCATGCATCCCTGATCATGCCCCACTGGCGTGGTGAAAAAAACCCGAGCTCCCCTGACCCTGTCCTGGTGCCGTAGTCGCACAGGTACTCATTGATGGCCCTCTGCTGCGTGTGCAGCCGCTGCAGCATGGCCAACGTTGAGTTCCACCTGGTGGGCATGTCACATATAAGGCGGTTCTTGGGCAGGTTCAACTCCTTTTGCAGCTCAGCCAGGCGAGCACTGGCATTATAAGATCTGTGGAAATGCACACAGACTTTCCTGGCCTGCCTCAGGACATCCTGTAAGCCCGGGTACCTGCCCAAGAACCGCTGCACCACCAGGTTAAGGACGTGAGCCACACAGGGCACATAGGTCAGTTGTCCCTGTCGGAGAGCGGAGAGGAGGTTGGTGCCATTGTCGCAAACTACCATTCCTGGCTTAAGCTGGCGTGGCGTCAACCACCTCTCGGCCTGACCCTGCAGAGCAGACAGAACCTCTGCTCCAGTGTGGCTCCTGTCCCCCAAACACACCAGCGCAAGCACGGCATGGCATCTTTTTGCCTGCGTACTTGCGTAGCCCCTTGAACGCCTACGGAGCACCGCTGGTTCCGAGGACAAAGCACAGGAAGAGGCCACGGAGGAAGAAGAAGAGGAGGGGGTGGAGGACAGAGGTGTGTCACAACCAGTAGTAGCATTTTGGAGGCGTGGCGGTGGAACAACCTCCAACACTACTGCACCTTGTCCTGCATCCTTCCCAGCTGCCAAAAGAGTGACCCAATGGGCCGTGAAAGAAAGGTAACGTCCCTGTCCATGCCTGCTGGACCATGAGTCAGCGGTAATATGCACCTTACCGCTGACCGCCCTGTCCAGCGAGGCCAAGACATTGCCTTCCACATGCCGGTAGAGAGCCGGAATCGCCTTCCGTGAGAAAAAGTGGCGTTTGGGAACCTGCCACTGAGGAACCGCACATTGCACAAACTCACGGAAGGGGGCCAAGTCTACCAACTGAAAAGGCAGCAGTTGAAGCGCTAGCAATTTAGCCAAGCTAGCATTCAACCGCTGGGCATGTGGATGGCTGGGAGTGAACTTCTTTCGACGGTCCAGCAGCTGGGGCAGGGAAATTTGCCTACTAGAATCGGACATTGGTGTACTGCTAGCAGAGTGCCCGCAAGTACTTGGCTGTGACACACCTAATTCTACACCTTCATTCCTCTCAGAGCAGGTTTCAGAGAGGACTGAAGGTATAGTGGGGTTGGAGATCCCAGCTGATGCGGTGCAAGAAGAGGTCAGCTTTGTTCTTTGGTGTGGGTCTTTAAGGTAGGCTTGCCAACGAGCTGCATGGCAGGTCAACATATGTCTGGTCAAGCATGTGGTGCCCAAGCAGGTGATGTTTTGGCCACGCGATATACGCTTGAGACATATGTTGCAAACAGCAGCTGTGCGATCTGATGCACTCGACTCAAAAAAGGCCCACACCAAAGAACTTTTTGAATAACGGGCAGAGGCAGCGCCCTGCACAGGCGGAGCTCTGCGGTGTGATTCCGTCGGTGTGCTGCCCTTACGCCGGCCCCCCGAGGGCATCCTGCCTCGTTGGAGATGTGCCTCCTCCTCATCCTCCTCCTCCTCCTCTCTCCTATTAGGCACCCACCTGGAGTCAGTGACCTCATCATCCCCTCCCTCCTCATCACTGGAGCCAATCTGGCAGTATGCTGCAGCTGCTGGAACATGACTGCCAGATTGGTGTCCTTCTTGAGCATCCCCTCTCTCTGCTCTCACGCTACTGCCTTCCTCTAGCTAGGTATCATCATCAGACCCTTCGAAGCGCTGGGCATCCTCCTGGAGCATGTACCCAACACTGTGCTCAAACAGTTCGGGGGACTCCTCAGGAGGACATGGTTGGTCTAGGGAAGGAGTGACTGATGATGACATTGATACCAGGGAAGAGGACGCTTTGGCAGCTGCTTTGCCAGTACCCTGAGCCTGGGTGAGAGAGGATGAGGAGGATGAGGAGGGCTTGGTCATCCACTCTACCAAGTCTTCGGCATGATGCGGCTCAACACGTCCAGCTGCCAAAAAGAAGAACAAGCGTGTCCCATGGCCACGTGCTGATGGCGATGCACCGCGTCCATGACCAGCACTGTTGTCTCTAGACACAGAGCCTGCTTGCCCTTTTTTTTGGCTCCTGACTGTCTGCCTCTCCTTGTTTGCCTTCCAGACATTCTAATGGCCTGCAGGGAAATGGGAAAAGCAGCAATACAGGCTAAGTTCAGGTGTAATATGGTCAGGAGGTACACTCCGCCCGCTGTAAGTGCTGCAAAATCCTGTTTGTGTAACACACCAGGAAAAAGCAGCAATACAGGCTAAGTTAAGGTGTAATATGGTCAGGAGGTACACTCCGCCCGCTGTAAGTGCCGCAAAATCCTGTTGGTGTAACACACCAGGAAAAAGCAGCAATACAGGCTAAGTTAAGGTGTAATATGGTCAGGAGGTACACTCTGCCCGCTCTAAGTGCCGCAAAATCCTGTTGGTGTAACACACCAGGAAAAAGCAGCAATACAGGCTAAGTTAAGGTGTAATATGGTCAGGAGGTACACTCCGCCCGCTCTAAGTGCCGCAAAATCCTGTTGGTGTAACACACCAGGAAAAAGCAGCAATACGGGCTAACTTCAGGTGTATAATGTGCAGGAGGCTTAGCAACAATGACACTGACACTGTCCCCTGCCTATCCTTCTCTCTCCCTGCACACAAGGTTTATCAAAGTATATGACACTGACACTCTCCCTGCCTATCCTTCTCTCTCCCTGCACACAAGGTTTAGCAAAGAATATGACACTGACACTGTCCCCTGCCTATCCTTCTCTCTCCCTGCACACAAGGTTTATCAAAGTATATGACATTGACACTCTCCCTGCCTATCCTTCTCTCTCCCTACACACAAGGTTTAGCAAAGAATATGACACTGACACTCTCCCTGCCTATCCTTCTCTGTCCCTACACACAAGGTTTAGCAAAGAATAGATTTGACAAGATTTGACACTGTCCCTGCCTATCCTTCACTTTCCCTGCTCCGGAACACACTACACAAGGCCGCCGCGCTGGCGGCCTTTTATAGTGTGGGGCGTGTACTAAACCCCCTCAGCTATAATTGGCCACAGGCATCCTGCCTGTGGCCAATCATTGCTCTCCTCGCTGCCGGCGCTGTGATTGGCCAAGCATGCAGGGTCACAGTGCATGCTTGGCCAATCACAGCGCCGGGATTACACTGTGATGGCGCAGTGTATTGTGGGCCGTTCACGTCACTCGAATTTGGCGCGAACGGCCCAAATCGTTCGTTGTTCGCCGAACGCGCGAACAGCCGATGTTCGAGTCGAACCTATGTTCGACTCGAACACCGAGCTCATCCCTACAGCTAACGAATCGAAATTCGTCCGAATTTAGCAACTTTCGGACATTCGGAAGCATTCGAATTTCCGAACAAAGCAATTACGAATAAAACCGAATCCAAAATAAATTTTATGGCAAATAGCGAATGCCCGAATGTCTTCGGCATAATTCGTTATGAAAAAAGTTACGAATGTACGAATCCATTCGAAGCACAATAACACTCTGCTCTGCTCTGCTCTCTGCTTCTCCCTCACCGTGCTAAACTCCCTCTCAAAATGGTGTACAGGGGCGGAGGCTATAGCCGCATGTAAAAAACAAAAGTAAAATACGAGATTTCAAATCGTTACAAATAACCGCTATGTATTTAGAAAAGTACAAATTCATTCGAAGCACATTAGGCATAATAGGCAGCGTCGTTGTGAGAGAGACACGGAAAATTACGAATCAACAAACCCCAAAAAAGTTCCGAAAGTAGGAGTTGTGTTCAGAATCAACTAAAAACAATGTACTCTACCGAAAGTACGAATTATAAATCAACTAAAAATAAGGCTTACATTAATATGAATCATTCCGATTCAACGAAAAATGTCACTTGCGAAAATACGTCTAGCAAAATTACGAACGATTACGAATCAACAGGACCGAAAATAAACGAACCGAAACTAAACTAATTTTTCCGTTGTGCAGAAGAAACGAACCGAAACTAAACAAATTTTTCCGTTGTGCACAAGTCTACTCACTAGCTAAAATCTGTATTTTTTGCTAGAAAATTACTTAGAACCCCCAAACATTATGTAGCGGGGTCCTCAATTTAGTGGGGTACACTTGGGGAGTAGTGTGACCCAAGTGTGTAATTATGTTAGGGTTCAGACCCCTTTTTCTTATTCGTGGAGGATTGGGTGGTGTGATATTCTCTTCGACCAGTAGGTGTCAGTGTACCTACTGGCTTGGGGTAGAATCACTACCGCAGTGCTACCCTTCTTTGTCCCTTCCTGGAGATGGTACGGCCGGGGTGGGGAACCCGCCGTGGTGTCGACGGGAGGAGATAAAAGGGGGAGACGCCCTCGCCACAAGGTCTTTTTCGGGGATCATCTCTTCACGCACCCAAGCACCTTCAGCCTGGGTGCGGGCGGTTCAAGGTTCCGGCCTAGGCACCCTAGGCCTGGCCGGGACGAAGATGGAGTCCATCCCAGGCACCTTCAGCCTGGGATGAGGTACTATTGAGGAGGCCTGGGACCCGGTGACTCCGACTGGGTCCCGCGAGGGTGGAGTTGCTCCAGGGCGCCCCTTGCGAGGGGACCCGCATCTGAGGTGAGGAGGCTGGGGAGGTCACTCGTTCGAAGACCCGGTGTAGTGTCAACCCGGTGACGGATGGGCCTTCAGTAACTCCCTTGGAGGACATCTTCCCCTGATAGAGGCCCGCAGCGCAACGGAGGTATTCATGCCAAGACTCCTACAACCCTTGGTCATAGCATAGGGGGTGTAGGGACCCAGATCAGTATAGTGCCTCGACCTGCTCATTCCACCGTATTATGCCATCGCATTGCCCTGTAACTGAAGATACGAAATAAATCTAACCGTTGGACTGTGATCGGTGTATGGACTCTGTTAATGGGAGCAAAGGGAGGTTTCTGCACGACAGACTCGGTACATGCTCAGGACACCGGCCCGAGGAAACATTAGGTATTGGCCTTCACCTCGCCCGCAAGTAGTGGGGAGGACATGGGCCGTAGCGCATCCTCACCCCTGTCGCGTGACATACCCCTAGGCTAAAGAGGACGGGGTGAGGGGGTGGCCGCTACACGTGGGGGCTCGTCCGGGATATCGTGTGTCTTGGCGATGGAACTGAGAGCGTCTGTGTTTGAACTTTGCTGCCCGGAGGAGTTCCGAGCGGGTCGGCCATGTGATTGGCCAGAGTGCATCCCTGCTCGGAGTTGTGGACATGACCCTAAGTCGGGAAAGGCCCACGCAGAGGAGCGTAGAAAGGGAAAGGTCCAGCCGTGTGAAGTACTACATGTGGGGACTGTTAATGCACTGCGCCACGAGGCACCCCATGACTGTACAATTCGTGGGCGGAGGCTGGCGGAAGCCCGCGGAAACGTACAAGTTGTGGGAGGAGTCTGGCCACGTGTGGAGATACACGTGGAGACTCCGGCGCGCGGTCAGCGCGTGATGGAACAGCAAGTGGTCGGGATGGCCTCAAGCTCCCCGTGGATACCGGTACCTTACCCCACGAAGATGACTGCATTTGCTGCTCCCCTGACAGACACGGGGATAAGACTTAGGCCCCGAGGACAGTTGGCTCTGTATTCATGCAGAGACACGGAGGCTCTCGGTGTGATCTGTCCCGGATGCTCGGGACTGGTGGTCCAACTAAAGCCATTCGGGCGATGTGAGGCCTGCAAGGAGTTCTTTTTTGAGGTTGAACCATACACGGAAAGGCCCCGGGCCCTACGCCTCAATTGCATCACAGGAACCGCCACTCCGGAGGGAGAGATCCAGGCCTCTGCGGAGGTCCCCGTACGCGCTGACCAGGGCGAAGTGATTGCCCAACCAGAGATTGAGAGAGAAAAATCCGAAGACACTGCTTCGGTCACCACAGACTCCCTGCTACCACCCCCGAAGAGGAAGATAGGCCTGGTGCAGGCCTCCTGTGGTCGTGGTCGAGCTTCACCCCGCCGCTTGCCTGGCCTGGATGGCGCCGGTAGAGAAGAGAGTCCCGGACATCCCAGTTCTTCAGTAGGTCCAGGTGAGCTAGGGGCTGGGACTGCGGTGTTGGTTGGAGGTGTCGGGAGTTCACAGCCGGTGGAGCCCGAAAGGGAGGGTAGCCTTCCGTCTACTAGAGACTACCTTCCCGCCGAGATGTATGACACCTCCGACTTAGAGTCGTTGTCAGACTGTGGGGATGACGGGGAAATAGACGAGCTGTTTCAACGGAAGGGCTGGGACAGACGCCCGCTACCTGTGCTGAGTAAACCACAGGATTCCCCCATGTCCATAGAAGATAATACGCTCCGGGCGCAGACCCCGGAGTTCCAGAGGAAATCTAACTCTTCGACCAACTTTCCTCACTCAACTACATCATCCGCTTTGATGGTGAGGATGCAGCGTGCTTCGTTGCGGGCACCAAAGACCAAGCAACCTGAGATGGTGAAGGTACCTCGGCACCCGGAGGCCATCGTACAGCCAGGAGAAGGTGAGCGAGATGTGATGCCGCCTCTAGCCAGATTGCAGAGACTTTTCTCCCAGAGAGTCGCCCATGAATATGGGTGGGAGTACCCCTACTTGCCCCGGGACTTATTGTATGAAGTTGAGGTCCTGCGACCAAGGTGGTATGACGAGTTTGTATGGGAAAAGCTTAAAGTACCCCATGCCAGGCGTTACCTGTCATGTTCGCCGCCTGTGTCTAAAAAGTTCAAGGACTGCAGAGCTGATTGGAGACTTGGGCGCCATATTCATGCTGATAAGGTGCTCTTCTGTAGGAAAGAAGGAGAGGATGTCGAGTACTCAGTGGAAGTGTTTGACGGGCACCTGAAGCCTCTGTTTCTGCCGGATCCAAGGTTCTACTTATAGGAGGAGTGAGCTCCTATCTTGTTGCTGTTGAAACTTTCTGGATGAGACATTCCCAGGCGCCTAGAACTGTGCCCTACTTTTGTTTTGATTTGGGCTTTTCTTTTACTCACTGGAGACTTGGGAGCTATTGTGGTTTTTTTTTTCTCCCTTTTCTTCATGTGCCAAAGGCAGAGACTTTTGGGGTAGAGTCAGAGTAGGAAAGCAGGAAGAATGAAGATCTCACCAAGTGTCATTACCGCGGCTCTGTCACCAGGTGGCAGTGTTGCGCAACGAATGTTTGAAAATTTTACATATGCATTACTTACTTATTGGAGTGAGCGGGTCTCTCGGCTGACGGACCCACTCATGCCAAGTTAACACAGAGTGTTAGGATGTGTTTTCTTTTTGTTGTTTCCCTTCTGCAGGAGATGCATCGGTCAAGACTACTGAGAGTGGGGTGGTTCTTAGACAGCGATGGGAGGGATTGTACATGTGCACAGAACAGATGTTTTATACAAATGTTTATCGTTTTATATTTCCCCTTTTCCTTTTGAGCAGGTCTTGGCACATTTTTGTATCCAGAAATTTGAGGGATAGCCTCTGGGGCCCACTTCATGTCACCACTCTTTGGGAGACATGGGTGTGCACCTGACGCTGGGGACCAGCGTCAAATCACAGGGGGGAGTGTGTAGCGGGGTCCTCAATTTAGTGGGGTACACTTGGGGAGTAGTGTGACCCAAGTGTGTAATTATGTTAGGGTTCAGACCCCTTTTTCTTATTCGTGGAGGATTGGGTGGTGTGATATTCTCTTCGACCAGTAGGTGTCAGTGTACCTACTGGCTCGGGGTAGAATCACTACCGCAGTGCTATCCTTCTTTGTCCCTTCCTGGAGATGGTACGGCCGGGGCGGGGAACCCGCCGTGGTGTCGACGGGAGGAGATAAAAGGGGGAGACGCCCTCGCCACGAGGTCTTTTTCGGGGATCATCTCTTCACGCACCCAGGCACCTTCAGCCTGGGTGCGGGTGGTTCAAGGTTCCGGCCTAGGCCTGGCCGGGACAAAGATGGAGTCCATCCCAGGCACCTTCAGCCTGGGATGAGGTACTATTGAGGAGGCCTGGGACCCGGTGACTCCGACTGGGTCCCGCGAGGGTGGAGTTGCTCCAGGGCGCCCCTTGCGAGGGGACCCGCATCTGAGGTGAGGAGGCTGGGGAGGTCACTCGTTCGAAGACCCGGTGTAGTGTCAACCCGGTGACGGATGGGCCTTCAGTAACTCCCTTGGAGGACATCTTCCCCTGATAGAGGCCCGCAGCGCAACGGAGGTATTCATGCCAAGACTCCTACAACCCTTGGTCATAGCATAGGGGGTGTAGGGACCCAGATCAGTATAGTGCCTCGACCTGCTCATTCCACCGTATTATGCCATCGCATTGCCCTGTAACTGAAGATACGAAATAAATCTAACCGTTGGACTGTGATCGGTGTATGGACTCTGTTAATGGGAGCAAAGGGAGGTTTCTGCACGACAGACTCGGTACATGCTCAGGACACCGGCCCGAGGAAACATTAGGTATTGGCCTTCACCTCGCCCGCAAGTAGTGGGGAGGACATGGGCCGTAGCGCATCCTCACCCCTGTCGCGTGACATACCCCTAGGCTAAAGAGGACGGGGTGAGGGGGTGGCCGCTACAATTATATAAATTTTTTTAGGAAAAGACTATGAAGAATAAAATGGTGGCCGTTGCAATATTTTATGTCACACAGTATTTGCGCAGCGGTCTTTCAAACGCAATTTTTTGGAAAAAATACACTACACTGAATTTAGAAAAACTAAACAGTAAAGTTAGCACAATTTTTATGTATATTGTGAAAGATTATACTGTATTAGGCCGAGTAAATAGATACTTAATGTGTTATGGTTTAAAATTGAACACACTGGATAGGCGACAAACTAAGGTACTTAAAATTCTCCATAGGCGACGCTTTAAAAAATGTTGGTTACCAGTTTAGAGTTACAGATTAGGGCGTTTGCTAGAATTATTGCTATCGCTCTGACATTTGCGGCAAAACCTCACATGTGTGATTTGAACACCGTTTGCATTTGCGGGTGTGACTTACATATGCGTTTTCTTTGGTGCGCGAGCACACAGGGACGGGGGCACTTTAAAAATATTTGAATTTTTTTCTTATTTATTTAATTTTTTTCGTTTTACACTGTCTCTTTAAAAAAAAAAAAAAAAAAATCTGATCACTTTTATTGCTGTCACAAGGAATGTAAACAATCCCTTGTGACAGTAAAAGACAGTGACAGGTACTCTTTATGGAGGGATCTTCGGCCTATAAGACCCCAAATCACTCAATCGTATTCAAAACGCCAAAATCTGCGTTTCCTAATACTGTTGATTTTTAAAAATCGGCGCCATTGGCAGCCGAGTAAACCGGAAGTAACGGACGTCGCTTCCCGGGTTTTTACATTGGAATCCCGATCAAATCGATTCTGGCTTCATTCGGGTATTCAACCAGCCGGCAGACGCGCCGGCGTTCCGTCAGATATGGCGGCCCGTCAGAAATGGTAAGGTAAGTGACGTTCCGTCACCGCCATCGGCTACACCCCGCTCCACAGTAAAGATACACTGAGAAAGGGGCAAGCGGACATCTTGTTACACCCACCGGAGTTTTGCATTTCACAGTTATTTTTAACAGTAAACACAGCTTATAAGGTGAAATAGAGTATTTAGAAATCAGACGGACAGTTTACATGTTGAATTTTAAAAGCAGCAGCAAACCTGCTGATCTCACAGGTTTGATAATCTGCCAGAAAACCTCTGCTTTTATAATTCAACATGTAAACAGTATTTGACCATATATGCTCCATTTACTGTTAAAAATAAGTGTGAAATGCAAAACTCCGATGGGTGTAACAAGATGTCTGCTTGCCCCCTTCTCAGTGTATCTTTACTGTGGAGGGGTGTAGTAAGAAACGTCACTTCCACTACCAATTCTGACGGGTCACCATATCTGACGGAACACCGGCTGGTGGCTCAGATCTCCCGGTGGGACGGGAGACCCAGGCGGAGGGGGGGAAATCCCCTCCTGCTGCCTGGGATAACGGCCGAGTGGCTGCTGAGCCACATCGGCCGTTATCACCAGATAGCCGACCGCCAGCTCTAAAAAACAGTACAGGCTTCACCCCATCCACTTCCTCAAACCGATGTACATGTACGTCGGTTTGCGGAAGTGTTTAACCACTTCCCGCCCACCGTATGCAGAATGATGGCCAGGAAGTGGTTCTGTTATCCTGACTGGGCGTCATATGATGTCCAGCAGGATAACATGCCGGCGCGCACCCGTGGGGGTGCTCAGCGCGGCGATCGTGAGTGCGGCGTGTCAGTCTGACACACCGCATCTCCGATCGTGGTAAGAAGCCTCTGACAGAGGCTTCTTACCATACCACGTGATCAGCTGTGACCAATCGCAGCGTGAACCAGGAAGTTCTGGTAAATTCCTTGGTTCGCGCTGACAGGGAGAGCTGATCGGCGGCTCTCCCTGTCAGAGGAAGGGTCTGTGCTGATTATCAGCACAGCCCCCATCAATTGTAAAAATAAGCTGCCAATCAGTGACCAGTCAGTGCCCCATCATAACCCCCTGCCAGTGCCCACCACAGTGCCAATCAGAGCCCACCACAGTGCCAATCAGTGCCCATTACATTGCCAATCAGTGCCTAGCAGTAACACCTGTCAGTAACCAATTAGTACCTCATCATCAGTGCCACCTGTCAGTGCCAATCAGTACCACCTATCAGTGCCAATCAGTGCCACCTGTCAGTGCCCATCACAGCTGCCTGTCATTGCCATCTGTCAGTGCCCATCAGTGCCACCTATCAGTGCCCATCAGAGCCACCTATCAGTGCCCATCAGTGCTGCATATCAGTGCCGCCTATTGGTGCCCATCAGTGCTGCATATCAGTGCCGCCTATTGGTGCCCATCAATTCTACATATCAGTGCATACTCATCAGTGTCCATCAGTGCCGCCTCATCAGTGTCCATCAGTGCCGCCTCATCAGTGCCCGTCAGTGAAGGGTAAAAAAAAAATTTAGGACAGAAACTAAGAAAAAACTTTTTTTATCAAAAATGTTGGTCTTTTTTAGTTTGTTTAGCAAAATATAAAAACCCCAGTGGTGATCAAATACCACCAAAAGAAATCTCTATTTGTGGGAAATAAATGATGAAAATTTAGTTTGGGTACAGCGTTGCATGACCACGCAATTGTCAATCAAAGTGTGACAGCACTGAAAGCTAAAAACTGTCCTGGGCAGGAAGGGGCGAAAGTGCCCGGAATTGAAGTGGTTAAAAGCAATGACTGCAAACAGTTTTTTTTTTCCTTTTGGGATAAAGGTTTTGCATGAATAAATAAAAGCTGATCATTTTAAGCACCCTGCTAGTGTTAAATGGTCTGTCTCACACCTGTAACTGATTCATCTGCAGGAGAGCTTGTTCTTTTGAAAAACATCAGACTTACTTGCTGGATCACCATATGAAAATAGAAGAAAGAAAGCCTAAATAAGAAAATGGATGCGGTCATCGCATCTAAGAATAGGTAAGCAATATAATAAATGTTTGCTTTTGGGATATATATATATATATATATATATATATATATATATATAAAATAGATTTTTATTTTACAAAATAGGAAATTAGAATAGAATATAAAAACCATCTCTAACAGGAAATATAGTTTCAGATATGCATATAGACAAATTTCTCAACATGTTTTGCCATTGTAGGTTGGCTTCTTCAGGAGTTTTGTCAATCACTACTAAAACAGAAAATGTAATAAGCAAAACATGTATATAGAAATACAGTAATGATACCAGAATATGATATAATGAAAACACACACAAATAAGCATTCATCGGATAATGACTGGACAATACCTAGACCAGAAACCACAAGCCCAAAAAGGAATTACCTGTAAACATAGATGGAGAGACCTAAAAATATGTATATAGGCCGCGATCACATTGAGGGGGACACCTCATAAATGAGTCATATGGTGTACCATAGAGGGGAGGATATTGTCACAGGGCACAAAGACACAGATGTGCACACTTGAAAGTATTGAAAAGTGGCTATGGACCACCTATGGGAGGAATAAACGGAAATTAATATTTAAGGAGGTGGATACCTAAACATTCACAAAAATGAAAATAGGTATAAAAATAAAAGTGAAAATAAAAATAAAATGAAAATTAATGTAAAAATTTAAATAAAATAATGATAAAAAACGTAAACAATGTGGCAAAGATATACCTGGTCCCTACTATTTCAGGTCCAATATGAGAGTCAAATATAGGGGTATATTATGGTATCCCGGAATATGTCCACTCTGAAGAGAAAAGACATAAACGGGGATATAGATGTACAAAAATAAACAAGAAACAAAAAATTCTCAAGCCCCATCGGGATAACCAAGGGTATTCGTATAGAACAATATAGGGATTACTACCTAGTAAATGCTGCTGAGATATGTGAGTCCAGATGGAGAAAGATGTCTAAAGCCAATCAGGTTGCGTTCATCTACCTCTGTCTGAAAAAATATATATATATGCCACAAGGTAAGAATTTAAAGCGGAGCTCCACCTGCGATTTTTTTATAAGGACACTCACCTGTCCTACTCGCCCGCGATGATGGCCCCCCCGATGCCGATCCCTCGATCCTGACAGGTCCAGCGCCGCAATCCTCACTAAGGGAAACAGGCAGTGAAGCCTTGTGGCTTCACTGCCCGTTTCCTTCTGCGCATGCGCGAGTCTTGCGCCGATTTGTGAATGGGCGGCTGCTCTCTGTAATTACTCACAGTTCGCAGAAGGCAGCGTGCCCATTCACCAGAAGACACCACGAGTAGGAGGGATGAAGAAGATCCACCTCGGATAAGGTAGAGGCAGATTAGGAACTTCCGCATAGCAACTAGTATTTCGGGTGAGTAAAAAATATTTTTTTTTTTTCGATTTTTTTTATTTACAATTTTTTTGCTGCATTTTCGTGTATTTTTTTTTTCAGGGTGGAACTCCGCTTTAAGTATAGAAGTCTGAGAAAACCTCCAGTTGAATCTAAATGTTTGGTTACCTAGACGTCTGAGTTACAACAGCGATCCTCTCCCAATGGCGCCGGCCATGCCACTACAAACAAACAGCAACTCTTTTAACCTCCGCTCCTCCTTTCCATTGGGCGCCGATTTGGCATCAAACAAATGGGCGGAGCGAACGCTGAGGTTACATCGTCGATTTCCGCCGGCGTCAACCCGGAAGTGACGAATGATCTGCTAGGTAACCGGAAAAGGGATGCAGCGCACCATGCCGCGCGCCGGAAATGACGATGGTCAATCTGGAGGGGCCCAAGAAATATGACGCTACTGAAGCCAAATGTGGAGAGGGCGATGCTGGCAGGCAGACACCAAAGGTGTGCGAGCCAACGCTGTTTTAAACCATTGGGGAAAACCGGAACTGCCGGGTAAGGTGTGGAAACAAGGCAAGAGGCCAATTGAATGGCAATTCCCTATAAAGGCCGGCAGACAAGAGCGGCGATGAGCGGCGCCAACCCCATTACCGAAGGAATGATGGTTGGACGCCCTGGGCGTCCGTATGGTCACCTGACTCCTGTGAGAATGTCCCCCTTTTTAAAGAAAAAGGTGAACTCAACAAAAGTTGAGATCAAATAGCAAAAACCAAGAAAACAACACCAACACCTTTGCAGCCATTGTGCTACATGCTGGGTGTTTGGTGTGCTCCTGTACCTTTAAGGAGGGATGGCTCCCCTTCAGTCCACCTGTCCTCTTCTATCCATCAGAATGCATGTGCCTCCATTGTAGGGACACTCATAGTTTAGTGTAGGACCACAGATTCCAGGGTGCCTTGACGTGGCTCTGTGGCTCACGCATGCGTTTGTAAATGCGTGCGGACAAAACCCCTGTTTTTAACGCATACTGTTAGACAGGTTAATTTGTTGTCTGCGAGCTGGTCGGTAAGTAGGCTTGGTTTTTTCCTGGGCATTCCCCAGGCCTTGTTGTTACCTGTTTCAGCCTTCCATTGCTGATTACTGCGATGGCCAGCTATAGATGGGGGCGGTGGACAAGTTTGTTTTTCACCCCGCAGTACCATGACTACTGATTGCTCAGTTTTTGGTCTTTTGGGAGCAGAGAGCTGTCACTGCCAGTCACCGGTTCTCTGCTCTGCCCCTCCAGTGCTTACTGAAGTGCCAGGCTGTGGAGGGGGCGGCAGCAGCTGGCTCAGGCTATCACTTGTGCGCTGAGAGGCTGAGCCAGCTGCTGGTCAGGCATCTGGGTGGATCCTGACTGTAAAGTTGGGATCCCTCCAGAGTCTCCACCGGCTCTGTGATGTCAGCCGACAGAGGGCTTTAGCCTGCTGTTAACTGAATCCTGGTCACAGGAGTACAGAACTAAGTGCATCTGTTTGCTGCTGTTACTGGGTATCATGTGTCCTTAATCCTCTACCCTTAGATGTCTGTACCAGTAAAGATTGCAAAAAGATTGATGGGGTGGATTATTCAGTCAATGCTGGTGGGTGAATATATGAGTGCAGCCGGATGTAAAAACACCAATAAAAAGGCAATGAGGATCCAAAAAATACAGAGGCCGGGAAGGAAATGGACCTCAACTCCTGGCAGTAGCCCAGGGGGCAAAGGCACTTTTGGAATATCACCCCTAATATTTATTTCCTTCCATGGGGCACCTCATTGGCATAAACCTTTCACTGGCCAAGGCTGAATAAGCATCTTCTCATTCCACTGGACAATTCTCTAAATGAGCCTCTCAACATTTTTTAACACAGAGGAACCCTTGAAATAACTTTCTGGCCTCAGGGAACCCCTGCTAAAAATGTATATATCTACACCTCATGATACATTAGTGTGATGGTCAGTGGCAAGAAAGCTCCTTACACTTGTGGTCATTGGGAAGATTTACCCCTGTAGGTAGGTAGCTAAAAAGATCAATGGTGTCAGTGGGAACTTATCTAAGAGGCAGAAATTGTTAATTGCTCAAGGAACCCCTAGCAACATCTGGAGGAACCCTAGGGTTTCATGGAACCTTGATTGAGAAAGAGGGCGGAGCAGACAGCATCTTTGTACTTAGGGAAATTGCAAATAACCCAAATAACAATAACAATCAAAGCTCAGGCCTGGCTACAGCTTAGTTGCAAACATTAAATTTAGACTAGGGACGCTCCAGCTCATTGCAGGGTCCCTGTATCCTTCCCCAATGACCATGTGATCAGAATTTATTTGGCCTCTGGAAAGTCAATGCCCATTTTTTCAGTGGCACGTGGAAGCTCCATTGATGTTGTGTCATCTTCACACTTTGAGCAGCTCTCACCTTTATTATATACTCACAATTAGTAAGAGCTTGTTTGTGTTGGGTATAGAAGTCCCTCACATCACTATCGTTCATCTCTCAATTTGTTTCCAATTTAAAATAAATTCTCATTAATTACATCTCAGAGTATTTCATTTTGGTTTTACCCTCACTACGTACAAAGTCCCAGAGTCATCAGACACATTGGTGATTTCAGCTCTTTGTTTTATATAGGCAAAAATGACCCTTATAATTATTTGTTGCTTGGCTTTTGTAATGTATGTGGAATCTGAAGACAAAACACCATATTAAAGCAGAGATTCATTTAGGTAAATAAATAACTAGCAAAATAATCCCATGACTTATAGTAGGTGCAGGGTATATTATGATGTACTGAAGATCCACCTTATGTATCCATGTGCTGGTGAAGTGGTCTCCTCAAAATGCATTGACATAACACAGTTGTATTAGCAAATCCTGTAATATCTTATTTGGTTTTAATGATTTGATATGGGGTGGCTTCATCTTTTCCCTTTGTTTGTACAGTAAAGTATTATAAGATTTTATACATTCCTGAGTGTTGATGTGGCTGCCATTATATATGGTCTACTGGGTGGCATATTGAAAGCTCCTTTTAACTTTCTTCCTGCACCTATGTCCTATATTAGTGGAATGATGCCCCCAGGACATTATATTAGGGGTATTATTTAACTTCCACTTCTGTCCTCTAGCAATTTGTTATAGCAAAGGATCTCACAATAACTTAGATAACCTTGTATTCTACATGTTCTAACTGCAGCCACAATCCGAAATCCAGGGAGCAGACCTAGATGTTGGTTCTGCCTCATCAAGGGAGCACTTTATTGGCTCCTGAGAATGGCTGCCAAAGTTTTTTTTGAGATCTTAGAGTTATGGCTATTCAGTGGCCTTACCGGGTGAGTTTTCATTGCCCATATGGAGACTGATGGTTGTAGCGCATATAATTTTTCAACATCTTTAAACATGACTATCATAAATAAATAACCCCAACACTTAACCAAGACGTGGCCGTACACATACACGTTGATGACATTTCTTACAATGTCCATTCGGAGATCCGTATACAACCGAATTTCCAAAAATCGAATTTTGTCTGAAAATCAATTCGTAATAAAACTAAACATACATCTGAATTTCTGAAAATCTAATTTTATCAAAAAATCGATTTGTAACTAAATGAAACACACATGTCTAGTCCTGCATTGTTTGCAGGGGCATAGCTAAATTTTGACGGGGCCTCCAGCAACCTCTTTCTGTAGCAGCTAGCACTGTCAACTGTGACAATGAGAGATTAATTTACTAAACTAGAGAGTGCAAAATCTGGTGCTGCTCCGCATAGAAGCCAATCAGCTTTCCAGATTTTTTAGTTACAGCTCAATTAAACAAACTGAAGTTAGAAGCTGATTGGCTACCATGCACAACTGCACCAGATTTTGTTCTCTCCAGTCCTATAAATCAACACTTATGTGCCATTGATCTTTGGTGGCACCAGTTCCTTTTTGCTGACAATCCAGCCATAACAAATCTTTTTTTTCAGCAACAGATTTTTTTGGGGGGTGATATTTAGAGTTTTAATTTTGGGGGTTTCTTGGTTTTTATTTTGTGCTGTCAGGGACTCATTTTGTAAAATGTGGGGTGCTCAAATTAAAGACAATCACTTGTTACTGGCCATCTGCACTTGGAGTTGAAATTGCACACTGCTACATCGTTTGAAGAAAAAAATTTAATAAAAAATCTAAGTGTGAAAACAGTGCATACCTAAACCACCCCAAACTATATGATTATTGTAGATTCAACACACTCCCCTATTCTCATACTATAAAAAAAATGTTAGGGTTAGATTTGACAAAGAAAAACAAACAAAATAGCAGGTAGCTCCAAAAGCATAGGTGGTGGTGCAGACTCTGGTCAAGGTAGTAGAGGTCCATCAACAAACAGGTCCAGTACGACAAACTGGTGGTAGGACCACACACAGCAGCAGAAAAATTGGAGGGGATTCCCCAGGGATAGTGCGGGCAAGGGGAAATACCAGGATGGAGAAATTGATAGTAATAGAGGTTTATAAAAAAGTATGAATTTTATTAAATATGCGTATGCTACATGATATAACATTTTAAAAATACTAAATAGGACATATATATATATATATATATAGAGAGAGAGAGAGAGAGAGAGAGAGAGAGAGAGAGAGAGAGATATACAGCTGCTAAATGTTGGAGCACACAATTATTCTAGACATAAAGTCGAATGTAGATGGTGGTCACAACACATCCCGACATGTTTTGGAAAAACAGGGGGGCTAGATTTATAGCGTGTATTACTTCCTTCTTCAGGGGTTAAGTGGAAGCAGGCTGATATCTTTCTATTAGAAGAATATAAACGTATAAGTAATTGTATGTCAATCAACATCAATACATATATGTAAACACAGCAATTAATTCAAATAGGCGGAAGATAACATATATTTACAATGCACAATGCACAATACTCACAAGTCGTGTGTCTTTTTTCAAAAGAATCTACAATGCATTACACCGCCATAAGGCAGGTGGGACCTCACATCTTAGAATCCGCTGAATCGCACGATAAAACTCGAAAAGCTATATAGAGGAAAACAGGGAAATTTTTCCTAAACCTTAAGTATTAATGGGTTCCCAGGCAAAGCACACCTAGCATTTCTTGGCCAGGGTGACAGACCAATAAACTCACAACACCTGGAAAGGGAAACTGACTGGCTTGTGAAGCCAACACCATCTTCCACCTCCCAGGCACAGAGCAGCCAGTATTCAGCCAACACTGCTGATGCCCTCTTGTTCCACCAATACTAATCCCACCATACCCCTGCCCACCTGTATTTGTTGGCTAAAGGTCTCAATTTTGTAAAAAAAACAGATGCCTTTGTTTTGTTCCTCCACATTTGGGCCTGACATTGCTTATGCTAAATTGTTCTGCTGCTGGCCATTTTTTACACAAACATAAATGAAGGCTGAAGCCCTAATATTTAAAAAATAATTGCAAATATGGTATACAAATAGGTGGGATGAAGAAAATCTGGCACGGTTGTATGAAGTGTTTTAAATGCAGTTGTTTTTACACTTTTTTCCACCTTTTACAATGATGTAGTAAAATGTTGCAACAAAAAAGGAGATCAAAAATTATGCCATCACACTGTAGTACCACTGGTTTAGCTTTGACCCATCCATACTTGAAGGCTTTGGTTCTATTTTCTTTTTTAGAAAGACACTTATCTGTTGCTTCTCAATCTGCTTTCAGGTATGTTGTCTTTATTCAATCTTGAGGGTGTTTATCTTGAGAGCAACGGTGAACAATATATATATTAAGGTATGTTATGGCTGCTACCCCTACCTATTTTTGTTTCCTAAAAGGCTCCAGCCAATTTGTAGTAGAAAAAAACAGTTCTGACTGCAATATTAACCTCCTCCACTATGCTGTTCCCTGCAGTTCCTCCCCTGGAAGGTAGTTAAATTCTCCAACAGTAACAAAGACAGAATTAATAATGCATATGTAGCACCCTTCTAGCATAGGATGCTAGGTAGATTAAGTTTTTGTCTCCTTCAAAGGAGCAGTAATTGTTTGTTCTGGCCTGTTAGGGTTGCACAAGCTGGGAGTTTGATTGCTTTCCCCTGCCTCTAGAAGAAGCTTCTAGAGCAGGAATCTATGGCCCTCCAGATGTTGCGGAACTACACGTCCCATGAGACATTGTAAAACTCTGACATTCAAAGAAATTACTAGGCATGATTGGAATTGTAGTTCCTGAACAACTGGATGGCCAAAGTTTGGAGACCCCTGTTCTAGAGCTTAGGGTGGTAGATTCAGATAACCGGCCTGAATATTTATCATGCTCCAGCCAATCCTTGGAGAAGAGCATCCAGTAGGGGGATAGAAAGGTAGCAAATGTTTTGAAGCACTGGAGAGCTGGATCTCTCTCCACAGGAGGGTTCCAGAACTTGATGGGCTGCTGCCATCAGGCAGCACATGGACTGTATAGCTGTCTTTGAGGTGTCAGTTGTGTCAGGGTTGAGGGTCTGGATGAATCTGCTTAGGAGCTGATTGCAGGACCTCACCACAAGGGATCTGGACCATGTCTGAAGGAAGCTGGTAGGTGGCAGCTGTCCTGATGATCCCTGTGACTGTGCAGTGTTCTGGAGATTGCACTGGGTACCAACAGTTGTGCACTGGCACAAGATAGCCAGATGCCAAGGAAACTTGCCTCATGGTTCTTTAGCTGTGAGGCCTTAGACTGTCCAACACACACAAATACCTAAAGAGAAGATTGTCCTCAAACTACTATGTGTCAATAATTTTGGAGTATCCCATGCCCTAACCCGTCTCCTGTTAAAGTTCTTCAAGTAATAAATTACAGAAAAGACATCCCCTAGACTGATTCACTGCAGCCAGAGTCTGGTGCTTGCAGTGGTGGTCAGCCTCTGTACTTTTAGGGAAGAACCAGTTAATACCAGGCCCCCCTACATAGGTAGAGCTACACATGGAACCTAAGAAGACTTACCCGATTATCAGATTTAAATGCTTGTCTGTGTCTACGTTACAAATTTTCTCTTATTTTCTGTCTGGTAAAATCGGTGTCACCTAGACAGGTGAGGGAAATCTCTTTGATGAAACCCCATACAGCTTTAAAACCAGATAGAGGGTTCTATTTCTTCCACAAAATAACTAAAACAAAAGCTTTTGAATTGAACTACACTTAAAGAGCTTGTAAACTCAAGTACAAAAAAAGACAAATAAAAAACCCTGCAAGACAAAGGCATAATGAGCTAGTATGCATCACGTACTAGCTCATTATGAAATACTTACTGTACCTTAGAATGAAGCTGCTCCAGTGGCGCCCCCACACCTGAGTTTGGCTGAGTTTCTTACGGGTTCGCAGACTCTGGCGCAGTGACTGGCCGGAGCCACGATGACGTCACTCCCGCTCATGCACGCGGGAGCCGCCGTTCACAACATGCATGCGCCAGTGATGTCACTGGATGCATGTAATGTAAATACCTCCTAAACGGTACATGTTTAGGAGATATTTTCACTACCTATAGGTAAGCCTTATTATTGGCTTAGCTATAGGTAAATGTAAGCCGAGGAAGTTTACTTCCTCTTTAATAAAATGGGTTTGAATGTACAAAGCCCCATTCATTAGAGTCTGAGTAGGTCAAGGTAAGGACAATGGTGACTTATCAATGTACTCACTTGACTGCGGAACAATATGATGAATGGATGTGATTACATAACCCAGCTATGCAAGGAAGCCAGAACAATGATGAGGAAGAGCTTTGTCTTTACAAATCCTACTGTCGCAGTGATGGAGATTGACAATGACCGTGTAAACATCTTACAACCGTTTGTCATGTCTGTAAGTGGCTGTGCTGCTTGAAGTTCACAGAGTTGTTTCTGTTGGTGACAGAAGTATATCTGTCATCTTGTTGTTATCTCACATGCACAGTCCCAAAGAGCCTGCTCTGTGCTGCTATATGTTTAATGCAATAGAGTTTATATGCAGATACTGTTATTTTAGTTAACCCTGCCCCTCCTGGTGTGGAATTCCCTAGCTAGTTTTTAGCTTAGTTCTCAATAACCAGCATATACTTGAGACACTTTAGTAATCCAACAGCCACTTCTGGTAGTCAGAAGTCCAGATGCATAACAGATTAGAAGCTGTTAGAGACTAAGACACACAGTAGATATGCTGATTCTAATGCCGCGTACACGATAGTTTTTAATGTCATTGAAAAAAACTGCATTTTTCTCGACGTGATTTTTCGTGTTTCCTCTCAAGCCTGTCTTGCCTATCATGAAAAAAAAATGTTCGAGTAAAGCGCGGTGACGCACAACACGTACGACGGCACTATAAAGGGGAAGTTCCATTTGGATGGCGCCACCCTTCATGTTAGTAAAGTTTGTTGAGAGACAATTCGCGCTTTTCAGCCTCGTGCTCTTCAGTCTGGTACAGCGTGACGAATGTGCTATCTCCATTACGAATGCTAGTTTTACCAGAACGAGCGCTCCCGTCTCATACTTGATTCTGAGCATGCACATTTTTTTTCACGTCGTTAAAGCCCACACACGGCCGTTTTTCATGACGAGAAAAACGACGATGAAAAAAACTACGTTAAAAATTAGAGCATGTTCCAATTTTCCTCATCGTGATTCTCTGCGTTTTTCTCGTCGGGAAAAATGCTGGAAAGCCCACACACGATCATTTTTAATGACCATTTTAAAAAATTTTATTTTTCTCCTCATTAAAAACGATCGTGTGTACGCGGCATGAGTTCCAGGAGCACACCACAATTTCTGCCGGCGAGAAGCTGCATTCCTGGCTGGTTGGACAACGGTTGGAGGATCTCCCCATCACTGCTGATCTTATAATTGGGTCTCCGACACAAAGACAGATGCCTCATCACGATCATCCCTAGGGTCCTGTGCAACTGAACTTTGCTGCAACATTCATCTGGTGGTATCTTTATTAATAACTATGGGCATATGTGCACAATCCCATGAGGACTCTTGTTAGGCTTTTGCTGATAATAACTGTTTGTACATTCGATGTATGTACTGTTAATAATAATTTCTGATATAAAGTTTATATTATTTCCATAATGGTGTGCATCTATATACTTATGGTTAATGTTATATGCTGGTTGCAGTAGTTCTTCTGCTACCTTGATTTGATGGTTCATTTCCCAAAAAGGGAATCACCTTTGTTTGCATAGGTCTTTTCCTGGGTACAGGCACTGACAATTTTTTTTATAAAATCCACTCTTCCACCTAGCGAATGTTAGGGTTCTCTTATTTACCTATAGGTTTAGCACGATATCCTGATTGGGGAGGGACGTTTTTAATAACCCACCAAAAGAAGGGTTGTACCCATAATGGCCACTGTAATGGAATCCTGTTCAGTGAAGCAGTAAGCAGTACTTGGATCTTAACCCCCCAAAAGGGGGCTACATACCCATTTACTATGGCCAGGTGCTGCTCCAGTGCACCGAACCAGCACATAAGGACCAAGAATATTAAACCAGACATTCAGTCATTTTTTCAACTTTCCATCTATTAAATCTTCTACCCTTGTTGTTTTAATTCTGGATATTAAACCTTTTTTCCCCGCCAGTAAATACCTTATACAGCCCACTTCCTGTTTCTTGCTTGGTCATTAGCCTAGGCTTATGACATCATGCACAGCTCACTCTCGTGAGAGCTTGCCAGGAAGGGAGGGGGGTGAGTCATAAGAGGGCCAATGAAAGCTGCAGAGCTGAAGGTGTGCCTCTGTGTGTCTGTCTAAATCCAGGAAGTGAACAGGCAGCAGCTTCAGCTGCCCACAGTTAAAATGGCTGCGGCCAGACTCAGTGGAGGAAGATTTCTGCAGCATATTTGGAAAGTTCAGAATCACAGTATATATAAAATAATATGCAAAGTGGTTGACGGGAAGCTTCAGAATGGCAAAGATGTTTTTATTACAAATAATGTGAGCAGACTGCAGTTTAAAGATTCAGTACAGAACCAGACTGTTGAAAATATTCTGGGTTAGCACATATTATTGGTATTTAACTTCAGTCAGTGGCTGTTTTTTTTTTTTTTTAAAGCTTCCAAGATAACTTTTTTTAAATACAAATTTAACTTTGCAATGCCACAAGGCAAATTTTTAGGGCAATTTCAGAATTTTTTTCCCAATTGTGAAATTTTGCTGAAATTTGCTGATCATCTCTATTGATGCTATGATCTCAGCCTAGGCAACTCAATGCCTAGAGCTCAAGGAAGTCTTTTTAATGATGAAAGTTGGAGCTGTTGTGATAAATAATATTGTTACAGACTTGGAACATTAATAAAATGTAAATAGACATTAAGGGCCGGTTCACACGGGTGCGACATGTGCTACGATTTAGAAAAAGGTTCCTGCACTACTTTTGGTCCGACAGCAGCATGACTTGTATTGACTTCTGTAGGGCCCCTTTGACACTGGGGCGGGGAGGTGCGCTGTCGGTATAGCGGCGCTATTTTTAGCGCCGCTATACCGTAGTTTTTACCGCGATATTCGGCCACTAGCGGGGTGATTTTAACCCCCGCTAAAGGCCGAAAAAGGGTTAATACCACCAGCAATGCGCCTCTACAGAGGCGCATTGCCGGCGGTATTACCGCGGTTTCCAATTGCTTTCAATGGGCAGCAGTGGTAAAGGAGCGGTAAACACACTACTCCTTCACCGCTGCAAAGATGCGGCTAGCAGGACTTTTGGAGCGGTTCTGCTAGCGCACCGCTTCAGTGTGAAAGCCTTCGGGCTTTCACACTGAAGACTGCAGGGCACGATTTTTTCAGGCAGTATAGCAGCGCTATTTTCAGCGCTAAACCGCCTGAAAAATGTGTCAGTGTGAAAGGGGCTTTAAAGAAGTCATGTGCATGTCGTGTTGAAGTCACGCTGAGATGTCTGTTTCAAAGGCGCACAGAAGTCACGCGACTTTGAAGTCGCGGCAATGTGAACCAGACCCTACATGATAACTTCAGACTGGTCTATTATACTTTATATCTGGGAAACCTTTCTGTTTATACATCTTTTTCCATATGGAAAACATTATTTTCATAGCATATGTCAGAAATCTGAAGAACATTTCAGAGAAAGATTTTGTTTATTCTATTATTTCAGATCTATCAACATATAATGGTGTTATCTCCCAAGGGCAGGGTCAGTTTGGCACGGGACAGAAGTTCAGAGTCTGGTGACGGTTTTCTCTCATGGTTGTGCTGTTGCAGAATGAATACCTAGAGCCAATGAGAACAGGCTTGTCATTTATAAATTTGTATTGTTGTGCACATTTAATATGACTGGTTGACATAGTTTACTATGCTACACATATTGCCTTAATAAATAACACAATGCATCACAATACCAGAAAGAAAATTGAATTTCACCATATATTTTATTTCTGGACTTCTCATTATATGGTGTATATCAGGGATATGCAATTAGCGGACCTCCAGCTGTTGCCAAACTACAAGTCCCATGAGGCATAGCAAGACTCTGACAGCAGCAAGCATGACACCCAGAGGCAAAGGCATGATGGGACTTGTAGTTTTGCAACAGCTGGAGGTCCGCTAATTGCATATCCCTGGTGTATATATTACAAAACTGTACAGGACCACTCCACCAAACACAGGTAACCCTCTGACAGTTCTTGGATTTGCACACTTAGTTTACCCCTTATAATATTGTAACAGGAAAAGCTTGTACACCCCAGGGTAAGTAAGGACACCCCAAGGGGTTGGGGGGGGGCGAGTAAAGGTGCGAGAGACAGAACCACAAACTGTAGGCGACAGGTCCCATCACTATAGGTCCCAAAAGTCATTGAGCCCCCCATGCTAAGTCTACCAACAACTGAGATTCAAGTGAATAGAGTCAATAAGAGCACCAAACGACAGATCTGAAGGTCCAAGAATGTGTTTTTGGACCCTCAGACCTTTCAGTTGGCATTCTCACTTGACTATATACATGTGAATCTTCATAGCTGAAGTCCCAAGTTTGACACAATCTTGATCACTCAGTAATCTGAAATCCAGCACCTCATCTCTATTTAGAAAATAAGGTTTCCCCCCATTGTATGGAACTTTAAAGGCTCAGAGAGTAGAGATAGAATTAAAAAAACAAAAAAACAGTAGTTTTATTATCAAAACATTTTTTTACATGAAAAAAATAAAAACAAAAGTATCAAAATGTAGTACACAGTAAAAATAAATAAAAAAGGGGGTACACGTTTGTCCAATGTAAATTCACACAATATCTGAATTGATATCTACATGCAGAGGCTGAATAGACATAACCAACGCGTTTTGGAGTCACTTGGCTTCTTTCTCAGGGATAGCTCTGCAGATAGTGTAGATATGGTCTATGACATGAAAATCATATGATATTAGAGCACATATACTGTATACATGTACAGGCGTCATATCTGGAAAAGTGGATCTATATGCAGTGCTTACAGAGTGTCCCAAAACTATGGCTCAAAGGTCACGTCAATAAAAACTCATCTCTCTCCTTCCTATTTGGTGAGAGGTGGTCTCAGTGTATGCCGAACTGACCCCCGCTTGTTTTGAGGCCCCCAGCTATTCCTCCTGCTCTACACCCAGGGGTGTTTTTTGGATGTGATGGTATTTGAACAACCTTGATGTTTTTATTGACGTGATTATCCATATACAGTAGATATTGTATGAATTTACATTTCGGCAAACGTGTATCCCCCCTTTTTTTTTTTACTGTGTACTACATTTTGATACATTTGTTATTATTTTTAGTATGTAAAAAACAAAATTTGATAATAAAACTAGTGTTTTGTAATTCTATGTCTTCTCTCTGAGCCTTTAAAGTCTCATACAATGGGGGAGAATCTTCTTTTCTAAGATATAGGGATGTGGTCATATTTAGCAGAAATCTAACAAATTTTTGGCTCATCTCTACTTGCTCCACATCAGTGACTGAGATATTTCTTTGGGGTGGAGTAGTCACTGTAACAGCTCAACTCTTATTTCAATATTTTTTTAAAGAAAATAGAATTTCAGACAGTTTATTGTTTCGTAGGGTTGTTCACACCAGTCCCAGCACAGACAAGACAAAAACTGCACTGCGCTGTAGTGGTATGCGCTGAACAAGAAGTACCGCATGGTGTGAATTGGTGTGAAAGAACCCTTAAAGTTGCACTGCGCAATCTCTATAAAGAATCTCTAGCAAAGTCTATGTCAAATGCAATTGGTAATGGTTGGAGTAAGGGCCTACTGGTGTGAAATGTGTCAACAGGTTTCTCTGTGGAGCGGTGATGATGTCTGTGATGTTTTAATCATTTTAATAAAGAAGCTACTACCCATTCTAATCTTTTCTACATGCCATGGTTATGAGAAGAGCCTGCACCTTGGTGGATTAGGCTCGCTGGTTAGGTGGACCGATCTGAAGCAGTGTTTATACTTTAGCATATCACTATCAGTTACCAGTAGAGCTGAAAAGAAAATTAGGTTCTTTGTGCTGCTATTTTACAGACTTTTGTTGTTAAAAAAAAAGATTTTATATAAAATACCCTGTATCTCAGAAAGCATCCCTCTTTTGAAAGCCACCAGTCAAAATATTGCTCATCCGCTGGCTCTGAATTCTGACTGTCACTGATAGCCTTAAAGCGACATTAAAGCTTTGTTTTTTTTATTTTATTAAAAAAACAAATACTGTATCTTACAAAAGTGAGTACACCCCTCACATTTTTGACAATATTTTATTATATCTTTTCATGTGACAACACTGAATAAATGACACTTTGCTACAATGTAAAGTAGTGCGTGTACAGCTTGTATAACAGTGTAAATTTGCTGTCCCCTCAAAATAACTCAACACACAGCCAATGATGTCTAAACGGCTGATAACTAAAGTGAGTACACCCCTAATTGAAAATGTCCAAATTGGGCCAATGGTGTCAATATTTTGTGTGGCCACCATTATTTTCCAGCACTGTCTTAACCCTCTTGGGCATGGAGTTCACCAGAGCTTCACAGGTTGCCACTGAAGTTCTCTTCCACTCGTCCATGACAACATCACAGAGCTGGTGGATGTTTGAGACCTTGCGCTCTTCCACCTTCCGTTTGAGGATGCACCACAGATGCTCAATAGGGTTTAGGTCTGGAGACATGTTTGGCCAGTCCATCTTTATCATGTTGGAATTCTGCCCTGCGGCCCAGGCCCAGGAGGTAATACTCTGCTTCAGTATGTAACAGTCCATGTTGGCATTCATGGTTCCCTCAATGAACTGTAGCTCCCCTGTGCCAGCAGCACTCATGCAGCCCCAGACCATGACACTCCCACCACCATGCTTGACTGTAGGCAAGACACACTTGTCTTTGTACTCCTCACCTGGTTGCCGCCACACACATCAGACCACAGGACATGGTTCCAGTAATCCATATGCTTAGTCTGCTTGTCTTCAGCAAACTGTTTGCAGGCTTTCTTGTGCATCATCTTTAGAAGACGGTTCCTTCTGGGACGACAGCCATGCAGACCAATTTGAAGCAGTGTGCGGCAAATGGTCTGAGCACTGACAGGCTGACCCCCCACCCCTCCAACCTCTGCAGCAATGCTGGCAGCACTCATACGTCCCAAAGACAACCTCTGGATATGACGTTGAGGACGCGCACTCAACGTCTTTGGTCGACCATGGCGAGGCCTGTTCTGAGTGTAACCTATCCACAGTTCTGCAGCTCAGTTTCAGGGTCTTGGCAATCTTTTTTATAGCCTAGGCCATCTTTGTGTAGAGAAACAATCCCCTTTTTCAGATCTTTAGAGAGTTTTTTGCCATGAAGTGCCATGTTGAACTTCCAGTGACCAGTATGAGAGAGTGAGAGCGATAACACCAACTTTAACACATCTGCTTCCCATTCACACCTGAGACTATGTAAGTCACATGACATCGGGGAGGGAAAATGGCTAATTGGGCCCAATTTTGATTTTTTTTTACCTAGGAGTGTACTTATTTTTGTTGCCAGCGGTTTAGACATTAATGACTGTGTTGAGTTATTTTGAGGGGACAGCAAATTTACACTGTTACACAAGCTGTACACTCACTACTTTACCTTATAGCAAAGTGTAATTTCTTCAGTGTTGTCACATGAAAAGATTTAATAAAATATTTACAAAAATGTGAGGGGTGTACTCACTTTTGTGAGATACTGTATGTTATACTTACCTGCTCTGTGTAATGGTTTTGCACAGAGCAGCCCCAATCCTCTGGGGTCCCGTGCCGGCGCTCCAGGCCCCTCCTCTTCAGCAAGTACATCCATGGAAAGCTTTTTTCCATGAGGGCACCCATGCATGCTCGCTCCAGTGCCACCCTGTCTGCATCTATTGAGCGGGTGCCTCAGCCACGCCCCCACTCACTCGGCCCAGCATTTGATTGACAGCAGTGGGAGGAGGGAGACAGCAGCGATTACCGCTGCTCTTGTGCACATCGCTGGATTGGATCAGGCTCAGGCAGGCGCGTAGCGTGAAAGGGTGCCATAGTCGCAGTTGCGATCCCACGTTCAGCTCCAGGGAGCCCGCAGCTCCTTGAGCTATCTTAGTAAGATACTTTCAGGGTCGCTGCAGTCGCAGTTGCGACTGGACCCCGCCATTCTGCCACTGTGGGGGGTCCCCAAGACCCGGCATTTCCCCCTGCATCTCCGGCTTTCAGTTTGGGATGCAGTGGGGGGAGTGGGAGGCAGCAATCGGCAGCTGTATGGTGCTCGCGGCATCTCCCTGCCCTGGGGCTTGTATTTCTCCTTCAGCGTGTATACAGTGGAGGGGGAGGGGCCTCTGACCTGGGCAGCTACAAGTTTCACTCTTCAGTGTACAAGTGAGTTGCTCAGGTCAGAGGCCCCTCCCCCTCTCCACTGTACAGACCCAGGAAGAGAATTACAAGCCCCAGGGAGATCCCCCTGCCCATGGACATCATAGAGCTGCCGATCGCAGACTCCCACCTCCCCTGTGCTCGGGGTTGGAGGTGCACAGCCAGCCAGGTACAGGAGAACCTCTGGGGGGGGATGTTTAAGTCTGGGAACCCTGATGTATGGGGGGCTCTCTGGGGACTCTGATGTATGGGGAGCTCTCTGTGAACCCTGATGTATGGGGGGGGCTCTCTGTGAACCCTGATGTATGGGGGGGCTCTCTGTGAACCCTGATGTATGTGGGGGCTCTCTGAGGACTCTGATGTATGGGGAACCTTGATGTATGGGGGGAGGCTCTCTTGGGACCTTGATGTATGGGGGAGGCTCTCTGGGGACCCCGATGTAAGGGGGGCTCTCTGGGAACCTTGATGTATGGGGGGCTCTCTGGGGACCCTGATGTAAGGGGAGACTCTCTGGGGACCCTGATGTATGGGAGGAGGCTCTCTGGGGACCCTGATGTAAGGGGGGCTCTCTGGGGACCCTGATGTAAGTGGAGGAGGCTCTTTGGGGACCCTGATGTATGGGGGGGAGACTCTGGGGACCCTGATGTATGGGGGAGGCTCTCTGGGGACCCTGATGTAAGGGAGGGCTCTCTGGGGACCCTGATGTAAGGGAGGGCTTTTTGGGGACCCTGATGTAAAGGAGGCCTCTCTGGGGACCCTGATGTATGTGAGGGAGGCTCTTTGGGCACCCTTATGTAATGATTTGGCTCTCTGGGGACCCTGATGTAAGGAGGGGCTCTCTGGGGACCCTGATGCAAGGAGGATCCGCACTTAGATATGTAACGATATATATATATATACACACACGTATATTGTATACATGTGTATACCTGCCCAAGCAAATGAATTTCTTTACTTGCTTGCTACACTGCTATGGGCTCTAGCCCGAGATCTTTTGTAGACCTAGCAATGCCTGTAGGGGGGGGGGCCTCATGGTTTCTTGCACCGGGGCCCTGAAGATTCTAATTACGCCTCTGGGCTCAGGTAAGTATAAAGGAGGGCTGGGGGGGGGGGGATTTTGCAGCAGAGACGTTTTTTCTTACCTTAAAGGAGCACTATACCTTTTTTTTTTTTTTTGCTTAAAAATAACAAACATGTTATACTTACCTCCACTGTGCAGCTCGTTTTGCACACAGTGGCCCCGATCCTGGTCTTCTGGGGTCCCTCGGCGGCTGTCTTGGCTCCTCCCCGCAAGGACTCCACACCTTAATGCGAGTGAGCTCGCATGGTGTGGAGTGATTGCGGGCGCGCTCCCGTGATACAGCAGCGGCCATAGCCGCCGACTGTATCACTCGGCCCCGCCCCCCGGCGTGCCGCGTCATTGGATGTGATTGACAGCAGCGCCAGCCAATGGCTGCGCTGCTTTCAATCTATCCAGTGTAGCCAATCGGCGGCCAGGCAGAAAAACGAAGAGGATGACGGGGACGAGCATGGGACTTTCGAGGGGCCAGGTAAGAAAAACGGGGGCTCGGGGGGGGGCGGTATTGTCAAATGTTTTTTCACCTTAATGCATAGGATGCATTAAGGTGAAAAAACATGTAACTTTACTACTCCTTTAACGCATTAAAGTGAAAAACTTTAAGGCTTTAGTATCACTTATGAGTGCAAACCAATCAGAATGGTTCTGAATCATGTGTTCTCAGATATTATATAGTGACTACATGAAGGCTGGAGATTTCATTAACAAAATACACCTACAGTACAGTCTGCAGATGTTGCTGCATTCTGAAGGTGGCAGTTTTG
Source organism: Rana muscosa (assembly GCA_029206835.1). Classification (NCBI taxonomy): domain Eukaryota; kingdom Metazoa; phylum Chordata; class Amphibia; order Anura; family Ranidae; genus Rana; species Rana muscosa. The sequence goes on along the minus strand of CM055123.1, from coordinate 257,254,414 downwards.
TTTAATACTGTAATTGTCAGATAACCTAACCTGCATGGCTAATCGTAAAATAAATTAGATGAACAATAAAACAATTATATTAATCAAAAGAATAGAAAAAATAGAAAAAAAAAATGTTTTTTTTTTTTTTAAACCATTACACTTCATACATACGTTGCTCCATCCTTTCCATACTGTACGGACACAGTGGAAGCACCGAATTCCAGGTGAAAAATATTTGGCCAGTCGCTGTGCCATCTAAATATCACTTTGTGGATGTTCCTGATCTCAGCGTCTATAAATGCAGAGTATGAAGTGTCCGGGATGATGACTCCTCTGCAAATGGAAAATGTAGTCAGTGTTTAAAGAAAACCTGTCAGTAGGGGAACATATGGTCTGCCATTGACTTCTCTCTGACCTCCTGATCTGTTTACTTGTTCCAGTCAGTCACTCAGAATGTATCAAGAAAAAAAGTCAAGCAACCAACATTTTTAGAAGGATGTCAGCAATGTCGCATGCCTTGTGTCATGAGTCTCTCAAGAAGAAGCCAGCAGAAAATAACAGTGATTACAGTCCCCACAGCCCCTTTGGTTACAGACCCCATGTAAACGGTAACATGCCTGTAGATTGTGTGAACCGCTGCCGTTTTACTGGAACCTTGTAGAGACACATCTAAGGATCCCTGGATCTCATGTGTGCCCACAATATGGACTGTCACTCGGCACCGCCAGCCTGCCAAAGCATAACTTTAATTATCGATCATGAAATGGTGAGTCAGGAGAAGGACTTTCTTTAACAGCATTGGAGACTTCTAATCAATAATAATTTCATCCTGAAGAATTATGGTGGGGGGATCATTGGCATACCCAAAAGATATAAGAAATGGTCAGTGATTCCATCTGAAACAAACGTATTATATGGTGGCTGATCCTTTAATGCTGCATGATCTATTCACCCTGGTAAATTCTGTAAAGGACAGAATTAATGTGAATCTGGAGCCAAATAATGCTGGAGGGGCTGAAGAGAGTTATTTAAAGTGGTTGTAACCCTCAGACATAAAATATGCACAAAGCATATCCCTCTATAGTGTGTACTTGTCTCAATTAAGAGAACCAAGTGTAATTTCTGTCTGCTGCTTTGTTCCTCTGCTATCAGTATGAATCACTTCTGACAGGTTTTCCTGACACCAAGAGAAAAATGGTGACAGATGAGGGAGCTCCAGCACACAGCCTCAGCTCTGTTCCTGTGTGTTGTGTGAAGAGGGTGTGTGCTTTATAAATTCTGTACTTTAAATGGACTTAGAGAAGGGCAGACTGCAGATAGACAGGTACAACTTATGTGGGAAGATTTATTTAATCTCTGAGGCTAGTACCTTGCCTGGGTATATGGAAGGTCCAACTGAAGTCCCCAAAAAAAACCCTAGAAGAGGATCTACACCTCTAATGACCAATTTAAGGGATTAATGCAGTCTTTTCCTTCCCTTCAGAGGCGGTCATAAGGGGGTCCTGAGGAGTTCTAGGAGGAGCTCAGATGTGAACTTAGTTCTTCAGAGGGCCAACCATAACTAGCTGAAAAAATGCTACAGCCTTTTTGAAGACCAAATAACTTCTAATTTAACAGATAAATAAGATGATGAGACAACTGAGGATTTTACAGATACAATTTAATAAAGGCTTACCCAGTGATACTTACGGGAATAGCTCTGCGCAACTCCAGTGTTTAGGTAAAATGTTTGATTGGCTAATGGGAGTCCAGAATATTTATCAGCATAATGTCCCATCATTGGACACTTAGTGTTGGGGCATGGAAACCCAGAACCCTGAAGGAAGGAAGAAATAAGGAAAATATATAAAGAAAAAACAGTAGAGGAGAGATTTGCTTACATTGAACAATCAATTTGGGTTATTTTGGTATTCTGTATTTTTCAATACATTATACTAGAACGCTAGACAAATACAATCTGCAAGACACAAATGGAAACTATTTTATGACTGGTGGAGGATATAAAAATTGTATCTGGAACTTATGAGGCCTGTATGTGGAAATATATTTAATTGCATTCTTATGAGTCCACTTTTTCTATCTGTCTTTAGCTCTTTTGCAGTCCCTTGCCTGATTGTGTGCTGTTGGTAATCTGCTACTCAAACCTCTTTAAAATGTGTGGGTTCGTCTTTACTCTCGATCAGTTTCGGTAACATCATAAAATACCCTATAGACACGCAGTATGGATCTGACTATAACAAACTAGGATAAATATAGTGATATATGGTATAGCATATTAAATAGTAAATAATATAGAAAGATACTGCAGGGGTGTGTGTCTGTAACCCAAACTCAGGTTCTAAGCATATGTAGAGATACCCCCAGCTAAGAGGGCTGTCAGTATAATTTTTGGGCCCTGTAGTGCACCGCTGTCAACCCCAAGCAATTAGCCCTAACCTCTCTTGGCACAGTTAGTAAGGGATGATAGGACTGTGTGGCCTGTAACTCACAGAGACACAGTCCTATAGTAAAACACACACAGCAATGGAGTATAGCTATCCTTAACCGTCTCTTCTGCAAAGTGAATGACACAAACACCAGTATACTTAACCCTTGCACTTTTTCTCAGATCGTTGTGTAAGCTTGTAATCAACAGTGTACATATCATGTGCAGAGCCCTGCAATAAAAGAGTATCCCAACAAACAGATAGATATACAGTACTATGCATGACACTAACGGTCCCCGCTGCAGCTATCCTCCCTCGTGGACAAAATGGCACCCAGAAATGTCTACGCTAAGTCAGGCCTGACTGTACTGTGTAGAAGTTCTGTAAGGGAAAATCTTCGCTAGCAAAAACGGTGGTGCACTTGTTGAAGAAATAACTGTAATCCACAGGGTAAGAGGGGTTTGGATAACTTGGTGTATTTAGAACAAATCTCTAAGGTAACTCCGATGCACTGTCTCTCTGGCGTGCAGCAGCCAACACTAGTAATAACTCCGGATAACAGTTATTGGGCCTAGAGATCCTATATAGTTCTCTGAGCAGGTGCTCTCTCACCCAACCGGACCAGTCCATGTCTTTGTCTTCCGCTGCTGTGTCTTGGTACACAGATCTCTCGACATCCGGGTCTTCGGTCCTCCTGACGATGAACAGCGACAACAGGAAAAGACGTCCCTCAGGTTCCTCAGCGAGAGCGGAAGGCTCTTTGGAGAAAGGCCCAGGCTTCAGGCCTTGTATCTCAGCAGGCTCGGAAAAGAGTTCCACTTCCTGGGCGGGCGGTGTCCAAAGAGGCCGAACTCAGCCCCGCCCTTCGGTTAAATAACCCACCCCAGCAGTCCTTGCGCAGGGCAATGCACCCTGGTTGTCCCGTTGCGCACTGGGTACTGTAGTCTCTGGGGATTAAAGGGCAATACCCCGCTACACATAATTCCTAAAAAGGCAGAGAAGCAATTACAGGAGCAGGGGAGAGGAGAAGGTAACAGATTTTATTAATGGGGGAGAGGATCCTGTCATTCTTCCGTTTCTCCCCCCATTCAGAATGCTGTTTTCCGTGAAAACAAAGCAAGGACTTTTATGAATACAAACAGACAAGAAGGGATAGGTGACCATCAGGACTTTTTCAATGTTTTTCAATGTATTGCAGTGTTAGAGGACTTGTCATCACTGGAGAGAGGATTTCTAGACTAAGAAAACAATAGAACATGGGATACACTTCATGATAGGTAAGCAATGTTAAGATAGAATAAAGCTTACTGCTAAAAATTCCTCATATGACGGACTCTGGTAACCGATAAACCCATCGGGATGCAGGATACTTTCTTTATAATACTTCAAGCTTCGCATATGGCTACAGCTGGCAATATCTGCAAACACTGAGGAGGACAGGAAAACAATCAAGGTTTAGGGTTTGCTTCACATCCACAAGTCAAAAAAACAAAATCAAAAACCGACTGACATTTTCAAAATAGGTAGATAAAAAAAATTAGGATCACTCCTTTGCCGTAAATTGAAATTTTGAACAAGAAAAAAACACTGGATCTGACTTTAAAGGCAGATTGGACCACAACATTTATATAAAAAAAAAAACATTTGTATACATAAATATAAAAAGAGTTTACATATACAAATAAATTTTTTTTTTTAATTAAAAAACATGTACAGTGTATTCACTTATGTGCACAATTGGCCAACAACGGCCAGATACTTCCAAACTATTGTTCATGTTACATGATTTCATGTAAGTGGGCCCCTGTTTGTCAATGCGTTTCCCTGGTCGGCTTCCTCAGGACACACATAGGGGAAATATAGGGAAAAACAGACCTCATTGTGTAAATGAGAAGATAAATCAAATTACATGATATCTTTTGTTATATATGAAAAATATATATGTATTGGAAAGATCTCATACATAGTGTACCCAATTGCATTTATATTCACCTTGCCTGAATATGAATGTGCATGCATACCGTAAAGTCCGACCCAGTGTTTTTTTCTTGTTCAAAACTTTCAAAGTGTGGAGATGGTGATCTAAAAAAGATGCCTATCGTGGCGTGTTATATACGAAACTCAATCTGATGTCTCATTTTGTAAAGCGCTGCGCAAACTGTTGGCACTATATAAATCCTGTATAATAATAATAATAATGTATGCAAGAGTTACTGCTAATTGATACATGTACAAAAACTTTGGTAATAAATGTAAAAAAAAAACTTGGGGGTTATACGAGATTATAAAAACAGCTTTGGTACTGTTCAAAAATATTTACCCCCATGCCAGTTTAATAAGTCATACAATTTGTGCGACTATAAAATATACATAAAAATCGGTTCACAAAGATTATCATCCAGGTATGACTCCTTAAAATGTTTTGGGTGGAGTGTTGAAGGGTTAAGAACTCTGTCCTGTCGAGTTTTTCTTGCTGTCATTGTTCCCATTAGGGAGATTCTCTTATTGTCCTGGTGACCATCATCACTGGGACAGAAAGTTATGATAAACCAGTGGCAGTTGGTGCTCCAATGGTCAGGGGGGGGAGAAGGGGGTGCCAAACAAACCTGAGACATCTACCCCCCTTCACTCCAGCCCGCCACCTCACACCAACCCCTCTCCCCCGGTCGCGACTCACTCACTCGCTGATCAATCGGCACTTACCCCACCCAGGTTGCGGCTGTGGCTCCCCCCCGTATCCTCTGTGTCCCAGCGGTCACTGCCTCTCCTCCTGGCCAATGGGGTCTTGGGACTCCCGGCCAATCAGGACCCACTTCTTGATTGGCCGGGAGGAGAAAATGGAAAACATTAGCGAATATTAATTCACTAATGTCACACAAGTGGGTGGGCTCAGGGCGCAGTGCTCTGCGCCCTGAGCCCACCCTTTTATGAAGCCAATTAGAGCCTCAGCCTCTAATCATGTGCTTTAAAAAAAAAAACATTTAAATCCATGCGTCCGGCGCCCTGCATGTAGATTAGGGGCCAGGCGCATGGATTAGGGGGGCGGTGCTCCTGCGCCCCATATGGACGAGCCACCACTGTGGCAAACTCAACATTTTTGAGTTGCCAGCATAGAAAGGGGTGAGGGGAAATCTTCCAATGGACATATCTGTTATATTAAAAATGCTCTAACATGGGGATTTCCCTCGTTTTGGAAAGATTTTCCCTAATTCGTACTGCACAAAGAAGCACGGTGAAGGGAATTAATAAGACAGCAAGTCAGACAACTTTCATTAGCATGGTGTTAACTACTGTATAGATACTGTACTACTATTGTATAGATAATTTGTGGCCCCTTGGTGATGGCAGGGACCACATATGAGGCCCCTTTTATCAAGAAAATAGACACCACTGATCTATGAAGTGTCTATCGAGTGGGGAAAGGAACTGAATACAGGGGAGAAAAAATATCCATTAATGAAAAACATGTGCCTCTAATTTTCTTGCTTGTGTGATGAATGTTGCTCAATGTACACAGATTGCTCAGTACCTTCCATCGCATCATCATGGTCCCCCTTGAGAATAACATCTTCTTTTCCACATCCCGGCATGTGTTTTCCTCCGTTTGGATAGAAATCCAGGTGACCAACCGTGTGGCTGATGCCATACCCACCAAATCCTAAAATGAGGACATTTATATAATAATATTACATCACATGCTATGATATATTCTTCAGGACACAACTGGGCCCAGGGAAAAGCTCTCTGTACCAAATCTCTATCAGTACAGGTAGTCCCCGAGCTACAAACATCTGACTTACATAAGACCCATACTGACAAACGGAGGGAGACAACAGGAAACGAGTGGAAATCTACACCTAGGAAGGGAAATTCACTCCTGTAAGAGTTATCATGGGAAAAAGGTGTCGCCACTGAAGCTTTATCGCCAATCCTTGTTTCCACGTCAACCCAAAATTTTCAAAATCCAATTATCACAGGGACAGAAAGTGAGGTGAAATCTTCTGAACAGGGGCACATAAAGCCAAACAAACCTTACAGGGGTGTTAACCCTTCCCTATGCTATCTAAAAAACTTGGATGGAGCTACACTTGTTTTACCTGTTCCAACTTACTAGGGATGAGCTTCGTGTTCGAGTCAAACTCATTTACGACTTGAACATCGTCTGTTCGGCCGTTCGCCGAATTTCGAACAATATTCGCGCCAAATTCGAGAGGCGCGTCACGGCCCATAACTCACTGCGTCAACACAGTGCATTGCTGGCTGATGATTGGCCAAGCATGCACTATGACCCGCATGCTTGGCCAATCACAGTGCCGTCAGTACAGAGAGCCGTAATTGGCCAAAGGCAGGGTGCCTTTGGCCAATCATGGCTCAGGGGATTAGGTACACGCCGCACACTATATAAGGCCGCACGCGCGTCGGTGCCATGTAATGTGTTCCGGCGTTGAAAGAGAGAGATAGAGACAGAGAGAGTGTCATTTCATTTCAGTTACTTAGAGCAGGCAGGCGATTAAGTTAGCTGCAGTCAGTGTATTTAGTATATATATGCACCCCAGGCGTTGTATATAAATATATATATATATACACTGTATTCAGTTTAGCTAGATCCGTTCCTGTTCTACAGTTGCTAAGATACTACAGGCAGGCAGTTGATTCAGTAAGCTGCAGTATATCACTCAGTATACTGAATTCTGTTTAGCTACACTGCAGACTGTTCCAATCCTGTTCTACTGTTGCTAAGATACTACAGGCAGTCAGTTGATTCAGTAAGCTGCAGTATATCACTCAGTATACTGTAGACATGAGCCAATCACGAAACGCGTCAGGGCGTGACCACGCGACCTATCATTGCACAGGAGTGAACATCTACCCGGGACTCACCGATCGTTTGAAAGTTTCAAGGAACCTCTTACCTAAGTGAGGTGATGCAAAACTGCCTGTGTGATACGTTTTTACCAAGTCACTTTTTAGTAAGCATTTCTTGTATGCGGGGGTTTTTATTATCATTAATAAAAGGGTTTTACACTATGTGGAGCTTCCCCTTGTTTGTTTACATGTCCGCACTGCTGCACGCATTCATCCACTGACCAGAGCCATCGTGCATCCTGAGGGGAGCCGACGGTTTATCCAGAGAGGACCTTACAGGCTTTTCTTATCTGACGTCCGGTGAGTAGATTATGAAAGGGGAATGTACCAGCTGCATTTTGTGACGGAACTATGAAAATGTGCTTCACCAATTTCATCAACTAAGGTCAAGCCACCACTAGTCTGCCACTCATTTGCTGCTGTTGTCCCTTTGAGAGAGACAACAGAGTGTGAATGATTGTTTCCTGTCATCTTTGGGGACTTAGTTGCTGATCTATTTTGTCTGCTTTGGGCTTTGTTTTTTCCTTACCTATTTTGTTTTGCCTCCGTGCTGAGTAGGGATGAGCTTCGAGTTCGAGTCGAACTCATGTTCGACTCGAACATTGCCTGTTCGCCCGTTCGCCGAACAGCGAACAAATTGGGGTGTTCGCGGCAAATTCGAAAAATCTATGGGAGAAATCTAAAGTGCTAATTATAAAGGCTTATATGCAAGTTATTGTCCTAAAAAGTGTTTGGGGACCGGGGTCCTGCCCCAGGGGACATGTATCAATGCAAAAAGAAGTTTTAAAAACGGCAGTTTTTTCGGGAGCAGTGATTTTAATAATGCTTAAAATGAAAAAATAAAAGTGAAATATTCCTTTAAATTTCGTACCTGGGGGGTGTGTATGATATGCATGTGAAGTGGCGCATGTTTCCCGTGCTTAGAACTGTCCCTGCAAAAAATGTCATTTTTGAAAGAAAAAAATGCATTTAAAACTGACTCGCGGCTATTAATGAATTGTCGGCTCCCGGCAATACATACAAAAGTCATTGCTAAAAAAAAAAAAAAAAGCGTGGGGGTTCCCCAGAATTCCATTACCAGGCCCTTCAGGTCTGGAATGGATATTAAGGGGAACCCCGCCGCAAATTTTAAAAAAAATTGACGTGGGGTTCCCCCAAATATCCATTCCAGGCCCTTCAGATCTGGCATGGATTTTAAGGGGAACTCCACCCCAAATTAAAAAAAAAATGGCGTGGAGTCCCCCTAAAAATCCATACCAGACCCCTTATCCGAGCACGCAACCTGGCCGGCCGCAGGGGAAAAGGGGGGGACGAGAGAGCGGCCCCCCCTCCCTCCTGAACCGTACCAAGCCACATGCCCTCAACATGGGGAGGATGTCCCCATGTTGATGGGGACAAGGGCCTCATCCCCACAACCCTTGCCCGGTGGTTGTGGGGGTCTGCGGGCGGGGGGCTTATCGGAATTTGGAAGACCCCTTTAACAAAGGGGACCCTCAGATCCCGGCCCCCCCTATGTGAATTGGTAAGGGGTACGTTGTACCCCTACCATTTCACGAAGAAAGCGTAAAAAAATGTTTAAAAAAACACACAAACACCTTGAAAAAGTCCTTTATTTTTTAAAAAAACAAAACATTCCAGCGGTGAAATCCAGTGTCCCGCGGCGATCCCGATGTCCAGCGCTGTCCTTCATTGGTTGTGCCTGAGCGGACCTGATGGGGAACTCCCTCTCAGTATTTTAAATGTATAGACCCGCCCCTTCTAAAGTTCCCCATCAGGTCCGCTCAGCAGACCAGATGCGGAACATGACAAGGGGCGGGTCTATACATGTATTACCAAAGTGAGAGCAGTTCTCCATCAGGTCCGCCCCCTCGGTATGTCGGACCCGCCTACGTCATTGGCTTGAGCGGGGAACTTCCTTCACTGTGTAATTTAAATTTACATAGTGAAGGAAGTTCCCCGCTCAAGCCAATGACGTAGGCGGGTCCGACATACCGAGGGGGCGGACCTGATGGGGGACTGCTCTCACTTTGGTAATACATTGTGACAGCAGGAAGGTAAAGTCACCTGGTTGCATCCAGGGGGGTAGGTATATTTCTCCCAGATTCAGGCTTTATGCCGACTTATACAACTAGGGAGAGAGTTGATGAAGCCCAGCTGAGGCTAGTGGGCTCATGGATGATTCATACCTCTAGGGAGAGTGCTGGGCGTCGTGCAGGCAGGGAGTTGATGAGACCAGCTGAAGCTTGTCAGCTCGTTTAAGGCCTCTATAAAAACTCCCAGCTTCATTAGGTGGTTGCTCATGCCTGGAACCAGACCTGTGTGGACTGTCTAGGGAGAGTGAACCCCTGTACGGTGAGACAAAGCCTGTGTGGCTATTTGTTTGGACATTTACTAAACCAGGGACTTAGGGACTAGGACAGCACCAGGCTGATCCCAGTTGTTAGTTTAGGAAACCTGCATGTTTAGTCAGAGGTCAAGCTGACCAGGGTTTATTTTGTTTATGTTTCTTTTTGCTTTGCTGTGTTTTGTCACTGTAAATAGAGAAATAAACCGCACCCTTTTGATCTTGAAAACCACAACCTCCGTCTGCTGGGCCTGTTTTTGTGTGGGGAGCCCATCCAGGGGGTCACACACACCCGCTACCGAGCTAACCCCCTCACAGTTGGTGGAGAACCAGTGGCAGTTTTTTTTTAAGCCAGCATGGAGGAGATACTGAAACAGCTGGCTCTAGCAAATGCCAATCAACAGCAGACAAATGCAGGTTTGCAAAAGAGCTTCGCAGCCCAGCAACAAGCCCAGCAGCAATCTGAGGCCCGCTTCATAGACCTGTTGCAGAAGCAAGAGCAGAGACTACAACAACAGATGGAAGCAGTAATGCAGCAACGTCCGCAGACCAGTGAGGAAAGCCGTCCCACTAATACCGCGTCCTTTGGGGTGAGTCGTTTATTGACAAAAATGACTGGAGAGGATGATCCAGAGGTATTTTTGACCACATTTGAAAGGACTGCTGAAAGAGAAAAGTGGCCTGAGGAGCAGTGGGCTGGACTGGTGGCTCCTCTGTTAACTGGTGAATCGCAGAAAGCTTACTATGACCTAGAGCCTGACCAAGCAAAAGACTATGTGATGCTAAAAGCTGAAATATTGGCAAGGCTGGGTGTCACCCTGGCTGTCCGGGCTCAGCGTGTGCATAACTGGACTTTCCAGCTTGGAAAACCCCCCAGGTCTCAAATGTATGATCTCATTCACCTGAGCAGGAAGTGGCTACAGCCAGAGACTTTGTCCGCACCGGAGATTGTGGAACGTATTGTGATGGATCGTTTCTTGAGAGCTCTTCCTACCGCCATTCAAAAGTGGGTAAGCCATGGAGACCCAGAAACGGCCGGTAAACTTGTGGATCGTGTAGAGAGATACTTGGCTGCAGAGAACCTGACGGCCTCTTCCAGAGACTCTCGGACTTTCCACCCTAAGACCAGACCATCCCCAGGGGCGGATAAGATGATTCCAAGGGGTGAGGGTGGAGAGAGTGAGAGGGTGGGAGCTCTGCCCAGGGTTTGGCGAGAACAGCCTGGGAAGTCGGGGGCTCAAGAGGCAGCCAAAAGGATTGTTTGCTACCGCTGCCGGCAAACGGGACATATTGCAGCAAATTGCCCGGTTGTGGAGGAACCCATGCAATGTGACTTTCTGACGGACAGACGTCAGTCGCTGTGTGCGACAGTCGCATGCACTGCCATTCGGGGAACTGAGAAACATTTATGCAAAATGTGTATTAATGGTAGAAATGTTGTGGTATTACTGGATTCAGGTAGCCTTGTGACCCTGATAAAGGCTGAATTAGTTAAAACAGAGGTCTCTGGGAATAGCAAGGTAGCTGTTATTTGTGTGCATGGGGACACCCGAGAGTATCCAGTGACTACAGTGTGTTTCAAGACCCCCAAAGGTACCCTCTCTCATCCAGTGGGGTTAGTATCTCAATTACCGCATGATGCCATTGTGGGAAGGGATTTTCCGAAGTTCTGGGAACTGTGGGATGATCCTGAGCCCCCCACTGGTGCCCCTATGTACCAGGAAGGTGATAGCCAGAACTCCTCTGAGAGTGGTGAGGACTCTCCAGAATTTCCCTTGTCAGTATTGGCAGGCGAGACTCAAGAAACTGGAGAGGAGCCCACCTCCTCAGACGAAAACCTACCGTCTGTTGAGTTTTCTGATCTTGAGGTTCACAGGGAAAATTTTGCCACAGAACAGTTAAAAGACCCCGCCCTAATAAAGGCACGGGAAAACGTAGTGGAAATAGATGGCGAGTTAGTGAACCCAGATAATACCTGCACTTACCCATACTTCAGCGTAGAGAAGGACCTACTGTATCGGGTGGCAAAAAGGGCAGAAGAAACCGTTGAGCAGCTTGTGGTGCCCAAACCTTACAGGAAGTTGGTGTTGGAGTTGGCCCATGGGCACATTCTTGGAGGTCATCTGGGGACAGAGAAAACCCGAGAGAGGGTATTACAGAGATTCTATTGGCCTGGGGTGATGAAGGACATAGAAAATTATTGTTCCTCCTGCCCTGTGTGTCAGAGGTCGGCCCCGATGCCATATTTCCGTAGCCCGCTGGTCCCTCTACCCATCATTGAGGTCCCGTTTGAGAGGATCGCAATGGATTTGGTAGGTCCTATAATCAAGTCCGCTAGGGGGCACCAGTACATATTAGTTATAATGGACTATGCCACCCGTTATCCAGAAGCGATCCCTCTCCGAAATACCTCGGCCAAAACCATAGCCAAAGAGCTATCTCTTGTTTTTAGCCGGGTGGGTATTTGTAAAGAACTGCTTACGGACCAAGGTACACCCTTTATGTCCCGGGTTATGAAAGAGCTGTGTAAATTGTTCAAAGTGACGCAATTGTGTACGTCTGTGTATCACCCCCAAACCGATGGGCTGGTTGAAAGATTCAACAAAACCCTAAAACAAATGTTGAAGAAAGTGGTGGATAGAGATGGAAAGGATTGGGACTGTCTACTTCCTTATTTGATGTTTGCTATTAGGGAGGTGCCCCAATCCTCTACGGGATTCTCCCCCTTTGAGTTACTGTATGGGAGACACCCAAGAGGGCTGTTGGATATTGCCAAGGAAACTTGGGAAAGTGAGAGTTCTCCCCACAGGAGTGTGATTGAGCATGTCGCCCTGATGCAAGATCGAATTGCACAGGTAATGCCCATCGTGAAGGAACATTTGGCCCAAGCGCAGTTGGCACAGCAGAGAGTGTACAACCGTGGAGCCAAGACCCGTACCTTTTCCCCGGGGGATAGGATATTGGTACTTGTCCCTACGGTTGAAAGTAAATTCCTTGCCAAATGGCAAGGCCCCTACGAGATAATGGAAAAAGTGAGCGAAGTGAATTACAAGGTCAGACAACCAGGAAGGCGAAAGCCCGAACAGATCTATCACGTTAATCTGTTGAAAGCCTGGAGGGATAGAGAGTCCCTAGTCGCAGAAACTTGGTCACCAGCTCAAACTGGTTGCATGATTCCGGAGGTTGGAATAGCAGCCACCTTGTCACAACCCCAACAACAGGAGGTTAAGGAGTTTGTGCTTCGCAACAAGGAGGTGTTCTCTGAGCTGCCAGGACAAACATCTGGGGTAGAGCATGATATTATTACCCCGCCCGGTGAAAGGGTGAAGTTAAAACCCTATCGGATCCCAGAGGCCCGACGGGAGGCAATACGGGAGGAAGTACAGAAAATGCTGAACTTAGGGGTGATAGAGGAGTCCCAAAGTGATTGGTCTAGTCCCATTGTGTTGGTGCCTAAACCGGATGGGAGCTGGCGATTTTGTAATGATTTTCGTCAGTTGAACAAAGTTACAAAATTTGACACCTACCCCATGCCACGTATAGATGAGTTGATCGACCGGCTGGGAACAGCCCGATACATGACGACTCTTGACCTCACAAAAGGGTATTGGCAAATTCCCCTGGCCAAGTCGGCCAAAGAGAAAACCGCATTTGTAACCCCAGACGGGGCGTTCCAATATAAGAGAATGCCGTTCGGGTTACAGAATGCGCCGGCCACATTCCAGCGGAAAATGGACCAGATACTGAGGCCCCATCGGAAGTATGCTGCGGCTTACCTGGATGACGTAATTGTCCATAGCACAGATTGGGCCTCACATCTGCCAAAAGTGCAAGCAGTCCTAGACTCTATCCGGGAAGCGGGGTTTACGGCTAACCCCAAGAAGTGTACCATTGGGCAGGAGGAGGCCAAATATCTTGGGCACACCATTGGCAGGGGAGTAATAAAACCCCAACTCAACAAAGTCGAGGCCATCCAGAGTTGGCCACGTCCCAACAGCAAGAAGCAGGTACGAGCCTTTCTGGGAATCGCGGGTTATTATAGGCGCTTCATTCCCCACTTTGCTTCTAAGGCTGTGCCCCTAACCAACCTGACGAAAGGGAAAGGGTCGGTCATGATTAAATGGACCCCCGAGGCTGAGGCAGCGTTCCAATTCTTGAAACAAGCCTTATGTAGCCAGCCAGTGTTGTACTCACCCGACTTCTCTAAAGACTTTGTCGTACAAAGTGATGCGTCAGATGTGGGGTTAGGAGCAGTATTGTCCCAGGTCTGGAACGGGGAAGAGCACCCAGTCATTTACCTCAGCAGGAAGTTGAAGTCCCATGAGGTAAATTACGCCACGGTTGAAAAGGAGTGTTTAGCGGTGAAGTGGGCTCTAGATTCCCTTCGGTACTATCTGCTAGGTAGGCACTTTGACATGGTTACGGATCACGCTCCGTTAAAGTGGATGGCTCAAAACAAGGAGACAAATAGAAGAGTAAATAGGTGGTTCCTGGCCCTACAGGAATTCAACTTCACAGTAAAGCATCGCCCTGGCGTTCAAATGGGGAATGTGGATGCTTTGTCTCGAGTACATGAATGCCTGATTGCTGGTGTTCCAACCCCAAGGTTAAAACAAGAGGGTGGGGTATGTGACAGCAGGAAGGTAAAGTCACCTGGTTGCATCCAGGGGGGTAGGTATATTTCTCCCAGATTCAGGCTTTATGCCGACTTATACAACTAGGGAGAGAGTTGATGAAGCCCAGCTGAGGCTAGTGGGCTCATGGATGATTCATACCTCTAGGGAGAGTGCTGGGCGTCGTGCAGGCAGGGAGTTGATGAGACCAGCTGAAGCTTGTCAGCTCGTTTAAGGCCTCTATAAAAACTCCCAGCTTCATTAGGTGGTTGCTCATGCCTGGAACCAGACCTGTGTGGACTGTCTAGGGAGAGTGAACCCCTGTGCGGTGAGACAAAGCCTGTGTGGCTATTTGTTTGGACATTTACTAAACCAGGGACTTAGGGACTAGGACAGCACCAGGCTGATCCCAGTTGTTAGTTTAGGAAACCTGCATGTTTAGTCAGAGGTCAAGCTGACCAGGGTTTATTTTGTTTATGTTTCTTTTTGCTTTGCTGTGTTTTGTCACTGTAAATAGAGAAATAAACCGCACCCTTTTGATCTTGAAAACCACAACCTCCGTCTGCTGGGCCTGTTTTTGTGTGGGGAGCCCATCCAGGGGGTCACACACACCCGCTACCGAGCTAACCCCCTCACAACATGTATAGACCCGCCCCTTCTCATGTTCCGCATCTCGTCCGCTGAGCGGACCTGATGGGGAACTTTAGAAGGGGCGGGTCTATACATTTAAAATACTGAGAGGGAGTTCCCCATCAGGTCCGCTCAGGCACAACCAATGAAGGACAGCGCTGGACATCGGGATCGCCGCGGGACACTGGATTTCACCGCTGGAATGTTTTTTTTTCTTAATAAAAGACTTTTTTAAGGTGTTTGTGTGTTTTTTTAAACATTTTTTTACGCTTTCTTCGTGAAATGGTAGGGGTACAATGTACCCCTTACCAATTCACATAGGGGGGATTGGACATCCTCCCCATGTTGAGGGCATGTGGCTTGGTACGGTTCAGGAGGGAGGGGGGGCCGCTCTCTCGTCCCCCCCTTTTCCCCTGCGGCCGGCCAGGTTGCGTGCTCGGATAAGGGGTCTGGTATGGATTTTTAGGGGGACTCCACGCCATTTTTTTTTTAAATTTGGGGTGGAGTTCCCCTTAAAATCCATGCCAGATCTGAAGGGCCTGGAATGGATATTTGGGGGAACCCCACGTCAATTTTTTTTTTAATTTGCTGCGGGGTTCCCCTTAATATCCATTCCAGACCTGAAGGGCCTGGTAATTGAATTCTGGGGAACCCCCACGCTTTTTTTTTTTTTTTTTATCAATGACTTTTGTATGTATTGCCGGGAGCCGACAATTCATTAATAGCCGCGAGTCAGTTTTAAATGCATTTTTTTCTTTCAAAAATGACATTTTTTGCAGGGACAGTTCTAAGCACGGGAAACATGCGCCACTTTACATGCATATCATACACACCCCCCAGGTACGAAATTTAAAGGAATATTTCACTTTTATTTTTTCATTTTAAGCATTATTAAAATCACTGCTCCCGAAAAAACGGCCGTTTTTAAAACTTCTTTTTGCATTGATACATGTCCCCTGGGGCAGGACCCAGGTCCCCAAACACTTTTTAGGACAATAACTTGCATATTAGCCTTTATAATTAACACTTTAGATTTCGAACGTTCGAGTCCATTGTATTTAATAGGGTTCTAAAGTTTACACGAACATTTTGTCTGTTCGCAGGTTCTGGTGCGAACCGAACAGGGGGGTGTTCGGCTCATCCCTGGTGCTGAGCTTATGGGACTGTAAAGGATTGCTGGTCTTTTCTATACTGCTGTATATGTATGCATATCACCACTGGGATCTTAGATTCCTTTTAAGTGCTGTTAATGTTTTATTTTACTTAGTCTAATGAAGCATATTTTTATTAATTATCCATTTACTTTATAACAGCTGCTATTCTGCAGGCTATTTGTGTGAGGGGGTTAACTCGGTAGCGGGTGTGTGTGACCCCCTGGTTGGGCTCCCCACACAAAAACAGGGCCAGCAGACGGAGGTTGTGGTTTTTCAAAATCAAAAGGTGCGGTTTATTTCTCTATGTACAGTGACAAAAACACAGCAAAGCCAAAAAGAAACATAAACAAAATAAATCCTGGTCAGTTTGACCTCTGACTAAACATGCAGGTTTCCTAAACTAACAACTGGGATCAGCCTGGTGCTGTCCTAGTCCCTAAGTCCCTGGTTTAGTAAAAGTCCAAACAAATAGCCACACAGGCTTTGCCTCACCGCACAGGGGTTCACTCTCCCTAGACAGTCCACACAGGTCTGGGTCCAGGCATGAGCTAACATCTAATGAAGCTGGGAGTTTTTATAAAGGCCTTAAATGAGCTGACAAGCTTCAGCTGGTCTCATCAACTCCCTGCCTGCACGACGCCCAGCCCTCTCTCTAGAGGTATGAGTCATCCATGAGCCCACTAGCCTCAGCTGGGCTTCATCAACTCCCTAGTTGTATAAGTCGGCATAAAGCCTGAATCTGGGAGAAATATATCTACCCCCCTGGATGCAACCAGGTGACTTTACCTTCCTGCTGTCACATACCCCCCCCCTCTTGTTTTAACCTTGGGGTTGGAACACCAGCAATCAGGCATTCATGTACTCGAGACAAAGCATCCACATTCCCCATTTGAACGCCAGGGCGATGCTTTACTGTGAAGTTGAATTCCTGTAGGGCCAGGAACCACCTATTCACTCTTCTATTTGTCTCCTTGTTTTGAGCCATCCACTTTAACGGAGCGTGATCCGTAACCATGTCAAAGTGCCTACCTAGCAGATAGTACCGAAGGGAATCTAGAGCCCACTTCACCGCTAAACACTCCTTTTCAACCGTGGCGTAATTTACCTCATGGGACTTCAACTTCCTGCTGAGGTAAATGACTGGGTGCTCTTCCCCGTTCCAGACCTGGGACAATACTGCTCCTAACCCCACATCTGACGCATCACTTTGTACGACAAAGTCTTTAGAGAAGTCGGGTGAGTACAACACTGGCTGGCTACATAAGGCTTGTTTCAAGAATTGGAATGCTGCCTCAGCCTCGGGGGTCCATTTAATCATGACCGACCCTTTCCCTTTCGTCAGGTTGGTTAGGGGCACAGCCTTAGAAGCAAAGTGGGGAATGAAGCGCCGATAATAACCCGCGATTCCCAGAAAGGCCCGTACCTGCTTCTTGCTGTTGGGACGTGGCCAACTCTGGATGGCCTCGACTTTGTTGAGTTGGGGTTTTATCACTCCCCTGCCAATGGTGTACCCAAGATATTTGGCCTCCTCCTGCCCAATGGTACACTTCTTGGGGTTAGCCGTAAACCCCGCTTCCCGGATAGAGTCTAGGACTGCTTGCACTTTTGGCAGATGTGAGGCCCAATCTGTGCTATGGACAATTACGTCATCCAGGTAAGCCGCAGCATACTTCCGATGGGGCCTCAGTATCTGGTCCATTTTCCGCTGGAATGTGGCCGGCGCATTCTGTAACCCGAACGGCATTCTCTTATATTGGAACGCCCCGTCTGGGGTTACAAATGCGGTTTTCTCTTTGGCCGACTTGGCCAGGGGAATTTGCCAATACCCTTTTGTGAGGTCAAGAGTCGTCATGTATCGGGCTGTTCCCAGCCGGTCGATCAACTCATCTATACGTGGAATGGGGTAGGTGTCAAATTTTGTAACTTTGTTCAACTGACGAAAATCGTTACAAAATCGCCAGCTCCCATCCGGTTTAGGCACCAACACAATGGGACTAGACCAATCACTTTGGGACTCCTCTATCACCCCTAAGTTCAGCATTTTCTGTACTTCCTCCCGTATTGCCTCCCGTCGGGCCTCTGGGATCCGATAGGGTTTTAACTTCACCCTTTCACCGGGCGGGGTAATAATATCATGCTCTACCCCAGATGTTTGTCCCGGCAGCTCAGAGAACACCTCCTTGTTGCGAAGCACAAACTCCTTAACCTCCTGTTGTTGGGGTTGTGACAAGGTGGCTGCTATTCCAACCTCCGGAATCACGCAACCAGTTTGAGCTGGTGACCAAGTTTCTGCGACTAGGGACTCTCTATCCCTCCAGGCTTTCAACAGATTAACGTGATATATCTGTTCGGGCTTTCGCCTTCCTGGTTGTCTGACCTTGTAATTCACTTCGCTCACTTTTTCCATTATCTCGTAGGGGCCTTGCCATTTGGCAAGGAATTTACTTTCAACCGTAGGGACAAGTACTAATATCCTATCCCCCGGGGAAAAGGTACGGGTCTTTGCTCCACGGTTGTACACTCTCTGCTGTGCCAACTGCGCTTGGGCCAAATGTTCCTTCACGATGGGCATTACCTGTGCAATTCGATCTTGCATCAGGGCGACATGCTCAATCACACTCCTGTGGGGAGAACTCTCACTTTCCCAAGTTTCCTTGGCAATATCCAACAGCCCTCTTGGGTGTCTCCCATACAGTAACTCAAAGGGGGAGAATCCCGTAGAGGATTGGGGCACCTCCCTAATAGCAAACATCAAATAAGGAAGTAGACAGTCCCAATCCTTTCCATCTCTATCCACCACTTTCTTCAACATTTGTTTTAGGGTTTTGTTGAATCTTTCAACCAGCCCATCGGTTTGGGGGTGATACACAGATGTACGCAATTGCGTCACTTTGAACAATTTACACAGCTCTTTCATAACCCGGGACATAAAGGGTGTACCTTGGTCCGTAAGCAGTTCTTTACAAATACCCACCCGGCTAAAAACAAGAGATAGCTCTTTGGCTATGGTTTTGGCCGAGGTATTTCTGAGAGGGATCGCTTCTGGATAACGGGTGGCATAGTCCATTATAACCAATATGTACTGGTGCCCCCTAGCGGACTTGATTATAGGACCTACCAAATCCATTGCGATTCTCTCAAACGGGACCTCAATGATGGGTAGAGGGACCAGCGGGCTACGGAAATGTGGCATCGGGGCCGACCTCTGACACACAGGGCAGGAGGAACAATAATTTTCTATGTCCTTCATCACCCCAGGCCAATAGAATCTCTGTAATACCCTCTCTCGGGTTTTCTCTGTCCCCAGATGACCTCCAAGAATGTGCCCATGGGCCAACTCCAACACCAACTTCCTGTAAGGTTTGGGCACCACAAGCTGCTCAACGGTTTCTTCTGCCCTTTTTGCCACCCGATACAGTAGGTCCTTCTCTACGCTGAAGTATGGGTAAGTCCAGGTATTATCTGGGTTCACTAACTCGCCATCTATTTCCACTACGTTTTCCCGTGCCTTTATTAGGGCGGGGTCTTTTAACTGTTCTGTGGCAAAATTTTCCCTGTGAACCTCCAGATCAGAAAACTCCACAGACGGTAGGTTTTCGTCTGAGGAGGTGGGCTCCTCTCCAGTTTCTTGAGTCTCCCCTGCCAATACTGACAAGGGAAATTCTGGAGAGTCCTCACCACTCTCAGAGGAGTTCTGGCTATCACATTCCTGGTACATAGGGGCACCAGTGGGGGGCTCAGGATCATCCCACAGTTCCCAGAACTTCGGAAAATCCCTTCCCACAATGGCATCATGCGGTAATTGAGATACTAACCCCACTGGATGAGAGAGGGTACCTTTGGGGGTCTCGAAACACACTGTAGTCACTGGATACTCTCGGGTGTCCCCATGCACACAAATAACAGCTACCTTGCTATTCCCAGAGACCTCTGTTTTAACTAATTCAGCCTTTATCAGGGTCACAAGGCTACCTGAATCCAGTAATACCACAACATTTCTACCATTAATACACATTTTGCATAAATGTTTCTCAGTTCCCCGAATGGCAGTGCATGCGACTGTCGCACACAGCGACTGACGTCTGTCCATCAGAAAGTCACATTGCATGGGTTCCTCCACAACCGGGCAATTTGCTGCAATATGTCCCGCTTGCCGGCAGCGGTAGCAAACAATCCATTTGGCTGCCTCTTGAGCCCCTGACTTCCCAGGCTGTTCTCACCAAACTTTGGGTAGAGCTCCCACCCTCTCACTCTCTCCACCCTCACCCCTTGGAATCCTCTTATCCGCCCCTGGGGATGGTCTGGTCTTAGGGTGGAAAGTCCGAGAGTCTCTGGAAGAGGCCGTCAGGTTCTCTGTAGCCAAGTATCTCTCTACACGATCCACAAGTTTACCGGCCGTTTCTGGGTCTCCATGGCTTACCCACTTTTGAATGGCGGTAGGAAGAGCTCTCAAGAAACGATCCATCACAACACGTTCCACAATCTCCGGTGCGGACAAAGTCTCTGGCTGTAGCCACTTCCTGCTCAGGTGAATGAGATCATACATTTGAGACCTGGGGGGTTTTCCAAGCTGGAAAGTCCAGTTATGCACACGCTGAGCCCGGACAGCCAGGGTGACACCCAGCCTTGCCAATATTTCAGCTTTTAGCATCACATAGTCTTTTGCTTGGTCAGGCTCTAGGTCATAGTAAGCCTTCTGCGATTCACCAGTTAACAGAGGAGCCACCAGTCCAGCCCACTGCTCCTCAGGCCACTTTTCTCTTTCAGCAGTCCTTTCAAATGTGGTCAAAAATACCTCTGGATCATCCTCTCCAGTCATTTTTGTCAATAAACGACTCACCCCAAAGGACGCGGTATTAGTGGGACGGCTTTCCTCACTGGTCTGCGGACGTTGCTGCATTACTGCTTCCATTTGTTGTAGTCTCTGCTCTTGCTTCTGTAACAGGTCTATGAAGCGGGCCTCAGATTGCTGCTGGGCTTGTTGATGAGCTTGCTGCTGGGCTGCAAGGCTCCTTTGCAAACCTGCATTTGTCTGCTGTTGATTGGCATTTGCTAGAGCCAGCTGTTTCAGTATCTCCTCCATGCTGGCTTAAAAAAAACTGCCACTGGTTCTCCACCAACTGTGAGGGGGTTAACTCGGTAGCGGGTGTGTGTGACCCCCTGGTTGGGCTCCCCACACAAAAACAGGGCCAGCAGACGGAGGTTGTGGTTTTTCAAAATCAAAAGGTGCGGTTTATTTCTCTATGTACAGTGACAAAAACACAGCAAAGCCAAAAAGAAACATAAACAAAATAAATCCTGGTCAGCTTGACCTCTGACTAAACATGCAGGTTTCCTAAACTAACAACTGGGATCATCCTGGTGCTGTCCTAGTCCCTAAGTCCCTGGTTTAGTAAAAGTCCAAACAAATAGCCACACAGGCTTTGCCTCACCGCACAGGGGTTCACTCTCCCTAGACAGTCCACACAGGTCTGGGTCCAGGCATGAGCTAACATCTAATGAAGCTGGGAGTTTTTATAAAGGCCTTAAATGAGCTGACAAGCTTCAGCTGGTCTCATCAACTCCCTGCCTGCACGACGCCCAGCCCTCTCTCTAGAGGTATGAGTCATCCACTAGCCTCAGCTGGGCTTCATCAACTC
Organism: Rana muscosa; assembly: GCA_029206835.1. Lineage (NCBI taxonomy): Eukaryota > Metazoa > Chordata > Amphibia > Anura > Ranidae > Rana > Rana muscosa. The sequence continues at coordinate 257,232,760 of CM055123.1, read as the reverse complement.
CCTAGTTGTATAAGTCGGCATAAAGCCTGAATCTGGGAGAAATATATCTACCCCCCTGGATGCAACCAGGTGACTTTACCTTCCTGCTGTCACAGTATGCATATCACCACTGGGATCTTAGATTCCTTTTAAGTGCTGTTAATGTTTTATTTTACTTAGTCTAATGAAGCATATTTTTATTAATTATCCATTTACTTTATAACAGCTGCTATTCTGCAGGCTATTTGCTATTTATCTTTGAGCGCTAGGATCAGGGGCTCCCCAGGGAGTCATTTCTGATTTTTCTTTGAATCCTGTTCTACTGCAGTGTATTCTGTTTAGCTACACTGCAGACTGTTCCAATCCTGTTCTACTGTTGCTAAGATACTACAGGCAGGCAGTTGATTCAGTAAGCTGCAGTATATCACTCAGTATACTGTATTCAGTTTAGCTACACTGCAGACTGTTCCTGTTCTACTGTTGCTAAGATAATACAGGCAGGCAGTTGATTCAGTAAGCTGCTGTATATCACACAGTATACTGTATTTAGTTTAGCTACACTGCAGCCTGTTCCAATCCTGTTCTACTGTTGTTAAGATACTACAGGCAGGCAGTTGATTCAGTAAGCTGCTGTATATCACTCAGTATACTGTATTCAGTTTAGCTACACTGCAGACTGTTCCTGTTCTACTGTTGCTAAGATACTACAGGCAGGCAGTTAATTCAGGTAGCTGCAGTATAATCAGTATATATATATACATCCCAGCTTTGTGCAGCTACATCTCACTTCAGGCCATTCCTTGTGTACCTATTCCAATACATCAAAGACAGTATGTCTGGAAGGCCAACAAGGAGAGGCAGACACTCACAGGCCAATAAAAGAGGGCAAGCAGGCTCTGTGTCTAGAGGCAACTGTGCTGGTCGTGGACACGGTGCATCCTCATCAGCACGTGGCTGTGGGGCACGTTTGTCCTTTTTTTCGGCAGCTGGCCGCGTTGAGCCGCAACATGCTGAAGAGTTGGTAGAGTGGATGACCAAGCCGTCCTCATCCTCCTCATTCTCTCTCACCCAGCCCCAGGGTACTTTGTCTGCCAAAGCAGCTGCCAAATCAGCCTCTTCCATTGGCTCAATGGCATCAGTCACTCCTTCCCTAGCCCCACCATGTTCTGAGGAGTCCCCCGAACTGTTTGACCACAGTGTTGGGTACATGCTGCAGAAGGATGCGCAGCGTTTTGAGGGCTCTGATGATGGTACCCAGCTTGAGGAAGGCAGTTACATGAGCCCAGAGAGAGGAGGTGCCCAAGAAGGACAGCAAACTGGCAGTCATGTTCCCCCAGCTGCAGCATACTGCCAGGTTTGTTCCAGTGACGGGGAGGGAGGGTATGATGAGGTCACTGACTCTACATGGGTGCCTGATAGGAGAGAGGAGGAGGAGGAACATCTCCATGAGGCAGGATGCCCTCCAGGGGCCAGCTTAAGGGCAGCACACCGACTGCATCACACCGCAGAGCTTCGCATGTGCAGGGCGTTGCTGTCTCTGCGCGTTATTCCAAAAGTTCTTTGGTGTGGGCCTTTTTTGAGACGTGTGCATCAGATCGCACCGTTGCTATTTGCAACATATGTCTGAAGCGTATCTCGTGTGGGCAAAACATCAGCCGCTTGGGCACCACATGCTTGACCAGACATATGTCAACCAAGTACTTGCAGGCAATCTGCTATCGGTATACTGACGTCCGATTGTACCAGGCAAATTTCCCTGCCCCAGCTGCTGCACCGCCAAAAGAAGTTCGCTCCCAGCCTTCCACATGCCCAGTGGTTGAATGCTAGCTTGGGTAAATTGCTAGCACTTCAACTGCTGCCTTTTCAGTTGGTAGACTCTGCCCCCTTCCATGAGTTTGTGGAATGTGCGGTTCCTCAGTGGCAGGTTCCCAAACGGCACTTTTTTTCACGGAAGGCGATTCCGGCTCTCTACCGGCATGTGGAAGGCAATGTCTTTGCCTCGCTGGACAGGGCGGTCAGCAGTAAGGTGCATATTACTGCTGACTCATGGTCCAGCAGGCATGGACAGGGATGTTACCTATCTTTTACGGCCCACTGGGTGACTCTGCTGGCAGCTGGGAAGGATGCAGGACAGGGTGCAGTAGTGTTGGAGGTTGCTCCGCCACCACGCCTCCAAAATGCTACTAGTGGTGATTCTGAAACACCTCTCTCCTCTTCTTTTTCCTCCATGGCCTCTTCCTGTGCTGATTTGTCCTCGGAACTAGCGGTGCTCCGTAGGCGTTCAAGGGGCTACGCAAGTACGCAGGCAAAAAGATGCCATGCGGTGCTTGAGCTGGTGTGCTTGGGGGACAGAAGCCACACTGGGGCAGAGATTCTGTCAGCTCTGCAGGGGCAGGCTCAGAGGTGGTTGACGCCAGGCCAGCTTAAGCCAGGATTAGTGGTTTGCGACAATGGCACCAACCTCCTCTCCGCCCTCCGACAGGGACAACTGACCCATGTGCCCTGTGTGGCTCACGTCCTTAACTTGGTGGTGCAGCGGTTCTTGGGCAGGTACCCGGGCTTACAGGATGTCTTGAGGCAGGCCAGGAAAGTCTGTGTACAATTCCGCCGGTCGTATAATGCCAGTGCTCAGCTGGCTGACCTCCAAAAGCAATACAACCTGGCCAAGAACCGCCTAATCTGTGACATGCCCACCAGGTGGAACTCAACGATGGCCATGCTGAAGTGGCTGCACATGCAGCAGAGAGCCATCAATGAGTACCTGTGCAACAATGGCACCAGGACAGGGTCAGGGGAGCTTGTTTTTTTTTTTGCCACGCCAGTGGGTCATGATCAGGGATGCATGCACTGTCCTTTCACCATTTGAGGAGGCCACGAGGATGGTGAGCAGTGACAGTGCATGCATCAGTGACACTGTCCCTCTTGTCCACCTGTTGGAGCACACGCTGCGTGGAATAATGGACAGGACACTTGAGGCAGAACAGAGGGAGGAAGAGGAGGACTTCCTTACCTCTCAAGGCCCCCTTTATCCAGACAGTGTTTCTGCTGGCCCGCCGATCACACAGGAAAAGGTTGAGGAGGAGGAGGAGGATTGTTTCAGCATGGAGGTGGAGCCTAGCACTCAGCATCAGCAGCAGTCTTCAAGGGATCATTTACAGTCCCATGAAACCAATGGACTTGTACGTGGCTGGGAGGAGGTGGCTGCGGATCATGTCGTCCTTAGTGACCCAGAGGACTCCGGACCGAATGCCTCAGCAAACCTACGCTGCATGGCCTCCCTGATCCTGCAAAGGATCCTCATATTCGTGGTATCAAGGAGAGGGATCATTACTGGCTGGCAACCCTCCTTGATTTACATTACAAGGGTAAGGTTGCGGACCTTATCCAGCCTTCGCAGAGGGAGCAGAGGATGAAACATCTTCGGGAGGCCTTTCAGAAAGGTTTGTGCAATGCGTTTCCAGAGCCTGGGAGGTTACAAATTCCTGGTCCTGGACAACGTGTTTCTGAGGCTTCGGTCAGTCACAGAAGGAGCGGTGGAGAAGGTGGCCGTCTGACCGATGCGTTCAGACAATTTTTTAGTCCACAGCCCCAAGGTATGATTGGTTCCAGCAACCATCGCCAGCATCTGATTCACATGGTGCAGGAATATCTAGGGGCAAGATCAGACTTGGACACCTTTCCCACCAAAAATCCTTTGGGTTACTGGGTCTTGAGGATGGATCACTGGCCAGAGCTTGCACAGTATGAATTCGAGCTACTGGCCTGTCCTGCATTCAGCGTTCTTTCGGAATGCACATTCAATGCTGCTGGAGGCTTTGTAACCGATCACAGGGTGCGCCTGTCCACCGACTCGGTCGATCGTCTGACCTTCATAAAAATGAATCAGTCTTGGATCACCAGCTACCAAGCACCTGATGCTGATGTAACCAAATAATTTATTTTTTGAATGTGAGATCCCTTCAAGACTGCCTATGCTGATGCTGAGTGACTATCCTGTTATGCTGAGTGACTATCCTCTTCCTTCCGTTTATGTTGATAGCTTGTAAGAACATTTTTGGGTCTGGGCACCGCCACCAGTGCCCAAGGCCCAATTTTCCCGCCCCTGTTTAACAGGGGCGTGTAATTACAATTTTTTTCTGTTTTTTCTGTTTTCCAAAAAGCTTAAAAATAGTTTTTTTGGCTGGAGCTACACTTTAAAAATGTACCAGTTCAAAATTACAAACAGATTCTACTTAAGAACAAACCTACAGTCCCTGTCTTGTTTGCACCGCCTGTATACTGCTGTTCAGAGTATATAGGGCCTGGGGGCCTCACGTCTTTCCTTTTTTTAATTTGGGTGCAGGGTTCCCCTTAATATCCATACAAGACCCAAAGGGGCTGGTAATGGGCTGGGGGGGGGGGGGGTACCCATGCCGTTTTTTTCAATGATTTTCATCCATTGTGCCGGGACCAGACATTACATTAAAGCCGCAAGCAGTTTTAAATGACTTTTATTCCTTTAGAAATGTCATTTTGTGCAGGGACAGTTCTAAACACGGGAAACACGTGCCATTTCACAGGCATACTATAGACATCCCACAGGTACGATATTTAAAGGAATATTTCACTTTTATTTTTTCACTTTAAGCATCATTAAAATTACTGCTCCTGAAAAAACTGACGTTTTTAAAACAGTTTTTTGTATTGATATATGTACCCTCGGCAGGACCCGGGTCCCCAAACCCTTTTTAGGACAATAACTTGCATATTAGCCTTTAAAATTTGCACTTTTGATTTGTCACGTTCGAATCCCATAGACTTTAACAGGGTTCAAAAGTTTGTGCAAACTATCGGTCCGTTCGCATTTGCCGGGGGGGGGGGGGGGGGGTGTTCGGCTCATCCCTACAACTTACATTTACATTCAACTTAAGAGCAAACGTACAGACCCTATCTTGTTTGTAACCTGGGGACTTCCTGTAATATAAAACATTATCTTATCTATATTGTGCCAGGCGATCATAAAATGTAATATCCCTGCTGTTTATGAATATTTCTCTAGATTAGATGGAGCAATAGACATTGAAAGGTATATTTCTGAATCTCTAAGCTACTTGGAAGCCAGAGCAACTGTACACATGCTCAATTCCAACAATTTATGCAGCGCTTTAATATTGTACATTCACATCAGACTCTGCCCTCAAAAGAGCTTACATTTTAGGATGCATGTGTGTCTCACATGTGTAGCGCCCACCGCATTTAGGGGTGCTATATACCCAAATTTAGGGGCTGGTCTGAGATAGTAGTTGGGCTCAGACCGTTCTCATTTATAGGTTGTGCTACTTTATTTTCTCCAGGTGGTATACTGGTGTGCAGTTCCCTGTGGCCTGTAGGTGGCACTGCCATGACGGGTTGGGGTTGAACCATCAGTACTAGTGCTGTGCCTTGGGGTGTCCTCTCTCGGCAGCGGTACAGTGGGCGTGGTCGCCTGCTGTGCATGCGGGGAGAGGATACATAAGGGGCAGACGCCGCCTGGGAGGGGTCTTCGGAGGAGGAGAGGAGTCGGAGTCCAAGTGTGTGGCGCATGGCCCTCCAGGCCATGGGGCCACGTGTGCATCAGTCCCAGGCACCTTTAGTCCTGGGGCTGCATCTTCAACACTGGGCCCAGCATCTTTAGCTGGAGCCCACTTCTGGGAAGAGGAATCCCAGGGTGTCCCTCGCGAGGGAGCCTGCTTCTAAGAAGAGGAGGCCGGGGGAGGACCTTTCTGATGGACCGGTGAGAGTTCACGGTGAAGGAAGGAGCCCGGTAACTTTCTGGAGGGATTCGTCTATCCACCAAGGGCCTAGTAATGTGCTGCTGCTGGCACCTGCCCTTATATACCAAAAGCTGAGAAGTTCGGGGTCTGATTCTGTGGCAGAGAGTCTCCCGATCGTATCTAGGAAAATAACCTGATTAAACGTCCGAGCATCACTTTGGCTGCTAGGATCCACTTTGCAGGAGACTATCTGGGTGAGCTAAACCTACTCTGGGATAGAGTAGCGATTGTAATATCCACTTGTGCCTGGACTAACCTCCCAAAACCTTGCTGCCCTGTCTCTCATCCACACTTTCCTATCTGCTGAACATAAACTCAACGTTGGAGTTTAGAGTGGTGTGGACATTGGAATTACTTGGGGGAAAACAGAGACTTGTCCCTATATCCTAGGAGATGAGAACCAACTGACGGAAGAACCTAGCTGTGGGACCCAAATACATAACACCGCTCAACCTCCTCAACCAGGATGGTACGGGCATATAGTACGGTGTGCCTTTTTCCTGCAAGTGAGCCAAAGGTAGGTAAAAGGGTCCGTGTGCTACACATGCATGATATATACAGGTACTAGGGCTAATTTAGACAGGAACCAATTATCCTACCAGCAAGTCTTTGGAGTTTGGGAAGAAATCAGAATACCCGGAGCAAACTCAATGCAGGTAGTGTCCTGGCTGGGGTCAACTTTAGTGCTGCAAGATTAACGTACTAACCACCAAGACAAAACTTCAATTAATTTAAATATTGCTTATATCTAAATTAAAGATTTGTCCTTTGACCTGCACATAATGTCACATATAAAACCTTTCCTAATTACCGTAGTTCATGTTAAAGTATAACTAAAGGCAAAACTTTTTTTTTACTTTTGGATAGAGTAGAGATGGATTGTCAGTTTTTATTGCTGTTTGTGCCCTTGTTAAGGAGATTCACACTCTCCATTTGTCCTGTTTACCATTATCATTGAAAGTGAAAGTAAGAGAAAATCCCCAAATTTTGGGTTATCCCTTAGAAAAGTGATAGAGGGGAAATTTTCCAATGGGGACCCTTGTTCTGGTGACTTGGGGGTCCCCATGGAATTCCCTTAATTTATAGGGATTTTCTCTCACTTCTTGTTTGGCTATGAGACAGGAAGTGAAGGGAAAACTCTGCAATGGGACAGGGATTCTGACAGGGGTTATAACCCTCCCATATCCAAAATGAGAAAAAAAAGTTTTGCCTATAGTTTAACGCTTTTCTTTTACCGTTCACATGTAGTCATCCTTATTTACATATTAACACAAGTGGTACATGGCTTATGAAGGAGAAAATAGTGAAGGGTCAAGATGTTCTAAGCTGTTTAGTCACAATTTCTCCCTAGAACCCTCAATACTGGGGGGGGGGGGGGTTGCATTGGATGCTAGAGGTAAGAAGCTATGACATCAGCCAGAGAGGGATCACTTAGACGCAGTTGGCCAGCTTGAACACATATTGCAATATATGCAAACCAAAAATCTATGGAAAAGTTTGCTAGTAAAATGTAAGGGTGTATAGCAGTGTGCAGTGGGTTAATTTAGAATGTTTAGTGTTCACAATGGAAACTGTTCCCAGACTGTGTGCACATTCATAGATTTTTTTTCACTACACAACCTAATACATTCCATCACCACAGTGACCTTTACACATTGGCACCATCTACAATAAAGGGGGAATAATACCAAGGACTCACCCAGGTTGGCAGCAGTGGAAGAGCTATCAGTGTGGATGACATCAACAAAGAGTGCATCGGATGGATCCAGTCTGACCTCAACTGGGGTGTCCTGGAAATAGGGCTGAGCCGGGTCCAATCCTGAATCGGAAATCACCAGAATGGGTCAGTACCAATGTTGCTCTAAGGATGGCACTTTACAGTTGTGCTCATAAGTTTACAAACCCCGGCAGAATTTATGATTTCTTGGCCATTTTTCAGAGAATATGAATGATAACACAAAAACATTTCTTTCACTCATGGTTAGTTTTTGGCTGAAGCCATTTATTAACAATCAACTGTGTTTACTCTTTTTAAATGATAATCACAGGGGTATCATTTATCATTTATCAGTCTATGGTAGCTTGGTGAGGATCATCTTGACAAGCAGTCATATGACTAGATCATTTATTTCATAGAAAACCAATGTGAAGCCACACATTTCAAGGAATGTTGACTCCTTCTTCAGGTCTTGGGCAAAGTCTTGTGGTTGGGTGTAGCCTGTGCACAAATTAAAGACTGGAGTGAAGATATGGGAAGCTGGGTGAGCAGTGTCCTGTGTCTGCGGTATTGGCTACACTTTGGTTCCCTCAAAAAAAAAAATTGTCAAATGAATTACATAGTTGTACAACTGTTTGTACTAGTTGCTCCTCACCACACTACCATGGGTTGATCTCTGTTTCTGCCAGCTGCCTGGCTTTCAGCAATCAGTGTTGTGTTTAGAAGGCAGGACTACTATGTGTGGCTGATCCTGGAGAACCCACCAGTGATTCTGGAAATTCCCGGCCTCCTCTTCCCGGCCTCCCCAGCGGCGTGAGCCCCCAGACTATGTCCAATCAGATGGGTATTAGATGGAAAGTAGTCAAACTTGTCCTAGATGAGAAACAAAACTAAATGTAAGGTTGATTAGAGGATGTAAAGCTTTCTCTCTCTATGTCTTACCCTCCATTTTCTTACCCCCCCCTCTCTCTCCTTTATTCCAACTCTACCTCCCCTTTATCCCCTTTTTCTATCTCTTACTCCAACCCTCCATTCTATCCCTCTCCCTCTCTCTCTCTCTCTTTCACTCTATTCCTTTCTCTTTTTTTCTCTCTTTCTCTCCTTTAACCATTCACGTCTGTAACTGTTTAAAGAATAAGCTGCAAAACAAATTTAAGTCGGGTACACACAATGAGATTGTGTGTACACATTGTCTGTTTTTTTTGCTGGCTAGTCTCATATTGAAACCTTATAGGTTTCTAGAGTTACGAAAATTCTCGTAAGACTGAATACAACTTATCGGGATGATGTAATGTATTGTAGTGTGTTGTAATGTATTCTTTTGTTTCCGAGCATGCGCTGTCTTGGTCACTCAATTATTTTTTACTATACTATACTGATTAAATGAAAATTGTTTGTTCTGTTATCTTATGAAAAAAAAAGTTGTGCTTGTACTTATATTTTTCCCTGAACTGTTGTGATCAGCTCTAGAAAGCTGTGCACTAATTATTAGATTTTAGAACGATCACTCCAAAAATATTTTTTTCCTATGATTTTCTCATTGCGTGTACTAGGCTTTAGCTACAATCTGACTGTTGCCCAGAGGAGGGGGACAAACCACCACAATGCACCAACAACTAGTAATCCAGAGCTATTTGGGACTTTTACAACTCACATTTAGCACTCTGCAATGCACAAATGTGTACTATCTGTGCATTCTGGGGAGCACTGCTTTAAAAAAAAGTGTGCAGGTCGTTTTTGTGTTTGCACATTAATGCAATGCAGAGGGATCTAGTTTTTTTTAAAAAGTGGTTAGATGAACGTCACAGGCACTCACCCAGCCTGCATGAATTCTGACAACCATATTTTGCCTAATACACTGATGTACTATGATTGTCAGCTCCATCTAGTGACCATAATGTGGTATTTTTCTTTTAGATAGCTCAATTAGGGAACATACTGCATTCTAACCACTAGATGGAGCTGACCGTAATAGGTAATCACTGTATAAAGCACAATTGTCAGGACTGGGCTCAGCCCTTCTTTCTCTGAGCTGGCCGCTCAGCTGTCGGCTAATTGCCAGCTCCTATCTCTCCACAGTGACTCACCTATTGATGATTCCTGCTCATCAGTCCTGCCTACTTAAGCCGTCCAGTCCAGATGATCTCTGACTTCGCCTTGGTCAACATCACAGAGAATATCTCCTGCGTTCCTGTTAAAGACTTGCTTGGCTGACATTCCTTCTGGCTCCTGATCCTGCTTGCCGTTCCACTACTGGCTCCCTGACGTTTTGGCTTGTCTGACTATCCATTCTGGTTCCTGAACTCTGGCTATGTTTTAACTATGTTTACTCTGTTTACCTTTTTTGATTATTATTATTATTAAACAAGTGTGATTTAACTGTACTTCTGTCTCAGTCTGATTCATGGTTTCTGACAACAATACAGTTAGAATTTGTGAGGGATCGGTGAATGCTTGTGACATTTGTGCAACAATTTCTGTAAATAGACCCCATATTGTGAATAGGGCCTCATGTAAAAATTCTACTTTTGCAAAAAAAGAAATGTAACATATATAAATCATTAAACAAACTGTCTTTTAACTTAATGTTATTATAAATGACCTTTAAACTTCAATCTACAGATAATGTGATTTTCTGAAACTTTTAAAACATTTTGATTAATGCTTTCTTGCATCAGTGATCATATCAGAAGTTGTTAAAGCCTATTGTAGGGGCCTTGGTCCTTCAGCACATCACCAGAATGGCAGCAACTGAGATTTTGCCGTGCTGGCAATGCCTAATGCCATAGACACAGCATTACTTTGTATGTTCAGTTCCTGCCCACAATCAATAAATCATAACTATTCTGGAAACTTTGTGAACCAGAAGAAAATATATTGGAGAAAAATTGGAAATTACTTTTTGCAACGCTGAATACTCTGTACTCTGGCCTCTACAACATTTTGGAACATTAGTCCAAAAATATTTTTTAAAGACATAATTTTTCCATGTTTTGCTTAAAATTTAAGAAATTTTGATTTTTTCTTATACCTGGAGAACACTGATGAAATAGGCCACCTCCGCCCCAACAACTTGAATATTATTAGCAGCCTGAGTGTAGAATGTCCGGGATCCGGCACCCCAATCCACACAGATACAATTCACATCTTCAACTCGTAGCATCGTCTGGAGGAAATATCAAATATAAAAACGTATCCCTTATTCCATAGAAAGGTGAGGGTTCAAACATTGTGCAACTGTGGTTAGTGGGTTTTTTAGTGCAGCTGGAACTCACTGGGTTCAAACACTGCAGATAATGATAAACCAGGCTAATTTAGATATCAACAGGTGGGAATGCCAGATGAATGCGTGGAGAATGTAATGTTCACCCTGTTCTTACATACAATGAATGTTACAGTAAAGACCTTAAAGCCCCATTCCGGTCTCAGCATGACCCCCGGCCCTTCCCTCTCACCCCCCTTACCAATCCAGGAGGAAGCATCGACGGAACCAATGGAAATTGATACCATCTTCGGAATCGCCCCCATTAACATCAACTAATGTTCTTAACCTATCACGACAGGTTATGAGTGATGGAGAGGTGTCTTTACTATCAAACTGACTTAATTTCTGTCCTACTAAACGGTTTGACTCATTTAGTACAATTTTGGACGTTAATAAATTTGTTCGATCTCTTACTTTAAGGAAACATTATTTTGGTGAAAACAGAGGAAAGTCAATATTTTGATGAAGAATCGGTGGCGGGTGAGTCTCCTCTCTTTCCTCAATTATTTACAAGATTTGATAGATTTAGCTTATGAATCCGATCCTTGCCCTGTTGAACACAGCAGTGGGCCAGTTGGTTTACTGTTTAAATTAAAGTCTGATTTTTATCCAGTAGGTTCGCGGGGCAAGAATATGTATTGTTTTCAGAAATTGGTTGAGGACGATTTGAATCATCTCCCCAAAAAATCGTTTAGTAGCCATACACATGACAATCTCACTTTTTCTGAAAGAACAATTTTAAATAATCTTAAAAATGATGATAGTGTGGTTATTAGGAATGCAGACAAAGGGGGTTTAGTTGTTATCATGGACTCTGAAGTCTATAAAAATTAGGCTTTATGTCAATTATCCGATTCTAGCACTAGCAGTAGTAGTAAATCACAGACCCACTGGCTACAATTTAAAGGCACCTTTCGGTGTGGTTCAAATAGATGCCCATGTCGCACTCATATTTTGAAAGGCGATACCATTCAGGCCACAGCAGTTAGTAAAACATCTAAGATTACAACATTCAACAATTGCAATATAAGATATTTGGTGTATGTCATTGACTACAAGTCATGTCAAATACAATATGTTGGTCGGAAAACTTGCAGGCTGCGAGATTGTCTTTATGACCATTTTTATGATAATGAAAAAAATCACAATACGAACATAGCGATACATTGGAATAATATACACCAAAAGGATGTATCTGATTTGGGCATCCAAGTGGTTAAAAAAGAGGGGGAGATATCTTTAAAATCCTCTGTAGAAGAGAAGTCTATTGGATATTTTTTCTTAACACAAGAAAGCCAGCCGGCATGAACTTCGAATGGGACGTGTCCCATTTTTATGAATGAATATTCAAATACAGTATGTAAACATGATTTACTATATGCAGATGTGTTTAGTTGTATGCACATCAATGCGGAGTACTATAAAGAGCGCATCTTAGCTAGAAGGAATTCTCTTTATTATAATATCATAGGTCTAGCCGAGTAGTAAAAATTACTGTACATATGTGTAGCGCCCTGCTCCTGATGATCAGGCTCTATATTTAAATCTAGTGGGTATCCGAGCCGCTTACTGGCTCAGATTTTATTATATAGGCTAAATTGGCCTCTGTTTCGGCTGTGGCTGTGTTGGGAGGACTTCCCACTGTTCGCCTGTAGGTGGCGTTACCACCAAAGGCCAGTGTTGCTCCGATGAAACCTTATTGAAGGTGAAACATGTAAGCAGTTAGGCAATCTTGCAGCTACACACGTTGTAGCGTTTAAACAGGGGGACCTGGCCCACCAGACTAACCGCCCTAAATCATCCGTTATGGTCACTGAATATGCCGCCTTGACTTGGGACTAGCTTTGCGGCGTGCATATACCGAAGTCTCACTACTATGGACAGACCTTTACTTCAAGTGCATCTGTTCGCATGATTTCTTCCGGATCCAATGAGTGGAAATTAACAGATTACTGGTGATATCAGCTGAAGCACTGAACATTTGTTGCCGACTGAACACACAACAAAGTGGTGAGTGAATGGTTTCTTCACACAGATCTGTCTACTGATCAGCTGGCTGTCTATACTGGATGGTGGAAACTCTACAGAGACATTCTGTTTGAGGCATCAGTGTTGATTATACCATTAATCACTGTCCACAATATTGTTCTATGTGTAAAATAAGTTTACACCCAGCCTGTTGACACCCTCACCACGTTAATTAGTGTATAAGACTGTCGGCTTGTTCATGGTCATTCAGCAAATTCACCCATCAACATTTTCCATCAGAATAACTAACGGCACAGAAGGAACTCTGTTCATTATCAACTACACAATTAGATACTGATATTCATAAGCACTATTGATTATTGCAAACATTGGTATATTACATAAGATCAGCAGCGGTTGAATGTGTATGGTGTGTATGGTCGATTGGGTGGCCACCCCTGTTTAATGTTCATATTTGGACTAGTCTTATTTTATATTAGGTGGCTTTGATGTGGTGTTTTTTTCAATAATATTATCATTAAATTGTTTTCTTTAATTTTCTAATTTTGCGGTCTACTAATATTTAGTACATATAATTACTTGAGCCTCATTGAAGAATACTGTCAGTGGGGGACCTTGATTCCCCACATCCCTTCTCTTTTTTTCTACAGTGTTGGAACACAACCAAGCCAGAGCGGATTGGGTGTCTTTCCCCGGGAACAGCTCAGTGGGAGTGGTCTCCCCGCTGAGCATGCTGGAGAAGGGTACTTAAGGAGCAGATGCCATTGTTCCGGGCTCGTATTTCCATGTGGCCCTCCTGGCCCAAGGCGTGTGTTACTGCCTGTCTTGTTTTCTCGCCTCGGGGCCTGCTGGCCCAAGGCTGTGCACCTACAGGGTAGGCCCAGATGTCCTGTCTGGGGCCTACGGCTCGGGGGTGGTCCTGTGCTGTCTGTCCTGAGGGAAGAAGCCACTCAATGGAGGAACCGGGGGAGGACCCGTCTTGGAGAGAAACCAGCGGAAGGCTGGTATCTCGGGAGGAGGCCTGGTGACTCCATTGGAGGATGCACCCTATCCAAATGCTACCCTGCAGTATCGCTGGTCCGGCTTAAAGGCTCTCATACTGCTTGGCTGAATACTTGCTAAGTCCCTTGGCGGAGGACCAAGTTGCAATTTGTCCACATCGCCCAATCCTGTGGCAGAGGATTGTCTACCTGTTCTACTTTCATCAAGTCTGTGGCAGAGACTTTGGGTCCGTGCTCCACCTCGGCTGCTAGGCCAGTGAGAGAGGTCTATCTGGGTGAGCAATTTCCACTCGAATTTGGCTTTGCGGTGCCACGGCGGGCCTTGAATTAAGCCCATGATTAAGCATTTTTGCGAAACATGTCGGGAACGTGGCTACAGCTTCACTGACTAGAGACGCCACTGCTGTTTAAGAACACTTACCGCTACTGGAAGCCGGAAATCTGGAGTGTGGTGAGCTTTTTTCACTCAAGCACACACCTCAGGCCCGCCGTGGCCGCTTAGCACTGCAAAGCCAATTTAACATTTGATGTTTGCTGTGGATTTGTTAATGCTGGTTTTTAATGGTTCACATGTGAGTTCAATGAATGAAGTGTGATTGTGTTTTTTTTAATTAAACTGGTGATACAATTTTACACTATTGGAGCACTTATTTTTGTTTTCATGTGAAAATCTGAGAATCATCACGGTAATCACGGTAATCCAGCAGAGAGTCGTATTTCCATTCATGGGATCATAGACAAGCGATTCAGCCTAACACGAGAGTGAAAGGCAAATCTATTTGGTGAGTGCGTTTTTCAGAGGGGAGGTTTCACAGCACGGTGGTGTGGTGGAAGATACACAGGAATAAGATATTTTTCATCAATATTTTCTCTATCAGTTTCATCTAGACATGTGCAATTCGTTTCGTTTCTAATTCGTTTTTCACAAATTTAGAGAAATTCGTTAATTCCGAAATTTCCGAATTTTTCAATTTCCGAATTTTCGGATTTTCGGATTTCCGAAACTTCGAATTTACGATTTTCCGAATTTTTCAATTTCAGAATTTTCAGATTTACGAATTTTTCAATTTACGAATTTTCAGATTTTCGGATTTCGGAAATTCGGATTTTCGAAATTGCGAATTTCCGAAATTCGGAATTTCGGATTTTTGAATTTTCGAATTTCCGAATTTTCGAAATTCGGAATTTCGAAAATTCGAAAATTGGAAATTTAGAAAATTCGAGATTCAAAAATTCGAAATTGCAAAATTCGAAAATCTAAAATTCGAAAATGGGAAATTTGGAAAGTTGAATTTCCGAATTCTGAATTTTTAGAATTTCCGAATTTCCGAAAATCGGAAATTCGTTTTTTTTTTTCGTTTGCTTTTTCCGGAAATTCGAAAAATATTTTTTTTTCGTTTTTTTTTGGAAATCCAGACATTTGAAAATTCGGAATTCGAAAATCCATGCATAAAGGGTTAACATACCACTGATAGAGTTGTAGCATCAGCTGCTTCATCAACCTAATTGAAGATGGATCTTTGCATGTGAATGAGGGTGTCAGTTTGGTAAATTGGATTTATTTTTGGGTGGGAATATCCAGCTTTTTTGTGGTTTTTGGTTTACTCCTTTAGAGAGACCAGCGAACAGATTTGATTCTAGTAATAATTTTAAAATGAGTTTGCTTTAGGTCAACTTAATTTATGCATATACCGTATATACTTGAGTATAAGCCGACCCGAGTATAAGCCGAGGTACCTACTTTTACCACAAAAAAATGGGAAAACGTATTGACTCGAGTATAAGCCGAGGGGAGGAAATGTGCCCATTGCCACCTCACTGTGCCAATTGCCCAACCTTACTGTGCCCATTGCCATCTCACTCTGCCACCTCACTGTGCACATTGCCACCTCACTGCCCATTGCCACCTCACTGTGCCCCCTTACTGTGCCCATTGCCATCTCACTGTGCCACCTCACTGCCCATTTTCACCTCACTGTGCCCATTGTCACCTCACTGTGCCCCCTTACTGTGCCCATTGCCATCTCACTGTGCCACCTCACTGCCCATTTTCACCTCACTGTGCCCATTGTCACCTCACTGTGCCCCCTTACTGTGTCCATTGCAGACTCCCTGTGCCCGAGTCAGTGTACCTCAAAATCTTGTAATTCCGCGGCCGGCGTCCATTGTTCAAATCTCGCGCCGTTCTCCCTGTCCCTTCCGTGATAGGCGTTTCCAGCAAACACTGTGTTGAGTGTTGCGCCTATCACGGAGGTCCTCTCATTCTCCGACTCCGTTTCCCAGCAGGCACTGTGTTCAGTGCTCCGCCAATCACGGACGTCGGACAAGAGAACCTCCGTGATAGGCGCAACACTCAACACAAGTGTTTGCTGGAAACGCCTATCGCGGAAGGGACAGGGAGAAAGGCGCTAGATTTAAACAATAGACGCCAGCCGCGGAATTTCACGATTTTCAGGTACTGACTTGAGTATAAGCCGAGGGGTATACTTTCAGCCCTAAAAAAAGGGCTGAAAAACTCGGCTTATACTCAAGTATATACGGTATACATTATTTTGTGCATATATTCCCCACAACTGTGTACATATGCTTTTAATATTTAATATCCCTGTATTTTGTTCATTTTAAGTTTAGGTTTATTTTTCAATTTTTCTTTTGTTTTGTTATTTACTATACTATGAGCTCCATCTCTGTGCATGGGTGCATTTAAGTGCTGTTGGCACTTTTGTGTGTATCCCTACTGCACATTTGTGAAGCTCGAGATTAGGGATGAGCTTCGTGTTCGAGTCGAACATACGTTCGACTCGAACATTGGCTGTTCGATCGTTCGACGAAGATCGAACGATTTGGGCCGTTCGCGCCAAATTCGAGTGACGCGAACGGCCCACAATGCACTACGCCATCGCAGTGTCATCCAGGCGCTGTGATTGGCCAAGCATGCACTGTGACCCCGCATGCTTGGCCAATCACAGCGCCGGCAGCGAGGAGAGCAATGATTGGCCACAGGCAGGATGCCTGTGGCCAATTATTGCTGAGGGTGTTTAGTACACGCCCCACACTATAAAAGGCCGCCAGCACGGCGGCCTAGTGTAGTGTGTTCCGGAGCAGGGATAGAGTAGCATAGGCAGGGACAGTGACTGTTATTTCTTTCTTGCTTAACCTGGATTCCTTTAGTTTAGGGAAAGAGAAGGATAGGTAGGGAGAGTGTCAGTGTGTTTTGTGCTTCTGCTATAGTGTGCTTAAAAAAAACATTTATTCTAGGGACAGAAAACTCTAGGTAGGGACAGTGTCAGTTTCTTTCACTCTGCAAGTCCTTGTTTCCAGGGACCTGTAAGGACAGTGAGTTAATTGTCCTTGTGCTATATTGTGCTTAAAAAAAACATTTATTCTAGGGACAGAAAACTCTAGGTAGGGACAGTGTCAGTTTCTTTCACTCTGCAAGTCCTTGTTTCCAGGGACCTGTAAGGACAGTGAGTTAATTGTCCTTGTGCTATATTGTGATTAAAAAAAACATTTATTCTAGGGACAGAAAACTCTAGGTAGGGACAGTGTCAGTTTCTTTCACTCTGCAAGTCCTTGTTTCCAGGGACCTGTAAGGACAGTGAGTTAATTTTCCTTGTGCTATATTGTGATTAAAAAAAACATTTTTTCTAGGGACAGAAAACTGTAGGTAGGGAGAGTGTTTTTTTTCTTTCACTCTGCAAGTCCTTGTTTCCAGGGACCTGTAAGGACAGTGAGTTAATTGTCCTTGTGCTATATTGTGCTTAAAAAAAACATTTATTCTAGGGACAGAAAACTCTAGGTAGGGACAGTGTCAGTTTCTTTCACTCTGCAAGTCCTTGTTTCCAGGGACCTGTAAGGACAGTGAGTTAATTGTCCTTGTGCTATATTGTGCTTAAAAAAAACATTTATTCTAGGGACAGAAAACTCTAGGTAGGGACAGTGTCAGTTTCTTTCACTCTGCAAGTCCTTGTTTCCAGGGACCTGTAAGGACAGTGAGTTAATTTTCCTTGTGCTATATTGTGATTAAAAAAAACATTTTTTCTAGGGACAGAAAACTGTAGGTAGGGAGAGTGTTTTTTTTCTTTCACTCTGCAAGTCCTTGTTTCCAGGGACCTGTAAGGACAGTGAGTTAATTGTCCTTGTGCTATATTGTGCTTAAAAAAAACATTTATTCTAGGGACAGAAAACTCTAGGTAGGGACAGTGTCAGTTTCTTTCACTCTGCAAGTCCTTGTTTCCAGGGACCTGTAAGGACAGTGAGTTAATTTTCCTTGTGCTATATTGTGATTAAAAAAAACATTTATTCTAGGGACAGAAAACTCTAGGTAGGGACAGTGTCAGTTTCTTTCACTCTGCAAGTCCTTGTTTCCAGGGACCTGTAAGGACAGTGAGTTAATTTTCCTTGTGCTATATTGTGATTAAAAAAAACATTTATTCTAGGGACAGAAAACTCTAGGTAGGGACAGTGTCAGTTTCTTTCACTCTGCAAGTCCTTGTTTCCAGGGACCTGTAAGGACAGTGAGTTAATTTTCCTTGTGCTATATTGTGATTAAAAAAAACATTTATTCTAGGGACAGAAAACTCTAGGTAGGGACAGTGTCAGTTTCTTTCACTCTGCAAGTCCTTGTTTCCAGGGACCTGTAAGGACAGTGAGTTAATTTTCCTTGTGCTATATTGTGATTAAAAAAAACATTTTTTCTAGGGACAGAAAACTGTAGGTAGGGAGAGTGTTTTTTTTCTTTCACTCTGCAAGTCCTTGTTTCCAGGGACCTGTAAGGACAGTGAGTTAATTTTCCTTGTGCTATATTGTGATTAAAAAAAACATTTTTTCTAGGGACAGAAAACTCTAGGTAGGGAGAGTGTTTTTTTTCTTTCACTCTGCAAGTCCTTGTTTCCAGGGACCTGTAAGGACAGTGAGTTAATTGTCCTTGTGCTATATTGTGCTTAAAAAAAACATTTTTTCTAGGGACAGAAAACTCTAGGTAGGGAGAGTGTTTTTTTTTTTTCACTCTGCAAGTCCTTGTTTCCAGGGACCTGTAAGGACAGTGAGTTAATTGTCCTTGTGCTATATTGTGCTTAAAAAAAACATTTATTCTAGGGACAGAAAACTCTAGGTAGGGACAGTGTCAGTTTCTTTCACTCTGCAAGTCCTTGTTTCCAGGGACCTGTAAGGACAGTGAGTTAATTTTCCTTGTGCTATATTGTGATTAAAAAAAACATTTATTCTAGGGACAGAAAACTCTAGGTAGGGACAGTGTCAGTTTCTTTCACTCTGCAAGTCCTTGTTTCCAGGGACCTGTAAGGACAGTGAGTTAATTTTCCTTGTGCTATATTGTGATTAAAAAAAACATTTTTTCTAGGGACAGAAAACTGTAGGTAGGGAGAGTGTTTTTTTTCTTTCACTCTGCAAGTCCTTGTTTCCAGGGACCTGTAAGGACAGTGAGTTAATTTTACTTGTGCTATATTGTGCTTAAAAAAAACATTTTTTCTAGGGACAGAAAACTGTAGGTAGGGAGAGTGTTTTTTTTCTTTCACTCTGCAAGTCCTTGTTTCCAGGGACCTGTAAGGACAGTGAGTTAATTGTCCTTGTGCTATATTGTGCTTAAAAAAAACATTTATTCTAGGGACAGAAAACTCTAGGTAGGGACAGTGTCAGTTTCTTTCACTCTGCAAGTCCTTGTTTCCAGGGACCTGTAAGGACAGTGAGTTAATTGTCCTTGTGCTATATTGTGATTAAAAAAAACATTTTTTCTAGGGACAGAAAACTGTAGGTAGGGAGAGTGTTTTTTTTCTTTCACTCTGCAAGTCCTTGTTTCCAGGGACCTGTAAGGACAGTGAGTTAATTTTCCTTGTGCTATATTGTGATTAAAAAAAACATTTTTTCTAGGGACAGAAAACTGTAGGTAGGGAGAGTGTTTTTTTTCTTTCACTCTGCAAGTCCTTGTTTCCAGGGACCTGTAAGGACAGTGAGTTAATTGTCCTTGTGCTATATTGTGCTTAAAAAAAACATTTTTTCTAGGGACAGAAAACTGTAGGTAGGGAGAGTGTTTTTTTTTTTTCACTCTGCAAGTCCTTGTTTCCAGGGACCTGTAAGGACAGTGAGTTAATTGTCCTTGTGCTATATTGTGCTTAAAAAAAACATTTATTCTAGGGACAGAAAACTCTAGGTAGGGACAGTGTCAGTTTCTTTCACTCTGCAAGTCCTTGTTTCCAGGGACCTGGAGAGACATTGAGTGAATTGTCCTTGTGCTATATTGTGATTAAAAAAAACATTTATTCTAGGGACAGAAAACTCTAGGTAGGGACAGTGTCAGTTTCTTTCACTGTGAAAGTCCTTGTTTCAAGGGACAGAGAAGGACACCTGAAGGTAGCCCTTATTGCTTTTTTCCCATCTCCCTGCAGGCCATCTATTAGAATGTCTGGAAGGCAAACAAGGAGAGGCAGACAGTCAGGAGGCAATAAAAGAGGGCAAGCAGGCTCTGTGTCTGGGGGCAACAGTGCTGGTCGTGGACGCGGTGCATTGTCATCAGCACATGGCCATGGGACACGCTTGTCCTTCTTTTCGGCAGCTGGACATGTTGAGCCACATCATGCCGAAGACTTGGTAGAGTGGATGACCAAGCCCTCCTCCTCCTCCTCATCCTCTCTCACCCAGGCTCAGGGTACTGGAAAAGCAGCTGCCAAAGCGTCGTCTTCCCTGGTATCAATGTCAGACAAATCATCAGTCACTCCTTCCCTAGACCCACCATGTCCTCCTCCTGAGGAGTCCCCCGAACTGTTTCAGCACAGTGTTGGGTACATGCTCCAGGAGGATGCCCAGCGTTTCGAAGGGTCTGATGATGAAACCCAGCTAGAGGAAGGCAGTAGCGTGAGAGCAGACAGAGGGGATGCTCAAGAAGGACACCAATCTGGCAGTCATGTTCCAGCAGCTGCAGCATACTGCCAGATTGGCTCCAGTGATGAGGAGGGAGGGGATGATGAGGTCAATGACTCCACGTGGGTGCCTAATAGGAGAGAGGAGGAGGAGGAGGATGAGGAGGAGGCACATCTCCAACGAGGCAGGATGCCCTTTGGTGGCCAGCGTAAGGGCAGTACACCGACGGAATCACACCGCAGAGCTCCGCCTGTGCAGGGCGCTGCCTCTGCCCGTCATTCAAAAAGTTCTTTGGTGTGGGCCTTTTTTGAGGCTAGTGCATCAGATCGCACAGCTGCTGTTTGCAACATATGTCTCAAGCGTATATCGCGTGGCCAAAACATCAGCCGCTTGGGTACCACATGCCTGACCAGACATATGTTGACCTGCCATGCAGCTCGTTGGCAAGCCTACCTCAAAGACCCACACCAAAGAACAAAGCGGACCTCTCCTTGCACCGCATCAGCTGGGATCTCCAACCCCACTATAACTTCAGTCCTCTCTGAAACATGCACTGAGAGGAATGAAGGTGTAGAATTAGGTGTGTCACAGCCAAGTACTTGCGCCCACTCTGCTAGCAGTACACCGACGTCCGATTCTAGCAGGCAAATTTCCCTGCCCCAGCTGCTGGACCGTCGAAAGAAGTTCACTCCCAGCCATCCACATGCCCAGCGGTTGAATGCTAGCTTGGCTAAATTGCTAGCGCTTCAACTGCTGCCTTTTCAGTTGGTAGACTCGGCCCCCTTCCGTGAGTTTGTGCAATGTGCGGTTCCTCAGTGGCAGGTTCCCAAACGCCACTTTTTCTCACGGAAGGCTATTCCGGCTCTCTACCGGCATGTGGAAGGCAATGTCTTGGCCTCGCTGGACAGGGCGGTCAGCGGTAAGGTGCATATTACCGCTGACTCATGGTCCAGCAGGCATGGACAGGGACGTTACCTTTCTTTCACGGCCCATTGGGTCACTCTTTTGGCAGCTGGGAAGGATTCAGGACAAGGTGCAGTAGTGTTGGAGGTTGTCCCACCGCCACGCCTCCAAAATGCTACTACTGGTTGTGACACACCTCTCTCCTCCACCCCCTCCTCTTCTTCTTCCTCCATGGCCTCTTCCTGTGGTTTGTCCTATGAACCAGCGGTGCTCCGTAGCCGTTCACGGGGCTACGCAAGTACGCAGGCAAAAAGATGCCATGCCGTGCTTGCGCTGGTGTGTTTGGGGGACAGAAGCCACACTGGGGCAGAGGTCCTGTCTGCTCTGCAGGGCCAGGCCGAGAGGTGGTTGACGCCACGCCAGCTTAAGCCAGGAATGGTGGTTTGCGACAATGGCACCAACCTCCTCTCCGCCCTCCGACAGGGACAACTGACCCATGTGCCCTGTGTGGCTCACGTCCTTAACCTGGTGGTGCAGCGCTTCTTGGGCAGGTACCCGGGCTTACAGGATGTCCTGAGGCAGGCCAGGAAAGTCTGTGTGCATTTCCGCAGATCTTATAATGCCAGTGCTCGCCTGGCTGAGCTGCAAAAGGAGTTGAACCTGCCCAAGAACCGCCTTATATGTGACATGCCCACCAGGTGGAACTCAACGTTGGCCATGCTGCAGCGGCTGCACACGCAGCAGAGGGCCATCAATGAGTACCTGTGCGACTACGGCACCAGGACAGGGTCAGGGGAGCTTGGTTTTTTTTCTCCACGCCAGTGGGGCATGATCAGGGATGCATGCACTGTCCTGGCACCATTTGAGGAGGCCACGAGGATGGTGAGCAGTGACAGTGCATGCATCAGTGACACTGTACCTCTTGTCCACCTGTTGGAGCACACGCTGCGTGGAATAATGGACAGGGCACTTGAGGCAGAACAGAGGCAGGAAGAGGAGGACTTCCTTGCCTCTCAAGGCCCCCTTTACCCAGACAGTGTTCCTTCTGTCCCACCCATCGCACAGGAAGAGGAGGAGGAGGAGGAGGAGGAGGAGGAGGATTGTGTCAGCATGGAGGTGGAGGCTGGCACTCAGCATCATCAGCAGCAGTCTTTTAGGGATGATTTACAGTCCCAAGAAACCAGTGGACTTGTACGTGGCTGGGAGGAGGTGGCTGCGGATCATGTCGTCCTTAGTGACCCAGAGGACTCCGGAGCGAATGCCTCAGCAAACCTACGCTGCATGGCCTCCCTGATCCTGCAAAGTCTGCGGAAGGATCCTCGTATTCTTCGGATCAAGGAGAGGGACCATTACTGGCTGGCCACTCTCCTTGATCCACGGTACAAGGGTAAGGTTGCGGACCTTATGTTACCGTCGCAGAGGGAGCAGAGGATGAGACAACTCCGGGAGGCCTTGCAGAAAGGTCTGTGCAACGCGTTCCCAGAGACTGGGAGGTTGCAAACTCCTGGTCCTGGACAACGAGTTGCTGAGGCTTCGGCCAGTCAAAGAAGGAGCGGTGGGGAAGGTGGCCGTCTGACCGATGCGTTCAGACAATTCTTTAGTCCGCAGCCCCAAAGTATGATCGGTTCCAGCAACCATCGCCAGCGTCTGATAAACATGGTGCAGGAATATCTAGGGGCAAGGTCAGACTTGGACACCTTCCCCACCGAAAATCCTCTGGCTTACTGGGTCTTGAGGATGGATCACTGGCCAGAGCTTGCACAGTATGCAATTGAGCTACTGGCCTGTCCTGCATCCAGCGTTCTTTCGGAACGCACATTCAGTGCTGCTGGAGGATTTGTCACGGATCACAGGGTGCGCCTGTCCACCGACTCGGTTGATCGACTGACTTTCATCAAGATGAACCAGTCTTGGATCACCACCAGCTACCACACACCTGATGCTGATATAACAGACTAATTGATTTTAAAATGTCACATCCCTTCAAGACTGATGCTGATGCTGAGTGCCTGTGCTGTTATGTTGACTGGCTATCCTCCTCCTCCGAGTCCTCAATGATACGATTGATGATGATAGCTTGGAAGATCATTTTTGTTTATGGGTGCCGCCACCAGTGCCTAACGCCCAATTTTTCAGCCCCTGTTTAACAGGGGCGTGTAATTACAATTTTTGAAGCAATACTTTGCAACAGGGCTCATTGCTGTGCTCCAAGTACAGTATCTGTGAGGAGTTGCAGTGTTGTGCCACCAGTGCCTAAGGCCCAATTTTTCAGCCCCTGTTTAACAGGGGCGTGTCATTACAATTTTTGAAGCAATACTTTGCAACAGGGCTCATTGCTGTGCTCCAAGTACAGTATCTGTGAAGGGTTGCAGTGTTGTGCCACCAGTGCCTAAGGCCCAATTTTTCAGCCCCTGTTCAACAGGGGCATGCAATTACAATTCTTGATCTAATAATTCACAGCAGGGCCCATTGCTGCACCCACCAAGAGTAACTGTCAGGGCTTACAGTGTTGTGGCACCAGCACCACCATCAAAGGCCCAATTTTTACTACCACTGTTCAACAATTATATGTAATTAAAATTCCTGATATAATAGTTGACAGCAGGGCGTTCCAGCACCAACCAAGAGTAACTGTGAGTGCTTACAGTGTTGTGCCAACACCAACAACTAAGGGGCCTATTTCTGCAGAGTATATACGGCAGGTCCCTACTTTCAAACATCCAACTTACAAACGACTCCTACTTGCAAACGCAAGAAGACAACAGGAAGTGAGAGGAAATCTACCACTAGGAAGGAAAATTCTCTCCTGTAAGAATAAATATGGGAGAAAGGTGTCTCCTCTGTACTGATGCTTTATCAGCAATCCTTGTTTCAAGAAAAACACCACATTTCAAAAACAGTTGTCATTAGGACGGAAAGTGAGGTGAAATGTTCTGAACAGGGGCACAGACAGCAAAACAAATGTTACAGGGGTGATAACCCTTACCTATGTTTTCCAAAAAGTTTAAAAATAGATTTTTGGTCTGGAGCTACACTTCAACAATGTACCTGTTCAAAATTACAAACAGATTCTACATAAGAACAAACCTACAGTCCCTGTCTTGTATGCACCGCCTGTATACGGCTGTTCAGAGTATATAGGGCCTTTTTTATTTTATGTGCGGGGTTCCCCTTAATATCCATACAAGACCCAAAGGGGCTGGTAATGGGCTGGGGTAGGGGGGGGGTCATGGGGTAGCTATGCCATTTTTCTTAAAGATTTTCATCCATATTACCGGGACCAGACATTACATTAAAGCCGCAAGCAGTTTTAAATGGCTTTTTTTTCCTTTAGAAGTGTCATTTTGTGCAGGGACAGTTCTAAACACGGGAAACACGTGGCACTTCACAGGCATACTTTAGACACCCCCCAGGTACGATATTTAAAGGAATATTTGACTTTTTTTTTTTCACTTTATGCATCATTAAAATGACTGCTCCCGGAAAACGACCGTTTTTAAAACTTATTTTTGCATTGATACATGTCCCCTGCAGAACCCGGGTTCCCAAACCCTTTTTAGGACAATAACATGCATAATAGTTTTTATAATTAGCACTTTAGAATTCGAACGTTCGCATCCATTGTATTTAATAGGGTTCTAATGTTCGTTCGAACTTTCGGTCCGTTCGCGGGTTCTGGTGCGAACCGAACCCGGGGGTGTTCGGCTCATCACTACTCGAGATGATGGTTGCAGTTAATTGATTGTGCTCACCTGTTTCTTTATTCAATATCATTATATATAGAGTGTGCAGACTGCATTCCTTTGTGGTATTGATAGAGCACAAACTATTGTGTGAAACGCGTCTACCTATCTTTTCCCTCCCCTGCCTTATCAGCACTGGTTGTTTTTATGGATTTTGTACAGGAATAAAGCCGTTTTTGCAAGGATTGAGTGTGACTTAATAAGTCGTGATGACGAAACGCGTCCGCCGTGGCTGTATGGCAACAAGCTGTGACGTTTGACGTCAAAACAGAAGTGACAATCCAAGTCTTATGAGTCAGTGTGGGTGAGATACCGGTCGAACACAGCGGATCCGCTGTGACCACAATACACCACCACTTGCTAGTAACAGAAGGATTTTTTATGCTTGCTTTATTTGGGACTATGTGAGTGCAATAGTTGGAGATTTTTTTTATTCATTAAATTATTTTAAACGTTATCACACTATTGGAGCACTTATTTTATTTTCACGTGGAGAGATCTTTTATGCACGGTTTGGATATTGGTGGGATGTTTTAACCCTTTGAGGGTAAAAGTCTATATGCCAAGCATGAGAGTGCAAGGCACCTGAAGTCCGTAAGCAGAAGCACTTTTACATGTGTAGCACTACCCCCGTAGGAGCTGCTGTTTGTTTGATTTGGGTCTACGTCCTGCCTATCAACCCCTGGAAGTGGCTCAAACCTTCCCTTAGCACAACTGATATGAATAAGGAGTGTGAGACCTATTGAGTATTAGGAGACACAATCCTGCATACATCACACAATAACCTGTAAATGTTATTACCTTTGCTGGTCACTAGTCCTTCTAAGTGACAGAGATACTTCACACAAGTTATATGCTTAATCAAAGGTACCTTTACTCAGTATAAAAGGGAAGGGTAAAGAATCACATTAATACACACAGTTGACTCTGCATGCGCATTGCAGGGTCAATAAACCAATAAGGATAGGTATCACTGAGATTAGGTAATAACAGGAAATAACATCAGCTATATATATGTACATGTATCTATATGTGTCTCTGCACGGCTAACTGGTTGCTCGCGAGCTCCCCCTTTGTTGCAATACCTTGCACGTGTTCATTCCCTATAATAGGAAAGCAAGGCCTATCTGCGTCCCACTCAAAGTTCCTTTCTCCAATGAAGTCTTCGCTAGCCACCGTCGGTGCACAAGTTAAATTGTAATCCACAGGGTTTCAACAAGATGCTGTAATTATCCGCAATATACCTGAGTACTCGTGTGCCTGCCACCCACTAATGACGGATGCACCAATCTCTGATCACATAGTCTCCAGTGAGATACACTAGGCCGCAAGCTGTGGCGTGATAGGTGAAGTGTGGCTGGCACTAGGCTTGTGCACAACGGAAAAATTCGTTCCGTTTCGGTTCGTTTCTTTCCGGTCCTGTTGATTCGTAATCATTCGTAATTTTGCTAGACGGGATTTTTCGTGTTCGGACTCATTCGTATTTTTGCAAGCGACATTTTTCGTTGAATTTTTTGTTGCTTTATAATTCGTACTTTCGGTAGAGTACGTTGTTTTTCGTTGATTCTGGACACAACTCCTACTTTCGTAACTTTTTTTGGGTTCGTTGATTCGTAATTTTCTGTGTCTCTCTCACGACGACGCTGACTATTATGCCTAATGTGCTTCGAATGGATTTGTACTTTTCGAAATACATAGCGGTTATTTGTAACGATTCGAAATCTCGTATTTTACTTTCGTTTTTTACATGCGGCTATAGCCTCCGCCCCTGTACACCATTTTGAGAGGGTTCAGCACGGTGAGGGAGAAGCAGAGAGCAGAGCAGAGTGTTATTGTGCTTCGAATGGATTAGAAATCTCGTATTTTACTTTCGTTTTTTACATGCGGCTATAGCCTCCGCCCCTGTACACCATTTTGAGAGGGAGTTCAGCACGGTGAAGGAGAAGCAGAGAGCAGAGCAGAGTGAGTGTTATTGTGTTTCCAATGGATTTGTACATTCGTAAGTTTTTTCATAACGAATTATGCCGAAGACATTCGGGCATTCGCTATTTTGCGGTATAATTTATTTCGGATTCGGTTTTATTCGTAATTGCTTTGTTCGGAAATTCGAATGCTTCCGAATGTCCGAAAGTTGCTAAATTCGGACGAATTTCGATTCGTTACGAAACGAATTGCACAAGCCTAGCTGGCACTAACTAAATCACTTTCCTCTAAGGTAGTAGTCAATTCTGGGCAGGTGCCCTTCTCACCAAACAGGCCCGACTTTCAGATAGTCTCCTCTGGCTTGTCCCGGTCACTCGATCTCCACGCTTCTGCTTCAGCTGCAGTCTCCGGACTCCGTCACTAACAGCATATGGTGATGGACGACTCCGGTCTCTGCTGGGCAATCACAGGACGCTGTGGACGATCCTCTGCTGGAAATCACTCAGGCACTCCCGTAATTTAGGCCCAGGCTTCTGGCCTAATCCTTAGGAAGCAGGCCTCCGTGCCAACTTCCTGCTTGATTGAGAGCTGGATCCAGAGAGAGAGACACTGGCCCCTCCCCTGGTTTAAGTAGTCTGCCCAGAATGCTTTGCGGTGTTGCAATGCACCCTGGGTAATGTAGTCTGTCTTTTACTAAAAGCAACAAAGTCTTTTCTCCTAGCTGATATCTGTCCCAAAGTGCATTAGTTGCATTGTAACACTTATACCACCGGAGGGAGCCGGATTCCTTCTTACATATGGACATCCTGCTACACATGCGGTGTGGTGGAAGACTTGGAACAATACAACTGTTATAGGAACATACGTTTGAAGTCAGGGAGTTAAAATCTAGATTATTTTATAGATTTTTGTCACTTTTGTCACTGATGGTACAGTGACCTTCACTTGTCACAGAGTGTTATTATACTTTATTTTGTTTACGCTATAGTATTGATTGTTATGATTTACAATACTTTAATATCAGCGCCACTATTTACCTTTATTGTTTAGGTAGAGGATAAATACAGCTTTCAATTTGATTTATTTAAAGTGGCAGCTCTAACAAAATCTCTAATCTTTCCTGTTGGCGCAGTGGTGGGACTTCAAGTTGTGGGCGTGTTAAACTTGCTGACCATCAGTTACACAAGTAGTAGTAAGTCGCATTCAACGGGACTTGTGCTGTAATGCTCAAGATTTTTTGTAGCTCTCCAAGCCACTTTTTCAGTTTCAATGAGTGATAGGAACATACCCCAATATTTATATCCACACAGGAAGAACATACTGTACACATCTTTCTATGACCATAGAATGTGTATGTGTTGATGTCCAAGAACAGGATGGGAGGTATGAAATTCCTTATTTCATAATCCTCCTTTGGGTTTCATGAAGCTTGTATAGATGTTATGTCAGCCATAGACAGATCTATATTCAGCTGGTTCAGCAGGAACTGGCTGCATTTCGATCCATTTACAGGCAGGCTGGTTGTACTGAAGTCAATCTATCAATCGACTTCAGTACAACCATCCTGTCAGTTATTTTGTTTTTTTTGCCCGATTACTGCTGTTGGCTATAGCCGCCAGCAGTGATTTTTGTATTCTGCCCGTGGGGAAGGCTTCCCTGTTCTCCCTGTCGGCAGAACACAATAGCACTGCAGGATGGATTCCCCCATCAACACTGGCTGTGTTAATGAAGGAATAGAGTAAATTGCATAATGTATGGCCTGCCTTCGTTCCTTGATTTAATTGGCTGGTGGGAATTGTCGTCAGATCACTTAGGGTAGGGATATTATAATGGAACTATATATAATTCTCACAACATTCAGGTACACTGGACAATACGCTAAGTGGATCCTAAAGGGAACTAATAGCTAGCTTTTGAATTTTCAATATTAAACAAAAAAATACAAGGAACTCCTAACCTTTGGCTTTCCCAGGGTAACTAACACACTTGGGTCACCCAGGAAAAATCAACCTTTTCAATACTTCATTATTATTGTTAACAAGCGAATATTGCTTATACTAAATGGTTTGAAGTTTGAACTTTCATATCTAACTTTATTTATTTTATTACCTTTTAATCATAACAATAAAAAAAAAAAACGTCACTACCAACTTGAGGACACAACATTTTTCCATCACTTGTTGAGCTCTACCCTAAATAAGGACAAATTTGTAGGAAATAACCTTAGCTAGCTATGTCTTAAGGATCAAGTACAATGTAATTCCTCCACATATTTAATGCTGGGTAATATGATTTGATTGTATATGGCTGTACAAGTGCTCCTTGGAACTATACACGAAAGACAACTGGTATTGAACACCCGAACCTCTGTTTTGAGTTGGTTGTTCTCTTTTGACAAAGAATTTGAGAACCAGTTCTCCTCTGTACAAAACGTGCACCTTACTATCCTTGAAAGCAGGACAAGGTGGATAATTCTGCTATTGTAACCTTAGAAACAAGCTATAATTCATTCCCCATGCAGGATAGAAGGGCTAAATTTATCCTACCCATCGTCCCTTACACATATGCTTCTCACCCCAGCTATAAACTAATAGATCTAGTTTCCATTTGCCAAGTCCTTCCTGTTCCATATAGGATGCACCTACCTTACACATGTCTGAGAGCCAGATCTTCTCCCCATCATCCAAATATCCGTGGATTATGAATCGTAATTTCCGACTGGTCTTGAAATGGGACTTGGAGATGGTTTGTGGTTCCCCAGCGCTGATCTCCTGATTTAATATAAATGGGATATTGTGAACTTTAAAGAAAAGTGGGATGGGGTAACACATGGATGAAGGTGTAGTAGTATTGATTTGTGAGGTTGGGGATAGAGAATAAGAACCCTGAGGGGTCAGGTAAGTGATATCTAAACAGAGGAAACTTACCTGATAGCTGTTGGGGTTGTCTCTGGTGTAGAGCAGGAATCGAGTATTAATCTCCTCTGGTGACCAGGGTAAGCGATGAATCAATCTCTGTGGAGTCCCTGACCAGGGAGGGTTATCTGAGAAACAGCCAAGATGCTGGTAGCACACCTCCCCTAGGAAGAGGAGACAAAAACAACCCAGGATCATTAAAGTGTATTTAAAGCCAAAACTTTTAGTTTTGAATGGAAGTATTAGAACCCCTGTTAGGTTTTTATAACTTGTATAAAAAGTTTAATGGGAGGGCATGACCAAAGAACTAAGAGTACAAAAACTTTTAATGTTGATTTTATGTTTAATCAAGTTTTATTAGAGGAATGCAAACAATATCTGCCAACAAAACAGAGACAGATCTTGCTTAGGCAAGTTTGATCAAATACTGACAGCTCTGGATTATGACAATCAGAGAATAATACAGTTTAGAAGGTAGTATTACTGCATTAGGTTGTGCACCCCAAAGCTCAAACACACATGCCTTTCTCTGCAGCCCCAGCTGCACGGGGCAGTGAATGAACGGGATAGTGCTCTGTGCTGAGCGGCTTCCTGTTCATTCACAAACTGAAGCACAGTAAACACAATTTACTATTCTTCAATTGTGAATGAATACAGTGAGTGAGTGTGTTCACTGTGTTCATTTAGAAAAGGAAGGAGACGATAAATGACAAATGGACTAGCCCCTTCCTCCACTCTCCATTCTGTAACATCCCCCACAGCAGCTGGGGGGGGAGGAGGAAAGCCAGCAGCAATGTGGGGGGCGCAATATGGGGGGAAGCCCAAGAAATAGAGGGAATCGGCATCACATGCAGTGATTCTGGTGTGCCCAGGCACACCTGGCACCCCCCCTATGCCTATGAGTATTACGCATTATTAATAGAGCATATATATAAGGTGCTTTATAACCAGCGTCATGAACAATATCAACCAAGGACAGGGTACTTGAAAAATTAGGGGCCTACCAGCCTAATCTGCATAACGTAAGAAACAAACACAAGTGGGTGCCTCCATCTACAGTATCTCACAAAAGTGAGTACACCCCTCACATTTTTGTAAATATTTTATTTCTTTTCATGTGACAACACTGAAAAAATTACACTTTGCTACAATGCAAAGTAGTGAGTGTACAGCTTGTATAACAGTGTAAATTTGCTGCCCCCTCAAAATAACTCAACACACAGCCATTAATGTCTAAACCGCTGGCAACAAAAGTGAGTACACCCCTAAGTGAAAATGTTCAAATTGGGCCCTCCCCGGTGTCATGTGACTCTTTAGTGTTACAAGGTCTCAGGTGTGAATGGGGAATAGGTGTGTTAAATTTGGTGTTATCGCTCTCACTCTCTCATACTGGTCACTGGAAGTTTAACATGGCACTTCATGGCAAAGAACTATCTGAGGATCTGAAAAAAAGAATTGTTACTCTACATAAAGATGGTCTAGGCTATGGGAAATTTGCCAAGACCCTAAAACAGTTTGCTGAAGACAAGCAGACTAAGGACATTGATTACTGGAACCATGTCCTGTGGTCTGATGAGACCAAGATAAACTTGTTTGGTTCAGATGGTGTCAAGCGTGTGTGGTGGAAACCCAGTGAGGAGTACAACGACAAGTGTGTCTTGCCTACAGTGAAGCATGGTGGTGGGAGCATCATGGTCTTGGGCTGCATGAGTGCTGCCGGCACTGGGGAGCTACAGTTCATTGAGGGAACCATGAATGCCAACATGTACTGTGACATACTGAAGCAGAGCATGATCCCCTTTCTTTGGAGACTGGGCCGCAGGGTAGTATTCCAACATGGTAACGACCCCAAAAACACCTCCAAGATGACCACTGCCTTGCTAAAGAAGCTGAGGGTAAAGGTGACGGACTGGCCAAGCATATCTGTAGACCTAAACCCTATTGAGCATCTGTGGGGCATCCTGAAACGGAAGGTGGAGGAGAGCAATCTCTCTAACCTCCACCAGCTCTGTGATGTCATCATGGAGGAGTGGAAGAGGACTCCAGTGGCAACCTGTGAAGCTCTGGTGAACTCCATGCCCAAGAGGGTTAAGGCAGTGCTGGAAAATAATGGTGGCCACACAAAATATTGACATTTTGGGCCCAATTTGGGCATTTTCACTTAGGGGTGTACTCACTTTGGTTTCCAGCGGTTTAGACATTAATGGCTGTGTGTTGAGTTATTTTGAGGGGACAGCAAATTTACACTGTTATACAAGCTGTACACTCACTACTTTATATTGTAGCAAAGTGTCATTTCTTCAGTGTTGTCACATGAAAAGATATAATAAAATATTTACAAAAATGTGAGGGGTGTACTCACTTTTGTGAGATACTACAGGTGTAGCGATTTATTAAAAAAGCATAAGAGACAAAAAAAAATGCACTCACTAGATAAAAGTATACCCAGGAAGTCACATCCTCTCCACTTCCTGTCTTCACCCAGCCGAGAGAGGTTGCTGTTTGGAGCCGCAGCCATCTTGCCACTTCTGGAAGCTGCTGATGCTTATGTTACAGCCTGAAGTCTGACAGCTGCACTTCCTTCAAGAACTCTGCTTCAACCAGCCACGTGCCTGCTGAGCTCTGCAGCCTCACGGTGATCCTATGGAGGTATATATGGGTCTATGACAAGCCTTGATCTACTTGTGCATTTTTATTGTCTTTTATGCTTTTTTAATAAATCGCTAACACCTAGATGGAGTTGCCCCATTGTGTTTGTTTTTTATATGTGCATTAGGATCTCAAGACCTAATTTGAGAGGAGCTGCATCTATTTTACCTGGTGTTCCCTACCACTCTCCTGGCCCTTTTATGTGTCCCGTTTAATGATGGTTGGGTTCCGGTTAGCACAATAGGTTATTCTTTTTCTTTGATTGGATAACGTAAGATATGGTCTTGTAGGTAGGTAATGAGTAATATGGCTTATCTAATAGTGAGGACATAAGGAGAAATATAGGGAAGAGGAATGGGGAAGGGGGCAATCAAATAAGAATGAAGCCAATGGGAGGTTGTCCGAAGAGACCAAGTTTTCACCATTTCGAAGAGATGAGTCAAAATCAGAGGAATACCTGAAATGAGATGACACTGTCCCCATAGCATTGTAGGATTCTGTTTTCCCACAATCATACATTCCACATTCTACAATTTTAGCCATTTCACAAGCCCATTCAGCCAGCGATGGTGCTTTGACCCATCGCCAGAGTCTTGCGCTTACAGAGCGGGCCACAGGACCAAATGCCAAACTAAGTTCTTGCTTATAGGAGCCTGGCAGCATTGACAATATAGTTATCTAGGTGTTGTTGGGAATTTTACCTCCAACAAGTTTATCAAACAAGTGTAATATTTTATTTAATGTTGATTTTACATCATAACAAGAAAAAAACATAAAATAGCCAATGCATCAAAGTTCTCCCAGTTCTGCAAGTTTACAAAACCGATACAAAAGTAGTTGTAAAAAAATTATATTCCTATACCGATTAATACATCATAAAATGTCATTGCTATATGATGAAATTTAATATGTATTAATATAGGAATTTATATCTTTTTTTTTTGTTAACATTGTAAAGGAATTTATATCTTTACAACTATTTTGTGCTTCTTTTTAAATCCCTGAAGAAGGGGGAGGAGATCTTTGATCTCCCAAAACAAATTGGATGCTTTTTCTTGTTATTAATCAATACTAACATTCATTTTTTTGGCTTTGGTCTGAACCTGTTTGTGTTGACAGAGGCCTTTCCTGACTTATTGGGGTTGATTTACTAAAGGAAAATCCACTTTGCACTTGAAAGTGCACTGAAAGTGCACATGGAAGTGCAGATGCTGTAGATCTGAGGGGGACATGCAAGGAAAATAAAAAACAGCATTTTAGCTTGCACATGATTGGATGATAAAATCAGCAGAGCTTCCCCTCATTTCAGAGCTTCCCCTCAGATTTACAGTGATCTACAGCGACTGCACTTCCATGTGCACTTTCAAGTGCAAAGTGGATTTTCCTTTAGTAAATCAACCCCATTGTGTCCTGTATAATTCTGATTGACTTTCTTCCGGCTGTACCCCATCCTCCTTTTCACAAAATGCAAGGTGCTCTGTGATTGGAACAGAGGAGATTATGACATTGCATAGCACACACTTTGAGAACATGATTTGGATGTCAGCAAACAATGTGACATTTG
Source organism: Rana muscosa (assembly GCA_029206835.1). Lineage (NCBI taxonomy): Eukaryota > Metazoa > Chordata > Amphibia > Anura > Ranidae > Rana > Rana muscosa. The sequence continues at coordinate 257,198,447 of CM055123.1, read as the reverse complement.
CGCATATCATTTAATAGATCAGCTCCTCTTGTTGCGGAAGACAATTTAAATATATTTAATTGTTGATAACTATTTAGAAATATGGTATATAAATAAACAAGGCCACCTACCTTTTAGAAAGGACACTAGGGACATAACAGGCAGAAAATTGCCCCACATCTGAAATGAGAAGTTACATTGCCAGTTTTAGTCTGTGATTTCACATTTGTCATCATTTAACCGCTTGCCGACCGCTGCCTGTACATATATGTCGGCGGAATGGCACGGCTGCGCAAAGTAATGTACCTGTACATTACTTTGAAATTTGTGCCGTGCGGGCGCGCGCGTGAAGCCGGCGGCGCGCGCCCCTGCCGTGAGCTCCGTGACCGTGCCTGCGGGACCCGCGGACTCAATGTCCGCTGGTGTCTCGCGATCGTGTCACGAAGCTGCAGAATGGGGAGAGGCCAGTGTAACAAGGCATCTCCCCGTTCTGCCTAGTGACAGGACACTGATCGTCTGCTCCCTCTCATCGGGAGCAGCGATCAGTGTTGTGTCACAGTAAGCCCAGCCCCCACATAGTTAGAATCACTCCCTAGGACACACTTAACCGCTTCAGTGCCCCCTTCACTGCCAGTGTCATTTACACAGTAATCAGTGCATTTGTATAGCACTGATCGCTGTATAAATGACAATGGTCCCAAAATAGCGTCAAACGTGTCCGACGTGTCCGCCATAATGTCGCAGTCACGATAAAAATCGCTGATCACTGCCATTACTAGTAAAAAAAAAAATATATTAATAAAAATGACATAAAACTATGCCCTATTTTGTAGACGCTATAACTTTTGTGCAAACCAATTAATAAACGCTTATTGCGATTTTTTTTTTACCAAAAATATGTAGAAGAATACGTATCGGCCTAAACTGAGGAAAACATTTTTTTTTACATATTTTTGGGGGATATTTATTATAGCAAAAAGTAAAAAATATTGCTTTTTTAAAAAGAATTGTTGCTCTATTTTTGTTTATAGCGCAAAAAAGAAAAACCGCAGAGGTGATCAAATACCACCAAAAGAAAGCTCTATTTGTGGGAAAAAAAGGACGTCAATTTTGTTTGGGAGCCACGTTGCACGACCGCGCAATCGTCAGCTAAAACGACGCAGTGCCGAATCGCAAAAAGTGGCCCGGTCATTTGGCAGCCAAATGGTCTGGGGCTGAAGTGATTAAATAAAAACATTAGACACAGATATGAATAAAAAACTTTTGGCCAAGTGTTTGAACCTCCATAAAAGAATAATATTGATACAAAATAATATTAATAATAGAAGCATAGTGGCTTAGTGGTTAGCACTCCAGTAGTGCAGTACTAGGGTCCTCAGTTTGAATTCCAACCGTGACACTGCATGGAGTTTGCATGTTCTTCCCATTTTTGTATGGGTTTCCTCCGGGTACTCTGGTTTCCCTAACACTCCAAAGACATGCTGGTAGGTTAATTGGCTCCTGTCTAAATTGGCGCTAGTATGGATGAGAGATATGGATCTTAGATTGTAAGTTCCTTGATGGTAGGGACTGATGTGAATGTACAATATATATGTAAAGCACTGCATAAATTGTCGGCACTATAAAAATACCTGTAATAGTAAATAAATAATAATAATAATAATAATCTGGTAGATGTTTTCCTCTGACTTTGTACAGGAGAGCACTGGATGGACAGAGGGAAACAGTGGTCATACAATGCATCAGAGCGCTGCACTTTACCACTTTACCACTTCATTTATTCACACACAGATTGATCCTTTGTTGTGCTGGCTGCTATTGTTTGTTATTTGTAGACAGCGCGTTTTTCCCCTTGTTTTTTTCTAGAAATAGCATCACATTCGCCACAGCACCTTTCTGAATTAAACATATCTAATGTACTGTATATACTCGAGTATAAGCTGAGTTTTTCAGCACATTTTTTTGTGCTGAAAAAGCCCCCCTCATGTTATACTCGAGTCTCCCACTGCTTTGCCCATCTGCAGCCTTATGATCTCCCGGTGCTGTGATATGCAGTCTAGTCGGCGGCCGTGCAGTGTAACAAAGCCCTGCCTTCTCCTCGATCTCGTCCGTGATAGGCTGAACACTGACTTGCTGCTCGGAAACTGAGCCAGTGTTCCGTCACGGACGAAAGATGAGGAGGAGGTGGGACTTTGTTACACTGCACCGCCACCGACTAGACTGCATATCACAGCGCCGGGAGATCATAAGGCTGCAGATGAGCACAGTGCCGGGAGATCAGGTACTTATATTCGGGTCGGCTTATACTCGAGTATATACTGTAATAAAAATGTAATGAAAGATAAAAGGACCCTGTTAGGTTTATAAAGCATGCAGATTAAATGTTTCTGCAACAGAAGAGGTCTTATGCTCACCTTCCATGTCTCCTACTTCTTCTCTGTTCCAGCACAGCAGCTTCATCAGATATGGGTGCCCTCACTGTGATTACATCCTCTGACCACCACGCCACCATGACGTAGGAGGCATGGGACATTGGAGAGGGGATGATAAAACCTCTTCTATTACAGTGAAAGGAGGGGAGGAAAGAGACAAGAGATATTGGAGAGATAAGTATAATATCTCTTCTAGTACGGATAATTGAGGGTGGTAGGTGACACAAGACACCAGAAACGGGAGTATAATACATCTTCTATTACAGCAAATGGAGGGGTGATAGGAGACATGGGGCACATGAGAGGGGAGTACAATGCCTCTTGTTAAAGGGAATGGGTTGGTAAGAGACAAGGGATGCTGAAGTGGTGAGTATAATGCCTCTTAATTACAGGGGACAAACGTGAGGTAAGAGACACAGGACACTAGAGAAAGTAGTGTAATACCTCTTCTATTACAGGGAATGGAGGGGTGGTAGGAGACATGGGACACAGAGAGGGAAGTATAACACCTCTTCTATTAGAGAAAACAGAGGAGAGGTAGGAGACAAAAGACACTGGATGGGGAAGTATAATACCTCTTCTATTACAGGGAATGGAGGGTTGGTAGGAGACAGGGGACAATGAAGGGGAGAGCATAACATCTCTTCTATTACAGAAAACAGAGGGGTGGTAAGAGGCACAGAATACTGGATGCATAAAACCTCTTCTGTTGCAGGGAATGGAGGGTAGATATGAGACACACTGGACACCTCATCTATTCGAGTAAACTGGGGGGGGGGGGGGGGGCAGGCGGAGACACAGGACACTGAAGAGGGGAGTATAATACCTCTTGAACTAAAGGGAATGTAGGGGAGGTAGGAAACACAGAACACTGTGGAGGGGGATTATAATACTTCTTCTATTACTGGGGCCTCTCATCTTAAATATTTTTTAGCTTGACAAGGTTGCCTGAAATTCCCAAGTCCCAATGTAAACCTACTTCAGCTCTGAGTGACAGACAGAACTCTTCTTCTTCTCCCGCAGAGATCCCAGGAATACTGAAGGCGGCTGTTGTTGTGAACTTCGTCCCCCTGAGTATCACTCCTCCCTGACAATCTTATCATTATCATTCCCTCGTCATCGTTGTGATTTTAATGACACATTTACTATAACTGTTACTGAGCTCCTTCCAGGAAAAATAATATATAAAATAATAAGCCTCAATCCAGTAAAATCAATGTGTGCATGAAGGGCCCAAATGGTTAAGGGATTCTGTCACGTGAGGTTAGTTTTGCAGAGCTCTGTGATATAGCATAGAAATCACGCTGCCGTAGCGAGAACATCAGCAGTGGGAAAAATCCTCTTTTTGGAGGCTTTGTTTTTTTGTAGCAGACTTGGAGAGTTACAGTATGTTGATCCTGCATTATTAAAATGAGGGAAAACATAGAAAATTGTGTTATACTCTTCATAACTTTTTTCTATATGTGTTTCTAAAACAGCAAACACGTTACTCAACCCTCACAGGTACAGTAAGAAGATGAATATTGTAAGCCCAAAGGATTCAAAGTTCTTCTAGACAGAGGCGTAGCTTGAAGTTCGTGGGCCCTGATGTAAAAGTTGTCCTGGGGGCCCCCACTGCTACCCGCCCCTTCCACTGTGCACCAAGATACTCCGATTAATATGCGCCAAGATACTCCCATTAAGCGCCAAGGTACTCCAAGTATTTCAGAGATTTATGTACATATTGAGAGGGTAATTCAAATGATTCTTTAGAAACTATCCTGGTAATCACATGACCTAGTCCTCTTCCCCGTTGTAGGAATGACATGACCTCACCCCATCCTAGTAATGACATGACCTTGCCCTTCATCCTAGTAATGACATGAACTTCCCCCTTCCCCCCTCTATCCTATTAATGACATGACCTCGCCTCCCCCCATCCTAGAAACAATGTGATCTAGTCCCCTCCCCCCCATCCTAGTAATGACATGACCTCTCCCCCTCCTCCCATCCTAGTAATGACATGTCCCCAGCCAATGAGAGCAGAGGAAGGTTGTGGACTGGGGAGAAGGAAAACAACTGGAAGCTGATTACTGGATTATAGAACTTGGCTGGGGCCCTGGGAGAAACAAGGCGGCCTGGAGCTGGACTCCAGTTCTGTGATTTTGTGGCGGAAATCAAATGTAATATGACAGCAGGGAGCAGAGCTGTGGGCCCCCTGGAGCTAGGGGCAGGGTCACAATTGTGACCCTTGCAACCCTTGATGCTACGCCCATGCTTCTAGATATTATAAGGACATTTTAAAGTGGTTGCAAACCCACATTGAAAAAAAAAAAAAAAAAGAAGACCTGCAACAGAAAGGCATAATGAGCTAGTATGCATAGCATACTAGCTCATTATGTAATACTCACCTGAGTTCGAAGCCCCCTCTGCCATGCCTGTAGACAGCACCTGCCGGCGAGATCTTTCCCGGAGTTACTTCCGGGTATCGCGGCTCCGGCGCTGTGATTGGCCAGAGCCACGATTATGTCACTCCCGCGCATGCATGTGGGAGCCACCGGTAACGGCACATTTACTGAAGCAAACGGCATATTCGTGCTGTTTGCTTCAGTGCACATGTGCCGATGATGTTGGCACATGCAGATACAGGAGATATCTCCTAAATCGTGCAGGTTTAGGAGATATCCGGGGTAGCTACAGGTAAGCCTTATAATAGGCTTACCTGTAGCAAAAAGTGGATTGTAAGGGTTTACAACCACTTTAAGGAGGAGGAGGGGGGGTGTTTTACAAAGAAGATACACCAGGATTGGCACACAACAAAAGGAATTCCGAAATAAGAATGAGAAGAGGACAGGTCTGGTCAGTATCTTAAGATGGCAATCTAAGGACTGACTCCTCTCAAACTGACTTATTGGAAAATTGTCTGCAGTGCTGATCAGTTTAATCTGATGGGGGTCCCACTGTCAGAATACAATGACACAGCTCACTGGCTGGTCACAAAAAACTGATACGTGTATGACCAGCTTAAAGCCCCACACACACGGGTTAAACACGGGGCAGCATCAGCATTGGTCGGTTCAAAAGAAACCAGCCGACATTCAGCCCGTATGTACTGGAGCCGGTACGACCGACTATAATAAAGTGCTGCAACCTCAAAATTAAATATGTATCTCAGTTTATAATTTCCCAATTACCCTCTAGTTCAGGGGTCTCCAAACGTTCTAAACGAAGAACCAGTCAAATTGCCCTCAGACTTTAAGGGGGCCAAACTGTGGCCAGTTGGAGTTCAAACTTGGTGATCAGTGGGAGTAAAACAATTAAATAATGCCTGTGGCCATTAGGAGGACGAATAGTGCCCTATCATTAGTATTCGTGGGAGGAATAGTATACCATCATTGGTGTCAGTGGGAGGAATAGAGCCCAATCATTGGTGTCAGTGGAAGGAATAGAGGCGTATAATCACTGGTGTCAGTGGGCGATATAGTGCCCCGTCATTGGTGTATTAGTGTCAGTGGGAGGAATAGTATTCCATAATTTTTATCAGTGGGAAGAATTATGCTCCAATGTTGGTGTCAGTGTTTTAGGGAGGTGCAGTGTGGTGCGGTGGCAGTGAACACACAGATTTCAGTTGCACAAACAGAACTTTTATTAAAGTCAAAGTTCAACTTCACAAACAGGCCAGCAGGATGACACCTGCCTGGGAACACTCACAGATTGTAGCGGCAGAGTGGAGTAGAGCAGGTCTCGGATGTGCCAATGGCGTCTGTCCAAGAAGGTGGAATGCGGCCTGGTCGGGCAGTACACAAATGGACTCCAGAAGAATGTGTGTGTCTTTAGCCTGTCTGTACTCATGTCTGGAACCTTTGCTAGCGCTGTTCACTTTCCCTGACAGACGGGTGATCTGTTCCTACACTAACCATTTGCAAAAATAGACCCAAGATGCCAGCCAGAGTCACATGGGGCAGCAGCATCCAACTGAATTTCTTCCCCAGTTTCCCAGTAAACCAAGTCTCTGTCAGTGATCTGTGCAAGAGTCAAGAGGCCACCATAGATAAGCTAAATAATCTGGAAGATCGCTTACGGCGGAACTATTTACGCTTTTTGGGGTTCCCGGAAGGGTCTGAAGGGAAAAACCCTGAATCCTTTATTGAACTCTGGCTCACGAATACATTTGGCACTAATACACCCACTGCCGTCAGGCACACCACCTTGCTCCCTTCTCATTAAAGTGATACATTTCCGCTATAAGGAGGTGGCTCTGAGAGCAGCTAGGGAAAAAGGCCGGGTCACCAATAATGGTAATTACATCACTATATTTCCCCTTTTTTTTTGCGGCTACACAAAAACAAAGGGCAACATTCATCTCCATTAAGAAGCGGCAGCGAGACCTGCAACTTCCCTACAGCGTGCTTTATCCAGCGTGGCTGTGCATTATCCATCAAGGAAAGGCTCACTTCTTCACCGATCCACAAAATGCAGCACAATGGGTGGACTCCTTGGGGGTGTCGGCACCCTCACGTTCCAACCGACGCACACCGCCTCGCTGATTGCAGTCGCCTGCCTAGGATTATTTTGATCCTCCTCTTCTGTGAATCGTTCTGCACTAATGTCCTCATTGAATCGCAGCTTGCAGAACATAAAAGGTTGATTGCTACTGCAGTTGTCGTGGCATGACATTCCTGTGGCGCTTATTTAATACGCCATGATGCCTATGTGTATGGGGTTTCTGTTGGGGCCGGTATTCTGACCCTGATTGCGTTAGGGCAACTTTTCCTGTTTTCTCACCCTCAAGTTGTTCAAGAACCTATTGTTTATGGTCGCAACCATTTAGGTAGACTTTATCCTCCGTTCAGGGTTCGGGACACCTTCCTCCTTTCCGGAAATGGGCACAAATGGAACTTTCTTGTTATACAAACCGTTGCCTTATTGTGCCTAGTGCCTACCTTCAAAAACTTGGAACTATCCTATTGATTGTTTTTGATGGGGTGATCCATGTCCCCTCTGCTATGCAGTTTCTGTTCTGGGATGGAAGCTGTCAAAAGTTTGGGTTTGGGGGCCGGGTGGGTTAGGTAACATTTGTTTTCTGGGAGTTTTTATTTTTGTTTTTTTGGTTGTGTCCATTTACACAGTCCATTGACTGTGTATGACCCCGCACTTTTACTCCTGATGTATTTAGTACCCGAGCCAACATGGTGTACATATGGTGCACCCTGGTTTCAGGTCTTTATGGGTGCATAACGCATCTTTCTGCTATTATCCTACATCAATGATGTCTATTTATAAAAAGATAACTAAGGGGGTACCACATCCAATGAAAACTATTAGAAAATAGTTTTTGGACATTTAGAACAGACTTTACCGGTACCAGAAAGGAATACTATATAATTTTACAAAATGTAATTTATTATATATTACAAAATTTATAAAAACATTTTTACAGAGTAAAAATAAGAGAAATAAAGCTCTTATTGGTATAACCACAGATAAGTAAATTCCCTATTACTGCTCAGTCAAAAGAGGTCAACGTTTCGCTGTCACTTCTTAATTTCCATTGACTGCAGACAAAGGCATTCTGTATAGGAGAGAAAAACAATATCAAAACTTCATAGAACGGATAACAAATGCAAACACATCTTCTATAGTAATGTAGGCCCCATAGGTAGTATGGGGAATAGTGTATATGAAGTGCCACTCACATAACAGAGAGAGCCCTTCCTTGTGCGGCATGCTGTGTGCTAACCGGAAGCAACCCAATCAGTGAGACACTCCCTAGATCAGAACGACCAACAATTTCTCATACCCCATTCTATGAGGAGAAAAAAATGAAAATAAACCCCCAAACAGATATAGGGAATAGTAAATACAATAACATCCATATTGACATGATACTCACTCGGAAGGTATCTCCACAGAGTTAGTGCACTGGGACCACCATCTATCCACAATGTATATAACAGCCCTCCTATTGGCTCCTATTATGGAATGTAAATGTACATGCCACAAATGAGTACTTGCGGTGACCTATCATGCAGTGTGACAATCAATAAGATAGCAAAAATTCAAATACCTAAATAGATAGATTCAAGAAAGGGGGGGGGGCCAGTGATCGGTAGAGCTGTATGAGAACTTAAAATTAATTCAGATCTAAAAAAGACCAGATAATATAGCAATTGCCATTAATCAGCAGTCAACTCATTGCGGATAAAATAAGCTGCTCAGACAGTGGACCATATTGCGTTACAAACTTACCAATAAAAAGGCATGGAATAACATCCAATAGTTTGCATTAGCAGATCCGTTGGTATTGTCAATGTTAACGGTGACTGAAGGTATAGATCTGAGGAGCAGAGTGAAACAAATTACTCCCCAGTTAATTATTAGATCGTTGTGGTAGCCATAGTTGTAACTACAACCAAAGTCCCAATATGTAAACTGACCTGTTCCTGTGTATCCTAGATCAAAATGCCGCCACAGACACTGCCTGCATCTGAGCATTAAATAGGACCACCAATTGGCGCCACAACAGCACATCGCAGCTGATAGTAATCAGCTGTGGGGGTGAAACCATCATGTGTGTGCATGTGGGGTATTGGCATATATTCAATGGGGATTTCCCCATGTAAGGTAAAGGAATGGTGCCGCCGTATCCTGCGCATGCGCCGTGAGAACATCAGTGATGACCAAGGGCTGAAAGTGCGCTCATGCGCACTAACATGTAATAGACACTTAGAAAACCATCACAGCCGGAGAGTGACCTCTGCAGTGAGCCGCCAAGACATGGCTGGATAATACAGACATAACAAGGCTGGACATTACAGATCAAATGAACCGGCCCCTATAAGATTAATATAATTAATGAGTCTTATATAGAGTTGAGTGGGTAGCTGGATATTCGGGTCCGGCGGGTTCGGCCGAACTTCGGAAAAAAGTTCGGATTCGGGACCGAACTTTAACCCGAACCCGGACCCGGACCCCATTGAAGTCAATGGGGACCCGGACTTCTGACGACTAAAAAGGCTCTAAAAAAGTAATGGAAAGGGCTAGAGGGCTGCAAATGGCAGCAAAATGTTGTTAAGAACATGGCAAGTGCTCTGCAAACAAATGTGGATAGGAAATAACTTAAAAGAACATAAAAAAATTAAAAAAATTAAAAAATATGCTGGAGGCCCCCTTTTCAGCAGAAGAGGTACAGGAAGTCATTAAGAACCTCAGAAACTCAACGGCACGATGCCACACATATGGTGGGAATGCCCCAGAATACGCCCTTTCTGGAATAAATTATTTAATTTAATGGATAAGCTAGTGGGAAAATAAAATACTTTGAAATAAAAATGTAGCGGGGTGCTAAATTTAAGGAAAGTGTTTGAGTGGTAAATAGGCTCAAATACCCTAATTCTGTAGGATTCATGGACCATTTTGTCCTCGGGGGACAGTATTGGTGTGCAGTTCCCTGCGGCCTACAGGTGGTGCCTTTTGTGTCCCCTCTTGGCAGTAGTACAGCGGGGCGGGGAACCTGCTGTGCATGCCGGGAGAGCATATAAAAGGGGCAGACCTTTGGCCTGGGGGCTGATGTCCAGTGGGGTCCGCGCCCACGTGCCTTCGGTCTGGGTGCATGTGTTCCTGTTCCATCTCGGGCACCTTTAGCCCGGGGTGAGGTACTATCCTGGAGTTCTTGCTGCCCTGGGTATGGAGGCCTAGGGGCGGGAGTAAAGCCTGGAGTCCAGAGCCGCCTCGTGTAGGGGACCCTGTTCCAGGGAAGGGAGGATCATTCTGATGGACCGATGCGGGAGTCACGGTGAAGGAATGGTCTGTTGACTCCCTGGAGAGATGTCTTCCCCTTGATATGGGCTAGGTTCGTAGAAGGAGAAGCTCAAGGTCACCTTGACTGTATCAGAGGCCTTATTCAACCGGCCCGTGGCAGGGGCCTTATACACCCTGGTCTGTGGCTGAGACCAAAGTTCTCCAGGCCCGTGGCAGGGGCCTTGTACACCCGGTCTGTGGCAGAGACCAACCTCAATGTCTGTGGCAGAGACCGTGCGCCAAAAACTGTTTGAGAAACCTAAGCAGTGAAGTGAATGTGCTACGTTTGTGCCTGGACCTCCTCCACACCTTAAGCTGTCCTGTTTCTTTGCTCTAACCTTTTCTATCTGAGTACAGTTTATTTTGCCATGAGAGAATAAGAGTTGGAGTTTCAGCTGGTGTGGACATTGACTTTACTGCAATTAAAGGACTTGGCTCTACCTACAGTAGAGGTGAGAATCATCCTCTGGAGGAGTTTTGACTCCGGCTGTGGACACGGCCCGTCAAGTACACCGCTCAACCTCTTTATATAGGAGGATACGGGCTGGTAGTGCGGTGTGCCTTTCTCCCTCCTGCGAAGAGCCAACAACATAAAGGCAGGTAAGGGGGAAAGGATCTGTGCGCTACAAAAAAATAAAATAAAAATTTTAATCTTGGCCTAGCAGGACGAGGTCCATATGGAGTAGGAGGTTGAGGTGGCGGTGGATGTGGCTGTGTAGGTGGAAGCGGCGGTGGAGGAGGACGAGGTAGCCAACACTGGTTCAAAAATACAACAATGGCTGGGTAAGGCCGGTGATGTGTCGAATTCTGTCCCCTGTCGAATAGTGTCCGCCCTGTACTGCGCTTGCTGAGTATGTAGGACAAGGGGATTTCAAAAATCTCCCAAGACTAACGGCGCCTGCGTGTTGAGTTCAGGTGAAGGCCACACCATCCGTGGTTCAAGCCGAGCCAAGCAAGGCCGCGATCGAAGCGAGCCCGTGAGGGGCCCTGTTACTATGTGCTACCGTATGTCCTCTTGGATGGTGGGGCTTGAACCTGCACTCACAGCGCAGGCGCCGTTCATCTTCGGAGATTTTGTGAATCTCCTTGTCCTCTGTACTGCGCAAGCGCTGCGCCTGCGCAGTACGGGCCGGGCACAATCCGATGGCCGGACAGTTTTTGTCACAACACCGGTATACATGTCTATTCTGCACAAGGTACGGACAAGTCCTGTGGGATCCATGCCTGGTTCATTTTAATGAACGTGAGCTTGTCCACATTGGCTCTGGACAGGCGGCTGCGCTTGTCTGTGATAACGCCCCCTGCCGTGCTAAATACACGTTCAGATAATACACTGGCTGCAGGGCAGGCCAGCACCTCCAAGGCATAAACGGCAAGCTCAGGCCATGTGCCCAATTTGGAGACCCAGAAGTTAAAGGGGGCAGACCCGTCATCCAGTACGTGTAGGCCTGTGGACACATACTGCTCAACCATGTTGGTGAAATGCTGCCTCCTGCTAAGACGTTCCATCTCAGCTGGTGGTGCTGGTTGTTGTGGCGTGCTGACAAAGCTTTTCCACATTTCGGCCATGCTAACCCTGCCTTCTGAGGTGCTGCCGGTGCCCCGGCTGCGTTGGCGACCTCTTCCTCCTCCTCTGCCTTCGCCTTGTGCTTCCACCGTACGCCCGCTGTCAGGTGGGAATGCCACCAGCAGCGCGTCTACCAGCGTGCGCTTGTACTCGCGCATCTTACGATCCCGCTCCAGTGAGGGAATTAAGGACGGTACGTTGTCCTTGTAACGGGGATCCAGCAGGGTGGCCACCCAGTAATCAGCACCAGTTAAAATGTGGGCAACTCGGCTGTCATTGCGGAAACACTGCAGCATGTAATCGCTCATGTGTGCCAGGCTGCCCAGAGGCAAAAAAAGCTGTCCTCTGTGGGAGGTGTATCGTCTGTGTCCTCTGTATCCCCCCAGCCACGCACCAGTAATGGCCACGAGCTGGTCTGAGTGCCACCCTGCTGTGAACATGGCTCCTCCTCCTCCTCCTCCTCCTCCTCCTCCATCTCCTCCTCCACCTCATCATCCTCCAGAACTGTGCCCTTTCTGCCGGACAATTGTGTACCTGGCGTTTGTTGGTGCAGGAACCCACCCTCGTAGCCACTTGTGAAAGACTGCCCTGAAAGCCTTTGAAATGATCCCGTTTCCTCCTCCTCCTCCTCATCCTCCTGTGCCACATCCTCTTCCATCATCGCACGAAGCGTTTTTTCAAGGAGGCATAGAACTGGGATAGTAACGCTGAGAACGGCGTCATTGGCACTGGCCATGTTGGTGGAGTACTCGAAACAGCGCAACAAGGCACACAGGTCTCGCATGGAGGCCCAGTTATTGGTGGTGAAGTGGTGCTGTTCCGCAGAGCGACTCACGCGTGATTGCTGCAGCTGAAACTCCACTATTGCCTGCTGCTGCTCGCACAGTCTGGCCAGCATGTGCAAGGTGGAGTTCCACCTTGTGGGCACGTCACATATGAGGCGGTGAGCTGGAAGGCCGAAGTTACGCTGCAGCGCTGACAGGCGAGCAGCAGCAGGGTGAGAACGCCGAAAGTGCGCACAGACAGCCCGCACTTTCTGCAGCAGCTCTGGCATATTGGGGTAATTTTTAAGGAACCTCTGGACCACCAAGTTCAGCACATGCGCCAGGCAAGGGATGTGCGTCAAACCGGCTAGACCCAGAGCTGCTACGAGATTTCGCCCATTATCGCACACCACCAGGCCGGGCTTGAGGCTCACTGACAGCAACCACTCATCGGTCTGTTGTTCCATGTCCCTCCACAACTCCTGCGCGGTGTGGGGATTTTCCCCCAAACAGGAAAGTTTTAAAACTGCCTGCTGTCGTTTACCCCTGGCTGTGCTGAAGTTGGTGGTGAAGGTGTTACGCTGAATGGATGAGGAGGCGGTAGAGGATGAGGAAGCGGAGAAGGAGGAGTTAGCAACAGGAGGCAAACTGAAGCGCCCTGCAATCCTCGGTGGTGGAAGGACATGCGCCAAACCGCTATCTGCCTCAGGCCCAGCAGCCACTGCATTTACCCAGTGTGCTGTTAGGGAGATATAACGTCCCTGACCGTGCTTACTGGTCCACGCATCCGTAGTTAGGTGGACCTTGCCACAGATGGCGTTGCGCAGTGCACACCTGATTTTGTCCCCCACCTGGTTGTGCAGGGAAGGGATGGCTCGCCTGGAAAAGTAGTGGCGGCTGGGCACGACGTACTGCGGGACAGCCAATGCCATCAGGCTTTTAAAACTCTGCGTCTCCACCAGACGGAATGACAGCATTTCAAAGGCCAGGAATTTTGAAATGCTGGCATTCAGGGCCAGGGATCGCGGGTGGCTAGGGGGGTACTTCCTCTTCTTGGCTGATTTGCAAGGGGGTGAGGTGAAAGACTGATGGACATGGGCTTCAGGTGCCAACTCTGATCTTTCAGCAGAAGAGTGGGTGGGAGACAATGTGAAGGAACCCGAGGCACTGTCAGCAACCCAATCTACTATCGCCTGTACTTGTCCTGGCCTAAACATTGGTACAGCCTCATTAGGCGCGACAAAATACCGCCACAGGCTCGGTCGCCTACTCGCACCTGAGGAAGGTGTTTCACTTGTGCGTGTAGCTGGCACAGATCCACCACGTCCTCTCCCTGCAACAGGAGCTCCACCAGCAGCACCACGACCGGGGCCACCACGTCCCTTTGACCTTCCCCTCATATTTTCCAAATTTAGGATCCTGCCCTAAATGGCGTTTTTTGGAAGACCACAACACACCCACAGTACGTAATGGCTGAAACGCACAGCTACAGAACTGCAGAAAATGCTATTCAAAAAAAAAAAGGTTGTTTTTTTTAGTATAGCACAGTACAAGGAAAATATATAGAAATTGTTTTTTTACACACACCTCCAGATGTGTATTTCACACTGCAAAATATTTTCTGTGGCCCTAAATGGCGTTTTTTGCCAGACCACAACACACCCACAGCACGTAACCGCTGAATCGCACAGCTACAGAAAATGCTATTCAAAAAAAAAGGTTGTTTTTTTTTAGTATAGCACAGTACAAGGAAAATATATAGAAATTGTTTATTTTACACACCTCCACATGTGTATTTCACACTGCAAAATATTTTCTGTGGCCCTAAATGGCGTTTTTTGGAAGAGCACAACACAACCACAGTATTTAACCACTGAATCGCACAGCTATAGAAGTGCAGAGAATGCTATTCAAAAAAAATGTTGTTTTTTCACACACCTCCAGATATGTATTTCACACTGCAAAATATTTTCTGTGGCCCTAAATGGCGTTTTTTGCAAGAGCACAACACAACCACAGTATTTAACCACTGAATCGCACAGCTATAGAAGTGCAGAGAATGCTATTCAAAAAAAATGTTGTTTTTTCACACACCTCCAGATATGTATTTCACACTGCAAAATATTTTCTGTGGCCCTAAATGGCGTTTTTTGCAAGAGCACAACACAACCACAGTATTTAACCACTGAATCGCACAGCTATAGAAGTGCAGAGAATGCTATTCAAAAAAAATGTTGTTTTTTTTAGTATAGCACTGTACAATATATAGAAATTGTTTATTTTACACACCTCCACATGTGTATTTCACACTGCAATTTATTTTCTGTGGCCCTAAATGGCGTTTTTTGCAAGAGCACAACACAACCACAGTATTTAACCACTGAATCGCACAGCTATAGAAGTGCAGAGAATGCTATTCAAAAAAAATGTTGTTTTTTTTAGTATAGCACTGTACAATATATAGAAATTGTTTATTTTACACACCTCCACATGTGTATTTCACACTGCAATTTATTTTCTGTGGCCCTAAATGGCGTTTTTTGCAAGAGCACAACACAACCACAGTATTTAACCACTGAATCGCACAGCTATAGAAGTGCAGAGAATGCTATTCAAAAAAAATGTTTTTTTTTTTAGTATAGCACTGTACAATATATAGAAATTGTTTATTTTACACACCTCCACATGTGTATTTCACACTGCAATTTATTTTCTGTGGCCCTAAATGGCGTTTTTTGCAAGAGCACAACACAACCACAGTATTTAACCACTGAATCGCACAGCTATAGAAGTGCAGAGAATGCTATTCAAAAAAAATGTTGTTTTTTTTAGTATAGCACTGTACAATATATAGAAATTGTTTATTTTACACACCTCCACATGTGTATTTCACACTGCAATTTATTTTCTGTGGCCCTAAATGGCGTTTTTTGCAAGAGCACAACACAACCACAGTATTTAACCACTGAATCGCACAGCTATAGAAGTGCAGAGAATGCTATTCAAAAAAAATGTTGTTTTTTCACACACCTCCAGATATGTATTTCACACTGCAAAATATTTTCTGTGGCCCTAAATGGCGTTTTTTGCAAGAGCACAACACAACCACAGTATTTAACCACTGAATCGCACAGCTATAGAAGTGCAGAGAATGCTATTAAAAAAAAATGTTGTTTTTTTTAGTATAGCACTGTACAATATATAGAAATTGTTTATTTTACACACCTCCACATGTGTATTTCACACTGCAATTTATTTTCTGTGGCCCTAAATGGCGTTTTTTGCAAGAGCACAACACAACCACAGTATTTAACCACTGAATCGCACAGCTATAGAAGTGCAGAGAATGCTATTCAAAAAAAATGTTGTTTTTTTTAGTATAGCACTGTACAATATATAGAAATTGTTTATTTTACACACCTCCACATGTGTATTTCACACTGCAATTTATTTTCTGTGGCCCTAAATGGCATTTTTTGCAAGAGCACAACACAACCACAGTATTTAACCACTGAATCGCACAGCTATAGAAGTGCAGAGAATGCTATTCAAAAAAAATGTTTTTTTTTTTAGTATAGCACTGTACAATATATAGAAATTGTTTATTTTACACACCTCCACATGTGTATTTCACACTGCAATTTATTTTCTGTGGCCCTAAATGGCGTTTTTTGCAAGAGCACAACACAACCACAGTATTTAACCACTGAATCGCACAGCTATAGAAGTGCAGAGAATGCTATTCAAAAAAAATGTTTTTTTTTTTTAGTATAGCACTGTACAATATATAGAAATTGTTTATTTTACACACCTCCACATGTGTATTTCACACTGCAATTTATTTTCTGTGGCCCTAAATGGCGTTTTTTGCAAGAGCACAACACAACCACAGTATTTAACCACTGAATCGCACAGCTATAGAAGTGCAGAGAATGCTATTCAAAAAAAATGTTGTTTTTTCACACACCTCCAGATATGTATTTCACACTGCAAAATATTTTCTGTGGCCCTAAATGGCGTTTTTTGCAAGAGCACAACACAACCACAGTATTTAACCACTGAATCGCACAGCTATAGAAGTGCAGAGAATGCTATTCAAAAAAAATGTTTTTTTTTTTAGTATAGCACTGTACAATATATAGAAATTGTTTATTTTACACACCTCCACATGTATATTTCACACTGCAATTTATTTTCTGTGGCCCTAAATGGCGTTTTTTGCAAGAGCACAACACAACCACAGTATTTAACCACTGAATCGCACAGCTATAGAAGTGCAGAGAATGCTATTCAAAAAAAATGTTGTTTTTTTTAGTATAGCACTGTACAATATATAGAAATTGTTTATTTTACACACCTCCACATGTGTATTTCACACTGCAATTTATTTTCTGTGGCCCTAAATGGCGTTTTTTGCAAGAGCACAACACAACCACAGTATTTAACCACTGAATCGCACAGCTATAGAAGTGCAGAGAATGCTATTCAAAAAAAATGTTGTTTTTTTTAGTATAGCACTGTACAATATATAGAAATTGTTTATTTTACACACCTCCACATGTGTATTTCACACTGCAAAATATTTTCTGTGGCCCTAAATGGCGTTTTTTGCAAGAGCACAACACAACCACAGTATTTAACCACTGAATCGCACAGCTATAGAAGTGCAGAGAATGCTATTCAAAAAAAATTTTGTTTTTTTTAGTATAGCACTGTACAATATATAGAAATTGTTTATTTTACACACCTCCACATGTGTATTTCACACTGCAATTTATTTTCTGTGGCCCTAAATGGCGTTTTTTGCAAGAGCACAACACAACCACAGTATTTAACCACTGAATCGCACAGCTATAGAAGTGCAGAGAATGCTATTCAAAAAAAATGTTGTTTTTTCACACACCTCCAGATATGTATTTCACACTGCAAAATATTTTCTGTGGCCCTAAATGGCGTTTTTTGCAAGAGCACAACACAACCACAGTATTTAACCACTGAATCGCACAGCTATAGAAGTGCAGAGAATGCTATTCAAAAAAAATGTTGTTTTTTTTAGTATAGCACTGTACAATATATAGAAATTGTTTATTTTACACACCTCCACATGTATATTTCACACTGCAATTTATTTTCTGTGGCCCTAAATGGCGTTTTTTGCAAGAGCACAACACAACCACAGTATTTAACCACTGAATCGCACAGCTATAGAAGTGCAGAGAATGCTATTCAAAAAAAATGTTGTTTTTTTTAGTATAGCACTGTACAATATATAGAAATTGTTTATTTTACACACCTCCACATGTGTATTTCACACTGCAATTTATTTTCTGTGGCCCTAAATGGCGTTTTTTGCAAGAGCACAACACAACCACAGTATTTAACCACTGAATCGCACAGCTATAGAAGTGCAGAGAATGCTATTCAAAAAAAATGTTGTTTTTTTTAGTATAGCACTGTACAATATATAGAAATTGTTTATTTTACACACCTCCACATGTGTATTTCACACTGCAATTTATTTTCTGTGGCCCTAAATGGCGTTTTTTGCAAGAGCACAACACAACCACAGTATTTAACCACTGAATCGCACAGCTATAGAAGTGCAGAGAATGCTATTCAAAAAAAATTTTGTTTTTTTTAGTATAGCACTGTACAATATATAGAAATTGTTTATTTTACACACCTCCACATGTGTATTTCACACTGCAAAATATTTTCTGTGGCCCTAAATGGCGTTTTTTGGAAGAGCACAACACAACCACAGTATATAACCGCTGAATCGCACAGCTGCAGAGAATGCTATTCAAAAAAAAGTTTTTTTTTTTTTTTTAGTATAGCATAGTACAAGAAAAATATATAGAAAACTAGAGATATACAATGCAAAATATTTTTTTTGCCCAAAAATAGGTCTTTTTTGCGCACAACAAAGTGCCTTTTTTTTTTTTCCAACAGCACAATAAAGTGCCTTTTTTTTTTTTGGGGGCCCAAAAATGGGTCTTTTTAGCAAAAGCACAATAAAGTGCCTTTTTTTTTTTTTTTTCTGACCGAAATAGGTCTTTTAGCAAGAGCACAATACAGCCACAGTATGGAATAGGTGTATCACTCAACGTAATGCAGTGCTGGTGCACTGAGCTTGCAACACAAACAGATAAACCTATGCAGATCGCTGAGCTATTATATCTCTCAATCTGGACTCCTATCTAAATCTCTCTCCCTGAAAGCACAAACAGGATCCTGCCCCTACACTACACTACACTACACTGTCTCCCTATCTTTTCTATCAGTAGATTGCAGAATCAGGACTAACTCCTATCATATAATTCTCTCCCTCACAGCAACAGCAGCCAGGATCCTTTCCCTACACTGTCCAAAAGCAGAGTGACGATCTGTGCTGTGTGCCTCTTTCTTATATAGAAGCTGGTCACATGCTGGGTCACATGTTGCACTGACCAATCACAGCCATGCCATTAGTAGGCATGGCTATGATGGCTTCTAAGGGCACACCAGCTAATCAAATGGTGATTGGCTGGCCTCTGAAGCATTTCTAACTGCGCCATTAAATTCCCGAATCCGAACCCGAACCCGGACTTTAGCGCAAAATCCGGGTCCGGGTCCGGGGTCGGGAAAACGCCAAAATTCGGTACGGACCCGAACTTTACAGTTCGGGTCCGCTCAACACTAGTCTTATATAGAGATGAGACATTTCATTTAGGGGATTCCTAGAATTAAAAACTCTACCGGTGCTGTAGTGGAACAAACTACCGAAATTGTCAATGCCTTTGTAGCGATGTCCCGGTCCCCTTTGGTCTAATGAGTACCTCCAGAGTTAGGGATATGTACAGTATATAAATGAACCTTAGGAAGTTATTAATTGTCCTCTGCTGAGAACAGCATAGCAGTATAAATACACCCTATACCATGTCTAAACCATACAATATACCATGTCTAAACGATACACATATGAATGAAAGTGGACCCCATTCTCATCCGAGAATGCGATACCTTTTAAAACGATCCTACAAACTTTCTTAGCATGTACTATAGATGAACACATAATATAAATGAGAGCTCACTCAGGCTGGCACTTCTCACACCACCTGGTGGCCAATATGCGACACTGGAAGTCCATTATTCAGTGTACACGTAAGAACTTTTACCCCTTTTCTTACCATAGCCTATTCTATCTAGCTAACTAACACCCCAGTGTCTTTGAATAGCCAGAGTCAATCAATATTATCACTTGGGTGAAACACATTTCCCAGCAGTTTCCCTTCTTCTTAGGGACAACACCAGGGACAGGCAGCACAGCTGCAATCAGGCAACAAGCAGCCAGGCCATAGTGCAAGAGACCGCCCTCCAGAACACAGGTCCCCTTGCAAGGGTAGTCTCAGTCTGCCCGCATGACAGCCGGCGACTGAGAAAGATTTCCTCATCAATTGAAGGAACAACCTGCTGAACATCACAGGTCACTTTTCAGAGGGAACCACACTGGCAATTCCATAGTACTGGCCAGCGTGTCTCAAGTGGGCACTCCCTGTATCTGCACGCAGCATTCAGTCCAGCACAATCTAAGCAGTACAGTCAGCAGAAATGTTCTCCACTAGCAATAATCTTTGTCAGAAAGTGAAGTGGCCATCAGCATAGCGTCCTTAAAGTAGGGTGACCAGGCATTCCCGGTTTCCGGGGACAGTCCCTGGATTGAGGACACTGTCCCCGGACCAAGTCTGTCCCCAGTTTTGTCCCCGGATTGGATTTGAACAGGAGCTGGGAAATTTCAAAGACAGTCAGTGCAGAACTTAAAAAAAAAATTCTAAATTGCACACTCCCGCTCTGCCACTGCTACTAGCTTAGGGGGGTGTATTTTTTTTCCATTATCTGTGCCCCTTTCTGATGATCATGTGCTGGTCGGAGCGGAGGGAATATTTCTTCAGTTTCGGGTGCATGCCCATTCAGCTCTTCTTGCATTTTCTTCTGCCTTGGCTCAAGTCCCGGCCAGCCGCCAGCCGCCTGCCTCTTTATCTCCTTGCCTTCCCTGGCAGAGTGATCTTCCTCCGCTCCACACCCAGTAGTAGCCGGGGCCCGGAGAGTAAGACTCTACAGGTTGTGAGGTGGGCGGTGGCGGCGATGGGCAGAGAGTCCCTGATTGACGCCATTACTAGTAAAAAAAACAATATGTCCCCGGATTTCATTTAAAAAATCTGGTCACCTTACCTTAAAGAGAAAGTAAACCCTCTGACACTTTTCCCGGAAAAAAAAACCCTGCAAGAAAAAGGCATAATGAGCTAGTATGCTATGCATACTAGCTCATTATGTGGCACTTACCTGAAATCGAAGCCCCCAAAGTCCTCCTCATTCCCCTCCACCGCCGACGCCATGTCCCCTCAGAGCTTCTTCCTGGTATCGCCGCTCTGGCTCTGTGATTGGCCGGAGCGGCGATGATGTCACATCTAGGCTTACCTGTAGGTGCAAGTTGTCAAAGTGGGTTTACAACCACTTTAACTCCACACAGCACACATTTGTAATCCAACAAGATTTTGGTCAACAGATGCAATATTATGGCATTTACCTGTAGTACCTGGGATCTGGCAACATGACATCCTCTCCTTTGGCATTTACTGTAATGATGTAGTGTCAAATATCCTTCTTATCAGGCCTGCGGATGATCACACTGTCCAGATTGATTTTACGGCCGTAGCCCAAGGGGTGCAACACTGAAACATCTCTCAGCAACTTTTGGTGATAGCCTTGGAAATTCTACCTGCAGGGGAATCCGGACACAGCACAGCTTCATCTACACTTTGGGTCTCTTTATCCAGAATCTCCTCTTCTAGGTGAGCCGCTATGTAGGGAAACAGGTATCTGTATTCCTCAGCCACTTTATTTATGATAGATCGCTGCACCTTGGACAGTCTGGGCAGGGTCTTAGGGTCTCCATAATCAGATAGAACCCGCACATCTGGGGCATGTTGAACCCGGTATCCCACAACAATATCGGGTTTGCATTCAGACATTGTTGCTTCTATCTGTTTGGTGGGAATATCTTTAGGGACCCACTGCTCCCAGCGACCCTCCTCAAAATATCTGGCAATGCATACAGAGGGAGCTGCATTGACAGACAGCTTAATTTGGACACTAGCAGCAGTAGCAGGAGAAACTTCATCCTCCTCCATATCACACTCTGGCTCCTCATCACTCTCACTCCACTTTCCCGTCCAAGACAAAGTGTCCGAAAACAGTTAAAATAATCCATCAGAGGGGATGTTTGAATTGGTTATCGTGGAGCATTCTTCGGCTGGGAGATAGTTTTGCTTGACACTGGCTTTAACCGACACAACTGTGTTGTCTCCCATGAAGGCCACAGTTATCACCTTCCCCACTGGCACACTGCTGTCACCCCTTTCAGGCTTACCCGACTCTAGAACCCTTTTCCTCAGTGACTCAGAGCGAGCAGGTAGGCTTGACCGCTGCTTTGACAGGAGAATCAGCTTTCTGCACAACTCGGGTGATGGCAGGTGGGCTCTTAATATCACTCCCAGCTGGCATAGTGACGTTCTTGTCCCAATCTGCCTGCAGTATCCGCGGAGGCTGGGCTGGTGGGACTACTTCGAGCAGGGGTTCATTGCACCGTCCACAGACGATCCAAGGCCTCAGATGCGTGGCCAAGCCGGAACACTTCCCGCAGATCAGTCCCAAGGCCTCATAGCCTCCAGCCGTGTACAGGGCAAGTCTACCCGTAGGTGTATACCGCACTCTGCTGTCAGTCAGAAAGCGTTTTGACTCGCTCAGACTAAAGCAAACACCCGGAGTATACATCTTCCAATTTGCCATCGTACTTCCAAACTGCGCCATTTTCTCCAACCCACAACCAGGCGCACATGGCAGCACTTCCTTATCCTCCTCTGCAGAGCGGGAGCTCCTCCAAATCTGTAATGGAGTCTGTTTTAACCCTAGCATCACTGGCAGTGAGTGTCAAAAGACCAGGCTGATACTCTCCCATGAGCAATGAGACTTGTTGGTTCTTCCCCACATTGTTAGAATGCATGATAACACAGTTTATAAGAAGTATAGATGTTACTTGCCACTTTCCCATGGAGCCAGACGAAATCCCGGTGAAGCTGTAGCCGGTTGCTATGGGCGACTGCTGCAAGGCTAACGCCTTTGCCCCATGTTGGGCGCCAAATGTAGCGATGTCCCGGTCCCCTTTGGTCTAATGAGGACCTCCAGAGTTAGGGATAGCTGACATCCTTCTATGTAGAATGGGTTACAAAGCATGGTGGGAGCAGTGCAAGGTAGATTCATAGGTGCCAGACACTTCTTGAATGCAAAGAGATTTATTTTCTCTTGAATAGAACTGTGGGAGAGAGGGATTAAGGCCAGGAAACCCTTTAGCAGTTGCAATGTTAATTAGACTCTGAGACTTCTATAGGTAGACAGCCATGCAGGGAAAGGCCCCAGCCGGACACCACATCTGCATATGTAGGCACGCTGTCTCCTATGGCAACAATCTTGAACAGTTTCTAACAAAGGTTGCAATGAACTCTTTCACTTCCTCCACAATCTCCTCTTTAGATCTTCACTCAACTGAGCTCCCAGTCTATTACCTAGACCAGCTGATCCACTGCCACTGGATCTCCTGAGCTCTGCCAATCTTCTCACTGAGTATCTTCCTCAAGCGTTCCCCCCGTGTCCCTGCTGGGTCCCTAGCTTGGCACTCACAGATACTTCTCAAGCGTCACCCCACTGGCTTGCTCGGTCCCTGGCTTGGCACACAAGGCTGTTCTGCAATGCCCTGTACACACGATCGTTTTTTCTGATGAAAAAAGTCTGATGGATTTTTTTCATCGGAAAAAACGATCGTGTGTGGGTCCCATCGGACTTTTTTCCATCGGTTTCAAAAAATAGAACATGTTTTAAATTTTACCGATGGAAAAAAAAACGATAGGAAATTCCGATCGTCTGTGTGGAATTCCATCCGAGAAAAAAACCATTGCATGCTCATCAGAATCATGTCGACGCATGCTCAGAAGCATTGAACTTAATTTTTCTTGGAGTGTTTTACGTCACCGTGTTTTGGACGGTCGGAATTTTGTCTGATGGTGTGTAGGCAAGACTGATGAAAGTCAGCTTCATCGGAATTCCGACGGAAAAATCCATCGGATTTTATTCCATTAGAAATCCGATCGTGTGTACAGGGCACAAGCATTACCTCCGCTGGCTGGATCCCTGGCTTGACACCTGCCGAAGTTTTCCAATTCTTCACCGTCCCCGGTTGGTAAGAATACTGCTCTGCTACTTTCTTCAGCTACTAACGGCATCCCCTCTACCTAGCTTCCACTCTACCTCCGACCACGACAGGTTCACCGGCCGGCAGAACCGTTACTTTTGGTTGGACTGCAAGCCTAGCAGCCAGATGCCCCCCAGGATAGGCCTCAGGTCTCTGGCCTAGCAGCCCGAGGCAATACCACACACGTCCACCCAGACAGCCATCCAGGCAGCACAGAACCCCGATCACCTGAACTCACCCAAATAAATAGGCTCTCCCAGCAGGCCAAGGGACCCAAGAAGATCCCTGCCCGTTGGCTGAGATAACCCATCTATTCCTTATCTGTCCTTGCATTGCCCTTGTTTTATCTAATTTCACCAGATACCCAGCCATCTAGTGACAGAAATTAGAAGTGCAGCAATTCCATAATTAGGGTGGAATCAATGGATCTCCTATCAATTGGCCAAGGCAACTATACCTGGCAGGTAAATTTACTAGCAACCCTGCTACACCTTTGTTTCTTTTTACTCCATGTTATACACTACTAGGGCACACTATACCATAGTGGAACTAGATGATTATTTGTATGATATCCACCTCCCTAAGCTATCGGCAAGCCAGGTTTCACTATTAGATGCCCCTTTAACGTATGAAGAAATAGGAACAGCCATGTAGTCCTTTGTGTATAATAAAATGCCAGGGTTGGATGGCTTTCCCATAGAGTGGTTTTTACAATATAAAGAGATTTTACTCCCTCACTTGCTTAGGGTTCATGCTCTTAAAGACGGACGATTACCACCTTCTGTGTCCGAAGCACTGCTTGTGCTTATTCCAAAACCTCGTAAGGACCATCTCTATTGTGAATCATACCACCCTATTTTTTTTAATTAATTCAGACATCAAAATCTTAACTAAAGTCCTTGCCCGTAGGTTGAATGAAGTAATTCCAAATATTATAAAATCAGATCAGACTGGTTCTTTTCCCGGCCGATCTACCTCCATTATTCACGTAGACTTTTTACCAAGCTGCAGGCCTGGCATGACACCATCGGTTTTAGGGCTGTTTTGGCACTGGACACCCACAAGGCCTTTGATTTGGTTGAGTGGCCATACCTATAGAAGGTACTGGCGAAATTCAGCTTTGGCAATACATTCCTTCAATGGATTCAGCTACTGTATTATAAACCAAGGGCTAGACTAAGGGTGAATAATTCTATCTCTGAACCCTTCCCTATAACACGAGGCACCAGACAGGGATGCCCCTTGTCACAATTATTGTTCACTTTGGTGATTGAACCCTTAGCTGAATTGATTAGATATAGCTCCACTATTAAAGGTCTGGTAATTAATGGCCTTGAGGAAAAAGTGTCCCTTTATGCGGACGATATGCTTGTATATTTAGCATATTCCCAGTCTTCTTTATCTGCTCTGTTGCACATTATCCAAAGACTGGTAAATTTTTCAGGCTTTCAAGTGAATTGGGAAAAATCTCTCCTTTCCCCAATAGACCAAGGTGCATCGATTTCTCTACCATCCTCCTGTCCACTAAAAATTGTCCCTAGTTTTCGTTATTTAGGTATTATAATACAACAAACTATTCCTTATATATTCCTTTAAATCCTCTTGTTACTAAACTTAAAAACACGTTAAAGGTCTAATAAAAAATAAATATGTGTCTTTCGCGCTACTCAAGAGGGAAATATGGATGTTACTGAGGTTATGTGTTCAATAGCTGCAAAATCTGTCAGTGTTCACCTTACACATATGATCAATAAAAAATAATAATAGTGATCTAATCTCCCTTTAACCCTGCTAGGCAGGGTAAATATATTTAAAATGATTTTCCTGCCAGGCTTCCTATATATATTGAATAATTCACCAGTGTATATCCCCAAACGCAGATTTTAGGAAATTTACTCTATTCTTACGTCTTTTATTTGGGGAGGCAGGGCAATTAGGATAGCTAGAGATACGCTACAGCTGCCTGTTTCGGAGGGTGGTCTTGCTATCCCCAATCTTCAAGTTTACTATATTGCCTCTCAGTTAGCCCATGCCCACTGGTGGTTTTACCCTGAAGCAAACAATGCCACCACAACCTTGGAGGCGGCTATACTCACCTCCTATGAATCTCTACAGAATCTGGTCCATCGACAGAGACAGCACTGCTATTCTAGCTATGACACTACACATATTTAAATTTCAAAACTGCTCCCTTTGGAGCAGATTCTGCACACTCCCCTAATAATCCATTATGGAACAACCCATGTTTGCGGGAATTTTTTTCGCAGAACTGACGGGGTGTTCTGGTTTAGACGAGGTGTGAAATTAATCTCGCACCTGTTTTTAGCTGATGCTTTTTGTTCCTTTTTGGATTTTCGCAATGACTTTAACCTTCCCTCCACGGCTTACTTTCGTTATCTTCAATTCAATTGAAGCATACAGCTGCGGCACAATTTGGTTTACGTAATATTGTTACGATCCTCTTTCTTAGAGCGCCTATTGCAAGTCCCTTCCCATTCTTAACGTATTTCTACATATTACTCATCCTTACTGCACTCCAAGACTGATAGGCTTAGTAGTACAGAATCCAAGTGACATTCAGATATACCAGAACTCACGGAGGAAGTGTGCCAGGAAATTCTCCCCCTGCAGGTACCTATGGTTATCTCCTCCTGGGATAAAGTGATCCAGACCACATTTTTATATAGGTCATACTATACCCCATGTCTTCTATACCGTTTAAATAGGCTACCTTCTTCTGTTTGCAATAAATGTTCCTCAGACGATGGCACGATTTATCACATGGTGTGGGAATGTCCAATTAGAGAGTTTTGGTTGGAAGTCACCGCTTTTATCAGTTTTATTACCCAACTGCCCAATATTTGTAACCGTCTATGCTGCCTCCCAGGATATGTGGATGATGAATCCCTTTCTAAACACTCAACTTTTTCTACGTTTACTCCTATTCTATGCTAAAAAATCTAGAAACTATGCAATGCAATGGAAATCCCCGAACCCTCCTATTAATTTCTGGCTTACCCTGCTCAATCAAACAATCCCGATATATAAACTAACATATGAAGCCAGGGGTTGCCCTTGTAAGTTCCATAAGATATGGGGCCCATGGGTGAGTTCAGACCGTACTATACAGCCTAATACACAAGGTACTGACTAAAGCTAAAAGAGTTTCTGCAGATCCATTTTTCTCCCCTCTTTGACTGCTGTGTTTGTATGCATCCTTCTGTTCACATTCTATGAGTGATATTGTTAACTGACTAACTAAATAACTATATACTTAAAGTGGTTGCAGTGGCGTAGTGTTGGGGGGGCAGAGGGGGGGGTCGCCCCGGGCGTAAAATTTAGAGGGGCGCAGCTGCAGGTGGCAGGTTACTTGCAGCTCTTCTCCTGCGCTGTGCAGTCTAGGAGACTGTGAGCTCTTCCGCTTCGCTATGAGTTGCGGTGCAGTCCCGGCTTAGGCTCCAGAGGTGACACTGACACAGCAGTGAGCAAATGAACACTGAAGACCATCCATGATGATCCCAGGGATTGTGACTGTGCGGAGACTGGGGGGAAGGAGGAGGGCAGGCGACTCACGAGGCATCCTCTCCATTACATGCCACTCCCCACACACAAGGTCCAGGATCCCGGCTCGTGCGTCATGCTTTCTGTCCACTTAGCCCACCCCACATCCCAGACTTCCGACCACCGCCGCTTCTCCTGAGTCCTGCCTGTGCCAGTGTGCTGCTACGTGGCCCTGGTATTTCTCGACAGGACACCGACACTCTGACCCTGCACCGACCACCCTAGGACTGGAGGAAACCGGGGCTAGGAGGAAGAGGATGAGGCATCATCCACACAGACAGAAGCCCCTCCTTACCGGCAGCTGCACAGACATTGTGAGTGTTCCTCTACAGAGGAAAGCTCTGTACGGGATGATGGCAGCCAGAGGGGGGATGGGGCTGACCTCAGAACTGGAATCTGTGGGAAAGAAAGCTTTGTATTTGGGGGGGGAGAGATGTACACAGTGCACCCCGCTCAACCCTGCATGCCGCACACAACGCACCCCCCCTCATCCCTGGAAGCTACACACAGCGCACCCCCCTCATCCCTGCAAGCCACGCACAGCGCACCCCCCTCATCCCTGCAAGCCACACACAGCGCACCCCCTCAACCCTGCAAGCCACACACAGTACACCCCCCTCATCCCTGCAAGCCACACACAGCGCACCCCCCTCATCCCTGCAAGCCACACACAGCGCACCCCCTCAACCCTGCAAGCCACACACAGTACACCCCCCTCATCCCTGCAAGCCACACACAGCGCACCCCCCTCATCCCTGCAAGCCACACACAGTGCACCCCCTTAACCCTGCAAGCCACACACAGTACACCCCTCTCAACCCTGCAAGCCACACACAACGCACCCCCCTCAACCCTGCGAGCCCCACACAGCGCACCCCCTCAACCCTGCAAGCCCCACACAGCGCACCCCCCTCAACCCTGCATGCCACACACAGCGCACCCCCTCAACCCTGCATGCCACACACAGCACACTCCCCAACCCTGCACGCCACACACAGCGCACCCCCCTCAACCCTGCACGCCACACACAGCGCACCTCCCCCTCAACCCTGCATGCCACACACAGCGCACCCCCCTCAACCCTGCACGCTGCACACAGCACACCCCCTCAACCCTGCCCTATGTACACAGCGCACCTCTAAACCCTGCATTCAGTACACCGCACACCTCTCAACCCTGCACTCCATACACAGTGCACCTCTGAACCCTGCATTACATACAAAGCGCATCCATCAGCCTTGCACTCAATACACAGCGCACCCCTCAACCCTCATTGCTAATAATTAGTTCTAGTTCTTCTTTTCTGTCTATTGGTGGGTCCCGTCACTTCCGCTGTCTGTGGTGTGCAGGCAGTGAGATGATGTGCTGTAACCTTAAGCAACAAATCAGTGGGTTGTAATGATGTGCTGTAACCTCTAGCAACCAATCAGTGAGCCGTAATGATGTGCTGCAATGTCTAGCAACCAATTGGGGATGGGGAGCATTAATAATGTGCAGTAACCTCTAGCAACTAGTGAGTGGTAATGATGTGCAGTAACCTTCAGCAACCAATCAGTAAACAGTAATGATCTGGTGTAATCTCTAGCAAGCAATCAGTGAGCAAAAATATTTTGCAGTGACCTCTAGCAACTAATCAGTTTGTAGTAATGATGTGCAGTAACCTCTAGCAAACAATGGGTAAGAGGTAATTATGTGCAGTATCATCCAGCAACCAATCAGTGAGCAATAATAATGTGTGTAGTGGACAGTGTAGGAATCAGGTGGGTCAGTATAAGAATCAGGTAGTTCAGTGTAGTGGTCAGTATAGCAATCAGATAGGTCAGTTTAGTAGTCAGTGTAGGAATCAGGCAGGTCAGTATAGGAATCAGGTAGGTTAGTATAGTGGTCAAGTAGGTCGGTGTAGGAATCAGGTTGGTCAGTACTACTGTACTAGCTATAGGGACTCAGAGTGCTAAAAATCTGCGGTTTAGGGGGCACAAATCTCTTGCCCTGCCCCGAGCGCTGACAACCCACGCTACGCCACTAAGTGGTTGTAAACCATTTACAACCACTTGTTGCTACAGGTAAGCCTATAATAAGGCTTACCTGTAGCTACCCAGGATATCTCCTAAACCTGCACGATTTAGGAAATATACCCTGCATGTGCACTGAAGCAAACTGAAGCAATGGCACGTATGTGCCCTCCAGGGAGCAGTGGCTGTTTGATCAGTTCTTATACCTCGAATAAGGAGGTGGAAGGAATATGCGATTTGTGTTTGAAGCTAATCGGCTATTCTAAGGAATCATAGGAGAACCATCCAAGCTGTTGCCATTCCTTACAGGCTTCATTTTAAAGCCCTTAAGGTGGGGGTACACCTGGTGGGGGAGTGTGCACACTGCATGAAGACACCAATTTCACCATTTTTTCTGCTGTTTATATGGACTTTCTTTTTCGTACATCACGGGACACAGAGCGACTTAGTCATTACTAATGGGTTATATAGATTACCTTCAGGTGTTGGCACTGGCCAATTCCAAACCGGAAGTACCCTCCCCTATATAAGCCCCTCCCACCCGGGAGCACCTCAGTTTTTTGCCAGTGTCTAAGGTGTTGGCCAAAGAGTAACATGTGTTTTCACTGGGCTTGCGTACAGGTTCTTTTGGGCCTTAGTAAGCTGTTCCGGATCCCACCAAAAAAGCTTCATAGCTAAACGGTCGGTACCCGGGCCTTGCAGCAGAAGAGCAAGGTTTTGCCTGTAATGCTTCTCTTAGGAGGGCTGGACCCTGGGATCCAGAGCTCTGGTCATACCCACGACCAAGATGTTGTCTGTGCAGGGTGCTATACAGGTCCAGGGGAGTGGAATCCTTGGGAACCCGGTCCCTGAAGGTTTAATTACAATGCCTGCCGTGATAGGTGAAGTTTGGACTTCTGTGGACCAAACAAAGTCCTGCGGCGGGGATCAGGTAAGTGGGGGCCCCCAGGAACTTGGTTCTATTGGGGGACCCCCAAGCCTAATTTGTCTTTCTGTCTGTTACCTAACGGTATTCCCGCTAAATATCTGTGTTTGCCTATAACTACTGAAAATGTAAAATTTTAATAGTAGTCAAGAAAAAAAAAAAAAAAAACAGGGACCGCGGTACCTGTGTTAAACCACTAGAGGCCGCTGTAGTCCATTTTTCTTGTCATGTGGATCTTTGGTTTTCTCAAGTCAAAAGATCCAGGCAGCTGGTAAGTTTCTCTGTGGGAATCCACTTCCTCTGCCCTGTTGCTGCGCTCATCCACCGCACAGGCCCTCCGGCAAAAAGGGCCCTGGCTCCTAGTCCCCTGTTTGATTTAGAAAAGGGCGCCAATGGCGCACGGGCGCGCGCGCGGGAGCGTGCACGCGCCTCCTATGAAAAAAAGGGGCGGGGCGGGTGGATGACGCTCGATGCGCGCCGCGGCGCTTCTGCGCATGTGCGGGCGTCCCAGCATGGTTAAAAGACACAGTACAAGTGTCAGCTGCATGCAAACAGAGCTAGCAACAAACAGTGGCACACAGAGGCGGTTGATGCAGGCATCCCCATAGAAAGGCACTTTAGTGGACACCAGCTGGTATATAGCAGCACCTGTGTTAGACTATTACCAGCAAAATTGGTGTATGACGACGGGAATACCTCAGCTTTGTGCTTAAAGGATATGTCGTCCAGACGCTCCGGAAATAGATCTTCCAGGAAGCCAAAGGGGTCTCCATCGGGCTCTGAGGATATTGGGCATGCTTGTACTGCACCAATCTCCCCTGAGAATTCAGAGGTCAGTAGCCGTAGAAACCCCGCAGGAATGCCTGGTGCTGCGGCTGTCCCCAGTCCACCTGCTCCTGTATATATAACAGAGGAGGTTTTATCCTCAACTCTGGGAGGATTGGAAGAGAGATTAACAGCATTGATCGCTGCTTCCCTGTCTCAGGAAAAGCGCGTCCGATCTCCGTCTCCTCCTTCAAAGTGCCTGTTAGTGGAGGAACAGCCCCACACAGAGATCGACCTACCTGAAGGGGATCAGGATGAGGTTGATTCAGTTATGGAGGAATCAACAGTGGAAGAACCTTTCTCAGCTTCTCAGGCTGAAAGATTATGGGTTCAGTCTCTGACTAATATGGTCCGATCAGCATTTAAAATGCCTCTGGCGGAACCACCATCCACTACGGTTTCCTCGCTGGGGTCGCTAAAAGCTCCCCAGGCTGTCTGTTCCTTCCCAATCCACCCTTTATTAGAAGGGCTTATTTACCAGGATTGGGAGCATCCTGATAAAATATTTGCTCCCCCCAAGAGATTTCCGGTGATCTATCCCATGGAGGATAAGTTCATAAGAAAATGGAGGGTCCCTACAGTGGACGCAGCCATCTCTTCTGTTAACAAATCACTGACATGTCCAGTAGATAATGTTCCAATGTTCAAAGACCCAATAGATAAAAAATTGGAGTCTTTACTAAAATCTGCTTTCTCTACAGCAAGTATGGTGACACAACCTGCGGTAGCAGCGATTGGAGTCTGCCAAGCAGTGAAAGATCAGTTGAAACAAGTCTTAAGGGACTTACCAGATCAGCAGGCTCTTGCCCTAGCTGACCTGCCTAGAGCCTTGTGTTTTGCGGTGGACGCCATAAAGGATACAATCCAACAGGCCTCCCGCTTTACGCTGTCTATAGTACATATGCGTAGGCTTCTGTGGCTCAAAAACTGGTCTGCTGAAGCTCCCTGTAAAAAACTGCTGGTTAGCTTCCCATTTCATGGAGAACGCTTATTTGGAGAAGATCTGGACAAATATATCCAGAAAATTTCTGCCGGTAAAAGTTCACTCTTACCGGTTAAGAACAAGGGTAGAAGTCCTTCTTTTAAGAGGCCTACTTCTCCAGTCCCGGGCACATCGGCTGTGAAGCAGTTCCGACGGCCTCCGCGGTCAAATTCAGGGGGCAGAAATCAGGGACAATCACAGGGTAACAAGAAGCCCTGGATCAAGAGAGGTACAAAACCTCCCCCCAAGGCATGAAGCGTTGCCCCCACTCAATCGGGTGGGGGGAAGACTTCAGTTGTTCACAGAGACCTGGCGGGACACCATCAGAGACAGATGGGTGCTCTCTGCAGTAAGTCTGGGATACAAGCTGGAGTTAAAAGGCACTCCTCCTGCCCAATTTATGAGGTCAAACGTGCCAAGAGATCCCCAAAAGAGAGGATCCCTCCTTCTGGCACTAGAACAACTATTGCTCCAAGGTGTAATCATGAAGGTTCCCCTGGAAGAAAGCGGATTCGGGTTTTACTCGAACCTTTTCACAGTCCCCAAACCAAATGGGGACGTGAGGCCCATATTAAATCTAAAAGGGCTAAACAAGTTCCTAAATATCAGGACT
The DNA here is from genome assembly GCA_029206835.1 of Rana muscosa. Lineage (NCBI taxonomy): Eukaryota > Metazoa > Chordata > Amphibia > Anura > Ranidae > Rana > Rana muscosa. Next base: position 257,165,724 of record CM055123.1, on the reverse strand, counting down.
TTTCGGATGGAGTCGATCCGATCGGTGGCCACCGCCCTACAAGGGCAGGAATGGCTAGCCTCGATCGACATAAAGGATGCTTATCTGCATATTCCCATCTTTCCGGCCCACCAGAAATTTCGACGCTTTGCAGTAGAAGGGCGCCATTTTCAGTTCAGAGCCTTACCTTTCGGTCTGGCCACAGCACCACGAGTGTTCACAAAAATTCTGGCCCCATTATTGGCCAATCTAAGAACACAGGGTGTAACGATAATGGCATATCTAGACGACCTGCTACTAATAGACCACTCAGTGGAAAAGCTGGAAGTAGCTATTCACAAGACAATCGAGTATCTGGAATATCACGGTTGGATTATCAACCGGGACAAGTCAGCTCTAAGACCAGTCAAAAGTCTGGAATACTTAGGGCTAAGGCTGGATTCAAATCAGAGAAAGATTTTCTTACCTCCAGAGAAGGTGTCGTCTTTAAAAGATTTGACCCACTTAGTGGGTACAAAAAGAAAACCATCCATACGCCTCTGCATGAGGCTGCTGGGAAAGATGGTGGCTTCATTCGAAGCGGTACCCTACGGTCAATTCCATTCAAGGAATTTGCAAAGGGCCATACTGTCAGCCTGGAACAAAAAAGTTCAGGCTTTAGACTTACCAATGTCCCTGTCCCCTTCCGTTCGCAAGAGCCTCCATTGGTGGTTGGTGCCCCAGAATCTGGAAAGAGGGAAACCCTTCAGTCCGGTTTCTTGGAAGGTGGTCACTACAGATGCCAGCCTCATAGGCTGGGGGGCAGTACTGGAGCAATGGTCTCTCCAGGGCAAGTGGTCAGAAGCAGAAAAGGCCCTGCCCATCAATCTCTTAGAGATACGAGCAGCCCGGTATGCCCTAGTAGCATGGACATCCAAACTCCAAGGGTCCCCTGTCAGAATTCAATCAGACAATGCCACGGCAGTGGCATATATCAATCACCAGGGTGGCACCAAGAGTCGTGCAGCCCAGAGGGAAGCAAATTGCATCCTGGAGTGGGCAGAAAAATATGTCCCAGCCATATCCGCGGTTTTCATCCCAGGAGTGGAAAATTGGAGAGCGGACTTTCTAAGTCGCCAACAATTATGCCCGGGGGAATGGTCTCTTCACCCCGAGGTTTTCCAGGCAATATGCCAGCGGTGGGGAACACCGGATGTAGATCTGCTAGCATCCAGATTCAACGCAAAGGTGGACAGATTTGTGTCTCGCACAAGGGATCCCCTAGCTTGCGGCTCGGATGCCCTAGTGTTCCCTTGGGATCAGTTCGAGCTGATATATGCATTCCCACCGCCACAATTGTTACCGCGATTACTCCGCAGAATCAGGGTAGAAAAGAAACCAGTGATTCTGGTGGCTCCAGCGTGGCCCCGAAGGGCATGGTACGCGGAGATTGTAAAAATGTCAGTGAGGAGTCCTTGGACCCTCCCACATCGTCCGGACCTGCTGTCGCAGGGACCGATATACCACCCTTCCTTACCAGCCCTAGGTTTGACGGCCTGGCTATTGAAGCCCACATTCTGAAAAAGAGAGGGCTCTCTAATTCTGTGGTATCTACCATGATCAATGCCAGGAAACCGGTATCCAGGCAGATCTATTATAGGATCTGGAAAGCATACATTACGTGGTGTGAGGCCAGGAAATGGCATCCACGTAAGTACGTGATAGGGAGGATTTTGGACTTCCTACAGTGGGCTGTAGATAGGAAGCTTGCCTTGAGTACTATCAAGGGTCAGATTTCGGCCTTGTCAATATTTTTTCAAAGGCCCTTGGCTTCGCATTCACTAGTCAAAGCCTTTATACAAGCAGTGATGCGTATTAGCCCTCCGGTTAGTATTCCCATATGTCCTTGGGACTTAAACCTGGTTCTGTCGGTTCTACAGAAACAACCGTTTGAACCATTACAACACATTTCCTTGGTTCTTCTCGCCAGGAAATTGATTTTCTTAGTAGCCGTTTGTTCGGCTAAAAGAGTATCGGAATTAGCCGCCTTGTCCTGTAAGGAGCCATATCTGGTTATCCATAAGGACAGAGTAGTATTACGTCCTCATCCAGCCTTTCTTCCTAAGGTGGTATCGAGGTTTCATTTGAACCAAGATGTGGTTCTTCCTTCTTTTTTCCCCAAACCTAGCTCGGTAGAGGAAAAGTTATTACATTCTTTGGATGTAGTAAGAGCAGTTAAAGCTTATCTAAAAGCCACTGCTCAGATTCGCAGAACGGATTCTTTATTTGTTCTGCCGGAAGGCCCCAGAAAGGGTCAGGCAGCATCAAAATCTACTTTAGCCAAGTGGATTCGACAGGTCATAATACAAGCCTATGGCTTGAGAAAGAGACCGCCTCCGTTCAAAGTTAGGGCGCACTCCACAAGAGCAGTTGGAACTTCATGGGCAGTGCATCACCAGGCCTCCCTGGCTCAAGTATGTAAGGCCGCAACATGGTCTTCGGTACACACGTTTACTAGGTTCTACCAGGTAGACGTTAGAAGTCAGGAGGATGTCGCCTTTGGGCGCAGTGTGTTGCAGGCTGCAAAAGATCCTCATGCCTGATGGCGCCCAGCTTATGTATCCCTCCCCTCATTTGGCATTGCTTTGGGACGTCCCATTAGTAATGACTAAGTCGCTCTGTGTCCCGTGATGTACGAAAAAGAAAAAGGGATTTTTATAACAGCTTACCTGTAAAATCCTTTTCTTGGAGTACATCACGGGACACAGAGCTCCCACCCCTCTTTTTGGGACACTTATTGCTTGGCTACAAAACTGAGGTGCTCCCGGGTGGGAGGGGCTTATATAGGGGAGGGTACTTCCGGTTTGGAATTGGCCAGTGCCAACACCTGAAGGTAATCTATATAACCCATTAGTAATGACTAAGTCGCTCTGTGTCCCGTGATGTACTCCAAGAAAAGGATTTTACAGGTAAGCTGTTATAAAAATCCCTTTATTATCATCGCTTGTTCTGAATATTATTAAGGACTGTATTTACAAACACATTGAGCACTTGCACTTTAATCTTGGCTATATATACATTATAATTGAGCACTTTGCACGTCATTTTGGGATGTGATATGTTTACTGTGAAGAGAGATACATATTGTTTATTGTATATCCACTTGTGTTGTTTATCACTTTATAGGATCATTTTAAACTAATTGGGGGGAGCGCCGCACATTGGGTTAAATACATTTTGGATTTCTCACAATTTGAGGAAGTGTGGGGTAGTGCTGGCAGCTGAGAAATAGGTTTTTCTTTTCTTTTTATTTGTATTTTTATTTTATTCTTACCTTTATATATTTTTAACAGTTATTTGTATTTTATTTTTATTTATTTCTGGCAGCTCACAAGGTTTTTGTATACGTTTGTATGAGGCTAATTTAATGCATATAAGGCACCAATTGAGTTTATTTACCACCTTAATCAGCCAAAGAACCTGTGTTATTAATACGTGTTCAGTTATAAAGGGATGAGGTGGCAAACCTGGTGGGACAGTGAAGCTTGGGCTCACAGGTGGGAGAGTGGAGCCTGGGAAACATGGGGGGGGGGATCTGATATGTGGAAGTGATCAAAAGCCACAGTCGGCCTGCCAAGTTTACCCCTAGTCCTGCTGACATATGACATGTGCTGGTGGCAGCAAAAAGGGTTAAACCAGTAATATTTTTTTTCAAAAATCTCAAGTTAGATGAATGTACTTCCCTCTGCTAGCGACACACCCTCTCTGTTTAGATTCGACCATCGCAATCAGAGGGGTGGAAGCTTAGGACCAGGACCAGAACCAGGTCCATACTCACCAAACTTTCATAACATACTTAGGTCTATATTCTTTGTAAGCTGTTTCCCCTCTCATTAGTCTAACGCTATTACATAGAAAATGACATCACATATCAAACTAACAGTCATGGATGGTTATACTGAACATAGGTGTGCGCACAGGGTGTGCCAGGTGTGCCCAGGCACACCCTAATCACCCTGTGCAGCACGGATTCTCCCTACTGCCCTGGCTCCCGCCCCCACAGCGCTGCTGACTTCCCTCCTCTCCCGCCAGCTGTTGCTGAGGGTAGGTATTAGGGAAGGGGCAGTAAATGTGTAATTTACCGGTCCCTTCCCTTTGTGAATGAACACTGTGAGTAGTGTATGTTTTTGCTTTGGGGTGCACACCCTAATGTAATAGGCTGCGCACACCTATGATACCGAATTGTGACCTCTTGTGAACCAGAGCTTTCCCCCATACCTTATACCTAAGCTGGTCTGAAGCTGGCCATACACCAGTAGAATTTCATTTGTTTTAGGATCATTCTAATTCTCTAATGGTTAGTGGGGTCAAATCGATGTTCATTTTCAATGACAGTGGTGAGAAAATTGGAAAGGAACGGGATAGAAAACATTTATCTAAATTAACAAATTTCTATCACCGAATGTGGTTTTCATTTGGGAAAGTCCATTCACTCCAAATATCGTATGTATGCATTGTTTTTTTATTCTTTCAAACAAATATTTTCAAGTCATCAAATGTACTAATAAGAATTTTCATATGAATGTTCATGTATACTAGTGTATATGCCTGGTGTATGAATGGCTTTACTCACATTACTAGCAAGGTGGCATAGGATGGAGCACACAGTGGTGACACTCAGATTGATGCAGCAAATTACTCTTTATTTTCATTTTGGTACAGATTTTCGAGAAGAAAAATAGTTAAAAAATCAACGTCTGAAAACAGGACCACATATACGTTTATAATCTGAAATGTATAGCTTTGTGTGGCCTGTGAACATTTGCAGTCAGAGGGACCCTTATAGTCCTGGAGATTTAGAAGTCTTCTGAGTCTTCTGTAGCTAATCTCATGCTTTTCAAAGAAACACAGAGAAAGAAAAATCATTTACACATCTTGTGTTCAGCAATTTGTGGGGTAAGCGGGTAGCACAGCGCCATCCTCTGTTCGGGTGAAGATCACATCGGTTTGCACAGACTGAGAACCTGGGGGGTTTCTTCCGGCACAGTGCCACTGCCACAGAATGAGTATCTAAACATAAAGAACATCCCATTACTGATAAATTCGCTCTGTTTTGTAGTTTTGGCTTATGGTAAAAAGTTACAGGGACATTTTTATATAGCAGTGAATTCAACTTTTACCAAACATTCACTGGTGATAAATAAATCACTGTAATTTAAAACCGATGCAGCTGAAAGATTCACCTAGAGACAATGTTTGGTGAAAGTTTTCACTGCTTTATAGATATCATCCTAAGTGAATGAAAAGGCAACTTTTGGATAGTGTAGGGAAAGGTTTTATTTGTGTCTTGTACCACCGCTAGGTACATAGTTACATTGTTACATAGTTAGTCAGGTTGAAAAAAGACACAAGTCCATCCAGTTCAACCAAAAAAAATAAAAATACAATCCCATATACACAATCCTATACCCACAGTTGATCCAGAGGAAGGCAAAAAACCCCAGCAAAGCAATTTGCTACAGCAGGGGACAAAAATCCTTCCTGATCCCCGGAGAGGCAATCAGATTTTCCCCGGATCAACTTTACCTATAAATGTCAGACAGTACCCAGTTATATTCTGTACATTTAGGAAAGAATCCAGGCCTTTCTTAAAGCAATCTACTGAGCTTGCCAGAAGGTAGATTCAGCCTATTTCTTCTGATGACAATTGTCACTGGACAGGAAAGCGATGGGAAATCCAAGAAATCAGAGTTGTCACCAGAACAAAAGGTGAATGCAAATCTTCCAATGGGGACATCTATTCTGGTGACGACTGGCTGGGTTTACAATTGTGAATCTGCATTTTCATCTTTTTACGTGTTTTGATGCATTTATCATGTGTTTTTCATACACTCCTACTGAAGTCTATGGGGCGAAAATGAACGAAAAATGTCAAACTTAAAGAATCATCTGCACCTTTTTTTTTTGGTTACACAGAAGCACATTACATAGGTGTGAGCGGGCAATAATGGAATTTCGCTTGTAATGCATTTTCAGGCGGCAAGTAATACAGGGGTGAAGAGAGACACTTTGGAGAGATTTTCACTGGACGGGAAGTGAACAAAATCTCCCCGAGAGAATACAGCAGGAAAGGGTTATAAGCCTTTGCTATTGTATTCAAAACTCCAATCCAAAAAATTTTTTGGTTAAAGATATATATACACTTAATTAATACAGAAAGAACGGGACAGAGAAAGAAAGAGAGTTGTAAATAATGCTTCCACCGCAGAATATATATATATATATATATATATTGTGAGGGGGCTAGCTCGGCAGCGGGTATGTGTGACCCCCGGGATGGGCTCCCCACCCAAAAACAGGCCCAGCAGACGGAGGTTGTGGTTTTCAAAATCAAAAAAAGGTGCGGTTTATTTTCTATTTACAGTGACAAAAACACAGCAAGGCAAAAAAAACAAACACAAAATAAATCCTGGTCAACTTGACCTCTGACTAAACTTACAGGTTTCCTAACTAACGACTGGGATCAGCCTAGTGCTGTCCTAGTCCCTGGTTTTAAATGTCCAAGCAAAATATAGCCACACAGGCTTTCTCTCACCGCACAGGGGTTCACTCTCCCTAGACAGTCCACACAGGTCTGCTTCCAGGCATGAGCTAACATCTAATGAAGCTGGGAGTTCCTTATAGAGGCCTAAATGAGCTGACAAGGTTCAGCTGGACTCATCAACTCCCTGTCTGCACGACGCCCAGCCCTCTCCCTAGAGGTATGAGTCATCAATGAGCCCACTAGTCTCAGCTGGGCTTATACAACTCTCCACCTAGCTGTATAAATCGGCGTAAAGCCTGAATCTGGGCGAAATATATCTACCCCCTGGATGCAACCAGGTGACTTTACCTTCCTGCTGTCACATACCCCCCCCTCTTGTTTTAACCTCGGGGTTGGAACACCAGCAATCAGGCATTCATGTACTCGAGACAAAGCATCCACATTCCCCATTTGAACGCCAGGGCGATGCTTTACTGTGAAGTTGAATTCCTGGAGGGCCAGGAACCACCTATTCACTCTTCTATTTGTTTCCTTGTTTTGAGCCATCCACTTTAACGGAGCGTGATCCGTAACCATGTCAAAGTGCCTACCTAGCAGGTAGTACCGAAGGGAATCTAGAGCCCACTTCACCGCTAAACACTCCTTTTCAACGGTGGCGTAATTTACCTCATGGGACTTCAACTTCCTGCTGAGGTAAATGACTGGGTGCTCTTCCCCGTTCCAGACCTGGGACAATACTGCTCCTAACCCCACATCTGACGCATCACTTTGTACGACAAAGTCTTTAGAGAAGTCGGGTGAGTACAACACTGGCTGGCTACATAAGGCTTGTTTCAAGAATTGGAATGCTGCCTCAGCCTCGGGGGTCCATTTAATCATGACCGACCCTTTCCCCTTCGTCAGGTTGGTTAGGGGCACAGCCTTAGAAGCAAAGTGGGGAATGAATCGCCGATAATACCCAGCGATTCCCAGAAAGGCTCGTACCTGCTTCTTGCTGTTGGGACGTGGCCAACTCTGGATGGCCTCGACTTTGTTGAGTTGGGGTTTTATTACTCCCCTCCCAATGGTGTACCCAAGATATTTGGCCTCCTCCTGCCCAATGGTACACTTCTTGGGGTTAGCCGTAAACCCTGCTTCCCGAACAGAGTCCAGGACTGCTTGCACTTTTGGCAGATGTGAGGCCCAATCTGTGCTATGGACAATTACGTCATCCAGGTAAGCCGCAGCATACTTCCGATGGGGCCTCAGCATCTGGTCCATTTTCCGCTGGAATGTGGCCGGCGCATTCTGTAACCCGAACGGCATTCTTTTATATTGGAACGCCCCGTCTGGGGTTACAAATGCGGTTTTCTCTTTGGCTGACTTGGCCAGGGGGATTTGCCAATACCCTTTTGTGAGGTCAAGAGTCGTCATGTATCGGGCTGTTCCCAGCCGGTCGATCAACTCATCTATACGTGGCATGGGGTAGGTGTCAAATTTTGTAACTTTGTTCAACTGACGAAAATCGTTACAAAATCGCCAGCTCCCATCCGGTTTAGGCACCAACACAATGGGACTAGACCAATCACTTTGGGACTCCTCTATCACCCCTAAGTTCAGCATTTTCTGTACTTCCTCCCGTATTGCCTCCCGTCGGGCCTCTGGGATCCGATAGGGTTTTAACTTCACCCTTTCACCGGGCGGGGTAATAATGTCATGCTCTACCCCAGATGTTTGTCCCGGCAGCTCAGAGAATACCTCCTTGTTGCGAAGCACAAACTCCTTAACCTCCTGTTGTTGGGGTTGTGACAAGGTGGCTGCGATTCCAACCTCAGGAATCACGCAACCAGTTTGAGCTGGTGACCAAGTGTCTGCGACTAGGGACTCTCTATCCCTCCAGGCTTTCAACAGATTAACGTGATAGATCTGTTCGGGCTTTCGCCTTCCTGGTTGTCTGACCTTGTAATTCACTTCGCTCACTTTTTCCATTATCTCGTAGGGGCCTTGCCATTTGGCAAGGAATTTACTTTCAACCGTAGGGACAAGTACCAATATCCTATCCCCCGGGGAAAAGGTACGGGTCTTGGCTCCACGGTTGTACACTCTCTGCTGTGCCAACTGCGCTTGGGCCAAATGTTCCTTCACGATGGGCATTACCTGTGCAATTCGATCTTGCATCAGGGCGACATGCTCAATCACACTCCTGTGGGGAGAACTCTCACTTTCCCAAGTTTCCTTGGCAATATCCAACAGCCCTCTTGGGTGTCTCCCATACAGTAACTCAAAGGGGGAGAATCCCGTAGAGGATTGGGGCACCTCCCTAATAGCAAACATCAAATAAGGAAGTAGACAGTCCCAATCCTTTCCATCCCTATCCACCACTTTCTTCAACATTTGTTTTAGGGTTTTGTTGAATCTTTCAACCAGCCCATCGGTTTGGGGGTGATACACAGATGTACGTAATTGCGTCACTTTGAACAATTTACACAGCTCCTTCATAACCCGGGACATAAAGGGTGTACCTTGGTCCGTAAGCAGTTCTTTACAAATACCCACCCGGCTAAAAACAAGAGATAGCTCTTTGGCTATGGTTTTGGCCGAGGTATTTCTGAGAGGGATCGCTTCTGGATAACGGGTGGCATAGTCCATTATAACCAATATGTACTGGTGCCCCCTAGCGGACTTGATTATAGGACCTACCAAATCCATTGCGATTCTCTCAAACGGGACCTCAATGATGGGTAGAGGGACCAGCGGGCTACGGAAGTGTGGCATCGGGGCCGACCTCTGACACACAGGGCAGGAGGAACAATAATTTTCTATGTCCTTCATCACCCCAGGCCAATAGAATCTCTGTAATACCCTCTCTCGGGTTTTCTCTGTCCCCAGATGACCTCCAAGAATGTGCCCATGGGCCAACTCCAACACCAACTTCCTGTAAGGTTTGGGCACCACCAGCTGCTCAACGGTTTCTTCTGCCCTTTTTGCCACCCGATACAGTAGGTCCTTCTCTACGCTGAAGTATGGGTAAGTGCAGGTATTATCTGGGTTCACTAACTCGCCATCTATTTTCACTACGTTTTCCCGTGCCTTTATTAGGGCGGGGTCTTTCAACTGTTCTGTGGCAAAGTTTTCCCTGTGAACCTCAAGATCAGAAAACTCCACAGACGGTAGGTTTTCGTCTGAGGAGGTGGGCTCCTCTCCAGTTTCTTGAGTCTCCCCTGCCAATACTGACAAGGGAAATTCGGGAGAGTCCTCACCACTCTCAGAGGAGTTCTGGCTATCATATTCCTGGTACATAGGGGCACCAGTGGGGGGCTCATGATCATCCCACAGTTCCCAGAACTTCGGAAAATCCCTTCCCACAATGGCGTCATGCGGTAACTGAGACACTAAGCCCACTGGATGAGAAAGGGTACCTTTGGGGGTCTCGAAACACACTGTAGTCACTGGATACTCTCGGGTGTCCCCATGCACACAAATAACGGCTACCTTGCTATTCCCAGAGACCTCTGTTTTAACTAACTCAGCCTTTATCAGGGTCACAAGGCTACCTGAATCCAGCAATACCACAACATTTCTACCATTAATACACATTTTGCATAAATGTTTCTCAGTTCCCCGAATGGCAGTGCATGCGACTGTCGCACACAGCGACTGACGTCTGCCCGTCAGAAAGTCACACTGCATGGGTTCCTCCAAAACCGGGCAATTTGCTGCAATATGTCCCGCTTGCCGGCAGCGGTAGCAAATGATCCTTCTTGCCGCCTCTTGAGCCGCTGATTTCCCAGGCTGTTCTCGCCAAACTTGGGGTAGAGCTCCCACCCTCTCACTCTCTCCACCCTTACCCCTTGGAATCATCTTATCCGCCCCTGGGGATGGTCTGGTCTTAGGGTGGAAAGTCCGAGTGTCTCTGGAAGAGGCCGTCAGGTTCTCTGTAGCCAAGTATTTCTCCACACGATCCACAAGACCATCGGCCGTCTCTGGGTCTCCATGGCTTACCCACTTTTGGATGGCAGTAGGAAGAGCTCTCAAAAACCGATCCATTACAGCACGTTCCACAATCTTTGGTGCGGACAAAGTCTCTGGCTGTAGCCACTTTCTGCTCAGGTGAATGAGATCATACATTTGAGACCTGGGGGGTTTTCCAAGCTGGAAAGTCCAGTTATGCACACGCTGAGCCCGGACAGCCAGGGTGACACCCAGCCTTGCCAATATTTCAGCTTTTAGCATCACATAGTCTTTTGCTTGGTCAGGCTCTAGGTCATAGTAAGCTTTCTGCGATTCACCCGTTAACAGAGGAGCCACCAGTCCAGCCCACTGCTCCTCAGGCCACTTTTCTCTTTCAGCGGTCCTTTCAAATGTGGTCAAAAATACCTCTGGATCATCCTCTCCAGTCATTTTTGTCAATAAACGACTCACCCCAAAGGACGCGGTATTAGTGGGACGGCTTTCCTCACCGGTCTGCGGACGTTGCTGCATTACTGCTTCCATCTGTTGTTGTAGTCTCTGCTCTTGCTTCTGCAACAGGTCTATGAAGCGGGCCTCAGATTGCTGTTGGGCTTGTTGCTGAGCCTCCAGACTCTGTTGTAAAGTTGCAAGGCTCTGTTGATGAGCTTGCTGCTGGGCTGCAAGGCTCCTTTGCAAACCTGCATTTGTCTGCTGTTGATTGGCATTTGCTAGAGCCAGCTGTTTCAGTATCTCCTCCATGCTGGCTTAAAAAAAAACTGCCACTGGTTCTCCACCAACTGTGAGGGGGCTAGCTCGGCAGCGGGTATGTGTGACCCCCGGGATGGGCTCCCCACCCAAAAACAGGCCCAGCAGACGGAGGTTGTGGTTTTCAAAATCAAAAAAAGGTGCGGTTTATTTTCTATTTACAGTGACAAAAACACAGCAAGGCAAAAAAAACAAACACAAAATAAATCCTGGTCAACTTGACCTCTGACTAAACTTACAGGTTTCCTAACTAACGACTGGGATCAGCCTAGTGCTGTCCTAGTCCCTGGTTTTAAATGTCCAAGCAAAATATAGCCACACAGGCTTTCTCTCACCGCACAGGGGTTCACTCTCCCTAGACAGTCCACACAGGTCTGCTTCCAGGCATGAGCTAACATCTAATGAAGCTGGGAGTTCCTTATAGAGGCCTAAATGAGCTGACAAGGTTCAGCTGGACTCATCAACTCCCTGTCTGCACGACGCCCAGCCCTCTCCCTAGAGGTATGAGTCATCAATGAGCCCACTAGTCTCAGCTGGGCTTATACAACTCTCCACCTAGCTGTATAAATCGGCGTAAAGCCTGAATCTGGGCGAAATATATCTACCCCCCTGGATGCAACCAGGTGACTTTACCTTCCTGCTGTCACAATATATATATATATATATAGCACCCTCTATTTAGGTAATTGCTAGAGTAAGGATTTTTTTCTGGAGAGAAGGACAATTTAGGCCTGTTTGTTTTCATTCTGGGCTGGGAGTGGCTCATAGTAGCAGCTGGTGACTCACAGGCAGCATCACTGAGACCTCCCTTTTCTTTCTAGAGCTGGCTAGAAATATCTGAAAAGAAAGGAGGAGAGGTGAAGCTGCCTGGGGTATTCCAAGGAGCCCTGACCAATCCCCAACCTGGATGGGCAGGGAGCAGGCCTCCTTAAATAATCAAGGATCAGCCCAGCTGGGGAGAAGTTGTCAGATGGAAAAGCTGGAGTGAGAGAGTGTGGAGGCTGTCGGGGTCCATGGGAAGCTCCCCAGTTGGGGGGGTCACCCTGGGCCGGGGGTCGGGTGCATCCAGGAGGAGTTAAGAGATCCTGGGATAGAGGTACATGAGAGAGTGGAGAGAGGACATTGGGAGAGAACACTACTAAGAGTCTCCAGGGAGGACAACTGGTCGCAGCCTGGAAGGCTGGTGAGTGAAGCACAGTCAGGAAGACTGGGGACTCTGGGGAGGCACGTCTGAGAGAACTGGGAGATTGCAGTTTGAGATGGGTGCAGATCCAGAGGAGAGGACTGTGGGAAGGGCAGTGGAAAGAGGTATTTGCAGCCAGGCTGGTTGACTTGGCCTGAAGAGAGCTATCTGGGAGTGGTAGCTGATTAGAGGACAGCTAGCACCTGAACTATTCTACATCACAGGGGCCTGGAGGCCCTGCCTGCAAAAGGCAGTTCACTGAGGCCTGACTGAAGTAGTGTCAGGTCTAATCATGCGGTGCTAACTAGTCTGGAGGAGTGACAGTCTGCAGCTAAGGAAGTGCTGGTGGAGTAACAGTCTGCAGCAAGTTAAGTGCTGGAGGAGTAATGTTATAAGCAAGTGAAGTTCTGAAGAAGTTAAGTACAAGAGGCCTTGAGCAAGTGAGGAATTGGAATGTATATACCAGATTGTATATAGAAGTCCCAAGCAAGTTCGCACTGAATACTCCTGGGCATCCCATAATTCCCAATTTCCCAACCAAGTTTAATCCCCTCAAATAAAAAACAAAAAAAAAACAAAGCTGATGGACTTTTCTATAGGGATGAGCTTCGTGTTCGAGTCGAACATACGTTCGACTCGAACATCGGCTGTTCGATCGTTCGACGAAGATCGAACGATTTGGGCCGTTCGCGCCAAATTCGAGTGACGCGAACGGCCCACAATGCACTACGCCATCGCAGTGTCATCCAGGCGCTGTGATTGGCCAAGCATGCACTGTGACCCCGCATGCTTGGCCAATCACAGCGCCGGCAGCGAGGAGAGCAATGATTGGCCACAGGCAGGATGCCTGTGGCCAATTATTCTTGAGGGGGTTTAGTACACGCCCCACACTATAAAAGGCCGCCAGCGCGGCGGCCTTGTGTAGTGTGTTCCGGAGCAGGGAAAGAGAAGCATAGGCAGGGACAGTGTCATTTTTTTTCCTTTACTAATCCTGGATTCCTTGTGTTTAGGGACAAATAAGGATAGGTAGGGAGAGTGTCAGTGTGTTATTCTGTGCTAAACCTTGTTTGTAGGGACAGAGAGGTACAGTGAGGGAAAGTGTCAGTGTGCTATTCTGTTCTAAACCAATCTTGCTGAACCATATTTGAAATCCTTGAGTTTAGGGACAGAGAGGTACAGTGAGGGAAAGTGTCAGTGTGCTATTCTGTGCTAAATCTTGTTTGTAGGGACAGAGTAGGACAGTGAGTGAAACTGACAGTGTGCTATTCTGTTCTAAACCAATCTTGCTGAACCATATTTGAAATCCTTGAGTTTAGGGACTGAGAGGTACAGTGAGGGAAAGTGTCAGTGTGCTATTCTGTGCTAAATCTTGTTTGTAGGGACAGAGTAGGACAGTGAGTGAAACTGACAGTGTGCTATTCTGTTCTAAACCAATCTTGCTGAACCATATTTGAAATCCTTGAGTTTAGGGACTGAGAGGTACAGTGAGGGAAAGTGTCAGTGTGCTATTCTGTGCTAAATCTTGTTTGTAGGGACAGAGTAGGACAGTGAGTGAAACTGACAGTGTGCTATTCTGTTCTAAACCAATCTTGCTGAACCATATTTGAAATCCTTGAGTTTAGGGACAGAGAAGGACACTCGTGGAAACTCTCAGTGTGCTATTCTGTGCTAAATCTTGTTTGTAGGGACAGAGTAGGACAGTGAGTGAAACTGACAGTGTGCTATTCTGTTCTAAACCAATCTTGCTGAACCATATTTGAAATCCTTGAGTTTAGGGACAGAGAAGGACACTCGTGGAAACTCTCAGTGTGCTATTCTGTGCTAAATCTAGTTTGTAGGGACAGAGTAGGACAGTGAGTGAAACTGACAGTGTGCTATTCTGTTCTAAACCAATCTTGCTGAACCATATTTGAAATCCTTGAGTTTAGGGACAGAGAGGTACAGTGAGGGAAAGTGTCAGTGTGCTATTCTGTTCTAAACCAATCTTGCTGAACCATATTTGAAATCCTTGAGTTTAGGGACAGAGAAGGACACTCGTGGAAACTCTCAGTGTGCTATTCTGTGCTAAATCTAGTTTGTAGGGACAGAGTAGGACAGTGAGTGAAACTGACAGTGTGCTATTCTGTTCTAAACCAATCTTGCTGAACCATATTTGAAATCCTTGAGTTTAGGGACTGAGAGGTACAGTGAGGGAAAGTGTCAGTGTGCTATTCTGTGCTAAATCTTGTTTGTAGGGACAGAGTAGGACAGTGAGCGAAACTGACAGTGTGCTATTCTGTTCTAAACCAATCTTGCTGAACCATATTTGAAATCCTTGAGTTTAGGGACTGAGAGGTACAGTGAGGGAAAGTGTCAGTGTGCTATTCTGTGCTAAATCTTGTTTGTAGGGACAGAGTAGGACAGTGAGTGAAACTGACAGTGTGCTATTCTGTTCTAAACCAATCTTGCTGAACCATATTTGAAATCCTTGAGTTTAGGGACAGAGAGGTACAGTGAGGGAAAGTGTCAGTGTGCTATTCTGTTCTAAACCAATCTTGCTGAACCATATTTGAAATCCTTGAGTTTGGGGACAGAGAAGGACACTCATGGAAACTCTCAGTGTGCTATTCTGTGCTAAATCTAGTTTGTAGGGACAGAGTAGGACAGTGAGTGAAACTGACAGTGTGCTATTCTGTTCTAAACCAATCTTGCTGAACCATATTTGAAATCCTTGAGTTTAGGGACTGAGAGGTACAGTGAGGGAAAGTGTCAGTGTGCTATTCTGTGCTAAATCTTGTTTGTAGGGACAGAGTAGGACAGTGAGTGAAACTGACAATGTGCTATTCTGTTCTAAACCAATCTTGCTGAACCATATTTGAAATCTATGAGTTTAGGGACTGAGAGGTACAGTGAGGGAAAGTGTCAGTGTGCTATTCTGTGCTAAATCTTGTTTGTAGGGACAGAGTAGGACAGTGAGTGAAACTGACAGTGTGCTATTCTGTTCTAAACCAATCTTGCTGAACCATATTTGAAATCCTTGAGTTTAGGGACAGAGAAGGACACTCGTGGAAACTCTCAGTGTGCTATTCTGTGCTAAATCTAGTTTGTAGGGACAGAGTAGGACAGTGAGTGAAACTGACAGTGTGCTATTCTGTTCTAAACCAATCTTGCTGAACCATATTTGAAATCCTTGAGTTTAGGGACAGAGAGGTACAGTGAGGGAAAGTGTCAGTGTGCTATTCTGTTCTAAACCAATCTTGCCGAACCATATTTGAAATCCTTGAGTTTAGGGACAGAGAAGGACACTCGTGGAAACTATCAGTGTGCTATTCTGTGCTAAATCTTGTTTGTAGGGACAGAGTAGGACAGTGAGTGAAACTGACAGTGTGCTATTCTGTGCTAAACCAATCTTGCTGAAGCATATTGCAAATCCTTGTGTTTAGGGACAGAGAAGGATAGGCAGGGGACAGTGTCAGTGTCATTGTTGCTAAGCCTCCTGCACAGTATACACCTGAAGGTAGCCCTTATTGCTGTTTTTCCCATCTCCCTGCAGGCCATCCATTAAAATGTCTGGAAGGCAAACAAGGAGAGGCAGACAGTCAGGAGGCAAAAAAAGTGGGCAATCAGGCTCTGTGTCTGGGGGCAACAGTGCTGGTCGTGGACGCGGTGCATTGTCATCAGCACATGGCCATGGGACACGCTTGTCCTTCTTTTCGGCAGCTGGACATGTTGAGCCACATCATGCCGAAGACTTGGTAGAGTGGATGACCAAGCCCACCTCATCCTCCTCATCCTCTCTCACCCAGGCTCAGGGTACTGGCAAAGCAGCTGCCAAAGCGTCCTCTTCTCTGGTATCATTATCTTCATTAGTCAATCCTTCCCTAGACCCACCATGTCCTCCTCCTGAGGAGTCCCCCGAACTGTTTGAGCACAGTGTTGGGTACATGCTCCAGGAGGATGCCCAGCGTTTCGAAGGATCTGATGATGATACCCAGATAGAGGAAGGCAGTAGCGTGAGAGAAGAGAGAGGGGATGCTCAAGAAGGACACCAATCTGGCAGTCATGCTCCAGCAGCTGCAGCATACTGCCAGATTGGCTCCAGTGATGAGGAGGGAGGGGATGATGAGGTCACTGACTCCACGTGGGTGCCTAATAGGAGAGAGGAGGAGGAGGAGGATGAGGAGGAGGCACATCTCCAACGAGGCAGGATGCCCTTGGGTGGCCAGCGTATGGGCAGCACACCGATGGAATCACACCGCAGAGCTCCGCCTGTGCAGGGCGCTGCCTCTGCCCGTCATTCAAAAAGTTCTTTGGTGTGGGCCTTTTTTGAGGCGAGTGCATCAGATCGCACAGCTGCTGTTTGCAACATATGTCTCAAGCGTATATCGCGTGGCAAAAACATCAGCCGCTTGGGCAGCACATGCTTGATCAGACATATGTTGACCTGCCATGCAGCTCGTTGGCAAGCCTACCTTAAAGACCCACACCAAAGAACAAAGCTGACCTCTTCTTGCACCGCATCAGCTGGGATCTCCAACCCCACTATACCTTCAGTCCTCTCTGAAACCTGCTCTGAGAGGAATGAAGGTGTAGAATTAGGTGTGTCACAGCCAAGTACTTGCGGGCACTCTGCTAGCAGTACACCGACGTCCGATTCTAGCAGGCAAATTTCCCTGCCCCAGCTGCTGGACCGTCGAAAGAAGTTCACTCCCAGCCATCCAGATGCCCAGCGGTTGAATGCTAGCTTGGCTAAATTGCTAGCGCTTCAACTGCTGCCTTTTCAGTTGGTAGACTCGGCCCCCTTCCGTGAGTTTGTGCAATGTGCGGTTCCTCAGTGGCAGGTTCCCAAACGCCACTTTTTCTCACGGAAGGCGATTCCGGCTCTCTACAGGCATGTGGAAGGCAATGTCTTGGCCTCGCTAGACAGGGCGGTCAGCGGTCAGGTGCATATTACCGCTGACTCATGGTCCAGCAGGCATGGACAGGGACGTTACCTTTCTTTCACGGCCCATTGGGTCACTCTTTTGGCAGCTGGGAAGGATGCAGGACAAGGTGCAGTAGTGTTGGAGGTTGTTCCACCGCCACGCCTCCAAAATGCTACTACTGGTTGTGACACACCTCTTTCCTCCACCCCCTCCTCTTCTTCTTCCTCCATGGCCTCTTCCTGTGGTTTGTCCTCGGAACCAGCGGTGCTCCGTAGGCGTTCAAGGGGCTACGCAAGTACGCAGGCAAAAAGATGCCATGCCATGCTTGTGCTGGTGTGTTTGGGGGACAGGAGCCACACTGGGGCAGAGGTCCTGTCTGCTCTGCAGGGGCAGGCTGAGAGGTGGTTGACGCCACGCCAGCTTAAGCCAGGAATGGTGGTTTGCGACAATGGCACCAACCTCCTCTCCGCCCTCCGACAGGGACAACTGACCCATGTGCCCTGTATGGCTCACGTCCTTAACCTGGTGGTGCAGTGGTTCTTGGGCAGGTACCCGGGCTTACAGGATGTCCTGAGGCAGGCCAGGAAAGTCTGTGTTCATTTCCGCAGATCTTATAATGCCAGTGCTCGCCTGGCTGAGCTGCAAAAGGAGTTGAACCTGCCCAAGAACCGCCTTATATGTGACATGCCCACCAGGTGGAACTCAACGTTGGCCATGCTGCAGCGGCTGCACACGCAGCAGAGGGCCATCAATGAGTACCTGTGCGACTACGGCACCAGGACAGGGTCAGGGGAGCTCGGGTTTTTTTCACCACGCCAGTGGGGCATGATCAGGGATGCATGCACTGTCCTGGCACCATTTGAGGAGGCCACGAGGATGGTGAGCAGTGACAGTGCATGCATCAGTGACACTGTACCTCTTGTCCACCTGTTGGAGCACACGCTGCGTGGAATAATGGACAGGGCACTTGAGGCAGAACAGAGGCAGGAAGAGGAGGACTTCCTTGCCTCTCAAGGCCCCCTTTACCCTGACAGTGTTCCTTCTGTCCCACCCATCGCACAGGAAGAGGAGGAGGAGGAGGAGGAGGATTGTGTCAGCATGGAGGTGGAGGCTGGCACTCAGCATCATCAGCAGCAGTCTTTTAGGGATGATTTACAGTCCCAAGAAACCAGTGGACTTGTACGTGGCTGGGAGGAGGTGGCTGCGGATCATGTCGTCCTTAGTGACCCAGAGGACTCCGGACTGAATGCCTCAGCTAACCTACGCTGCATGGCCTCCCTGATCCTGCAAAGTCTGCGGAAGGATCCTCGTATTCTTCGGATCAAGGAGAGGGACCATTACTGGCTGGCCACTCTCCTTGATCCACGGTACAAGGGTAAGGTTGCGGACCTTATGTTACCGTCGCAGAGGGAGCAGAGGATGAGACAACTCCGGGAGGCCTTGCAGAAAGGTCTGTGCAACGCGTTCCCAGAGACTGGGAGGTTACAAACTCCTGGTCCTGGACAACGAGTTGCTGAGGCTTCGGGCAGTCAAAGAAGGAGCGGTGGGGAAGGTGGCCGTCTGACCGATACGTTCAGACAATTCTTTAGTCCGCAGCCCCAAAGTATGATCGTTTCCAGCAACCATCGCCAGCGTCTGATATACATGGTGCAGGAATACCTAGGGGCAAGGTCAGACTTGGACACCTTCCCCACCGAAAATCCTCTGGCTTACTGGGTCTTGAGGATGGATCACTGGCCAGAGCTTGCACAGTATGCAATTGAGCTACTGGCCTGTCCTGCATCCAGCGTTCTTTCAGAACGCACATTCAGTGCTGCTGGAGGATTTGTCACGGATCACAGGGTGCGCCTGTCCACCGACTCGGTTGATCGACTGACTTTCATCAAGATGAACCAGTCTTGGATCACCACCAGCTACCACACACCTGATGCTGATATAACAGACAAATTGATTTTAAAATGTCACATCCCTTCAAGACTGATGCTGATGCTGAGTGCCTGTGCTGTTATATTGACTGGCTATCCTCCTCCTCCTCCTCAATGATACGATTAATGATGATAGCTTGGAAGATCATTTTGGTTTATGGGTGACGCCACCAGTGGCTAAGGCCCAATTTTTCAGCCCCTGTTTAACAGGGGCGTGTAATTACAATTTTTGATGCAATACTTTGCAACAGGCCTCATTCCTGTGCTCCAAGTACAGTATCTGTGAGGGGTTGCAGTGTTGTGCCACCAGTGCCTAAGGCCCAATTTTTCAGCCCCTGTTCAACAGGGGCATGCAATTATAATTATTGATCTAATAATTCACAGCAGGGCCCATTGCTGCGCCCACCAAGAGTAACTGTCAGGCCTTACAGTGTTGTGGCACCAGCACCACCATCACCACCACCACCACCACCAAAGGCCCAATTTTTCAGCCCCTGTTCAACAGGGGCATGCAATTATAATTATTGATCTAATAATTCACAGCAGGGCCCATTGCTGCGCCCACCAAGAGTAACTGTCAGGCCTTACAGTGTTGTGGCACCAGCACCACCATCAAAGGCCCAATTTTTACTACCACTGATCAACAATTATATGTTATTACAATTCCTGATATAATAGTTGACAGCAGGGCGTTCCAGCACTCACCAAGAGTAACTGTGAGTGCTTACAGTGTTGTGCCAACACCAACACCTAAGGGGCCAATTTCTGCAGAGTATAAACGGAAGGTCCCTACTTTCAAACATCCAACTTACAAACGACTCCTACTTGCAAACGGAAGAAGACAACAGGAAGTGAGAGGAAATCTACCCCTTGGAAGGAAAATTCTCTCCTGTAAGAATTAATATGGGAGAAAGGTGTCTCCTCTCTACTGATGCTTTATCACCAATCCTTGTTTCAATAAAAACACCACATTTCAAAAACAGTTGTCATTGGGACGCAAAGTGAGGTGAAATGTTCTGAACAGGGGCACAGACAGCAAAAAAAATGTTATAGGGGTGATAACCCTTCCCTATGTTTTCCAAAAAGCTTAAAAAAAGGAATTTGGCATGGAGCTAGACTTAAACAATGTAGCTGTTCAAAATTACAAACAGATTCTACATAAGAACAAACCTACAGTCCCTGTCTTGTATGCACCGCCTGTATACGGCTGTTCAGAGTATATAGGGCCTTTTTTATTTTGTGTGCGGGGTTCCCCTTAATATCCATACAAGACCCAAAGGGGCTGGTAATGGGCTGGGGTGGGGGGGGGGGGGTTGATGGGGTAGCTATGCCATTTTTCTTAAAGATTTTCATCCATATTACCGGGACCAGACATTACATTAAAGCCGCAAGCAGTTTTAAATGGCTTTTTTTTCCTTTAGAAATGTTATTTTGTGCAGGGACAGTTCTAAACACGGGAAACACGTGGCACTTCACAGGCATACTTTAGACACCCCCCAGGTACGATATTTAAAGGAATATTTGACTTTTTTTTTTCACTTTATGCATCATTAAAATGACTACTCCCGGAAAACGTCCGTTTTTAAAACTTCTTTTTGCATTGATACATGTCCCCTGGTGCAGAACCCGGGTTCCCAAACTCTGTTTAGGACAATAACATGGATAATAGTCGTTATAATTAGAACTTTAGAATCCGAACGTTCGCATCCATTGTATTTAATAGGGTTCTAATGTTCGTGCAAACTTTCGGTCCGTTCGCAGGTTCTGGTGCGAACCGAACCCGGGGGTGTTCGGCTCATCACTACTTTTCTATGTATCAGAATGACTGTTTCTGAGAGATGGATGTTGGGCTAGGCAGGGTGACAGGTGAACCACTACATCCAGCAACTCCTACTGGGGCATGACTATATATATATATATATATATATATATATATATATATATACACATACTTTATATTGTCAAAAGTATTGGGACACCTGCTTTTACACGCACACAAACTTTAATGGCATCCCAGTCTTAGTCCGTAGGGTTCAATATTGAGTTGGCCCACCCTTTGCAGCTATAACAGCTTCAACTCTTCTAGGAAGGCTGTCCACAAGGTTTAGGAGTGTGTTTATGGGAATGTTTGACCATTCTTCTAGAAGTGCACTTGTAAGGTCAGGGACTGATGTTGGACGAGAAGGCCTGGCTTGCAGTGTCCTCTCTTATTCATCCCGAAGATGTTCTATCGGGATGAGGTCAGGACTCTGTGCAGGCCAGTCAATTTTCTCCACCCCAAACTCACTCATCCATGTCTTTATGGACCTTGCTTTGTACACTGGTCCAAATCATTTGGTGGATTATGGTGTGGGGTTGTTTTTCAGGGGTTGGGCTTGGCCCCTTAGTTCCACTGAAGGGAATACTTAAGGTGTCAACATACCAAGACATTTTGGACAATTTCACGCTCCCAACTTTGTGGGAACAGTTTGGGGATGACCCCTTCCTGTTCCATCATGACTGCGCACCAGTTCACAAAGCAAGGTTCATAAAGACAAGACATGATTGAGCGAGTTTGTGGGGGAGGAACTTGACTGGGCTGCACAGAGTCCTGACCTCAACCCGACAGAACACCTTTGGGATGAATTAGAGCAGAGACTGTTCATAAGGTGTTCCTGGGGATCTATAATCCTTTTTCTTAGAGACTGCGAGTCAGGCCTTCTCGTCCAACATCAGTGCCTGACCTCACAAATGTGCTTCTGTAAGAATGGTGAAACATTCCCATAGACACACTCCTAAACCTTGTGGACAGCCTTCGCAGAAGAGTTGAAGCTGTTATAGCTGCAAAGGGTGGACCAACTCAATATTGAACCCTACGGACTAAGACTAGAATGCCATTAAAGTTCATGTGCGTTTAACGGCAGGTGTCCCAATACGTTTGACAATAAAGTGTATGTATTTATTAACCTGGAGACTTTGTAGAGCTTTGGGTGAGAAAAGCTTCCATCCTTGGGTCCACACCTAACCTGGTATTAAGACCATACTATCTACTGTACTTTTTATTTCTGAGCTGACTGATGTATAGGGCTCTCCTCTCACTTTGCGGTGCGAGCCTGTTGTTGGGTGGCAGTGGCGGTGCGTCCATTAGGGGCTCCCGGGCACCACCCCCTCTGTCACGCCACCCCCTCTGTGTAGAAAAGATAGATTCATGCATAGCATGAATCTATCCATGGCCGCTGTAGCCACCCCCTATTCAGGCATCCGGCCCCTTTTCAGACGCCGGGTATCTGAATTCCAGCGGCGGGGGTGTTTTTTTTAAGCACCTGATTAGAGCCAAAGGCTCTAATAGGCTTCAAAAAAGGTGGATCCAGGTCCACCCAGGTGTGTTAGAAAAGCGAATGAATATTCACTATTCTAACACTAAACTGCCTCTCAGTCAATCAGGAGGCACGGGTCTAATACCCGTCACCTGATTGGCTAAAGGCACAGGTGCTCCGATTGTACGGAACGGAATGGAAGAAGAGAGTGAGACAAATGGAGGACACAGGAGCTGCCGCCTGACGCGCTGCTCATCCCACCATCCCACAGCTTGCCGCCTGACCCGCTGATCCCCCACCACGATGGGGTAAGTCCTGGGCAGTCAGTGAGAGAGCAGGCAGGCGGGCAGGGGGGCTCAGTGGCTGCATTTGACGGGCAAAGTGGTGGCATTTGACAGACACAGAGGCTGCATTTGATGGACACAAGTTGCTGCATATGACTGACACAAGTGGCTGCATTTGATGGGCACAAGTGGCTACATATGATGGGCACAAGTGGCTGCATTTGATGGGCACAGTAGCTGCATTTGATGGGACACAGTGGCGGCATTTAATAGGCACAGTGGCTGCATTTGATGGGCACAGTGGCTGCATATGATGGGCACAATGGTGGCATTTGAGGGGCACAGTGGCTGCATTTGACCAGCACAAGTGGCTGCATATAACGGGCACAAGTGGCTGCATATGACGGGCACAAGTGGCTGCATATGATGGGCAAAAGTGGCTGCATTTGATGGGGTACAAGTGGCTGCATTTGATGGGGCACAAGTGGCTGCATTTGATGGGGCACAAGTGGCTGCATATGATGCGCACAAGTAGCTGCATTTGATGGGCACAGTGGCTACATTTGATAGGGCACAGTGACTGCATTTGATGGAGCACAAGTGGCTGCATTTTATAGGCACAGTGGCTACATTTGATGGGGCACAAGTGGCTGCATATGATGCGCACAAGTAGCTGCATTTGATGGGCACAGTGGCTACATTTGATGGGGCACAGTGACTGCATTTGATGGAGCACAAGTGGCTTCATTTTACAGGCACAGTGGCTACATTTTATTGGGCACAAGTGGCTGCATTTGATAGGCACAGACTGCATTTGATAGGCACAGTGGCTGCAATTGATGTCACAGTGGCTGGATTCGATTGCTTTTTTTCAGTATTTTTCATAATTTTTTAGTTGAGTGCTGACTGAACACTAAAAATGTACCAGCGCTAATTTAAATTAATAAGGTGTTGCCGAACAGGCATGACACTAAACAATCAACTGATCACTAAGTATTTTTTGCTCTATGGGTTACCCACCTGCTCAAAAAAGAGCATAAACAATTCAAATGAAAAAGACAACATAAAATGGGGGGTAGACTATTACAAAAAAACAGGGTGATGCCCCCTGTTGCTATTAAATAAAAATCAATTCTCATCATCAGCCATAGTATTAAAATTAATGTCAAGCATGCTATTAGACCGAGCTGATAAGCAACAAGCAGAGCTACCTGGCTGTGTTGGGAAACCCATTAGTGGACACCTTATTAATAGCTTGGTCTAGCAGATGTTTTGTTTATTTTTATATATATATATATATATATATATATATATATATATAAAACAGTATCTCACAAAAGTGAGTACACCCCTCACATTTTTGAAAATATTTTATTATATCTTTTCATGTGACAACACTGAAGAAATTACACTTTGCTACAATGTAAAGTAGTGAGTGTACAGCTTGTATAACAGTGTAATTTCTCTGTCCCCTCAAAATAGCTCAACACACAGCCATTAATGTCTAAACCGCTGGCAACAAAAGTGAGTACAACCCTAAGTGAAAATGTCCAAATTGGGCCCCATTGGCCATTTTCCCTCCCTGGTGTCATGTGACTTGTTAGTGTTACAAGATCTCAGGTGTGAATGGGGAGCAGGTTTGTTAAATTTGGTGTTATCGCTCTCACTCTCTCATACTGGTCACTGAAAATTCAACATGGCACCTCATGGCAAAGAACTCTCTGAGGATCTGAAAAAAAGAATTGTTGCTCTACATAAAGATGGCCTAGGCTATAAGAAGATTGCAAAGACCCTGAAACTGATCTGCAGCACGTGGCCAAGACCATACAGCAGTTTAACAGGACAGGTTCCATTCAGAACAGGCCTCGTCATGGTCGACCAAAGAAGGTGGGTGCACGTGCTCAGCGTCATAGCCAGAGTTTGTCTTTGGGAAATAGACGTATGAGTGCTGCCAGCATTGCTGCAGAGGTTGAAGGGGTGGGGTGTCTGCCTGTCAGTGCTCAGACCATACATCGCACACTGCATCAAATTGGTCTGCATGGCTGTCGTCCCAGAAGGAAGCCTCTTCCAAAGATGATGCACAACAAAAGCCCGCAAACAGTTTGCTGAAGACAAGCTGACTAAGAACATGGATTACTGGAACCATGTCCTGTAGTCTGATGAGACCAAGATAAACTTATTTGGTTCAGATGATGTCAAGTGTATGTGGCGGCAACCAGGTGAGGAGTACAAGACAAATGTGTCTTGCCTACAGTCAAGCATGGTGGTGGGAGTGTCATGGTCTGGGGCTGCATGAGTGCTGCCGGCACTGGGGAGCTACAGTTCATTGAGGGACCCATGAATGCCATCATGTACTGTGACATACTGAAACAGAGCATGATCCCCTCCCTTCAGAGACTGGGCTGCAGGGCAGTATTCCAACATGATAACGACCCCAAACACACCTCCAAGATGACCACTGCCTTGCTAAAGAAGCTTAGGGTAAAGGTGATGGACTGGCCAAGCATGTTCCCAGACCTAAACCCTATTGAGCATCTAAGGGGCATCCTCAAACGAAAGTTGGAGGAGTACAAGGTCTCTAATCTCCACCAGCTCCGCGATGTCCTCATGGAGGATTAGAAGAGGACTTCAGTGGCAACCTGTGAAGCTCTGGTGAACTCCATGCCCAAGAGGGTTAAGGCAGTGCTGGAAAAGAATGGTGGCCACACAAAATATTGACACATTGGGCCCAATTTGGACATTTTCACTTAGGGGTGTACTCACTTTTGTTGCCAGCGGTTTAGACAGTAATGGCTGTATGTTGAGTTATTTTAGGGGACAGCAAATTTACACTGTTATACAAGTTGTACACTCACTATTTTATATTGTAGCAAAGTGTAATTTCTTCAGTGTTGTCACATAAAAAGATATAATAAAATATTTACAAAAATGTGAGGGGTGTACTCACTTTTGTGAGATACTGTATGTAGCGGCCTCACTCCCTCTCCATCTTTATCGGTTACACACCAACTCATGTCTAGGGGTTCCTGGGTTGTGAGAGTGAGATGCGCCACGGCCCATGTCCTCCCCATTGTAGTAGGGAGGTGAAGGCCACTTACTGATGTTTCCTCGGGCCGGTGTGTTCTGTGAATGCACTGAGTCTGTAATTGCAAGCTCACCAGCCTCCCCTTTGCTTCCAGTAACTGGAGTTCACACACCGGAGAAAGGTCCAACACTTGTTTATTTGACACTCCAATACGCAAAGCACAATAAACAGTTCTTTTGCAGCAAACTGGTTGGGACCTATAACCTTGCCAACGGTGGGGCGAGCAGATCGAGGCACTTCCTAAAGTTTAAGTTCTATGCCACTGTACTATGACCAGCGGCGCCTAAGCCAATCCGGCTGTTACAGAACAGGAAAGATGGGGTCTCTTCCAGCAACCCCTATGAACAGCAATGGAGCCCTCTTCGATACGCTGTGGCCCCTATCAGGGGGATGTGTCCTCCCAAGAGAGTTCCCAGAGGCCCACTGTCACCGGGTTGGTGCTGCTCCGGGTCTCCAGTGGGTAACCTCTCTGGCCTCCTCACCTCAGATACGAGTCCCTCTGCTCAGGGACCCTCGGACAGTCCACCCTAGCGGGACCCAGTCGAAGGTACTGGGCCCCAGGCCTCCTCGATAGTACCTCACCCCAGGCTAAAGGTGCCTGGGATGGACGCCAACATGACTCCGGACCAGGC
This sequence comes from Rana muscosa, assembly GCA_029206835.1. Taxonomy (NCBI): domain Eukaryota; kingdom Metazoa; phylum Chordata; class Amphibia; order Anura; family Ranidae; genus Rana; species Rana muscosa. The sequence goes on along the minus strand of CM055123.1, from coordinate 257,139,218 downwards.
CATGGGCACCTGGACCAGACTCCTGGATCTCCAGCACCCAGGCCTGAGGGGCCTGGGTGCGGACCGCAACCCTCCTCCTCCGAGGACCTCCTTCTCCACAAGACCTTGTGGTAAGGGCGTCTCCCCCTTTTATCTCCTCCCATCAACGGCCCGGCGGGTTCCCCGCCCCAGCCATACCATCTCCGGGAAGGGACAAAACAGGGAGCACTGCAGGAGATGATTCTACCTGAAGCCTGTGGGTACCCCGCCACCCACAGGCAAAGGAGAATATTACATCCTCCAATCCTCCACGAAACAAAAAGGGGTCTGAACCCTAACACAATTATACACCTGGGTCACACTATTCCCCAGGTGTATCCCATCAATTTGAGGACCCCGCTACATGTATATATATACAGTGGGGCAAAAAGTATTTAGTCAGCCACCAATTGTGCAAGTTCTCCCACTTAAAAAGATGAGAGAGGCCTGTAATTGTCATCATAGGTATACCTCAACCATGAGAGACAAAATGTGGAAACAAATCCAGACAATCACATTGTCTGATTTGTAAAGATTTTTTTTTGCAAATTATGGTGGAAAATAAGTATTTGGTCACCTACAAACAAGCAAGATTTCTGGTTCTCACAGACCTGTATCTTCTTCTTTAAGAGGCTCCTCTGTCCTGCACTCATTACCTGTATTAATGGCACCTGTTTGAACTTGTTATCAGTATAAAAGACACCTGTCCACAACCTCAAACAGTCACACTCCAAACTCCACTATGGTGAAGACCAAAGAGCTGTCGAAGGACACCAGAAACAAAATTGTAGACCTGCACCAGGCTGGGAAGACTGAATCTGCAATAGGCAAGCAGCTTGGCGTGAAGAAATCAACTGTGGGAGCAATAATTAGAAAATGGAAGACATACAAGACCACTGATAATCTCCCTCGATCTGGGGCTCCACGCAAGATCTCACCCCGTGGGATCAAAATGATCACAAGAACTGTGAGCAAAAATCCCAGAACCACACGGGGGACCTAGTGAATGACCTGCAGAGAGCTGGGACCAACATAACAAAGGCTACCATTAGTAACACACTACGCTGCCAGGGACTCAGATCCTGCAGTGCCAGACGTGTCCCCCTGCTTAAGCCAGTACATGTCCGGGCTCGTCTGAGGTTTGCTAGAGAGCATTTGGATGATCCAGAAGAGGATTGGGAGAATGTCATATGGTCAGATGAAACCAAAGTAGAACTGTTTGGTAGAAACACAACTCGTCATTTTTGAAGGATAGAGAATGCTGAGTTGCAACCAAAGAACACCATACCTACTGTGAAGCATGGGGGTGGCAATATCATGCTTTGGGGCTGTTTCTCTGCAAAGGGAACAGGAGGACTGATCCGTGTACATGAAAGAATGAATGGGGCCATGTATCGTGAGATTTTGAGTGCAAACCTCCTCCCATCAGCAAGGGCGTTGAAGATGAAACGTGGCTGGGTCTTTCAGCATGACAATGATCCCAAACACACCGCCTGGGCAATGAAGGAGTGGCTTCGTAAGAAGCATTTCAAGGTCCTGGAGTGGCCTAGCCAGTCTCCAGATCTCAACCCCATAGAAAACCTTTGGAGGGATTTGAAAGTCTGTGTTGCCCAGCGACAGCCCCAAAACATCACTGCTCTAGAGGAGATCTGCATGGAGGAATGGGCCAACATACCAGCAACAGTGTGTGACAACCTTGTGAAGACTTACAGAAAACGTTTGACCTCTGTCATTGCCAACAAAGGATATATAACAAAGTATTGAGATGAACTTTTGATATTGACCAAATACTTATTTTCCACCATAATTTGCAAATAAATTCTTTCCAAATCAATTAATGTGATTGTCTGGATTTGTTTCCACATTTTGTCTCTCATAGTTGAGGTATACCTATGATGACAATTACAGGCCTATCTCATCTTTTTAAGTGGGAGAACTTGCACAATTGGTGGCTGACTAAATACTTTTTTGCCCCACTGTATATACACACACAAGTATATATTGTACCCAGAGACACTGTTAGAAATCATGGGGCCCCGTACAGCCTACCTGATGGGGCCCCCTTCAACCATGCCCTTGACCCCACCCCTGGCTTGAAACTAAATGCAGGTTTGTTGCCATTTACATATGCGTGCGGAGCCAATGCATGCGTTTGCAATTAATAAGCACGAAAGGAGCGGGGGCAGTTTAAATTTCTTTTAAATTGTATTTTATTACAAATAAAAAAAAAAATCTTACACTGTATCTTTACATTTGATGAACAACATCCCTTGTGATAGCATTGGGTCATCTTTATGGAGTCTTTATGGAGTATTTTAGACCCCATATCTGTCATCTGGCCTCCAAAGCATTTGATCAAACCAAAATCAGTTCGATCAGATGCTTGTTCAAGCCTGTGATGTCTTCTTTATATGAGCCCGAAACCGGAAGTGACACAATCCTCGTCACTTCCTGTCTCTCTGACGTCACACAGTGGGAACAACATCCATCCCTCTCACTGTGTCCCATGAACCGGATGCTACTGGTCACATCTTAAAAGCAGTAACCAGAGGGACCCCCTTCCATTGCCTATAAAAGTAATCCAGTGGCTTCTTAGTCACTAGGATTACTTTTATTTTGTGCAGAATCGCTGGGGCTAAAAAATTATATCTTGATCATTGCTGTAGTGATGACCAAGATATCATCCTTCCATTTCAGCAACGTACTGGTACATCGCTGGATGGGAAGCAGTTAAAGGATTGGTTTGGGGGGGCAATAAAAATACAGCCCTGCTGCACCTTTACTGCTCCCCAAATGAAGTGTAAAGTAGCATCTCACCGTTTCTTATGATCATCAGCATTATGATAATCACAGGCAGCAAAGTAAGCACCCCAAAGCAATGTGACAGAGAGCCATGATAGAACCATTATGGAGCACCTGCTTATTGTGCTACCTGTGTGATAATTGTGAGATACATAATAGGACACAGGTGTCCATTTATGAAACTGTGAACAGCGGTGATTCCGAGGATCGCCACTGATCACAGTCCATAAACCGTTTATGAAACAGAGATAATTGGAGGAGAACATGTTTGAACATGTTCTCCTGCCGATGATCTCTGCACACTGAGAATTCTCATTGACACAGAAACGGACAGTTTATGAAGCTGCGATCTCAGCACTTCACTGGCGATCTGTGTCAGAATTCACCTGCTCAGAGGTGGAGAATCGGGGAGTGAAGAGAGAATCTGGGGAGAACTGAAGGGGAAGGAGGAAGATTATTAACTTCTTTCTACCTCGATCAGACTCCCCAAGACCAGGGATGAGCCGAACACCCCCCTGTTCGGTTTGCACCAGAACCTGCGAACAGACAGAATGTTCGCCTGAACTTTAGAACCCTGTTAAATACAATGGACTCGAACGTTCGAAATCTAAAGTGCTAATTATAAAGGCTTATATGAAAGTTATTGTCCTAAAAAGTGTTTGGGGACCCGGGTCCTGCCCCAGGGGACATGTATCAATGCAAAAAGAAGTTTTAAAAACGGCAGTTTTTTCGGGAGCGGTGATTTTAATAATGCTTAAAGTGAAACAATAAAAGTGAAATATTCCTTTAAATTTCGTACCTGGGGGGTGTGTATGATATGCATGTAAAGTGGCACATGTTTCCCGTGCTTAGAACTGTCCCTGCAAAAAATGTCATTTTTTAAGGAAAAAAAGTCATTTAAAATTCACTCGCGGCTATTAATGAATTGTCGGCTCCCGGCAATACATACAAAAGTCATTGATAAAAAAATTAATAAAAAAAAGCGTGGGGGTCCCCCAGAATTCAATTACCAGGCCCTTCAGGTCTGGAATGGATATTAAGGGGAACCCCGCCGAAATTTTTTAAAAAAATGGCGTGGGGTTCCCCCAAATATCCATACCAGGCCCTTCAGATGTGGCATGGATTTTAAGGGGAACTCCACCCCAAATTTTTAAAAAAATGGCGTGGAGTCCCCCCAAAAATCCATACCAGACCCTTATCCGAGCACGTAACCTGGCCGGCCGCAGGGGAAGAGGGGGGGACGAGAGAGCGGCCCCCCTCCCTCCTGAACCGTACCAGGCCACATGCCCTCAACATGGGGAGGATGTCCCCATGTTGATGGGGACAAGGGCCTCATCCCCACAACCCTTGCCCGGTGGTTGTGGGGGTCTGCGGGCGGGGGGCTTTTCGGAATCTGGAAGACCCCTTTAACAAAGGGGACCCCCAGATCCCGGCCCCCCCAATGTGAATTGGTAAGGGGTACATTGTACCCCTACCATTTCACGAAGAAAGCGTAAAAAAAATGTAAAAAAAAACACACAAACACCTTGAAAAAGTCCTTTATTAAAAAAAAAAAAAACATTCCAGCGATGAAATCCAGTGTCCCGCGGCGATCCCGATGTCCAGCGCTGTCCGTCATTGGTTTTGCCTGCGCGGACCTGATGGGGAACTTCCTCCTCAGTGTTTTAAATGTATAGACCAGCCCCTTCTAAAGTTTCCCATCAGGTCCGCTCAGCGGACCAGATGCGGAACATGAGAAGGGGCGGGTCTATACATGTATTACCAAAGTGAGAGAAGTTCCCCATCAGGTCCGCCCCCTCGGTATGTCGGACCCGCCTATGTCATTGGCTTGAGCGGGGAACTTCCTTCACTGTGTAATTTAAATTTACACAGTGAAGGAAGTTCCCCGCTCAGGCCAATGACGTAGGCGGGGTCCGACATACCGAGGGGGCGGACCTGATGGGGAACTTCCTTCACTGCGTAATACATGTATAGAGTCTATAGAGTCTATACATGTATTACGCAGTGAAGGAAGTTCCCTATCAGGTCCGCCCCCTCGGTATGTCTATACATGTATTACGCAGTGAAGGAAGTTCCCTATCAGGTCCGCCCCCTCGGTATGTCGGACCCCGCCTACGTCATTGGCCTGAGCGGGGAACTTCCTTTACTGTGTAAATTTAAATTACACAGTGAAGGAAGTTCCCCGCTCAAGCCAATGACGTAGGCGGGTCCGACATACCAAGGGGGCGGACCTGATGGGGAATTTCTCTCACTTTGGTAATACATGTATAGACCCGCCCCTTCTCATGTTCCGCATCTGGTCCGCTGAGCGGACCTGATGGGGAACATTAGAAGGGGCGGGTCTATACATTTAAAACACTGAGGAGGAAGTTCCCCATCAGGTCCGCTCAGGCAAAACCAATGACGGACAGCGCTGGACATCGGGATCGCCGCGGGACACTGGATTTCATCGCTGGAATGTTTTTTTGTTTTTTTTTAATAAAGGACTTTTTCAAGGTGTTTGTGTGTTTTTTTTTACATTTTTTTACACTTTCTTCGTGAAATGGTAGGGGTACAATGTACCCCTTACCAATTCACATAGGGTGGGGCTGGGATCTGGGGGTCCCCTTTGTTAACCACTTAAGCCCCGGACCATTTCGGGCCATTAGGACCAAGCCTGTTTTTGGGATTCGGCACTGCGCTGCTTTAACTGTAAATTGTGCGGACATGCAATGTTGTACCCAAATGAAATTTGCGTCCTTTTCTTCCCACAAATAGAGCTTTCTTTTAATGGTATTTGATTGCCTCTGCGATTTTTATTTTTTGCGATATAAATGGAAAAAGAACGAAAATTTTGAAAAAAAAAGATATTTTCTACTTTTTGTTATAAGAAAAATCGAATAAACTCAATTTTAGTCATACATTTAGGCCAAAATGTATTCAGCCACATGTCTTTAGTAAAAAAAATGTCAATAAGCGTATATTTATTGGTTTGCGCAAAAGTTATAGCGTTTACAAACTAGGGTACATTTTCTGAAATTTACACAGCTTTAAATTTATGACTGCCTATCTCATTTCTTGAGGTGCTAAAATGGCAGGGCAGTACAAAACCCCCCCAAATGACCCCATTTTGGAAAGTAGACACCCCAAGGAAATTGCTGAGAGGCATGTTGAGCCCATTGAATATTTTTTTTTTTTGTCCCAAGTGATTGAATAATGACAAAAAAAAAAAAAAAATTACAAAAAGTTGTCACTAAATGATATATTGCTCACACATGCCATGGTTATATGTGGAATTGCACCCCAAAATACATTCTGCTGCTTCTCCTGAGTACGGGGATACCACATGTGTGGGACTTTTTAGGAGCCTAGCCACGTACGGGACCCCGGAAACCAAGCACCGCCTTCAGGATTTCTAAGGGCGCAAATTTTTGATTTCACTCCTCACTACCTATCACAGTTTCGAAGGCCATAAAATGCCAAAATAGCACAAAACCCCCCCAAATGACCCCATTTTGGAAAGTAGACACCCCAAGCTATTTACTGAGAGGCATGTTCAGTCCATGGAATATTTTATATTTTGCCACAAGTTGCGGGAATATGACAAACTTTTTTTTTTTTGCACAAAGTTGTCACTAAATGATATATTGCTCACACATGCCATGGGCATATGTGAAATTACACCCCAAAATACATTCTGCTGCTTCTCCTGAGTACGGGGATACCACATGTGTGGGACTTTTTGGGAGCCTAGCCGCGTACGGGACCCCAAAAACCAAGCACCGCCTTCAAGGTTTCTAAGGGCATACATTTTTGATTTCACTCCTCACTACCTATCACAGTTTTGAAGGCCATAAAATGCCAAGATGGCACAAAACCCCCCCAAATGACCCCATTTTGGAAAGTAGACACCCCAAGCTATTTGCTGAGAGGCATGTTGACCCCATTGAATATTTTTTTTTTTTGTCCCAAATGATTGAATAATGACAAAAAGAAAAAAAAAATGTACAAAAAGTTGTCACTAAATGATATATTGCTCACACATGCCATGGTTGTATGTGGAATTGCACCCCAAAATACATTCTGCTGCTTTTCCTGAGTACGGGGATACCACATGTGTGGGACTTTTTGGGAGCCTAGCCGCGTACAGGGCCCCAAAAACCAAGCACTGCGAACGCTGCAGTTATGTGTGTTGTGTTTGGTAAGTGACAGTGATCGATCGATACTGCACTTGGGTGGGCTGGGCTGGGCTGGGCTGGGCGGAGGGGCTAAACGCAGGCGCTAGCAGGTATCTGGGCTGATCCCACTAACACTGCATTTTTGGGAACCCTAAACCGCTGGGGATGCTAGTATAGATCTGATCAGATCTGATCAGATACTATACCACTAAGGGGGGTGTATGCTTTGCGCGTGGGTGTTAGCGTTACTGTCACTAACCTAACACTGCCTGGGGCGACGCAGACCCTCTCTGGCGCTAAAACCTAATTGATCTCACCCGCCGGGCGATCAGGGGGGTTAAACCTTTATTGGGTTATATACGGCGGGTGCCCTGATGCTATAAAAAGCAAACTAATCAACCAGCGTCACCCGTAACCTTTATATGGTGATCACTGGTGAAAGGGTTAACTAGGGGCAATCAGGGGGTTAAAACCTTTATTAGGTTAAATATGGGGGTACCTGACACTATATAAAAACCTGACGGGTAACCTAAATAACTAAATAACTTACTGGCTAACCAGTGACACCAGTGACGCTTATACGGCGATCACTGGTGAAAGGGTTAACTCTAGGGGCAATCAGGGGGTTAAAATAATATATGGGGGTACCTGACACTAATAAAAACCTGCAGCAAACCTAAAAAAAAATAACTGCCTATCTAAAACACCAGCGACACGAATACAGCGATTGGAAAAACAATCGCTTAGTGACGCTGAAGTTAGGGGGTGAAAGGGTTACCTGGGGGGTGATCAAGGGGTTAAACCTTTATTAGGGGGGGTTAGGGGGCTACCCTGGACCTAAAGGGGCCTAATCCTAACTGCCCTGCAACTTTTTACAATCACAGATGACACTAAATGCAGTGATCAGTAAAATAAATGATCACTGCAATCAGTGACACTGTGATTGGGGGCTTTGGGGTGACCTGGGGGGTGATCTGGGGGTGACTGGGGGGTGATTTGTGTGCCTATGTGTACCTACGTGTCAGTGGACTGTTGGTGCACTAACCTGCTTCTTCTCTGCTCGGCGCCGGGAACGGAAAGACCGCGGCGAGGGAGATGACATCACTTCCTCCAGCCTTGTTTACATCACATGGCGGAGGAAGCATTTTCATTGGCCGGGAGCGATCGCGAGGGGGGGGCGGAATCGAGCGCCCCCCCCCTCATGCCTGATCGCTCCCGAACACTTAACGGCCGCTCACTGCAGTGAAGGGGGGTCCGGATGGACCCCCCAACTGCACAAAGGCGATCACGTAGATCTACGTGATTCTGCCTGTCCGTGCCATTCTGCCGACGTAAATCGGCGGTGGGCGGTCGTTAAGTGGTTAAAGGGGTCTTCCAGATTCCGATAAGCCCCCCGCCCGCAGACCCCCACAACCACCGGGCAAGGGTTGTGGGGATGAGGCCCTTGTCCCCATCAACATGGGGACATCCTCCCCATGTTGAGGGCATGTGGCCTGGTACGGTTCAGGAGGGAGGGGGGGCCGCTCTCTCGTCCCCCCCTCTTCCCCTGCGGCCGGCCAGGTTGCGTGCTCGGATAAGGGTCTGGTATGGATTTTTGGGGGGACTCCACGCCATTTTTTTTTTAAATTTGGGGTGGAGTTCCCCTTAAAATCCATGCCAGATCTCAAGGGCCTGGTATGGATATTTAGCAGGAACCCCACGCCATTTTTTTTTACATTTGGGGCGGGATTCCCCTTAATATCCATATCAATGACTTTTGTATGTATTGCCGGGAGCCGACAATTCATTAATAGCCGCGAGTGAGTTTTAAATGACTTTTTTTCCTTCAAAAATGACATTTTGTGCAGGGACAGTTCTAAGCACGGGAAACATGCGCCACTTTACATGCATATCATACACACCCCCCAGGTACGAAATTTAAAGGAATATTTCACTTTTATTGTTTCACTTTAAGCATTATTAAAATCACTGCTCCCGAAAAAACGGCCGTTTAAAAAAAAAAAAATTTGCATTGATACATGTCCCCTGGGGCAGGACCCGGGTCCCCAAACACTTTTTAGGACAATAACTTGCATATTAGGCTTTATAATTAGCACTTTAGATTTCTCCCATAGACTTTTCGAATTTGCCGCGAACACCCCAATTTGTTCGCTGTTCGGCGAACGGGCGAACAGGCAATGTTCGAGTCGAACATGAGTTTGACTCGAACTCGAAGCTCATCCCTACCCAAGACAGTAACCATGCCCCTCTGTCATATTTATGTGTATACATATATACATACCTCCCAACATTTTGAGATGGGAATAAGGGACACCTACTAGCAAATGTATGTGGGCATAGGACACGCCCCCCCCGCCACACCCCGTTAAAGGAGAATTAATAAAAAAAAGTTAAATAAATCCACTACCATTCCTTTATATTGGCTTTTAAAATTTACAAAGGCAGCAATTTAGAAATTGGATGAAAAGTTTAGCACTGGGAAACACTTTTTGAAAGATAAAAAGTGCATTTTATATACAACTATATAGATTGGACCAAAATGAGGGACAAATGAGGGGGAAAGAGGGACAGAGGGACATTGCTCCAAATCAGGCACAGTCCCTCGAAATAAGGGACAGTTGGGAGCTATGTTTATATACATATATATATAATGTGTGTGTGTGTGTATATATATATATATATATATATATATATATATATATATATATGTAGCAGGGTGGTCAATTTAGGGGGAGTCTCTGAGTGGTAATTAGGCTCAGACACCTTGATTTGTTAGTGGCTATGGACCATTTTTGTCCTATGGGGATAATGCTGGTGATGAATTCCCTGTGGCCTGCGGGTGGCGCTGCCATTCTGGGCCGGGGTTGAACCACGAGCGTAGTGCTGTGCCTTTTGTGTCCCCTCTCGGCAGCTGTACGGTGGGGCGGGGAACCTGTTGTGCATGCCGGGGGAGGATATAAAAGGGGCAGACATCTCCTGATCGGGGTCCACCCCCAGGCACCTTCAGCCTGGGAGTGAGTGGGGTCCATCTCCGGGTGCCCTAGGCCCGGAGGTTGTGTTCCTGTTCCATCTCAGGCACCTTTGGCCTGGGATGAGGTACTACCCTGCTGTCCTGTTCGCCTGGGTATGAAGACCCAGGGGATGTGGAGAAGGCCCGGGGCCCAGCACCTTTGGCTGGGGTCCGCTAAGGATTGAGGAGTCCAGGGTGCCGCCTTGCGAGGGGACCCACACTCTCAGAGAAGGGAGGATCATTCCGAAGGACCGATGCGGGAGTCACGGTGAAGAAAGGGTCTGTTGACTCTCAAGGGGGACATCTTCTCCTTGATAGGGGCCATGTTCTAAGAAGGAAGTTCACGTTCAACAGGTCAGTGGCAGTGGCCTTATTCACCGGATCTGTGGCAGAGACCAAACTCACGGTCTGTGGCAGAGACTGTGCGCCTAGTATACTGCTTGAGAATCTGAGTAGCATAGTAAAGAGCTATGTTTGTGCCTGGACCTCCTCCACACCTTGAGCTGTCCTGTTCCTTTTCTCCAACCTTTTTCCTATCCAAGAGACTGTGTATTGTAAAGCGAGAATAAATCTTAAGTTGGAGTTTCAGCTGGTGTGGACATTCATGTTACTGGGGAAGTTAAGGACTTGCCTCTACTCACGGTAGAGGCGAGAATCATTCTCGGGAGGATTCTGGCCCTGACTGCAGACAAGACCCAACAATAACACCGCTCAACCTTTTGCACAAGAGGGTACGGGCTGATAGCGCGGTGTGCCTTTCTCCCCCTGCGAGGAGCCGAGTTAAATGCAGGCTGGGGGATAGGTGGGTGCACTATATATATATATATATATATATATATATATATATATATATAATGTAGGGGGACTCTTTTTTTTATTAGCATTAACCACGCCGTCTGTCCATGTACTGAGTATTGATAATTTATCACTGCTTAATAAACGGACATCTCTGTGTTTCAGTGAATTTCTGGTACTGTAATCTCGTAAAGTCTCCCAAGATTCCAATATCAGGGGCCGTTCTCCACTGTTTGAAGTGTTTGTAGATCACTTCACTGCTCCAAAGGATAAGCGATCTACAAAGCTTCATAAACTGGCACACACGATCTCCTCTGAGAATGCCGGAGAATGAAGCAGTGAATTTTTTTCACTGCTTCATAAACGGACACCAAAGTGATTATTCTATGCTCTATTCCCCACTCACTGGGGGTTATTTACGAAAGGCAAATCTACTTTGCACTACAAGTGCACTTGGAAGTGCAGTCGCTGTAGATCCGAGGGGGACATGCAAGGAAAATAAAAAACATAATTTTAGCTTGCACATGATTGGATAATAAAATCAGCAGAGCTTCTCCTCATTTCAGATCTACCCCTCAGATTTACAGCGACTGCACTTCCAAGTGCACTTTCAGTGCAATTTCAAGTGCACTTTGCACTTGTAGTGCAAAGTGGATTTGCCTTTCGTAAATAGCCCCCACTGTGTCCATTGCAGCCACGCTGTACACCTGCTCTCAACTTCTTCACATCTCGTGAGGACTGCAGCCGGGAGATGAACGGACAATCACCGTATCACTCCGCCAGCCAGGACAAATAGAATAGAGTGGCGGCATGATGTACATGCGCCCGAAAATAAAGAAATAGTCCCTCCACTGCACTCAGGCATGTACTGGCCATTGGGACTACCGGCAGTTTCCCGATGGGCCGATGGCTCAGTGGCCGGTTTCAGTGACAGGGGAGGAGAGAGAGATACACAGCACCAACTAAGTGTAGCATTAAAACAACTTTTATTCCACTAAAAGAATGTTACAGCCCTGTCACGTTCTGGGTGTTGGGGGGGGGGGGGGGGGGGTACAGAGCAGGGATGTGTGGTGAGGTCAGTGGCTGGTGATTGAAGCAGTGGCTAGTATCAGAGCCAGATACACACAGGTTACATATGCCGTGAACGTTAGAGCGAGAGCAATAATTCTAGCAGTAGACCTCCTCTGTAACTCGAAACAGGTAACCCTTTAAAAAACTGAAAGTGTCACCTATGGAGATTTTTAAGTAATGAAGTTTGGTGACATTCCACAAGTGTGCACAATTTTAAAGCGTGACATGTTAGATATCTATTTATTTGGCGTAACATCATCTTTTATAGTATACAAAAAAATCGGGCTAACTTTTTTTTTATTCATGAAACAGTTTCTTTACAAAAAAATGCATTTGAAAAATTGCTGCGCAAATACCATGTAACATAAAAAATTGCAATGACCACCATTGTATTCCCTAGGGTGTCTGCTAAAACAACATATCTAATGTTTGGGGGTTCTGAGTAATTTTATAGGAAAAAAATGATGATTATTACATGTAGCAGAGAAGTGTCAGAATGGGCCTGGTTGGCAAGGGGTTAATTACCATAAGCAAGTAAGTTACAAATAATTATTATATATTATTTTTAAGGTAATTTACTATATTTTCAAAAACTGTACTCAAGCAGGTGACTAAACAGACAAATTACTGAAGTTTAAAGTTATAACTTCCAACCAGTACCGTATAAACTCGAATATAAGCCAAGTTTTTCAGCCCTTTTTTTAGGGCTGAAAATACCCCCCTTTGCTTATACTCGAGTCAGTGTACCTGAAGGGTTGCGGGCGTCCATTGTTTAAAACTCGCGGCTTCCCCCTGGTCCCGTCCCGTTCCGTGATAGGTGTTTGAGACTGTGTTCGGTGTTCCGCCTATCACGGACGTCTTCTCATCCTCGGACTCAATTTCCCAGCAGACACTGTGTTCAGTGTTCCGCCTATCACGGACCTTCTCTTGTCCGAGGATGAAAAAATGTCCGTGATTGGCGGAACACTGAACACAGTGTCTGCTGGGAAACTGAGTCCGAGGATGAGAAGACGTCCGTGATAGGCGGAACACTGAACACAGTGTCAAACGACTATCACGGAAAGGGACGGGACCAGGGGGAAGCCACGAGTTTTAAAAAATGAACGCCTGCAGCCTGTCAAGAATTTCAGGTACGCTGCAATGGGCACAATGAGGTTGCAATGGGCACAGTGAGGTTGTAATGGACACAGTGAGGTTGCAATGGGCACAGTGAGGTTGCAATGGGCACATAAAGGATGGGCACCAGTGGCGGTGCGTCCATAGTGGGCACAGGAGCGCCGTCCCCTCTCGCTCCTGTGCCCGTCACTCACAACAATACATAGGTTCATGCATTGCATGAACCTATGTATTGACGCTGCCGCCCACTATTCAGATGGCCGGCCCCCTGTTGAGCACCGGCCATCTGAATAACAGGGGCTGGTTGGTCTTTGGAAGTGCCTATCAGAGCCAGCGGCTCTGATAGGCTTCCCGATTACAGCCTGAGGGCTGTAATCGGCTTCCAAATAGCTAACCAGAGGACGTACATAGGGTGCGTTCCCTGGTTAACACTGACAGGCGTTTCAGCCAATCAGGTTCACCGGGTCTGGTTACCGGTAACCTGATTGGCTGAAATGACATCGAGGGCAGGAGAAGACATCGAGGAGATGGACGGCGCTGACCCGAGGAAGGTAAGTGCCTGCTGGGAAACTGAGTCAGAGGATGAGAAGATGTCCGTGATAGGTGGAACACTGAACACAGTGTCAAATGGCTATCACGGAAAGGGACGGGACCAGGGGGAAGCCGCGAGTTTGAAAAAATGTACGCCCGCAGCCTGTCAAGAATTTCAGGTACGCTGCAATGGGCACCATGAGGTTGCAATGGGCACAGTAAGGTTGTAATGGGCACAGTGAGGTTGTAATGGACACAGTGAGGTTGCAATGGGCACTGTGAGGTTGCAATGGGCACATTAAGGATGGGCACCAGTGGCGGTGTGTCCATAGTGGGCACAGGAGCACCGCCCCCTCTCGCTCCTGTGCCCGTCACTCACAACAATACATAGGTTCATGCATTGCATGAACCTATGTATTGTCGCTGGCGCTGCCGCCCACTATTCAGATGGCCGGCCCCCTGTTGAGCACCGGCCATCTGAATAACAGGGGCTGGTTGGTCTTTGGAAGTGCCTATCAGAGCCAGCGGCTCTGATAGGCTTCCCGATTACAGCTTGAGGGCTGTAATCGGCTTCCAAATAGCTAACCAGAGGATGCACAGGGGGTGCGTTCCCTGGTTAACACTGACAGGCGTTTCAGCCAATCAGGTTCACTGGGTCTGGTTACCGGTAACCTGATTGGCTGAAACGACATCGAGGGCGGGAGAAGACATTGAGGAGATGGACGGCGCTGACCCGAGGAAGGTAAGTGCAGGGCTGGGGGGGACAAACTGGCTGTATTTGGGGGACAAACTGGCTGCATTTGGGGACAAACTTGCTGCATTTGGGGACAAACTGGTTGTATTTTGGGGGGAAACTGGCTGTATATGGGGGAAACTGGCTGTATATGGGGGAAACTGGCTGCATTTGGGGACAAACTGGCTGTATATGGGGGAAACTGGCTGTATATGGGGGAAACTGGCTGCATTTGGGGACAAACTGGCTGTATTTGGGGGAAACTGGCTGTATATGGGGACAAACTGGCTGCATTTGGGGGGAAACAGGCTGCATTTGGGGGGAAACAGGCTGCATTTGGGGGGGAAACTGGCTGCATATGGGGACAAACTGGCTGCATTTGGGGGGAAACTGGCTGTATATGGGGGGAAACTGGCTGTATATGGGGGGAAACTGGCTGCATATGGGGGGAAACTGGCTGCATATGGGGGGAAACTGGCTGCATTTGGGGACAAACTGGCTGTATATGGGGACAAATTGGCTGCATTTTGGGACAAACTGGCTGTATATGGGGGATAAACTGGCTGCATTTGGGGACAAACTGGCTGCATTTGGGGTGAAACTGGCTGCATTTGGGACAAACTGGCTGCATTTAGGACAAACTGGCTGCATTTAGGGACAAACTGGCTGCATTTGAGGGGGCAAACTGGTGGCGTTTGGGCACAGTGGCTGCGTTTAATGGGCACAGTGGCGGCAATTGATTTTTTTTTTCAGTTTGTTTGCGCCCCCCCAAAAAATTTGAGCACCAGCCATCACTGATGGGCACAGTGAGGTTGCAATGGGCACAGTGAGGTTGGGCACAGTGAGGCGTGCAAATGGGCACAGTGGACCCTCTTTTCCACTTACAGTAGCTGCTGCATTCTCACCCTAGGCTTATACTCGTCAATAAGTTTCCCCAGTTGTTTGTGGTAAAATTAGGTGCCTCGGCTTATACTCGGGTCGGCTTATACTCAAGTATATACGGTAATTTCACAGTAAATAGATAAATAATAAATTATTATCTCATAACATATAGCATAATAATAGATGGTTTAGCTTTTTAGCAGCAGATTCTCATTCTCCCTTTTAACGTGGTTGTAAAGCTTAGTTTATGTTTTCTTTTAACCACTTCAACCCCAGGCTTTTTTTACCACCTCAATCCTGGGCACTTCTCTCCTACATGTACAAATCATCATTCTTTTGCTAGAAAATTACTCAGAACCCCCAAACATTATATATGTTTTTTTAGCAGACACCCTAGGGAATAAAATGACGGTCATTGCAACTTTTTTTCTTGCATGGTATTTGCGCAATAATTTTTCAAACGCCTTATTTTTGGAAAAAAAATGGTTTCATGAATTAAAAAATAACAAAACAGTAAAGTTAGCCCAATTTATGTGTAAAATATGAAAGATGATGTTACGCCGAGTAAATAGATACCTAACATGTCACTCTTTAAAATTGCGCACACTCATGGAATGGCGCCAAACTTCGGTACTTAAAAATCTCCATAGGCGACGCTTTGAACATTTTTACAGGTTACAGTTACAGAGGAGGTCTAGTACTAGAATTGTTGCATGCGCTCTAACGCACGCGGCGATAACTCACATATGTGGTTTGAACGGCGTTTACATATGTGTGCGGGACTTACGTGTGCGTTTGCTTCTGATCGCGAGCTACCTGGGACAGGGGCGTTTTTTATTATTTTTATTTTTATTTTACTTAATTTTTTTTTTAACACTTTTTTTACATTTTTTTTTTTTTTATCACTTTTATTCCTATTACAAGGAATGTAAACATCCCTTGTAATAGGAATTGTGTGTGACAGGTCCTCTTTATGGAGAGAAGAGGGGTCAATAAGACCCCACATCTCTCCTCCAGGCTGGAAAGCATGGGATTGTGAAAAAAATTTCACCAATCTCATGCTTACTAGCCGCAATGGCGGCTTTGTTTACTTCTGAGGACCCAGGCGTGACGTCATCACATCGCGCCCGGGCCTCCGGCGGTCATAGAGATGACTGGTGACCATCTGGTCACCAGTCATCTCTATGGTTCACCTCCGGCGCTGGACGATTCATTCTCCGGGCCCCAGATGGGTTAATGTCCCCTCCCGCCGCCTATAAGAACGATCAAGCGGTGGAACCACCGCTATGATCGTTCTTATGGTGCGCAGAATCGCCGGCAGAAGACAAGGATATCTAAATGATGCTTCTAGCTGCAGGCATCATTCAGATATCCCCCCACAAACCCAGGACGTCATATGACGTCCACCCAGGATGGCAGATCCCATCTGTGGACGTCATATTACTATGCGCGGGTAGGGAAGTGGTTAAATAACAAACATGTTATACTTACCTCCACTGTGCAGCTAGTTTTGCACAGAGTGGCCCCGATCCACGTTTTCTGGGGTTCTTCGGCGGCTGTCTCGGCTCCTCCTCGCATCAGCTAACACCCTGTATTACAGGCAGGGATCACCATTAGGAGACCAGCGTTGGGCAGCCAGGCATTTGTAGTCTGTGGAACTACAAGTCCCAGCATGGTTTATCCAGCAATGCCCTGTCTGGCCTCTGCAGAAGTCAGAGATCTGCTCTATGGCTCTCATTCTTCCTCCCATACATTCCCATTTACTTTTATTACACTTGCCTTCTCCATTAGGAGACCACAGTGTTGGACAGGCATTTCTAGTCATTGGAACTATAAGTCCCAGCATGGCATTGCTGGATAAAGTCAGAGATTTGCTCATCTATGGCTTTTATTCTTCTCAGTCCTCCCATACATTCCAAATGCAAGAGGGAGGGAGGGAGGGAGGGAGAGAGGGAGAGGGATTTATATTGTATAAGTATCGGGGCTTCACAAACCCCAGGTTGCAGAGTAGAAAATGGAGCCTGGTGCCTGGGCTGTTCCGCTGTTGTTGGCCTCAGTGACTAGCCTGAAGGGGCGCAGCCGGGCGCAACATTGCCAAGCAAAAAAAAACACACTGTTTGATTCATTGCCTTTTAAATGTCAGTGCATTAGCTGCAAGTGGTTTTAAACTAAAGGCGGATGACAGACTGTGCGCTCTCGTTTTGTTTTCTCTATAGGTACACACATGTCCAGTCAACCACACCCAGTTAAATATAATTAAGAGAACAAGAGCTGCAGCAGCACCTGGAGAATATACACACAGTCACACAGGACTCTTTAGCCCAGCTGGGCTCGTTGTTCTTGTTGGATTTCCTAATTGAAGTTAAACTTCAGACAATTATATTTTCAAGGACACAGATGTATGTATGTACTTATGTTAGATAACTGCATCAGAACAGCAGAAGTGTACAGTCGAGAAGTTAGAAACAAACTAAACCAATATTCTACTTGGTTATTATTCTACATGAGTGAGGCAGAGGCCAGTGCAGACTCTGCAGAGGCCAGTGCAGAGGCCGGCGCAGAGGCAGAGCAATGAGCAAGTGAGTCTGATAAAAACCAAGATGTTTTTGTTCCAAAAAGAGGAGCTTATTCCGAAGTGTGGGCTCATTTCGGATTCAAAGCAGATGATGACACTCAGCAAACCATCTACTGCAAGCAATGTTTAGCCGTTGTTTGGGCACCAAAGGGCAACACCACCAATCTGTTGAAACGTAATCACATACAACAATATGAGACGTTACGGAAAAACAAAACCGCCGGCGCTCAATCACAAAGTACCTGCAGCCGCAGCCAGACAAAACAAACGTCAATTAAAGGAACATTTTATAATGCAACACCGTACTCAACAACCTCCGTCAGGCGCAAAAAAATAACACAAGCAATCACATTTCACCTGGCTAAAGACGTGGCTCCCGTGACCACTGTTGAAAAAGAGGGGTTTAAAAAACTCATTCAAACCCTTGATAAGCGCTTTCAAGTGCCCTCTCGTACTTATTTTTCCCATGTTGCAATCCCTGCTCTGTACACCAAATGTCGTGAAACAGTTGCAACAGAATTGCGAGATGTACTTAATTTTGCAGCAACTTCAGATTTATGGTCCAGCAGAGCAATGGAACCGTACATGAGCTTAACAATCCATTTCATCGATGACGATTTTGAGATGAAAAGTCGGTGCCTACAAACTGGGTTTTTCCCTGAGGACCACACTGGTGAAGCTTTGGCGCAGGGATTAAAGCATGCTCTCATAAACTGGAAATTGGAGGAGAAAAATCTTGTGTGCATCACTACAGACAACGGAAGCAACATTGTAAAGGCCATATCCATAAATCACTGGACTCGACTGCAGTGTTTTGGCCATAGGCTATGAAGGACCCACGAATTGAGCGTGCTATGGGTTTGTGCAAAAAGCTTGTCGGGTGTTTTAGCTACAGTTGGAGGAGGAAGAGGGAGCTTTCTAAGGCACAAAAACAACTCGGCTTACCAGACCACAAGCTCAAGACAGAGTGCCCAACAAGGTGGGGATCTAGGCAGGCTATGGTGAGGAGGATACTTGAGCAGCAAGCTGCC
Organism: Rana muscosa; assembly: GCA_029206835.1. Classification (NCBI taxonomy): domain Eukaryota; kingdom Metazoa; phylum Chordata; class Amphibia; order Anura; family Ranidae; genus Rana; species Rana muscosa. The sequence continues at coordinate 257,120,497 of CM055123.1, read as the reverse complement.
ATCACCCATGTCCTCTCTTCTGACTGCAAGGCTAGGCACCTCTTGCCAACATGGCAAGACCTAGAGGTCCTGGAGGCTGTGGACAAGACTCTCACCCCACTGGCAGACTTCACAGATGCTCTTTCAGGAGAGCAGTATGTCAGTGTCTCTTCTATGAAACCTGCTCTACAACTATTTCAGTCTTCTGTTTTGGCTGTTAAGAAAGATGACTCTGATCTCATTTGCACAATGAAATCAAAGATCATCGGGTATCTGGAGGAAAAATATCAGGACCAAAAAACACAAGACCTTCTCGACATAGCCACAACCCTCGATCCCAGGTTTAAGATGACTTACGTTAATGAAGATAACAAAACTGTTGTCCAGAACAGACTAAAAGTGGAGATGTCAAAGCTAACAGTTAAGGAAAGCCCCACTACAACTACTAATAGTGGCACTGGTCCTTCAAAGAAGGCTCGAAAGAGCTTGGGTAGCTTTTTCAAAGCAGCACAAAGTGAAGGGGCACCAGATCCAGCCTCAGGCTCACAGCAACAACAATCCGAAAGCTTGTCCTTGGAGCTACACTCTTATCTGTTCTTAGGCAACACTGACAGTGAAGAGGATCCGTTAGTCTGGTGGAAGGTTCACAAGGAGCATTATCCGAGATTATCTGCACTGGCCAGAAAATACCTCTGCATTCCTGCAACCAGTTCCCCTTCTGAAAGGGTTTTTAGCACAGGGGGCAACATTGTCACTTGTCGCCGTTCCGCACTGAAGCCACAAAATGTGGATAGGCTTGTGTTTCTAGCTAAAAATCTTTAAATTGGTGTTTATCTTTATCTGACATGATAACTACCTCAATGTTTTTTGAATGTAATTGTTTTTCATTACATTGGCTTCAATCAAACTAATTTTAAAGAAATGACAGAATATTATGGCTTCTTTTAGAACAAAGGACTGTTCCCCAATCCCCCTTGGATGAGACTTTTAAGGCCACAAACACTGAAGTGCATTAGAAATTAATTTATTTTTACATAAAAAGATAGATCACACAACAACAATGATCAATGGTTATTGGTTAAAGCAGGGCCGTCTTTAATATGGTTTGGGCCCTGGGCAAACATTTTTTTTGGGCCCCCCCCTCCAGATTATTTTGGGCCAGGCTGGTTCACATGTATGTGTTTTGGCTGCCCTCATTTGCGCAGGCACAGCAGCCCATTCATTTGAATAGGCTGCCATGCCTTTGTTTCCTGCAGAAAAAAAGGTGCATGCAGCATTTTAAAAATGCAGTTGCACCTTGAAATCCATTCTGCTTTTGCACCATGCAACTTATCTGCAGTTCCTGCACACACAAATGCACTTGTTTTTAAAAGAGTGACCTAAACATCTAAAAATGCATCAAGTTTTGGCGGTGCAGGAACTGCAGATAAGTCACATGGTGCAAAAGCAGAATGGACAGACAGTGCTGTATTTCATTGCTTGATGGGCATAGGTGTGCCGTGTGCAGGAAACGCAGGCATGGCAGCCCATTCAAATGAAAGCAGTGTAATGGGAGGTGTTCTGTCTCAACTACAAAGCGATAAAGTTCATCTCCAGGTTTAAGTAGGCCTTACTCAAGCTGGTTTGATATTCATCCCTTGCATCGATACAGGCAGTTTAACTCAATGAATAAACTCACAGTTAGGACGACAGACGATGAATCCTTTCGAATGTTCCGTTTAATGATGGATATTCATAGGTAGAAAAACGTTGCAGTTGTAAGCCACATGTAAGATGTTTAGCATGGAAGATATACAGGAGTAATGACCAGAATCAGGAAGTGGAGGAGATATATAAAGAACTATGGTGAGAGAGAGAGTTCAGCTAGAAAGAAGGGGACAGATCTTAAAGACACAGAGCAAGAATAATCACATAGTGTAACACAACACTCCCCGTCTGAAATCTTTAGATTTCATAACCTCAAACTAATATATATATTTTCAATAAGTCCAATACTGGTAAATGTCCTGGAACCTGTAATGAAAAACATGCAACAAGCAAATAATAAATATAAGTTCAACAGGATGAAGAACATAAAGTCACAGTATGATGTCTTCAAGAATTCCAAAGTTCTGAGTAGAACCTGTAGATGGCAGCAATGTACTCCCCGCCATGCCAACAGCATGGCTAGTCCTTGCACAAGTCACTCACCTGGCAAAAGGAGTACTAACTCTGTAATTGGTCGACTAAAGGTTCGTGTCGATCCTCCCTTGGTTACCTTGACTTCTACCTTCCGGACTTTGTTATCGTCGCTGGGCCTAACTTTAGTAATAAGACCCATAGGCCACTCATTCCGACAAACTTCCTTGTCTTTTAGAAGGATGAGGTCTCCAACCTTAAGATTCGGCTTAGATGCTTGCCATTTGTTACGACCTTGAAGGTGGTGAAGATACTTTTTCTTCCAGCGATGCCAGAACACATTGGCTAGATGCTGCATCTGCTTCCATTGATGCTCATAACGCTGTTACCGCAGCTTCTGTTTTGTACTTACAGAAGTGTGGAGTGAGGTGTTCACAGTTCTTATTTCCTTATCATCTTCAGGGTTTACTAGCCCATAGGTGGTGTCAATAGGGAGTAAGTAAGAGTCCTCACACAGAAACCTTGGAGGTGACAGCCATAAGCTGTCCTGAAGAGCGGCAGGTGACACGGCTCTGGTCCCACAGTCAGCTGGGTTGAGTTCAGTGGGAACGTGATGCCATTTAATTGGTAGAGAGAATCTCTTGATACGTTCAACCCTGTTGCTGACGTAAACATAAAATTGTTTTGTTTGGTTGTTTATGCAACCAAGTACTACCTTACTGTCTGTATAGAAGGTGAAAGAATCAATTCTAGTGTCCATTTCACTTCGTATGACCTCAGCAATTTCTACTGCTAGCACGGCTGCACAAAGTTCAAGTCTTGGTATGGTATGTGCAGGCTTGGGTGTGAGTTTTGCCTTGCCTAGGACAAAACTACAGTGTGATTCTCCATTCAGTTCAGAGGTCTTCAAATAGGCTACTGCAGCAATAGCTTCAACTGATGCATCAGAGAAAATATGAATCTCTCTCTGGTTAGCAGTTGAAGTGGATCCTGAAACATAGCAACGGGGAATCTGAAGTTTTTCTAGTGACTTCAAAGAATATCTCCACCTTTCCCACTTGTGTTGATTCTCACTAGGCAAGGGAGTATCCCAGTCTATGTTCTCAGTAGACAACTGTCTTAGTAAAATCTTACCTTGAATGGTAACTGGAGCAAGGAAACCCAGTGGGTCATAGATGCTATTCACCACGGACAGGACTCCTCTCTTAGTGAAGGGTTTGTCACAAGTTGACACTTGGAAGGTGAATTTGTCTTGCTTGATGTTCCACAACAAACCCAGACTTCGCTGTACAGGAGGCACATCTGTACCTAAGTCAAGGTTTTTTAGACTAGTGGCATAGTCCTCAGAGTGAAAGGCATTCATAAGTTCCTGGCTGTTGGATATAATCTTGTGCAGTCTAAGGTTTGCTACAGACAGCATCTCCTTTGTTCTGGTGAGAAGATCAATTGCTTCTTTAGCAGTTGGAAAGGACTTAAGTGTGTCGTCAACGTAGAAGTTTCTTTCAACAAATTGACGGGCATCAGATTCATATTCAACTTCTCCAGTCTGAGCTGTTTTCCTTAGCCCATAAGTTGCCACTGCTGGGGAAGGACTGTTACCGAAGACATGTACCTTCATGCGATAATCTATAACTTCCTTGTTGAGGTCATTGTCCTTGTGCCATAGAAACCTGAGGTAGTTTCTGTTGTCTTCTCTGACGATGAAGCAGTGAAACATCTGTTGAATGTCGGCCATTACTGCTACAGGCTCTTGTCTGAAACGAATCAAGACTCCTATTAGACTGTTGTTCAAGTTGGGTCCCGTAAGGAGCATGTTGTTAAGAGAAACACCTTCGTGCTGAGCACTGGAATCAAAGACAACTCTGATTTGGTCTGGTTTGCGTGGGTGATACACGCCAAAGGATGGAAGGTACCAGCATTCTTCTCCCTCCTTTAGTGGGGGAGCAGGCTCTGTATGATCTCTGTCAAATAAATTTTGCATAAAGTCCACAAAGTGCTTTTGCATCTCTGGTTTCCTGCTTAAGTTTCGCTTTAAGGAGGAGAATCTACTGATGGCCTGCTGTAAGTTGTTGGGCAATCTCTCTCTTGGGAGACGAAAGGGTAGGGGTGCTACCCAGTTATTGGAGTCATCTTGAAAGAACTCATTGTCCATTACCTTGATGAATTCTTTGTCTTTCATTGAAGGAGCCAGTATGTCATCTTCACTGGTTGCTTTAAACACTGTAGAGCCGAAGTCGCCATCATGGCAGGAGAAAGGGCTTGTGTCACCTGAGATACCATGTTGCCATTCGTGGCTGGCTATCTTCTCTTTCACCCAGTAGTGATGTGGGCATGGCTCAAAGTAAGTGTTTCGGCCATTTGGCAGAACATTTGTCTTGAATGACGAAATGTTGGTAGGTCTTTTAATTTTGCCTATGCAGACATTGCCTATGATGACCCAGCCTAGATCCGTGCGCTGGGCAAATGGGGCATCTGGGGGTCCACTGATTTGTCTGTGTACCTTGTGAACTCTTAGAATGCCTCTTCCTAACAGAAGAAGGATCTGAGCATCTTTGTCAAGCGGCGGTATCTCATTTGCTATTACCTTGAGGTGAGGGTGATGGAAAGCAGCAGCTGGAGTAGGGATTTCTTCCCTGTTAGCAGGTATCTGATTGCACTCAACAAGTGTAGGTAAGGGTAATTGCAAGTTACCTTTGAGAGAAGATACCATGAGTCCATGAGCCCTTCTTCCAGAAACCTCTATAGTTCCACTACAGGTACCCAAGGTGTAAGGATGAGCTTCGCCTTTTATTTCAAATAGATTGAACAATTCCGATTTTGCAAGTGATCGATTGCTCTGATCGTCTAAGATAGCATATGCCTTTAGAGACTTTTCTGGTTGATCCTTGTGGTATATGTTCACCAAGCATATCTTAGCACAGGACTTACCACAGCGGTCTTCTCCACAAACTTCAGTGCAGGATGAAGAAATGATGGTAGAATTAGGCACTTGGTCTGTATTCTCCCCGCCATGCGTTAACCTGGGAGGAGTGTTGGCAGGTTGTGCAGAGCTGGGCTCAAGAGGATGGAGGGCTTGCACATGTTCTTCAGAGCCACACTCTATGCACTTGATGGACACATTACAGTCCCTTGCAAAATGTTCTGTAGAAGCACAGCACCTGAAACATACCCTAAATGTCTTTAAAAGCTCCTTGCGCTCTTCCAGAGGCTTTTTCCTAAAGCCGATACATTTATTGAGGGGGTGTGGCTTCTTGTGTATGGGACACTCTCTGTTAGGGTTTTCAATCTTCCTACTCTGTTTGTTCGTGGCTAGAACTGTGGTAGGAGTGGGAAGGATGTCAGTCTTTTTCACGGACACTGGGCCTCTATGGTTTCTATAGTTGCCCTGAAGACTGGTACTCTTAGGAAAGGGTGAGAAGAGGCTGTACTCACCGTAGGAAAAACTTGGATCGTTCTTGGTCTCTGCAATTTTCCTGATGAATTCACAGAAGAAAGAGAATGGAGGGAAGGAAACCTTGTTCTCTCTTTTGTACGATGACCCTAGTGCAGTCCATGTCTCTTGCAAACCATACGGGAGCTTGGAGACAATTGGGTTTACCCCTCTTGGAGTGTCAAGGTAACTGAGTCCAGGTAGTTTTGGGTCTGTCTTAGCTAGCTGAAGCTCAAGGAGAAGGTCACTCAGTCTCTGGAACTCCTTGTTGTCCTTACCGGATATCTTTGGGAAAGTTTCCAGACGCATGAACAAGGCATTTTCTATAGTTTCTGGACTGCCATAACTTTGCTCTAGTCGCTCCCATGCAGCTGTGAGGCCTGCAGTAGGATTGTCCATGAAAACCGATCTTAATGGCTTAACACGTGCAGCAGATAGAGGACCAAGCCATTTGATCAGCAGATTCAATTCTTGATCAGCTGTAATGCCAATATTGCTGATTGTAGTTCTGAAGGCACCTTTCCAACTTCTGTAGTTCTCAGGTTGGTCATCAAAGCTTGTAAGACCAGTCTTTATGAGCTCTCTGCGAAGCATGTACCTCACAAACTCTTCTGTCTCAGTTGTCTCCGCCTTTATGTGAGATGCTGTTGGCTGTATGGTGCTGATTGCGTTATCTTTGACATTGTTGTTAAAGGACACAGGGAAATATGGTGCAGCAGATGCATCCAGGTGAGTTGCTTGCTTGAAGTCAGTTGTTCCAATGGTACGTTGATTCAAGGCTGTACCGATGACTGGAGATTGATGACTTGCGTGAAGCTTGCGCTAATGCTCTGTGACGTATGAAGGCAGGCAAAGTTGGCAGGTAGGAAATGCAGTGGAGTGATTTTGAGTGCAGGAAGTTGCTGGAACCTCTTTAACTTGAAGCTGTGAAGGAGTCTCTATGTAGTCGGGAGCATTGGAGACAATGGAGTGTGCACTGCAGTGGCTTAGGACATAGTCTTTAGTGCGTTTGAGGGGGTCTTCCATATCTGCTATGTTTAGGTTAATGCTGTCTTTCTCACTTGCACCTTCGTCTGCACTGATAGCTTGCTGTAGGACCCTTAGCTTTGCCATAGCTGCATCATGTTTACACTGTTCATTTAAGGTTTCTATTGTTGCTCTTTGACGGGCTGACTGAGCTTCCGACTCTGCTCTTTGATGTGCTCACTGCGCTTCCGACTCTGCTCTTTGACGTGCTGACAGCGCTTCCAACTCTGCTCTTTTTTCTGCATATGCCACCTGCACTTTGCTGGCTTCCACTTCAGCGCGGGCATTAATAAGTCGCTCACTGAGTGTTGAGTATCTTGAACTATGGGATCTTGACGAGTTTTTAGAACGTCTGGTGGAAACAGATCTGTGAGATGCAGTGTCCTGTAACAGCTTTATTTTTGCTTCTGCCTTTAATCTGGTTTGCTGGATAAAACTGTCTCTTTCAATATTAAGAATGTTGACACGCTTTAACTGCCTCATCGCATTTTCTGACTTCATGTTTTGTAAGACATTAGTGAATTTGATGCTGGTAAGCTGATAAAGCTCATATGAGGCAGAAAGTTGTTTAATGGCGCCCTCTAGTGTCAGTAGTTCACGTTCAACAGACACTGTATTGGCTTCAGCAAGGATTTTCTCCCAGACTAATTCCAAGCTATTTGACAATTCAGTCCTTGAAGCTTCATAATTCTCCATTACTTTCCAAGTGGGTTTAACTGAGTGTTTGGGTAACTCAGTTTCTTCAGGAACTTGTGGGGAGGTAGATGTGAGTTCACATGCAGAAGCTTGGTCACTCATGATAGCAGACTGACTGTGAAAGCAGGCAGGATCTGTGTGCTGAAATATGACACTGTGCAGATTGTCTCAGGCTATAAGGCTGCCATGTGCTGCTCTGTCCCTTCTGTCTTGCTATGAGGGCAGTAAATCTTGTCTGTTTCAGTACTGACATGCAGAAATCTTGTAATTAGGCTGTGAAACGCAGTTTTTCTACTGTTCTTTCTCAACTACAAAGCGATAAAGTTCATCTCCAGGTTTAAGTAGGCCTTACTCAAGCTGGTTTGATATTCATCCCTTGCATCGATACAGGCAGTTTAACTCAATGAATAAACTCACAGTTAGGACGACAGACGATGAATCCTTTCGAATGTTCCGTTTAATGATGGATATTCATAGGTAGAAAAACGTTGCAGTTGTAAGCCACATGTAAGATGTTTAGCATGGAAGATATACAGGAGTAATGACCAGAATCAGGAAGTGGAGGAGATATATAAAGAACTACGGTGAGAGAGAGAGTTCAGCTAGAAAGAAGGGGACAGATCTTAAAGACACAGAGCAAGAATAATCACATAGTGTAACACAACAGGAGGGGTGTTAGTGGAGGGCAGTATAATGGTAGGGGTGTTAGTGGAGGGCAGTATAATGGGAGGGGTGTTAGTGGAGGGCAGTATAATGGGAGGGGTGTTAGTGGAGGGCAGTATAATGGGAGGGGTGGTAGTGGAGGGCAGTATAATAGGAGGGGTGGTAGTGGAGGGCAGTATAATGGGAGGGGTGGTAGTGGAGGGCAGTATAATGGGAGGGGTGGTAGTGGAGGGCAGTATAATGGGAGGGGTCGTAGTGGGGGGCAGTATAATGGGAGGGGTAGTGGAGGGCAGTATAATGGGGGGGTAGTGGAGGGCAGTATAATGGAGGGGGGGTAGTGGAGGGCAGTATAATGGGGGGGGGTTAGTGGAAGGGCAGTATAATGGGGGGGTAGTGGAGGGCAGTATGGGGGCGGGGATAGTGGAGGGCAGTATAATGGGGGGGTAGTGGAGGGCAGTATAATGGGGGGGTAGTGGAGGGCAGTATGGGGGGGTAGTGGAGGGCAGTATAATGGGGGGGTAGTGGAGGGCAGTATAATCGGGGGGTAGTGGAGGGCAGTATAATGGGGGGGTAGTGGAGGGCAGTATAATGGGGGGGATAGTGGAGGGCAGTATAATGGGGGCGATAGTGGAGGGCAGTATAATGGGGGGGTAGTGGAGGGCAGTATAATGGGGGGGTAGTGGAGGGCAGTCTAATGGGGGGTTAGTGGAGGGCAGTATAATGGGGGGGATAGTGGGGGGCAGTATAATGGGGGGTAGTGGAGGGCAGTATAATGGGGGGGTAGTGTAGGGCAGTATAATGGGGGGTTAGAGGAGGGCAGTATAATGGGGGGGTAGTGGAGGGCAGTATAATGGGGGGGTAGTGGAGGGCAGTATAATGGGGGGTTAGTGGAGGGCAGTATAATGGGGGGTTAGTGGAGGGCAGTATAATGGGGGGGTAATGGAGGGCAGTATAATGGGGGGTTAGTGGAGGGCAGTATAATGGGGGGGTAGTAGAGGGCAGTATAATGGGGGTAGTGTAGGGCAGTATAATGGGGGGTTAGTGGAGGGCTGTATAATGGGGGGGTAGTGGAGGGCAGTATAATGGGGGGGGGTAGTGGAGGGCAGTATAATGGGGGGATAGTGGAGGGCAGAATAATGGGGGGGTAGTGGAGGGCAGTATAATGGGGGGATAGTGGAGGGCAGTATAATGGGGGGGTAGTGGAGGGCAGTATGGGGGGACTGTACAGCATGACTGTGTATGGGAGGGAGCAGAGTGACCATGAGCTACTCAGGGCAGTGCAGGGAGAATTTCTCCTACCTTTCTTCCATCGGCAGGAACAGCCTTCATCTTCAGGGAAGACCCAGAGTTGGGGGGCGGAGTCGGGGGCGGAGCTTAGGCGCGAGGAGGAGGAATCCGAATGTTGGGGCTCCCCTGTCGTGATGTCACCAGGCAGCAGTGACTGTAAGGTGCACGGATAGCAAGGGGCGGGGTCAGAGCATCAGTGGCCCTCAAGGCCCCGCCCACCCGCGGCCAGCTCCTTCATTGAAAAAAATGCAGCACTGGCACTGCTGCACTGTGCGCGCATCGCGCTGACAGTGACAGACTGTGTGTGTGGGGGTTTTCAGAGCTGATTTACGGGCAGCACGCGGGCTTAATGGCAGCTCTGCCTTGGGCCCCAAACAGTGACAGGGCCCTGGGCAGCTGCCCCGGTTTGCCCTGCGGTAAAGACGGCCCTGGGTTAAAGGCATAAACCACTAGATGTGGTGGTAGTATACATGTGTCATGTCACGTGACAAACAAAGCTACACAAATTATGCTTTTTAACCATTGATCATTGTATATGTGTGATCTATCTTTTCTTTATGTAAAAATAATTAAATTTTCTAACGCACTTCAGTGTTTGTGGCCTTAAAAGTCCATCCAAGGGGGAAGGAACATTCCTTTGTTCTATACAATGAGAATCCAGGGATGTGGCCAGTTAGTACATTCACCTTGGGTAGCTTTTTCAAAGCAGCACTTAGGCAACACTGACACTGAAGATGATCCGTTACCTGAATGTTTTTTGAATGTAATTGTTTTTCATTACATTGTCATTTCTTTAAAATTTGTTTGATTGAAGCCAGAATTTTATGGCTTATTTTAGAACAAAGGACTGTTCCCGGACCCGAATCCCCCATTGGATGGGACTTTTAAGGCCACAAACACTGAAGTGCGTTACAAAATTAATTAATTTTTACATAAAAAGATAGATCCCACAACAACAATGATCAATGGTTAAGGTTATTGGTTAAAGGCATAAACCAGATGTGGTTTACATGTGTCACGTCACGTCAAGCTAAACAAATTATGCTTTTTAACCATTGATCATTGTATGTGTGATCTATCTTTATGTAAAAATAATTCAATTTCTAACGCACTTCAGTGTTTGTGGCCTTAAATAAAAGTCACATCCAAGGGGGAAGGAACAGTCCTTTGTTCTATACAATGACAATCCAGGGATGTGGCCAGTTAGTACATTCACCTTGGGTAGCTTTTTCAAAGCAGCACAAAGTGAAGGGGCACCAGTTCCAGCCTCAGCCTCATGCCGCGTACACACGATCGATTTTCTTGCCATTTTGTTTCTTGCCGTTTTTCACGTCGTTTTTTTTCATGTTTCCTCTCAAGCCTGTCTTGCGTACACACGATCATTTTAAAAAACGATGAAGCAAAGTGCAGTGACGTACAACACGTACGACGGCACTATAAAGGGGAAGTTCTGTTCTAATGACGCCACCCTTTGGGACGCTTTTGCTAATTCCATGTTACCGCGTGTTAGTAAAAGTTTGGTGAGAGACGATTCGCGCTTTTCAGTCTTCGTGCTTTGAAGATCGTTTTGTGGAGTTCAGTTTGTGCCTGTGGGTTCGTATCTGTTTGGCACTGCGTGTAGTCAGTTCGTATCTGTTTATTCAGTGCGGTCTGCTCTGCTCGTTCCTGTTTTTCAGCTTGTTCTTCATTGGCCTTGCTGTTCTTCCGTGCGTTCTTCTAGTTCGTTCTGTTCAGCCGACCGTTATCTAGCCATGTTGCGGCTACGTACTCGTCGTAGAGTTCGTGCTGTAGTTGGTGCAGGGGTTCATGCTGTATCCCGACTCCATGCCATGAGCAGGGTCAGGAGGAGTTCATGGACCAAGAATTGGTTGCTCCAGCGGCACCAATTCTGTCACATGCCTTTGTTGCGGGAGATCAGGGAGAATAATCCTGATGATTTCAGGAATTTTCTCAGGATGTCTGACCCCGTATTTCAGCATCTGTTGGCTTTGGTGTCCCCCTATATTACCAGGCAGGACACCGTTATGCGGGAAGCCATCAGTGCTGAGCAGAGGCTCATCGCCACGTTGCGATAATTGGCGACTGGGAGAAGCCTGCAGGACCTTAAGTTCTCCACAGGCATATCCCCCCAGGCTCTGGGGATCATTATACCAGAGACTTGTTCTGCCCTCCTTCAAGTTTTGCAGGAGGACTATATTAAGGTAAGTGTTCTTCTAAAATAACTTCACATTGTATGTTTTTTGGTTTTGGATACTTTTTATTTTGCTTTATTAGCAGTCCCTAATTCACATGATTCTTAGCTGCAGGGAATGTCCCCTTTCTCCCCATGTTTTAATATTAAAATTTTTGTGTTTGAGGCCTACCTGTAAATTTGGCTTACCTAACCTCTCCAGCATGCTATCCTGGGGCCATACCTACCTTGCCTAGTCATTTCCATGTATTTTATTCTATGTCCCATCGTAGTGCTTTGCCCAAAACGCACCCTAAAGATTGCCTAGGAATGTTTCATTTTTTGTAACTTCATACAGAGTGCTACAGCCTTCATTTGTGATATTCCCAACTCATCTTCAACACCCCCCCAAATTTTTATTTGATTTTTTAGGTTTGTTGTTGCTTACTAATCTTTTTTTTTATTACAGTTTCTACCAATGTTGGCCATGAATGTTGGTATGAAATAAGCTTTCAATGTTTCTGGCTCAAAGTATTAATTTTTTATTTCTTTAATTCCACAGTTCTCTTCTTCGCCACATGAATGGCAGAATGTGGCTTCCGAGTTTGCCCAGCGATGGAACTTTCCGAACTGTGGAGGAGCCATCGACGGCAAACATGTTCGGGTCGTCCCACCACCCCATTCGGGATCCTTTTATTACAACTATAAGGGGTTCCACAGCATCGTGATGATGGCAGTGGTGTCGGCCACCTACGAGTTCCTCTATGTGGACGTTGGCAAGAATGGCAGGATGTCTGATGGAGGAGTATTTGGCCAGACGGAGTTTGGGGAACGTCTCCTTTTGGATCTGCTGGCCTTGCCACCAGCGGAGCAGAATGTTGAGGGACTACCTTTTGTCTTTGTGGCGGATGAGGCGTTTGGCCTGGGACCCTATTTGATGAGGCCATTCCCGCAACGCACCCTCACCCCTGAGAGGAGGGTGTTCAATTATCGGCTGGCCAGAGCCAGAAGGGTGGTGGAAAATGCCTTTGGCATCATGGCCAGCCGATTTCGCCTCTTCCTGACCTCCATCCACCTTGCCCCATACAAATGGAACCATGTGGTAATGACTTGCTGTGTGCTTCATAATTTCCTACGGGTGCATTCCACCAGTTATCTAGCTTTGAGTGGGCCTGAGGCCTCTTTACTCAATTCCGAAACTTTAGTGGCCCTGGAACCTGGCCGTCCTGGCTTGGCCCCCCCAACCGGACGTGAGGTCCGTAACCAATATCTTGAATATTTTATGGGTAGGGTGGCCATTGAAATGCCAGAAAATCTTTAAAAATTTTATTCAAAAAAAATAAATTCTTTTATGGAGTAAAGATTGGTTTGGTGTTTTAATTGTATAATGTTTTATGTTTCATGTAGGTTTACCTAGTGCACTTGTATTGCCATGTGTATTTAACATTCTTAATTAGCCTTCATTGTCAGTGTAAACACAAAACATTGATTAGTTCACTCTGCACCACATTTACATAATAAAGCCACAATTATTTTGAATGTAAAAATACCTTTATTTCTTTTTTCGTTGGGAAACTTCCTTTGAAATGTGGATGTTCCCTTAATTTTTGGGGTATTAAAACGCATGACCAGCCATGCATAAACAAACTATATTCATAAAAATTGTGAAAAAGCTAAACATGTGCTAGTCATTAAAGGGTAAAAAAACAAAAAACCTTCCAAAACTCAGCAATTTAAACGTTCTTTGGTGTAAAAACATTAGACACGCCCAAGCACAGCCATGATATTTTGGAGCCTTTCCTCCACCCGCTTGGTATTTGCCCTGATCTCTAGCAAGTCTCCCTTAATTTTTTCGAGGTCACGACAGCAGACCATGAGGTATTGGATCAGGATCTGGGCACTGTGATGTGTCAACTTTTTGGGGTCTTCGGCCAGAACTGCACCTAAATGTAAAAAGAAATATGTAGGATAGAATATGTAGGCCTACATCTATTTAACATGCATGTGTCTGGTTTCTCTCTGACCTGTGGTGGTGCCACTTTCCACTTCCACAACATCACGTTCCTCTCCATCCTGGGGTTCTGGGGGTATTGTTGTAGGTGTTGCAATTATCGGCTCATCTGAGGTAGCTTTTCGAATCCCTAGGGAGATTGAAATAAAAGGAATAGTTTCATTAGTAGCGACTCAATTTTTCAATTAAACTAAACATGATAAAATACTTTGTAATCATTCTTTTGAAGCCTGCTGCATTTTAAAATGTACCCCCTGTGCCAACCGGGACAAATGATTGGATACATAGCCAAAACCATAGCATCTACTTTAAAAACACAAATTTGACACATTGTAACACCCCAAAGTATCTACACTGGATCACCTGTGTGTGACACCCTCAAGCTTTTTGGCTTTAGGCCCACACTTGTACTACTGCGTTCAGATGTTTCATCAGCTGCTGAGCATTCACTCCCTTAACATTACCATGTATATCCTTTTTTAAAACAAACAAATGTCCTTTGGATTAGGACCGAAAAAATAAGTGAAGCCAAAATTTACTCCCCCAAATAAAATAAAATACATGGGTGTTCACACTGGATGATCCGAAAACATCGTTTGAGGAACTGTACGGAGAAAGAGGTTTAATACGTCCGTTTACTGTGCGGACGAACCTGAAAGATGGTATCTTTCACTGTACTATATGAAAGTAAAAAATACACGACAGAATACAAGTAAATAATATGTACCATGGAAAATATTCAAAAAGAACTTACTTTTTCCTAAAACTTTCTTGATTCTTTTGTATTGGTCGGCCTCCCGCAACTTCAGATCAGACCATCGTTTTCTGAGCTGTTCCTTCGTTCTGCACACCCCAAATTTTTTGTGAAGACTTTTGACCACTTTGCCCATAATTTTTGACTTGACCAGATTAGGCCTTTTATACGGCCCATGCTTGGCATCATAATCCTCCTTCTTTAAAATGGCGACCATCTCCACCATTTCATCGAATGACATGTTGGATGCCTTATATCTCCTGGATCTGGATTTGGGCTCCTCTGGAATTTCCTCCTCTGTAGAGGTAATCTCAGCCACCTGTGTCTCCGCCATGTTTTGTTAAGCACTACGACGAGCGAGAAGGGGCGGGGAAAGTGCAATATCGAACGTCAGGGGCGGGGAAAGCGTGCGGAGTGTCACGCATGCGCAGTGTATATCAAGTGAAGATCCATGTCTCGAAAATACGTTCATTTGGCGGGAGAGGGAGTTAGCAACGAACGTCTTGACGAAGGTACCTAACAATTTAAGTATTTGTGGTTCATCAGACGAGAAGATTTGTGCGCTAAAAATATGTCGAAAATGCACATTTGAGGAATGTTGCCTGAAATATATCTATTTTTTGGTTTCTCGCTTTTACAGATATCATGAATACTTTTAAAAACCCGGAATTCATGGGGGAGTTCATAGACAAATGGCAAGAGCTACCTATACTATGGCAAACCAAAAGTGGCGCAAATAAAAATAAAGACGCCAGGAAAGCAGCACTGGAGAGCCTGCTTGCATTTGTGCAAACCAAGATACCCACAACAACTCTCCAAGATGTGAAAACCAAAATAGCGACCATCAGAGGGACATACGGGACCCAGAGGACTATGGTCCTGAGGTCCCAGAGGTCAGGTGCTCCAGCAGATAAGGTTTATAAACCCAGTCTGTGGTACTACAGTAAGCTTTCTTTTCTGGATGACCAGCTGGAAGTGCGGGAATCTCTCTCCACCCTTCCCCCCAGAGGTCAATCCAGCCTTCCTTGTAGCCAACCCTCCAGCCTTCCCTGTAGCCAGTCCTCCAGCCTTCCTGGCAACCCTGCTCTGGCTTCCTCTGAGGATCAAGATCAGGTCCTAGAGGAGGCAGATTTGGATATATGGAGCCAGGTAAAGTATTGATATCTATATTTATATCTTACAAAATTGTAGAATTTAAATAGATGTTAGTATTGTTAGGTATGTAAACTTCTACCAATAAAGTTTTTGAAGAGCAAGATACAGTAGTGGCCTAATTTTATGTGGACAAGGCAACAAAACCAGGATGCGGAATCAATGAAAATGACATAACTTTTGGCATTGATTTCAACAATGTCTAGAGGTGAACAATGTCTGTGAATGATGGTGGGCCAAAATAAATAATGTCCCTTTCTTTTTTTACAGCCAGAGCAGAGCCAGGAAGAGGGTGATGTTGGGGATCAGGAGGAGGCAGGGCCCAGTGGCACCCAGGAGGAGGCTGGGCCCAGTGGCACCCAGGAGGAGGCTGGGCCAAGCACAAGAGCCCAGATGCCTCCCCTGGTAGTTAAACCACGAGGGCCAAGGAGAGGTAGGCAGGTGGAGGAGGAAACCAGGGCCTTCATGAGAGAGGCAACAGCGGCCCTCAGAGATGCACCCTCTGTTGATGAGGGATTTGCCGCAGTCCTCGCACACAAACTAGGGCAAATGGACTTGCGGCAAAAGATATATAGTGAGACCCTGCTTTTAAAAGTCATCAATAAGGGCGTGCTGGGTGAACTCACCATGTACACCGATATAACGGAGGTTGTCCCTACTCCTCCACCTCCTCCTCCTCCTCCTACTACTCCTCCTGCCACAACCTCTCCTCCTGACCCCCAGCCTCCAAGGAAGAAACCAACCAAGGTTGCAGAGAAGGCTGGAGAGAAGGCTACAAGGAAGAGGAGAAAATAATGCCTGCTGTAGTACCACAGACTGGGGACATATAGGACTTATCTGCTGTGGCTCCTGACCTCTGGGAGCTCAAGACAAGATTGGGCTCCTTTTTTTGGGGGATCTAATCTCTATTTTGGTTTTCACATCTTGGATGGTTGTTGTGGGGTCAAAGGGATGCACAAATGCAAGCAGGCTCTCCAGTGCTGCCTTCCACTTTAATTTGTTAATGTTCCGAAATAAACTTTTTTTTTTTTGGCCTTAAAAAACTTGACTATGTGATTTGTATTTCAAAAGAGAGCTTGCTAGGGAGCAGGCAGGGACATCTCAAATAATATTATTGTTATTATCAAGGGACACAAACCTCCCTGAGGCCAAATGAGACACTTTTTGAAGGTTGGTGTGGTAACTTTACACAAGAATAATTTAAGCCCAAAAAAAAATAACAAGGTCCCAAAAATTAAAAAGACAATAGTAAAATAGAATTTCCCAAAAAAAGGATATTTACATTATTTTATTATTATTAGTATTATTTAGGAGGGAGGTGCGGCTTAGAAAAAATATTTTACAATCATTAGAGCAATTTGGAATTACTTTAGAAACAAGTTTGGCATAACTCTCAATGTCATTATCAAACGAAGGTAATTTTTAAGCATTATCAAAAGAAGAACAGAATGCGCAGCATTAAAACGATGCTATTAATTCCACCGTGACGAATGTGCCATCTCCATTTCCAACATTAGCTTTACCAAAACGAGCGCTCCCGTCTCATAGTTGCTTCTGAGCATGCGCGTTTTTTTCGTGAAAGCATACACACTATCGTTTTTCACGTCGTTAAAAAAAACGACATGAAAAACGACGTGAAAAAGGAGAGCATGTCCGAAATTTTTAATGCCCGTTTTTCACGTCGTTAAAAATGCTCTGGAGCATACACACGATCATTTTTCAGGGCCATTTTTTAAAATGGCAGTTTTAACGGCATGAAAAACGATCGTGTGTATGGGGCATCAGGCTCAGGCTCACAGCAACAACAATCTGAAAGCTTGTCCTTGGATTTACACTCTTATCTGTTCTTAGGAATATTATGGCTTATTTTAGAACATAGGACTGTTCCCGAATCCCCCATGGATGGGACTTTTAAGGCCACAAATACTGAAGTGCGTTACAAAATTCATTTATTTTTACATAAAAAGATAGATTACACAACAACAATGATCAATGGTTATTGGTAAAGGCATATAAGCCACTAGATGTGGTGGTATACATGTGTCACGTCACGTGACAAACAAAGCTACACAAATTATGCTTTTTAACTATTGATCATTGTATATGTATGATCTATCTTTATGTAATAATAAATTAATTTTGTAACGCACTTCAGTGTTTGTGGCCTTAAAAGTCCCATCCAAGGGGGAAGGAACCGTCCTTTGTTCTATACAATCCAGGGATGTTGCCACTACATTCACATTCATGTGTTATCCAGTGTCATGGTGATGATCTCCCTTTTCTATATGGCTTATTTTATTGCCGTTTGGTTTGATAACCTAATGTTCAGAGGTTGTACATTTTTCAAATAATTTTTTTTTGGAGAATCGTGAGAGAATCGTGATCTTCATTCTAAGCAACAGAATCGTGATTCTCATTTTTCCCAGAATCGTGCAGCTCTACCGTTTAATAAAAAAAAAAATTGCATTGATACATGTCCCCTGGGGCAGGACCCGGGTCCCCAAACACTTTTTATGACAATAACTTGCATACAAGCCTTTAAAAGGAGCACTTTTGATTTTTCATGTTCGTGTCCCATAGACTTTAACGGTGTTCGCGTGTTCGTCCGATTTTTTTGCCTGTTCGCATGTTCTGGTGCCAACCGAACCGGAGGATTTTCGGCTCATCCTTACTGCAGAGTGTGTCAGCTTGTATTTAAACTGGCTGCTCTGTATTTAGCTTCTGACAGGTTGAGAAAGAAACCCTGTATCTCTGGAATTATAGATGATAGGAGCCCCAAATTGACCAGTGGTGGGGTTAGGACTTCAGCTACCTACCCTTGGTCACCAAGCTACGACCCTCAAAGTCGATTGTTTATTTCTTTATTTTTAATTATGCTCATGGCTCTGCCTCACCTGCCTCCCCTGCCTTCCCTGACTGCACGTCCCTGGTACAGAGCTGGGTTGTACAGTAGGTGCACATCAAGTCCTGTAGTAGCGCTGCGTATGATGGCAGGTGACTTGGCAGGTGACAAGCTGCATCTGGTGGCAGGCGACATGGCAAGTGACATGCTGTATCTGCTGACAAGTGATGTTGCAAGTGACAATCAGCATCTGGTGGCAGCACTGGCAGGCAATGTGGCAGGTGACACTGATTCTGCATTATGCTGAGTTGAACCATTTAATTTTATATTACAATGTAATAATAGAAATAATGCGCTTCAATCATCCTGACACCATATCAACCATGGTGCCGTGATGATTGAAGCACCAACACCAAGTGTTTGGAGTAAAGTGGGCCAGTCTGGATGAAGTCCAGGGCCAAATTTTTGTCCCAGTCCAGGCCTGGCTGCACTCCCCTCCTGGGACCCTGTGTTGACCTGATGGGGCCCAGGAAAATGATATAACCCCCCTCTGTAAGCAAGTAGGAGCGGGAGAGGCGTTTAGAATATTTTTTTTTAAATGCAGTAACGAACTGTAATGATGCCCGGGCCCCACTGTGTAGCTGATGGGGGCGGCGGTACAACAGGGCTGGTTGTACTGCCCTATTAGTGGCCCTGATTGTACCATAACACCTAAATTGAACTCTGAGGACATTTAAAAAAAATTACTTTGAGTGGAAATACTCACATAGCTCCATCCTTCCCAGATTGCACCATTATATTGGAGGCGCCTAAGCCAGTTCCAAGTATGAAACCCTTCCAGGCAAAGGTCACCTTGGTTATTTGTCCAACATCAATCTCAACATCAATAAACTTTGTGTATGATGTGCTTGAGATACCACTGTAGAATACAAATTCAGTGCAGTTAGAATACATTTGTATATTTTTCTCTAACAAGTACAAAAACATGACACAGATAGAGGCAATGACCCCTCCTTTACAAATGTATGTATTGTATGTAAACCCTAACAAAGAACTTCTCTTGTTACGTCATTTTGGTTGGTTAAATATACGACTGAAACTGTTTTGTTATATCTGTTCAATAAGTGCAAAAAATACTCTTTGATCCTGACAGAAATCTTGTGAGCTGATGACTTCCTGTGTGCTTTGCTTATGCTGGTTATGATTAGTTACATTGTTTCCAGCTATCGTTGAAGACTATAGAACACCCCTATGTTATGGAGAAGAGACAATAGGGGGGTGTTCTGTAGTCATGTCTTAGGGTGACATCATTGCTCCTCCATATATATAGTATGGCAACTGAGTTATTGAGTGTTGTCACAATTGGACAGGAAATGTATTACTGGCAGGATCAATAGGTAAAAATAAAGGAATAAAACCCTACAAAAAAAACAAAAAAAACAAATGCAGCCACCACATCATAGAACTGGTAGGCTACAATACATTACATTTTTGTTCTTGGGATACCCTTTTATTTCGAAGAAACATTTAGCACAACTAGTACTAACAATACAAACATCTTACATACATACTCGTGAATTGTGTGGTCCCGAGTCTTTCCATTAGATCCTTCTAAAGACACGGAAAGTGATACAAGACCAGACCGACTAGTAGTGGTGAGGACGAATTTGTATCTCAAGCCTGGAGAATAGAAGATGATGGGGCATTTGCAATTAAGGAAAAACTCAACCTTTATGAAATTGAAAAACATATGTACAGTAGGTGCTACACAAGTAATTTTGAAATGCTATTTATTTAAAACAATCTTTCCATTTCAATCCACAGCTACCTACAAGGTCCTGAAGCTGACTTTATGAATTGTACTTTCTTAAAACCCAATGCACATAAAAAAAAGCTGCCCCAGCTTTGTCTGAAAGAGGAGGTCCACACAAAAAGTGAACCTCCGCTTTTCGGAACCCTCCCCCCCCCCTCCGGTGTCACATTTGGCACCTTTCAGGGGGGAGGGGGGTGTAGATACCTGTATAATACAGGCATTTGCACCCACTTCCGGGAATAGACTCCCACGGGAGTCACTCCACTTCCCGCCCCCCCACTGTCTTCTGGGAAAACACACTGGTCCCAGGAGACAGCGGGGACCACTGAGAACGCACCGCGCTACTCGTGCATGCGCAGTAGGGAACCGGGCAGTAAAGCCGCAACGCTTCACTTCCTGATTCCCTCACCGATGATGGCGGCGGGGGCAGCTGAGAGACGACCGATTGCTCGGCTTCGGCTGCCGACATTGCGGGCACCATGGACAGATAAGTGTCCGTTTATTAAATGTTAGCAGCTGCAGTATTTGTAGCTGCTGGATTTAATTTTTTTTGGGTGGACCTCCGCTTTAAGCTCATCATTTTATTTCTTGGAATACAGTATATAGAGAACTGAAAATCAATCCCACCAGCCTGTTATCTACCAATTCTGAAAAGGCATTTGATCAGGTGGACAGGCAGTTCCTGAAGACAACCCTGGCCAATAGTTGTAGGTGACTACTTCTGTGAATTTACTCAACATCCACTGCAGCAGTACGTGCCAATGAGCCTATTTCCCCTTATATAACTTTAGCAAATGGTATGCGGCAGGGGTGCCTCCAGTCACCACCTATTTTAATTCTGACCCTGGAACCCTTTTAGAGAGATACATTGAATCTCAACATCAAGGCAACATCAAGGGCTTTCCTACGAGACTCGAGCATCAGAAGGCTTTGTGGATGCTCTTCTGTTCTTTGTCACTTCCCAAGACACAACTCTTCCCAATCTCCTATGCAAACTGCATAGGTATGAAGGACTATCCAGTTTTAATATCAACCTCCACCAGTCGGAGGCTCTGAATATTACTTTGCCAAGCTACTTCTGACCAATTTCCCACCATCGGTGAGCTCTATTATCACCTCAGCTCCGGAAAGGTTTTACCCCCCTTCATGACCAGGCTATTTTTTGCTATTCAGCGCTGTGCTAATTTAATTGGGAATTGCGTGGTCATGCAACACTGTACCCAAACAAAATTTATATGATTTTTTTCACACAAATAGAGCTTTCTTTTGGTGGTATTTGATTACCACTGGGGTTTTTATTTTTTATTATATAAACAAAGATTTTTTTTCTTTGTGCTATAAAACATATCCAATAATAAAAAAAATCTTCATAAATTGAGGCCAAAATATAGTCTGCTAATGTCTTTGGTAAAAGAAAAAAAAAATCTCAATAAGTGTATAGTGATTGTTTTGTTATAGTGTACAAACTATGGTATATATACTGGAATTGTTATTCTTTTTTTATATTACTAATGGCGGTGATCAGCAACTTAAAGTGGGACTGTGATAGTGCGGCGAGCAATATGACACTAAATGACACTGGGTGGGAAGTGACTGCCAATGACATCACCAGTGACACTAATACAGTGATCAGTTTTTATACTATACACTGTCACTGTACTAATGACACTGGCTGGGAAGGGGATAACATCTAGGGTGTTTAAGGGGTGTGTGCAATATGTGCTGCTTCTTACTAATGATCTTTTTGTTTCTTATCCCTGCTTTGCAGAGATAAGAAACAGAGAGATCGTTCCCTCTGAACAGAGCCCTGTGTTAATTGTCAACACAGGGCTCCAGGCTTTGATTTGACATAGCAAATCAGTAGGTCCTGGCCATGAATCATTGGCCAGGACCTGCTGACATACTCCTGCTGTGTAAAGTCACAGCAGGTGTCAGCAAGGGGGGAAGGGGCGCACATGCATGCACCCTAAACCCAAAAACAGGCAACACTATACCAGTATGTCACTTTTCCTGTACGGACCGCCTGTCCGCAATACATTGTGGGTGGGCCTGCAGTCCAAAAGTAGTTAAAGAAGATCTATGGTGTTGGCATGGACACATGTATACCGGGTTTGGCAGAAATGCCATCCTAAAAATGAACATCATGCCCATGTGCTGTATCTTTTTCAGGCCCTTCCAATTGCAATCCTGCAACATTTTTGGAAAATGCTCCATAGAGAGTTCCTACAATTTGTTTGGGCCTGCTCCCTTCCTTAATTGTCCAAAACCTACCTCACTATGCCTAAACTGCAAGGTGGGGATTGACAGATTGTGATTTGGGGGAGGACCCAGCACAAGACCTGTTACAGCTAGCCTATTACACCTCCCAGACACAGATATATGAAAACAATGATGATTCATCTCTTAAACGTGGCTGAGGTGTGCGTTCCTGGTCTCTGGAAACAGCACCCCCACCCACCCGATAATAACACTATAGCTCGCTTAGGTTACTGAAGTACATCATATCAAAACCATCACCTTTTTGCCATCCTTCTCCTGTGTGCATTTGTTTTATATCAGCATTGGGTGGGAGGCATACTGTCAACTGACCCACCTGTAAGTACCCCTGGTAATGCCAGCTATGTCATAACCATTATGGTTTATACAACTGTACTTGGCCTTTTACATGTACTTGAGTTCTTCCTATGTATGTTTGTGAGTTTGTGCTCGCTACCCTGTCCCTTCAAAAAATCCATAAATAAAGAATTTAAAAAAATCAATCCCACCTCATGCAGACAAAAATACAATGCTAGTTTTTATATTTATAATTAGATCGGAAAAATCATTTGAGTTATATTATAATTTCTACCAGGAATGGAATTGGTAGGGATTGTAACCATGAAGAAAGTAATACTAGTGAAACCTACGGGGAAATTCATTAGGCTCTCCGGTGTTTAGGTAAAATATCTGAGCGGATGCTGTGATTCCAGGATACTTGTCTGCATAATGTCCCATCATTGGGCATCCAATGTCTGGACATGGGAAGCCGGCACCCTGTGGGGAGAAACAAGAGACTAATAGAGACAAAAACAGAGACTGCATATAAAACAGTATCATATAAAACTAATAAAAGTTCAGAATAAAACTGCAGCAGCGCTACGAACAAAGTTCAATTGTGCGTCTTCTATGATAACCGCTTATATAGGTGATGAGGTAGTAAATGGTGAATCTAGTTGTAATATATCCAATTCATAATCTTAGTGCTCCTTTCACCAGTAGTGTATAACACCGCGTGGGGGGATTTTAGAAAGTCCCCTTTAGGGGGCGCACTCACCAGATGTAAGATAAATAAAAGCCTAGATCAACATTCCTCCTTCAGCAATAATATAATTGGAAATTATCCTTCTCCGCCATAGACAGATGTCAAATCAAGTATGGGTATAGAAAAGATATCCTCCTCAATCTATCCTGTCTTCTTATCCTCAGTGATAGAAAAAAGGTGCCACTGGCATATATGTGGAAAAAATACAAACTACATAGGGTAGTACTGTTTGACCATTTATTAAAATATTTAATCCCCAGGTAATCCCTTAGTTACATATATGCGTACCACAAAGTAAATAATACAGGCGAAATGATAAAATGAGCGCTACAGCGCCAGACACTTGCCCCTGATGAGCGCAACGGTGTATTTCCCTCGGCACTTCCTTGTTCGGCAGGTCCTGGAGCGCATGAACGTCACTTCCGGTTTGCTTGGTTGGTTGGCCACGCCCTGACGTTTCGTCACTTCCTGACTTCCTCTGAGGGCGTGACGAACCGTCATAGCAACCGGAATTTATGCTAGGTCAGAACCCGCCCTCTGGTTAAACGTCAGAGCACGCTCTGCGTGCCTGCGACGTCGCGCATGCGCGCTGAGCGAGTCGACGTCCATGCCCTGCTGTGGGCGGAAATTCTATCAGGTGCAGCTCGATCTGCCCCACTCTGATAGGCGTTTGTACTCGGGCTGCATCCTGATTGGCTACTCTGTCTAAACATGTCGGGAGCGGTGTCGAGCCGACATGTATACAGAGGGGACTTCAATTAATGATTATGAGGATTGATGTCAGACACACCACCTCATACCGTCATACAGTCGTTCCTTCTGCTGACACTTGTGCCCTGAAGCACTAAGGGCATGTTTTGGTAACAATGTTACCCCCGGTGGTCAGAAATTTTTTTTTTTTTTTTTTTAGTATTCTATTTATATTCTAATGCCGGGTTTAATGCTAAATAATGTGTGCACACACACTCATGATCATAATGAGGAAACGCTGTGATGGCTGTAAACCTTGACATCATAATCAGCAGTGTTTCGTTTTCCCAATCCACAGAACATGCATCCATCAATAAATATATGAATAATTCAATATATATGGCAAAAAAATATATATAAAAAATAAATAATAAAATTGACAAGAATAACACACCGAAATGATGGCAAAAAAATATATATAAAAAAATATATATAAAAAAATATATAATAAAATGACAAGAATAACACACCGAAATATTCAGATAAATACCAAGTAAACTCTGCTGTGCATAACTAATAAAAGTACTCATAAAGTTACTAAAATCACTAAAATCGAGGGTGGAGGCCCTATGTGTATGTTCGTAGCGTTCTAGTAATATGTCGTGCTAATACTAATAGTTATTCAGCTTAATGTCTACGAATCACTAATAAAACAATTGATGTCTAATTCAATGTTCAAACCTTTGGGCGCTAAAACTTTGGTTAAAAAAATCCATTTTGTCTCTTTTTTAGAAAGTTCGCGCACCTTATGAGAACCCCTCCAGTTTGGTTCCAAACTTTCAATCCCCCAAAATTCCAGGCCTGAGGGGTCCTGGTTGTGCTTAAGTTTGAAATGCAGTGACACATTGTGGTCCTTATAACCTATCTTTATGTTGTTCACATGCTCAGCTATTCGGATGCGTAAAAGTCTTTTGGTGCGCCCTATATATAAAAGCCCGCACGGACATTTTAGAGCATAGACCACGAAGCTGCTGTTGCACGTAATAAACTGCTCGATGTCAAATTGTCTCTGATTGGAAGGAGAGATGAAGTTTTCTAGCCCCCTAATGGGGCGTGACACTTCCTTACATGCTCTACATCTTCTACAGGCAAAAAAAACATTTTTGTTCCAGAACGTCTGAGGTTTGCTGGGAGGGTCCAGTATTTTCTTCACCACCCTATCCCCGTGATTAGGAGCCTTTTGATATATAAATTGTGGTTTAGGGGGGAGTACTGGGCCCAATTTCCTATCCAAAAGTAAAATGTGCCAGTGTTTTGTGAAAATGTCCTCCACCTCCCTGAATTGACTGTGAAATTGCGTGATAAAGCCCCATTCTTTTAAGTTGGTGCCCCCTACTGCTGGTTTGGGTTTGATCTGTAGGCACAATTCCCTGGGCATTTGTTCGATTTCCTCTACAATTTTCTTTAGGGGTTGTGGTGCATAGCCCTTAGCTATGAATCTGTCTGATAAGACTTTTGCTTGCGTGAGAAAGACCTCATTATCTGAGCAATTCCGTTTAACGCGCATGATCTGTCCTTTAGGAATATTCCTTAGCCACTGTGGGTGGTGTCCACTTGTAATAGGTAGATAGCTGTTTCTGTCTGTCGCGTTAAAAAACACCTTGGTACCAAATCCTGTGTTATGGCGATCAACAGTCACATCCAGGAAGTTTATCGTCTTACTGCTCCATTCAGAGGTTAGTTTAATGTTATTGTTGTTGGTGTTTAGGGTCTTTAAGAAAGTCAATAATGATTCTTCTGAGCCGGTCCATATTAAAAACATATCGTCGATAAAACGTTTATAAAAAATGAGTTCAGCTCTTCTGTCGTTAAAAATCATTTTATCCTCCCATTCTGCCATAAACAAATTTGCGATACTGGGTGCGAATTTGGCACCCATTGCAACTCCCCTCTGTTGCAGATAAAATTTACTATCGTACCAGAAATAGTTGTGAGATAAGCAGAAATCTAGGGCCTGGCCAATAAAAACTTTCTGATTGTGCGGGAGTTCCTCCCTCTTACTCAAGGCCCAATTTAGGGCTAATAATGCATCATCATGTTGAATTATTGAGTAGAGGGAGGATACGTCCGAGGTTACCAACAGAACTTCCTGGTTGTGTCTTAACGTAATGTTTTGTAGACAATTTAGGAAGTCCTTTGTGTCTTTCAAGTAAGCTTGCGTAATCGACACACTCCTTTGTAAAAACGTATCTAGATACTGTCCCAACCTAGCTGTGACGGAGTCTATGCTATTTACAATAGGTCTAGGTGGTGGGTTTATTGAGTCTTTATGGATCTTTGGCAATGTATAAATCGTAGGGATCTTATTACTGGTTGGTACCAGATAATGCCTTTCTTTTTCTGAAAGTACTCCTGATTTAGTGCCCATCTCGATTAGAGTGACGAGTTGATTCCTGAACGCTTGTGTCGGATCCTTATCCAAAGCTTTATACGTGTTGGTATCTGATAACAAATCAAGGATCTGTGCATGATACATATCTTTAGGGAGGATGACGACCCCTCCTCCTTTATCAGCTGGCCTTATGATGATGTCTTTTCGTTTCTCTAGAGCTACGATACCATCCTGAATGTGTTATAAACTTGTGTTCTTTTTTGGTTCCAATTGGTGGAGGTCCCGTATAATGAGACCTTTAAATACCTCTACTTGATGGTTGGGGTTATTGAGGGGGTTGAATAAAGATTTGTTTTTCAAGCCGCTATTAATGATGCCCCGAGGGTTCTCTATGGTAGACACCATCTGTGAGGTTAGTCCCACAAAATGCTTCTTAATGTTTAGTTTCCTAATAAATTTGTGTACATCAATATAAACATTGAATTTGTTTAAGGGCTGTTTCAATCCACATTTGAGGCCCATATTTAAGATGTTTAATTCCTTATGAGTCAGTACCACTGGGCTTAAGTTAAATATACCGGTTATTGATTGTTTCTCCTTCTTTTTTTGGATTTTCTTTCCGGCCCTGCATCCTCTGGTTCTGTGTTCCTTTGTTGAGCGTGATAGGTTTGTTCCCTGGGCCATTGGTATTGCGGGTGAGGTTCTCTCCACTCTCGCTCCCTCTGTTGTGGCGGGGGGTATTGGGGTTTCCCCCTGTGTGGGGGAAAGCCCCTGCCCCTTCCCTGTCCCCCTCCTCCTCTCCCTAAAAAAGGACGGGGTGGTTGGTAGTTGTTTTGTTGTTCAAAGGGGTGAAATCTATTTTGCGTTGGTACTTGATATGGTGTGTGTGGACGGTTATATTGTTGCTGATTGTATGCCTGATTATTCTTACCTCCTCCTCCTTTCATTTTTTCTTTCGTTGGTGGGATTGGAGTGGAGAAATTTGCTGGCGTATCAAATACAATCTCGTCGTCACTTATAAAACCCCGGACTCTGTCCATTAACGTGGTGATGGCCTGGTTTATCAGGAGTTCGGTTGGTTGAGGTTTTTCCACTAAATTAATATTCCCTGGCAGAGTTTGTTGCCATGCATAAATACTATTAGTTTTGAAGTCCCCCAAATCTCTGTGGTATTTCTTAATTTTCTTTTTTTGTGTGTCCTTATCCACTTTCTCTAATCTTTTATTTGTTCTGGTGTTAAAATCGGTGATTGGTTGGGTGTCTTTAATTGGGTCCAGCTGTTGCTGTAGTGTGTTGATTTTGGTTTCTAAGATGATCATTTTGCGTTTTTTTCTCTGTAGGATCAATTCTTGTAGTTTGAAACCTACTCCGTTAAAAAAATCAAACCATTCTTGGATGGACCCTGGATCGTCTAAACCATCCTGGGGTACTACTTCCCATCTCAAGCTTCTGATAATGATTTTATCTTTTATGTATTGCTCCAGGGTACATATATCCCACCATGTTCTGACCTGTTTTTCTAGAATGTTCCCCAACATTGTCATTGCTCCGTTATAATTTACCTGGGTGGCTGTGGGTTCACTCTGTGAAAATATTGTATCTACATTAATGTTCCTATTGCTTAGAAATCTTAGAGCATCCATAGCTGCGGAGTAATTGGTTATGTGATATGTAAAAAGATACTAAAATGATAATCTGGCCCTCCTTTCTAGTGTCACTCTGCGCTTGTGGATGTTATGTCATAAGGATATAAACAATAGTAAAATGTAAAAAATAGATATAAATATATATAAATATATAAATATGTGAACCTAAGAGCATATAAATATAAAACATATATATAAAAGAACAGCAGCTGCTAAAAAATCAAGCGTACATATAAAACAGTATCATATAAAACTAATAAAAGTTCAGAATAAAACTGCAGCAGCGCTACGAACAAAGTTCAATTGTGCGTCTTCTATGATAACCGCTTATATAGGTGATGATGTAGTAAATGGTGAATCTAGTTGTAATATATCCAATTCATAATCTTAGTGCTCCTTTCACCAGTAGTGTATAACACCGCGTGGGGGGATTTTAGAAAGTCCCCTTTAGGGGGCGCACTCACCAGATGTAAGATAAATAAAAGCCTAGATCAACATTCCTCCTTCAGCAATAATATAATTGGAAATTATCCTTCTCCGCCATAGACAGATGTCAAATCAAGTATGGGTATAGAAAAGATATCCTCCTCAATCTATCCTGTCTTCTTATCCTCAGTGATAGAAAAAAGGTGCCACTGGCATATATGTGGAAAAAATACAAACTACATAGGGTAGTACTGTTTGACCATTTATTAAAATATTTAATCCCCAGGTAATCCCTTAGTTACATATATGCGTACCACAAAGTAAATAATACAGGCGAAATGATAAAATGAGCGCTACAGCGCCAGACACTTGCCCCTGATGAGCGCAACGGTGTATTTCCCTCGGCACTTCCTTGTTCGGCAGGTCCTGGAGCGCATGAACGTCACTTCCGGTTTGCTTGGTTGGTTGGCCACGCCCTGACGTTTCGTCACTTCCTGACTTCCTCTGAGGGCGTGACGAACCGTCATAGCAACCGGAATTTATGCTAGGTCAGAACCCGCCCTCTGGTTAAACGTCAGAGCACGCTCTGCGTGCCTGCGACGTCGCGCATGCGCGCTGAGCGAGTCGACGTCCATGCCCTGCTGTGGGCGGAAATTCTATCAGGTGCAGCTCGATCTGCCCCACTCTGATAGGCGTTTGTACTCGGGCTGCATCCTGATTGGCTACTCTGTCTAAACATGTCGGGAGCGGTGTCGAGCCGACATGTATACAGAGGGGACTTCAATTAATGCCTACAGATCAAACCCAAACCAGCAGTAGGGGGCACCAACTTAAAAGAATGGAGCTTTATCACGCAATTTCACAGTCAATTCAGGGAGGTGGAGGACATTTTCACAAAACACTGGCACATTTTACTTTTGGATAGGAAATTGGGCCCAGTACTCCCCCCTAAACCACAATTTATATATCGAAAGGCTCCTAATCACGGGGATAGGGTGGTGAAGAAAATACTGGACCCTCCCAGCAAACCTCAGACGTTCTGGAACAAAAATGTTTTTTTTGCCTGTAGAAGATGTAGAGCATGTAAGGAAGTGTCACGCCCCATTAGGGGGCTAGAAAACTTCATCTCTCCTTCCAATCAGAGACAATTTGACATCGAGCAGTTTATTACGTGCAACAGCAGCTTCGTGGTCTATGCTCTAAAATGTCCGTGCGGGCTTTTATATATAGGGCGGTTTAGGAGATATTTGCAAAAAAAGACATGCACTGATGTCTACAGCGCATGCGCACAGTAGATAACGGTGCATTCAGTCAGAATCCCCATTCACAAATCCAGCTTTGCCGGATTTGACGGCTCCCGCGCGCATGCGCGGAGTGACGTCTTCGCCGCTCCGACCAATCACAGTGCGGGAGCGGCGCTGTGATTGGCCGGAGCGGCGATACCCGGAAGTAACCTTCCGGGTATCTGTGGAGCGATGGCTGCGGCTGGAGGGGGAGACGAGGATGGCTTCGGGGGCCCCGATCTAAGGTAAGTGATGCATAATGAGCTAGTATGCTAGTCATACTAGCTCATTATGGCTTTGTCTTGCAGGTGGTTTTAAAAAAAAAAAACGGGTTTACAACCACTTTAATTTGCCAGCCAATCATGAGAGCTGTTGAACCAGGTCTCTGAAATTCCCACAAAATCTAAATCTTCCTTATTCAAAAGTATCTCTAGTTCACCCATCTTGTTCGCCAGGCTCCTGGCATTGGTGAACATGACACAGTCGCATACTGTCCTCTTATTGGGTGTTCCGCGATTGCAAATAGGACTTGTTACTATACTTACCTCGGTTTTTTGGGCTTTAGTCAACCTACCACTAATGCCCCCAATACTACCCTCTGGAATATGTTCATTGCTGACGATCTCTACCTCTGGACCCTCCCCCCGTCGCTTAGTTTAAATTATTATTATGTTTTTTATAATTTATATGCTGTGGTGATTCCGCTTGTAGATATCTTTTGATAATGGCAGTTTCATAAGTAGCCTATTATTGTGCTGAATAGGAAGTGTTGTGTTATAAAATGCGTGTAATAAATGTAAATGAATGAGACTTTAAATTATGTGGAATATCTTCACTTTACCAGCCACTGACAATGGCCAATTGTTTAAAATGCTTTGGGTGAGGTCAGCTATTTTGAAGCCAGGTGCTATTCATGCCTGTAGATTACTATTGAGTAAGGTGCTGTTTCTAAATTTTTTAAAGTTTATTGTCTCCATAACAGACTCAAATTCTGGAGTCCCCCACCATGTGTAGGTGAGCAACCTACAGTGGGGAAAATAATTATTTGATCCCCTGCAGATTTTGTAAGTTTGCCCACAAAGAAATGAAGGATCTATCATTTTTACCATAGGTGTATTTCAAATGATAGAGACAGAATATCAGCCAAAAATCCAGAAAAAAAACACGATACAAATGTTATGAATTAAGTTGCTGTTCAGTGAGTAAAATAAGTATTCGATCCCCAAGCAAAACATGACTTAGTACTTGGTGGAGAAGCCCTTGTTGGCAATCACAGAGGTAAGATGTTTCTTATAGTTGGTGATCAGGTTTGCACACATCTCAGGAGGGATTTTGGTCCACTCTTCTTTACAGATCTTCTCTAAATCCTTAAGGTTTCTTGGTTGTCGCTTGGCAGCTCGAAGTTTCATCTCCCTCCATAAATTTTCTATAGGATTAAGGTCTAGAGACTGGCTAGGCCACTCCATGACCCTAATGTGCTTCTTCCTAAGCCACTTATTTGTTGCCTTGGTGGCATGTTTTGTGTCATAATCGTGCTTGAAGACCCATCCATGTCCCATCTTCAGTGTTCTGGCTGAGGAAAGAAGGTTCTCATCCAAGATTTTACAATACAACGCCCCGTCCATTGGCCTCTCAATGCGGCAAAGTCGGCCTGTACCTTTAGCAGAGAAACAGCCCCAAAGCATAATGTTTCCACCTCCATGCTTGACTGTAGGGATGGTGTTCTTAGGGTCATAGTCAGCCTTTTTCTTCCTCCAAACATGGCGAGTCAAGTTAATGCCAAAGAGCTCAATTTTGTTCTCATCTGACCACAGCACATCCTCCCAATCCTTCTCTGAATCATTAAGATGTTCATTGGCAAACTTCAGATGGGTCTGTACATGTGCCTTCTTGAGGAGGGGGACCTTGCGGGCGATGCAGGATTACAATCCATGGCGGCGTATTGTGCTACCCATAGTTTGTTTGGTGACTGTGGTCCCAACTGCCTTGAGATCATTCACAAGCTCCTCCCGTGTATTTCTGGGCTGATCCCTCACTTTTCTCATGATCATCCTTACCCCATGAGGCAAAATCTTGCATGGAGCTCCAGACAGAGGGCGATTGATGGTTATTTTGTATTTATTCTATTTGCGAATAATCGCTCCAACAGTTGTCTTCTCCTCACCAAGCTTCTTGCTGATGGTCTTGTAGCCCATTCCAGTCTTGGGCAAGTCTACAATCTTGTCCCTGACGTCCTTTGACAGCTTTTTGGTCTTGCCCAAGATAGTGAAGTTTTAATAGAAGAAAGAGATTCTGTGGACAGGTGTCTTTTATACACATAACGAGTTTCCGTTAGGAGAACCTTCTTAAATTGACAGGACTAACATGCGTACCACATGAGCACATACTGTAGCCAGTCTCTGGGAGTCAGAATTATTTTTGGTTGGTAGGCGATCAAATACTTATTTTACTTACTGAACTGCAACTCAATTTATAACATTTGTATCATGTGTTTTTTCTGGATTTGTGGTTGATATTCTGTCTCTAACATTTAAAATACACCTATGATAAAAAAAAAATGTGGACCCTTAATTTCTTTGTAAGTGGGCAAACTTACAAAATCTGGAGGGGATCAAATAATTATTTTTCCCACTGTAGGTGACTTATACACACAGCCCACAAACCTGCCAGCCAGTGCCTCACAACTAGTGATGAGCCGAACACCCCCGGGTTCGGTTCGCACCAGAACCCGCGAACGGACCGAAAGTTCGAACGAACATTAGAACCCTATTAAATACAATGGATGCGAACGTTCGAATTCTAAAGTGCTAATTATAACAACTATTATGCATGTTATTGTCATAAATAGGGTTTGGGAACCCGGGTTCTGCACCAGGGGACATGTATCAATGCAAAAAGAAGTTTTAAAAACGGTCGTTTTTCGGGAGCAGTCATTTTAATG
This sequence comes from Rana muscosa, assembly GCA_029206835.1. Classification (NCBI taxonomy): domain Eukaryota; kingdom Metazoa; phylum Chordata; class Amphibia; order Anura; family Ranidae; genus Rana; species Rana muscosa. The sequence goes on along the minus strand of CM055123.1, from coordinate 257,087,877 downwards.
ATGCATAAAGTGAAAAAAAAAAAGTCAAATATTCCTTTAAATATCGTACCTGGGGGGTGTCTAAAGTATGCCTGTGAAGTGCCACGTGTTTCCCGTGTTTAGAACTGTCCCTGCACAAAATGACACTTCTAAAGGAAAAAAAAGCCATTTAAAACTGCTTGCGGCTTTAATGTAATGTCTGGTCCCGGTAATATGGATGAAATTCTTTAAGAAAAATGGCATAGCTACCCCATGACCCCCCCCCTACCCCAGCCCATTACCAGCCCCTTTGGGTCTTGTATGGATATTAAGGGGAACCCCGCACATAAAATAAAAAAGGCCCTATATACTCTGAACAGCCGTATACAGGCGGTGCATACAAGACAGGGACTGTAGGTTTGTTCTTATGTAGAATCTGTTTGTAATTTTGAACAGGTACATTGTTGAAGTGTAGCTCCAGCCCAAAAATCTATTTTTAAACTTTTTGGGAAACATAGGTAAGGGTTATCACCCCTGTAACATTTGTTTTGCTGTCTGTGCCCCTGTTCAGAACATTTCACCTCACTTTCCGTCCCAATTACAACTGTTTTTGAAATGTGGTGTTTTTCTTGAAACAAGGATTGCTGATAAAGCATCAGTACAGATGAGACCCCTTTCTCCCATATTTATTCTTACAGGAGAGAATTTTCCTTTCTAGGGGTAGATTTCCTCTCACTTCCTGTTGTCTTCTTTCGTTTGCAAGTAGGAGTCGTTTGTAAGTTGGATGTTTGAAAGTAGGGACCTGCCGTATATACTCTGCAGAAATAGGCCCCTTAGTTGTTGGTGTTGGCACAACACTGTAAGCACTCAGTTACTCTTGGTTGGTGCTGGAACGCCCTGCTGTCAACTATTATATCAGGAATTTTAATTACATATAATTGTTGAACAGTGGTAGTAAAAATTGGGGCTTTGATGGTGGTGCTGGTGCCACAACACTGTAAGCCCTGACAGTTACTCTTGGTGGGTGCAGCAATGGGCCCTGCTGTGAATTATTAGATCAAGAATTGTAATTACATGCCCCTTTTGAACAGGGGCTGAAAAATTGGGCCTTTCGTGGTGGTGGTGGTGGTGGCGTTGCCACAAGACTGTAAGCCCTCAGAGTTACTCTTGGTGGGTGCAGCAATGGACCCTGCTGTGAATTATTAGATCAAGAATTGTAATTGCATGCCCCTGTTGAACAGGGGCTGAAAAATTGGGCCTTAGGCACTGGTGGCACAACACTACAACCCCTCACAGATACTGTACTTGGAGCACAGCAATGAGCCCTGTTGCAAAGTATTGCTTCAAAAATTGTAATGACACGCCCCTGTTAAACAGGGGCTGAAAAATTGGGCCTTAGGCACTGGTGCCACAACACTCCAACCCCTCACAGATACTGTACTTGGAGCACAGCAATGAGCCCTATGGCAAATTATTGCTAAAAAAATTGTAATTACACGCCCCTGTAAAACAGGGGCTGAAAAATTGGGCCTTAGCCACTGGTGGCGGCACCCATAAACAAAAATGATCTTCCAAGCTATCATCATCAATCGTATCATTGAGGACTCGGAGGAGGAGGATAGCCAGTCAACATAACAGCACAGGCACTCAGCATCAGCATCAGTCTTGAAGGGATGTGACATTTTAAAATCAATTAGTCTGTTATATCAGCATCAGGTGTGTGGTAGCTGGTGGTGATCCAAGACTGGTTCATCTTGATGAAAGTCAGTCGATCAACCGAGTCGGTGGACAGGCGCACCCTGTGATCCGTGACAAATCCTCCAGCAGCACTGAATGTGCGTTCCGAAAGAACGCTGGATGCAGGACAGGCCAGTAGCTCAATTGCATACTGTGCAAGCTCTGGCCAGTGATCCATCCTCAAGACCCAGTAAGCCAGAGGATTTTCGGTGGGGAAGGTGTCCAAGTCTGACCTTGCCCCTAGATATTCCTGCACCATGTTTATCAGACGCTGGCGATGGTTGCTGGAACCGATCATACTTTGGGGCTGCGGACTAAAGAATTGTCTGAACGCATCGGTCAGACGGCCACCTTCCCCACCGCTCCTTCTTTGACTGGCCGAAGCCTCAGCAACTCGTTGTCCAGGACCAGGAGTTTGTAACCTCCCAGTCTCTGGGAACGCGTTGCACAGACCTTTCTGCAAGGCCTCCCGGAGTTGTCTCATCCTCTGCTCCCTCTGCGACGGTAACATAAGGTCCGCAACCTTACCCTTGTACCGTGGATCAAGGAGAGTGGCCAGCCAGTAATGGTCCCTCTCCTTGATCCGAAGAATACGAGGATCCTTCCGCAGACTTTGCAGGATCAGGGAGGCCATGCAGCGTAGGTTTGCTGAGGCATTCGCTCCGGAGTCCTCTGGGTCACTAAGGACGACATGATCCGCAGCCACCTCCTCCCAGCCACGTACAAGTCCACTGGTTTCTTGGGACTGTAAATCATCCCTAAAAGACTGCTGCTGATGATGCTGAGTGCCAGCCTCCACCTCCATGCTGACACAATCCTCCTCCTCCTCCTCCTCCTCCTCCTCTTCCTGTGCGATGGGTGGGACAGAAGGAACACTGTCTGGGTAAAGGGGGCCTTGAGAGGCAAGGAAGTCCTCCTCTTCCTGCCTCTGTTCTGCCTCAAGTGCCCTGTCCATTATTCCACGCAGCGTGTGCTCCAACAGGTGGACAAGAGGTACAGTGTCACTGATGCATGCACTGTCACTGCTCACCATCCTCGTGGCCTCCTCAAATGGTGCCAGGACAGTGCATGCATCCCTGATCATGCCCCACTGGCGTGGAGAAAAAAAACCAAGCTCCCCTGACCCTGTCCTGGTGCCGTAGTCGCACAGGTACTCATTGATGGCCCTCTGCTGCGTGTGCAGCCGCTGCAGCATGGCCAACGTTGAGTTCCACCTGGTGGGCATGTCACATATAAGGCGGTTCTTGGGCAGGTTCAACTCCTTTTGCAGCTCAGCCAGGCGAGCACTGGCATTATAAGATCTGCGGAAATGCACACAGACTTTCCTGGCCTGCCTCAGGACATCCTGTAAGCCCGGGTACCTGCCCAAGAACCGCTGCACCACCAGGTTAAGGACGTGAGCCACACAGGGCACATGGGTCAGTTGTCCCTGTCGGAGGGCGGAGAGGAGGTTGGTGCCATTGTCGCAAACCACCATTCCTGGCTTAAGCTGGCGTGGCGTCAACCACCTCTCGGCCTGGCCCTGCAGAGCAGACAGGACCTCTGCCCCAGTGTGGCTTCTGTCCCCCAAACACACCAGCGCAAGCACGGCATGGCATCTTTTTGCCTGCGTACTTGCGTAGCCCCGTGAACGGCTACGGAGCACCGCTGGTTCATAGGACAAACCACAGGAAGAGGCCATGGAGGAAGAAGAAGAGGAGGGGGTGGAGGAGAGAGGTGTATCACAACCAGTAGTAGCATTTTGGAGGCGTGGCGGTGGGACAACCTCCAACACTACTGCACCTTGTCCTGCATCCTTCTCAGCTGCCAAAAGAGTGACCCAATGGGCCGTGAAAGAAAGGTAACGTCCCTGTCCATGCCTGCTGGACCATGAGTCAGCGGTAATATGCACCTTACCGCTGACCGCCCTGTCCAGCGAGGCCAAGACATTGCCTTCCACATGCCGGTAGAGAGCCGGAATAGCCTTCCGTGAGAAAAAGTGGCGTTTGGGAACCTGCCACTGAGGAACCGCACATTGCACAAACTCACGGAAGGGGGCCGAGTCTACCAACTGAAAAGGCAGCAGTTGAAGCGCTAGCAATTTAGCCAAGCTAGCATTCAACCGCTGGGCATGTGGATGGCTGGGAGTGAACTTCTTTCGACGGTCCAGCAGCTGGGGCAGGGAAATTTGCCTGCTAGAATCGGACGTCGGTGTACTGCTAGCAGAGTGGCCGCAAGTACTTGGCTGTGACACACCTAATTCTACACCTTCATTCCTCTCAGTGCATGTTTCAGAGAGGACTGAAGTTATAGTGGGGTTGGAGATCCCAGCTGATGCGGTGCAAGGAGAGGTCCGCTTTGTTCTTTGGTGTGGGTCTTTGAGGTAGGCTTGCCAACGAGCTGCATGGCAGGTCAACATATGTCTGGTCAGGCATGTGGTACCCAAGCGGCTGATGTTTTGGCCACGCGATATACGCTTGAGACATATGTTGCAAACAGCAGCTGTGCGATCTGATGCACTAGCCTCAAAAAAGGCCCACACCAAAGAACTTTTTGAATGACGGGCAGAGGCAGCGCCCTGCACAGGCGGAGCTCTGCGGTGTGATTCCGTCGGTGTACTGCCCTTACGCTGGCCACCAAAGGGCATCCTGCCTCGTTGGAGATGTGCCTCCTCCTCATCCTCCTCCTCCTCCTCTCTCCTATTAGGCACCCACGTGGAGTCAGTGACCTCATCATCACCTCCCTCCTCATCACTGGAGCCAATCTGGCAGTATGCTGCAGCTGCTGGAACATGACTGCCAGATTGGTGTCCTTCTTGAGCATCCCCTCTGTCTGCTCTCACGCTACTGCCTTCCTCTAGCTGGGTTTCATCATCAGAACCTTCGAAACGCTGGGCATCCTCCTGGAGCATGTACCCAACACTGTGCTGAAACAGTTCGGGGGACTCCTCAGGAGGAGGACATGGTGGGTCTAGGGAAGGAGTGACTGATGATGAGTCTGACATTGATACCAGGGAAGAGGACGCTTTGGCAGCTGCTTTTCCAGTACCCTGAGCCTGGGTGAGAGAGGATGAGGAGGAGGAGGAGGGCTTGGTCATCCACTCTACCAAGTCTTCGGCATGATGTGGCTCAACATGTCCAGCTGCCGAAAAGAAGGACAAGCGTGTCCCATGGCCATGTGCTGATGACAATGCACCGCGTCCACGACCAGCACTGTTGCCCCCAGACACAGAGCCTGCTTGCCCTCTTTTATTGCCTCCTGACTGTCTGCCTCTCCTTGTTTGCCTTCCAGACATTCTAATAGATGGCCTGCAGGGAGATGGGAAAAAAGCAATAAGGGCTACCTTCAGGTGTCCTTCTCTGTCCCTTGAAACAAGGACTTTGACAGTGAAAGAAACTGACACACTCTCCCTACCTACAGTTTTCTGTCCCTAGAAAAAATGTTTTTTTTAAGCACAATTTAGCACAAGGAGAATTCACTCACTGTCCTTCCAGGTCCCTGGAAACAAGGACTTTGACAGTGAAAGAAACTGACACACTCTCCCTACCTACAGTTTTCTGTCCCTAGAAAAAATGTTTTTTTTAAGCACAATTTAGCACAAGGAGAATTCACTCACTGTCCTTCCAGGTCCCTGGAAACAAGGACTTTGACAGTGAAAGAAACTGACACACTCTCCCTACCTACAGTTTTCTGTCCCTAGAAAAAATGTTTTTTTTAAGCACAATTTAGCACAAGGAGAATTCACTCACTGTCCTTCCAGGTCCCTGGAAACAAGGACTTTGACAGTGAAAGAAACTGACACACTCTCCCTACCTACAGTTTTCTGTCCCTAGAAAAAATGTTTTTTTTAAGCACAATTTAGCACAAGGAGAATTCACTCACTGTCCTTCCAGGTCCCTGGAAACAAGGACTTTGACAGTGAAAGAAACTGACACACTCTCCCTACCTACAGTTTTCTGTCCCTAGAAAAAATGTTTTTTTTAAGCACAATTTAGCACAAGGAGAATTCACTCACTGTCCTTCCAGGTCCCTGGAAACAAGGACTTTGACAGTGAAAGAAACTGACACACTCTCCCTACCTACAGTTTTCTGTCCCTAGAAAAAATGTTTTTTTTAAGCACAATTTAGCACAAGGAGAATTCACTCACTGTCCTTCCAGGTCCCTGGAAACAAGGACTTTGACAGTGAAAGAAACTGACACACTCTCCCTACCTACAGTTTTCTGTCCCTAGAAAAAATGTTTTTTTTAAGCACAATTTAGCACAAGGAGAATTCACTCACTGTCCTTCCAGGTCCCTGGAAACAAGGACTTTGACAGTGAAAGAAACTGACACACTCTCCCTACCTACAGTTTTCTGTCCCTAGAAAAAATGTTTTTTTTAAGCACAATTTAGCACAAGGAGAATTCACTCACTGTCCTTCCAGGTCCCTGGAAACAAGGACTTTGACAGTGAAAGAAACTGACACACTCTCCCTACCTACAGTTTTCTGTCCCTAGAAAAAATGTTTTTTTTAAGCACAATTTAGCACAAGGAGAATTCACTCACTGTCCTTCCAGGTCCCTGGAAACAAGGACTTTGACAGTGAAAGAAACTGACACACTCTCCCTACCTACAGTTTTCTGTCCCTAGAAAAAATGTTTTTTTTAAGCACAATTTAGCACAAGGAGAATTCACTCACTGTCCTTCCAGGTCCCTGGAAACAAGGACTTTGACAGTGAAAGAAACTGACACTCTCCCTACCTACAGTTTTCTGTCCCTAGAAAAAATGTTTTTTTTAAGCACAATATAGCACAAGCACAAAACACACTGACACTCTCCCTACCTATCCTTCTCTTTCCCTAAACTAAAGGAATCCAGGTTAAGCAAGAAAGAAATAAAAGTCACTGTCCCTGCCTATGCTGCTCTATCCCTGCTCCGGAACACACTACACTAGGCCGCCGTGCTGGCGGCCTTTTATAGTGTGGGGCGTGTACTAAACACCCTCAGCAATAATTGGCCACAGGCATCCTGCCTGTGGCCAATCATTGCTCTCCTCGCTGCCGGCGCTGTGATTGGCCAAGCATGCGGGGTCACAGTGCATGCTTGGCCAATCACAGCGCCTGGATGACACTGCGATGGCGTAGTGCATTGTGGGCCGTTCGCGTCACTCGAATTTGGCGCGAACGGCCCAAATCGTTCGATCTTCGTCGAACGATCGAACAGCCGATGTTCGAGTCGAACGTATGTTCGACTCGAACACGAAGCTCATCCCTACTCACAACATATCTATATAAAACACTATACATTATTTTTATTCTAACCTACCTTTCACTCTATGCTCCAGTTCTAGCCTTATATTTAACTATTAACCGGACAATATTTGAACTAGTATGTCAACTCTATCATCATATGAAAATCACACAAAAATATAATAAGGCAAACAACAGGACCAAAGAGGGTCCCGGTGTATGCTCAGTGTTAAGGACTCACCTTCTGAAAGTCATCATAGGTGTCTGCAGAAAATCCAAAGAATCCAAAAGGAGTGAGAATACTCTGTGTGTAATATTCGTGGCTACGCTGGTGATTGCAGGACGCCAGCTCATACGTTGCTGAGGAGGAGCAATGACACAACATCATGTAACATTGTATTATCTTATCTTTCCCTTTAACACCTACAAAGAAGTTCTCTATATAACTAATTAGTACAGAAAAACCTTGGTTTGAGAGTAACTTGGTTTGAGAGCATTTTGCAAGACAAGCACATTTTTTTTTCAAATTTTTGACTTGATATACAAGCGATGTCTTGATATAAGAGTAGCGTCATGTCACAACTGAACTGAGTATAAAAGAGAAGAGAGGCACCTCTAAGTGTAGCAATATGGTTACATTTAATGAAGGTTCAACATTTAGCAACATATTGCTACACTTAGAGGCGCCTCTCTTCTCTTTTATACTCTGTAGCTCCTGCTGGATTTTGCATCTAATCCCCTTATGAAAGCTTCCATTTGTGGATGGACATTTTATGGTTACACAACCTGGTCACATTGCTATAATCTTTTTATATGGACTATAAACTGAAGAACATATGAATAAATGCTTGCGGAACGAATCATCTGAGTTTCCATTATTTCTAATGGGGAAATTCGCTTTGATATATAAGTGCTTTGGATTACAAGCATGTTTCCGGAACAAATTATGCTTGCTATCCAAGGTTTTATTGTATAATGTTATCCAATAATAAACTTTCTGGCAAAAGTGTCACTAGTAAGGCAAAGAAACCACTGACCATCACGCTCCAAGACCAGCAAGGCATCACAACTTCCCTGGAGAGGGATAATCTGCAGGGTTTTGGCCAGCAAGGGATCAACACCATAGAAACACGAGTAGTTTCTTTGCCCCATCTAATGATCCTGTTTCCGACTTGCTGCCAGTGAAAGGATCTCTATTGGGCCATTGGCCTAAGAGTTTGATACAACAGAAGTAAGGGGTATGCTGTGCGGTTGCCAACACTGGGACCAGACTTTCCAATGCTATTTCATATGACGTATGGTAAACTTGTTGTCCCATGATGAAAACCGGCAGTGTGATTTGGGCTGAGTGGAGAAGCTTTGGAATGAAGGCATAACAGTAGTCATCAATTATGTCCAGAAGAATCATAATTGAAGGCTGTATACTGTATGACTGCTGTAGAGTGCATGTACATGGATGAGTGGGGACACTATACACTATATGGCCAAAAGTTTGTGGATATCTGACCATTCTACCTGTATGAGCTTGTTGGACATCCCATTCAAAACCCATGGCTATTAATCTGGATTTTTCTCCCTTTGGGGCTTTAACAACTTTCATTCTTCTGGGAAGGCTTTCCACAAGATTTTGGAGTGTGTGACTTTGTGCCCATTTGTCAGTTCAGGTACTGATGTTGGATGAGAAGACCTGGTTCACAAGTTCCAATTCATTCCAAGGTGTGAAGTTAGAACAGAAAATGGTCTGTCCCAAACTGTTACCACAAGAATGAAAGAACACAATTATCTTAAATGTCTTTGTATGCTGTAGTAATACCCATCACTAGAAACATCTGACCTTACAGTGATTCTAAAGGGTGTATTTTAAAAATAAATAGCAACCATGTGATACTTACCTGCTCTGTGCTATGGTTTTGCACAGAACAGCCCCAATTCTCTTCTTTTTGGGTCCCCCGCCAGTGGTCCTGGCTCCCCCCCCCCCCGCCAAGTGCCCCCAACAGCAAGCCTCTTTCTATGAGGGTACTCAAGCAGGCTTGTTTCCAAGCCATGCTTCTGTGAATGGACATTGTCCATTGGACAATGTGTGTAAATGGACATTGTCCATTCACACACAGAGTGTGGCTCAGCCCCACCCCCTCTCTTGTCATTGGCTTACTGGCTGTGATTGACAGCAGCAAGAGCCAATGTCTCCTGCTACTGTATAAGCAGAGCCAATGAGGAGAGAGAGACTCTAAAGAGCCACTGCTCTCATGCACATAGCTGGATCGAGATGGGGCTCTGGCAAATATAAGGGAGGCGCTGGGGGGGGGGAGCTGCACACAGAATATTTTTTTTACCACATAGAAAACCTTCTGTGAAAAAAGAGTGAGCTGTCCCTTTAAATCAGTTAACAGAGTGCATAAAATATATTTTGAATCGATGCATAAACAATTCAATAGTAACAAATGACCCCTGCCCCCACCTATAACAGGCCTTCACAGCAAGGAGCACATGCATACTTTTAGACAGGTTAATTCGGTTGTTAAGCAAACTGGTTGGTGAGTTGAGCTGGGAATTTTCTCTGGTTTTGTTTTAAAAAATTCAATACAAAATTCATATATATCACTAAATCCATATGTGTGTGTAGCGGGGTGTTATATTTAGGGGGAGTGTCTGAGTGGTAATTAGGCTCAGACACACTGATTGTTAGGATTTATGGACCATTTCTGTCCATGGGAGATGGTGTTGGTGTGCAGTTCCCTGTGGCCTACAGGTGGCGCTGTTGCCATAGGCCAGCGTTGAACCACTGATACAAGGCTGTGCCTTTTTTGTCCCCTCTCGGCAGTAGTACGGCGGGGCGGGGAACCTGCTGTGCCTGTCGGGAGAGGGTGTAAAAGGGGGCGGCCATCTTCCATTGGGGTCGTCATTCGTGGGTCTGCGCCCAGGCACCTTCAGCCTGGGTGCGTGTGTTATCTCTGGGTGCCCTAGGCCTGGAGGCCTGGTTCCTGTTCCATCCCAGACACCTTCAGTCTGGGGTGAGGTACTATTTTCAAAGGCCCGGGGCCCAGAAACCTTCGGCTGGGGTCCGCTAGGGATCGAGAGCTCCCAGGGTGCCGCCTTGCGAGGGGACCTGTATCTGAGATGAGGAGGCCAGGGTGGTAACCCTTTCCTAAGACCCAGCGCAGAGTCATGGTGACGGTGAGGGCCTCTGGTAACTCTCCGGAGGGATGGTTTTCTCCTTTACATAGGCCGAATACTTCAAGAAGGTGGTTCACCAAGTCGGTGGCAGTGACTTCATAGGGCAAAGCCCTATTCACCAGGTCTGTGGCAGAGACCAACCTCACGGTCTGTGGCAGAGATCGTGCGCCAAAACTGTTTGTGAAACCTGAACAGTCTGAGGAAAACATTTGAGTTTGTGCCTGGACCTCCTCCCACCTAAGCTGTCCTGTGTCTTGTTCCAACCTGCAGGCCCCAAACTAACACCGCTCAACCTCCTCACACAGGAGGGTACGGGCTTGTGGTGCGGTGTGCCTCTCTCTGCCTGCGAGGAGCCCAATTAAATGCAGGTAAAGACAGGGGTTTGTGCGCTACACGTGCAAATCAAATAATCATGTAATCCAGTGGCGGCTGGTGGTTTTTTTATTTGGGGGGGGTGGCAAACAACCACCCCCCCCTGCTGTCTGCTGGTCGGTCTGGCACTTACCCCTTCTAGGTGGCGGGTGTCAGGCTGCGAGCAGCGGCTCTGGTGTCCTCTAGCATGGTGGACCCCATCCGGGTGGCGGGTGGCAGGCTGCAGGCAGAGCCTCCGGTGTCTTTGAGCATGGCGGACCCCATCTAGGTGGCGGGCAGCGGCTCCAGTGTCCTCTCCTCCAGCATTGCGGCTTCTGCCGTGCAAGCTGCCGTGCGTCTCCTCTCTCCTCCTCCTAGGCGTTGGGTGTCCAATAGGATCGCCTGACATTTGGAATATCCTGCTTGCTGATGGGCGTGGAGGAGATTTAGTGTGAAAATAGTGAATATTTATTTGCTATCGTCACACAACTGGGTGGGATCACTATGCCCCGAGCCCACCCTTTTTTTGAAGCCTATTAGAGCCTATGACTCTAATCACGTGCTTCAAAAAAACACCCTCCCCCCATTGGAATCCATAGTTCGGGGCCCCTGTATGTAGATCAGGGGTCCGGACGCATGGATGGGGGGGCGGCGCCCGTGCACTCCTAATGGACGGGCCGCCACTAATGTAATCAAAAAAGTCCATAATCAATAAATGTATTAATCAGTAATATGTAGCCACAGTGTCCCCACTGCTGGAGCGTATGCCTGGTACCTCACGCCACATCTTCAAAATAGTATAGTTGGCCTCTTTACCAATCAAATAATAGAGATGAACTCTCTTGGATAGCCGACGCTCTCACCATCAGGCATCCGATTATCTCTGTGACTCGTCAGTAAAATGTAGCCACAGTGTCCCCACTGCTGGAGCATATGCCTGGTACCTTACTCCACATCTGGGTAGCCAGTAACCAGGTATATTAAACACAGGGAAGGAAAAGCCACATAGCATAATACAGCAAAGGAATCTTCGTTTATTAAAAAGATAAACCACGCACGAGCCGGATGGTCCCGCGCCCGTGCTCTGTTACATTGCTTTTTGTTTCCTGATACATGTAAGCGCAATTTTATCTTTTAAAAAAAAGAAGATCCCTTTGCTGTATTACGTTATGTAGCTTCTCCTTCACTATATGGCTTCCCCTTCCCTATGTTTAATATAACTGGTTACTGGCTACCCAGATATGGAGTAAGGTACCAGGTATACGCTCCAGCAGTGGGGACACTGTGGCTACATTTTACTGACAGGTCACTGCGCTAATCGGATGCCTGATGGTGAGAGTGTCGGCTATCCAAGAGAGTTAAAGAGGAAGTAAACCCTCTTAAAAAAATAAAAACCCTGCAAGACAAAAGCATAATGAGCTAGTATGCATAGCATACTAGCTCATTATGTATTACTTACCTCAGATCGAAGCCCCCGCAGCCGTCCTCGTCTCCCCCTCCGGCCGCCGAAATGACGTCCCGGAGTTACTTCCGGGTATCGCGGCTCCAGCGCTGTGATTGGCTGGAGCCGCCATGACGTCACATCACGCATGCGCGCGGGAGACGCCAGTAACGGCACGGAGACTGCAGCAACGGCACATAGGTGCCATTGCTTCAGTTTGCCCCAGTGCACATGTGCCAATGACATCGGCACATGCAGGAGAGAGGGGACATCTCCCAAACCGTGCAGGTTTAGGAGATATCCTCGTTTAGCTACAGGTAGGCCTTACCTGTAGCATAAGGTTGTAAAAATGGGTTTACAACCACTTTAATCTCTGTTATTTGATTAGTAAGAGGCCAACTACTGTATACTATTTTGAAGAGCGCCTTTATTTGCACTGGAGCACTTTATATATCTTTGGAGCACTAAGCACTTTGAAAACACTTGGACATTTTATGGTTGATTATGAATTTATTGTTTGTAGACTTTTTTTGATTAAATGATTATTTGATTTGCATGCATATGGATTTAGTAATATATATGAATTTAAGAATTTTGTATTGAATTTTTTTATGCATCAATTCACAATATATTTTAAGCACTGGTTTGTTATCTGATTTAAAGGGACAGCACACTCTTTTTTCACAGTGCTTTGTTTCATCCAGTATTCAGGATTTACTTGCAGCAGTCCCAATTAACTACCATCTAGCGCAAGGTATATATATATATATATATATATATAAATATATATATAAATATGTGTGTGTGTGTGTGTGGCGGACCCCCCACATTTAGGGGTTTGCTATGCCCATGGGCGTCCGCTGCAATTTTTTCAGGGGGGGGGGGCGCTTCGGCAGCGGCGATACAGACGCATTTTACCCTTTCTTCGACCGCTAGCGGGGGTTAAAGCGACCCCCCCACGTTAAAATGTAAAAACACCCCACTGTGCCCCCTGCATCTTTAAATATCTTTGTCACTACTGTGTACCCCCTCTCCACAACTGCAGCTCTGGACCCCTTTACATTACACAGCACCCTGCATCACTGGACCCCTTTACATTACACAGCATACTGCACCCCTTTACATTACACAGCACCCTGCATCACTGGACCCCTTTACATTACACAGCACCCTGCATCACTGGACCCCTTTAAATTACACAGCACCCTGCACCCCTTTACATTACACAGCAGCACCCTGCACCTCTGGACACTACACTACACACTGACTACTACACTACACACTGACTACTACACTGCACACTGACTACTACACTGCACACTGACCATATGTATGACGTGTCCTATGACGTCATGTCTCTGCAGTCACACACACACACACACGTGTTGTAGGACATCTCCTCCTCCTCCCTCCATACCGCACACACAGCCGGCTCTCCTGCCTTCTCACCTTCAGCAGGTCCAGCGGGTGTGTGCAGCAGGCCGCCCCGCAGGAGGCCAGGCCCCCGAGGTACTACCACCACCGTCTCGAGACACCCTCCGCTCCGCCATCTCCCCCAGCTTTTTTTCTTCTTCTCTCCCCGGGCACGCTGCACAGTCCAAGGGCCAAGGGCGGAGCCGGCCCGGGAGAACGAGAAGAGCCGGGGCCAATCGGGTTGCAGCGCGAGGCCCAGCCAGCCCTGCCAAACCACGAGACGTGGCCGCCTTAAAGCGGCGATGGGAGGTGTGGTGGGCCCAGGGGGAGGAGGAGGGAATTCATGTGCTGCGGTGCAGATCTGTGCGGGGCTGGAAGTGGGTGTAAGGGCGGCGGAGGGTGTAGAACACTGCCAATTTGGCCAACACCTTCTCGATTCCAGGGGGGGCAAACGACCCCCCTTGCCCTATGGAGCAGACGCCCATGGCTATGCCTGAAATTTAGGGGGTAGCCTGAGAAATAGTTTGGCACAGGCCATTTGATTTCTTTAAATTGGACTCTGCTCTGCTGTGATGTTGCCTGGTTGTATAGTTTCCTTTGACCGGTAGGTGACGCTGTTGCCCAGGTCTCGGGTCGAACCACAGGTGGCGTTGCGGCATTATTGGGTGTCCTCTCTCGGCAGCCGTGCAGTGGGCATGGTTACCTGCTGTGCATGCTGGGAGAGGGTACATAAGGGGCAGACGCCATGATCTGAGAGGAGTTTGCACCCTTTGGCCCTCCAGGCCAGGGGTGCGTGTGTGTGTGTGTTCAGTCCCGGGCACCTTTGGCCCGAGGCTGCATCGTGACAGGTAGGCCCAGTACCTTTAACTGAGGCCTACAACCAAACCAACGGAATCCCAGGGTGCCCGTGGGAGGGTGACCCGCTCTGAAGGAGAGGAAACCAGGGGAGGACCTACCCAGGGGATCGGTGAAGGAAGTCACTGTCTCGGGAGAGGACTGGTTACCTGTCAGAGGGAAGGATTCTGTGATCCGTAAAACAGCCCTTGTAACGTGCCTCATTGGCACCTACGGTCTCTAAAGTTACAGGTGCTGAGGAGTTCTGGACTTAGGAACCAAAAGATTCTGTGGCAGAGGATCTTCTGAATGTGTCCTTAGGAGGAACAATTCTAAAAGTAAATGTTCGTGCTTCACTCCGGCTGCTAGAACCGTGAGAGGGGACTATCCGGGTGAGCAAGGCCCACTCAGGGTAAATAGGTGCCGTGTGCCTGAACCTGCCTCCCTGTTCAACTCTCTCTCTATCTTCAACTTTTCCTATTAAGTTACGAACAAAGAAAAATAAACTCTTTTGTTGGGGTTTAATACTGTCTGGACATTGGCCTTTTTATTAGAGAGAATAGACTTTTCCCTACACTCTAGGGACGAGAACCAACGGAAAGAGGTAACTCGCTGCAGGACCCAAAACTGTTAACACCGCTCACCCTTTACAAAATGGAGGTTACTGGGCATGTGGTATGGTGTGTCCCACCCTGCAAGTGGAGGTAAGCAGGGTACTGGATCTGTGTGCTACATATATATATATATATATATATATATATATACCGTATATATGTATTACTATATACTTGACGTAATTGTAGCCGTATTAGTGCAATTGTGACAGAGAAAATTAAGTACTGTCCGTGATACTTTTTTTATTTGCACTAACATAGAATTTTTCAGGACAAGCTTTCGGGGTATGTCCCCTTCTTCAAGGTCCAAGCAGTACTCCTTGGACCTTGAAGAAGGGGACATACCCCGAAAGCTTGTCCTGAAAAATTCTATGTTAGTGCAAATAAAAAAAGTATCACGGACAGTACTTAATTTTCTCTATTACTATATAGAAAGCCTTCTGCCTTTAGAACCATTTTAATCATTTGGAGAGGATCCACATATGTCTGGCCATATAGTGGTTTCTGTGGCCATATTGTACCTGGTTTCTATGTTGGGGAGTGGGGAAGAGCAGTACAAATGGAAACTTCATACGTCAGATTAAAGATGGATTGCTATGTCTTCAAAAAAAATTTGAGCTGGGTAGATTTGTTCAGGCATAGGGACTAAGTATATGACTATAATGAATGTACTATTACTTTACCTAACCTACAAATATAATGTACTTGATTATACCATTGATAATTTGATCAATGTCAAGAAGGTCAGTAATGCCTATGCCTTCAAAAGCATCTTTTGCTGAACACCCCGGCATTTTTTTCCCTCCGTTCGGGTAAAAGTCCACGTGGCCAATAACTTGGTTTATTCCGTATCCTCCAAAACCTGAAAAAAACACATATATTTAGGACATTGACTAAATAATTTTGTAATTTCCACAATTCTTTTGTGGCTATTCATTGGTTAGCTGTACAGTATAACATGAAAGCAAAATTAGCAAATCTGATTTTAACTGTCAGAATGTAAATTCTATACCTTGCCTATTAAATGTGTATATTTTTAGCTGAACGTCTACAAGAAGACGGCAGAATTGGATCTGTACTCACAGTTAGAACAGCCAGAGTTGGTCATTATCGGCAAGGTGGTTAACAGAAGAGAGTGCCCTTCCATTCATTCATAAAACATCTTCATCAAAGACCTGTATTCTGGTTCAATTGAACTAATTATGCTATGATAGTTAATATCTTTATCATAGAAAGGATTGCTAGCTTATCCTCAGGGTTGAGATCTGTAAATGGCTTTTTATTGTCATGAGAGACAGGACAACCAGAAACGTAATACGCAAACCTCTAACTGCAGATTGGGGATAGAGGCAACTTAAAGCAGGACCAGATCAAGCTATTACACTATATTGTCAAAAGTATTGGGACACTTGCCTTTACACGCACATGAACTTTAATGACATCCCAGTCTTAGTCCGTAGTATTCAATATTGAGTTGGCCCAACTTTTGCAGCTATAACAGCTTCAACTCTTCTGGGAAGGCTGTCCACAAGGTTTAGGAGTGTGTCTATGGAAATATTTGGCTATTCTTCCAGAAACGCATTTGTGAGGTCAGGCACTGATGTTGGACGAGAAGGCCTGGCTCTCAGTCTCTGTTCTAATTCATCCCAAAGGTGTTCTATCGGGTTGAGGTCAGAACTTTGTGCAGGCCAGTCAAGTTTCTCCACCCCAAACTCTCTCATAAATATGTTTATGGAATTTGTATTGCGCACTGTTGCGCAGTGATGTTGGAACAGGAAGGGGACATCCCCAAACTGTTCCCACAAAGTTGGGAGCATGAAATTGTCCAAAATGTCTTGGTATGCTGACACCTTAAGAGTTCCCTTCACTGGAAATAAGGGGCCAAGCCCAACTCCTGTAAAACAACCCCACACCAGAATCCCCCCTCCACCAAATGATTTGGACCAGTGCACAAAGCAAGGTCCATAAATACATGGATGAGTGAGTTTGGGGTGTAGGAACTTGAATGGCCTGGACAGAGTCCTGACCTCAACACCTTTGGTATGAATTAAAGTGGAGACTGCGAGCCAAGCCTTCTTGTCCAACATCAGTGCCTGACCTCCCAAACGCGCTTCTGGAAGAATGGTTAAACATTCCCATAGACACTCTCCTAAACCTTGTGGACAGCCTTCCAAGAAGAGTTGAAGCTGCAAAGTGTGGGCCAACTCAATACTGAACCCTACGGACTAAGGCCGCGTACACACGATCGGAATTTCCCAACATCAAAACCATGGATGTTTTTCCGACGGAATTTTGGCTCAAACTTGTGTTACATACAACTCAAATGTTGTCGTAAATTCCGAACGTCAAGAACGCGGTGACGTACAACACTACGACGAGCCGAGAAAAATGAAGTTCAATGATTCCGAGCATGCGTAGGATTTTTGTGCGTCGGAATTGCATACAGACGATCGGAATTTCTGACAAGAATTTTTGCCGTCGGAAAATTTGAGAACCAGCTCTCAAATTTTTGCTGTCGGAAATTCCGACAGAAAATGTCCGATGGGGCCTACACGTGGTCGGAATTTCCGACCAAAAGCTCACATCGAACATTTCTGGTCGGAAATTCCGATCGTGTCTACGCGGCATTAGACTGGGATGCCATTAAATTTCATGTGTGTGTAAAGGCAGGGGTCCGGTACCTTTTACAATATAGTGTAGTAATTCTATTCATTATTAGAATAGAGCATATAACTCAGTTTGGGGACCATAAAAGCGCTCCAAGTAAAGCCTCTGGCAGAAGACTTGTTTAGTTCCCTTGTATGTTCCTGGGATGTGCAAATCATCTGGAAGAGCACAGGGTGGAGGGCATACAAACTTAGTGTAAGAAGATGCAATCCCTTTGTTATCTGATGGGTAAAGCCCCGTACACACGGTCGGACTTCCATCGGACTTTTCCGTGGATTTTTGTCCGAACGGAGTTGGCCGGGCACACCCATAGCAGACACACCACAGGACTTTTCTGCAAACTTTCCCAAAACTTTTTGCAACATCACATGGTTTTTCTGCTCTTTTCTGCTCTTTACCGCCGCCCTTTGGTCAACTTCTGCTATTGTTGGTTGATTTTAACATTAGTTGTTTTGTCCATCGGACAAAAGTCCTATGGTTTTCTGGACACTCGGTAGGACTTTGCTCCATCGGACTTTTGTTGGGCAAAAGTTTGTCCGTTTGCAGACCCAACTTTTGTCCGATGAAAACAAAACCAAACGAAAAAAAGTTTGTCCGATGGAGCGTACACACGGTCGGATTGTTGGTCCAACTTGCTTAAAACGAAGTTTGTTGGGCAAAAGTCCGACCGTGTGTATGGGGCCCTGTACACACGGTCGGACTTTTGCCCAACAAACTTAGTTTTAAGCAAGTTGGACCAACAATCCGACCGTGTGTACGCTCCATCGGACAAACTTTTTTCGTTTGGTTTTAGATTTCATCGGACAAAAGTTGGGTCTGCAAACGGACAAACTTTTGCCCAACAAAAGTCCTATGGAGCAAAGTCCTACCGTGTGTACAGAAAACCATAGGACTTTTGTCCGATGGACAAAACAACCAATGTTAAAATCAACCAACAATAGCAGAAGTTGACCAAAGGGTGGCAGTAAAGATCAGAAAAGAGCAGAAAAAACAAGTGATGTTGTAAGAAGTTTTAAGAAAGTTTGCAGAAAAGTCCTGTGGTGTGTATGCTATGGGTGTTCCCAACCAACTCCGTTCGGACAAAAAACCACGGAAAAGTCCGATGGAAGTCCGACCGTGTGTATGGGGCTTTAGGCAGTGCATTATGTTGGCTCTATAAAAAAGAAAAATAATCACCATAAAATATTCTGCTATCAGTATGGATGATGTCAACAAATGTAGCATCTGACCGATCCAGTCTGACCTCAGGTGGAGTATTCTGGAATAATGGCTGAGCCGGGTCCATTCCTGTATCGGAAATCAGTACATATATTTAACCACATGCTGTCCTGGCCAATTTTTTTAATTTTCACACGTTTTAAAATCAAAATTTCTTGCTAGAAAATGACTTGGAACCCCCAAAAATTGTATATTTTCTGTAACCAGAGTCCCTGGAAAATAAAATGGTGGTGATTGCAATGTTACATGTTGCATGGCAAAAATACACTAAAATAAATTTTAGTGCATACAAATAGAATATAAAAAAAAAATATATAAAAAAAATCTGGAATAATATAAAATATGGGGTTACATCAACTAGATACCAAACACTTCAAGACTAAAAATTGCATGTACCCGTGAAATGGCGATAAACTACATTACCTAAATTTTTCAAAGGTAATTGTATAGTTGTACATCTGACTTTTCAGGCACATATACAAGTGCATCTCATAAAATTAGAATATCATCAAAAAGTTAATTTATTTCAGTAATTCAATTCAAAAAGTGAAACGTATATATTATTTAGATTTGTTACACACAGAGTGATATTTTTCAAGCATTTCTTTCTTTTAATTTTGATGATCATGGCTTACAGCTAGTGACAACCCAAACTTCAGTATCTCAGAAAATTGTAATACAGAAATGTTGGCTTACTGAAAAGTACGTCCATATACAGTATAGTGTGCACTCAATACTTGATCGGGGGTCCTTTTGCATGAATTGCTGCATCAAAGCGGCGTGGCATGGAGGTGATCAGCCTGTGGCGCTGCTCAGGTGTTATGGAAGCCCAGGTTGCTTTGATAACGGCCTTCAGCTCGTCTGCTTTGTTGTGTCTGGTATCTCTCATCCTCCTCTTGACAATACCCCACAGATTCTCTATGCTGTTTAGGTCAGGCGAGTTTGCTGGCCAATCAAGCACAGTGATACCATGATCAATAAACCAGGTATTGGTACTTTTGGCAGTGTGGGTAGGTGCCAAGTCCTGCTGGAAAATGAAATCAGCACTCCATAAAGCTGGTCAGCAGAGGAAAGCATGAAGTGCTGTAGAATTTCTTGGTAGAGGACTGCGCTGACTTGATAAAACACAGTAGACGAACACCAGCAGATGACATGGCTCCCCGAACCATCACTGACTGTGGTAAATGTTGTATTTCATTTGAAAATCAAGGTCCCAGAGTCTGGAGGAAGGGCGGAGAGGCACAGAATCCAAGTTGCATGAGGTCCAGTGTGAAGTTTCCACAGTCAGTGATGATTTGGGGAGCCATGTCATCTGCTGGTGTTAGTCCACTGTGTTTTATCAAGTCCAAAGTCAGCAGTACAGCCCTCTACCAGGAAATTCTGGAGAACTTCATGCTTCCCTCTGCTTTATGGAGACGCTGATTTCATTTTCCAGCAGGACTTGGCACCTGCCCACACCGCAACATGTAACAATACCTGGTTTAATGGTACCATTGTGCTTTCTTGGCCAGCAAATTCGTCTGACCTAAACCCCATAGAGAATCTGTGGGGTATTGTGAAGAGGAAGATGGGAGACAGCAGACCCAACAATGCAGATGAGCTGAAGGCTGCTATGAAAGCATCCTGGGCTTCCATACCACCTCAGCAGTGCCACAGGCTAAGCGCCTCCGTGTCACGCTGCAATGATGCAGCAATTCATGCAAAAGGAACCCAGACTAAGTATTGAGTGCACACTATACTGTGTACTTTCCAGTAAGCCAACATTTCTGTATCAAAAATCATTTTTTTTATTGGTCTTATGTAATATTCTAGTTTTCTGAGATACTGAAATTTTTTACTAACTGTAACCCATAATCATCAAAATTCAAAGAAAGAAATGCTTGAAATATATCACTGTGTGTAACGCATCTATATAAAATATGAGTTTCACTTTTTAAATTGAATTACTGAAATAAATTAACTTTTTGATGGTATTCTAATTTTATGAGATGCACCTGTATAAACACTAGAAAAATTTTAAAATGGCAATCTTGTTTTGTAAGGCCCCTTTCACACGGAGGTCTGTTCAGGTCCGCCTGTCAGTTTTTTAGGCGGACCTGAAACGGATCCTCCATGCACCCCTATGGAGGCACGGATGTCAGCGGAGACATGTCCGCTGACATCCGCTCCGCTCCGCCAAAGTGTGACGGAGGAAAACCCTATTTTTCCTTCCGTCGGCGGAGCGGATCGGATGACGACGGACTCTACGGTCCGTCGTCATCCGATTCCCCATAGGGGAGAGCGGCGCTCTGACAGGGCGGTCCCTGCACAGTGTGCGGGGACCGCCCAGTCATCCGTCGGCTCAGCGGGGATCAACGGAGCGATCCCCGCTGAGTAAGCGGAGCTTCACGGGGTGGATCTGCACGGATCCGCCCCGTGTGAAAGGACCCTTACACAGATAAAAATGATCAATGACATAAAAATAATGGCTGACATAGTTTGATAACACTCATCCCCTATCTAGCGCACCCACCTTTCCCCCAGCTTGCATTTAACTTGGCTCCTTGCAGGGGCGAGAAAGGCACACGCACCCTCTTGTGTAAAAAGCTTGAGCGGTGTTGTTGTTGGGTCTTGTCTGCAGCCAGGGCTGGAATCCTCCTGAGAATGATTCTCACCTCTACCGTGAGTAGAGACAAGTCCTTGACTTCCCCAGTAACATGAACGTCCACACCAGCTGAAACTCCAACTTAAGATTTATTCTCGCTTTGCAATAAACAGTCTTTTGGATAGGGAAAGGGTTGGAGCAAGGAAACAGGACAGCCAAGGTGTGGAGGAGGTCCAGGCACAAACGTAGCTCAATCTTCACTACTCAGATTCTCAAGCAGTGTATTAGGCGCACAGTCTCTGCCACAGACCGTGAGTTTGGTCTCTGCCACAGACCTGGTGAATAAGGCCACTGCCACTGACCTGGTGAAATAGTCTCCCTCTTAGAACATGGCCCCTATCAAGGACAAGAGGTGCCCCTAGAGAGTCAACAGACTCTTCCTTCACCGTGACTCCTGCATCGGTCCTTCGGAATGATCCTCCCTTCTCTGAGAGTGCGGGTCCCCTTGCAAGTCGACACCCTGGACTCCTCAATCCTTAGCGGACCCCAGCCGAATGTGCTGGGCCCCGGGCCTTTGCTGCAGCTCCTGGGTCTCCATACCCAGGCGGACAGGAACGGTAGGGTAGTACCTCACCCCAGGCTAAAGGTGCCTGAGATGGAATAGGAGCACAGCCTCCGGGCCTAGGGCACCCGGAGATGAACCTCGCGCACACACACACCCAGGCTGAAGGTGCCTGAGATGGACCCCCACACACACCCAGGCTGAAGGTGCCTGGGTGTGGACCCCGATCAGGAGATGTCTGCCCCTTTTATATCCTCTCCCGGCATGCACAGCAGGTTCCCCGCCCCACCGCACGGCTGCCGAGAGGGGACACAAAAGGCACAGCACTACGCTCGCGGTTCAACCCTGGCCCAGAATGGCAGCGCCACCCGCAGGCCACAGGGAACTCATCACCAGCATTATCCCCTGAGGACAAAATGGTCCATAACCCCTAACAAATTAAGGTGTCTGAGCCTAATTACCACTCAGAGACCCCCTAAATTGACCACCTATATCAAGGGTTTCCAAAATCTACACTTGATTCTAGAATTGTGCATAACTTGCATATGTGGAGAGTGTCCAACGCATTTCAAACAAATCTTCATCAGGGGCTGGAGTGCACTCATATAAGGAGGGAATGAATATTTATCAGGCAAGTAATGTAAAAAAAAAATCCTGGTTTAATGGACCCAAAAGCGTCTTGACAAATACGTGTGTGATAGAGAGCTCACAGGAGATACACACGTCTGAATAATAGTGCTAGATGTATGCAGTGTTAGGAGATATACCAAGGCCCAGATCAGCCGTACTGGTCCCACTAGGAACAGAAAAAAGGTCACCTACACTATCTAAGACCCCTTTCACACTGGGGCGGGCAGGAGCGGTGGCGGTATAGCAGCGCGATTTTCAGCGCTGCTATACTGTCGTTCTTACCGCGGTATGCGGTCGCTAGGGGGGTTAATTTAACCCCCGCTAGTGGCCGAAAAAGGGTTAATACCGCCCGCAAACCGCGGCTATTGCCGCGGTTTGCAGGCGGTATTACCGCGCTGTCCCATTGATTTCAATGGGAGACCGCGGTAAAGGAGCGGTGAACACACCGCTCCTTTACCGCTGTAAAGAAGCGGCTAGCAGGACTTTTGGAGCGGTCCTGCTAGCGCACCGCTTCAGTGTGAAAGCCTTCGGGCTTTCACATTGAAGGCACAGGGCAGGATTTTTTCATGCGGTATAACAGCGCTATTATTAGCGCTAAACTGCATGAAAAACGCCCCAGTGTGAAAGGGGCCTAAGTGTACTTTTTTCCCCTGATGAAGATTCATCTGAAATGCCTTAGGCACAATCCACATATGCAAGTTATGCACCTCAATATAGGGGATGAGTGTAATCAAACCATTTTTTTTATGTCACGTTCATTTTTATCTGTGTAACAACAATGCAAGATTGGCATTCTATATATTTGTTAGTGTGTATATTTGCGACTGAAAAGTCCCATGTATACCCAAACAATTACCTTTGCTATGAGTGTTGTTGGCTCAAAGAGGGAGATTTACTAAAGCTGCTGCACACAGAATCTGGTGCAGCTGTACATGGTAACCAATCCGTTTCCAGGTTGTATTGTCAAATCTTAATTGAACAAGCTGAAGTTAGAAGCAAATTGGTTACTATGCAAAGCTGCACCAGATTTTGTGTGTACCAATTTTAGTAAATCTTCCCCCAAAGTTTCAGTTTTGAGTCACACCTCATCTAACTGGTGTTAAAAACATTTATCATAGGTGACACTTCAAAAGCCTTTATAAGTTATAATTTTAGAGTTAAAGCGGAGCTCCACCCTAAACTGGAACTTCCGCTGATCAGAACCCTTCCCCCCTCCGGTGTCACAATTGGCACCTTTCAGGGGGGAGCGGGGTGCAGATACCTGTCTAAGACAGGTATTTGCACCCACTTCCGGGAGTCCTCTCTGCGGGAAATCTGCGGGAAGCACGTCACTTCCCACAGAATACCCATTGTGTGCTGGGAGACACTCGGCTTCCAGAACACAGGGGACCATTCAGAACGGCGCAGCGTGACTCGCGCATGCGCCGTAGGGAACCGGGCATGAAGCCGCAAGGCTTCACTTCCTGGTTCCCTCACCGAGGATGGCGGTGGGGGCAGCAGAGTGACAAGCGATTGCTCGTCCTCTGCTGCGGACGTCGCTGGACTCCAGGACAGGTAAGTGTCCTAATATTAAAAGTCAGCAGCTGCAGTATTTGTAGCTGCTGGCTTTTAATATTTTTTTTCCGCGGCACCACCGCTTTAACCATGAATTATGGCCCTAGAATTATTGTTCCCAATCTGACATTTGCAGCAATACCTTACATGTGTGCTGCAATCACTCTTTCCATACATGTGTCCCTGTATTTGTTTGTTTGTGCAATTAAACAAGCGCAGTGTCCCCTCTACCCCACCGTGCTTGTGTCTGACGTAAATATGGTCCAAGGGACAGAACTTATAGCTTCCAACTGTACCTGAGTTTGAGGGACTGTTCCTGATTTGATGTCCCTCTGTCCTCCTTATTTGTCCCTCATTTTGGTCTGATCCATATAATTGTATATAAAATGCACTTTGTATCTTTCAAAAAGTGTTTCCCAGTGTAAACCTTCCATTCAAATTGTAAATTGCTGCATTTGTAATTTTTAAAAGCCAATATAAAGGAATAGTAGTGGCAAAAAAAAAGCCCTTGTGGATTTAATTAACCTTTTGTTTTGGTTAATTCTCCTTTAACCACTTCCCGCCCAGTCAATAGCGAATTGACGTCCGGGAAGTGGTTGCAATATCGATACTGGACGTCATATGACGTCCTGCAGGATATTGCCTTGCGCGCGCCCGCGGGGGCGCGCAGCGCGGTGATCGGGGACGGCATGTGTCCCTCGGACACAGCGCTTCCCCGATCACGGAAAACAGCCAATTTCATTGGCTGTTTACCATGTGATCGGCTGTGTCAAAGTCACAGCCGATCACCTGTCAAAACAAACTCGGCGGCGCGCTCCGTGCGCGCCGCCACAGGCTTGCAGAGCGGGGATCGGGGAAGGCGAGTGTCCCTTGGACACAGCGCGTCCCCGATCAGAGTAAACAGCCAATGAATTGCCTGTTTACCACGTGACCGGCTGTGTCCAATCACAGCCGGTCACAAATGTAAACAAACTCCACAGGAGTTACTACCTGATCCCTGCTCTCTCCTCACACACCGATCTGTGAGGAGAGAGAAGAGATCAGTAAGTTAGCTCAGTGTAGTTTGTCTACATAAGTTTACAGTGCACAACACGCCCCCCCCCCCATAAAGAGGACCTGTCACACAGCCCAGCACATCAATCAGCCCAGCCAATCAGCCCATCTGTCAATCAGCCCATCTGTCAATCAGCCCATCTGTCAATCAATCAGCCCATCTGTCAATCAATCAGCCCATCTGTCAATCAATCACCCCACCTGTCAATCAATCACCCCATCTGTCAATCAATCAATCAGCCCATCTGTCAATCAATCAGCCCATCTGTCAATCATCTGTCACAGGCCCACCTCCATCGGTACCGCCATTGGCACCGCCACACAGGCTACCAGTACCGCCATCGGTACCAGTACCACCACCAGTACCGCCACCAGGCCCAGCATCTATACTGCCACACAGGCCCGCTACCAGTATCACCACTAGTGCCGCCATCGGTACCACCACCAGTACCACCACCCGTACCACCGTCGGTAGTGCCACCACCACCTGTACCACCACCTGTACCGCCATCGGTACCATCACCACCCGTACCACCACCACCTGTACCGCCATTGGTACCACCACCACCTGTACCGCCATCGGTACCACCACCACCCATACCGCCATCGCTACCACCACCACCCGTACCGCCACCTGTACCGCCATCGGTACCGCCGCCACCACCACCACCCGTACCGCCATCGGTACCACCACCACCTGTACCGCCATTGGTACCACCACCACCCATACCGCCATCGGTACCACCACACAGGCCCACCACTAATACCTCCATCGGTACTACCACACAGACCGCCACCACTACCACCAGCAGTACCATTACACAGGCCCACCAATAAGCACTGCCATAATGTCCCAAAGGGTTTACACACCTGAGGAGGCATATGCCATTCTTGCCATGTCGGATGATGAGAGCAGCGGGGAGCTCCCATTATCCAATTCTGGTTCGGAATACGAGCCAGTGGAGGATAGTGGCTCAGAGTCCGAGTCCCCGGAGGAAACCGTCCCTCCCAAAAGAATGCGATCGGCACCAAGATCAGCACCAAGATCAGCACCAAGATCAGGAGAACTGCCCACCACCAGCAGCGCCATACCCCAGGAAGAGGAGCCCAGTACAAGCAATGGAAATGCACGCCCAACCCGAAGAATCCAGCCCCAATCCTACCTTCCCGATGCCCTGGCAAACCCCTTATGGTTGCCTGCCAACTCAGGATCCGCTATCATCCCCCCTTTCACCGCACAGCCAGGTGTGCAGCCCGACACTACAAATTTTTCTAAATTTGATTATTTTTGTTTATTTTTCCCACAAGATTTGCTGCAGAATATAGTGGATCAAACGAATCTGTATGCATCCCAATTTATTGCTGCCAACCCCGATTCTTCCTACGCCCGCATGTTCCAGTGGCGGCGTCTAACATTGGAGGAATTTAAATTATTTTTGGGCCTTATGTTCAATATGGGGCTTACAAAAAAGAACGAAGTCCATTCATATTGGTCCAAACGCCCCATCCAACACATGCCCATATATTCCGCTGTCATGTCCAGGAAAAGATACGACATGATTATGCGCTTTCTCCACTTCAATGACAATTCACAGTGCCCTCCCCGAGATCATCCCAACTACGACAAATTGTACAAGATACGCCCCCTAATCAATGCCTTTTCCCAGCGATTTGAAGAAGTTTTCATCCCAGACCAAAAAATTTGTGTGGACGAGTCCCTCGTACATTTCACCGGCCGACTGCAGTTCAAGCAGTACATACCAAGCAAGAGAGCCAGGTATGGGTTAAAATTAAATAAATTATGTGATCGAGCCACTGGATACGTCTGCAAATTCAGGATCTACGAAGGCAAAGACTCCCAGCTCCAGCCCCGTGATTGCCCCACATATATTGGAACCAGTGGGAAAATTGTCTGGGAGTTGGCATACCCCCTGTTCGGAAAAGGTTACCATTTATATGTTGATAATTATTATACCAGCCTGCCCCTTTTTCGCCACCTTTACAGTAAACAAACCCCGGCCTGCGGTACCTTAAAAAAAAAACGGAAGGGATTCCCACAAAATTTATTGACAAAAAAATTGCGACCTGGAGAATCGGCATCCATGAGGAACGAGGAGGTGTTGGCCATGAAGTGGAGGGACAAGAAAGATGTCCACATCCTCTCTACAATCCACAATGACACCATGGTGGAGATCCCAAGAAGACGCGGCTCCATTGTAAAGCCTGAATGTGTCCACGACTACAATTTGTACATGGGGGGGTGGATTTAAACGACCAGATGCTACAGCCCTACTTATCAACCAGAAAGTCCCATTATTGGCACAAAAAAGTTGCGTTTCACCTGTTTCACATGGCCCTTTTTAATTCGTTTGTCTGCTACCAAAAAGCAACTCAAAATCACCGACTCCACTACCTCCAATATATCGAAGATATCATCGATAGGATAGGACACCTCTGCCTGCTACCTGGACCTGTGATTTGGCTGTGCTCTGGCTGTGCTGACAGTATCTCTGCCTGTGCGAACTATGGACAGTATTCCTGCCTGCTGCCTGGATGATTGCTTTTGCTGTCGCTGACCTCATCCCTGCCTGCTGCCTGGACCGATGCTCTCCTCTGTGGACCACTGCACTTCTAAAACCACAGGTAATCTTTTGTTATTTGGTATGTACCTGCTATGTGTTAGATATATGAAGGGCCTTCAAAAATGTGATCGGTAGTCAGAAAATGATATGTGCAATTAATGCTGCTAGAATGCCTGGAGGTGCTACTTGGATGTTGGGCCTCTGTATGTGGCCAGGCTGTGTAAAAGTCTCAAACATGTGGTATCGCCATACTCAGGAGGAGTAGCAGAATGCATTTTGGGGTGTAATTTTTGCTATGTACATATTATGTGTTAGAAATATCTTATAATCGGACAACTTTGTGTAAAAAAAATGCATTTTCATTTTTTCTCCACATTTTCCAAAACCTTCTGGAAAAAAATGAACCGTTCAAAAGACTCATAATGCCTCATAGATTATACATTGGGGTGTGTGCTTTCAAAAATGGGGTCATTTTGTGGAAAATTCTATTGTCCTGGTGCTCCAGGGCCTTCAAAATTGTAATAGGTGGTTGAGAAAGGATATGTGCGATTTATGCTTGTAGAACGCCTGAAAGTGCTACTTCAATGTTGGGCCTCTGTATATGGCCAGGCTGTGTAAAAGTCTCACACATGTGGTATCGCTATACTCAGGAGGAGTAGCAGAATGCATTTTGGGGTGTCATTTTTGCTATGTATATGCTATGCGTTAGAAATATCTTATAAATGGCCAACTTTGTGTAAAAAAAATGCATTTTCATTTTTTCTCCACATTTTCCAAAACCTTCTGGAAAAAAATGAACCGTTCAAAAGACTCATAATGCTTCATAGATTATACGTTGGGGTGTGTGCTTTCCAAAATGGGGTCATTTTGTGGAAAATTCCATTGTCCTGGTGCTCCAGGGCCTTCAAAAGTGTAATAGGTGGTTGAGAAAGGATATGTGCGATTTATGCTTGTAGAACGCCTGAAAGTGCTACTTCAATGTTGGGCCTCTGTATATGGCCAGGCTGTGTAAAAGTCTCACACATGTGGTATCGCTATACTCAGGAGGAGTAGCAGAATGCATTTTGGGGTGTCATTTTTGCTATGTATATGCTATGCGTTAGAAATATCTTATAAATGGACAACTTTGTGTAAAAAAAATGCATTTTCATTTTTTCTCCACATTTTCCAAAACCTTCTGGAAAAAAATGAACCGTTCAAAAGACTCATAATGCTTCATAGATTATACGTTGGGGTGTGTGCTTTCCAAAATGGGGTAATTTTGTGGAAAATTCCATTGTCCTGGTGCTCCAGGGCCTTCAAAAGTGTAATAGGTGGTTGAGAAAGGATATGTGCGATTTATGCTTGTAGAACGCCTGAAAGTGCTACTTCAATGTTGGGCCTCTGTATATGGCCAGGCTGTGTAAAAGTCTCACACATGTGGTATCGCTACACTCAGGAGGAGTAGCAGAATGTATTTTGGGGTGTAGTTGCAATTATGCATATGCTGTGTGAGAGAAAAAAACTGTTAATATGACCAGTTTGTGTAAAAAAAAAAAAAAAAAAATTAATTTTCCCAAGAATTGTGGGAAAAAAATACAACTTCAAAAAACTCACCACGCCTCTTAGTAAATACCTTGGACTGTCTACTTTCCAAAAAGGGGTAATTTTGGGGTATTTGTACTTTCCTCGCTTGTTAGTGTCTCAAGAAATGAGATATCCCTTCAGTACATCAGGCGTGATCAGATGTGATAAATTTTCAGTGATTGCCACCATAGTTTGTAGACTCTATAACTTTCACAAAGACCAAATAATATACACTAATTTGGGTTCATTTTACCAAAGATATGTAGCAGTATACATTTTGGCACAAATTTATGAAGAAAAATTACTTATTTGCAAAATTGTACAATAGAAACTAAAAAAAAGTGTTTTTTTAAAAAAAAAATTGCTGTTTTTTTGCTTATATCGCAAAAAATAAAAAACCCAGTGGCGATTAAATACCACCAAAAGAAAGCTCTATTTGTGAGAAGAAAATGATAAAAATTTTGTTTGGATACAGTGTAGCATGACTAAGTAATTGTCATTCAAAGTGTGAGAGTACTGAAAGCTGAAAATTGGTCTGGGCGGGAAGGTGCATAAGTGCATGGTATTGAAGTGGTTAAGGGGGTGTGGCAGGGGGCGTGTCCTATGCCTACATACATTTGCTAGTAGGTGTCCCTCATTCCCATCTCAAAATGTTGGGAGGTAGGCAGGACCCAATGAACAAGATCCTGATAGTACTTCCTCTTTGGCCTACCAAACGAGACGTATCAGCATAGTAGCTGATATCTGGATCACTTGAGTAAGGTGAAGCCTAATCCATTGTGTGAGGAATCCCATCTAAAACTGTCTGAGGTGCCAATGACAGGGCCGCCATCAGGAATTTTGGGGCCCCTTACACAGCTTCAGGCATGGGCCCCCTGGAGCAAATTGAGAAGCGGGGGGGCTGCCGCGAATTAAGAAGCCGGGGGGTGCCACGAATTGAGGTGCTGCCGCCGTGAGGTCGGGGGAGCTTTGGGTGCTGACGAACAAAAGAAAAACAAAAGAACAAGAAAAAAAGGGGGGTATCCATCCGGGGCCCTGGGGACCTCCGGGCCTCTGGGGACCTCTGAGCCCCTTACAAAAAAAAATAGAAAAAAAAATTTAAATAAAAAAAAATAAAAAATTATAAAAAAAAAAAAGGGGGGTTGCCATCCGGGCCCCTTACAGGTATACTGCCTGTACCCCCCTGATGGTGGCCCTGGCCACTGAGCACCATCCCTGACAGTGGAGGCTGCTGAGAGGTCATGGGATTAAGTGCCTTCAGGACGGTCGCCTGAGTGTTCCTCCAGGTTCTTATGAAATCTTTGCCCTGACAGGACTGCCCAAAGTCCCTGGTTCTTGACTGCTGGAATCTGGTAGAAAATAGTTTGGTTCATCTTAATCTTCTGAATTGTGGCAAGAGACCTAAATAGCACCCTGTCACTTGAGAAATAGCAGTTTCCAACTTTTCCCCAAAAAGGGATTTGCTTTCAAATGGAATCTTGCACCAGTTCTGTTTATATACTGTGTCGGTTGCCCAAGGCTTCAGCCATAAACCTTGCTTAGCTGTGATAGCATGTAAGTTCACTCTGGCTGAACAATGAATAGTGTAGATTGCTGTCTCTCCTATTAGGTTGGCTGACAATTTTAGCTTCTCCAGAACTTTGAATGCACCCCAGCTGCTTCATAAGATCTTGCAGAGTCCTTCATGGGCAACTTATATTCTTAGCTGAGCGAACCAC
Organism: Rana muscosa; assembly: GCA_029206835.1. Classification (NCBI taxonomy): domain Eukaryota; kingdom Metazoa; phylum Chordata; class Amphibia; order Anura; family Ranidae; genus Rana; species Rana muscosa. The sequence continues at coordinate 257,057,012 of CM055123.1, read as the reverse complement.
TGCGTCATCAACCATTGGTGGTGTATCCAAAGCTGCAGTATCTCAGCCAGTGGATATAATTTGATAAGGTGGTTCAGAGAAAACCCTTTCTCTGTCCTTTTCTGTTCCTTTTCTAAAAGTTCCTTGATCGCTCCCATAAGGAAGTAAAAGATTGATGCTTTTTATAAAAATGGAAAGCATCTTTTTGTCTTCTTAGGGGGCTCTTCAGGCTCCTCACAGCCGATGAACGATGAAATAAGGCTGCACAAGCGTAAAACCTATAGGGGTTCTGATTCTTCTGATGAATCCCCCTAAGGATCTAATTTTGGCAGTTCCTTGGACAATCACCCAGTTTATGGAAGAGGGGGCTACTAGTAGACATGCCAGGCTGAGATAGGGCAGTGTCTTTCCCCTGAAGGGTTTGAGCAGAAGGCTGCAATGGCACAGTTGCTGCCAACTCAGAGAAGGAATCTTTAACATCCTGTTTGAGTAAGGCAGCAACTTGCTGACTTTCAATATCTCTGTCCGCCATGTACTCTTTCAGGAAATCTCTGGATACCCACTTGTCTGGCAGAGGGGTGGCTCCACAAGGCCAACACTTTTTTGCCTCTATTTCAAGAATGGTGGCTGAATTCAGAGGAACGTACTTGGTGTTTGGGGCTGACTTCGGCAGACTTAATTTAACACCTTGAGGCCTGATTGGGCTTCTTGGAGCGTACAAGGCTGGTGACAAGAAATAGTAACCAACATTAGGGACACTCTTTCATAGAACCTGAACATACCTGACTGAAAGTCCCTTACCCAGAGAGCATATGAGGGTCATGAGTGGGTGGCCATGAACTCATGGTGAGCAAGCAGTAAGGAGAGCAACTGAGAGGAGCAGAAAGAATATATTAGCCTGAAGACAAAGAGTTAAAATATAGTGTCTCCCCAGGACAGAAATCTACCATTCTAAGCAGTAACAATCGGGCTGGCCATCAGCCACATGTGTAAGAACCACTGGGAGACTACAGCTGGGAAACCCTTATTCAGGCATGAGAGGTATGTGGAAGGGATCTGTAAGAAAGTGCCATCTGCTAAAATACATAAGGAGGGCAGAGTCCTGACAGTAGGTGTCGGTGTCACCGCTGGTCAGGGTTGGAAGGGCAGCAGGCTGGATGTATTGGGTACCTCTTTCCCAGCAGCTCAGGGGGCGTGGTGAACCCGCTGTGCATGCTGGGAGGGGGTATTTAAGTGACAGACGCCATTGTGGTAGAGGAGATTTGGGGGGTCGTTTTCTGCGATCCTCACCTGAGGGCCCTCATGGCCTCAGGGAAGGGCTGGCAGTTTCCGCCTCGGGGCCACGTTGGCCTGAGGCTCCGTTACTGAAATGTAGGCCCAGGAGTTGCTGGGGCCTACTGATCCAGGGATGATCCTGTGTCGCCTTGCCTGCTGGAAGGGACCGAGCAACTGAGGACTCAATTAGAGGATGCATCCGGATCATAATCTACCTCACAGTGCTGCCGGAACAGCTGGAAGATCCTGGCACTGAGAGCTGTGTTCTTCATTCAGAAGGTAACCCAAGGAAGGGTTACCCCAAGTCTGTGGCAGAGACTGTTCTATTTACACCAAGTCTGTGGCAGAGACTATATGCGATCGAGCTGTACATCGGCCGTTAGGCCAGTGAGATTTGGCCTATCTGGTGTTTGCTGAGTCCGGCGTGGAGACAGTTGTTCCTCTGGACCTTGGAAAATTCCTGTGATCCGCAATTAAAGTACCGGAGTCCTCCCCATCCCTTCAACCCCTTCTGTTGGAAACTTTTATTCAATAAAATCCTTGAAAGAGACTTTGTGTCGGTGCAAACTTCTTCTGGACAACTCTTCAAGGAGAACCCCTGAGACGAGCATACAGAACAGTGAGGTAACGTGCAAGGCCCAAATTTAAACCAGCGGCCCGCTACGGGGGTATTGCTACACCTTCATTAATAGAATGCATGAAAGTAAAAACCTTCAACGATTACAAACACTTTAAAAAAGGGCAGGAAGGGGGTGAAAGTGTCCGGTATTGAAGTGGTTAATAATGAAGTTGAGTTGCAGTGAGAAATAATTGTATATATATAAAAAATATCATATCAAAAATCTAAAACTCATATAGTCCATATGATAAACAGCGCTAGTTATGGATAAGTGTCCAAAAACACATAAAGCATTTGAGTGATGACTTTGCAACAGTCAAACTTAAAGTGATGTTTCATCTATTGATACGGTCTGTAGTGCACCCTACACCAATCCCAGATCTTCACCACAAGTGAGGCACGCTCCCCCTCTGGGGTACAAACTCACCACAAGGATGAAAAAAGCAGGCCTTTAGTCTGTAAGTAGTCTCACTCCAACTTCCGTCATCACCACCAGGGTAGTATGGGTTAAAATCCTCAGGCAAACATATAAGGACATAAAGGCACCATATAGTGTAATATTGCTTTAATAAAATAATCCCCCGATACACAGTCCCTGTTTCAAATGCACGTACATTTCAATCACTTGTAAAAAGCACATAAAGTAAAGAGTGTATTCACCGCTATCCTGTCCCAAGAGGGCGCCCGTGTTGCAAGCGTGGCGCTGCAGTCTTTCTTCCGAGTATGGGACAACTGGCCGTGGAGCGCACTCAGTACTTCCTGGTTTCAGAGACGCTGCGGTATCTGTGCCCTGACCGGTTTCGTCACAAATTGACTTCAACTGAGGGCGTATCTAGCCAGCGTCAGCGTACGTAATATAACTCCCCCGCTTGTCATCTATTGGTTGGAATGCCGCGATCAGTCCGCCCTGATTGGTGCTTGTCAGAGTGGAACTGCGATGCGCTCATCCTCAATCCGGAGCTTAGGAGAGTGATCAATCCGCACGGATTACTGCACAAAGTAGTTATCTGAACAAAAGACAAGGCTAATGGAGCTGAAATACTATCATGTTTAAACTGCAAATATGTTAATGTAAACCTAACACATTTAAAACAGTGTCACGGTCACTGCTGCACAAGATGCATATAGTATTTGTCACGAATTATAAACATATCAATGTTTGGATTTTAAAGAAGGAGACTGTAGGTACATGGTGTTAACTACACCGTACATCCCACTGGCACGGAAACTGGTAAAATAAATTGTCCGTACCGCGAGAGGTGTAGTGCACATCAGTACAGCATTTATAGATGTGAATCACACAAGGGCTTTGCAACCATTATGTGTGTATAAATATATATACTCTGGAGGCAAGGATATCTGAGGTTAGGAATTAATCCCAATAATCCAAACATTAAAAAGATAGGTGAATGAAGGATAGTTATATATAAAACAACATAGATACAATATGGTTAAAATTAAAACAGCAAAGGTAAAATATAATTGTAAATATGGGACTAACTAGCCATATGTATGTATATGTCTAAGTTTCCTGGAAACGAGCGAGGGCGACATAAGGAGAAGGTGTTCAAGTGGATTATTAAAAATTTTGTAAAAAGTACTAAGGAAAGGGATAAAACATTAATCCTAAAAGTACCAGTAAAAACACCTAAATATCAATAATCACTGATAAAACAATTGATGTCCAGATCAACGTTTAACCCCTTAGGACGATAAAGTATCTACGGAATAAATCCATTGGGTCTCGAGTTTGGATAATTCTCTTATTAGATTGGACCCCCTCCATGGTGGTTTGAGGTGGTCCACTCCCCAAAACTTGAGACCTGCGGGGTTTTGATCATGGAACAATTTAAAATGTAGAGAAACATTATGGTCTTTATACCCAATTTTGATGTTTGCCACATGCTCAGCCACACGTACTTTGAGTGCTCTTTTAGTACGGCCTATGTACAGTAACTTACAAGGGCATTCTAAAACATACACTACATGGGTAGTGTTGCAGGTAATAAAATCCCTAATGGTAAACTCGATGTTATTAGACGTAGATGTGAAGTTTTCCAGTGCTCTAAGAGGTTTGTTCACCTCTCTACAGGGAAGGCATTTTCTGCAGGCATAAAAGCCATCCTTATCCCAGAAGGAGGGGGGTTTGTGTGGTGCATCAAGCACCTTCTTAACAACCCTATCTCCATAATTAGGAGCTTTCCTATAAATAAAAGTAGGTCTTGTTGGTATATAGGTTTTGAGGATCTTATCAAGCAGGAGTATATGCCAGTGAGAGGTGAAAATTTGCTCGACCTCTTCATACTGTGAATGGTATCCTGATATGAAGCTCCATTCATGATTAATTTTATTTTTATGGCATTGAAGAGTGTTTTTATTCAGGCAATTGATTCTTGGAGTAGCTACACGATCTTCGATGATTTTGACAAGTTGTGTTTCTTTATAACCCTTTTCAATAAATTTGTTTTTTAATACATCAGCTTGGGATAAAAAGTCAGTATCCTCAGAACAATTGCGTCCTAACCCCATCAGTTGGCCTTTAGGAATGTTTCTTAGCCATACAGGGTGATTTCCGCTTTGTGTGGGAAGGAAACTATTAGCATCGGTGGGCTTGAAGTAAACTTTTGTTCCAAGTTTATTGCCATTCCTATATATATTAAGGTCTAGGAAATGGATACTTTCCTTATTATACTCACAAGTGAGATTAATATTGTTGGTATTCTGATTTAATTCCTCCAAGAAGGTTTCTAATGATGTTGTTGATCCTGCCCAAATGAGGAATAAATCATCAATATATCGTCGGTAAAGTATCAGTTCGTTACGTTTTGTGTGAAAAATTGTTTTATCCTCCCACTCTGCCATGAAGAGATTTGCTATGCTCGGAGCAAATTTAGCTCCCATGGCTACTCCTTTCTTTTGAGAGTAGAATCTTCCACCAAACCAAAAATAATTATGTCCTAAACAAAAATCCAGGGCATTACGTAGAAACACCTTTTGTGAATGGGAGATATCGTCTCTTTTGCTTAGTGCCCAATTTAAGGCCAAAAGTGCGTCGTCGTGCTGTATTATTGTATATAGTGACGAGACGTCTGCAGTTACTAAAACACTTCTTCTTTTCCAGACAAATCTATCTCCTGTAATAGTAATAGGAGGTCTTTAGTGTCCTTTAAATAAGCTTGTGTTAATGTCACACTGCTTTGGAGATAATGGTCGAGATATTGACCCAAACGTGATGTAATCGATCCGATACCATTCACGATGGGTCTTGCTGGTGGGAGATTGAGGTCTTTATGGATCTTGGGGAGAGTGTATATAGTGGGTATCCGGCTGCTACTAGGTACCAAAAATTTACTCTCCCGCAAGGATAATGCTCTAAGTTGAAAACACATTTCCACCAGTTTCTGCAGATTTATTTCATATTGTGGAGTGGGGTCTTTTTCCCACTCCAAGTATGTTGCCTCTTCAGATAACATCTGTGTTAGTTGGTCATGGTAAAATTCTTTAGTAAGAATTACCACACCACCACCTTCTTTTTCTGAGTTTCCTTATCCACTTTTTCTATTTTTTTCTTTATACGGCTATTAAAGTCAATAACTTGTTGACTATCCTTAATAGGGTGAAGTTGCTTTTGTAACTCGTTTATCCTTGTCTCCAATTTCAACATCTTTTTCTTTTTCCTTTTCAAAATTAATTCCTGTAGTTTAAAACCTACCCCATTGAAGAATTCAATCCATTCGGACATGGATTCAGGGTCATCTAAACCATCCTGGGGTACTACCTCCCATCTTAAACTTCTAATAATGATCCGCTCTTTTGAGTATTGTTCTAAAGTACAAATATCCCACCAGGTTCTTACTTGTTTATCTAGTGAGTTCCCAAGAGCGGTCATAACCCCATTATAATTTATATTTATTTTACCAGTTTCCGTGCCAGTGGGATGTACAGTGTAGTTAACACCATGTACCTACAGTCTCCTTCTTTAAAATCCAAACATTGATATGTTTATAATTCGTGACAAATACTATATGCATCTTGTGCAGCAGTGACCGTGACACTGTTTTAAATGTGTTAGGGTTACATTAACATATTTGCAGTTTAAACATGATAGTATTTCAGCTCCATTAGCCTTGTCTTTTGTTCAGATAACTACTTTGTGCAGTAATCCGCGCGGATTGATCACTCTCCTAAGCTCCGGTTTGAGGATGAGCGCATCGCAGTTCTGCTCTGACAAGCACCAATCAGGGCGGACTGATCGCGGCATTCCAACCAATAGATGACGAGCAGGGGAGTGATATTACGTACGCTGACGCTGGCTAGCTACGCCCTCAGTTGAAGTCAATTTGTGACGAAACCGGTCAGGGCAGAGATACCGCAGCGTCTCTGAAACCAGGAAGTACTGAGTGCGCTCCACGGCCAGCTGTCCCATACTCGGAAGAAAGACTGCAGCGCCACGCTTGCAACACGGGCGCCCTCTTGGGACAGGATAGCGGTGAATACACTCTTTACTTTATGTGCTTTTTACAAGTGATTGAAATGTATGTGCATTTGAAACAGGGACTGTGTATCGGGGGATTATTTTATTAAAGCAATATTACACTATATGGTGCCTTTATGTCCTTATATGTTTACCTGAGGATTTTAACCCATACTACCCTGGTGGTGATGACGGAAGTTGGAGTGAGACTACTTACAGACTAAAGGCCTGCTTTTTTCATTCTTGTGGTGAGTTTGTACCCCAGAGGGGGAGCGTGCCTCACTTGTGGTGAAGATCTGGGATTGGTGTAGGGTGCACTCCAGACCGTATCCATAGAAGAAACATCACTTTAAGTTTGACTGTTGCAAAGTCATCACTCAAATGCTTTATGTGTTTTTGGACAATTATCCATAACTAGCGCTGTTTATCATATGGACTATATGAGTTTTAGATTTTTGATATGATATTTTTTATATATTATTGTTTTATATGTATGAGTTTCTCATTTATATAAATTTAAATAGCTGCTACATTTTACTATATATTTTATCATAGTTTTTAATAACTTTGATATCTTTTGGGCTGTTTATTATTTTATTCTTTTATTCCTTACCACCCTCTCAGCTTTATAGCTGGAGGAGTGACTTTCAGGAGTTGCAATATAGCACCTAGGCGCCGAGAAGTGCAATTTGGGCCATTTATGTTTTGCACCTTCTTTTTATAATTGTATACATGTATCTATTTATTTTCAAGCACCTTTGTATCCTCAGGATTCCTGAGCCATGGCAGATCCAGAGGAAGGTGAAAAAAATCTTTGTAAAACTTGGACCAAATTTGTTCATGGATTTGTTCACATTTTACAGTAATGCACTTTGGCGCAGTGAATTGAAGTTCAACGTTAGTTGTACCCAATGCACATATATAATATGGCTGTTGAAGGGCACCTTTCATGAAAACTATGGTCATGTTCCTGTCCGCAGACCTGCCCAGTGTGTGTGTCAGAACGTTTACGATAAGACCCATGCACGTTGATTGGACTTTCGGTGTCCAATGGCCTATTTAACCTTTTCACGCCGACACCTCCCAGGTCTTTAACCACTTCAATACAGGGCATTTTCACCCCCTTCCTGCCCAGACCAATTTTTAGTTTTCAGCGCTGTCGCACTTTGAATGACAATTGCGCGGTCATGCAACACTCAACACTGTACCCAAATAAAATATGTTTTTTTCCCCACAAATAGAGCTTTCGTTTGGTGGTATTTCATCACCTCTGCGGTTTTTATTTTTTGCGCTATAAACTAAAGAAGAGCGACCATTTTCAAAAAAAATATTTAATAAATATTTAATAAATATCACAATTTTTTTTTTTTCTCAGTTTAGGCCGATATGTATTTTTCTACATATTTTTGGTAAAAAAAAAATCGCAATAAGCGTATTTGATCGGTTTGCACAAAAGTTCTAGCATCTACAAAATAGGGGATAGAATTATGGCATTTTTATTTATTTTAATTTTTTTACTAGTAATGGCGGCGATCTGCGATTTTTATTGTGACCGTGACATTGCGACGGACATATCGGACACTTTTGACACGTTTTTGGGACCATTCACATTTATACAGCGATTAGTGCTATAAAACTGCACTGATTACTGTGTAAATGTGACTGGCAGGGAAGTGGTTAACACTAGGGAGCGATCAAGGGGTTAAATATGTTCCCTAGTGAGTGATTCTAACTGTAGGGGGAGGGGACTCACAAGGGGAGGTGACCGATCGGTGTTCCTCTGTATTGGGAACTAGGGATGAGCTTCGTGTTCGAGTCGAACATACGTTCGACTCGAACATCGGCTGTTCGATCGTTCGACGAAGATCGAACGATTTGGGCCGTTCGCGCCAAATTCGAGTGACGCGAACGGCCCACAATGCACTACGCCATCGCAGTGTCATCCAGGCGCTGTGATTGGCCAAGCATGCACTGTGACCCCGCATGCTTGGCCAATCACAGCGCCGGCAGCGAGGAGAGCAATGATTGGCCACAGGCAGGATGCCTGTGGCCAATTATTGCTGAGGGTGTTTAGTACACGCCCCACACTATAAAAGGCCGCCAGCACGGCGGCCTAGTGTAGTGTGTTCCGGAGCAGGGATAGAGCAGCATAGGCAGGGACAGTGACTTTTATTTCTTTCTTGCTTAACCTGGATTCCTTTAGTTTAGGGAAAGAGAAGGATAGGTAGGGAGAGTGTCAGTGTGTTTTGTGCTTGTGCTATATTGTGCTTAAAAAAAACATTTTTTCTAGGGACAGAAAACTGTAGGTAGGGAGAGTGTGTCAGTTTCTTTCACTGTCAAAGTCCTTGTTTCCAGGGACCTGGAAGGACAGTGAGTGAATTCTCCTTGTGCTAAATTGTGCTTAAAAAAAACATTTTTTCTAGGGACAGAAAACTGTAGGTAGGGAGAGTGTGTCAGTTTCTTTCACTGTCAAAGTCCTTGTTTCCAGGGACCTGGAAGGACAGTGAGTGAATTCTCCTTGTGCTAAATTGTGCTTAAAAAAAACATTTTTTCTAGGGACAGAAAACTGTAGGTAGGGAGAGTGTGTCAGTTTCTTTCACTGTCAAAGTCCTTGTTTCCAGGGACCTGGAAGGACAGTGAGTGAATTCTCCTTGTGCTAAATTGTGCTTAAAAAAAACATTTTTTCTAGGGACAGAAAACTGTAGGTAGGGAGAGTGTGTCAGTTTCTTTCACTGTCAAAGTCCTTGTTTCCAGGGACCTGGAAGGACAGTGAGTGAATTCTCCTTGTGCTAAATTGTGCTTAAAAAAAACATTTTTTCTAGGGACAGAAAACTGTAGGTAGGGAGAGTGTGTCAGTTTCTTTCACTGTCAAAGTCCTTGTTTCCAGGGACCTGGAAGGACAGTGAGTGAATTCTCCTTGTGCTAAATTGTGCTTAAAAAAAACATTTTTTCTAGGGACAGAAAACTGTAGGTAGGGAGAGTGTGTCAGTTTCTTTCACTGTCAAAGTCCTTGTTTCCAGGGACCTGGAAGGACAGTGAGTGAATTCTCCTTGTGCTAAATTGTGCTTAAAAAAAACATTTTTTCTAGGGACAGAAAACTGTAGGTAGGGAGAGTGTGTCAGTTTCTTTCACTGTCAAAGTCCTTGTTTCCAGGGACAGAGAAGGACACCTGAAGGTAGCCCTTATTGCTTTTTTCCCATCTCCCTGCAGGCCATCTATTAGAATGTCTGGAAGGCAAACAAGGAGAGGCAGACAGTCAGGAGGCAATAAAAGAGGGCAAGCAGGCTCTGTGTCTGGGGGCAACAGTGCTGGTCCTGGACGCGGTGCATTGTCATCAGCACATGGCCATGGGACACGCTTGTCCTTCTTTTCGGCAGCTGGACATGTTGAGCCACATCATGCCGAAGACTTGGTAGAGTGGATGACCAAGCCCTCCTCCTCCTCCTCATCCTCTCTCACCCAGGCTCAGGGTACTGGAAAAGCAGCTGCCAAAGCGTCCTCTTCCCTGGTATCAATGTCAGACTCATCATCAGTCACTCCTTCCCTAGACCCACCATGTCCTCCTCCTGAGGAGTCCCCCGAACTGTTTGAGCACAGTGTTGGGTACATGCTCCAGGAGGATGCCCAGCGTTTCGAAGGGTCTGATGATGAAACCCAGCTAGAGGAAGGCAGTAGCGTGAGAGCAGACAGAGGGGATGCTCAAGAAGGACACCAATCTGGCAGTCATGTTCCAGCAGCTGCAGCATACTGCCAGATTGGCTCCAGTGATGAGGAGGGAGGTGATGATGAGGTCACTGACTCCACGTGGGTGCCTAATAGGAGAGAGGAGGAGGAGGAGGATGAGGAGGAGGCACATCTCCAACGAGGCAGGATGCCCTTTGGTGGCCAGCGTAAGGGCAGTACACCGACGGAATCACACCGCAGAGCTCCGCCTGTGCAGGGCGCTGCCTCTGCCCGTCATTCAAAAAGTTCTTTGGTGTGGGCCTTTTTTGAGGCTAGTGCATCAGATCGCACAGCTGCTGTTTGCAACATATGTCTCAAGCGTATATCGCGTGGCCAAAACATCAGCCGCTTGGGTACCACATGCCTGACCAGACATATGTTGACCTGCCATGCAGCTCGTTGGCAAGCCTACCTGAAAGACCCACACCAAAGAACAAAGCGGACCTCTCCTTGCACCGCATCAGCTGGGATCTCCAACCCCACTATAACTTCAGTCCTCTCTGAAACATGCACTGAGAGGAATGAAGGTGTAGAATTAGGTGTGTCACAGCCAAGTACTTGCGGCCACTCTGCTAGCAGTACACCGACGTCCGATTCTAGCAGGCAAATTTCCCTGCCCCAGCTGCTGGACCGTCGAAAGAAGTTCACTCCCAGCCATCCACATGCCCAGCGGTTGAATGCTAGCTTGGCTAAATTGCTAGCGCTTCAACTGCTGCCTTTTCAGTTGGTAGACTCGGCCCCCTTCCGTGAGTTTGTGCAATGTGCGGTTCCTCAGTGGCAGGTTCCCAAACGCCACTTTTTCTCACGGAAGGCTATTCCGGCTCTCTACCGGCATGTGGAAGGCAATGTCTTGGCCTCGCTGGACAGGGCGGTCAGCGGTAAGGTGCATATTACCGCTGACTCATGGTCCAGCAGGCATGGACAGGGACGTTACCTTTCTTTCACGGCCCATTGGGTCACTCTTTTGGCAGCTGGGAAGGATGCAGGACAAGGTGCAGTAGTGTTGGAGGTTGTCCCACCGCCACGCCTCCAAAATGCTACTACTGGTTGTGACACACCTCTCTCCTCCACCCCCTCCTCTTCTTCTTCCTCCATGGCCTCTTCCTGTGGTTTGTCCTATGAACCAGCGGTGCTCCGTAGCCGTTCACGGGGCTACGCAAGTACGCAGGCAAAAAGATGCCATGCCGTGCTTGCGCTGGTGTGTTTGGGGGACAGAAGCCACACTGGGGCAGAGGTCCTGTCTGCTCTGCAGGGCCAGGCCGAGAGGTGGTTGACGCCACGCCAGCTTAAGCCAGGAATGGTGGTTTGCGACAATGGCACCAACCTCCTCTCCGCCCTCCGACAGGGACAACTGACCCATGTGCCCTGTGTGGCTCACGTCCTTAACCTGGTGGTGCAGCGGTTCTTGGGCAGGTACCCGGGCTTACAGGATGTCCTGAGGCAGGCCAGGAAAGTCTGTGTGCATTTCCGCAGATCTTATAATGCCAGTGCTCGCCTGGCTGAGCTGCAAAAGGAGTTGAACCTGCCCAAGAACCGCCTTATATGTGACATGCCCACCAGGTGGAACTCAACGTTGGCCATGCTGCAGCGGCTGCACACGCAGCAGAGGGCCATCAATGAGTACCTGTGCGACTACGGCACCAGGACAGGGTCAGGGGAGCTTGGTTTTTTTTCTCCACGCCAGTGGGGCATGATCAGGGATGCATGCACTGTCCTGGCACCATTTGAGGAGGCCACGAGGATGGTGAGCAGTGACAGTGCATGCATCAGTGACACTGTACCTCTTGTCCACCTGTTGGAGCACACGCTGCGTGGAATAATGGACAGGGCACTTGAGGCAGAACAGAGGCAGGAAGAGGAGGACTTCCTTGCCTCTCAAGGCCCCCTTTACCCAGACAGTGTACCTTCTGTCCCACCCATCGCACAGGAAGAGGAGGAGGAGGAGGAGGAGGAGGAGGATTGTGTCAGCATGGAGGTGGAGGCTGGCACTCAGCATCATCAGCAGCAGTCTTTTAGGGATGATTTACAGTCCCAAGAAACCAGTGGACTTGTACGTGGCTGGGAGGAGGTGGCTGCGGATCATGTCGTCCTTAGTGACCCAGAGGACTCCGGAGCGAATGCCTCAGCAAACCTACGCTGCATGGCCTCCCTGATCCTGCAAAGTCTGCGGAAGGATCCTCGTATTCTTCGGATCAAGGAGAGGGACCATTACTGGCTGGCCACTCTCCTTGATCCACGGTACAAGGGTAAGGTTGCGGACCTTATGTTACCGTCGCAGAGGGAGCAGAGGATGAGACAACTCCGGGAGGCCTTGCAGAAAGGTCTGTGCAACGCGTTCCCAGAGACTGGGAGGTTACAAACTCCTGGTCCTGGACAACGAGTTGCTGAGGCTTCGGCCAGTCAAAGAAGGAGCGGTGGGGAAGGTGGCCGTCTGACCGATGCGTTCAGACAATTCTTTAGTCCGCAGCCCCAAAGTATGATCGGTTCCAGCAACCATCGCCAGCGTCTGATAAACATGGTGCAGGAATATCTAGGGGCAAGGTCAGACTTGGACACCTTCCCCACCGAAAATCCTCTGGCTTACTGGGTCTTGAGGATGGATCACTGGCCAGAGCTTGCACAGTATGCAATTGAGCTACTGGCCTGTCCTGCATCCAGCGTTCTTTCGGAACGCACATTCAGTGCTGCTGGAGGATTTGTCACGGATCACAGGGTGCGCCTGTCCACCGACTCGGTTGATCGACTGACTTTCATCAAGATGAACCAGTCTTGGATCACCACCAGCTACCACACACCTGATGCTGATATAACAGACTAATTGATTTTAACATGTCACATCCCTTCAAGACTGATGCTGATGCTGAGTGCCTGTGCTGTTATGTTGACTGGCTATCCTCCTCCTCCGAGTCCTCAATGATACGATTGATGATGATAGCTTGGAAGATCATTTTTGTTTATGGGTGCCGCCACCAGTGGCTAAGGCCCAATTTTTCAGCCCCTGTTTTACAGGGGCGTGTAATTACAATTTTTTTAGCAATAATTTGCCATAGGGCTCATTGCTGTGCTCCAAGTACAGTATCTGTGAGGGGTTGGAGTGTTGTGGCACCAGTGCCTAAGGCCCAATTTTTCAGCCCCTGTTTAACAGGGGCGTGTCATTACAATTTTTGAAGCAATACTTTGCAACAGGGCTCATTGCTGTGCTCCAAGTACAGTATTTGTGAGGGGTTGTAGTGTTGTGCCACCAGTGCCTAAGGCCCAATTTTTCAGCCCCTGTTCAACAGGGGCATGCAATTACAATTCTTGATCTAATAATTCACAGCAGGGTCCATTGCTGCACCCACCAAGAGTAACTCTGAGGGCTTACAGTCTTGTGGCAACGCCACCACCACCACCACCACGAAAGGCCCAATTTTTCAGCCCCTGTTCAAAAGGGGCATGTAATTACAATTCTTGATCTAATAATTCACAGCAGGGGCAATTGCTGCACCCACCAAGAGTAACTGTCAGGGCTTACAGTGTTGTGGCACCAGCACCACCATCAAAGCCCCAATTTTTACTACCACTGTTCAACAATTATATGTAATTAAAATTCCTGATATAATAGTTGACAGCAGGGCGTTCCAGCACCAACCAAGAGTAACTGAGTGCTTACAGTGTTGTGCCAACACCAACAACTAAGGGGCCTATTTCTGCAGAGTATATACGGCAGGTCCCTACTTTCAAACATCCAACTTACAAACGACTCCTACTTGCAAACGAAAGAAGACAACAGGAAGTGAGAGGAAATCTACCCCTAGAAAGGAAAATTCTCTCCTGTAAGAATAAATATGGGAGAAAGGGGTCTCATCTGTACTGATGCTTTATCAGCAATCCTTGTTTCAAGAAAAACACCACATTTCAAAAACAGTTGTCATTGGGACGGAAAGTGAGGTGAAATGTTCTGAACAGGGGCACAGACAGCAAAACAAATGTTACAGGGGTGATAACCGTTCCCTATGTTTTACAAAAAGCTAAAAAAAAGGAATTTGGCATGGAGCTACACTTAAACAATGCAGCTGTTCAAAATTACAAACAGATTCTACATAAGAACAAACCTACAGTCCCTGTCTTGTATGCACCGCCTGTATACGGCTGTTCAGAGTATATAGGGCCTTTTTTATTTTATGTGCGGGGTTCCCCTTAATATCCATACAAGACCCAAAGGGGCTGGTAATGGGCTGGGGTAGGGGGGGGGGGGTCATGGGGTAGCTATGCCATTTTTCTTAAAGAATTTCATCCATATTACCGGGACCAGACATTACATTAAAGCCGCAAGCAGTTTTAAATGGCTTTTTTTTCCTTTAGAAGTGTCATTTTGTGCAGGGACAGTTCTAAACACGGGAAACACGTGGCACTTCACAGGCATACTTTAGACACCCCCCAGGTACGATATTTAAAGGAATATTTGACTTTTTTTTTTTCACTTTATGCATCATTAAAATGACTGCTCCCGAAAAACGACCGTTTTTAAAACTTCTTTTTGCATTGATACATGTCCCCTGGTGCAGAACCCGGGTTCCCAAACCCTATTTATGACAATAACATGCATAATAGTTGTTATAATTAGCACTTTAGAATTCGAACGTTCGCATCCATTGTATTTAATAGGGTTCTAATGTTCGTTCGAACTTTCGGTCTGTTCGCGGGTTCTGGTGCGAACCGAACCCGGGGGTGTTCGGCTCATCACTATTGGGAACACACATCGGTCTCCTCACCTCTGACAGGACATGGATCTGTGTGTTTACACACACAGATCCACGGTCCTGCCATGATTGCAGGCAATCGCGGGTGCCCGGTGGACATCGCGGCCACCGGGCACGCGCACCGGGTCCCGAGCAATGCGCAATGCGTGCCCCCTAGGCGGCCGGGAATCATATGACGTCCGCCCGGAGGGACGAGAGGTTCCTGTGGACGTCATATTAGTATACGCCAGGCAGGAAGTGGTTAAGAGAAATATGATGCAGGGAGGTGGGGCGGCTGGTCACGTGAGCCGAAAATTCTCGATTGCAAGCAGCAATTGGGAGCTTTCGGTTAGGCGGTGGTAACTGTGTCGGGAGCACGCACCCCGTCGCTCTTGACACAGCTGTTTGGACTGCAGTTTTGACTGCAATTTACGCAAATATGCGGCCCCTTGGTGCCAAGAACCAGGCACAGAGAGGCTGTATATTTGCGTGCGGCCGGCATCAAGGGGTTAAAGCACTGCAAGGCTCAAGATCATTGTTGAGTGGTTGTCAACTCCTGTGACTCATGTGTAGGCAGGCAGAGATTTATGCTGCCACGCACCCATGTCGATGTGCCAAACTGCTGCTTATACTTGTTTTGGATTGTCCCTGTATTTATATACCCCTTTGTCTCCAAAATTTTTACCCCTTTTGTTATTTTGTTCAATCTGCCCTGATGTTTGCCTACCCTTCTATGCCTGTTTGGAGAATGGCCCTCCTACACCAAATGTTCTATTCTCTTCTTGATTCTGTATGGTTGATTTCATGAAACAGATCAAGAGTGACTTCAGGAACTTAATATGTACAGTCTGGAGGAAAGAAGGGAAAGGGGAGACATGATTGAAACCTTTATATACTGTACATCGAGGGGGTGAATAAGTTTCAGAAAGGCAGTCGTTTCAATATGAAACCAAAATCAAGAACACGGGGACATGACCTCAAACTAACTGGAGGAAAGTTCAAAACGAATCTTAGAAAGTATTAGTTAGGGTAGTTGATGATTGGAATAAACTTCCAACAGACGTAATAAGACAGTCAACAGTAGGGATGAGCTTTATGTTCGAGTCGAACATGAGTTTGACTCGCACATTGGCTATTCGCCCGTTCGGCGAACAGCGAAAAATTTGGGGTGTTCGTGGCAAATTCGAAAAGCTGCGGAACACCCTTTAAAAGACTGTGGGAGAAATCAAAAGTGTTAATTTTAAAGGTTAATATGCAAGTTATTGTCATAAAAAGTGTTTGGGGACCCGGGTCCTGCCCCAGGGGACATATATCAATGCAAAAAAAAGTTTTAAAAACTGCTGTTTTTTTGGGAGCAGTGATTTTAATAATGCTTAATGTGAAACAATAAAAGTGAAAAATTCCTTTAAATTTTGTACCTGGGGGTGTCTAATGTATGCCTGTAAATTAGCGCATGTTTCCGGTGTTTAGAATTGTCCCTGCACAAAATGTCATTTCTGAAGGAAAAAAAGTAATTTAATACTAATCGCTGCTGTAATGAATTGTCGTGTCCCCGGCAATACAGAGAAAAGTCATTGAAAAAAAAGGCAGGGGTCCCCCCCAGTCCATTACCAGGCCCTTTGGGTCTGGTATGAATATTAAGGGGAACCCCTGCCGTTTTTTTCAATGACTTTTCTCTATATTGCCGGGGACCCGACAATTCATTACAGCAGCGAGTAGTATTAAATTACTTTTTTTTCCTTCAGAAATTACATTTTGTGCAGGGACAATTCTAAACACGGGAAACACACGCTACTTTACATGCATACTTTAGACACCCCCCCAGGTACGAAATTTAAAGGAATATTTCTCTTTTATTGTTTCACTTTAAGCATTATTAAAATCACTGCTCCCGAAAAAATGGCCGTTTTTAAAACGTTTTTTTGCATTGATACATGTCCCCTGGGGCAGGACCCGGGTCCCCAAACACTTTTTATGACAATAACTTGCATATTAACCTTTAAAATGAGCACTTTTGATTTTTCATGTTCGTGTCCCATAGACTTTAACAGTGTTCGCCTGTTTGAACAAATTTTTTGCCTGTTCGCATGTTCTGGTGCGAACCGAACCGGGGGGTGTTCGGCTCATCCCTAGTCAAAAGTAAATGGCTTCAAACATGCTTGGGATAAACATTTATCTATAATCAGACAACAAGGTTAATGAAAAAACAAACAATCAAAAAACAAAATAAAAAAACAAAAATAAATAAATAAAATGGGCAGACTTGATGGACTACTCAGTCTTTTTCTGCCTTCACTTTTCTATGCAGTTATAATTTGTCACGTTTATGTATCTATCGGACTATTGTCTGTACATTTCCTTTTTGTCAAAAAAATTCAGTTCTTTCTTGGCAGGCTTTTTGGGTCTGAGCCACTGGTTCTATGTTTTAAAAAAGGGACAGGGGTCAGGACTTGAGCATGCCAAGTTGCTGTTGTTGGCTATTTATTGCTCTTTGCCGGAGTCCATCCTGCTAACCTGCTGAAGTATGCAGAGACCTGAGTGCCTGCTAGAGAACAACCGGTGTCAGTACCCTTCTACAGCATAGGGGGGATTGCTGGGACCAGCAGTCTGCTTTGAAGATGCCAATCCTGGACACTACGCTCAAATACTTCCCAACTTTTTGAGATGGGAATGAGGGACACCTATCAGAAAAAGTATGCAGGCATAGGACAGACACCCTGCCATGCCCCCTTAAAGGAAAATTGTACAAAAAAAGCAAGATTGGTTAAACCCACAAGTGCCTTTTTTACCACTACTATTCCTTTATATTGGCTTTTGGAATTTACAAATGCAGCAATTTAGAAATTGGATGAAATGTTTAGCACTGGGAAAGACTTTTTGGTAGAGAAAAAGTGAATTTTATATACATCTATACAGATCAGACCAAAATGAGGGACAAATGAGGAGGAATGAGGGACAGAGGGACTTTGTTCCGAATCAGGGACAGTCCCTCCAAATCAGGGACAGTTGGGAGCTATGCTCTCATGCCTGTCTGAGCACATTCCTGCCTCCTGCAAGCCCTGTGATGACATCCAGCGCAAGTTCCTGTTCTTTAGCTTCTACTTTACTGCAAGATCTAGTTTGCCTTCTGGCCAGGACTTACTACAATCACCCACACCACTACGTGTCCTGTCATCAATCTTGGGGGACAAACAGAACAGGGGGTGTAAGGGAGACCTCTCTCATCAGTTCGGCCTACACCAGGTACATGACGGCACTACAATACGCAGATGAAATCGGTCTTGGTGTTGTGTGCTGCCTGTTGAAAAATAGAGAAGAACTTATTTCTTGCGCATTGAGATGTGTTCATAGCCATTTAAAACATATAGACTTCCTAACGCAAGGTGTATCAACACCATGTTGTGGTGTAGCTAGGCTCTTGTAGGCAAAAAAAATCACATAACTACTATGAACAACTCAACAGTTGCTCTAAGTCTCACTCTCACCGGTAGTTCTATTGACGCGTATCCTCTTCCCAGTCTCTCCTGCGAGATGTGCCCCCAGACTGTGCGCTATAATGTGAACAAAAGATGGCAAATATCCAAAATTGTCCTTGAAAAGGAAAAAAAAAAAACTTAGATATAAGAGTCTGTACAAAAACAGCGGCCCTATCAAAATAAATGAATAATATTTCTTGCAGAATCTATATCTTACTAAAACTGGTGCATCTGGTACAGCTTTGCATAGTAACCAATCACCTTCCAAGTTTTATTGACAAAGTTTAATTGAACAAGCTGAAGTTGGAAGCTGATTGGTTACTATGCACAGCTGCACCAGATTCTGAGTGCTCCAGTTTTAGTAAATCTCTCTCATTGCATCTTCTTTATTGCTTTTATGATACTAAAACTTTTATTTTAATTGGGGCTGATCAGATATTTTATTCTTGGAAAAACAGGGACAGAGCAGATTCATGATTAAGATTTATTGCTCCTTGAGCTACAGTGTGAAGGAACTCCTGATTGTTGGAATCTTGTCAGACCTCAAGTTTAATTGCACCCAACTTGCAGGAGTGGTCTTTTATAATCTACTTCTCTAAGTGGATGTTTCCTCTTGAGCATCTAACACCCGTAGGGCAAGAATCTGCCACCCCCCCCCCCCCCAATTCTCTCTTAGAGGAACCATGTTTCTCTTGACTTCCCCTCCAACAAAAATGCTGTTGCTATCTGTACCTGTAGAGGATCAAGTAGACTGCTCCTACCTACATATGGTAGGACAGGCCTTTATGCTTGCCAATTGTTGCTCACAGCTCAGCTGTGACCAGATTCTCCTTATTTCAGTAAGTCTGATGTTTTACCGTTTTAAATCAATAAAGCTGTGACCTTGCCCTTCTAACCAATTTAGTAGTTTAGGTGTATTCCTTTGGGGAGGTAACCTTATACACTTTACCTGTTTCATTAATATGCCTATACTTCTCAACAGTCATGGAAGTTAGTAAACTAAGTAAATTTAAATTTCTCAAGAAATATATAATACAATAAATATATATATATATATATATATATATATATATATATATATATATATATATATACGAAACATTATTGTACAGGTCACTATTAGCCAATCCTAGTGATATCAAAAGGAATGATCATACTGTATGATTCTATGCATGCTCCCTAAACTCTACCTATATCCCCAAGCTGACCAATCTCAGGGGATGAATTCTTTAGTATGGATGGCTTTTCCCAGCCAATTGCAAGAGCCAATCCACTCCCCAAAAATCAAAGGCTATCTTTCTGTTCTTCCTCTTCCCTCTTCTAAGGATATCAACATGCATATTTGGATGATCTGAACATGTTTTGTCAGCAAAATAATTGATTGGACATATTTGTGTAAAGCCAGAAGTTTCTCAGGAATAGACCATAATAGCAAGGAGATCAGATTGCACACACTGCTGCAGATTGATTTACCCAGATATGACACATCCTCCCTGACTGTGATGGTGTCTGATAGGGATGAGCCGAACACCCCCGGGTTCGGTTCGCACCAGAACCTTCGAACGGACCGAAAGTTTGCGCGAATTTTCGAACCCTATTCGTTATAATGGACGCGAACGTTCGAAATCAAAATTGCTAATTACAACGGCCAATATGCATGTTAATGTCATAAAACAGGTTTGGGGACCCGGGTCCTGCCCCAGGGGACATATATCAATGCAAAAATAAATTTTAAAAACTAAAGTTTTTTTCGGGAGCAGTCATTTTAATGATGCATAAAGTGAAAAAAATAAAAGTGAAATTTTCCTTTAAATATGGTACCTGGGGGGTGTCTAAAGTATGCCTGTGAAGTGGCATGTGTTTCCCGTGTTTAGAACTGTCCTTGCACAAAATGACATTTGTAAAGGAAAAAAAGAAGCCATTTAAAACCACTTGCGGCTTTAATGTCATGTCTTGTCCTGGCCGCCATATGGCTGAAAATCCTTGAGAAAAATGGCATGGCTACCCCATCACCCCCCCCCCACCCCAGCCCCTTTGGGTCTTGTATGGATACTAAGGGGGACCCCGCACCCAAAATAAAACCCTATACCTACAACCCTATATACTCTGAACAGCAGTATATAGGTGGTGCAAACAAGACATGGACTGTAGGTTTGTTCTTAAGTAGAATCTGAACAGGTACATTATGAAGTGTAGCTACATCCCAAAAAAATCAATTTTTAAGCTTTTTGGAGAACATAGGGAGGGGTTATCACCCCTGTAACATTTGCTGTCTTTGCACATCTGTTCAGAACATGTCACCTCACTTTCTGTCCCAATGACAAATGTTTTTGGAAAAGTGGGGTTTTAATTGAAACAAGGATTGGTGATAAAGCATCAGTAGAGAGGAGATACCTTTTTCCCAAATTAAATCTAACAGGATAGAATTTTCCTTCCTAGGGGTAGATTTCCTCTCACTTCCTGTTTTCTCTTGCCGTTTGCAAGTAGGAGTCGTTTGTAAGTTGGATGTTTGAAAGTAGGGGCCTGCCGTATATACTCTGCAGAAATTTGCCCTATTAGATGTTGGTGTAGCCACAAGACTGGTGGGCACAGGAATGGGCCCTGCTGTGAGTTAATAGATCAAGATTTGTACTTGCATGCACCTGTTGAACCGGGCAGAAAAATTGGGCCTTTGGTGGTGGTGGTGGTGGTGGTGGACGGTGTTGCCACAAGACTGTAAGCCCTCACAGTTACTCTTGGTGGGTGCAGGAATGGGCCCTGCTGTGAGTTATTAGATCAAGATTTGTAATTGCATGCACCTGTTGAACAGGGCAGAAAAATTGGGCCTTTGGTGGTGGTGGTGGTGGTGGACGGTGTTGCCACAAGACTGTAGGCCCTCATAGTTACTCTTGGTGGGCGCAGGAATGGGCCCTGCTGTGAACTATTAGATCAAGATTTGTAATTACACGCCCCTGTTAAACAGGGGCTGAAAAATTGTGCCTTAGGCATTGGTGCTGGTGCCACAACACTGCAACCCCTCACAGATACTGTACTTGGAGCACAGCAGTCACACCTGTTGCGAAGCATCTTTTTAAAAAATTGTAATTACACGCCCCTGTTATACAGGGGCTGAAAAATTGTGCCTTAGGCACTGGTGCTGGTGCCACAACACTGCAACCCCTCACAGATACTGTACTCTGAGCACAGCAATGAGACCTGTTGCAAAGCATTGCCTAAAAATTGTAATTACACGCCCCAACAGGGGCTGAAAAATTGTGCCTTAGGCACTGGTGCTGGTGCCACAACACTGCAACCCCTCACAGATACTGTACTCTGAGCACAGCAGTCACACCTGTTGCGAAGCATCTTTTTAAAAAATTGTAATTACACGCCCCTGTTATACAGGGGCTGAAAAATTGTGCCTTAGGCACTGGTGTGGTGGCATGGATCATTGAGGAGGAGGAAGAGGATAGTCAGTGAACATAACAGGACAGTCACTCAGCATCAGCATAGGCAGTCTTGAAGGGATGTGACATTATAAATTATTCCGTTATATCCGCTTCAGGTGTCTGGTAGCTGGTGGTGATCCAAGACTGATTCATTTTTATGAAGGTCAGTCGATCAACCGAGTCGGTGGACAGGCGCACCCTATGATCGGTGACAAATCCTCCAGCAGCACTGAATGTGCGTTCGGAAAGAACGCTGGATGCAGGACAGGCCAGTAGCTCAATTGCATACTGTGCAAGCTCTGGCCAGTGATCCATCCTCAGGACCCAGTAAGCCAGAGGATTTTCGGTGGGAAAGGTGTCCAAGTCTGACCTTGCCCCTAGGTATTCCTGCACCATGTATATCAGACGCTGGCGATGGTTGCTGGAACCGATCATACCTTGGGGCTGCGGACTAAAAAATTGTCTGAACGCATCGGTCAGACGTCCACCTTCCCCACCGCTCCTTCTGCTACTGACTGAAGCCTCAGCAACTCGTCGTCCAGGACCAGGAGTTTGTAACCTCCCAGTTTCTGGGAACGCGTTGCACAGACCTTTCTGCAAGGCCTCCCTGAGATGTCTCATCCTCTGCTCCCTCTGCGACGGCAAGATAAGGTCCGCAACCTTACCCTTGTACCGTGGATCAAGGAGAGTGGCCAGCCAGTAATGGTCACTCTCCTTGATCCGAAGAACACGAGGATCCTTCCGCAGGCTTTGCAGGATCAGGGAGGCCATGCAGCGTAGGTTAGCTGAGGCATTCGGTCCGGAGTCTTCTGGGTCACTGAGGATGACATGATCGCCAGCCACCTCCTCCCAGCCACGTACAAGTCCACTGGTTTGTTGGGACTGTACATCATCCCTAAAAGACTGCTGCTGCTGATGCTGAGTGCCAGGCTCCACCTCCATGCTCACACAATCCTCCTCCTCCTCCTCCTCTTCCTGTGTGATGGGTGGGACAGAAGGAACATTGTCTGGATAAAGGGGGCCTTGAGAGACAAGGAAGTCCTCCTCTTCCTGCCTCTGTTCTGCCTCAAGTGCCCTGTCCATTATCCCACGCAGCGTATGCTCCAACAGGTGGACAAGAGGTACAGTGTCACTGATGCATGCACTGTCACTGCTCACCATCCTCGTGGCCTCCTCAAATGGTGAGAGGACAGTGCATGCATCCCTGATCATGCTCCACTGGCGTGGGGAAAAAAAGCCAAGCTCCCCTGACCCTGTCCTGGTGCCGTAGTCGCAAAGGTACTCATTGATGGCCCTCTGCTGCGTGTGCAGTCGCTGCAGCATGGCCAACGTTGAGTTCCACCTGGTGGGCATGTCACATATTAGGCGGTTCTTGGGCAGGTTCAGCTCCTTTTGCAGCTCAGTCAGCCGAGCACTGGCATTATAAGATCGGCGGAAATGCACACAGACTTTCCTGGCCTGCCTCAGGACATCCTGTAAGCCTGGGAACCTGCCCAAGAACCGCTGCACCACCAGGTTGAGGACGTGAGCCATACAGGGCACATGGGTGAGCTGCCCCTGTCGCAGGGCGGAGAGGAGGTTGGTGCCATTATCAGAAACGACCATTCCTGGCTTAAGCTGGCGTGGCGTCAACCACCTCTCGGCCTGCCCCTGCAGAGCTGCCAGAACCTCTGGCCCAGTGTGGCTCCTGTCCCCCAAACACACCAGCGCAAGCACGGCATGGCATCTTTTTGCCTGCGTACTCGCGTAGCCCCTTGTACGCCTACGGAGCACCGCTGGTTCCGAGGACAGAGCACTCGAAGAGGACATGGAGGAAGAAGAAGAGGAGGGGGTGGAGGAGAGAGGTGTGTCACAACCAGTAGTAGCATTTTGGAGGCGTGGTGGCGGAACAACCTCCAACACTACTGCACCTTGTCCTGCATCCCTCCCAGCTGCCAATAGAGTCACCCAATGGGCCGTGAAAGAAAGATAACGTCCCTGTCCATGCCTGCTGGACCATGAGTCAGCGGTAATATGCACCTTACCGCTGACCGCCCTGTCCAGCGAGGCATGGACATTGCCTTCCACATGCCAGTAGAGAGACGGAATCGCCTTCCGTGAGAAAAAGTGGCGTTTGGGAACCTGCCACTGAGGAACCGCACATTGAACAAACTCACGGAAGGGGGGCGAGTCTATCAACTGAAAAGGCAGCAGTTGAAGTGCTAGCAATTTAGCCAAGCTAGCATTCAACCGCTGGGCATGTGGATGGCTGGGAGTATACTTCTTTCGACGGTCCAGCAGCTGGGGCAGGGAAATTTGCCTGCTACAATCGGACGTCGGTGTACTGCAAGTACTTGGTTGTGACACACCTAATTCTACACCTTCAGTCCTCTCAGAGCAGCTTTCAGAGAGGACTGAAGATATAGTGGGGATGGAGATCCCAGCTGATGAGGAGCAAGGAGAGGTCCGCTTTGTTCTTTGGTGTGGGTCTTTTATGTGTGCTTGCCAACGAGCTGCATGGCAGGTCGACATATGTCTGCTCATGCTTGTGGTGCCCAAGCGGCTGATGTTTTGGCCACGTGAGATACGCTTGAGACAAATATTGCAAATAGCAGTGGTGCGATCTGATGCACTCGTCTCAAAAAAGGCCCACACCAAAGAACTTTTGTGATAACGTGCAGAGGCAGCGCCCTGCACAGGCGGAGCTCTGCGGTGTGGTACAGTTGCTGTGCTGGCCTCTAGCTGGCCTCCAGGGGGCATCCTGCCTCGTTGGACATGTGACGCTGCATCCTCCTCCTCCTCCTCCTCTCTCCCTTCAGGCACCCACGTGGAGTCAGTGACCTCATCATCCCCTCCCTCTTCACCACTAGAGCAAACCTGGCAGTAAGCTGCAGCTGGTGGAACACTACTGCCAGATTGCTGTCCTTCAGCATCCCCTCTCTCTGCGCGCACACTACTGACTTCCTCAAGCTGGGTATCATCATCCGAGCCTTCGAATCGTTGGGCATCCTCCTGGAGCATGTACCCAACACTGTGCTCAAACAGCTCGGGGGACTCCTCAGGAGGACATGGTGGGTCTAGGGAAGGGGTGGCTGATGATGCCATTGAGTACGCGTTGGCAGCTGCTCTGCCAGTACCCTGAGCCTGGGTGAGAGAGGATGAGGAGGATGAGGAGGGCTTGGTCATCCATTCTACCAAGCCTTCGGCATGATGCGGCTCCACATGTCCAGCTGCCGAAAACAAAGACAAGCGTGTCCCATGGCCACGTGCTGATGACGATGCACGACCACGTCCACGGCCAGCACTGTTGTCTCTAGAAACAGAGCCTGCCTGCCCTGTGTTCTTGCCTCGGCACGCTCTGCCTCTCCTTGGCGGTCTTCCAGCCATTGTAGTCGGTAGTGTATATAGTATAAAAAATAGAACTCCTATGTGTGCTCACAACACACTGTAGGTCCTATGGGTGCTGACACTAACACACTATAGGTACTATGTGTGCTGCTGACAAGAAAATATAGGAGCTCTGTTTGCTGCCACTAACACACTAGAAGTCCTATGGGTGCTGCTGAGAAGAAAATATAGGAGCTCTGTTTGCTGCCACTAACACACTAGAAGTCCTATGGGTGCTGCTGAGAAGAAAATATAGGAGCTCTGTGTGATGCCACTAACACACTAGAAGTCCTATGGGTGCTGCTGAGAAGAAAATATAGGAGCTCTGTTTGCTGCCACTAACACACTAGAAGTCCTATGGGTGCTGCTGAGAAGAAAATATAGGAGCTCTGTTTGCTGCCACCAACACACTAGAAGTCCTATGGGTGCTGCTGAGAAGAAAATATAGGAGCTCTGTGTGATGCCACTAACACACTAGAAGTCCTATGGGTGCTGCTGAGAAGAAAATATAGGAGCTCTGTTTGCTGCCACTAACACACTAGAAGTCCTATGGGTGCTGCTGAGAAGAAAATATAGGAGCTCTGTTTGCTGCCACTAACACACTAGAAGTCCTATGGGTGCTGCTGAGAAGAAAATATAGGAGCTCTGTGTGATGCCACTAACACACTAGAAGTCCTATGGGTGCTGCTGAGAAGAAAATATAGGAGCTCTGTGTGATGCCACTAACACACTAGAAGTCCTATGGGTGCTGCTGAGAAGAAAATATAGGAGCTCTGTTTGCTGCCACTAACACACTAGAAGTCCTATGGGTGCTGCTGAGAAGAAAATATAGGAGCTCTGTTTGCTGCCACTAACACACTAGAAGTCCTATGGGTGCTGCTGAGAAGAAAATATAGGAGCTCTGTGTGATGCCACTAACACACTAGAAGTCCTATGGGTGCTGCTGAGATGAAAATATAGGAACTCTGTGTGATGCCACTAACACATTAGAAGTCCTATGGGTGCTGCTGAGAAGAAAATATAGGAGCTCTGTTTGCTGCCACTAACACACTAGAAGTCCTATGGGTGCTGCTGAGAAGAAAATATAGGAGCTCTGTGTGATGCCACTAACACACTAGAAGTCCTATGGGTGCTGCTGAGAAGAAAATATAGGAGCTCTGTTTGCTGCCACTAACACACTAGAAGTCCTATGGGTGCTGCTGAGAAGAAAATATAGGAGCTCTGTTTGCTGCCACTAACACACTAGAAGTCCTATGGGTGCTGCTGAGAAGAAAATATAGGAGCTCTGTGTGATGCCACTAACACACTAGAAGTCCTATGGGTGCTGCTGAGAAGAAAATATAGGAGCTCTGTTTGCTGCCACTAACACACTAGAAGTCCTATGGGTGCTGCTGAGAAGAAAATATAGGAGCTCTGTTTGCTGCCACTAACACACTAGAAGTCCTATGGGTGCTGCTGAGAAGAAAATATAGGAGCTCTGTTTGCTGCCACTAACACACTAGAAGTCCTATGGGTGCTGCTGAGAAGAAAATATAGGAGCTCTGTGTGATGCCACTAACACACTAGAAGTCCTATGGGTGCTGCTGAGAAGAAAATATAGGAGCTCTGTTTTCTGCCACTAACACACTAGAAGTCCTATGGGTGCTGCTGAGAAGAAAATATAGGAGCTCTGTTTGCTGCCACTAACACACTAGAAGTCCTATGGGTGCTGCTGAGAAGAAAATATAGGAGCTCTGTTTGCTGCCACTAACACACTAGAAGTCCTATGGGTGCTGCTGAGAAGAAAATATAGGAGCTCTGTTTGCTGCCACTAACACACTAGAAGTCCTATGGGTGCTGCTGAGAAGAAAATATAGGAGCTCTGTGTGATGCCACTAACACACTAGAAGTCCTATGGGTGCTGCTGAGAAGAAAATATAGGAGCTCTGTTTGCTGCCACTAACACACTAGAAGTCCTATGGGTGCTGCTGAGAAGAAAATATAGGAGCTCTGTTTGCTGCCACCAACACACTAGAAGTCCTATGGGTGCTGCTGAGAAGAAAATATAGGAGCTCTGTGTGATGCCACTAACACACTAGAAGTCCTATGGGTGCTGCTGAGAAGAAAATATAGGAGCTCTGTTTGCTGCCACTAACACACTAGAAGTCCTATGGGTGCTGCTGAGAAGAAAATATAGGAGCTCTGTTTGCTGCCACTAACACACTAGAAGTCCTATGGGTGCTGCTGAGAAGAAAATATAGGAGCTCTGTTTGCTGCCACTAACACACTAGAAGTCCTATGGGTGCTGCTGAGAAGAAAATATAGGAGCTCTGTGTGATGCCACTAACACACTAGAAGTCCTATGGGTGCTGCTGAGAAGAAAATATAGGAGCTCTGTTTGCTGCCACTAACACACTAGAAGTCCTATGGGTGCTGCTGAGAAGAAAATATAGGAGCTCTGTGTGATGCCACTAACACACTAGAAGTCCTATGGGTGCTGCTGAGATGAAAATATAGGAACTCTGTGTGATGCCACTAACACATTAGAAGTCCTATGGGTGCTGCTGAGAAGAAAATATAGGAGCTCTGTTTGCTGCCACTAACACACTAGAAGTCCTATGGGTGCTGCTGAGAAGAAAATATAGGAGCTCTGTGTGATGCCACTAACACACTAGAAGTCCTATGGGTGCTGCTGAGAAGAAAATATAGGAGCTCTGTTTGCTGCCACTAACACACTAGAAGTCCTATGGGTGCTGCTGAGAAGAAAATATAGGAGCTCTGTTTGCTGCCACTAAAACACTAGAAGTCCTATGGGTGCTGCTGAGAAGAAAATATAGGAGCTCTGTGTGATGCCACTAACACACTAGAAGTCCTATGGGTGCTGCTGAGAAGAAAATATAGGAGCTCTGTTTGCTGCCACTAACACACTAGAAGTCCTATGGGTGCTGCTGAGAAGAAAATATAGGAGCTCTGTTTGCTGCCACTAACACACTAGAAGTCCTATGGGTGCTGCTGAGAAGAAAATATAGGAGCTCTGTGTGATGCCACTAACACACTAGAAGTCCTATGGGTGCTGCTGAGAAGAAAATATAGGAGCTCTGTTTGCTGCCACTAACACACTAGAAGTCCTATGGGTGCTGCTGAGAAGAAAATATAGGAGCTCTGTTTGCTGCCACCAACACACTAGAAGTCCTATGGGTGCTGCTGAGAAGAAAATATAGGAGCTCTGTGTGATGCCACTAACACACTAGAAGTCCTATGGGTGCTGCTGAGAAGAAAATATAGGAGCTCTGTTTGCTGCCACTAACACACTAGAAGTCCTATGGGTGCTGCTGAGTAGAAAATATAGGAGCTCTGTTTGCTGCCACTAACACACTAGAAGTCCTATGGGTGCTGCTGAGAAGAAAATATAGGAGCTCTGTTTGCTGCCACTAACACACTAGAAGTCCTATGGGTGCTGCTGAGAAGAAAATATAGGAGCTCTGTGTGATGCCACTAACACACTAGAAGTCCTATGGGTGCTGCTGAGAAGAAAATATAGGAGCTCTGTTTGCTGCCACTAACACACTAGAAGTCCTATGGGTGCTGCTGAGAAGAAAATATAGGAGCTCTGTTTGCTGCCACTAACACACTAGAAGTCCTATGGGTGCTGCTGAGAAGAAAATATAGGAGCTCTGTGTGATGCCACTAACACACTAGAAGTCCTATGGGTGCTGCTGAGAAGAAAATATAGGAGCTCTGTTTGCTGCCACTAACACACTAGAAGTCCTATGGGTGCTGCTGAGAAGAAAATATAGGAGCTCTGTGTGATGCCACTAACACACTAGAAGTCCTATGGGTGCTGCTGAGAAGAAAATATAGGAGCTCTGTTTGCTGCCACTAACACACTAGAAGTCCTATGGGTGCTGCTGAGAAGAAAATATAGGAGCTCTGTTTGCTGCCACCAACACACTAGAAGTCCTATGGGTGCTGCTGAGAAGAAAATATAGGAGCTCTGTGTGATGCCACTAACACACTAGAAGTCCTATGGGTGCTGCTGAGAAGAAAATATAGGAGCTCTGTGTGATGCCACTAACACACTAGAAGTCCTATGGGTGCTGCTGAGAAGAAAATATAGGAGCTCTGTTTGCTGCCACTAACACACTAGAAGTCCTATGGGTGCTGCTGAGAAGAAAATATAGGAGCTCTGTGTGATGCCACTAACACACTAGAAGTCCTATGGGTGCTGCTGAGAAGAAAATATAGGAGCTCTGTGTGATGCCACTAACACACTAGAATTCCTATGGGTGCTTCTGAGATGAAAATATAGGAACTCTGTGTGATACCACTAACACACTAGAAGTCCTATGGGTGCTTCTGAGAAGAAAATATAGGAGCTCTGTTTGCTGCCACTAACACACTAGAAGTCCTATGGGTGCTGCTGAGATGAAAATATAGGAACTCTGTGTGATGCCACTAACACACTAGAAGTCCTATGGGTGCTGCTGAGAAGAAAATATAGGAGCTCTGTGTGATGCCACTAACACACTAGAAGTCCTATGGGTGCTGCTGAGAAGAAAATATAGGAGCTCTGTTTGCTGCCACTAACACACTAGAAGTCCTATGGGTGCTGCTGAGAAGAAAATATAGGAGCTCTGTGTGATGCCACTAACACACTAGAAGTCCTATGGGTGCTGCTGAGATGAAAATATAGGAACTCTGTGTGATGCCACTAACACATTAGAAGTCCTATGGGTGCTGCTGAGAAGAAAATATAGGAGCTCTGTTTGCTGCCACTAACACACTAGAAGTCCTATGGGTGCTGCTGAGAAGAAAATATAGGAGCTCTGTGTGATGCCACTAACACACTAGAAGTCCTATGGGTGCTGCTGAGAAGAAAATATAGGAGCTCTGTTTGCTGCCACTAACACACTAGAAGTCCTATGGGTGCTGCTGAGAAGAAAATATAGGAGCTCTGTTTGCTGCCACTAACACACTAGAAGTCCTATGGGTGCTGCTGAGAAGAAAATATAGGAGCTCTGTTTGCTGCCACCAACACACTAGAAGTCCTATGGGTGCTGCTGAGAAGAAAATATAGGAGCTCTGTGTGATGCCACTAACACACTAGAAGTCCTATGGGTGCTGCTGAGAAGAAAATATAGGAGCTCTGTTTGCTGCCACTAACACACTAGAAGTCCTATGGGTGCTGCTGAGAAGAAAATATAGGAGCTCTGTTTGCTGCCACTAACACACTAGAAGTCCTATGGGTGCTGCTGAGAAGAAAATATAGGAGCTCTGTGTGATGCCACTAACACACTAGAAGTCCTATGGGTGCTGCTGAGAAGAAAATATAGGAGCTCTGTTTGCTGCCACTAACACACTAGAAGTCCTATGGGTGCTGCTGAGAAGAAAATATAGGAACTCTGTTTGCTGCCACTAACACACTAGAAGTCCTATGGGTGCTGCTGAGAAGAAAATATAGGAGCTCTGTTTGCTGCCACTAACACACTAGAAGTCCTATGGGTGCTGCTGAGAAGAAAATATAGGAGCTCTGTGTGATGCCACTAACACACTAGAAGTCCTATGGGTGCTGCTGAGAAGAAAATATAGGAGCTCTGTTTGCTGCCACTAACACACTAGAAGTCCTATGGGTGCTGCTGAGAAGAAAATATAGGAGCTCTGTTTGCTGCCACTAACACACTAGAAGTCCTATGGGTGCTGCTGAGAAGAAAATATAGGAGCTCTGTGTGATGCCACTAACACACTAGAAGTCCTATGGGTGCTGCTGAGAAGAAAATATAGGAGCTCTGTTTGCTGCCACTAACACACTAGAAGTCCTATGGGTGCTGCTGAGAAGAAAATATAGGAGCTCTGTTTGCTGCCACTAACACACTAGAAGTCCTATGGGTGCTGCTGAGAAGAAAATATAGGAGCTCTGTTTGCTGCCACTAACACACTAGAAGTCCTATGGGTGCTGCTGAGAAGAAAATATAGGAGCTCTGTTTGCTGCCACTAACACACTAGAAGTCCTATGGGTGCTGCTGAGAAGAAAATATAGGTGCTCTGTGTGATGCCACTAACACACTAGAAGTCCTATGGGTGCTGCTGAGAAGAAAATATAGGAGCTCTGTTTGCTGCCACTAACACACTAGAAGTCCTATGGGTGCTGCTGAGAAGAAAATATAGGAGCTCTGTTTGCTGCCACTAACACACTAGAAGTCCTATGGGTGCTGCTGAGAAGAAAATATAGGAGCTCTGTTTGCTGCCACTAACACACTAGAAGTCCTATGGGTGCTGCTGAGAAGAAAATATAGGAGCTCTGTGTGATGCCACTAACACACTAGAAGTCCTATGGGTGCTGCTGAGAAGAAAATATAGGAGCTCTGTGTGATGCCACTAACACACTAGAAGTCCTATGGGTGCTGCTGAGAAGAAAATATAGGAGCTCTGTGTGAAGCCACTAACACACTAGAAGTCCTTTGGGTGCTGCTGAGAAGAAAATATAGGAGCTCTGTTTGCTGCCACTAACACACTAGAAGTCCTATGGGTGCTGCTGAGAAGAAAATATAGGAGCTCTGTTTGCTGCCACTAACACACTAGAAGTCCTATGGGTGCTGCTGAGAAGAAAATATAGGAGCTCTGTTTGCTGCCACTAACACACTAGAAGTCCCATGGGTGGTGCTGAGAAGAAAATATAGGAGCTCTGTGTGATGCCACTAACACACTAGAAGTCCTATGGGTGCTGCTGAGAAGAAAATATAGGAGCTCTGTTTGCTGCCACTAACACACTAGAAGTCCTATGGGTGGTGCTGAGAAGAAAATATAGGAGCTCTGTTTGCTGCCACTAACACACTAGAAGTCCTATGGGTGCTGCTGAGAAGAAAATATAGGAGCTCTGTTTGCTGCCACTAACACACTAGAAGTCCTATGGGTGCTGCTGAGAAGAAAATATAGGAGCTCTGTTTGCTGCCACTAACACACTAGAAGTCCTATGGGTGCTGCTGAGAAGAAAATATAGGAGCTCTGTGTGATGCCACTAACACACTAGAAGTCCTATGGGTGGTGCTGAGAAGAAAATATAGGAGCTCTGTTTGCTGCCACTAACACACTAGAAGTCCTATGGGTGCTGCTGAGAAGAAAATATAGGAGCTCTGTTTGCTGCCACTAACACACTAGAAGTCCTATGGGTGCTTTTGGGGTGCAATGCTGTGCTAACAGCACTGCGGTTGGTACTACTGCAATACTGTACTAACAGTAAGCACGCACCAGACTAATCCCCAGCAGCAGCTAATAACACACTAACTGTGCAATCAGCAGCAATGAACGATCAATGACTTAGGTAGCAATGGTTTAGCAAAGAAATAGCCAATGGTTTAGCAAAGAAGAGCAAATCTTTCAGTATCAAGCAAAGACAGAATCAGCAGACTAATCTCTCCTAAAGCCGGAACTCATGTGACCGGGGCCGATGGCGTGGCGGCCTTTTAAATGGTGGGGCGTGTACTAAAGCCCCTGAGCTGTAATTGGCTACAGGCGTCCTGCCTGTAGCCAATTATTGCTCTCCGAGTTTCGGGCGCTGTGATTGGCCAAGCATGCGGGGTCACAGTGCATGCTTGGCCAATCATCAGCCAGCAATGCACTGCGCCGGCCGCGCCGGCCGCAATGCATTGCGGGGCCGCTCGCATCACACGAATGTGATGCGAACGGCCCAAATAGTTCTGGGCTCGACGAGCGAGCGAACGCCCGATGCTCGATTCGAACATGGGTTCGAATCGAGCACCGGGCCCATCCCTAGTGTCTGATTATGTGGACAATGCTGACAGATTCCATAACTTCGTTTAGCACAGTGGTCTCCAAACTGTGGCCCAGGGGCTGGATGTGGCCCTTTTTTTGCCTTTATCTGGCCCTTGGGGCACTATTCCCCCAACTGATACAAGACATTATTCTGTCAAATGACACCAACAATGGGGCACTATTCCTCCCAATGAAACCAACGATAGCGCACTATTCCTCCCCTATTACCAAATGTGGTGATGTTTACTTCCACTGACACCCGGAAAATTTCCACTCCTGCTGCCCCCCCCCCCCAAGTCTGAAGGACAAGAAACTGACCCTTTGTTTAGAAAGTTTGAAGACCCCTGGTTTAGCATATAGAACATATTATCTCCTCACAGACCCTGCAAGTAAAGAAAACTACACACTGATCTGCCATAAATGCTCTCAGCGACAAATTTTCTATTGTGGGCTGACAACACACAGTAATTACATGGACTGAGTGGTGTCAGCCCTGCCCAGTCGTTTTTCACAAAACTACTCAAAACCTTTCCCTATCCTTAGAGAATATTCATTCTGTAGTCCCGAGATAACCAGGAGGGTTAAATGCCACCCCCTTTAAGATAATACAGGAAGTGTGCACAGGGCACGAGACAACTCTAAATTAATTTGCACTTATTGAACATATATAATGTAGCAGGGTCTCTAAATTTAGGTGGGACTCTCAGGTGTGTAAGTATGGGAGTAGTGGACCATTTATGTTCGTGGAGGATTGGATAGTGTAATAATCTCCTTGGCCTCTGGGTGGCGGGGTACCTGGAGGCTCAAGGTAGATTGGCCGTCACAGTGCTACCCTTTTTGTCCCTTTCCGGAGATGGTACGGCGAGGGCGGGGAACCTGCCGTGGTGTCGATGGGAGGATATAAAAGGGGGAGACGCCCTAACCACGAGGTCTTCAGGAGGAAGTTCTTCACGCGCCCAGGCACCTTAGGCCTGGGTGCGGGCGGTTCCGGATTCCGGCCCAGGCGCCCTAGGCCTGACCGGAATGGAGTTGGAGTCCATCCCAGGCACCTTCAGCCTGGGGTGAGGTACTAAACTAGGGGGCCTGGGGTCCAGTGACTTCGACTGGGTCCCGCGAGGGTGGAGAAGTCCGAGGGTCCCTGAGGTGGATGGGGCCCATGTCTGAGGTGAGGAGGCCGGAGAGGTTACCCATTCGGAGAGTCTGGAGCAGCATCAACCCAGTGACGGATGGGCCTCTGGTAACTCCCTTGGGGGGACATCTTCCCCTGACAGGGGCCACAACGCAGCGAAGGTACTCCTATCTACGTTCTCTTGAGTCGCTGGTAGAGACTCTCAAGTTCTAAATCCTTTCTAGCTAATGCTATAGTAACCGCTGGCGAGATCGCAGTGGTTTAGCTTATAACCAGGATAGTGCCTCGACCTGCTCAATCCCCGTATCAAAATGTTATCAAGTCGCAACCAGTTGGCTACTGAAGCACTGTTTATTGTGAGATATACAATAAAACAAGAGTTGGACTGTGATCGGTGTGTGGAACTCTGGTTAATGGGAGCAAAGAGAAGTGTTGACACAGCGGGACTTGATTCTAGACAAAAGCACATGGGCCCGAGGAAATATCTGGTACTGGCCTTCACCTCACCCACAGCTATGGGGAGGACATGGGCCGTAGCGCATCTCACTCTGTCGTGTGACATACCCCTAGACAAAGGAGATGGGGTGAGGCCGCTACACGTGGGGGCTCGTGAGTCCGGGATGACATGTGTTTTGACTTTGGAAGAAAGAATGGCTGTGTCTGGACTTTTCTGCCCAGAGGAGTTTCGAGCAGGTCGGCCATGTGATTGGCCAAAGTGCATCCCTGCTCAAAGTCGTAGAAATGACCCTAGAAAGGCCCATGCAGAGGAGCGAGAAGACGGAGGAGTCCAGCTGTGTGAAGTACTACATGTGGGGGCTTTTATTGCACTGCGCCACGAGGCACCCCATGACTGCACAGTTCGTGGGCGGAGCTTGAAGGAAGCCCGCGAAAACGTGCAAGTCATGGGAGGAGTCTGGCCATGTGTAGGAACTCACGTGGAGACTTCGGCGCGTGGTCAGTGCGTGATGAAGCAGCAGACAGTCGGGATGGCCTCAAGCTCCCCGTGGATTCCGGTTCCCTACCCCACGAAGATGACTACGTTCGCTGCTCCCCTTACAGACACGGGGATAAGACTCAGGCCCCGAGGACAGTTGGCTTTGTACTCATGCAGAGACACGGAGGCCCTCGGCGTGATCTGTCCCGGATGCTCGGGATTGGTGGTCCACCTGAAGCAATTCGGGCGTTGCGAGGCATGCAAAGAGTTCTTGTTCGAGGTGGAGCCATCCACAGTAAGGCCCCGGGCCCTTCGCCTCAACAGCCTCACAGGTACCGCTACTCTGGAAGGAGAGATCCAGGCCTTTGCGGAGGTTCCCGTACGCACTGACCAGGGCGACGTGACTGCCCAATCAGAGACTGAGAGAGAAAAATCTGAGGATGCTGCTTCGGTCACCACAGATTCTCTACTCCCACCTCCGAAGAGGAAAGTCGGCCTGGTGCAGGCCTCCTGTGGTCGTGGTCGAGTTTCACCCTGTCGCTTGCCTGGCCTGGATGGATCCGGTTGGAAGGGTCCTGGACATCCCAGTTCTACAAAAGGCCAAGGTGAGCCAGGGGCTGGGACTGTGGTGGTGGTTGGAGGTGTCAGGGGTCCACAGTCGGTGGAGCCCGCAAGGGAGGGTAGTACCACTTCTACCAGAGACTACCTTCCCGCCGAGATGTATGACACTTCCGACCTAGAGTCACTGTCAGATTGTGGAGATGACGGTGAGATTGATGAACTGTTTCACCGAAAGGGCTGGGACAAACGCCCATTGCCTATGTTACGTGTACTGCAGGATTCCCCTATGTCAATAGGAGACAGCACGCCCCGGGTACAAGCCCCGGAGTCTACGAGGAAGTCTAGTCCTCAAAATACCTTCCCACAATCTACAACATCGCCCGTCTTGGTGGCGGGGATGCAACGCGCATCACTACGAGCACCGAGAGAAAAGCCATCAGAGGTAGTGAAAGTACCTCGGCACCCGGAGGCCATCGTTCAACCCGGAGAAGGTGAGCGGGAAGCCATGCCTCCTTTGGCCAGATTGCAACGACTTTTCTCACAGAGAGTCGCTCGTGAGTATGGGTGGGAATATCCCTACTTGCCTCGGGACTTACTTTTTGAAGTTGAGGTCATACGCCAGAGATGGTATGACGAATTTGTTTGGGAAAAACTCAAAGTACCACATGCACGAAGATATTTGTCCTGTTCGCCACCCGTGTCGAAAAAGTTTAGGGACTGCAGAGCAGACTGGATGTGGGGCCGCCATATCCACGCAGACAAGGTGCGCATCTGTAGGAAAGATAGAGAGGATGCTTACTATTCGATTGAGGTTTTTGATAAACATCTGAAGCCCTTGTTCTTGCCTGACCCGAAATTCTATTTGTGAGAAGAGACTCACTTGTTTCCTTTCCTACAATCTTCTAGAAGTGTTCCTGCCGAAGCGTCCGAACTGTGCCCTAGTTTTTTTTTATTTGGGCTTTTGTTTACTCTTTGGAGGAATGAGAGCAGTTTTTGTTTATTCTCTCTTCCTCACAGCTCAAAGACAGACTTTGGGGGTAGAATTAGTGTAGGGACGCAGGAAGAATGAAGATTTCACCAAGTGTCATTACCGCAGCACTGTCACCAGGTGGTAGTATTGTGCAACGGTTGTTTGTTTTTTTTACACGCGCATCACTATACTCATTGGAGCGAGTGGGTCTATTGGTTGATGGACCCATTCATTCCAAATTAACACAAAAATGTCAGGATGTGGATTTTCTTGTGTGTTGTTTTTTTTTTCCCTTCTGCAGGAGATTCGTCTGTCAAGACTAGGGATGAGCTTCGAGTTCGAGTCGAACTCATGTTCGACTCGAACATTGCCTGTTCGCCCGTTCGCCGAACAGCAAACAAATTGGGGTGTTCGCTGCAAATTCGAAAAATCTATGGGAGAAATCTAAAGTGCTAATTATAAAGGCTTATATGCAAGTTATTGTCCTAAAAAGTGTTTGGGGTCCGGGGTCCTGCCCCAGGGGACATGTATCAATGCAAAAATAAGTTTTAAAAACGGCCGTTTTTTCGGGAGCAGTGATTTTAATAATGCTTAAAATGAAAAAATAAAAGTGAAATATTCCTTTAAATTTCGTACCTGGGGGGTGTGTATGATATGCATGTAAAGTGGCGCATGTTTCCCGTGCTTAGAACTGTCCCTGCAAAAAATGTCATTTTTGAAAGAAAAAAATGCACTCAAAACTGACTCGCGGCTATTAATGAATTGTCGGCTCCCGGCAATACATACAAAAGTCATTGATAAAAAAAAAAAAAAAAAAGCGTGGGGGTTCCCCAGAATTCAATTACCAGGCCCTTCAGATCTGGCATGGATTTTAAGGGGAACTCCACCCCAAATGTAAAAAAAAAATGGCGTGGAGTCCCTCTAAAAATCCATATCAGACCCCTTATCCGAGCACGCAACCTGGCCGGCCGCAGGGGAAAAGGGGGGGGGACGAGAGAGCGATACCCCCTCCCTCCTGAACCGTACCAAGCCACATGCCCTCAACATGGGGAGGAGGTCCCCATGTTGATGGGAACAAGGGCCTCATCCCCACAACCCTTGCCCGGTGGTTGTGGGGGTCTGCGGGCGGGGGGCTTATCGGAATCTGGAAGACCCCTTTAACAAAGGGGACCCCCAGATCCCGGCCCCCCTATGTGAATTGGTAAGGGGTACATTGTACCCCTACCATTTCACGAAGAAAGCGTAAAAAAACCACAAACACCTTGAAAAAGTCCTTTATTTAAAGAAAAACAAAAAAACATTCCAGCGGTAAAATCCAGTGTCCCGCGGCGATCCCGATGTCCAGCGCTGTCCTTCATTGGTTGAGCCTGAGCGGACCTGATGGGGAACTCCCTCTCAGTATTTTAAATGTATAGACCCGCCCCTTCTAAAGTTCCCCATCAGGTCCGCTCACCGGACCAGATGCGGAACATGAGAAGGGGTGGGTCTATACATGTATTACCAAAGTGAGAGCAGTTCCCCATCAGGTCCGCCCCCTCAGTATGTCGGACCCGCCTACGTCATTGGCTTGAGCGGGGAACTTCCTTCACTGTGTAATTTAAATTTACATAGTGAAGGAAGTTCCCCGCTCAAGCCAATGACGTAGGCGGGTCCGACATACCGAGGGGGCGGACCTGATGGGGAACTTAAGAAGGGGCGGGTCTATACATTTAAAATACTGAGAGGGAGTTCCCCATCAGGTCCGCTCAGGCACAACCAATGAAGGACAGCGCTGGACATCGGGATCGCCGTGGGACACTGGATTTCACCGCTGGAATGTTTTTTTTTTTTTTTTAAATAAAGGACTTTTTCAAGGTGTTTGTGTGTTTTTTTTAACTTTTTTTACGCTTTCTTCGTGAAATGGTAGGCCTTACCAATTCACATAGGGGGGGGCCGGGATCTGGGGGTCCCCTTTGTTAAAGGGGTCTTCCAGATTCCGATAAGCCCCCCGCCCGCAGACCCCCACAACCACCGGGCAAGGGTTGTGGGGATGAGGCCCTTGTCCCCATCAACATGGGGACATCCTCCCCATGTTGAGGGCATGTGGCCTGGTACGGTTCAGGAGGGAGGGGGGGCCGCTCTCTCGTCCCCCCCTTTTCCCCTGCGGCCGGCCAGGTTGCGTGCTCGGATAAGGGGTCTGGTATGTATTTTTAGGGGGACTCCACGCCATTTTTTTTTTTAATTTGGGGTGGAGTTCCCCTTAAAATCCATGCCAGATCTGAAGGGCCTGGTAATTGAATTCTGGGGAACCCCCACGCTTTTTTTTTTTTTTTTATCAATGACTTTTGTATGTATTGCCGGGAGCCGACAATTCATTAATAGCCGCGAGTCAGTTTTAAGTGCATTTTTTTCTTTCAAAAATGACATTTTTTGCAGGGACAGTTCTAAGCACGGGAAACATGCGCCACTTTACATGCATATCATACACACCCCCCAGGTACGAAATTTAAAGGAATATTTCACTTTTATTTTTTCATTTTAAGCATTATTAAAATCACTGCTCCCGAAAAAACGGCCGTTTTTAAAACTTCTTTTTGCATTGATACATGTCCCCTGGGGCAGGACCCAGGTCCCCAAACACTTTTTAGGACAATAACTTGCATATTAGCCTTTATAATTAACACTTTAGATTTCGAACGTTCGAGTCCATTGTATTTAATAGGGTTCTAAAGTTTACACGAACATTTTGTCTGTTCGCAGGTTCTGGTGCGAACCGAACAGGGGGGTGTTCGGCTCATCCCTGGTCAAGACTGCTGAGTATGGGGTGGTTCTTAGACAGTGAAGGGAGGGATTGTATATGTGTACATGATAGATGGTTTTAGGGAAAAGTTTTATTGTTTTATGTTCTCTTTCCCCTTTGAGCAGGTCTTGGTATGGTTGAGGTTCAAAATTTTAGAGATAGCCTCTGGGGCTAAGCTTATGTCGTCACTCCATAGGAGACATGGGTTTGCACCAGACGCTGGGGACCAGCGTCAAATCACAGGGGGGAGTATGTAGCGGGGTCTCTAAATTTAGGTGGGACTCTCAGGTGTGTAAGTATGGGAGTAGTGGACCATTTATGTTCGTGGAGGATTGGATGGTGTAATAATCTCCTTGGCCTCTGGGTGGCGGGGTACCTGGAGGCTCAAGGTAGATTGGCCATCACAGTGCTACCCTTTTTGTCCCTTTCCGGAGATGGTACGGCGAGGGCGGGGAACCTGCCGTGGTGTCGATGGGAGGATATAAAAGGGGGAGACGCCCTAACCATGAGGTCTTCAGGAGGAAGTTCTTCACGCGCCCAGGCACCTTAGGCCTGGGTGCGGGCGGTTCCGGATTCCGGCCCAGGCGCCCTAGGCCTGACCGGAATGGAGTTGGAGTCCATCCCAGGCACCTTCAGCCTGGGGGGGGGACTAAACTAGGAGGCCTGGGGTCCAGTGACTTTGACTGGGTCCCGCGAGGGTGGAGAAGTCCGAGGGTCCCTGAGGTGGATGGGGCCCATGTCTGAGGTGAGGAGGCCGGGGAGGTTACCCATTCGGAGAGTCTGGAGCAGCATCAACCCAGTGACGGATGGGCCTCTGGTAACTCCCTTGGAGGGACATCTTCCCCTGACAGGGGCCACAACGCAGCAAAGGTACTCCTATCTACGTTCTCTTGAGTCGCTGGTAGAGACTCTCAAGTTCTAAATCCTTTCTAGCTAATGCTATAGTAACCGCTGGCGAGATCGCAGTGGTTTAGCTTATAACCAGGATAGTGCCTCGACCTGCTCAATCCCCGTATCAAAATGTTATCAAGTCGCAACCAGTTGGCTACTGAAGCACTGTTTATTGTGAGATATACAATAAAACAAGAGTTGGACTGTGATCGGTGTGTGGAACTCTGTTTAATGGGAGCAAAGGGAAGTGTTGACACAGCGGGACTTGATTCTAGACAAAAGCACATGGGCCCGAGGAAATATCTGGTACTGGCCTTCACCTCACCCACAGCTATGGGGAGGACATGGGCCGTAGCGCATCTCACTCTGTCGTGTGACATACCCCTAGACAAAGGAGATGGGGTGAGGCCGCTACAATAAAAAAACACTTTCAATGGTATATTTAACAGACCAAAAGGTGGCAAGTAAGAGAAGTTTATTGTAGGCGGTTAAATATACTGTAAGCATAAACTTTGTTATCAAATGAAAATAAAACATTTATTCTACCTGTAGAGTTTTAATGAATGAGGCCAATTGGGCAGCCACAACACGGATATTGCTTACGGCCTGAGTGTAGGGGTTCTTTGCGCCATTGCGCCAATCCACTGCGATAACGTTCACATCCTCCACTTGCAGCATGGCCTGGAATCAGAGATGTTATGGATTATGACTCAGCAGACCTGAGATACCTCAGTGGACTTATGGGAGACTTATGGACGTATTGTACTACACATGTGTAAGTCTTTAAATGCAGAAATCTAAACACTAGCCGACATACAGAATTCCATACCTGAACATATGCAGGACTTTTTTCAGCAGGAATGCGGGGGAACACAGTTCCTGCACCTCCAGCGCTGAATGAGGAGCTGGAGGGTCTATTGATACTGGCTTCTGGGGGATCTATTATAACTGGAGGGGATCATTTGTTGCTGGAAAGGTCTATTGTTGCTGGTGGGAGATGTATTTTTGCTGGAGGGATCTTGTATTACTAGGGGGTCAATTGTTGCTGGGAGGGATCTATTGTTGAGGGAAGGATCTATTGTTGCTGGCTGCTGGAGGGTCTATTGATGGTGGCTGCTGGGAGATCTACTGCATTGTTGCTGGTTGGGGTTTATTGTTGCTGGGGAGATCTCTTGTTTTTAAGAAGGATCTATTGTTGCTGGTGGGTGTCTATTGTTGCTAGCTGCTGGAGGGTCTATTGTTTCTGGCTGCTGGGATGTACTCTACTGTATTGTTGTTATTGAAAGGGGCTTTAGCTTTCGCATGTATTTGCAAATGTGTGCCGACTAAACCCCTGTTTTTAACACATACTGCTAGACAGGACAATTTGGTTGGTCACAAGCTTGTCGGTAAGTTGAGCTTGGAAATTTCTTTGGTTTTATTTGACATACATTGCCCTTCCAGTGCTCTTTGCTGCAAAGACCAGTTATAGGTGGGGGCAGTGGGCATTTGTTTCTACTGTATTGTTACATCGGGGCCTAGTGTTGCTGGGGGGTATTTTTTTGTGTGGGAGTGGAGCAATACTTGCTGGGAGGGACTATTGTTTAAAAAATACTGTGCTGCGCTATCTCACTCAAAATCTTCGCAATGATGAATTTTAAAGTGCCAACATTGCAATAAAACATCCAAATATAAATTGTGACAGTAAATCAAGCTGAAAAAATATATAATAAATATAATCCTTAGTCCCTGTGGAGAACTAATCCATGCTGCGTGTCACACTTCCCAGCAAATAAATAAACATGAAAAATATATATAGTAAATATAAAAAATATAAAATATAAAATTATATAAATGCTAACAAAGTAATACTTAGAAAATATATATGGCATACCTCCCAACTTTTTGAGATGGGAATGAGGGACACCTATCAGCAAAAGTATACAGGCATAGGCCACACACCCTGACACGCCCCCTTAAAGGAGATTTGTACAAAAAAACAAGATTGGTTAAACCCACAAGTGCTTTTTTACCACTACTATTCCTTTATATTGGCTTTTGGAACTTACAAATGCAACAATTTAGAAATCAGATGAAAGATTTAGCGCTGGAAAGCACTTTTTGACAGATAAAAGGTGCATTTTATTCACATCTATATACAGTCAGGTTCATAAATATTGGGACATCGACACAATTCTAATCTTTTTGGCTCTATACACCACCACAGTGGATTTGAACTGAAACAAACAAGATGTGATTTAACTGCAGACTTACAGCTTTAATTTGAGGGTATTTACATCCAAATCAGGTGAACGGTGTAGGAATTACAACAGTTTGTATATGTGCCTCCCACTTTTTAAGGGACCAAAAGTAATGGGACAATTGGCTGCTCAGCTGTTCCATGGCCAGGTGTGTGTTATTCCCTCATTATCCCATTTATAAGGAGTAGATAAAAGGTCCAGAGTTCATTTCAAGTGTGCTATTTGCATTTGGAATCTGTTGCTGTCAACTCTCAATATGAGATCCAAAGAGCTGTCACTATCAGTGAAGCAAGCCATCATTAGGCTGAAAAAACAAAACAAACCCATCAGAGAGATAGCAAAAACATTAGGGCTCTTTCACACGGGGCGGATCCGTGGAAATCCGCCCCGTGAAGCTCCGCTTGCTCAGCGGGGATCGCTCCGTTGATCCCCGCTGAGCCGGCAGATGACTGGGCGGTCCCCGCACACTGTGCAGGGACCGCCCTGTCAGAGCGCCGCTCTCCCCTATGGGGAGATCGGATGAACACGGACCGTCTGTTCGTGTTCATCCGATCCGCTCCGCCGACGGAAGGAAAAATAGGGTTTTCCTCCGTCACACTTTGGCGGAGCGGATGTCAGCGGACATGTCACCGCTGACATCCGTGGCTCCATAGGGCTACATGGAGCATCCGCCCAGGTCCGCCTAAAAAACTGACAGGCGGACCTGAACGGACCCTCCGTGTGAAAGGGGCCTTAGGTGTGGCCAAATCAACTGTTTGGAACATCCTTAAAAACAAAGAACGCACCGGTGAGCTCAGCAGCACCAAAAGACCCGGAAGACCACGGAAAACAACTGTGGTGGATGAGCGAATAATTCTTTCCCTGGTGAAGAAAACACCCTTCACAACAGTTGGCCAGATCAAGAACACTCTCCAGGAGGTAGGTGTATGTGTGTCAAAGTCAACAATCAAGAGAAGACTTCACCAGAGTGAAT
Organism: Rana muscosa; assembly: GCA_029206835.1. Taxonomy (NCBI): domain Eukaryota; kingdom Metazoa; phylum Chordata; class Amphibia; order Anura; family Ranidae; genus Rana; species Rana muscosa. Next base: position 257,013,725 of record CM055123.1, on the reverse strand, counting down.
ACAGAGGGTTCACCACAAGATGTAAACCATTGGTGAGCCTCAAAAACAGGAAGGCCAGATTAGAGTTTGCCAAACAATATCTAAAAAAGCCTTCACAGTTCTGGAACAACATCCATGGACAGATGAGACCAAGATCAACTTGTACCAGAGTGATGGGAAGAGAAGAGTATGGAGAAGGAAAGGAACTGCTCATGATCCAAAGCATACCACCTCATCAGTGAAGCATGGTGGTGGTAGTGTCATGGCGTGGGCATGTATGGCTGCCAATGGAACTGGTTCTCTTGTATTTATTGATGATGTGACTGCTGACAAAAGCAACAGGATGAATTCTGAAGTGTTTCAGGCAATATTATCTGCTCATATTCAGCCAAATGCTTCAGAACTCATTGGACGGCGCTTCACAGTGCAGATGGACAATGACCTGAAGCATACTGCAAAAGCAACCAAAGAGTTTTTTAAGAGAAAGAAGAAGTGGAATGTTATGCAATGGCCAAGTCAATCGCCTGACCTGAATCCGATGATTGAGCATGCATTTCACTTTCTGAAGACAAAACTGAAGGGAAAATGTCCCAAGAACAAGCAGGAACTGAAGACAGTTGCAGTAGATAGACTTATGCACTTTACCATACTGCAGCATTGCTGCTAGTACAGGTACAGGAGATTACCTGTCAGTTGAGAACGGACGTGTGTTGCAGGAGCTCCTGCCTTCTGCCTTCCAGGGCACATTCCGCGGTTCTTCCTCCCATACAGCCCCATACAGGGGCTGCCTAACAGGCCACGGCCCCTGGCACCCGGCCCTATCCTTCCACAGCTGCTCCCAGAGTGGAGCACGGCTCGTCCACTCGCCATCGGAAGACACCATCCGGGCCGCCATTCGCCATTGACCGGCAACTGCCGGCAAGATAGTCCGTGGCTGAGGCCTAATTCCGGCCTCCTCCAGCCCAGCATCGTCCCCCCTCTCCCCCATCCTTAGCGGGCAAGCCGTGTCTCCCGCATCGGAGCTCCCCCAAGCGGCCCGAAGCCGCAACCACCACCGCCTGTCCTTTTTAGGACAGTCCGCGGCTCCGGCCTAACTTCCAGCCGCGGCGGCCATCTTGGTACACCCGCCCGGCCTCAGCACTTCCTGACTCAATCTAGGCACCAGTGGCCATCTTGGTACACCTGGGCCCATATCTATCAGGACCCTGACAGTACCAAGAAAAGTATAGCAGGAAATATACTCTGCAAATACCATCATCTTCATCCTTATCCTCATTCTCATGACAATACTCATTCTCAGCACCATCATCTTCACCCTCATCATCATCATCCTCATCGGTATCCTCATCAGCAGTATCTTCCTCATCATCATCCTCATCCTCATTCACATCATCATCCTCATCCTCCTCTCAGCATCACCACCAGTTGTCCTGGCAAACCTGACAACTAGGTAAGTATACCGGGCTCCTCCATTAGCTAGCTGATCCAGGGCAGACCCGATCGCCTCTAGAGGGATCAGGAAGGAATTTTTTCCCCCGCTCTAGCACTATTGGCCCGTGCTTGGCTGGGGTTTTTCGCCTTCCTCTGGATCAACGGGGGGATTAGATAGTTGGGGAGCAGCGCCGTCTACACCAGGATCATCATCATCATCATCATCATCATCAGTCGTCCATCATACCTGATAACCAGGTAAGTATATCGGACTCCTTCCATTAGCGGGAAGGTCAGGGTAGCTCCAACCGCCTCCAGGGATCAGGAAGGAATCATCATCACTAGGATCATCATCAGCATTGGATCATCATCAGCATCAGATCATCATCACTATCGGATCATCATCACTATCGGATCATCATCACTATCAGATCATCATCACAATTGGATCATCATCATCATCATCCTTGTCAACATCAAACACCAACTTCAAGCATTAGCACACCTCAGCAGCTCTCTCATCGCATCGCTCATCATCATCATCATCATCATCAACAGCAGGATCATCATCGTTATCAACATCATCTCATCGCCTCATCATTATCAGCACTTTTTCAACATGGTTAACATTATATACTCAGTCGACACCATCCGAAGCCTAAAGAACTTCGCCACAACACTATCAACACCCATCCAAAAAAAAATTACAAAAAGAACGAATCGTAAGAATCAGTCGACTACCAACAGGAAAAAACAGAGCACCATGGCATCTACAACATCTATCAAGTGCCCTAATCAACACCAGATCTGCAGTCAAACACAGACAGGAAATCCATGATTTCATAACCCAACACAACATAGACTGCCTCTTCATCACGGAAAGCTGGCTAACACCCGACTGCAATACCATCCTAGCAGAACTGGTGCCGGAGAACTACCGCATCCTAACTGAGCATAGAACAGGACAAAGAGGAGGAGGCCTAGCAGTAATTTACAAAGACCACCTTACGTTCATCAAACCAACTTTACAGAACTCATTGCCTTTCATGGAAACACTCACTCTGCAACTACAAACTACACCCCAGGATACCATCCACATACTGCTCTGCTACAGACCACCGGGACCCAAGACACACCTCCTCACACATTTAAATGAATTTTTCTCGACATACACCATGAAAACCAAAAATCTGCTGCTACTTGGAGACTTCAACCTTTGGGCCAACTCCCCCGAAGACCCTATCGCCACTGCCTGCATCGACCAACTAGAAAAACTAGGCTTGCAACAATTGATAAATACTCCTACTCATGTATCAGGTCACACTCTTGACCTAATCTTCAAACAAGATATGGACATCAACACACTGGACAACCAGCCTCTACCATGGACAGACCACCATGCCATCAAGTTTACTATAACGACCAACATGGCCCTCCAAAAATCAATACAATCAGCAACAACACAATGGACAAGATCACAGAAGAAACTATACTCTGAGCTTTTCAAAACCACGCTATTGAACAATATGGAAATGCTAAACCAAAACCACTCAACAGAAGAAACACTCAACTTCCTGAACAATGCTTTGCTACAGACAGCAGATACGGTTGCTCCAAGACGCAGAGCACTCATCCGCAAAAACAATGCAGGCTGGTTCAATGACGCTCTTACTTTACTGAAACAAGAACGCAGAAGAGCAGAAGGAGCCTGGAGAAGAAATGCAACAAAGGAGAACTACACAATCTACAAAGCACTCACTAGGAAATATCATAAAGCAATCTTCAAAGCAAAAAGAGACCATTTCGCTAACACCATCGCAAAAGCCCTAAACCGCCCCCGCGAACTCTTCAAACTAGTAGCTCAGACCATGAATCCCACCTGTTTGGAGTCTTCATAACACACTTCATCAACCAATCGTTCAAAGAAGGTATTGTGCCGACTTCCCTTAAACAAGGAATAATCAAACCCCTATTAAAGAAACCCAACCTCGACCCGAATGACCCAAATTTTAGAAGACCGGTAACAAGCCTGACCACCATCTCCAAGATTATCGAGAAAGTTGTAACACAACAGCTACAACTTCATTTGGATACCCACAATCTCCTGGACCCACTTCAATCGGGGTTCCGCCCAGGCCATGGGACGGAAACGGCACTTCTCAAAATATGGGACGACGTACTAGAAGCAGCAGATGACGGAGAATCATGTATCCTGGTGCTGCTGGACCTCAGTGCAGCCTTTGACACAGTAGATCACAAAATCCTACTTACGCGTCTCACCGAAGTAGCAGGAGTCGCAGACACGGACCTACCATGGTTCGCATCCTTCTTAGAAAACCGATCCCAGACAGTGAAACTGGGAGCCTTTACCTCGGCACCACGCACAAATACATGCGGAGTACCTCAAGGATCACCCCTGTCACCGGTACTCTTCAACATCTACCTTCAGCCACTCCTCAAAATCATCAGTGAACAGGTCATGCGTTATCACTCCTATGCAGATGACACTCAACTATACTTTCGCATCAACAACAAAAAAGATCAATATTACGGACTGGAAAAATGCCTTACATTGATCAACAATTGGATGACAGAGAGCTCCCTCAAGCTTAATGGATCCAAAACAGAACTGCTCATTTTCCATGCTAACCGAAAGAAAAACGCCAGGACCACATGGATGTCGCCCACCATCCTGGGACAAAACATAACCCCAGGCACCAAAGTTAAAAGCCTGGGAGTTATCTTTGACTCAGACATGACTATGGACGCACAAATAGGATCAGTAGTCAGTGGATCCCACCACCTTCTCCGCCTGCTACGAAGACTCATCCCGTTCATCCCGGAAAAAGACAGAGCAGTAGTAGTCGGAACCATTATCAATTCACGGCTTGACTACGCTAACTCACTTTACCTAGGACTACCCAAATACCAAGTTGCACGTCTACAAGTCGTCCAAAACACAGCGGCCAGACTGGTAACAGGGAAAAAACCCTGGGAATCAATCGCACCGTCCCTGAAAAGCCTCCATTGGCTAGCCGTAAAGGATCGGATCACATTCAAGACCCTCTGCCTCACCCACAAATGCGCACAAGGAAACGCTCCTGAATATTTATGCGAGAAAATAAAACACTACACCACTACTCGTGACCTTCGATCAACTAACCAAAACCTCCTCCACATCCCCAAGACCCGCTACAAAGCCAAGGGAGAATGAAGGTTTGCTGTCCAAGGACCAAGGCTATGGAATGCGCTACCCACGAATATCCGCATGGAAGAAAACCATCGGGCCTTCCAGAAAATACTAAAGACCCATCTCTTCTAACGATCTCAACGACACTGGATGCAAAGCGCCTTGAGGCGATTTAGTTCGCAATTGCAGCGCTATACAAGTTGCTCACTCACTCACTCACTAGAGGCCTGGCAGAGCATCACCAGGGAGGAAACCCAGCGTCTGGTGATGTCTATGCGTTCCACACTTCAGGCTGTAATTGACTGCAAAGGATTTGCAACCAAGTATTAAAAAGTGAAAGTTTTATTTATGATTGTTAATATGTCCCATTACCTTTGGTCCCTTAAAAAGTGGGAGGCACATATTCAAACTGTTGTAATTCCTACACCGTTCACCTGATTTGGATGTAAATACCCTCAAATTAAAGCTGAAAGTCTGCAGTTAAAGCACATCTTATTCGTTTCATTTCGAATCCATTGTGGTGGTGTATAGAGACAAAAAGATTAGAATTGTGTCGATGTCCCAATATTTATGGACCTGACTGTAGATCAGACCAAAATGAGGGACAAATTAGGAGGAATGAGGGACAGAGGGACATTGCTCTTAATCAGGGACAGTCCCTCGAAATCAGGGACAGTTGGAAGCTATGATATGGTGCCACAAACGTGAATCATAAAGCATAGCTCCCAACTGTCCCTGATTTGGAACAAAGTCCCCCTGTCCCCCATTGCTCCACATTTGTCCCTCATTTTGGTCTGATCTATATATATATATATGTATATAAAATGCAATTTTTATCTATCAAAAAATTGTTTTGCAGCGCTAAACCTTTGATCTGATTTCTAAATTGCTGCATTTGTAAATTCCAAAAGCCAATATAAAGGAATAGTGGTGATAAACAAAGCACTTGGGGTTTAACTAATCTTGTTTTTTTGTACAATTCTCCTTTAAGGGTGCGTGGCAAGGGGTGTGTCCTATGCCTGCATACGTTTCCTGATGGGTGTCCCTCATTTCCATCTCAAAAAGTTGGGAGGTATGATAAAGTGCTGCAGTGCATTAACCACTTGCTGACCGCTGCACGACTATATACATCGGCAGAATGGCACGGCTGTGCATATGGATGTACCTGTACATCCCCTTTAAAAAGCGGAATTGTGGGCGCGCAATGTCTCGATGTCCACCGGGAGTCCCGCGATCGTCTCATGGAGAGGAAGAATGGGGAAATGCTGATGTAAACAAGCATTTCCCCAGTCTTCCTAGTGACAGGACACTGATCACAGCTCACTGTAATCGGGAGCGGTAATCAGTGTCGTGTCACACGTAGCCCAGCCCCCCTACAGTTAGAACACATCCCTAGGACACACTTAACCCCTTCAGCGCTCCCTACTGGTTAACCCCTTCACTGCCAGTCACATTTACACAGTAAGCAGTGCATTTTTATAGCACTGATCGCTGTATAAATGTGAATGGTCCCAAAATAGCACCAAAAGTGTCCAATGTGTCCGCCATAATGTCACAGTCACGATAAAAGTCGCTGATCACCGCCATTACTAGTAAAAAAAAATATTAATAAAAATGCCATAAAACTATCCCCTATTTTGTAGACGCTTTAACTTTTGCGCAAACCAATCAATAAACGCTTATTGCGATTTATTTTACCAAAAATATGTAGAAGAATACGTATCTGCCTAAACTGAGGAAAAAAAAAATATTTTTTATATATTTATTGGGGATATTTATTATAGCAAAAAGTAAACAATATTGCATTTTTTTTTCAAAATTTTCGCTTTTTTTTTGCTTATAGCGCAAAAAATAAAAATCGCAGAGGTGATCAAATACCACCAAAAGAAAGCTCTATTTGTGGGGAAAAAATTACGTCAATTTTGTTTGGGAGCCATGTCGCACGACCGAGCAATTGTCAGTTAAAGCGACGCAGTGGCGAAACGCAAAAAGTGCTCTGGTCTTTGGCCAGCCAAATGGTCCGGGGTTGAAGTGGTTAAAACAGTGACTTCCTGATTAAATGAAAGTCAGTCTATCACAGATTGTATACAGTCCTTATAATGTTGACTCCATGAAAACAATGTGTTCCAGTGTCCACACTCAGGTGCTCCCCACCCACTGTGGGGGTGTGTGCCTTTTCTCCAATCAGCTGTCTTGGCTGTATGCCAATAATCCACTCCCAGTGCTGAACAGGAAGAGAAAATCTGTAACGCGATTTTCTAAAGGATATATACAGATGAACACAGCAGATATACATGTAAAACTTATGTAGGGAAATTTGTTTCATCTCTGTGTATCATCTGCGGCTGTTCACTTCACTGGGTATATGTGAGGATTTGCATCCACTTTAATAAAAAAAAAAAATATATTGCATTTTGTTCCAGATGGGACTGATGATCATGATAAATCAAGTCTGTCTATCAGCTGAACCGCCATTGGAACATCTTTAGTAAATAATCCTTTAAATAAATCTGCATTGTCCTCTTTTTCTTGCTGATAATTCTATTTATGTCAGGACTGTACCTTGCACATGTCAATCACCCATGTAGTTTCCCCACTGTCAGTATATCCATGAATGATAAATCTTGTTGTTCGGTTTGTATTGAAATTCGATGCTCTGATGGAATCGGGGTCAGTAATGTTGATCTCCTGAGGTGAAAAAATGGAATGAAAATAAACAAAGTTCCTTGACTGACTCCCCAAACCCCCCATGTCAGTGGAAATGTATAAGGGTCATGTACATTATTAAGATCAGAACTAAAAATAAGGTTTCTAAAAAAAATTTTGTTATTGCCAGGTACATATGAAATATGTAAGTATGAATTTATTTTTTTCAAAATTACTTATTTAAAGCCACCAGGGGGAGCTCTGGGTTCCTTTGTTACAGGGCTATTCTTAACTGCTTTGCTGGAAGAACCACTGCTTAGAGAGCTCAGTAGGTGAAGTTCAGATTATAGACTAAGCCAAGTTATTCAGTGACTTCCCTCCTTCCTCTTTTCTATTGGTCTGCTCGCTATGGCTCTACATTGACCTTTTATTAAACAGAGACAGTCTGAAAGGATACAGCTACTTCTCTGCTGTCTTAAAAAAAACATAGTCTATAGTACAGGACAGAGGCCTGAACTCAACCAAACTGCACACATGTGGGGGAATTGCAATTCCAATAGTTAGGTTAGATATAGGAACAGTGCCATTATTGGAGCAGTTGAAGGGTCAACAGTTACCTGAAGACTTCCCAGCCTCCGAAGTTGCAACTGAGAGGCAGCAACTGTTAGAAATCAGGTGAACTCTAATGCCGCGTACACACGACCGTTTTTCATGACGTGAAAAATGCAATTTTTTAAATTGGTCATTAAAAACGATCCTGTGTAGGCTCCAGAGCAATTTTAACGACGTGAAAAATGGCCTCAAAAAAATTAGAATCTGCTCTATTCTTTCACGTCGTTTTTCACATCGTTCTTTTTAACGTCGTGAAAAACGGTAGTGTGTATGCTTTTACGAGGGGAAAAAAACGTGCATGCTCAGAATCAAGTATGAGACGGGAGCGCTCGTTCTGGAGATTGCACATTTGTCACGCTGTAACGGACTGAAGAGCACGAGGCTGAAAAGTGCAAATCGTCTCTCACCAAACTTTACTAACATGAGGATCAGCAAAAGCAGCCCAAAGGGTGGCGCCATCTGAATGGAACTTCCCCTTTATAGTGCCGTCGTACGTGTTGTACGTCACTGCGCTTTACTCAAGCGTTTTTTTTTTCATGAAGGTGTGTATGCAAGGCAGGCTTGAGAGGAAACGCGAAAAATCACGTCGAGAAAAACATTGTTTTTTTCAATGACATTAAAATCGGCCGTGTGTACGCGGCATAAGGCTGGATTCACACCTATGCAGTTTTAGACCTTTTTGCATTTTGAAGATTTGCACTACAGTCCATTTAACATGATTTCCTATGGAACACGTTCTGTAGTGCAAATCTGCAAAATGCAAAAAGCACTAAAAATGCATAGGTGTGAATCCAGCCTAACTCCTGAGACTCAAGCTATAGAGTCTAGCTCACACAAATTAAATAAAGCCAAATGTGGCCGGGTTCACACTGGTATGACATGACTGTTGTACGACTGTCATCCTACTTTGCCCTGCAACATGGATCCAACATCGGTCCTACTTTGGTCCTACTTCCATCGGACTTGAATGAACAGGATAAGATTTTGCTCTGACTTTGAGATAGTCTGACTTGCCCTTTGACCAATCAAAACAATCCCAGTGTGAAATTCCTTTTACAGCTACTGTAATTACCATGTCGGATGTCACAAGTCGGATGGTTAGGACAAGGATCCGACTTTGATCCGACTTCAATGATATTCAATTGGTTGAAGTCGAACCAAAGTAGTGCAGGAACCTTTTTCAAAGTCGGACCGACTTGTGTCGGACAGTTAAGAGGGCTCTCATCGGTAATTATTGATTTAAGGCCCGTACATACTATATGAAAATCGGATGGAAAAATTCCCACAACGAGCTGTCTGGCGATTTTTGGATCATTAATACAGTGCTTTCAACAGCCGATTTTGCTTTTTCGTCAGACAAAAGCTGGATGTGCAGACTATAAAATTTTTGTCGGATGTGAACTCAATGTCCGATTTTCGTTTCATTAGTACGGTTTTCGTACGAAAAAAATCGTAAGAGAAAGAATACGCATGCTTAGAAACGAAAGAATACATACAAAACTATCCAACATGCTACGTCACTTCTGACTTTTTATTTTGTCATACGAAAAAAAATTGTATTGTGAGTAACCAACCTCTTTACTTTCGACATGACACTAGCATGCCACAAAAAACAGGCATTCGGTCGTCTGAAAATCTAAGCCTGTGTATGAGGCTTTACTCACGTCATGTGCTCCCAAAGTCGGAGCGTATTTCGTACCAGCGTGAACCCGGCCAATGTTGAAATATAGACTTTCATAAGGTCATATATATTTGGAGATAACTTACATGGAAGGTGAAAGGGGTTAGGTAGGTCATTTATAGTATATTAGAAGAAAGTGTACCTTGAAAGTGTGAGGGTTCAGGCAGGTAATATATCCTTGTGGGGACTTACTTGGTAGGTTTCAGAGTTGTTTCTGGTGTAGAGCTGCAATCGAGTATTAATCATCTGCGGAGATTCAGGTAAGGGGAGGATGATGGGTCTTTCCACAGTCTTACTATAGGGGGGCTTATCTGTGAAGCACTCTTGGAGCTCAGGGTAGCACACCTCCTCTAATGGGAATATGAAACATAAATGGAATGTACTGTATAGTCTGTATAAACCTATACAACATATTATACAACAATATCATATTAGATGTATTATTTTTTACTTTTTCCCGGGAACATCATGGAACACCCCAAAGAAGGTGCTGGAGTGGGGCATATCTAGGAGTCGGACCCATAGCAAGGTGATCCCACCAGTCAAGAGAAAAAGGAATGTTGTGCGAGACTTGGCCCACCAGACTCCAAGTATACTGACAAATATGTTTTCAGTGGGCTGACCATTCAAATTACTTTTCCTAAAAGCTTTTTACACTTATACTGTTTATGCTATGAGTAATGAGTCTGCTTTTAAGACCCCTTTCACACTGAGCTGCCTATAGCGTCGGCGGTAAAACGCCGCTATTTTTACCGCCAACGCTATGGGCAGATTTGCGGCGTATTTCGGCCGCTAGCGGGGCGGTTTTACCCCCCATTAGCGGCCGAGAAAGGGTTAAAACCGCCCGCAATGCGCTGCTGAAGCATATGGTATGGCCGCCCTGTCCCATTGATTTCAATGGGCAGCAGCGGTGGAGGAGCGGTAAACACACCGCTCCTTCTCCGCTCCCAAGATGCGGCTAGCAGGACTTTTTTTACCGTCCCGCTAGCGCAACGTTCCAGTGTGAAAGCCCTTTCCCATTGGAGTGAATGTAACAGCTTTTTAAGGGCAGATTGCAGGCGCTATTTTTAACGCTATAGCACCTGCAATACGCTCCAGTGTGAAAGGGGTCTAATAGATACTAGGAGTGGATTATCACAATGAGTCCAAGGACAGGAAGTAAATATTCCCAGTGATAGTATGGGGGGGGGGGGTAAAAACATTTCATGTTGCTCCAAACAGAACAGATTATAAGATCTATAGTACATGTATGTATTATACTGGATGTGCATGAGAACAGGCAACTCACTCGGTGCTACGGACACCACGATCGACATCACCAGGAAAATCCGGATTAACATCTGAAGAGCAGAAAGAAACGCCACATTCATATTACATGTACATTATAGAGGTGTAAACACATTTTGCAATTATTAAGAGATAAAAGAATTCAACAGTTTTTTTTTCTCTTCAGTTTTATAGAAGAAAATACAGGTTTCCTAGTTAACATTAATATTAACAATGTTTCACTGAAGGTACCTCTGTGGCTGACTGAAAATCAGGTACAAAAGAGACCAGAGAAGCTCAATGTGAATAAATCACCAGGTCTGGATGGCTTACACCCATCAGTACTTAGAGAAATTAGCCTTATTGACTGGAATGATACCAACTGATTGGCATAGAGCAGGGTTATTAAATTAAAATTCACGGAGGTCCAGTCAGAAAAAATTTCTTCCAGGGGAGGACCGAATCTGATGTTTGTGCTATGATTCAGATCCTTCACATCACAGACTCCCAAAAACATCACAGTCCCCTTCCCCTTAGGCCTGAATCACCCTGGCCCTCATGTTTGGGCTCCTGAGGTCCAGGAAGTGGTAGTGCAATGCACGTTTAAGTTAGGGTTGCCATCTCATCCTTTTAAACCTGAACACATATGAATTACACAGGTTCTGATTAGGGATGAGCTCGGTGTTCGAGTCGAACATAGGTTCGACTCGAACATCGGCTGTTCTCGCGTTCGGCGAACAACGAATGATTTGGGCCGTTCGCGCCAAATTCGAGTGACGCGAACGGCCCACAATACACTGCGCCATCGCAGTGTAATCCCGGCGCTGTGATTGGCCAAGCATGCACTGTGACCCTGCATGCTTGGCCAATCACAGCGCCGGCAGCGAGGAGAGCAATGATTGGCCACAGGCAGGATGCCTGTGGCCAATTATAGCTGAGGGGGTTTAGTACACGCCCCACACTATAAAAGGCCGCCAGCGCGGCGGCCTTGTGTAGTGTGTTCCGGAGCAGGGAAAGTGAAGGATAGGCAGGGACAGTGTCAAATCTTGTCAAATCTATTCTTTGCTAAACCTTGTGTGTAGGGACAGAGAAGGATAGGCAGGGAGAGTGTCAGTGTCATATTCTTTGCTAAACCTTGTGTGTAGGGAGAGAGAAGGATAGGCAGGGAGAGTGTCAGTGTCATATACTTTGATAAACCTTGTGTGCAGGGAGAGAGAAGGATAGGCAGGGGACAGTGTCAGTGTCATATTCTTTGCTAAACCTTGTGTGCAGGGAGAGAGAAGGATAGGCAGGGAGAGTGTCAGTGTCATATACTTTGATAAACCTTGTGTGCAGGGAGAGAGAAGGATAGGCAGGGGACAGTGTCAGTGTCATTGTTGCTAAGCCTCCTGCACATTATACACCTGAAGTTAGCCCGTATTGCTGCTTTTTCCTGGTGTGTTACACCAACAGGATTTTGCGGCACTTACAGCGGGCGGAGTGTACCTCCTGACCATATTACACCTTAATTTAGCCTGTATTGCTGCTTTTTCCTGGTGTGTTACACCAACAGGATTTTGCGGCACTTACAGCGGGCGGAGTGTACCTCCTGACCATATTACACCTTAACTTAGCCTGTATTGCTGCTTTTTCCTGGTGTGTTACACAAACAGGATTTTGCGGCACTTACAGCGGGCGGAGTGTGCCTCCTGACCATATTACACCTTAACTTAGCCTGTATTGCTGCTTTTTCCTGGTGTGTTATACAAACAGGATTTTGCGGCACTTACAGCGGGCGGAGTGTGCCTCCTGACCATATTACACCTTAACTTAGCCTGTATTGCTGCTTTTTCCTGGTGTGTTACACAAACAGGATTTTGCGGCACTTACAGCGGGCAGAGTGTGCCTCCTGACCATATTACACCTTAACTTAGCCTGTATTGCTGCTTTTTCCTGGTGTGTTACACAAACAGGATTTTGCGGCACTTACAGTGGGCGGAGTGTGCCTCCTGACCATATTACACCTTAACTTAGCCTGTATTGCTGTTTTTTCCTGGTGTGTTACACCAACAGGATTTTGCGGCACTTACAGCGGGCGGAGTGTACCTCCTGACCATATTACACCTTAACTTAGCCTGTATTGCTGCTTTTTCCTGGTGTGTTACACCAACAGGATTTTGCGGCACTTACAGCGGGCGGAGTGTACCTCCTGACCATATTACACCTTAACTTAGCCTGTATTGCTGCTTTTTCCTGGTGTGTTACACCAACAGGATTTTGGGGCACTTACAGCGGGCGGAGTGTGCCTCCTGACCATATTACACCTTAACTTAGCCTGTATTGCTGCTTTTCCCATTTCCCTGCAGGCCATTAGAATGTCTGGAAGGCAAACAAGGAGAGGCAGACAGTCAGGAGCCAATAAAAGAGGGCAAGCAGGCTCTGTGTCTAGAGACAACAGTGCTGGTCGTGGACGCGGTGCATCGCCATCAGCACGTGGCCATGGGACACGCTTGTCCTTCTTTTCGGCAGCTGGACGTGTTGAGCCGCATCATGCCGAAGACTTGGTAGAGTGGATGACCAAGCCCTCCTCATCCTCCTCATCCTCTCTCACCCAGGCTCAGGGTACTGGCAAAGCAGCTGCGAAAGCGTCCTCTTCCCTGGTATCAATGTCATCATCAGTCACTCCTTCCCTAGACCAACCATGTCCTCCTGAGGAGGCCCCCGAACTGTTTGAGCACAGTGTTGGGTACATGCTCCAGGAGGATGCCCAGCGTTTTGAAGGGTCTGATGATGAAACCCAGCTAGAGGAAGGCAGTAGCATGAGAGCAGAGAGAGGGGATGCTCAAGAAGGACACCAATCTGGCAGTCATGTTCCAGCAGCTGCAGCATACTGCCAGATTGGCTCCAGTGATGAGGAGGGAGGGGATGATGAGGTCACTGACTCCACGTGGGTGCCTAATAGGAGAGAGGAGGAGGAGGAGGATGAGGAGGAGGCACATCTCCAACGAGGCAGGATGCCCTCGGGGGGCCAGCGTAAGGGCAGCACACCGACGGAATCACAACGCAGAGCTCCGCCTGTGCGCCAGGGCGCTGCCTCTGCCCGTTATTCAAAAAGTTCTTTGGTGTGGGCCTTTTTTGGGTCGAGTGCATCTGATCGCACAGCTGCTGTTTGCAACATATGTCTCAAGCGTATATCGCGTGGCCAAAACATCACCCGCTTGGGCACCACATGCTTGACCAGACATATGTTGACCTGCCATGCAGCTCGTTGGCAAGCCTACCTTAAAGACCCACACCGAAGAACAAAGCTGACCTCTTCTTGCACCGCATCAGCTGGGATCTCCAACCCCACTATACCTTCAGTCCTCTCTGAAACCTGCTCTGAGAGGAATGAAGGTGTAGAATTAGGTGTGTCACAGCCAAGTACTTGCGGGCTCTCTGCTAGCAGTACACAAACGTCCGATTCTAGCAGGCAAATTTCCCTGCCCCAGCTGCTGGACCGTCGAAAGAAGCCATCCACATGCCCAGCGGTTGAATGCTAGCTTGGCTAAACTGCTAGCGCTTCAACTGCGCTTCAACTGCTGCCTTTTCAGTTGGTAGACTCGGCCCCCTTCCGTGAGTTTGTGCAATGTGCGGTTCCTCAGTGGCAGGTTCCCAAACGCCACTTTTTCTCACGGAAGGTGATTCCGGCTCTCTACCGGCATGTGGAAGGCAATGTCTTGGCCTCGCTGGACAGGGCGGTCAGTGGTAAGGTGCATATTACCGCTGACTCATGGTCCAGCAGGCATGGACAGGGACGTTACCTTTCTTTCACGGCCCATTGGGTCACTCTTTTGGCAGCTGGGAAGGATGCAGGACAAGGTGCAGTAGTGTTGGAGGTTGTTCCACCGCCACGCCTCCAAAATGGTACTACTGGTTGTGACACACCTCTGTCCTCCACCCCCTCCTCTTCTTCCTCCGTGGCCTCTTCCTGTGCTTTGTCCTCGGAACCAGCGGTGCTCCGTAGGCGTTCAAGGGGCTACGCAAGTACGCAGGCAAAAAGATGCCATGCGGTGCTTGCGCTGGTGTGTTTGGGGGACAGGAGCCACACTGGGGCAGAGGTTCTGTCTGCTCTGCAGGGGCAGGCCAAGAGGTGGTTGACTCCACGCCAGCTTAAGCCAGGAATGGTAGTTTGCGACAATGGGACCAACCTCCTCTCCGCTCTCCGACAGGGACAACTGACCCATGTGCCCTGTGTGGCTCACGTCCTTAACCTGGTGGTGCAGCGGTTCTTGGGCAGGTACTCGGGCTTACAGGATGTCCTGAGGCAGGCCAGGAAAGTCTGTGTGCATTTCCGCAGATCTTATAATGCCAGTGCTCGCCTGGTTGAGCTGCAAAAGGAGTTGAACCTGCCCAAGAACCGCCTTATATGTGACATGCCCACCAGGTGGAACTCAACGTTGGCCATGCTGCAGCGGCTGCACACGCAGCAGAGGGCCATCAATGAGTACCTGTGCGACTACGGCACCAGGACAGGGTCAGGGGAGCTCGGGTTTTTTTCACCACGCCAGTGGGGCATGATCAGGGATGCATGCACTGTCCTGGCACCATTTGAGGAGGCCACGAGGATGGTGAGCAGTGACAGTGTATGCATCAGTGACACTGTACCTCTTGTCCACCTGTTGGAACATACACTGCGTGGAATAATGGACAGGGCACTTGAGGCAGAACAGAGGCAGGAAGAGGAGGACTTCCTTGCCTCTCAAGGCCCCCTTTACCCAGACAGTGTTCCTTCTGTCCCACCCATCGCTCAGGAAGAAGAGGAGGAGGAGGAGGAGGAGGAGGAGGAGGATTGTGTCAGCATGGAGGTGGAGCCTGGCACTCAGCATCATCAGCAGCAGTCTTTTAGGGAGGATTTACAGTCCCAAGAAACCAGTGGACTTGTAGGTGGCTGGGAGGAGGTGGCTGCGGATCATGTCGTCCTTAGTGACCCAGAGGACTCCTGACTGAATGCCTCAGCTAACCTACGCTGCATGGCCTCCCTGATCCTGCAAAGTCTACGGAAGGATCCTCGTATTCTTCGGATCAAGGAGAGGGACCATTACTGGCTGGCCACTCTCCTTGATCCACGGTACAAGGGTAAGGTTGCGGACCTTATCTTACCATCGCAGAGGGGGCAGAGGATGAGACAACTCTGGGAGGCCTTGCAGAAAGGTCTGTGCAACGCGTTCCCAGAGACTGGGAGGTTACAAACTCCTGGTCCTGGACAACGAGTTGCTGAGGCTTCGGTCAGTCAAAGAAGGAGCGGTGGGGAAGGTGGCCATCTGACCGAAGCGTTCAGAGAATTCTTTAGTCCGCAGCCCCAAGGTATGATCGGTTCCAGCAACCATCGCCAGCGTCTGATATACATGGTGCAGGAATACCTAGGGGCAAGGTCAGACTTGGACACCTTCCCCACCGAAAATCCTCTGGCTTACTGGGTCTTGAGGATGGATCACTGGCCAGAGCTTGCACAGTATGCTAATGAGCTACTGGCCTGTCCTGCATCCAGCGTTCTTTCAGAACGCACATTCAGTGCTGCTGGAGGATTTGTCACGGATCACAGGGTGCGCCTGTCCACCGACTCTGTTGATCGACTGACCTTCATAAAGATGAACCAGTCTGGGATCATCACCAGCTACCAAACACCTGAAGCTGATATAACAGACTAATTTATTTTCAAATGTCACATCCCTTCAAGACTGATGCTGATGCTGAGAGACTGTCCTGTTATGTTGACTGACTATCCAACTCCTCCTCAATGATCCGATTGATGATGATAGCTTGGAAGAACATTTTTGTTTCTGGGTGCCGCCACCAGTGGCTAAGGCCCAATTTTTCAGCCCCTGTTTAACAGGGGTGTGTTATTACAATTTTTTATGCAATGCTTTGCAGCAGGGCTCATTCCTGCACTCCAACTAGAGTATCTGGGAGTGGTTGCAGTGTCGTGGCACCAGCACCAGTGGCTAAGGCCCAATTTTTCAGCCCCTGTTTAACAGGGGCGTGTAATTACAATTTTTGATGCAATACTTTGCAACAGGGCTCATTGCTGTGCTCCAAGTACAGTATCTGTGAGGGGTTGCAGTGTTGTGGCACCAGTGCCTAAGGCTCAATTTTTCTGCCCCTGTTTAACAGGGGCATGTAATTACAATTCTTGATCTAATAATTCACAGCAGGGCCCATTCCTGCGCCCACCAAGACTAACTGTGAGGCCTTACAGTGTTGTGTCAACACCACCACCACCACCAAAGGCCCAATTTTTCAGCCCCTGTTCAACAGGGGCATGCAATTACAATTCTTGATCTAATAATTCACAGCAGGGCCCATTCATGCGCCCACCAAGAGTAACTGTGAAAGCTCACAGTGTTGTGGCAACACCAACATGTAAGGGGCAAATTTCAGCTGAGTATATACGGCAGGCCCCTACTTTCAAACATCCAACTTACAAACGACTCCTCCTTGCAAACGGAAGGATACAACAGGAAGTGCGAGGAAATCTACCCCTAGGAAGGCAAATTCTCTCCTGTAAGAGTTAATATGGGAAAAAAGTGTCTCCTCTCCACTGATTCTTTATCACCAATTCTTGTTTCAATAAAAACCCCAAATTTTCAAAAAACATTTGTCATTAGGACGGAAAGTGAGGTGAACTGTTCTGAACAGGTGCACACTGCACAGACAGCAAAACAAATGTTACAGGGGTGATAACCCTTCCCTATGTTTTCCAAAAAGCTTAATAATATATTTTTTGGGCTGGAGCTACAACAATGTACCTGTTCAAAATTACAAACAGATTCTACATAAGAACAAACCTATAGTCCCTGTCTTGTATGCACCGCCTGTATACGGCTGTTCAGAGTATATAGGGCCTTTTTTATTTTGTGTGCGGGGTTCCCCTTAATATCCATACAAGACCCAAAGGGGCTGGTAATGGGCTGGGGTAGGGGGGGGGTGTGTGATGGGGTAGCTATGCCATTTTTCTTAAAGATTTTCATCCATATTACCGGGACCAGACATTACATTAAAGCCGCAAGCAGTTTTAAATGGCTTTTTTTCCTTTAGAAATGTAATTTTGTGCAGGGACAGTTCTAAACACGGGAAACATGTGGCACTTCACAGGCATACTTTAGACACCCCCCAGGTACGATATTTAAAGGAATATTTGACTTTTTTTTTTTCACTTTATGCATCATTAAAATGACTGCTCCAGAAAAACGGCCGTTTTTAAAACTTCTTTTTGCATTGATACATGTCCCCTGGTGCAGAACCCGGGTTCCCAAACCCTTTTTAGGACAATAACATGCATAATAGTCATTATAATTAGCACTTTAGATTTCGAACGTTCGCATCCATTGTATTTAATAGGGTTCTAAAGTTTGTGCGAACTTTCGGTCCGTTCGCGGGTTCTGGTGCGAACCGAACCCGGGGGTGTTCGGCTCATCACTAGTTCTGATGCTAATTTATTGTAGATAAGACACCAAGTGAATTTAATTACCACCTTAATCAGCCACAGAACCTGTATAAATAATATGTGTTCGGGTTTAAAGGGATAAGGTGGCAACCCTAGTTTAAGTGCATCACACAGTGTCCTTTTTTTTCTTTCTACTTTATTGAAATGTCAAAACTACTGTAGCGCCCTCCCCAAAAGGTTGGGACGCTATCTTAAATTTAGAGGGATGTCTGAGCCAGTAGTTGGGCTCAGACTGTTGAATTATATTAATATTTGCCTCTGTTCTGGCTGTGGTGCTGCCTGGTAGCATTTTCCCTTATTGCCTGTAGGTGGCGTTACCACCTCAGGCACCTGTTGGAACACGGGCAGACTATGGTGTATTGAGTGACCCTTCTCGGCAGCGGTGCAGTGGGAGTGGTCGACCCGCTGTGCCTGCTGGGAGGGGAATACTTAAGGGACAGACGCCATTATTCAGGGTTTATTTTCGACTCGTGGCCCTCCGGGCGCGAGGCTTGTGTGTGTGTGATTTTGGTCTCGGGCCACGTTGGCCCGAGGCTGCATCGCTTGTCTGGCTGGGGCCTACACTCGGAAAGGGGATCGCAAGCTGTCCATCCAAATGGGGAGGAAGCTGTCTTAATGAAGGAAACCAGGGAAGGACCTGCCCTGGAGGAGACTGGCAAAGTGCTGATGTCTTGGGTGAGGCCTGGTAACTTTGTTGAGGAGGGATCCACTATACCACAAGCCCTGCAGTTCGCCGGACTGGCTTAAAGGGTCTTATACTGCACGGCTGGAAGTTTGTGACTTTAAAATCCTGTAGCAGAGGATTCCTGGACTATCCATTTGCTCAACTTTAAAAGGTCTGTGGCAGAGACTTTGTTCACTTCAAAAGGTCTGTGGCAGAGACCCAATTCATTCTGGGCAGTCTGTGGCAGACTGCCCTGTTGCTGGTTCGTGTGTCATCCCGGCTGCTAGGCCATGTGAGAGGGGACTATCCGGGTGACCAATACCCACTCTAAGATTGAGAGTGGGTATTGGGTATCGTGGGTATCGTTTGCATTTTTGTGGCGAGAGCCTGAACCTTCCCCTGCTATTCTTCTACCTTCCACTTTCTCAAAGTTATACTGCAGAAGAAAATAAAGCCTGACTGTTGAAGGTTTTACATCTGTGTGGATATTGCATTACTACAGACTTTCCTACCCAGACAACGAAGCTGAAGAGGTAACGTGCAAAACCCAAAACTAACCAGCAGCTCCTGCGGGGGTAGTGCTACACGTGGGGGCTCGTCTGGGACATTTGCCGTTGCCTCTGTCAACCGGATTACTGTTTTTTATGCCTTTGGAAAGTCTGCCATTGAGAAAGTGTTGGACTGTGCTTTTAATGAGAGAAGAAGGGGTCAAGGGGTACAGATCGCTTTGCTAGCTGCGTAGTTGGTGGGCGCAGGCCAGAAAGAAGAAAGCCCGCAAGCTACGTGCAAAAAGAACTAAGGTGGGAGGAGTTCCCGCCACCTGCGTGAGACACGTGAGTGTGTTTGGCGCCAAAGAGCAGAGATTGTTGGATTGAGCAAGAAGAGCGGTATGTCTTCATTTTCATGGGCCCCAGCCATATCGGGACCCAGGATGTTCCCTATGCCCAACACTATGGACACTGCTCAGCTTGGAGCCCCGCTTATGGATACGGGGATCCGACTCAAGCCCCGGGGCCGCTTCACGCTCTATACAAGCCGGGATGTGGAGGCCCTGGGCATACTGTGCCCTGGATGTAATGGACTGGCCGTGCAGTTGCGCCCATTTGGTCGTTGCCTAACCTGCAGGGAATTTCTCTTTGAGGTGGAACAACCCACCGTACCACCCCGTGCTTATCAGGTGGACTGGATTACAGGCATCGTTACTCTTGAGGAGGCCGCCTTTGCCCCTGCGGTTCAGCCTGCGCTCACTGAAGTTGCTACAGCAAGTGAGCCCGGAATGGATGTCGCCACCATTACGGAGCCACCAGCGGACCTCGCAGCGGATGCTGCCACCGCCACCACCTCTGCTTCCATCCCGCCTGCAAAACGGAGGATGGGCTACGTTAAGGCCTGCCGCGGTCGAAGCCTACCCTAGCGCCTGCCGGAACCGGACCTCGTGAGCGGTGATGCCTCCAGGAAGTCCACGACAGGAACCGGTAAGGAGGCTGGGGACAAAGTGACTGTAGCTACCCGTAACTGAGTGGGATTTCTCAGAGTTGGACTCTTCCCCGGATGTTGGGGATGACAAGCTGATTGAGACTTGTGAGACTTGTGTTTCAGGAGAGGGGATGGGACAATAGAAGATGTATCACCCCGATACGCAGCCTCTAAGAGGGTTCACCCATGAGCTCTGGGGACACCACACCCCGGGGGAAACCCCTGTTGTAAAAAAGGAGACTGTACCTAATGCAGGACCTTGGCCTCAATCTGCTACGTCTTTGGTCCGGAGGTCACCGGACTCCTACGTACTGCCCGGGATGGGAAACTCTGGGTCTTTGCCTAAGCTCGCCCGCCTACAGTGGATCCTGATAAAAAGGGAAGCTACTGAGTACGGCTTGGAGTTCCCCTATGTACCTAAAGAACTAATGATAGAAATTGAAGCTCGCCACGAGCAATGGTACAGGGAAGCCATCTGGGACTATCTAAAAGTGCCCACAGGGGGTCACTGTGGGGGGCGGAGGGCACAAGGGGACACTGTGGGAGGGATGGAGGGCACAGGGGGACACTGTAGGGGGTGGTGGAGGGCACAGGGGGACACTGTGAATGGGTGAAGGGCACAGGGGGACACTGTGGGAAGGGTGGAGGGCACAGGGGGTCACTGTGGGAGGGGTGGAGGACACAGGGGGACACTGTGGGGGTGGAGGGCACAGGGGGACACTGTGGGAGGGGTGGAGGGCACAGGGGGACACTGTGGGGAGTGAAGGGTGGAGGGCTCTGTGGGGTTTGACACTGTGAAAGGGGTGGAGGGCACAGGGGGTCACTGTGGGGGGTAGAGGGCACAGAGGGACACCGTAGTTGGAGGGCACAGGGGGACACCTGCACTGGCTGCCGCGCCGCGCGCTCCGGTCCCCCGCAATGGCGGTCTCATCTGATGCCTGTAATACAGCTCGCAGCGCGCTGCTCCCTGCCGGCCCCTCCTCTCTTCTCGTCTGTCCCAGGTGATGTCATGTGCAGGTGGGGAGCAGGCGAGCAGCACGCTGTGAGCAGTATTGTTAAAGCCGCTTCCTGAATCCCTGCCACTGTGCTAGCCTAGACTTGTTTTGCCATTGCCTGAGTGCCCGATGGGTCAGTCCGCCCCTGGTAAGACCTCATTCACATTGGGCATACTACAGACACAGCTGCTGCTCCCAATTTGATATCCATGTCGATGTGGATTCATGGACCTGAACTCAAGCTGTCTGCATTCGTTCGGGGCTGTGAGATTGGGAGCAGCAGTTGTATCCGTGTGTCCCAACTGCCATTAGTGGGGCTGCCTCCACGAGTATGCATTGAACATCTATGAATCCCCATGTGGGTAAATATGGCCTCACATGGGCGTACACTTTAGTGTGCCCCATGTGAAAGAGACCTAAATTTGGAATTAAGCAGGAATTTTGTAAGTTATATTGTGTATATGTGTGCTAATAATGACTTATTGTATTTTTTGTGAAAATTGTGATTTGATAAACATTTGCACAACTATTGCGGGACCTAAAACATCAGTAGAACTTTTTTTATTCTACAGGTCATGTGCTTTCAGAAAATATATGGTTTTCGGGTTTCTTTTACAAACTCTGAAACCTTAAAGTGAAAAATTATAACCTCCAGATTAAACTGGAGGTTATATAGACTAAATGGATCATTTAGACTTCATGTACACGGGACGTTTTTACAACCTCTCCTGAACGATTTAACTTGACAGATGGTAACACACGTTTAAAATGTCCGTTATGCCGCGTTTAGCCACGTTTGCGTTTAGAAGCGTTTCTAACGAAACGAACAACGCCTGTAAACGAAACGCGGCCAAATGCGGGTTGCCGTGTTTTGCCGCGTTTAGAAGCGTTTGGCGCTTGAAATGCCTCTAAACTCAGCGTCTGAACAAATTTTTTTGCTTTACAAAACAAGCCTCTAAACTCAACTGCCTAGAAACGACTATGTACATGTACTGATAAGATAACATAGAGGAAAGTTCAGGGGCAGTTGAAAAAAATGCCCAACTGCTCCTAAACGTCCATTTACCAGCAACAGTGTACATGAGGCCTTATGCCACGTACACACGATCGTTTTTCACGTCCTTAAAAATGCAATTTTTTAACTTGGGCATTAAAAACGATCGTGTGTAGGCTCTAGAGCATTTTTAACGACGTGAAAAACGGCCTAAATTTTTTTAGAACCTGCTCTATTTTTTCACGTCGTTTTTCATGTCGTTTTTTTTCCCGTCGTGAAAAACGGTAGTGTGTATGCTTTTACGAGGGGAAAAAAAACACGCATGCTCAGAATCAAGTATGAGACGGGAGCGCTCGTTCTGGTAAAACTTGCGTTCATAATGGAGATAGCACATTCGTCACGCTGTAACGGACTGAAAAGCACGAGGCTAAAAAGCGCGAATCGTCGCTCAACAAACTTTACTAACATGAAGGGTGGCGCCATTCGAACGGAACTTCCCCTTTATAGTGCCGTCGTACGTGTTGTACGTCACTGCGCTTTACTCGAGCGGGTTTTTTCATGATCGTGTGTACGCAAGACAGGGTTGAGAGGAAACAAGAAAAAAAACGTTGAGAAACGACCAGTTTTGCGTACCTTCAATTTTCTCATTTTTTTTATTTACAAGTGTAGCGGGGTGTTGCTTTAAGCAGCCCTAAAGACTACCTTACCCAGTATGCAATGGGATACCCACAGTTCCTTTGGGCCCGGCGCAAGGTCTGCTGGGGTTGGACTATATAAGGAGGGGCGGAGCAGGACGGGGGTCTTTTTGGACATCGCCCGCCTAGCAAGTGGAACTCTGTGCTGTGTCTGCTGTTCCGGACTAGGCCCGAGAGCTGGACCCTGTGGATCCAAAGAGCCTTCTACCCTTCACGGAAGAATCCCTGAGACGTCTCGAGTATCTTCCTTCCAAGGCTTGTCGGAAGGATCGGAGACCCCGGGTATCGTGAGACTGTGTGTGGGACGCACAGTGGTGGAAGTCGCCCGCACGGACTGGTTCGGTTGGGTAAGAGAGCACTTGCTCGAAGATTTCTTAAGTTACTCTTTAGGCCCAGTGTCTTTTGCTTAGGGCCCATCGTTATCAAGTTGAGCTGCTCACCAAAGGGACAGTGTGCCGTGCAACCTTAGTTGAAACCTTTGTCGCACATTCAGCAGCTAATTGTTTTACACCCTGTGGATTACAAATAACCTACAAAGTGCACCACCATTGCTAGCGAAGATCCTTCTCTACAGAAACATTGTGAACTAGGTAGTCAGGCCTGACTGAATAGAGTAGAGACATTGCTGGGCGCCATCTTGCCCACGAGGGGGAAGCTTGCAAGCAGGGTTTATTAATTGATGTGCATAGGATTGAGGGGATTGTATACCTGTTTTATATGCTGGCTAGATCTTATTGCAGGGCTCTGCATTAATAGATGTACTACTGTTTAATCTGATCATTTATTTTACTCAGTAAACACACTAGTGATTAAGCAGACACTTTGCGTGGTGTGATTACTGTGTATGTTATTTGCAGGATTGTGATACCCATAGCCTACGGGTCTCACAATCCTTTAGTCTCACTAGCTGTGCCAAGGGAGGGTAGAGACAGTTACTGGGGGTTGACGGCAGAGTGTTACAGGCCCGAAAATAATACCAGCAGCCCTCTTAACTGGGGGTATTGCTACACAAGTATTTGTTATTTATTAACTCAATACAGTTTTAGCTTTTTTATTTAATTGGAATTTAGGCAAATTTTTTTAAATTGTGTCGTGTTTGTATCCACCTAATAATGATTTTAGTGTATTTTTGTCGAAAATATAGTTTTGATAAACATACATACAAATATCATGGGGCTATATCTGCACAATTGTTCTTTTTTATCTACCGATCCTATGCTTTCAGAAAATGTATGGTTTTGGGGGGGGGGGGGGATATCACTTTTGAGAGGCTTTTGACAGGTGGTGAGGAGGTGATATGTCGCAAACTCACCACCTGTTTTAATCCCTTAAATGCTGTACCACAACCACATGCATTGCACGCGGTTGCAGAGGTGGTTGCAGCACAACCCCATTCACCTGAATGGATCGCATTCCACAGCCCACCAAACATGATAGGGGTGTAAAATTCCTCCCGCAGCCGCAAAGTAAATAATTGCGGCTGCAGCATGATAGTTAAAGGGGAGCGCTAAAATCATGGCTTAATGACAGTGTTTTACTGCCCCCAACCACACGTGTGAAAGAGCCCTGAATGAGAAAAAAAATAGAGATGCAGAGTCCTATGGAAGGAGTAGGAACCATGTATATACCACTGGAAGTAACATCTATGTCCATCCTTCTGTGCTCATTCTCTCTCTCTCTCACCCCCCTTTCCCTCATTCCCAGCTCTCTCTCCCTCCTTCCCCTCCCCCTTGCTCTGCCCACACTCCCCCCCTCTCTCTATTCCCCCTTTCTTTTTTCCCTAACCCTCTCCCCCCCCATCTCTTTGCCTCACATTCCCTTATCTCTATCTTTCTCTCCCCCATCCCTCTCTCTCTTTTTCCCTCCTCCCCCCTTCTGTCCCTGCTTCCCCCCTCTTTCTCTTTGGGCCCTTCTTTCCCTCTCTTTTCCTGACTGCTGCACTCTATATGCTGTGTTGTATGTTACTCCTAATGATCGACTGTCAATTGGGAATGGTCAATGCTGAATCTGTCCCCTGCAGGTTCTGAAGTGAGTACTGAGCGATCAAACACTGCTGACTGCTCAATTCTCCCCCTTTGCTCTGAGCAGAGAGTTGTGACTGGAGCACTGGGCTATGAAGGGGGAGGGAGCAGCTGGCTCAGCCTCTCAGAAGATCACTGAGATGCTGAGCCAGGTGCTGGTCCAGGCATTTCAAAGGATCCAGACCATATGGTTGGGATCTTACTCGAGCCTGAGTGATGTCAGCCGACAGTGGACTTTAGCCTATTGTTGGCTGAAAAGAGGTCACAGGAGTGCAGAAAGAACTGCACTGCTGTAACCTACAAGAGAAGTACAGCCAAAAGAGCTTTAGCTATACTTCGCCTTTACAATTTGACAACTGAGATCTAAGAGGTTCCTTAAGGCTGCCATACGTGGATTGAAATTTGGCCAAACAATCTACCAATCAACCTCTGCATAACCACTCTGTTGTCATTTTCTCGATCAATAAGTACTGCCGGCTATAGGTCTCCCTGCTGTCAGAATACAATAACTCGGCAGGAGTGATTCCCCCATCCACACACTCGAATTTGGACATTTATTCTTTTTTTTTAGTTTAACCCACTGGTTGAAAAAATAAAAAAAAATAAAGTAGAGTAAATGTACAGGCTGCCTTAGAGCCACTTAAAGGATCACTAAAGATACATTATTATTTTCTTTTAAATAACAAACATGTTATACTTACCTCCACTGTGCAGCTCGTTTTGCACAGAGTGGCCCTGAACCTGGGTCAAAAAGACCTCAGATCTCATATTTGGACTTAAATGCAATAAAAATAAAAAAAATTGTCATTTGAAAAAATTACAACAAAAAAATGTCCCTTTAAGTCGTATGGGCGGAAGTGACGATTTGACGTTGCTTCCGCCCTGCAGTGATATGGAGACGGGTGGGGGCCATCTTCCCCTCACTCGTCTCCATACACAGCAACAGAAAGGACCGGATCGCCTCCGCCTCTGCCGACGGCTCCGGTAAGCGACGGAGGGCACCGGAGAGTGGCGGGATCAGGGGGCCCTCTCCCGCCGCCGATAAAAGTGATCTTGTGGCGTATCCGCCGCAGAGACCACTTTTATCTTGTAGCGGACCGCCCGCTGAAGAAGAGGACACCGGAGTTATGGTAGCTAGCTGCTACCATAACAACGGTATTCCTCTTCAAATAGAGGATGTATAACTACGGTGGGCGGTCCGGAAGTAGTTAATGCATTATCTGCATTTTATGGACCAAATAAAGTGACAACCCTAAACCCTTAAAGTTTACCATACAGATAGGCCAAACAATAGAGAGGCCATGCCTGATCACCAGAACTGAGAATTTTGGAAATTTTGATTAAGTATTATTTTTGGGAATAAATAACTATGATGCGGTACTATCCCAAAGAAATCCACTTTCAGATAAAGACTCCCCCTATATAAGGGAGGAAGAAATAGAATGAGACATTCAATGAAGCTCCAGGGTTTATAATCCACACATATGATACAAAGTAATAACACAAATAATAAAATCATAATTTATTAAAAATATATAAAAAGCAGCGTTTATTTGGTTTTGGTTTGTTTTAGTGGTATACACTGCTTTTTAAACATTTATAATAAATGATGGTCTTATTATTGGTGTTATTACTACGTATCATGCTTGTGGATTATACTGTAAACCCCGGAGGTAAATTGAATGTCTCATTCTATTTCCCCCCTATATAGGGTGGGATCTTATCTGATATTGGATTTCTTTGGGATGGTACCTCCTGATACAACTGTAAAAGCACATTATCACATCCTTATTTGACTCCAGGACACATTTACTACGTACCGAGGTTGTGTGATTTAAATAGCGAATTACAAAAGTGATAGAACATGCCAAGTTTGACAGCACATTTTTTTTTTAACTGTTTCAGTTCTAAATTTATCAATTCAAATCAGAGAACAAACTCAGCAATCTCTACCAGTTATATGCTATTTACTATTTAAAATAGAACATCTTGGTTTCTGTAGTAGGACCTAATCAGCCAGCTTCACTTTACCTGATATATTCTCACAGAAAGTACCAAATCACCACTTACCATCTCCAGGCCACACAGTCCCAGGCAGAATTGGTATTCTTCTTGTTAAGTAAGGTTCTTCACACTTGTTTGAAATGCTCCAACACTACCCACCTTATATTACCCGGGGTAGCTGCAGGAGGAGAAGAGACCACAGCCCTCCTTGCTCCCAAATGCCACCTCCTTCCATAGCATGCCCTCCTATCAGCTTCAACTTCATCTAAGCATCAATATGCTGCATTCATTTTCTCTGGGATTGTTGGTAGTTTCTAAAGATTATAATGGAAATTTCCACTTCAATGCATTTCTGGCCACAAGTGTCAGGGATTCACTAGGGATCAGCGAATTGGCCTGGGTTCGGCTGGTGGTCTGTTCATCAAACCCATCATAAAGTCCAAAAAATATAATCTTTAAAGAAGTGTCTCCTAAAAAAATAGCAAATGAGTGATTCTGGGCTTAGTCAAGGTACTTTTCTGCATACAAGTAAGGATACCCCCCTCTGCTGTATTCCTCGGCACAATCAATGACGGAGGGAACAGCAAGTAGATGGGGATCACCACTTTTATGATCAACAGTTAATTGTGTAATATCGATAATACTACTGATGCAATGTGTATTTGTATTTTCATTATAAAAATCTTTTTTAAAAAATAAACTTTTTCTACAATAAATATTAATTTTATATACCGTATATACTCAAGTATAAGCCGACCCGAGTATAAGCCGAGGTACCTAATGTTGCCACAAAAAACTGAGAAAACTTACTGACTCGAGTATAAGCCGAGGGTTAACAATGCCTTACTGTTCCCATCCTCACTGTTCCCATCCTCACTGTTCCCATCCTCACTGTTCCCATCCTCACTGTTCCCATCCTTACTGTTCCCATCCTCACTGTTCCCATCCTCACTGTTCCCATCCTCACTGTTCCTATCCTCACTGTTCCTATCCTCACTGTTCCTATCCTCACTGTTCCCATCCTTACTGTTCCTATCCTCACTGTTCCCTAGCTCACTGTTTCCTATCCTCACTGTTCCTATCCTCACTGTTCCTTAGCTCACTGTTTCCTATCCTCACTGTTCCTATCCTCACTGTTTCCTATCCTCACTGTTTCCTATCCTCACTGTTTCCTATCCTCACTGTTTAAATTTTACATTGTAAATAGTACCTGAAAAAAAGTTGCGGCTGCGGCGTCCATCGTTCAAATCCCGCGGTCTCTTCCTGGTCCCTTCCGTGATAGGCGATTCTCATCAGACACTCTCCGCCTATCACAAACGTTCTCTCATCCTCAGTTTCCCAGCAGACACTGTGTTGGGTGTTCCGCCAATCACAGACGTCTGCTGGGAAACTGAGGATGAGAGAACGTTCGTGATAGGCGGAGAGTGTCTGATGAGAATCGCCTTTTACGGAAGGGACCAGGAAGAGACCGCGGGATTTGAACGATGGACGCCGCAGCCGCAACTTTTTTTTAGGTACTATTTCCAATGTAAAATTTCGCTGACTCGAGTATAAGCCGAGGGGGGGACTTTCAGCCCAAAAAAAGGGCTGAAAATCTCGGCTTATACTCGAGTATATACGGTATATGGAAATTCTATTCTTTAATTGCCTACAAAATCCCATTACCTTTGAGGTTTATTCTATGTATTGATAAGGGATGGTAGCATTTTTCATGAGTGGCTGTGTGAATCACCCAATTCTACGTACAAGTAAGGTAACAGAGTGGGCACAGACAGGGATACTTTATTACATAGGGGGCTGTAGAACGTACAGTTGTCAGAGGCTTCAGTGCTGCTTGTGATTCCCCCAGAGGATTGCCTTGGGCTCCAGCTTGGGGAGGAGCTACAGCCATCCCACACAGCAATAGAAATGTTATATTTTCTTATCATTGCTCATATTGGAATGAGGACAAGTGTGGTGAGTATTGGGTTCCTGGGGGGATTTAACAATACAATTTATAGTTGTGGTGATACCTCTTGTTTAATCCGAACCTGATCCAAGTCTATGGTGCAAATCTTTAAAATCAATTCTGGCCATTTTCAGGCTTAAAGTGAAACTAAAGTCTAATTTTTTTTTAAATTAAAAAATAACAAGCACGCTACACTTATCTTTTTTGTTTAATATATTTTTATTGAAGTAAAGATATAGATACAACAATAAAGTAAAATACAATAACAATAGTTCGTTGGGTTAGCTTATCAATATAATCAAACATGGTCACAGTGATGGCATTTTAAGCAACCCAAGTGTAGTGAAGTATACAACAAATTAAAAGTCGAAATAGAAAAGAGGGGGAGAAGGGGGGGAGAAAAGAAAGACAGGGGAAGGAGTGGAAAGAGGTGGAGGGTTTGGGGGAAAGGGGTTAGGTAGGGGGGCTGGCACATTCGGCACTATCAATGAACATATTGCTATGGCGCATAAGAGAACGACTCCTTAAAGGGAGGTTAAATCCTCCTCCTACAATACCAGTAAGACGATGGGAGTAGCAGCAAGCTTAATCTAGGAAGCCAGGGTAGCTGTAGTGGTTGTTAGAAGGATGTCTTTGTAAGATTGTGTAGAAAGAAAGGAGGACCACGGGGCCCAGGTTGAGGTATATTGTTTAGAGGTGTCTCTTGCGATGTGGGTGAGTTCTTCCATGAGACTTACTTCAGAAACCTTTTGTAGCCAGGACTTTATGGTTGGAGTTGTAGATTTCCCCCAGAGCGTAGGGATGATAGCTTTAGCTGTATTAAGAAGGTGTGGAATGAGCGAGCGCTTGTATTTACCCGCAGGTCTTGAAGTAGCGTGAAAGAGGACTATCCACGGGTCCAGAGGTAATTTAACTTCGGTGACCTGGTAAATCAGGTCTATCACTTCGGACCAGTAAGGACGAATGAGGGGACAAAACCACCATATGTGAGCGTGAGTGGCTTCCTGCCCACAGTTTCTCCAGCATAGCGGAGAGTTAACAGGGAACATGCGGTGAAGTTTGACAGGCGTATGGTGCCATCTAGTGAGGAGTTTAAAGTTGGATTCAGCCATGGAGGAGGCCAGTGAGGAGACATGAGTGAGTTGGAGAACCTTATCTTTTTCTTTGTCCGTGATGACAGCACCCAGGTCGGTTTCCCATTTGGTCAGATAGTTTGGATATTTAGGGCTTTGCATTTCAATAAGCGCTTTGTAGAACTGGGAGATACAGTGTATAGGGACGTCTTTGTGAAGAAATATATGTTCAATATCATTGAGATCTTGGAGTCCTCTCAGGGGTTGGGGAAGAGATTTAAGAAAACAGTTCAATTGGTTATGTCTCCATTTGTCCATAAATGTGATTGGTCCATGGCCTATAATTTCAGACAAGGGTTTAAGAGCATTGGGGGAAAGGATATGATGTAAGAGAAGAGGGCCTCCTGGCGACCAGGATTGGAAACCCGGGTCAATGGAACCTGGCATGAAATATTTATGGTGTAGGAGGGGAGTCAACGGAGAGTCATAAGCCCATGCATATTTTTTATGAAGACCATCCCAAACATCCAAGGAGGATATAGTAAGAGGCGAGGTAGTGTGGGAGAGGTCTCTGGACGAGCGTGGTATCCAAGGGATCGTGGAGAGATCAGAGTCACATAGAGAGTATTCTAGTTGCACCCATAATTTAGAGGCAGTGGCATACTTCCAATCGGCTATACGTGATAGTATAACGGCGAGATAGTAGGCTTTAAAATTAGGTAAAGACAATCCCCCGGAGCATTTAGCTCTAAAGAGAACTTCTCTGGAGACCCTTGGATGACCGTCTCTCCATATAAAGCGGGTGATCATGGTCTGCAATAGTGTAAAGAAGCCTATGGGAACTCGTAAGGGAATCATTTGTAAAATGAAGAGAATGCGGGGGAGTATGTTCATCTTGATAATGTTAACCTTACCCAGCCACGAATGTGAGAGGGAGGACCATTTCCGAAGATCTGCTCTGATGGCATTTAAGAGAGGGATATAATTATGTCTAAAGAGGAAGTGTAGGTGAGGAGTAAGGTATATACCAAGGTATTTCATGCGTGTGGTTTCCCAGCGAAATGGGAATAAGGGCTTTAATTGATCAGTCAACAGTTGGGGAACTGTAATGTTAAGAATTTCAGACTTTGACAAGTTGATTTTAAAGTTAGATAGCGTTTGGAAGGCAGAGAATTCAGACATTAAGTTTGGCAGTGAAATGCATGGTTGTTGGATATAAAACAAAATGTCATCAGCGTAGGCTGCATATTTATGGAGTCTACTACCAACTTGGATGCCGTGAATATTTCTATTTTGTCTAATTGTGGCCAGGAAGGGTTCGAGAGAAATAGCAAACAAAAGGGGGGATAGGGGGCATCCCTGTCTGGTGCCGTATGTAGTGTAAAGGGGTCGCTTAAAGAGCCATTTATACGTATGTGCGCGGTAGGGTTGGAGTAGAGTGAGGAAATATGGTGAAACATTTTAGGGCCAAGACCAAAAAAGCGAAGGGTAGTGTTAAGGTAGTCCCAGTCCACCCTATCAAACACTTTTTCAGCATCAGTGGAAAGAAGAAGAGTGGACTGGGAGCACCTGCGAACATAATGGATTAAGGATAGAGTGCGGAGTGAGTTATCTCTAGCCTCTCTATTGGGAATGAAACCAATTTGATCAGCTGAAATCCACTTGGGCAAAAGGGGAAGCAATCTATTTGCCATAACCTTGGCGTAGAGTTTGGTGTCCACATTAAGAAGGGAGATGGGTCTATAGCTACTACAGAGGGTAGGGTCTTTGTCAGGTTTAGGAATAACGGTGATGTGGGCAGAAAGGGATTCCGGGCGAAGGCCAGATTCGTGGGATATTGAATTTGCGTAAGCTGTGAGATGAGGAAGTAAAATGTCACTAAAGGTTTTATAATACAGGACAGTAAAACCATCAGGACCAGGGGCTTTACCAGAGGGAGATGATTTTAGCGCGCTGCGAAATTCCTCAATGGAGAAGTCGGCCTCCAGGTCAGTGAGGGCCGACCTTGACAATTTTGGGAGGTTGGCTTCCCTAAGATAGGTGAGAATACGTGCACGTTTTTCTGATGGCGATAAAGAAGCCAGGCCACCCTTTACATTATATAAGTCAGCGTAGAATTCCCTGAAGGCTTTTGAAATTTGGGGGGTAGTATGTACTAAGTCACCTGATGGCAGTTTTATTTTGGGTATAAAGGATAGGGTTTTTTTGGCTTTGAGAGATCTGGCCAATTGTTTACCTGGTTTGTTACCCCATTCGTAAATTTTTTGGGAAATGTAGTGAAATTTTCTCTTGGTTTCAAGGGTGAGGAGAGATTTGAGTTCTTCTTTTTTAAGGGTGAGAGCTTCGAGGTGTGAGGCATGTAGTGAAAGTTTATGTTTCCTATCTAGGTCTGCAATTTGTTGTAGGACCTGCTTGAGCTGTTGACCGTGCTCCCTCTTTCTCCTCGCGCCCAATTCTATAAGATTACCCCTTATTGAGGCCTTATGCGCTTCCCATAGGACAGAGGGGGAAGTGTCTGAAGTAGAGTTTTCCTTAAAATATTGGGATAGAGTAGTAGATAATATGGAAACCTCCGTGGAGTTAGCAATAAGGGAGTCATTGAGCTTCCAATTATTGGAGCGATGGGGCAAATCGGGTATGGTCAAGCATATAGAAACAGGAGCATGGTCAGAGAGCGTAGCAGTCCCAATGCAGGCTGTATGTAGGAGAGGAAGGTGAAAATGATCCAGGAAAATATTGTCTATTCTAGCGTAAGAATTGTGAGTTTTAGAGAAGTGAGAGTAGTCTCTTCCTCTAGGGTGAAGAAGACGCCAGGCATCTATAAGTTGAAGATCTAGGAGTTTCTTTTTAACTTGTGCTAATCTTTTGAATGGGATACTAGAGCGGCCTTGGGAGGTATCGATAGTGGGATCTAAAGGCATATTTATGTCCCCCGCTAGAACTATCATCCCCTCAGCAAATTGTGAAAGTTTTGTAAGGATTTGAGAAAAGAAAGCGGGTTGGTTGTGGTTGGGGCAATAGACATTAAAGTACACCTAGTATTCCCAATGTATCCTTTGACAAAAAGGAAGCGACCATGATCATCCGTTAACATGTCAATCAAACGAAATGATGCACTTTTACTGAGTCCAATGGCTACTCCTTTGGCCTTATTAGTGTCAGATAAACTATAGTACCATTGAGGAAAGTGTTGTGAGTATAATTTTACAGATGTAGTATGAGTCAAGTAGGTTTCTTGGAGGAAAGCAATAGAACAGGCGGAGCTTTTCAGTTCTCGCAACACTTGGTGTCTCTTTGCAGCCACTCCAAGTCCCCTTACATTATAAGAGAGGATCTTTATAGTAGCCATGTCATCAGTGAAAAGTGAACCAGTAATTTACATAACCCCATGTGCCAGCAGTACAGACTTGGGAGGGGGGAGGGGACAAAAAGAAGGGGATGAGGAGAAATCAGAGAAAAGAAAAGAAAAGAAGAGGAGAAAATA
The DNA here is from genome assembly GCA_029206835.1 of Rana muscosa. Lineage (NCBI taxonomy): Eukaryota > Metazoa > Chordata > Amphibia > Anura > Ranidae > Rana > Rana muscosa. The sequence goes on along the minus strand of CM055123.1, from coordinate 256,980,101 downwards.
TACACCAGAAGATTATTATAGCAAACTATAAAGCAATTGGGAATGAAAAAAGGGTCACGCAGGAATCTGCGGTGGTCCCAGTGGGGATGAGGGAAGCAGGCAGTCAGAAGGAATTCCAAGCAAAAATTAAGAAGGAGGATATAAAAACCGCCAGCTCCCATCAACCCCAGGAAGAGAGGGGCAGGAAGCAAATGCTCGTGAAAGAGCATCAGTAGAGAGCATGGGGCTCCGTCAGCAAACGGCCTGTGAAAAAGTTAAATGAACATTCGTAGGACCAAGCAATTAACAGAACATGAATATAACACTCTCCAGATATCAAGCCGTCTCTCTACGTTAGAAGATCATGGACTTAAGGTATTATAAGAAACAAAATAGGAGAAAACTCAATACGATCAAAACAGAACTTCAAGGCTGTACCAGAGAGTGTTCAGTGAGATGAGACAAACTCTTGCCATGAAAGAGAGAACAACTGAAAGTGGAGGTCAGGCTACCACCCATACAGAAAGAAAAGGTAGCAATGGGGGTGGACACACGTGGCAAAAAATCTCACCCATTTTTCTTCGATGATCCAGGGGTAGAAACTCGCCTTTGTTTGGCTGGAGTTTTCCGCCATTGGGAGGAGTCTAGAGGCGAAAAAATAGGTACGGGGTTCTGCCAACCCGGTAGCTCAATGTGCGGAAGGTGTAGATCTTGAAGAAAGGCAGGAAGGTCTTCAGGAAACCGCAAAGTGTAGGAACGACCATTCTTAGTTGCTATCAAACACGCAGGAAAATCCCATCGATAGTTGATTCCATCACCTCTTCCAAGAGAGGTTTTAAAGCCCGGCGTCGGTCAAGGGTCTCCTTAGCAATGTCTGGAAATATGTTAAGGGTAGCTCCATCAAAGTCAATGCTAGGGGTGTTTCGTAGCTTGGTCATGATGGTATTTTTATCTTCAAAATAATGGAGACGACAGATCACATCTCTGGGTTGGTCAGAGGAGATATTGCGGGGCCTCAAGGCGCGATGGACCCTGTCGAATTGGCAGAGGATCCGTAACCGGGTTACCCAATATGGTATTAAAGATGCCTCGGATTGAGGGTTCTAAATCATTGTCTCTTGTCGCTTCCGGCAGGCCGCGGATACGTAGGTTATTCCTGCGGTTGCGATTTTCGAGGTCCTCGAGTTTGTATAGCGAGGCCCTGTGAGTATATGCTAGTTGGGTGACAGAATCTTGTAGTTCTTTAATAGCCACTTCATGCGATTCTTGGCGTTGTTCAGTTTCTTCTACTCTGACCAGAAGATAGGCCATGTCCGCCCTAACAGCAGAAATTTCCTTTTTGATGGATTTTTCCATGTTGTGAAACATGCCCGCCATTTCTTTTTTAAGTTCACTCACCAAAGATGACATGTCTGAGCCAACGGGGGAGCCGGGGTCCTCCATTATCTCCGAACCGCAGGAAGAGGCCGGAGAACTTTCACGGGCAGAGGAGGCGTGTGAAGCTGGAGAGATAAGCGATCTGGAGGTTCTGGTTTTGGTCATCCGAGAGCTGGGACTCTCCCGCTCCACAGCTAGGAAACGTTTGATGGATCCCACCGTGGTTTGGTGCAGAGTCGAGGATTTTGCGGAGCGTTTACCAAGAGTTGACCGAGAGGTAGAGCCTTTAGATGGCATTGCTGGTTGTTTTAGGCTGAAAGCAAGACGGAGCTCAGATTAAGCGCATCTCCTTAGCGCCATGCGTACGCTAGCTGCCCAGGGTGGGCCGCGAGTCCGGTGTCAATTTAGCAGGGTGACTATCTGTGCAGATCGGGGAACTCTTATGACACGGGGATGAGCAGGTCAAGCAGTGTAGAGAGACAGAGGCAGTGATTAAGCTGCTGGGTGTAGGAAGATGGCCTCTGTATGTTTATGTTGCACAGTTTTTAACTAGTAAAAGGGGCCCTGGCAGTGGCTGTGGGAAGAGGAAAGAGGCAGGGGCCTTGTGCAGGTAGAGCTGGGCGGCAGAGGGGTTAAAGCAGGCCGTGTTTTAACTGTAATGGGGCCTCGGGTGCAGCAAGATGGCCGCCGTCTTCCGGGACTAGGCCGAAGCCGCGGACTTTCCTACGCTCGGCCGCTGTCCGGAAGAGCTCCGCTACGTTTGGGCCACAACTTCCCCACTAAGGGCTGGCCTGCCAGCGATCAATCAGTCTATCGGCACTGGAGGTGCCGGCTGTATCACAGCAGCGTCGGGCGCCTATCCCTGTACCTGAGAGCGGAGGATGCAGCCGGGTCTGAAGGCCTCAAGATGGCGTCGGGTCCGCCGGATCATGGAGCTCTCCTGCGGGGGATCAGCGCTGTAAGTGGCCCCCAGGAGAGTCGCTGTATACCTCCGGAGTTGTGGTGGAGAGGGATGGAGGGTCTGAAGCCCTCGCGGATCTCGGCAGGCGAGGTCGGGGATCGCCGGAGGCTCTGTAGGCCTCAAGATGGCGGCAGGCCTCGGCAGCGTCAAGCCAGCTGCAATCCCAGGACGAGTCCGACCAGGCCAAGTCCGCAAAAACTGGATGGGGCTGCGGCAGGAGATGCCTAGGTACGGGTAAGGACACTTTTTATGCCCAGTGGGGTAAAATAAGCAAGGGATGGCTAAGGATTGTCCCCGTGGGTACAGAGCCCAGCACCAGCACGTCTTCCCTGCTTCACGTCCGGACAGGCCCCCCCGCACGCTACACTTATCAGCTCTGTGCAATGGTTTTGCACAGAGCAACCCAGATCCTCCTCTTCACAGGGTCCCTTGCCGGTGCTCCTAGCTCTTTCCTCCTGCCAAGTGCCCCCACAGCAAGCAGCTTGCTATGGGGTCCCTCGAGCCGAGCTGCTGCTCTGTGTGTCCATTCATACATGGAGCCATGGTTCAGTCCCACCCCCTTTCTCTCCTCATTGGCTCACTGACTTTGATTGACAGCAGCAGGAGCCAATGGCTCCCCGCTGCTGTCTCAGCCAATGAGGAAAGGGAGTCCTGGGCAGCTGAGATTATTGTGCAACATCGCTGGATCGAGATGGGCTCAGGTAAGTATTTGAGGGGCTGCTGCACACAGATGGTTTTTTATTGTAATGCATAAAGATAAAAAAAACAAAAACTTTTGACTTTAGAACAACTCTAATACGAAAAGGCCATAAATGGATCAAAAGCCGCCCCCACCGGGAAAAGGCAGTGATTATTGCTAGCGACTATAGCAGTCGCTAGTGGTAATTGCAAGTGAATCCGACAGGCTGGTTGTACCCAAGTTGATCGATCGACCTTGGTACATTCAGCCTGCCCACACATGGTTCGAACCGTCTATGCCTTACCTTTGACTCCTGCACTCTATACATGTTGTATATTAAAAAGTCTTGACCGAGGTGCTCATTGTCTCAGGAGTTGCTGGTTTTAATGAAGTTCCCAGGCTCAGACAGGCACAATTACAGTATCTCACAAAAGTGAGTACACCTCTCCCATTTTTGTAAATATTTTATTATATCTTTTCATGTGACAACACTGAAGAAATTACAGTTTGCTACAATGTAAAGTAGTGAGTGTACAGCTTGTATAACAGTGTAAATTTGCATCCCCTCAAAATAACTCAACACACAACCATTAATGTCTAAACCACTGGCAAAAAAAGTGAGTACACCCCTAACTGAAAATGTCCAAATTGAGCCCAATGTGTCAATATTTTGTGTGGCCAGCATTATTTTCCAACACTGCCTTAACCCTTTTGGGCATGGAGTTCACCAGAGCTTCACAACTTGCCAATGGAGTCCTCTTCTAATCCTCCATGACGACATCACAGAGCTGGTGGATGTTAGAAACCTTGCGCTCCTCCACCTTCCGTTTGAGGATGCCCCACAGATGCTCAATAGGGTTTAGGTCTGGAGACATGCATGGCCAGTCCATCCCCTTTACTCTCAGCTTCTTTAGCAAGGCAGTGGTCGTCTTGAAGGTGTGTTTTGGGTCATTATCATGTTGGAATACTGCCCTGCGGCCCAGTCTCCGAAGGGAGGGGATCATGTTCTGCTTCAGTATGTCACAGTACATGTTGGCATTCATGGTTCCCTCAATGAACTGTAGCTCCCCAGTTCCAGCAGCACTCATGTAGCTCCAGACCATGACACTCCCACCACCATGCTTGACTGTAGGCAAGACACACTTGTCTTTGTATTCCTCACCTGGTTGCTGCCACACACGCTTGACACCATCTGAACCAAATAAGTTTATCTTGGTCTCATCAGACCACAGGACATGGTTCCAGTAATTCATGTCCTTACTCTGCTTGTCTTCGGCAAACTGTTTGTGGGCTTTTTTGTGCATCATATTTAGAAGAGGCTTCCTTCTGGTATGACAGCCATGCAGACCACTTTGATGCAACGTGCGGCATATGGTCTAAGCATTTCCCCGTTCTTGCTCTCCGTGAGACGATTGCGGGTATCACACTCACAGAGCTTGCGGCGGGCACGTGCCCACAATTCCGCGTCTTAAAGGCGATGTATATCGGCGTGAGCTGGTCCTTAACCGGTTAATGAAACACCAATGTGTCAAAAGTCTCAAAATGTGACAGCAGCATCTGAACAACCTGAGCAAGAAGCCTCACCAGTACTGCAGGAAAAAGAACAGAATATTGCTGAATTTTCAATTGGCTTAATGATAAGCAATCTATGAATGGGGGACAGGTGGATGAATGAAAAGTCCACCTCCTCCATTAATGAAGCATTTTTCATTGTTGGATGCTTTTTGTACAGCTTCTAAGAATGGAGGAGTGGGCAGAAGGGTGGACATACTGTAGTTGCCACTTTTGATGAGTACCTATGACAGATCCAATGGCTGTATTGGGGGCAAACAGATTTCAAATTTCAAATAAGACAGCAGCCACCAGTGCAAGGGACACTGCTCATTCCATGTAAGTACTGTCCATTCTGAGGATTATTTTCTTAAAGTCGTAGTAAAGGCCATAGGTGTTTGCACAGGGTGTGCCTGGGCACACCCTAATCCCCCTGCTTCCTGGTGCCCCATCTCTTCTCTGCAGTGCTGCCAGCTTCCCTCCTATCCCACTGACTGCTGAGGGGGATGTTTCAAGATGGAGAGCAGGGGAAGGGGCCGGTAAATATTTAATCTAATGGCCCCTTCCTTTTCTGAATGAACACAGTGAGTGATCTGTACCAGTTGCTCCTGTGTTCATTCTTAACTGAAGCATGGTAAACTATGTATTCCATGCTTCAGTTTGTGAATGAACAGGAAGCCACTCAGCACAGAGCCTTTCCCATTCATTCACTGTCCAGTGCAGCTGAGGCTGCAGAGAAAGGGACTGGGGAAGTCCTGTCCTCAATCCTTTTTTGTGTCTCAAAAGTAAGAGATCAGGGGTGTGTTTAGACCCTTGATATTTCCCAAAAGCCCCCCAATGGGACTCCTAAATTTTTTTTAGAAAAATACAAAAAAATAATGTAGCGCCCTGCTCCTATTGGGTAGGCGCTAGTTGTAAATTTAGTTGTCTGAGCTGTAGTTTAGCTCAGAATAATTTTGGTAAATTACTGGTTTCTGTTCCAGTCCAATTGTGTTGCGCGTTTTCCACTTGACTGTGGGTGTCGCTGTCACCACAGGTCAAGGTTGGAAATGCAGCAGGCTGGGTGTATTGGGTACCTCTTGCCCAGAAACCGCTCAGTGGGATTGGTCTCCCCGCTTTGCATTGTGGGAGAGGGTACTTAAGGGACAGACACCATCTGGCGGGTCTCTCTGACCTGATGGCCCTCCTGGCCTAAGGTGTTCCGTAGCAGTTTTCCTGCCTTGTTACTGGAAGTAGGCCCAGGAGTTTCTGGGGCCTACTAATCAGTGGTGGTCCTTTGCTGTCTTGCCTGCGGGAAGAAGCCAAGCAATTGAGGAGACCAGGGGAGGACTTTTCCCAGGAGAGGACCGAGCAAAAAGGCTGGTGCCTCGGGAAGAGCCTGGAGACTCATTTGGAGGACGCATCCCTACATATCTACCTCACTGTATCGCCGGATTAGCTGAAAGAAACTGGTACTGTGGGACTGTACTTAAAAGTTGTGGATTCTTCAAGTCTGTGGCAGAGACTATTTGTATTCTTCAAGTCTGTGGCAGAGACTTTAGACCGAGCACCGCACCGGCTGCTAGGTCAGTGAGAGAGGCCTATCCCGTGGTTGCTAGATCCAGTGTGGAGACTGTTTGCCCTCTGGATTAAGAAGTACCCGTGATCCGCAAAGCAAGGTACCTGAATCTCCCCTAACCCTCCATCCCTATAATTCACATTTAATAAAACCATTGAAAAGAGATCAATGTGCTGGTGCTGATATCTGTGAAAACTCTTCAATGGAACCCCTATGATGGATACGGTGGAACAGACAGGTAACGGCAAGACCCAAATATATAACCAGCAGCTCCTACAGGGTAGTGCTACAATAATATTTTAAAAAAATAATAAAAAAACAAAAATTGCAAAACAATTATAAAAATAAAAACTATTGACCCCGATCTCTGTTCTACTGACACCATCCACTGCTTTGCCTATATACATGTGTAGCGGGGGTTAACATTTAGGGGGAGTATCTGGGTGGTAGCATGGCCCAGATACACTAATTGTTAGGGATCTATGGCCAATTTGATCTGTGGAGGATATGATGGTGTTCAGTAACCTACGGCCTCTGGGTGGCGCTGTCGCCTTGGGCTGGGGTTGAACCATCGTTGTAGGGCTGTGCCCTTTGTGTCCTCTCGCGGCAGTAGTACGGCGGGGCGGGGAACCCGCTGTGCCTGCTGGGAAAGGGTATAAGGGGGCGGACATCTTTCACACGAGGTCCGTGCCCCAGGCACCTTCAGCCTGGGGGCTGCTGTTCTGTTCGTCTGCGCCCAGGTGCCCTCGGCCTGGGTGCGAGGGAGTTCGAGTTCCATCCCAGGCACCTTAGGCCTGGGGTGGGGTACTATCCGAGGCCTGGGGCCCAGTACCTTCGACTGGGTCCCGTATGGGAGAAGATACCTAGGGTGCCCACCGAGTGAGGGGACCCGAGTCTCGGGCGAGGAGAACCAGGGAGGTGACCTGGCCTGAGGACCCAGCGCAGCATTGGCTGGTGACAGTGCAGGCCTCTGGGGACCGTCCGGGATGGATCATCTCCCTAACAGGGGTCGCCATTAGAAGGTAGTTCATGTTCTATGGTCTTTGCATGGACCCAGCTACATCAGGTCGGTGGCAGAGGCCTATTCTAAGGTCTGTGGCAGAGACCTCATCGTTCACCCGGTCTGTGGCAGGGACCAACCTCGCGGTCGGTGGCAGCGACCGTGCGCCAAAAGTTGTTGTGAACTCTCCTAACAGCTTCTCTAATCCGAAAGGATTGTGCCTGAACCCTCTCCCCACCAAGTTTGTGTTTGTATCAACCTGTCTGCTTGCAAAGCGGCATATTTATCTCTGCGATAATAAATATAGATGTTGTACTGTCACCTGGTGTGGGCTTACTTTTCTGGGAGCAAAGTGTTCTACATTCACCTATCCACCTGTCACATTTGAAGTGGAATCTCTTGACAGGGACACAGACCCGAAGGTAAAGATCTTAGCTCAAACCTCTACATACATAAGAGGGGCGAGCTGGTGGCAGCATCTCACCCCTCCCCCTGGTCCCCCTAGACGAGTAAACCAGCCGAGAAGAAGAAGAGAGAGAGAGGGTGAGACCGCTACACATGCATGTGAGTTCGTGCTTTGGGGTGCACCCTCTAATGCAGTGGTTCTCAACCCTGTCCTCAAGAACCCCCAACAGGCCATGTTTTGGGAATTTCTCTTATACTGTATGAAATAGCTGTCCAAAATATTAAGCCATTGAGTCTGATTTAAAGCACCTGTGCAAGATAAAGGAAAACCTGCCAACATGGCCTGACAGGGTTGAGAACCACTGACCCAATGCAATAGGCTGCAAATGCCAATGGTAAAGGCTTTTTTTTTAAATATATACCTACGGTAAGTATATAAAAACGTGCACCATTTAGGAGATACAGTATTTACTTTAGCAGCTCTGGTGATGTCACCAACGCATACGCACTACGCTCTTAATGGATGGCATGCCATCCATAGAGAGATCCGCACCGTGGCCATAACTCCCGCGCCCATGTGCAAGAGTGACATCATCGCGGCTCGGCCAATCAGACAGCAGCTGCCCACAAACCCAGAAGGAAGAGTGGGTGAAGATAGAAGCCCTGTCAGCGGTGACAGCGCGCTGCTAGAGGGCTTCTTTTTCAGGTAAATCTTTCATAATGTGCTATAATGTGATGCATACTAGCAGATTATGACATTAATTTGCAGGGAGAAGATTTTTTTTTTTTTGTGATTTACTATCGCTTTAATTGTATTATACTTTATTATTAGGCTTTAATTAAATCACCTCAACAGTCTTCATACCCCTCATTTCAGTTTAATTCCCCAAAGACCCTAGTGGTATTTAGAATTTGTTTGGTCCCTGGAAAGTCATTTATCTTGTCGGTTGCTGAAACCCTCATTGCTATCGTGTCACCTTCACACATTGAGCATCTCTCACATTCAACACAATTAGTGAAGGATGGTTTGTGCTAGTTCATTTCGGTACACAACTCCTTCACGCCATCATTATTTACCTCCTCATTACATTGAGGTCTTTGTGTCTAATTTCCCTAAAGACATTCTCCATGAATACATCCCAGATTACTTTCTTCCTGGTTTCTTCCAGTATATAAAAGTCAGAATCGCACTATTGTCCCGAAATGATAAAATTCAAACATTTGTACAAAGAGGTGAATTCAGCTCTTTGTTTCATATTGGCAGATTTTACTGTCAGCTTCAAACAGAATGTACTTTATTGGCTCCTGACAATGGCTGCCAGTGTTTCTGGAATTTTATAAGACAGATATACGTCCATCCTGTAATTATCATAAATAATTAACATTAGCACAAACTCTTTATCCTTAACTGAACCCTGGCCTTTATCTCCAAAACCAAAGCTTAAAGCTGAACTCTGGGAATTGTCTAAATTATTACAATGCACCTGTGCCCCCATTCCCAGCTACGAAGGGATTAAAGTGATTGTAACTTTTCATTTTTTTTTTTACCTTAATGCATTCCTTGCATTAAAGTAAAACATGTTTAGGTGTCAGCATCCCATCCTTTACTTACCTGAGACCCCTTTCGATCCAGCACCGTGCACATCAGCAGATCGTTTCTCCCCTCAATTCCGGGTCTTGCTTTCTTTGCTGGGGTTCCCGGGAGCCATTGGCTCCCAGTGCTGCCAATCAAAGCCAGTGATGAGGGAGCGAGAGGTGGGGCCGAGTCCCGCTGTCTGTGTCAATGGACGCAGCGGCGGGGAGGGCCGCCATCAGGGGGGTACAGGCAGTACACCTGTAAGGTGAATTATTTATTTATTTTTGTAAGGGGCCCAGAGGTCCCCAGGAGCCCGGAGTTCCCCAGGGCCCCGAATGTCAACCCCCCCTTTTTTTTATAATTTTTTTTTATAAATTTTTTTTATTACATTTTTATTTTATTTTTTTATTTTATTTTTTTATTTTTATTTTGGCCCCGGGTGGCAACCTCCCTTTTTTTTATTTTTATAAAAATTATTATTATTTTTATTTTTTATTTATATATTTATATATATTTTTTTAAGGGGCCCAGAGGTCCCCATAGGCCCGGAGGTCCCTAGGGCAATCCCCCCTTTTTTTTTGTTCTTTTGTTTTTTGTGTGTTCGTCAGCACCCAAAGCCCCCCTCTTCTCAATTCGCGGAAGCAGCACCCCCCCCCCCTGGTTCTCCTCTGCTCTAGGGGGCCCATGCCTGAAGCTGTGTAAGGGGCCCCAAAATTCCTGATGGCGGCGGGGCTCAGGTACGAGCAAGCACAAGTGCCCCCATGGGAAGCGGCTTCCCATGGGGGCACTGGATAGAGGGGAGGGACCAGGAGCAGCGGCATGGGACCCAAATAGAGGATGTTCGTGGCTGCTTTCTGCAATTCCATTGCAGAGAGCAGGTAAGTATAGACGTGCCTTTACAATCCCTTTAACCACTTCAGCCCCAGAAGGATTTGCCCACTTCCTGACCAGGCCATTTTTTGCGATAGGGCACTGCGTCGCTCTAACTGACAATTGCGTGGTTGTGCAATGCTGTACCCAAACAAAATTGATGTCCTTTTTTTCCCCACAAATAAAGCTTTCTTTTGGTGGTATTTGATCACCTCTGGGGTTTAAATTTTTTGCGCTATAAACAAAAAAAGACCTAGAATTTTGAAAAAAAAAACAATAATTTTTACTTTTTGCTATAATAAATATCCCCAAAAAAAACAAAAAAAACTAATTTCTTTATCAGTTTAGGCCGATATGTATTCTTCTACATATTTTTGTTAAAAAAAAAAATAGGCGTATATTGAATGGTTTGCGCAAAAGTTACTATAATTTGTTTACTAGTAATGGCAGCAATCTGTGATTTTTAGTGGGACTGCGACATTGCAACGAACAGATCGGACACTTTTGACACTTTTTGAGACCAGTGACATTTATACAGTGATCAGTGCTATAAAAATGCACTGATTACTGTATAAATAACACTGGCAGGGAAGGAGTTAACACTAAGGGCGATCAAGGGGTTAAGTGTTTTCCCTGGTAGACATGTGCACACTGAAATATTTTGTTTCGGAATTTCGTTTTCGTCCGAAAAATACATTTCGTTACTCCCGAAATTTGTTTTTATTTATTTTAGTTCGTTACAAAATGCATTAGTCCGAAAATCTGAATTAAGGTCGAATCTGTCAATTAAAGGTTTATGGCGTCTGTCAAATGTTCTAAGAAGATTTGACGGAGCAGCTAAACTGTACGACACCGCAATCGTACATTTCCGGTGGAATGTTCCGCCTACAAGCTAGCTATAGTAGAATTCTAATGTTGTATGACTAGTAATAACTATATTTATTAATTATTATTACTTGTGTAGCGGGGTCTCTCTTTTAAGGCCCCAGGACTACGTTACCCAGAACCACATTCAGCCCCAGGGTGGAAGTTCCGCCGCAAAGACTCATGGGAGGGCCTATTTAAGCGAGAGGCGAGGGGGAGCTCGCTCTCTTTTTGGACGCCGCGCTTCAAGCAACCAGTCATCCTGCGCGGATCGGCTGCGGGGTAAGGCCTGAAGCCTTAGGCCTTACCTGAAGTCTGAAGAGCCTTCCACCATTCTGCGGAGCCTGGGTGGATCCTGGATCGTCGGTGTAGGACTCCAGTTGGATCGGGGACCCGATCCGTTGCAGACGCCGTGTGAGACGGACACACGCGGTGGAAGACCCAGGCTGGGATCGCGCCTGGAGCGGTGAGCGGGCACCTGCCCATATCCATAGACTGAGCTGTATTCAGGCCTGTAGACTGCCTAGGCCCACTGTTCGCTCACCCGTGTTTCCTTAGGGGGTCCGGTAGTTGGGACAGAGCTGAAGTGCCTACCCCCCCCCCCCCCCCGTTTGCATACTGTTGTTACAAGTTACCACCCTTTGGATTACAATTGGGTAATTTCTCCAAGTGCACCAACGAAAGCTGGCCGGTGAAGAAAACCTTACTCCCTTAGGGAAAGGGGACGATCTCATACACTGTCAGGCCTAACATAGGAGGGGGGGGAAGTTATAAAGTTTGTGTTACTTTGCCATAGGGCGTGCACGCCATAATAGCTCCGCGTGGTGGATACTGCGCGGCGTCATATTGTAGTGCTGCTTCTGATACGCTGATTAATGCAGGGCTCTGCAGGCCCATGTATGTGTTACATGCCATGTTTTATGCCACCATTTTACAGTAAAGCTATTACTATTTTATATTCTTGCTTCAGATTGTTGTCTGCCTATTTAGAAACTGTTGAGTATTATACACCAGAGAGTGATAAGAAGTTAACCCTAGACTAGCTGTGCCAGAGTGGGTCGAGTCAGATTGCCGGGGGTTGGCGGTGCTGTATACAGGGCCCGAGAAAACAAACCAGCGGCTCTCTTAACTGGGGGTAGCGCTACACGTGGGGGCTCTCGAGTCCGGGATCCTGTTGCAGCAAATAGCAGCCAAGAGATACCAGCATGGACCCACTAGAAGTAGTAAAGTGGTGCGCAGCAGTAAAAACAGATCCACATGAAGTAGTGATCATAGAACTGTCAGGGATCTGGCAAGAAGATGCAGTGAAACAGTTAGTGATGTCGCTGTCCCCGCAACAAAAAGCATACATAGTGGATGTCAGAACAGAACCTCCCTCGACATATGTACTGTTAAAATGGAAAGATGGAATCCCAGAAGACTTCAAGGAGCCGAGCATAGAAACGGCAGATAAACAAATCTTTAAGTTAATACGCGCTCCACCCGACTTAAAAGATGTCAAGAAAGAGACGAATCCTGGGTCGCCACAAGGCGCTCTCAGCACAGAATTATGCGCGGTTCTAGGGGAAATCATAACGCAATGCAAGAAAGATCCTGCAGATTACCAAATGTCGGGATACCGGAAACTCAGGATGTTTTCAGGAAGGAAGCCTGTACCCTCAGGTGAAGAGGGGTTTGAGGAGTGGTTAGACGGCGCTACTCAAGCCTTAGAGGAGTGGGAAGTCCCAGACCACAGAAAGAAGCAGAGGATTGATGAGAGCTTAAAGGGGCCTGCTTTAGAGGCCATACGCAGGGCCCGAGAAAACAAACCAGCGGCTCTCTTAACTGGGGGTAGCGCTACACTAGTCAACCAACATTAGAATTCTTCTATAGCCTATGGGCGGAGCATTTGACCATAAATGTCCGCTCGGGGCGATCGCATGTTTTTAGCTGCTTCGTCGAATCTTCATGTCTCTATAATGTCGAATCTTTTCTCTCTATGACGAATAATCTCAGACTAATAGAGTTAAGGTTAGGCACATTCAACCGCAGGTTCGATAGACACAGATCGCTATTGTCACCGTCATGTCGAATCTTCTATCTATATCCAACTGTTTTCGCAACGAAACGAAAATAAAGCATTTTTTATGTCGGATCTTTGGGATTTCGGATTCTGCGCTTTCGTTATTGTTTGTTAAAACGAACGCGAAAATCCCCGAAATTCGGACGAAAACGAATGCACATGTCTATTCACTGGGAGGTGCTTCTAACTGTTGGGGGGGATGGGACTGACTGGAGGATAAGAGAGATCATTGTTCCTGATCTCTACTGCCCTGTCAGAACAGGGATATGTTTGTTTACATACACAGGTCCCCATTCTGACTTTCTGTGGAGCGATCGCGGGTGGCCGACGGACATCACGGCCGCTGGCCACGCACATCGGCTCCAGCAACGCGCCCGCTATAGCTCGTACACCTATGGCGATTCGCGCAGCCCTGCCAACCTGCCGCAGTATAATGACGGCGGCTGGTCGGCAAGCGGTTACCTGCAAAGTAAAGGCATAATGTGCTAGTATGAATCTCAAACTAGCACATTATGTTAAACTTGCCTGAAAACTAAGCCCTCGTCGTCCCTGCTGGAGGCCACATCCATCTTTGCCTGTCTTTCTTGCGGGTCTGAGGACTCCGGCTGTGTGACTGGCCGGAGCTGTGTGACGTCACTCCCACACATGCGCGTGGGTGCCGGTCACGGCACAGGCTTCTGATAAAACGGCACGGGTGGCCATTCCTTCAGCGTACATGCGCCAATGATGTCATAGTCACAGTATACAGTAAATATCTCCTAAACGGCGCACGTTTATGAGATATTTACAGTACCTATAGGTGAGCCTTAATATAGGCTTACCTATAGGTACAAATTATGCATTACGGTTTACTTCCTCTTTAAGGCTCCATGCACATTAGCGTTTTTCATGAGCTCAAAAAAGCTAGAAAAAAAACAAGCTAGAAAAATGCTGACAACAGCTTCTAGTAGCATTTTAGTAGCTGTTTAGGAGCATTAGCATTTTATTAGCATTTTTGCAGTACACAAAAAAAAAAATCCAAATAAACTGTTAGGAGCATTTTAGTAGCATTTAGGCCTCATACAAACAGGACGGTATAAAAATGCCAGCAGCGTTAGCCGTATAAAGCTGTAGCTGTAGAATGAGTTTTTCTGTGATTTTGCAATAGCATTTTTCAGCGTTTTTTACCTTTTTTTTTAGCAAAATTAGGCTGCATGAGGCCTTATGCCGCATACACACGATCGGAGTGTCTGACAACAAAAGCGTGGTTGGTTTTTCTGTCGGATGTCGGCTCAAACTTGTCTTGCATATACACGGTCGCACAAATGTTGCTTGGAAATTCCGATGGCAAGAACGCGGAGACGTACAACACTACGACAAGCCAAGAAAAATTAAATACAATGATTCCGAGCATGCGTTGAATTGATTTCGAGCATGCGCAGCACTTTTGTGCGTCGTAAATGGCTACATACGGTTGGAATTTCGGATAAGAACTTTTTCTGTTGGAAAAATAGAGAACCCGCTCTCAATCATTTGTTGGCGGAAATTCCGACAGCAAATGTCTGATGGAGCCTACACACGGTCGGAATTTCTAATGAAAAGCTTGCGTCGAACATTTGTTGTCGAAAAAACCGACCATGTGTACGCGGCATTAGAGCGTTTTTACAGCTGAAAAACTCCTCATAAATCCCAAAAGAAGCAGTTAGGAGCATTCATGTTTTTTTTCGGCTGGAAAAACGTTCCAAATGTTTTTTTTTCCTGCTCTAGTCCTAGCATGGGTGGCTGTTCTTTAACCACTTAAGGACCGAGCCTCTTTTTGACACTTGTTGTTTACAAGTTAAAATCATTTTTTATTTTTTTGCTAGAAAATTACTTAGAACCCCCAAACATTATATCTTTTTTTCTAACACCCTAGAGAATAAAGTGACTTTCTGTCACACTGTATTTGCGCAGCGGTCTTACAAGTGCACCTTTTTTGGAAAAAATACACTTTTTTAAATTAAAAAATAAGACAACAGTAAAGTTAGCACAATTTTTTATATTGTGAAAGATAAAGTTACGCCGAGTAATTTGATATCCAACATGTCAGACTTCAAAATTGCGCTCACTCGTGGAATGACGACAAACTTTTACCCTTAAAAATCTCCATAGGCAACGTTTAAAAATGAAAAAAAACCGGAAAATTGTATCATACTTACCAGTAATTTTCCTTTCCTGGTGCCTATCCATGGCAGCATACCTGTGATAGAGCTCCGCCTCGACTCCTCCTTCAGGACTAGTGAATAGCATAAATTAAAGGCATAGTCCCTCCCCCAACATTCTCTGTTATATAGAATACCGAGGGTGGGAGCGTATGCTGCCATGGATAGGCACCAGGAAAGGAAAATTACTGGTAAGTACTGTATGATACAATTTTCCGTTTTCCTGGTGCCTCCATGGCAGCATACCTGTGATAAATAACTAGCTGACATGGGTGGGATAATTGCTTAACAATAAATGTTTAATTAGAAGAGGACATAGCAACCTGAACTGCCCTCCTTCCAAACTCAACAGTCGTGAGCGCTCCTGGATCAATATGGTAGTGTCTGAGGAATGTATGGTGAGAAGACCAGGTGGCAGCCCTGCACACCGTCTCCAACGAAACATTAGCCCTTGCTGCCCAGGAAGCTGAGACTGCCCTTGTAGAATGAGCATTCACTTGGGATGGAGGCTCCATATTCTTCACCCTGTAGGCCTTCTGGATTAACTTTACAGCCCAAGATGCCAGAGTTCTGATGAAAGCTTCTTTGCCCCTGTATTTACCGAACGGTACGATGAAAAGTCTCTCAGAATTTCTGAAGGGGCCGGTGGCTTCTAGGTAGGCCCTGAGCACTCTGGATACATCCAGTTCGTGACAAGACTCTGAATCCGTGTCTGTAAACACTGGTACTGCCCAGGGTTCCAACAGGTGGCTTGGAGTAGTGACCTTTGGTGTGAACCCCCGAAGGGGGCGAAGTTCCACTCTGTCGGGGAAGAAGGAGATGTGGTCGTCACCTATCCCTAAAGAGTGAAGTTCCAAGATCCTTTTGCCAGATGTAATGGCTAGCAGAAAAGCTGTCTTTCGTGTCAGGTTCCATATTGTTACTTGTTCCACTGGAGCAAAGGGATGGTCAGATAGAACTTCAAGGACCAGGGACAAATCCCACTTAGGAAATGATCGTCTGACAGGAGGGTGAATCTTCAATACACCTCTGAGGTAAGTGACTACTAAAGGATCCTCCGTCCCATCTAGGGATGAGCTTCGTGTTCGAGTCGAACATACGTTCGACTCGAACATCGGCTGTTCGATCATTCGACGAAGATCGAACGATTTGGGCCGTTCGCGCCAAATTCGAGTGACGCGAACGGCCCACAATGCACTACGCCATCGCAGTGTCATCCAGGCGCTGTGATTGGCCAAGCATGCACTGTGACCCCGCATGCTTGGCCAATCACAGCGCCGGCAGCGAGGAGAGCAATGATTGGCCACAGGCAGGATGCCTGTGGCCAATTATTGCTGAGGGTGTTTAGTACACGCCCCACACTATAAAAGGCCGCCAGCACGGCGGCCTAGTGTAGTGTGTTCCGGAGCAGGGATAGAGCAGCATAGGCAGGGACAGTGACTTTTATTTCTTTCTTGCTTAACCTGGATTCCTTTAGTTTAGGGAAAGAGAAGGATAGGTAGGGAGAGTGTCAGTGTGTTTTGTGCTTGTGCTATAGTGTGCTTAAAAAAAACATTTTTTCTAGGGACAGAAAACTGTAGGTAGGGAGAGTGTCAGTTTCTTTCACTGTGCAAGTCCTTGTTTCTAGGGACCTGGAAGGACAGTGAGTGAATTCTCCTTGTGCTATATTGTGCTTAAAAAAAACATTTTTTCTAGGGACAGAAAACTGTAGGTAGGGAGAGTGTCAGTTTCTTTCACTGTGCAAGTCCTTGTTTCCAGGGACCTGGAAGGACAGTGAGTGAATTCTCCTTGTGCTATATTGTGCTTAAAAAAAACATTTTTTCTAGGGACAGAAAACTGTAGGTAGGGAGAGTGTCAGTTTCTTTCACTGTGCAAGTCCTTGTTTCTAGGGACCTGGAAGGACAGTGAGTGAATTCTCCTTGTGCTATATTGTGCTTAAAAAAAACATTTTTTCTAGGGACAGAAAACTGTAGGTAGGGAGAGTGTCAGTTTCTTTCACTGTGCAAGTCCTTGTTTCCAGGGACCTGGAAGGACAGTGAGTGAATTCTCCTTGTGCTATATTGTGCTTAAAAAAAACATTTTTTCTAGGGACAGAAAACTGTAGGTAGGGAGAGTGTCAGTTTCTTTCACTGTGCAAGTCCTTGTTTCTAGGGACCTGGAAGGACAGTGAGTGAATTCTCCTTGTGCTATATTGTGCTTAAAAAAAACATTTTTTCTAGGGACAGAAAACTGTAGGTAGGGAGAGTGTCAGTTTCTTTCACTGTGCAAGTCCTTGTTTCCAGGGACCTGGAAGGACAGTGAGTGAATTCTCCTTGTGCTATATTGTGCTTAAAAAAAACATTTTTTCTAGGGACAGAAAACTGTAGGTAGGGAGAGTGTCAGTTTCTTTCACTGTGCAAGTCCTTGTTTCCAGGGACCTGGAAGGACAGTGAGTGAATGCTCCTTGTGCTATAGTGTGCTTAAAAAAAACATTTTTTCTAGGGACAGAAAACTCTAGGTAGGGAGAGTGTCAGTTTCTTTCACTGTGCAAGTCCTTGTTTCCAGGGACCTGGAAGGACAGTGAGTGAATTCTCCTTGTGCTATAGTGTGCTTAAAAAAAACATTTTTTCTAGGGACAGAAAACTGTAGGTAGGGAGAGTGTCAGTTTCTTTCACTGTGCAAGTCCTTGTTTCCAGGGACCTGGAAGGACAGTGAGTGAATTCTCCTTGTGCTATATTGTGCTTAAAAAAAACATTTTTTCTAGGGACAGAAAACTGTAGGTAGGGAGAGTGTCAGTTTCTTTCACTGTGCAAGTCCTTGTTTCTAGGGACTGGGAAGGACAGTGAGTGAATTCTCCTTGTGCTATAGTGTGCTTAAAAAAAACATTTTTTCTAGGGACAGAAAACTGTAGGTAGGGAGAGTGTCAGTTTCTTTCACTGTGCAAGTCCTTGTTTCCAGGGACCTGGAAGGACAGTGAGTGAA
This sequence comes from Rana muscosa, assembly GCA_029206835.1. Lineage (NCBI taxonomy): Eukaryota > Metazoa > Chordata > Amphibia > Anura > Ranidae > Rana > Rana muscosa. Next base: position 256,962,078 of record CM055123.1, on the reverse strand, counting down.
TGCTCCTTGTGCTATAGTGTGCTTAAAAAAAACATTTTTTCTAGGGACAGAAAACTCTAGGTAGGGAGAGTGTCAGTTTCTTTCACTGTGCAAGTCCTTGTTTCCAGGGACCTGGAAGGACAGTGAGTGAATTCTCCTTGTGCTATAGTGTGCTTAAAAAAAACATTTTTTCTAGGGACAGAAAACTGTAGGTAGGGAGAGTGTCAGTTTCTTTCACTGTGCAAGTCCTTGTTTCCAGGGACCTGGAAGGACAGTGAGTGAATTCTCCTTGTGCTATATTGTGCTTAAAAAAAAAAAATTTCTAGGGACAGAAAACTGTAGGTAGGGAGAGTGTCAGTTTCTTTCACTGTGCAAGTCCTTGTTTCTAGGGACCTGGAAGGACAGTGAGTGAATTCTCCTTGTGCTATATTGTGCTTAAAAAAAACATTTTTTCTAGGGACAGAAAACTGTAGGTAGGGAGAGTGTCAGTTTCTTTCACTGTGCAAGTCCTTGTTTCCAGGGACCTGGAAGGACAGTGAGTGAATTCTCCTTGTGCTATATTGTGCTTAAAAAAAACATTTTTTCTAGGGACAGAAAACTGTAGGTAGGGAGAGTGTCAGTTTCTTTCACTGTGCAAGTCCTTGTTTCTAGGGACCTGGAAGGACAGTGAGTGAATTCTCCTTGTGCTATATTGTGCTTAAAAAAAACATTTTTTCTAGGGACAGAAAACTGTAGGTAGGGAGAGTGTCAGTTTCTTTCACTGTGCAAGTCCTTGTTTCCAGGGACCTGGAAGGACAGTGAGTGAATTCTCCTTGTGCTATATTGTGCTTAAAAAAAACATTTTTTCTAGGGACAGAAAACTGTAGGTAGGGAGAGTGTCAGTTTCTTTCACTGTGCAAGTCCTTGTTTCCAGGGACCTGGAAGGACAGTGAGTGAATGCTCCTTGTGCTATAGTGTGCTTAAAAAAAACATTTTTTCTAGGGACAGAAAACTCTAGGTAGGGAGAGTGTCAGTTTCTTTCACTGTGCAAGTCCTTGTTTCCAGGGACCTGGAAGGACAGTGAGTGAATTCTCCTTGTGCTATAGTGTGCTTAAAAAAAACATTTTTTCTAGGGACAGAAAACTGTAGGTAGGGAGAGTGTCAGTTTCTTTCACTGTGCAAGTCCTTGTTTCCAGGGACCTGGAAGGACAGTGAGTGAATTCTCCTTGTGCTATATTGTGCTTAAAAAAAACATTTTTTCTAGGGACAGAAAACTGTAGGTAGGGAGAGTGTCAGTTTCTTTCACTGTGCAAGTCCTTGTTTCTAGGGACTGGGAAGGACAGTGAGTGAATTCTCCTTGTGCTATAGTGTGCTTAAAAAAAACATTTTTTCTAGGGACAGAAAACTGTAGGTAGGGAGAGTGTCAGTTTCTTTCACTGTGCAAGTCCTTGTTTCCAGGGACCTGGAAGGACAGTGAGTGAATGCTCCTTGTGCTATAGTGTGCTTAAAAAAAACATTTTTTCTAGGGACAGAAAACTCTAGGTAGGGAGAGTGTCAGTTTCTTTCACTGTGCAAGTCCTTGTTTCCAGGGACCTGGAAGGACAGTGAGTGAATTCTCCTTGTGCTATAGTGTGCTTAAAAAAAACATTTTTTCTAGGGACAGAAAACTGTAGGTAGGGAGAGTGTCAGTTTCTTTCACTGTGCAAGTCCTTGTTTCCAGGGACCTGGAAGGACAGTGAGTGAATTCTCCTTGTGCTATATTGTGCTTAAAAAAAAAAAATTTCTAGGGACAGAAAACTGTAGGTAGGGAGAGTGTCAGTTTCTTTCACTGTGCAAGTCCTTGTTTCTAGGGACCTGGAAGGACAGTGAGTGAATTCTCCTTGTGCTATATTGTGCTTAAAAAAAACATTTTTTCTAGGGACAGAAAACTGTAGGTAGGGAGAGTGTCAGTTTCTTTCACTGTGCAAGTCCTTGTTTCCAGGGACCTGGAAGGACAGTGAGTGAATTCTCCTTGTGCTATATTGTGCTTAAAAAAAACATTTTTTCTAGGGACAGAAAACTGTAGGTAGGGAGAGTGTCAGTTTCTTTCACTGTGCAAGTCCTTGTTTCTAGGGACCTGGAAGGACAGTGAGTGAATTCTCCTTGTGCTATATTGTGCTTAAAAAAAACATTTTTTCTAGGGACAGAAAACTGTAGGTAGGGAGAGTGTCAGTTTCTTTCACTGTGCAAGTCCTTGTTTCTAGGGACCTGGAAGGACAGTGAGTGAATTCTCCTTGTGCTATATTGTGCTTAAAAAAAACATTTTTTCTAGGGACAGAAAACTGTAGGTAGGGAGAGTGTCAGTTTCTTTCACTGTGCAAGTCCTTGTTTCCAGGGACCTGGAAGGACAGTGAGTGAATTCTCCTTGTGCTATATTGTGCTTAAAAAAAACATTTTTTCTAGGGACAGAAAACTGTAGGTAGGGAGAGTGTCAGTTTCTTTCACTGTGCAAGTCCTTGTTTCTAGGGACTGGGAAGGACAGTGAGTGAATTCTCCTTGTGCTATAGTGTGCTTAAAAAAAACATTTTTTCTAGGGACAGAAAACTGTAGGTAGGGAGAGTGTCAGTTTCTTTCACTGTGCAAGTCCTTGTTTCTAGGGACTGGGAAGGACAGTGAGTGAATTCTCCTTGTGCTATAGTGTGCTTAAAAAAAACATTTTTTCTAGGGACAGAAAACTGTAGGTAGGGAGAGTGTCAGTTTCTTTCACTGTGCAAGTCCTTGTTTCTAGGGACTGGGAAGGACAGTGAGTGAATTCTCCTTGTGCTATAGTGTGCTTAAAAAAAACATTTTTTCTAGGGACAGAAAACTGTAGGTAGGGAGAGTGTCAGTTTCTTTCACTGTGCAAGTCCTTGTTTCTAGGGACCTGGAAGGACAGTGAGTGAATTCTCCTTGTGCTATATTGTGCTTAAAAAAAAACATTTTTTCTAGGGACAGAAAACTGTAGGTAGGGAGAGTGTCAGTTTCTTTCACTGTGCAAGTCCTTGTTTCCAGGGACCTGGAAGGACAGTGAGTGAATTCTCCTTGTGCTATATTGTGCTTAAAAAAAACATTTTTTCTAGGGACAGAAAACTGTAGGTAGGGAGAGTGTCAGTTTCTTTCACTGTGCAAGTCCTTGTTTCTAGGGACCTGGAAGGACAGTGAGTGAATTCTCCTTGTGCTATATTGTGCTTAAAAAAAACATTTTTTCTAGGGACAGAAAACTGTAGGTAGGGAGAGTGTCAGTTTCTTTCACTGTGCAAGTCCTTGTTTCTAGGGACCTGGAAGGACAGTGAGTGAATTCTCCTTGTGCTATATTGTGCTTAAAAAAAACATTTTTTCTAGGGACAGAAAACTGTAGGTAGGGAGAGTGTCAGTTTCTTTCACTGTGCAAGTCCTTGTTTCTAGGGACCTGGAAGGACAGTGAGTGAATTCTCCTTGTGCTATATTGTGCTTAAAAAAAACATTTTTTCTAGGGACAGAAAACTGTAGGTAGGGAGAGTGTCAGTTTCTTTCACTGTGCAAGTCCTTGTTTCTAGGGACCTGGAAGGACAGTGAGTGAATTCTCCTTGTGCTATATTGTGCTTAAAAAAAACATTTTTTCTAGGGACAGAAAACTGTAGGTAGGGAGAGTGTCAGTTTCTTTCACTGTGCAAGTCCTTGTTTCAAGGGACAGAGAAGGACACCTGAAGGTAGCCCTTATTGCTTTTTTCCCATCTCCCTGCAGGCCATCTATTAGAATGTCTGGAAGGCAAACAAGGAGAGGCAGACAGTCAGGAGGCAATAAAAGAGGGCAAGCAGGCTCTGTGTCTGGGGGCAACAGTGCTGGTCGTGGACGCGGTGCATTGTCATCAGCACATGGCCATGGGACACGCTTGTCCTTCTTTTCCGCAGCTGGACATGTTGAGCCACATCATGCCGAAGACTTGGTAGAGTGGATGACCAAGCCCTCCTCCTCCTCCTCATCCTCTCTCACCCAGGCTCAGGGTACTGGCAAAGCAGCTGCCAAAGCGTCCTCTTCCCTGGTATCAATGTCAGACTCATCATCAGTCACTCCTTCCCTAGACCCACCATGTCCTCTTCCTGAGGAGTCCCCCGAACTGTTTGAGCACAGTGTTGGGTACATGCTCCAGGAGGATGCCCAGCGTTTCGAAGGGTCTGATGATGAAACCCAGCTACAGGAAGGCAGTAGGGTGAGAGCAGACAGAGGGGATGCTCAAGAAGGACACCAATCTGGCAGTCATGTTCCAGCAGCTGCAGCATACTGCCAGATTGGCTCCAGTGATGAGGAGGGAGGGGATGATGAGGTCACTGACTCCACGTGGGTGCCTAATAGGAGAGAGGAGGAGGAGGATGAGGAGGAGGCACATCTCCAACGAGACAGGATGCCCTTTGGTGGCCAGCGTAAGGGCAGTACACCGACGGAATCACACCGCAGAGCTCCGCCTGTGCAGGGCGCTGCCTCTGCCCGTCATTCAAAAAGTTCCTTGGTGTGGGCCTTTTTTGAGGCTAGTGCATCAGATCGCACAGCTGCTGTTTGCAACATATGTCTCAAGCGTATATCGCGTGGCCAAAACATCAGCCGCTTGGGTACCACATGCCTGACCAGACATATGTTGACCTGCCATGCAGCTCGTTGGCAAGCCTACCTCAAAGACCCACACCAAAGAACAAAGCGGACCTCTCCTTGCACCGCATCAGCTGGGATCTCCAACCCCACTATAACTTCAGTCCTCTCTGAAACATGCACTGAGAGGAATGAAGGTGTAGAATTAGGTGTGTCACAGCCAAGTACTTGCGGCCACTCTGCTAGCAGTACACCGACGTCCGATTCTAGCAGGCAAATTTCCCTGCGCCAGCTGCTGGACCGTCGAAAGAAGTTCACTCCCAGCCATCCACATGCCCAGCGGTTGAATGCTAGCTTGGCTAAATTGCTAGCGCTTCAACTGCTGCCTTTTCAGTTGGTAGACTCGGCCCCCTTCCGTGAGTTTGTGCAATGTGCGGTTCCTCAGTGGCAGGTTCCCAAACGCCACTTTTTCTCACGGAAGGCTATTCCGGCTCTCTACCGGCATGTGGAAGGCAATGTCTTGGCCTCGCTGGACAGGGCGGTCAGCGGTAAGGTGCATATTACCGCTGACTCATGGTCCAGCAGGCATGGACAGGGACGTTACCTTTCTTTCACGGCCCATTGGGTCACTCTTTTGGCAGCTGGGAAGGATGCAGGACAAGGTGCAGTAGTGTTGGAGGTTGTCCCACCGCCACGCCTCCAAAATGCTACTACTGGTTGTGACACACCTCTCTCCTCCACCCCCTCCTCTTCTTCTTCCTCCATGGCCTCTTCCTGTGGTTTGTCCTATGAACCAGCGGTGCTCCGTAGCCGTTCACGGGGCTACGCAAGTACGCAGGCAAAAAGATGCCATGCCGTGCTTGCGCTGGTGTGTTTGGGGGACAGAAGCCACACTGGGGCAGAGGTCCTGTCTGCTCTGCAGGGCCAGGCCGAGAGGTGGTTGACGCCACGCCAGCTTAAGCCAGGAATGGTGGTTTGCGACAATGGCACCAACCTCCTCTCCGCCCTCCGACAGGGACAACTGACCCATGTGCCCTGTGTGGCTCACGTCCTTAACCTGGTGGTGCAGCGGTTCTTGGGCAGGTACCCGGGCTTACAGGATGTCCTGAGGCAGGCCAGGAAAGTCTGTGTGCATTTCCGCAGATCTTATAATGCCAGTGCTCGCCTGGCTGAGCTGCAAAAGGAGTTGAACCTGCCCAAGAACCGCCTTATATGTGACATGCCCACCAGGTGGAACTCAACGTTGGCCATGCTGCAGCGGCTGCACACGCAGCAGAGGGCCATCAATGAGTACCTGTGCGACTACGGCACCAGGACAGGGTCAGGGGAGCTTGGTTTTTTTCTCCACGCCAGTGGGGCATGATCAGGGATGCATGCACTGTCCTGGCACCATTTGAGGAGGCCACGAGGATGGTGAGCAGTGACAGTGCATGCATCAGTGACACTGTACCTCTTGTCCACCTGTTGGAGCACACGCTGCGTGGAATAATGGACAGGGCACTTGAGGCAGAACAGAGGCAGGAAGAGGAGGACTTCCTTGCCTCTCAAGGCCCCCTTTACCCAGACAGTGTTCCTTCTGTCCCACCCATCGCACAGGAAGAGGAAGAGGAGGAGGAGGAGGAGGAGGAGGAGGATTGTGTCAGCATGGAGGTGGAGGCTGGCACTCAGCATCATCAGCAGCAGTCTTTTAGGGATGATTTACAGTCCCAAGAAACCAGTGGACTTGTACGTGGCTGGGAGGAGGTGACTGCGGATCATGTCGTCCTTAGTGACCCAGAGGACTCCGGAGCGAATGCCTCAGCAAACCTACGCTGCATGGCCTCCCTGATCCTGCAAAGTCTGCGGAAGGATCCTCGTATTCTTCGGATCAAGGAGAGGGACCATTACTGGCTGGCCACTCTCCTTGATCCACGGTACAAGGGTAAGGTTGCGGACCTTATGTTACCGTCGCAGAGGGAGCAGAGGATGAGACAACTCCGGGAGGCCTTGCAGAAAGGTCTGTGCAACGCGTTCCCAGAGACTGGGAGGTTACAAACTCCTGGTCCAGGACAACGAGTTGCTGACGCTTCGGCCAGTCAAAGAAGGAGCGGTGGGGAAGGTGGCCGTCTGACCGATGCGTTCAGACAATTCTTTAGTCCGCAGCCCCAAAGTATGATTGGTTCCAGCAACCATCGCCAGCGTCTGATAAACATGGTGCAGGAATATCTAGGGGCAAGGTCAGACTTGGACACCTTCCCCACCGAAAATCCTCTGGCTTACTGGGTCTTGAGGATGGATCACTGGCCAGAGCTTGCACAGTATGCAATTGAGCTACTGGCCTGTCCTGCATCCAGCGTTCTTTCGGAACGCACATTCAGTGCTGCTGGAGGATTTGTCACGGATCACAGGGTGCGCCTGTCCACCGACTCAGTTGATCGACTGACTTTCATCAAGATGAACCAGTCTTGGATCACCACCAGCTACCACACACCTGATGCTGATATAACAGACTAATTGATTTTAACATGTCACGTCCCTTCAAGACTGATGCTGATGCTGAGTGCCTGTGCTGTTATGTTGACTGGCTATCCTCCTCCTCCGAGTCCTCAATGATACGATTGATGATGATAGCTTGGAAGATCATTTTTGTTTATGGGTGCCGCCACCAGTGGCTAAGGCCCAATTTTTCAGCCCCTGTTTTACAGGGGCGTGTACTTACAATTTTTTTAGCAATAATTTGCCATAGGGCTCATTGCTGTGCTCCAAGTACAGTATCTGTGAGGGGTTGTAGTGTTGTGCCACCAGTGCCTAAGGCCCAATTTTTCAGCCCCTGTTTAACAGGGGCGTGTCATTACAATTTTTGAAGCAATACTTTGCAACAGGGCTCATTGCTGTGCTCCAAGTACAGTATCTGTGAGGGGTTGTAGTCTTGTGCCACCAGTGCCTAAGGCCCAATTTTTCAGCCCCTGTTCAACAGGGGCATGCAATTACAATTCTTGATGTAATAATTCACAGCAGGGCCCATTCCTGCACCCACCAAGAGTAAGTCTGAGGGCTTACAGTGTTGTGGCAACGCCACCACCACCACCACCACGAAAGGCCCAATTTTTCAGCCACTGTTCAAAAGGGGCATGTAATTACAATTCTTGATCTAATAATTCACAGCAGGGCCCATTCCTGCACCCACCAAGAGTAACTCTGAGGGCTTACAGTGTTGTGGCAACACCACCACCACCACCACCACCACGAAAAGCCCAATTTTTCAGCCCCTGTTCAACAGGGGCATGCAATTACAATTCTTGATCTAATAATTCACAGCAGGGCCCATTGCTGCACCCACCAAGAGTAATTGTCAGGGCTTACAGTGTTGTGGCACCAGCACCACCATCAAAGCCCCAATTTTTACTACCACTGTTCAACAATTATATGTAATTAAAATTCCTGATATAATAGTTGACAGCAGGGCGTTCCAGCACCAACCAAGAGTAACTGTGAGTGCTTACAGTGTTGTGCCAACACCAACAACTAAGGGGCCTATTTCTGCAGAGTATATACGGCAGGTCCCTACTTTCAAACATCCAACTTACAAACGACTCCTACTTGCAAACGAAAGAAGACAACAGGAAGTGAGAGGAAATCTACCCCTAGGAAGGAAAATTCTCTCCTGTAAGAATAAATATGGGAGAAAGGTGTCTCCTCTGTACTGATGCTTTATCAGCAATCCTTGTTTCAAGAAAAACACCACATTTCAAAAACAGTTGTCATTGGGACGGAAAGTGAGGTGAAATGTTCTGAACAGGGGCACAGACAGCAAAACAAATGTTACAGGGGTGATAACCCTTACCTATGTTTCCCAAAAAGTTTAAAAATAGATTTTTGGGCTGGAGCTACAGTTCAACAATGTACCTGTTCAAAATTACAAACACATTCTACATAAGAACAAACCTACAGTCCCTGTCTTGTATGCACCGCCTGTATACGGCTGTTCAGAGTATATAGGGCCTTTTTTATTTTATGTGCGGGGTTCCCCTTAATATCCATACAAGACCCAAAGGGGCTGGTAATGGGCTGGGGTAGGGTGGGGGGGGGTCATGGGGTAGCTATGCCATTTTTCTTAAAGATTTTCATCCATATTACCGGGACCAGACATTACATTAAAGCCGCAAGAAGTTTTAAATGGCTTTTTTTTCCTTTAGAAGTGTCATTTTGTGCAGGGACAGTTCTAAACACGGGAAACACGTGGCACTTCACAGGCATACTTTAGACACCCCCCAGGTACGATATTTAAAGGAATATTTGACTTTTTTTTTTCACTTTATGCATCATTAAAATGACTGCTCCCGAAAAACGACCGTTTTTAAAACTTCTTTTTGCATTGATACATGTCCCCTGGTGCATAACCCGGGTTCCCAAACCCTTTTTAGGACAATAAGATGCATAATAGTTGTTATAATTAGCACTTTAGAATTCGAACGTTCGCATCCATTGTATTTAATAGGGTTCTAATGTTCGTACGAACTTTCGGTCCGTTCGCGGGTTCTGGTGCGAACCGAACCCGGGGGTGTTCGGCTCATCACTAGTCCCATCTCTTATTTGTTGCGGCAGAGATTGCTGCTACCTGCACTTTGAGGGAGCTCAGACCAAGTCCCAGATCAAGTCCTGTCTGAAGGAATCCTAGAACATGGGAAGTAGAGGGAAGGATTGGATCAAATCCATTTCCGGAAGCAAATGACAAGAACTTGCCCCAGATTTTTGAATATATGGCATTAGTTGCAGGCTTCCTGGTTTTTAGAAGGGTTGTTATGACTCCTGGGGAACACCCTAGGGATTCGAACCTTCGCCTCTCAACCTCCAGATTCGAAGATTCAACTTCTGAGGGTTTAGATGAACTAGACTGCCCTGCGACAGAAGTTGAGGGAAAGGAGGGATCTTGATTGGAGAGCCCACACTGAGGCGCAATACGGAAGTACTGCCACCACCTGGACTGGCTCTCTGAGGAGCCTCAGGAGGAATTTGAATATTAATGGCCTGGGAGGAAAGGCATATGCCGTGGTGAACCTCCAGGGACATGACAGGGCATCCACTGCCTCGGCTTGTGGGTGCGGCAGCCGAGAGAAGAACCTATCCAGCTTGGTGTTCTTCGGGGAGGCGAACAGATCTACCTGAGGTGGATCCGATATGTTGGCAATCTGAAGGAAGACATGAGGGTGGAGAGCCCACTCGTTGTTATCCAGGAAGTTTCTGGATAACGTGTCTGTTTCCGTGTTCAACCTGCCTGGCAGATACATTGCTCTGAGGTCCAGGAGGTTCTGCTCCGCCCAGAGCATGATCGGCTCTACCTCCTTGAGGAGTGACCTGCTGAGAGTGCCTCCCTGCTTCTGCAGATAAGCGACAGCTGCCCTGTTGTCTAGACGTAGGAGTATTCTCTGGCCTCTGATTTAGGGTGCCAAAGAGGTCAGTGCCAAGAAGGCTGCCCTCATCTCCAAAGATGTTGGATACCACTCCCTGGGTGGTGTATGACCATCTCTCCTGTATTCTGGTTTGCCCGCAATGGGCTCCCCAGCCCTGTCTGCTTGCAAGCGGACGCAATTGTGATCCAAGGAAGGGAGCCCAGGTGATGAGGCTTGGAGAGGTTTTCCAGAACTGTCCACCAGTGAAGGCTCCTGCGCATTTTTCCTGTCAGCAGGATCGTCTGAGATAGTCGTTTCTTCTACTGCGCCAAGAAAGCAGTCTGGAAATACCTCAAGTGCCAATGTGCCGAAGGAACCATGGGTATACAGGAAGACATTGTGCCAATGAGGCTCAGGCATTGTGAAGCCGTCAGATACGGGCTCCGGATGACTTTGATCATTCTCTGGATGACAATCTTTGCCTTCGGCGGTGGTAATGACACTGTCCCCTCCTGAGTGTAGAACGTTGCGCATAGATTATCTGCTGTGTTGGCATTAGTTGACTCTTGTCGGAATTCACCAGCCACCCTAGCTCTTTTAGGGTCTGTAGAAGAATTTCCCGGTGACGTACCAACTGATCCGGATTGCTTGCTAGGAGGAGGATGTCGTCCAGGTATATCCTCAAGTCCCTCTCCCCCAGGGGAACCAAAGCAGATTAGTATCCTGGTGAACACCCTGGGAGAGGTGCACAGACCGAAAGGCAGGGCTTGAAACTGTAGGTGGGTCCGTCCCACTGCAATTCTCAGATATTTTTGAAATGCAGGTAGAATTGGCATGTGTAGGTACGCATCCTGCAGATCAACCGAAATCATCCAATCTGATGGCTGGACTGCCTGAATAATCGTCTGCAGGGACTCCATTTTGAAGCTTTCGGGGCAGATATACCGGCTGAACCTCTTTAGGTCTATCACAGGCCTCCACCCACCTGTCCTCTTTGGGACCAGAAATAGGGTGGAGTAGAAGCCTGCCAAGCGCTCTGCCAAGGGAACCGGAACAGCCGCCCCCTGAAGCTGGAGTGACGTTAGGAAGTTTTTTTTAGAGCTTGAGCTTTCAGTGGAGAGGATGGAATCTCTGTTCCTTTGAAAGAGTTTCGAGGTGGGGGGGGGGTAAGAGAAATTCCAAAAGTGCCCCCATTGAATTGTTGACAGAACCCAGGGGTCGTGGCAGCAGGTGGCCCAGACTGGGACAAAAGACTTTAGCCTGGCTCCCACCGGGAGTGCCTGGGTTCCTCTGGCGTCAAAAAGACTGCTTCTGCTCCTGTGGAGCCGGAAGGGCTTTCATCTTCCTATACAAAAAGGATCCTCGAGTACCTTTCCAAGGTCTTTTGTTGTCCCTGGGCTGTCTCGACTGCCTAAAATCCCTTGGGTTTGACTGGTAGAACCTAGAGGAGCCACCTCTGAATCTTCGCATCCTTCTGTCCTGTGGAAGCATACCAGACTTCCCTCCTGACAGCCTGGAGATAGCTTTATCCATTTTGTCTCCGATTAGGGCTTTACCATCGAACGGGATTTTGCACTAATTTTGTTTGGAAGATAAATCAGCCATCCAGGGTTTCAGCCACAAGGCCCTCTTCGCCATTACTGAATGCAACATGGATCTTGCCGAGCACCTGATCGTGTCAATGGCCGCTACCCTGACAAAGTCTGCTGACAATCTAAGCTCTTCCAAGGCTTTAATTATATCCTCCATGGGGACATCCTGACGCAATGCCGTCTCAATGTTATCTGTCCAAGATCTTATGGCATTTGATACTGATGTGAGGGCAATAGCTGGCTTACACGCTGCTCCCGCGGCCAAGTAGCTCCTCTTCAGCTGCAGGTCGATTCGCCTGTCTAGAGGGTCTTTGAAGGAAGGCGGAATCCTCCATTGGCAAAGTTATATTTTTGCGAGTCGCACCACCAACGCGTCTACCACTGGCATGGAGTTTAGTGACTGCGCTCCCAACTCTGGTAAGGGGTATATAGTTTATTGAACCAACCCAAAAAAATAAATTATTTTTTAATTTTTTATTTATCAGTCTTTGACCATTCCTTCTGAATGACTTGACTAATCTTGCCCATCAACGGGAAAAGAACCTGCTTTCTTTTGAGGAATGGGAAGTAGCTTGTAGACTCTTGGGGAGGCAAATCTGCATCTTTCCAGGCGATTGCGGCTTTGACTGCCTGGATGAATGGCTTTACCACGGAGAGACTGAAGCCAGAAGTTTCTGACTCTTCTCAAGAGTCCCCTGAAGAGTCTTCAGGTGGTGAATCTCTAGCTGGTCGGCCTGATGGTGGCAGAGGTGTACTGACTGCTGACGGACCAGGGAGATTAGGTTCTATATCCTGAACCTGGGATATCTGCTGAAGTGGTTGAGCGGGGACCAAAGTCAAAAGCTCAGAGAAGGAGTCCTTCATTGTTCGATTGAGCAGATCTACAGCGTGCTGATTTTCTAGCTCGCGGTTGGACGCATAGTCCGTAAAACAGTCCTTACAGACCACTCTGTCTGGTAGCGGTGTAGCCCCACATGTCCAGCATTTCTCTTGCTATAGGTCCTAGGAGAGGGGGACCGATCATGTCCTCTGGATCTTGACCTCTCTGATCTACGATGTGAAGAATGGGACCTATGCCCTGATGAGTGGGACCCCTTGGAGTGGGTAGGGCTACGATGTAAGGAACTCACGCTAGACCAGTGAGCGCACTTTTTTTTTTTTTTTTTATACTCACGTATAGTTGGTCACATACCTAATAGAAGTGTGAGGATCTTTGCTGTGAGATGAATGACTCATTGTGGAGTTGGGCACAAGGATCAGCTCCGGAAATATAGTAAGAAAGGGAAAAGAATCACGAGTTTTTGGCATCACTTTTTTTTTTTTTTAAACAAACATTTTTATATCGTCATCTTTTTTTATTTTTTATTTTATTTTTTAAACAACATTTTTATATCGTCATCTTTTTTTATTTTTTATTTTATTTTTTAAACATAAATATTTTTATATCTTTTTTTTTTTTTTTTTTAAACATAAACATTTTTGATCGGCAACATTTTTTTTTTGAGAAAACCTATCACAAAGCAGCATCAGAGAGACCTAGCAGGGCATAGCTGAGGAGACTGACAGCAATCCCTGAATCTGAACCTAAATAGGCTCTAGGTGCGTGGGCTAATCCCATAAACCACTATTTGGAATGGATTGAAAAAAAGGGCAAATCTAGCCTTCTTTCCAGAATCCAAGATGGCCGACACTGAACCAAGCGACCATGCATGCGCACGCGCAGAAGATCCAGCGTCACCCAGTACAGAGAGCCGAGAAACTACGGCTCTGTATCACTCCCGAATCGTGCATGCGCAGACGGCGGCAAGGACACCGCGCCGTGACACTCTCCTACCTGGCGGGACGTACAGAGCACCTGTAGCCCCCCCTGAACCCGGAAATAAGCACCACAATGTTGTTGCACAGAGAGACACCTGCCCTATCCAGTTGCACAGTTTTAAAGGAATAAAAAAGTAAGACAATAATCATTTGAAGGCGCCTAACAAGCAAAGGAAAGGGGAGGGGAGGGGAAGAGAGGAAAAGAAAGGGGAAAAACACAAATGCCTGTAATAAAAAATGGAAACCACCAGCCTGGGAAGATGGAGCTGATCCTTTTGCGACTTCCACTGCATTCATCATGGATGTGATAGCAGACTGCGTTCCTGTGAGGAAACTCTGCGAAATGACCCCAACAGATCCACAGAGGGGTTCCCAGTCTTATCAGCGCTGTGAGCGGCCCAAGAACAGGGACTGCGCACGGGAAAGGCTAAACCCGGCGGACGCTGCCGACTGCAGAGGTATGGACATACTGCTACTCTTCACCAGCACAAGAAGGTATGAGGAAAAAAAGGAGAATGTTGGGGGAGGGACTATGCCTTTAATTTATGCTATTCACTGGTCCTGAAGGAGGAGTCGAGGCGGAGCTCTATCACAGGTATGCTGCCATGGAGGCACCAGGAAAAAGCATTTTAGTAGTATTTAGGCCTCATGCACACTGGACATTATAAAAATGCCAGTAGCGTTAGCTGTAGAAAGCTGTAGCTTTATAATTAGTTTTTCAGTGTTTTTGCAGTAGCGTTTTTCAGCATATTTTTTTTAGCAAAATTATACTCCCATAAAAGTTTATGGCTTAAAAACGCTGATAAATGCCTAACAGTCGCATTTTTCACCTTTTTTGTTTTGGATTTTATCAGAGTAATGCCCCATACACACAAGCGGAATTTCTGCCAGCAAAAGTCTGACGTGAGCTTGTGGTTGGAAATTCCTACCGTGTGTATGTTCCATCAGACATTTTCTGTCTGAATTTCCACCAGCAAAAGATTCAGAGCAGGTTCTCTATTTTTCAGACAGAAAAAGTTCCTATTGGAAATTCCGATCGTCTGTATGCAATTCCGACGCATGCTCAGAAACAATTCGACGCATTCTCGGAAGCATTGAACTTCTTTTTCTCGCCTCGTCGTAGTGTTGTACGTCACCGCGTTCTTAACGCTCGAAAGTTTAGAGAACTTTTGTGTGACTGTGTGTATGCAAGCCAAGCTTGAGCGGAAATCCGTCGGAAAAAACATCCAACTTTTTTCCGACGGAAATTCCGCTCGTGTGTACAGGGCATTAGAGCGTTTTTACAGCTGAAAACTCCTCTTAAAACCCACTAGTTCTGGGGGGTTTTTCCAGCCAGAAAATGCCCCTGCCAAAAACGCTGATAACAGCCTATGTGTGCATGGACACATAGGGGGTGATTTACTAAAGACCTGCGCCTGTGGTGCAGTGGGAAAATTGGAGCAATTGCACAAAAAATGGGACTCAATACATTTATCAAAAATTATGGTGCACTTATATGCACCAAACCATATTTACATAGGAAGCGCTGTTGCGCACTTGCGCAATCTTTTGCGCCTACCATTAGCAAGCGCAGCCAATGTAATCTTTAACATTTTTGTCTGAATACTGTAGATATTTTTACTAGTGTAGCGGGGTATTGCCTTTTAAATCCCTCAGAGGCTACATTACCCAGTACACTTTTAGGCACCCAGGGTGCCTTTCCCCACGCAAGGACTGCTGGGGTGGACTTTATAAGGGAGAGGCGGAGCCCAGTTCTTTCTCTTTGGACACCGCCCGCCCAGCAAGCTGAACTGCCGCTTGAGTTCCGGTGACTTTAGGCCAGAAGCCTGCCCTTTCTTTCCAAAGAGCCTTCCGCACACACCGAGGAACCTGAGGGATGTCTCTCCTTGATACTGCACCTTTGCCGGGAGGACCGAAGACCCGGATGTCGATGGATCGGTGTACTTAGACACCGCAGCGGAAGAAACGGACGCAGACTGGTCCGGTTGGGTGAGAGAGCACCTGCTCATAGACAGTTACAGTACCTTTGTCGCCTTGGTGGATTACAAATTCTGTTCTTCAAGTGCACCACCGTTGCTAGCGAAGATTTCCCTACAGAACTTCCACTTAGTTCAGTCAGTCCTGACTGAGTAGCGCAGACATTCCTGGGTGCCATATTGTCCACGAGGGGAAGTAGCTGCAAAGGGGACTGTTAAGCCTCGTACACACGACCGAGTTTCTCGTCCAAAACCGGCAAGAAAAGTGCCGCGTGAGCTTTTTTGTCGAGAAAACCGTTCGTGTGTATGGTTTTACGACAAGAAGATTGCCGTGAATCTCGACAAGAAAATAGAGAACCTGCTCTCTATTTTCTCGTCAGGAGTCCAGATTTCCTTGTCGTGTTTCTCGTCGGCCTGTTTTGCGACTAGAAAATGGTTCGTGTGTATGCTTTTACGACTCTTCCAAAAGCGCGCATGCTCACAAGCAACTATGAGACGGGAGCGCATCTTCTGGTAAAACAAGCCTTCGTAACGGAGATAGCACATTCGTCACGCTCCAAATGTTTGCATCGTTTAAATGTTGGGCATTGAAATCTTCGTTAGAATGTTACATTAATCCAAACGAATTAACTTCTTTTGCTGCTGATATTCACACAGAGTTATGACTATCTTTTTTTAACCTTTTTCATGCTGCTCTTAAGAAGATTTATGTGTATTATATCGTGCAAGTTTTTAGGAATATTTAAAACTTTGATATTTTTCAAAATGATGTTAATTGTAATTTCTCAATGTTTTGGTAGTGATCTCCCATTGAATCTTTAAATATATATTATTTAAATTTTACACCCTTTTTTGGGAAATACGATTTCGTTATTTTTTTGGGGGGGTGGTATCTGTCCCTTTTTTTGTCAGTCAAATGTATCTGCTTACTCCAAAGCTAGATTTTAAATTTTTACAAATACACATAGTCAAGTATGAACTTAAAGAAAAATAACATTTATTCATGTTTGAACTAAAATAAAGAGAAGGCAGCGCTGGAGAAGCTGCTGCCATTTGTGCATCCCAGGGACCCCAGAGCACACAGCAACCCTGTGTGGACACTAAAATTGGGAGCTTGAGAGAAGGCCAACATTTCTGAGCACAATCTGATGCTGGCCTCCCGGAGGTCAGGAACAGCAGCAGGTGAGATATATGTCCCAAGTGTGTGGTACTACAACAGGCTGCCTTCTGTCCGACCACAATGAAGCAAGGCCATCACTTCCTCGTCTTCCTGGCAACCTTCCCTGCAACCTTTCCTGAAGCCTTCCCTGCAGCCTTCCTTCTTCGTTTGGCTGGAGGCTGGGCCACTGGAGGGGTACTCCTGTCAGGAGGTGGAGGAGGTGGAGGAGAAGGGGGTGGCGCAGAAGAACAAGGTGGAGGTGGAGGAGAAGGGGGTGGGGCGGAAGAACAAGGTGGAGGTGAAGGAGAAGGGGGTGGGGCAGAAGAAGAATGTGGAGGTGGAGGAGGAGGTTGAGGTTGGGACAGTTGTGCCACCTCACAAATGGCGGTATTGGGGGTAATTTTTCCCATCACCCCCTTGTTGAGCAAGGTGATGAGCAGGGGCTCGCATAGGAGGCGTTGCTCCATGCTCATCACCTTGAACTTTGCCTCCACTAGGCCGGCATCTGGGATCTGGTGCTTCTCCTTTGCCCTGCCACCTCCTGGCTGCCACTGGGCCCTGCCACCTCCTGGCTGCCACTGGGCCCTGCCTCCTTCTGGCTCACAGTGGGCCCTGCCTCCTCCTGGCTGCCACTGGGCCCTTCCTCCTCCTGCCTGACAGTTTCCAGACCCTCCTCCTGGCTGATTTCATCCTGTATATGAAAAAGGGACATAGTTTAATATGTTGGTTTAATCTTTGCAGCAAACTTTATAAACATGATTGAAGCAATTAGAATGTAAATCCAGAAATAATTTTTTCTAATTTACACCTACATCAGATTGACTATTTAGCACCCAATTAAGTGCAGACTAATGTCTCGAGATCTTGATTTCACTTGAGGAAGCCAAAATATTGTATGTTTCTCATCTTGACATATTTGGCAAACATTAAGTTTATCCCAATACATTTTCATTTAATACTATACCTGGCTCCAGATGGCCAAATCAGGTTCATCCAGGATGGCTGCCTCCTCTTGCTCCAGAGAAGGCTCAGGTTGGCTGCAGGGAAGTCTGGGGGGAAGAGTGGAGAGTGATGGCCTTGCCTCAATGTGGTCATCCAGGAAGGACATCCTGCTGTAGTACCACAAAATCGGGACATAAACATCATCTGCTGCTGCTCCTGACCTCTGAGAAGCCAGGACCTTAGAGCGTTCAGTCCTGTAGGTGCCTCTCAAGCTCCCAATTTTAGTGTCCACCTGTTTTGCTGTGGCTTTGGGCACCTTGGTCTGCACAAATGGGAGCAGCTTCTCCAGTGCTGCTTTTCTCACCCCTCTTTTTTTGTGGATGGGGTTTTTCGTCTCCCACAGAGCCGGCAGCTCCCTTACCCGGTCAATAAATTCCGCCAGGAACTCTTTGTCGCTAATAAAGACATTCATATTGTATCTGCAAGTTAAATAAATAATATATAACTAATGTGAGGCAAACAGTCTAACCTCCTTAATAGGGATGAGCTTCGTGTTCGAGTCGAACATACGTTCGACTCGAACATCGGCTGTTCGATCGTTCGACGAAGATCGAACGATTTGGGCCGTTCGCGCCAAATTCGAGTGACGCGAACGGCCCACAATGCACTACGCCATCGCAGTGTCATCCAGGCGCTGTGATTGGCCAAGCATGCACTGTGGCCCCGCATGCTTGGCCAATCACAGCGCCGGCAGCGAGGAGAGCAATGATTGGCCACAGGCAGGATGCCTGTGGCCAATTATTCTTGAGGGGGTTTAGTACACGCCCCACACTATAAAAGGCCGCCAGCGCGGCGGCCTTGTGTAGTGTGTTCCGGAGCAGAGAAAGAGAAGCATAGGCAGGGACAGTGTCATTTTTTTTCCTTTACTAATCCTGGATTCCTTGTGTTTAGGGACAGAGAGGTACAGTGAGGGAAAGTGTCAGTGTGCTATTCTGTTCTAAACCAATCTTTTTTCATGAAATTCAGGGATGGAGGTGTGTCACTGGTGACACCAGACCCTTCTTTTTTCTTTTTTCTCAAAGATACCCGGGTGGAAGACACCCAATAGCCCAAAACTGGTCTGCGGTCACACTCGCCAATAAAAACAAAAACATACATATATGTATGGATTTTACATTTTTATCATGCACTAGCCATTTGTTATTCCAACATATCCAATAACATCTCGCATTGGACTTTTATCCCAATCCAGCTGGTGTGGTGTTCTCTGTTGGCGGCGGTGCTACTTTATTTCTCCCTGGGAGCTGCGATGTGCATCACAAGGGGGATCCTTGTCCCCTGCTGTCCCCGCCTGCCCTTTTTGAGCGGGCGGGGCCACTTGCACATCGGCACCATGTTAATGCGTCGGCCGCGCGATGTCTGTGATTTTGCAGCATCGCTGTGGCTGCAGGCATTACTACCATCAAGATGGTCCTGGGAGTGTCTTGGCTCACACACCGCCTTTTTGATGGTTGGTGGGTTTAGGCACTCGTTTGCTGGTCATTTGCACATGGTGTTGGGGGCGGAGCCTCTCGGGCCCCTTCGGGGGTATATATTGGAGGTTTGCACAGCATGGATCTCATTGTTTGCTTTCTTTCACTGAGGACAGACACACAAGTGCAGGTCCTTCCCTTGGAATTTACTACTCTTAGACCTACTTCACCAAGGTATACTTTTATATGTTTATATATTACTCGCTGCAAGCATTTACATGCAACTTGTTTTCTCATCACAGTCCTCACCACACACCTGTATTTCATTCCATTCACACTCTCTTTCACTCATTACTTTCCTCTCTGATCTTTCCTTAATCATACTAGTCAATCTGGTATTTTTTCACTCTCCCCCTCAGTCTCCATACTCTAACCATTCTTGGCTCATGTCTTTTATACATGCAAAGACATATATGTTACCATATACTCGTATACTCCCATATTTTAATTAT
This sequence comes from Rana muscosa, assembly GCA_029206835.1. NCBI lineage: Eukaryota > Metazoa > Chordata > Amphibia > Anura > Ranidae > Rana > Rana muscosa. The sequence goes on along the minus strand of CM055123.1, from coordinate 256,942,698 downwards.
TCAATATACATATTTATATTTAGAGCCAACATTCCTCTTGGATTCACTGACACTTTTGGGGTTACACCTATTCCATCCATGCTGGGCCTTCCTTCCGTTTGACTCCGATTTGGAGCTTTGTTTGGCTCCGCCTCCTCAGCTCCCTGGTGAGACAGTCGCTGCCGCCGTTTGAGCTTCACCCCCGCTGTCTTTTGGCAATGTCCAGTGGTGAGTATGGGGTTTTCCATATTCAAGGCCCCCCCCCCCCCCTGTGCCTTCATATCATGCTTTATACTATATCACTCTCATTTTAGGTACACTACGTGCATCTACCCCTGAAGAGCGAGCCAAGCCTCGCGAAACGCGTCGGGTTACTTTTGATGCCTATGTGTTTACATAATTACTGTCAGATACTCGTAATATCATTTTACCTAATTTATATTGGTCTTGTATTTTGTATGAATTGGCCCATGTTCATGACATCAATGTATGTACTGCTCTTTACCTGAATAAATATACACTGCAATTATTCTTGCGATTTTTTTATTGGCCTAACAGTGCTCACCTCACTCAAAGTCCCAAGGGCGAATCTCTCTTCTTTTTTTCATGAAATTCAGGGATGGAGGTGTGTCACTGGTGACACCAGACCCTTCTTTTTTCTTTTTTCTCAAAGATACCCGGGTGGAAGACACCCAATAGCCCAAAACTGGTCTGCGGTCACACTCGCCAATAAAAACAAAAACATACATATATGTATGGATTTTACATTTTTATCATGCACTAGCCATTTGTTATTCCAACATATCCAATAACATCTCGCATTGGACTTTTATCCCAATCCAGCTGGTGTGGTGTTCTCTGTTGGCGGCGGTGCTACTTTATTTCTCCCTGGGAGCTGCGATGTGCATCACAAGGGGGATCCTTGTCCCCTGCTGTCCCCGCCTGCCCTTTTTGAGCGGGCGGGGCCACTTGCACATCGGCACCATGTTAATGCGTCGGCCGCGCGATGTCTGTGATTTTGCAGCATCGCTGTGGCTGCAGGCATTACTACCATCAAGATGGTCCTGGGAGTGTCTTGGCTCACACACCGCCTTTTTGATGGTTGGTGGGTTTAGGCACTCGTTTGCTGGTCATTTGCACATGGTGTTGGGGGCGGAGCCTCTCGGGCCCCTTCGGGGGTATATATTGGAGGTTTGCACAGCATGGATCTCATTGTTTGCTTTCTTTCACTGAGGACAGACACACAAGTGCAGGTCCTTCCCTTGGAATTTACTACTCTTAGACCTACTTCACCAAGGTATACTTTTATATGTTTATATATTACTCGCTGCAAGCATTTACATGCAACTTGTTTTCGCATCACAGTCCTCACCACACACCTGTATTTCATTCCATTCACACTCTCTTTCACTCATTACTTTCCTCTCTGATCTTTCCTTAATCATACTAGTCAATCTGGTATTTTTTCACTCTCCCCCTCAGTCTCCATACTCTAACCATTCTTGGCTCATGTCTTTTATACATGCAAAGACATATATGTTACCATATACTCGTATACTCCCATATTTTAATTATTCAATATACATATTTATATTTAGAGCCAACATTCCTCTTGGATTCACTGACACTTTTGGGGTTACACCTATTCCATCCATGCTGGGCCTTCCTTCCGTTTGACTCCGATTTGGAGCTTTGTTTGGCTCCGCCTCCTCAGCTCCCTGGTGAGACAGTCGCTGCCGCCGTTTGAGCTTCACCCCCGCTGTCTTTTGGCAATGTCCAGTGGTGAGTATGGGGTTTTCCATATTCAAGGCCCCCCCCCCCCCTGTGCCTTCATATCATGCTTTATACTATATCACTCTCATTTTAGGTACACTACGTGCATCTACCCCTGAAGAGCGAGCCAAGCCTCGCGAAACGCGTCGGGTTACTTTTGATGCCTATGTGTTTACATAATTACTGTCAGATACTCGTAATATCATTTTACCTAATTTATATTGGTCTTGTATTTTGTATGAATTGGCCCATGTTCATGACATCAATGTATGTACTGCTCTTTACCTGAATAAATATACACTGCAATTATTCTTGCGATTTTTTTATTGGCCTAACAGTGCTCACCTCACTCAAAGTCCCAAGGGCGAATCTCTCTTCTTTTTTAAACCAATCTTGCTGAACCATATTTGAAATCCTTGAGTTTAGGGACAGAGAGGTACAGTGAGGGAAAGTGTCAGTGTGCTATTCTGTGCTAAATCTTGTTTGTAGGGACAGAGTAGGACAGTGAGTGAAACTGACAGTGTGCTATTCTGTTCTAAACCAATCTTGCTGAACCATATTTGAAAACCTTGAGTTTAGGGGCAGAGAGGTACAGTGAGGGAAAGTGTCAGTGTGCTATTCTGTGCTAAATCTTGTTTGTAGGGACAGAGTAGGACAGTGAGTGAAACTGACAGTGTGCTATTCTGTTCTAAACCAATCTTGCTGAACCATATTTGAAATCCTTGAGTTTAGGGACAGAGAGGTACAGTGAGGGAAAGTGTCAGTGTGCTATTCTGTGCTAAATCTTGTTTGTAGGGACAGAGTAGGACAGTGAGTGAAACTGACAGTGTGCTATTCTGTTCTAAACCAATCTTGCTGAACCATATTTGAAATCCTTGAGTTTAGGGACAGAGAGGTACAGTGAGGGAAAGTGTCAGTGTGCTATTCTGTTCTAAACCAATCTTGCTGAACCATATTTGAAATCCTTGAGTTTAGGGACAGAGAAGGACACTCGTGGAAACTATCAGTGTGCTATTCTGTGCTAAATCTTGTTTGTAGGGACAGAGAGGTACAGTGAGTGAAACTGACAGTGTGCTATTCTGTTCTAAACCAATCTTGCTGAACCATATTTGAAATCCTTGAGTTTAGGGACAGAGAAGGAGACTCGTGGAAACTATCAGTGTGCTATTCTGTGCTAAATCTTGTTTGTAGGGACAGAGTAGGACAGTGAGTGAAACTGACAGTGTGCTATTCTGTTCTAAACCAATCTTGCTGAACCATATTTGAAATCCTTGAGTTTAGGGACAGAGAAGGACACTCGTGGAAACTATCCGTGTGCTATTCTGTGCTAAATCTTGTTTGTAGGGACAGAGAGGTACAGTGAGTGAAACTGACAGTGTGCTATTCTGTTCTAAACCAATCTTGCTGAACCATATTTGAAATCCTTGAGTTTAGGGACAGAGAAGGACACTCGTGGAAACTATCAGTGTGCTATTCTGTGCTAAATCTTGTTTGTAGGGACAGAGAGGTACAGTGAGTGAAACTGACAGTGTGCTATTCTGTTCTAAACCAATCTTGCTGAACCATATTTGAAATCCTTGAGTTTAGGGACAGAGAAGGACACTCATGGAAACTATCAGTGTGCTATTCTGTGCTAAATCTTGTTTGTAGGGACAGAGTAGGACAGTGAGTGAAACTGACAGTGTGCTATTCTGTTCTAAACCAATCTTGCTGAAGCATATTGCAAATCCTTGTGTTTAGGGACAGAGAAGGATAGGCAGGGGACAGTGTCAGTGTCATTGTTGCTAAGCCTCCTGCACAGTATACACCTGAAGGTAGCCCTTATTGCTGTTTTTCCCATCTCCCTGCAGGCCATCCATTAAAATGTCTGGAAGGCAAACAAGGAGAGGCAGACAGTCAGGAGGCAAAAAAAGAGGGCAAGCAGGCTCTGTGTCTGGGGGCAACAGTGCTGGTCGTGGGCGCGGTGCATTGTCATCAGCACATGGCCATGGGACACGCTTGTCCTTCTTTTCGGCAGCTGGACATGTTGAGCCACATCATGCTGAAGACTTGGTAGAGTGGATGACCAAGCCCACCTCATCTTCCTCATCCTCTCTCACCCAGGCTCAGGGTACTGGCAAAGCAGCTGCCAAAGCGTCCTCTTCTCTGGTATCATTATCTTCATTAGTCAATCCTTCCCTAGACCCACCATGTCCTCCTCCTGAGGAGTCCCCCGAACTGTTTGAGCCACAGTGTTGGGTACATGCTCCAGGAGGATGCCCAGCGTTTCGAAGGATCTGATGATGATACCCAGCTAGAGGAAGGCAGTAGCGTGAGAGCAGAGAGAGGGGATGCTCAAGAAGGACACCAATCTGGCAGTCATGCTCCAGCAGCTGCAGCATACTGCCAGATTGGCTCCAGTGATGAGGAGGGAGGGGATGATGAGGTCACTGACTCCACGTGGGTGCCTAATAGGAGAGAGGAGGAGGAGGAGGATGAGGAGGAGGCACATCTCCAACGAGGCAGGATGCCCTTGAGTGGCCAGCGTATGGGCAGCACACCGACGGAATCACACCGCAGAGCTCCGCCTGTGCAGGGCGCTGCCTCTGCCCGTCATTCAAAAAGTTCTTTGGTGTGTGCCTTTTTTGAGGCGAGTGCATCAGATCGCACAGCTGCTGTTTGCAACATATGTCTCAAGCGTATATCGCGTGGCCAAAACATCAGCCGCTTGGGCACCACATGCTTGATCAGACATATGTTGACCTGCCATGCAGCTCGTTGGCAAGCCTACCTTAAAGACCCACACCAAAGAACAAAGCGGACCTCTCCTTGCACCGCATCAGCTGGGATCTCAAAACCCACTATACCTTCAGTCCTCTCTGAAACCTGCACTGAGAGGAATGAAGGTGTAGAATTAGGTGTGTCACAGCCCAGTACTTGCGGCCACTCTGCTAGCAGTACACCGACGTCCGATTCTAGCAGGCAAATTTCCCTGCCCCAGCTGCTGGGCCGTCTAAAGAAGTTCACTCCCAGCCATCCACATGCCCAGCGGTTGAATGCTAGCTTGGCTAAATTGCTAGCGCTTCAACTGCTGCCTTTTCAGTTGTTAGACTCGGCCCCCTTCCGTGAGTTTGTGCAATGTGCGGTTCCTCAGTGGCAGGTTCCCAAACGCCACTTTTTCTCACGGAAGGCGATTCCGGCTCTCTACAGGCATGTGGAAGGCAATGTCTTGGCCTCGCTGGACAGGGCGGTCAGCGGTAAGGTGCATATTACCGCTGACTCATGGTCCAGCAGGCATGGACAGGGACGTTACCTTTCTTTCACGGCCCATTGGGTCACTCTTTTGGCAGCTGGGAAAGATGCAGGACAAGGTGCAGTAGTGTTGGAGGTTGTTCCACCGCCACGCCTCCAAAATGCTACTACTGGTTGTGACACACCTCTCTCCTCCACCCCCTCCTCTTCTTCTTCTTCCTCCATTGCCTCTTCCTGTGGTTTGTCCTCGGAACCAGCGGTGCTCCGTAGGCGTTCAAGGGGCTACGCAAGTACGCAGGCAAAAAGATGCCATGCCGTGCTTGCGCTGGTGTGTTTGGGGGACAGGAGCCACACTGGGGCAGAGGTCCTGTCTGCTCTGCAGGGGCAGGCCGAGAGGTGGTTGACACCACGCCAGCTTAAGCCAGGAATGGTGGTTTGCGACAATGGCACCAACCTCCTCTCCGCCCTCCGACAGGGACAACTGACCCATGTGCCCTGTATGGCTCACGTCCTTAACCTGGTGGTGCAGCGTTTCTTGGGCAGGTACCCAGGCTTACAGGATGTCCTGAGGCAGGCCAGGAAGGTCTGTGTTCATTTCCGCAGATCTTATAATGCCAGTGCTCGCCTGGCTGAGCTGCAAAAGGAGTTGAACCTGCCCAAGAACCGCCTTATATGTGACATGCCCACCAGGTGGAACTCAACGTTGGCCATGCTGCAGCGGCTGCACACGCAGCAGAGGGCCATCAATGAGTACCTGTGCGACTACGGCACCAGGACAGGGTCAGGGGAGCTCGGGTTTTTTTCACCACGCCAGTGGGGCATGATCAGGGATGCATGCACTGTCCTGGCACCATTTGAGGAGGCCACGAGGATGGTGAGCAGTGACAGTGCATGCATCAGTGACACTGTACCTCTTGTCCACCTGTTGGAGCACACGCTGCGTGGAATAATGGACAGGGCACTTAAGGCAGAACAGAGGCAGGAAGAGGAGGACTTCCTTGCCTCTCAAGGCCCCCTTTACCCTGACAGTGTTCCTTTTGTCCCACCCATCGCACAGGAAGAGGAGGAGGAGGAGGAGGAGGAGGAGGATTGTGTCAGCATGGAGGTGGAGGCTGGCACTCAGCATCATCAGCAGCAGTCTTTTAGGGATGATTTACAGTCCCAAGAAACCAGTGGACTTGTACGTGGCTGGGAGGAGGTGGCTGCGGATCATGTCGTCCTTAGTGACCCAGAGGACTCCGGACTGAATGCCTCAGCTAACCTACGCTGCATGGCCTCCCTGATCCTGCAAAGTCTCCGGAAGGATCCTCGTATTCTTCGGATCAAGGAGAGGGACCATTACTGGCTGGCCACTCTCCTTGATCCACGGTACAAGGGTAAGGTTGCGGACCTTATGTTACCGTCGCAGAGGGAGCAGAGGATGAGACAACTCCGGGAGGCCTTGCAGAAAGGTCTGTGCAACGCGTTCCCAGAGACTGGGAGGTTACAAACTCCTGGTCCTGGACAACGAGTTGCTGAGGCTTCGGACAGTCAAAGAAGGAGTGGTGGGGAAGGTGGCCGTCTGACCGATGCGTTCAGACAATTCTTTAGTCCGCAGCCCCAAAGTATGATCGTTTCCAGCAACCATCGCCAGCGTCTGATATACATGGTGCAGGAATACCAAGGGGCAAGGTCAGACTTGGACACCTTCCCCACCGAAAATCCTCTGGCTTACTGGGTCTTGAGGATGGATCACTGGCCAGAGCTTGCACAGTATGCAATTGAGCTACTGGCCTGTCCTGCATCCAGCGTTCTTTCAGAACGCACATTCAGTGCTGCTGGAGGATTTGTCACGGATCACAGGGTGCGCCTGTCCACCGACTCGGTTGATCGACTGACTTTCATCAAGATGAACCAGTCTTGGATCACCACCAGCTACCACACACCTGATGCTGATATAACAGACTAATTGATTTTAAAATGTCACATCCCTTCAAGACTGATGCTGATGCTGAGTTCCTGTGCTGTTATGTTGACTAGCTATCCTCCTCCTCCTCCTCAATGATCCGATTAATGATGATAGCTTGGAAGATCATTTTGGTTTATGGGTGCCGCCACCAGTGGCTAAGGCCCAATTTTTCAGCCCCTGTTTAACAGGGGCGTGTAATTACAATTTTTGATGCAATACTTTGCAACAGGCCTCATTGCTGTGCTCCAAGTACAGTATCTGTGAGGGGTTGCAGTGTTGTGCCACCAGTGCCTAAGGCCCAATTTTTCAGCCCCTGTTCAACAGGGGCATGCAATTATAATTATTGATCTAATAATTCACAGCAGGGCCCATTGCTGCGCCCACCAAGAGAAACTGTCAGGCCTTACAGTGTTGTGTCAACACCACCACCACCACCACCACCACCAAAGGCCCAATTTTTCAGCCCCTGTTCAACAGGGGCATGCAATTATAATTATTGATCTAATAATTCACAGCAGGGCCCATTGCTGCGCCCACCAAGAGTAATTGTCAGGCCTTACAGTGTTGTGTCAACACCACCACCAAAGGCCAAATTTTTCAGCCCCTGTTCAACAGGGGCATGCAATTATAATTATTGATCTAATAATTCACAGCAGGGCCCATTGCTGCACCCACCAAGAGTAACTGTCAGGCCTTACAGTGTTGTGTCAACACCACCACCACCACCACCACCACCACCACCACCACCACCAAAGGCCCAATTTTTCAGCCCCTGTTCAACAGGGGCATGCAATTATAATTATTGATCTAATAATTCACAGCAGGGCCCATTGCTGCGCCCACCAAGAGTAACTGTCAGGCCTTACAGTGTTGTGGCACCAGCACCACCATCAAAGGCCCAATTTTTACTACCACTGTTCAACAATTATATGTTATTACAATTCCTGATATAATAGTTGACAGCAGGGCGTTCCAGCACCCACCAAGAGTAACTGTGAGTGCTTACAGTGTTGTGCCAACACCAACAACTAAGGGGCCTATTTCTGCAGAGTATATACGGCAGGTCCCTACTTTCAAACATCCAACTTACAAACGACTACTACTTGCAAACGGAAGAAGACAACAGGAAGTGAGAGGAAATCTACCCCTTGGAAGGAAAATTCTCTCCTGTAAGAATTAATATGGGAGAAAGGTGTCTCCTCTCTACTGATGCTTTATCAGCAATCCTTGTTTCAATAAAAACACCACATTTCAAAATCAGTTGTCATTGGGACGCAAAGTGAGGTGAAATGTTCTGAACAGGGGCACAGACAGCAAAACAAATGTTACAGGGGTGATAACCCTTCCCTATGTTTTCCAAAAAGCTTAAAAATAGGTATTTGGGCTGGAGCTACACTTAAACAATGTAGCTGTTCAAAATTACAAACACATTCTACATAAGAACAAACCTACAGTCCCTGTCTTGTATGCACCGCCTGTATACGGCTGTTCAGAGTATATAGGGCCTTTTTTATTTTGTGTGCGGGGTTCCCCTTAATATCCATACAAGACCCAAAGGGGCTGGTAATGGGCTGGGGTAGGGGGGGGGGGGGTGATGGGGTAGCTATGCCATTTTTCTTAAATTTTTTCATCCATATTACCGGGACCAGACATTACATTAAAGCCGCAAGCAGTTTTAAATGGCTTTTTTTTCCTTTAGAAATGTAATTTTGTGCAGGGACAGTTCTAAACACAGGAAACACGTGGCACTTCACAGGCATACTTTAGACACCCCCCAGGTACAATATTTAAAGGAATATTTGACTTTTTTTTTTTTCACTTTATGCATCATTAAAATGACTGCTTCTTTTTGCATTGATACATGTCCCCTGGTGCAGAACCCGGGTTCCCAAACTCTGTTTAGGACAATAACATGGATAATAGTCGTTATAATTAGCACTTTAGAATCCGAACGTTCGCATCCATTGTATTTAATAGGGTTCTAATGTTCGTGCAAACTTTCGGTCCGTTCGCGGGTTCTGGTGCGAACCGAACCCGGGGGTGTTCGGCTCATCACTACTCCTTAACATCGTAGTCACCATATATATCCTCCAACATTCTCAAGACAGTATAGGCCAAGGGTCTCAAACTCAAATTGCCTGAGGGCCACATGACAAGTTTTCATATCCCATGGGGGCCGCATGCAAACTTTTAAAACTTCAAAAACAATAAACTATACCAGCAATAATATACTATACCCAGCACTGATGTCAGCAAATGCATTATTAACCCCCATCACTGGTGTCAGCAAACACATTATTAACCCCCAGCACTGGTGTCAGCAAATTGATTATTAACCCCCAGCACTGGTGTCAGCAAATTGATTATTAACCCCCATCACTGGTGTCAGCAAACGCATTATTAACCCCCATCACTGGTGTCAGCAAACGCATTATTAACCCCCATCATGTGTCAGCAAACGCATTATTAACCCCCATCACTGGTGTCAGCAAACGCATTATTAACCCCCATCACTGGTGTCAGCAAACGCATTATTAACCCACATCACTGGTGTCAGCAAATGCATTATTAACCTCCAGCATTACCCCCCCCCCCACACTGCACAAATACCCTCCACACTCCATAATTACCCTCAACATTGCACAAATCCCCCCACACTCCATAAAATACCCCCCACACTACACAATTACCCCCCACACTACACAAATACCCCCCCTAAACTCGATAAAATACCGCCTACACTGCACAAATCCCCCCACACTGCACAAATCCCCCCACACTACACAAATCCCCCCACACTCCATAAAATACCCCCCACACTGCACAAATCCCCCCACACTGCACAAATCCCCCCACACTGCATAAAATACCCCCACGCTCCATAAAATACCCCCCACACTCCACAAATAGCCCTCACACTGCACAAATAGCCCCCACACTGCACAAATAGCCCCCACACTGCACAATTAACCCCCACACTGCACAAGTACCCCCACACTGCACAAATCCCCCCACACTCCATAAGATACCCCCCACACTCCATAAGATACCCCCCACACTCCAATAGATACCCCCCACACTCCATAAGATAGCCCCACACTCCATAAAATAGCCCCCACACTCCATAAAATAGCCCCCACACTGCACAATTAGCCCCCAGACTACACAATGAACCCCCACACTACACAAGTACCCTCACACTGCACAAATCCCCCCACACTCCATAAAATACCCCCCACACTGCACAAATAGCCCCACACTACACAATTACCCCCCCCCCACACTCCATAAAATACTCCATTCACCCCACTAAGGACTTTGCCTTACTCACCTCTCCTGGCAGTCCAGATCGTCTGGCTTCCGAGTCCTCTCCTCCTGGCTTCCACAGAGGCCTAGTGACAGGGCACCCAGAGAACACAATCTCCCGCTCTGAGCAGCAGGACCCTGGATCGGGGCTCTGATCGTCAGTGCCTAGGTGGGCGGGGCGATGGGCGGATCCTTCCTCCGCTCTGTTCTCTCTCTGGGCTGCGGCAGTGTGCAGCGGAGAGGACAGAGCTGATGGAGAGGTAAAGCTCTTCGGCGCCTCCCCCTCTGCGGTGAAAAAGACGTCCTGGATCGGGCCTGCGGGCCATTTTTAACCAGTCCGCGGGCCGCAAATGGCCCGCGGGCCGGTACTTTGAGACCCCTGGTATAGGCCAACAATTTGGCACAGTCTCAAAATCACATACCTTCGTTCGCACGTCCGTCACTTGAACTCCTCTCTCCGCACACCGAACGTACAATAGTCACATGTGTGTTTGCTATATGCACACCACGCATGCGTCAAAATACGAACACGTCGCTCCGCACACGTCGCCCGCCCATGACGTTCTAACTAACATCTTTTCCCCGCCCCTTCTCTTTCGGCGCGCAGACAGATATGGCGGAGTTACAGCAGGTGTCTGATAATTCCGCAACTAACGAGGAGGAGACAAGCCCGGAGACCGAGGAAACATCACGATCAAGGAGGAGATTCAAGGCATCGAATATGTCTTTGGCGGAGATGGCGGAGATGGTGGACATCTTGCTCAAGTCTGATTATGACGCAAAGCATGGGCCGTATAGCAAACCAAATAGAAGGAAGGCCAAAATCCTCACTAAAGTCGTGAAGAGTCTGAAGACGAATTTCGGGGTGAAACGCTCAAATGAGCAGCTCAGAAAGAGGTGGTCAGACCTCAAACTGAGGGAGCCAGAGCAGTTAAGGAGCATTAAGAGAATGCTCGCAAAAAGTAAGTAAAATGTACACTTTTATGCTATTAATCCTTTTCTAAACTGACATGTTGCTGGTTTAGTTTTTTTTTCTTATTGGACTCCCTTCCAAAATGTAATATTTTGAACTTGGTTGGCCACAGTAATCGTTCGTTACGTTACAGACACTTCGTTCGGCCACTATCCGCTGTTTTGGCTTATTTTACAGCCACAAAAGTAATTAGACATCTGCCATTTTTTTGGAAATTTGGGGCACCAAGTTTTAGGCTAGATGATGTGTTTGTAAAGAGAATGAAATGAAAACTTTTATCAGTGTAAAGGAGAGGACACTCAGCAGCTGCTTCCACATCTGTACTTTGGAGCACTATAGCGTGGGCCACCAGACCCGCCTTTTTTGGGTGTCCCACACAGGTGCATCAGAGAATTTTTGTGTTGCCTACATGTCTAAAAAATGACAGACAAAGGTGAATACTAAACATATTCTTGGTCAGAAATAATGCATTCATCTTTAACTTTCGCCCAAACACACACTTGTACCCCACTTCCAAGCAATTTAGCCTGTTTTTTATTTTCATAAAGAATTTCTGTGTGATAACTCTACCTTTTGTTTGATTCTCATAGGGGAGAGAAGACTGGGAGGAGGACACTCCAGGGAGCACAGGAACCCCACAGCTTCACAACAACCCCAAACTCCAAAAGACCAACAACTTAAAGATGTGGAGGAAGTTGAGGTGGAGGAAGGAGAAGTGCAGGAAGGAGAGGTGGATGACGTTGTGGAACTGGTCACCACAACAGGTCAGTATCTGTCACCACAGCTTCAGGTAAGAGAGGTAGGCCTGCAGAGTTATAATAACTTTTTATTTTGTTTTTAGGGGATGTGAATGTTGGGGTGAAGAATAGTACAGGTTTCTCTGCTGACAGTGCCCTCCGCCTCATCCAGCAAGTGATGGAATGTAGCACGGAACTGGACAAAATGAAAGAAAGAATTCATGTAATGGATCAAACATTTAAAGACATTCTCGATGTTTTGGGGAGAATTCAATAAGGCATCCCAACCCCCTTTTTTTCATGTTTCTTCTTCAACTTTTAAAAAACTTTTTGACAATCAAACCAGCCAAAAATTGAATCTGCACACAGTGTGTCAACATGTGCTATCTGCCATCAGGGGATACCATGTACGTCTTTTGGGGGTGCAACCCCTTCCTCGTATCTAAAGTAGGTGAACTGAGGAAGGGGTTGCACCCCCAAAACACGTCCATTGATCACCCCTGATGGCAGATAGCACATGTTGACAATAGGGATCAGGAGTCTAAAATCCCTATAGGAAAATAATCCCAATTGTGTGCATATTCAATTTTTGGCTGGGCAAGGGGTGGCAGGACCCCATATTAGGACGGGCACATAGAGACATATAGTTTGTGTAAGTGAATGTCTCAGATTGCTCCGAGCTATCCAAGTTTGTAATTTTTGGAATGCAACTGTTGTTTTTGTATTTTCCTAAGAAAACAATTGCCGGTTTGTGGCCAGGCAAACAAAAAATGTAAAATAAAAAAAAAAAAGGTGTTTGAATTTGCACATAGTAAAATATTTGAACACAAACAACGTGTAGCTTCTTTTTCTAATATGCTCTAACCTTATTTGGTACATTTTTAAAGGTTACATAGTGAAATGGTTGGTATTTACTAAAGGAAAATACACTTGGCACTACAAATGCACTAAGACAAACTAGGAGACAGGAAACCAACAAAAGTTAGAAGTTTAAACAAGATTTTTATTTGGATCGTTAGACAGGAATCTTTAGACATAGCCTGGCATAGGAATTGCCCCCCTACCCGTGAAATAGTCCATGTATTTGTCCCGAACCTCACGGGCATTTTGGGGGGGCAAGCCAGCACGGGCAGATTCCAGGCCCGGCAGGGGATTATCAGGGGAAAGTCCAGCCTCAGGCAAAACTGAGGCCATATAGGAATTAGATTTGCGGCAAAGAAAATTGTGTAGCACACAGCAGCATAATACTACATAGTTTATTTTGTAGTCCGCCAAGTGTATTGAAGTCCTAAAAAGGCGGAACCGGCTGGCCATTATGCCAAAGGCATTTTCAACGACTCTTCGGCCTTTGGCCAGCCGGTAATTGAACACCCTCTTCTCTGGGGTCAGGGTCCTCTGAGGAAATGGCCTCATAAGATGTGGTCCGAGCCCGAAGGCTTCATCAGCCAAAAAAACAAAGGGGAGTCCTTCACTATTCCCTGCATCCTGTGGCAATGCAAGGTCGTCACTCTGGAGACGGAGGGCAAACTCCGTCTGGATGAAGGATCCCCCATCGGACATCCGCCCATTCTTCCCTACATCAACATAGAGGAATTCATACCGTGCTGACACCACCGCCATCAGCACAATGCTATGAAACCCCTTGTAATTGAAGTAGTAGGACCCAGAACTGGGTGGCGGCACGATGCGGACGTGCTTCCCGTCTATAGCACCACCGCAGTTGGGGAAGTCCCACCGCGTGGCAAACTCCGATGCCACAGTCTGCCATTCCTGTGGCGTGGAAGGAAGCTGTGGAGTCAAACAAGATGAAAAAATATTAGAATACACAAATCAAACATTACAAGTATATTCTAAGAAAATACATTAGAGGCCAACATCAAGCAAAGTCTACGTTTATTAAGGTGTTTTAAATAAGTATAATGGAAGGCTCATGTATCATATTCATCACCCCCTATGATGGTCCATTAATAAATTATAATGGGGAGGGGGGGTAGATGTGTTTGGACACAGGATAGCATTGCAGTGGCGGTGCGTCCAGAGTGGGCGCTGGAGCACTGCCCCCTCTCTCCTGTGCCCGTCACTCAGAACAATACATAGGTTCATGCCTTGCATTAACCTATGTATTGTCTATGCCGCCCACTATTCAGGTGGATGGCCCCCTGTTAAGCGACCGACATATGAAGAACTGTGGCATTTATGCGCTTAAAGTTGCATATCAGAAACAGTAAGGAAAATTGTCTTGCACATTACAGCCTGAGGGATGTAATTGGCTTCAGAAAAGTTAAATAGGGGACGCAGGGGGGGGCATTCCTTGGGTAAACACTGACAGGCTGCTCTGCCAATCATGTTCACCAAGTCTGTTTAATGGTAACATGATTGGCTGATGCAACATCAAGGGAGAGAGAAGACATCAAGGACAGAAGAAGGATGGCGCTGACCACAAGAAGGTAAGTGCAGGGCTGGGGGGGAACTGGCTGCATTGGAGGGAACAAATGGGGGCGTTTAATAGGCACCAGAGCAAAAAAGGAGGACGTTTTTTTCCTAAATTGGGGTTTGAACCCCCAAACATTTGGAGCAACAGGCGCCCCTGCTGGAAAGGTTAGTGAAGGAAAATATGCATGGAGGAGAAAAAAGGGGCAATCTAAAGCTTCAAGCATGCATGAGGACAAAGGGGACATTCTCAGCATATTACAATCATGGTAATTAGGGAAGGATGAAAGAAATACAATACATTAGCATACATGGAATACATAAAATGTGATGTTAATGGAGAAAACTTACCCTAATATAGTCCTCCTGCAGGACTTGTATAATAGCAGAACAGGTGTCTGGGATTATGAGGCCTAGAGCCTGGGGGGAGATGCCTGTCGTGAACTTCAAGTCCTGAAGACTTCTCCCAGTCGCCAGATAACGTAACGTGGCGATGAGCCTCTGCTCAGCACTGATGGCTTCCCGCATAACGGTGTCCTTCCTGGTAATATAGGGGGACACCAAAGCCAACAGTTCCTGAAAAACGGGGTCAGACATCCGCAGAAAATTCCTGTAGTCCTCAGGATTATTCTCGACTATCTCCCGCAGCAGAGGCATGTGGCAGAATTGGTCCCGCTGGAGTAACCAATTCTTGGTCCATGAACTCCTCCTCATACCATTCATGGACTGGTCTTGGTCCAAAACAAGCAGACCAACACCAAGCGCACGCATAGCACGAACTCGACGACGAGAACGTCCAGGCGACATGGCTAGGAAACGGTCGTCTTATCAGAACGTACAGAACAGAACGCACTTTAGAACAGCAAGGCCTATGAATAACGAACTGAAAAACAGAAACGAACAGGCAAGAACGCACTGTAAAACAGATACGACCTGCCTAGACGCCCTGAAAGTCAAGATACGAACCCACAAGCACAAACTGAACCGCAGAAAACGATCTGAAAAGTACGAAGACTGAAAAGCGCGAATCGTCTCTTCCCAAACTTTTACTTCACACGCGGTAACACGAGATCAGCAAAAGCAGCCCAAGGGGTGGCGCCAAGAAAAAAGATCTTCCCCTTTATAGTGCCGTCGTACGTGCTGGACGTGACCGCGGAGAACAACGAGGAAATTGGGAAATGTCAGTGTGTACGCATGGAAAGCTTGACGAGAAAATCGACAAGGTTAACAAGAATCTCGTCGAAAAAAACGACGTGTTTTTTACGACGAGAAACTCGGTCGTGTGTACGAGGCTTCAGAGTTGCATAGCATTGAATATTTGTCTGCTTGTTTAACACTGTTAATTGCAGGGCTCTGCATATGACTTGTACCCACCTGTTTTACTGTTTACCCATTAATCTAAGTAAACATACAAGGGTTAAGTATATTGGTGTCTGTGTTCTTTACTTTACAGAAGGGATAGGTAAAGGAAGTTTTAAAATATCACTGTGTGTTCTTGTCATAGGATTGTGCCGATGTGAGTTACAGGCCTCACAATCCTATCATCCCCTACTAACTGTGCCAAGGGAGGTTAGAGCCGATTGCCAGGGGTTGACAGCGGTGCATTACAGGGCCCAAAAATCATGCAGGCAGCCCTCTTAACTGGGGGTATCGCTACATGTGGGGGCTCGGGTCTGGGATTCCTGTAAACTGCACGCTGCAATCAAGCCGGTCAGAAGTACCAGCATGGACCCGCCAGCAATGTCACAGTGGTGCGCAGCGGTTGGCGCAGATTCAACCGAGGCGATAGTTATTGAACTCCCAGGGGGGATCTGGCAAGAAAACGAGATAAAGCAGCTCATAATGTTGTTGTCCCTGAATCAAAAGGCATGGGTGATGGACATTAGGCCAGATATCTCGTGTACATACGCACTAGTGGAATGGAGAGAAGAAGTTCCGGAAGATTTTAGAGGTCAGAGCTTAAAAGCCACAGATGGCCAGATATACCGCTTAGTGCATAAGAGGGCTATCAAGAAGGAATCTCCAAAAATCTCTCCGCCATCATCCCCGATATTCTTCCACAAAATGGAAAGCAGTCGGGATACGATAGCCCCGGGGACACCACTGGCAGCCATAGGGCCGGAACTATTGAATGCCCTTGGAGACTTTGTCACTAAGTGCCAGAAGAGCAACACAGTACATGTGGAAGCCGGGTACTGAAAGCTCCGGATCTTTTCAGGAAATCTACCTGTGCCTTCCGGGTAAGAAAACTTCGACACCTGGATTGAACAGGCAATGCAGGCAGTAGAAGGAAGAGGCACAGAAGAAGCAGCGCATCAGTGAAAGTTTGAAGGGCGCTGCTGCTGAGGCTGTGAAGAACCTTAGGTTCAGCAATGCTGTTTGTACTGCATATGACTATCTGGCTATGTTGCAGGAGGAATTTGGCCAGCTGGAGAAGGTGACTGAACTAATGTACCAATTCGATTATACCCTCCAACAGCCGGGAGAGAAATTATCCGAATATGTCCGGAGGTTAAACAGGATGCTGTGCCAAATTGTACTCAAAAAGGGAATGCTGCCCCAAGTCATAGATGCAACTAGGATGAAACAGATCCTGAGGGGAGCTTTAAGTTCGGATCCAGTTTGGCTCCACTTGAAGACCTCTGAAGGAGTCATGGATTTGAGTTACCCAGACCTTGTGCGGATCATAAGGGATGAAGACGCCCTGTTGAAGGACCAACAGGCAGTTGAGAAGACCACTCCCCTCAGTAGGAGTCAGAGCAGCAGTAACCACTGAACGGGACTTAGAAGTGGAGACCTTAAAGTCCCAGATGACTCAAGTCATCTTAAACAAGCATATATATTTTGGGGTAAAATAAACCCATGCTTATGTAGCGGTCTCACCCGCTCTCTCCCGTCTTTTCTCGGCTGGTTAACTCGTCTAGGGGGACCAGGGAGAGGGGTGAGGTGCTGCCACCAGCTCGCACCTCTTATGCATGTGGAGGTTTGAGCTAAGATCTTTACCTTCGGGTCTGTGTCCCTGTCCAGAGATTCCACTTCAAATATGACAGGTAGATAGGTGAATGTAGAACACTTTGCTCCCAGAAAAGTAAGCCCACACCAGGTGACAGTACAACATCTATATTTATTTCCGCAGAGATAAATATGCCTCTTTGCAAGCAGACAGGTTGATACAAACACGAACTTGGTGGGGAGAGGGTTCAGGCACAATCCTTTCGGATCAGAGAAGTTGTTAGGAGTTCACAACAACTTTTGGCGCACGGCCGCTGCCCTTGACCGCGAGGTTGGTCCCTGCCACAGACCTGGTGAACGATGAGGTCTCTGCCACAGACCTTAGAATAGGCCTCTGCCACCGACCTGATGTAGCTGGGTCTCTGCAAAGACCATAGAACATGGACTACCTTCTAATGGCGACCCCTGTTAGGGAGATGATCCATCCCGGACGGTCCCCAGAGGCCTGCACTGTCACCAGCCAATGCTGCGCTGGATCTTCAGGCCAGGTCACCTCCCTGGTTCTCCTCGCCTGAGACTCGGGTCCCCTCACTCGGTGGGCCCCTAGGTATCTTCTCCCATATGGGACCCAGTCAAAGGTACTTGGCCCCAGGCCTCGGCTAGTACCACACCCCAAGCTTAAGGTGCCTGTGATAGAACTCGAACTCCCTCGCACCCAGGCCAAGGGCACCTGAGCGCGGACGAACAGAACAGCAGCCCCCAGGCTGAAGGTGCCTGGGGCTCGGACCTCGTGCAAAAGATGTCCGCCCCCTTTATACCCTCTCCCAGCAGGCATAGCGGGTTCCCCGCCC
The DNA here is from genome assembly GCA_029206835.1 of Rana muscosa. NCBI lineage: Eukaryota > Metazoa > Chordata > Amphibia > Anura > Ranidae > Rana > Rana muscosa. The sequence goes on along the minus strand of CM055123.1, from coordinate 256,924,518 downwards.
AGCCGTACTACTGCCACGAGAGGACACAAAGGGCACGGCCCTACAATGATGGTTCAGCCCCAGCCCAAGGCGACAGCGCCACCCAGGGGCCGCAGGGAACTAAACACCATTATATCCTCCACGAATCAAATTGGCCATAGATCCTTAACAATTAATGTATCTGGGCCATGCTACCACCCAGATACTCCCCCTAAATGTTAACCCCCGCTACACACACCCCCCGGTAGATAGACACTGGTCCCCAGTGTCTGGAACAAGCCATGCTCCAAAGGGAGCCAACATAGACCCGATCCAGAGACTAGCTTCTCAAAAACACCATGAAAAATAATTTGGAAAAACTTGGAAGTTGCCTGAACCCAACATGGGAAAGGGAAAGGTGAACATGAGGGAAACACTCATTACAAATACACATCACATTACACACAAATGGCATTCTCCCCTCCCACATCACTAACTAAGACCCGCCCATTCTCAGCAGTCTTGACCGATGTTCTCCTGCAGAGGGAGAAAAAAAGAAGAAACAACACACAATTCCTAACAAATTGTGTGAGTGTTCCTTCCAAGAAGTGTGTAATGTAATGTGATGAACAGTGCACAACACTGCCACCTGGTGACAGCGCTGCGGTAAAAAGCACTTGTGAAATCCAGGTTCTTCTCTGTACTGTGGCCCTGACTACACCCCAAAGTCCTGAATATCTTTGCGGTGGGAGGCAGAGGGAGACCAACATAAAACACAACTGCTCCCATGCCTCCAAAGAGTAAAACACCCCTAGACAGGGTACAGTTCCAGAGTACCAGAATGTTCAGCAATGAAAACCAAACAGGAGTCTTTCCTCCTACAAGTAAAACCTTGGATGCGGCAGCACAAGAGGTTTTAAATATCGATCAAAGGTCTCCATATGATACTCCACATCTTCCCCATCTTTCCGACAGATAACGACCCGGTCAGCATGGATATGCCGACCCAACATCCACTCTGCCTTGCAGTCCTTAAACCGCTTTGAAGCTGTGGGTGAACATGCAAGGTAGCGATGAGCATGGGGCACCTTAATGTGTGTCCATACAAAGTCGTTGTACCACCGCTGCCGGCAGGCCTCTACCTCGTACAACAACTCCTTGGACAAGTACGGGTACTCCCACCCGTACTCACTGGCAACCTTTTGGCAGAAAAGTCTCTGTAGCCTGGACAAGGGTGGCATTGTGGAGCGGTCTCCCTCACCAGGCAGGACAATCGACTCTGGGTGCCTTGACCACCTCCAAACTGGGCGTAGGTGCCCGCAGCGGCACTCTCTTCACCTGAGCAGATGGCGCAGGTAACTCTGGGGGCGGAAGGGCAAGCATGGGACTGGATCCCTCCTCAGGCACCGAGGCCTCCACCCGGGGTGTACTATTCCCTGTAGACATGGGTGAGTCCCTAGGTGCACGGGACGAGGCCAGGGGTACTTTGTCCCAACCCTTCCGTTCAAATAGTTCATCTATTTGTCCATCATCTCCTGCATCGGAGACCGACTCCAGGTCGGAGGTGTCATACTCTTCTGCGGGTAGGTAATTCCCTGTAGATGTGGAATCACCCCCTCCCACGGGCTCCGGTAACTGTGGATCCCCGACACCTCCAACAAAACACCAAGTCCCGTTCCCTGGCTTACCTCGGCCGATACTTGAACATAGAGGTCCGGGAATTTTCCCACTGGATCCACCCGGGCCAGGCAAGCGCAGGGGTTGTCCTCCATCTCGGCCGCTGGAAGCTTTAGTGAAACCGACCTTCCTTTTGGGCGCTGGGAGTAGGGAATCTGTGGTGACCGAAGCAGCATCTTCGGCTTTAAAATCCTCCGTCCATTTGTTTGCGACTTCCACGGAAGTCTCTGCAGTGCGCGGGGGATTGGCTGTGCAAGCTCTGACTTCTCCTTGTAGAGTGGTGGCACCTGTTAGGCCGTTGAGGTGGAAGGCTCGCGGCCTTTCTATTGGTTGCTCCACTTCAAATGTGAACTCGCCACAGGCCTCGCAGCGACCGAAGGGCTTTAGCTGTACCACCAGTCCCAAACAGCCGGGACAAATCATACCCAGGGCCTCAACGTCCTTGCATGTGTACAGGTCGAAACGTCCCGGGGCTTGAGCCAAATCTCCGCATCCATAGCGGAGACAGCAATGGGGGTTTCCCTTGTGGTAGATGCAGTGGGGACCCATGATGCGGTAGAAAGCATGCTGACCGTTGACTGCTCCATCGCGCACTGAAGAACTGGTGCCAAAGTCTCTACATGTATCTCCACACATGGCCAGACTCCTCCCTTTTGGTGCAACAATTTGCGGGCCTTTTCCTCGTCACGCCCACGAACTGAGCAGGGAGGGTGTGCCTTGTGGCGCGCCGACCAACATGGCCGACCTCCTCTGAACTTTTCTGGGGGGTAAAAGTCAAGTTTTGACAGCTTCAGCTCTATTGACACGGAACACAAATCCCGGACGAGCCTCCACGTGTAGCGGTCTCACCCGCTCTCTCCCTTCTTCTTCTCGGCTGGTTAACTCGTCTAGGGGGACCAGGGAGAGGGGTGAGGTGCTGCCACCACCTCGCACCTCTTATGTATGTAGAGGTTTGAGCTAAGATCTTTACCTTCGGGTCTGTGTCCCTGTCCAGAGATTCCACTTCAAATATGACAGCTAGATAGGTGAATGTAGAACTCTTTGCTCCCAGAAAAGTAAGCCCACACCAGGTGACAGTACAACATCTATATTCATTTCCGCAGAGATAAATATGCCTCTTTGCAAGCAGACAGGTTGATACAAACACAAACTTGGTGGGGAGAGGGTTCAGGCACAATCCTTTTGGATCAGAGAAGTTGTTAGGAGTTCACAACAACTTTTGGCGCACGGTCGCTGCCACCGACCGCGAGGTTGGTCCCTGCCACAGACCTGGTGAACGATGAGGTCTCTGCCACAGACCTTAGGATAGGCCTCTGCCACCGACCTGATGTAGCTGGGTCTCTGCAAAGACCATAGAACATGGACTACCTTCTAATGGCGACCCTGTTAGGGAGATGATCCATCCCGGACAGTCCCCAGAGGCCTGCACTGTCACCAGCCAATGCTGCGCTGGATCTTCAAGCCAGGTCACCTCCCTGGTTCTCCTCGCCCGAGACTCGGGTCCCCTCACTCCGTGGGCCCCTAGGTATCTTCTCCCATACGGGACCCAGTCGAAGGTACTGGGCCCCAGGCCTCGGCTAGTACCTCACCCCAGGCTTGAGGTGCCTGGGATGGAACTCGAACTCCCTCGCACCCAGGCCGAGGGCACCTGGGCGTGGACGAACAGAACAGCAGCCCCCAGGCTGAAGGTGCCTGGGGCTTGGACCTCGTGCGTAAGATGCCAGATACTCCCCCTAAATGTTAACCCCCGCTACACTTAAAAAATATGTTAGCAGCAACTAATGTTTTTGTGTTTCAATGGTTTTTATTGAAAGTTGCAAAAAAAAATTGACATTTTGGCATAAACTATTTGCCATAACTCAGTATAAGTATACAAATTGATCTTTACAGAAAAGCTAATTATTTACTTCCGGCCAGCACATCTGTTATTGCATTATTACAATTCCGAAATGAACGAAACGCTGACACAACCAATTAACATTTCTGTAGTCTAGATGGCAATTATGAATATTTCCCGGTCCCCCTGTCCCACAGACGATTCCAGAGGGAGAAAAAGGGAAAGAATAGAATTAAGAAAAAAGGAATTTCAAAGGAAAGTGCACCCCCTAAGATTGATTTGGTGAATTCCTGATATCTCACAGGGGGTCAGACAAGTATTTTATCCAGGGTTCCCATACCTTGTCAAATAGGGCTCGTTTGTCCTGTCAGATCGCTGAGAGGCATTCATTTACCATGATCCATATCAACTTATTTCTTACCAGATTGAAAAGGATTGTGGGTGTCTTCCATGATCTGGCAATTGCTATTTTGGCTGCCGTAAAAATTAAGGCTACAAGTTTCCCTGCCTGTTTAGGTGTGCCTTTTACCGGGCATCCCAGAAGAGCTTTTTGTGGTGATTTATTTAAATTCACCTGTGTAAGTGAGAAGATAAAATTGTAAAGGCAGATCCAAAAACGTTTCACCTTGGAACAGGACCACCATATATGGATCATCGTTCCTTCCAATCCGCACCTTCAGAAGCAGGAGGGAGAGGCAAACGACCGTGTGTGGGCTCCCCGGCAGTGTTTCCCTATGGGAAAACTGCCGCGGAAAAAAACGACGGGAATCACGATGAGAAAAATTAGAGCATGTTCTAATTTTTCTCGTCGTGATTAATGCCGTTTTTCCCATTGAGAAAAACGACAAAAAGCCCACAGACAATCGTTTTTCTCGTTCAAAGGAAAAAATGTAATTTTTCTCGACGGGAAAAATGATCGTGTGTACGCGGCATTAGTGTCTCACCTATGTCTTGTTCCCACTTCTTCATGTAAAACAATTTTTCTGGAGTAGAAGTCAATATATTATAGATTTTGGAGATAAAGCCAGTGTGTTTATCAAGCAACTAATGTTTTTAATAATAAGCACCATATGCTGTGTGGGCGGTGACAATGTAACATAATTTGCTTTTTCATTGCAGCCTCAGAATACTGTGTATAAACACCGGCTTTTTTACGGTCAGTATTTGCAAAGTCTTAGGCATGCCCCGATTCCTCTATCCTGATATGGCAGTCTTTGGCCCTGGCAGTAAGTCCCTCTGGCACCCAGGCCTGCATTGTGATGATGGGGGAGGTGCGGGTGGGGGCTTGAGTGATAGGGTTATGTTGCTTTAATGTTGGCTGTAGCTGATGCTCTTATCCATTTCCCTGTCAGACCTGTTATTGCATTTTTTGCACGATTGTTTAACAAATAAATTTGGGCCTACTTACTTAAAAACTCAAAACATTATATATTTTCTGAAAGCAGGGACCCTGAAGAATGAAATTGTGGTAATTCCAGCATTAATTTCAGGACACACAAGGTTGTGTCAAGTGAAAAGATATGAAAAATTTCAAACCTTACCCCCGCTAAGATTGCCAAGATCTTCGGCTCAGCTTCCTTCTCATGTTGGCACTGTACTGCTGCTGGGGCAGATTTTATGTATATCTTTTGTGAGTCTCCTGCTATACAGGCATTCTGCGTTAATGTCCTAAAATGTGTGCAAGATGTGACCACCATCCCTGTGACTCCCTCAGTGAGACATTGCCTCCTTAGTTTGGTAGACGATTTAGCACCCACCGGGGCTGTACGAACATTACTCACCTTGTTATTTTACCATGCCTGGAAACGTATAGGTCTCATGCACACAGGATGTTTAAAAAAACTGCTGCTGCCAGGAAAAAACAGCGTTAAAAATGTGATGTTAGCTGTGTTTTTAAATAGCTTTTAAGGGCGTTTTTTGGCGTTTTTTTCAGTAAAAACACTCCCTATAATGTAAAATGCCTAAAAACACCAAACACGGCTAAATGCTTGTTACATCGTTTAGCTGCGTTTAGCACCATCTTTTGGCGTTTTTAATTTTTACAGCTCAACAGTCTGTGCTCCTAGACAAGCAGGCTGTCTTTTTTTGTACTACCCCTAAACGCTTATGCCTCCAAACGCCGTTGAAAGTTTATATGTGCATGGACACATAGGCTAACATGGAGGGGCATTTAGAGGCAGTTAAAGCGGAGCTCCGCCGGAAAAAAAAATATTAAAAGCCAGCAGCTACAGCTACAGCAGCTGCTGGCTTTTAATATTTGGACACTTACCTGTCCTGGAGTCCAGCGACGTCCGCAGCAGAGGACGAGCGATCGCTCGTCGCTCTGCTGCTCCCTCCGCGATCCTCGCTGAGGGAACCAGGAAGTGAAGCCCTGCGGCTTCATGCCCGGTTCCCTACGGCGCATGCGCGAGTCGCGCTGCGCCGTTCTGATTGGTGCTCCTGTGTTCTGGGAGCCAAGTGTCTCCCAGAACACCGAGGGAAGTCTGCGGGAAGTGACGTCACTCCCGCAGATTCCCGGAGAGAGGACTCCCGGATGTGGGTGAAAATACCTGTCTTAGACAGGTATCTTCACCCCCCTCCCCCCTGAAAGGTGTCAATTGTGACACCGGAGGGGGGGAGGGTTCCAAATAGCAAAAGTTGCTATTTAGGGTGGAGCTCCACTTTAAAAAACACGTTAGACGCCCCTAACAGCAGCTGTAAAAACGTCCTGTGTGCATGAGCCCTTAGTGTTAACTTGGAAAAAACCTAATCCTCCATCAGTGGAATCCTGGAAGACTTTGGTTAACAAAACCACCTTACCTCATTATAAAGCCAGCTATTTTAATAGGAAGGCTTTGCCTAAATTTCATAAGGTTTGGGGAGGATGGGTGGCCTCTCCTCTCACCGCATCAGTTTTGTGTTTTAAACATTGTGCTGCTCCTTGGGACTTATGATTTTTTTACTGGGAACAATGCTTTCTTGTGTAGCTCTGTGTTTTTCCTAGTCTAGCTAAAGTGAAAATATTATTTGCATTTCAATGGGGTGTAGATGGATCCTTGTATATTTCTTAGTAATCGTATGCGCGGTTCTTCTTATTCTGAATGTATCCTTACGATATGTGGGTCCAAGTTATATTACTCACGGGCATTAGTTTTGTTTTTATTGTATTATTTTGATTTTGTTTTTCCATTAGGCCGGGTTCACACTGGGGCGACAAACGATCCGACATTGGGAGCTCATGTCGCATGACGTATGAAAATCAATGTTTCCCTATGGGAGCCGTCTTAACTGGTCCGACACATGTCGGTCCGACTTTGAGAATGCTCCCTGTACTACTTTGGTCCGACTTTGATCCGACTTCAGCCCATTGACTAGCATTGAAGTCAGATCAAAGTCGGACCGCAGTCTTGCATGATCCGACTTTGGCATGCGACTTGTGCTGTGCTGCTCTTGAGGGGGAACTCCAGGCCAAATTTTAAATAAAAAACCGGCATGGGTTCCCCTCCAGGGGCATACCAGGCCCTTGGGTCTGGTCTGGATTTTAAGGGGAACCCCTACGCCAAAAAAAACGGCGTGGGGGTCCCCCAAAATCCAAACCAGACCCTTATCTCGATGTTGACACGTCGCTTCCTCCCGCTGTAATGCTTGGCTATTCGCTCATCAACGATTTATACAGGCTTCTCATGACGTCACAGTCACATGCTTCGGGTGGCCCCGGAGCATGTGACTGTGACATCATGGGAGCATTTGACTGTGATGTCATGAGAAGCCTATATAAATCGTTGATGAGCGAATAGCCAAGCATTACAGTGGGAGGAAGCGACGTGTCAACATCGAGAAGGAGAAGAGGGAAGAAGACGCAGACGGCGACGGAGAAGACCGGCCCCTCCACTAGCAAAAGAGCTGGAAGAAGATAGTGGAGGGGCCGGCAGAAGGAAGAAAGAAAGAACCGGAGAGCGAGGGAAGAAGGCGACAGAGAAGACTGGGCCCTGCTAGCAAAAGAGCTGGAAGAAGATAGCGGAGGCCCGGCAGAAGGAAGGAAGAACCGGAGAGCGCGGAGACGACGCCGAAGACCCCCCGAAGACAGAAGAGACCCCCGGAGCTGTGCAATAAATTACTTTAACAACCTGTGTGTGTTTTTTTTATTGACATTTTTTTCCACCAGGTGAATGGGTAGGGGTACAATGTACCCCATACTCATTCACATAGGGTGGGGGGCCGGGATCTGGGGGCCCCCTTATTAAAGGGGGGCTCCCGGATTCCGATAAGCCCCCCGCCCGCAGACCCCGACAACCAACGGCCAGGGTTGTCGGGAAGAGGCCCTGTCCTCATCAACATGGGGGCAGGGTGCTTTGGGGTGGGGGGGCCGCAGGTCGCCCCCCTGCCCCAGAGCACCAAACCCCCCATGTTGAGGGCATGCGGCCTGGTACAGTTCAGGAGGGAGGGGGCGCTCTCTCGACCCCCCCTCTTCCCCTGCGGCCTGCCAGGTTGCGTGCTCGGATAAGGGTCTGGTTTGGATTTTGGGGGGACCCTCACGCCGTTTTTTCGGCGTAGGGGTTCCCCTTAAAATCCATACCAGACCCAAGGGCCTGGTATGCCCCTGGAGGGGGAACCCATGCCGTTTTTTTATTTAAAATTTGGCCTGGAGTTCCCGCTCAGGATTCATACCAAACACACTGCCTGGTATTGGCGGGGATCCAAGTCGGATCCCCGTTCATTGAAAGTCGGACATATGTTGACTTCATGTCGCAGGGCAAAGTCGGATCCAAAGAAGGACGGCTGTCGTGTCGCACAAGTGTGAACCCAGCCTTACACTGTTTTGTACTGCTTTAGAGTGTGTGCCGAGGTTGTGGTCTTGCAGTCTTAATTTTTTATGTTGTACTGTAATTTTCTTTTGAAATAAATAAAGAGAATTTTTCAAAAAAACAAAAGCAAAAAACATTTCATACCTTAAAATTGTGCACAACAATGAACTTTGGTGCCCAAATTTTTCCAGGTCATCAGTTTACAGTTATCCTTGAACAATAGCCCTAGAATTATTGTTCTTACTCTGGCATACCTGGCAATATGTAACGTGTGAGTACACCCCTCAAATTTTTGAAAATATTTTATTATGTCTTTTCATGTGACAACACTAAAGAAATTACACTTTTCTACAATGTAAAGTAGTGAGTGTACAGCTTGTATAACAGTGTAAATATGCTGTCCTCTCAAAATAACTCAACACACAGCCATCAATGTCTAAACTGCAGGCAACAAAAGTGAGTACACCCCTAAGTGAAAATGTTCAAATTGGGCCCACAGTGTAAATATTTTTGTGTGGCCACTGTTATTTTCCAGCTCTGGCAACCTGTGAATCTATGGTGAACTCCATGCCCAAGAGGGTTACTCTTGGGCATGGAGTTCACCAGAGCTTCACAGGTTGCCACTGGATTCCACTCCTCCATGACGACATCACAGAGCTGGTAGATGTTAGAGACATCTAACATCCATCTTCCATTTGAGGATGCCCCACAGATGCTCAATAGGGTTTAGGTCTGGAGACATGCTTGGCCAGTCCATCACCTTTACCCTCAGCTTCTTTAGCAAGGCAGTGGTCATCTTGGAGGTGTGTTCGGGGTCATTATCAGGGCCGGCGCTACCACTAGGCGGACTAGGCAACCGCCTAGGGCGCACGGCCATCTAGGGTGCGCGGCCGCTGGTTATTCTACTCCTGCACATGTGTCAAGCAGCGCCGCCCCCTGCGCGCGGCTCTCCGCTCTCCCTGCTCTGACATGATCATCATGTGTCCAGAAACCACCCAGCAGGGCGCTCTCCGCTCTGGTGTGTGTCCAGTAATCCTCCCTCTCCGCTCTGAGATCACATCAGCTACACACTTCTCCCGAGTTCCGCGCTCCATCCAATCCACCCCCAGCATGTTTGCCCTGACAGCTACACACTTCTCCCGAGTCCCGTCCCTCCTGTGAGCTCCGTCTGTGAAGAGGAGGTGGGCGGGGAGATTTAAAACAAGCAGCCAACAGCCACACCGAAAAACCGCTGAATGAACCAGTGAGCCCCTGGGGACCATTACAAGTGAGTGAGCTCTTTCACTGACCAGACTCTGCTCCCTTCTCTCTCTCTCCCTGACTGACCCTCTCTCTCCCTGACTGCCCCTCTCTCTCCCTGACCCCCCTCTCTCTCTCCCTGATCCCCCTCTCTCTCCCTGACCCCCCTCTCTCTCCCTGATCCTCCTCTCTCTCCCTGACCCCCCTCTCTCTCCCTGACCCCCTCTCTCTCTCTCCCTGACCCCCCTCTCTCTCCCTGACCCCCCTCTCTCTCTCCCTGATCCCCCTCTCTCTCCCTGACCCCCCTCTCTCTCCCTGATCCCACTCTCTCTCCCTGACCCCTCTCTCTCTCCCTGACCCCCCTCTCTCCCTGACCCCCTCTCTAGCTCTCCCTGACCCCCCCTCTCTCCATGATCCCCCTCTCTATCCCTGATCCCCCTCTCTCTCCCTGACCCCCCTCTTTCTCTCCATGACCCCCCTCTTTCTCCCTGATCCCCCCTTCCTCTCCCTGACCCCCCTCTCTCTCCCTGACCCCCCCTCTCTCCCTCACCCCCTCTCTATTTCTCCCTGACCCCCCTCTCTCTCCATGATCCCCCCTCTCTCTCCCTGATCCCCCCTCTCTCTCCCTGACCCCCCTCTCTCTCCCTAAACCCCCTCTCTCCCTGACCACCCTCTCTCCCTGAGCCCCCTATCTCTCCCTGACTCCCCTATCTCTCCCTGACCCCCCTCTTTCTCCCTGACCCCCCCCTTTATCTCTCCCTGATCCCCCTCTCTCTCTGATCCCCCCTCTCTCTCCCTGATCCCCCTCTCTCTCTCCCTGATCCCCCTCTCTCTCTCTCCCTGATCCCCCTCTCTCTCTCTCCCTGACCCCCTCTCTCTCCCTGACCCCCCTCTCTCTCCCTACCCCCTCTCTCTCCCTGATCCCCCTCTCTCTCTCCCTGACCCCTCGCTCTCTCCCTGACCCCCTCTCTCTCCCTGACCCCCCTCTTTCTCTCCCTGATCCCCCTCTCTCTCTCTCCCTGATCCCCCTCTCTCTTTCCCTGACCCCCCTGTCTCTCTCTTTCCTTGCCAGCACTGGAAGTAGCTTTACTCCAGTCTGTTTATCTCCTGTTTTACGCCTTCCTTACCATCATCTGCCTATATATGGATGTATAACAGAATTACTTAACGTTATCCTTTTAAAGTGGTATTAAAGCAAAGCAAAATATTTATTATACTGCAGCTTACCAATTCTTAGATGGGTGGCTGCATTTGTTTTTTTTTTTGTTTTTTTTTAGGTTTTCTCTTTTATATTCACCCAGTGATCCTGCTAGTAAGTCTGTTGTTTTTCAAAAGATGGTGCTGTCTTGCAGATGTAGCAGTTAGAGGGTTGAATCAAACCATTTAACACTGGCAAAGGGGGTGGAGTCAGGGGCGGACCCAGAGGGGGTGGCAAAATTAGGTTTTGCCTAGGGTGTCAAAAATCCTTGCACCGGCCCTGGTCATTATCATGTTGAAATACTGCCCTGAGGCCCAGTCTCCGAAGGGAGGGGATCATGCTCTGCTTCAGTATGTCACAGTACATGTTGGTTGTGACAGAAGCCACTGTCACTGTGTGTTTTGGAAGGGAATGTGGGCTGGCCTCTTACCCACAGATTATGGCCCAGAAGAGACTGAGATACTTGGGGACAAGCTGGCATTGAGATATTGTAATGTAATGCTACATCCCTTCTCCCCCACCGCCCCTCTTGTTGCTGTGTTTAATTGTGTTGGTTCATGGCACGTAGACAATGGTCTGGACTGGAGACATCTCTCCGCCGGGGATGTGTATTGAGGGGCTGCCTGCTTATCATAATTCCTTTATGTTTAACTGTAGTCTCTGTTTCAATGTACAAGTGTTCAGTTCCCATTGGTTCTTCCTTGTCCCCTACCCCCCCTCTATGACAAGGCTAAGGGGAGTGTCCCTAACTTTGTGTAAAAGTGTATGTTTTGTATTTAATAAACTGTTGATGCTCTGCATGTTTAACCCTCAACACCTGTGTGGCTTGTCTCATGATTGAGGGGTTAAGGGCTGGTTATGGCGAATCTGCAGGGTGCGTTTGGAGGACAGAAGACACAGGTCTGGCGGATGTGCCCACCTGGGGTATCCGAGATCCGTCACATTGGTATTCATGGTTCCCTCAATGAACTGTAGCTCCCCAGTGCCGACAGCACTCATGCAGCCCCAGAACATGACACTCCCACCACCATGCTTCACTGTAGGCAAGACACACTTGTCTTTGTACTCCTCACCTGGTTTGACACCATCTGAACCAAATAAGTTTATCTTGGTCTCATCAGACCACAGGACATGTTCCAGTAATCCATGTCCTTATTCTGCTTGTCTTCAGCAAACTGTTTGCAGGCGTTTTTGTGCATCATCTTTAGAAGAGGCTTCCTTCTGGGATGACAGCCATGCAGACCAATTTGATGAAGTGTGCAGCGTATGGTCTGAGCACTGACAGGCTGACTCCCCACCCCTTCAACCTCTGCAGCAATGCTGGCAGCACTCATACGTCTATTTTCCAAAGACAACCTCTGGATATGACGCAGAGCACGTGCACCCAACTTCTTTGGTCGACCATGGCAAGGCCTGTTCTGAGTGGAACCTGTGCTGGTAAACCGCTGTATGGTCTTGGCCACCATGCTGCAGCTCAGTTTCAGGGTCTTGGCAATCTTCTTATAGCCCAGTCCATCTTCATGTAGTGCAACATTTCCTTTTTTCAGAACTACGCATGCCCGAGTTGCGCTGCACACTGTGAATGGCCGGTCAATCTTCTGGAACTGTGACATGTTGGGAGGGAGGGGGGAGAGGTGAACTTCCTTCTGGCGCCGCGGAGCCCCGGGAGGAAGTGGGAGCTGGATGCCTCTAAAAGAGGGTATCCTCATTGCCAGTTATTGCAAATGCTTGATTGCAGTTGTTGTCGTCAAGGATGGCATTCCCAGTTATTAGGTTTAGGGAGCAAATCAAGTCCATTAATCGAATTGGTAAACATGTCTCTAGGAGAGTATAAACTTCTTAGGATGGTAAACAGGGCTGGACTGGGACAAAAATTTGGCCCTGGACTTCATCCAGATCGGCCCACTTTAATTTTGCAAACATGCACAAAAACAAGTGAAGTGGGAGGGCTAACGTCATTGGCCGCCTTTCAGCAATGCTGAGGCTGAGCCGGGTTGCACACTATGAAGTGAGGTGATGGGCAGTGCAGATGACAGGTCTCTCCCATACCGGCCGTCCGGAAAAACCCGCCCCCCCCCTGGCCGGCCGGCTCGCCAACTTCAATGGCCACCCAAGCCCCCCTTTCACTGGCCTTTAGCTGTTCTACTTTATTTCTCTTATAGGCAGTACAGAGGTGCTCAAATAAATGGCTGTGCGAGCCGTGCAACCATTCCTTTTACAGGCTGTCACTGAAAGTGGCCCACTGAGCCATCGGCCCACCGGGAAACTCCCAGTAGTCCTGATGGCCAATACATGCCTGATGGTAAACTGGGATCTTGATGTTCAATATTAGTCCTATAAATCCAATCACCGAAGATACACCAAGTGAATACCACTCCCCTTTGACAGGAAAAAATAGCAGTTTGTCTATATCTCAATCGATATTACCTTGAGGGGCTGGTAATCCGCAGCAGGTTATGCATCCAGTGCTGTAATTTGAACAGGGAACAAAACGACATCACATACTGTAATCCCATTCAGATTTTTATTTTTAATAAACCTTCCCCCTTTAAAATCACACTTACAAACGATGCATAAAATTTGCGTTTTTCATCAATCCACATATAAAATTCCACCATATATTTGTGACTGGCGTCTCACCACACTTGCACCTCGCTACTGCTGCAGTATATATCTGATCCGCTGGCGTGCTGATGTCACTTTGAGTTGTCGTATGGTCCCGCTCTGATGCGTTTCGTATTTACGATTTTTTTCTGAGGTTGTGGCCATACAGCGCGGCTGGCCGGTATTTGTAAGACGCCACCACCAGCGCCTAACTCTTTGTAGTGTGAATGCACTCCAGATTCAAAACTACATCACTATAGGCTAAAGTTCAGAGCCATCTACAGCACACTAGCAGTACTACAGCTCGACCGAACTAGTACTTTACCTCCAATCAAAACATAATATACATCAAATTACAAGTTAACCCTTTCTCATATTCTAGGGTTATAATACATCCTATAAACACTTGACTTATCTTAATACAACAATAAATATAAAATAGAAAGTGCATATGCTATATGGCAAGTATAATAACATTCTATACACCAGACACCAGAACATAAAGATATGAAATTATAAAATTGAATTCACTTTAAAATGTTAATATACAGTAAAACCTTGGTTTGCAAGCATATTTCGTTCCAGAAACATGCTTGTAATCCAAAGCACTTGTATATCAAAGCGAGTTTCCCCTTAAGAAATAATGGAGACTCAGATGATTAGTTCCACAGCCATTTATTCATAGGTCCTTCAGTTTTTAGTCCATATAAAAAGATTATAGCAATGTGATAGGTTGTGTAACCATAAAATGTCCATCCTCAAATGTAAGCCTCCACAAGGGGATTAGAAGCAAAATCCATCAGGAGCTACAGAGTAGGGATGAGCCGCCTGGTTCGGTTCGCACCAGAACCTGCGAACGGATCGAAGGTTCGCGCGAACTGTCGAACCCCATTAAAGTCTATGGGACTCGAACGTTCGGAATCAAAAGTGCTAATTTTAATCGCTAATATGCAAGTTATTGTCCTAAAAAGGGTTTGGGGACCCGGGTCCTGCCCCAGGGGACATGTATCAATGCAGAAAGAAGTTTTAAAAACTGACGTTTTTTCAGGAGCAGTGATTTTAATGATGCACAAAATGAAAAAAAAAATGTGAAATATTCCTTTAAATATCATACCTGGGGGGTGTCTAAAGTATGCCTGTGAAGTGCCACGTGTTTCCCGTGTTTAGAACTGTCCCTGCACAAAATGACATTTCTATAGGAAAAAAAAGTCATTTAAAACTGCTTGCGGCTTTAATGTAATGTCTGGTCCCGGCAATATGGATGAAAATCATTGAGAAAAATGTCATGGGTACCCCCCTCCCCCAGCCTATTACCAGCCCCTTTGGGTCTTGTATGGATATTAAGGGGAATCCTGCACCCAAATTAAAGAAAGGAAAGGTGTGGGGCCCCCAGGCCCTATATATTCTGAACAGCAGTATACAGGCGGTGCAAAAAAGACAGGTTTGTTGTTACATAGAATCTGTTTGTAATTTTGAACTGGTACATTTTTAAAGTGTAGCTCCAGCCAAAAAAATCTATTTTTAAGCTTTTTGGAAAACATAGGGAAGGGCAATTTAGAAGAAAACCTGTTAGAGTCGGCAAAGGACTTGAGAATGGGGCGGAGGTTCACCTTCCAGCAGAACAACGACCCTAAATATACAGCCAGAGCTACAATGGAATGGTTTAGATCACAGCTTATTCATGTGTTAGAATGGCCCAGTCAAAGTCCAGACCTAAATCCAAATGAGAATCTGTGGCAAGATTTGAAAATTACTGTTCACAGATGCTCTCCATCCAATCTGACAGAGCTTGAGCTATTTGGCAAAGAATAATGGGCACAAATTTCACTCTCTAGATGTGAAAAGTTGGTAGATCCCCAAAAAGACTTGCAGCTGTAATTGCAGCGAAAGGTGGTTCTACAAAGTATTGACTCAGGGGGGATGAATACAAATGTACGCCACACTTTTCACATATTTATTTGTAAAATATTTGGAAAACCAATTATCATTTTCCTTCCACTTCACAATTATGTGCCACTTTGTGTTGGTTTATCAGATAAAATCCCAGTACATTTCCGTTTTTGGTTATAACATGACAAAATTTAGAAAATGTCAAGGGGTATGAATACTTTTTCAAGGCACTGTATGTCTGGGCTGGTCTAAGGCTGGCCATACGCTAGTAGAATTGCATTAGAAAACGTTTGTTTTAAGAACGTTGTTCAATTCTCTAATGGTTAGTGGGGTAAAATCGATGTTCATTTTGTCCCCAGTGGCGAGAAAATTTAACAGGAGCAGGGTGGAAAGTTTTTATCGAACTAACACATTTCTAACAGTGTACATGGTTTAATTTTTTCAAATGACATTCGTCAAGTCATCGAATGTGCTGATAAGAAATTTCTTATGGATGTTCCTATATACTAGTGTATAGTTTATATATACTAGGTGCTGGCAACAGTCATTCTAAGACTAACTGTTACTTTAATTATTAAGGGACCTCAAGTCCCAGCATGTCCATACACTGAACTCCCCATTGACTTTCACTGGCCCCTTTTTGATTGGCCAAGACTGGGTACCAAACAAAGAGGAGTGATGAAGAGAGGATCATGAGATATGTAGTTTCAATATAGTAGGTGCAACTGCACTTGGCATCATGGGGGTGTAGAGAGAGGGGACTTCTATAAAGTAGCTTGGAAGAATAGGGGGCACTTGACGACAGGAATAGAAGGACCAACAGAGTGCGGGGTCCGCAGCACCTGACTCCAGCACAGTCAGGCCTTCCCTGTTCCAGAAAGCTAGCGGTGACACCTTTTGTTCTGCTTACCATTACTCCTAAAGCTTGGAGTGGAGCTGCCAGAAAAAATCCCTCGATTGCTGGGATGTGGTAAATGTGGTATTAAGTGTATAGCAGTTACCCCCATTTAAGGGACCGGCTGGTTTTGTTGGGTCTGCAAACTACCTCTAAGGCTTCCGTTGTCAGGGTATGGAAAGTCTCTAGAAAGGCCCATGTCCACACAAATGTAAAACCCAAAACAGTCAGGCCTCGTACACACGACCGATTTTCTCGGCAAGAACCAGCAAGAAACTTGCTGGCAGAGAGGTCTTGCCGAGTAAATCGGTCGTGTGTACGCTGCTAGCGTGTTTCTCGTCGAGAAAACCGACAAGAAACCTTGACGAGAAAATAGAGAACCTGCTCTCTATTTTCTCGTCGAGATTCTCCTCGGCGTGTTTCTCGACGAGAAAAGTGAGTGTGTGTACACTTACCTGTCCGCCCGGAAGCCCGCGCATGTTCGAAATGAATTTGACGCATGCGCGGTAGCTTCCTAGGCATACGTAGGGTATACCAAGATGGCGGCGACGGCATCGAATGTGACGAGCGCATGCTCGACGTAGTCGATGACGTCACCGCGTACACTCCTTTCAAAGAACCGCGGGTTCTTTGAAACGAGCGTGTGTACACTCGGCCGGGACAAGTTTCTTGTCCAAGAATCTCGTCGAAAAAAACGACATGTTTTTCTCAACGAGAATCTCGGCCGTGTGTACGAGGCCTCAGGCTTTATTTACTTTGCTGAGGAAAACTTGAGAGGAAAGTAGGATACGAGAGAAAAGAACACAGGGGAAGGTTCAGGTACGCAGCACTAAAGTCACAATCGCCGCCACTCAAGCCTGAGTGGGTATTGCTCACCCGGATAGTCCTGTTTAGTGGTCATAGCAGCCGGGATGAAGCACGAATCAATATTTCTCTTGAGAACTAGGGATACGATCAGAAATCCTCTGCCACAGGATTATTAAAATCCCGAACCTCCCAGCCAAGCAATAGTGAGAGAACCTTTATGCCGGATTGGCGTATTGCAGGGCTTGTAATAATGGATCCCTCCTTAGGTGAGCTCCAGGCCTCCTCCCGAGACAGCAGTACCGTTGCCAGTCTCCTCTGGGGCAGATCCTCCCCTGGTCTCCTTCCCTAAGCGTGTGCTTCCTGCAGGTGGGTAGCTCAGGATCCCTTCCGAAGGTATAAGCCTCAGCCAGCAGAGCTGGGCCTACCTGGTAGCGATGCAGCCTCGGGCTGAAGGTGCCCGGGGCCAGAACACACACGCACCTCGTGCCATGGGGGCCACAAGGCGCGCACACAGGACAGGCCCGACCGCCCCCCAAAAACTAACCAACCTCAAAGGCGTCTGCCCCTTATGTACCCCCTCCCAGCATGCACAGCGGGTAGACCATGCCCACTGCACGGCTGCCGAGAAAGGACATCCAAGGTGTTGTGATACCCCCTGTAGTTCAACCTATGCCGGTGGTGACAGTGCCACCTACAGGCGAACAGGGAACATTACTGCCAGGCAGTATCACACCCAGAGCAGAAGCAAATTTAGAACAATCAATTGATCTGAGCCCAACTACTGGCTCAGACTACCCTTAAATTTACACATAGCGCCCCCAAATATTGGGGGGGGGGCGCTACAAGTGTAAAGTGCACTGTCAAAACTAAATGTATACGTTCATAGACTTATTTATATGCAAATACCAAATGTGTATAAACAATTGATAAAAAATGACAAACAAAATTGACACAAACCAGTTAAACTAAGTCTGAAAAACAAGAGAACTGAAATGAAATAAAATTATGAGTGTAAAAAACCTCTAAAGCCCTGTACACACGATCAGATATCCTATGGATTATAATCCGATGTTTTTTTCCACCGGAAATCCGATCAAACTGTCTTCCATCAGTCTTGCCCACACACCATCAGTCAAAAAACCGACCGTTTCAAACGCGTGACGTGAAACACTCCGATGAGCCAAGAAAAATTAAGCTTCTGAGCATGCGTCGACTTGATTCTGAGCATGCGTGGGTTTTTTATCCGATGGATTTCCACACAGACGATCGGATTTTGCTATCGGTTTTTTCCCATCGGATAAATTTAAAACATGTTCTATTTTTTCACACCGATGGAAAAAATACTGATGGGGCCCATACACGATCGGTTCGTCCGATGAAAACAGTCCATCGGACTGTTTTCATCGGGAAAACCGATCGTGTGTACACGGCTTAATAGTTAAGTTAAAAATTATGGTTATGTTAAGAACAACCTTAAAAGGTTTGTAAACCCTCAGGTGTTTTTTTTTTAAATAACAAAGATACCTCCACTGTGCAGTTAGTTTTGCACAGTGTGGCCCTGATAATCGTCTTCTGGGGTCCCCCGGTGGCTCTCGTGGCTCCTTCCCGCATCGGTTAACCCCCTGGGAGAAGCGCTCTCCTGGGGGGTTACCTTCCGGGCACACTCCCGAGTCCAGCATTTGCATCTATAGACACAGAATGCCGGACTCAGCCCAGCCCTCGGCGCCCGCGTCATTGGATTTGATTGACCGCAGCGGGAGCCAATGGCTGCGCTGCTATCAATCTATCTAATCAAGACCCGAGAACCCCGGGCTGAGAGCTACAGAGCGTCTCCACCGAGGGAACGAAGGGCTCAGGTGAGTAAAACGGGGGGGGGGGGGGCTGGGGGGCCAGTCAGTGTCAGAAGTTTTTTCACCTTAATGCATCCTATGATGATAAAAAATATGAGGGATTACAACCCCTTTAATAGGAAAAATAATAAAAAATAATAAATCAAAAGACGCTGTCAAAACTAAATGTATAAGTTCATAGACTTATATGCAAATACCAAATGTGTATAAACAATTGATAAAAAAATTACAAAAAATGAAAAACAAACCAGTGAAACAAAGTCTGTAAAACATGAGTCTAGAAATTAAATAAATTTATGAAAAAAAGGATCTATATGCGCGTGTCTCCACACTGGGAAATCAGCCGTTAATGATCACTTGCTGGAACTCAAGCTGAACACAGACTCCCTCCTGACTTGATAAACCAATAAAAGTTTAATAAAAAGTTTCACTTACAAAAAATTTGATAAAATAGCACAATAGTGTGAGCATGACCACCTGCAGTATGGTCTGTGCTCTAAAACGGCACACTGCTAGCTCCTTTTCCTGACGCGTTTCCCCAGAATAGGCGTCAACTGGGATTGGAGACTGCAATCCCAGTTGACAGCTGATTTCCCAGTGTGGAGACATGCGCATAGGATCTTTGGATCTGGTAAGCTCCCATCCATTTATTCCTCAGCATGGTGATGAAGTGTTTTTGGATATGTTTGCACTGAACCTTTACTCTTGTATTGTTTTGGATGGACATTTTCATTGGATCTAGCAGTTTATTCACAGATGGACACATTTTTATACACACAATTTTTTGCTATTAAAGTTTTTCTTAACATAACCTTAATTTTGAACTTACCTATTAGAGGTTTTTTGCACTCATAATTTTATTTAATTTCAGGACTCTTGTTCTTCAGACTTTGTTTCAGAGCCGGTTCACACAGGGGCGACTCGTCAGGCGACTCAGCCGCATAACAAGTCACGCTCCGCTCTGTTCAATGGAACCGTTCTAATAGGAGTGACTCAAGTTGCTCCGACTTAGAAAAAGGTTCTTGTACAACTTTGGGGGCGACTCGGGGCGACTTGCATTGACTTCAATACAGAAGTCATTTTGCAAGTCGCCTCTGAAGTCGTCTTCAGATCGCCTTGCCGAGTCGCCCCCAAAGTCGTGCCGCCCCTGTGTGTGAACCGGCTCTCACTGGTTTATTTTAATTTTTTTGTCATTTTTTTATCAATTGTTTATACACATTTGGTATTTGCATATAAGTCTATGAACTTATACATTTAGTTTTGACAGCGTCCTTTTATTTATTATCAGGGGCGTGTCTTTACCCGAGGTCAGACTCAGAGGGTGTTTCTATACTGCGGGGTGCACTACCCTAATGTACGACTAGCTTTGCTCAAATTACTAGAAAGGCGGCATAGGACAAAATACACAGTGGTGACACTCAGAGGGAGGCAACAAAGCAATCTTTATTTTGCATTTTTTGTATACATTTTCCAGGGAAAAAAAATTACTTCTGAAAACATGACCATACTGTATATCTTTACAATCTGAGAGTTACATCTTTGTGTGGCCTGTGAACATTTACAGAGAGAATGTCAGCTTAACCTTACCAGCTGATACCTAACACAGATTCTGGGGTTGACTAAATCTAACCCTGGAACCTGCATAAATCTGTCTGTTCTATAATAAAAAATGACAGCCATTTGTCCAGCAAATTGCATGTACACTTGTTCTGTGCAAATTCGGTAAAAACAAATGTTCTTTAGGACACTCCTTTCTCTTCTGAACAAATGTTACTTTATTATGGGCAGTATTAAAATACAGAATTGTGGCCACTAGATGGAGCTGATATGCATAGGAAATAAATATACCTTTAAAACAAGAGATACAATGTAACATAAGTTTATTTTACCCTAACTGGTAACATGCATTTGCTAATTCCCTCTAGTGTTCTCTAGCATTGTAGCACTTTGGAGTTTATTTACTAACGCTGGAGAGAGCAAAATCAGTCTCACTTCTGCAGAGAAACCAATCATTTTCTAACCTCAGCTTAAATTAAGCTTTGGCAATAAAACCTGGAAGCTGATTGGTTTCTATGCAGAAATTAGACTGATTTTGCATTCTCCAGCTTTAGTAAATAAAACCCTGTATCTCATGTTACAAAGACATATCTATTTCATTTGATCCTCAGCTCCATCTACTGGCCATTATGTGGTTATTTCATACTGCCCATAATAAAATAAATTACAATATGGCGCTTACAAGTTAAAAAAGACAATGTATATATGAGAAGTTACCAAATAAGTCCTTTGAGCTGTGTGACGAGCTTAGATGTGAGTTGTAACAGTCCAAGAGATAACTGGGCAGCCTTACTGGGGGAGCCGAAGCCGGACTCCAAACACATGTAAAACAGAACAAAACAAAAACAAAAAAGGCGCCACTTAGTTAAAACTGTTTTTACTTAAATAACACAGAAGTATAAAAGCACTCACTCATAGGTTGACTTTAGTAGGCACAATAAACGTCTGGTCTGTGGTCACATTCCGCTTGCCGGGAGTCTCAGTATTTTGTGATGACCTCCTCGTTTGTTTATGATGAAAAACCGGAATGTTATCCATGCAGGATGTCGCCGGAAGATTCTTCTCACGGAGCCAGAAGGAGGGCTGGAACACAAACGAAGGGTCCAGCTGAGACGCAAACGACGTTCAGCGGGGTGACGTCAGGACCGTCATGCAATCTTGAATTGCTTGAAAAAGATGCGCGCAGGGACCTAGAACGTCTCTCCGCTTTGTACATCGAAACGCGTTGCATGACGGTCCTGACGTCACCCCGCTGAACGTCGTTTGCGTCTCAGCTGGACCCTTCGTTTGTGTTCCAGCCCTCCTTCTGGCTCCGTGAGAAGAATCTTCCGGCGACATCCTGCATGGATAACATTCCGGTTTTTCATCATAAACAAACGAGGAGGTCATCACAAAATACTGAGACTCCCGGCAAGCGGAATGTGACCACAGACCAGACGTTTATTGTGCCTACTAAAGTCAACCTATGAGTGAGTGCTTTTATACTTCTGTGTTATTTAAGTAAAAACAGTTAAGTGGCGCCTTTTTTGTTTTTGTTTTGTTCTGTTTTACATAATAAAGAACATTCTTTCAGAAGAGAAAATATCCTAAAGAACATTACTTTTTACCCAATTCACACAGAACGAGCATACATAAAGATTGGCTGGATGAATGGCTATGTATTTTTTTTATAAATAGACCACAAGGAGTTATTATGAGGGTTGTCCCGATACCACTTTTTTAAGACCGAGTACAAGTATCGATACTTTTTTCAAGTACTCGCTGATACCAAATACCAATACTTTTTTTTAATCTCATGTGACAGTGGCACATGTGTCAGTAGTTTTATTTTTTACAATTTATTTTATTTATTTTTTTATAATGCTTTATTTTTTTAAGGTGGGGGTGGACGGGGGGTGGACAGTGTCAGTGTGCAGTGTGTTTTTTCTTTTATTATTATTTTTTACAATAAATTTTTATTTTATTATAATTTTTTTTTTTTTTTAATCAGCTCTGTTGGGGGGCTTTGGTGAGATATCAGGGGTCTTAGCAGACCTCTGACATCTCCCCTTTGAGACAGAGAAAGGGACTGAGGACACAGATTCCCCAGTCCCTTTCTCAGCTGCGCTGCGCTGAAAATGAATGAAGAGAAGACAGCGGCTCCTCTTCATTCATAAACTGAAACATTGTAAAGTTTATGATGTTTCAGTTATGTGAATGTACAGAGTCAGTGATCACTGACTCTGTACATTCCGAACAGTAAGGAGCCGGATTTACCGGCTCCTACCTCCGCTCTCCATCCTGCCAGATCGAGGGAGTGGAGGAGGAGAACGGAGGGGGACAGCAGCATGGAGGGGGACACAGAGGGGGACGGCAGCATGGAGGGGGACACAGAGGGGAACAGCAGCATGGAGGGGGACACAGAGGGGGACGGCAGCATGGAGGGGGACACGGAGGGGAACGGCAGCATGGAGGGGGACACGGAGGGGAACGGCAGCATGGAGGGGGACACGGAGGGGAACGGCAGCATGGAGGGGGACACGGAGGGGAACGGCAGCATGGAGGGGGACACGGAGGGGAACGGCAGCATGGAGGGGGACACAGAGGGGAACGGCAGCATGGAGGGGGACACGGAGGGGAACGGCAGCATGGAGGAGGAGAACAGAGGGGAACGGCAGCATGGAGGGGGACACAGAGGGGAACGGCAGCATGGAGGGGGACACGGAGGGGAACGGCAGCATGGAGGCCCTCCATGCTGCCGTTCCCCTCCGTGTCCCCCTCCATGCTGCCGTTCCCCTCTGTGTCCCCCTCCATGCTGCTGTCCCCCTCTGTGTCCCTCTCCATGCTGCCGTCCCCCTCTGTGTCCCCCTCCAATGTCATTGGAGGGGGACACAGAGGGGGACGGCAGCATGGAGAGGGACACAGAGGGGGACAGCAGCATGGAGGGGGACACAGAGGGGAACGGCAGCATAGAGCGGGACACAGAGGGGGACAGCAGCATGGAGGGGGACACAGAGGGGGACGGCAGCATGGAGGGGGACACGGAGGGGAACGGCAGCATGGAGGGGGACACGGAGGGGAACGGCAGCATGAAGGGGGACACAGAGGGGGTCGGCAGCATGGAGGGGGACACGGAGGAAGGGAGACAGCAGCAAAACGGAGGGGGGCTGGAGGGGGATATGGGGACAATCAGCGGTGATCGTGTGTGGGGGAGTTACAAGTACTGATCACTGCTGATTTTAAAGCAGCTGAAAGCCGCGCGCGGGGGGGTGGAGAGAAGCGGAGAAACGGCTTTTAAATCTATACAGCGGTGATCGGTGCTTGTAACTCCCCCACACACGATCACCGCTGACTGTACAAGTATCGGGTGAATCATCGGGAGCATTTGCCCGAGTACAAGTACTCAGGCAAATGCTCGGTATCGGGACAACCCTAGTTATTATCATGCAGTTTTAAACAGTAAACCAATTGCACCTTGTACACCTTTTAGCGAGTAATTATAGACTTGCATTAAAAAGAGGAACAGCAAAGTAGAATCACCACACTATAACACAGTACACAGGATTTGCTTGTGTTAAGAAGAAAAATGGCTGCCCCCAGTATTTGGAGTTATCCATCCCACACAAAGGGAGGGCAGTAAAGTTTATAGCTTGGGGGGGTTATAACCAAAATTTGACCCATCTCCTGCAGCTGATTACTTGCTTTTCAAAATGCATAAGATACACAAGGTAAAAAAAATTACCATATTTCTTGATATAAATGGATGGAAAAGCGCCATCTTCTGGTCAGGTGAAGATTACAGTGGTTAGCACAGACTGAGAATCTGGGGGGATCCTGGTGACACGGTGGCACTGCTACAGAATGAGTATCTGAACATAAAGAACATAAAGAACATCCCGTTATTGATAAGTTTCTTCTGTTTTGTAGTTTTAAAAAGTTTGGCTTATGCTAAAAATTCATAGGGGCATAATTATAAAGCAGTGAATGTGACTTTCACCAAATATTCACTGGTTATGAATTAGTCACTGTCATTTAAAACTCATGCACCTGGAAGATGCAGGAGGGAAGAGTTTTATCGGTGTCTAAGTCACCGCTGGGTAGATTCAGCCTCTATTTGTATAGATGAGCATTGTCACTGGGACCGGAAGTGATGGGAAATCCAACAATTCAGAGTCATCAGCAGAGCAAAAGGTGAAGGTAAGTCTTCCAATGGGGACACCTTTTCTGATGACAACTGTCTAAGGATAGGTTCACACTTGTGCCTCTATATTTTCATGGGTGTTTTATTTATTTTTTATGTGCTTTGATGTGTTTTTTTCACACGTTTTTCATGCACACTTATTAAAGTCTAAGGGGTCAAAAATGGCCTATGTCATGCCTAAAGAATAGCCTGCAACTTTTTCCAAGTCACACAGAAGACATTGCATACTGTAGGTGTGGGCCCTATAGATTGTAATGGGACAGAGAAAAGAGAGATGTTTGTAAAAAATGCCTAAACTCAATTATACAATGTTATACTTTTATATGATACTTATGTACAAATGCTGGTATGATTGTACAAATGTTATTATTAAGCATTAATAAAAGCTTTATGGTTTAATAATGATTCCACAGCGGAGTGTGTATATATATATATATATATATTAGGGCTGTGGAAATTAACTATTAATTCCTCGATTAATCGATTAATTGCTTTGATCGATCAAAATTCTTTTGATCAATCAAAATTCTTTGGGCTTGCCGTGTCCATCTGAAGGGCTCCTTTGCTGTGCCTTCATATCTGCATGCCGGCGGGACCTTACTATCTGCCACACGCAAGGGCTGTTACACTTCCCTCTATCACTTCCCTCTATCAACCTGGGATTCTATAGCCATCCACTGGGAGTTGTGATAGTTCCCTTCACGGGACATCTACATGCCAACGGACTGATGTTAACCCCTCCTCATCTGGATTCAGCAGTGGTATCGTTGTACACATTTTTATACCAGTATCATACTTGGCTACATGTTTTTATGACGGCTTTTGCTACCGTTTGGTATTACACGCACCATTTTTACAGTTTATGTAGCTACATCGATTTTATCTCCAGTGCAATATTTCTTTTATTACCTACTTGAAGACTATAAAAGTTTTAATGCTATTCCCATCGAGCGCTGCCTTTGTGTGTTTTTTGTATCCTGCTATCGATTTTTCCAGTGGTTGGTAGCTGCACTGGGAATGGGCCTGCAAGGAGATCAGCTAAAAGTAGTTGGATATCTATGTGCGTTAAAATTAATCGAAATTAGTCGATTAATCGATTTAAAAAAAATCGATTAATCGAACATGAAAATTTTAATCATTAACAGCCCTAATATATATATAGTCTGTAAGGTTCAATATTGTTGGCCCACCCCTTGCAGCTATAACAGCCTCAACTCTTTTGGGAAGGCTGTCCACAAGATTTAGGAGTGTGTCTATGAATGTTTGACCATTCTTCCAAAAGCGCATTTGTGGGATCAGGCACTGATGTGGACGAGAAGGCCTGTCTCGCAGTCTCTGCTCTAATTAATCCCAAAGGTAATTCTATTGGGTTAAGGTCAGAAATCTGTGCAGGCCAGACAAGTTCCTCCACCCCAAACTCGCTCGTCCATGTCTTTATGGACCTTGCTTTGTGCACTGGTCCAAATCATTTGGTGGAGGGGGGATTATGGTGTGGGCTTGTTTTTCAGGGGTTGGGCTTGGCCTCTTAGTTCCAGTGAAGTGAACTCTTAAGGTGTCAGCATACCAAGACATTTTGGACAATTTCATGCTCCCAACTTTGTGGGAATAGTTTGGGGGTGACACCTTCCTGTTCCAACATGACTGCACACAAGTGCACAAAGAAAGGTCCATAAAGACATGGATGAGCGAGTTTGGGGTGGAGGAACTTGACTGTTCTGCACAGAGTCCTGACCTCAACCTGATAGAACACCTTTGGGATGAATTAGAGTGGAGACTGCAAGCCAGGCCTTCTCATCCAACATCAGTGCCTGACCTCACAAATGTGCTTCGGGAAGAATGGTCAAACATTCCCATAGACACTCCTAAACCTTGTGGACAGCCTTCCCAGAAGAGTTGAAGCTGTTATAGCTGCAAAGGGTGGGCCAACACAATATTGAACCCTACGGACTAAGACTGGGATGCTATTAAAGTTCATGTTTTCAGTATTATCAGAAAACACTGGTCTATGCTCAGGGACAATTATTCAATAATCCCTGAATTTAATGCACCTCTTCTTTCTTCTTACAGACATGGTAAAACACTACATGATAGACTGGTGAGGACTGATCAGTACTGTACACCAACCCCTACTATGACCTTTTTAGGACCCCGAAAAAATGGTTCTTTTCCTTGTTTGAATAGTATCCAGTGCAATTCTATGATAAAAGGCAAATTTTTCTCCTACCCACATAGAGGACACAGAATTACCATTAAGGGATATTATATTTGTCAGTCTTCTTTTGTTGTTTATGTGATTAAATGCCCATGTGAGCTCCTCTATGTGGGTGAGACTACACAGCAAATCAAAGATCACATAAATATTCAATAAGAGATAACATAATACGGTTGGCTTTCGCAAGGCACATTTTTAAATAGTGAATGTGATTACTGAGTTAAAATTGATGGTCATAGATGGGGTTAATCGAAATAGAAGAGGTGGTAATCGTGAGTTGATTTTAAGAAAGAAAGAAGTACAGTGGATACAATGTTTAGATACACGGCATCCTAAGGGGTCGAACTCGGATGTGGATTTATGTGATAAGGTTTCTGTGTAATTTAGTGTTAAGTAGTTTTTGAATTAACTTTTGATCTTTATATATATATATATATATATACAGTATATCACAAAAGTGAGTACAACGCTCACATTTTTGTAAATATTTTATTATATCTTTTCATGTGACAACATTGAAGAAATTACACTTTGCTACAATGTAAAGTAGTGAGTGTACAGCTTGTATAACAGTGTAAATTTGCTATTTGCTGTCCCCTCAAAATAACCCAACAAACAGCCATTAATGTCTAAACTGTTGGCAACAAAAGTGAGTACACCCCTAAGTGAAAATGTCCAAATTGGGCCCAAAGTGTCAATATTTTGTGTGGCCACCATTATTTTCCAGCACTGCCTTAACTCTCTTGGGCATGGAGTTCACCAGAGCTTCACAGGTTGCCACTGGAGTCCTCTTCCACTCCTCCATGATGACATCACGGAGCTGGTGGATGTTGGAGACCTTGCGCTCCTCCATTTTCATTTTTTTTTTCTTTATTATAAATTTTATTTTTTTATTAACCACTTAAGCCCCGGACCAATACGCAGCATAAAGACCAGGCCCCTTTTTGCGATTCGGCACTGCATCGCTTTAACTGACAATTGCGCGACGTGGCTCCCATACAAAATTTACGTCCTTTTTTTCCCACAAATAGAGCTTTATTTTGGTGGTATTTGATCACCTCTGCGGTTTTTATTTTTTGCACTATAAACAAAAATAGAGCGACAATTTTAAAAAAAAACAATATTTTTTACTTTTTGCTATAATAAATATCCCCAAAAAATGTATAATTTTTTTATTTTTCCTATGTTTAGGCCGATACGTACTCTTCTACATATTTTTGGTAAAAAAAATCGCAATCGCCGTTTATTGATTGGTTTGCGCAAGAATTATAGCGTTTACAAAATAGGGAATAGTTTTATGGCATTTTTATACATTTTTTTTTTAATAGTAATGGCGGCGATCAGCAATTTTTTTTATGACTGCAACATTATGGCAGACACATCGGTCACTTTTAAAAAAAATTTGGGACCATTGTCATTTTTACAGCGATCAGTGTAATAAAAATGCACTGGTTACTGTAAAAATTACACTGGCAGTGAAGGGGTTAACAACTAGGGGGTTAAGTGTGCCTAGGGGCGTGTTTTTAACTGAGGGGGCGTGGCTACAAGTGACACCTCACCGATCTCCGCTCTGATTACACAGAGCGGAGATCGGTGACAGTGTCAGTGTTTACACTAACATCTCCCCGCTCCATCCCTCCGTGAGACGATCGCGGGGATCCCTGCGGAGATCGAGTCCGCGGGACCCACGGTCCGACTCACAGGGATGACTGCAGGGTCGCTAACGCCGCCGGCGGCGGTGCGTGCGCGACCAACATGGCAGGCAGTTAAAGGGGACGTACAGGTACATGATTGTGCCTGTACGTGCCATTCTGCCGACGTATATATACCGTGAGCGGTCCTTAAGTGGTTAAGATTTAACATAACCATCAAAAACACCACATAACATGTCTTTCCCATAGTATCAAGGAAAAACACTACATATACATCAGGTATCCCCCCTCCCCCAAAAAAAAGCCCCAATTATATTGGAATTCATGTTCTTGCAGGGTTTTCAGCAAGGGTTTTAGAAAATTGAACTTGAGCACAAAGAGAATAAAGCCCCTGGCTGTCTCTGACCTTCTGGTATAACATCATTTGATACATGAATTAATAGTTTGTGGACATTTTTTAAAAGTGACTCCAAGAGGAAATACTCACGTTGCTCCATCCTTCCCAAACTGCACCGTCACAGAGGAGGCACCTAGACGCACATTTCCAAATACGAGACCATTCCACACAAATGTCACCTTACTTATTTGTCCAACATTAATCTCAGCATCAATAAACGCTGTGTATGATGTGCCCGTTTGTATGAATCCCCTGTAGAATACAAAACCAGTGCAGTTTGCATAAATGTATGCATATTTTTCTAACAAGTATAAAGACACAGATAGAAGCAATGACACTTCCAGACAATTGCACATATATCATGTAAGTCCTAACAAGAAACTTATTTCTCCCTTTTGGTTGGTAAAATGACTGAAACTGTTTCATTATATCTGTTCAATAATTTAATAACAAACCTGTTGATCCTGCCAGAAAACTTACTAGCTGATAACTTCCTGTGCTCTCTGATTGTGCTGGCTGTGACCAGTTATGTTGTTTTCAGCTATCTTTCAGGACTACAGTACACCCATGGCTATGGAGAAGAGAAGCGTGGGAGATGTTCTGTACTCCTATCCTAGACTGACAATACTGCATCAGAATATAGTATGGTGATGAGTGTTGTCACCATTGGACAGAAAGTGTGTTACTGGCAGAATCACCAGGTGAAAAAAAAAAACTGAAAAAGAAAACGAATGCAGCCACCACATCTAAGGACTGGTAAACTGAAATGGTTTGCATTTTAGATACACTTTAATTGCTGCAAAAAAAAAAAAAATTGCTGCTAACTATTTCAGCTTCTAATAAATACAAACGGGGGGCGTGGCTTACCGCATGGAGCAGTGAGACGTGTTTCCTCTCAGCTCCCTGGTCTTTTGGCTCCACGGGACTTGTAACATCTGGAAACTTACCTAAACTTGGCACATGGGGAAAGGTAAGACCCAGGCACAGAAGGGCACCTCTGGGAACCGAAAAGGGGGCGATTTGGAGGACTTTTTCGCCCGATCCCGGGCCGCATCACAGCGCCGTTCCGAATCCAAGATGGCGCTGGCACCTCCGTCTCGTCTCCAGCCCGCTCTGAATCATCCCTGCATTCCCAGGTGAGCTCCCGCAGCCGTTGCCCCCCCCTTGAGGACTCTGATTCTGTGCTCACCAGAAGCCGTTCTAATGCATCCCTGGGCTCTGGTGACGGATGGGACATTGTCAAGTAATTTTTGGACCAACTCTCGTTACAAGTCAAGATATTTTATTGCATATGCAAGAGAAATGGTTAAATGTATATCTTCTGCTTCAGAGATCCATTTCTGCCTGTCATAGATTTACATTCAGCTTTTATAACCCTTAAACCTTCCCTTTTCCTGCTCGTAACGTCCTGACCATGTATAATTTCAACCTTTATTCTGACGTTAGCAGGAAATAGGGAAATATCCTTTTTCAGCCAACACCTTATGACAGGATATTTCATACAATGGATACATAAATTATCTCATGGTTCGCAGCCCATATTTGACAGATGTAAGAGTCAGCACATCTTTGCACAATAGAATATGGTCATATGACTTATTCCAGTAATTAGGGTTATTAGAGCTTATTCAGCATATTTAAGTATTAATAGAGTTATATAAAGCAAACATTTTAACTTTAGAAGATATAGTCATATTAATATGCATATTCATAGTTGACATTTAAAGTATAATTTCTAATTTCTCTAACAGCTGCTCCCTTTTATACTTATAATGTCAATAATTCAAATATCCAGGTTCTTTATTTTACCAGGTATTATCATTTAGACAAATAAGTCTTTTGAAAGGACTGTAAGTTCATCTTCATCAGGTTCCGGGTATAGTTCAGTGTTGTTCTGAAAAAACATAGTCTTTGTTAGTGATGTGTCAATCAGTCTTTGAAGAATTCCTCTAATACAAGGAATGCAGCAACATCCACACAGCGTAAGGACCGTGGCTGCCATGACAACAGAGATGAGCAAACCTTTTGCAAGATCACCCCATTTACCAAACCATTTTTCAAAGAGTCCTGTTAAGGGGTTCTCTACACCAGAGTTCTCAGTTAGTTCCTGGGATAACATTTGTAGGCCTTGCAAAGCCTTGGTGATACTTCCATCAGGTGCCGTATTATTTGGAATAAAAGTGCAGCAGAAGGTGCCGAACATTTTGCATACCCCGCCCCTTTCTGCCAGCAACATATCCAATGCTATACGGTTCTGCCACGCTGTCAAAGAGGTGGCGTCCAATTGTGCTGCTATACCTTTGATAGCATCTCTGGTGTAATTCACAAACCTCTGCTGGTTGTAGTAAATGTAGTTTATCCAGTCGACATTCTTATTGGGCTGTACCCATAGGAAGAGTGAGGTGAGTCCTGCTGTTACTTGATTCTGTGCTTTAAATTCATCCGGAACTCCTCGTGGAACACCTATTGAGTCTATATATACCTGGTTGTCAAAATGATTCTGGACACTTAAGTCTCTTAAAATAGTGTTTACCTGTTAGTCTCATCAATTTATTAGTCATAGGAACAATATAAAAGGGAAGCAACAGGCGGGTAAGGGCACAACTACCCTCCCATCTAGGTGGCAGTCTGAGCCTTAGTTTCTTGTCCCCACACAGCCACCAAACATCAGCTAGTTGCCGTTTCTGTTCCTGAAACCATTTTAGTTGATACTTAATGTCTGTAGTTGATGTTGTGGTCGCACAGTATTCAGGAGATAGAGTGCCAACCTTTGTACCATCCTTATCTTTGTTAGAGAAACTAGAAAAATTTCCTGGTAATGCTTGTAGTGAAGGGGGTGTACTTTGCATTTTAGTTTTAGGGTATCTCTTTTTCTCATTTGCACATTCAGACCCAGTAATATTTTCTGAAAACAGTCTTATTATGCAAGCTAAATCTGTTTCCTCTTCAGGGAGAGGAATAGTAGCTAGTTGTGGTCTTGGGTTTGCACAAGAAATACAATCACTTAACCCCTTAGATTGAGTTGTGTATCTGACCCATTCTATCCACTAATTTTTGTCTCCAAATCCTGTTTCTATACTTAATTGTTCCTTGTAAGTAAAATCTGTTTTAAACAAAGAGGTATTAAGTTGAAACTGAGTTGGCTCGGGGGCTGAGGTGTTCTGACCAGGGGTTACAACCTAAATAGTGATTCTCCCTAGTAGGTCAGATATTGTACCATATACCAATTAGTTGTATTGTTTAGTTTACAAAATTGGAGCCATTGTTACTGTAAATCAGCGCAGGGATCCCTTGTCGTGGAATCACCTCTTTGATTAGTACTTTGGCTACTGACTGTCCATCCGTGTGCGCCATAGGAAAAGTTTCCACCCACTTTATAAACCTGTACACAATAACCAGACAGTACTTATTCTCACATTTGTTCAATTCAATAAAATCCATGCATATTGTGTGAAAGGGATAAGGGGGTTGTGGGAAATTACCCCTTAAGGCTCTTAGGGCACCTTGTGCATGGTATCTGTTACAAATCGGATATGTGAGACAAAATTTTCAGAGTAGTTTTGTAAACCCATATGTTGTGTACACCCAGTACCATCCCTCCTTTTGAGGTATGGGCCTACCCATGACTCAATAACACAGCATACGTGAATAGTGATGTAGATAAGTTAGGTTTACCTTCTGTACATGTGTATATACCATTGACCAGTGTTGACCCTGTATATAACCACTTTGATTTTCACCTGCCGGTGATGTTTTCTGCATTTCTGATAACCATGTTTCATCAATAGCTCTCTGTACCTCATCATTTACTTGGGAACTGTATATGTTTGTCATTGCTGTCCTTCAGAAGCTTCCTTTGCTGTCTTGTCTGCTAGTGCATTCCCTAGGGTAATTGGATCTGTTCCCTTTCTATGTGCCGCACATTTACAAATAGCCACTTGTGCTGGTTTTTGTACATATTCTAGAAGGGCAAGAATGAGATCTCTGTGTGATCGGTTTCCCATGGCAACGTAATCATACCCCTTTTTTCCATTGCTGGGCAAATATGTGTAGAGAAAGCGTATTGGCTGTCAGTATAAATATCTATTTATTTTTCCCTTCCCCTAGACTGCAGGCCCTTGACAGGGCTATAATGTCAGCTTGTTGTGCAGAATAGGAACTGGGAAAAGGTCTAGCTTCAATGACCTGGTCATGTGTTACTATAGCATAAGCCGTTTGATTTATCGTTTTTTCTACACGACCCATCAACAAAAATGTCAGCATCTAGAAAGGGAACATCAGTGATATCCTTCCTAGGGAGTACCCGTTCATCAATTTTGAGCTGCACAATCATGTGGATCCCCATCACCAGGTGTTGGCATTAGTGTAGCAGGATTCAATGTAGTACACTTCTTGATTGTAACGTGTGGTTGTCCCAGAAGTGTAGTCATACATGATAAATGCCTGACTGGAGATAAATAGGAGATTCTGTCTTATAGTAAGATCACCTAAATAACATGTGAGACCTTTAAGTACCAGGGGTGGAACAATACTATCAATGCAGATGACCGTATGGCCAATGAGGCTGCTACTACAGCTTGTACACAGTGGGGCAAATTAGTTAAGTAAAATGCAACTAGTTTGTGTTCGTTCTCATAAACCTGAGTGAGAGCAGAAGTCATGTACCCCTCTTTACAATCTACAGTCTGCTAAAGGGTTTCTACTGTAATTGGGTAGGCTAAGCACAGTAGAACCCACAATGAGGTGCTTCACCTTTGTAAATGCATCCTCTGCTTGCACATTCCACTGGATGGAACCTTTTGCAGACATTTGTGTACCATAGATGAGATCAGAAAGAGGCACCACCTCCGTAGCATAATTAGCTATCCATGCTCTACAAAAATTTGCCATGCCAAGAAATTACATCATTTCTTTATTTTTACGTGGTTTGGGGGCTTGAAGGATGGCCTCTTTTCGGATCTCATCTGGATGTCTGCCTTTTTGAGATATAATGTAACCCTGGTATTTCACCTTGGTTTTCAAAAGTTGTATTTTATTTTGCTAACCTTGTGACCTTGTTCTGCGAGGAAATGCATCAGAGCCAAGGTGTCAATTTTACATTGTCGCTCCAGAGGAGCCGCTACCAGAATGTCATCCACATACAAGAGAATTTGACTCCCACTGGGAGGTACAACTCGAGACAAAGCATTGAACATTTCTTGTGAGTTTTCCCTTGTACATAAGTGCAAACCAGAACTGACTGTCTGTCTTAATTAGCCCTACGTCTGTCTTTCCTTTTGATCACAAGAAATCGGGGACGTCTTTTAAGGCATCCCCTTCCCCTCGGGTCAAAAAGTGTCAGTCACTGTCTTTTGTCAAAACTTCAATCACGCAAGTTCTGGTTGTACATTCAACAAAACACGCTAATCTGTACCTCTGATTCCCTCTGGATTTCAGTTCCTCATCTGTTAATTTGACCCAGTCTGTGATAAGTTCTCCCAGCTCATGCCATGATACCTCGGAGTTCCGCGTGACCGAAACATGAGGTACAGTATCCTGCCTGTATATTTGCAGAATAGGCTGTGGTAGGAGACAAGTAGCCATGTTATTTCCTTTCTTATCACAGTACAGGTATCTTAAGAGCACTTCAGTGTTAGTGCAACTCATTAACTGTTTCTCATAAGACCTATCAGGCCCAGTGGTCCTTTTGTAGTAGATAGTGCAATAGAGGTTCGTCTGGACCTTGTACCTTTCCTCACAGGCTCTTCAATTATTTCTGTCAGGGTTTTGGGCATCTTTAATCCCTCAGTTTGTAAATCCAAGCTGTACCAGTATCAGGGCTCATTATCCACAGCTGTGATTTGTTTTTCACACAGCCGATGGGCTTTGAGGCCCCCTTCCACTGGTACGACAGAAATATCAAGAGCATGCAACATGTCTCTACCCAACGAATTAACAGGACATTTAGTTGACATTACAATTTTACACTGAGCCTTTTTACCTGTCTGTGGATTTTCCACAGTAAGGCCTTCAGACACGGCCTCCTGGTGCATCAACCCATTTGCAGATTTTACATATACTAAACCTTTTCCCTTTACCCCTGGTGGCATATCCAGCGGGTGTATCAGGGTCCTACAAGCCCCAGTGTCACAGAGAAATGTTACCCAACTACTCTTTGCAACCCAGGTTATT
The DNA here is from genome assembly GCA_029206835.1 of Rana muscosa. Lineage (NCBI taxonomy): Eukaryota > Metazoa > Chordata > Amphibia > Anura > Ranidae > Rana > Rana muscosa. Next base: position 256,889,610 of record CM055123.1, on the reverse strand, counting down.
TCTGGCTTGGCTTCAGCATGCAAACAAGTTTCAACATTACACACATCCAAAATATCAGATTCTTTCCCATCCTTCTGCTTCTCTCTCTGCAGACACACTTTTACCATACAGGAAACACTCCCCCCTCATCCTTTTCTTTACTTTCTTTTTTGGTTGGAAGTGCCCCTCAGCATGCCTCACATACTTGATTAGCTCCTAGAGTCTGCAGATCCTATGGTTAATCATGTGTTCGTTAACAAAACTTGATATAAGGACTAGCAGCCCCTTCAGGATTGCATTCTTTAGCTGTTGTTCATATGGGCTATCGTTCACTTGATCTACTGGGATTTCTATCCCAGAGTGGTTTTTAAAATTCTTCTTTATCCTAACAATGAAATTATCCACTGTTTCCTCTTCTCCCCATATACACTGATTTATAATGGACCAGTCGACTTGACGTATCCATCTATCCTCTCTCTATCTTTGCTATAAGAGCATTTCTTCTGTTTTTGAGTGCTGCATCATCCTGAGGCAACACCCCTCCCTGGTTGTTTAATCCACTCCAATCTCCCACTACATGATGCCAGTCAGGTCCCAGTACCTGTCTGGTGACCTGCTCTATTTCCCTCACATTGAGATGATAGCTAGCAACCATTCCCATGATACCATCCCTGAATTGAGCTATGTGGACCTTGGGATTGCTGTAAGGAGGGTCAGCGGGGTAACTTGTTGCATACCTCTGTCCCATCTGGTGGTGGGGACTGCAGGTCTGCAATAGGGAATTGGGAGCGGGTGGTGAAGTCAGAGGGGGAGCAGCGTCTGTCGGTGGGATTGGAGAGTCCTCTAAAGGGTGTGTAGGGGCTGTCGGGTGCATTAGGTTTGTCGCATTTTGTTCAGTCAATACTTGCTGCACTAAACTTCGGAGGACGGTCATATTATTGTCCTCCTCTTTGTCTAAAAACATAGTCTTTTTATGATTTTTTTATGATTTTAACCTACAGTTAGCCTCCTCAAGCCATTTCTTTGCCTGGGGAAGACCTAATTTATTCTGTTTCCTTATTTTTCTTTTCTTTTTTTTTTTTTTTTTTTATATATATATATATATATATATACACATATATACATACATATATATACACATACATACATGCCGGCATAATTTTTATTTATTTTTTAAGCTTTCTACACAACACAGTATTACACAACAATCCTTATTTAAAAATGCATCAAAATCATACTTTGTTTTTCATGTCTTAAGGAGTTTCACATTCTCTTTGTCTAGACTACACATATACTTTGCATCATCATTCAAACCATCAGACTTTCCATGGATCATACTCATTTTAACGTGCACACGGAGTTTTTTTTTTTGTAAGGTCTTCTCACACTGACACAATACCTGCACACAGTATCTTATCACTTCTGCAGCTACTCACAAACTTTCTAGTCGTGACATATCACTTCTAGATTATTGATCTTGTGTGCTGCTATAATACTGGTGTCTTGTCTTCTTACTTAATGTTTTTTTTTCATTTATAGGGAGAATGAACAGAATTACAAGGCGAACGTAAATTCACCTGACTGGTCAACCCCCCCTGATCAAAACATTAATATTTCAGTAAACTGTAGGGAGCATGAACAGAATTACAAAAGAGACTTAATTTCTCTCGACTGTTGTTCCCACACGTTATCAAAACATTAATATTTGTTGATTCAACGGTATTTATAAATGCCTGTACAGGTTTTTTACACAACATACGAGGCTGGCTGAGCGCAAGGGCTCGTCAAATTACCTCTATTTGTTACCTGGAAATCTATCAGGCCATACCTTTGTATCAACAGGGGTTCATGTTTTTGATGTAGGAATATTTATGTGTCCCCCACGGGAATTCCTGCAGTTTACAAGGCTGTCAGGACCTAGGTCCTTTGTCGACAAATTTCCTTTATCTGCACCCGGGTATTAGAATGGGACCATACTCCTATATCAAAGGGATTTAAACTACGGACGTATCTACTTATATTCCCTCAACTTGGATAAAGCAAAACATATACACAACAGATAAACATTCAATTAATCTCTATATTGTATGTATTGAACAAAAAATCCCTTAATTCTTAAATCCCTAATCACATTTAGGCCTAAAGGTATAATATAATAAATGAAAATATCTTACCTTGCCCCGAGAGCGGTCTCTTGTGCTGATCCGGTAAGTCGCTGCCCGGGAGGCACTAGTTCAGTGAGCCGGCCTCTGTTAACATCAAATTTAAGACGGAGGACTTACAGTTTTTTGCCGTACGGACATCGGTTCACTGGGTTGTTGGCTAGTGCTTTCCAGGAATTTGGACTTCCGTTTTCGAAGGACCAAAATGTCAAGTAATTTTTGGACCAACTCTCGTTACAAGTCAAGATATTTTATTGCATATGCAAGAGAAATGGTTAAATGTATATCTTCTGCTTCAGAGATCCATTTCTGCCTGTCATAGATTTACATTCAGCTTTTATAACCCTTAAACCTTCCCTTTTCCTGCTCGTAACGTCCTGACCATGTATAATTTCAACCTTTATTCTGACGTTAGCAGGAAATAGGGAAATATCCTTTTTCAGCCAACACCTTATGACAGGATATTTCATACAATGGATACATAAATTATCTCATGGTTCGCAGCCCATATTTGACAGATGTAAGAGTCAGCACATCTTTGCACAATAGAATATGGTCATATGACTTATTCCAGTAATTAGGGTTATTAGAGCTTATTCAGCATATTTAAGTATTAATAGAGTTATATAAAGCAAACATTTTAACTTTAGAAGATATAGTCATATTAATATGCATATTCATAGTTGACATTTAAAGTATAATTTCTAATTTCTCTAACAGACATGGAGGCACAGATTCGCTCGCTGCACAGCTACATTAGATCCCTGCCCACTAAATCTGATCTTGAGCAATGTGTCCACAGAATTGAGAAAGCATACAGGAAAGAGGTCTCCGACCTCAAGAGAGACGTGGGTGCGCGCTTTGAAGACCTGGACGCTACCACTGACAGTCTCAGTATCACCGTGAAGTCGCACGACAAAATACTTAATACCCATACCGTCATGCTACAGCAACTCGCGTATCAGCAGGACGACATCGAAAATCGCAAGCGCCGCAATAATATACGCATACGCGGGATCCCCGAGTCTGTAGAGGCCAAACACCTGCCTGCGGCTGTGGCCACCATTTTTAACCAGCTGCTGCACCGGCCCAAAGATGACCCTATTGAGCTGGACCGCGTTCACAGAACCTCAGGCCCGCGGGCCCCGGACCCCTCCTTTGTGCGGGACACGCTGTGCCGGGTTCATTTCTACAAGATTAAGGAAGACATCATGAGAGCTGCTAGCTCACAGGACACCATACTCTTTAATGACACCCCCGTGATGCTTCTCCCAGACCTTTCTCGTCAGACGCTGGCGATGAGAAAAGCACTTAAGCCGCTAACACAGCTTTTGCAATCTAAACAGATGAAATATCAATGGCGGTTTCCATTCCATCTCAGAGTATACCACGAGGGTAAAACCGCAATCTTCCGCACGCTGGGAGACCTGCCGTCCTTCCTCGGCACGCTGAATCTTCCGCAGCTGTCTCTCCCAGATTGGCCGTTCACACCAACTACTCCTGGCCTGCCTTTTGTACCACAATGGCAATCGCAAGGTCGCAGACGTAATCCCAAACCCCAGCCTCAACGGGACACTAATGATTGAACGAGTCTCGATCGCAGTTGTTCCTTCATTTGCAATGACTTTCCTGGGGCCCCTTCTGGGACACAGCAGGTTGCTCCGGATATTTGACTCAGACTGCCTACCCATTACAATGTGTTCTCTCCTTGCCTCCCGTGTTACTATTTGGATGCCACCTCTCGTGCCACCTCTCACCTATGGTTTCTCTAGGGTGGTTGCCTTAAGCAAGGTTGCCTGCCTTATTGCATTCTGAAAGTTTCCTTATTATCTGTTTAGGACCAATTTTTTGCGTAACTATTTTCATGTTGTGACTTTTGTATGTTGGTCCTGTTAGTTTACTGATTTCCCGTGGAGCTGGGGACCAGGGGACTGCCCTGCCCAGCGAGTTTCCACTGCACCCCCCCCCCCCCGGGGGTTTTTCTTTTTTTTCAGTGTCATTATGGACACTGGTTGGTATGCGGCTGTATGCCATGCTGTAAGTTTTTTTTTTATTCTACTTACAGTCTTTTGGAGCCACCTAGTGGCCTTTTTTGTTTATGTTTATTTCCTTTTTTTTTTTCTCATTACTCCTGCTCTGTTGGTCTTCCTCCACTTTGCCCCGATATGAGTATGCTCTGATGTTTATGCTTTTTCTCATGGGCTGGGGGGACAACGACCATGTCCAACCAAATTGCTTACATACTCACATGGTCCTACGGACCTGCTCCACCCCCCCTCTTTTTTCCCTTTGTCTCTTCTTTCCTCTCTTCACCTCCCCTCCTCTGCCTTCATCTTTTTTCTTCCCACCTTTAGGCCTCCTATGGCGCTGTTTTCTTCTTCAAGAGCTACTGAGCTATGAACCACCTACCGTGACTTACTTCCTCCTTCACCCCTGCTCCCCACATCTGACTATGTTATGGCTTCTGTTTGCCCAATATCTTTAGCGTCTGTCATGGATATGCAGTAGTGTTTGTCTGTCAGCTTACCTTCCTTCCCATGTGTTCATCTTAGAGGCCTGAGCCCTTTCACCTGGCTTCCTTTATAATCTCCTCCCAGCCTGACTCCACCCCAGGCCCTATCACTGAACACTATATTAACCTGTGCACTGCAAGCCTGCTTTGCTGATCAACGTGTTTGTTAGGCATTGTGTGTTTGGGTTCCTGCCTGCCGTGTGCTACGTCTGTCTCTCTGTTAGGTTATTGGCTTGTCCCCGACTATCCCTGTCTGCTCGTGACCCTTGACCTTCGGCTCGTTCTTCGTTATCCTTGTCTGCTTGTGGCCCCTGACCTTCAGCTTGTTATTCGGTTCTCTCTTATCGTGTGCTGCTGCTTCCCCTCTTTTCCCCTTATCCTACGGGGCGTGAGCTAGGAAACTCCAGGGGCCGCGACCTGGTCCCAGCCTGCAGCTAACATCCTCACCACTAGAGGCCCTGGAGAAGACCAGCTGGGTCTTAGACTCCACGCCCTGGGGAATCTTGGCTCTAGCTTCCGTTTGGATCCCGGTTGTGCTCCTCTGGTCCCGCTTTCCACAACCACCCAGTTTCCTATCCGCAGAAGCCAGCCATAGGGTTCACTACCTCGCGGTGCACTCCTGTCCCCCTACGGTGTGCATCTGTCACCTGGCCACAGGTGACCCTGACAGTTTGATCAGCCATGAACCCGGCTGACATCCCGCTACCCGCGGATGATCCATTGCAGGGCATAGTTTGCAGACTTGAAACCCAGGAATCGAATCAGACTCAGGTGATGCGATTCCTCCAGGATCTGGCTTCTCGCTTCGAGCAGCTTCAGGCCTCCTTGGGAACCCTGAATCCGCAACCTCAAATACAATCAGCGGCTGCACCTATTGCACCAGTCGCAGCCACACACTCACTACAACTGCCAGCTCCGTCCCGTTTCTCTGGGGACTCCAAGGCTTGCAGGGGGTTCCTTAGCCAATGCACGATTCATTTTGAGCTCCAGCCCCAAAACTTCCTGTCTGATCGGGCTAAGGTAGCCTATATCATTTCCCTCCTCTCTGGTGAAGCTTTAGCCTGGGCAGCCCCTCTGTGGGAACTGAATGATCCAGTGGTTTCTAGCCTGTCTGGCTTCTTGAAACTTTTTCGGAATATCTTCGAAGAACCGGCTCGTGTCTCTTCAGCGGCCAGCGCCCTTTTACGTCTCCGCCAAGAGTCTGCTTCTGTGGGACAGTATGCCCTTCATTTCCGCATACTGTCGGCTGAGTTGAGCTGGAACAATGAGGCCTTAGTCGCAACCTTTTTGCATGGCCTGTCTGATAGAGTGAAGGATGAATTAACAGGAAGAACCATCCCCACTGATCTGGCCGGCGTTATCTCCTTGTGTAACCAGATCGATATTCGCTTTCAGGAGAGGACCTTAGAAAAGCAACGCCAGCACTCCTTGGTTCTTAGTCAGCCTGAGCTCCCCTCTCTTCGACCCGTAGAGCATCTCCTACCAGCTGAGGAACCCATGCAGCTGGGTCGGACCAGGCTATCCCCCGAGGAACGTGCTAGGCACAGAACTCTTGGTCTGTGTCTTTACTGTGGGGGCAAAGGTCATTTTCGTGACACTTGCTCTCTTTGTCCAGAAAAACGTTCGGGTCCACTTCATCTGGAAAGTGGAGTATTGGACCCAGAAATATCACCTTCCCCTTCTCGTCTTCTGCTTTCTGTGTTCCTTCATGTTGGTGCTTCTTCTCATTCGGTCTCAGCATATCTGGATTCCGGAGCCGCTGGTAATTTCATGGACTGGGAAATCGCATCGTCCATGAGACTTACTCTTTTGCCCCTCACCACGCCATTGGTGGTCTTGGCGATTGATGGTACTGTTCTCCCAGGGGGACCTATCTGCTTCCAGACCCTCCCTGTTAAGATGTCGGTAGGGACACTCCACCAGGAGTGGATATCCTTCCTTATCTTACCCAAGGCCTCAACGCCTATAATTTTGGGTCTCCCATGGTTACAGCTCCATTCTCCTCATGTGGACTGGACTACTGGACAGATCCTGGCTTGGGGTCCCTCCTGTTCCTCGTCCTGCCTACCCAAGGTTGCCCCCTGTGAATCTGAGCCGGTCATTCATTCCAGGTTGCATAACCATTTACATTTCTCTGTCCCTAACCACCCTTGGACGCACAGCCAGGCTAGCTTGTCTACAAGTCCTGCAGTCGCTACGTCTTGCGATGCGATTCAGGTAGTCGCTACACCTGACTCAGCTATTCACTCTGCCTCTGTACTAGTTATGCCAGTCCAGCCCATGCCCAGTGAGCCTCCTACTTTTTCTTGTTTGGGACATTCTGCTTGTCCTTCAGCTATTCAGCTTGACTCCGGCGACATGTCACTTTCTAACCAACCTGACTTCAGGGTTCCACTGACATCTGCCCAGTCTGATGGTCCTGTGCAAGATGACCAGTTCCCCTTTAAGGGTCTAGGGGACCCTCCTCAGATTCCTGTTGATCCTCTCATGCCCTTGCTTATTCCTAGAGAGCCTTTGGTCCTCAATAGATCTTCTTGTCATCTCCCTATCTCGTTTTCGGTCTCTGAGGATAATCTTAAGTACGAGGTTAGACAAGTTCTGGATTCTCGGCTCTGCAGAGGCATTCTTCAGTACCTTGTGCATTGGAGAGGTTTTGGTCCTGAGGAAGCGTCTTGGATCGCTGCATCTGATGTCGCTGCACCTCATCTGTTGAGAAGGTTTCATCAGAGATTTCCCTTTAAGCCTGGGTCCAGGCGGGGGAGGGCCCATAAGAGGGAGGGTACTGTCATGGATATGCAGTAGTGTTTGTCTGTCAGCTTACCTTCCTTCCCATGTGTTCATCTTAGAGGCCTGAGCCCTTTCACCTGGCTTCCTTTATAATCTCCTCCCAGCCTGACTCCACCCCAGGCCCTATCACTGAACACTATATTAACCTGTGCACTGCAAGCCTGCTTTGCTGATCAACGTGTTTGTTAGGCATTGTGTGTTTGGGTTCCTGCCTGCCGTGTGCTACGTCTGTCTCTCTGTTACGTTATTGGCTTGTCCCCGACTATCCCTGTCTGCTGGTGACCCTTGACCTTCGGCTCGTTCTTCGTTATCCTTGTCTGCTTGTGGCCCCTGACCTTCAGCTTGTTATTCGGTTCTCTCTTATCGTGTGCTGCTGCTTCCCCTCTTTTCCCCTTATCCTACGGGGCGTGAGCTAGGAAACTCCAGGGGCCGCGACCTGGTCCCAGCCTGCAGCTAACATCCTCACCACTAGAGGCCCTGGAGAAGACCAGCTGGGTCTTAGACTCCGCGCCCTGGGGAATCTTGGCTCTAGCTTCCGTTTGGATCCCGGTTGTGCTCCTCTGGTCCCGCTTTCCACAACCACCCAGTTTCCTATCCGCAGAAGCCAGCCATAGGGTTCACTACCTCGCGGTGCACTCCTGTCCCCCTACGGTGTGCATCTGTCACCTGGCCACAGGTGACCCTGACAGCGTCCTTCAACTGCAGGGGTTTCAACACACCAGAGAAGCGGAGCCAGATTCTCTATCACTTTCATAAAAGACGCTCCAGTATCTTGTTGTTACAAGAAACCCACTTCCGCAAGGGTTCTATACCTGTTCTACGTAACAGATATTACTCACTAGTGATGAGCCGAACACCCCCGGGTTCGGTTCGCACCAGAACCCGCGAACGGACCGGAAGTTCGAACGAACATTAGAACCCTATTAAATACAATGGATGCGAACGTTCGAATTCTAAAGTGCTAATTATAACAACTATTATGCATGTTATTGTCCTAAAAAGGGTTTGGGAACCCGGGTTCTGCACCAGGGGACATGTATCAATGCAAAAAGAAGTTTTAAAAACGGTCGTTTTTCGGGAGCAGTCATTTTAATGATGCATAAAGTGAAAAAAAAAAAGTCAAATATTCCTTTAAATATCGTACCTGGGGGGTGTCTAAAGTATGCCTGTGAAGTGCCACGTGTTTCCCGTGTTTAGAACTGTCCCTGCACAAAATGACACTTCTAAAGGAAAAAAAAGCCATTTAAAACTGCTTGCGGCTTTAATGTAATGTCTGGTCCCGGTAATATGGATGAAATTCTTTAAGAAAAATGGCATAGCTACCCCATGACCCCCCCCCCCCCTACCCCAGCCCATTACCAGCCCCTTTGGGTCTTGTATGGATATTAAGGGGAACCCCGCACATAAAATAAAAAAGGCCCTATATACTCTGAACAGCCGTATACAGGCGGTGCATACAAGACAGGGACTGTAGGTTTGTTCTTATGTAGAATCTGTTTGTAATTTTGAACAGGTACATTGTTGAAGTGTAGCTCCAGCCCAAAAATCTATTTTTAAACTTTTTGGAAAACATAGGTAAGGGTTATCACCCCTGTAACATTTGTTTTGCTGTCTGTGCCCCTGTTCAGAACATTTCACCTCACTTTCCGTCCCAATGACAACTGTTTTTGAAATGTGGTGTTTTTCTTGAAACAAGGATTGCTGATAAAGCATCAGTACAGAGGAGACACCTTTCTCCCATATTTATTCTTACAGGAGAGAATTTTCCTTCCTAGTGGTAGATTTCCTCTCACTTCCTGTTGTCTTCTTGCGTTTGCAAGTAGGAGTCGTTTGTAAGTTGGATGTTTGAAAGTAGGGACCTGCCGTATATACTCTGCAGAAATAGGCCCCTTAGTTGTTGGTGTTGGCACAACACTGTAAGCACTCACAGTTACTCTTGGTTGGTGCTGGAACGCCCTGCTGTCAACTATTATATCAGGAATTTTAATTACATATAATTGTTGAACAGTGGTAGTAAAAATTGGGCCTTTGATGGTGGTGCTGGTGCCACAACACTGTAAGCCCTGACAGTTACTCTTGGTGGGTGCAGCAATGGGCCCTGCTGTGAATTATTAGATCAAGAATTGTAATTACATGCCCCTGTTGAACAGGGGCTGAAAAATTGGGCCTTAGGCACTGGTGGCACAACACTGCAACCCCTCACAGATACTGTACTTGGAGCACAGCAATGAGCCCTGTTGCAAAGTATTGCTTCAAAAATTGTAATGACACGCCCCTGTTAAACAGGGGCTGAAAAATTGGGCCTTAGGCACTGGTGGCACAACACTGCAACTCCTCACAGATACTGTACTTGGAGCACAGCAATGAGCCCTGTTGCAAAGTATTGCTTCAAAAATTGTAATTACACGCCCCTGTTAAACAGGGGCTGAAAAATTGGGCGTTAGGCACTGGTGGCGGCACCCATAAACAAAAATGATCTTCCAAGCTATCATCATCAATCGTATCATTGAGGACTCGGAGGAGGAGGATAGCCAGTCAACATAACAGCACAGGCACTCAGCATCAGCATCAGTCTTGAAGGGATGTGACATTTTAAAATCAATTAGTCTGTTATATCAGCATCAGGTGTGTGGTAGCTGGTGGTGATCCAAGACTGGTTCATCTTGATGAAAGTCAGTCGATCAACCGAGTCGGTGGACAGGCGCACCCTGTGATCCGTGACAAATCCTCCAGCAGCACTGAATGTGCGTTCCGAAAGAACGCTGGATGCAGGACAGGCCAGTAGCTCAATTGCATACTGTGCAAGCTCTGGCCAGTGATCCATCCTCAAGACCCAGTAAGCCAGAGGATTTTCGGTGGGGAAGGTGTCCAAGTCTGACCTTGCCCCTAGATATTCCTGCACCATGTTTATCAGACGCTGGCGATGGTTGCTGGAACCAATCATACTTTGGGGCTGCGGACTAAAGAATTGTCTGAACGCATCGGTCAGACGGCCACCTTCCCCACCGCTCCTTCTTTGACTGGCCGAAGCCTCAGCAACTCGTTGTCCAGGACCAGGAGTTTGCAACCTCCCAGTCTCTGGGAACGCGTTGCACAGACCTTTCTGCAAGGCCTCCCGGAGTTGTCTCATCCTCTGCTCCCTCTGCGACGGTAACATAAGGTCCGCAACCTTACCCTTGTACCGTGGATCAAGGAGAGTGGCCAGCCAGTAATGGTCCCTCTCCTTGATCCGAAGAATACGAGGATCCTTCCGCAGACTTTGCAGGATCAGGGAGGCCATGCAGCGTAGGTTTGCTGAGGCATTCGCTCCGGAGTCCTCTGGGTCACTAAGGACGACATGATCCGCAGCCACCTCCTCCCAGCCACGTACAAGTCCACTGGTTTCTTGGGACTGTAAATCATCCCTAAAAGACTGCTGCTGATGATGCTGAGTGCCAGCCTCCACCTCCATGCTGACACAATCCTCCTCCTCCTCCTCCTCCTCCTCCTCTTCCTGTGCGATGGGTGGGACAGAAGGAACACTGTCTGGGTAAAGGGGGCCTTGAGAGGCAAGGAAGTCCTCCTCTTCCTGCCTCTGTTCTGCCTCAAGTGCCCTGTCCATTATTCCACGCAGCGTGTGCTCCAACAGGTGGACAAGAGGTACAGTGTCACTGATGCATGCACTGTCACTGCTCACCATCCTCGTGGCCTCCTCAAATGGTGCCAGGACAGTGCATGCATCCCTGATCATGCCCCACTGGCGTGGAGAAAAAAAACCAAGCTCCCCTGACCCTGTCCTGGTGCCGTAGTCGCACAGGTACTCATTGATGGCCCTCTGCTGCGTGTGCAGCCGCTGCAGCATGGCCAACGTTGAGTTCCACCTGGTGGGCATGTCACATATAAGGCGGTTCTTGGGCAGGTTCAACTCCTTTTGCAGCTCAGCCAGGCGAGCACTGGCATTATAAGATCTGCGGAAATGCACACAGACTTTCCTGGCCTGCCTCAGGACATCCTGTAAGCCCGGGTACCTGCCCAAGAACCGCTGCACCACCAGGTTAAGGACGTGAGCCACACAGGGCACATGGGTCAGTTGTCCCTGTCGGAGGGCGGAGAGGAGGTTGGTGCCATTGTCGCAAACCACCATTCCTGGCTTAAGCTGGCGTGGCGTCAACCACCTCTCGGCCTGGCCCTGCAGAGCAGACAGGACCTCTGCCCCAGTGTGGCTTCTGTCCCCCAAACACACCAGCGCAAGCACGGCATGGCATCTTTTTGCCTGCGTACTTGCGTAGCCCCGTGAACGGCTACGGAGCACCGCTGGTTCATAGGACAAACCACAGGAAGAGGCCATGGAGGAAGAAGAAGAGGAGGGGGTGGAGGAGAGAGGTGTGTCACAACCAGTAGTAGCATTTTGGAGGCGTGGCGGTGGGACAACCTCCAACACTACTGCACCTTGTCCTGAATCCTTCCCAGCTGCCAAAAGAGTGACCCAATGGGCCGTGAAAGAAAGGTAACGTCCCTGTCCATGCCTGCTGGACCATGAGTCAGCGGTAATATGCACCTTACCGCTGACCGCCCTGTCCAGCGAGGCCAAGACATTGCCTTCCACATGCCGGTAGAGAGCCGGAATAGCCTTCCGTGAGAAAAAGTGGCGTTTGGGAACCTGCCACTGAGGAACCGCACATTGCACAAACTCACGGAAGGGGGCCGAGTCTACCAACTGAAAAGGCAGCAGTTGAAGCGCTAGCAATTTAGCCAAGCTAGCATTCAACCGCTGGGCATGTGGATGGCTGGGAGTGAACTTCTTTCGACGGTCCAGCAGCTGGGGCAGGGAAATTTGCCTGCTAGAATCGGACGTCGGTGTACTGCTAGCAGAGTGGGCGCAAGTACTTGGCTGTGACACACCTAATTCTACACCTTCATTCCTCTCAGTGCATGTTTCAGAGAGGACTGAAGTTATAGTGGGGTTGGAGATCCCAGCTGATGCGGTGCAAGGAGAGGTCCGCTTTGTTCTTTGGTGTGGGTCTTTGAGGTAGGCTTGCCAACGAGCTGCATGGCAGGTCAACATATGTCTGGTCAGGCATGTGGTACCCAAGCGGCTGATGTTTTGGCCACGCGATATACGCTTGAGACATATGTTGCAAACAGCAGCTGTGCGATCTGATGCACTAGCCTCAAAAAAGGCCCACACCAAAGAACTTTTTGAATGACGGGCAGAGGCAGCGCCCTGCACAGGCGGAGCTCTGCGGTGTGATTCCGTCGGTGTACTGCCCTTACGCTGGCCACCAAAGGGCATCCTGCCTCGTTGGAGATGTGCCTCCTCCTCATCCTCCTCCTCCTCCTCTCTCCTATTAGGCACCCACGTGGAGTCATTGACCTCATCATCCCCTCCCTCCTCATCACTGGAGCCAATCTGGCAGTATGCTGCAGCTGCTGGAACATGACTGCCAGATTGGTGTCCTTCTTGAGCATCCCCTCTGTCTGCTCTCACGCTACTGCCTTCCTCTAGCTGGGTTTCATCATCAGACCCTTCGAAACGCTGGGCATCCTCCTGGAGCATGTACCCAACACTGTGCTGAAACAGTTCGGGGGACTCCTCAGGAGGAGGACATGGTGGGTCTAGGGAAGGAGTGACTGATGATTTGTCTGACATTGATACCAGGGAAGACGACGCTTTGGCAGCTGCTTTTCCAGTACCCTGAGCCTGGGTGAGAGAGGATGAGGAGGAGGAGGAGGGCTTGGTCATCCACTCTACCAAGTCTTCGGCATGATGTGGCTCAACATGTCCAGCTGCCGAAAAGAAGGACAAGCGTGTCCCATGGCCATGTGCTGATGACAATGCACCGCGTCCACGACCAGCACTGTTGCCCCCAGACACAGAGCCTGCTTGCCCTCTTTTATTGCCTCCTGACTGTCTGCCTCTCCTTGTTTGCCTTCCAGACATTCTAATAGATGGCCTGCAGGGAGATGGGAAAAAAGCAATAAGGGCTACCTTCAGGTGTCCTTCTCTGTCCCTGGAAACAAGGACTTGCAGAGTGAAAGAAAAAAAACACTCTCCCTACCTACAGTTTTCTGTCCCTAGAAAAAATGTTTTTTTTAATCACAATATAGCACAAGGAAAATTAACTCACTGTCCTTACAGGTCCCTGGAAACAAGGACTTGCAGAGTGAAAGAAAAAAAACACTCTCCCTACCTACAGTTTTCTGTCCCTAGAAAAAAATGTTTTTTTTAATCACAATATAGCAAAAGGACAATTCACTCACTGTCCTTCCAGGTCCCTGGAAACAAGGACTTGCAGAGTGAAAGAAACTGACACTGTCCCTACCTAGAGTTTTCTGTCCCTGGAATAAATGTTTTTTTCAGCACAATATAGCACAAGGACAATTAACTCACTGTCCTTACAGGTCCCTGGAAACAAGGACTTGCAGAGTGAAAGAAAAAAAATACTCTCCCTACCTACAGTTTTCTGTCCCTAGAAAAAAATGTTTTTTTTAATCACAATATAGCAAAAGGACAATTCACTCACTGTCCTTCCAGGTCCCTGGAAACAAGGACTTGCAGAGTGAAAGAAACTGACACTGTCCCTACCTAGAGTTTTCTGTCCCTAGAATAAATGTTTTTTTTAATCACAATATAGCACAAGGAAAATTAACTCACTGTCCTTACAGGTCCCTGGAAACAAGGACTTGCAGAGTGAAAGAAACTGACACTGTCCCTACCTAGAGTTTTCTGTCCCTAGAATAAATGTTTTTTTTAATCACAATATAGCACAAGGAAAATTAACTCACTGTCCTTACAGGTCCCTGGAAACAAGGACTTGCAGAGTGAAAGAAAAAAAACACTCTCCCTACCTACAGTTTTCTGTCCCTAGAAAAAAATGTTTTTTTTAATCACAATATAGCAAAAGGACAATTCACTCACTGTCCTTCCAGGTCCCTGGAAACAAGGACTTGCAGAGTGAAAGAAACTGACACTGTCCCTACCTAGAGTTTTCTGTCCCTGGAATAAATGTTTTTTTCAGCACAATATAGCACAAGGACAATTAACTCACTGTCCTTACAGGTCCCTGGAAACAAGGACTTGCAGAGTGAAAGAAAAAAAATACTCTCCCTACCTACAGTTTTCTGTCCCTAGAAAAAAATGTTTTTTTTAATCACAATATAGCAAAAGGACAATTCACTCACTGTCCTTCCAGGTCCCTGGAAACAAGGACTTGCAGAGTGAAAGAAACTGACACTGTCCCTACCTAGAGTTTTCTGTCCCTAGAATAAATGTTTTTTTTAATCACAATATAGCACAAGGAAAATTAACTCACTGTCCTTACAGGTCCCTGGAAACAAGGACTTGCAGAGTGAAAGAAAAAAAACACTCTCCCTACCTACAGTTTTCTGTCCCTAGAAAAAAATGTTTTTTTTAATCACAATATAGCAAAAGGACAATTCACTCACTGTCCTTCCAGGTCCCTGGAAACAAGGACTTGCAGAGTGAAAGAAACTGACACTGTCCCTACCTAGAGTTTTCTGTCCCTGGAATAAATGTTTTTTTCAGCACAATATAGCACAAGGACAATTAACTCACTGTCCTTACAGGTCCCTGGAAACAAGGACTTGCAGAGTGAAAGAAAAAAAATACTCTCCCTACCTACAGTTTTCTGTCCCTAGAAAAAAATGTTTTTTTTAATCACAATATAGCAAAAGGACAATTCACTCACTGTCCTTCCAGGTCCCTGGAAACAAGGACTTGCAGAGTGAAAGAAACTGACACTGTCCCTACCTAGAGTTTTCTGTCCCTAGAATAAATGTTTTTTTTAATCACAATATAGCACAAGGAAAATTAACTCACTGTCCTTACAGGTCCCTGGAAACAAGGACTTGCAGAGTGAAAGAAAAAAAACACTCTCCCTACCTACAGTTTTCTGTCCCTAGAAAAAAATGTTTTTTTTAATCACAATATAGCAAAAGGACAATTCACTCACTGTCCTTCCAGGTCCCTGGAAACAAGGACTTGCAGAGTGAAAGAAACTGACACTGTCCCTACCTAGAGTTTTCTGTCCCTGGAATAAATGTTTTTTTCAGCACAATATAGCACAAGGACAATTAACTCACTGTCCTTACAGGTCCCTGGAAACAAGGACTTGCAGAGTGAAAGAAAAAAAATACTCTCCCTACCTACAGTTTTCTGTCCCTAGAAAAAAATGTTTTTTTTAATCACAATATAGCAAAAGGACAATTCACTCACTGTCCTTCCAGGTCCCTGGAAACAAGGACTTGCAGAGTGAAAGAAACTGACACTGTCCCTACCTAGAGTTTTCTGTCCCTGGAATAAATGTTTTTTTCAGCACAATATAGCACAAGGACAATTAACTCACTGTCCTTACAGGTCCCTGGAAACAAGGACTTGCAGAGTGAAAGAAAAAAAATACTCTCCCTACCTACAGTTTTCTGTCCCTAGAAAAAAATGTTTTTTTTAATCACAATATAGCAAAAGGACAATTCACTCACTGTCCTTCCAGGTCCCTGGAAACAAGGACTTGCAGAGTGAAAGAAACTGACACTGTCCCTACCTAGAGTTTTCTGTCCCTAGAATAAATGTTTTTTTTAATCACAATATAGCAAAAGGACAATTCACTCACTGTCCTTCCAGGTCCCTGGAAACAAGGACTTGCAGAGTGAAAGAAACTGACACTGTCCCTACCTAGAGTTTTCTGTCCCTAGAATAAATGTTTTTTTTAATCACAATATAGCAAAAGGACAATTCACTCACTGTCCTTCCAGGTCCCTGGAAACAAGGACTTGCAGAGTGAAAGAAACTGACACTGTCCCTACCTAGAGTTTTCTGTCCCTAGAATAAATGTTTTTTTTAATCACAATATAGCAAAAGGACAATTCACTCACTGTCCTTCCAGGTCCCTGGAAACAAGGACTTGCAGAGTGAAAGAAACTGACACTGTCCCTACCTAGAGTTTTCTGTCCCTGGAATAAATGTTTTTTTCAGCACAATATAGCACAAGGACAATTAACTCACTGTCCTTACAGGTCCCTGGAAACAAGGACTTGCAGAGTGAAAGAAAAAAAATACTCTCCCTACCTACAGTTTTCTGTCCCTAGAAAAAAATGTTTTTTTTAATCACAATATAGCAAAAGGACAATTCACTCACTGTCCTTCCAGGTCCCTGGAAACAAGGACTTGCAGAGTGAAAGAAACTGACACTGTCCCTACCTAGAGTTTTCTGTCCCTAGAATAAATGTTTTTTTTAATCACAATATAGCACAAGGAAAATTAACTCACTGTCCTTACAGGTCCCTGGAAACAAGGACTTGCAGAGTGAAAGAAAAAAAACACTCTCCCTACCTACAGTTTTCTGTCCCTAGAAATAAATGTTTTTTTTAATCACAATATAGCAAAAGGACAATTCACTCACTGTCCTTCCAGGTCCCTGGAAACAAGGACTTGCAGAGTGAAAGAAACTGACACTGTCCCTACCTAGAGTTTTCTGTCCCTGGAATAAATGTTTTTTTCAGCACAATATAGCACAAGGACAATTAACTCACTGTCCTTACAGGTCCCTGGAAACAAGGACTTGCAGAGTGAAAGAAAAAAAATACTCTCCCTACCTACCGTTTTCTGTCCCTAGAAAAAAATGTTTTTTTTAATCACAATATAGCAAAAGGACAATTCACTCACTGTCCTTCCAGGTCCCTGGAAACAAGGACTTGCAGAGTGAAAGAAACTGACACTGTCCCTACCTAGAGTTTTCTGTCCCTAGAATAAATGTTTTTTTTAATCACAATATAGCACAAGGAAAATTAACTCACTGTCCTTACAGGTCCCTGGAAACAAGGACTTGCAGAGTGAAAGAAAAAAAACACTCTCCCTACCTACAGTTTTCTGTCCCTAGAAAAAAATGTTTTTTTTAATCACAATATAGCAAAAGGACAATTCACTCACTGTCCTTCCAGGTCCCTGGAAACAAGGACTTGCAGAGTGAAAGAAACTGACACTGTCCCTACCTAGAGTTTTCTGTCCCTGGAATAAATGTTTTTTTCAGCACAATATAGCACAAGGACAATTAACTCACTGTCCTTACAGGTCCCTGGAAACAAGGACTTGCAGAGTGAAAGAAAAAAAATACTCTCCCTACCTACAGTTTTCTGTCCCTAGAAAAAAATGTTTTTTTTAATCACAATATAGCAAAAGGACAATTCACTCACTGTCCTTCCAGGTCCCTGGAAACAAGGACTTGCAGAGTGAAAGAAACTGACACTGTCCCTACCTAGAGTTTTCTGTCCCTGGAATAAATGTTTTTTTCAGCACAATATAGCACAAGGACAATTAACTCACTGTCCTTACAGGTCCCTGGAAACAAGGACTTGCAGAGTGAAAGAAAAAAAATACTCTCCCTACCTACAGTTTTCTGTCCCTAGAAAAAAATGTTTTTTTTAATCACAATATAGCAAAAGGACAATTCACTCACTGTCCTTCCAGGTCCCTGGAAACAAGGACTTGCAGAGTGAAAGAAACTGACACTGTCCCTACCTAGAGTTTTCTGTCCCTAGAATAAATGTTTTTTTTAATCACAATATAGCAAAAGGACAATTCACTCACTGTCCTTCCAGGTCCCTGGAAACAAGGACTTGCAGAGTGAAAGAAACTGACACTGTCCCTACCTAGAGTTTTCTGTCCCTAGAATAAATGTTTTTTTTAATCACAATATAGCAAAAGGACAATTCACTCACTGTCCTTCCAGGTCCCTGGAAACAAGGACTTGCAGAGTGAAAGAAACTGACACTGTCCCTACCTAGAGTTTTCTGTCCCTAGAATAAATGTTTTTTTTAATCACAATATAGCAAAAGGACAATTCACTCACTGTCCTTCCAGGTCCCTGGAAACAAGGACTTGCAGAGTGAAAGAAACTGACACTGTCCCTACCTAGAGTTTTCTGTCCCTAGAATAAATGTTTTTTTTAATCACAATATAGCAAAAGGACAATTCACTCACTGTCCTTCCAGGTCCCTGGAAACAAGGACTTGCAGAGTGAAAGAAACTGACACTGTCCCTACCTAGAGTTTTCTGTCCCTAGAATAAATGTTTTTTTTAATCACAATATAGCACAAGGAAAATTAACTCACTGTCCTTACAGGTCCCTGGAAACAAGGACTTGCAGAGTGAAAGAAAAAAAACACTCTCCCTACCTACAGTTTTCTGTCCCTAGAAAAAAATGTTTTTTTTAATCACAATATAGCAAAAGGACAATTCACTCACTGTCCTTCCAGGTCCCTGGAAACAAGGACTTGCAGAGTGAAAGAAACTGACACTGTCCCTACCTAGAGTTTTCTGTCCCTGGAATAAATGTTTTTTTCAGCACAATATAGCACAAGGACAATTAACTCACTGTCCTTACAGGTCCCTGGAAACAAGGACTTGCAGAGTGAAAGAAAAAAAATACTCTCCCTACCTACAGTTTTCTGTCCCTAGAAAAAAATGTTTTTTTTAATCACAATATAGCAAAAGGACAATTCACTCACTGTCCTTCCAGGTCCCTGGAAACAAGGACTTGCAGAGTGAAAGAAACTGACACTGTCCCTACCTAGAGTTTTCTGTCCCTAGAATAAATGTTTTTTTTAATCACAATATAGCAAAAGGACAATTCACTCACTGTCCTTCCAGGTCCCTGGAAACAAGGACTTGCAGAGTGAAAGAAACTGACACTGTCCCTACCTAGAGTTTTCTGTCCCTAGAATAAATGTTTTTTTTAATCACAATATAGCAAAAGGACAATTCACTCACTGTCCTTCCAGGTCCCTGGAAACAAGGACTTGCAGAGTGAAAGAAACTGACACTGTCCCTACCTAGAGTTTTCTGTCCCTAGAATAAATGTTTTTTTTAATCACAATATAGCAAAAGGACAATTCACTCACTGTCCTTCCAGGTCCCTGGAAACAAGGACTTGCAGAGTGAAAGAAACTGACACTGTCCCTACCTAGAGTTTTCTGTCCCTAGAATAAATGTTTTTTTTTAAGCACACTATAGCAGAAGCACAAAACACACTGACACTCTCCCTACCTATCCTTCTCTTTCCCTAAACTAAAGGAATCCAGGTTAAGCAAGAAAGAAATAACAGTCACTGTCCCTGCCTATGCTACTCTATCCCTGCTCCGGAACACACTACACTAGGCCGCCGTGCTGGCGGCCTTTTATAGTGTGGGGCGTGTACTAAACACCCTCAGCAATAATTGGCCACAGGCATCCTGCCTGTGGCCAATCATTGCTCTCCTCGCTGCCGGCGCTGTGATTGGCCAAGCATGCGGGGTCACAGTGCATGCTTGGCCAATCACAGCGCCTGGATGACACTGCGATGGCGTAGTGCATTGTGGGCCGTTCGCGTCACTCGAATTTGGCGCGAACGGCCCAAATCGTTCGATCTTCGTCGAACGATCGAACAGCCAATGTTCGAGTCGAACGTATGTTCGACTCGAACACGAAGCTCATCCCTATTACTCACAATGGTACCACAGTGCTAACCCCCAAGCCAAATCGAAAGGTGTATCAATTGCCTTCCATAAATCTTTTAAACCTGAGGTTCTAGAATCTTTTGTTGATATTAATGGTCGCTTCATTTTTCTTAAACTGAAACTAAACGATTTTCTCTTCACAGTGGCCAATGTATATGTACCTAATGTGGATCAGGCTCGGTTCCTCTCGTCAGTTCTCACCAGACTGTCCTCCTTTGGGGGTCCCTGCTTCATCATCGGTGGGGATCTAAATTTCGTTATGTGCCCGTCTGTAGACTCCTCCTCGGGTAAGTCCTCTGTTTCATCCTCCGCACTTGCACACATCAAATCCCTACTACATTCCTCTCGCCTGGTGGATGTCTGGCGTGTCCAGCACCCCACGGAGAGGGACTACAGCCACTATTCAGCGGCACACAATTCATATAGTAGACTTGACCATTTCCTGATATCCCAATCTCTACTAGACACCCCCATCCAGGCGTCGTTGGGCCACTTTCTCTGGTCCGACCACGCCCCGGCCTACCTGACCCTGTCACACCCCCCAAAATCTCGTAGGGGTACGCAGTGGAGGCTCAATGACAATTTACTGCGGGACTCTGTTTGTGTAGCGGATGTCACCAAAACCATTCGGAACTTTGTTTCCGATCACTCCTCGGATACCACCTCCCCCCTCATTCAGTGGGAGGCTCTGAAGTGTGTGGTTCGGGGCATACTTATACAACATGGCTCGCGCCTCAAGAAGATACGTGCAGATGATATTCGCCGTCTCCTCTCTACTATAGCAGAACTCGAACCTCTGCACAAACGAGATTTGGACCCGGCCATTTTTGTCCGATTGTCGAATGCACGTAGGGACCTACTTCAACTTCTAGACGCACATTCTTTAATAGCCCGTGACAGGGCCCGCAATTTCCATTATTCCTTAGCAAACAAATGTGGCAAACACTTAGCACGGGTCCTCCACCCCAGACCACCCCGATATTCCATTCCCTCTATTGCGCATCCCGATCAAACCACAAAGTTCTCTCCGGGGGGCATTTCTTCGGCCTTTCGGGAGTACTATTCCCAACTTTATAATCTACAGCCCACAGGTCCAAACGCACGCACTGCCTCCTCGAACGACGACATGCGAGATTATATTTTGGAAACAGCATTACCCAATATCAATGAGCCTGATGCCGATGAACTAGAAAAACCTCTGGTCGCGCCCGAATTTTTGGGCGCCATCAAGGATTTGAAGATGGGCAAATGTCCCGGCCCGGATGGGTACACCCCCCGCTTCTACAGAACTTTTGCCACACTCCTCACCCCACTTATGGCTAAGGCATTCAATGCTGTGGAGGACTCTCATATGCCGCCTAAGGGCCTCTTATACGCCAATATCTCCGTGTTGCCCAAACCAGGAAAAGACCCTTCCCAATGCTGCAGCTACCGGCCAATATCCCTGCTCAACATAGATCTCAAATTGTTCGCAAAGGTACTGGCCACACGCCTATCCCCTCTCCTCCCTGGAGTGATCCATAATGATCAGGTGGGTTTTGTCCTGGGCCGCGAGGCGAGGGACAATACGACCAAAACTATTCACCTCATCTCCTATATCTAACGCAAAGACCTAAAAGCCTGTCTCCTTTCCTTCGACGCTGAAAAGGCCTTCGATAGGGTCAGTTGGAGATTTCTCCGACTTTCCCTAGAACAGTTAGGATTGGGGACATCATTTATCTCTAAGGTGATGTCCTTATACTCTCAACCTTCGGCCTCGGTGTTGGTCAATGGCACTGCCTCTGAGCCGTTCGATATCTCCAATGGTACTCAGCAGGGCTGTCCCCTTTCCCCTCTCCTATTTGTGATTGTTATTGAACATCTGGCCTGTGCCGTTAGACAAAACTCTTCCATACACAGTATTCAGACGCCCTCCTCCCACTACAAACTATCCCTTTATGCCGATGATATACTGGTCTACGTGCAACACCCCCATATCTCCTTGCCATCTCTTTTCTCAGAATTTCAACGATTTGGATCTTTTAGCAATTTTAAACTTAATCTTTCCAAGACTGAAGCCCTCAATATTTCCCTCACCTCCACTACGATGTCCACTCTTAGATCAAACTTCTCTTTTCGGTGGCAGAAGAAGGGGATTTCGTACCTGGGGGGTAGTTATACCCTCTAACCTTCCTGATCTTTTCTCCTTGAATTACGTTCCTTTGCTCTCCTGCATTCGGAAGGACCTCGAGGAGTGGGGGGGATCTTCCTTGCCTTGGTTCGGACGAATCAATACCCTAAAAATGGATACCCTACCCAAACTTCTGTACCTTCTTCAAACAATACCCATTTTGATTCCCAAGTCTTTCTTTTTATCTTTGCGTACTATTGCTATCAGATTCATGTGGAGCCGTGGGCTGCCTAGGGTTAAATATAACTTGCTCTCCCGTCCGAAACTTCAAGGCGGAGCGGGCCTCCCCGATTTTGAACTCTATTACAAGGCCACCCATGTGGCACGCACTCTGGAATGGTTCCCTCGCCCTTTCTTAAAGGCTTCTGTTGCCATTGAGCAGGACCTGGCTCCGGTCGATCTCCGAGCACTGCTTTGGGGATATAAATCTGATCTCACCCGTATACCCTCTTCCTCCCCTCTGACGCTGGCCTCCCTTAGACTGTGGTATAACAGGGGTTTGTGTTCCATTCTGTCCTCTGATCCCTCCCCATTATCCTCTCTATTTGACAACCCTGCCTTCCCTCAGGGTGTAGGGACGTCTACATTGGGTCCCTTCAGGAGGACTGACTGGCCCCAGGCGCACTCCTTCGTACACCCCACGCTCGGAACACCTGTCACGCCGACAGGCTCCTCTGATTGGCTCACCACACTACATTTAGCTACGCTCGCGAAGCACTTGCACTCTTCCTCCCAAATACACCGCCCTAAAACAGAGTTTGAACAGCTGTGCTCCCTCTCCGAGACACCCAGACACCTACTCTCGACCATTTACTGTCTCTTACAAAATCTTACACATGCTGACTTACCTTCTTACACCAGGGCATGGTCTACAGATATGGGTGAGGACATCCCAGGTTCAGATTGGCAGACTTCGTTTCATTTCACTCATAAATCTACGATATCCTGCTATTCGCAGGAAAAAAATTACAAGATTCTGTCAAGATGGTACAGGGACCCCTATACATTGCACAAAATCTTTCCGTCCACTTCGGCATCCTGCTGGCGATGTTCGACCTCTACGGGGACCTACTTACATGTCTGGTGGGAATGCAAGAGGATCCGCCCCTTCTGGACTCAGGTATTTGATTGTTACGACAAACTCTATGATGATACGCTGTCGCCCTCCCCTAAGATTGCCCTTCTCTCTATTCTCCCGGGTTCAATATCCTCCCAGAAACAGAACCTCCTTTGTTTCTTTATGTCGTCAGCTAGACAACTCATCCCTTCCTACTGGAAGTCGACCACCATTCCTCCCTTATCACACTGGGTCTCGATTATGAATGATACTATGAGAATGGAGGAGATGCTGGCCCTTGACAACGATACTTTTGACAAATATAAGGCACTGTGGTTCGTCTGGCTCCGCTTCTCCTCTTCTGACACTCTGGCAAGTATGTTGTCGACCCCAAATTGATTATCCTTGCACCTAAAGTGACAGTGGGACGAACGGGACTTGTTTCTGAGGGTCCCCCTCTCACCACAGCTACTTACTTATCTTTCCCTGTTCCCTGACTCAGTGGCTCTGACACTCTTCTATGATTTCTCCTTGCCTACTTTTCTTTCTCTTTTCTGTCCTTCCTTCTCTTTTCTCATCTCTCTCCCTTCCTCTCTTCCTCTCGCCCTGTACCCCTCCCCACTCCCACCATCCGACCTCCTCTACCACTCCTTTTGTTCCCCCTTTTTATTTTGTTTGTTTTAATCTTAATCCCTAACGTATCTGTTTTCAATCCTGTTGTATATGACGACGGGGCTCTTCTAGCTGTACCCGTTTTCTATTCCAATTACCGGTTACCACATCTGATATTGTATAACTATGTATTATGAGTTATGCTGTGGGCGATAGCCATTTGGCTGACTCTTTGCACAAACTTGTATGTGACTGCTTATGGATTGTGACTTCATATATATTTTCATGTACTCACTGTTAAAATCCCAATAAATATATTTTCAACCCTAATAAATACAAACATCTTACACACCTGTATAATGTGTAATCCTTAGTCTTTCCATTCGATCCTTCTAGGGACATGGAAAAGGATCCAAGAACAGCCAGACTGCCAGAAGTGTAAACAGTGATCTGGTATCTCCAGCCTGGAGGATAGAAGATGATGGGACATTTCCAATTAAAACATTTTTTTTTCATAAAATCAGTCATTTTTAAATGTGATTTTATTAAAAAAATCACCTTTCCATTTACAACGAGCTACAAGGTCCTGAAACTGTCTTTATGAATTCTGCTTTCTTAAAACCCAATGCACAATAAAAATAAATAAACCTGTTCCACCTTTGCCCTAAGTTCATTGTTTCCTCTCCTGATTTATAGAGAACTTAAAATCAATCCCACACCATGCTGAGAAAATACAATATTAATGTTTATCTTTATTATTAGATCTCCACATTATTTGGGTTACATTTTCATTTTATCCATGAATGGATTGAGTAGGGATTGTAACCGTAAAGGCCTGGTGAAGAAAGTAATCCTGAAACTTACGGGAAAAGTCTTTAAGATCTCCGGTGTTTAAGTAAAATATCTGAGAGGCTGATGTGATTCCAGAATACTTGTCTGCATAATGTCCCATCATTGGGCAACCCTTGCTGGGACATGGGAAGCCGGCACCCTGCGGGGAGAGACAAGAGACTGACATGAGACAAAATCAGAGGCTGGTGGAGACATAAACAATGAAGACATTACTTCTTTGCCACTCTTCCCATATCTTATAGGTGTATCATGTATGTATGTACCATCCCCTTACCATATTGTTACATTACATTACTGCATTGTGACTTTGTGGTTAGAACTTTTCATGTTCCCTGCACTCAAACCTTTACAACTTTACAGAAAAGTACAATGGTTTAGCATCTGGGATTTCAGGGACTCTTGGACAATCTCTCAGGTTTCCCTAATTCTTTAGCCTATTTTCCTGGTGCCTGTATTAGCATAAAGGAACACTATTTTGATTACGATCAAAAGGAAAACGAATTATGAACACCCTCAACCTACACCTCATTGTAGTCAACGTCTAAATGATTCACACTCCTATTGGACTTACACCTTTAAAATTGTATCAAGTGACAGGCAGGGGACATGCTAAACCACCATCCCGACAGGGACAACATTTTCTTTTTAAGATCAGACTATCTTGGAGTAAGGATTCTAGTGGGAGACCCAACCATTATTACTTCACACTATCACACCTACAAAAGGCACGATAAAATACCTCCAATTCACTTATGCCTTGTACACACGATCGGAATTTCCGATGAAAAAAGTCTGATGGACTTGTTTCATCGGAAATTCCGAGCGTGTGTGGGCCCCATCGGACGTTTTTCCATCGGTGTTTAGAAATAGAACATGTTTTAAATTTTTCTGATGGAAAAAAAACCAATAGGAAATTCCTACCGTCTGTCTGGAACTCCCACAGAGAAAAAACCCACGCATGCTCAGAATCAATTCGACGCATGCTCAGAAGCATTGACCTTCATTTTTCTCGGCTCGTCAGAGTGTTTTACGTCACCGCGTTTTGGACGGTCGGAAATTAGTCTGACAGTGTGTATGCAAGACAGCTTGAACGGAATTCCGATAAAAAATTCCATCGGATTTTAGACCATCGGATACTCCAATCGTGTGTACAGGGCATTAGAGACATGTTGTTTTTTAAGCCATTTGGATTTTCATAAAATCACATCTGCATTGCCAAGTGGGCAGCACAGTGTGGACCTGGCAGGAATGTGGGCAGAGGAAAATAATACTCTTTGAGGGTGCTTGGGGGCATAGTTATATAGTTAGTCAGGTTAAAAAAAAGACACATTTTCATCTAGTTTAACCAATAGTGAAGAACAAATGAATAAGTGGACATGCACAAAACCTTATACCCACAGTTGATTCAGGGGAAGGCAAAAAAAAAAGAACCTTATAACATAGTGTAGTTTTTTGAATGGCATCCCAACACACTGAAGCAACGCATGCACCGTTTAGGAGATATTCACCCTGCATGAAGCCTGTGACATCACCGGCAGATGCCCTCTGAAGGTCCATTATCGCAGCTGTGGCCAGTCACACAGCCGGGGGGCGAGAACCCGGAAGAAAGACGGGGAAGATGTCAGCCCTCTCTGCGGTGACAGTGCGCCGTGGGAGGACGTCGTTCTAAGTAGGGATGAGCTTCGAGTTCGAGTCGAACATGAACAATTTGGGGTATTAGTGGCAAATTCGAAAAGCCGTGGAACACCCTGTAAAAGTCTATGGGAGAAATCTAAAGTGCTAATTTTAAAGGCTTATACTGTATGCAAGGTATTGTCATGAAAAGTTTTTGGGGACCTGGGTCCTGCCCCAGGGGAAATGTATCAATGCAAAAAAAAGTTTTAAAAATTGAAGTTTTTTCGGGAGCAGTGATTTTAATAATGCTTAAAGTGAAACAATAAAAGTGAAATATTCCTTTAAATTTCGTACCTAGGGGGTGTGTATAGTATGCCTGTAAAGCAGCGCTTTTTTCCCGTGCTTAGAACTGTCCCTGCACAAAGTGTAATTTCTGAAGGAAAAAAAGTCATTTAAAAGCACTCGCGGCTATAATGAATTGTCGGCTCCCGGCAATACAGAGAAAAGTCATTGATAAATAATTTTTTTAAAAATGCGTGGGGGTCCCCCCAAATTCAATTACCAGGCCCTTCAGGTCCGGTATGGATTTTAAGGGGAACTCCACGCCAAATAAAAAAAAAATGGTGTGGTGTTCCCCCCAAAAATCCATACCAGACCCTTTATCCGAGCACGCAACCTGGCAGGCCGCAGGAAATAAGGGGGGGACGAGAGAACGCCCCCCCTCCTGAACCGTACCAGACCACATGCCCTCAACATGGGGAGGATGCTTTGGGGGTCTGTGACCCCTCAAAGCACCATGTCCCCATGTTGATGGGGACAAGGGCCTCATCCCCACAACCCTTGCCCGGTGGTTGTGGGGATCTGCGGGCGGGGGGGCTTATCGGAATCTGGAAGACCCCTTTAACAAAGGGGACCCCCAGATCCCACCCCCCCTATGTGAATTGGTAAGGGGTATATTGTACCCCTACCATTTCACAAAGAAAGTGTAAAAAATTGTGAAAAAACACACAGACACTGTTGGGGTAAGTCCTTTATTAAAAACAAAACAAAAAAAACAAGCGGTGTTAATCCACTCTCGGTATCCTGCGATGGGTGATCTCCTCTCCGGGGTCCAGTCTCCACTGGAGACACCCCGGGAATCCAGGCAGCCTGACAGGTCTCTTATGTAGCTGAGGACGGGGCCACCCGTCACGTGACCCCGTCCCCCTCTGACGCAAGGGGAAACCCGGGTTTCCCCAGTGAAGTGCGGGTGACCCCGCCCCCTCTGATGCAACGGAAACCTGCGTTACATCAGAGGGGGGCAGGGTCACCCGCACGTCACTGGGGAAGCCCGGGTTTCCCCTTGCGTCAGAGGGGGCGGGGTCACGTGACGGGTGACCCCGTCCTCAGCTACATAAGAGACCTGTCAGGCTGCCGGGATTCCCGGGGTGTCTCCGGTGGAGACAGGATGCTTGCTGTTCCTCGCTGCGCTGGACATCATTGTTGGAGCCTGGACCTGGAGAGGAGAGATCATCCATCGCTGGACCTCGGAGAGGAGATCACCCATCGCAGGATACCGAGAGTGGATTACCACCGCTGGAATTTTTTTAAAAAATTTTTTGTAATAAAGTACTTATCCCAACGGTGTCTGTGTGTTTTTTTGACAATTTTTTACACTTTCTTTGTGAAATGGTAGGGGTATGTACCCCTTATCAATTCACATAGGGGGGGTGGGATCTGGGGGTCCCCTTTGTCAAAGGGGTCTTTCAGATTCCGATAAGCCCCCCACCCGCAGACCCCCACAACCACCGGACAAGGGTTGTGGGGATGAGGCCCTTGTCCCCATTAACATGGGGACATGGTGCTTTGAGGGGTCACAGACCCCCAAAGCATCCTCCCCATGTTGTGGGCATGTGGCCTGGTATGGTTCAGGACGGGGGGCCGCTGTCTCGTCCCCCCTTCTTTTCCTGCGGCCTGCCAGGTTGCATGCTAGGATAAAGGGTCTGGTATGGATTTTTGGGGGGAACTCCACGCCATTTTTTTTTTAATTTGACGCAGGGTTTCCCTTAATATCCATACCAGACCTGAAGGGCCTGGTAATTCAATTTGGGGGGACCCCCATGCATTTTTTTTTTATCAATGACTTTTCTCTGTATTGCCGGGAACTCACCAGATTCAAAAAATAGAAAGCATATACCCGCTACAAGTAAAATGAACAATACATTTTTTTTTTTATGTGCCCCTGTCCCCGTGTGCTCGCATGCAGAAGCAAATGCATACGTAAGTCCAGCCCACATATGAAAACGGTGTTCAAACCACACATGTGAGGTGTCGCCGCGAATGTTAGAGCGAGAGCAATAATTCTAGCCCTAGAACTTCTCTGTAACTCTGAAAATGTAACCAGTAAAAAATTTTAAAGCGTCGCCTATGGGGATTTTTAAGTACCGAAGTTTGGCGCCATTCCACGAGCATGTGCAATTTTGAAGCGTGACATGTTAGGTATCTATTTACTCAGCGTAACTTCATCTTTCACATTATGCAAAAAAATTGGGCTAACTTTACTGTTTTTTTTTTAAAGCATGAAAAAACATATATAGTGTTTGGGGGTTCTATGTAATTTTCTAGCAAAAAAATTATGATTTTTACATGTAGGAGTGAAGTGTCAGAATTGGCCCGGGCCTGAAGTGGTTTTAATACAACACACTACATCACAAAGGTGGGAAAGGGCACTTCTATCTCTTTTCTAAATGTGTGCCTATAGAGCCCATATGCCCTCATTTACCATTACCATCCAGAACACCTGAACCCTTATCCTGGGCATCTTCACTTTCTTTATTAAACTTGATTACAATTTTGTAAAAGGAATACTCTTGTTAGCTGTCATTTTTGTTACTGTTACTACTCAAGACTAAAAATAAGAATAGTGATACCAAAACTATAGTATCCTGGGGCCAATTTAGTATTATTTTTTAAATCTAGAAGTTTGTAAATTTCTTAAAAGCTTTTTTTCAAATGAATTTATAAAAAAAAATTATGGCAGTGCTCGTCTATGACTTTCTTACCTTGCTACACTTTCTAATTAGAATACTAATTAGTGCCTCTGTATGCTTGTGGGTAGCCTGTATAAGCTGAGAAAAGGTGGCCACAGAAGGATCAAAATCCCTGTTTAACCAGCCGAATTTTGATGGCCACTGCAGTTAAACAGAAGTCAATCTAAAGCCCTGTCGGATAAAAATGGTTCAATCAGCAGCTGCAGCTAATGGCTGCACCGCAGATCTGTGTATTCTGACAGTGGGGAGTCTCCCCCGGTATACAATAGTGCATTGGGGAGCAATCCCTTATCCATCTCAAATGTATGGATTGGGAAGTTCGTTCAGTTTAATTAACTTAGCCCACTGGCTGAACAAAAAAACTGAACCATGTATGGCCGAATAACGTTATATTACCAGCCACTGATAATGGCCTATTGGTTAAAATGCATTGGGTGGAGCCAGATACTTTGACGACAAATGCTGTGCATGCTGGTATATTACTATTAAGAAAGGTTATGCTTCTAAATTTGAAAAGTTTATTTTTCTCCATAACAGACACAAATTCTGGGGCCCCTCATGTGTAGGTGAGCAACCTAGGTGATGCATACACACTGTTCACAACCCTGTGCCAGCCAGTGCCTCACAATATATCTATATAAAACACTGTATATTCCCAATAACCTGAACCTACCTTCCACACTTTGCTCCAACCTTAGCTTTGAAACTAACTCTTAATCTGACAATAACTGCACCCTAATGCCAATTCTATCATCATCATAACAAGGCAAATTGTTTCTGCTCAGTGTTAGGGACTTACCTGCTGGAAGGCATCGTAGGAGGCTGCAGAGTATCCGAGGTATCCATCAGGAGTGAGAATAGTCTGTGTGTAATATTTTGTGCTACGTATGTGATTGCAGGCCACCAGCTCACTTGTTACTGAGGATAAACAATAACACAGCATCATGTAATACTATATTATTTGTGCCTATAACACCTCCAAAGAAGTTCTCTATATAACTAACTAGTATAATACTATCCAATAATATCTTGCCAGCAAAAGGGTCACTAGTAAAGAGAAAGAAACCACTGACCGTCGCTTCCTAGGACCAGCCAGGCTCCAACTTCTCTGGAGAGGCATATTCTATAGGGTTTTGGCCAGCAAGGGATCAACACATAGAAACACAAGTAGCCTCTTTGCCCCCTCTAATGATCCTGTTTGTGAGTTGCTGCTAGTGAAAGGATCACTAATGGGATATCGACCTAAGAGTGTGATGCAACAAAAGTAATTGACCTGCTGTGCTGTTTCTAACACTGGGACCTGGCATTCCCATTCTATGTTGTATGATTTATGGTCAACTTGTTGTAACGTAATTAAAAGCGCTTCTACTCCCTGGCAATGTGTCAGGAAGATCCTGCCAGTAACAGGCGCTCTGAACTTACTGGTGCATGATCACGGGCGCCAATGCGCATGCACGCGTGCACATGGGAGTGCACGCACGCGCGCCCACTAACACCAGGCGGGCTATTTAAACCAGACTGACACACTGGGACTTTGCTGTCTGCTCTACAGCGTTACGTGCGTTCCTGATTCCTGAAACCTGTTCCAGTTCCTTCCAGTTCTAAACCCGACTTGCTCCTGACCATTCCTGCCATCTGCCTGCATTTGACCCCGGCCTGTCTGACTTCTCTTCTGCCTGCTCCTCTGGTCCTTCTACCGTCTGCCTGATAACCGACCCGGCTTGCTTGACCTACCAGTTCCAGTCTGCTGCACCTGTCTGCTGATCCAGCTTGTTCTAGGTTCCAGTCTGCTGTCCATTCCAGTCTGCTGTCCAGCTCCGGTTAGCTATCCAGTTCCAGTCTACTGCACCTGTCTGCTGACCCAGCCTGTTCCAGGTTCCAGCCTGCTGTCCATTCCAGTCTGCTGTCCAGCTCCGGTCTGCTATCCAGTTCCAGTCTACTGCACCCAGCCTGTTCCAGGTTCCTGCCTACCACTCAGTTGCACCTACGGTCATTCTGTACAGATCCACCTGGACTTCAGTCAAACCTCCTGCTGTTGATCCTGCCAGGCACTCGTGCCACTCCTGACTCCTGTGCTTTCTGTTTATCCTACCAGGGGCCACAAGTCGGAGCTGCAAGAGAGGCCACCCCCTGCAGTTCGGGCTCGTCCACAAGGTATGTGACACAATGTACATTGATCAAGTAGGGCTGAGTGGGGGAACTTTGGAATCAAGGCATAACAATAGTCATCAGTGATGTTCAGAGGAAGTATTTAGGAAGTGCTGTATACTGTACATAACTGATGTGCTGTGTGCGTATATGGAAGGAACACTATATGTGCAGCTGCTGTAGTGTGTGGGGACTGTATACACCATAAGGAAAAAAGTCTGTAAACACCTGACCATCCTACGGTCATTAATATGGATTTGCCCCCCTTTGTGGCTATAACAGCCACCAATCTTCTGGGAAAACATTCCAAAAGATTTTGAAGTGTGGCTGGGGGAATTTTTACCAATTTGTGAGGTCAGATACTGATGCTGAATAAAGAGACCTGGCTCACATTCAGCATTCCAATTAATTCCAAAGGTGTTCAGTAGGGTTGAGGTCAGGGTTTTGTGCAGGTCAGGAGCTTAGTTTGTGAACAGGGCACAGTCATGCTGGATCAAAGAACAGCTTCCAACCATACCACAGATGAAATTGTCTCAAATGTCTTTGTATGCTGTAGTATTAACGATTGCTTTACTGAACACACCTGAACTTATATTGACACCAAACTCTGGTTTAAAAAATAATTATATTCAAGTATGTATTACGTATGTAACACCTTATATTGCTCCCCCTCCAAACTTCCTAAATACTTTTTCTTTTTTGCTGCTGTGATCCGACTTCCTATTAGAGGGTGGCTACATTCATTCTCCATGGTCCCACTGTATGTAGGAACGTAGCCACACTTTCTTGCTTGTTCTTGAGATGGACTATAGACCATGTGATGGATAGCGTGCATAGAACAGTCCATAAGACCGCAACTAATGTGCACTGCTTGTTCCAAATAGAAGTGAAATGAGAAAAGGAGACGCTCAGGAGCTCATAAAGGAAGTTATAAGAAGGCAGAAAAACACAGTAAGAAATCAGTAGTGGATGTGTATAGATTGTTTTTGGAGAATAAGGATAGTGTTGCTTTAATCACTTGGGGGGTGGGGCGGTCCACAAAATTTTGGTCATATAGTATATCTGGCTTCTGTGTTGAGGGGAGGAGCAGTATAAATGGAAACTTCATATGTCGGATCAGTGGTGCATTATTGTGTCTTCTACATTTTGGAGCTGGCCTATGTACTGTATACACTATATGATGTATGTACTACTACATTACATAACCTAGAAATGTACTACAAATAGTTACCATCCAAAATGTCATCAATGTTTAGGCTTTTAAAGACTTGAGACTTTTGACATCCCGGCATTAGTTTTCCTCCGTTCGGGAAGAAGTCAAGGTGGCCAACAGTTTGGCTTATTCCATATCCTCCCGAACCTGAAATAAAATCCTATTAGGATCATATTTTTGATTGACCAACCATTTCTATCATTTCCCTCAGCTCTTTACAGTTTAGAGGCTATTCAGAGTGAGGACAGCCAGGAATATAATCCTAAAACTCCTAACTGCATATCAGGGATAGAGGCAACCAAGAGTAGAACCATATCAAGCTTCTGTTAATTCTATGCATTATTAGAATAGGGCCTTTAATTCAGTTTGGGGGGGCGGGGGGGGGGGGCATAAAAGCTCTCCATGACAATACAGAAGTCTTCATAACCCCCTTGTATGTTCTTGGGTTGTGTATATAAGCCAAATCACTTGAAAGATCCCAGAGAAACACAGGTAGGACATACAAACTCAATGCAAACAGATGCAAACGCCTTTTTAGCTGATGAGTAAGGCTGTGCATTATGTTGGCTCTGTAAAAATGAGAAATAATCACCAAGATTGAGCAGCAATACACTTGCATCAGTATGAATGACGTCAACAAACAGAGCATCTGATGGGTCTAGTCTGACCTCGATTGGAGTGTCCTGGAAGTATGGCTGAGCCGGGTCCAGTCCTGTAGAAAAAAATCAACATATCATATTTAAGGAAGTCCACTCTACACAAAATGTTTCTTGAGTTTATAACAGTAGAGGTACCTGGCAAATACATAGTAGTTCTGACTTTAACGAGAAAGGCGAGTTGCGATATATATTCTAATATATTTATCTATGCATTTTCTAGTACAATGTGCATCCGATTCCTCACCATTTTTGAACCATGGAAGACCCAGAGGAAGGTGATAAAACAGACAAATTTCCTTTTTGGATTTGTTCACACTAAATGTGCTACAGAGCAGTTTACATTACAGTAATGCACTGTATTGGGGTGCACTGCTGTTTATTGGTAATGGTACCCCAACGTACATATACAGTATGGCTGCTGCAGGGCACCGCAATGCACAGTGTTGTGTAGCGCTGCCTTTAGAAAAATAGAGAAGAACCTGTTTTTTGTGCATTGAGGTATTTTCATAGCCATTTAAAATTAATAGGTTGCCCAACGCAACGTGAATCAACACATGTGTCGTGGTATAGATAGGCTCTTATAGGAAAAAACATATATATATGTTTTTAAAGGAAATTAGATAATAGGATTTTTATAACAGCTTACCTGTAAAATCCTTTTCTTGGAGTACATCACGGGACACCGAGCGGCATAGTCATTACTATGTGGGTTATATAGTTTACCTTCAGGTGCTGGCACTGGCAACTTCCAAACCGGAAGTACCCTCCCCTATATAAGCCCCTCCCATCCGGGAGCACCTCAGTTTTGTAGCAAAGCAATAAGTGTCCCAAAAAGAGGGGTGGGAGCTCTGTGTCCCGTGATGTACTCCAAGAAAAGGATTTTACAGGTAAGCTGTTATAAAAATCCTATTTTCTTTCTCGTACATCACGGGACACAGAGCGGCATAGTCATTACTATGTGGGACGTCCCAAAGCAATGCCCAATGAGGGGGGGATACACCATACATAAGCTGGGCGCTATCTTAGACATGAGGATCTTTTGCAGCCTGCAACACACTGCGCCCGAAGGCGACATCCTTCTGACTTCTAACGTCCACCTGGTAGAACCTAGTAAACGTGTGTACTGAAGACCATGTTGCGGCCTTACAGATTTGAGCCAGGGAGGCCTGGTGATGCACTGCCCATGAAGTTCCAACTGCTCTCGTGGAGTGCGCCCTAACTTTGAACGGAGGCGGTCTCCTTCTCAAGCCATAGGCTTGCATTATGACCTGTCGAATCCACTTGGCTAAAGTAGATTTTGACGCTGCTTGACCCTTTCTGGGGCCTTCCGGCAGAATAAACAAAGTATCCGTTCTGCGAATCTGAGCAGTGGCTTTTAGATAAGCTTTAACTGCTCTTACTACATCCAAAGAATGTAATAACTTTTCCTCTACCGAACTAGGTTTGGGGAAAAAGGAAGGAAGAACCACATCTTGGTTCAAATGAAACCTCGATACCACCTTAGGAAGAAAGGCTGGATGAGGACGTAACACTACTCTGTCCTTATGGATAACCAGATATGGCTCTTTACAGGACATAGCGGCCAATTCCGACACTCTTTTAGCCGAACAAATGGCTACTAGAAAAATCAATTTCCTGGTGAGAAGAACCAAGGGAATGTGCTGTAATGGTTCAAATGGTTGTTTCTGTAGAACCGACAGAACCAGGTTTAAGTCCCATGGACATATGGGAATATTAACCGGAGGGCTAATACGCATCACTCCTTTGAAAAAATATTGACAAGGCCGAAATCTGACCCTTGATAGTACTCAAGGCAAGCTTCCTATCTACAGCCCACTGTAGGAAGTCCAGAATCCTACCTATTACGTACTTACGTGGATGCCATTTCTTGGCCTCACACCAAGCGATGTACGCCTTCCAGATTCTATAGTAGATCTGCCTGGATACCGGCTTCCTGGCATTGATCATGGTAGATACCACAGGATTAGAGAGACCTCTCTTTTTTAGAATGTGGGCTTCAATAGCCAGGCCGTCAAACCTAGGGCTGGTAAGGAAGGGTGGTATATCGGTCCTTGTGAAAGCAGGTCCGGACGATGTGGGAGGGTCCAAGGACTCCCCACAGACATTTTTACAATCTCCGCGTACCATGCGCTTCGGGGCCATGCTGGAGCCACCAGAATCACAGGTTTCTTTTCTACCCTGATTCTGCGGAGTAATCGAGGTAACAATTGTGGCGGTGGGAATGCATATATCAGCTTGAACTGATCCCAAGTGAACACTAGGGCATCCGAGCCGCAAGCTAGGGGATCCCATGTCCGAGAGACAAATCTATCCACCTTTGCGTTGAATCTGGATGCTAGCAGATCTACATCCAGTGTTCCCCACCGCTGACATATTGTCCGGAAAACCTCGGGGTGAAGGGACCATTCCCCTGGGCATAATTGTTGGCGACTTAGAAAGTCCGCCTTCCAATTCTCCACTCCTGGAATGAATACCGCGGATATGGCTGGGACATATCTTTCTGCCCATTTCAGGATGCAATTTACTTCCCTCTCGGCTGCACGACTCCTGGTGCCACCCTGATGATTGATATATGCCACTGCCGTAGCATTGTCTGATTGAATTCTGACAGGGGACCCTTGGAGTTTGGATGTCCATGCTACTAGGGCATACCGGGCTGCTCGTATCTCTAAGAGATTGATGGGCAGGGCCTTTTCTGCATCCGACCATCTGCCCTGGAGAGACCATTGCTCCAGTACTGCTCCCCAGCCTATAAGGCTGGCATCTGTAGTGACCACCTTCCAAGAAATCGGACTGAAGGATTTCCCTTTTTCCAGATTCTGGGGAACCAACCACCAACGGAGGCTCTTGCGAACGGAAGGGGACAAGGACATTGGTAAGTTTAGGGCCTGAACTTTTTTGTTCCAGGCTGACAGTATGGCCCTTTGCAAATTCCTTGAATGGAATTGACCGTAGGGTACTGCTTCGAATGATGCCACCATTTTTCCCAGCAGCCTCATGCACAGGCGTATGGACGGCTGTCTTTTTGTACCCACTAGGTGGATCAAATCTCTCAAAGACGACACCTTTTCTTGAGGCAAGAAAATTTTTCTCTGGTCTGAATCCAGCCCCAGACTTTTGACTGGTTTTAGGGCTGACTTGTCTCGGTTGATAATCCAACCGTGAGATTCCAGATACTTGATTGTCTCGTGAACAACCACTTCTAGTTTTTCCACTGAGTGGTCTATCAGCAACAAGTCGTCTAGATATGCCATTATCGTTACACCTTGTGTTCTTAGATTGGCCAGTAATGGGGCCAGAATTTTTGTGAACACTCGTGGTGCTGTGGCCAGACCGAAGGGTAAGGCTCTGAACTGAAAATGGCGCCCTTCTACTGCAAAGCGTAGAAATTTTTGGTGAACTGGAAAGATGGGAATGTGCAAATAAGCATCTTTGATGTCGATCGAAGCTAGCCATTCCTCACCTTGTAGGGCAGTGGTCACCGATCGGATCGACTCCATCCTGAAAGTTCTGATATGTAGGAATTTGTTTAGCCCTTTTAGATTTAATATGGGCCTCACGTCCCCGTTTGGTTTCGGGACTGTAAAGAGGTTTGAGTAAAACCAGAACCCGCATTCTTCCAGGGGAACCTCCATAATTACTCCTTGGAGCAATAGTTGTTCTAGTGCCAACAGGAGGGATCCTCTCTTCCGGGGATCCCTTGGCACGTTCGACCTTATAAAATGGGAAGGAGGGGAGTCTTATAACTCCAATTTGTATCCCAGACTTACTGCGGAGAGCACCCGTCTGTCTCTGATCGTGTCCCGCCAGGTCTCTGCGAACAACTGAAGTCTTCCCCCCACCCGATTGAGTGGGGGCAACCCTTCATGCATTTGATTTTGGGGGAGGTTTTGTACCTCTCCTGACCCAGGGTTTCTTGTTACCCTGCGATTGTCCCTGATTTTTACCCCCGGGATTTGACCGAGGAGGCCGTCGGAACTGTTTCACAGCCGATGTACCAGGGACTGGAGAAGCAGGCCTCTTAAAAGAGGGACCTCTAACTCTGTTTTTAACCGGCAAGAGTGTACTTTTACCGCTGGAAATTTTCTGGATATATTTGTCCAGGTCTTCCCCGAATGAAATGGGAAATGGGAAATGGGAAGCTAACCAGCAATTTTTTACAGGGAGCTTCAGCAGACCAGTTTTTGAGCCATAGAAGCCTGCGCATATGTACTACAGACAGCGTAAGGCGGGAGGCCTGATGGATTGAATCCTTTATGGCGTCAACCGCAAAGCATAAGGCTCTAGGTAGATCAGCTAGGGCAAGGGCCTGCTGATCTGGCAGGTCCCTTAAGACCTGTTTCAACTGATCCTTCACTGCTTGGCAGACCCCAATAGCTGCCACTGCTGGTTGTGTCACCAAGCCTGCTGTAGAGAAAGCAGATTTTAATAAGGACTCCAATTTTTTATCTATTGTGTCTTTGAACATTTGGACATTATCTACTGGACATGTCAGTGATTTATTCACACAAGAGATGGCTGCGTCCACTGTAGGGACCCTCCATTTTTTGATGAACTTATCCTCCATGGGATAGACCACCGGAAATCTCTTGGGAGGAGTAAATATTTTATCAGGATGTTCCCAATCCTGGTAAATGAGCCCTTCCAGTAAAGGATGGATTGGAAAGGAACAAACAGTCTGGGGAGCTTTTAGCGACCCCAACGAGGAGACAGAAGTGGATGATGGCTCCGCAAGGGGCATTTTAAATGCTGATCGGACCATGTTAGTCAGGGACTGAACCCATAATCTTTCAGCATGTGATGCTGAGAATGGCTCTTCCGCTGTTGATTCCTCTACAACAGAATCAACCTCATCCTGATCCCCTTCAGGTAGGTCGATCCCTGTATGGGACTGTTGCTCTGCTAACAGGTACTCTGAGGGAGGAGACGGAGATCGGGCGCGCTTTCCCTCTGACAGGGAAGCAGCGATCAATGTTCTCAATCTCTCTTCCAGTCCTCCCAGAGCTGAGGAAAAAACCTCCTCTGTTATATACACAGGAGCAGGTGAACTGAGGACAGCCACAGTACCAGGTACTCCTGAGGGTGCTCTACGGTCACTAACCTCAGATTTTTCAGGGGAGATTGGTGCAGCCAAAGCATGCCCAAGATCCTCAGAGCCCAATGGAGACCCCCTTTGCTTCCTGGGATTCTTAGTCCCGGAGACTTTAGACGGCATATTCCTAAGCCCAAAGCTGAGGTATTCCAGCCGAAATACACCACTTACTGACAATAGTCTAGCACAATTGCTGCTATATAAACAGTTGGTGTCTACTAATGTGCCTTTCTATGGGGATGCCTGCATCAACCGCCTGCTGTATGCCTTTCTAAATGTTGCCAGCTCTGTTTCTGCCTTCCATAACCAGCTGACAACACCTAATTGTGCTTTTTAACATGCTGGGACGCCCGCACATGCGCAGAAGCGCTGCGGCGCGCACAGAGCATCATCCACCAAGCTCCGCCCCTTTTTCCAGCTCACCTCTATAAATAGAGGCGCGTGCACGCGCACGCGCGCGGGCACGTGCGCCTTCGGCGCTCCTTTTGAAAAGGAACTAGGGACAGAAGCCAGGGCCCTGTTTGCCACAGGGCTGGGGATGGACGAGTATTGCAACATGGCAGAGGAAACAGTTTCCCATTCAGAGAACTCACCATCTGCCTGGATTTTGACTTGGAAAGAAAAAATCCACATGACAAGAAAACAACGTTCCACAGCGGCCTCTAGTGGTTTAACACAGGTACCGCGGTTCAACCATTTTTTTTTTCTTGACCACTCTTAAAATTATTAAATTTTTTAGTAGTTACAGGCATGCACAGATATTTAGCGGGAATACCGTTAGGTAACAGGCAGAAAGACATATTAGGCTTGGGGGTCCCCCAATAGAACCAAGTTCCTGAGGGGCCCCCACTTACCTTTTCCCCGCCGCAGGACTCTGTTTGGTCCACAGAAGCCCAAACTTCACCTCTCACGGCAGGCATTGTAATTAAACCTTCAGGGACCGGGTTCCCAAGGATTCCACTTCCCTGGACCTGTATAGCACCCTGCACAGAAAACATCTTGGTCGTGGGTATGACCAGAGCTCTGGATCCCAGGGTCCAGCCCTCCTAAGAGAAGCATTACAGGCAAAACCTTGCTCTTCTCTGCAAGGCCCGGGTACCGACCGTTTAACTATGAAGCTTTTTTGGTCGGATCCGGAATAGCTTACTGAGGCCCAAAAGAACCTGTACGCAAGCTCAGTGAAAAACACATGTTACTTCTTGGCCAACACCTTAGACACTGGCAAAAAACTGAGGTGCTCCTGGATGGGAGGGGCTTATATAGGGGAGGGTACTTCCAGTTTGGAAGTTGCCAGTGCCAGCACCTGAAGGTAAACTATATAACCCACATAGTAATGACTATGCCGCTCTGTGTCCCGTGATGTACGAGAAAGAAAACCGGATACGGTAACTACAATTAGCAACTCAACAGCTGTTATTAGTCTCACCAGTTATTCTACCAATCCCGGGAAGCGTCTTCCCAGCCTCTCCCGCGGTGTGTGCCCCCAGACTGTGCCCAATAAGGTGAACATTGGATGGCAAATAGTTAAAAATATCCTTGAAAAGGAAAAAGAAAACTTAGATATAAGAGTCTATACAAAAACAGAAGCCTAATCAAAAATAATTAAGAAATATCCATACAAAATGTATGCATTGTATGCTCTTATTACTTATTTCAGGGGTCTCCAAACTTTTCAAACAAAGGCCCAGTTTATTGTCCTTTAGACTTTAGGAGGGCCGGATTGTGGCCAGCAGGGGCAGAACATGTCCCAGGCCCAGCATCAGTGAGAAAAAATATGGCCTCAGGGCTGGTGGTCAGTAGGAGGAGGAATAGTGCCCCTATTAGTAGGAGGAATAGTATCCCGTCATTGGTATCAGTGGAAGAAATAGTGCCTCCTTGTTGGTGTCAGTGGCAGGAATAGTTCCCCCAAGGGCTGGATAAAGGCTAGCAAAGGGCCACAGTTTGGAGACCCCTGGCTATGATACTGTTTAATTTGTTCTATTTGTCTTTGGAACAATGAGAACAGAAAAAAATTGT
Organism: Rana muscosa; assembly: GCA_029206835.1. Lineage (NCBI taxonomy): Eukaryota > Metazoa > Chordata > Amphibia > Anura > Ranidae > Rana > Rana muscosa. The sequence continues at coordinate 256,849,198 of CM055123.1, read as the reverse complement.
GATCATGATTCATGAAGTCTTCTACCTTTAGAGCTTTAACGAAATAGGCCACTTCGGCCCCCACGACACGGATATTATTTGAGGCCTGCGTGTAGAGGGCCACAGAGCCGCCGTGCCAATCCACGCAAATACAGTTCACATCCTCCACTTGAAGCATGGCCTGGAATCAGAAAGGTTATGGATTAGATACAATTCAGAGAACCTGAGATACCTTAGTGGATTTATTATAAATATCACCAATAGGTCATATAATCAAATAGATTCTATGTGGGCGTACTTTACTTGCAGAAATTTAAACACTAGCTGCAGTATAAGATTCCATAAATACTTGAACATATGTTGACTCTGTTTCTATTATTGGATAAAACATTTAATGATAGCACCAAACCAAAAACTAAAGGACCTATGTATACAACATTTGCTGTACAGATGTCTTAACCATTTGCACAAGCATCACAAATGTTTTTTGGCCAATATGCAGTATTTTCCTAAAATATCTCAATAAAAAAAAAAGTATTATGGCCCCTGGATGATACTGACGATCATAGGTGATAATCATATTAAAAATAATATCACAAACATTTGTGGTGCCTGTGCAAATGGTTGACTTCCACCCAATTAATATTTTATAAATGGACCCCTTAGGCCCCTTTCACACTGGGGCATTGGGTGTGGTGGCGGTATAGCGACGCCATTTTTAGTGGCACTATACCGTCATAAATGCAGCGGAATGGCGGCGGTATTCGGCCGCTAGCGGTGCGGTTTTAACCCCCGCTAGCGGCCGAAGAAGGGTTAATACCGCCGGCAATGCGCCTCTGCAGTTTCCCATTACTTTCAATGGGAAGGAGCGATGAAGGAGCAGTAAACACACCGCTCCTCTCACCGCTCTAAAGATGAGGCTAGCAGGACTTTTGGAGCGGTGCTGCTAGCGCACCGCCTCAGTGTGAAAGCCTTCAGGATTTCACATTGAGACTGATGTGGCAGGAGTTTTCAGGCGGTATTTAGACACTATTTTTAGCGCTAAACTGCCTGAAAAACTCCTCAGTGTGAAAGTTGTCTAAGTGTTAAAAATGTATTATTGATAAAAGTTTGTACCAAGAAAACATAAAACAGCCAATGCTTTTCAGGGGCTCAAAGATCTCCCACTTCTTTAGGGCTCCAAAACAAATATGGTTGTAAACTTACAAAATCCTACACTAATCCAATCACTAATACACATGTAAACAAAATTCATGGTAATCAGAACTAAAATTAATACAGTATGATAAAAATTAATTATTCAAGAAAACAGGTCTCATACAGTACAAAAAGCAGATTTCTTGCTATGTCTCATATTATTTAATCATAATTTAATAGTTCTTAAAAAATTCTGATAACCAGAAATTGTGTTTGCATGTGTATTGATGAATTTTAGTGTAATTAGATTTGTATAGCATTTTGTATTTTTACATCTATTTTGTTTTCTTTTTATAAGAAGAAGAAGGGGAAGAGCCGGTTCACACCAGGGCGACTCAGGATCCGACTTCAGGTCGCCCCGAGACGCCCCAAGTCGCCCCAAGTCGCGCTGTAATGTTAGTCTATGGAGCCGTCTTTATGCACACTACAGAAGTCGCTCCGACTTCAAAAAAGGTTCCTGTACTACTTGAAAACGACTTCTAGGCGACTTGTACCCATTGATTTCAATGGAAGTCGCCTCCAAAGTCGGATCAGTGTCTTAACTGAAGCAACTTTACAGGAAGAGAAAATAGTTTTCTCAGGCAAACCCCTCCCTTCCACAGAGCTGATTATTGTTTGATTGGCCACTGGCAAAGTCCCCTGTCCTGGAGGAAACTTGAAGTTGCCTCGAAGTTGCCTCGAAGTTGCCTTGTAAAGTCGTGCTGGAAGTCATGTTGCCCCAGTGTGAACCGGCTCGAACACCAAAACGAGTTGAAGGTTTTATGTTTTCTTGTTATAAGCTAACCAATATTAAAAGATTTGAACTCTAGTTCTTTTGTCTAGCATTTTCATTAGGCTTTCTATACATGGATTTCACATTTTGCATTCCCTAAGGGGCACCCTGTTGGCGCTGAAAGAAGCCTCACCAGAGTCATTGCAACCTATATGAAATTAATTCAGTTTTGGCAACCATAAATTAGCAATAAGACCAATCCAGTGCTTCAGCCATACATGTTTTTCCACCGCTAATAAACCATAGCGTATTGGATTTTGGATCTTCCATTTAACTTAGTATTGTGCATCTCACAGCTTAGCGAGTCTTGTTGTTTATTCTTTAATTAATTAATTTTTTCATTCATTTTAATTTAATACATTTTGAAGTAAAATGTTGGTGTGCACATAATTTGGGGCACTTTAAAGGAAACTAAAAGAACACATGAGGTACAATTTGTATGTTTAATGTGCAAAGAATAATAGAACTGTATCAGTCAATAAAAGCAAAATGTACCTGTATTTAACATTGTGTGATACTGTATCAAATTTGTAAGCAATATCTCAATATACAAGTGATTATTAGAATTCTTAACTGAGCCGGCCATTGGACGATCTTTGGCACACTATTATTGAGATAAAACTGCATTGTCCTCTATTTCTCATCTAAATTCAATCTCTTTCAGGAGGATACCTTGCACATATCAGACAGCCATTCACCCTCGCCTTTGTCAGTAAATCCATGAATGATAAATCGTGTTTCTTTAGTCTTCCGGAAATAGGATGCTTTGATGGTTTCGGGTTTAACAGCGCTGATTTCCTGAGCAGAAAAATTGGAATGACAATGAACAAAATGTATTTTCTGACTCCTCAACTTGATTTGGCATGTCAGTGAAAATGTAGAGGCCTTATACAATATTAAGATCAGAACTAAAAATATGGTTTACAAAATATATTTTTTGTTGCTAGGTATATATATATATATATATATATATATATGAATATATAGAATATGTAATATGTAACTACAAATTATTTGTATTTTAAATGTATTCATTTAAAGACATCAGGGGGAACTGTGGGTTCCTTTGTTACATTTACCAGGCTATTCTTAACTGCTTTGTTTAAAAAAAAACTGTTTAGAGAGCTCAGTAGGTGAAGCTCAGAATACAGACTAAGCTAAATTATTCAGTGACTCCCCTTCTCCCTCTCTTCTATAGGCCTGCTCTCTATGTCTTTACAATGGACTTTTATTAAAGAAAGACGAACTTGAAGGAGACAGCTACTTCTCTGCTCTCTTAAGAAAACATAGTCTATAGTAAAGAACAAGGACATAACCTCAACCCAGCTGCACAGATGTGGAAAGAATCAGAATACCAATCCTTGTGTTAGAAATAGGGAAACTGCCATTATTGGGGCAGTTGGATGGTCAAAGGTCACCTGAAAACCTCCCAGCCTCCAAGGGTTGCAGCAGAGAGTCAGCAACTTTTAGAAATCAAGTGAACTCAGACCCCTCCGACACTCAACCTAAAGAGTGCAGCTCACACAAATTAAATAAAGCCAAGTAAGGGGGAATATAAACTTTTATAAGGTCAGCTAGAGAGAGATAACCTACATGGAAGGTGTGAGAGGTCAGACAGGTAATTTATACTTATAGGGCACTTACCTGGTAGGTGTTGAGGTTGTCTCTGGTGTAGAGCAGGAATCGAGTATTAATCTTCTCCGGAGACCAGGGTAAGCGGGAGAGGGGTCTCTGCAGAGTCCAAGCAAAGGGTTTATCATCCGAGAAGCAGCCGAGACGATCATAACACACCTCACCTAATAGGAATATGAAACATACATGCCTTGTACTGTATAGTCTGTATAAACATTTACACCATATTACACAACAAACTCATATTAGATGTAATATTTATTATATGCTGATCAGGTTTTAAACAATTTACTCATTCACAGAACACCATGGATCGCCCAGAGAGAGAAACACTTCATATGATGTTTAAATTAAATTGAGAAAATGAGCCATGCATCTGTTTTTTTTCAGATGCTAGGAAGGCATTGTCACAATGGACATAGACAGGAAGGAACTGAATGTACATATTTTATGTCACTCCAGGCAGTACAGATAACAAGATCTATTGTACATGTATGTATTATACTAGATATGTATGAGAACAAACGACTCACTCGGTGATACAGACGCCACGATGGACATCACCAGCAAAATCTGGCTCAACATCTGTAGAGTAGGAAGAAACACCACATATTACATGTACAATAAAGATAGCACAATGCATGTTGCCAGTATTCAGAGATAAAAAAAAAATTGCAATTGTTTTTCAGCTTTTAGAGATGAAAAAGATGTCTTTGATAGTCTTAACAGTAATATTAATGATGTTTCACTGAAGGTACATCTGTGGTTGATTGAAAACCAGGTACAAAAGGGACTAGAGAACAAATCACAAGGTCCAAATGGCTTACACCCATGAGTCCTTAGGGAACTAAAACCTCGTACACAGGACCGGTTTTCTCGTCAAGAAACGACAAGTATACTGTTGGGAGAGTTTTTTTACAGAGAAAACCGTTCGTGTGTATGGTTTCTCGTCGAGAAAACTGCCGGGAATCTCGACGAGAAAAATAGAGAACCTGCTCTATTTTTCTCGTCAGGATTCTCGTTTTTCTCATTGGGATTCTCGTCAGCCTGTTTCCCGACGAGAAAACCGGTCGTGTGTATGTTTTTTCAGAGTCTTAAAAAAAAAATCGCGCATGCTCAGAATCAAGTATAAGACGGGAGCGTTCCTTCTGGTAAAACTAGCGTTTCGTAATGGAGATAGCACATTCGTCACGCTAAAACGAACTGAAAGCACAAAGACTGAAAAGCACGAATCATCTCTCCCCAAAATTTTACTAACACGCTGTAACACAAGATCAACAAAAGCAGCCCAAGGGGTGGCGTCATTGGAATCGAACTTCCCCTTTATACTGCCGTCGTACGTGTTGTACGTGACCGCGCTTTACAGTGACGAGATTTGGAATTGACAGTGTGTATGCAAGGAAAGCTTGACAAGAATCTCGTCAAGCTTGACAAGAATCTTGTCGAGAAAAACGACGGTTTTAATTTACGACGAGATTCTCGGTCGTGTGTACGAGGCTTCAGCCTTGCTGACTGGAATGGTACCAACTGATTGGTATAACTATGGTTACCAAAAAAAAAAGGATCGAGATATATTTCAGAAAACTACAGACCAGTCAGCCTAACATCATTAGTATGTAAGGTATTTGAAGGAATTGTAAGGAAGTTTGTACAAAAATGTGTCTGTGATAATAGTATCATAAGTGACTGCCAGCATAGATTTTCTAAAGTGGTTGTAAACCCACTTGTTGAACTTCTACCTATAGGTAAGCCTAGAATAAGGCTTACCTATAGGTAGTGGAAATATCTCCTAAACGTGCGCCGTTTAGGAGATATTTCACTTGTAGTCCGCCGAAAATCTTCACTGCGCATGCGCGGAGAAGAAACGAAAGTAAGTGCTGTTTTTTCCCCAGCCTGTGCCGTGAATTGCGGCTCCCGTGCGCATGCGCGGGAGTGGCGTCACGCGGCTTCGGTGAATAACAGTCAGCGGCCCGGAAGGAAGAGGGGACAGAAGATGGAGGCTGCCTACTGAGGGCTTCACAGAACAGGTGTATTTATACTGAGATTAAATTACACACAGGTGGACTATATTTACTAATTAGGTGACTTCTGAAGGCAATTGGTTCCATTAGATTTTAGTTAGGGGTATCAGAGTAATAGGGGCTGAATACAAATGCACGCCACACTTTTCACATATTTATTTGTAAAAAAAATTGAAAATCATTTATCGTTTACCTTCCACTTCACAATTACGTTCCACTATGTGTTGGTCTATAACATAAAATCCCAATAAAATACATTTACATTTTTTGTTGTAACATGGCAAAATTTGGAAAATGTCAAGTGGTATGAATACTTTTTCAAGGCACTGTATATGAAAGGTGACTCCAGTATTGTAATAAACTGTTTATGCTAAGGTCCCTGCAAATAATACATGGCCACAATTTGAGGTTGTGGCCGATTACACAGGACACAGGCAGAACAACAATCTGCCTATGTAAACAAGGCAGATTGTCGTTCTGTCAGAAGCAGAAACACAAATCTTTGCCTTCCCCTAGTCAAAGCACCTCCCCTACAATGAGGAAGCACAACATAGGCACACAGTTAACCCTAATGTTGACCCCCTTTACCAGCCAGTGTCATTAATACAGTGACAGTGCATATTTTTTTAGCACTGATCACTGTAGTAGTGTCACTGGTCCCCAAAAATTGTCAAAAGTGTCTGTTAGGTGTCCGATTTGTCTGCTGCAATATCACAATCCCACTATAAGTCACTGCTCGCCACCATTACTAGTAAAAAAATTAATTAATTAATTAAAAAATCCCAAAGTTTGTAGACGCTATATCTTTTGTGCAAACCAATCAATAAACGCTTATTGGGATTGTTTTTACCAAAAATATTTAGCAGAATTTATATTGGCCTAAATTTTAAAACATTTTTATTGGGTATGTAGCGGAGCCTCACTCTCCCTCTCCTGGTTTTTGGCTTGTGTGGTCTAGGGGTACCTGGGAGAGGAGAGTGCAGGAACACTACGCCAAGCTCTCCCCTACCTCCGGGTCTGCTCACTGCATACGAAGCTTCCACTCGTTCCGTGGAGATGTGTCTGCCAGTAACAGAGCCCCACACCAATTAAAAGTTCAACACTCTTTTATTTCTCCATTGCAGGGTGAACACAACAGTTGAACTTTCAGTAACAGACAGACAGGGGTGTGGATACGAGTAGGCCCAGGCACAAATGAACTCTCCTATTCCTTTGCAAGCGAATAGGCCTGGCGCACGGTCTCTGCCACCGACCGTGAGATTGGTCACTGCCACCGACCGGGTGAACCGTTGAGGCCCCTGCCACAGGCCTAATAGCAGGTCTCTGCCACTGACCTGAGTTGACTAGTTGGACCGCTGCCAACGGTCATTGAACATGAACCACCTTCCGCCATGAACTTGGCCCCTGTTCGAGAAAGACATCCCTCCGGGCGGTCTCCAGAGGTTCATCGGTCACTGGCAATATGCTGCACCAGGTTTTCGGATGAATCCCTCCTCCGGTCCCTTACGCCTCTGGATTCGGGTGCCCAACACTCGGGGCACCCTAGGACAGTCCCTCCCCAGCGGGACCCAGCGGAAGGTACTGGGCCCCAGGCCTCCGGCCGAGTACCTCACCCCAGACTGAAGGTGCCTGGGATGGAACACGAACTCCAAGTGTCCTAAAGGCCTAGGCCGCCTGGACACAGACCGCGAACAGCAGCCCTTAGGCTGAATGTGCCTGGGACTCGAACCTCGTGGAGAAGATGTCCGCCCCCTTTATACCCTCTCCCAGCAAGCACAGCGGGTTCGAGAGGTCACAAAGGGTACGGCACTGCAGTGACGGTTCAACCCCAGCCCGAAGTGACAGCGCCACCTGCTGGGCTGCAGGGAACTGGTCATCACTGATGTCTTCACCAGATTTAAACACCCTGAAAAGTACATACCTGCTACACTCTCCCCCTGGTTATTGGACACTGGTCCCCAGTGTCTGGAGCAAACCATGCCCAAAAGGGGCCGACATGGCCTGATCCAGAAACCGACTAAAAATTCCAAAAATACAAAAAGTTTTTTTTTTCTAACTAAAAAAGTTGTGTCTGAACCTGACATGAAAGGGAAAGGAAGGGAAACAAACAACACATAACAACAACATTTTGCATCACATGTTCACATTAACATCTTTCCCCACCAATCCTGGCTAAGACCCACCCCATTCTCAGTGGTCTTGATGGGATGCTCTCCTGCAGAGGGGAAAAGAAATGTTAAACACACAAACCCCTGACACTTATGTTCGTGTGAGAACGAAAAAACTTCTCAGCAGAGAAATCCTTTCCTTCTTTAAGTGTGTGAGTGAACAGTGAATATCGGTGCGCAACACTGCCACCTGGTGACAGTGCCGCGGTAACTGCACTTGTTGAAGATTTATTTTTCCCATCTTCTCCTGCAGCTCTAACTACCCCAAAGTCCATGATCACTTTGTGGGATGGAAGAATGAAGAACAAACAACTCCAACAGTCCTTCAATTCCTCCAAAGAGCACAAACACCCATTAACTCGGGTACAGTCACTGGGTTTTCCGGGAAATAACCCCGAAAAGTTCAGCAGCAACAAGGTAAAGCAAGAACGGAGTCTTTTTTTTTTCTCCTACAAATAGAATTTTGGGTGCGGCAAGACAAGGGGTTTTAAGTGCTGGTCCATTGTCTCTACATGGTATTTGACATCCTCCCCCTCTTTACGCCATATCAATACCTTGTCTGCGTGGATGTGCCGACCCAACATGCATTCTGCCTTGCAGTCCTTGAACCGTTGAGAGGCTTTGGGGGAACACGCAAGGTACCTGCGGGCATGTGGGACCTGAATGTGCGTCGACACAAAATCGTTGTACCAGCTTTACCGACTGACTTTCACTTCATACAAAAGTTCCTTGGGTAAGTACGGGTACTCCCACCCGTACTCGCTGGCAATTTTTTGGCAGAAGAGGCGCTGTATTCTCGCCAGCGGAGGCATAGTGGCCCGGTCTCCCTTACCCGGTAGGACAATGGCGTTCGGGTGACGAGGTGCCTTGATCACCTCCATTCTGGGCATAGGCACCCGAAGCAACAGTCTCTTTTCCCCGGTGCTAGATGCAGGTGGCACCGGAGGTAGAAGGGCAGACTGGGGACGGGATCCCTCCTCAGGCGCTGGTGCCTCCACCCGGGGTGTACTATCCCCTGTAGACATGGGTGGATCCCTGACTCTGCGGGACGAGGAGAGAGGCATCTTGTCCCAGCCCTTCTTAGCAAAAAGTTAATCTATGATGACGTTGTCTCCCGGATCGGAGAGCGACTCTAGGTCGGATGTGTCACACTCCTCCGCGGGCTGGTAGCCTGTAGTAGAGGCTGAATTGCTACCCTCCGCGGGCACACAGGGCCGTGAATCCCCGACACCTCCGCCCCAACACCAAGTCCCTCCGCCTGGCTTACCTCGGCCCAAAGTTGAGAAGGGATGTCCGGGACTCTTCCGACCGGATCCATCCGGGGCGGGCGTAGGCGAGCAGGGTGATCCACCGCGACCGCTGGACGGGGCAACCAAGCCGGTCTTCCTCTTTGGCGGTGGACGCTGGGAAACAGTGGTGACTGAGTCAGCATCCTCGGATTTCTCCCGTATCTCTGTGATTGCGACCTCCCCGGCGGTCACTGCAGTGCGCACAGGGATGGCTGTCAAAGCAGCGATTCCTCCTTCTTGAGTGGTGTTGCCTGTTGCGCGGTTGAGGTGGATGATTCTGGGTTTCTCGATAGGTGGTTCCACCTCAAATAAGAATTCTCCGCAGACCTCGCAGCGCCCGAACGGCTTCAGCTGACACACCAGTCCCGAACAGCCGGGACAAATCAAACCCAGGGCCTCAACGTCCATGCATGAGTACAGGGCGAATCGTCCCCGGGGCTTTAGCCGAATCCCTGTATCCGTCACCGGAGCAGCAGTAGTAGTCAGACTCTTGGTAGTAGGATGAAGTGGAATCCACGATGCGTTACTGAACATGGCGACTCTCTGCTGATCCATTGCACACTGCATTGTTGGCGCCAAAGTCCCCACGTGTAGTCCTTCACACGATTGGACTCCTCCCCTCTTGCGCCCCAGTTCGCGGGCTTTCTCCTTCCCTGGGTCACGCCCACGAACTGAGCAGGGAGGGTGTGCCACGTGGCGCAGTGGCCAATATGGCCGACCTACTCGGAACTCTTTCGGGCAGACACATTCAAATTTCAACAACTCCAGCTCTATTGTAGCACAAACACATCCTGGACCCCCCACGTGTAGCGGAGCCTCACTCTCCCTCTCCTGGTTATTGGCTGGTGTGGTCTAGGGGTACCTGGGAGAAGAGAGTGCAGGAACACTACGCCAAGCTCTCCCCTCGTATGTGTATGAGGGTTGAGCAAAGTCACTTAAATTACCTCCGGGTCTGCTCACTGCATACGAAGCTTCCACTCGTTCCGTGGAGATGTGTCTGCCAGTAACAGAGCCCCACACCAATTAAAAGTCCAACACTCTTTTATTTCTCCATTGCAGGGTGAACACAACAGTTGAACTTTCAGTAACAGACAGACAGGGGTGTGGATACGAGTAGGCCCAGGCACAAATGAACTCTCCTATTCCTTTGCAAGCGAATAGGCCTGGCGCACGGTCTCTGCCACCGACCGTGAGATTTGTCGCTGCCACCGACCAGGTGAACCGTTGAGGCCCCTGCCACAGGCCTAATAGCAGGTCTCTGCCACTGACCTGAGTTGACTAGTTGGACTGCTGCCACCGGTCATTGAACATGAACCACCTTCCTCCATGAACTTGGCCCCTGTTCGAGAAAGACATCCCTCCGGGCGGTCTCCAGAGGTTCATCCGTCACTGGCAATATGCTGCACCAGGTCTTCAGATGAATCCCTCCTCCGGTCCCTTACGCCTCTGGATTCGGGTGCCCAACACCCGGGGCACCCTAGGACAGTCCCTCACCGGCGGGACCCAGCGGAAGGTACTGGGCCCCAGGCCTCCGGCCGAGTACCTCAGCCCAGACTGAAGGTGCCTGGGATGGAACACGAACTCCAAGTGTCCAGGCCTAGGCCGCCTGGACACAGACCGCGAACAGCAGCTCTCAGGCTGAAGGTGCCTGGGACTCGAACCTCGTGGCGAAGATGTCCACCACTTTATACCCTCTCCCAGCAAGCACAGCGGGTTCCCCGCCCCGCCGTACAACCGCTGCGAGAGGTCACAAAGGGTACTACACTGCAGTGACGGTTCAACCCCTGCCCGAAGTGACAGCGCCACCTGCTGGGCTGCAGGGAACTGGTCATCACTGATGTCTTCACCAGATTTAAACACTCTGAAAAGTACATACCCGCTACAGATATGTTTTATAACAGAAAGTAAAAATATACATATAGATTTTTTAAATTGTCTGTCTTTTTTTGTTTATAGTGCAAAAAATAAAAATACCACCAAAAGAAAGCTGTATTTGTTGGGAAAAAAGGACATAAATCTTATTTGGGTACAGTGTCGCACGACCCTGCAATTGTCAGTTAAAATAATACAGTGCCATATTGCAAAAAATGGTCTGGTCATGAAGGGGGGTAAATCTTGCTAAGGTTAAGTGGTTAATGGTTAGAAAAATAATAACTAAAAAAAAAATCTCATAGGAAAATAATAGCTAAGGGAAGAAGGGAGCTAATTGGGGTAAACTAAGATTAATAAGCGGTTACATATGAACAATGTTTATTTAACCACTTGAAGCCCGCACTATAGTCGAAAGACGGCTACAGCAAAGGGCAACACGCTTTGTGATCTCCGATTCCTTGGGATTCGACTGATCACAGAGCAGGGTAAAGGGCCAATCACAGCGGGCCCTTTACTACGTGATCATCTGTCAGCCAATGAGTAAACAGAAGCTGGTTACCGTTTTTTTTTTCTTCAGGCTGTCAGCATGGCTTCTGTTAGAGGGACATTGGTCCCCTTACTGCCCACCAGTGCTGCTAATCAGTGCCCTCCAGTGACACCTATTAGTTCCCACCAGTGCCCATCAGTACTGCTAATCAATGCCACCTATCAGTGCCCATCAGTGCTGCCAATCAGTGCCCATCAGTGCCTCATCATCCGTGCCTCCTGATCAGTGCCCATCAGTGCCAACTATCAGTGCCACCCATCAGTGCAGCCTCATCAGTGCCTCCTGATCAGTGCCCATCAGTGCCGCCTCATCAGTGCCCACCAGTGAAGGTGAAAAATTACCTATTTACAACATTTTATAATTTTATAATTTTGCAGAATATGAAAAACATTTTGTTTGTTTTTTCAAAAATTTCGATCTTTTTTTGTTTGTTTAGCATAAAATAAAAAACCCAGTGGTGATTAAATACCACCAAAAGGAAGCTCTATTTATGTGGAAAAAAATGTCATATGGGTACAGTGTTGCATGACCGCACAATTGTCATTCAAAGTGTGAGAGTGCTTAGGGTAGCTGAGAATTGGCCTGGGCAGGAAGAGGGTAAAAGTGCCCAGTAGGCAAGTTGTTAAAAAAAAAACTGTGTTTATACAACAACTCCAGCATGCCATTTTGACAGTTGTAAATTGCAGCAAGTGCAAGAATGGGAGCTACAGCCTGATTACATTTTGAAGTACACCCAATGTTCTCAACTGGTTACAGTGCAACCCCCACCAAAAACATTCCTGGTTTTAGTTGGGAGGAGCAAAAGGTCAGAATTTTTGTCAAGTTTAATTGCTGTCTGTGTGCCCTCTGTAGAAATTTCTAGTCTTCATACATAGCGCTGGAACAAATATTGTATTTTACTGTCTTTTCAGTTCTGCATGGAGCAGGAAACAGTCTGTCAGTTTTTTTTTTTTTCAGCTTAGCTTTATTTCTTATCCTAGAGACTCCAGGACAAACAGAGAGGTGTATTCTTCCCAGAAGGACACAGTAAAGAGGTCCTAACCTGTCACGACTCCATCCATAACAAAAAAAATAAAGAAATATTACATTAGCCCTTTCATGACTAAGCCCATTTCTGACATTTGGTGTTTACAAGTTAAAATGCATATTTTTTGCAAGAAAATTACTTAGAAACCCCAAACATTATATATATATATATATATATATATTTTAGCAGAGAATCTATAGAATAAAATGGCGATTGTTGCAATATTTTATGTCACACGGTATTTGTGCAGCGGTGTTTTAAACGCAACTTTTTTGGAAAAATTAACTTTCATGAATTTAAAAAAAATTAAAAAGTAAAGTTAGCCCAATTTTTTTGTATAATGTGAAAGATGATGTTACGTCGAGTAAATAGATACCAAACATGTATAATTGCACGCACCCGTGGAATGGCGACAAACTACGGTACCTAAAAATCTCCATAGGCGACGCTTTAATTTTTTTTTTTACGGTTACCAGGTTAGAGTTACAGAGGAGGTCTATGGCTAGAATTATTGCTCTCGCTCTGACGATCGCGGCGATACCTCACATGTGTGATTTGAACACTGTTTACATATGTGGGCGCGACTTCCGTATGCGTTTTCTTTGCTGCGTGAGTTCGCGTGGACAGGGGCGCTTTAAAATTTTTATTATTTTTTTTCTTATTTATTTTATTTTTTTATAATAAAAAATAGTGTTTTAAAAAAAATAAAAATTTTGATCACTTTTATTGCTGTCACAAGGAATGTAAACATCCCTTGTGACAGTAATAAGTGATGACAGGTACTCTTTATGGAGATATCGGAGGTCTAAAAGACCCCCAATCCCTCCTTTGCACTTCAAAGTATTCAGATCAGCGAAAACGGCGATTCTGAATACTGTGTATTTTTTTTAAATCCGGTGCCATTGGCAGCCGAGTAACCCAGACGTGACGTCATGACGTTGCTTCCGTGGTTACAGTGAAGAGACTGAATCAAAGCCGTTCGCGGCTTTGTTTCAGTCTTTCTCTAGGCGCCGGAGGTGGCGCATCGTGGATCGGGTCTCCCGGTGGGACGGGAGGCCCGGTAATAGCGGCGGAGGGGGGGGATACCCCCTCCCGCTCCCCCGGGGATAACAACTGAACGGCTTTTAGCCACATCGGTTGTTATCCCTGGAAAGCAAATCGCCGGAATAACCCCTGAAAGCCGAGGACGCATATCTGCGTCCGCTCGGCGGGAAAGGGTTAGACTATGCGTCTGAACAGTACAGCCCACAAGCCACATCCGACCCACTACAAGATTTTATCTTTCCCACAGTTAGAGTGAATGACATAACCTCAGTGTGCATAGATTGAGGATTAAGGCCAGCAGAGGGTGCCTATGATTTCCACATCTGATCTAAGAGGGGACTTTGATGAGGACCCTGATGAAAGGGGGGACTCACTTCTAAGGAGGCACTCTAATGGCTACCCTAATATAAGGGGTATTTCTGTTGTATGGGGGACACTGATAGGGACCTTGAAGTAAGCGGGGGCTCTGACTTTAATGTAAAGGGGGACTCAGATGTATGGGGGGACGCTGATGTATGGGGTACTTTGATGTAAGGGGGGGCAGATGATATGCGAAAACCAAACGTTGTTAAAATATTCAAAAAAGTGTCAAGATAATTTCCTGAAAACTGCAGAACAGTCAGCCAAACATCAATAGTATGTAATGTAGCACCCTGTTTAACCACTATCCGCCCGCGCACTGTCAAATGACGGCGGGGTGGTGCGGCTCTCGTTCTGGGATGCCCCCATTGCAAGGTGCCTGCTATGGCTCTTAAAGCAGCCGCAGTATATATACAGCAATTCGTGCAGCAGAGCCATTCTGCCGCCGTATAAATACAGGAGCCGGTCGGGAAGCGGTTAAAGTGTTACTAAACCCAGGACCCTGCATTCACTATATCTGGTTCCCCACGATAAACAGAACATGGAAATGCTATTATTTTAGTACATATAAACTGCTAAAAAACTTTTCTCATCAGCAGTATATAGCAGTCTTGTGACTTATATCAGTGTCCAGTTAAGCACTAGTTATAGCTTGTAGGAGGAGTTTTCATTCTCCTCTTACTGTCCTATGAGGCTGCAGGACCCCTGACCCTCTGTCTAGACAGTGATGATTGGCCCTGTGCTGATCACATGCACCCTCCCACGAAAGAAAAAACTCTCTAGCAACCACATGCTAGTTACAGCTACCTAGCCCACGCTTGCTTGTTGTATTGCTGTTTTTATTTTTTCAAGAATTTTTGGATTTTATTTTATTCATTTTTAAAGACTTTGATTTGTAGTGGGTTTGTCATTTGAACCTTTTCTAGTTTTTTAAATACAATTTCCAGTCATCTGGATTTACACCATGCGGAGGTTCTCTTTTTCTCTTTTTGGAACCAACTTTTTCCTTGGATATCTGGTCTTGGTCTGAGCTGAAGGGATCGATCCGGTTCAGGCTTCTAGCCGTGGAGGAACAAGGACAACAGCAGATTGCCACGACCTGAGTCCCAGAGTGGACATAAGCCTTTATGACCCAGCATCGTACGGTGACTTGGGTCCGAGTCCTGTGGTAAGAGTATTTAATTCTCTTTAATACTTGAGATGATGATGCTATCACCTTGTATCAGCTGAAAACCTTGAAGTATCTCCTCCCTTCCTACCATCGGTGTATCCACACCTGGAGGAACAGTAATGGAATAATTTACACCACATTCCAGGAATTTGATATCCAAGAGGACATTATACCCAACTTCAGGGTTTCCAAGTGTCCCATATGACCGCCATTTATCACTTATCATTTGGGGGACATTGGATACACATCTGATGGTGTGGACACTTGTTATAGATTATACCACTATAGCTTTCTTGTTAGATATGCACTTTACTGATCATCCTTGATTCATATCTCATGATAAGCAACGTTGTCATCTATATTGCTTGCAGCTCATTTCTCACCTATAGGGGTCAATACACCCTGTGGTTCATTAGAGTGTGATCACATTTTCAGTTTTGTTTTGTGCTTTTTGGTCACATGTTACTAATACATAGTGATCACGCATAAGATTTGGAGGACTCACATATAGTTTGTGGTCATACACTCACTAGTGGAGTTTTCCATCTTTCCACTTACCAGTGGATTCACCATCTTTTTCACAATTTTTTCACTCACCAGTGACACAACACTGTGGATACACTTGCGTATCACGTTTACATAGTTATTGTTTTCATTTATTTGGATTTTATTTAGCGCTCACATTGTATACACATGCTTTACTGCATATACAGACTGATTTTACTGTTGTGGGCTTAATAACACTTTAGGCAGCTGGGCTAGAGAAGTGTTTCCCTGGAGAGTGTTGCAGGAAAGCTGGTTAGAGATGGTTGTCCTGGACCTTGTGAGTAGGACCTATGCCTAGATGTTCAGGTTTGCCTGTGCTTTGAAGGTTAGATGCTTGGGGTAGCTACAAGGACTGTGACTACTTTTACAGAGTCTCAGATGGACTGGCTGTACCCTCTATCTCCAGCAATATTTAAGGCTGCTGATAAAGGATTTTTGCTTAAGAATCTGTCCTCTTGTACCTGTTTGTGTCTTTGGATTATCCTGCACCTTCATTCCTCTTTCTTATTTAAAGTGATGTTAAAACGGAGTTCCCCTCAAAAGTGGAACTTCCGCTTATGTCTCCTCCCCTCCTCCGGTGCCACATTTGGCACCTTTCAGGGGGAGGTGGGGAACAGGTACCTGTTTTTGACTGGTACGTTCCCCACTCCTGGGAGATGAGGCCATGGCGCCTTTATTTGGAAGTTCGGCCCCCTCCTCCTGCCTCCGCCGCCGGGCTAATTAGAAAGCGCAGCACGCTTTGCGTATGCGCAGTAGGGAACCGGCAGTAAAGCCGAAAGGCTTCACTGCTGGGTTCCCTTAACAGGAATGGCGGCGGCAGCACCTGACATTGCAGGTTCCGTGGACAGGTAAGTGTCCTAATATTAAAAGTCAGCAGCTGCAGTATTTGTGGCTGCTGACTTTAAATTTTTCGTGGGGAGGCTGGACCTCCTCTTTAAAGTCTAAATTAAAAAAAAAGAAAAAAAATTATACTTACCTGCTCTACGCAGTGGTTTTGCACAGAGCAGCCCCAATCCTCCTCTTCTCGGGTCCCCCACCGGCGCTCCTGGCCCCTCCCTCTTGCCAAGTTCCCCCAGAGCAAGCACCTTGCAATGGGGGCACCTGAGCAGGCTCGTTCCCGAGGCGCGGCCCTGCATGTCCATTTACGCACAGAGCCGTGGCTCTGTCCCACCTTGTCTCCTTCCTCATTGGCTCAGTGGCTGTGATTGACAGCAGGGGGATCCAATGGCTCCTGCTTCTTAGCCAATGAGGAGAGTGAGTCCCCAGAGAGCTGAGGCTCTCATGCATATCGATGGAGCAAGATAGGGTTCAGGTAAGTATTAGGGGGGTGGGGGGGATGCTGCACACTGAAGTTTTTTTACCTTCATGCATAGAATGCATGAAGGTAAAAAAACCTTCAGCCTTTACAAACACTTTAAGTACTGCAATAAAATTACAAAAAGACACCCCTCGGCTGAGCTTGTGTTTTTTGGTGTACTCTGGAAGTGGAATCTGGGCCTGGCAGCCTCTGAACTGGTCTAAAGAAGACAAGTGGCCACAAAATGAAGTTGTACGACAAGCAACTTAATCTCAAACCGCGTAAAGGCTTCTCTACAGTAATAGCGGTAAGGATGTGGAGCACCCATCCACAGTTGGTGTTGTCAGCAGGGACTGTAGAGAAATTCAAGAAACTTTTAAATGTTTTTCTCAGTGAACGCAATGTACTAGGGTTATTGAAAATGATAGTGACGTAAATACACAAACACATGCAGATCGAACTGGATGGACCGGTGTCTTTATTCAACCTTACCAACTAAAACCCAAAAACCTGGAAGCTGATTGGTTTGTATGCAAAACTGCACCAGATTTTTCACTCTCCAGTTTTAGTAAATCAGTCCCTATGTATCTACACTGAGCAAAATTATTAACGCAACACTTTTGTGTTTTCCCTTATTAACCTCCCTGGCGGTTTGATTCTGTCAGATTTTAGGTGCTGAAAGCGGTACCATTATTCTGCATGGAAATTTGGCTTTTTATATTGTAGGCCTGTAATTCTTAGGAATAACTCACTTAAATCTGTCCAAACAAGAGTCTAGTAGACATCCCGGGTATGATAAAGTAAAAAAAAAAAAACATAAATTATAATATAATAAATAACTATAAAATAATTATAACAAATAATAATATAATAATAATAAAAGTGTTTTTCAGTGTTTGATGACGAATTTCCCCACAAATCGCAATCGCTCAATTCTGCGAGTGATTCTAATTTATTGTCGCTGTTTTTTAGCTGGTCTAAAACCACTTTTGACATAAAGGGACACTTTTTGGTTGCTATGGACAATCTCCAGTTTCTAGGCAGAAAGAAAAGTTTTTATTATATAAAACTGCATGCAGGACACTGGGCAGACCACTAGGGACAACGGGGGGGGGGGGGTGTAATTATTACATACAGTACTGTAATCTGTAAGATTACAGTGTACTGTATGTGTACTGTGTTTTAACTTTTTTGAATTTGGCGCCGATCTCCGTCCCCGTGCGTCGTAACGTTGCAGGGAACGGAGCTCAGCGGCACTCGGAATTGTGTGAATCGAGCGAGGAGACACGGCTCGATCACACAGCGGGGAGGCATCGCAGGATCCAGGGGACAAGGTAAGTAACTCTGCCTGGATCACTGCGATGCAGCCCGAGTCTGGCTCGGGGTTACCGCTTTTGGTGCTGAAATTTAACCCCGAGCCAGACTCGAGAATACCGCTAGGAAGGTTAACCATGAGCTGAATTTAAAGATCTACAATTTTTTCTATGTACACAAAATGCTTATTTCTCTCAAATATTGTTCTCAAATCTGTCTAAATCTGTGTTAGTGAGCACTTCTCCTTTTTCGAGATAATCCATCCACCTCACAGGTGTGGCATATCAAGATGCTGGCCACAATAAAAGGCCACTCTAAAATGTGCTGCGTTTATAATTTTGCTCAGTGTATGTAATTATGTAAGGGGGACTCTGATGGGGATTTTATTTTTTGGCCCACAAATATTTGTAAAATAAGCCATGTGTCCCTCATAGTGAAAAGTTTGGAGATCCCTGGTTTAAACTAAACATACATTAAGGTAGCTGTTCATTTAAAATAAGTTATCAGTAACATAAATAAAATCCCCAAAAATCTGAGGAAAACGCTTGGACAGCCGCACTCCAAAAAAGGTTCTTTTATTTAAAAAAAAGCAAAGAACCTTTTTTGGATTGCGGCTGTCCAAGCGTTTTCCTCAGATTTTTTGCATTGTCATATGCATTGCCTGCACCCACGGCTCTGGATCTTGTGAATGAGTCAACAGTCACATCTGAGCGGTAACTCTCTCCATAAATAAAATCCCATTTCACTCAACTAAATTCTGTTATTTGTCAGTCAGGAAATTCACGGTTTCTGTAATGTTGTCACTCACCTTTGTCACTGATGGCACAGCTGGGTGTCTATGAGACGTGACAAAGGTGAGATTGCTCATATATAGTGCCATTAAAGGGAGGAGGCAACTTCTGTTTCAGATTTCTCCACACGGATTAAAATTTTCATCTAACTGAAACAAGATTGTCTGGTTTTATAATCTTCAACTCTCGTGACCTCTCCCCAGGCTGATGGCCCAGGGACATCATTGATCTGTATGGGGAGATGCACAATTCTGGTTACATTTTTTCCTATAGAAGTAATAGTGGGAAAATGAACTTTAAATATATCCAAGATGGACAGACCGGCCTCCTTTATCATCCATGGACATTTATTTTCTCCTTAAATGTAAATCTACTCAATAAAATCTCATATAGTCTTTAACGTGTGTAGCGGCCTCCAATCTCTCTCTCCGCTGCTGGCTGGTTGCTGCTTGTCTAGGGGTATCCTGGAGGAGAGAGTGCGGGGTCACCACGCCAAGCCTTCACCGCAGATGTTTGTGTGGTGTGAGCAAAGTTTCTTTACCTTCGGGTCGGTGCTCTGTGTTTGGAGCCTCTGCTTCTTCTTTGGAACAGTGCCCTGCCAGTAAATGAGCCCCACACCAATAAAAGTCCAACACTCCTTTATTCTCCAATGTCAGGATGAAACACAGTCAGTTGGACTCCCTCAACGAACAGACAGGGGGGTGTGGATACGAGTAGGCCCAGGCACAATGAACTCTCCTATTCCTCTATCAGCGAATAGGTTTGGCACATGGTCTCTGCCACCTGCTGAGAATCTTGGTCGCTGCCACCGACCGGGTGAACGGTGAACCTTCCTCCTGACTGCACTCGGCCCCTGTTTGGGAAGATACCCCTCCGGGCGGTCTGATGAGGCTCACCCGGCACCGGCAATCTGCTGCACCAGGTCTTCGGGTGAGTAGCTCCTCCGGTCCCTTACGCCGCTGGATTCGGGTACCCCACTCCCGGGGTCCCCTAGGAAATCCTTCCCTCGCGGAGCCCAGCGGAGGACACTGGGCCCCAGGCCTCCAACCGAGTACCTCACCCCAGGCTGAAGGTGCCTGGGGTGGAACACGAGCTCCGGGTGTCCAGGCCTAGGACGCCTTGACACCAGCCACGGACCACAGCCCTCAGGCTAAAGGTGCCCGGGACTCGACAACCCCGTGACCAAAAATAGCCGACCCCTTTATACCCTCCCCCAGCAAGCCCAGCGGAGCCCCCGCCCTGCTGTACTCATGCTGCGAGAGGCCAAAAAGGGTACGGCACTGCAATGATGGCTTAACCCCGGGCCCAAAGCGACAGCGCCACCCGCTGGGCCCCAGGGAACCATACATTACATATATCCCCACCAAATTCAAACATGATAGAAAAGCATATACCCGCTACACGTGTTTTCATTAAATTTGTCCCCGGTGATCCTGCTTTGAGGGTCCTTGCTTAGGCCCTTCCTGTCCCTGTATCTCAATTGTTCTCCTCTGTTGTCACCCTGTCACACAGGCTTTTGATGGGGGCTACAAGGGGCTGTTTCAACTCACATTACACAGGCATGGTCCACGGTTGTCACCATCAGGAAACCCACCCTAAGAAACAACATGTAGCCATTGCTGGAGTAAATGTGGACAGGAAGTAGCTACAACAAAGGCTGAAGGAGATCAGCTGTAAAAAATTGTAAAAACAAGGGTTTTACATGCAAACCATAAAAGCAAAGCAAGCAAATTTTGAATGTAGTAGTGAAGTAGAAAGTTAGGCTCTCATTGATCTTTTTGAAATTGTGCCAACAATAGTCCTCTGGCAGAAATCCTACTACATAAAGTTGATTAATAACCACTTGTCGACTATCAGTTTTACTGCGGCAGAATGGCACGGCTGGGCGAATCAACGTTACCTTACGTCGCTTCGCCTTTTGGCCACTAGGGGGAGCGCCCGTGGCACGCCCCCGGAGCCTATGCGAGTACCCGGCGGGCGCGATGACTGTTGGGCATCCGCGATTGCTCGTGACAGAGCGAGAACCGGGATCTGTGTGTGCAAACACACAGATCCCGGGTCTCTTAGGGGAGAGGAGACAGATCGTGTGTTCATACAATGTATAAACAGTGATCTGTCATCTCCCCTAGTAAGTCCCATCCCCCCTTCAGTTAGAACACAGTGAGGGAACACAGTTAACCCCTTAATAGTCCCTATTGTTAACCCCTTTCTTGCCAGTGACATTTATACAGTAATCAGGGCATTTTTATAGCACTAATTGCTGTATAAATGTGAATTGTCCCAAAAATGTGTCAAAAGTGTCTGATGTGTCCGCCGCAATATCGCAGTCCCGATAAAAATTGCAGATCACTGCCATTACTAGTAAAAAAAAAAAAAAAAAAAAATGCCATAAAACGATCCCTTATTTTGTAGACGCGATAACTTTTGCGCAAACCAATCAAAAAATGTGTGTTTTTTTTTAAAAAAGAGGGTGGGATATTTATTATAGCAAAAAGTTAAAGATATTGTGTTTTTTTCAAAATTGTCACTCTTCTTTCGTTTATAGCGCAAAAAATAAAAACCGCAGAGGTGATCAAATACCATCAAAAGAAAGCTCTATTTGTGGGAAAAAAAGGACACAAATTTTGTTTGGGTACAGCGTCGCATGACCGCGCAATTGTCAGTTAAAGTGATGCAGTGCCAAATTGTAAAAAGTGCTCTGGTCAGGAAGGGGGTAAAATTTTCCGGGGCTGAAGCGGTTAAACAATTATACCATCTAGGTTGACACTTCATCAGCATGGCATTTTAAAGTTTTTTGGTTTTTTTTATTCTTTATTTAAATAAAAGAATAAAGCATCCAATAGAGCAATGTACAACTGAATAGGTGCAAGATCTCACATAATACAAATACGATTCAAAGTAGCATGGTAATATATAATGAGATACAGAAATGCAATATATTCTGACATCACCAAAACACACATTAATTTCTCACTTTCAAAAAATGAGGATGCAACTGTGGACAATATGCAAGAGTTTGCTTGGGGGGACACTTCAGGTTTTTAGAGGGAAAGGAACAAGAACAGAGGAGCTAAAGGACGTCTATGGGCGCCAAAACAAAACAAAAACAAAAGAAAAGGGGGGGGCAGGGTGATGGGATGCATGTGTGCGTTAACAAAAAATACAAGAGGACCTCAATCCCTAGAGCAGCCTTGCAGCCTTCCAAGAGGGACTACCCTTTCCCGAGTATACAAACATGTCCCAATATGACTATGCTTTAGTATATTGTTCTCTCCTATTAGTAAAGTCGGTGAATTGGAAAGTCGTGAATTGTTGAGATCCTCTGCACCTCCGACCAATACTGTTTAAGTTTCAGACAAGACAAGAAAATGTAAGGTTCCCCCTTTTCTCTCAGCATCTCCAGCAATGATCCGATGCCTCCAGAAAAGAATTTACATAGAGCCGCCTGGGTGTGGTACCAACGCATTAATAATTTGTAATTGGATTCCTGAGTACGCGTGCATATGGATGATTTCAGGGAAAGGTGAATGATGTTCTAATGCTGGGCAGATATGAAGGTTTTATTAAGATCCCTTGCCCATTTGCTAAAGTCAGGCAGAATATAATCGTCTGGGGGGGGGCCATTAGCAAGGCTTAAATCTTAGAGAGGGTACGGGGAAGAGGATCCTTGTCCTCGCAATATGATTCAAACATTGTCTGCTGACGTTGATTGTTCGCCGGGGGTCCCAGGGTTCGAAAGCAGTGACGTAGCTGTAGCGTCTGCCAGAAATTTAACCCGTACCGACCACCTGACTGCACCAATGTGGAGACCATGGGCCAGGTATCAGAGGTCAAAAAATGAGAAGCCTGAAAACAATCCTTTTCAAGAAGGCAACGAAACGGGCCAGGCGCAGTACCTGAAGGGAAGCTAGGGTTCCCTAAAATGGGGAACAGCGGTGATTGAGTGGAAGAAAGCTCAGGATTTCTGCAAGCCAAGAAGCCAACTCGGAGTGTGGGGTCTATAGTGGGACTACAGTCTACTGTTACTCAATGGCCATCCAAAGCTTAGGATCTCCATGTCTACACCAGTCAATCACTCTGCCAAGGTGGACAGCTTGGTAGTATTTAAACACATCCAGGACAGCTACTCCGCCATAACATTTAGGCAGCATCAGAAGGCGTCTACCAAGCCTGGGTCGTTTGTGAGCCCAGATAAACTTGGTAAAAAAGCGCATTGACATTTTATAGTTTTTATAGTAGTGGACACCAATGTGCATTTAATTGTAAGCAAGAGTATACTTTCTACAGGAAATCACTTCATAGCATGAGAATCAACCGTTCCTAATCAGGGTTCCTTGAAATCCTAGGGTTCCTCCAGAGATTGCTAGGGTTTTCTTGAGCAGTGAGTAACCTCTGACTCTTAAGCCTGGTACACACGATCGGATTTCCATCGGACAAAGGCGTGGAGTTTTTGTGCGAAGGGCGTTGGCCGTGAACTTGTATTGCATTCAAACGGCAAAGAATTGTTGGCCAACATACATCAAACTATGTGGTTTTTCAGCTCTTTGGGCAACTTCTGCTAATGTTGTCTTATGGTTAGCATTGGTTTGAAGCATGCATGTTTGTACTTTGGATTTTTTTTCCGACAGACTTGTGTAAACACGATCGGATAATCCGACATCACACGTTTGTTGTCGGAAAATTTTAAAGCATGCTATCCAACATTTGTTGTCGGAAAATCCGACAACAATTGTCCGATGGAGCATACAAACAGTCGGATTTTCCGAAAAAAACCCTGCCATCATTCAATTCCCGTTGGAAAATCCGATCGTGTGTACGGGCCTTTAGTCACTGCAAGCCTCAATGATCATTTTAGCTATCTGCTAGAGAGGCAGTATTCTCATTGATCATTTCTCCACTAACCAGTGATGTACAGGGACATTCTTTCACTGACCACCAATGTATCGGGACATGTATACACCAATCACTGAAGTGCAGGGTTGTTTCGCCACTGACCACCAATGTATCAGGACATGTATACACCAATCACTGAAACACAGGAAAATTTTCCCACAGACCACCAATGTACAGGTACATTTTTCTCTGATGTACAGATTTAGTCAACAAAAAGAGCACCAGCTGGTTGCCTTATGAGTTTGTAAACATTTATTGCATACAAAATGGAGACAACAGAAGATAAAAGCCAATGCATAGTTACATAGTTAGTCAGGTTGAAAAAAGACGCAAGTCCATCAAGTTCAACCAAAAAAATAAAAATAATAAAATAATACAATTCCATATACACAAACCTACGCCCACAGTTGATCCAGAGGAAGGCAAAAAACCCCAGCAGAGCATGCTCCAATTTGCTACAGCAGGGGAAAAAATTCCTTCCTGATCCCCCGAGAAGCAATCAGATTTTCCCCGGATCAACTTTACCTATAAATGTTAGTACCCAGTTATATTGTGTACATTTAGGAAAGTATCCAGCTTTTTTTAAAGCATTCAACTGAGCTGGCCAGAACCACTTCTGGAGGGAGTCTATTCCATATTTTCACAGCTCTTACTGTATTTGGAGATTCAATCTTTTTTCCTCTAGATGTAAAGAGTGCCCCCTAGTCCTCTGTGATGACCTTAAAGTGAATAACTCAACACAAAGTTCACTATATGAAGAACTTATGTATTTGTACCTGTTGATCATATCCCCCCTTAATCTCCTCTTCTCAAAAGGGAATAGATTCAGTTCCTCTAATCTTTCCTCATAGCTGAGCTCCTCCATCCCTCTTATCAGTTTGGTTGCCCTTCTCTGCACTTTCTCCAGTTCCCCGATATCCTTTTTGAGAACTGGGGCCCAAAACTGAACTGTATATTCCAGATGAGGTCTTACTAATGATTTGTACAGGGGCAAAATGATATCTCTCTCTCTGGAGTCCATACCTCTCTTAATACAAGAAAGGATTTTGCTTGCTTTGGAAACCGCAGTGTGGCATTGTATGCTGTTATTGAGCTTATGATCTACCAGAACCTCCAGATCCTTCTCCACCATTGATTTCCCCAGTTGTACACTACTCCTAGTATGTATGATGCATTCATATTCTTAGCCCCCAAGTGCATAACTTTACATTTATCAACATTAAACCTTATTTGCCACTTAGTTGCCCAATTAGACAGAGCATTGAGGTTGGCTTGTAAATTGGAGGCATTCTGTAAGAACATTATTCCACTGCATAGCTTAGTGTCATCTGCAAAGACAGAAATGTTAATTTTAATCCCAGACCCTATATCATTTATAAAGATATTAAAAAGTAAGAGTCCCAGCACTAAACCTTGGGGTACACTACTGATAAACTAAAACCATTCCGGAGATGGTGGAGATGGTGGACATCTTGCTCAAGTCTGATTATGACGCAAAGCATGGGCCGTATAGCAAACCAAATAGAAGGAAGGCCAAAATCCTGAAGAAAGTCGTGAAGAGTCTGAAGACGAATTTCGGGGTGAAACACTCAAATGAGCAGCTCAGAAAGAGGTGGTCAGACCTCAAACTGAGGGAGCCAGAGCAGTTAAGGAGCATTAAGAGAATGCTATCAAAAAGTAAGTAAAATGTACACTTTTCGGCTATTAATGTTTTTCTCAACTTACATGTTGCTCCTTTTTGTGATTTTATCATATTGGACTCCCTTCCATAATTTAATAATTTGAACTTGGTTTGGCACAGTAATCGTTCGTTACGTTACAGACACTTCGTTCGGCCACTATCCGCTGTTTTGGCTTATTTTATAGCCACAAAAGTAATTAGACATCTGCGTGTTTTTTTTTTATTTTTGTTCCAAATTTTTAGGCTACATGATGTGTTTGTAAAGAGAATGAAATGCAAACTTTAGTCAGTGTAAAGGAGAGGACACTCAGCAGCTGCTTCCACATCTGTACTTTGGAGCACTATAGTGTGGGCCACCAGACCCGCCTTTTTTTGGGTGTCCCACACAGGTGCATTAGTGATTTTTTGTGGTGCCTCCATGTCTAAAAACTGACAGTCAAAGGTGAATACTAAACATATTATTGGTCAGAAATAATGCATTCATCTTTAACTTCCGCCCAAACACACACTTGTACCCCACTTCCAAGCAATTTAGCCTGTTTTTATTTTTCATAGAGAATTTCAGTGTGATAAATAGACCTTTTGTTTGATTCTCATAGGGGAGAGAAGACTGGGAGGAGAACACTCCAGGGAGCACAGGAACCCCACAGCTTCACAACAACCCCAAACTCCCAAAGACCCACAACCGAAGGATGTTGAGGAAGTTGAGGTGGAGGAAGGAGAAGTGCAGGAAGGAGAGGTGGATGACGTTGTGGAACTGGTCACCACAACAGGTCAGTATCTGACACCACAGCTTCAGGTAAGAGATGTAGGCCTGCAGAGTTATAATACCTTTTTATTTTGTTTTTAGGGGATGTAAATGTTGTGGTGAAGGATAGTACACGTTTCTCTGCTGACAGTGCCCTCCGAATAATACAGCAAGTGATGGAATGTAGCACGGAACTGGACAGAATAAAACAAATAATTCATGTGATGGATCAAACATTTAAAGAAATTCTAGATGTTTTGGAGAGAATCGAATAAGTCAACCAAACCCCCATTTTTTTCTCAAGAATGACTGTTCATCAACCTTTTAAACTGTTTTTGACAATGCAACCAGCCAAAAATTGAATATGCACACAGTGTGTCAACATGTGCCATCTGCCATCAGGGGATATCCATGTACGTCTTTTGGGGGTGCAACCCCTTCCTCGTATCTAAAGTAGGTGAACTGAGGAAGGGGTTGCACCCCCAAAACACATCCATTGATCACCCCTGATGGCAGATAGCACATGTTGACAATAGGGATCAGGAGTCTAAAATCCCTAGTGGAAAATAATACAAAATGTGTGCATATTCAATTTTTGGCTGGGCAAGGGGTGGCAAGACCCCATATTAGGACGGGCACATAGAGACATAGTTTGTGTAAGTGAATGTGTCAGATTGCTCAGAGGTATCCAATGTTGTAATTTTTGGAATGCAACTGTTGTTTTTGTATTTTCCTAAGAAAAGAATTGGCGGTTTGTGGCCAGGACAAAAAAAAAAAAAAAGAAGGAAACATGTGTGTGAATGTGCACAGAGTAAAATGTTTGAACAGAAACAACGTGTAGCTTCTTTTTTCAATACGCTCTAACCTTATTTGTGTTTTTTTAAAGGTTATTAAAGGAAAATACACTTGGCACTACAAATGCACTAAGACAAACTAGGAGACAGGAAACAAACCAAAGTTAAAATTTGAAATCAGAATTTTATTTAGCTCATTCTCCAGGAATCTTTAGCCATAGCCTGGCATAGGAATTGCCCCCCTACCCGTGAAATATTGCATATATTTGTCCCGAACCTCACGGGCATTTTGGGGGGGCAAGCCAGGACGGGCAGATTCCAGGCCCGGCAGGGGATTAGCAGGTGAAAGTCCAGCCTCAGGCAATACTGAGGCCATATATGAATTGGATTTTCTGCTGAGAAAATTGTGTAGCACATAGCAGCATAAAACTACATAGT
Organism: Rana muscosa; assembly: GCA_029206835.1. NCBI lineage: Eukaryota > Metazoa > Chordata > Amphibia > Anura > Ranidae > Rana > Rana muscosa. The sequence goes on along the minus strand of CM055123.1, from coordinate 256,821,617 downwards.
TTATTTTGTAGTCCGCCAAGTGTATGGAAGTCATAAAAATGCGGAACCGGCTGGCCATTATGCCGAAGGCATTTTCAACGACTCTTCGGCACCTGGCCAGCCAGTAATTGAACACCCTCTTCTCTGGGGTCAGGGTCCTGTGAGGAAATGGCCTCATAAGATGCGGTCCGAGTCCAAAGGCTTCATCAGCCAAGAAAACAAAGGGGAGTCCTTCAATATTCCCTGCATCCGGTGGCAATGCAAGGTTGTCACTCTGGAGACGGAGGGCAAACTCCGTCTGGATGAAGGATCCCCCATCGGACATCCGGCCATTCTTCCCTACATCAACATAGAGGAATTCATACCATGCTGACACCACCGCCATCAGCACAATGCTATGAAACCCCTTGTAATTGAAGTAGTAGGACCCAGAACGGGGTGGCGGCACGATGCGGACATGCTTCCCGTCTATGGCACCACCGCAGTTGGGGAAGTCCCACCGCGTGGCAAACTCCGATGCCACAGTCTGCCATTCCTGTGGCGTGGAAGGAAGCTGGGGAGTCAAACAAGATGAAAGAAAATTAGAATTTAAAAATATTACATTACAAGGAGATTATAATAAAAAACATTAGAGGCCAACATCAATCAAATTCTACGTTTATTAAGGTGTTTTAAATAAGTATAATGGAAGGCTCATGTGTCATATTCATCACCCCCTCTGATGGTCCATTAATACATTATTTTGGAGGGGGGGGGGGAGATGTGTTTGGCCACAGGATAGCAGTGCAGTGGCGGTGCGTCCAGAGTGGGCGCTGGAGCACTGCCCCCTCTCTCCTGTGCCCGTCACTCAGAACAATACATAGGTTCATGCCTTGCATTAACCTATGTATTGTCAATGCCGCCCACTATTCAGGTGGATGGCCCCCTGTTAAGCGACCAACATATGAATAACTGCGGCATTTATGGGGTGAAAATTGCATATCAGAAACAGGGAGGCAAATAGGCTTGCACATTACAGCCTAAAGGGATGTAATTGGCTTCAAAAAAGTAAAATAGGGGACGCAGGGGGGGGGGGGAGCATTACTTGGGTAAACACTGACAGGCTGCTCTGCCAATCATGTTCACCAAGTCTGTTGAATGGTAACATGATTGGCTGATGCAACATCAAGGGAAGGAGAAGACATCAAGGACAGAAGAAGGATGGCGCTGACCACAAGAAGGTATGTGCAGGGCTGGGGGGAAACCGGCTGCATTGGAGGGAACAAAATGGCTGCATTGGAGGGGACAAAATGGCTGCATTGGAGGGGACAAAATGGCTGCATTGGAGGGGACAAAATGGCTGCATTGGAGGGGACAACTGGGGGCGTTTAATAGGCACCTTTGCAAAAATGGAGGAAGTTTATTTCCTAAATTGGGGTTGGACCTTTGTTGCAACAGGCGCCCCTGCTGGAAAGGTTAGTGAAGGGAAATATGCATGGAGGAGAAAAAAGGGGCAATCTAAAGCTTCCAGCATGCATGAGGACAAAGGGGACATTCTCAGCATATTACAATCATGGTAATTAGGGAAGGATGAAAGAAATACAATACATTAGCATACATGAAATACATAAAATGTGATGTTAAAGGAGAAAACTTACCCTAATATAGTCCTCCTGCAGGACTTGGATGATGGCAGAACAGGTGTCTGGGATTATGAGGCCCAGAGCCTGGGGGGAGATGCCTGTCGTGAACTTCAAGTCCTGAAGACTTCTCCCTGACGCCAGATAACGTAACGTGGCGATGAGCCTCTGCTCAGCACTGATGACTTCCCGCATAACGGTGTCCTTCCTGGTAATATAGGGGGACACCAAAGCCAACAGTTCCTGAAAAACGGGGTCAGACATCCGCAGAAAATTCCTGTAGTCCTCAGGATTATTCTCGACTATCTCCCGCAGCAGAGGCATGTGGCAGAATTGGTCCCGCTGGAGCAACCAATTCTTGGTCCATGAACTCCTCCTCACACCATTCATGGACTGGTCTTGGTCCAAAACAAGCAGACCAACACCAAGCGCACGCACAGCACGAACTCGACGACGAGAACGTCCAGGCGACATGGCTAGGAAACAGTCGTCTTATCAGAACGTACAGAACAGAACGCACTTTAGAACAGCAAGGCCTATGAATAACGAACTGAAAATCAGAAACGAACGGGCAAGAACGCACTGTAAAACAGATACGACCTGCCTAGACGCCCTGAAAGTCAAGATACGAACCCACAAGCACAAACTGAACCTCAGAAAACGAACTGAAAAGCACGAAGACTGAAAAGCGCGAATTGTCTCTTCCCAAACTTTTACTTCACACGCGGTAACACGAGATCAGCAAAAGCAGCCCAAGGGGTGGCGCCAAGAAAATCGATCTTCCCCTTTATAGTGCCGTCGTACGTGCTGGACGTGAGCGCGGAGAACAACGAGGAAATTGGGAAATGTCAGTGTGTACGCATAGAAAGCTTGACGAGAAACTCGTCAAGGTTAACAAGAATCTCGTTGAAAAAAACGACGTGTTTTTAACGACGAGAAACTCGGTCGTGTGTACGAGGCTTAACTATAAAAATTTCTGGTAAATGCTCTATGTCAAAAAAAGTGCATTATCAACTGCAGTTGTTTTATGTTTACACAAATCATGCATCATATTCTCTGGTGACCATCAATATACAGGGACATTTCTCTACTGACAACCAATGTGAGGGGGCACTACAGTTTGTCTTGGTTTCCATTTTGACCATTATTATTATTATTGAATATCACTGAAAATAATTGTGTCTTTTAGAGCAGTGGTCTTCGAACTGCAGCCTATGGGCTGGATGTGGTCTTTTGCATTTATGTCACTATTTCTCCTTCTAACCCAAAACAATGAGGCACCATTCCTCCCATTGACACCAACAGTCGGGCATAAGTCCTTCCACTGACACAGACGATGAGGCCAAATTTCTTCCACTGATATAAATGATGGAACACCATTCCTCCAACTGACAATAAAGATGGGAACTATTCCTCCCACTGACACCAATGATTGGGCACTATTCCTCCCACTGACACAAAAACCAGGGCACTACTTCTAGTAGTGGGGGTGATTAGGGTGTGCCCAGGCACACCTGGCACACCCCGTGCGCATGCCTATGATTGTAACTTGCATTGAGGAGGGAAGCGCTGAGCCTTGTCCACATCCACCTGTCCAACATTTTCCACTACCATTCCCCAGTAGCATAGTGGGCTACGCCATGCACCCTGCGCAGGCTCCACACATGCTCTTAACTTGTCTTTTGAACCATCTTACCTCTGCGCAGGATGGAAACCTCTGTGGTCCGGATCCACTCCCGGAACTATGGCAGACAGATTACTAGCGTAAGGAGTGCCGATAACATTTCCCTCACTGCTAAGATAAGATAAGATAAGATTTATTGTCATTGTAGAAAACAAATTCACAATGAAATTACATTTCTACTCCACACATTATTCATACAACACAATTATCAACCATGCATTTACCACACAGGATTTAATTATACCAAAAAATACATATATAAGTGCCCCTGTATTATAAAAGTATAAAAAGTGTCCTCATATTAAAAACTAAACAAGACAATAAAATAAAACTATGTGACCTCTTTCATTTCATTCCTGCATTGATTGCCTTAATAGCCCTGGCAAAGAATCTCTCTTTAAATCTATTTGTTCTAGTTTTAATCACTTTACAACATCTCCCAGATGGCAATAATTCAAGGAAATGATAACCAGGATGAGTCGGGTCTCTCACTATTTTTCCTGCTCTACAAAGGCAACAAGTCTCATATATTTCTTCTAGAGAAACAAGTTCACATCCTACAATTTTCTGCGCTTTTCGAACCACTCTCTTTAGAGTATTTTTATCTGCCTGCATACAACTAGGATACCAAACTAGAATACAATACGTTAATATACTCTCAATGGCAGAGCGCTAGAATGTCTCTAGTACCTTCCTTCCCAAGCCATTCTTCCTAAGGAGTCGCAAAAAATATAAACGCTGTTGCGATTTCTTAATAAAAAGTTTTCAGAAATGCATGTTCCCAAAAACTTAAAGCGGAGTTTCACCCAAATGTGGAACTTCTGCTCATTTGTCTCCTCTCCCCCTCCGGTGCCACAATTGGCACCTTTTGGGGGGGAGGGGGTACAGGTATCCAGTTCCCACTTCTGGGAGTCCGGGCCGCAGCCCATGACATCACTGCGGGGCTCCCTCCTCCTCCCTCCTCCTCCCCCTGTTCCTGGGCCAGTAGGAGAGAGGAGCGGGGCCTTGCGCATGCGCAGTAGGGTTCCCGGCATGAAGCCGTAAGGCTACACTGCCGGGTTCCCTTACCCGCAATGGCAGCGGCAGCACTCGACAGCTGATGGAAACATCAGCTGCGGTGCCGACATCGCTGGACTGCAGGACAGGTAAGTGTCCTATTATTAAAAGCAAGCAGCTGCAGTATGTGTAGCTGCTGGCTTTTAATTTTTTATTTTTTTGGGGGGGACCTCCGCTTTAAAGGTAGAGACCCGCTCCACGCACACGCCTTTAATAAAAAGCAGTGCTGGTTCAGGCCTGTTCCTTCTGAAATCTACAATCAGTTGCTTTGTTTTCCCTGTGTTTAGGATCAGGTTATTCGCTGTACACCATTCCACTATCCCATCAACCTCTCCCCTGTATTGCTCTTCATCGTCTCCAGAGATACAACCGAGTGTCATTGGCAAACTTAACTAAACTATTGGTCTCATAATAGGGGGTGCAGTCATATGTGTACAGCGCATAGAGAAAGGGACTTAACACACAACCCTGCGGTGCTCCAGTACTTATTTCTCGCTTGGAAGAAACAAACTTATCCAATTTCAAAACTTTACTTGGAAAAGTGCAAAAGGCATTTAAAAAGTCCAACATTCAATGGCATAGTTCTTCCCTACTTCCCTAATCCTAACTACAGGATTGTGCTTTTCTTACAAAGGTAATGTCCATGTAAATGCAGAGTCCTTTAGAGGCTTGTTCCAGGGCTGGTGTTTTTAGGGCGAACTCCCAGTTCAGATAGCTTTACATGCAGACAGGAGAAAACGACAACCTTCTTGCGGGGAAGACCCTCCGAAAAGCCCTCCCGGGACAACTCTGGGAGCAACATCAATCCTATGGGCTCTTTCTCTATTTTTATGGGCCCCCCTGGGCTCTTCCTCCGAGTCTAGGACCACGGTACCTTTTATATCTCACGGGACCAGTGGGTCGGACCCAAAGATAGCCCGCCAATTTAAGGAACTGTGAAAGGCATTAACCAGGGGACAGCACCTAACTGGTTATTTTCAACCTGCTTACATGTTCTTCCACTATTATAACAATAAAACAATGTGTTTAATGATTGGTGCAACTAGAGTATGAATAGGATAATTGTTCCCCCAACTTCAAAATCATGTCAATCAAATGCAGGGCCCTCTATTTCTCACAAGATTTAACAGCTGTAATTGTTACTGCTGTCTGTATTCTCCCACTGAATTGTACCATTAGTAGAGCTCTCAATTTTTTGTTTTCATCTCAAAGCAGTTTTTATTATTGCCGAGGATTTTATTCAAGTGAGCCTAAAGACGGTGCCTAATTAATTTGCTTAATTTGTGAAATGCTCTACAGTATAAGGGAAAAACCTATCTGCAGGGCCAGGACTTACCATTGGGCTTGACTGGGCTCAAGCCCATGGGCCCCGCCCAATAGGGGGCCCCGCACTTGCGCACATTAGCCCCTCTAAATCGGCATTTAAAGCTTGCCGGAATGCAGTCTGTGAGAACTTCCCCTCTGTACGGCACAGAGGAGAAGTGTTGCGGTGTTTAGCTCTTTCCACTCTTCCTGATACTCCCCCGTGTGACTAAAGAAGACGTCATAAAAGGGGAGTGAAAGAAAACAGCAGCCGCAGACACAGCAACGAATGATTATGGAGCAACGGCGCATGCACGAGATTACCGACAGGGACACAGTACAGGCGGAAGCAACGTCATAATTTGAATCACATAACAGCAGTACGAATGGCGCTTGAGATACCCGGAAATACAGAGAATGAAACCATCCTAAAAAAGGTATTTGCAGGCCTCGTTTTTGGGGGATATATATATGCATTGCATTGCGATGAGCTGTTATAACGTAATAATTGAAAAACTGCAAAAATCGGCCGTTGTTTACTTCCTCTACAATTTTTCATTGAATTGTTCTATTTAAAGTAATGTATAGAAGGTAGGGCCCGAAAGTGACTCAAGCCCAGGGACCCCCACTACCCTATGTCCTGCCCTGCCTACCGGTATAGTTGACTATGTTCATTACCCCAGAAGACATGCATATAGAGTCACACCTTTTTCACATGTAGGCCAGTCGGATCACCTTTCTTTGTTCTTTATTCTAGCATATAGTCGCCTCAGGAGAAAAAGGCAACTAGTTATGAAAATCTTTAAAATTTGGCCTGAGGGAGCATTCTCTCAGTTGCAGGATCCCTTTGCACAAGCTATTTGGAAAATATCTGTACAACAGGTTTTAGATACCGTACATACTCGAGTATAAGCCGAGTTTTTCAGCACATTTTTTTGTGCTGAAAATGCCCCCCTTGGCTTATACTCGAGTCACCTTTTTGCACCTGATCTCCCAGATTTGGGGACCCGGTACCGGCCGGCCGTAGGTCCCCTAGACCCTAAACTTGGCACACATGTAGCCCCTCTACAAGTGTGCAAAGTTTGTTGTCGGGGGGACCTACGGCCGGGGAGCACCGATTTTTCAAACCCGGGCACCCCTTCCATAGACTCCCATGTTAAACGGTAATTTCTCCGGTGAATTTGGGGACCCAGTACCGGCCGGTCGTATGTCACATGGATCCAAAACTTGGCACACATGTAGCCCCATTTCTGCTCTATAAGTGTGCAACGTTTTTTGTCTGGGGGGCCTACGGAGGGGGAGCACCGATTTTTCAAAGCCAGGCACCCCTTCCATAGACTCCCATGTTAAACGTCAGTCTAGTTATGGACACAGTGAGGCATGGACACAATGAGGCATGGACACAGTGAGGCATGGGCACAGTGAGGCATGGGCACAGTGAGGCATGGACATGGACACAGTGAGGCAAAGTGAGGCACAGTGAGGCATGCAGATGGACACCCTAGGCTTATACTCGAGTCAATAAGTTTTCCCATTTTTTTGTGGTAAAATTAGGTCCCTCGGCTTATATTCGGGTCGGCTTATACTCGAGTATATACGGTACTTATAAATAAACTGTATTGTGTTATGTAAAAAACTGTGTATAATATAGCTAGCACCAACATTGGCATCAAAGATGCTAAGGCAGAGGAGGATGGGTAACCAACTTACAGGCAAGGACCCTCAACAGGTGTGGAATGTTAATGTTTCACTGGCAGAGGAACTGAATTGTTACTTTGCTCATTCTGAAATGACACAGTCCTTTAAAAAAAAAAAATTGTTTGTCAGTGCAAGGCCAGATTAACTTAGGGGCTATTGGAGATGCAGCTCCAGGCCCCTACCTAAATATAGGCCCAGCAGGGGCAGACTAACCATTCGGGCTCTTGGGCACAGCCCTATGGTCCGTGGCCATTAGGGTACCCCATAAGAGGCTCCTGGTACCTCCTGCGGCAGGGAGAATCTGACAGTCGGGGGTGATTGGTGCGGCAGGGGGGGGGTGCAATTACAAGCACCAAACTCCTTGTATAGCTCTCCATGAAACAGCTGAAAGACGCTTTTCCTCCTCTCCCTCCCACAGCTTTCAGCTTCTTCATGAAGATCCATAGAGGGAGATCGGTGCTCGTAATTGCACCCCCCCACCTCTTTAATCACCCCCTGACTCTCCATCAGATGCACTCCCCCTGTCCCCACGTAGCGCTGCCAGCTTCCCTCCTCTCCTCTCCCACCAGTAGGGATGAGCTTCGTGTTCGAGTCGAACATACGTTCGACTCGAACATCGGCTGTTCGATCGTTCGACGAAGATCGAACGATTTGGGCCGTTCGCACCAAATTCGAGTGACGCGAGCGGCCCACAATGCACTACGCCATCGCAGTGTCATCCAGGCGCTGTGATTGGCCAAGCATGCACTGTGACCCCGCATGCTTGGCCAATCACAGCGCCGGCAGCGAGGAGAGCAATGATTGGCCACAGGCAGGATGCCTGTGGCCAATTATTGCTGAGGGGGTTTAGTACACGCCCCACACTATAAAAGGCCGCCAGCGCGGCGGCCTTGTGTAGTGTGTTCCGGAGCAGGGAAAGAGAAGCATAGGCAGGGACAGTGTCATTATTTTTCCTTTACTGGATTCCTTGTGTTTAGGGACAGATAAGGATAGGTAGGGAGAGTGTCAGTGACAGTGTGCTATTCTGTGCTAATCCTTGTTTGTAGGGACAGAGAGGTACAGTGAGGGAAAGTGTCAGTGTGCTATTCTGTTCTAAACCAATCTTGCTGAACCATATTTTCAATCCTTGAGTTTAGGGACAGAGAGGTACAGTGAGGGAAAGTGTCAGTGTGCTATTTTGTGCTAAATCTTGTTTGTAGGGACAGAGTAGGACAGTGAGTGAAACTGACAGTGTGCTATTCTGTTCTAAACCAATTTTGCTGTTCCATATTTTCAATCCTTGAGTTTAGGGACAGAGAAGGACACTCGTGGCAATTTTCAGTCTGCTATTCTGTGCTAAATCTTGTTTGTAGGGAGGGACAGAGTAGGACAGTGAGGGAAAGTGTCAGTGTGCTATTCTGTTCTAAACCAATTTTGCTGTTCCATATTTTCAATCCTTGAGTTTAGGGACAGAGAAGGACACGCGTGGCAAATTTCAGTCTGCTATTCTGTGCTAAATCTTGTTTGTAGGGAGGGACAGAGTAGGACAGTGAGGGAAAGTGTCAGTGTGCTATTCTGTTCTAAACCAATTTTGCTGAACCATATTTTCAATCCTTGAGTTTAGGGACAGAGAAGGACACTTGTGGCAATTTTCAGTGTGCTATTCTGTGCTAAATCTTGTTTGTAGTGAGGGACAGAGTAGGACAGTGAGGGAAAGTGTCAGTGTGCTATTCTGTTCTAAACCAATTTTGCTGTTCCATATTTTCAATCCTTGAGTTTAGGGACAGAGAAGGACACTCGTGGCAATTTTCAGTCTGCTATTCTGTGCTAAATCTTGTTTGTAGGGAGGGACAGAGTAGGACAGTGAGGGAAAGTGTCAGTGTGCTATTCTGTTCTAAACCAATTTTGCTGTTCCATATTTTCAATCCTTGAGTTTAGGGACAGAGAAGGACACTCGTGGCAATTTTCAGTCTGCTATTCTGTGCTAAATCTTGTTTGTAGGGAGGGACAGAGTAGGACAGTGAGGGAAAGTGTCAGTGTGCTATTCTGTTCTAAACCAATTTTGCTGAACCATATTTTCAATCCTTGAGTTTAGGGACAGAGAAGGACACTCGTGGCAATTTTCAGTGTGTTATTCTGTGCTAAATCTTGTTTGTAGTGAGGGACAGAGTAGGACAGTGAGGGAAAGTGTCAGTGTGCTATTCTGTTCTAAACCAATTTTGCTGTTCCATATTTTCAATCCTTGAGTTTAGGGACAGAGAAGGACACTCGTGGCAATTTTCAGTCTGCTATTCTGTGCTAAATCTTGTTTGTAGGGAGGGACAGAGTAGGACAGTGAGGGAAAGTGTCAGTGTGCTATTCTGTTCTAAACCAATTTTGCTGAAACATATTTTCAATCCTTGAGTTTAGGGACAGAGAGGTACAGTGAGTGAAACTGACAGTGTGCTATTCTGTTCTAAACCAATTTTGCTGTTCCATTTTTCAAATCCTTGAGTTTAGGGACAGAGAAGGACACTCGTGCAAATTATCAGTGTGCTATTCTGTGCTAAAACTTGTTTGTAGGGAGGGACAGAGTAGGACAGTGAGGGAAAGTGTCAGTGTGCTATTCTGTTCTAAACCAATTTTGCTGTTCCATATTTTCAATCCTTGAGTTTAGGGATATAGAAGGACACTCGTGGCAATTTTCAGTGTGCTATTCTGTGCTAAATCTTGTTTGTAGGGAGGGACAGAGTAGGACAGTGAGGGAAAGTGTCAGTGTGCTATTCTGTTCTAAACCAATTTTGCTGTTCCATATTTTCAATCCTTGAGTTTAGGGACAGAGAAGGACACTCGTGGCAATTTTCAGTGTGCTATTCTGTGCTAAATCTTGTTTGTAGTGAGGGACAGAGTAGGACAGTGAGGGAAAGTGTCAGTGTGCTATTCTGTTCTAAACCAATTTTGCTGTTCCATATTTCAAATCCTTGAGTTTAGGGACAGAGAAGGACACTCGTGGCAAATATCAGTGTGCTATTCTGTGCTAAATCTTGTTTGTAGGGAGGGACAGAGTAGGACAGTGAGGGAAAGTGTCAGTGTGCTATTCTGTTCTAAACCAATTTTGCTGTTCCATATTTTCAATCCTTGAGTTTAGGGACAGAGAAGGACACTCGTGGCAATTTTCAGTCTGCTATTCTGTGCTAAATCTTGTTTGTAGGGAGGGACAGAGTAGGACAGTGAGGGAAAGTGTCAGTGTGCTATTCTGTTCTAAACCAATTTTGCTGAACCATATTTTCAATCCTTGAGTTTAGGGACAGAGAAGGACACTCGTGGCAATTTTCAGTGTGCTATTCTGTGCTAAATCTTGTTTGTAGTGAGGGACAGAGTAGGACAGTGAGGGAAAGTGTCAGTGTGCTATTCTGTTCTAAACCAATTTTGCTGTTCCATATTTCAAATCCTTGAGTTTAGGGACAGAGAAGGACACTCGTGGCAATTTTCAGTGTGTTATTCTGTGCTAAATCTTTTTTGTAGGGAGGGACAGAGTAGGACAGTGAGGGAAAGTGTCAGTGTGCTATTCTGTTCTAAACCAATTTTGCTGTTCCATATTTTCAATCCTTGTGTTTAGGGACAGAGAAGGATAGGCAGGGGACAGTGTCAGTGTCATTGTTGCTAAGCCTCCTGCACAGTATACACCTGAAGGTAGCCCTTATTGCTCTTTTTCCCATCTCCCTGCAGGCCATCCATTAAAATGTCTGGAAGGCAAACAAGGAGAGGCAGACAGTCAGGAGGCAAAAAAAGAGGGCAAGCAGGCTCTGTGTCTGGGGGCAACAGTGCTGGTCGTGGACGCGGTGCATTGTCATCAGCACATGGCCATGGGACACGCTTGTCCTTCTTTTCGGCAGCTGGACATGTTGAGCCACATCATGCCGAAGACTTGGTAGAGTGGATGACCAAGCCCACCTCATCCTCTCTCACCCAGGCTCAGGGTACTGGCAAAGCAGCTGCCAAAGCGTCCTCTTCTCTGGTATCATTATCTTCATTAGTCAATCCTTCCCTAGACCCACCATGTCCTCCTCCTGAGGAGTCCCCCGAACTGTTTGAGCACAGTGTTGGGTACATGCTCCAGGAGGATGCCCAGCGTTTGGAAGGATCTGATGATGATACCCAGCTAGAGGAAGGCAGCAGCGTGAGAGCAGAGAGAGGGGATGCTCAAGAAGGACACCAATCTGGCAGTCATGCTCCAGCAGCTGCAGCATACTGCCAGATTGGCTCCAGTGATGAGGAGGGAGGGGATGATGAGGTCACTGACTCCACGTAGGTGCCTAATAGGAGAGAGGAGGAGGATGAGGAGGAGGCACATCTCCAACGAGGCAGGATGCCCTTGAGTGGCCAGCGTATGGGCAGCACACCGACGGAATCACACCGCAGAGCTCCGCCTGTGCAGGGCGCTGCCTCTGCCCGTCATTCAAAAAGTTCTTTGGTGTGGGCCTTTTTTGAGGCGAGTGCATCAGATCGCACAGCTGCTGTTTGCAACATATGTCTCAAGCGTATATCGCGTGGCCAAAACATCAGCCGCTTGGGCACCACATGCTTGATCAGACATATGTTGACCTGCAATGCAGCTCGTTGGCAAGCCTACCTTAAAGACCCACACCAAAGAACAAAGCTGACCTCTTCTTGCACCGCATCAGCTGGGATCTCCAACCCCACTATACCTTCACTCCTCTCTGAAACCTGCTCTGAGAGGAATGAAGGTGTAGAATTAGGTGTGTCACAGGCAAGTACTTGCGGGCACTCTGCTAGCAGTACACCAACGTCCGATTCTAGCAGGCAAATTTCCCTGCCCCAGCTGCTGGACCGTCGAAAGAAGTTCACTCCCAGCCATCCACATGCCCAGCGGTTGAATGCTAGCTTGGCTAAATTGCTAGCGCTTCAACTGCTGCCTTTTCAGTTGGTAGACTCGGCCCCCTTCCGTGAGTTTGTGCAATGTGCGGTTCCTCAGTGGCAGGTTCCCAAACGCCACTTTTTCGCACGGAAGGCGATTCCGGCTCTCTACAGGCATGTGGAAGGCAATGTCTTGGCCTCGCTGGACAGGGCGGTCAGCGGTAAGGTGCATATTACCGCTGACTCATGGTCCAGCAGGCATGGACAGGGACGTTACCTTTCTTTCACGGCCCATTGGGTCACTCTTTTGGCAGCTGGGAAGGATGCAGGACAAGGTGCAGTAGTGTTGGAGGTTGTTCCACCGCCACGCCTCCAAAATGCTACTACTGGTTGTGACACACCTCTCTCCTCCACCCCCTCCTCTTCTTCTTCCTCCATGGCCTCTTCCTGTGGTTTGTCCTCGGAACCAGCGGTGCTCCGTAGGCGTTCAAGGGGCTACGCAAGTACGCAGGCAAAAAGATGCCATGCCGTGCTTGCGCTGGTGTGTTTGGGGGACAGAAGCCACACTGGGGCAGAGGTCCTGTCTGCTCTGCAGGGGCAGGCCGAGAGGTGGTTGACGCCACGCCAGCTTAAGCCAGGAATGGTGGTTTGCGACAATGGCACCAACCTCCTCTCCGCCCTCCGACAGGGACAACTGACCCATGTGCCCTGTATGGCTCACGTCCTTAACCTGGTGGTGCAGCGGTTCTTGGGCAGGTACCCGGGCTTACAGGATGTCCTGAGGCAGGCCAGTAAAGTCTGTGTGCATTTCCGCAGATCTTATAATGCCAGTGCTCGCCTGGCTGAGCTGCAAAAGGAGTTGAACCTGCCTAAGAACCGCCTTATATGTGACATGCCCACCAGGTGGAACTCAACGTTGGCCATGCTGCAGCGGCTGCACACGCAGCAGAGGACCATCAATGAGTACCTGTGCGACTACGGCACCAGGACAGGGTCAGGGGAGCTCGGGTTTTTTTCACCACGCCAGTGGGGCATGATCAGGGATGCATGCACTGTCCTGGCACCATTTGAGGAGGCCACGAGGATGGTGAGCAGTGACAGTGCATGCATCAGTGACACTGTACCTCTTGTCCACCTGTTGGAGCACACGCTGCGTGGAATAATGGACAGGGCACTTGAGGCAGTACAGAGGCAGGAAGAGGAGGACTTCCTTGCCTCTCAAGGCCCCCTTTACCCAGACAGTGTTCCTTCTGTCCCACCCATCGCACAGGAAGAGGAGGAGGAGGAGGAGGAGGAGGAGGATTGTGTCAGCATGGAGGTGGAGGCTGGCACTCAGCATCATCAGCAGCAGTCTTTTAGGGATGATTTACAGCCCCAAGAAACCAGTGGACTTGTACGTGGCTGGGAGGAGGTGGCTGCGGATCATGTCGTCCTTAGTGACCCAGAGGACTCCGGACTGAATGCCTCAGCTAACCTACGCTGCATGGCCTCCCTGATCCTGCAAAGTCTGCGGAAGGATCCTCGTATTCTTCGGATCAAGGAGAGGGACCATTACTGGCTGGCCACTCTCCTTGATCCACGGTACAAGGGTAAGGTTGCGGACCTTATGTTACCGTCGCAGAGGGAGCAGAGGATGAGACAACTCCGGGAGGCCTTGCAGAAAGGTCTGTGCAACGCGTTCCCAGAGACTGGGAGGTTACAAACTCCTGGTCCTGGACAACGAGTTGCTGAGGCTTCGGGCAGTCAAAGAAGGAGCGGTGGGGAAGGTGGCCGTCTGACCGATGCGTTCAGACAATTCTTTAGTCCGCAGCCCCAAAGTATGATCGGTTCCAGCAACCATCGCCAGCGTCTGATATACATGGTCCAGGAATACCTAGGGGCAAGGTCAGACTTGGACACCTTCCCCACCGAAAATCCTCTGGCTTACTGGGTCTTGAGGATGGATCACTGGCCAGAGCTTGCACAGTATGCAATTGAGCTACTGGCCTGTCCTGCATCCAGCGTTCTTTCAGAACGCACATTCAGTGCTGCTGGAGGATTTGTCACGGATCACAGGGTGCGCCTGTCCACCGACTCGGTTGATCGACTGACTTTCATCAAGATGAACCAGTCTTGGATCACCACCAGCTACCACACACCTGATGCTGATATAACAGACTAATTGATTTTAAAATGTCACATCCCTTCAAAACTGATGCTGATGCTGAGTGCCTGTGCTGTTATGTTGACTGGCTATCCTCCTCCTCCTCCTCAATGATACGATTAATGATGATAGCTTGGAAGATCATTTTGGTTTATGGGTGACGCCACCAGTGGCTAAGGCCCAATTTTTCAGCCCCTGTTTAAAAGGGGCGTGTAATTAAAATTTTTGATGCAATACTTTGCAACAGGACTCATTGCTGTGCTCCAAGTACAGTATCTGTGAGGGGTTGCAGTGTTGTGCCACCAGTGCCTAAGGCCCAATTTTTAAGCCCCTGTTCAACAGGGGCATGCAATTATAATTATTGATCTAATAATTCACAGCAGGGCCCATTGCTGCGCCCACCAAGAGTAACTGTCAGGCCTTACAGTGTTGTGGCACCAGCACCACCATCACCACCACCACCACCACCAAAGGCCCAATTTTTCAGCCCCTGTTCAACAGGGGCATGCAATTATAATTATTGATCGAATAATTCACAGCAGGGCCCATTGCTGCGCCCACCAAGAGTAACTGTCAGGCCTTACAGTGTTGTGGCACCAGCACCACCATCACCACCACCAAAGGCCCAATTTTTCAGCCCCTATTCAACAGGGGCATGCAATTATAATTATTGATCGAATAATTCACAGCAGGGCCCATTGCTGCGCCCACCAAGAGTAACTGTCAGGCCTTACAGTGTTCTGGCACCAGCACCACCATCAAAGGCCCAATTTTTACTACCACTGATCAACAATTATATGTTATTACAATTCCTGATATAATAGTTGACAGCAGGGCGTTCCAGCACCCACCAAGAATAACTGTGAGTGCTTTCAGTGTTGTGCCAACACCAACACCTAAGGGGCCAATTTCTGCAGAGTATATACGGCAGGTCCCTACTTTCAAACATCCAACTTACAAACTACTACTACTTGCAAACGGAAGAAGACAACAGGAAGTGAGAGGAAATCTACCCCTTGGAAGGAAAATTCTCTCCTGTAAGAATTAATATGGGAGAAAGGTGTCTCCTCTCTACTGATGCTTTATCACCAATCCTTGTTTCAATAAAAACACCACATTTCAAAAACAGTTGTCATTGGGACGCAAAGTGAGGTGAAATGTTCTGAACAGGGGCACAGACAGCAAAAAAAATGTGACAGGGGTGATAACCGTTCCCTATGTTTTACAAAAAGCTAAAAAAAAGGAATTTGGCATGGAGCTACACTTAAACAATGCAGCTGTTCAAAATTACAAACAGATTCTACATAAGAACAAACCTACAGTCCCTGTCTTGTATGCACCGCCTGTATACGGCTGTTCAGAGTATATAGGTCCTTTTTTATTTTGTGTGCGGGGTTCCCCTTAATATCCATACAAGACCCAAAGGGGCTGGTAATGGGCTGGGGTAGGGGGGGGGGGGTTGATGGGGTAGCTATGCCATTTTTCCTAAAGATTTTCATCCATATTACCGGGACCAGACATTGCATTAAAGCCGCAAGCAGTTTTAAATGGCTTTTTTTCCTTTAGAAATTTTATTTTGTGCAGGGACAGTTCTAAACACTGGAAACACGTGGCACTTCACAGGCATACTTTAGACACCCCCCAGGTACAATATTTAAAGGAATATTTGACTTTTTTTTTTTCACTTTATGCATCATTAAAATGACTGCTCCCGGAAAACGTCCGTTTTTAAAACTTCTTTTTGCATTGATACATGTCCCCTGGTGCAGAACCCGGGTTCCCAAACTCTGTTTCGGACAATAACATGGATAATAGTCGTTATAATTAGCACTTTAGAATCCGAACGTTCGCATCCATTGTATTTAATAGGGTTCTAATGTTCGTGCAAACTTTCGGTCCGTTCGCGGGTTCTGGTGCGAACCGAACCCGGGGGTGTTCGGCTCATCACTACCCACCAGCTGCTGTGTGGGATGTGTCAGAATGGAGAGCGGGAAGTATATAATTTACCGGCCCCTTCCTTGTCTGAATGAACATAGTCAGTGATCGGATCACTGACTCTGTTCATTCATAACTGAAGCATAGTAAACTGTCTCTTGCCTCTGTCTCTTGCTCATTAATCTGCAATGCAGCTGTGAATGAGCGGTTTGTTTAAAATATTTAATTTGTTTATGTAGCGATACTCCCAGCTAAGAGGGCCGCTGGTTTGATTTTCGGGCCTGTAACACACCGCTGTCAACCCCCAGCAATTGGCTCTACCCTCCCCTGGCACAGTTAGTAGGGGATGAATGGATTGTGAAAACCTGTGACTCTTGGTAACACAATCCTGCAATAAAGGCACACAGTAATATTGTATGGATAACACTATCTATTTCTCCTGCACAGTAATGACACGAACAATTAGTCTGCTTAATTCTGGCACTTTACTGGAGGTAATAGTTAAGCAGATAAACAGTGTACGTTAACATATGCAGAGCCCTGCAATAAAAGAATATTTAGCAAGTCAACAGATATACAATCCTGTACATAGATAACTAACAGACCCCGCTGCAGCTCTCCTCCCTCGTGGGCAAGATGGCGCCCAGCAATGTCTACACTGATAAGTCAGGCCTGACTGTAACTTTGTGTAAGTCCCGTAGAGAAGAATCTTCGTTAGCTAACGGTGGTGCACTTCTCGAACAATTTGTAATCCACAAGAATAAAGGTTGACAAACTTGGTGAACAAAGATCAAGGCACTAATATTATTCAATGCACTGTCCCTCCGGCGTGCAACTACAAACGCTAACCGTAAGCCCAAACGGCAGTCACTGGGCCTAGAGATCCTGTATGTAATCTCTGAGCAGATGCTCTCTCACCCAACCGGACCAGTCCTGTCCGTATCTTCCGTAGCTGTGTCTCGGTACACAGGTTCCACGACACCTGGGTCTTCGGTCCTCCTGGTAGTAGTGGAGCGGTAGCAGGATGAGACATCCCTCAAACTCCTCAGTGGATACGAAAGGCTCTTTAGAATAATACAGGGCCTAGGCTTCAGGCCCTGTCAAGAACAGCAAACTCAGCACCGAGTTCCACTTGCTGGGCGGGCGATGTTCAAAGAGACCGATCCACGGCCCGCCCTTCAGTTAAATAGCCCACCCCAGCAGTCTTTGCGTGGGGCAATGCACCCTGTGTGTCCCGTTGTACCCTGGGTATGGTAGTCTCTGGGTTATTAAAGCAACACCCCGCTACATTTATTTCCATAAAAAGGCCCACCAAAATCCTCAACACCAGGCCTATGATGCTCTAAATCTGGCCCTGTGTCAGTGTCTAGTAAAATACACTAAGGAAAAGCCAAAGATGATGCAACCTGTGATTGCAGGAAAGAAAATTGCTCTATTCCCACATCAACACAGTCAGCGTTGATGGGAGAAATCCCTCCCGCAGTGCTATTGTGTTCTGCCAGCAGGAAGCCTTCCCTGCCAGCAGAAGAAAATTAATACTGCTGATGGCTATAGTTGTACTGAAGTCAATTGGTGGATCCACTTTAGTACAATCAGCCACCCCATAGATGGATCGAATCTCAGCCGTTCCCTGCTGAACCGGCCAAGATTCGATCCATATATGGCTTGCTTGCTGGTGATGTGTAGATCTTTTAATTTACCCAGAGAATTTACAGTGGTGATCATTATTGCGGTATATATACTGCCAGATGCGGATACTGCAGTGGCTCTGGATATTTTGTCAAATCTTATAGGCAAGTATGAACGTTCACATCCTGATGGGGTTTTCGTAGTTGCAGGTGATTTCAATAAAGCAAATTTGAGGGCTGCGCAGCCAAAACGACATCAGTTTGTAAAATGTGCTACTAGAGGTGAAAATACATTGGATATGGTGTATTCCAATATTAAGCAGGCCTACAGAGCTATTCCACTATCCCATCTGGGTCAGTCAGACCACCTTTCTTTATTCCTTATTCCAGCATATATTCCTATTAGGAAGAAAAAAGCTCCAGAGTGGAAAATAAGCAGAATTTGGCCAGAGGGCTCTCTTTCAAGGCTACAGGATTTTTTAGACAGAACAAATTGGGAGATATTTGAGCAACAGGATTTAGATCTGTATACAGAAACAGTTCTGGACTATATAAAAACTTGTGTGGACAATGTTACTGAGGATAAACGCATTTGGGTTTTTTCAAATCAGAAACCCTGGATGACTAAGGAAATAAAGAATCTTCTTAGAGAACAGAATAGAGCATTCAGGGTCGGAGATAAAGCAATGTATAGTATTGCGAGAGCTAATCTGAAAAGAGACATAAAAGAAACCAAATTACGGTAGCCTATAAAAAGAAAATTGAGGACTATTTTAATGGAAACGATGCGAGGGAGGGCTGGAGGGGTATACAGTACTTGACACAACATAGAGGAACTAAAAAAATGGAAGTGAATTCTAGTGCTTCACTGGTTGAAGAATTAAATAGGTTCTTCACACGGTTTGAGATTGTGTTACCAAACCAGGATATAGGGTGTCCTTTAGGTCCAGGAAACTGTACACTCACTATACAGGAATATGAGGTGAGGCAGGCGTTTAAGGCTATAAATGCGAGGAAATCATCAGGTCCAGACGGAATCCCAGGGAGATTAGTTAGGGCCTGTGCTGATCAATTAGCTGGAGTCTTTGCCAAGATCTTTAATTGATCACTATCATCTGCTGTTGTTCCGGCATGTTTAAAAACAGCCACTATTATTCCAATTCCAAAGAAGTCAACTGTGGTAAGTTTAGACCAGGGGTGTCCAAACTTTTTTGAAAGAGGGCCAGATTTGATAAAGTGAACGTGCGTGAGGGCCGACCATTTTGCCTGACATTCTTTGAACTATTAAAATTCGGTCTCAGTGTGTTCGTCCGAGCCCTAATACACGGCCCAACAAGAATTCTCCTACCTTTGTGGCTGCGTGTGGTGAATAATTATATCTCCTCTTTGGTCCCCAACAAATCCCAAAGCTCCGCTCAGGGTAAGGTTGAGCTCAGGTTGTAAAAAATATATATTTTCTCTATCCCCTGAGAAATCTGGCCTTTATCTCTTCTGTGGCCCCTAAGCTCCACTCAGGGCAAGGATGAGCTATTTTTAATTTTTTTTATGTTCTCTCTGGCCCCCACTTGCAATTTACCCTTATTTGCCCTTATCTCTTCTGTGGCCCCCAAGCTCTGATCAGGGCAAGGGTGAGCTCCTTTTTTTAAAATCTTATATATATTGAAATATTCGCTTTATATCCGTTACAGTAGTAAACTTATCTTATCCCCTGAGAAATGCTCGATGACCTCTGGCGAGCCTGCTAGGACGCTGACAGCATGCAGCGCCGTAGCCAATCACAGGCACTGAGACACAGAGCTCTGCAGCTGTGAACCGGGAAATGACTCAGTATCTGTTATTGGCGATGCGCGCTTCCCAATGGGCTTTGGAACATGCCCCAGCAACACCCAACAACACGCCCAGCTTATCAGTGAGAGGCGCTCAGGGATTAGAGAATATATATATATATGTATATATATATATATATATATATATATATATATATATTTTTTTTTTTTTTAAACCAAGCTCATCCTTACCCTATGCAGAGCTTGGGGGGCCACAAAAGTGACAAAAACAAATTGCAAGTGGGGGCCGTATAAAACCGGCCCGCGGGCCGCAATTGGCCCGCGGGCCGGACTTTGGACATGCCTGGTTTAGACAATTATAGACAAATAGCACTGACCTCGGTACTAATGAAGTGCTTTGAGAGGCTGGTCTTGAAATATATCAAAACTAGACTACCGGGTAGTTTAGATTCTTATTAGTTTGGGTACAGGGCAAATAGAAGCACAGAAGATGCGATAGCTTTATCGCTGCATGGGGCACTTGGACATCTGGAGCATTTGGGAAACTACATAAGGATGATGTTTATAGATTACAGCTCTGCCTTTAATATCATCATTCCAGATCGGTTGTTTTTGGATAGGGATTTTTTGGTCCATCGCTTACAGGTGGTCAAATTGGATAAGTTTGTTTCTTCCAAGCGAGAAATTAGTACTGGAGCACCGCAGGGTTGGGTGTTAAGTCCCTTTCTCTATGCGCTGTACACATATGATTGCACCCCCTATCATGAGATCAATAGTATAGTTAAGTTTGCCGATGACACTACCGTAATCGGTTGTATCACTGAAGACGATGAGGAGCAATACAGGAGAGAGGTTGATAGGATAGTGGAATGGTGTACAGCAAATAACCTGATCCTAAACACAGGGAAAGCAAAGGAACTGATTGTAGATTTCAGAAGGAACAGGCCTGAATCAGCACCGCTTTTTATTAATGGCGTGTGCATGGAGCGGGTCTCTACCTTTAAGGTTTTTGGAACATGCATTTCTGAAAACGTATCGTGGACAATCAACATTAAAGCCATTATTAAGAAATCGCAACAGCGTTTATTTTCTTTGCGACTCCTTAGGAAGAATGGCTTGGGAAGGAAGGTACAGAGACCTTCTATCGCTCTGCCATTGAGAATATATTAACGTATTGTATTCTAGTTTGGTATCCTAGTTGTACACAGGCAGATAAAAATGCTCTAAATAAAGTGGTTCGAACAGCGCAGAAAATTGTAGGGTGTGAACTTGTTTCTCTAGATGAAATATATGAGACTCGTTGCCTTTGTAGATCAGGAAAAATAGTGAGAGACCTGACTCATCCTGGTTGTCATTTATTTGAATTATTGCCATCTGGGAGACGTTTTAGAGTGATTAAAACTAGGACAAAAAGATTTAAAGAGAGTTTCTTTCCCAGGGCTGTAAAGGCTATCAATGCAGGAATGAAATGAAAGAGGTCACATACAGTAGTCTTATTTTATTGTCTTGTTAAGTTTTTTAATATGAGGACACTTTTTATACTTTTATAATATGGGGATACTTTTATATATAAATCCTGTGTGGTAAATGCATGGTTAATAATTTTGATGTATGAATAATGTGTGGAGTAGAAATGTAATTTCATTGTGAATTTGTTTCTACAATGACAATAAATCTTATCTTATCTCTTATCTTATCTTAACTCTTCAGGAACATGAAGACAATTGCTAGAATCTTTAAACTGTTCCAAACACAAACTATTATTCCATCTTACCTAAAATCAGTCATCATTATTTATTTTCCCAAAAAGCCAGTTATTGACAGTATTAACTACAACTGGTCACACTTACTTCAGGGGTTATGAAGTGCTTTGAGAGACTGGTTTCACAGTATATAAAAGTTAGTCCACCTCCCACCTTGGATCCACATTAGTTTGCTTAAAGCGCTAACAGCTGCATGGAGGTTGCCATCACCATAGCCCTTCATACTATGCTCAGCCATTTAGAACACATGGGGAGCTATGCAAGAATGTTATTTGTAGTTTATAGCTCAGCCTCTAACACAATTATACTGGACATATAAGTGGACACATTTTTGATTTAGGCCTCATTCTACCGATCTGCATTTGCACCTTTCTACTAGAGAGGAAAAAACTCTGCCCTCTGATTAGGTGGTGGTTGACGATGGGCATATTTAAGAGGTGATGCAGGCAGGCTGCTGGGGTGATGATGATAAGTGGGTGCCTGTGTGTGCTGGGATCATCAGTAGAGCTGCACGAGTCTGGGAAAAATTAGAATCACGATTCTTTTGCTTAGAATGAAGATCACGATTCTCTCACGATTCTTCAAAAATAATTTATTTGAAAAATTTACAACCTCTGAACATTAGGTTATCAAACCAAACGGCAATAAAATAAGCCATATAGAAAAGGGAGATCATCACCATGACACTGGATAACACATGAATGTAGTGGCCACATCCCTGGATTGTATAGAACAAAGGACTGTTCCTTCCCCCTTGGATGGGACTTTTAAGGCCAGAAACACTGAAGTGCGTTACAAAATTAATTTATTATTACATAAAGATAGATCACACATATACAATTATCAATAGTTAAAAAGCATAATTTGTGTAGCTTTGTTTGTCACGTGACGTGACACATGTGTATACCACCACATCTAGTGGTTTATATGCCTTTACCAATAACCATTGATCATTGTTGTTGTGTGATCTATCTTTTTATGTAAAAATAAATGAATTTTTTAACGCACTTCAGTGTTTATGGCCTTAAAAGTCCCATCCATGGGGGATTCGGGAACAGTCCTATGTTCTAAAATAAGCCATAATATTCTGGCTTCAATCAAACAAATTTTAAAGAAATAACAATGTATGTAATGAAAAACAATTACATTCAAAAAAACATTCAGGTAAGGGATCATCTTCAGTGTCAGACTGTCAGTGTTGCCTAAGAACAGATAAGAGTGTAAATCCAAGGAGAAGCTTTCAGATTGTTGTTGCTGTGAGCCTGAGCCTGAGGCTGGAACTGGTGCCCCTTCACTTTGTGCTGCTTTGAAAAAGCTACCCAAGGTGAATGTACGAACTGGCCACATCCCTGGATTGTCTTGTATAGAACAAAGGACTGTTCCTTCCCCCTTGGATGGGACTTTTATTTAAGGCCACAAACACTGAAGTGCGTTAGAAAATTGAATTATTTTTACATAAAGATAGATCACACATACAATGATCAATGGTTAAAAAGCATAATTTGTTTAGCTTTGTTTGTCACGTGACATGACACATGTAAAGTTGTAAACCACATCTGGTTTATGCCTTTAACCAAGAACCTTAACCATTGATCATTGTTGTTGTGTGATCTATCTTTTTATGTAAAAATAAATTAATTTTGTAACGCACTTCAGTGTTTGGGGCCTTAAAAGTCCCATCCATGGGGGATTCGGGAACAGTCCTTTGTTCTAAAATAAGCCATAATATTCTGGCTTCAATCAAACAAATTTTAAAGAAATGACAATGTAATGAAAAACAATTACATTCAAAAAACATTCAGGTAACGGATCATCTTCAGTGTCAGTGTTGCCTAAGTGCTGCTTTGAAAAAGCTACCCAAGGTGAATGTACTAACTGGCCACTAGTGATGAGCCGAACACCCCCGGGTTCGGTTCGCACCAGAACCCGCGAACGGACCGAAAGTTCGTACGAACATTAGAACCCTATTAAATACAATGGATGCGAACGTTCGAATTCTAAAGTGCTAATTATAACAACTATTATGCATGTTATTGTCCTAAAAAGGGTTTGGGAACCCGGGTTGTGCACCAGGGGACATGTATCAATGCAAAAAGAAGTTTTAAAAACGGTCGTTTTTCGGGAGCAGTCATTTAAATGATGCATAAAGTGAAAAAAAAAAAGTCAAATATTCCTTTAAATATCGTACCTGGGGGGTGTCTAAAGTATGCCTGTGAAGTGCCACGTGTTTCCCGTGTTTAGAACTGTCCCTGCACAAAATGACACTTCTAAAGGAAAAAAAAGCCATTTAAAACTGCTTGCGGCTTTAATGTAATGTCTGGTCCCGGTAATATGGATGAAAATCTTTAAGAAAAATGGCATAGCTACCCCATGACCCCCCCCCTACCCCAGCCCATTACCAGCCCCTTTGGGTCTTGTATGGATATTAAGGGGAACCCCGCACATAAAATAAAAAAGGCCCTATATACTCTGAACAGCCGTATACAGGCGGTGCATACAAGACAGGGACTGTAGGTTTGTTCTTATGTAGAATCTGTTTGTAATTTTGAACAGGTACATTGTTTAAGTGTAGCTCCAGCCCAAAAATCTATTTTTAAACTTTTTGGAAAACATAGGTAAGGGTTATCACCCCTGTAACATTTGTTTTGCTGTCTGTGCCCCTGTTCAGAACATTTCACCTCACTTTCCGTCCCAATGACAACTGTTTTTGAAATGTGGTGTTTTTCTTGAAACAAGGATTGCTGATAAAGCATCAGTACAGAGGAGACACCTTTCTCCCATATTTATTCTTACAGGAGAGAATTTTCCTTCCTAGTGGTAGATTTCCTCTCACTTCCTGTTTTCTTCTTGCGTTTGCAAGTAGGAGTCGTTTGTAAGTTGGATGTTTGAAAGTAGGGACCTGCCGTATATACTCTGCAGAAATAGGCCCCTTAGTTGTTGGTGTTGGCACAACACTGTAAGCACTCACAGTTACTCTTGGTTGGTGCTGGAACGCCCTGCTGTCAACTATTATATCAGGAATTTTAATTACATATAATTGTTGAACAGTGGTAGTAAAAATTGGGCCTTTGATGGTGGTGCTGGTGCCACAACACTGTAAGCCCTGACAGTTACTCTTGGTGGGTGCAGGAATGGGCCCTGCTGTGAATTATTAGATCAAGAATTGTAATTACATGCCCCTTTTGAACAGGGGCTGAAAAATTGGGCCTTTCGTGGTGGTGGTGGTGGTGGTGGTGGCGTTGCCACAACACTGTAAGCCCTCAGAGTTACTCTTGGTGGGTGCAGGAATGGGCCCTGCTGTGAATTATTAGATCAAGAATTGTAATTACATGCCCCTTTTGAACAGGGGCTGAAAAATTGGGCCTTTCGTGGTGGTGGTGGTGGTGGCGTTGCCACAACACTGTAAGCCCTCAGAGTTACTCTTGGTGGGTGCAGCAATGGGCCCTGCTGTGAATTATTAGATCAAGAATTGTAATTACATGCCCCTTTTGAACAGGGGCTGAAAAATTGGGCCTTTCGTGGTGGTGGTGGTGGTGGCGTTGCCACAACACTGTAAGCCCTCAGAGTTACTCTTGGTGGGTGCAGCAATGGGCCCTGCTGTGAATTATTAGATCAAGAATTGTAATTGCATGCCCCTGTTGAACAGGGGCTGAAAAATTGGGCCTTAGGCACTGGTGGCACAACACTACAACCCCTCACAGATACCGTACTTGGAGCACAGCAATGAGCCCTGTTGCAAAGTATTGCTTCAAAAATTGTAATGACACGCCCCTGTTAAACAGGGGCTGAAAAATTGGGCCTTAGGCACTGGTGCCACAACACTCCAACCCCTTACAGATACTGTACTTGGAGCACAGCAATGAGCCCTATGGCAAATTATTGCTAAAAAAATTGTAATTACACGCCCCTGTAAAACAGGGGCTGAAAAATTGGGCCTTAGCCACTGGTGGCGGCACCCATAAACAAAAATGATCTTCCAAGCTATCATCATCAATCGTATCATTGAGGACTCGGAGGAGGAGGATAGCCAGTCAACATAACAGCACAGGCACTCAGCATCAGCATCAGTCTTGAAGGGATGTGACATGTTAAAATCAATTAGTCTGTTATATCAGCATCAGGTGTGTGGTAGCTGGTGGTGATCCAAGACTGGTTCATCTTGATGAAAGTCAGTCGATCAACCGAGTCGGTGGACAGGCGCACCCTGTGATCCGTGACAAATCCTCCAGCAGCACTGAATGTGCGTTCCGAAAGAACGCTGGATGCAGGACAGGCCAGTAGCTCAATTGCATACTGTGCAAGCTCTGGCCAGTGATCCATCCTCAAGACCCAGTAAGCCATAGGATTTTCGGTGGGGAAGGTGTCCAAGTCTGACCTTGCCCCTAGATATTCCTGCACCATGTTTATCAGACGCTGGCGATGGTTGCTGGAACCGATCATACTTTGGGGCTGCGGACTAAAGAATTGTCTGAACGCATCGGTCAGATGGCCACCTTCCCCACCACTCCTTCTTTGACTGGCCGAAGCCTCAGCAACTCGTTGTCCAGGACCAGGAGTTTGTAACCTCCCAGTCTCTGGGAACGCGTTGCACAGACCTTTCTGCAAGGCCTCCCGGAGTTGTCTCATCCTCTGCTCCCTCTGCGACGGTAACATAAGGTCCGCAACCTTACCCTTGTACTGTGGATCAAGGAGAGTGGCCAGCCAGTAATGGTCCCTCTCCTTGATCCGAAGAATACGAGGATCCTTCCGCAGACTTTGCAGGATCAGGGAGGCCATGCAGCGTAGGTTTGCTGAGGCATTTGCTCCGGAGTCCTCTGGGTCACTAAGGACGACATGATCCGCAGCCACCTCCTCCCAGCCACGTACAAGTCCACTGGTTTCTTGGGACTGTAAATCATCCCTAAAAGACTGCTGCTGATGATGCTGAGTGCCAGCCTCCACCTCCATGCTGACACAATCCTCCTCCTCCTCCTCCTCCTCTTCCTGTGCGATGGGTGGGACAGAAGGAACACTGTCTGGGTAAAGGGGGCCTTGAGAGGCAAGGAAGTCCTCCTCTTCCTGCCTCTGTTCTGCCTCAAGTGCCCTGTCCATTATTCCACGCAGCGTGTGCTCCAACAGGTGGACAAGAGGTACAGTGTCACTGATGCATGCACTGTCACTGCTCACCATCCTCGTGGCCTCCTCAAATGGTGCCAGGACAGTGCATGCATCCCTGATCATGCCCCACTGGCGTGGAGAAAAAAAACCAAGCTCCCCTGACCCTGTCCTGGTGCCGTAGTCGCACAGGTACTCATTGATGGCCCTCTGCTGCGTGTGCAGCCGCTGCAGCATGGCCAACGTTGAGTTCCACCTGGTGGGCATGTCACATATAAGGCGGTTCTTGGGCAGGTTCAACTCCTTTTGCAGCTCAGCCAGGCGAGCACTGGCATTATAAGATCTGCGGAAATGCACACAGACTTTCCTGGCCTGCCTCAGGACATCCTGTAAGCCCGGGTACCTGCCCAAGAACCGCTGCACCACCAGGTTAAGGACGTGAGCCACACAGGGCACATGGGTCAGTTGTCCCTGTCGGAGGGCGGAGAGGAGGTTGGTGCCATTGTCGCAAACCACCATTCCTGGCTTAAGCTGGCGTGGCGTCAACCACCTCTCGGCCTGGCCCTGCAGAGCAGACAGGACCTCTGCCCCAGTGTGGCTTCTGTCCCCCAAACACACCAGCGCAAGCACGGCATGGCATCTTTTTGCCTGCGTACTTGCGTAGCCCCTTGAACGCCTACGGAGCACCGCTGGTTCCGAGGACAAACCACAGGAAGAGGCCATGGAGGAAGAAGAAGAGGAGGGGGTGGAGGAGAGAGGTGTGTCACAACCAGTAGTAGCATTTTGGAGGCGTGGCGGTGGAACAACCTCCAACACTACTGCACCTTGTCCTGCATCCTTCCCAGCTGCCAAAAGAGTGACCCAATGGGCCGTGAAAGAAAGGTAACGTCCCTGTCCATGCCTGCTGGACCATGAGTCAGCGGTAATATGCACCTTACCGCTGACCGCCCTGTCCAGCGAGGCCAAGACATTGCCTTCCACATGCCGGTAGAGAGCCGGAATAGCCTTCCGTGAGAAAAAGTGGCGTTTGGGAACCTGCCACTGAGGAACCGCACATTGCACAAACTCACGGAAGGGGGCCGAGTCTACCAACTGAAAAGGCAGCAGTTGAAGCGCTAGCAATTTAGCCAAGCTAGCATTCAACCGCTGGGCATGTGGATGGCTGGGAGTGAACTTCTTTCGACGGTCCAGCAGCTGGGGCAGGGAAATTTGCCTGCTAGAATCGGACGTCGGTGTACTGCTAGCAGAGTGGCCGCAAGTACTTGGCTGTGACACACCTAATTCTACACCTTCATTCCTCTCAGTGCATGTTTCAGAGAGGACTGAAGTTATAGTGGGGTTGGAGATCCCAGCTGATGCGGTGCAAGGAGAGGTCCGCTTTGTTCTTTGGTGTGGGTCTTTGAGGTAGGCTTGCCAACGAGCTGCATGGCAGGTCAACATATGTCTGGTCAGGCATGTGGTACCCAAGCGGCTGATGTTTTGGCCACGCGATATACGCTTGAGACATATGTTGCAAACAGCAGCTGTGCGATCTGATGCACTAGCCTCAAAAAAGGCCCACACCAAAGAACTTTTTGAATGACGGGCAGAGGCAGCGCCCTGCACAGGCGGAGCTCTGCGGTGTGATTCCGTCGGTGTACTGCCCTTACGCTGGCCACCAAAGGGCATCCTGCCTCGTTGGAGATGTGCCTCCTCCTCATCCTCCTCCTCCTCCTCTCTCCTATTAGGCACCCACGTGGAGTCAGTGACCTCATCATCCCCAACCTCCTCATCACTGGAGCCAATCTGGCAGTATGCTGCAGCTGCTGGAACATGACTGCCAGATTGGTGTCCTTCTTGAGCATCCCCTCTGTCTGCTCTCACGCTACTGCCTTCCTGTAGCTGGGTTTCATCATCAGACCCTTCGAAACGCTGGGCATCCTCCTGGAGCATGTACCCAACACTGTGCTCAAACAGTTCGGGGGACTCCTCAGGAGGAGGACATGGTGGGTCTAGGGAAGGAGTGACTGATGATGAGTCTGACATTGATACCAGGGAAGAGGACGCTTTGGCAGCTGCTTTTCCAGTACCCTGAGCCTGGGTGAGAGAGGATGAGGAGGAGGAGGAGGGCTTGGTCATCCACTCTACCAAGTCTTCGGCATGATGTGGCTCAACATGTCCAGCTGCCGAAAAGAAGGACAAGCGTGTCCCATGGCCATGTGCTGATGACAATGCACCGCGTCCACGACCAGCACTGTTGCCCCCAGACACAGAGCCTGCTTGCCCTCTTTTATTGCCTCCTGACTGTCTGCCTCTCCTTGTTTGCCTTCCAGACATTCTAATAGATGGCCTGCAGGGAGATGGGAAAAAAGCAATAAGGGCTACCTTCAGGTGTCCTTCTCTGTCCCTTTACTTAAGGATTTCTAAATATGGTTGAGGATGATTGCTTTTGCACAGAATAGCACAACGACAATTTCCCTGACTGTCCAAAAAAACAAGGATTTCAAAGATGGTTGATGAGGAATGCTTTAGCACACTATAGCACAAGGAGAATTTCCCTCACTGTCCTTCCCTGTCCCTAGAAACAAGGATTATCACAGTGAAAGAAACTGACACTCTTCCTACCTATAGTTTTCTGTCCCTAGAAAAAATGTTTTTTTAAAGCACACTATAGCACAAGGAGAATTTTCCTCACTGTCCTTCCCTGTCCCTAGAAACAAGGATTATCACAGTGAAAGAAACTGACACTCTTCCTACCTATAGTTTTCTGTCTCTAGAAAAAATGTTTTTTTAAAGCACACTATAGCACAAGGAGAATTTCCCTCACTTTCCTTCCCTGTCCCTAGAAACAAGGATTATCACAGTGAAAGAAACTGACACTCTTCCTACCTATAGTTTTCTGTCCCTAGAAAAAATGTTTTTTTAAAGCACACTATAGCACAAGGAGAATTTCCCTCACTTTCCTTCCCTGTCCCTAGAAACAAGGATTATCACAGTGAAAGAAACTGACACTCTTCCTACCTATAGTTTTCTGTCCCTAGAAAAAATGTTTTTTTAAAGCACACTATAGCACAAGGAGAATTTTCCTCACTGTCCTTCCCTGTCCCTAGAAACAAGGATTATCACAGTGAAAGAAACTGACACTCTTCCTACCTATAGTTTTCTTTCCCTAGAAAAAATGTTTTTTTAAAGCACACTATAGCACAAGGAGAATTTCCCTCACTTTCCTTCCCTGTCCCTAGAAACAAGGATTATCACAGTGAAAGAAACTGACACTCTTCCTACCTATAGTTTTCTGTCTCTAGAAAAAATGTTTTTTTAAAGCACACTATAGCACAAGGAGAATTTCCCTCACTTTCCTTCCCTGTCCCTAGAAACAAGGATTATCACAGTGAAAGAAACTGACACTCTTCCTACCTATAGTTTTCTGTCCCTAGAAAAAATGTTTTTTTAAAGCACACTATAGCACAAGGAGAATTTTCCTCACTGTCCTTCCCTGTCCCTAGAAACAAGGATTATCACAGTGAAAGAAACTGACACTCTTCCTACCTATAGTTTTCTGTCCCTAGAAAAAATGTTTTTTTAAAGCACACTATAGCACAAGGAGAATTTTCCTCACTGTCCTTCCCTGTCCCTAGAAACAAGGATTATCACAGTGAAAGAAACTGACACTCTTCCTACCTATAGTTTTCTGTCCCTAGAAAAAATGTTTTTTTAAAGCACACTATAGCACAAGGAGAATTTCCCTCACTTTCCTTCCCTGTCCCTAGAAACAAGGATTATCACAGTGAAAGAAACTGACACTCTTCCTACCTATAGTTTTCTGTCCCTAGAAAAAATGTTTTTTTAAAGCACACTATAGCACAAGGAGAATTTCCCTCACTTTCCTTCCCTGTCCCTAGAAACAAGGATTATCACAGTGAAAGAAACTGACACTCTTCCTACCTATAGTTTTCTGTCTCTAGAAAAAATGTTTTTTTAAAGCACACTATAGCACAAGGAGAATTTCCCTCACTTTCCTTCCCTGTCCCTAGAAACAAGGATTATCACAGTGAAAGAAACTGACACTCTTCCTACCTATAGTTTTCTGTCCCTAGAAAAAATGTTTTTTTAAAGCACACTATAGCACAAGGAGAATTTCCCTCACTGTCCTTCCCTGTCCCTAGAAACAAGGATTATCACAGTGAAAGAAACTGACACTCTTCCTACCTATAGTTTTCTGTCCCTAGAAAAAATGTTTTTTTAAAGCACACTATAGCACAAGGAGAATTTTCCTCACTGTCCTTCCCTGTCCCTAGAAACAAGGATTATCACAGTGAAAGAAACTGACACTCTTCCTACCTATAGTTTTCTGTCTCTAGAAAAAATGTTTTTTTAAAGCACACTATAGCACAAGGAGAATTTCCCTCACTTTCCTTCCCTGTCCCTAGAAACAAGGATTATCACAGTGAAAGAAACTGACACTCTTCCTACTGTGAGGGGGTTAGCTCGGCACCGGGTGTGTGTGACCCCCGGGATGGGCTCCCCACACAAAAACAGGCCCAGCAAACGGAGGTTGTGGTTTTCAAAATCAAAAAGGTGCGGTTTATTTTCTATTTACAGTGACAAAACACAGCAAAGCAAAAGAAACATAAATAAAATAAATCCTGGTCAACTTGACCTCTGACTAAACATACAGGTTTCCTAACTAACAACTGGGATCAGCCTAGTGCTGTCCTAGTCCCTAAGTCCCTGGTTTTAAATGTCCAAGCAAATAGCCACACAGGCTTTGTCTCACCGCACAGGGGTTCACTCTCCCTAGACAGTCCACACAGGTCTGGTTCCAGGCATGAGCAAACACCTAATGAATCTGGGAGTTCTTATAGAGGCCTAAATGAGCTGACAAGCTTCAGCTGGTCTCATCAACTCCCTGTCTGCACGACGCCCCACACTCTCCCTAGAGGTATGAGTCATCCATGAGCCCACTAGCCTCAGCTGGGCTTATACAACTCTCCACCTAGTTGTATAAGTCGGCGTAAAGCCTGAATCTGGGCGAAATATATCTACCCCCCTGGATGCAACCAGGTGACTTTACCTTCCTGCTGTCACATACCCCCCCTCTTGTTTTAACCTCGGGGTTGGAACACCAGCAATCAGGCATTCATGTACTCGAGACAAAGCATCCACATTCCCCATTTGAACGCCAGGGCGATGCTTTACTGTGAAGTTGAATTCCTGGAGGGCCAGGAACCACCTATTCACTCTTCTATTTGTTTCCTTGTTTTGAGCCATCCACTTTAACGGAGCGTGATCCGTAACCATGTCAAAGTGCCTACCTAGCAGGTAGTACCGAAGGGAATCTAGAGCCCACTTCACCGCTAAACACTCCTTTTCAACGGTGGCGTAATTTACCTCATGGGACTTCAACTTCCTGCTGAGGTAAATGACTGGGTGCTCTTCCCCGTTCCAGACCTGGGACAATACTGCTCCTAACCCCACATCTGACGCATCACTTTGTACGACAAAGTCTTTAGAGAAGTCGGGTGAGTACAACACTGGCTGGCTACATAAGGCTTGTTTCAAGAATTGGAATGCTGCCTCAGCCTCGGGGGTCCATTTAATCATGACCGACCCTTTCCCCTTCGTCAGGTTGGTTAGGGGCACAGCCTTAGAAGCAAAGTGGGGAATGAATCGCCGATAATACCCAGCGATTACCAGAAAGGCTCGTACCTGCTTCTTGCTGTTGGGACGTGGCCAACTCTGGATGGCCTCGACTTTGTTGAGTTGGGGTTTTATTACTCCCCTCCCAATGGTGTACCCAAGATATTTGGCCTCCTCCTGCCCAATGGTACACTTCTTGGGGTTAGCCGTAAACCCCGCTTCCCGAACAGAGTCCAGGACTGCTTGCACTTTTGGCAGATGTGAGGCCCAATCTGTGCTATGGACAATTACGTCATCCAGGTAAGCCGCAGCATACTTCCGATGGGGCCTCAGCATCTGGTCCATTTTCCGCTGGAATGTGGCCGGCGCATTCTGTAACCCGAACGGCATTCTTTTATATTGGAACGCCCCGTCTGGGGTTACAAATGCGGTTTTCTCTTTGGCCGACTTGGCCAGGGGGATTTGCCAATACCCTTTTGTGAGGTCAAGAGTCGTCATGTATCCGGCTGTTCCCAGCCGGTCGATCAACTCATCTATACGTGGCATGGGGTAGGTGTCAAATTTTGTAACTTTGTTCAACTGACGAAAATCGTTACAAAATCGCCAGCTCCCATCCGGTTTAGGCACCAACACAATGGGACTAGACCAATCACTTTGGGACTCCTCTATCACCCCTAAGTTCAGCATTTTCTGTACTTCCTCCCGTATTGCCTCCCGTCGGGCCTCTGGGATCCGATAGGGTTTTAACTTCACCCTTTCACCGGGCGGGGTAATGATGTCATGCTCTACCCCAGATGTTTGTCCCGGCAGCTCAGAGAATACCTCCTTGTTGCGAAGCACAAACTCCTTAACCTCCTGTTGTTGGGGTTGTGACAAGGTGGCTGCTATTCCAACCTCAGGAATCACGCAACCAGTTTGAGCTGGTGACCAAGTGTCTGCGACTAGGGACTCTCTATCCCTCCAGGCTTTCAACAGATTAACGTGATAGATCTGTTCGGGCTTTCGCCTTCCTGGTTGTCTGACCTTGTAATTCACTTCGCTCACTTTTTCCATTATCTCATAGGGGCCTTGCCATTTGGCAAGGAATTTACTTTCAACCGTAGGGACAAGTACCAGTATCCTATCCCCCGGGGAAAAGGTACGGGTCTTGGCTCCACGGTTGTACACTCTCTGCTGTGCTAACTGCGCTTGGGCCAAATGTTCCTTCACGATGGGCATTACCTGTGCAATTCGGTCTTGCATCAGGGCGACATGCTCAATCACACTCCTGTGGGGAGAACTCTCACTTTCCCAAGTTTCCTTGGCAATATCCAACAGCCCTCTTGGGTGTCTCCCATACAGTAACTCAAAGGGGGAGAATCCCGTAGAGGATTGGGGCACCTCCCTAATAGCAAACATCAGATAAGGAAGTAGACAGTCCCAATCCTTTCCATCTCTATCCACCACTTTCTTCAACATTTGTTTTAGGGTTTTGTTGAATCTTTCAACCAGCCCATCGGTTTGGGGGTGATACACAGATGTACGTAATTGCGTCACTTTGAACAATTTACACAGCTCCTTCATAACCCGGGACATAAAGGGTGTACCTTGGTCCGTAAGCAGTTCTTTACAAATACCCACCCGGCTAAACACAAGAGATAGCTCTTTGGCTATGGTTTTGGCCGAGGTATTTCGGAGAGGGATCGCTTCTGGATAACGGGTGGCATAGTCCATTATAACTAATATGTACTGGTGCCCCCTAGCGGACTTGATTATAGGCCCTACCAAATCCATGGCGATCCTCTCAAACGGGACCTCAATGATGGGTAGAGGGACCAGCGGGCTACGGAAATGTGGCATCGGGGCCGACCTCTGACACACAGGGCAGGAGGAACAATAATTTTCTATGTCCTTCATCACCCCCGGCCAATAGAATCTCTGTAATATCCTCTCTCGGGTTTTCTCTGTCCCCAGATGACCTCCAAGAATGTGCCCATGGGCCAACTCCAACACCAACTTCCTGTAAGGTTTGGGCACCACAAGCTGCTCAACGGTTCCTTCTGCCCTTTTTGCCACCCGATACAGTAGGTCCTTCTCTACGCTGAAGTATGGGTAAGTGCAGGTATTATCTGGGTTCACTAACTCGCCATCTATTTTCACTACGTTTTCCCGTGCCTTTATTAGGGCGGGGTCTTTCAACTGTTCTGTGGCAAAGTTTTCCCTGTGAAACTCAAGATCAGAAAACTCCACAGACGGTAGGTTTTCGTCTGAGGAGGTGGGCTCCTCTCCAGTTTCTTGAGTCTCCCCTGCCAATACTGATAAGGGAAATTCCGGAGAGTCCTCACCACTCTCAGGGGAGTTCTGGCTATCACATTCCTGGTACATAGGGGCACCAGTGGGGGGCTCAGGATCATCCCACAGTTCCCAGAACTTCGGAAAATCCCTTCCCACAATGGCGTCATGCGGTAACTGAGATACTAAGCCCACTGAATGAGAGAGGGTACCTTTGGGGGTCTCGAAACACACTGTAGTCACTGGATACTCTCGGGTGTCCCCATACACACAAATAACAGCTACCTTGCTATTCCCAAAGACCTCTGTTTTAACTAACTCAGCCTTTATCAGGGTCACAAGGCTACCTGAATCCAGCAATACCACAACATTTCTACCATTAACACACATTTTGCATAAATGTTTCTCAGTTCCTCGAATGGCAGTGCATGCGACTGCCGCACACAGCGACTGACGTCTGCCCGTCAGAAAGTCACACTGCATGGGTTCCTCCACAACCGGGCAATTGGCTGCAATATGTCCCGCTTGCCGGCAGCGGTAGCAAACGATCCTTCTTGCCGCCTCTTGAGCCGCTGATTTCCCAGGCTGTTCTCGCCAAACTTGGGGTAGAACTCCCACCCTCTCACTCTCTCCACCCTCACCCCTTGGAATCCTCTTATCCGCCCCTGGGGATGGTCTGGTCTTAGGGTGGAAAGTCCGAGTGTCTCTGGAAGAGGCCGTCAGGTTCTCTGTAGCCAAGTATTTCTCCACATGATCCACAAGACCATCGGCCGTCTCTGGGTCTCCATGGCTTACCCACTTTTGGATGGCAGTAGGAAGAGCTCTCAAAAACCGATCCATTACAACACGTTCCACAATCTTTGGTGCGGACAAAGTCTCTGGCTGTAGCCACTTTCTGCTCAGGTGAATGAGATCATACATTTGAGACCTGGGGGGTTTTCCAAGCTGGAAAGTCCAGTTATGCACACGCTGAGCCCGGACAGCCAGGGTGACACCCAGCCTTGCCAATATTTCAGCTTTTAGCATCACATAGTCTTTTGCTTGGTCAGGCTCTAGGTCATAGTAAGCCTTCTGCGATTCACCAGTTAACAGAGGAGCCACCAGTCCAGCCCACTGCTCCTCAGGCCACTTTTCCCTTTCAGCAGTCCTTTCAAATGTGGTCAAAAATACCTCTGGATCATCCTCTCCAGTCATTTTTGTCAATAAACGACTCACCCCAAAGGACGCGGTATTAGTGGGACGGCTTTCCTCACTGGTCTGCGGACGTTGCTGCATTACTGCTTCCATTTGTTGTAGTCTCTGCTCTTGCTTCTGTAACAGGTCTATGAAGCGGGCCTCAGATTGCTGCTGGGCTTGTTGCTGAGCTTCCAGACTCTGTTGGTGAGCTTGCTGCTGGGCTGCAAGGCTCTGTTGATGAGCTTGCTGCTGGGCTGCGAAGCTCTGTTGTTGAGCTGCAAGGCTCTGTTGTTGAGCTGCAAGGCTCTTTTGCAAACCTGCATTTGTCTGCTGTTGATTGGCATTTGCTAGAGCCAGCTGCTTCAGTATCTCCTCCATGCTGGCTTAACAAAAAACTGCCCACATTCTCCACCAACTGTGAGGGGGTTAGCTCGGCAGCGGGTGTGTGTGACCCCCGGGATGGGCTCCCCACACAAAAACAGGCCCAGCAAACGGAGGTTGTGGTTTTCAAAATCAAAAAGGTGCGGTTTATTTTCTATTTACAGTGACAAAACACAGCAAAGCAAAAGAAACATAAATAAAATAAATCCTGGTCAACTTGACCTCTGACTAAACATACAGGTTTCCTAACTAACAACTGGGATCAGCCTAGTGCTGTCCTAGTCCCTAAGTCCCTGGTTTTAAATGTCCAAGCAAATAGCCACACAGGCTTTGTCTCACCGCACAGGGGTTCACTCTCCCTAGACAGTCCACACAGGTCTGGTTCCAGGCATGAGCAAACACCTAATGAATCTGGGAGTTCTTATAGAGGCCTAAATGAGCTGACAAGCTTCAGCTGGTCTCATCAACTCCCTGTCTGCACGACGCCCCACACTCTCCCTAGAGGTATGAGTCATCCATGAGCCCACTAGCCTCAGCTGGGCTTATACAACTCTCCACCTAGTTGTATAAGTCGGCGTAAAGCCTGAATTTGGGCGAAATATATCTACCCCCCTGGATGCAACCAGGTGACTTTACCTTCCTGCTGTCACACTACCTATAGTTTTCTGTCCCTAGAAAAAATGTTTTTTTAAAGCACACTATAGCACAAGGAGAATTTCCCTCACTTTCCTTCCCTGTCCCTAGAAACAAGGATTATCACAGTGAAAGAAACTGACACTCTTCCTACCTATAGTTTTCTGTCCCTAGAAAAAATGTTTTTTTAAAGCACACTATAGCACAAGGAGAATTTTCCTCACTGTCCTTCCCTGTCCCTAGAAACAAGGATTATCACAGTGAAAGAAACTGACACTCTTCCTACCTATAGTTTTCTGTCCCTAGAAAAAATGTTTTTTTAAAGCACACTATAGCACAAGGAGAATTTCCCTCACTTTCCTTCCCTGTCCCTAGAAACAAGGATTATCACAGTGAAAGAAACTGACACTCTTCCTACCTATAGTTTTCTGTCTCTAGAAAAAATGTTTTTTTAAAGCACACTATAGCACAAGGAGAATTTCCCTCACTTTCCTTCCCTGTCCCTAGAAACAAGGATTATCACAGTGAAAGAAACTGACACTCTTCCTACCTATAGTTTTCTGTCCCTAGAAAAAATGTTTTTTTAAAGCACACTATAGCACAAGGAGAATTTCCCTCACTTTCCTTCCCTGTCCCTAGAAACAAGGATTATCACAGTGAAAGAAACTGACACTCTTCCTACCTATAGTTTTCTGTCCCTAGAAAAAATGTTTTTTTAAAGCACACTATTACACAAGGAGAATTTTCCTCACTGTCCTTCCCTGTCCCTAGAAACAAGGATTATCACAGTGAAAGAAACTGACACTCTTCCTACCTATAGTTTTCTGTCCCTAGAAAAAATGTTTTTTTAACAAGGAGAATTTTCCTCACTGTCCTTCCCTGTCCCTAGAAACAAGGATTATCACAGTGAAAGAAACTGACACTCTTCCTACCTATAGTTTTCTGTCCCTAGAAAAAATGTTTTTTTTTTAAAGCACACTATAGCACAAGGAGAATTTCCCTCACTTTCCTTCCCTGTCCCTAGAAACAAGGATTATCACAGTGAAAGAAACTGACACTCTTCCTACCTATAGTTTTCTGTCCCTAGAAAAAATGTTTTTTTTTTAAAGCACACTATAGCACAAGGAGAATTTCCCTCACTTTCCTTCCCTGTCCCTAGAAACAAGGATTATCACAGTGAAAGAAACTGACACTCTTCCTACCTATAGTTTTCTGTCCCTAGAAAAAATGTTTTTTTAAAGCACACTATAGCACAAGGAGAATTTCCCTCACTTTCCTTCCCTGTCCCTAGAAACAAGGATTATCACAGTGAAAGAAACTGACACTCTTCCTACCTATAGTTTTCTGTCCCTAGAAAAAATGTTTTTTTAAAGCACACTATAGCACAAGGAGAATTTCCCTCACTTTCCTTCCCTGTCCCTAGAAACAAGGATTATCACAGTGAAAGAAACTGACACTCTTCCTACCTATAGTTTTCTGTCCCAAGAAAAAATGTTTTTTTAAAGCACACTATAGCACAAGGAGAATTTCCCTCACTTTCCTTCCCTGTCCCTAGAAACAAGGATTATCACAGTGAAAGAAACTGACACTCTTCCTACCTATAGTTTTCTGTCCCTAGAAAAAATGTTTTTTTATAGCACAAGGAGAATTTCCCTCACTTTCCTTCCCTGTCCCTAGAAACAAGGATTATCACAGTGAAAGAAACTGACACTCTTCCTACCTATAGTTTTCTGTCTCTAGAAAAAATGTTTTTTTAAAGCACACTATAGCACAAGGAGAATTTCCCTCACTTTCCTTCCCTGTCCCTAGAAACAAGGATTATCACAGTGAAAGAAACTGACACTCTTCCTACCTATAGTTTTCTGTCCCTAGAAAAAATGTTTTTTTAAAGCACACTATAGCACAAGGAGAATTTCCCTCACTTTCCTTCCCTGTCCCTAGAAACAAGGATTATCACAGTGAAAGAAACTGACACTCTTCCTACCTATAGTTTTCTGTCCCTAGAAAAAATGTTTTTTTAAAGCACACTATAGCACAAGGAGAATTTTCCTCACTGTCCTTCCCTGTCCCTAGAAACAAGGATTATCACAGTGAAAGAAACTGACACTCTTCCTACCTATAGTTTTCTGTCCCTAGAAAAAATGTTTTTTTTTAAAGCACACTATAGCACAAGGAGAATTTCCCTCACTTTCCTTCCCTGTCCCTAGAAACAAGGATTATCACAGTGAAAGAAACTGACACTCTTCCTACCTATAGTTTTCTGTCTCTAGAAAAAATGTTTTTTTAAAGCACACTATAGCACAAGGAGAATTTCCCTCACTTTCCTTCCCTGTCCCTAGAAACAAGGATTATCACAGTGAAAGAAACTGACACTCTTCCTACCTATAGTTTTCTGTCCCTAGAAAAAATGTTTTTTTAAAGCACACTATAGCACAAGGAGAATTTCCCTCACTGTCCTTCCCTGTCCCTAGAAACAAGGATTATCACAGTGAAAGAAACTGACACTCTTCCTACCTATAGTTTTCTGTCCCTAGAAAAAATGTTTTTTTAAAGCACACTATAGCACAAGGAGAATTTCCCTCACTTTCCTTCCCTGTCCCTAGAAACAAGGATTATCACAGTGAAAGAAACTGACACTCTTCCTACCTATAGTTTTCTGTCCCTAGAAAAAATGTTTTTTTAAAGCACACTATAGCACAAGGAGAATTTTCCTCACTTTCCTTCCCTGTCCCTAGAAACAAGGATTATCACAGTGAAAGAAACTGACACTCTTCCTACCTATAGTTTTCTGTCCCTAGAAAAAATGTTTTTTTAAAGCACACTATAGCACAAGGAGAATTTCCCTCACTGTCCTTCCCTGTCCCTAGAAACAAGGATTATCACAGTGAAAGAAACTGACACTCTTCCTACTTATAGTTTTCTGTCCCTAGAAAAAATGTTTTTTTAAAGCACACTATAGCACAAGGAGAATTCCCTCACTGTCCTTCCCTGTCCCTAGAAACAAGGATTCGCACAGTAAAACACACTGACACTCTCCCTACCTATAGTTTTCTGTCCCTAGAAAAAATGTTTTTTTAAAGCACACTATAGCACAAGGAGAATTCCCTCACTGTCCTTCCCTGTCCCTAGAAACAAGGATTATCACAGTGAAAGAAACTGACACTCTTCCTACCTATAGTTTTCTGTCCCTAGAAAAAATGTTTTTTTAAAGCACACTATAGCACAAGGAGAATTTCCCTCACTTTCCTTCCCTGTCCCTAGAAACAAGGATTATCACAGTGAAAGAAACTGACACTCTTCCTACCTATAGTTTTCTGTCCCTAGAAAAAATGTTTTTTTAAAGCACACTATTACACAAGGAGAATTTTCCTCACTGTCCTTCCCTGTCCCTAGAAACAAGGATTATCACAGTGAAAGAAACTGACACTCTTCCTACCTATAGTTTTCTGTCCCTAGAAAAAATGTTTTTTTAACAAGGAGAATTTTCCTCACTGTCCTTCCCTGTCCCTAGAAACAAGGATTATCACAGTGAAAGAAACTGACACTCTTCCTACCTATAGTTTTCTGTCCCTAGAAAAAATGTTTTTTTTTAAAGCACACTATAGCACAAGGAGAATTTCCCTCACTTTCCTTCCCTGTCCCTAGAAACAAGGATTATCACAGTGAAAGAAACTGACACTCTTCCTACCTATAGTTTTCTGTCCCTAGAAAAAATGTTTTTTTAAAGCACACTATAGCACAAGGAGAATTTCCCTCACTTTCCTTCCCTGTCCCTAGAAACAAGGATTATCACAGTGAAAGAAACTGACACTCTTCCTACCTATAGTTTTCTGTCCCTAGAAAAAATGTTTTTTTAAAGCACACTATAGCACAAGGAGAATTTCCCTCACTTTCCTTCCCTGTCCCTAGAAACAAGGATTATCACAGTGAAAGAAACTGACACTCTTCCTACCTATAGTTTTCTGTCCCAAGAAAAAATGTTTTTTTAAAGCACACTATAGCACAAGGAGAATTTCCCTCACTTTCCTTCCCTGTCCCTAGAAACAAGGATTATCACAGTGAAAGAAACTGACACTCTTCCTACCTATAGTTTTCTGTCCCTAGAAAAAATGTTTTTTTATAGCACAAGGAGAATTTCCCTCACTTTCCTTCCCTGTCCCTAGAAACAAGGATTATCACAGTGAAAGAAACTGACACTCTTCCTACCTATAGTTTTCTGTCTCTAGAAAAAATGTTTTTTTAAAGCACACTATAGCACAAGGAGAATTTCCCTCACTTTCCTTCCCTGTCCCTAGAAACAAGGATTATCACAGTGAAAGAAACTGACACTCTTCCTACCTATAGTTTTCTGTCCCTAGAAAAAATGTTTTTTTAAAGCACACTATAGCACAAGGAGAATTTCCCTCACTTTCCTTCCCTGTCCCTAGAAACAAGGATTATCACAGTGAAAGAAACTGACACTCTTCCTACCTATAGTTTTCTGTCCCTAGAAAAAATGTTTTTTTAAAGCACACTATAGCACAAGGAGAATTTTCCTCACTGTCCTTCCCTGTCCCTAGAAACAAGGATTATCACAGTGAAAGAAACTGACACTCTTCCTACCTATAGTTTTCTGTCCCTAGAAAAAATGTTTTTTTTAAAGCACACTATAGCACAAGGAGAATTTCCCTCACTTTCCTTCCCTGTCCCTAGAAACAAGGATTATCACAGTGAAATAAACTGACACTCTTCCTACCTATAGTTTTCTGTCTCTAGAAAAAATGTTTTTTTAAAGCACACTATAGCACAAGGAGAATTTCCCTCACTTTCCTTCCCTGTCCCTAGAAACAAGGATTATCACAGTGAAAGAAACTGACACTCTTCCTACCTATAGTTTTCTGTCCCTAGAAAAAATGTTTTTTTAAAGCACACTATAGCACAAGGAGAATTTCCCTCACTGTCCTTCCCTGTCCCTAGAAACAAGGATTATCACAGTGAAAGAAACTGACACTCTTCCTACCTATAGTTTTCTGTCCCTAGAAAAAATGTTTTTTTAAAGCACACTATAGCACAAGGAGAATTTCCCTCACTTTCCTTCCCTGTCCCTAGAAACAAGGATTATCACAGTGAAAGAAACTGACACTCTTCCTACCTATAGTTTTCTGTCCCTAGAAAAAATGTTTTTTTAAAGCACACTATAGCACAAGGAGAATTTTCCTCACTTTCCTTCCCTGTCCCTAGAAACAAGGATTATCACAGTGAAAGAAACTGACACTCTTCCTACCTATAGTTTTCTGTCCCTAGAAAAAATGTTTTTTTAAAGCACACTATAGCACAAGGAGAATTTCCCTCACTGTCCTTCCCTGTCCCTAGAAACAAGGATTATCACAGTGAAAGAAACTGACACTCTTCCTACCTATAGTTTTCTGTCCCTAGAAAAAATGTTTTTTTAAAGCACACTATAGCACAAGGAGAATTCCCTCACTGTCCTTCCCTGTCCCTAGAAACAAGGATTCGCACAGTAAAACACACTGACACTCTCCCTACCTATAGTTTTCTGTCCCTAGAAAAAATGTTTTTTTAAAGCACACTATAGCACAAGGAGAATTCCCTCACTGTCCTTCCCTGTCCCTAGAAACAAGGATTATCACAGTGAAAGAAACTGACACTCTTCCTACCTATAGTTTTCTGTCCCTAGAAAAAATGTTTTTTTAAAGCACACTATAGCACAAGGAGAATTTTCCTCACTTTCCTTCTTTGTCCCTAGAAACAAGGATTATCACAGTGAAAGAAACTGACACTCTTCCTACCTATAGTTTTCTGTCCCTAGAAAAAATGTTTTTTTAAAGCACACTATAGCACAAGGAGAATTTCCCTCACTTTCCTTCTTTGTCCCTAGAAACAAGGATTATCACAGTGAAAGAAACTGACACTCTTCCTACCTATAGTTTTCTGTCCCTAGAAAAAATGTTTTTTTAAAGCACACTATAGCACAAGGAGAATTCCCTCACTGTCCTTCCCTGTCCCTAGAAACAAGGATTCGCACAGTAAAACACACTGACACTCTCCCTACCTATAGTTTTCTGTCCCTAGAAAAAATGTTTTTTTAAAGCACACTATAGCACAAGGAGAATTCCCTCACTGTCCTTCCCTGTCCCTAGAAACAAGGATTCGCACAGTAAAACACACTGACACTCTCCCTACCTATAGTTTTCTGTCCCTAGAAAAAATGTTTTTTTAAAGCACACTATAGCACAAGGAGAATTCCCTCACTGTCCTTCCCTGTCCCTAGAAACAAGGATTCGCACAGTAAAACACACTGACACTCTCCCTACCTATAGTTTTCTGTCCCTAGAAAAAATGTTTTTTTAAAGCACACTATAGCACAAGGAGAATTCCCTCACTGTCCTTCCCTGTCCCTAGAAACAAGGATTCGCACAGTAAAACACACTGACACTCTCCCTACCTATAGTTTTCTGTCCCTAGAAAAAATGTTTTTTTTAAAGCACACTATAGCACAAGGAGAATTCCCTCACTGTCCTTCCCTGTCCCTAGAAACAAGGATTCGCACAGTAAAACACACTGACACTCTCCCTACCTATCCTTCTCTTTCCCTAAACTAAAGGAATCCAGGTTAAGCAAAAAAAATTAAATGTCACTGTCCCTGCCTATGCTTCTCTTTCCCTGCTCCGGAACACACTACACTAGGCCGCCGTGCTGGCGGCCTTTTATAGTGTGGGGCGTGTACTAAACACCCTCAGCAATAATTGGCCACAGGCATCCTGCCTGTGGCCAATCATTGCTCTCCTCGCTGCCGGCGCTGTGATTGGCCAAGCATGCGGGGTCACAGTGCATGCTTGGCCAATCACAGCGCCTGGATGACACTGCGATGGCGTAGTGCATTG
The DNA here is from genome assembly GCA_029206835.1 of Rana muscosa. Taxonomy (NCBI): domain Eukaryota; kingdom Metazoa; phylum Chordata; class Amphibia; order Anura; family Ranidae; genus Rana; species Rana muscosa. The sequence continues at coordinate 256,778,129 of CM055123.1, read as the reverse complement.
TGGGCCGTTCGCGTCACTCGAATTTGGCGCGAACGGCCCAAATCGTTCGATCTTCGTCGAACGATCGAACAGCCGATGTTCGAGTCGAACGTATGTTCGACTCGAACACGAAGCTCATCCCTACTGGCCACATCCCTGGATTCTCATTGTATAGAACAAAGGACTGTTCCTTCCCCCTTGGATAGGACTTTTAAGGCCACAAACACTGAAGTGCGATAGAAAATTGAATTATTTTTACATAAAGAAAAGATAGATCACACATATACAATGATCAATGGTTAAAAAGCATAATTTGTGTAGCTTTGTTTGTCACGTGACGTGACACATGTATACTACCACCACCACATCTAGTGGTTTATGCCTTTAACCAATAACCATTCATCATTGTTGTTGTGTGATCTATTTTTTATGTAAAAATAAATTAATTTCTAACGCACTTCAGTGTTTGTGGCCTTAAAAGTCCCATCCAAGGGGGATTGGGGAACAGTTTTTGATTCTAAAATAAGCCATAATACTCTGTCATTTCTTTAAAATTAGTTTGATTGAAGCCAATGTAATGAAAAACAATTACATTCAATAAACATTGAGGTAGGTATCATGTCAGATAAAGATAAACACCAATTTAAAGATTTTTAGCTAGAAACACAAGCCTATCCACATTTTGTGGCTTCAGTGCAGAACGGCGACAAGTGACAATGTTGCCCCCTGTGCTAAAAACCCTTTCAGAAGGGGAACTGGTTGCAGGAATGCAGAGGTATTTTCTGGCCAGTGCAGACAATCTCGGATAATGCTCCTTGTGAACCTTCCACCAGACTAACGGATCCTCTTCACTGTCAGTGTTGCCTAAGAACAGATAAGAGTGTAGCTCCAAGGACAAGCTTTCGGATTGTTGTTGCTGTGAGCCTGAGGCTGGATCTGGTGCCCCTTCACTTTGTGCTGCTTTGAAAAAGCTACCCAAGCTCTTTCGAGCCTTCTTTGAAGGACCAGTGCCACTATTAGTAGATGTAGTGGGGCTTTCCTTAACTGTTAGCTTTAACATCTCCTCTTTTAGTCTGTTCTGGACAACAGTTTTGTTATCTTCATTAACGTAAGTCATCTTAAACCTGGGATCGAGGGTTGTGGCTATGTCGAGAAGGTCTTGTGTTTTTTGGTCCTGATATTTTTCCTCCAGATACCCGATGATCTTTGATTTCATTGTGCAAATGAGATCAGAGTCATCTTCCTTAACAGCCAAAACAGAAGACTGAAATAGTTGTAGAGCAGGTTTCACAGAAGAGACACTGACATACTGCTCTCCTGAAAGAGTATCTGTGAAGTCTGCCAGTGGGGTGAGAGTCTTGTCCACAGCCTCCAGGACCTCTAGGTCTTGCCATGTTGGCAAGAGGTGCCTAGCCTTGCGGTCAGAAGAGAGGACATGGGTGATGGCAGCTTGCTGCTCAAGTATCCTCCTCACCATGGCCTGCCTAGATCCCCACCTTGTTGGGCACTCTGTCTTGAGCTTGTGGTCTGGTAAACCGAGTTGTTTTTGTGCCTCAGAAAGCTCCCTCTTCCTCCTCCAACTGTAGCTAAAACACCCGACAAGCTTTTTGCACAAACCCATAGCACGCTCAATTCGTGGGTCCTTCATTGCATTCTCTATTGCAAGATGAAGCCTATGGCCAAAACACTGCAGTCGAGTCCAGTGATTTATGGATATGGCCTTTACAATGTTGCTTCCGTTGTCTGTAGTGATGCACACAAGATTTTTCTCCTCCAATTTCCAGTTTATGAGAGCATCCTTTAATCCCTGCGCCAAAGCTTCGCCAGTGTGGTCCTCAGGGAAAAACCCAGTTTGTAGGCACCGACTTTTCATCTCAAAATCGTCATTGATGAAATGGATTGTTAAGCTCATGTACGGTTCCATTGCTCTGCTGGACCATAAATCTGAAGTTGCTGCAAAATTAAGTACATCTCGCAATTCTGTTGCAACTGTTTCACGACATTTGGTGTACAGAGCAGGGATTGCAACATGGGAAAAATAGGTACGAGAGGGCACTTGAAAGCACTTATCAAGGGTTTGAATGAGTTTTTTAAACCCCTCTTTTTCCACAGTGGTCACGGAAGCCATGTCTTTAGCCGGGTGAAATGTGATTGCTTGTGTTATTTCTTTGCGCCTGACGGAGGTTGTTGAGTACGGTGTTGCATTATATAATGTTCCTTTAATTGATGTTTGTTTTGTCTGGCTGCGGCTGCAGGTACTTTGTGATTGAGCACCGGCGGTTTTGTTTTTCCGTAACGTCTCATATTGTTGTATGTGATTACGTTTCAGGTTATTAAACAGATTGGTGGTGTTGCCCTTTGGTGCACAAACAACGGCTAAACATTGCTTGCAGTAGATGGTTTGCTGAGTGTCATCATCTGCTTTGAATCCGAAATGAGCCCACACTTCGGAATAAGCTCCTCTTTTTGGAACAAAAACATCTTGGTTTTTGTCAGACTCACTTGCGCATTGCTCTGCCTCTGCGTCGGCCTCTGCACTGGCCTCTGCAGAGTCTGCACTGGCCTCTGCCTCACTCATGTAGAATAATAACCAAGTAGAATATTGGTTTAGTTTGTTTCTAACTTCTCGACTGTACACTTCTGCTGTTCTGATGCAGTTATCTAACATAAGTACATACATACATCTGTGTCCTTGAAAATATAATTGTCTGAAGTTGAACTTCAATTAGGAAATCCAACAAGAACAACGAGCCCAGCTGGGCTAAAGAGTCCTGTGTGACTGTGTGTATATTCTCCAGGTGCTGCTGCAGCTCTTGTTCTCTTAATAATATTCAACTGGGTGTGGTTGACTGGACATGTGTGTACCTATAGAGAAAACAAAACGAGAGTGCACAGTTTGTCATCCGCCTTTAGTTTAAAACCACTTGCAGCTAATGCACTGACATTTAAAAGGCAATGAATCAAACAGTGTGTTTTTTTTTTGCTTGGCAATGTTGCGCCCGGCTGCGCCCCTTCAGGCTAGTCACTGAGGCCGGGAACAGCGGAACAGCCCAGGCACCAGGCTCCATTTTCTACTCTGCGACCTGGGGTTTGTCAAGCCCCGATACTTATACAATATAAATCCCTCTCCCTCTCTCCCTCCCTCCCTCCCTCTTGCATTGGGAATGTATGGGGGGACTGAGAAGAATAAAAGCCATAGATGAGCAAATCTCTGACTATCCAGCAATGCCATGCTGGGACTAGAAATGCCTGTCCAACACTGTGGTCTCCTAATGGAGAAGGCAAGTGTTATAAAAGTAAATAGGAATGTATGGGAGGAAGAATAAGAGTCATAGAGGAGCAGATCTCTGACTTCTGCAGAGGCCAGACAGGGCATTGCTGGATAAACCATGCTGGGACCACAGACTAGAAATACCTGGCTGGTCTCCTAATGGTGACCCCTGCCTGCAATACAAGTAAATGGGAATGTATGGGAGGAAGAATAAAAGCAACAGAGCAGACCTGACTTATCCAGCATTGCCCTGTCTGGCCCCTGTAGAAGTCATGCTGAGACTTGTAGTTCCACAGACATCAATCTTCTGCCACATGTATCTCCTCTTAAAAAAATAACATTTTTTCGTTTTATTATTGATACTAAAAATGGGTTTTATCATTTACCTGGAAAATCATATAAGGCCGCGGCGCTAAGGAGACAATGTTTTCATGTTTCAGCTCCTGGAAGCTCCTGGAATGAAAGCACCATAAAAGCACCATATGTCGAATCAAATATTTCACCTAACTTCACTACTCATCACACCACAAACCACCACAAACCATTCGGTTTACCTGGCTTCAGGACTTTCTTGCTTAAGGATCTGAGATTTGGCCAGGTAATGATTGCAACCGAACCAGCCACTGCCAGCCAGGTCGGTCGGAGCCTCGGTCCTGCTTCTGTGGATAGAACATAAGTGCGTAGTCACTGCAGTGTTTCCCGGCTCTCTCCGACAAAACATGGTGCCGCCCATGCCCAGGCATCACCGCGGCGCATCACGCTCTCTGCTCACCACACTCTATGGCTCTGCTCTGCCTGACGTCAGTGCGCCAGACGTCAGTTCCTGTATCGGCGCCATTTGCGTGCGTTCCACCCTGGTTCCGACGTCTTTTCCTTAATACTAAAAATCGCGGTAATCCAGGATCGAGATCGCGGGGAGGGGTGAATCGAGATTGCGATTCTCATACGATTAATCGTGCAGCTCTAATCATCAGGCCAAAGGAGCTTGTCAGTGGCATGAGCCTGGCTTAGTGAAAACCTCAAAGAATTGACTGTGAAAATGGTAAAGGCAACTGTAAGATGGCAATTATGCTGCATAACAGGGGAGGGCTGGTAGCCTTAGGCCTGGGGGGCAAGTCCGGTCAAGTGGCCCACTGAACCACTGAAGCAGCTCACCATCCATGGCCCACCTGGTTTTTCAATGCAGCCTCACCAGTGCTTATCAGTGCAGCCAACTCCAATGCCCATCAATGAAGCTGTCAGGGTCACCTGTGGCCAGGTGACAGATGCACACCGTAGGGGGACAGAAGTGCACCGCGAGGTAGTGAACCCTATGGCTGGCTTCTGCGGATAGGAAACTGGGTGGTTGTGGAAAGCGGGACCAGAGGAGCACAACCGGGATCCCAACGGAAGCGAGAGCCAAGATTCCCCAGGGCGCGGAGTCTAAGACCCAGCTGGTCTTCTCCAGGGCCTCTAGTGGTGAGGATGTTACGCTGCAGGCTGGGACCAGGTCGCGGCCCCTGGAGTTTCCTAGCTCACGCCCCGTAGGATAAGGGGAAAAGAGGGGAAGCAGCAGCACACGATAGAGAGAACCGAATAACAAGCTGAAGGTCAGGGGCCACAAGCAGACAAGGATAACGAAGAACGAGCCGAAGGTCAAGGGTCACGAGCAGACAGGGATAGTCGGGGACAAGCCAATAACGTAACAGAGAGACAGACGTAGCACACGGCAGGCAGGAACCCAAACACACAATGCCTAACAAACACGTTGATCAGCAAAGCAGGCTTGCAGTGCACAGGTTAATATAGTGTTCAGTGATAGGGCCTGGGGTGGAGTCAGGCTGGGAGGAGATTATAAAGGAAGCCAGGTGAAGGAGGTCTGGTCTCTAGATGAACACATGAGGAGGAAGGTAAGATGGCAGACAGACATTAATGCATATCCATGACAGTACCCTCCCTCTTACGAGGCCTCCCCCTTCCCCGCCTGGGCCCAGGTTTAGAGGGAAACTTCAGATGAAACTCCTTTAACAGACGAGGTGCAAAGACCTCAGATGCAGTGATCCAAGACCTCTCCTCAGGATCAAACCCTTTCCAATGAACGAGGTACTGAAGAACGCCTTTACAGAGTCGGGAGTCCAGAATTTGACTGATCTCGTACTCCTGATTATCCTCAGAGACAGGCGCCACGGTAGGGAGAGGACGAGAGAATTTATTGAGGACTAAAGGCTTTAGAAGAGCAACATGAAAGGAGTTAGTGATTTTAAGGCTCTTAGGAATCTGGAGTTTGAAACAAACCGGATTCAGTTTAGCAGTTACCGTGTATGGACTGATGAATCGTGGAGCAAACTTCAGAGAAGGAACTCGGAGCTTGATGTTCCTGGTAGAGAGCCAGACTTTGTCCCCTGGCTGAAGAGAAGGCGGTTTACGCCTGCGGCGGTCGGCAAAGCCTTTGAATTTTTCAGCAGCTGCCCGGAGGGAATCATGAACGTGACCCCAAACGGAATTGAGAGACTCCTGAACCGAAGCCAAAGCTGGAATGTCTGGAGAACAGATCATGGGAAGAGGAAGTTGAGGGTGTTTTCCATAAACTGTGAAAAAGGGTGTCTTCTGCGAACTGGTATTCACATGATTGTTATGGGAGAATTCTGCCCACGGGAGTAGAGAGGACCAATCGTCATGGTGAGAAGACACAAAGGTGCGAAGAAAGACCTCTAACTCCTGATTAACCCTCTCAGTCTGTCCATTGGATTGGGGATGGTAAGAAGAAGAAAAATCCAAGACAATATTGAGGGATTTGCAAAAGGCTCTCCAAAAACGAGACGTGAATTGGACTCCCCTGTCGGAAACAATATGAGAAGGGACCCCATGTAGGCGGAGAATTTCCCGAATGAAAATGGGAACCAAGGCAGGGGCAGAAGGAAGACCAGGAAGAGGAACAAAATGAGCCATCTTGGAGAATCGATCGATTACCACCCAAATGACTGTATTATTCTCAGACAGTGGGAGATCGGTGATAAAATCCATGGCAATATGGACCCAGGGTTCCTTAGGAATGGGCAAGGGCATGAGGAGACCAGCAGGAGCTTGTGTAGAGGATTTGGACTGAGCACAGACATGACAAGCTTTAACGTAGTCTTTGACGTCTGAGCGGAGGTTAGGCCACCAGTAGTGACGACTGATGAGTAGGAAGGATCGGAGGAATCCAGAATGCCCTGCCACCTTGGAATCATGTCCCCAACGAAGGATCTTAGCTCTTTGCTCAGTGGGGACAAAGGTCTTACCAGGCGGAATTTTAGACTTCAGGGTGGTAGAGTGGGCAACAATGCATGAGGTGGGAATGATCGGCTCAGGTTCAGGGGCGGACTCCTCGTCCAAAGTGTCAAATGACCTAGAGAGCGCATCAGCCCGACCGTTGCAGGAACCAGGTTTGTAGGTAATCGCGAAATTAAAACGGGCAAAGAAGAGACTCCACCTGGCCTGTCTAGGATTCAGACGTTTAGCATTCTGTAGATACTGTAAATTCTTGTGATCGGTAAAGATCGTTATGGAGTGAGGGGAACCCTCCAAGAGATGACGCCACTCCTCTAACGCCAATTTAATTGTGAGAAGTTCCCGATCACCGATGGCATAATTCCTCTCTGCCTGAGAATTTTTTTTGGAGAAGAACGCACATGGTTGGCGTCTCTTCTCAAAGATTTGAAGAAGCACAGCTCCCACCCCCATTGAAGAAGCGTCCACTTCAATAAAAAATGCATTCCCAGGATTTGGTCTCCTCAAGAGGGGGCCAGAAACAAAGGCCTGTTTCAGGTTGTGAAATGCAGAGACAGCTTCGGGAGGCCAGTCTCTGGCATTCACACCCTTCTTGGTCAAAGCGATAATAGGCGCGGCAATGGAAGAGTAATTCCTTATGAACTGCCTATAATAATTAGTGAAGCCAAGAAAGCGCTGTGTGGCCTTGAGGCTAGCAGGAAGAGGCCAGTTGGTGATAGCCAAGACCTTCCCAGGGTCCATACGAAGCCCCGAACATGAGACGAAGCACCCCAAAAACAGGACCTCAGAACATTCAAAGGAACATTTCTCCAGCTTGACATAGAGATTGTTCTCTCTAAGACGTTGAAGTACAGTGCGGACATGGTTTCTGTGGACGAGCAGATTCTCAGAAAAGATCAGAATGTCATCCAGATAGATGACAACAAACTGGTACAGCAGATCTCTGAAGATTTCATTGACAAAGTTTTGAAACACGGCTGGAGCATTACACAGACCAAAAGGCATCACCAGATATTCGTAATGCCCGTCTCTAGTGTTGAATGCAGTCTTCCATTCGTCACCCTCCCGTATTCGAATGAGATTGTACGCGCCTCTGAGATCCAACTTGGTGAAAATGGAGGCACCCTTCAACCTATCGAATAGCTCAGATATTAAGGGTAAGGGGTATCGATTTTTAATAGTAACCGCATTTAAACCCCGATAATCGATGCAGGGTCTTAAGGTACCATCCTTTTTGGCAACAAAAAAGAACCCTGCCCCTGCAGGCGATGAGGATTTCCGGATGAAACCTCTCTCCAGATTCTCTGCTACATACTCCGACATGGCCTGGGTCTCTGGGATGGACAGAGGGTAGGTACGACCCCTGGGTAGAGTTGCTCCGGGGACAAGATCAATAGCACAGTCAAAAGACCTGTGGGGAGGAAGCACCTCAGCTGATTTTTTACAGAACACATCCCGGTAATCGCTGTATGCGGCGGGAAGATCAGAAGAAACAGAAGTGGCAGCAACCGGAAGACTCTCCTTGGGGGTCACCTTGAGAAGACACGACGAGAAACATGAGGAACCCCAGGCCAGGATCTGCCCAGAGACCCAGTCCACATGTGGAGAGTGGAGCTGTAGCCAAGGGAGGCCCAATACAACTGGGGTAGAGGCCTTGGGTAGAATAAGAAAGGATATCCACTCCTGGTGGAGAATCCCTACCGACATCCTAATGGGTAGCGTCTGGAAGCGAATAGGGCCCCCTGGGAGAACAGTGCCATCAATTGCCGAGACTACCAATGGGGTAGTGAGAGGTGAAAGGGTAAGCTTCATAGAAGAAGCAGTTCTCCATTCCATAAAATTGCCAGCAGCCCCGGAATCCAGGTATGCAAGGGTTGACTGAGGAGAAGTGCCTACATGAAGGAACACCGGCAAGAGCAGGCGAGAAGGTGATGTTTCTGGGTCCAATACTCCACCTTCCAAATGTATTAGACCCGAGCGTTTCCCGGACGAAGCGAGCAGGAGTCACGAAAATGACCCTTGCCCCCACAATAGAGGCACAAGCCCAGAGTTCTGCGCCTAGCACGTTCTTCGGGGGTTAGTCTGGTCCGGCCCAGCTGCATAGGTTCTTCAGCAGGTAGAGGATGCTCCACGGAATGAAGGGAGGGGAGCTCAGACTGGCTAGGACCCAGAGAGTGCTGGCGTCTTTTTTCTAAGGACCTCTCTTGAAAACGAATGTCGATCTGGTTGCATAATGAAATTACATCGTCCAGACCGACGGGAATGGCTCTTCCCGCTAATTCGTCTTTCACTCGGTCAGAGAGGCCATGTAAAAAGGTAGCGACCAGGGCCTCATTATTCCAGCTCAATTCAGCTGTGTGGATACGGAACTGAAGAGCATATTGCCCCACTGAACTAGATTCTTGGCGAAGACGTAAGACAGCACTAGCCGCTGAAGAAGCCCGAGCCGGCTCTTCGAAGATATTACGAAAGAGCTTCAAGAATTCGGACAGACTGGAAACCACCGGATCGTTCCTCTCCCACAGGGGGGCAGCCCAGGCCAAAGCTTCACCGGAGAGGAGGGAAATGATATAGGCTACCTTAGCCCGGTCAGACATGAAGCTTTGAGGCTGAAGCTCAAAATGAATAGTGCATTGGCTGAGAAACCCCCTGCAGGCCTTGGAGTCCCCAGAGAAACGGAACGGAGCTGGCAATCTTAGTGAGTGTGAGGCTGCGACTGGTGCGATAGGTACAGCCGCTGGTTGTACTTGGGGTTGCGGATTCGGGGTTCCCAAGGAGACCTGAAGCTGCTCGAATCGAGAAGCCAGATCCTGGAGGAATCGCATCACCTGGGTCTGATTTGATTCCTGGGTCTCAAGTCTGCGAACTATGCCCTGCAATGGATCATCCGCGGGAAGCGGGATGTCAGCCGGGTTCATGGCTGATCAAACTGTCAGGGTCACCTGTGGCCAGGTGACAGATGCACACCGTAGGGGGACAGGAGTGCACCGCGAGGTAGTGAACCCTATGGCTGGCTTCTGCGGATAGGAAACTGGGTGGTTGTGGAAAGCGGGACCAGAGGAGCACAACCGGGATCCCAACGGAAGCGAGAGCCAAGATTCCCCAGGGCGCGGAGTCTAAGACCCAGCTGGTCTTCTCCAGGGCCTCTAGTGGTGAGGATGTTACGCTGCAGGCTGGGACCAGGTCGCGGCCCCTGGAGTTTCCTAGCTCACGCCCCATAGGATAAGGGGAAAAGAGGGGAAGCAGCAGAACACGATAGAGAGAACCGAATAACAAGCTGAAGGTCAGGGGCCACAAGCAGACAAGGATAACGAAGAACGAGCCGAAGGTCAAGGGTCACGAGCAGACAGGGATAGTCGGGGACAAGCCAATAACGTAACAGAGAGACAGACGTAGCACACGGCAGGCAGGAACCCAAACACACAATGCCTAACAAACACGTTGATCAGCAAAGCAGGCTTGCAGTGCACAGGTTAATATAGTGTTCAGTGATAGGGCCTGGGGTGAAGTCAGGCTGGGAGGAGATTATAAAGGAAGCCAGGTGAAGGAGGTCTGGTCTCTAGATGAACACATGAGGAGGAAGGTAAGATGGCAGACAGACATTAATGCATATCCATGACAGAAGCCTGATCACTGGGGCAGGTTACATGGGGTGTATGGTGGGGGAGATGGGGGGTCAGCTAGGGGTGTCAGGGTCTCTCACCTCAGCGATCTCAGCTCAGCAGGTCCTTGCACGCCACGGTCTCCTGGGGGGGTAACGCTTCTGATCCTGGGGTCAAGTTGCAGCCAGCACCCAGCCCTACGTCCCGACTCCCTGGCACGCCCTGCCTCTGTCTGCTTCCAAGAATCCGGTCCCAGGGAGTTGTAGTTTCCTCTGCGCTGCTGTGTTTTCCACCCATCGGAAGCTTGAGCGTGGACTACAACTCCCAGAATGCAACAGCTAGTGGTCGGCCGCCATGGCCGTGCCCCCGGCCCGACTTCCTAGACCAGAATAAAAAAGAAAATGGTAGCGGGCAGCGGCTGCCGGGCCATTTTGAACATAAGTTAGGGTGGCCTGGGAGGCAATTGCCACCCTGCCCCCTGGCCCAGCCCTCCCCTGCTGCATAATTCTGGTCTGATCCTATTGTTAGTTTTCAGGGATCACATAGAGGTGGACAGAGTAGGATATATATAGGAATTTTATGAGCTTAGATTTGGAGAGATTGAAGTTAAGGACGTGTAGTGACATCCAAACTGATATGTCCATTAGTAGTCCATTAGTGATATGCGAAGAGACTGATGGGGTGAGCCTATGGGTAGAAAGATAGATTAGAATGTGGTCAACATTGAACTGGTATTGAAAGCCGTGAGAGGTTATCAGCTGACCCACGGAGGAGGTGTAGATAGAGAATAGAAGAGATCCAAGGTTTGAGTTGTAAGTGACACTGAGGATGCAGTGAGATAGGTAGGAGGAGAACCAATAAAGAGCAGAGTAACAGAGAACAAGAGAATGGAGATTTTTTAGGAGGAGGGAGTGGTCACTTGTATCAAAGGCAGCGAAATGGTCCAAGAGTAAGAATACAAAATAGTTACCAGCTGTTTTAGCTGTTAGTAAGTCATTACTGAGTTTAAAGACAGCCGTTTCTGTGGAGTGTTGTGGGCAAAATCCAGACTGAAAGGGCTCAAGAAGGTTATTATCAGTGAGGTTGGTAGCTCATGCAGTTGTAGACTAGGGGTTCTAGAAGTTTGGCGGTAAACATTTCCTAAGCTCTGGGGACTCTGGCATGGCTCAATTCCCATTATAGCAGAGTCTATGATGGACATGGTTTTATGAAACAAATTGATTATGTTCTCCTCATATGTTCATATGCCATCGTATGTTTACCCTTGCCCCGAGGACCCCCACATATTGATTTCCTCTCTACTTGGGATGCCTAACTAGAAGTGCACTTGCTTTTTTCATTTATTAAATTTATTTTTATTTTTTGTACCATGTTTTGGATTTAATGTATTTGATTCTTTTTGTTAATACATTTTGTAGATTGCTAATAAAGATAGATTGCAAAATCACTGGGATTGACATGAATACATGACATGGTACATGAGTACCAAAAACTTCATTGTGAACTTGTGAAACTGTTTCAACTTTCTTAGAATTTTTTTCCCATCAACAGACAACTCCTTGTAAATGAACCAGTGGGAACACCCATCATTGTGCTTCGGTAAATAAACTTTTATGTTTTATCAATCATGTTTATAAGAGAGCTGAACAAACTCTGTACTGTGTACGTGCAACGACCAGTGATGGGTTATCACATATTTTCATAGGTCATGGAGCAGAGCCTGCTTGTTTTTCTTGCTTTTGTTACATTACAAAAATTACACTTAGACCAAAAAAGGCAGAGATCACAGGTCATTTGGTCATCTTATCTCTACTTTACAAGGGAAGAGATATTATTAGATGAAATTAAAGCATATCTCTGGTCATTATGTAAAATCATATGTAGCGCTCACAGAGGAGCCCCTATTTTCTCAAGTCCCTTGTTCCCAGAGCCCATGACTAGGTAAGAAGCACCATGCTCTCTGGAAAAACAGGGCTGAAAAGGGAATATTTATAGTGAACAGTCCCTCCTGCCAGACAGCACTGTGGACCAGGGGCTACACAACTATTGATTTCTTCATTGTATTTCAATTAAAAAACTGACTATATATACATATATACATATGCATTATACCTATCTATGCCAGCAGGTGGTGCTGTACTATTATAGTGTATAGTTCATGTATTCTATGATATGAGAGGAAGTACCCTCTGTATCTAAATGTGCACTTTGTGTTCTCTTCCTGTTTTCTGTCTACATGATGTAAAGCCATGATAAAGATATCCTCCATGAAAGTAAAGGTGTTCTGCTGTATACAAGAAGCTTCCAGCCCATGATTTCAATACTCTGCACAATAGAACTTTGTAAACTTACTTTGTGAATATCCCACACACTTATTTCTTTGAATTCTGTGACACATAGTCATTATACCCTGTGAGTAGGCACTGCTGTGTCACACATTTCACAGAGCCTGCCTTCTGAATCATAGAGGTGCTGAGAGCAGGACTCTCAGGAGGTGTAGTCAGTATGGGAATCACTGCTTGCAGGCAGCAAGGTACCATGGGATATGTAGTCCTGAAGTTCTGGGAAGAGATGGCAGCAGTGACAAGATAACAGAAGAAGATTGTTGAAGTAACTTTATATTGCACATTACAACCACAATGTAGCTCAAGCAAAAAGAATCGCACAGCACAGTGATGCTGAGGTGTAGTGATGAGCCGAACAACCCCGGGTTCGGTTCGCACCAGAACCCGCGAACGGACCGAAAGTTCGCACGAACATTAGAACCCTATTAAATACAATGGATGCGAACGTTCGGATTCTAAAGTGCTAATTATAACGACTATTATCCATGTTATTGTCCTAAACAGAGTTTGTGAACCCGGGTTGTGCACCAGGGGACATGTATCAATGCAAAAAGAAGTTTTAAAAACGGACGTTTTCCGGGAGCAGTCATTTTAATGATGCATAAAGTGTAAAAAAAAAAGTCAAATATTCCTTTAAATATTGTACCTGGGGGGTGTCTAAAGTATGCCTGTGAAGTGCCACGTGTTTCCCGTGTTTAAAACTGTCCCTGCACAAAATAACATTTCTAAAGGAAAAAAAAGCCATTTAAAACTGCTTGCGGCTTTAATGTAATGTCTGGTCCCGGTAATATGGATGAAAATCTTTAAGAAAAATGGCATAGCTACCCCATCAACCCCCCCCCCCCCCCCTACCCCAGCCCATTACCAGCCCCTTTGGGTCTTGTATGGATATTAAGGGGAACCCCGCACACAAAATAAAAAAGGCCCTATATACTCTGAACAGCCGTATACAGGCGGTGCATACAAGACAGGGACTGTAGGTTTGTTCTTATGTAGAATCTGTTTGTAATTTTGAACAGCTACATTGTTTAAGTGTAGCTCCAGGCCAAATACCTATTTTTAAGCTTTTTGGAAAACATAGGGAAGAATTATCACCCCTGTAAAAAATTTTTTGCTGTCTGTGCCACTGTTCAGAACATTTCACCTCACTTTGCGTCCCAATGACAACTGTTTTTGAAATGTGGTGTTTTTATTGAAACAAGGATTGGTGATAAAGCATCAGTAGAGAGGAGACACCTTTCTCCCCTATTAATTCTTACAGGAGAGAATTTTCCTTCCAAGGGGTAGATTTCCTCTCACTTCCTGTTGTCTTCTTCCGTTTGCAAGTAGTAGTCGTTTGTAAGTTGGATGTTTGAAAGTAGGGACCTGCCGTATATACTCTGCAGAAATTGGCCCCTTAGGTGTTGGTGTTGGCACAACACTGTAAGCACTCACAGTTACTCTTGGTGGGTGCTGGAACGCCCTGCTGTCAACTATTATATCAGGAATTGTAATAACATATAATTGTTGAACAGTGGTAGTAAAAATTGGGCCTTTGATGGTGGTGCTGGTGCCACAACACTGTAAGGCCTGACAGTTACTCTTGGTGGGCGCAGCAATGGGCCCTGCTGTGAATTATTAGATCAATAATTATAATTGCATGCCCCTGTTGAACAGGGGCTGAAAAATTGGGCCTTTGGTGGTGGTGGTGGTGGTGGTGGTGGTGGTGTTGACACAACACTGTAAGGCCTGACAGTTACTCTTGGTGGGCGCAGCAATGGGCCCTGCTGTGAATTATTAGATCAATAATTATAATTGCATGCCCCTGTTGAACAGGGGCTGAAAAATTGGGCCTTTGGTGGTGGTGGTGGTGGTGATGGTGGTGCTGGTGCCACAACACTGTAAGGCCTGACAGTTACTCTTGGTGGGCGCAGCAATGGGCCCTGCTGTGAATTATTAGCTCAATAATTATAATTGCATGCCCCTGTTGAACAGGGGCTGAAAAATTGGGCCTTAGGCACTGGTGGCACAACACTGCAACCCCTCACAGATACTGTACTTGGAGCACAGCAATGAGGCCTGTTGCAAAGTATTGCATCAAAAATTGTAATTACACGCCCCTGTTAAACAGGGGCTGAAAAATTGGGCCTTAGCCACTGGTGGCGTCACCCATAAACCAAAATGATCTTCCAAGCTATCATCATTAATCGTATCATTGAGGAGGAGGAGGAGGATAGCCAGTCAACATAACAGCACAGGCACTCAGCATCAGCATCAGTCTTGAAGGGATGTGACATTTTAAAATCAATTAGTCTGTTATATCAGCATCAGGTGTGTGGTAGCTGGTGGTGATCCAAGACTGGTTCATCTTGATGAAAATCAGTCGATCAACCGAGTCGGTGGACAGGCGCACCCTGTGATCCGTGACAAATCCTCCAGCAGCACTGAATGTGCGTTCTGAAAGAACGCTGGATGCAGGACAGGCCAGTAGCTCAATTGCATACTGTGCAAGCTCTGGCCAGTGATCCATCCTCAAGACCCAGTAAGCCAGAGGATTTTCGGTGGGGAAGGTGTCCAAGTCTGACCTTGCCCCTAGATATTCCTGCACCATGTTTATCAGACGCTGGCGATGGTTGCTGGAACCGATCATACTTTGGGGCTGCGGACTAAAGAATTGTCTGAACGCATCGGTCAGACGGCCACCTTCCCCACCGCTCCTTCTTTGACTGCCCGAAGCCTCAGCAACTCGTTGTCCAGGACCAGGAGTTTGTAACCTCCCAGTCTCTGGGAACGCGTTGCACAGACCTTTCTGCAAGGCCTCCCGGAGTTGTCTCATCCTCTGCTCCCTCTGCGACGGTAACATAAGGTCCGCAACCTTACCCTTGTACCGTGGATCAAGGAGAGTGGCCAGCCAGTAATGGTCCCTCTCCTTGATCCGAAGAATACGAGGATCCTTCCGCAGACTTTGCAGGATCAGGGAGGCCATGCAGCGTAGGTTAGCTGAGGCATTCAGTCCGGAGTCCTCTGGGTCACTAAGGACGACATGATCCGCAGCCACCTCCTCCCAGCCACGTACAAGTCCACTGGTTTCTTGGGACTGTAAATCATCCCTAAAAGACTGCTGCTGATGATGCTGAGTGCCAGCCTCCACCTCCATGCTGACACAATCCTCCTCCTCCTCCTCTTCCTGTGCGATGGGTGAGACAGAAGGAACACTGTCTGGGTAAAGGGGGCCTTGAGAGGCAAGGAAGTCCTCCTCTTCCTGCCTCTGTTCTGCCTCAAGTGCCCTGTCCATTATTCCACGCAGCGTGTGCTCCAACAGGTGGACAAGAGGTACAGTGTCACTGATGCATGCACTGTCACTGCTCACCATCCTCGTGGCCTCCTCAAATGGTGCCAGGACAGTGCATGCATCCCTGATCATGCCCCACTGGCGTGGTGAAAAAAAACCGAGCTCCCCTGACCCTGTCCTGGTGCCGTAGTCGCACAGGTACTCATTGATGGCCCTCTGCTGCGTGTGCAGCCGCTGCAGCATGGCCAACGTTGAGTTCCACCTGGTGGGCATGTCATATATAAGGCGGTTCTTAGGCAGGTTCAACTCCTTTTGCAGCTCAGCCAGGCGAGCACTGGCATTATAAGATCTGTGGAAATGCACACAGACTTTCCTGGCCTGCCTCAGGACATCCTGTAAGCCCGGGTACCTGCCCAAGAACCGCTGCACCACCAGGTTAAGGATGTGAGCCATACAGGGCACATGGGTCAGTTGTCCCTGTCGGAGGGCGGAGAGGAGGTTGGTGCCATTGTCGCAAACCACCATTCCTGGCTTAAGCTGGCGTGGCGTCAACCACCTCTCGGCCTGCCCCTGCAGAGCAGACAGGACCTCTGCCCCAGTGTGGCTCCTGTCCCCCAAACACACCAGCGCAAGCACGGCATGGCATCTTTTTGCCTGCGTACTTGCGTAGCCCCTTGAACGCCTACGGAGCACCGCTGGTTCCGAGGACAAACCACAGGAAGAGGCCATGGAGGAAGAAGAAGAGGAGGGGGTGGAGGAGAGAGGTGTGTCACAACCAGTAGTATCATTTTGGAGGCGTGGCAGTGGAACAACCTCCAACACTACTGCACCTTGTCCTGCATCCTTCCCAGCTGCCAAAAGAGTGACCCAATGGGCCGTGAAAGAAAGGTATCGTCCCTGTCCATGCCTGCTGGACCATGAGTCAGCGGTAATATGCACCTTACCGCTGACCGCCCTGTCCAGCGAGGCCAAGACATTGCCTTCCACATGCCTGTAGAGAGCCGGAATCGCCTTCCGTGAGAAAAAGTGGCGTTTGGGAACCTGCCACTGAGGAACCGCACATTGCACAAACTCACGGAAGGGGGCCGAGTCTACCAACTGAAAAGGCAGCAGTTGAAGCGCTAGCAATTTAGCCAAGCTAGCATTCAACCGCTGGGCATGTGGATGGCTGGGAGTGAACTTCTTTCGACGGTCCAGCAGCTGGGGCAGGGAAATTTGCCTGCTAGAATCGGACGTCGGTGTACTGCTAGCAGAGTGGCCGCAAGTACTTGGCTGTGACACACCTAATTCTACACCTTCATTCCTCTCAGTGCAGGTTTCAGAGAGGACTGATGGTATAGTGGGGTTGGAGATCCCAGCTGATGCGGTGCAAGGAGAGGTCCGCTTTGTTCTTTGGTGTGGGTCTTTAAGGTAGGCTTGCCAACGAGCTGCATGGCAGGTCAACATATGTCTGATCAAGCATGTGGTGCCCAAGCGGCTGATGTTTTGGCCACGCGATATACGCTTGAGACATATGTTGCAAACAGCAGCTGTGCGATCTGATGCACTCGCCTCAAAAAAGGCCCACACCAAAGAACTTTTTGAATGACGGGCAGAGGCAGCGCCCTGCACAGGCGGAGCTCTGCGGTGTGATTCCGTCGGTGTGCTGCCCATACGCTGGCCACCCAAGGGCATCCTGCCTCGTTGGAGATGTGCCTCCTCCTCATCCTCCTCCTCTCTCCTATTAGGCACCCACGTGGAGTCAGTGACCTCATCATCCCCTCCCTCCTCATCACTGGAGCCAATCTGGCAGTATGCTGCAGCTGCTGGAGCATGACTGCCAGATTGGTGTCCTTCTTGAGCATCCCCTCTCTCTGCTCTCACGCTACTGCCTTCCTCTAGCTGGGTATCATCATCAGATCCTTCGAAACGCTGGGCATCCTCCTGTAGCATGTACCCAACACTGTGCTCAAACAGTTCGGGGGACTCCTCAGGAGGAGGACATGGTGGGTCTAGGGAAGGAGTGACTAATGATGACATTGATACCAGAGAAGAGGACGCTTTGGCAGCTGCTTTGCCAGTACCCTGAGCCTGGGTGAGAGAGGATGAGGAGGATGAGGTGGGCTTGGTCATCCACTCTACCAAGTCTTCGGCATGATGTGGCTCAACATGTCCAGCTGCCGAAAAGAAGGACAAGCGTGTCCCATGGCCACGTGCTGATGACAATGCACCGCGTCCACGACCAGCACTGTTGCCCCCAGACACAGAGCCTGCTTGCCCTCTTTTTTTGCCTCCTGACTGTCTGCCTCTCCTTGTTTGCCTTCCAGACATTTTAATGGATGGCCTGCAGGGAGATGGGAAAAACAGCAATAAGGGCTACCTTCAGGTGTATACTGTGCAGGAGGCTTAGCAACAAAGACACTGACACTGTCCCCTGCCTATCCTTCTCTGTCCCTAAACACAAGGATGTGCAATATGCTTCAGCAAGATTAGTTTAGCACAGAATAGCACACTGATAGTTTCCCTCACTGTCCTTCTCTGTCCCTACAAACAAGATTTAGCACAGAATAGCACACTGATAGTTTCCCCGAGTGTCCTTCTCTGTCCCTAAACTCAAGGATTTCAAATATGGTTCAGCAAGATTGGTTTAGAACAGAATAGCACACTGACAGTTCCCCCGAGTGTCCTTCTCTGTCCCTAAACTCAAGGATTTCAAATATGGTTCAGCAAGATTGGTTTAGGACAGAATAGCACACTGACACTTTCCCTCACTGTCCTTCTCTGTCCCTACAAACAAGATTTAGCACAGAATAGCACACTGATAGTTTCCCCGAGTGTCCTTCTCTGTCCCTAAACTCAAGGATTTCAAATATGGTTCAGCAAGATTGGTTTAGCACAGAATAGCACACTGATAGTTTCCCTCACTGTCCTTCTCTGTCCCTACAAACAAGATTTAGCACAGAATAGCACACTGATAGTTTCCCCGAGTGTCCTTCTCTGTCCCTAAACTCAAGGATTTCAAATATGGTTCAGCAAGATTGGTTTAGAACAGAATAGCACACTGACAGTTCCCCCGAGTGTCCTTCTCTGTCCCTAAACTCAAGGATTTCAAATATGGTTCAGCAAGATTGGTTTAGGACAGAATAGCACACTGACACTTTCCCTCACTGTCCTTCTCTGTCCCTACAAACAAGATTTAGCACAGAATAGCACACTGATAGTTTCCCCGAGTGTCCTTCTCTGTCCCTAAACTCAAGGATTTCAAATATGGTTCAGCAAGATTGGTTTAGGACAGAATAGCACACTGACACTTTCCCTCACTGTCCTTCTCTGTCCCTACAAAGAAGATTTAGCACAGAATAGCACACTGATAGTTTCCACGAGTGTCCTTCTCTGTCCCTAAACTCAAGGATTTCAAATATGGTTCAGCAAGATTGGTTTAGCACAGAATAGCACACTGATAGTTTCCCCGAGTGTCCTTCTCTGTCCCTAAACTCAAGGATTTCAAATATGGTTCAGCAAGATTGGTTTAGAACAGAATAGCACACTGACAGTTTCCCCGAGTGTCCTTCTCTGTCCCTAAACTCAAGGATTTCAAATATGGTTCAGCAAGATTGGTTTAGGACAGAATAGCACACTGACACTTTCCCTCACTGTCCTTCTCTGTCCCTACAAACAAGATTTAGCACAGAATAGCACACTGATAGTTTCCCAGAGTGTCCTTCTCTGTCCCTAAACTCAAGGGTTTCAAATATGGTTCAGCAAGATTGGTTTAGCACAGAATAGCACACTGACAGTTTCCCCGAGTGTCCTTCTCTGTCCCTACAAACAAGATTTAGCACAGAATAGCACACTGATAGTTTCCACGAGTGTCCTTCTCTGTCCCTAAACTCAAGGATTTCAAATATGGTTCAGCAAGATTGGTTTAGCACAGAATAGCACACTGACAGTTTCCCTCACTGTCCTTCTCTGTCCCTACAAACAAGATTTAGCACAGAATAGCACATTGATAGTTTCCACGAGTGTCCTTCTCTGTCCCTAAACTCAAGGATTTCAAATACGGTTCAGCAAGATTGGTTTAGAACAGAATAGCACACTGACAGTTTCCCTCACTGTCCTTCTCTGTCCCTACAAACAAGGTTTAGCACAGAATAGCACACTGACACTTTCCCTCACTGTCCTTCTCTGTCCCTACAAACAAGGTTTAGCACAGAATGACACACTGACACTCTCCCTACCTATCCTTCTCTGTCCCTAAACACAAGGAATCCAGGATTAGTAAAGGAAAAAAATGACACTGTCCCTGCCTATGCTTCTCTTTCCCTGCTCCGGAACACACTACACAAGGCCGCCGCGCTGGCGGCCTTTTATAGTGTGGGGCGTGTACTAAACCCCCTCAGCAATAATTGGCCACAGGCATCCTGCCTGTGGCCAATCATTGCTCTCCTCGCTGCCGGCGCTGTGATTGGCCAAGCATGCGGGGTCACAGTGCATGCTTGGCCAATCACAGCGCCTGGATGACACTGCGATGGCGTAGTGCATTGTGGGCCGTTCGCGTCACTCGAATTTGGCGCGAACGGCCCAAATCGCTCGATCTTCGTCGAACGATCGAATAGCCGATGTTCGAGTCGAACATATGTTCGACTCGAACACAAAGCTCATCCCTACTGAGGTGCATGCTGTGATGTTAACCTGCCATAAATGTGTATTTAAGTGTACCTAAACGGAAAGAAAATGCAATAAATTGCAGCTTACCAGTGCTTAGATGTGTTGACTGCATTGTTTTTCTTTTCTAGGCTTTTTTCTCTTTCTTTTCAGGTGGTGATCCAGCATAATAAAAACATTTCCCGTGGCTACACTCACTCCCCCACTGAATCTATGGAGGAGTAACATTGTCCACCTGTGGAGAGGGTAGTCTTAGATGGACTATCACATTTGGATGAACTTTACACTACAGACTAACAAATTAAAGCCAAACTCCAACTAGGTCCTGATTCACACTGATGCGACAATCGCTCCGACTTTAGAGCACTTGTCGCATCAGAAGTCGGATCTCATTCTGTGCAATGGAAACATTCTAATTGGTGCGACTTGAGTTGCAACAACGATTTAAAAGGTTCCTGCACTACTTTTGGTCCGACTTCGGTACAACTTGCATTGACTTCTGTTACAGAAGTTGCATGCAGGTCGTGCCAAAGCTGCGCTGGGGTCCGACTTCAAAGTCAGTGTAAACCCGGGTTAACACTTTGTAAGCATTTCCAGAAACTTTTTTTTTCCTTTTGAGTTATGCCGCGTACACACGATCAGAAATTCTGACAACAAATGTTCGATGTGAGCTTTTGGTCCGAAATTCCGACCGTGTGTAGGCCCCATCGGACATTTGCTGTCGGAATTTCCACCAACAAAAGATTGAGAGCAGGTTCTCTATTTTTCCGACTGAAAAAGTTATTGTCGGAAATTCCGATCGTCTGTATGCAATTCCGACACGCAAAAAAACACGCATGCTCAGAATCAAGCATAAGAGCCGAACTGCCTATTGAACTTCATTTATCTCGGCTCGTCGTACGTCTTGTACGTCACCGCGTTCTTGACGTTTGGAATTTCCGACAAGATTTGTGTGACCGTGTGTATACAACACAAGTTTGAGCCAACATTCCGTCGGAAAAAAATCCACGGTTTTCTTGTCGGAATTTCTGTTTGTGTATATGCAGCATAAGTGTTTTACCTGAATGATTAAAGGCAGACCATTATAAGCACCCCTGTCAGTGATAAATGGTTTGTCTCATTCCTCTAAAGCTGGGTATACATGTACTAAAAATTGTCCAGTTCAGTAGGAACCTACCAAAACTGTGGTATGTGTGTACCGGAGTCTGTTCAACAAAAGCTGGTCTAATGACCGTCTTCTGTCAGACAGTCTTGCTAGAAAACCAGCATTCCATAAGTGCTTGCAGCCAATGGCTACAGCGCTGATCTGTGTATTCTGACAGGGGCAGGGGAGCCCCCACTCACAGGATACAATAGAACAGTAGGGGAGATCCCTGCATCCACATTGCTTATGTTGATATGGAGATCTGTGAGTTTTTTTTTTTGTTCAACCTCCCAAAGAAGGAATTTGGGGGCCCCAGGCAGAATTTTGCAACAAGTTGAGAAGCGGGGCGGGGGGGGGGGGGGTGCTACTGAATTTTTTTTTGGTCTCCTACCTTCTCCTCCCATGCTGCCTCCTCTTGCTCCTCTTCCTGTGCAGGAAAACTCACACTATAGCTGGACTGCTGGGGCCCCAGGCCAGCTCGGTTTGCCTGTCCTGTTCCGACGGCCCTGCAGCTACTATATCTATATCATCAAATTGTGGTTTTGGATTTACAGTAACACTTTTTTATTTGGTCCACTTCCCTTTACCACAATATTTACGTTCAATTCGTTTTTATTGTTTGACAAAGTTTCAAGTATACAGAGAAAAGACAAGGAACCAGGCGCCCGCCAAGAGGCAACCTGGGCCAGTAAGAAAGGGGTAAACACATGGTACATCATGTATACGGTATTATACAAGTAACATTTAACTCATGAGAGGAATTGCGTGGCATTAC
Organism: Rana muscosa; assembly: GCA_029206835.1. Lineage (NCBI taxonomy): Eukaryota > Metazoa > Chordata > Amphibia > Anura > Ranidae > Rana > Rana muscosa. The sequence continues at coordinate 256,755,849 of CM055123.1, read as the reverse complement.
ACAGGTCAAACAGTGCCGTCTGAAATCTCAATATCCACTCCGTCCGACCAGGATGCCCCTATGGGATCCTGCTACAATCCTGGTACGGAGGAGTCGGTGTGGAACGGCATGAACACCGTTACAAACGACACCATTACAACACCTAATAGTGAAGTCTCACAAGTAATAACAGTGTAAGCATAAAGAGAACCGAGCACATACAAAGATTCGGTGTGTACCACTAGGGCTGGCCCCAAAAAGATATAGAGAAAGATAAAGAAACAAAGGGGGGTCCAGAGTTCAGGAGGGGGGCATGATGTAGAGGGAAGGGTAGAAGGGGGAGGAGGGGGGTAAGGGGACAGCGAGCTGCGGACCAATGGGAGGGTATCCAATCATGGCAGGGAACCCAACGGATAAGGTCTGGTAAGGCCTCAGGGGGTAGGCCCCAGTAGGAGCCTGTCCTTCAGTTTATCTGAAGTTGAGTATTGTCTCCATATGCTCCAGATAAAGGAGAATTTAGCATATCTGTCAAGAGATTTGGCAAGCATTTCCTCCATTAGCATACTTGTGTAGCGGGTGTTTGAATTTAGGGGAGGCATCTGGGTGGTAGTGTAACCCAGATGCATTGATTGTCAGGGAATCTGAGACCCTTTTGTGGTTCTTGGAGGACTCTGGTGGTAGGAGGTTCCCTGCGGTCTGCAGGTGGCGCTGCCGCCCTGGCCGGAGTTGAACACTCGCCGCAAGACTGCTTCCCTTTTTGTCCTTTCCTGGCGCTGGTACAGCGGTGCGGGGAACCCGCTGTGATGCAGAGGGAGAGGAGATAAAAGGGGGCGGACGCTCTGACCTTGGGGTTCAGAGTCGGAGGACGCAGCCGCACCCAGGCACCTTCAGCTTGGGTGCTGGCGTTCTGGAGTTCCGGGCCCAGGTGCCCTTGACCTGGCCGGAGCGAGAGATGGAGTCCATCTCAGGCACCTTTAGCCTGGGGTGAGGTACTATGGCGGAAGCCTGGAGCTCAGTACCTTCGACTGAGTTCCGCGAGGGTGGAGGAATCCGAGGGGGCCCTAACTCTTTGGGTGCCCGTGTCTGAGACGAGGAGGCCGGTGAGCGGAACTTCTCCGGAGAGTCCAGCGCAGCATTGCTGGTGACGGAGAGGCCTCTGGTAACTGTCTTGGACGGATGTCCTTCCCCTGATAGGGGCTACGATAGCGAAGGTAATTCATGTTCTGTTCAATATAGTCAGTGGCAATGACTATTCGCCATTGGTGACACCACAGTGGTTAGCTTTATCTAGAAGAGATGTGCCTTGGCCTACTCCCCACAGATACTGAAGTGTTATATTTGGTTCTCAACGAGTGTGTGGAACTCTGGTTACTAGGAGCGAAGGGGAGTCAATCCGAGGAGAGGATTGGACTCTGGGACACATACACAAGCCCGATAGTTCTGGCCTTCACCTCTACACCTTGGAGGACATGGGCCGTGGTGTATCTCATCCCTCCCCCCAGTATTAACCCCTAGATGAGACAGACAAGCCGTGAATGAGAAGGGGTGAGAGGGGTGAGGTCGCTACACTTACATTCATCTCATTTATCCATTGTGGTTTTGGATTTAGATATGTTTTAAATAGTGGGAAATGTCAAATGATTTATACAGTATGGCAGGCTGTACGGTCTTCTAAGGGCATGGATGATAGAATTACAATTACACAGCTCTGTGTTAGTCCAGCAGGGTGGGAACCAGAGGGGGACACTTATCAAGCAAATAAATGACACGGTTGGATACTAATTGGGCTTTTACCTAACAATATCCCTGCAATAGGTTTGCAGTGTATTTGTGACCCTTGCACATGTACATCTGGGCAGACAGGTTTACAAAGTTCTGAGACCTATTTATCAATGTGACAGATGTCCATTCTAAACAGGCTTATAATTAAGAAGTGATCAGAGGCAGAGGCGGCTCTAGGCTTTGTGAGGCCCTAGGCAAATCTTAGACATGAGGCCCCTAATCACGCCCATAATGGGAAAAAGAATTCAAGTGATAGAAATTAACTGTATAAATTGCAAATATTAAGAGCCTTAAATCCTATGAACTATGAATTCACAGTTTCTAGAATTTTCTCTAACCAATTACTCTTTAATCAAATATCATTAAACATAGGATATACTGCTCTCTAGCTCCCTTGTCTCCTCCTCCCATGCTCGTCTCCAGGAATTCTTCGGAGAAAAAATAAAAGTGAAATATTCCTTTAAATTTCGTACCTGGGGGGTGTGTATGATATGCATGTGAAGTGGCGCATGTTTCCCGTGCTTAGAACTGTCCCTGCAAAAAATGACATTTTTGAAAGAAAAAAAGTCATTTAAAACTGACTCGCGGCTATTAATGAATTGTCGGCTCCCGGCAATACATTCAAAAGTCATTGATAAAAAAATAAAAAAAAAGCGTGGGGGTTCCCCAGAATTCAATTACCAGGCCCTTCAGGTCTGGAATGGATATTAAGGGGAACCCCGCCGCAAATTTAAAAAAAAATTGACGTGGGGTTCCCCCAAATATCCATTCCAGGCCCTTCAGATCTGGCATGGATTTTAAGGGGAACTCCACCCCAAATTTTAAAAAAATGGCGTGGAGTCCCCCTAAAAATCCATACCAGACCCCTTATCCGAGCACGCAACCTGGCCGGCCGCAGGGGAAGAGGGGGGGACGAGAGAGCGGCCCCCCCTCCCTCCTGAACCGTACCAAGCCACATGCCCTCAACATGGGGAGGATGTTCCCATGTTGATGGGGACAAGGGCCTCATCCCCACAACCCTTGCCCGGTGGTTGTGGGGGTCTGCGGGCGGGGGGCTTATCGGAATCTGGAAGACCCCTTTAACAAAGGGGACTCCCAGATCCCGGCCCCCCCCTATGTGAATTGGTAAGGGGTACATTGTACCCCTACCATTTCACGAAGAAAGCGTAAAAATTTTTTTAAAAAAAACACACAAACACCTTGAAAAAGTCCTTTATTTAAAAAAAAAAAAAACATTCCAGCGGTGAAATCCAGTGTCACGCGGAGATCACGATGTCCAGCGCTGTCCTTCATTGGTTGTGCCTGAGTGGACCTGATGGGGAACTCCCTCTCAGTGTTTTAAATGTATAGACCCGCCGCTTCTAAAATTCACCATCAGGTCCGCTCAGTGAAGGAAGTTCCCCGCTCAAGCCAATGACGTAGGCGGGTCCGACATACCGAGGGGGCGGACCTGATGGGGAACTGCTCTCACTTTGGTAATACATGTATAGACCCGCCCCTTCTCATGTTCCGCATCTGGTCCGCTGAGCGGACCTGATGGGGAACTTTAGAAGGGGCGGGTCTATACATTTAAAATACTGAGAGGGAGTTCCCCATCAGGTCCGCTCAGGCACAACCAATGAAGGACAGCGCTGGACATCGGGATCGCCGCAGGACACTGGATTTCACAACGGGAATGTTTTTGTTTTCTTTGTTTTTTTTAAATAAAGGACTTTTTCAAGGTGTTTGTGTGTTTTTTTAAACATTTTTTTACGCTTTCTTCGTGAAATGGTAGGGGTACAATGTACCCCTTACCAATTCACATAGGGGGGGGGGCCGGGATCTGGGGGTCCCCTTTGTTAAAGGGGTCTTCCAGATTCCGATAAGCCCCCCGCCCGCAGACCCCCACAACCACCGGGCAAGGGTTGGGGGATGAGGCCCTTGTCCCCATCAACATGGGGACATCCTCCCCATGTTGAGGGCATGTGGAGAAAAAGGGCGTGTGGAATGAATGGACAGCCGCACTCCGAAAACCATGAAGGTTGCCTTTATTGGGTAAAAAAAACTTTGAGGGCATGTGGCCTGGTATGGTTCAGGAGGGAGGGGGGGCCGCTCTCTCGTCCCCCCCTTTTCCCCTGCGGCCGGCCAGGTTGCGTGCTCGGATAAGGGGTCTGGTATGGATTTTTAGGGGGACTCCACGCCATTTTTTTTTAAATTTGGGGTGGAGTTCCCCTTAAAATCCATGCCAGATCTGAAGGGCCTGGAATGGATATTTGGGGGAACCCCACGACAATTTTTTTTTAAATTTGCGGCGGGGTTCCCCTTAATATCCATTCCAGACCTGAAGGGCCTGGTAATTGAATTCTGGGGAACCCCCACGCTTTTTTTTTTTTTTTTATCAATGACTTTTGTATGTATTGCCGGGAGCCGACAATTCATTAATAGCCGTGAGTGAGTTTTAAATGACTTTTTTTCTTTCAAAAATGACATTTTTTGCAGGGACAGTTCTAAGCACGGGAAACATGCGCCACTTTACATGCATATCATACACACCCCCCAGGTACGAAATTTAAAGGAATATTTCACTTTTATTTTTTTCATTTTAAGCATTATTAAAATCACTGCTCCCAAAAAAACGGCCGTTTTTAAAACTTCTTTTTGCATTGATTCATGTCCCCTGGGGCAGGACCCGGGTCCCCAAACACTTTTTAGGACAATAACTTGCATATAAGCCTTTATAATTAGCACTTTAGATTTCTCCCATAGATTTTTCGAATTTGCCGCGAACACCCCAATTTGTTCGCTGTTCAGCGAACGGGCGAACAGGCAATGTTCGAGTCGAACATGAGTTCGACTCGAACTCGAAGCTCATCCCTACTCTGGAACTCACCACCCCAATCTGTCCGGCTATCTTCTACTCTAATTTTAGGCGATCCCTAAAAACTCATCTCTTCAGGGTGGCCTATCCTTCCTCCAGCTAACAACCTAATCTTCTACTTCCCTCATCAACTCATCCCTCACAGTCCCTACCTTTTGTTTCACCAGCCCCTCCCTCTTAGATTGTAAGCTCCCAGGAGCAGGGCTCCTCTAATCCTCTTGTTTTGAATTGTACTGTGTGTGTAGTGTCTCCCTACATTGTAAAGCGCTGCGCAAACTGTTGGCGCTATATAAATCCTGTATAACAATAATAATAATACTGTATATATATAGATACAATTTGTGCAGCTGCTACTAGCAATGTGTTTCAGTTATAACAAAAGTCAAAAAATATATTTCTCCATTTACATGAAGGTCAGGTTAATGTAACCCAGCACAGAGTTCCTCCTTACATCAGAGTGTGCAGGATCCCCCTTAAAGTGCAAGGGGAACTTTGATGTAAAGGGGAATGCTGCGGATCATGATGTAATGGGGGATGTTGTAGACTTTGGTGTATAGGGGAACTCTGATGTAAGGGGGGCCCTCTGGTGACCAGAGATTACTTAGTTGTATTTACCCCCCCTTACATCAGTGACCCCCCCCTCTCTGTAGCTGGCCAGCTAAGACCTGTCCTAGGTTGCTAATGTGGCTTACATGCATATATACAGCTAGACCTGCTAATAATGTTAAAACAGTGCATATGCTCATTTGTGAGAGATAAAAGCAGAGTTATTTACTGTGACTTTATATGTGGATGTCATATAACAGTTGTATATTGTGTTCACAGAAGAAAAGAAAAAATATACCTTTAAGAGTCATTATTATATACAAAAAAGTAAGCTTAATGACAGCAGAATTGCAACCAGAAAGCATAGAGTTAAGCTTTTGTGACTCATCAGAAGTTTTAGCCAATCACAACCAATCTCACTGAGCAAATGTCTCTGGCCAATCATAGCCAGCCTTTCACTCATGTTCTGTCTAGGAAATCTCATAGCACATGTCTAGAATTTCATTTTACATCAGAGTGTGGAGCTGAACAGTTCAGATCCATCCAGAGTCCAGTTTTATGGAAGCAAGTGGCCAAAATAGGTATTTAATACAGTTATATAAGTTCATATTGTAAATAATGTGACTAGAACTGTATACTGAAACTAGTTATGTGTTCACTTGTAGTTCCACCAAACCAGGTTTGCAAACAATCAAACCAGCAATCAAACCAGGATTCAAACTAGATTCAAACCAAGTTTCAGAGCAAACATCAGAGCAAACAGCATTATAGAGCATGTCCCAGATAGATCATAAAGTGTCTAAAGTATTTTAAAGTGAAAGTACAGATACTGAAGAGAGAAATATATCTACCATTTTATGTAGAATTACAAGATTGAACAGTTGAACCGACATTTGTTATACTTTATTCAACACGTGTTTGTACATGGACTTCCTGCTGCTAAATTGTCAGTGTTATATAAGAAGAAAAGCTGAAGTGAATAAAGAAGTTATCTTAAAGGTTTGGTGTGCTCTTTAAACCTACTGCTTCCATAGAACGGCGCTAGAGGAATTAGAGTAACAGATAGTCTTGTGTGGACTAAAAGATCAGAGAAATCAAATTCTTCTAATGCCACAGCGCATAAAGGCACTTCATAGTGCTTCGCCTGCCACAGTGGAACTATTTAGCCCAAAGTGGAACTATTAGCCCAAAGTGGAACTATTAGCCCATTGAGGGTGAAGCGATTGTGCTCCTCAACTTGCACAGTAAAGAGCGCATTTGAGCAGCGGAGCTACCATAGAGGCCATAGGACATGTGTTTTAGTCAAACTGCAGCCGACTCTTAAAGTGGCAGAACGGCAAAGGCAAGATAGTCACAGAGAGAGCGCCAATCCTCCTGCGATCCCTAGAGAGAGAAAAAGACGCATGGTGGGAGGCCAAAGTCCAGAGTTAGAGTGCCTGCACCGCTACCCACAAAGAGGCCACGTACTGCAGCCAGCTATTTCCCCGCCACTAGGCCCAAAGCCTGCAGCACAAAGCATCGCACGTCAGCGCAAAGCATCGCAAGTCAGCGCAGAGCATCGCAAGACAGCGCAAAGCATCGCACGTCAGCGCAAAGCATCGCACGTCAGCGCAAAGCATCGCAAGTCAGCGCAGAGCATCGCAAGACAGCGCAAAGCATCGCACGTCAGCGAAAAGCATCGCAAGTCAGCGCAAAGCATCGCAAGACAGCACAGAGTATCGCAAAGCATCGCACGTCAGCGCAAAGCATCGCAAGACAGCACAGAGCATCACACGTCAGCTCAAAGCATCGCACGTCAGAGTAGAGCATCAGATCAACAAAGACAAGTCTCCTTTAAGACTATTTGTTCCAGCAACCTACAGATCACAGTATCCTGCTCTTCAGAATAAGGTCAGAACTTTCCTTTATTACTATCATTGCACATAGGCTTGACAAGAAAGAGACATTTTCGTGTTCAGGAGAAAAAGGATTGTAAGTAAAGAACAAGGGTCAGTTGTAGTACACGGACTCTAAAGTATTTTAAAGTGAAAGTCATTTTTACTGCCTGCACCTATTGCTATTGCATTTAAAGTGAAAGTCTTCTTAATAGTCGTATTGATTGTTATAGCACTTAAAGTAAAAATGTCTAAGCCTAGTATTGCTATGCCACTGTTTGAGGATACAAACATAGATAAGATAGAAGGTGAAGAGCAAGTGAACCTGTCTGAGGTAGAAGAGTCTGATGCAGCATTAGTCTTGCCCCAAACAGATGAACTAAGACGTTCAGAATGTATCAGAAAACCGACCCTAAAGATGCTGGAAAATTTGGAGCAAGAAGCAGTATTGAAAGGAAAAAAGTTCACCAGAATGTATGATAAGTGGAAATCCTACATTAAAGATGTTCGTAGAAAGCTAAATCAAGAAAGTATAAAAGGAAACTTGAGTGATATGATAGAGACAGTAGAAGAATCTGAAGCAGAGCTTATGGCAGCATATGTCAACCTGCGGTCTTCTACAACACCTCCCTAGGATATTGTAAGGAACATGGACACATGTACTGCAGTCACTAAAGGTTTAGTAAAGCTCATGAGAGAACTATCATCTGAAGCCAACTATGTTGAAGTTAAGGCAAGAAAGAGAATGAATGAGCTTTTTATGAGAGACTATGCTAGGTCCTTAGGAGGAACCACAATCACAAGTAGGACTTCTTCCACTAGCAGAAGTGCCAGTAACATATCAGAGTCCTCAAGTACTTTAATAGCCAAAAGAAAGGAACTTGTCGAACAACTTGCTGTCAAGAGAGCAGAAATTGAGATGGAATCTGCAATCGAGGTGCAGCGTCTACGAGTAGCAGAAATGCTGAAGGAAGTCAAGATTATAGAAGCCAGACTAAGAGTACACGAAAAGGACATGAATAGTAATCATAAGTCCAAATCTGTACTAAGTGAAGATGCAGACTCCTACTTCCTTTCATACGCCCAGGAGAATGGAAGGAAATCTCCAGTATGTAATAAAGCAAAAAGTCATTGCCCTTCCATCCCTGCTCAGAAAGACGAAAAGAGAGACTCACCCAATTCAGAACTAGGTGAAAAAATAAAACAGGATAATTCTGTTCCTAGATGTCACTGCAATAATCAGGAGAATGTTGCGACTATTGTCCCAGCAAGACGACAGAGAACAGTCCCAGCAAGACTTCCCGTTCCAGATCCTACTGTATTTTCAGGAGACATACTGAAGTTCATAGAGTGGAAGGCAAGTTTTGAAATGATCATTGAGCATCATTGCTCCAGGCCAGTTGACAGGTTATTCTACCTTCAGAAATATGTTGGTGGAGAAGCGAAGAAAGCTCTTAAAGGTAACTTCTATAGAACAGATGAAGAAGCCTACAAGCAAGCTTGGGAAAAGTTAAACGCAAGATATGGTCATCCTTTCTTAGTACAAAGAGCCTTTAGGGAGAAATTGAATAACTGGCCTTAAATAGGTCCTAAAGAACATTTCAAACTCCAAGAGTATGGTGACTTCCTGCAAGCATGCAGCAATGCCATCCCACATGTACAAGGACTAGAAGTACTGAACGACTACCTAGAAAACCACAGGATGCTAGCTAAGCTACCTGAAGAAGTGGCTTCTAGATGGAATCGCTATGTGACTGAACAGTTAGATCTAAGTAAGGACTTCCCAAGTTTTGAAAAGTTCTCTGAGTTCGTTAATAAGGAAGCACGAATAGTATGTAATCCAGTAACAGGATCTTACGCCTTAAAGTCCTTAGATGAAAGGCCAGCGAGAGATATAAGATGTGCAAGAGCAACAAGCTTTGCAACCGACACAACTGAGAAAGGTATGGATACCTACGAGAGCAAGTTCAAAGTTACTACTGGGATCAGTAGAGAGACAGAACCGACAAATCCTCAGACTACTTTTAAGTGTATGTTCTGTGGAGAGAACCACTCTATACACAAGTGCCAACAATTGAAGGAGAAATCCCCAAATGAAAAGAAAAAGTTTGTACTTGTTAACCAACTGTGTTTTGGGTGCCTAAGGAAAGGCCGTATTACTAAGGAGTGTAAGAAAAGGGCCACATGCAGCGTTTGCAAAGGACGCCATCCTACACCACTACATGAAGAACATCCAAAAAAGGATAAATCCTCAATACCTAAAGATGCTGAGGAAGAAAAGAAAGCATCGGTATTCTCTTGCAGAGTGAGGGAAAGCAACGGCACATCAATGGTTGTACCAGTGTGCATTTCAAATCCTAAAAGGAAGAATAAGAAGGTATATGCCTATGCACTACTGGATGCCCAAAGCGATGTCACCTTCATCGATCAAGAAATCTGCAAGAAATTACAAGTGGCTACAGAACCAGTGAATAGGGATGAGCTCGGTGTTCGAGTCGAACATAGGTTCGACTCGAACATCGGCTGTTCGCGCGTTCGGCGAACAACGAACGATTTGGGCCGTTCGCGCCAAATTCGAGTGACGTGAACGGCCCACAATACACTGCGCCATCACAGTGTAATCCCGGCGCTGTGATTGGCCAAGCATGCACTGTGACCCTGCATGCTTGGCCAATCACAGCGCTGGCAGCGAGGAGAGCAATGATTGGCCACAGGCAGGATGCCTGTGGCCAATTATTGCTGAGGGGGTTTAGTACACGCCCCACACTATAAAAGGCCGCCAGCGCGGCGGCCTCGTGTAGTGTGTTCCGGCGCAGGGAAAGAGGAGGATAGGCAGGGACAGTGTCATATTTTTTCTTTGCTAAACCTTGTGTGTAGGGACAGAGAAGGATAGGTAGGGAGAGTGTCAGTGTCATATTCTTTGCTAAACCTTGTTTGTAGGGACAGAGAAGGATAGGCAGGGAGAGTGTCAGTTTCATATTCTTTGCTAAACCTTGTGTGCTGAACCATATTGCTAAACCTTGTGTGTAGGGACAGACAAGGATAGGCAGGGAGAGTGTCAGTGTCATATTCTTTGCTAAACCTCGTGTGCTGAACCATATTGCTAAACCTTGTGTGTAGGGACAGACAAGGATAGGTAGGGAGAGTGTCAGTGTCATATTCTTTGCTAAACCTTGTTTGTAGGGACAGAGAAGGATAGGCAATCGAGAGTGTCAGTTTCATATTCTTTGCTAAACCTTGTGTGCTGAACCATATTGCTAAACCTTGTGTGTAGGGACAGACAAGGATAGGCAGGGAGAGTGTCAGTGTCATATTCTTTGCTAAACCTTGTGTGCTGAACCATATTGCTAAACCTTGTGTGTAGGGACAGACAAGGATAGGTAGGGAGAGTGTCAGTGTCATATTCTTTGCTAAACCTTGTTTGTAGGGACAGAGAAGGATAGGCAGGGAGAGTGTCAGTGTCATATTCTTTGCTAAACCTTGTGTGCTGAACCATATTGCTAAACCTTGTGTGTAGGGACAGACAAGGATAGGCAGTCGAGAGTGTCAGTGTCATAATCTTTGCTAAACCTAGTGTGCTGAACCATATTGCTAAACCTTGTGTGTAGGGACAGACAAGGATAGGCAGTCGAGAGTGTCAGTGTCAATCTTTGCTAAACCTAGTGTGCTGAACCATATTGCTAAACCTTGTGTGTAAGGACAGACAAGGATAGGCAGTCGAGAGTGTCAGTGTCATAATCTTTGCTAAACCTAGTGTGCTGAACCATATTGCTAAACCTTGTGTGTAGGGACAGACAAGGATAGGCAGTCGAGAGTGTCAGTGTCATAATCTTTGCTAAACCTTGTGTGCTGAACCATATTGCTAAACCTTGTGTGTAGGGACAGACAAGGATAGGCAGTCGAGAGTGTCAGTGTCATAATCTTTGCTAAACCTAGTGTGCTGAACCATATTGCTAAACCTTGTGTGTAGGGACAGACAAGGATAGGCAGTCGAGAGTGTCAGTGTCATAATCTTTGCTAAACCTAGTATGCTGAACCATATTGCTAAACCTTGTGTGTAGGGACAGACAAGGATAGGCAGTCGAGAGTGTCAGTGTCATAATCTTTGCTAAACCTAGTGTGCTGAACCATATTGCTAAACCTTGTGTGTAGGGACAGACAAGGATAGGCAGTTGAGAGTGTCAGTGTCATAATCTTTGCTAAACCTAGTGTGCTGAACCATATTGCTAAACCTTGTGTGTAGGGACAGACAAGGATAGGCAGTCGAGAGTGTCAGTGTCATAATCTTTGCTAAACCTAGTGTGCTGAACCATATTGCTAAATAGTGATGAGCCGAACACCCCCCTGTTCGGTTCGCACCAGAACCCGCGAACGGACCGAAAGTTCGAACGAACATTAGAACCCTATTAAATAGAATGGATGCGAACGTTCGAATTCTAAAGTGCTAATTATAACAACTATTATGCATGTTATTGTCCTAAAAAGGGTTTGGGAACCCGGGTTCTGCACCAGGGGACATGTATCAATGCAAAAAGACGTTTTAAAAACGGTCGTTTTTCGGGAGCAGTCATTTTAATGATGCATAAAGTGAAAAAAAAAAGTCAAATATTCCTTTAAATATCGTACCTGGGGGGTGTCTAAAGTATGCCTGTGAAGTGCCACGTGTTTCCCGTGTTTAGAACTGTCCCTGCACAAAATGACACTTCTAAAGGAAAAAAAAGCCATTTAAAACTGCTTGCGGCTTTAATGTAATGTCTGGTCCCGGTAATATGGATGAAATTCTTTAAGAAAAATGGCATAGCTACCCCATGACCCCCCCCCCCTACCCCAGCCCATTACCAGCCCCTTTGGGTCTTGTATGGATATTAAGGGGAACCCCGCACATAAAATAAAAAAGGCCCTATATACTCTGAACAGCCCTATACAGGCGGTGCATACAAGACAGGGACTGTAGGTTTGTTCTTATGTAGAATCTGTTTGTAATTTTGAACAGGTACATTGTTGAAGTGTAGCTCCAGACCAAAAATCTATTTTTAAACTTTTTGGAAAACATAGGTAAGGGTTATCACCCCTGTAACATTTGTTTTGCTGTCTGTGCCCCTGTTCAGAACATTTCACCTCACTTTCCGTCCCAATGACAACTGTTTTTGAAATGTGGTGTTTTTCTTGAAACAAGGATTGCTGATAAAGCATCAGTACAGAGGAGACACCTTTCTCCCATATTTATTCTTACAGGAGAGAATTTTCCTTCCTAGTGGTAGATTTCCTCTCACTTCCTGTTGTCTTCTTGCGTTTGCAAGTAGGAGTCGTTTGTAAGTTGGATGTTTGAAAGTAGGGACCTGCCGTATATACTCTGCAGAAATAGGCCCCTTAGTTGTTGGTGTTGGCACAACACTGTAAGCACTCACAGTTACTCTTGGTTGGTGCTGGAACGCCCTGCTGTCAACTATTATATCAGGAATTTTAATTACATATAATTGTTGAACAGTGGTAGTAAAAATTGGGCCTTTGATGGTGGTGCTGGTGCCACAACACTGTAAGCCCTGACAGTTACTCTTGGTGGGTGCAGCAATGGGCCCTGCTGTGAATTATTAGATCAAGAATTGTAATTACATGCCCCTGTTGAACAGGGGCTGAAAAATTGGGCCTTAGGCACTGGTGGCACAACACTGCAACCCCTCACAGATACTGTACTTGGAGCACAGCAATGAGCCCTGTTGCAAAGTATTGCTTCAAAAATTGTAATGACACGCCCCTGTTAAACAGGGGCTGAAAAATTGGGCCTTAGGCACTGGTGGCACAACACTGCAACTCCTCACAGATACTGTACTTGGAGTACAGCAATGAGCCCTGTTGCAAAGTATTGCTTCAAAAATTGTAATTACACGCCCCTGTTAAACAGGGGCTGAAAAATTGGGCGTTAGGCACTGGTGGCGGCACCCATAAACAAAAATGATCTTCCAAGCTATCATCATCAATCGTATCATTGAGGACTCGGAGGAGGAGGATAGCCAGTCAACATAACAGCACAGGCACTCAGCATCAGCATCAGTCTTGAAGGGATGTGACATGTTAAAATCAATTAGTCTGTTATATCAGCATCAGGTGTGTGGTAGCTGGTGGTGATCCAAGACTGGTTCATCTTGATGAAAGTCAGTCGATCAACCGAGTCAGTGGACAGGCGCACCCTGTGATCCGTGACAAATCCTCCAGCAGCACTGAATGTGCGTTCCGAAAGAACGCTGGATGCAGGACAGGCCAGTAGCTCAATTGCATACTGTGCAAGCTCTGGCCAGTGATCCATCCTCAAGACCCAGTAAGCCAGAGGATTTTCGGTGGGGAAGGTGTCCAAGTCTGACCTTGCCCCTAGATATTCCTGCACCATGTTTATCAGACGCTGGCGATGGTTGCTGGAACCAATCATACTTTGGGGCTGCGGACTAAAGAATTGTCTGAACGCATCGGTCAGACGGCCACCTTCCCCACCGCTCCTTCTTTGACTGGCCGAAGCCTCAGCAACTCGTTGTCCAGGACCAGGAGTTTGCAACCTCCCAGTCTCTGGGAACGCGTTGCACAGACCTTTCTGCAAGGCCTCCCGGAGTTGTCTCATCCTCTGCTCCCTCTGCGACGGTAACATAAGGTCCGCAACCTTACCCTTGTACCGTGGATCAAGGAGAGTGGCCAGCCAGTAATGGTCCCTCTCCTTGATCCGAAGAATACGAGGATCCTTCCGCAGACTTTGCAGGATCAGGGAGGCCATGCAGCGTAGGTTTGCTGAGGCATTCGCTCCGGAGTCCTCTGGGTCACTAAGGACGACATGATCCGCAGCCACCTCCTCCCAGCCACGTACAAGTCCACTGGTTTCTTGGGACTGTAAATCATCCCTAAAAGACTGCTGCTGATGATGCTGAGTGCCAGCCTCCACCTCCATGCTGACACAATCCTCCTCCTCCTCCTCCTCCTCCTCCTCTTCCTGTGCGATGGGTGGGACAGAAGTAACACTGTCTGGGTAAAGGGGGCCTTGAGAGGCAAGGAAGTCCTCCTCTTCCTGCCTCTGTTCTGCCTCAAGTGCCCTGTCCATTATTCCACGCAGCGTGTGCTCCAACAGGTGGACAAGAGGTACAGTGTCACTGATGCATGCACTGTCACTGCTCACCATCCTCGTGGCCTCCTCAAATGGTGCCAGGACAGTGCATGCATCCCTGATCATGCCCCACTGGCGTGGAGAAAAAAACCAAGCTCCCCTGACCCTGTCCTGGTGCCGTAGTCGCACAGGTACTCATTGATGGCCCTCTGCTGCGTGTGCAGCCGCTGCAGCATGGCCAACGTTGAGTTCCACCTGGTGGGCATGTCACATATAAGGCGGTTCTTGGGCAGGTTCAACTCCTTTTGCAGCTCAGCCAGGCGAGCACTGGCATTATAAGATCTGCGGAAATGCACACAGACTTTCCTGGCCTGCCTCAGGACATCCTGTAAGCCCGGGTACCTGCCCAAGAAGCGCTGCACCACCAGGTTAAGGACGTGAGCCACACAGGGCACATGGGTCAGTTGTCCCTGTCGGAGGGCGGAGAGGAGGTTAGTGCCATTGTCGCAAACCACCATTCCTGGCTTAAGCTGGCGTGGCGTCAACCACCTCTCGGCCTGGCCCTGCAGAGCAGACAGGACCTCTGCCCCAGTGTGGCTTCTGTCCCCCAAACACACCAGCGCAAGCACGGCATGGCATCTTTTTGCCTGCGTACTTGCGTAGCCCCGTGAACGGCTACGGAGCACCGCTGGTTCATAGGACAAACCACAGGAAGAGGCCATGGAGGAAGAAGAAGAGGAGGGGGTGGAGGAGAGAGGTGTGTCACAACCAGTAGTAGCATTTTGGAGGCGTGGCGGTGGGACAACCTCCAACACTACTGCACCTTGTCCTGAATCCTTCCCAGCTGCCAAAAGAGTGACCCAATGGGCCGTGAAAGAAAGGTAACGTCCCTGTCCATGCCTGCTGGACCATGAGTCAGCGGTAATATGCACCTTACCGCTGACCGCCCTGTCCAGCGAGGCCAAGACATTGCCTTCCACATGCCGGTAGAGAGCCGGAATAGCCTTCCGTGCGAAAAAGTGGCGTTTGGGAACCTGCCACTGAGGAACCGCACATTGCACAAACTCACGGAAGGGGGCCGAGTCTACCAACTGAAAAGGCAGCAGTTGAAGCGCTAGCAATTTAGCCAAGCTAGCATTCAACCGCTGGGCATGTGGATGGCTGGGAGTGAACTTCTTTCGACGGTCCAGCAGCTGGGGCAGGGAAATTTGCCTGCTAGAATCGGACGTCGGTGTACTGCTAGCAGAGTGGGCGCAAGTACTTGGCTGTGACACACCTAATTCTACACCTTCATTCCTCTCAGTGCATGTTTCAGAGAGGACTGAAGTTATAGTGGGGTTGGAGATCCCAGCTGATGCGGTGCAAGGAGAGGTCCGCTTTGTTCTTTGGTGTGGGTCTTTGAGGTAGGCTTGCCAACGAGCTGCATGGCAGGTCAACATATGTCTGGTCAGGCATGTGGTACCCAAGCGGCTGATGTTTTGGCCACGCGATATACGCTTGAGACATATGTTGCAAACAGCAGCTGTGCGATCTGATGCACTAGCCTCAAAAAAGGCCCACACCAAAGAACTTTTTGAATGACGGGCAGAGGCAGCGCCCTGCACAGGCGGAGCTCTGCGGTGTGATTCCGTCGGTGTACTGCCCTTACGCTGGCCACCAAAGGGCATCCTGCCTCGTTGGAGATGTGCCTCCTCCTCATCCTCCTCCTCCTCCTCTCTCCTATTAGGCACCCACGTGGAGTCAGTGACCTCATCATCCCCTCCCTCCTCATCACTGGAGCCAATCTGGCAGTATGCTGCAGCTGCTGGAACATGACTGCCAGATTGGTGTCCTTCTTGAGCATCCCCTCTGTCTGCTCTCACGCTACTGCCTTCCTCTAGCTGGGTTTCATCATCAGACCCTTCGAAACGCTGGGCATCCTCCTGGAGCATGTACCCAACACTGTGCTGAAACAGTTCGGGGGACTCCTCAGGAGGAGGACATGGTGGGTCTAGGGAAGGAGTGACTGATGATTTGTCTGACATTGATACCAGGGAAGACGACGCTTTGGCAGCTGCTTTTCCAGTACCCTGAGCCTGGGTGAGAGAGGATGAGGAGGAGGAGGAGGGCTTGGTCATCCACTCTACCAAGTCTTCGGCATGATGTGGCTCAACATGTCCAGCTGCCGAAAAGAAGGACAAGCGTGTCCCATGGCCATGTGCTGATGACAATGCACCGCGTCCACGACCAGCACTGTTGCCCCCAGACACAGAGCCTGCTTGCCCTCTTTTATTGCCTCCTGACTGTCTGCCTCTCCTTGTTTGCCTTCCAGACATTCTAATAGATGGCCTGCACGGAGATGGGAAAAAAGCAATAAGGGCTACCTTCAGGTGTCCTTCTCTGTCCCTTGAAACAAGGACTTTCACAGTGAAAGAAACTGACACTCTCCCTACCTACAGTTTTCTGTCCCTAGAAAAAATGTTTTTTTTAATCACAATATAGCACAAGAAAAATTCACTCACTGTCCTTACAGGTCCCTGGAAACAAGGACTTGCAGAGTGAAAGAAAAAAAACACTCTCCCTACCTACAGTTTTCTGTCCCTAGAAAAAATGTTTTTTTTAATCACAATATAGCACAAGAAAAATTCACTCACTGTCCTTACAGGTCCCTGGAAACAAGGACTTGCAGAGTGAAAGAAAAAAAACACTCTCCCTACCTACAGTTTTCTGTCCCTAGAAAAAATGTTTTTTTTAATCACAATATAGCACAAGAAAAATTCACTCACTGTCCTTACAGGTCCCTGGAAACAAGGACTTGCAGAGTGAAAGAAAAAAAACACTCTCCCTACCTACAGTTTTCTGTCCCTAGAAAAAATGTTTTTTTTAATCACAATATAGCACAAGAAAAATTCACTCACTGTCCTTACAGGTCCCTGGAAACAAGGACTTGCATAGTGAAAGAAAAAAAACACTCTCCCTACCTACAGTTTTCTGTCCCTAGAAAAAATGTTTTTTTTAATCACAATATAGCACAAGAAAAATTCACTCACTGTCCTTACAGGTCCCTGGAAACAAGGACTTGCAGAGTGAAAGGAAAAAAACACTCTCCCTACCTACAGTTTTCTGTCCCTAGAAAAAATGTTTTTTTTAATCACAATATAGCACAAGAAAAATTCACTCACTGTCCTTACAGGTCCCTGGAAACAAGGACTTGCAGAGTGAAAGAAAAAAAACACTCTCCCTACCTACAGTTTTCTGTCCCTAGAAAAAATGTTTTTTTTAATCACAATATAGCACAAGAAAAATTCACTCACTGTCCTTACAGGTCCCTGGAAACAAGGACTTGCAGAGTGAAAGAAAAAAAACACTCTCCCTACCTACAGTTTTCTGTCCCTAGAAAAAATGTTTTTTTTAATCACAATATAGCACAAGAAAAATTCACTCACTGTCCTTACAGGTCCCTGGAAACAAGGACTTGCAGAGTGAAAGAAAAAAAACACTCTCCCTACCTACAGTTTTCTGTCCCTAGAAAAAATGTTTTTTTTAATCACAATATAGCACAAGAAAAATTCACTCACTGTCCTTACAGGTCCCTGGAAACAAGGACTTGCAGAGTGAAAGAAAAAAAACACTCTCCCTACCTACAGTTTTCTGTCTCTAGAAAAAATGTTTTTTTTAATCACAATATAGCACAAGAACAATTCACTCACTGTCCTTACAGGTCCCTGGAAACAAGGACTTGCAGAGTGAAAGAAAAAAAACACTCTCCCTACCTACAGTTTTCTGTCCCTAGAAAAAATGTTTTTTTTAATCACAATATAGCACAAGAAAAATTCACTCACTGTCCTTACAGGTCCCTGGAAACAAGGACTTGCAGAGTGAAAGGAAAAAAACACTCTCCCTACCTACAGTTTTCTGTCCCTAGAAAAAATGTTTTTTTTAATCACAATATAGCACAAGAAAAATTCACTCACTGTCCTTACAGGTCCCTGGAAACAAGGACTTGCAGAGTGAAAGGAAAAAAACACTCTCCCTACCTACAGTTTTCTGTCCCTAGAAAAAATGTTTTTTTTAATCACAATATAGCACAAGAAAAATTCACTCACTGTCCTTACAGGTCCCTGGAAACAAGGACTTGCAGAGTGAAAGAAAAAAAACACTCTCCCTACCTACAGTTTTCTGTCCCTAGAAAAAATGTTTTTTTTAATCACAATATAGCACAAGAAAAATTCACTCACTGTCCTTACAGGTCCCTGGAAACAAGGACTTGCAGAGTGAAAGAAAAAAAACACTCTCCCTACCTACAGTTTTCTGTCCCTAGAAAAAATGTTTTTTTTAATCACAATATAGCACAAGAAAAATTCACTCACTGTCCTTACAGGTCCCTGGAAACAAGGACTTGCAGAGTGAAAGGAAAAAAACACTCTCCCTACCTACAGTTTTCTGTCCCTAGAAAAAATGTTTTTTTTAATCACAATATAGCACAAGAAAAATTCACTCACTGTCCTTACAGGTCCCTGGAAACAAGGACTTGCAGAGTGAAAGGAAAAAAACACTCTCCCTACCTACAGTTTTCTGTCCCTAGAAAAAATGTTTTTTTTAATCACAATATAGCACAAGAAAAATTCACTCACTGTCCTTACAGGTCCCTGGAAACAAGGACTTGCAGAGTGAAAGAAAAAAAACACTCTCCCTACCTACAGTTTTCTGTCCCTAGAAAAAATGTTTTTTTTAATCACAATATAGCACAAGAAAAATTCACTCACTGTCCTTACAGGTCCCTGGAAACAAGGACTTGCAGAGTGAAAGAAAAAAAACACTCTCCCTACCTACAGTTTTCTGTCCCTAGAAAAAATGTTTTTTTTAATCACAATATAGCACAAGAAAAATTCACTCACTGTCCTTACAGGTCCCTGGAAACAAGGACTTGCAGAGTGAAAGAAAAAAAACACTCTCCCTACCTACAGTTTTCTGTCCCTAGAAAAAATGTTTTTTTTAATCACAATATAGCACAAGAACAATTCACTCACTGTCCTTACAGGTCCCTGGAAACAAGGACTTGCAGAGTGAAAGAAAAAAAACACTCTCCCTACCTACAGTTTTCTGTCCCTAGAAAAAATGTTTTTTTTAATCACAATATAGCACAAGAAAAATTCACTCACTGTCCTTACAGGTCCCTGGAAACAAGGACTTGCAGAGTGAAAGGAAAAAAACACTCTCCCTACCTACAGTTTTCTGTCCCTAGAAAAAATGTTTTTTTTAATCACAATATAGCACAAGAAAAATTCACTCACTGTCCTTACAGGTCCCTGGAAACAAGGACTTGCAGAGTGAAAGGAAAAAAACACTCTCCCTACCTACAGTTTTCTGTCCCTAGAAAAAATGTTTTTTTTAATCACAATATAGCACAAGGACAATTCACTCACTGTCCTTCCAGGTCCCTGGAAACAAGGACTTGCAGAGTGAAAGAAACTGACACTCTCCCTACCTACAGTTTTCTGTCCCTAGAATAAATGTTTTTTTAAGCACAATATAGCACAAGGACAATTCACTCACTGTCCTTCCAGGTCCCTGGAAACAAGGACTTGCAGAGTGAAAGAAACTGACACTCTCCCTACCTACAGTTTTCTGTCCCTAGAATAAATGTTTTTTTAAGCACAATATAGCACAAGGACAATTCACTCACTGTCCTTCCAGGTCCCTGGAAACAAGGACTTGCAGAGTGAAAGAAACTGACACTGTCCCTACCTACAGTTTTCTGTCCCTAGAATAAATGTTTTTTTTAAGCACACTATAGCACAAGCACAAAACACACTGACACTCTCCCTACCTATCCTTCTCTTTCCCTAAACTAAAGGAATCCAGGTTAAGCAAGAAAGAAATAACAGTCACTGTCCCTGCCTATGCTGCTCTATCCCTGCTCCGGAACACACTACACTAGGCCGCCGTGCTGGCGGCCTTTTATAGTGTGGGGCGTGTACTAAACACCCTCAGCAATAATTGGCCACAGGCATCCTGCCTGTGGCCAATCATTGCTCTCCTCGCTGCCGGCGCTGTGATTGGCCAAGCATGCGGGGTCACAGTGCATGCTTGGCCAATCACAGCGCCTGGATGACACTGCGATGGCGTAGTGCATTGTGGGCCGTTCGCGTCACTCGAATTTGGCGCGAACGGCCCAAATCGTTCGATCTTCGTCGAACGATCGAACAGCCGATGTTCGAGTCGAACGTATGTTCGACTCGAACACGAAGCTCATCCCTATTGCTAAACCTTGTGTGTAGGGACAGACAAGGATAGGCAGTCGAGAGTGTCAGTGTCATAATCTTTGCTAAACCTAGTGCGCTGAACCATATTGCTAAACCTTGTGTGTAGGGACAGACAAGGATAGGCAGTCGAGAGTGTCAGTGTCATAATCTTTGCTAAACCTAGTGTGCTGAACCATATTGCTAAACCTTGTGTGTAGGGACAGACAAGGATAGGCAGTTGAGAGTGTCAGTGTCATAATCTTTGCTAAACCTAGTGCGCTGAACCATATTGCTAAACCTTGTGTGTAGGGACAGACAAGGATAGGCAATCGAGAGTGTCAGTGTCATAATCTTTGCTAAACCTAGTGTGCTGAACCATATTGCTAAACCTTGTGTGTAGGGACAGACAAGGATAGGCAGTCAAGAGTGTCAGTGTCATAATCTTTGCTAAACCTAGTGTGCTGAACCATATTGCTAAACCTTGTGTGTAGGGACAGACAAGGATAGGCAGTCGAGAGTGTCAGTGTCATAATCTTTGCTAAACCTAGTGTGCTGAACCATATTGCTAAACCTTGTGTGTAGGGACAGACAAGGATAGGCAGTCGAGAGTGTCAGTGTCATAATCTTTGCTAAACCTAGTGTGCTGAACCATATTGCTAAACCTTGTGTGTAGGGACAGACAAGGATAGACAGTCGAGAGTGTCAGTGTCATAATCTTTGCTAAACCTAATGTGCTGAACCATATTGCTAAACCTTGTGTGTAGGGACAGACAAAGATAGGCAGTCGAGAGTGTCAGTGTCATAATCTTTGCTAAACCTAGTGTGCTGAACCATATTGCTAAACCTTGTGTGTAGGGACAGACAAGGATAGGCAGTCGAGAGTGTCAGTGTCATATTCTTTGCTAAACCTAGTGTGCTGAACCATATTGCTAAACCTTGTGTGTAGGGACAGACAAGGATAGGCAGTCGAGAGTGTCAGTGTCATAATCTTTGCTAAACCTAGTGTGCTGAACCATATTGCTAAACCTTGTGTGTAGGGACAGACAAGGATAGACAGTCGAGAGTGTCAGTGTCATAATCTTTGCTAAACCTAGTGTGCTGAACCATATTGCTAAACCTTGTGTGTAGGGACAGACAAAGATAGGCAGTTGAGAGTGTCAGTGTCATAATCTTTGCTAAACCTAGTGCGCTGAACCATATTGCTAAACCTTGTGTGTAGGGACAGACAAGGATAGGCAGTCGAGAGTGTCAGTGTCATAATCTTTGCTAAACCTAGTGTGCTGAACCATATTGCTAAACCTTGTGTGTAGTGACAGACAAGGATAGGCAGTCGAGAGTGTCAGTGTCCTATTCTTTGCTAAACCTTGTGTGCAGGGAGAGAGAAGGATAGGCAGGGGACAGTGTCAGTGTTATTGTTGCTAAGCCTCCTGCACAGTATACACCTGAAGCTAGCCCTTATTGCTGGTTTTCCCATCTCCCTGCAGGCCATTAGAATGTCTGGAAGGCAAACAAGGAGAGGCAGACAGTCAGGAGCCAATAAAAGAGGGCAAGCAGGCTCTGTGTCTGGGGGCAACAGTGCTGGTCGTGGACGCGGTGCATTGTCATCAGCACATGGCCATGGGACACGCTTGTCCTTCTTTTCGGCAGCTGGACATGTTGAGCCACATCATGCCGAAGACTTGGTAGAGTGGATGACCAAGCCCTCCTCATCCTCCTCATCCTCTCTCACCCAGGCTCAGGGTACTGGCAAAGCAGCTGCCAAAGCGTCCTCTTCCCTGGTATCAATGTCATCATCAGTCACTCCTTCCCTAGACCCACCATGTCCTCCTCCTGAGGAGTCCCCCCCACATGCTTGACCAGACATATGTTGACCTGCCATGCAGCTCGTTGGCAAGCCTACCTTAAAGACCCACACCAAAGAACAAAGCGGACCTCTCCTTGCACCGCATCAGCTGGGATCTCCAACCCCACTATACCTTCAGTCCTCTTTGAAACCTGCACTGAGAGGAATGAAGGTGTAGAATTAGGTGTGTCACAGCCAAGTACTTGCGGCCACTCTGCTAGCAGTACACCGACGTCCGATTCTAGCAGGCAAATTTCCCTGCCCCAGCTGCTGGACCGTCAAAAGAAGTAGACTCGGCCCCCTTCCGTGAGTTTGTGCAATGTGCGGTTCCTCAGTGGCAGGTTCCCAAACGCCACTTTTTCTCACGGAAGGCGATTCCGGCTCTCTACCGGCATGTGGAAGGCAATGTCTTGGCCTCGCTGGACAGGACGGTCAGCGGTAAGGTGAATATTACCGCTGACTCATGGTCCAGCAGGCATGGACAGGGACGTTACCTTTCTTTCACGGCCCATTGGGTCACTCTTTTGGCAGCTGGGAAGGATGCAGGACAAGGTGCAGTAGTGTTGGAGGTTGTTCCACCGCCACGCCTCCAAAATGCTACTACTGGTTGTGACACACCTCTGTCCTCCACCCCCTCCTCTTCCTCCGTGGCCTCTTCCTGTGCATTGTCCTCGGAACCAGCGGTGCTCCGTAGGCGTTCAAGGGGCTACGCAAGTACGCAGGCAAAAAGATGCCATGCCGTGCTTGCACTGGTGTGTTTGGGGGACAGGAGCCACACTGGGGCAGAGGTTCTGTCTGCTCTGCAGGGGCAGGCCGAGAGGTGGTTGACGCCACGCCAGCTTAAGCCAGGAATGGTAGTTTGCGACAATGGCACTAACCTCCTCTCCGCTCTCCGACAGGGACAACTGACCCATGTGCCCTGTGTGGCTCATGTCCTTAACCTGGTGGTGCAGCGGTTCTTGGGCAGGTACCCGGGCTTACAGGATGTCCTGAGGCAGGCCAGGAAAGTCTGTGTGCATTTCCGCAGATCTTATAATGCCAGTGCTCGCCTGGCTGAGCTGCAAAAGGAGTTGAACCTGCCCAAGAACCGCCTTATATGTGACATGCCCACCAGGTGGAACTCAACGTTGGCCATGCTGCAGCGGCTGCACACGCAGCAGAGGGCCATCAATGAGTACCTGTGCGACTACGGCACCAGGACAGGGTCAGGGGAGCTCGGGTTTTTTTCACCACGCCAGTGGGGCATGATCAGGGATGCATGCACTGTCCTGGCACCATTTGAGGAGGCCACGAGGATGGTGAGCAGTGACAGTGCATGCATCAGTGACACTGTACCTCTTGTCCACCTGTTGGAACATACGCTGCGTGGAATAATGGACAGGGCACTTGAGGCAGAACAGAGGCAGGAAGAGGAGGACTTCCTTGCCTCTCAAGGCCCCCTTTACCCAGACAGTGTTTCTTCTGTCCCACCCATCGCACAGGAAGAAGAGGAGGAGGAGGAGGAGGATTGTGTCAGCATGGAGGTGGAGCCTGGCACTCAGCATCATCAGCAGCAGTCTTTTAGGGATGATTTACAGGGATGATTTACAGTCCCAAGAAACCAGTGGACTTGTACGTGGCTGGGAGGAGGTGGCTGCGGATCATGTCGTCCTTAGTGACCCAGAGGACTCCGGACTGAATGCCTCAGCTAACCTACGCTGCATGGCCTCCCTGATCCTGCAAAGTCTGCGGAAGGATCCTCGTATTCTTCGGATCAAGGAGAGGGACCATTACTGGCTGGCCACTCTCCTTGATCCATGGTACAAGGGTAAGGTTGCGGACCTTATCTTACCGTCGCAGAGGGAGCAGAGGATGAGACAACTCCGGGAGGCCTTGCAGAAAGGTCTGTGCAACGCGTTCCCAGAGACTGGGAGGTTACAAACTCCTGGTCTTTGACAACGAGTTGCTGAGGCTTCGGTCAGTCAAAGAAGGAGCGGTGGGGAAGGTGGCCGTTTGACCGAAGCGGTCAGACAATTCTTTAGTCCGCAGCCCCAAGGTATGATCGGTTCCAGCAACCATCGCCAGCGTCTGATATACATGGTGCAGGAATACCTAGGGGCAAGGTCAGACTTGGACACCTTCCCCACCGAAAATCCTCTGGCTTACTGGGTCTTGAGGATGGATCACTGGCCAGAGCTTGCACAGTATGCAATTGAGCTACTGGCCTGTCCTGCATCCAGCGTTCTTTCAGAACGCACATTCAGTGCTGCTGGAGGATTTGTCACGGATCACAGGGTGCGCCTGTCCACCGACTCTGTTGATCGACTGACCTTCATAAAGATGAATCAGTCTTGGATCACCACCAGCTACCAAACACCTGAAGCTGATATAACAGACTAATTTATTTTCAAATGTCACATCCCTTCAAGAATGATGATGATGCTGAGAGTTTGTCCTGTTATGTTGACTGACTATCCTCCTCCTCCTCCTCCTCAATTGATGATGATAGCTTGGAAGAACATTTTTGTTTCTGGGTGCCGCCACCAGTGGCTAAGGCCCAATTTTTCAGCCCCTGTTTAACAGGGGCATGTAATTACAATTCTTGATCTAATAATTCACAGCAGGGCCCATTCCTGCGCCCACCAAGACTAACTGTGAGGCCTTACAGTGTTGTGTCAACACCACCACCACCACCAAAGGCCCAATTTTTCAGCCCCTGTTCAACAGGGGCATGCAATTACAATTCTTGATCTAATAATTCACAGAAGGGCCCATTCATGCGCCCACCAAGAGTAACTGTGAGGGCTCACAGTGTTGTGGCAACACCAACATGTAAGGGGCAAATTTCAGCTGAGTATATACGGTAGGCCCCTACTTTCAAACATCCAACTTACAAATGACTCCTCCTTGCAAATGGAAGGATACAACAGGAAGTGAGAGGAAATCTACCCCTAGGAAGGCAAATTCTCTCCTGTAAGAGTTAATATGGGAAAAAAAAGTGTCTCCTCTCCACTGATTCTTTATCACCAATTCTTGTTTCAATAAAAACCCCAAATTTTCAAAAAACATTTGTCATCAGGACGGAAAGTGAGGTGAACTGTTCTGAACAGGTGCACACTGCACAGACAGCAAAACAAATGTTACAGGGGTGATAACCCTTCCCTATGTTTTCCAAAAAGCTTAAAAATATATTTTTTGGCTGGAGCTACACTTAAACAATGTACCTGTTCAAAATTACAAACAGATTCTACATAAGAACAAACCTACAGTCCCTGTCTTGTATGCACCGCCTGTATACGGCTGTTCAGAGTATATAGGGCCTTTTTTATTTTGTGTGCGGGGTTCCCCTTAATATCCATACAAGACCCAAAGGGGCTGGTAATGGGCTGGGGTAAAGGGGGGGGGGTGTGATGGGGTAGCTATGTAATTTTTCTTAAAGATTTTCATCCATATTACCGGGACCAGACATTACATTAAAGCCGCAAGCAGTTTTAAATGGCTTTTTTTCCTTTAGAAATGTAATTTTGTGCAGGGACAGTTCTAAACACGGGAAACACGTGGCACTTCACAGGCATACTTTAGACACCCCCCAGGTACAATATTTAAAGGAATATTTGACTTTTTTTTTTCACTTTATGCATCATTAAAATGACTGCTCCAGAAAAACGGCCGTTTTTAAAACTTCTTTTTGCATTGATACATGTCCCCTGGTGCAGAACCCGGGTTCCCAAACCCTTTTTAGGACAATAACATGCATAATAGTCGTTATAATTAGCACTTTAGATTTCGAATGTTCGCATCCATTGTATTTAATAGGGTTCTAAAGTTCGTGCGAACTTTCGGTCCGTTCGCGGGTTTTGGTGCGAACCGAACCCGGGGGTGTTCGGCTCATCACTACCAGTGAAGCTCAAACTCACCACAATGACGGGGAGAGACACATTAGTGAACAGTCAAAGGGTCAAAGGACTGAGAGTTAGAGGACTTCATTCAAACCTCACATTGGATCTACCTCCAGCTTATACGAAAGACGATATACCTCTAGATCGAGATCGCATACACACCTGTGAAACAGCCAATAAATGGGAGCACCTATCTGTCATATCTCATGAAATGTCTCCGCTGAAGGAGTTTGGTGTTGGACTGTTAATAGGTTATGATTGTCCAGAAGCTTTGGTACCATGAAGGGTAATCACAGGAGGAAAGAGTGAACCCTACGCTGTTCAAACTGATCTAGGATGGGGCGTTGTTGGAGGAAAACAGCAGATTGCAAACTCAAGACAGGGGACAGGATTGTGTCATCGAATATCTGTCCAAGAGTTACCAGCTGTAAGTTCAGCGGCAGTAATCAAGATCCTTGAATCTGACTTTGCAGATCATGCTTCAAGAGGCCTGAATGTAACAGAATTGAAAAATTCCAACTGGTTCACCGGTCCAGAGTTTTTTTGGGAAAAGGAAATCATACCCAGTGAAGGTTACACAGAATTGTCTATGGGTGATCCAGAAGTAAAAGTTGTACAAACATTGAGCACTGCCGCCAAGTGTCAAGATGACATACTTGAAAGACTAGCCAGATGTTCAAAATGGAATACAGTCATAAACGTAGTAGCTCGAATTCAACGTTTGGCAAAGGGAGTCAAAAAGAAGGAATCATTGAATGTAGCGGAAAGAATGAAGGCTGAAGAAACGGTCATAAGACTCATTTAACAGAGATTCTATAGTGAAGAGTTGAAGAGACTTGGTCAAGAACCTAAAAGGCTTCCCAACAACCACCCATTGTACAAGCTTAATCTTGTTCTACAGGATGGTATACTGAAGGTGGGAGGGAGACTGGAAAATGCATCGTTACCCAGCAGAGTGAAGCATCCAGCAATTTTACCCAAAAATTCTACCTTCACAAGATTAATTATTGATCACTACCACAACAAATCCTTGCATCAAGGAAGAAGCTTTACCCAGAACTGTTTGAGAGAAGGTGGTTACTGGATAGTAAAAGGAAGCAAAGTTATAGCAAAGTATATAAGTAAATGCGTAACCTGTAGAAAGGCACGTAGACCTACCGAAGAACAAAGCATGGCAGATTTACCGGCAGATCGTGTAAACCCATCACCACCATTTCTTTATAGTGAAATGGATTGTTTCGGCCCATTCATCACCAAACAAAACCGCAAGGAGTACAAGAGATATGGACTAATATTTACATGTCTAACCTCCAGAGCAATTCATCTGGAAATGTTAGAAGATATGTCAACTGACGCATTCATTAATGCCTTGAGATGTTTAATAGCCATTAGAGGTACTGTCAGAGAGCTTAGATTGATAAAGAAAAAGTAACTCAGTATTTGTCAAAGAATCAATGTGATTTTCATATGAATGCTCCACATGCAAGCCACACAGGAGGAGTTTGGGAAAGACAAATCAGAACTGTAAGAAATGTGTTAAGTTCAGTGTTGAGAAAGAGCTCCGGAAGAATAGATGATGCTTCACTTAGGACCCTATTCTATGAAGTAATGTCTATTGTTAACAGTCGTCCACTTACAGTTGACAGCATCAATGATCCAACAAGTTTGGAACCTTTAACTCCCAACCATCTATTTCACCTTAAGTCTGATTACGTACAACCACCACCTGGCAAGTTTACCAAAGAGGATTTATATGCCAGAAAGAGATGGCGAAGAGTCCAATATCTATCAGAACAGTTTTGGAATAGATGGAAGAAAGAGTACTTAGCCAATCTTACGTTAAGAAGTAAATGGCAAACACCCAGAAGAAATGTACAAGTTGAGGACATAGTATTAGTGAAAGAAGAACATTTACCTAGAAGTCAATGGAAATTGGCCAAAGTTCTAGAAGTTCAAAGGGATAAAGACAGACTAATAAGAAGAGCGTTGTTACAAATAGGAGACTCAAAACTTGACAAAAAGGGAAAACGTCTCACCATTCCACTCAGGTTGGAACGTCCTATACAGAAGTTAGTTGTTCTACTTGAGAGTGATAAAAGACACTTGGAAGTTGAGAACCTGATGGAAAATTCCCCAAATTCATGTTCAAATCCTACTATAGGGAACATAGAATTATAGGTAATTTGGTGGGAGTGTAGCTGGCCAGCTAAGACCTGTCCTAGGTTGCTAATGTGGCTTACATGCATATATACAGCTAGACCTGCTAATAATGTTAAAACAGTGCATATGCTCATTTGTGAGAGATAAAAGCAGAGTTATTTACTGTGACTTTATATGTGGATGTCATATAACAGTTGTATATTGTGTTCACAGAAGAAAAGAAAAAATATACCTTTAAGAGTCATTATTATATACAAAAAAGTAAGCTTAATGACAGCAGAATTGCAACCAGAAAGCATAGAGTTAAGCTTTTGTGACTCATCAGAAGTTTTAGCCAATCACAACCAATCTCACTGAGCAAATG
The DNA here is from genome assembly GCA_029206835.1 of Rana muscosa. NCBI lineage: Eukaryota > Metazoa > Chordata > Amphibia > Anura > Ranidae > Rana > Rana muscosa. The sequence goes on along the minus strand of CM055123.1, from coordinate 256,727,258 downwards.
TCTCTGGCCAATCATAGCCAGCCTTTCACTCATGTTCTGTCTAGGAAATCTCATAGCACATGTCTAGAATTTCATTTTACATCAGAGTGTGGAGCTGAACAGTTCAGATCCATCCAGAGTCCAGTTTTATGGAAGTAAGTGGCCAAAATAGGTATTTAATACAGTTATATAAGTTCATATTGTAAATAATGTGATTAGAACTGTATACTGAAACTAGTTATGTGTTCACTTGTAGTTCCACCAAACCAGGTTTGCAAACAATCAAACCAGCAATCAAACCAGGATTCAAACCAGATTCAAACCAAGTTTCAGAGCAAACATCAGAGCAAACAGCATTATAGAGCAAGTCCCAGATAGATCATAAAGTGTCTAAAGTATTTTAAAGTGAAAGTACAGATACTGAAGAGAGAAATATATCTACCATTTTATGTAGAATTACAAGATTGAACAGTTGAACTGACATTTGTTATACTTTATTCAACACGTGTTTGTACATGGACTTCCTGCTGCTAAATTGTCAGTGTTATATAAGAAGAAAAGCTGAAGTGAATAAAGAAGTTATCTTAAAGGTTTGGTGTGCTCTTTAAACCTACTGCTTCCATAGAACGGCGCTAGAGGAATTAGAGTAACAGATAGTCTTGTGTGGACTAAAAGATCAGAGAAATCAAATTCTTCTAATGCCACAGCGCATAAAGGCACTTCATAGTGCTGCGCATGCCACACCCTCAGAGTGGCTTTGCAGCGCTGTCACAGACCTTCTCTTAGGTGCACCATGCAGGGCTCAGTCAGATGGTCCTCTCTGGGCTCCAGCGTGGTGGCTCTGGTTTCATCCTATATTATCCTCTCTAGAGTCCACACACGTCTGACTCCTCCCGTGACCTCCAACCTAGCAGCGCTCCCACTTTTGACTCCTCTATAGGATACCCCCAAAAGACTGCAGACATGATACCGGAGATGGTCAGAGACTGTGTGGCCATAATACAAAAGATGGTCAGAGACAAGAGATGTATCACTGCTGAAGCAGCCACCAAACACGATCCCACCACAGACAGAGTGCAGACATATGATCCCTCTATACACTCCTCCATCCCCTGCTACAAGCAGGAGAAGCCGACAAATTCGCTTTGAGAGCCCTACAGTGCATTCTGGGAGATGTAGTGTCTGCAGAGCGCAGGCATCGGCGGGCCAAGTCTAGTGTGTGGTGTGGAGAACTACAATTCCTGCCATGCAATGTGGTGCCGACTTTGGGAGAAGGCTAGAACAGCAATAGAGCCTGCCATTGGCTGCAGCTGATGAGATGTTCTCAGTGTGGGGGTAGGGTTACAGCTGGCTGGAACCTCCATGGCTTTACCCCAGTGTGTGCTAGCCCACTTACCCTGCCAGCCTGAACCCTGGGCAAACATTTTCCTGCCACCCCTAGCAATTTCGCTCTCTACCCCAACATCCGAAAAAAACAGACACACACATAGACTTATCTAAAAAAAACTTTAATAATATAAATATAAACATCTGGTTCACACTCACTGATCGCTTCAGGCTCACTGATTGGTTGATAGGTTACTGCACATCATAACTGCTAACTTACTGGTTGCTAGAGATTACTGCACATCATTACTTCTCACTGGGTGGCAGGGCAGTATTGTGGTGTGTGATGCAAATGATGGGGTACAGTTGGTTGGATGACAGGATGCAGTTTGGGGTGATGGTGGCAGCATTGGGGTGAAATGCTGAGATCATATCTCCCCTATAATGACAGGAGGCAGGGTGGTAGGATGCCAGAGGTGGGGTACAGGGGGATTATAGGGATTATGATGACAGGGGGTGGGGTGATAGGAAGCTGGTAGTGGGGTACAGGGGGGATGAAGATAAGGATGATGATGGGGTAGGGTGGTTGGATGCTAGAGGTGGGGTACAGGGGGATGATGGGGATGTTGATGACAGGGGTCAGGGTGTTAGGAGGTGGGGTATGATGATGATTATGATAGTGGGTAGGGTGGTAGGAAGCTGGCATTGGTGTACAGGGGGGGTCAAGGTGACAGAGGGCAGGGTGGTAGGAGGCTGGCAGTGGGGTACAGGGGGAATGAAGATTGCAGGGGGTGGGTGGTAGTAAACTGGCAGTGGGGTACAGGGGAATGAAGATGACAGGGGGTGAGGTGGTAGGAAGCTGGCAGTGGGGTATGGGGAGGGGGTAAAGCTGACAGGGGGTGGGGGATAGGAAGTTGGCAGTGTGGTACAAGGGGATGAAGATTACAGGGGGTGGGGTGGTAGGAAGCTGGAAGTGGGGTACAAGGGGAATGAAGATGACAGGGGGTGGGATGGTAGGAAGCTGGCAGTGGGGTACAGGGGGGATGAAGATGACAGGGGTTGGGTGGTAGGAAACTGGCAGTGGGGTCCAGGGGGGATGAAGATGACAGGGGGTGGGTGGTAGGAACCTGGCAGTGGGGTACAGTGGGATGAATATTTTAATTGGGCCGACTCATGTAGCGGAACATGTAGTTGCCATCATCCCTTGTACACTTTATGAAAAAATAGGAATAACCTCTAAAAGTGGGATTTTTAGGGCAACAAACAAAAAAGTATATTGAAAAAACATTCCTTTATTGATACAAAAAATATATATAAATACATAATCAATAAAAATTGATAACATGATAATTTGCCGACATTAAATACATGGAAGAAATTGGAATCTGAATAGTGTGGTGATGGTGATTCTATCCGTCATCAAATACAAAACCCCCAGATCAACTGGTGGCAGTAGAGGCGGGTAATCCAATGCGTTTCAAATGAAATAAAACATTCTTCCTCAGGGAATACCGTAGTATCAAATTTCTACAATAAATCAAAACAAAAATATCCATTTTATATTACCGAAGACACTCAAAAAGCAATCACATTTTCCCACACTCCTTGAAGTGTATCCAAATAGTGACTCACTTTTCACATATCAATGACTTCAACGCAGGTAGGTGCATCTCCCATAGGTGACCATGGTGGGGAAACTCACTTCTCCTTTTCCACAGGTTTTTAATGTCGGCAAATTATCATGTTATCAATTTTTCTTGATTATGTATTTATATATATTTTTTGTATCAATAAATGAATGTTTTTTTAATATACTTTTTTGTTTGTTGCCTTAAAAATCCCACTTTTAGAGGTTATTGCTATTTTTTCATACAGTGGGATGAAGATGACAGGGGGTGGGGTGGTAGGAAACTGGCAGTGGGGTACAGGGGGGGTGAAGATGACAGGGGGTGGGGTGGTAGGAAGTTGGCAGAGGGGTGCAGGGGGATGAGGATGACAGGGGGTGGGGTGGTAGGAAGTTGGCAGTGGGGTACAGGGAGAGGAAGATGACAGGGGCTGGGGTGGTAGGAAGCTGGCAGAGGGGTGCAGGGGGGAGGAAGATGACAGGGCAGGGGGTGGGGTGGTAGGAGGCTGGCAGAGGGGTACAGGGGGGATAAAGATGACAGGGGGTGGGGTGGTAGGAAGCTGGCAGAGGGGTATGGGGGGATAAAGATGACAGGGGGTGGGGTAGTAGGAAGCTGGCAGAGGGGTGCAGGGGGGTGAAGATGACAGGGGGCGGCGTGGTAGGAAGCTGACAGAGGGGTGCAGGGGGGATGATGACGACAGGGGTGGGGTGGTAGGATGCCAGGCACAGGGAGATGATTAGGAGGATAATGGTGATGACAGGGGGTCAGCAGGTGGCATCATTTGCCGGATGGCATACATATCATCAGGGATGTGTGTGTGGGGCAGCTGGCAACAGTGATTTTCCGGCTGCCCTCGGTCAGGGGGTGACGTCACGGGTTGCCGCCTAATTTGCCTAATTAGAGAGCCGCCTCTGATCAGAGATCATTTTGTCCCAATGCTACTTTAGGGCAGACTCAAGCTGTACCCTTGTAAAAAAAAGTGTTGCGCATACACAATCCCTCAAAAATAGACTCCCTCAAGTGTTGTTCTGGCCAGCTCAGTAGATTGTTTTAAAAGAAAAAGCTTGGATTCTGTACTAAATGCACAAAATATAACTGGATACTAATATTTATAGTTAAAGTTGATCCAGGTAATATCTGATTGCCTCTTGGATCAGGAAGGAGTTATTCCCCCCCCCCCCCCCGCTGGAGCAAATTGGAGCGTGCTTTGCTGGGGTGCGTAAAGGATTATGTATATGGGAGTTTTCTATTTGTGTGTGTGTGTGTGTATGCTTTTTTCTGTGGGTTGAATTGGATGGACTTTTGTCTTTTTTTTTTCAACCAGACCAACTACAGCCATGGCCAAAAGTTTTGAGAGTAACACAAATATAAATTTTCACAAAGTCTGCTGGCTCAGTTCTTACAATGGCAATTTGCAAATACTCCAGAATCTTATGAAGAGTGATCAGATGAAGTCCCTCTTTGCCGTGAAAATGAACTTAATCTCATAAAAAACATTTTCACTGCATTTGTGAAGAAGGCTTCAGGGCGCCCAAGAAAGTCAAGCGCCAGGACCGTCTCCTACAGTTGATTTAGCTGCGGGATTGGGGCACCACCAGTGCAGAGTTTGCCCAGGAATGGCAGCAGGCAGGTGTAGGTACATCGGCACACACAGTGAGGAGAAGACTTCTGGAAGATGGCCTGGTGTCAAGAAGGGCAGCAAAGAAGCCACTTCTCTCCAGGAACAACATCAGGGATAGACTGATATCCTGCAAAAGATACAGGGATTGGACTGCTGAGGACTGGGGGACGTAATTTTCTCTGAAGAATCCCCTTTCCGATTGTTTGGGGCATCTGGAAAAAACCTTGACTGGAGAAGAAAAGGTGAGTGCTACCATCAGTCCTGTGTCATGCCAACAGTAAAGCATCCTGAGACCATTCATGTGTGGGGTTGCTTCTCAGCCCAAAAAGTGGTCTCACTCACAATTTTGCCTAGGAACACAGCCTTGAATAAAGAATGGTCCAAAAACATCCTCTAAAGCCCTGTACACACGATCGGTTTTACAGATGAAAACAGTCCGATGGACTGTTTTCATCGGACAAACCGATCGTGTATGGGCCCCATCGGTCTTTTTTCCAATAATTTTTTTTTTTTCCAATAAAAATAGAACCTGTTTTAAATTTATCTGATGGAAAAAAAAACGATGGCAAATTACTATCGTCTGTGGGATACTCCATCGGATAAAAAACCCACGCATGCTCAGAATCAAGTCGACGTATGCTCAGAAGCATTGAACTTCATTTTTCTCAGCTCATCGGAGTGTTTTACGTCACCGCGTTTGGGACGGTCGGTTTTTTGACTGATGGTGTGTAGGCAAGACTGATGGAAATCAGCTTCATCGGATTTGCGATGGAAAAATCCATTAGTTTAAAATCCATAGGAAATCCGATCGTGTGTACAGGGCTTCAGAGCAACTTCTCCAAATCAAGAACAGTTTGGTGAGGAACAATGCCCTTTCCATCATGATGGAGCACCTTGCCATAAGGCAAAAGTGATAACTAAGTAGTTTGGGGAACAAAACATCAAAATTTTGGGTCCATGGCCAGGAAACTCCCCAGACCTTAATCCCATTGAGAACTTGTGGCCAATCCTCAAGAGGCAAGTGAACAAAAAAAACCCCACAAATTCTGATAAACTCCAAGCATTGATTATGCAAGAATGGACTGCCATCTGTCAGGATGTGTTCCAGGAGTTGATTGACAGCATGCCAGGGCGAATTGCAGAGGTCTTGAAAAAGAAGGGTCAACACTGCAAATATTGACTCTTTGCATAAACTTAATGTAATTGTCAATAAAAGCCTTTGACACTTATGAAATGCTTGTAATTATACTTCAGTATACCATAGGAACATCTGACAAAAAGATCTAAAAACACTGAAGCAGCAGACTTTGTGAAAATTAATATTTGTGTCATTCTCAAAACTTTTGGCCAGGGCTGTATGTAACTATGTAACTATGGGGTCATTTACTAAAACCGGAGAGTGCAAAATCTGGTGCAGCTGTGCATGGTAGCCAATCAGCTTCTAACTTTAGCTTGTTCAATTAAGCTTTGACCAAAAAAAAAAACCTGGAAGCTGATTGGTTTCTATGCAGAGCTGCACCAAAACCCAAGGGAAAGGCCTCGTACACACGGCCGAGAATCTCGTCAAGAAAAAACACGTCGTTTTTCTTGACGAGATTCTTGGACAAGAAACTTGTCCCGGCCGAGTGTACAGACGCTCCATTCAAAGAACCCGCGGTTCTTTGAATGGAGCGAACGCGGTGACGTCATCGATGACGACAAGCGTGAGCTCGTCACATTTGATGCCGTCGCCGCCATCTTGCTACACCCTACCTATGTCTAGGAAGCTACCGCGCATGCGTCAAAGTAATTTCAAGCATGCGCGGGTTTCCACGGCGAAAGGTAAGTGTACACACGCTCACTTTTCTCGTCGAGAAACATGCCGACAAGAATCTCGACGAGAAAATAGAGAGCGGGTTCTCTATTTTTCTCGTCGAGATTCTTGTCGGTTTTCTTGCCGAGAAACCTGATAGCCGCATACACACGACCGAGTTACTTGGCAAGAAAGCTCTGCCAGCAAGTTTCTTGCTGGTTCTTGCCGAGAAACTCGGTCGTGTGTACGAGGCTAAAGACTAGAGAAAGGCTGTGCGATACCATAAGGAACATTTATTAAAATGAATAAACAAATAAAAAAAAAAGCAGGCTAGAATTAACAGCAGACATTGCTCCTTCATTATCTTAACAGTGCTGATTGCCAAGAAGTCCCCGACTACTTTAAGTTCTTTGTTAAGATAGGCTCAGAAAAAGTGGTAAATCTTTTTTCAGTGTGCAGAAAAGCATATGCAATGGAAGTGTTTTAACTTAAAATGATTGTGCTGAGGTTTATACATGTCTGCAAGACTCTCACTTGTGGCACAACAATTAAAGCATATTTTAGGGGTTCAAGGATTGTGGCATATCATGTATACTGCGTGCAGGCTAAGGTTTTATTTAACCATGCCCCTTTATGACCCTTCCAGTGTTAGCACGATTTTGCCCAAAGCCACTGTTTCACCACATTATTGCTCTCTTCTGAGTGCTCAATGGTGCCCCAGGTTTTATACAACCTTAGCCCCTGAGTTGTGCCATGTAACACCTCTTCTGCGATGTCACTGTTGAGAAAGTTTGATGTCCTTATTTTCCAAATTTCATTGGGCTATTGTCAATAAGGTTCTAAGAATATTTTATTTTACTCCTGGGCCAAAAGTGATATTAAAGTCTTCACCCTACCTACCTTGTGGATAATAATGGAGAAATTGGTACAGGAAGTCCCTGAGTTACGAACGGGCTAGGGACTGTAGGTTTGTTCTTAAGTCGAATCTGTTTGTAAGTCGGAACAGTACCTTTTTTGATGTTCTGTCGAAATGTGCCCGCCGTCGAAAAGTGGCCGCGCATGCGCAGAGCAGCAGAGACGTCACGCCGCCTCCCATTCGTAAGTAAGAGTCGTTTTCCGATGCTCTATTGAAATGTGCCCGCCGTCGAAAAGTGCCCGTGCATGTGCAGAACGACAGAGACGTCACGCCGCCTCCCGTTCATAAGTAGGAGTCGTTCGCAAGTCGGATGTTCATAACTCGGGGACTGCCTGTACTAGACTTTATAGGCACTGAGGTACAAGGTATTAAAAAATATATTATATATAAAATAATAAAAAAATTATAATAATAAAGTAATATAAAATGTATATTAAAACACGTACTTTCTTTTCTTTCTTTCTTTTTCAAGTATTTTATTACTTTTTCAGGTGTGTGATGGTGCAAAGGAGAGTCATAATAACAGTAACAAAGCATTTAACATGTGGAGGCTCAGGCCTCCTATGGGGTTTCATAAAGAGCAATGTGATAACAAAATAATACAAGTTGGTTACAAATAGTCAACAATGTCTTGTAGCCAGTCCTCTCAGACGACCCAAAGGACTGTTCCAAGGGGAGCCCAATGCGAGTGAATTCAAGTTGTCATGATAAACATGTGATCAAATAACAACGAAGAGATATAACAAGTGTAGCACACGGACCTTTTTCTCACCTGGCTCACTTGTAAGACAAGGCACACCGTGCTATATGCCCGTACCCTCCTATTTGAAGAGGTTGAGCGGTGTTCACAATTGTTGGGTTCCGCAGCGAGTTACATCCTCTAGGCTGGTTCCTTCCCCTAGAGTGTAGGGAAAAGTCTGTTGCAATAAGGCCAATGTCCAGACAAGGTTAAACCTCAATGACTGAAGGTTTATTTTCTTTATGCTTGGCACTTAATATCACCACTCAATCTCAAGTGGACTCTGCTCACCCGGATAGTCCCCTCTCACGGTCCTAGCAGCCGGAGTGACGCACGAACTTTACTTTACTGTCCTTGGGATACGATCGGAACCCACTTGCCTAGTTCCAGACTTCCCGGCACTTGTAGCATAAGGACCTAGGTGCAAGTTGAAGCACGCTACAATGCCTGTGGTGGACTTGTGGAATCCCTCTGTAGGTGACCAGGCCTCATCCGAGGCAGTGACTTCCTTCACCGGTAACCCTGGCTCCCTCTCCAGAACGGGTCACCCTTGAGTGCCCTGGAATTCCTCTGTAGGTGGTAGGTGGTAGGCCAGCCAAAGGTGCTGGGCCTACATGAAGAGTTGCAGCCCCAGGCTAAAGGTGCCTGAGACTGATCCTCCCCTGCGCACTCCCATGGCCTGGAGGGCCACGAGACGCAGGCGGTACTGCTCCCCAGTACCCCTCCTTCTTCCTCCCCTTGACATGGCGTCTGCCCCTTATGTATCCTCTCCCAGTATGCACAGCGGGCTGACCACGCCCCCCGTACAGCTGCCTGGAGAGGACATCCAAAGGTACAGTAATATCACTAGCGGTTCAACCCTGACCTGTTATGGCAGCTCCACCCACAGGCCACAGGGAACTGTACACCAGCAACACCACTTAGCAAAAGCAGAAGAACAAACCCTAACAATTGAAGCGATCTGAGTCTGGCTACTAACCCAGATCAACCCCTAAATGTAGGTACCTAGCTCCCCTAAAAGTAAAGGGGCGCTACAAAGGTTTACTTTATTTTATTAAATATATCTTGGGAAGTAATATTTTGCCAGCCCATCATCTTTAAAACTCAGAGGTCAGGACTCTGTGCAGGTCAGTCAAGTTCCTCCACCCCAAACTCACTCAGCCATGTCTTTATGGACCTTGCTTTGTGCACTGGTGCATAGTCATTTTGGAATAGGAAGGGGCCATCCCCAAACTGTTCCCACAAAGTTGGGAGCATGAAATTGTCCAAAATGTCTTGGTATGCTGACGCCTTAAGAGTTCCCTTCACTGGAATTAAGGGGCCAAGCACAATCCCCGAAAAACAACCCCACACCATAATCCCCCCTCCACTAAATGATTTGGGCCAGAGTCCTGATCTCAACCGGATAGAACACCTTTGGGGTGAATTAATGCGAAGACTGCGAGTCAGGCCTTCTCGTCCAACATCAGTGCCTGATCTCAAAAGTGCCCTTCTGGAAGAATGGTCAAACATTCCCATAGACACACTCCTAAACCTTGTGGACAGCCTTCCCAGAAGAGTTGAAGTTGTTATAGCTGCAAAGAGTTGGCCAACTCAATATTGAACCCTACGGACTAAAGCCTGGTACACATGATCGGATTTTCTGCGGACAAAGCTTAGGACTTTTGTCCGAAGGGTGTTGGCCATGAACTTGTCTTGCATACAAACGGCAAAGAATTGTCGGCCAACAAACACGAAACTACGTGGTTTTTCAGCTCTTTAGCGCCTCCCTTTGGGCAACTTTTGCTAATGTTGTGTTATGGTGAGCATTGCTTCTGAGCATGCGTGTTTGTACTTTGGAGTTTTGTCTGATGGACAAACACACATTTGTTGGCGGAAAATGTGACAACAATTGTCCGATGGAGCATACAAATGGTAGGATCTTCTGACAACAGCCTGTCATCACATAATTCCCGTTGGAAAATCTGATCATGTGTACGGGCCTTAAGATTGGGATGCCATTAAAGTTCATGTGCGTGTAAAGGCAGGTGTCCCAATACTTTTGGTAATATAGTGTAATATAGTGTATTTATAGGTTTTGCCTTTCGTTTCTGTTCTAAACTAAATGGCTTGTTTTACAAGATAATTTACATATACTTCAAATGAACAAGCTGAATCTAGAAGCTGATTGGTTGCTATGCTCAGCTGCTCTAGGTTCTCTCTGCTTTATTAAATTCCACCCAATAAGTATTCATCAATACATGTGAGAAAATGAATTTTCTTGTCTGCTCAGTTCTGAATGATTTAAGTCCAGAAGCTGTTGGGCACTTTTCTCACTTTTCTCGCTTTTCTTGCTCCATGGTCTATTTTTCCCTTACGCACTCCAGGGTTTGACTGCATAGGTCAGTGTTTACGTCAGTGACATCTTGACCTAGCTGCTTGACTGATTTAGGGCCCTTTCACACGATCCGTGTCCGTGTGCGGGCTCCGCTTTGCTCAGCGGGGATCGCTCTGTCAATCCCCGCTGAGCAGGCAGATGACAGGTCTGTCTCTGCACACTGTGCAGGGACCGACCTGTCAGAGCGCCGCTCTTCCCTATGGGGGATCGGATGATGACGGGCCGTAGAGTCCGTTGTCATCCGATTCGATCCGCCAGACGGATGGAAAATAGGGTTTTCCTCCTTCACACTTTGGCGGATCGGAGGGGGACGGATGTCAGCGGACATGTCACCGCTGACATCCGTAGAGGTGCACGGAGCGCCGTTCAGGTCCGCCTAAAAAAACTGACAGGCGGACCTTAACGGTCCTCCCGTGTGAAAGGGGCCTTAGGATTCCCGTGCCCACAGCGCCAGAAGTGTAAGTAAGAAAGCAAAAATTGGAGGGCCATCAATCATGGGTAACTCTACTGTAAACTGATGATCTATAAAGCCTTTTAATTCATTGCCTACAGACAATTTTGTGAACCATAGATTTTGCCTTTTGTGGGCACCCACAATTTCTAAGGCTTAACATGATTGGTAACTATTTACTTGACACAACCCCATCTTTTATCTTTTACCAGAAATTGTGCATTATTTGGTTTATGTGCACTAAAATTTATTTTAGTGTATTTTTTATGGAAAACATGCATTTGATACTTACAGTATTGCGCAAATATTGCATGACATAAGCAAAATTGTAACTGCCACCATATTGTTCTACAGGGCTACCGCTTTCAAAAATACAGTGGAACCTCGGATTGCGAGTAACGCGGTTAGCGAGCGTTTCGCAATACGAGCACTGTATTTTGAAAAATCCTAACTCGGTTTGCGAGTGTTGTTTTGCAAAACGAGCAGGATTCAGGCCAAAGCAGTGTGCAGTACCGTGTTTGGCCTGAGGTAGGGGGGGGCGCCGGAGCCGAACGGCGCAGATCGAGCCTTTCCGAGGTTTTCCAAGGTCAGCCAAACTGTCCTCTGGCCTTTCCGGCTGTTTCTGAGGCTCTCCGGCGCCCCCCCACTTCTGGCCGCATGCGGTATTGCATGCCATTGAAGTCAATGCGAAACAAATTATTTTCGTTTCCATTGACTTCAATGGGGAAACTCGCTTTGATATGCAAGTACTTTGGATTACGAGCATTCTCTGGAATGATAGAAAAGGGGGAGACGGTTTCAATTCCCCCTTTTCTCATGGGAAAGCGGCAGGACGAACGGTTTCAAGATCCCCCTGATAAGCATGACAGGACTCTCAGGGGGAACAGCTGGGGGTTTCACATGGCCTAGGGAGAGGAAAAACTTGACTTTCCCGGGTTTTCTGCTGAACACCTGGTGATCACGCGTCCTGCTCATGTTGTTTCCCGGGCTTTTAGGGCTAAAGTGGTACTGGGCTAGCCAGTACTAGTTTAATCAAGTTCTTAATAGGGCTATAAAAAGGGGGTTCCGTTTTATGGGTCAGTCGCCTCAGAAGACAGGATCTGTGGTGTTCTAGGAGTTTTTCTCCATTGAGCAAACAGGGTCTTCTGAGGCCAGAAGATGAGTCTATTTTGGCGACTGATTGAGCGGGCGGGAGAAGAAAGCGGCGAGGAATAGATCCGACAGTGCCTTGACTTACCGTTGGCTTTGAATCAAGAAGCTCCGGTGGGAGCTACAACTGCAGCGGCGGAATCCCAAATCCTAGCGGCCGTAGGAGGACCATCGGTGAGGGAGCCCAGCGAGGAGTCCATGTTGAGCCCGGAAGAGGAAGGAGCCGGACTGCGTGCTACGTCTGGAGAGGGTCAGTAACGCCGCGTCATCGGGGGCGTGGCTCCGCGAAGAGAAGGCGGACCCCATGCCGTAGACTCTCCCCTTCACCACCCCAAGCTCCGACCGGCAGCCAAAAGAACCGGGCAGCCATCGAGAGGAAACGGGGCAGCATCTGGAGGACGGGTAGAGAGACAGCCCGCAGCAGCATCAGCGTCGGCGCCAAGAAGAAGCTCAGTAAGAAGAGGTGGGACCAGTAGTGGAGGCAGAGCTGTGGGCGGTACGTCAGCGCAGTCTCCACACCTCCTTCAGCAGCATAGCTCGTCGCCTTGGCAACTCACACAGCGGTCTGAGGTCAGTACTAGGCCTGCTGGAAGATCAGCTCCTTTTAATAAAGCAGAGGAGATTGGTATTTCCGTAGCTGGTGAGTCAATTAATGTAATTACTCTGCATAACATTGCTGAATCACTAGTTAAACTAACTAATGAAGTACAGTTGTGAAAAAATTCTGTTCCAGTTCCTGTTAATTCTATTGTGGATGTATGGTCGCCATCTTGTGGCCAAATAGCAAATGACGAGCATATTTTACATGCTATTGATAGTAATGTTATTTCTTATCAGAATGCAAAAATTCAAAATTTACCTGAAACTTGCCTAAGAGAACCCATTTCTTGCGAGGTGTCTCCATTAGGTTTTCATCTATCCTTATCAATAAAAGAAAAAATATGGAGAGGTGAATTTTTAGATATACTATCCTTACTTCCTTCTGCTAAAGATTTTATTATGAAAGATAAAAAAGAGGACGAGGATCGTAGGAGGCCTGTCTGTGACCAGGTCTTTCAACAACTGGTTGCAGGCTTTCTGCATTTTTTTCTGGTATCCTTTGTGAAAAATTTCCGGAAAAAGTCTGGGGCTTTTTCAACACCTGGATGTCATTTTGGAAGCTTATAAAAGTTTTGGTGGTACCTCTTGGTTTAACTATGACGAGGCTTTTCGTCAAAAATTAGCGGTCCACAAATCCTTGAAATGGGGAGTAAAGGATGTGGGCCTCTGGCTCAATCTTTTTCTCCCTCAGCGACAAAATTTTTCCAAACAAAATCAGAGTTCACAACAAACAACCGTTCAGCCTTCCGGTTACAAAAAAGGAATATGTTTTAACTTTAATGATGGACAATGTAAGTGGCCCAACTCTTGCAGGTACCGCCACGAGTGTGCCTTTTGTTCAGGAACGCATTCTGTTAGCAAATGTTTCAAACGAATGTCTACATTTAACCAACAGGGACCTGTTCAAAAAGGCTCGCACCCCGGTGATTTGGCTAAACATGTTACCTTGGCTCAAACTATACCCAGACAAGGCGAAGGCTCAGCTAATTCTTGAAGGATTTAGAGAGGGTTTTGTTTTGCCGTCATTTTGCGGTACAGGTTGTACACTAATAAACAATTTAAAATCGGTAGACCATTATTTTAATATAGTTTTGGAGAAAATTTATAAGGAAGTTTCTGAAGGGAGGGTAGCTGGTCCTTTTAGTTCCCCTCCATTTAAATAATTTCAGGATTTCACCGTTGGGAATTGTTCCCAAGAAAGACAAAAATTCTTTCAGGTTGATTCACCACTTATCTTTTCCCAAGGGTCATTCCTTGAATGACCAAATTGAGGATAGTCTTTCTTCTGTTTCCTATGCGTCTTTTGAGGATGCTTTAGTTCAACTTAGGCTGTTGGGTAGGGGGGCCCTTATGGCAAAAGCAGATATTAAATCTGCTTTTCGCCTCCTTCCTCTTAACCCGGTTTGTTATAATTCTTTAGGTTTTTTCTTTGATGGTTATTTTTATTTTGATAAATGTTTGCCAATGGGCTGTTCTTTGTCCTGTTTTTATTTTGAATCTTTTTCGTCCTTTTTAGAATGGGTAGTTAGCAATATAGCTGAATCAACTTTTTTGATTCATTATTTAGATGATTTTTTATTTTTAGGCCCCCCTCATTCTTCTGATTGTACATTGTTATTGGATTCTTTTTTCAAAATATGCAGTCATTTTGGCATTCCTTTAGCCCTTGAGAAAACAGCGTGGCCCTCGACTTGTATTGAATTCTTGGGTATCACGATTAATTCCAATCTAATGGAGTTCAGGTTACCTGGTGATAAATTAGTCAAGCTTAGATCTTCTTTATTATGCATCATTAGAAAGAAAAGCGTTTGTTTAAAGGAGATGCAATCACTACTCGGTTTATTGGCATTTGCATCTAGAATTATGCCAGTTGGGAAGGTGTTCTCACGGAGACTATATCTTGCCATTTCTGGCTTAAAATCCCCGTTTTCTCATGTACGAGTTTCTCATGATATGAAGGAAGACATGTTGGTCTGGCTTCAATTCCTTGCGTATTTTAATGGGAAAGCTGTTTGGCAGGAGGAATTTATTTTGGATAAAGAATTTTTTCTGTTTACGGACTCTGCTGGGTCCTGTGTTTTGCTGCCATTTGGCGCACGCAGTGGTGTGCTGAGCGCTGGGCTCCTAGTTGGAAAACCAAAGGTCTTTTAAAGAATATTGTATTATTAGAACTTTTCCCAATAATTGTAGCTTTAGAAATCTGGGGTCAGCATTTTCAGAATAGACGTATACTGGTTAGGACTGATAACAAAGGTGTTATGTTTGTGTAGCGGGTATGTACTTTCCCAGGTGTAATTTGAACTTGGCAGAGACATCAGTGGTGTGTAATTCCCTGCAGCCCAGCAGGTGGCGCTGTCACCCTGGGTTGGGGTTGAATCATTGCTGTGTGCCGTGCCTCCTTTTGTCCTCCCTCGGCAGCGGTATGGTGGGGCGGGGAACCCGCCGTGCTTGCCGGGAGGGGGTATAAAGGGGCCGACCATCTTTGTCACGGGGTCGAGTCCCAGGCACCTTCAGCCTGTGGGCGGTGGTTCGTGTCGGTTCTCTAGACGGCCTAGGCCTAGAGGACAGCCGGAGGTCGTGTTCCATCCCAGGCACCTTTAGCCTGGGATGAGGTACTCAAAAGGAGGTCTGGAGCTCAGTGCCCAACACTGAGTTCCCCGAGGGAAGGAGATACTAGGGAACCCAGGGGTTGGGAACCCAAATCCGGAAGGCGTAATGGACCGGGCGGAGCTCCTCACTTGAAGACCTGGTGCAGCATATTGCCAGTGACGGGTGAGCCTCTCATCGGAGACCGTCTGGAAGGAATTCCCCCCCCCCGCTGGGAGACCATAACCCACTTTCAGGAAGGAAAGTGGAGAACACATTGTGTCTGGGCCTACTCGCATCCACACCTCCTTTTCTGTTCTGTTTCTACCAAGAGAGTTCAACTGATTGTGTTCATTCGAGAAGAATAAAGGAGTGTTGGACTTTAATGGTGTGGGGCTCATTTCCTGACAGACATTGTTCAAGGTAACTCTCGGTGGAGGCTCCAGGTGCACAGCACTGACCCGAAGGTAAAAGGTAAATACCCCATAGTTTTTTTTATTTTTATTCAAATGTTCTTTATTTCTTTTATATAAACATTCCCATACATACATTAATTTCCTCCCATATGCAGCAATATAAATGTAGCGGGTATGTACTTTCCCGGGTGTAAATTTGAACTGGGCAGAGACATCAGTGATGTGTAATTCCCTGCAGCCCAGCAGGTGGCGCTGTCACCCTGGGCTGGGGTTGAATCATTGCTGTGTGCCGTGCCTCCTTTTTGTCCTCCCTCGGCAGCGGTATGGTGGGGCGGGGAACCCGCCGTGCTTTCTGGGAGAGGGTATAGAGGGCCGGCCATCTTTGTCACGGGGTCGAGTCCCAGGCACCTTCAGCCTGTGGACGGTGGTTCGTGTCGGTCCTCTAGGCGGCCTAGGCCTAGAGGACAGCCGGAGGTCGTGTTCCATCCCAGGCACCTTTAGCCTGGGGTGAGGTACTCGGATGGAGGTCTGGAGCTCAGTGCCCAACACTGAGTTCCGCGAGGGAAGGAGATCCTAGGGAACCCAGGGATTGGGTACCCGAATCCGGAAGGCGTAATGGACAGGGGGGAGCTCCTCACTCGAAGACCTGGTGCAGTATATTGCCAGTGACGGGTGAGCCTCTCATCGGAGACCGCCTGGAAGGAATTCCCCCCCCCCCGCTGGGAGACCGCAACTCACTTTCAGGGAGGAAAGTGGAGAATACATTGTGTCTGGGCCTACTCGCATCCACACCTCCTTTTCTGTTCTGTTTCTACCAAGGGAGTTCAACTGATTGTGTTCAATCGAGAAGAATAAAGGAGTGTTGGACTTTAATGGTGTGGGGCTCATTTCCTGACAGACATTGTTCAAGGTAACACTCGGTGGAGGCTCCAGGTGCGCAGCACTGACCCGAAGGTAAAAGAACTTTGCTTATACCACACTGACACCTGTGGTGAAGGCCAGGCGTGGTGTCCCCGCTTCCTTCCCCTCTAAGGTACCCCTAGACAAGAGACAGACGAGCTGAAGACGAAGAGGGGAGTGAGGAGGGTGCTACATTTGCAATAAACTGTCTAACGTCCAAATCTCCGCCGGTCATTGTCCTTCTACACCATATGGTCTTCCGGTGCTTGAGTTGGAATATTTGGTTAAAGGCAATTCATGTGGCAGGTAAGGACAATGACGTGGCGGATTCTCTGTCTCGCCTACAGATGGATCGATTTTTTTCAGCTGTATCCGGATGCGGATCCTGTAGGGATGCAGTGCCCAACCAATTTATGGGACCTGGTTTGAAGCCCATTTCTGCATACATCCAACATTCAATTGCACCCTCAACTTTGGCTGGATATCAATCGGCCTGGTTGATGTGGCTGATGTTCTTAAATTCTATAAAAAAACCTGCTGTTTCATTTTCTGAAAATTAAATTTTGCTCTTTTTGGAATCTTTATTTAACAAGAATTATTCCTGGTCCTATGTCCAGAAGACATTATCTGGTGTTTCCTTTTTTCTAAAACTCAATGGTTTTTCATCTTGTTTAACGTTCTTTTCAGTACAGCAAGCTATATAAGGTTATAAGAAATTTAATTTTAGAAAAGATCAACGTTCTCCTATTACCCCTGTTATATTAAACAATCTTTGTTCAGTTACCTCCCTTATTTGTTTTTTCGAGTTTGAAGCTGTTCTTTTTCGTGCAGTTTTTTCCTTAGCATTTTTTGCGGCACTCAGGGTATCAGAGTTTCAGTTAATTCATGCCTCTGATGTGCTTATTTCGGACGGTATGTTAAAAAAATGTATACGTTGGTCTAAAACAGATCAATTTGGTATTGGTAGTTGGGTGAGTTTATTTGCTTGTGATAGCTCTCCTATTTTCCCGGTCAAATTTGTATCTCAATATTCTATTATTAGGCCTCCATTATCTAACATCTTTTTCATACATGAATCCGGTGCCCCATTAACTAAATATCAATTCATTAGTGTGTTTAAGAAATGTTTATAAAAATTGAATCTTCAGGAGTATCATCTTACGTCGCACTCTTTTTGAATTGGTGCGGCTACCGAGGCTTCTAGGTTGGGTCTCCATACTGATGTTATTAAAGGAGTTGGTGGATGGAAGTCTGACTGTTATCTTTTATATATTCGTCCTAATCAATCTGTTTGATTTATTTTAGGTAAATTCAGAACGGTATGGATTATCGGCCATTCATACGTGTTTTGGGCACATCGGAGAGCTTCTGCAAGAATATATTCTAGCAATTTGGGTTTGGATCCATCTATGTTTAGAGTTTTATGGTTCGGTAAAAGGGGTATGGTTTGGTCTAGCCTTTTGTTAGAATTTCATAAGCTTCTTAGGAGTTCTCCGCCTCCAGATGTTCTGATTATACATCTGGGGGGGAATGATATCGGGAAGCTAAAAACATTGGATCTCATTTTAAAGATTAGGGATGACCTATTAAAAATTCAATTACTATTACCGCACACTATTATTATTTTTTCTGAATTGGTGCAAAGGCTACAATGGCTTTCTTTGCCGGCCATGCGTCCTTTGGAAAAAGTTTGGCGTCGCATAAATAGGGCAGTTGCTAAATTTTTATTGGTTTTGGGTATGTTCTCTTTCAGGCATACTGAGTTAGAAGGTTTCATACAAGGTTTATATAGAGAGGATGGGGTTCATTTATCCGACTTGGGTTTGGATATATTTAATGCTGATTTGGGCACTTGTATTGAGATGGCCGTGGTTGTGGGGGTTTGGTGACAGGTGGATTTGAATCCACCTGTCTTTTAGATAATTTGAAGTTTTTAAATATTATATAAGCTTGAGCCGTAGTGGCTAAGCTGTTTAAAGGTATAATTTATTTATAAGAAGTTTTAATCTGTATATTGAAATCCAATAATAAAGCAGCCACGGCCTTATTTATCCAATACTGGGTATGTGTATTTATTATAATTCATTTATAGAGGTTTAAGGTCCTGCCTGCTGTCCCATGAATTATGCTCATAATCCAGGGTTCCACTGTATATAATTGTTTAGAGGATTTAAGTAATTTTCTAGTAAAAATGCAGATTTTAATGTGTAAAATATTTTTTTTAATGTTTTAAAAAACTTTTTATTTTATAATTTAAAAAGTGGTTAATATATCACAAAATAGATGCACTGTTTTAATAAGCACAAGGGAGAATTTTTAACCAATTATCTACCAAGGTATGTTTATAAATGGCTTGGTAGACAAGTGTTTAAATCAAGCTCACAGCTGCTGCACATGCGAGATATCATTGTGAATCCTGGGGTGAGAGCAATAACTCTGGGGCCACAAATAATAGTTAACTCTAAACTGATAACCTGTAAAGGCTTTTAATGAGTCGCCTATAGAGAATTTAAAAAAAATATATATTTTGCGGGCATCCCAATATTAAAGGGGTTGTAAAGGTAAATGTTTTTTCACCTTAATGCATCCTATGCATTAAGGTGAAAAAAAAAATCTGACAATACCTGCTCCCCCCCCGAGCCCCCGTTTTACTTACCTTACCCCTCGAAAGTCCCGCGCTCGTCCCCGTCATCCTCCACGGTTCTCAGCCTGGCCGTCGATTGGCTACACTGGATGGATTGAAAGCAGCGCAGCCATTAGCTGGCGCTGCTGTCAATCACATCCAATGACGCGGCGTGCCGGGGGCGGGGCCGAGTGATACAGTCGGTGGCTATGGCCGCCGCTGTATCACGGGAGAGTGCCCGCAATAACTCCACACCATGCAAACTCGCTTGCATGAAGGTGTGGAGTCCTTGCGGGGAGGAGCCGAGACAGCCGCCGAGGGACCCCAGAAGACCAGGATCGGGGCCACTGTGTGCAAAACGAGCTGCACAGTGGAGGTAAGTATAACATGTTTGTTATTTAAAAATACGAAATCAGGTGCAGCTCTGCATAGGAACCAATCAGCTTAATTTTTTTTTTCAAAGCCTAATTGAACAAGCTGAAGTTAGAAGCTGGTTGACTACCATGCACAGCTGCACCAGACTTTGCATTCTCCAGTTTTAGTAAATAAACCCCAATATATATATATATATATATATATATATATATATATATATATATATATATATGTAGCGGGTGTCACTTTATGATGTGTTATAAAGACTACAGTTATACAAGTGAACCCAGCTCCCTCCGGAGTTTTTTTAGGATAATGTGTTAACTGTTATTTAACCTGGAAGAACGGTGCATTGTGGAACTTGTGGCACAGGGAGAAATGGACTCCGTTGCCATGGGTATCAAATAGACTATGGTACCCACAGTGCAGCTGTGCTCCAAAAGTGCATTGCCCGGAGCAAGGTCTGCTGGGGACGGTTATGTAAAAAGGGAGGAGGAGCTACGCTCGCTCTCTCTGGACGTCGCCCTCCTAGCAAGCCGGAGCCTGTGTTGAGGCCTGCTGTGTTTGTGTAGGCCGGAAAGCCTGGGCCCACCGTGTTTGGAGAAGCCTGCCTGTCAAAGGAGAGGAATCTCATCTGGGAAGCCCAGCGGACATCTCAGAGCATCCAAGAGTCGCCCATCTATCGACTTCCATACGGCTGTCTGAGGGACCGGAGACTACGGGTAGCGGAGAGATTGTGTACCGGAGCGTCAACAGCGAGCCTGCCGGACGGACTAGGCCAGTTTGGGTGAGGGGGCACCTGCCCAGAATTCATAACTGTTTAATAGGCCTGTGACTTTTAAAGGCCCTTCATTATCAAAGTAGTGCGCCACACACCAGGTAGCTGCGTAGTTCAAGTTTGTCGTTGCACTACCTGAGAGTTTCACTCCCAAAAGCATTGCAGGAGTTCAGTTATTTCTCCAATTCCCTTTTGAATTACAAATATTACGTGCACCAACGATTGCTAGTGAAGACTCCTTCTACTGAAGAGACTGTATACTGATCTTGTTGTGTTACACTATGTGATTATTCTTGCTCTGTGTCTTTAAGATCTGTCCCCTTCTTTCTAGCTGAACTCTCTCTCTCACCGTAGTTCTTTATATATCTCCTCCACTTCCTGATTGTGGTCATTACTCCTGTATTTCTTCCATGCTAACATCTTACATGTGGCTTACAACTGCAACGTTTTTCTACCTATGAATATCCATCATTAAACGGAACATTCGAAAGGATTCATCGTCTGTCGTCCTAACTGTGAGTTTATTCATTGAGTTAAACTGCCTGTATCGATGCAAGGGATGAATATCAAACCAGCTTGAGTAAGGCCTACTTAAACCTGGAGATGAACTTTATCGCTTTGTAGTTGAGACAGAACAGATCTTACTCAGGCTTGACTAGAACTGATAGTGACAGGACACAGGGTGATATTACCCATTAGGGGGAGCTCGCGAGCATAGAACCTTTATTCATATAGAAGTTAAGTATAGAATCTTGATTTTATTGTTGTCTTTTAGCTATATTATTGACTTTGCAGGGCCCTGCAACAGTCTACTGATTTTCTGTTTAATTCTGCTACCCTTTTATCACTAAGTAAAGAATATCTTTGATTAAGCAGGATAATGTGTGGAGTGTTATATTACCACAAGAGGGCAGTCAATACAGGTAACAGATTTCAACCTGCAATTGTATTGTTTATGTGGCATTGTGGTCCCCAGCTGCCAGTGGGTTCCACAATCCCGTGGCGTACCAGTATTGCCGAGGGAGGGTTAGAGCCAAGTTATTGGGGTTGATAGCAGAACAGTACAGAACCAAACCAGCAGCCCTCTTAACTGGGGGTAGTGCTACAGAGGCATAATCATGGTTGATTTAGTGCTGGACATAAATTGATATATCTTCAGGGAAGCCTTAAAATGTATCCAAATCCAAAAACAAAAAATTTGATATATTGCAGTGTACCATACCATGGCTGCATTAGTTCTTTTTTTTTTCAGGCATTTTCCCTGCCAGTAACACACTTTTTGTCCCTATATTTGTACACAAATTTCTACATTATGGAGGAATCCTCCATATAAGAATCCTCATTCTTAAGTTCAAAAGTTGGGAGGTATGCATCACTACAGTTCAGTTGTTTACAATTGTATCGGTTAAGCCGTGTACACACGATCGGTTTTACCAATGAAAACAGTCCGATGGACTTTTCTCATTGGACAAACCGATCGTGTATGGGCCCCATCGGTCTTTTTTTCATCGGTGAGAAAAAATAGAACAGGTTTTAAATTTATCCGATGGGAAGAAAAACGATAGCAAATTCCGATCGTCTGTGTGGAACTCAATCGGACAAAAAGCCCACGCATGCTCAGAATCAAGTCGACGCATGCTCAGAAGCATTGAACTTAATTTTTCTCGGCTTGTCGGAGTGTTTTACGTCACAGCGTTTGGGACGGTCTGATTTTTAACTGATGGTGTGTAGGCAAGACTGATGGAAGTCAGCTTCATCGGAAAAATCCATCGGTTTAAAATCCATAGGAAAACCGATCATGTGTACAGGGCTTAAGTGTTCACATTATCTAGAACAGCATCTTTAAACCTGTTCAACTGCCTGTCTATTAATTCATTGTCATAATACATCCTTTCAGTCTACCATCCAGTTGCTTGTGGCCTATTTTCTGTGCACTATAATACAGTGGTAGCATTCTAACTTTTAAGTTACAGTTGTTGAAGGGCTCCCTATTGGGGACAAACTCATCCATGCCTGGGACCAGGCAGGGCTGTGTTCAAGTGACAGCCAACACTATGGCGGAACTCTGACTTAGAGATGAGCTGTGCACTGTGTGCAATTGTACGACCTACAGAGTCTCTCTGTAAAACGCGTTGTCCTGTGTCACTATACACCTTGTGGATGACGCATTTAGGAAGGACACCGCTGAGCCTATGCCCTGCTCCACCAGAACAGGATTCCTCTGCCACCTCACTCCCAGTGACAGAATGGGGTTCTATCGTACACTAGAGTGGACCTCATGCATGCAAACAGTTAACTTTTTCTTTCTCCTGTACCATGCAGCTGGATACATGGGGTCTCCATACCATGGGTTCAATCCCAGAAATTCTCTTTTGGGTAACCTCCACTGAAGACAGCATTGTGAAAAGTCTTCATCCATTTAATGGAAGATCTCCTGCAGTCAGCCGGGTGGGCTGGTGAGAGAGAGTCAGTCTGGAGGACTGCAGAGAGAAGTTAGCCTGGAGGGCTAGTGAAAGGGGCATCTGCAGCCAGGTGGGTTGGCAGTGCCAGAAGAGGTGGTGCTGGGACCAGTAGACACAGGAGGGAGATTGCAAGCTGATCAATGTGTTCTGCTACACAACAAGGGGCTTAAAGTTCCTGCCTGCAAAGAGCTATTGCTAAATCTGGCTGTGCCTGTAAGATCCATTTCAGTGATTCAGCCGGAGTCTGCAAGCAAGTGAAGTGCAAGAGGAGTGTCGAGGAATCTGTATATAGACTGTGTTCAGTAGTGTATTTAGGTTTTGTGCTGCCCAAGGCCTGACTAAACTTGTGTACCTCCTAATTTAAATAAGACCCACCCCTTCCTGGCAAGGACACACCCCTTTCTGTTTAAGACCCACCCTTAAATTTTCGAGTGGGGACACTAGTTCTTAGGGCCTTGGGGGAGCAATGGATTCCCTTAATTTGCATAGATATCCAAAATGAAAAAAAAAAGTGTTGACTATACTCCTACTTTAAGCACTGATAATTTTATGGAGAGGACAAAGAAGATATGACCATGCCAATAGTGCAGCAGAAAACACATAGAACGGTGAGGAAGGTTTGTGGTCCAGGATGATAGGACAGACAAAATTAGAAGCAGCTTGCATTACACTAACAGTGTAGCACAAGCCGGCGGGGACTATTTCCATGCTGCCCCCCTGCAAAGTGCTGCCCTAGGCCTGGGCCGTGTTGGCCTAGGCCAAGATACAGCGTTGACTGTGTTCAGGAAGATGTCCCTGAAGATTATTCTAAAATGTTGTTGCTGAAGTCAAGTGGGCATCCCATAATTTTTCATCCCCATCCAAGTTATTAACCCTCAATAAAACCACATAAACAAAGTCACGGGCTGTTTCTGTCTCTGGAGTGCCTATGGAAATTTGGTGTGCCTGGCTGTGCAGGGTGGGGGATCCCAGTTTAACTACGGCTCCTTAGGGAGTGCGCTACACATTCTTTATTTTTCATTCCATATGGCTTGTTGTACTTTACATACTCTGAACCCTGTTTTGGTTTGTTGGGCTTTCAGCAAGGTGACAGTGGATCAGTGATGTTTGAAGAAGAGGTTGGATATCCTATGCATCACATTTTGTTGGTACCACAATTTATTTTACCAGTCATGTTATCTGTTCTAAGAGAAATGTGTGTAATGCCCCCACCCCCTTCCCCATATACAACAGACTGGAGTCCCAAGATTATAGCTATATGAATTTTATTCAATGAGAAACACACAGTCAGGAGACAAGGTCATAGCAACGTGTAATGAATACATGTGCACAATCCAACATCAGAATACTCTGCAGGATGTTGTGATGATCTGCAGGAATCAAATGATGGAAAGAATGTTCATTTTGTCATCTCTGCAAAAGATTTTAAAAAATGTTATAAATTATTTGTTTGTTTTTAAGGTGATTTTCCACATTTGCAGTAAAATTGGGATTACACATACTTTATATTTGTCATCGCTTCCATAGCATAACATAATAACATAAACATATTAAAATTTGCTGTTTCTTTTTTACTTGCTTAAAAATACGAATTTTCTCCTTGTGTGCAATGTAAAGGAGGGGGCCGTGCAGTTCTGATTGCTATAATTATCCCTGTCTGTACTGTGCTGGCAGATCTCATAATCTTTTGTATTCTAGATCTGCACACTATTTCAACAAAGCTGTCAGCGTGTTTTAGCTTAACATGTTGAACACAATAAACTAAATATTACCCAGTGAACTATATGTTAAAATTCTTGCCCCAACACTAATGCCGCATACACACGATCATTATTCACGGCGGTTAAAAAAACGCCGTGAATAATGACATTAAAAACGAGGGAACGGGGGGGCGTGACCGGAAGCCGACCTGGACGGACGCTCAGCCTGAGAGCTCTCCTCCAGCCCGCAGCTATTAGGCCTAATATCGGGGGAAAATCCACCCATCCATGAGCCTGACTCGCACCACCCGCTCCTCCTCAGCCAGGGGATCATCCCTGCCACCGCCGGGGGCTTCCGCGTCCTTCAGGGACTATTTCAGGCTCCCTGACATGCCGCCGGGCGGACACAGCAAAATGGCGCCGGACGCCGAGGCACACCATCACAGAGCCTCCACACCGCCTTCCCCGCAGAATCGCCACCAGCCTCAGGATCTGCCTGCATCCTCTTCCCAGGCACCGAGTTCTGCTGAGCCTTCACAAGCGGTGAGTGCCCGCCAACCCCCCACACACGTCCCACCTGCTCCGTGCGGAGAGAAGGCCGCAGCTCAGCCTCCATCGCAGTACACGCAGTGTACCGAGGCCCTCCCCAGGCTGCTGAGAACAGCCCCGGAATGGGAACCGCAGGACGCCGGCTCTCTCTCCCCTTCCCCCCCGGGGGACTCACATGACTTTCCGGCGCTCCCGAGCCCCGTACATCAATCAGGGGCCCCGGGGCCTGGGGGGGACAGGAGGCCCTCCCCCACCTTCGGGGGGATCTGGCGCTGCCAAAGGCCCAGAGGCCTTCCCGCTTGGGGGACAGCAGCCGCACCGAGGGTCACCTAACGGCTCGGTCACCCCTCTCCGGGGCCCAGATGGCACAGACCAGGCCTCCATCTTCAAGGCCGGACTCCCCTGCAGCCACCCCGAGCCCCCCTCACGCTGCTTCATGGTCTGAGCCTTGGGATCCGCCGTCTGTGCAGCATGCTGCCCAGGCTCGGGGGGACCCTGCTGGGGCTCATCACCTACACCCCCCGTACACTCACCCACCCTGGGATCAGGACGGAGGGGGATACCCCTCCTGGCATTCATATTTTCAAGCAATTCCCACTAAGGAGGACTTTAAACAATTAATAGCAGATGTAAAGGCCACCTGCCGAACAGAAATTCAGACCATACAAGCAGGCCTCAAACACTTAGCGGACAGGGTGGAAATGGCGGAGGAAGAGATACAGGAGACCAAGCTGGCGGTCCATCGCACCCAAATCCAGGGCTCGGACCACCGTCTCATGCTACGCGACATGCAACGCCAGGTGGAGGACCTGGACAATAGGGGGCGCAGGAACAATATCCGAGTGCGAGGCCTACCCGAGTCAGAGGAAGCCGAAGATCTACAGACCACGCTACAGGTGATGTTCAACAACCTCTTGGGAGCCCCAGCGGATACACATATCGGTATGGACAGAGCCCACAGAGCCCTTCGCCCGAAAGGCCCTCCCTCTAAACCAAGAGACATTATTTGCCGGCTACAATCATACCCGCTGAAAGAGGACATTATGCGTAAAGCACGCTCTATCCGCAATCTGGTCTTTGACAACTCCCAAGTGCAGATCTACCCAGACTTATCGTGGATCACGCTCCAGAAGCGCAGGCTCCTGCAACCGCTGCTGCGCTCATTGCAAGAAAACAACATTCCTTACAGATGGGGCTTTCCCTTCAGCTTGAGCACCCGGCATCAAGGAAAATCTGCTGCCCTACGCTACCCAGAGGATCTGGACTCCTTCTGTGACGCCTTGGGGATCTCCGTCCCCCAACTGCCGGACTGGAATTTGGTGGCCACCCCCCCCACCTCCGGTAGTATAGCAAAAGGTCCTGCCGACCAAGCGCTCCAGAGGACGGGAGCCCCTGCGCAAATCACCCAAACATAAGGCACCCAGTTAATCTGCCCATGTTCCTCTCTCTGCCTGGCCAGGCAATGCTGAGAGCCACTCAGTGCTCATGGACGACTACAAGCCTTCTTTATGTGACTATCCCCCCGATGGCCCTTGCTTTGTTTTTGGCTTTGATGCCCGGGCTGTGTTGGTTCAGCCCTCCCTAGTTGGTTGACTTCACGGTTACAGACCCCCCCGTGGTTTTACCACCAGTTAGTTCCTTCTTGGACCTTGGTCCATCCGAGTCTCCCCGACCTGAGTTTTTTTTTTTTTTTTTTTGACCCCCAGTCGGGGAGTCCAATCGGAACTGGTTAAGGCCCTGTGACCCCTCGGTCTATTAGTGCCTATTTGCGAAATGTTTGATTTGTTTGTTATTACCCTCTTTTTTCCCCTTTTTTGTAGATTTCTCTGTCTTTCTCTTCCGCAGTCTGCTTCCCGGCCCCATTGGCTCCTGGCCCTCCTCGTGTGGACGCCTCCCTCCTCAGCCTGGTCGAAACATCAGCCTCACCAGATAAGTACCGCTATAGCACACCCCTCACTGTACAATGGCTAGGATTTTCTCACTGAACGTACACGGACTTAACTCCAACAAAAAAAGACATTTGGCGCTCCGGGAGTTTAGGCAGTCAGGGGCGGACATTATTATGGTGCAGGAAACGCACTTTAACAAGGGGGACTCCTTCACGTTTGCTTCTAGGCACTTCCCTCAAGTATTCCAGGCCTTCGGCCAGCATAAGCGGGCGGGCGTCGCCATCCTGTTTATGAAGGGAACCCCCTTTACTTGCTCCTCCTCCTACCTGGATCCACGGGGACACTTTCTCATACTTCGAGGCCTCTGGCGGACACAGGCCATTACCCTCTGCGTCGTATTTGCCCCGAATACGCGACAAAACCGCTTCCTCAGCAGGGTTCAAGCCCGCCTCTCCCGAGAGCCCCATGGCTTCCTGGTGATCGGGGGAGACTTTAACCTGGCCCACTCCGCAACCCACGACCGCCTAGTCGCAAGCCCCCGTGCACCACAACCCCGTACCCTCAGAGACTCAAAGATGTTTCGACAGCTTACCAGGAGACACGCCTGGTTCGATGCCTGGAGGGCCCTTCACCCGGGAGACCGCCAATACACGTTCTACTCAGCCCCCCACCGCACCCACTCGCGCATAGACTATTTCTTCGTGAATAATAACACACTGCGTATCACGGAATCGGCGCGCATACTGCCCATCTCCTGGTCCGATCATGCCCCCATCACGCTCTCACTAAACCTAGACACCCCCCTACGCCGACCCTACAACTGGAGGATGAACACCTTCCTTCTACAGGACACCCCCTCGAAAGTTGAGTTAGAGACCACCCTACGGCACTACTTTGTCGAAAACGACACTCCGGACGTCACCCCCTCCATACTGTGGGCTGCCCACAAGGCTGTTCTGCGGGGACGATGCTTGGCTCTCTCCACAGCAATGAAGAGGGATGCCAACGCAGCTAGACTGCTGGCAGAAAAACAACTGAGGGACCTTGAGGCCCAACTCCCGCGCTTGCCGACCACCTCACTCCTACGTCGTATAGTGCGGGTTCGCATGACGCTTCGAGACCTTGCGATGGGCCAAGTGGAAAAGGCGTTGATACGCCTAAAACAGCTTTACTCCGCGAGGAAGACATACGGGACCTTAACGCCCCAATTTCGGCGGAGGAACTAGCGGCGACTGTTAAAGACCTACCAGCCCATAAGTCCCCTGGCCCGGACGGGTTGCCGTACGAATACTATAAAACCTTCTTGCCTCTCTTGAGTCCCCATATGACCAGGTTATTTAACGCCTTTCTCCAACAGACTCCCATTCCGAGTGACATGCAGGGTTCCTTTTTGACCCTCATTCCGAAGCCGGATAAGGACCCTGCCTCATGCGCCAGTTACAGGCCTATAGCCCTACTGAATTCAGACCTGAAGATTTTCACTAAACTTCTATCGATCAGGCTGAATGTTATCCTCCCCTCCCTGATACATCTGGATCAGGTGGGATTTGTCCCCCTACGTCAGGCAGGAGACAACACAAGGAAGGTCATTGACTTGATAGATGTTGCTAACAGAGATAAAGTAGAAGCCCTGATCCTCAGTCTTGACGCGGAGAAGGCCTTCGATCGCTTGAGTTGGCCCTTTATGTTAGCCACCCTGCGACATATGGGTTTCAGGGGCCCGTTCCTGCAGGCGGTGCAACACCTCTACACAAATCCCACCTCCCAAGTCAAAACCCCCTTTGCCTCATCCCCCTCCTTCTCAATAGCTAATGGTACACGCCAGGGCTGCCCGCTCTCGCCATTGCTCTTTGCCCTGTGTGTGGAGCCCCTGGCGGAGACCATCAGGGGGAATCCGGACATCAAGGGCGTTTCGGTGAGGGGGAAGGAATTAAAAATTTCCCTATTCGCGGATGATATCATCCTTACCCTAACTCGCCCCGAGATATCCCTGCCTAACCTCCACGCTGAATTAGATAAATACGGGTTGCTTTCGGGGTATAAAACGAACGCGTCGAAGTCCACGGCCCTCCCAGTTAACATCCCGGTAGAGGGGGTCCATCAGTTAAAGTTGAACTTTCCCTATAAGTGGGAAGAGTCCTCTCTTAGATATCTGGGGGTCCGTCTGACCCCATCCTTTAGCTCCCTTTACCAAGCCAACTTCCCCCCATTGTATCAAACAATCAGAGAGCTCCTTCAAAAATGGAAAGCTCATCGTATTTCCCTCTTGGGAAGAATAACGTCCATCAAAATGGTCATTCTCCCCAAGCTCCTATATCTATTTCAGACGTTACCTATCCCTATCTCATACGCCCAGCTACGCAAGCTCCAGAGCGATATCCTCCGGTATGTCTGGAACTATAAAAAGCACAGGATACCGTGCTCGGTCATGATGGCATCACGTAGGGAGGGGGGTCTGGCGTTCCCTAACTTTGTCCGCTACTACCAAGCAGCCCAGCTCCGTGCGGTTGTCTCCTGGTTTCCCCAGAGGTCCTACAATAAATGGACGGAGGTGGAGAAGATTTGGTTAGCCCCAGTACACCCCAACAGCCTCCTCTGGGATGCAGACGTGAAGGTGGACCCCGTTCGCCTATTAGGCTCCATGTCCTTGCTTCGAGGGCTCTGGCGCAAGCTGTCCCGTGAAACAGACCTCATGTCAAAATATTCACTGATGAACTCTTTCATCTGCAACCCTAAAATACCAGACAGCCTAACCCACCAGAGTCCTGGCCCTGGGCCTCGCGGAACTTATTCCACTTCGGCCATCTAGTTGACCCAAGATCCCGTAGGCTGCTGACATTCTCGGAGCTCCAAACCAAACACGACCTGCCACGACAGGCGTTCTATAGTTACCTGCAGATCAGGCATTTCGCCCAGACCATAGCCCCACAACTTCAATTCTCGCCCCCCTCCACGTTTGAACGTATTGTTCTGGAGGGACGTCACAGGAGGGGACAGATCACGGACATGTACCAGATTTTGAATGAGTTTAACATCCCGGCTCACGGGAAACATGCCTACATGCTGCGATGGGAGAGAGAGCTGGGAGAGGTGCTGTCGGAGGAGGCATGGCAGGCCGTCTGGAGGCAAGCTGCTAAAAGCTCCCTGTGCACCCTGTACAGGGAAAACTCATACAAGATTCTTTTTTTTTGGTACCAGACCCCAGATATACTCCATAAAATTTACCCCTCCACATCCGATCGCTGCTGGAGCTGCCTGCAGGACAGAGGCTCTCTCTTCCACGTGTACTGGTCCTGTCCCCTCTTGGTCCCGTTCTGGCAATCCACACAACAACTACTGACCCGTCTCCTTGAGGTACCAATTCCCCTGACACCCAAACTGTTTTTGCTGGGCCTTGAGCAGCCTAAAGTTGCCAAACCCTACAAAAAACTACTTAGACATATTTTGACGGCAGCCAGATGCCTAGTGGCTCTCAACTGGAAAAGGACCGTACCCCCGTCCCAGGAGGCCCTGTACTCCAGGATCAAAGACGTGGAACTCATGGAGAGGATGACGGCCAGGATACGTGATAGGCTAGAGGACCATGATGAGGTCTGGAGGGAGTGGCGCCGGCAGGAGGACATCCCGGGAGCGGGCGTGGGAGCAGACGTGGTAACTTAGACCTTCTCTTCACTGTCTCTTCTCTTAATTTCTCTCCCCCCTTTTCTCTCTTTCTTCTCTCCCCCCCCCCTTTTTTCTTTTTCCTCCCCTCTGAACTTTTACTTTTTTTATTTTTTTTTATTTAATGTTGCAGAATACTGATGCAGTCGTGTTGGTGCTCCTCACTGTTTGATACTGCTCATTGTATTATGTTTGTAGACTTTGCCACTGACGGGGTGGGCCCTTCCATTTCCTATTTGCATCTCCCGGCTCACGGGCCCCTGCCCCACTATGTTTGCTTCTTGTATGACATAGGCTGCTGTCTATTGGCATATGTCCATTATCTCTTTTTTTTTGATCTTTTGGTATCTCTGTATTCTTATGACCTGTGAACTGCTTCATATAAATAATAAAAAAAAACGTTAATTGGAAAAAAACAAAAAATGAGGGAACGGCTTGTTCCCCACACACGGTCGTTTTTCACGTCGTTTTTTCTCTTGTCGAGAAAAACGGCCGTCTGTGGGCTCCGCGGTAGTGTTTCCCTATGGGAAAACTGCCGCGGAAAACATGTCGAAAAAAACGACGAGAAAAATTAGAACATGTTCTAATTTTTCTCGTAGTTTTTAATGCCGTTTTTCTCGTTGAAAAAAACGGCAAAAAGCCCACAGACGATCATTTTTCTCGTCGAAAGGAAAAAAATTTGTTTTTCTCGACGAGAAAAACGGCCGTGCTAACGCGGCATGACAGTTGCTTTCAATGCTTGCTGGCTCCTGCACTTTCAGTGCTGCTTCCCTGAACTTCCAGTTTTCACAAGAAAGCGTTAACAGTGGACAGTGCAGTCTCCAGTCAATCTTGGAGGAGGAGGTAGTAGAAGCAGGGGAGTGCCCTGCATTATTAGAACATGGGGTTGTGTGTTTCTATTGATGTACACAGTGTAGGGACATTCTAGAAATGGTGGCTCTATAGGATGCTGTAAGAGAAAAGAGTCACCCTGAAACAGGCATCTTGGGGTAGTGATCATGGCACCAGCTTTAACACAAACATTGGCAAGGATTAAAAGGTGACTAAGCGACTAAATTAGCCTCTGAAAATGTTTGGAAAATCAGGGTTTAATATCACTTTAAAGATCTCAGCTGTTAATAAAACATTATAATAATATTAATATTAATCTCAAGGCTTAGGGGGAACATTGGATGTTAATGCACTTAAAAAAAAAAAAAAAAAAACCTGTCCTGTCTATAACCTATTTGCACATTGGGGACTATTCTAATTCGAAGGCAATGCTTAAGAATCCTATGTGTAAACTTGTTCCAAAGAAACAACTAGATAGGTTAGAAATATTTTTTATACATTGTAGCGGGGTATCGCTTTGAGTACAAAGACTACTATACCCAGTGTGCAGCGGGGCACCCACAGTGCATTGCCCGGCGCAAGGTCTGCTGGGGAAGGACTATTTAAGCAGGGAGGAGCAACACGCGGATCTCTTCGGACACCGCCCTCCTAGGAAGTGGAGCCTACGTTGGGGCCTGTTGTTTTGGACTAGGCCGGAGAGCCTGGGCCTAGGGGATCCGGAGAGCTTGCCGATCGTCACTGGAGAACCCAGAGTCGCCTCATCCATCAATCTCCCTCGGATGGTCGAGGGGATCGGAGACTACGGGTATCGTAAGACTGTGTTCCCGGGGCACCAGCTACTGAAGTCGGTTGTACGGACTGGTCCGGTCGGGTGAGAGAACACTTGCTCAGTATACTTTGACTACCTTTTAGGCCCAGTATCCTTTGGTCAGGGCCCACCGTTACCGGAGTGTTATACTGCACCCCAGAGGAACAGTGTGTTGTGCAGCCGGAGTTAAGTTGTCTTATTGCTTGCTTAGTAACTATCAATTTATTACTATTGGATTACAAATAACCTACAAAGTGCACCACCATTGCTAGCGAAGAACCTTCTCAACGAACTGACTGTGTGTGAATTAGTCAGGCCTGACTGTTCAGCAGGGAGACATTGTTTGGCCGCCATATTAGCCACGAGGGGAAGGCTCGCGAGCGTAGTTTATTAAGAGACACTGAGTGCGCATAAGACTGTTAGAACATAATACTTGTTACTTGCTTGACTTTTGATATTGCAGGGCCCTGCATAGATAAATGTACCATTGTCTAACTTTATATTTCTATTCAGTAAAGTATTTGTGGTTAAGCAAACAAGTGTGTGGTGTACTGTCTATCCCAGCTGAAGCAGTCGGCTCAGGTAATTTGATATTAACTATTGTGTATGCTTTATTGCGGAGTGGTGATTCCTATATCATAGTGGGTTTCACATTCCCATTTGTGCTAGCTGTGCCAAGGGGGTTGACAGCGGTGTGTTACAGGCCCAAAACTATACCTGCAGCCCTCTTAACTGGGGGTATTGCTACACATATTAGGCATGCCGTGTGATTTGATCCACATAACAAACATTGTGGGGGTTTCCCAAATTTGAACGTAAAAGTGGAAACACCGTTTATTTTGAAACAGTACAAATACAAGAGCAATACAAAAATAGAAAAATAAAAATATATATAAAAAAATAACAATAACAAAAATAAAATGTAGAAGCATTTAAAAAAAAAGCACATGAATATTTATATTATATATATTTTTATAGACAGACAGCAGGTGGAGGTCTGGGCTCCATCTCACATACTTTTCTTTGTCTCTTTATCACCTGTTGCAGAAAGCCAATAACTCAAGTCTAGTCAGAGCAGTGACTTTAAAGTTGTAAAGTTTGCATTAAAATAAAAAGCATGCTTTGTGCAGCAGCCCCTCTCAGCCCCCTTAAACCTGAGCCCCATTCCTGTCCAGCAATGTCCACGAGTGTCTCAGCCAGCCGAGATTCCTCTATCTGATTGGTTGAGAGACAGTAGCGGCGCCATTGGTTCCCGCTGCTGTCAATCAAAGTCAACAAGCCAATCAGGAGAGAGAGGGGGTGGGGCCAGGTCGGGGCTCCGTGTCTGAATGGATACACGGAACTGTGACTCAGCTCGGGTTCCCCCATAGTAAGCTGCTTGCTGTGGGGGCACTCAACAGGAGGGAGGGGCCAGGAGAGCCAGACAGGGATCCGAGAAGTGGAAGATCTGGGCTGCCCTGTGCAAAACCAACTGCACAGAGCAGGTAAGTATAACATGTTTATTATTTTTATAGGAAAAAAAAACAAGACTTTACAATTACTTTAAACTTTGACTTTTAAAATGGTTGTATACTCTACAACCACTTTTCCCTACAGGTAAGCCTATAATAAGGCTTACCTGTAGGTACTGTAAATAACTCCTAAACCTTTAGGAGATATTGGACATAATCGGCGCATGCGCACTGAAGAAAGGGCACGATCCGTGCTGTTTCTATAGTGATTGTGCCGTGACCGTCGGCTCCCGCGCACATTCGCGGGAGTGACGTCACGTGACTCCGGCCAAAAGGCAGAGCCAGAGTCCACGGCCCCGGAATGAAGAGGGGTTGAAGATGGACGCGATTAGACAGCGGGGACAGCGCCGACATCGCAGGCTTCTTCTGCAGGTAAGTGGCACATAATGAGCTAGTATGCGATGCATACTAGCCCATCATGCTTTTACTTTGCAGGGAACAAAAAGGAAGTAAAACCCATCAGAGTTTACTTCCTCTTTAAGATCCACAGTGCCTGAAAGATAACTGCCTGTGTTGTGCTGTCCCTGAAGTTAAACCCCAGCTGAACCCTATGTATTTAATATGGTATAAGGCAGGGGTGTCCAAACTTTTTTCAAAGAGGGCCCAGATTTGATGAAGTGAACATGCGTGAGGGCCGACCATTTTGCCTGACATTCTGTGAACCATTAAAATTTGGTCTAAGTATGTTCGTCCGAGCACGAATACACTGCCCAACACTTGCCTTTGTGGCTGTGTGTGGTGAAGAGATGAGCTTAGGCGTGTTATTTGTATATACCGTATTTATAGACTTATAACACGCACCTTCACTTTAAAAAATCTTAAATTTTAAATAAAGAACTGTGAAGCAAAATAAGGGTCACTGCCCATCAATGCAGCCTCACAATTGCATAAATGCACCCCCGTTGCCCTGAAAGCAGCACCCCCCTTGCCCTGAATGCAGCACCCCCCTTGCCCTGAATGCAGCACCCCCCTTGCCCTGAATGCAGCACCCCCTTGCCCTGAATGCAGCACCCCCCTTGCCATGAATGCAGCACCCCCTTGCCCTGAATGCAGCACCCCCTTGCCCTGAATGCAGCACCCCCTTGCCCTGAATGCAGCACCCCCCTTGCCCTGAATGCAGCACCCCCCTTGCTCTGAATGCAGACTCACCTATGCCCTCAGTGCAGCCTAATTCATGTCCATCTGCAGCCTTGGAGGAGACATGAATTCATGAGACATGAATTCAGCACCCGCTTGACATGAATGCAGCACCCCCCTTGACATGAATGAAGCACCCCCCTTGACATGAATGCAGCACCCCCCTTGACATGAATGCAGCACCCCCCTTGACATGAATGCAGCACCCCCCTTGACATGAATGCAGCACCCCTGTTGTGTTACACTATGTGATTATTCTTGCTCTGTGTCTTTAAGATCTGTCCCCTTCTTTCTAGCTGAACTCTCTCTCTCTCACCGTAGTTCTTTATATATCTCCTCCACTTCCTGATTCTTGTCATTACTCCTGTATTTCTTCCATGCTAAACATCTTACATGTGGCTTACAACTGCAACGTTTTTCTACCTATGAATATACATCATTAAACGGAACATTCGAAAGGATTCATCGTCTGTCGTCCTAACTGTGAGTTTATTCATTGAGTTAAACTGCCTGTATCGATGCAAGGGATGAATATCAAACCAGCTTGAGTAAGGCCTACTTAAACCTGGAGATGAACTTTATTGCTTTGTAGTTGAGACAGAACAGTAGAAAAACTGAGTTTCACAGCCTAATTACAAGATTTCTGCATGTCAGTACTGAAACAGACAAGATTTACTGCCCTCATAGCAAGACAGAAGGGACAGAGCAGCACATGGCAGCCTTATAGCCTGAGACAATCTGCACAGTGTCATATTTCAGCACACAGATCCTGCCTGCTTTCACAGTCAGTCTGCTATCATGAGTGACCAAGCTTCTGCATGTGAACTCACATCTACCTCCCCACAAGTTCCTGAAGAAACTGAGTTACCCAAACGCTCAGTTAAACCCACTTGGAAATTAATGGAGAATTATGAAGCTTCAAGGACTGAATTGTCAAATAGCTTGGAATTAGTCTGGGAGAAAATCCTTGCTGAAGCCAATACAGTGTCTGTTGAACGTGAACTACTGACACTAGAGGGCGCCATTAAACAACTTTCTGCCTCATATGAGCTTTATCAGCTTACCAGCATCAAATTCACTAATGTCTTACAAAACATGAAGTCAGAAAGTGCGATGATGCAATTAAAGCGCGTCAATGCTCTCAATAGTGAAAGAGACAGTTTTATCCAGCAAACCAGATTAAAGGCAGAAGCAAAAATAAAGCTGTTACAGGACACTGCATCTCACAGATCTGTTTCCACCAGACGTTCTAAAAACTTGTCAAGATCCCATAGTTCAAGATACTCAACACTCAGTGAGCGACTTATTAATGCCCGCGCTGAAGTGGAAGACAGCAAAGTGCAGGTGGCATATGCAGAAAAAAGAGCAGAGTTGGAAGCTCAGAGAGCAGAGTCGGAAGCGCAGTCAGCACGTCAAAGGGCAGAGTTGGAAGCGCAGTCAGCACGACAAAGAGCAACAATGGAAACCTTAAATGAACAGTGTAAACATGACGCAGCTATGGCAAAGCTAAGGGTCCTACAGCAAGCTATCAGTGCAGACGAAGGTGCAAGTGAGAAAGACAGCATTAACCTAAACATAGCAGATATGGAAGACCCCCTCAAACGCACTAAAGACTATGTCCTAAGCCACTGCAGTGCACACTCCATTGTCTCCAATGCTCCCGACTACATAGAGACTCCTTCACAGCTTCAAGTTAAAGAGGTTCCAGCAACTTCCTGCACTCAAAATCACTCCACTGCATTTCCTACCTGCCTACCTTGCCTGCCTTCATACGTCACAGAGCATCAGCGCAAGCTTCAAGCAAGTCATCAATCTCCAGTCATCGGTACAGCCTTGAATCAACGTACCATTGGAACAACTGACTTCAAGCAAGCAACTCACCTGGATGCATCT
The DNA here is from genome assembly GCA_029206835.1 of Rana muscosa. Classification (NCBI taxonomy): domain Eukaryota; kingdom Metazoa; phylum Chordata; class Amphibia; order Anura; family Ranidae; genus Rana; species Rana muscosa. The sequence goes on along the minus strand of CM055123.1, from coordinate 256,690,565 downwards.
GCTGCACCATATTTCCCTGTGTCCTTTAACAACAATGTCAAAGATAACGCAATCAGCACCATACAGCCAACAGCATCTCACATAAAGGCGGAGACAACTGAGACAGAAGAGTTTGTGAGGTACATGCTTCGCAGAGAGCTCACAAAGACTGGTCTTACAAGTTTTGATGACCAACCTGAGAACTACAGAAGTTGGAAATGTGCCTTCAGAACTACAATCAGCAATATTGGCATTACAGCTGATCAAGAATTGAATCTGCTGATCAAATGGCTTGGTCCTCTATCTGCTGCACGTGTTAAGCCATTACGATCGGTTTTCATGGACAATCCTACTGCAGGCCTCACAGCTGCATGGGAGCGACTAGAGCAAAGTTTTGGCAGTCCAGAAGCTATAGAAAATGCTTTGTTCATGCGTCTGGAAACTTTCCCAAAGATATCCGGTAAGGACAACAAGGAGTTCCAGAGACTGAGTGACCTTCTCCTTGAGCTTCAGCTAGCCAAGACAGACCCAAAACTACCTGGACTCAGTTACCTTGACACTCCAAGAGGGGTAAACCCAATTGTCTCCAAGCTCCCGTATGGTTTGCAAGAGAAATGGACTGCACTAGGGTCATCATACAAAAGAGAGAACAAGGTTTCCTTCCCTCCATTCTCTTTCTTCTGTGAATTCATCAGGAAAATTGCAGAGACCAAGAACGATCCAAGTTTTTCCTACGGTGAGTACAGCCTCTTCTCACCCTTTCCTAAGAGTACCAGTCTTCAGGGCAACTATAGAAACCATAGAGGCCCAGTGTCCGTGAAAAAGACTGACATCCTTCCCACTTCTACCACAGTTCTGGCCACGAACAAACAGAGTAGGAAGATTGAAAACCCTAACAGAGAGTGTCCCATACACAAGAAGCCACACCCCCTCAATAAATGTATCGGCTTTAGGAAAAAGCCTCTGGAAGAGCGCAAGGAGCTTTTAAAGACATTTAGGGTATGTTTCAGGTGCTGTGCTTCTACAGAACATTTTGCAAGGGACTGTAATGTGTCCATCAAGTGCATGGAGTGTGGCTCTGAAGAACATGTGCAAGCCCTCCATCCTCTTGAGCCCAGCTCTGCACAACCTGCCAACACTCCTCCCAGGTTAACGCATGGCGGGGAGAATACAGACCAAGTGCCTAATTCTACCATCATTTCTTCATCCTGCACTGAAGTTTGTGGAGAAGACCGCTGTGGTAAGTCCTGTGCTAAGATATGCTTGGTGAACATATACCACAAGGATCAACTAGAAAAGTCTCTAAAGGCATATGCTATCTTAGACGATCAGAGAAATCGATCACTTGCAAAATCGGAATTGTTCAATCTATTTGAAATAAAAGGCGAAGCTCATCCTTACACCTTGGGTACCTGTAGTGGAACTATAGAGGTTTCTGGAAGAAGGGCTCATGGACTCATGGTATCTTCTCTCAAAGGTAACTTGCAATTACCCTTACCTACACTTGTTGAGTGCAATCAGATACCTGCTAACAGGGAAGAAATCCCTACTCCAGCTGCTGCTTTCCATCACCCTCACCTCAAGGTAATAGCAAATGAGTTACCACCGCTTGACAAAGATGCTCAGATCCTTCTTCTGTTAGGAAGAGACATTCTAAGAGTTCACAAGGTACACAGACAAGTCAGTGGACCCCCAGATACCCCATTTGCCCAGCGCATGGATCTAGGGTGGGTCATCATAGGCAATGTCTGCATAGGCAAAATGAAAAGACCTACCAACATTTCGTCATTCAAGACAAATGTTCTGCCAAATGGCGGAAACACTTACTTTGAGCCATGCCCACATCACTACTGGGTGACACAAGCCCTTTCTTCTGCCATGATGGCGACTTCAGCTCTACAGTGTTTAATGCAACCAGTGAAGATGACATACTGGCTCCTTCAATGGAAGACAAAGAATTCATCAAGGTAATGGACAAGGAGTTCTTTCAAGATGACTCCAATAACTGGGTAGCACCCCTACCCTTTCGTCTCCCAAGAGAGAGATTGCCCAACAACTTACAGCAGGCCATCAGTAGATTCTCCTCCTTAAAGCGAAACTTAAGCAGGAAACCAAGGATGCAAAAGCACTTTGTGGACTTTATGCAAAATGTATTTGACAGAGATCATGCAGAGCCTGCTCCCCCACTAAAGGAGGGAGAAGAATGCTGGTACCTTCCATCCTTTGGCGTGTATCACCCAGACCAAATCAGAGTTGCCTTTGATTCCAGTGCTCAGCACGAAGGTGTTTCTCTTAACAACATGCTCCTTACTGGACCCAACTTGAACAACAGTCTAATAGGAGTCTTGATTCGTTTCAGACAAGAGCCTGTAGCAGTAATGGCCGACATTCAACAGATGTTTCACTGCTTCATCGTCAGAGAAGACAACAGAAACTACCTCAGGTTTCTATGGCACAAGGACAATGACCTCAACAAGGAAGTTATAGATTATCGCATGAAGGTACATGTCTTCGGTAACAGTCCTTCCCCAGCAGTGGCAACTTATGGGCTAAGGAGAACAGCTCAGACTGGAGAAGTTGAATATGGATCTGATGCCCGTCAATTTGTTGAAAGAAGCTTCTACGTTGATGACGCACTTAAGTCCTTTCCAACTGCTAAAGAAGCAATTGATCTTCTCACCAGAACAAAGGAGATGCTGTCTGTAGCAAACCTTAGACTGCACAAGATTATATCCAACAGCCAGGAACTTATGAATGCCTTTCACTCTGAGGACTATGCCACTAGTCTAAAAAACCATGACTTAGGTACAGATGTGCCTCCTGTACAGCGAAGTCTGGGTTTGTTGTGGAACATCAAGCAAGACAAATTCACCTTCCAAGTGTCAACTTGTGACAAACCCTTCACTAAGAGAGGAGTCCTGTCCGTGGTGAATAGCATCTATGACCCACTGGGTTTCCTTGCTCCAGTTACCATTCAAGGTAAGATTTTACTAAGACAGTTGTCTACTGAGAACATAGACTGGGATACTCCCTTGCCTAGTGAGAATCAACACAAGTGGGAAAGGTGGAGATATTCTTTGAAGTCACTAGAAAAACTTCAGATTCCCCGTTGCTATGTTCCAGGATCCACTTCAACTGCTAACCGGAGAGAGATTCATATTTTCTCTGATGCATCAGTTGAAGCTATTGCTGCAGTAGCCTATTTGAAGACCTCTGAACTGAATGGAGAATCACACTGTAGTTTTGTCCTAGGCAAGGCAAAACTCACACCCAAGCCTGCACATACCATACCAAGACTTGAACTTTGTGCAGCCGTGCTAGCAGTAGAAATTGCCGAGGTCATACGAAGTGAAATGGACACTAGAATTGATTCTTTCACCTTCTATACAGACAGTAAGGTAGTACTTGGTTACATAAACAACCAAACAAAACAATTTTATGTGTACGTCAGCAACAGGGTTAAACGTATCAAGAGATTCTCTCTACCAAGTCAATGGCATCACGTTCCCACTGAACTCAACCCAGCTGACTGTGGGACCAGAGCCGTGTCACCTGCCGCTCTTCAGGACAGCTTATGGCTGTCACCTCCAAGGTTTCTGTGTGAGGACTCTTACTTACTCCCTATTGACACCACCTATGGGCTAGTAAACCCTGAAGATGATAAGGAAATAAGAACTGTGAACACCTCACTCCACACTTCTGTAAGTACAAAACAGAAGCTGCGGTCACACCATTACGAGCATCAATGGAAGCAGGTGCAGCATCTAGCTAATGTGTTCTGGCATCGCTGGAAGAAAAAGTATCTTCACCACCTTCAAGGTCGTAACAAATGGCAAGCATCTAAGCTGAATCTTAAGGTTGGAGACCTCATCCTTCTAAAAGACAAGCAAGTTTGTCGGAATGAGTGGCCTATGGGTCTTATTACTAAAAGTTATGCCCAGCGACGATATCAAAGTCCGGAAGGTAGACGTCAAGGTAACCAAGGGAGGATCGACACAAACCTTTAGTCAACCAATTACAGAGTTAGTACTCCTTTTGCCAGGTGAGTGACTTGTGCAAGGACTAGTCATGCTGTTGGCACGGCGGGGAGTACATTGCTGCCATCTACAGGTTCTACTCAGAACTTTGGAATTATTTGAAGACATCATACTGTGACTTTATGTTCTTCATCCTGTTGAACTTACGTTTATTATTTGCTTGTTGCATGTTTTTCATTACAGGTTCCAGGACATTCGTCAGTATTGGACTTTTTGAAAATATATATTTTAGTTTAAGGTTATGAAATCTAAAGATTTCAGACGGGGAGTGTTGTGTTACACTATGTGATTATTCTTGCTCTGTGTCTTTAAGATCTGTCCCCTTCTTTCTAGCTGAACTCTCTCTCTCACCGTAGTTCTTTATATATCTCCTCCACTTCCTGATTCTTGTCATTACTCCTGTATTTCTTCAATGCTAAACATCTTACATGTGGCTTACAACTGCAAAGTTTTTCTACCTATGAATATCCATCATTAAACGGAACATTCGAAAGGATTCATCGTCTGTCGTCCTAACTGTGAGTTTATTCATTGAGTTAAACTGCCTGTATCGATGCAAGGGATGAATATCAAACCAGCTTGAGTAAGGCCTACTTAAACCTGGAGATGAACTTTATTGCTTTGTAGTTGAGACAGAACAACCCCCCTTGCCCTGAATGCAGTACCCCCGTTGCCATGAATGCAGCACCCCCCCTTTCCATGAATGCAGCACCCCCCTTGCCATGAATGCAGCACCCCCCTTGCCATGAACGCAGCACCCCCCTTGCCATGAATGCAGCACCCCCCTGCCCTGAATGCAGCACCCCCCTTGCCATGAATGCAGCACCCCATTGCCCTGAATGCAGCACCCCCCTTGCCCTGAATGCAGACTCACCATTGCCCTCAGTGCAGCCTGATTCATGTCCATCTGCAGCCTTAGAGGAGACAGGGAGGGGGCGGGACGAGCGCCGACAGACATACAGGAGAAACTCCTGTTTTATCAGCGGCCTCTTTAATAGAAAGTCCTGCCTCCTGTGATTGACAGAACAGTCGTCCAATGGCAGCGCAGGAGATAGGACTTCCTTTTACAGAGGTCGCTGTGTAAACACGAAATACTGCTCTCCTGTATGCATGGTGCTCGTCCCGCCTCCTCCCCGGCAGCCAGCATGTATTTATTTTGTGGCCACTGGCGCTTGGGGATTCGTTGGGGGCCACAAAAAATATACATGTCAAAATGACCAGGCGGGCCGTCCGAAACCAGAACGCGGGCCGCGATTGGCCCGCAGGACGGACTTTGGACATGCCTGGTATAAGGTAATACATAAACATTCCTTTTAGAGTTTGTTAGTTGCAAAGGTTAAAATACACTGTCCCGGAAGCATGTTGTATAGTTGGACCGCTACACACAAGCATACCTCCTAACTTTTTGAGATGGGAACAAGTGACACCGATTTGCAAAAGTATGTAGGCATAGGACACGCCCCTTTCCACACCCCCCTTAAAGGAGAATTATGCAAAAAAAATTACTCGGTAAACCCACAAGTGCTTTTTTTTTAACCACTACTATTCCTTAATATTGTCTGTTGAAATTTAGAAATTAGATGAAAGATTTAGCACTGTAAAACACTTTTTTAAAGATAAAAAGTGCATTTTATATACAACTATATACTGTAGACTAAAATGAGAGACAAATGAGGAGGAATGAGGGACAGAGGGACTTTGCTCCAAATCAGGGACAGTCCCTCGAAATCAGGGGCAGTTGGGAGCTATGCACAAGTAGCTGTTTGGGTCTCCTAAGGTACAACACACCCCATGCCCACTGCTCCAGTCAACAACACTCCCACTCCCTGACCAGAACTGTTGATTGGAGCAGTGTGTAGGAGACACTGCAAACCTGGGCTGCTGAGTTGTGAGTGACAGCATCCACAGTATTGTGAGTGACAGTTCACCGCATCCAATTCGCATGACAGGCAAGTATGACTGGAACCCGTGCGTGTTTGGGTCCGGTTCAGGTGTGAATTTCGGCAAAAATTCGGACCTGAATTGCACCTCAACCTGTGAACAGACATGCACCAGACCCGAGGCATGAACCCGTGACCGCACATATGTGAACTCGGCCTAAAAGAGCAGTATTTTTTATGAGTTTTGATGCAGCCTGACTGCATTACAGTAACAAATACAAAGGATTCAATCAGACTTTAAGTCATATTGCTCTGGGAATCCTTTGTCATTTATTTAGCATTTATTTGTAAAATAATGTTTTTATAGACAGTAAATTGTCATGGATGTGCAGTAGTGTTTGTCTGTCAGCTTACCTTCCTTCCCATGTGTTCATCTTAGAGGCCTGAGCCCTTTCACCTGGCTTCCTTTATAATCTCCTCCCAGCCTGACTCCACCCCAGGCCCTATCACTGAACACTATATTAACCTGTGCACTGCAAGCCTGCTTTGCTGATCAACGTGTTTGTTAGGCATTGTGTGTTTGGGTTCCTGCCTGCCGTGTGCTACGTCTGTCTCTCTGTTACGTTATTGGCTTGTCCCCGACTATCCCTGTCTGCTCGTGACCCTTGACCTTCGGCTCGTTCTTCGTTATCCTTGTCTGCTTGTGGCCCCTGACCTTCAGCTTGTTATTCGGATCTCTCTCATCTTGTGCTGCTGCTTCCCCTCTTTTCCCCTTATCCTACGGGGCGTGAGCTAGGAAACTCCAGGGGCCGCGACCTGGTCCCAGCCTGCAGCTAACATCCTCACCACTAGAGGCCCTGGAGAAGACCAGCTGGGTCTTAGACTCCGCGCCCTGGGGAATCTTGGCTCTAGCTTCCGTTTGGATCCCGGTTGTGCTCCTCTGGTCCCGCTTTCCACAACCACCCAGTTTCCTATCCGCAGAAGCCAGCCATAGGGTTCACTACCTCGCGGTGCACTCCTGTCCCCCTACGGTGTGCATCTGTCACCTGGCCACAGGTGACCCTGACAGTTTGATCAGCCATGAACCCGGCTGACATCCCGTTACCCGTGGATGATCCGTTGCAGGGCATAGTTTGCAGTCTTGAAACCCAGGAATCGAATCAGACTCAGGTGATACGATTCCTCCAGGATCTGGCTTCTCGCTTTGAGCAGCTTCAGGCCTCCTTGGGAACCCTGAATCCGCAACCTCAAATACAACCAGCGGCTGCACCTATTGCACCAGTCGCAGCCACACACTCACTACAACTGCCAGCTCCGTCCCGTTTCTCTGGGGACTCCAAGGCTTGCAGGGGGTTCCTTAGTCAATGCACAATTCATTTTGAGCTCCAGCCCCAAAACTTCCTGTCTGATCGGGCTAAGGTAGCCTATATCATTTCCCTCCTCTCTGGTGAAGCTTTAGCCTGGGCAGCCCCTCTGTGGGAACTGAATGATCCAGTGGTTTCTAGCCTGTCTGGCTTCTTGAAACTTTTTCGGAATATCTTCGAAGAACCGGCTCGTGTCTCTTCAGCGGCCAGCGCCCTTTTACGTCTCCGCCAAGAGTCTGCTTCTGTGGGACAGTATGCCCTTCATTTCCGCATACTGTCGGCTGAGTTGAGCTGGAACAATGAGGCCTTAGTCGCAACCTTTTTGCATGGCCTGTCTGATAGAGTGAAGGATGAATTAGCAGGAAGAACCATCCCCACTGATCTGGCCGGCGTTATCTCCTTGTGTAACCAGATCGATATTCGCTTTCAGGAGAGGACCTTAGAAAAGCAACGCCAGCACTCCTTGGTTCTTAGTCAGCCTGAGCTCCCCTCTCTTCGACCCGTAGAGCATCTCCTACCAGCTGAGGAACCCATGCAGCTGGGTCGGACCAGGCTATCCCCCGAGGAACGTGCTAGGCGCAGAACTCTTGGTCTGTGTCTTTACTGTGGGGGCAAAGGTCATTTTCGTGACACTTGCTCTCTTTGTCCAGAAAAATGTCCGGGTCCACTTCATCTGGAAAGTGGAGTATTGGACCCAGAAATATCACCTTCCCCTTCTCGTCTTCTGCTTTCTGTGTTCCTTCATGTTGGTGCTTCTTCTCATTCGGTCTCAGCATATCTGGATTCCGGAGCCGCTGGTAATTTCATGGACTGGGAAATCGCATCGTCCATGAGACTTACTCTTTTGCCCCTCACCACGCCATTGGTGGTCTTGGCGATTGATGGTACTGTTCTCCCAGGGGGACCTATCCGCTTCCAGACCCTCCCTGTTAAGATGTCGGTAGGGACACTCCACCAGGAGTGGATATCCTTCCTTATCTTACCCAAGGCCTCAACGCCTATAATTTTGGGTCTCCCATGGTTACAGCTCCATTCTCCTCATGTGGACTGGACTACTGGACAGATCCTGGCTTGGGGTCCCTCCTGTTCCTCGTCCTGCCTACCCAAGGTTGCCCCCTGTGAATCTGAGCCGGTCATTCATTCCGGGTTGCATAACCATTTACATTTCTCTGTCCCTAACCACCCTTGGACGCACAGCCAGGCTAGCTTGTCTACAAGTCCTGCAGTCGCTACGTCTTGCGATGCGATTCAGGTAGTCGCTACACCTGACTCAGCTATTCACTCTGCCTCTGTACTAGTTATGCCAGTCCAGCCCATGCCCAGTGAGCCTCCTACTTTTTCTTGTTCGGGACATTCTGCTTGTCCTTCAGCCATTCAGCTTGACTCCGGCGACATGTCACCTTCTAACCAACCTGACTTCAGGGTTCCACTGACATCTGCCCAGTCTGATGGTCCTGTGCAAGATGACCAGTTCCCCTTTAAGGGTCTAGGGGACCCTCCTCAGATTCCTGTTGATCCTCTCCTGCCCTTGCTTATTCCTAGAGAGCCTTTGGTCCTCAATAGATCTTCTTGTCATCTCCCTACCTCGTTTTCGGTCTCTGAGGATAATCTTAAGTACGAGGTTAGACAAGTTCTGGATTCTCGGCTCTGCAGAGGCATTCTTCAGTACCTTGTGCATTGGAGAGGTTTTGGTCCTGAGGAGGCGTCTTGGATCGCTGCATCTGATGTCGCTGCACCTCATCTGTTGAGAAGGTTTCATCAGAGATTTCCCTTTAAGCCTGGGTCCAGGCGGGGGAGGGCCCATAAGAGGGAGGGTACTGTCATGGATATGCAGTAGTGTTTGTCTGTCAGCTTACCTTCCTTCCCATGTGTTCATCTTAGAGGCCTGAGCCCTTTCACCTGGCTTCCTTTATAATCTCCTCCCAGCCTGACTCCACCCCAGGCCCTATCACTGAACACTATATTAACCTGTGCACTGCAAGCCTGCTTTGCTGATCAACGTGTTTGTTAGGCATTGTGTGTTTGGGTTCCTGCCTGCCGTGTGCTACGTCTGTCTCTCTGTTACGTTATTGGCTTGTCCCCGACTATCCCTGTCTGCTCGTGACCCTTGACCTTCGGCTCGTTCTTCGTTATCCTTGTCTGCTTGTGGCCCCTGACCTTCAGCTTGTTATTCGGATCTCTCTCATCTTGTGCTGCTGCTTCCCCTCTTTTCCCCTTATCCTACGGGGCGTGAGCTAGGAAACTCCAGGGGCCGCGACCTGGTCCCAGCCTGCAGCTAACATCCTCACCACTAGAGGCCCTGGAGAAGACCAGCTGGGTCTTAGACTCCGCGCCCTGGGGAATCTTGGCTCTAGCTTCCGTTTGGATCCCGGTTGTGCTCCTCTGGTCCCGCTTTCCACAACCACCCAGTTTCCTATCCGCAGAAGCCAGCCATAGGGTTCACTACCTCGCGGTGCACTCCTGTCCCCCTACGGTGTGCATCTGTCACCTGGCCACAGGTGACCCTGACAGTTTGATCAGCCATGAACCCGGCTGACATCCCGTTACCCGTGGATGATCCGTTGCAGGGCATAGTTTGCAGTCTTGAAACCCAGGAATCGAATCAGACTCAGGTGATACGATTCCTCCAGGATCTGGCTTCTCGCTTTGAGCAGCTTCAGGCCTCCTTGGGAACCCTGAATCCGCAACCTCAAATACAACCAGCGGCTGCACCTATTGCACCAGTCGCAGCCACACACTCACTACAACTGCCAGCTCCGTCCCGTTTCTCTGGGGACTCCAAGGCTTGCAGGGGGTTCCTTAGTCAATGCACAATTCATTTTGAGCTCCAGCCCCAAAACTTCCTGTCTGATCGGGCTAAGGTAGCCTATATCATTTCCCTCCTCTCTGGTGAAGCTTTAGCCTGGGCAGCCCCTCTGTGGGAACTGAATGATCCAGTGGTTTCTAGCCTGTCTGGCTTCTTGAAACTTTTTCGGAATATCTTCGAAGAACCGGCTCGTGTCTCTTCAGCGGCCAGCGCCCTTTTACGTCTCCGCCAAGAGTCTGCTTCTGTGGGACAGTATGCCCTTCATTTCCGCATACTGTCGGCTGAGTTGAGCTGGAACAATGAGGCCTTAGTCGCAACCTTTTTGCATGGCCTGTCTGATAGAGTGAAGGATGAATTAGCAGGAAGAACCATCCCCACTGATCTGGCCGGCGTTATCTCCTTGTGTAACCAAATCGATATTCGCTTTCAGGAGAGGACCTTAGAAAAGCAACGCCAGCACTCCTTGGTTCTTAGTCAGCCTGAGCTCCCCTCTCTTCGACCCGTAGAGCATCTCCTACCAGCTGAGGAACCCATGCAGCTGGGTCGGACCAGGCTATCCCCCGAGGAACGTGCTAGGCGCAGAACTCTTGGTCTGTGTCTTTACTGTGGGGGCAAAGGTCATTTTCGTGACACTTGCTCTCTTTGTCCAGAAAAATGTCCGGGTCCACTTCATCTGGAAAGTGGAGTATTGGACCCAGAAATATCACCTTCCCCTTCTCGTCTTCTGCTTTCTGTGTTCCTTCATGTTGGTGCTTCTTCTCATTCGGTCTCAGCATATCTGGATTCCGGAGCCGCTGGTAATTTCATGGACTGGGAAATCGCATCGTCCATGAGACTTACTCTTTTGCCCCTCACCACGCCATTGGTGGTCTTGGCGATTGATGGTACTGTTCTCCCAGGGGGACCTATCCGCTTCCAGACCCTCCCTGTTAAGATGTCGGTAGGGACACTCCACCAGGAGTGGATATCCTTCCTTATCTTACCCAAGGCCTCAACGCCTATAATTTTGGGTCTCCCATGGTTACAGCTCCATTCTCCTCATGTGGACTGGACTACTGGACAGATCCTGGCTTGGGGTCCCTCCTGTTCCTCGTCCTGCCTACCCAAGGTTGCCCCCTGTGAATCTGAGCCGGTCATTCATTCCGGGTTGCATAACCATTTACATTTCTCTGTCCCTAACCACCCTTGGACGCACAGCCAGGCTAGCTTGTCTACAAGTCCTGCAGTCGCTACGTCTTGCGATGCGATTCAGGTAGTCGCTACACCTGACTCAGCTATTCACTCTGCCTCTGTACTAGTTATGCCAGTCCAGCCCATGCCCAGTGAGCCTCCTACTTTTTCTTGTTCGGGACATTCTGCTTGTCCTTCAGCCATTCAGCTTGACTCCGGCGACATGTCACCTTCTAACCAACCTGACTTCAGGGTTCCACTGACATCTGCCCAGTCTGATGGTCCTGTGCAAGATGACCAGTTCCCCTTTAAGGGTCTAGGGGACCCTCCTCAGATTCCTGTTGATCCTCTCCTGCCCTTGCTTATTCCTAGAGAGCCTTTGGTCCTCAATAGATCTTCTTGTCATCTCCCTACCTCGTTTTCGGTCTCTGAGGATAATCTTAAGTACGAGGTTAGACAAGTTCTGGATTCTCGGCTCTGCAGAGGCATTCTTCAGTACCTTGTGCATTGGAGAGATTTTGGTCCTGAGGAGGCGTCTTGGATCGCTGCATCTGATGTCGCTGCACCTCATCTGTTGAGAAGGTTTCATCAGAGATTTCCCTTTAAGCCTGGGTCCAGGCGGGGGAGGGCCCATAAGAGGGAGGGTACTGTCATGGATATGCAGTAGTGTTTGTCTGTCAGCTTACCTTCCTTCCCATGTGTTCATCTTAGAGGCCTGAGCCCTTTCACCTGGCTTCCTTTATAATCTCCTCCCAGCCTGACTCCACCCCAGGCCCTATCACTGAACACTATATTAACCTGTGCACTGCAAGCCTGCTTTGCTGATCAACGTGTTTGTTAGGCATTGTGTGTTTGGGTTCCTGCCTGCCGTGTGCTACGTCTGTCTCTCTGTTACGTTATTGGCTTGTCCCCGACTATCCCTGTCTGCTCGTGACCCTTGACCTTCGGCTCGTTCTTCGTTATCCTTGTCTGCTTGTGGCCCCTGACCTTCAGCTTGTTATTCGGATCTCTCTCATCTTGTGCTGCTGCTTCCCCTCTTTTCCCCTTATCCTACGGGGCGTGAGCTAGGAAACTCCAGGGGCCGCGACCTGGTCCCAGCCTGCAGCTAACATCCTCACCACTAGAGGCCCTGGAGAAGACCAGCTGGGTCTTAGACTCCGCGCCCTGGGGAATCTTGGCTCTAGCTTCCGTTTGGATCCCGGTTGTGCTCCTCTGGTCCCGCTTTCCACAACCACCCAGTTTCCTATCCGCAGAAGCCAGCCATAGGGTTCACTACCTCGCGGTGCACTCCTGTCCCCCTACGGTGTGCATCTGTCACCTGGCCACAGGTGACCCTGACAGTTTGATCAGCCATGAACCCGGCTGACATCCCGTTACCCGTGGATGATCCGTTGCAGGGCATAGTTTGCAGTCTTGAAACCCAGGAATCGAATCAGACTCAGGTGATACGATTCCTCCAGGATCTGGCTTCTCGCTTTGAGCAGCTTCAGGCCTCCTTGGGAACCCTGAATCCGCAACCTCAAATACAACCAGCGGCTGCACCTATTGCACCAGTCGCAGCCACACACTCACTACAACTGCCAGCTCCGTCCCGTTTCTCTGGGGACTCCAAGGCTTGCAGGGGGTTCCTTAGTCAATGCACAATTCATTTTGAGCTCCAGCCCCAAAACTTCCTGTCTGATCGGGCTAAGGTAGCCTATATCATTTCCCTCCTCTCTGGTGAAGCTTTAGCCTGGGCAGCCCCTCTGTGGGAACTGAATGATCCAGTGGTTTCTAGCCTGTCTGGCTTCTTGAAACTTTTTCGGAATATCTTCGAAGAACCGGCTCGTGTCTCTTCAGCGGCCAGCGCCCTTTTACGTCTCCGCCAAGAGTCTGCTTCTGTGGGACAGTATGCCCTTCATTTCCGCATACTGTCGGCTGAGTTGAGCTGGAACAATGAGGCCTTAGTCGCAACCTTTTTGCATGGCCTGTCTGATAGAGTGAAGGATGAATTAGCAGGAAGAACCATCCCCACTGATCTGGCCGGCGTTATCTCCTTGTGTAACCAGATCGATATTCGCTTTCAGGAGAGGACCTTAGAAAAGCAACGCCAGCACTCCTTGGTTCTTAGTCAGCCTGAGCTCCCCTCTCTTCGACCCGTAGAGCATCTCCTACCAGCTGAGGAACCCATGCAGCTGGGTCGGACCAGGCTATCCCCCGAGGAACGTGCTAGGCGCAGAACTCTTGGTCTGTGTCTTTACTGTGGGGGCAAAGGTCATTTTCGTGACACTTGCTCTCTTTGTCCAGAAAAATGTCCGGGTCCACTTCATCTGGAAAGTGGAGTATTGGACCCAGAAATATCACCTTCCCCTTCTCGTCTTCTGCTTTCTGTGTTCCTTCATGTTGGTGCTTCTTCTCATTCGGTCTCAGCATATCTGGATTCCGGAGCCGCTGGTAATTTCATGGACTGGGAAATCGCATCGTCCATGAGACTTACTCTTTTGCCCCTCACCACGCCATTGGTGGTCTTGGCGATTGATGGTACTGTTCTCCCAGGGGGACCTATCCGCTTCCAGACCCTCCCTGTTAAGATGTCGGTAGGGACACTCCACCAGGAGTGGATATCCTTCCTTATCTTACCCAAGGCCTCAACGCCTATAATTTTGGGTCTCCCATGGTTACAGCTCCATTCTCCTCATGTGGACTGGACTACTGGACAGATCCTGGCTTGGGGTCCCTCCTGTTCCTCGTCCTGCCTACCCAAGGTTGCCCCCTGTGAATCTGAGCCGGTCATTCATTCCGGGTTGCATAACCATTTACATTTCTCTGTCCCTAACCACCCTTGGACGCACAGCCAGGCTAGCTTGTCTACAAGTCCTGCAGTCGCTACGTCTTGCGATGCGATTCAGGTAGTCGCTACACCTGACTCAGCTATTCACTCTGCCTCTGTACTAGTTATGCCAGTCCAGCCCATGCCCAGTGAGCCTCCTACTTTTTCTTGTTCGGGACATTCTGCTTGTCCTTCAGCCATTCAGCTTGACTCCGGCGACATGTCACCTTCTAACCAACCTGACTTCAGGGTTCCACTGACATCTGCCCAGTCTGATGGTCCTGTGCAAGATGACCAGTTCCCCTTTAAGGGTCTAGGGGACCCTCCTCAGATTCCTGTTGATCCTCTCCTGCCCTTGCTTATTCCTAGAGAGCCTTTGGTCCTCAATAGATCTTCTTGTCATCTCCCTACCTCGTTTTCGGTCTCTGAGGATAATCTTAAGTACGAGGTTAGACAAGTTCTGGATTCTCGGCTCTGCAGAGGCATTCTTCAGTACCTTGTGCATTGGAGAGGTTTTGGTCCTGAGGAGGCGTCTTGGATCGCTGCATCTGATGTCACTGCACCTCATCTGTTGAGAAGGTTTCATCAGAGATTTCCCTTTAAGCCTGGGTCTAGGCGGGGGAGGGCCCATAAGAGGGAGGGTACTGTCATGGATATGCAGTAGTGTTTGTCTGTCAGCTTACCTTCCTTCCCATGTGTTCATCTTAGAGGCCTGAGCCCTTTTACCTGGCTTCCTTTATAATCTCCTCCCAGCCTGACTCCACCCCAGGCCCTATTACTGAACACTATATTAACCTGTGCACTGCAAGCCTGCTTTGCTGATCAACGTGTTTGTTAGGCATTGTGTGTTTGGGTTCCTGCCTGCCGTGTGCTACGTCTGTCTCTCTGTTACGTTATTGGCTTGTCCCCGACTATCCCTGTCTGCTCGTGACCCTTGACCTTCGGCTCGTTCTTCGTTATCCTTGTCTGCTTGTGGCCCCTGACCTTCAGCTTGTTATTCGGATCTCTCTCATCTTGTGCTGCTGCTTCCCCTCTTTTCCCCTTATACTACGGGGCGTGAGCTAGGAAACTCCAGGGGCCGCGACCTGGTCCCAGCCTGCAGCTAACATCCTCACCACTAGAGGCCCTGGAGAAGACCAGCTGGGTCTTAGACTCCGCGCCCTGGGGAATCTTGGCTCTAGCTTCCGTTTGGATCCCGGTTGTGCTCCTCTGGTCCCGCTTTCCACAACCACCCAGTTTCCTATCCGCAGAAGCCAGCCATAGGGTTCACTACCTCGCGGTGCACTCCTGTCCCCCTACGGTGTGCATCTGTCACCTGGCCACAGGTGACCCTGACATAAATAAACAGATATAAAAAACTGTTTAAATTTGTATAAACTGTGTATAAAATGTAAAAAATGTAACTGACCCCTCCTCTGGCATGGAATGTGCTGGGTGATACAACTCCTCATAGATGAATTAAAGCCTAAGTGCAGCCAAAATAAAAAACACAGAAATCAGCACAAGAGATATAACCTACAGTCAGTAGGATGTGTCCCTTGTGCTGATTCATTTTCTGTGGGCCTGTGCAGTGAGGTGCTGGAACAAAGGCTGCCTGAGCCTATGGTCCGGGAGACCAAAGAGAGCAGCAGTGCTGCTGAAGTGTAGCCAGGTGGCTTAGCATTTTCTGTCATGTTTTTGTTAGAGAAGAACTCCTGGATGGGCAAGTTGCTGTTTATGAACTTGTAGTTTTGTTTTTCAATAAAAGTAGGCTGGCATGCCCTTAAACCATAGTTCAGACTCACGCAAGCTCATTAAAAGTGCATCTACCACAAGAGCTTAATGCTTAAGGAGACAGAATGTGGCCTGGCCATCTCGTGCCCAATCAGGAAGGTATCCAGAGAGATGCGACCCTGCTCTTTCCCCGCCTCTCTAGGAATCTTTCCCTATCACTAGTACTGTTGTCTACAGACAGGGTACCTTTCCCTACTCTACGCACTCGCATAAAGCACACCAAACCCAGGGGCCAGGGACTTAAGAAGATTCTGCCACATCCAAAATAGCCGCCAGAGTCACATGGGTGACCAACATCCCATTGGATTGTTGCCCCAATGAATAAGGAAGCCATAAAGGAACCCTGTTCCCCGTGACTTTCTCTCCCTCTGCATTGCCACTGCAGTTGAGCACCACCTGCAGTGGAGACAGGAGATTGCACCTGCCTACAACCCCGTATAACACAGGGTGAAAAAAAAATTCAAATCACCTGTAAATGGGGCATTTTTTAAGCCCAGTGTTCATGTGGCCTTATATTCTGAAGGTATATATACATACTGTGCAGGGGATGCAGAATCCGGGGTGTACACTCACCTCACTAGCACTCAGCCAGGTAGCACACTGTGTTCATCTCCTCTGCAATGACACAATAAGAGACATGTCAAACCAATGTAATAAAGTGAAAAAATAAGGAAGAAATTATTGAATATTGTATTTTTTTCCTATTTTGTAAAAAAAAAACGTATTATGCCTCCTATTCCATTTTCACGTTGGTTTCCTAATGGCTTAACATGGTCAACCATTTCTGTCTAGACACAAATAAGTAAGGAAATCATTTAATTCACGATTATTCCGTTAAAGTAGATAGAAAACCTGATTACCAAAATCTCATATGAATCTCAAAAATAATGTCATTTCAAAAGTTACTTTTAATCAGTGGCGGCTGGTGCAGGTGACGGGACGGGAAAGCAGCAATCCCCCACAGCACTGGAGATGGATGGGAATGCGGCGATCCTACCCTCCCCCCCCCCCCGCTGGAGATGGATGGGAATGCAGTGATCCTACCCCCCCCTGCTGGAGATGGACGGGGATGCGGCGATCATCCTCCCCCCACCGTGGGAGATGGACGGTAATGCAGCGTAGATCAGAGGCCTCCTTACCTTAGGAAGGAGGCAGATCAGGCAGACATGGATCTGGGCTGCAGCTCCTCACTCCAGGGCCATTTCTTCTCCTCCAGGCCGAATAGGAAGTGGGTCCTGACTGAGACCCAATTGACCGGGAGTCCTATGACTCCCTGGCTAATCGAGTCTCAGGAACTGCTTCCCGATTGGCCGGGAGGAGAATCAGGAAGACAATAGCAAATATTAATTTGCTATTGTCACACAAGTGGGTGGGCTCAGGGCGTAGTGTTCTGCGCCCCAAACTCACACTTTTTTTAAGCCAATTAGAGCCTCAGGCTCTAATCATGTGCTTAAAAAAAAAGAATATCCCATTGAAAACCAATGCGCCTGGCACCCTGCATGTAGATTAGGGGGCCAGACGCATAGATAGGGGGGTGGCGCCCGTGCGCCCCCTATGGAAGAGCCGGCACTGCTTTTAATATTGCAGTTTTTATTGTAGCTGAACTCCAGAAGTGATCTTTATTGCATACTTGTTAGTCCAGCTTGGCACAAGCATATTAGTCTGCATATCTCAGAACTATGAGCAGCTGGGGAAGCTGACAATCATTGTAGTAGTCAGTAATACTACAGTGATTGCAGTGATCTTCCGTGTTCTGCTTGGCTTCTGTATTCTCCGATCACTGACCACAGGGGGTTGCTCAATTGGCACTACCACTATTCATAGTAATGCTTGTACCTGAAGGGATGGCATACCCGTGCCGCAGCTGCCGTGAGTCCAGTGCATGTGTGGAAGTGACGCTATCGCGGCTAGGCCAATCAGATGGCCGGAGAACTGGAACCCGGAATGAAGACCAAGTGAAGATGGAAGCCCTGTCAGCGGTTACGGCGCGGCGCTGAAAGGCTTCGTTCTAAGGTAAGTATTTCGTAATGTGCTAGGTTGCGATGCATACTAGTACATATGCCATTGTCTTGCAGGGTTGTTGTTTTTTTAACCTCTTCCTGACCGCCCCATGCAGATATACTGTGGCAGGGCGGCCACTCTTCTGCACCAGATCATGTACTAGGTGCATGATCTGGCACTTCCATGTCTGGAGCACGCACGCGCGCCACCTGCGTTTCGCTTCCGCTGTGATTGGACACAGCGGGAGCCAATCAGCGGGTCCAGCGGACGCAATGTCACCCAGGACCCACCGATCATTGGCGAGACAGGCAGAACGGTGGTCTGCCTATGTAAACAAGGCAGACTGCCTTTCTGTGACAAGGGAAGGCATTGATCTTGTGTTTCTGCCAAGCAGAAAAACTGATCTCTGCCTTCCCACAGTCTAACCACCCCTCCCACACAGTTAGAAAGCACTCCCAGGGAAAACAGTTAACCCTTTGATCGCCCCTGATGTTAACCCCTTCCCTGCCAGTGTCATTAGTACAGTAACAGTGTATATTTTTAGCATTGGTCACTGTATTAGTGTCACTGGTCCCCAAAAAGTGTCAAAAGTGTCAGTTAGTGTTCGATTTGTCCGCCGCAATATCGCAGTGGCAATGGTCGCTGATCGCCACCATTACTAGTAAAAAATTAATTTAAAAAATCCCATAGTTTGTAGACGTTATAACTTTTGTGCAGACCAATCAATATACGCTTACCGGGATTTTTTTTACCAAAAATATGTAGCAGAATACATATTGGCATAAATTGATGAAATTAGATTCTTCAATTTTTTTATTGGATATGTTTTAAAGCAGAAACTAAAAAATATTGTTTTTTTTTGTCAAATTTGTCGGTCTTTTTCTGTTTATAGCGCAAAAAATTTAAACCGCAGAGGTGACCAAATACCGCCAAAACAAAGCTCTATTTGTGGGAAAAAAAAGACAAACATTTTATTTGGGTACAACGTCGCACAACCGTGCAATTGTCAGTCAAAGTAACACAGTGCCGTATCGCAAAAATGGACTAGTCATGAAGGGGGGTAAACCTCCTGGAGCTGAAGTGGTTAAAGGTTCAGTTCACCACTGATTTAATGAAATCATTTTTATTTGATATGTTAGAATGATCGTTTTCAATATTAATTTCTTATATTTGGATTTGTTTCATATATTTTTTATTTTCAAATTGATTTGAAAATCAAATTTCTGAAGATGGCTATATTCGTTCTATTCTTTTATTTTATTTTATTTTCTATTATTTTCTATTCTATTCTTTTATTTTCTGTTCTTTTCTATTCCATTCTATTCTAGTCTGTTTTATTCTATAAAGCAACCTAAGTAGAAATCATCATCTTATTTCACATTTTATACCTTATTATATTTATTGCAATATGTTTTCATTTCAAATTCAAATTAATTTTTGAATTCTAATTCATTTTCAAATTTGAATAATTTATTTCAAATTTGTTGACATTTCTTTAGTATTGTGATTTGGAAATTCGGATATATCCCAATAACAAAAATTGTGTCCAAATGAATGAAACAAATTGCACATGTCTAGTCCTTGTTCGAGCAGTTCATGTTAGAATGGGACACTGCTCTGTATCATGGTTTACTGCCGTCACCATCAGCATCCCGTCATGAGAAATGGCATGCGGCCATTGCTGTTTTGCATGTAGACAGGAAGTGGAACTCGACAATAGCGAGTATCAATAATAAATTATTTCTACAATGTTTTATTCTGATTTACAACACTCCATATGGGGCAGTGTTGCTTCAACATAAAGTAACATGATGTGTTATGGGGGGTGTAGCAGACAGATGGAGTCGCATTACCAGGTATGTAGTAATCCAAGAGCTTAACATAGGCAGGTTTCAAACCGGTAACCGGGACTGAGCGCTTAAATAAGATCTCCACAGTCTTATGATCTGATGTGACCTACCAGAGATAAGAGAATTAACACCAAAATCTTACATGGCACTATACAATTACAAACATGGTGTATCTACGTGTAGATCTGATAGGGCCACATTAAAAAGAACACATTGACATTCAACTTCTACTATCAGTAGTAGAAGTTACTTGGTCAATGTCCTATGTGTCCTACCTTTTCCCAATAGATAGTAATCAAATCGTCCTTGATTTCCACCCGCTGCACATCCGAGTCTCTCTTTACCTGTTAGGTGAGAAGTACTCCATATTTAAAGGGGAACTAATGTCCTTTAACGTTTTTTTTTTTTTTTTTTTTTTACATACATATGTGAGAGTTGTCATCCTAATATAAATACATATATAAAACTTAGATTGATCATAAACACAGTGGTGACAAATCATAGCAATTTTCTACATCTTCTTTGTGTATTCCCCTGCTATAAAGGGAGCTGCATTCAGAAAACTAAAATCCCCACTCTAGGCAGCAGCAAAAATAACCATGGTAGTTCCCACCCTGCAAGGGTTAAAGTTGAATTTTACCCAGAACAACCTGATAAAAAATCATGTTCCTTAGCAAGGAACATACAGTACATTCCAAATGAATAATTATGCTACCAAAAGTAGTGTGTGCTCTAAATTGCCTCCAGCATTGCTCCTGCTTCTTCTTGCTGGAGGCTGCCATTTCGTTGAAGCCCAGGGTTCCTGAGCAGCAGTAAATCTTTCGGCTGTCAGCATAGCGGCCTCTAGTTGCTCTGATTTTAGGCACAGTGCCTAAACATATAGAGCAACAGGGCATGTGTAGAGCAGGGTGAGACAGTGTATTACTATATTTTAAATGTTATAAGCACATATTTTTCATGTTTTACATAGCTATACCTACAAAAGGGGCCAGCCTGAAGTGATTTAGCAAGACCTACTATTCTGACTAAAGTTCCACTTTTAGGGCCAGTTCACACCAGATGCAGTTTCGTGTGCTTTTTTTCTGCACAAAATGCATGCACAGTGTTTTCCATGTATTCCAATGGCTCTAGTTGGCTCTAGTTCACACCATGCAGTCAGTTTCCGGTCAGTTTCTGCACCGGAAACTGACTGGAAACTGACTGCATGGTGTGAACTAGAGCCAACTAGAGCCATTCTAATACATGGAAAACACTGTGCAGGCATTTTTAGTGCAGAAAAAATGCACACAAAACTGTACGGAACTGGCATCTGGTGTGAAGTGGCTGTAATACAGTCAGTTTCTGCACCAGAAACTGACTGCATGGTGTGAAGTAGATCCATTAGAATACATGGAAAACACTGTGCATGCATTTTTAGTGCAGAAAAATGCGCGCAGAACTAAACGGAACTGCGTCTGGTGTGAACTGGCCCTTAGGGCCAGTTCACACCAGATGCAGTTCCATACAGTTTTGTGCGCATTTTTTCGGCACTAAAAATGCATGCAGTGTTTTCCATGTATTCCAATGGCTCTTGTTGGCTCTAGTTCACACCATGCAGTCAGTTTCCGGTCAGTTTCCGGTGCAGAAGCTGACCGGAAACTGACTGTATGTAACGGAACTGCATGGAACTGCATCTGGTGTAAACTGGCCCTTTGTCTAGTTGTAAGGTAGGGGTCGTGTGGTGGTGGTCACATCCTCCATGTTTCCCTCCTCGTTGGACACCAAGCAAGGGTCACATGAGAGGCCTACCTCAAAGTAGGTTTTTCTGGGCTATGCAAGGCACTTTAAACAGGGTCACTACCTTACACATGGGGCACCTTTGCCATACCACCTAACTGTCCTGAAGTCGACAGATTTGATGTAAGTCCCGGCGCATTAAGGAAAAGTCCCAGATTAGAGCCCAGTGCCGAAAAAAGTTCTGCCACTTTCCCAGCAGGGGCGTGCTAGAATGAGCACCAGTTGCACCTGCCCTGCAGCTTGTGTGGGGTGTATGAGGTACTACACACCTCAATCCAGTCTCTGTATTGCAGCCAACATCTCCCTGCCTGCCTGGCTGCCTGTCACAGTAATCCACTGCATATCAAACTGAAGCTGCTTTCTCCTCCCTGGCTCTGATGTTTTCCTGTACACAGACATGAGGAGGAGAAAGGGAGGAGGAACATCATTCTGCTTGTGCCAGGCTGATCGGAGGTCTGCAGCGGGTTTAACAGATATTTGCAGGGGGGGCACAGTGACTGGGAAGGCCGGTGGAGGAGGGCAAGTAACAAGGGTGTAAGAGGATATGTTGTGGAGGGGCGCTTTAGGAGGGGAGAGAAATTGTGTTGGAGGGAGGATTGAATTTTAAATTCCCCCACTCCACCTTCTAGCACAAGTCTACTCCCCTCCCACAAAGTACCCCTCCACTACGTGGCTGACTCCGCCACCACAAGTCCACTCCCCTCCCACAAAGCACCCCTCCACTACGTGGCTGACTCCGCCACCACAAGTCTACTCCCCTCCCACAAAGTACCCCTCCACTACGTGTCTGACTCCGCCACCACAAGTCTGCTCCCCTCCCAAAGCACCCCCCAGTATGTTGTTGAGCCACCCAGCACAATCTATTGCCCTCCCAAAGTGCCCCTCCCAGTATGTACCTAACTCCCTAGCACAAGTCTGCTCTCTCCCAAAGTTCCCCACCAGTACGTATCTGATTCAGCCAGCAAAAGTCTGCTCCCCTCCAAAAGCACCCCCACAGTACGTATCTGACCCCTCAGCACAAATCCACTCCCTTCTCAAAGTGCCTCCCCAAGCACATATCCAAACTTCCACCCACCTTCTAGCACAAGTCCTTTCCCCTCCCAAATCACCCCCCCCCCCCACAGTACATACCTGACCCCCTTCACCCCACCTGCTAGACCAAGTCCTCTTCCTTCCCCTGCCAAATGCTCCTTCAGCACATATCTGACCCCCACCACACCCTCCAGAACAAGTCCTCTCTCCTCTAAAAGCACCCCCCCCCCCAGTATATATCTATCCCGCATTCTAGCACAAGTCCTCTATTCTCCCAAAGCAACCCCCAGCACATATCTGAAGCCTGGGTTTTGTTTAACCATGCCCATTAAGCCCTTCCCACGGTAAGGTTTGGCCACACCCACTTTTTGCTGCTGCTCACTTCACATGTTGCAGGCCTCTACAACCCTTAAGTGTCCCTCATTCTCAAGTTTGAAAATTGGGAGGTATGCCTTTGGTCATACAGCTGACATGAACTTTAATAAACTCTCTCAGCGAAAGCATAAAGTAAATCAACACAGTCACTTATGCATTTAGGAGGGACACGCAGAGCCCTTGCCCTCTCCACCTGTCCAGCGCATAACTGCTACCTCACTCACAGTAATGGTATGGAGCACCACCATGCTCCTAGCACTGACTACACGTGTACACTTTACTTAACTCTCTCTCTTCCGTACCTATGTACAGGTCTGTCTCCCGTTGCTATGGGAGATAGACCTGCTCACAGAGAGAGTGCAAATAACAACTCCTCCTGCTGAAAGCTATCCCACCTGTTACATGTACATTTACAACAGGCTGCTAGAGAGACCTTTGTTACCCTTGGTAACCACTTGTATCTTCACACTGTATTAGCTCTTGTACCACTGATGTCTTCATACCCCAATTTGTTTTAACTGACTGGGTCCCCGTCTCAGCTCGTAAAATGCTCGTAAAACACCTGAAAAATGCCCAACAAGCAAAATCCTATTCATTTAAATGGACCCTGTTCACATCTGAGCGTTTTGTAGCCTAAAGCAAAATGCCTGAAGCTCAAAACTTCTTTTTGGGCAGGTTACAGGCGTTTTTCTGCTTTTTGCATTAGTGACCTTTTGACCTGTGCAAATCATGGCAAAAACGCTGTAAAAATCACGACAAAATCGTGGTAAAAATGTGTGACTTTCTGCCTGAAAACGAAGCGCTCAGGTGGGAATGCAGCCATAGGGAGCATGCAAAACAGAAGGGGAAAAAATCTGGATAAGATTTGTTTCCTGAAATTCTACTTAGCTGACCAATAAAAAAGTACAAACAATGGTAAATCAGGGCCGTACCCTATTTGGAACCCAGGGTGCCGATGCTCTGGTCCCTGAAAGGCTAACAGGCAGAGCTCTGGCTGCGACACATTCACGCCATTTTGGTCTAGCCACTTTTTTTTCACATTGGGTGTACTGAGCTAATGTGTGTAATTTTCTAATACACAGCACATCTGTTGCTCCCTAGATCAATACTGATAGATCTGTCTATCCTTCCACAACTAGAGCTCTTGCCTGTGGCCTTGCACTATCATTTTGATGGCCTAGCGCAGTGGTCTACAAACTCTGCTTGCCTTTATCCGGCCCTTGGGGCAATGTTCCAATCACTGACATCAATGACGGGGCATAGTTCCTCCCATTGATACTAATGATGGGTCATTATTCTTTCTTACTGACACCAATGATGGGACACCTTTTCTCCCACGGACACCAACAATGGGGTACTATTCCTCCCATTGACACCGATTGGGCATTATTCCACCCACTGACGCCAACATCTGACCCCCCCTAAACTCTGAAGGACGGTAAACTGGCACTTTGTTTAGAAAGTTTGGAAACGCCTGGCCTAGCTGATTCACTTTGCCAGATATCCAAGATGGGCCTCCTCTCAATGCACATTGAAAGGACTTGTGTTGGCTCAAGTGTTGATCTTCAACGCTTCCTTGCAAGAATAGTCTTCTGGCGTGCAGATGCCCTTTGAAGGAGGATGCCTTTTCAGAGAATCATTGGATACTTTTTAAGGGGGTCACGGGGGGAAGAAGAGTACCCTTTTAACCTAGAAGAAGAATAAGGCAAAAGCATCTGCTGATAAACCTTTGATCCCAGTGATGAGGTCAAAATCCAAGCCGAGAGCACAGTTCCACTATAGACACTGAACCTAACGTGTCCAGAAAAAAATCCCTTTCTCAATTAAAGGAAGCCCCATTTTTCAAAGAAGGACATTCATCGACTACGTTCCAGGACATTTCAGATGTTTGGGGCATATCCAGGGGCTAATTTCAGTCACTGCTGTCATCCCAATTCATGCTGTCAAACTTGCCAGTTTCTCTGCAAAGACGGGGACATCATCACACTGCTCTTAAGTAACGTCTCTCTTATGGCTTGATAACCTTTTTCTCAGAACATGACCAGGGCTTCTACTCAAACTTGTTCAAAGTTTTCAATGTGAAAGGAGGAATGCTCTCCCTATTGGATCTGCAGATTCGCAAAAAATTCCATGTGGATAGTCATTGCCTCCTTTCGCCCAGGATATTTCATGCCCTCTGTGGATACAAAGAATGCTTAATTGCACATCCTGATCTTTCTGGAGTTTTGCTGTGGGATGGGATACACAACATTATCAGTTTGTTATCCTTTCCTTTGGTCTGTCCACTGAACCTTGGCTCTTCACTAAGGTGCTAGCCTCTGTTCTCCCTTTGCTTTGCTCTCAGGGCATCCTCATTGTAGGACACTTGACACATTGCCTGAAGTATCTGGGAATAAACCCAGGGTCAGGACAAGGGTTGAGAAGGAGGGGCAGCTACTGTACCTTGGGCACATTGGTTTATTGCAGAGATGCGGGGAGCCATGTGCCAGTTGTTTATGTTACAGGGCTGACAGGAGTAGTGACAGCAACATCACTTCTAACCCAACTCTAAGGAAAGGGGGGGGGGGGTGCAGTTTGTTATCTTTGCCCTGGGTGCTGGATGACCTTCTACCAGGACTGAATAAACCTTTTGGGTTGGAATGGGGTCTGGGTGTGCAGGCATCAATAATCTGTAGCTCAGGGCAATGCAGCCTTCCTTTCTATGTTGTACTTCATAACTGCAAGGTCACCCAACTTGGATTCAGTCAGATCGCTTGATCTCTAAGTTGCAAGGTCCCCTGACCAGAATTCAGTCAACAATGCCACATCAGGGGGGGGCATGAGGAGTCACATAGCTCAAAGAGAAGCAGACCTCACCCCCACTTGGGCAGAATGTCATTTTCCAGCTCTAACTGCGGTGCACATCTCAGGCATGGAAACTGGGCAGGCAGACTTCCTCAGTCATTAATATCTGAACTAAGGAGAATAGTCCCTTGATCTGGAAATGTTTCAAGCTCTGTCTTGTCACAAGTTCGGGATGCCAGACGTGGACCTCCTAGCTTCCAGGGTCAAAACAAACCGGAGAGATTTGTTGCTAAGACTAGGGATTCTAGGGCTTTTCTGATGGATGCTGTGGAATCAGTTCTATGCCTTTCCCCCGCTGAAGCGTCTTCCGCACCTGCTCTTCAGGATCAATATTGAGGGTCTTTCATTGGTCTTCATTTCACCGAACTGGCTTAGGAACATGTGGTACTCAAGACATGGTCAAGCTTTTGGCAGACTCTCTGTGGGCCTTCTCGGATAATTCAGATATTTTGTCACAAGGAGTGGTTTACCATTTTGTTTCTTGGTCATTGGTCTAAATGGCAAAGCCAGCAACTTTCATCCAAGGAAGTTCGGCAGGAGAAAAACTCAGATTTTTCTTCAGTCTGGTCTAGACCAGAATTTGGCTTTGAGTGCCCCCAGGTCAGATTTCTGCTCTAGACAGTATTTTCCAGAAAATGCTTGCTTCATATTCTTTGGTGAAAACATTTATACAGGGTATTGCTCCCATCCAGTGACGGCTGGTGGGTTCTTCTTTGGGGGGGGCAGCAAACAAACAACACCCCCGGCAGCGTGGAACAGCATAGTACCCCCCCATGGGTGGTCCGGCCCTTACCCGCTTGTGTGGGGGGGGCTGTGGTGTCCTCTCCTGGAGAGCAGGCAGCGGCCACTGCAGCTACGGTGTCCGCTCCTCCAGCTTTCTCCGTCATGTGTCTTCCGCCAAAGCACTAGGCATTCAATAGGATCACCTGACGCTTTGGCCAATTGGGAAACAGGTCTCACAGACTTGCCTCCTGATTGGTGGGGAGGAACTTTAGTGTGATAATAGCGAAAATGATAATAGCAAAAATTTATTCGCTATGGTCACACAACTGGGTGGGCTCAGAGCGCAATGCTCTGCACTCTGAGCTCACCCTTTTTTGAAGCCTATTAGAGCCTCTGGCTCTAATCAAGTGCTTCAAAAATACACCCACCCCGCATTGGAATCCAGGGTCCGGCGCCACTGATATGTAGATCAGGGGGCCGGGCGCATTGATAGGCCCTTGCGCCCTCTATCAACGGGCTGCCCCTACTCCCATCGCTCCCCCTGTGTGTTCTCCAGTGGCTTCATGGGATTTCAACCTGGTTCTGTCCCTCTCTATGTCCTAATGTTGTACATGATGATCAAGCCTATCCTTCTGCTACACCTTCTTTTAAATAGTCAGATTCATTCTTTGCCACCCTGCCTCTTGCTTCACTGCTTCCAGACATCTCATCATTCCAGTCTATGGTTTAAAGGATCACATTCCACCAGATCTGTTAGTGCCTTGTGAGCTTTTCATCATAAAGGATCTGTTTCTCAGATTTGCAAGGTGGCCACCTGGTCTTCTCTTCACATGTTACCAGGTAGATATTCAGGTCTCTTCTGATGCAAACTTCCTTTGAGCCCTTCCTTGAACCATTTATACCGTGGCCCTTATGGCATTTGTTTTCTGTGTTGTCCACCCCTTAGTTGCACTGCTTTTGGATGTCCCAATGATCTCAGACTAATAAAGCTGAGACATGAAATATGAACAAAGCATATCCCCCTATACTTGTCAGTGTCATTTCTGTCTGCTGTTTCGTTCTTCTGCTATCAGCATGAATCACTTCTGACAAGTTTTCCTGACACCAAGAGAAAAATGGTACAGGGGAGGGACCTCCAGCTGATTGTCAGCCTTAGCTCTGTTCCTGTGTTTTGTGTGGAGGGGAGTGTGTCCCTTCCCTCCAATCAGCTGTCAGAGCTCTCCTCATTGAGCTCTTCAGAGTGTAACTTCAGCTCTCAGCCCCCTTTTTCTGAACTCTCAGTCACTTCACTGGGTAAATGTAAGGATTTACAACCA
Organism: Rana muscosa; assembly: GCA_029206835.1. Lineage (NCBI taxonomy): Eukaryota > Metazoa > Chordata > Amphibia > Anura > Ranidae > Rana > Rana muscosa. The sequence goes on along the minus strand of CM055123.1, from coordinate 256,662,830 downwards.
CGCTAAAGAGTCTGTACCCTGTAGAATTGTCGCCTTACAGGTCATTACAGGACACAGGCTCCCTCTCCTATGTTTCTTATAATTCACTCCTAATATTGCTTGCTAAAAAATGTAGACTTGTTGGGAATGAGAGGGGTTATATAGGCCTGTCCCCATAGCTTTATTATTCAATTACCTGAAGACAGCTGCATAACCCAATTGTCTAAGATTTCAAGAGCCCATGTCCTGTAATGTACTCCTTACAGATAAGGCAAAAATCCTCTTTTTAATATCCAGGAGTTCTGCTTTAAAGCTTTTTCTAAAAAGAGGTGACAGAGGTTTAATTGGTCTGTCTCACTGTACAACATCTAAATGTCCTTTGTAGTTCGGGACATCTACTGTGATCATTGTTGCATCATGAGCATACCGTAAATCAGTCCAAATGACCCATTTCAGAAGAAGGACATCTCCTGGCCTCAGCACAGAATGTTTACAGAGAATACATATTTTAATATTTTAGTTATTTCAGTGTTAACTAAACCTATAAAGGTCCCCATTTGAAATACATTTTCACTTTGGCTGAACATGACCCCTCAGGAAAGGTGGGCATATGTTCCCTGATATGGGCATTATACTAACCTCTTCTATGGACTCTGGCATGGAGACATAGCCAGACAACAACTTGATCTCCATAAGTGCCATGTTGCTATTGGTTCGACTTCCCTTATACCTAAGATGACAGCCAACAGAGCGTGTTATTTAATAGCCACTTCCACCCAAAAGATAAATTCTACTTCATATTATGAACTCAGTTACCAACACTTTAATTTACTGATTATTCGTATGTATATAAATTGTGACTGTGGTGGGAAATTGATGTGTAAGCTCTTCTGGTGCAAAGACTGATGTGACTGGCTCAGTATTCTCTGTACAGCACTGTGGAATATGTCAGAGCTATATATATTTATAATAATATGACACTGTAATAGAACATTAGAGTGTAAGCTGCTCTGGTGCATTGACTGATGTGACTGGCTCAATGTTCCTGTACAGCACTGTGGAATATGTTAGAGCTATAAAAATGTATAATAAAATCGTGTGTGGCTGTGGAATAGGGATGAGCCGAACACCCCCCGGTTCGGTTCGCAGCAGAACATGCGAACAGGCAAAAAATTAGTTCGAACACGCGAACACCGTTAAAGTCTATGGGACACGAACATGAAAAATCAAAAGTGCTAATTTTAAAGGTTAATATGCAAGTTATTGCCATAAAAAGTGTTTGGGGATCCGGGTCCTGCCCCAGGGGACATTTATTAATGCAAAAAAAAGTTTTAAAAATGTCAGTTTTTACGGGAGCAGTGATTTTAATAATGCTTAAAGTGAAACAATAAAAGTGAAATATTCCTTTAAATTTCGTACCTGGGGGTGTCTATAGTATGCCTGTAAAGTAGCGCATGTTTCCCTTGCTTAGAAAAGTCCCTGCACAAAATGACATTTCTAAAGGAAAAAAAGGAATTTAAAACTACTCACGGCTATAATGAATTGTCGGGTCCCGGCAATACAGATAAAAGTCATTGAAAAAAACGACATGGGTTCCCCCCCAGTCCATTACCAGGCCCTTTGGGTCTGGTATGAATATTAAGGGGAGCCCCAAACCAAAAAAAATGCGTGGGGGTCCCCCAAAATTCCAGTAACAGGCCCTTCAGGTCTGGTATGGATATTAACCGCTTCAGCCCCGGACCATTTTGCTGGTCAAAGACCAGGCCACTTTTTGTGATTCGGCACTGCGTCGCTTTAACTGACAATTGCGTGGTCGTGCGACGTGGCTCCCAAACAAAATAGACGTTCTTTTTTCCCCACAAATAGAGCTTTCTTTTGGTAGTATTTGATCACCTCTGCGGTTTTTATTTTTTGCGCTATAAACAAAAATAGAGCGTCAATTTTGGAAAAAATTACATATTTTTTACTTTTTGCTGTAATAAATATCCCCAAAAAATATATTAAAACATTTTTCCTCAGTTTAGGCCGATAAGTATTCTTCTACATATCTTTGGGAAAAAAAATCGCAATAAGCGTTTATTTATTGGTTTGCGCCTACAAAATAGGGTATAGTTTTATGGCATTTTTTATTAATATTTTTTTTTTACTAGTAATGGCGGCGATCAGCAATTTTTATCGTGACTGCAACATTATGGCGGACACATCGGACACTTTTGACACCATTTTGGGACCATTGTCATTTTTACAGCAATCAGTGCTATAAAAATGCACTGATTACTGTAAAAATGACACTAGCAGTGAAGGGGTTAACCTGTAGGGTGCGCTGAAGGGGTTAAGTGTGATCTAGGGAGTGATTCTTACTGTTAGGGGGCGTGGCTTGGCATGACACGTCACTGATCGCTGTTCCCAATGACAGGGAACAGACGATCACTGACAGTGTCACTAGGAAGAACGGGGAGAGGTTTGTTTACACTTACCTCTCCCCGTTCTTCAGCGCTGTGACTCGATCGAGGGACACTGGCGGCGATCGAGTCCGCGGGTCCTGCGGGCGCGGTCAGGGAGCTCCCGACAGGGTCGCGAGCGCTCCGCCGGCGGCGTGCGCGACCCACGGCTCGCATTTTAAAGGGGATGTACCTGGACGCCTATATGCGCAGCCGTGCCGATCTGTCAACGTATATCATCGTGCGGCGGTCGGCAAGTGGTTAAGGGGAACCCTGCGCCAAAATAAAAAAAATGGCGTGGGGTTCCCCCCAAAAATCCACACCAGACCCTTATACATGTAACCTGGCAGGCCGCAGGAAAAGAGGGAGGGACGAGAGAGCGCCCCCCCTCCTAAACCGTACTAGGCCACATTCCCTCAACATTGGGAGGATGTCCCCATGTTGTTGGGGGCAAGGGCCTCATCCCCACAACCCTTGCTCGGTGGTTGTGGGAGTCTGCGGGCGGGGGGATTATCGGAATCTGGAAGCCCCATTTAAAAAACACGGGGACAAGGGGCTTTGGGGTCAGACCCCAAAGCATCCTCCCCATGTTGAGGGCATGTGGCCTGGTACGGTTCAGGAGGGAGGGGGCACTCTCTCACCCCCCCCCCTCTTTTCAGGTTGCATGCTCGGATACGGGTCTGGTATGGATTTTTGGGGGGGAACCCCACACAATTTTTTTTTTTTGCGCAGGGTTCCCCTTTAAATCCATACCAGACCTGAAGGGTCTGGTATGGATTTTGAGGGGGACCCCTACGCCATTATTTTTTACATTTGGCACAGGGTTCACCTTAATATCCATACCAGACCTGAAGGGCCTGGTAATGGAATTTGGGGGGACCCCCACGCATTTTTTTGGGGTTCGGGGTTCCCCTCAATATTTATACCAGACCCAAAGGGCCTGGTAATGGACTGGGGGGGACCATGTAGTTTTTTTCAATTACTTTTATCTGTATTGCTGGGACCCTTTAGACATGTAATTTTGTGCAGGGACTTTTCTAAGCACAGGAAATATGCACTACTTTACAGGCATACTATAGGCACCCCCCAGGTACGAAATTTACAAGAATATTTCACTTTTATTGTTTCACTTTAAGCATTATTAAAATCACTGCTCCCGAAAAAATGTCTGTTTTTAAATCTTTTTTTTGCATTGATACATGTCCCCTGGGGCAGGACCCATGTCCCCAAACACTTTTTATGACAATAACTTGCATATTAACCTTTAAAATTATCACTTTTGATTTCTCCCATAGACTTTTAAAGGGTGTTCCGCGGCTTTCGAATTTGCCGCGAACACCCCAAATTGTTCGCTATTCGGCGAACAGCCAATATTCAAGTCGAACTCATGTTTGACCAGAACATAAAGCTCATCCCTACTGTGGAATAGACAATAGAGAGCAAACAACTCAGAACTGGCTCAGTGTTTTCTGTACAGCACTGTGGAATATGTCAGAGTTATAGACATGTACTGTATGATAATAGTGTGTGACTGTGGTGGGACATTAGAGTGTAAGCTTCTCTGGTACAGAGACTGATGTAGAGGGAAGAAAAAACGGCACTAGTAAAAATAAACACAAACACAGAAATTTTTTAAATTAGAAGTGGATGGACCAGTCCAAAAGCAGCAATTAAATGTGGGATATAACACAAAGCATAATGGGAAGGAGAAAAAGTGCGCTAATCACAGTCCATATAGGTAGTTGCAGGGCATAAGATTGTTCCAATAATTGCACAGGTAGTTGAATTCATTCAATAAAGGACACCCAGTGATTGATTCACAGACAAGTGCACCGCCACCTCATAGAGAACACGCTTACCAGATAGCAAGCCAAGTAAGCAAATGGCTATAGCCCAGCCCAGGCCTTTGCTTTGCGGGAGATTGCGGGAATGCTGTATGGGTGATGATACTGACTCACAAGCAAATAACCATAAGCTCCGTAAGTTCCGTAAGCATTGTTCAATAATCAACCCAAAAAGAGATAAGATAGACCATAGCGTGATACTGTCTAAATCTCAATTTATTGTTCAATATAAATAGTTGCACTTACACTTTTGAAGCTTTTAAAATTGCGTAAAATTAAGAAGCCGGCCGGCTACAAGGCGGACGGGAGCATGTATTGTCTGTGAATCAATCACTGGGTGTCCTTTATTGAATGAATTCAACTACCTGTGCAATTATTGGAACAATCTTATGCCCTGCAACTACCTATATGGACTGTAATTAGTGCAATTTTTCTCCTTCCCACAGAGACTGATGTGACTGGCTCAGTGTTCTTTGTACAGCGCTGCATATTACTGTATGTCAGAGCTTTATAAATGTGTAATAATAGGGTGTGACTGTGGTGGGACATTAGAGTGTAAGCTCCTCTGAGACTAACATTCGCTCACCAGAATTCCAATAAGATCGCCAGTTTTCCACCTCCCATACACTGAGGCTGTACTGACAAGGAAAATGCAGCTTCTTTTACTTCCGGGGGGGAATGATAACGCTGGACAACCTGTGTAGATATCAATAAAACATAAGGATACTGTCCTAAACAGCAATAATTAAAAGGACCATTCCACTTAAAACTTATATTTTAGTTTTAGATGAAGACTGGTTTTATAAATCACCTTATGGCTACTTGTTTCCACTAGTCTTGAGGAAAATCACCTTCTCAGGGTTGCTAGAATTGATCCTCTGTTCCACATAAAGCCAAAGTATCTTCTAGTTAAAGTGTATATAAATCCTAATAACGAACTTCTCTTATTTTCACCCCTTTGGGCTGTTAAACATACCATTAAACTTGTTTTGATATACGGTATATGGTCAAAAAGTGCCAAAAATACCTGTTGGTCCTGCCAGAAATCATGTTAATTGATAACTTCCTGTGCTTTGTGCTTGCGTTCTTAATAGTTACAATGCAAGCATCTCTCTGCTTTTTTTTCATTAATTCTGTCGATCAGTGCTTTCTCGACTTCTATCATTACCCCACCAGTCTTCAGATCACCAGTCATCAGGCAGACAGCTCTGACATGAGGAAGCAAAGCACTGCTCTATCAAGTTGGCCACACAGAGACACAGTGCTGAACAAGGCATGTTAAGTCAGTGATGGGTAAAGATCAACTGCAGCAAGACCACAACAATACTGTTTACTAGTCCTTTTGGCCACTGCTCCCTGATACCACAGTACAGGTCCTCTTTAGACCTTTCATTAAACTACCCTGTAGCAACCAGCATAAAACTTGGCCCAGCTTGACTGCCCTTTCCCTTACCTACCCCCATAGGCGTGCGCACAGGGTGTGCCAGGTGTGCCTGGGCACACCCAAATCACCCCCTGTGGTGCAGATTCCCCGGTTTAGACCCCTGATATTTCACCAAGGCTTCTAAAAAAATTGCAAAAAAACGAAATAAATAATAATAATAAAAAATAATAATAAAAAAAAATTAATAATCAAAATAAAAACTACTGACACTGCCCACTGCCCTACTGACACCAATCTCTGACCTTATGATACCATCCCCTGCTCTACTGACACCGCATATGTGTTTGAGCTTTGGGGTGCACACCCTAATACAATAGGCTGGGCACACCTATGCCTACCCCATACATTACCTAAACACAGGCAGAACACTACTTCCTCCCTGGAACACAGATAACCCCAACTCCGACACCAACTATCCTCACCTGCATAAAGGCGGTACCAACTCCTGATGCCGTCACCAAGTATTCTCCGGGCACCTCTGGCAGGGTTAACCTCTGCAGCAGGAGTCTGTTATCATTATTGATAAGGATCGTCTGCCGGAATCCTCTCTCTGAGGTCACGTCAAGCACTACTTCTCCCAACTTTCCCAAGGTTAGAGCAGCAAATTTTGACAAACTATGAAGACCCACAACAGTATCCTGCAAAAACACAGTTTATAGTGAGATATCTGTGAATTATAGATCTTTGGAATGATTAACCAGAGGTAGGAAGTCAATAATGCAGAAGGAATTTATCCACAAATCCTTAGGCAGGTAAAGTAGTGAAGGTATGTATTTCAACTGTTTAGCTGGTTGCTTAGAGTTCTACTTTATTTCATAATCTAAACCCACTTTTTGCAGGAGCTTATTTCTCAATTTCTCAGCTCTTACAGTAAAGAACACATAGCTGGAGCTTCCAGCACAATATATATCTTTTGTAGTGAAGATAGGAGTGATTTTATATACACCAATCGGCCAAAAGCTTATGACCACTGACTGGTTAAGTGATTTTCTTGGTACAATGGCATCTAAAAGCAAACATGTTGTCCCTGAAGTTGATGTGTTGAAAGCAGAATAAATGGTCATTGCAGTTTGTAGTGTATTGAGCTGCTAACCTGCAGACCAGTCAGGGTGTCCATGCTGACCTGTGTCCACTGTGTGTGCCTACAATGTGCTACATGAACATCAGAAGTGGACCAGGGAGCAATGGAAGTAGGTGGCCTGGTCTGATGAATTAAGTTTTCTTTTACATCATGTGGATGGCTGGGTGCTTTGCGCCACTTACCTGGGGAAGTGATGGCACCAGGATGCAGTATTGGAGGAAGGCAAGCCGGTGGAGGCAGTGTGATGCTATGGACAATGTTTTGCTTTAAAACTTTGGGTCTTGTCATTCATGTGGATGTTACTTTGACACGCACCACCTACCTAAACATTGTTTGCTGACCAAATACACCCCTTCATGGTGTACACTGATGGCAGTGGCCTCTTTCAGTAGCATAATGTGCCCTGTCACACTGCTAAAATGGTTAAAGAATGGTTTGAGAAACACGAGTTTGAGGTGTTGATCTTACCTCCAAATTCTCCAGATCTCAATCCAAATGATCATCTGTGAGATGTGCTGGAAAACCAAGTCCGATCCATGGAGGCCCCACCACACAACTTAGGCCTCGTACACACGACCGATTTTCTCGTCGTAAAAAACACGTCGTTTTTTTCGACGAGATTCTTGTTAAGCTTGTCGATTTTCTCGTCAAGCTTTCTATGCGTACACACTGTCATTTCCCAATTTCCTCGTGGTTCTCTGCGCTCACGTCCAGCACGTACGACGGCACTATAAAGGGGAAGATCTTTTTTCTTGGCGCCACCCCTTGGGCTGCTTTTGCTGATCTCGTGTTACCGCGTGTGAAGTAAAAGTTTGGGAAGAGACGATTCGCGCTTTTCAGTCTTCGTACTTTTCAGATCGTTTTCTGCCGTTCAGTTTGTGCTTGTGGGTTCGTATCTTGACTTTCAGGGCGTCTAGGCAGGTCGTATCTGTTTTACAGTGCGTTCTTGCCTGTTCGTTTCTGAATTTCAGTTATTCATAGGCCTTGCTGTTCTAAAGTGCGTTCTGTTCTGTACGTTCTGATTAGACGACCGTTTCCTAGCCATGTCGCCTGGACGTTCTCGTCGTCGAGTTCGTGCTGTGCGTGCGCTTGGTGTTGGTCTGCTTGTTTTGGACCAAGACCAGTCCATGAATGGTGTGAGGAGGAGTTCATGGACCAAGAATTGGTTGCTCCAGCGGGACCAATTCTGCCACATGCCTCTGCTGCGGGAGATCGACGAGAATAATCCTGAGGACTACAGGAATTTTCTGAGGATGTCTGACCCCGTTTTTCAGGAACTGTTGGCTTTGGTGTCCCCCTATATTACCAGGAAGGACACCGTTATGCGGGAAGCCATCAGTGCTGAGCAGAGGCTCATCGCCACGTTGCGTTACCTGGCGACAGGGAGAAGTCTTCAGGACTTGAAGTTCACCACAGGCATCTCCCCCCAGGCTCTGGGCCTCATAATCCCAGACACCTGTTCTGCTATTATACAAGTCCTGCAGGAGGACTATATTAGGGTAAGTTTTCTCCCTTCACATCACATTTTATGTATTACATGTATGCTAATGTATTGTATTTCTTTCATCCTTTCCTAATTACCATGATTGTAATATGCTGAGAATGTCCCCTTTGTCCCCATGCATGCTGGAAGTTTTTAAATGCCCCTTTTTTATCCTCCCTAAATATTTCCCCTCACTAACTTTTCCAGCAGGGGCGCCTGTTGCTCCAAATGTTGGGGGGTTACAACCCCAATTTCGGAAATAAACTTCCTCCTTTTTTGCTCTGTTGCCTAATAAACGCCCCCAGTTGTCCCCTCCAATGCAGCCATTTAGTCCCCTCTATTGCAGCCAGTTTCCCCCCAGCCCTGCACTTACCTTCTTGTGGTCAGCGCCATCCTTCTTCTGTCCTTGATGTCTTCTCCTTCCCTTCATGTTGCATCAGCCAATCATGTTACCATTAAACAGACTTGGTGAACATGATTGCCAGAGCTGCCTGTCAGTGTTTACACAAGGAATGCCCCCTCCTTGCGTCCCCGATTTTTCTTTGAGGAAGCCAATTACATCCCTCAGGTTGTAATTTGCAAGACTTTTTTAATACCTGTTTCTGCTCTGCAATTTTAACCCCCTAAATGACGCAATTAATCATATGTCGGTCGCTTTACAAGAGGCCATCCACCTGAATAGTGTGCGGCATAGACAATACATAGGTTCATGCAACGCATGAACCTATGTATTGTTCTGAGTGATGGGCACAGGAGAGAGGGGACAGTGCTCCAGCGCCCACTCTGGACGCACCGCCACTGCAATGCTATCCTGTGGCCAAACACATCTCCCCCCCCCCAAAATAATTTAGTAATGGCCCATCAGAGGGGGTGATGAATATGATAAATGAGCCTTCCATTATACTTTTTTTACACACCTTAATAAACGTATAATTAGATTGATGTTGGTCTCTAATTTTTTGGTCTTGAATTTGCTTGTAATGTATGCCTTTGTTTTTCTAATATTATTTCATCTTGTTTCACTCCACAGCTTCCTTCAACGCCACAGGAATGGCAGACTGTGGCATCGGAGTTTGCCACGCGGTGGGACTTCCCCAACTGCGGTGGTGCCATAGACGGGAAGCACGTCCGCATCGTGCCGCCACCCCGTTCTGGATCCTACTACTACAACTACAAGGGGTTTCATAGCATTGTGCTGATGGCGGTGGTGTCAGCACGGTATGAATTCCTCTATGTTGATGTAGGGAAGAATGGCCGGATGTCCGATGGGGGATCCTTCATCCAGACGGAGTTTGCCCTCCGTCTCCAGAGTGACGACCTTGCATTGCCACCGGATGCAGGGAATATTGAAGGACTCCCCTTTGTTTTCTTGGCTGATGAAGCCTTCAGACTCGGACGGCATCTTATGAGGCCATTTCCACAGAGGACCCTGACCCCAGAGAAGAGTGTGTTCAATTACCGGCTGGCCAGGGCCCGAAGAGTCGTTGAAAATGCCTTCGGCATAATGGCCAGCCGGTTCCGCCTTTTTATGACTTCCATCCACTTGGCGGACTACAAAATAAACTATGTAGTGTTATGCTGCTGTGTGCTACACAATTTTCTTTGCCGCAAAGCGAATTCATATATGGCCTCAGTTTTGCCAGAGGCTGGACTTTCCCCTGCAAATCCCCTTCCGGGCCTGGAATCTGCCCGTCTTGGCTTGCCCCCCCAAAATGCCCGTGTGGTTCGGGACAAATACATGGAGTATTTCACGGGTAGGGGGGCAATTCCTATGCCAGCCTATGTCTAAGTATCCCAATAAAAATCTTGTTTAAACCTTTAATTATTTGTTCTTTCCTGTCTCCTAGTTTGTCTTTGTGCATTTGTAGTGGCAAGTGTATTTTACTTTAGTAAATAACAACCAATTTCACTATGTTACCTTACAAAAGAACCAAATAAGCTTAGAGTGTATTATAAAAAGAAGCTACACGTTGTTTGTGGTCAAATATTTTACTCTCTGCACATTTTCTTTTGTTTTACTTTGGGGTTGGCCTGACCACAACCCGTCAAATTTTGGCTTATGAAAATACAAAAATACCACTTGCATTTCTAAAATGACAACATTGGATACCTCTGAGCAATCTGAGACATTCAGTTACACAAACTATGTCTCTATGTGCCCGTCCTAATATGGGGTCCTGCCACCCCTTGCCCAGCCAAAAATTCAATATGCACACATTTTTACTTTTTTGCAAATAGGAAGTTTACAATCCTGATCCCTATTGTCAACATGTGCTATCTGCCATCAGGGGTGATCAATGGATGTGTTTTGGGGGTGCATCCCCTTCCTCAGTTCACCAACTTTTGATACGAGGAAGGGGTTGCACCCACAAAAGACGTACATGGATATCCCCTGATGGCAGATAGCACATGTTCACACACTGTGTGCATATTCAATTTTTGGCTGCTTTGTTACTCAAAAAATTAGTAAAAATATAAAAACAAACATGTAAAAACAAATGTGTTTGGATGGCTTATTGAATTCTCCCCAAAACATCGAGAATGTCTTTAAATGTTTGTTCCATCACATGGATTCTTTGTTTAATTAGGTCCAGTTCCGTGCTACATTCCATCACTTGCTGGATGAGGCGGAGGGCACTGTCAGCAGAGAACGGTGTGCTATCCTTCACAACATTTCCATCCCCTAAAAACCATAAAAAAAAATTAATAAAACTCTGCAGGCCTACCTCGCTTACCTTAAGCTGTGGTGTCAGATACTGACCTGTTGTGGTGACCAGATCCACAACGTCATCCACCTCTCCTTCCTGCACTTCTCCTTCCTCCACCTCAACTTCCTGCACATCTTTCGGTTGTGGATCTTTGGGAGTTTGGGGTTGCTTGGAAGTTGTGGGGTGCATGTGCTCCCTGGAGTGTCCTCCTCCCAGTCTTCTCTCCCCTATGAGAATAAAACCAAAGGTCTATTTATCACACTGTAAAAATCTCATTTTTAAACTTAAAACAGGCTAAATTGTTTGGAAGTGGGGTACAAGTGTGTGTTTGTGCGGAATTTAAAGAAAAATGCATTCTTTATGACCCCAAATATGTTTATTATTCACATTTGGATGTAATTTTTTGGACATGGAGGCACCACAAATAAACTCTGATGCACCTGTGTGGGACACCCAAAAAAGGCGGGTCTGGTGGCCCACACTATAGTGCTCCAAAGTACAGATGTGGAAGCAGCTGCTGAGTGTCCTCTCCTTTACACTGATTAAAGTTTGCATTTCATTCTCCTTACAAACACATCATCTAGACTTAAAAATTATCCACAATACTTGATCAAAAATGGCAGATGTCTAATTACTTTTGGGGGTCTTAAATAAGCCAAAACCACGGATAGTGGCCGAACGAAGTGTCGGTAACGTAACGAACGATTACTGTGCCCAACCTAGTTCAAAATAATACATTTTGGAAGGGAGTCCAATATGCTTTAAAAAAAAAAAAAGTCAGTTTCTAAAAAGATTAATAGCAGAAAGGTCGTCATTTTACTTACTTTTAGCGAGCATCCTCTTTATGCTCCTCAACTGGTCTGGCTCCCTCAGTTTGAGGTCTGACCACCTCTTTCTGAGCTGCTCATTTGAGCGTTTCACCCCGAACTTCGCCCTCAGACTCTTCACAACTTTAGTGAGGATTTTGGCCTTCCTTCTATTTGGTTTGCTATACGGCCCATGCTTGGCATCATAATCAGCCTTGACCAAGATGTCCACCATCTCCGCCATCTCCGCCAAAGACATATTCGATGCCTTGAATCTCCTCCTTGATCGTGACGTGTCCTCGGTCTCCGGGCTTGTCTCCTCGCTAGTTGCGGAATTATCAGACACCTGCTGTAACTCCGCCATATCTGTCTGCGCGCCGAAAGAGAAGGGGCGGGGAAAAGATGTTAGTTAGAACGTCATGGGCGGGCGACGTGTGCGGAGCGACGTGTTCGAATTTGGACGCATGCGTGGTGTGTATATAGCAAACACACATGTGACTATAGTACGTTCGGTGTGCGGAGAGAGGAGTTCAAGTGACGGACGTGCGAACGAAGGTATGTGATTTTGTGAGACTTGTTAAAATTGTTGGCCTATACTGTCTTGAGATTGTTGGAGGATATATATGGTGACTAGGATGTGAAGGAGGTTAGACTGTTTGCCTCACATTATTTAAATATAATTTATTTTACTTGCAGATACAATATGAATGTATTTATTAGCGACAAAGAGTTCCTGGCGGAATTTATTGACCGGGTAAGGGAGCTGCCGGCTCTGTGGGAGACCAAAAACCCCATCCATAAAAAAAAGGGGTGAGAAAAGCAGCGCTGGAGAAGCTGCTCCCATTTGTGCATACCAAGGTGCCCACAGCCACAGCAAAACAAGTGGACACTAAAATTGGGAGCTTGAGAGGTACCTACAGGACTGAACGCTCTAAGGTGCTGGCTTCTCAGAGGTCAGGAGCAGCAGCAGATGATGTTTATGTCCCGGTTTTGTGGTACTACAGCAGGATGTCCTTCCTGGATGACCACATTGAGCCAAGGCCATCACTCTCCACTCTTCCCCCCAGACTTCCCTGCAGCCAACCTGAGCCTTCTCTGGAGCAAGAGGAGGCAGCCATCCTGGATGATCCTGATTTGGCCATCTGGAGCCAGGTATAGTATTAACTGAAAATGTAGTGGGATAAAATTAATGTTTCCCAAATATGTCAGGATGAGAAACATACATTATTTTGTATTCAACAAGTGAAATCATGATCTGTAGACATTATTCTGCACTTAATTGTGTGGTAAATAGTCAAGCTGATGTAGTGGTAAATTTAAAGCAAGGATTTATGCATTTACATTCTAATTGCTTCCATCAGGATTACAAAGTTTGATGCAAAGATTAAACCAACATATTAAACTATGTTTCTTTTTTATACACAGGATGAAATCAGCCAGGAGGAGGGTCTGGAAACTGTCAGGCAGGAGGAGGAAGGGCCCAGTGGCAGCCAGGAGGTGGCAGGGCCCAGTGGCAGCCAGGAGGTGGCAGGGCCCAGTGGCAGCCAGGAGGTGGCAGGGCCCAGTGGCAGCCAGGAGGTGGCAGGGCCCAGTGGCAGACAGGAGGTGGCAGGGCCCAGTGGCAGCCAGGAGGTGGCAGGGCCCAGTGGCAGCCAGGAGGTGGCAGGGCCCAGTGGCAGCCAGGAGGTGGCAGGGCCCAGTGGCAGCCAGGAGGTGGCAGGGCAAAGGAGAAGCACCAGATCCCAGGTGCCTCCCATCAGGCTTCACAAAAGAGGCAGGAGGGACAGGACCACCAGTGAGGCAGCAATGGCCCTTATTAAAGAGGCCCATGCCACCCTCAAGGAGCCCACATCCCCTGAAGAGGCCATTGCCGGCCTAGTGGAGGCTAAGTTCAAGGTGATGAGCATGGAGCAACGCCTCCTATGCGAACCCCTGCTCATCACCTTGCTCAACAAGGGGGTGATGGAGCAAATTACCCCCAATACCGCCATATGTGAGGTGGCCCAACTGACCCAACCTCAACCTCCACCTCCACCTTCCTCTTCTGCCCCACCCCCTTCTGCTACCCCTCCACCTTCTGCCCCACCCCCTTCTGCTACACCTCCACCTTCTTCTTCTGCCCCACCCCCTTCTGCTACACCTCCACCTTCTGCCCCACCCCCTTCTGCTACACCTCCACCTTCTGCCCCACCCCCTTCTGCTACACCTCCACCTTCTTCTTCTGCCCCACCCCCTTCTGCTACACCTCCACCTCCTCCTCCTGACAGGAGTACCCCTCCAGTGGGCCAGCCTCCAGCTAAACGAAGAAGGAAGGCTTCAGTAAAGGCTGCAGGGAAGGTTGCCAGGAAGAAGAGGAAGTGATGGCCTTGCTTCATTGTGGTCGCACTGGTCGGACAGAAGGCAGCCTGTTGTAGTACCACACACTTGGGACATATATCTCACCTGCTGCTGTTCCTGACCTCTGGGAGGCCAGCATCAGATTGTGTTCTGAAATGTGGGCCTTCTCAAGCTCCCAATTTTAGTGTCCACACAGGGTTGCTGTGTGCTCTGGGGTCCCTGGGATGCACAAATGGCAGCAGCTTCTCCAGCGCTGCCTTCTCTTTATTTAATTTATAAACATGAATAAATGTGTTTTTTGTTTAAGTTCATACTTGACTATGTGTATTTTTAAATAAAAAAAAACAAGCTTTGGAGTAAGCAGATACATTTGACTGACAATAAAAGGCACAGATATCACCCCCCCCAAAAGAATAACTAAATCTGATTAGCTCAAAAACATGGTGTGAAATTTTAAAAATATAGATTAGAAAATTAAATGGGAGATCGCTATCAAAACATTGAGAAATTATAATTAACATCATTTTGAAAAATCTAACCATTTAAATTATTCCTAAAAACTTGCACGATATAATACACATAAATCTTATAAAGAGCAGCATGAAAAAGGTTAAAAATAAGGCATAACTCTGTGTGAATATCAGCAGCAAAAGAAGGTCTCTCGTTTTGATTAATGTAACATTCTAACGAAGAATTCAATGCAGAACATTTAAACGATGAAATATTTATGAGCGTGACGAATGTGCTCTCTCCATTATGAAGGCTTGTTTTACCAGAAGATGCGCTCCCGTCTCATAGTTGCTTGTGAGCATGCGCGCTTTTGGAAGAGTCGTAAAAGCATACACACGAACCATTTTCTCGTCACAAAACAGGCCAACGAGAAACACGACGAGGAAATCTGGACTCCTGACGAGAAAATAGAGAGCAGGTTCTCTATTTTCTCGTCGAGATTCTCGTCAAGTTTCTCGTCGTAAAACCATACACACGAACGTTTTTCTAGACAAAAAAACTCTCGCGGCACTTTTCTTGACTGTTTACGACGAGAAAATCGGTCGTGTGTACGAGGCCTTACAGGACTTAAAGGATCTGCTACTGACAGCTTGGTGCCAGATACCACATCATACCTTCAGAGGTCTAGTGATGTCCATGCCTCCATGGGTCAGGGCTGTTTGGCAGTAAAAGGGGGGGCCTATTAAATATTAGGTGGGGTACATAAAGTTATGGCTGATCGGTGTATATGGTATTAGACTGATGTCCATGAAAAAACTGTAAACTTTGGTTAGTGTATACAGCTTTGGAATTAAAGTGGTTGTAAACTTTCAGTTTTTTTTTTTAAACATGTCATACTTACCTCCACTGTGCAGTTCATTTTGCACAGAGTGGCCCCGATCCTCCTGTTCTGGGGTCCCACGGAGGCTCTCGTGGCTCCTCCCCACAATAGATAACCCCCACTGGGAAGCTCTCTCCGGAGGGGGTTACCTTGCGGGCGTGCTCCTGTGTCATACACTCGGCGTCCATAGCCGCCGAGTGTATGACTCGGCCTCGCCCCATGGTGGCCGCATCATTGGATTTGATTGACAGCAGTGGGAGCCAATGGCTGCGCTGCTATCAATCTATCCAATGAAGAGCCAAGAAGCCGTGGAGAGAGCGACGCAGGATCACGCCCACGGAAATACGGGGCTCAGGTAAGTAAAACGGGGGGGGCTGGGGGGCCGGACACTGCAAGGTGTTTTTTCACCTTAATGCATAGGATGCATTAAAGTAAAAAAACATGAAGGTTTACAACCCCTTTAACAATGCGCTACAACCAAGTGTCCTGCATGCAAGCTGACAAACTGTAGAATCACTCTATTTCTCTGCCTTTATCTCATCTTTATTTTCTTGTCCTAAAAGAATGTGGAACCAACAATTGCTAATTTTGAATACTCATCTCTCTAGATCTCAGGGAGCAAGCATTCACATCACAGAATCATCTGACAAGAGAGTGCAGTGCTGCCAACCTGCACTGTGAAAAATCTGCTGAATCTATGAATGCAGAAATAAAACTGAGACAAGATAATCTGGTAAACTGAGTGAGCTGTAGTGTAGTGCCATAACTTCTGGAGAACATTTTCCGTTTATTCTGCTTGTTGCTTGAAGGAGCTGTAAACCCTAACAAAGATTTTCTTTTATTTACTCCCCTTTGGTCCCATTGAAACGGTTTTGTTTTTTTGCGATTCGGCACCGCGTCGATTTAACTAACAATTGCGCAGTCATGCGACGTTGATCCCAAACAAAATTGACGTCCTTTTTTTCCCACAAATAGAGCTTTCTTTTGGTGGTATTTGATCACCTCTATTGCCCCGTACACACGATCGTTTTTCATGCCGTTAAAAATGCCATTTTTAAAAATGGCCATTAAAAATGATCGTGTGTATGCTCCAGAGCATTTTTAACGACGTGAAAAACGGGCATTAAAAATTTTGAACATGCTTTCTTTTTTCACGTCGTTTTTCATGTCGTTTTTTTTAACGACGTGAAAAACGATAGTGTGTATGCTTTAACGACGTGAAAAAAAACGCGCATGCTCAGAATCAAGTATGAGACGGGAGCGCTCGTTCTGGTAAAACTAGCGTTCGTAATGGAGATAGCACATTCGTCACACAGTAACGGACTGAAAAGCACGAGGCTGAAAAGCGCGAATCGTTGCTCAACAAACTTTACTAACATGAAGGGTGGCGCCATTCGAACGGAACTTCCCCTTTATAGTGCCGTTGTACGTGCTGTACGTCACTGCGCTTTGCTCGAGCGTTTTTTTTAATGATCGTGTGTACGCAAGACAGGCTTGAGAGGAAACATGAAAAAAAAATGACAAGAAAAACGTCGGTTTAAAAAATGGCATGAAAAATGATCGTGTGTATGGGGCATAATGCCGTGTACACACGACCGTTTTTAATGATGAGAAAAATTAACTCTTTTAAAATGGTCATTAAAAATGATCGTGTGTAGGCTTCAGAGCATTTTTCACGACGTGAAAAATGGCCATGAAAAAATTGTAACATGCTCTAATTTTTCACGTCGTTTTTTACATCGTCGTTTTTCTCGTCATGAAAAATGGCCGTGTGTGGGCTTTAACGATGTGAAAAAAATGCGCATGCTCAGAATCAAGTATGAGATGGGAGCGCTCGTTCTGGTAAAACTAGCGTTCGTAATGGAGATAGCACATTCGTTACGCTGTAACGGACTGAAAAGCACGAGGCTGAAAAGCGCGAATCATCGCTCAACAAACTTTACTAACATGAAGGGTGGCGCCATCCGAATGGAACTTCCCCTTTATAGTGCCGTCGTACGTGTTGTACGTCACCGCGCTTTGCTCAAGCATTTTTTTCACGATAGTGTGTAGGCAAGGAAGGCTTGAGAAGAATCACGTCAAGAAAAATGCAGTTTTTTTCAATGACATTAAAAACGGTCGTGTGTACGCGGCATAAGGTTTTTATTTTTTTGCGCTATAAACAAAAATAGAGCGACAATTTTGAAAAAAATTCTATATTTTTGACTTTTTGCTATAATAAATATTCCAAAAAATCTATAAAAAAACAAAATTTTTCCACAGTTTAGGCCGATATGTATTCTTCTACATATTTTTGGGAAAAAATAAATAAAAAATCGCAATAAGCGTATATTGATTAGTTAGCAAAAGTTATAGTGTCTACAAAATAGGGGATAGTTTTATGACATTTTTATTATCTTTTTTTTCTACTAGTAATGGCGGCGATCAGCGATTTCTATCGTGACTGCGATTTTATGGCGGACACATCGGACACTTTTGACACATTTTTGGGACCATTGTCATTTTTACAGCGATCAGAGCTATAATGCACTGATTACGGTGAAAATTACACTGGCAGTGAAGGGGTTAAGTGTGTCCTAGGGAGTGATTCTAACTGTTAGGGGGCGTGGCTACGAGTGACACGTCACTGATCACTGCTCCTGATGAGAGGGAGCATACGATCAGTGACAGTGTGACCGCTCTGTGACCCGATTGCGGGACACCAGCGGACATCGAGTCCGCGGGTCGCACGGTCACTGAGCTCGCGGCGGGAATTTCAAAGCGACGTATATATATACACGTTACTTTGCCCAGCCGTGCCATTTTGCCGACGTATATGTACAGGAGCTGGTCCTTAAAGTGGTTGTATAGTCAAAATTTTTACTTTTACCTACAGGTAAGCCTATAATAAGGCTTACCTGTAGGTAAAAAGAATATCTCCTAAACCTGTACGGTCTAGGAGATATTCCCCTTGCAATGCGCCGCTGACTTCAGCGGCGCATGCACATCGGGGATTCTCGGCTGAGAGTGATGATATCGCGGCTCCAGCCACTCACAGCGCTGGAGCCGCGATACCCAGAAGACACGCAGAGGCAACATGTCATCTCCCTCGGCGTGGACCAGGTAAGTTACCGATGCCTGGTTCTAAGGTAAGTATTTCATAATGAGCTAGTATGCGGTGCATACTAGCTCATTATGCCTTTTGCCTTACAGGTAGAACAAAAAATAAATAAACTGTCAGCGGGTATACAACCGCTTTAACCGGATAATAATTTTGCACTCTCTAGTTTCAGTAAATCAACCCCAAAGTGTCACTAAATCCTCAAGTCAAAAACAAATTTCCTATCCAGCATTAGAAATAAAGCAACACTTCTCAATTCAAATTCACAAGCAATGTTTACTATTTTTTACTGATTTGTTCTTCCACCGCGCTATTGTACTAATGTAGTCCATTGGGGGAAAGTGCTGAGAAGGGTCACTACATCCCACATACAGTGGGACCATGAAGGGCCACCATCATAAAGAACATGGGATCCGAAACAAAAAATTACATTTATATTCCGGCATGAATTGTACATCATTACTATTTCAAGGTATTCAGATGAACAAATATAACGTAATAGAATTACCGTATATATATATTTTTTGGAGATTGGGTTTAGTGACACTTCAAGAGCTGAATGCATTTCTGGCATGCCAAGGGAGTTATTCTGTATTTGCAGGGGATTTATTTTATTTTTTTCTTGCCCTGACATACACTTTAAAAATATCCTAAACTCTGGTTCAAAAAGAATTACCGTATATTCAAGGATATATTCTTAACTCAAAAAAAATCTTTCTATTGCTCTCAGCCTTCTCCACATCCCTGAAATCCTTTTTTTTTGCAGTTGTGATCCGACTTCCTGTTAGAGGGTGGCTACGTTCATTCTCCATGGTCCCACTGTGTGTAGGAATGCAACCACCCTCTCCTACTCTATGTAGTGTGCATAGAGCAGTGCATATGACCCGAACTATCGTGCACGGTTAGGGGAAAAGGAGAAGTCTGGGAGATCAGAGGAGATGTTACAAGGAGGCAGAAAAACACAGTAGGAGGCAATTTCTTAAAAAATAGACTACAAGGCCATTAATTAGTGGATATTGTTTAGTGCCACTTTAAACATAAATTGACAAAAATATGTCTAAATTTAGATATTTATCAAATTCTATTTTACATATTATAGAAGAAAGTTTGGTAGTGCCAACAGGAACCAAAAATCTGATCTGAACTCTTTTCCTGTACCAATTAAGAAATTAAAAATAATATAAGCGATTGCCAATCCAAAATGTTGTATTTTTATAGACCGCTAATCAAAATATTAGAGATGTTTATGGGCTTATAAATGTAATAAGAGTGAACCAAGCACAATATACTGTAAGTTCAAACTAACGAGTATTGGCGTGCAGTACAGAAAATATTTAGATTATATTGTTTATTTAATGTGTATCTGTTGCCATAACTTCCTACACCAGGGTTTTATTACTCTCAGTGATTCACCATTTTCATATGGCTTGAGGACTATTGTCACTGGCACAGGAAGTAGTGGTAAATCCCAGTGGCGGCTGGTGATCAATATTTTGGGGGAGGGGGGCAAACAAATGTCTCCCACTAGGTCTGCACTCACTCCAACCGCAGCTTCCCCAGCTTCCCCAGTCTTAAGATTCGCCTCCTGTCCTGATTGGCTGGGAGGAGAAGCCGGAAGACAATAGCGAATATTGACATTCACAAGTGAGTGAGTACGGGGCGCAGTGCTCTGCGCCCTGAGCCCAACCTTTTTGAAGCCAATTTGAGCCTCAGCCTCTAATCATGTGCTTCCAAAAAAAAAAAAAAACTCATGGAAACCTGTAGTCCGGCGCCCCGCATGGAAATTAGGAGGTGGCGCACCTGCGTCCCTTATGGACTGGGTGCCGCTGGTAAATCCACAATGTTACAGTTGTCACTAGAACAGTGTAGCACCCTGGGGTTTAGTCAGGGAGCTCCTCACCAAATTCCTTGTAAGGAGTAGCAACTGTAGTTGATTGTTAGGGATCCATTGACTTCCCCCTAAATTTGGCTTTGTTGTACTTTTCTCTTCTACCACTAGTTGGCCGGCCGATTAGAGGTATTAGATATGAAAAGGACAACTCAAGGTCAGGTTATGGGTATATGTTGTATCTTAGCCAATGGACAGGGGTTTTTCTTTAATACCTTGGCCTTCTGGGAGAGCCTACATATTCGGGTGGAGTCAGGTGATCCATGTTCTGTGCTACCTGGACAGCTGTCTAGGTGGACATGTGTCATCTGCCCCGGGCTGCTAGGCCGGAGATTGGGCCTATCCCGGGGTTGTGAGACTGCCAGGCTGTGTGAGGGCCTTTCCAGAAGTAAGAGGGCAGCACAGGGTTGGGATTGCAACTTGAAATCCAACCCAAAGTGACTGTTCTGCCAGGCAGAGAAGCTGTCGCCACTAAGGCACCAAACACCTTTACCAGGGACCACAGTGAGTAACTGAAGCAAGTGCTGGAGCAACATTCTCACTGATCGGGCACGGGGAGAATCAGGAAACTTCAGGCGGAGATCAAGTCTGGGACCCAACCAGCGGAGGTGACGCTTGCAGAGCAGCCTTGTGAGTCAAGCCAGGGACCGAGCCGGTCAGCAGGGGTGAGGCTTGAGAGGTATCTGGAGTGCCAAGCTAGGGACCCAGCAGGGAGGCATGAGTGGCGCTTGAGAAAGATACCACCACAAAAGCCTAGAGGAGCTCAGGGATTCAGAGTTAGTGAATCAAAGGGTCCAGTGGGAGACCAGGAGCTCAAGGGGCTGAAGAACTACAAGCAGACGTTGTAGTAGAGCTGAGAGAACTGTTACGTTTGAATTAGGAACTGTTAAGTACTGTTGCCATAGGAGACAGCAAATCTACACGTGCAGAAGTGGCACCTTGTTGGGGCCTTTCCCTGCACGGCTGTCCTCCTGTTGAAGTCTCAGAGTCTAACATTTGAAATTGCTACAACTTAAGGATGCCCTGGCTCTAACCCTCTTTCCCCTGAAAAATAGTAAAGGACTGTTAAAGGAATAAAGCCTCTTTTGCATCCAAGAAGTGTCTGGTGCCCAATGACTTTAACCACTCTTGCCACTATGCCTCTCAGCCCACCACATGTTGAAGGATAATGGCGCTCTGTGGCCTCAAAGGTCCTCATTAGACTGGAGGAGGTTAAAGACTCTACTACAACAGGAATAGAGGAGAAAGCTTTTAATGGGGCAACTGTTCCAGTGTCAACTGTCTAAGAAGAAATTTTCTCTTATTTTAATGGGATCTTCTCTCATTTCCTTCTGCATATCTGTAACAGGAAGTAATTAAATATCCCTAGGGCACACATATAGAGAAGCATTTATTTTTTACCTGTGTGGAACTGAAACCTCCATTTCCGTTTTGCTGTTTGCACATCCAGCGAGTGATGGCCACCATGTCCCCGATGTGCTTGCTGGAGGGGCTCAGAAGGGAAGCAAAGGTCAGGAGGACATATGCCGTTATCTCCACATCTACAGATTTAGGTTTGCACCAGTATGATTTTTTTTCAACCTTATCCTCCTGGCTCCAATACATCATACCGTCTGCAAAGAAATGGGGGTTAAAGAGGACATATATTATTATTATTAATTTGGTTATGACAATTCCCATGGATGTGATTATCTAAGGGCAGCCAAAAGGGCAAGTGTCATACTTTTTTAAACCCTAAAGCACTCCATAACCGTCTCACACAACCGCAATAATGTTTTTGTATGAGGCAGTATATAAGGGAGTAGTAGCGCTGCAGTGCATCAGAAAATGTGCAGTGTAGCTTTAAAAAATAGCAATATAGAAAACTGCTTAGTAGTGCTCCTCCCATTGAGATTGCATTAAAGTTGAAGTACAGCCAAAGCTCATTTGGCTGTACTTATCCTGTGGATTACAGGAGTGTAGTGCGGTCTGCACTCCTGTGACCCGTTTTCAGCAGACAGCGGGCTGAAGCCGGCTGATGTCACAGAGCCTGTGCCGGCTGCTCCCACCCCCTCTACAGCCCAGCGCTCCAGTGAGCGAGGGGGGACAGAGCAGAGAGCTACAAGACTTCCACTTACATCATTACAACAGCCTCCTTATATTTTTTAAAACTATTTTGACATGTGGTTCCAACTTCTGTCTGACCAGGTGCCATACACACGGGTCAAATGTTGGCCGTTTTTTTTTTAACCGGCCCATGTCACCTGGCATTCAGCCCATCTGTATGGGGCTTAAGTCTGCTCTCACAAACTACGCTGATTAGTTACCTTGGACTTTGGCTCCTTAGAGATCAAGGTTTTAGTGGTATCTTAGACCTTTAGACCTTTATCATAGACTTTAGGGCAGGAGAGCTATTAAACATTACTGTATGGACTTCTCCCTCAGTCAGTTGGCCACCACATCTATCAATTAGGGTACAGCTCTTCTTTAGAAAATCAGCATCTTTGAAAGTCTCCCTGGAGTGGAGGCTTCTACAGCACACAACTGGCTAAACCCAGGAGAGCTCAAGAGAGCATACGCACACAGCCTTATAGGGTCTAAACCCAGCAGAACTCAACACAGCTTACACACACTTCATCTTATGGTCTAAGCCCAGGAGAAAAGCCTATATGGTAGGAACTGTGACAAATATTTAATACCACCAGACTCCTGGTGATTGGCTATACCATTAAATATTAATAACACAAACTATTACTTTTCAAGCATTTCTAACCACCTCCTCAAGTTAGCTTTCTTTAATTATTTGTTTGATTGCCTAAATTCTAGGTTCTCACTTAGGTGCAAATGACAGCCTCCTGGGATATCCACGTTATGCATCCCAGGAGGCCGCAGTGTATTCTGCTATTTGCAGCCAGTCCCCTAATGATGCAATGTGATGCATCATCATAGGGCTAGCCACAAGAACCTGGAAGAGACAGCCTACCTCCCGATGACATCATAAATGATGATGGTGGTGCAGAACCTAGCGTGTGCCAGTGGCGCAGTGAGTCCCTAAAAAAGCCAATTGGATATACTGGGCATTTGAGTATGTTTTTTTTTTATTACCAAGCAAAAAGCTAATGTATTACCAGAGGCAAAACCTTTTTTGGGGTTTTGGATAGAGTGGAGATGGATTAGACCCCATGTCAGTTTAAATTGCTGTCTGTGCCCTTGTAATGGAGATGCACCCTCTCTATTTGTCCTCTTTACCATTATGATTGAAAGTAAAAGAAACACCCACATTTTGGGTTGTCCCCAGAAAAGTAATATAGGGGAACTCTTCCAAAGAGGACACTAGTTCTGGTGACCTGGGTGTCCTCAAGGAATTCCCTTAATTTGCAGGGATTTCCTCTCACTTCCTGTTTGGCTATGGAACAAGAAGTGAAGGGAAATCTCTGCAATGGGACACATGGTGAAAAAAGAAATCTGACAGGGGTTATAACCTTCCCTGGCAGAACTACTTTTGGGAACCGGTGTGGCACCGCAAAGTCGGCGTCGCAACGATTCGGATGGTGCCGTTGTCGGTAATAGGCCATGTGAAATCGGCCCGATGTGAACGGGGGCTTTATCCATCCAAAATGGAAAAACATTTTTTTCCTTATAGTTCTACTTTAAGGGGGGGGTGAAGGAGGAAAGTTCCACTTTAAGAAAATAACAGCCTGACTGTTCCCTGCAATAACACAAAAATGTAAAATCTACGTCTGCACTCAAATGATGAGAGGTTTTATGGACTGTGCCCACAAATTTTTATAGAATGTGTTTTTTTATGTAATTCTTCCAGTTTTTCCATTTTGGATCCCTTGGACTGTGAGATATGATAGGCACTAGAAATAACATATACAGTACATATTTTTATTATCTCCCTTGGCCTTGGTATATGATTTATGATGAAAATAATTTGATGTGACAGTGATGGGTGAAGATGTGGTGTACTTCTCTACCTCCTATTTTCGCTATTCCAATCAGGAGCTGCATGATGTTGGAACGTTCCTCCGAGCAGTTGGCCAGTGTGTAGGCGTAGGCCTTAAGGGCCATTTTGTATGGAGTGTTTTTTTCTGTAGGTTCATTCTTCAAGCACTGCACAGCTTTCGTCACCATGGGATCCTACACCATACAAGGTAAAAATAATAAGCAGCTTATCTAGAGATTTATCTGTCCCAGACACACATAAAAGTAAAAAGATTATTTAGGAAAAGGTCAAATGTCCACCAGTTGACCATGTCAATTTGCTCTAAGCTGGGGCTCATCAGAGAATTATTAACTAATCTAACCAGTAGGCCAATTTACTCCGCGGACTGGTAAAAAGGTCTAAAAGATTCCCAGTTCACATCCAACAGGCCTGAATGATAGTGGGCCCCAAACAGGACAACATCATTACAAGGGAAGACAAGTGTGTTAATAAGGAAACACTATTGCATGAGATTTCATAACAGGAGGCGAGGGTTCTCAATCATCCCGCAGCCTCAAAAGCGAGACTCTTGTCTGACTGCAGGTCACCTAGGGCGCTTGCACTTTTTTGAAGCCTGAGCTTTCTGTTTGGTGAAGGGGTGGCTCAGCGCTGAGTAAAGTAATAAACTGTTAAGTAGTCTGGGTTTTTTTTCGTTGTTTTTTGTTTTTTTTTTTTGTTTTTTTTTGAGGCCTGCCATATCAAGTAGAGCAAAGACATATATGCAAATACAGACAAACCCACCGTTCACCAAAATCCAAAATCCACATCAAAATAGACACAAACTGGCAACCACACGACCCACACCCGACCCGCACCGCTCACAGCACGAACCGCAAAAACACACCGACACGACAAACAACAAACACAGACACACATGCACAGAGAGGCCAACTGCATCCCGGCACACAATAGCAATCGACGCGTTCCACGGCGCCACAGCCACCCATCCGAAGTGCAGCCGCGACAACACACCTGCAAAGAAACATAAACAGTCAAAAAATGCCCTCAAAGGAGGGGAAAAAAGGCCATCCTCCCAAAGGAATGGCGACAAGCCAGCAACCCACAAATCGCCCCAAGACTGGGCCCAACCCCCGCACGGGAACCAGCGGGGACCCCAGGCACCCCCCCCCCCGGGATCGAGGTGGGAAAACCCCCCAAGGACAAAGGGAAAGAGACAAAAGAAAGCCAGACGACCACAGCACAATACAATGCGACATGGGGATGGGATGTATAAAGGTATATATAATTAGTAATGGTGTGTGGAATGTGAGGGTCAACTAAGTGTTCCCTCAAGGGGACTACATGTGGGTGATAAATGGATGTGGATACATCCCTGTAGGACACCAAGCACGTCAAGTGCACACATATCACATTGGATTGTGCCGTGGCCATCCGGCCCCCCCCGGCCCCCTCCCCCTGCCCCTGCCCCCGGAAGCCCCCCCGCCCCAACCCCGGGAGGAGACACCCGAGACCTCCACCAACCCCCACGCAGAGGCCGGACCCAGTCCCGGGGCGACCCGCAAGCCACTACCAACCCGTCGCCACCCCCCGGGAAAACAACCCCCCCTCCCCTCCCCCGAGGGCACCCTCCAACTGCCCACACCTCTCCACAATTACACTGTCGCACCACACTCCCGACGAGCGACCGCAACGCCACGAAACGCGTCGAGTGCCACCACACACCAAGACACAGTCGGCCTCTCCACGCACACACGTCTGCACTCACTGCCTGCCACGTCAATGCACCCCTGCAATTCACGCCATGAGCAGCACAAACCAAGTGCAAGCCACGCGACCACCAATCCACGTCCACCCCGACATGAATTCCAGATTCCAACAAACAATGAATTCATCCACATCCACATACATGTCTCCACTCCACTTAAAATGTTTTATTTAAATCAGGAAGGCCGGTCCATCCGGACCACAGGTACAGAGATAATACACTTACAAGACATACCACCGTCGTTCGTACAGGTTTCCCACATACAGAAATATATAGCATAGAGTTCAAAGGTGTAGGTCTAGCTCAGGGCATCCGGCAGGGAACTGTCCCGCTAGAGACCCCAGTAAGACCGCTCCTGTGGGACGTCAACATAAGTGACCAGCCGGTGGAGGCAGGTGTCTTTCCCGTGTCCATCGGGCGCGGCCTAACTACATTTTCTATTTTTCTATAGTAAAGAAAAGAGAGATCGGAGATATGAGAGTAAACTTAGAATACAAAAAGCCAGAATAAAGTTCCAGAGAATAAAAGTGGGGAAGGAGACTAGCAGAATATAGGGGGTAACAGGTGGTGTGGAAGGGAAGGTAGAGACAGGGTTCCTCGAACATGGATTCCGGGGCGCGGACTGCACAGGCCCAGGTGCTCATCTACAGTAGGTGTATGATGTGGCGGACAAGGAATGGAATGGGGAGAAAGCAGTCATCAGGTCGGTGATGTCAATCCTCTGAGGCGCTGTCCCTCATCAGAGTATTTAAACATGTCCCATAGCCGCCATGTCCTGGTATATGTTTCCCGCCGGTTTTGGTCGGAGAGGATCAAGTCCTCCATCCGACCAATGTCATCCACTTTGTGTAACCATTGAGCAATGGTCGGTGGGTGTGGGGATTTCCAGGATAGTGGAATGCAGGCCTTGGCCGCATCCAAGAGGTGTCTAACCACTGATTTCTTATATGTTCGCATCGGGGTGTCCGTCGTGTGGAGGAGAAAATAGGCCGGATCGTCCGGAACCGGTCGATCCGAGAATTCCTGGGCGATCCGACGGACCCCCCCCCAGAAATTCCGTATCAGGGGGCATGACCAAAATATGTGCAGGAGGGTGCCTGTCTCTGACTGACAGCGCCAGCAGAGGTCTGAGGAGGTAGGGAATAGCTTATGAAGGAGGGCAGGGGTCCTGTACTACCGCGTAAGGATCTTAAAGTTGGTCTCCTGCACCTTGGAGCATACTGAGGACTTATGAGTAAGTTGGATGATTTGTAGTTTCTTGGCGTCAGTGAAGTGGCAGTTCAAGTCACTCTCCCATTTGGTCAAGCACGGGGGGAAGAAGTCATTTGGAGGCTCGGTCAGTATGGCATATGTTAGTGATAGCGTGTGGGAAATCTTGTTTTGTTTTTTAACCAGCTCACTAATAGTACTGGATGAATTGAATAATTATTAAATACATTTTTTTTTTCTTTCCGATTTAGCAGATTTTAACAGATTTTTCATTACTTGCTCAAGTAAAATAAAACACCATTCCCCTCCTCCAGATAACTAATACAGCTGGCCCCTAAAAAAGAGAGGGGGAAGAAATATATATACCTGGATCAAAAACCCAAATATAAGAATATTGATAACATATATATATATATATATATATATATATATATATATATATATATATATATATATATATATATATATAGTATCTCACAAAAGAAAGTACACCCTTCACATTTTTGTAAGTATTTTATTTTATCTTTTCATGTGACAACACTGAAGAAATGACACTTTGCTACAATGTAAAGTAGTGAGTGTACAGCTTGTATAACAGTGTAAATTTGCTGTCCCCCCAAAATAACTCAACACACAGCCATTAAAGGATATCTAAAGGTTCTGTTTTTAATTTTTTAAAACAAACATGTCATACTTACCTCCTCTGTGCAGTTGGTTTTTGCACAGAGTAGCCCCGATCCTCCTCTTCTGGGGTCCCTCTGCGGTGCTCCTGGCTCCTCCTCTTCTCGAGTGCACAGTCGGAGAAGTGCTCTCCCTCGAGGCACTCATGCGGGAGCGGTCCCGTGTCATGCGGCTGCGTCTATTGACACAGACTCGGCCCCGCCCCCGCCTCCCGTGTCATTGGATTTGATTGACAGCAGTGGGAGCCAATGGCTGCGCTACTATCAATCTATCCAATCAGGACACAAGACACCTGCTGGAGATGGTGTGCTTGTTCCCGTTGCAGGAAAGACCGGGTTCAGGTGAGTAAAAAGGGGCTGCTGCATAACAGGAGGTTTTTCACCTTAATGCATAGAATGCATTAAGGTGAAAGACCTTGAGGGTTTACAGCCCCTTAAATGTCTAAACCGCAGGCAACAAAAGTAAGTACACACCTAAGTCAAAATGTCCAAATTGGGCCCAAAGTGTCAATATTTTGTGTGGCCACCATTATTTTGCGTATGGTCTGAGCACTGACAGGCTGACCCCCCACCCCTTCAACCTCTGCAGAAATGCTGGCAGCACTCATACGTCTATTTCCCAAAGACAACCTCTGGATATAACGCTGAGCATGTGACCTCACCTTCTTTGGTCGACCATGGTGAGGCCGGTTCTGAGTGGAACCTGTCCTGTTAAACCGCTGTATGGTCTTGGCCACTGTGCTGCAGCTCAGTTTCAGGGTCTTGACAATCTTCTTATAGCCTAGGACATCTTTATGTAGAGCAACAATTCTTTTTTTCAGATCCTCAGAGAGTTCTTTGCCATGAGGCGTCATGTTGAACTTTTAGTGACCAGTATGAGACAGTGAGAGCGATAACACCAAATTTAACACACCTGTTCCCCATTTACACCTGAGACCTTGTGACACTAACGAGTCACATGACAATGGGGAGGGAAAATGGCTAATTGGGCCCAAATAAGACATTTTCACGTAAGGGTGTACTCACTGTTGTTTAGACATTAAAGTGTAAGTTCTTCAATGTTGTCACATGAAAAGATATATTAAAACATTTACAAAAATGTGAGGGGTGTACTCACTTTTGTGAGATACTGTATATATGCAGTATATATATAAATATATATATATATATATATATATTCAAGCTGCAAAATGTTTAAATCAAGTAATTTGGGTCCAGAGGAAGGTAAAACAAGTTCTAACACTTAAAGAATAAGTTTACTTTTTAAAAAAAAATATTAATGCACATCTTTTTGCAGGTAAGAAAATGTGCATTTTTTTTTTTTTTATTGGGAGCCGTTAAAGCATTGCACCAGCAATCAGCAGATTGTGGGTGCAATGCAGGGCTCTTGCAGACTGTCAGTGTATGGTCAGGCAGTTACACAATAACAGAAAGCATCAATGAACTACCTACAACAACGCCCTCGTTGTTCATTGAGAACTACAAGCTGACAGCCGCAAAGGCTGTAAGTACTTGTAGTTCCCCCATTCACAGAACTCTGTGAATGATTGACGTGGGCAGGTGGGCATCTTTTTCGCATCAAGATTGCTGTCACATCAGGGACTCGGGGGGGGGGGGGGGGTCACAGGGGCATCTGCAGTAGTAATGTTACACCCTGAATATGGGTTTAACATGTAACATGTTATAAAAGTATAAAAGGTGAACTTATCTTTTAAAGGGTGTTCTAATTCAACTATCCATAATAAAAAAAAAAAAAGACTGGACTTGGACTTTAAAGTTGTAGTTTCCCCTTATCAACATGATAAGGAAACATTTATATAAAATGATTAAGATTTCATTGCATACCTTATTTTAGATCCATCAATGTCATTGCTGGGTCTCTGTGCTTCTCTATGCAATGCAGAAAGATCATGGCTGGTGAGAGGGGCCTGGCATGATGCTTTACATAGCTTCCTGATAACATTACAGCACCCTGCCTCAGTACTCCTTTCAAAATCCCTCAGGCCTGATGCAAGCTGTGGGCTGGTTATTGGGAAGAGTTATGCAAATATCAAAATTCCCTGATGGGTGGATGTCAGTCTGGAGGAGTGAGTGTTCCTAGGCAAGCTGGATTCGCACTGCCGCCGCCCTAGGAATTGTCCACATGTGATGACGAGCCTCCCCAGCCAGGAAATGAGGTGGGCAGTATGTGACTTTCTGCAGCTTCTAATGCATATTGTAAGGAGCTCACAGTGTGCAGTGAAATCAGAGTAAGTCATTTCATACAGGAGAGGAGACTGTATAACTGTGCAAGACTTAAGGGAAGGCCGGGAGCTTCTCTTTAATTACCACCACAAAAAAAATCTCTATTATCTATTCCACGGACACAGTACACGCTGTGTGAGGTTCCATACTCCATTGTGATATGTAATGTGAAGGACACCAAACTTACACTGATCTCTATTCCACTTTCCAACAAGGCCACTGTAATGTAAGCCGTGAGCGAGATCTCATCGTCCACGCCACCCTGCCACATGAGTGAAAAACAGTAGTTAGAGTTAATGTCTGTTAAAATAAAATGTTAAATAAAAACATTTTCTACAAGCCCAATGATGTAATCTACCAGCTGGTCCTCAGAGCACCCCTGTTGTGCAGATTCCATTGCATTACATAGATGACTTACAACTGCTGTTATACTAAAGTGGAGTTCCACCCAAAAAATTGAACTTCCGCTTTTTGGAACCCTCCCCCCCTCCGGTGTCACATTTGGCACCTTTCAGGGGGGAGAGGGGTGCAGATACCTGTATAATACAGGTATTTGAACCCACTTCTGGGCAGTGACTCAACCCCCACCACCCCCTGCTGTGTTCTGGGAAACACACGGCTCCCAGAACAGAGCGGGGACCAGTAGGATAGTGTAGCGCGGCTCGGGCATGCGCAGTAGGGAAACGGGCAGTGAAGCCACAACGCTTCACTTCCCGATTCCCTCACCGAGGATGGCGGCGGGGGTAGCCGAGAGAAAGACGAGCGATTGCTCGCCTTCGGCTGCCGACATCGCTGGACTCCAGGACAGGTAAGTGTCCATTTTTTAAAAGTCAGCAGCTGCAGTATTTGTAGCTGCTGACTTTAAAAAAATAAAAATAAAAATTTGGTGGACCTCCTCTTTAAGGGGAACCTTTAGTAGTTTTGAGTAGTTTTAAAAAATGTTTAAATGTTTTTATACTGATGTCTTTTTTAATACTACTATTTAAATAACATCTTTGCTTTGCAAAATAAATATTCAAAGCCGGATGAACATATATTGGTTATTTATGGAGAGAGCACAGCATGGACTGACTCCTTCAAGTAGATGTAAACCCGATTCATGAAATTTGACCTATGCACATATATCTGTAACGTTTACTTATCTCTCTCCAAAGCCCCGAGTCCCGTGTGTTTCTGCTGTTTCGTTCCTCTGTTATCAGCATGATAACTTCTGACAAGTTCTCAAAGATGGGAGATAAAAGTAGCTGAAAATTTGTGTCGAGGGAGGTTGCTATAAATGGATTAGCAGAGAGCTTATCGTGTCACAGCTCAGCTCTGAAAGTATCTTCTTTCTTCTGCCTATGTGGAGTGGGGGAGTGTGCCTTTCCTCCAGTCGGCTGTCTCCCAGTGTAAGCAAGAATACACTCCCACTGCTGAATGGGGAAGTGAAAATTCTAACACCATGTAAGAATTCTAAAGAATGTAGAAAGCTGAAGACAGCAGATATGCATGTAAATCTTATAAAGCCCTGGTTCACACTGGTGCGTTTTGACATGCGATTTGGCATGTCAAATTGCATGTCAAAACGGCGGTATTTGCCGCAAATTGCCGGCATTGGCACCGTCCTAATCGGTGCGACGCCGCATCTGCGGCGCTGCACCGATTTCAAAAAGTCGTTTCTGTACTACTTTTTGCGATTTCGGGCCGCGATTTACATTGACATCTGTGCAGAAAACTCACACATGTCTTTGTAATCGCGGCTGAAATCGGGACTGCCAGCTGAACTCGCACTGCTTCACTCCCGCAGCCCAGTGTGAACCTGGGCATAGGGTTATTTGTTTCATCTCTGTGTATCATCGGAGGCTGTTCACTTCACTGGGTATAGGAGAGGGTTTACATCCACTGTCCAAGGTCACTTTCATACATACGTTTTTCCTGCGTTTATACCTTGCATGAAAAACATATGTAGCGGCCTCACCCCGACCTCTTTCTCTAGGGGTATGTCGAGCGACAGAGTGAGGTGCGCTACGGCCCATGTTCTCCCCATGGCTGTGGGTGAGGTGAAGGCCAGTACCAATCTTTTCCTCGGGCCAAATGTGTGCTGGTTACGAGGGTCAGTCCTTCCGTGCCAGAATCTCCCTTTGTTCCCATCAACAGAGTCCATACACCCATCAAAGTCCAAACTCAGGTTTTATTGCGTATCTCCACATACAGTCAAATGCAACGGCATGATACGATGGGGGAGCAGGTCGAGGCACTGTACAGGTTCCTAGTCCCTACACTCCCTGTGCTATGACCAGGGGTTGCAGGGGTCTTGATTAAAGCTCCTCCGCTGCGCTGTAGCCCCTATCAGGGGAAGATGTCCTCCAAGGGAGTTACCGAAGGCCCATCCGTCACCGGGTTGACACTGCACCGGGTCTTCGGACGGGTGACCTCCCCAGCCTCCTCACCTCAGATGTGGGTCCCCTCGCATGGGGCGCCCTGGAGCAACTTCACCCTCGCGGGACCCAGTCGGAGTCACCGGGTCCCAGGCCTCCTCAATAGTACCTCACCCCAGGCTGAAGGTGCCTGGGATGGACTCCATCTTCATTCCGGCCAGGCCTAGGGCGCCTAGGCCGGAACCTTGAACCGCCCGCACCCAGGCCTAAGGTGCCTGGGTGCGTGAAGAGATGATCCTCCCCAAAAAGACCTCGTGGCGAGGGCGTCTCCCCCTTTTATATCCTCCCATCAACACCACGGCGGGTTCCCCGCCCCAGCCGTACCATCTCCAGGAAGGGACAAAAAGGGTAGCACTGTGGTAGTGATTCTACCTCGAGCCTGTAGGTACCTCGCCACCCACAGGCCAAGGAGAATATTGCACCACCCAATCCTCCACGAATAACAAAAAGGGGTCTAATCCCTGACATAATTACACACCTGGGTCTCTCTACCCCCAGGTGTATCCCACTAACTTTGAAGACCCCGCTACACATAGGAAAAATGTTTCCCTTTAAATTCTAATGCCGCATACACACGACCGTTTTTAATGACGAGAAAAATGCAATTTTCTAAAATTAAATTAAAAACGATCGTGTGTGGGCTCCAGAGCATTTTTCTCGATGCGAAAAATGGTCATTAAAAATTTAGAACATGCTCTATTTTTTCTCGTCGTTTTTCACGTCGTCGTTTTTCTCGTCATGAAAAACGGCCGTGTGTGGGCTTTAATGACGGTAAAAAAACGTGCATTGCTTAGAAGCAAGTTATGAGACGGGAGCGCTCGTTCTGGTAAAACTAGCGTTTGTAATGGAGATAGCACATTCATCACACTGTAACGGACTGAAGAGCACGAGGCTGAAAAGCGCGAATCGTCTCTTACCAAACTTTACTAACATGCGGTAACATGAAATCAGCAAAAGCAGCCCAAAGGGTGGCGACATCCGAATGGAGCTTCCCCTTTATAGTGCCCTCGTACGTGTCGTCGTACCTGTTGTACGTCACCGCGCTTTGCTCGAGCATTTTTTTTTACGATCGTGTGTAGGCAAGGCAGGCTTGTTGTTTTTTCAATGACATTAAAAACGGTCGTGTGTACGCGGCATAAGGGACTTTTAACAGCACTGTGTGCTGTGTGAAAAGTCCTGCATTCTGCATCTTTGGTGCAGTTTTGAAAACCGCACCAAAAACGCAGCTTCCCATTGAAATTAATGGAAATCACAGTAAAAATGCACCCACAATTTGTGTTTTTGGTGCGTTTTTTGAGTGACATTATCAGTTGTGAACTAGATTTGCACACTGTCTGGCCTAACAAAAGGTTAAAGTTTCTTCATTGTATGTTAATGAGGGAAACCGAATCTGTCCCTGGGGCCCCTTGCAATTTGCCCAGAAGCCTGTTCCCAGGAAATTTCTAAAAGGTAAGAATGATATTTTTTAAATGTTTTTTTTGGGAAGTGTATTGTGGTTCTCTAATGTTTGACTGCAAAAGTGGAAGTACACTTTGATTTACATAAACGGCTTGCTTTGTTTTATTTTTTATTTTATTTTTTTAAGCAAAGTAGCTGAGGGTGGCTGGGAAAACGGTTATAAAAAGCTGAGAGCTCCACCTACTGGCTAAATTAATGTGCAATATTTAATATTTACCCCATTAGAAAAAGAAATGACATTACAGTTTATCAATTAGTTTGGAGTTGAGACACTCAACAGTAAAAATGGATTTATAAGCAGAGCTAGGAATTATGGCAGGTAGATCATGTTGCTGGTATATTTGTAATACTTCAGAACACCCCTGTAAATGTGGGTTGGACTGAATATAAAATAAGATGCCATGCACAAATCCTGTCTAAAATATTCTAAAAACTGTATAACTAAAACAATCCAGTTTTTACTATCTCTGATAATTACAGTGCCATTCATTGTTTTCTCTAACTACAAGCACACTTTTAAAAAAAGAACAAAAAGTAACCAAAATCATTTAAAATTAACAGCAATTAAATTTAATAAAAATATTATTAAAATAAATGACTAAATACAAATGTCTTTCCGCTCCCGCCCCAAACAATTGTAACACTACAAAACAGCAAAGTGATACAATGAATGAATTATGTTTTGGCGCTTGCCTCACCTTCATGCCGTTATTCAGCAGTCGTCCCGTGGCCTTGAAGCAGCCGTCGTCTTTTTGTTGCTTCGCCAGAAAACTCATACCTTCTTTTATGTGTTTGTCATCGATGAAAATAAATTCCCGAGCCTGCCAAAAACTCTTTATAACAAAAGCTGTGAGCCTGGAAATAATGAACAAGACAAACATGGCCTCCACCAGTTAGTCACATGATATTGTCAATATTCCCATCATCACACATTTTCCTGGAATAGGCTCAAACGTTATGGGTGCTGCAGCAGTAACCAGCTGGAGACTGGAAACACCACAGATCAATGCACATATTTGCCAGCACGCCATTGATCATCAAGTGTCATCTGAAGCTTGAAGAGTGATCATATCACAAAGGACCAAGTGCATGGTTTTGGAGCCGGGGAACCCCTTCGTCAGGCATGTGATGATGAAAGGGTTCTGCACAGCTCCGAAACGTTGCACCTGGTCCTTTGTGATGTGATCATTCTTCAGGAAAAGCTTTGCATGACACTTGATTCGCAGTGTGCTGGCAAATATGTGCATTGATCTATGATGTCACCAGTCAGTCAGTGATGACATACATCAACCCCATAAGTCACAATTTTGCAAGTTGAGAATGTTATAAGCAGTGATGTTGTGCTACGTTTCCACTGAGCGGAACGGTTCGGGTCGGTACGGTTTGGAACGGTTAGAATGGTCCGGTCTATTCTCGTGAGCGTTTCCACTGCAAGTCGGACCGCCAGGGGCCATACAGATTTTAGAAAAAATGCCTTGCGTGATGTCACACTAGTGCGACGAGAAACGTGACGCAGCGTCAGTCAGCGCCAGCTACACAACAAAAACAATAATGGAGGTTATCCAGCAGCTTGTGTTTTTTCTACTGGCCTTTTGGTTCTTTGTAGTCCAAATACATGCCGCACTGTATGAGAGAAGGTTGCGAGCGGCAATGAGAAAAACAGCATTGAAGAAAAGAAATTTGCTAGCTTGGATGTTTAGCCGGGAGGAGAAGTACACCTTTGTGCGGCAAAGACAAAGACGGCAGCGCTATAGGGTAAGCACAACTGACCGACTTAACTCAGACCTACCTGACATACACACTACCTACCTTAAATACACACACACACTGACCCACCTACCTGACATGCAAACACACACTGACCCACCTACCTGACTTACACATACACACACTGACCCACCTACCTGACTTACACATACACACTGACCCACCTACCTGACATGCACACACACACAATGACCCACCAGACACATATGTTATATATGTGTAATGTTTTTTTTTTGTGATATGTTACCATCTGTGTTTTTTTTTTTTTTTAGATGCTTCTGCTTTTGGCAAATCAGCGCCGGCGACCAGTCATTTGGGCTTTCCCCCGTGCCAATGAGTGGTGGGATGTGACCGTCCCGGGATTCACACACACACAGTGGGTGCAGAATTTTAGAATGTCTGAGGAAACCTTCTCATACCTTTGTACCAAGCTACGTCCAGCGATGGAGAAGCAAAGCACCAACTTCAGAGCCAGTTTGCCAGTGAGGAAAAGAGTTGCCATTGCACTGTGGAAGCTGGCTACCAACAGTGAATATAGAAGTATTGGTCATCTTTTCGGTGTCAGTAAATCTTCAGTGTGCCGGTGTGCGCAGGACTTCTGTAAGGCTGTCTGCACATTGCTAGCTCCTGAAATTGTGCATTTTCCGGACAGGGAAAAGCTTAAAGACATGGCTGAGTACTTTGAGAACAGGTGGGGCCTTCCACAGTGTGTTGGTGCTATTGATGGCTCACACATACCAATAATAGCACCACAAGAATACCACACTGACTATTTCAACCGGAAAGGCTGGCATTCTATCATCCTCCAGGGAGTAGTGGATGGCAAGGGACTATTCTGGAATGTGAATGTAGGAAAGCCTGGGAGTTTGCATGATGCTCGTGTTCTAAAATTGTCCACATTTTGGGACTGGGTTGGCCAGGGAGGACTGTACCCTGGTTCCACTAAGAACATTTGTGGGGTCAATGTTGGGTATTATGTTCTTGGGGACTCTGCCTACCCTTTACAAAATTGGCTCCTGAAACCATTTCCTGACAATGGCCGCCTGACAACAGAACAGCAAACCTACAACAAAAAAACATCCAGGGCACGTGTCGTAGTGGAAAATGCTTTTGGAAGACTGAAGGGTAGATGGAGGTGTCTTATGAAGAGGAATGACAGTGACATTAAACTTGCCAAATCCATGGTGCTTACCTGCTGTGCTCTTCACAATCTTTGTGAAAGTCATGGAGAAGACTTTGACCAGGATTGGAATACATCTTCAGAAGAGCCAGTACCAGTAATAGCACCCCATGATATGGAAGAAGAGTGCAGTGAAATACGCCAGGCTCTGATGCTGCACCTCAATGTTTAAATTTTTACCATGATTTATTAAAAATTTTAATACCTTTTTGCTATATTGTTAATAATGTTTTATAATAAAAAATACATACTCAAAAAATTCGCTCATGGTTTTTATTTCACAAAAAACTCATCGTTCCATATATTCTGGTAAAGAAAACTAAGATTTTTTTTTTATAAAAAAAGAATAAAAAAAAAATGGGTACAGGTCCTTTGCTACATGAAAGGCACTACGGTCTGGGTGGTGACCTGGGTTCACGACTGGCTGAAAGGACTTGAACAAGCTGACCTAGGACACCGAGGAAGGCCTGGTTGAAGGTAGACAGCTGCTCCATCTGCTGACGGGCGATTTCTGCCTCCTGGCGCATAGCTTCCTGTACATCCTGACGCAGTGCCTGAAACCGCCTTTCAGATTCGTTCTCAATTCTTTCCAGCTGCCTTTCTTCTGCTGCCCTCATATCCTCCATGACTGTGCGCAGATCCAACTGCAAACGTCTCCTATGACCTATAATATACAAAATATCAAACTAGTGTTTTTGGTAACATCTGTCAAAACAATACTGTAACCCCCTTTCTCATCTGCCACACCAGACTACATCACATTTATCTACTGCCCCACAACTGTAACCCCTGCACATCTGCCCTACTGCTCTTCTGCCCCACTGCTGAACCCCCTTCTCAGCTCTTACACATCTATATCCCCTGCACATCTGCCCCACTGCTGAACCCCCTTCTCACCTCTTACACCTCTGTACCCAGTGCTCTTCTACCCCACTGATTAGTTATTTTAAGAAAATGCACACATTTCACATGTCTTACCATTGTGCCGGGGTGCATTGGGCGTACTCTGTGGTTGGGTACTCTGTAGGCTAATCTGTGGTTGGGTACTCTGTGGTTGGCTTGATGAGATACTACTGGTGCTGCTGAAAGACGTTGAAGGTCCATCATCTGACAAGTTTGACGCATTATTGGAGAGTCCATCAGCTGTTTCTGGAAAAAACATTTGGTTATATATATTTTTTTTACAGGTTAGCATAGCGAAATCCTATGGCATCAAAAAAAATTAAAACTTACCAAAGGGGTCTACCATGGATTCGAGAATTGCAGTTGCAGAGTCCAGACCACCCTCCCTGCCTTGGTTTGCCGGCCTATGTCCGTAAATGGCGTCCATGTCGTCGTACCACCTCCAAGTACTCCGACTGTTTCCACTACGGCTGTTGTCGTCCTTAATTTTTTTATATTGTCCTTTAAGCTTCTTAAGCTTTGCCCTGCACTGCCCCGATGTCCGTTCAAATCCCTCGGCTGCCATTCGTTGAGAAATATCTTTGTACACCTTTTCGTTTCTCACTGATCCATCAAGCTCACTCTGAATAACGCTATCCCCAATAATCCTTAGGAAAGTAGATAGTTCCTCAGATGACCAGACCCTGCTGTTGTTTGCAGGCATCCTTCTCCTTTATATTGAGGGCGACAAGGTGCTTGTTTGGCGCTTTGCTTTGACGTCAGCATTGACGATTTTCTGTCCACCAATCAGTGGAATGTATCGTGTGACGCCAGTAGCTCCGCCCTAACCGTACCGTTCCATTTTCTATGGCCCCACGTCTGAAGCAGGACCCTGAATGGTGCGGTACGGTTCGGTTTAATGGCACGCTTTCATAATGGAAACACCCAAAATAGCGTACCGTACCGAACCGTACCGAACCGATCCGCGCAGTGGAAACGAGGCATTAGTAACTGCGTTAAAGTAAACTTAGAGGGTAACGAATAATATAACTGATTACTCTTCCCCTCATGGTAACGCCATTCCCATTACTTGGGCGGCGTTACCACAATTACATCTACTCACCACCGTCTGCCTACCTGATCAGTGTGTCATGCAGACAGACGGCGGGCCATTCCAGTGTTCAAAAGCCACGCCTCCTCGTCTGTGATAGGCGGAACACTCAATTTCCCAGCAGTCAGTGTTCAGCCCATCACAGACATCCTCTCATCCTCGTCCGTGTTATGAGGATGAGGGGATGTCCGTGATAGGCGGAATGCTGGGAAATTGAGTGTTGCACCTATCACAGACGAGGAGGAGGCGCGGCTTTTGAATACTGGAGTGGCCGCCGCTGATCGGTGATTGCAAAACGGCACACGGAGGCTGCAGATGGGCAAACGGAGGCTGCAGATGGGCACACGGAGGCTGCAGATCGGCACACGGAGGCATGCACAGGACACAGGTAGGCTGCAATGGACACAGGGAGGTACACAGGACACAGTGAGGTAGGCAGATCTGCACAGGTAGGCATGCACAGGACACAGGGAGGTATGCAATAGACACAGTGAGATATGCAGCTGCAGATGGGCATTGTTGACCCTCTTTTCCACTTACAGTAGCTGCTGCATTTCTCACCCTCGGCTTATATAGTCATTATAAAAAAAAAAGTCAGTTACTTTGCTGAGTAACTAATTACTTTTCCAATGTAGTAACTGAGTTACTAACGCAATTACTTTTTGGGAGAAGTAATTTGTAGCTGTAACTAATTACTTTTTTAAAGTAAGATGACCAACACTGGTTATAAGTACAACCTCCAGTAACTACTAAAAAGGATGTAAAAGATTAATTCTGATTGGTTGTCAACAGGACGTAACTACAACTCATGGGGCCCCATTGCAAAATTTTGATGGCACCATCCAGCTGCCTCTCTTTGTGACATCAAGGATAGGAGGCGGCCCCCCCATACACACACCTCTTTAACCACCCCAGCCAGCAAAGAAATACATCTACTCACAGATTGGAAGGAGTAGATGCAACAGCAAGATCTCAAACCATGATCCTGTGCATCTGACCTCAGCTCTTCTGGAATGGAAACATCAGAGAACCTCCCTAGTAGGGCCCCCTGGGCCCCAAAAGAGCCAAGTAGGCTAGTATGGCTATGGTTATGCCACAAGTTGTCAAGAGCTAAGCATTCTGCCCTTTGATTATTTGAATAAGCAGTGTGCTAATGCAGATTTCAAAATGTTATCATGCATAGAGTGGAAAATGTTGCCAAACATGATTTTGGCATGAAAACACTAACCCAGAATTAATCAATATTGGCTTCTAAATTCACCATGCAGCAGTGCCTGCTTCGGCAATCACATGACTTTGCTTATTAGCAAAGGGTTATAGTTAGCAATGGGTTGGGTTAGCTGGGTGAAATAAGCTTTCACAACCCCAAGGAGAAATTTAAAGCTCATTTGTAACCTTAACAATGAAGTTTAGGCATAGCAATTTTAACATAGTTACATTGGTCCAGTTTGGGCCAATGTAAGTATTTAGGTACTATACCCGTGGGATCCCCATGTAAGCTGGAAATAGCTTTGGTGCCTACTCCAGTGATCTCCACAAGCTTCTAGGTCCCGTACCGAGTGGCTGCCCTGCTCAATTGTGAACGCAGGAAGTCAGTCAATCTGCACAGGTGCCATAGAGGAATACTTTGCATTTTGTGTGATTGGATGAGGTGGAGAGGTTGTCACAATCCCCACCTCATCCAGTCAGAACACTTTAAATTCATTGAGAAAATGCAAAGTATTCTCTGAATGGCACCTGTAACAAAAGAACAATGTCCTATTTTCAGAAAGCAGCAGGGCAGCTGATCGGCACCAGACCTGGAAATTAGTGGAGATCACTGGAGTAGCTGTGACTATTACAGTGATTTCCAGCTTCCACTGGCATTCCACAAGTATGGAACATACATACTTACATTGGTTCAAGCTGGATTGATGTAACTAGGTAAAATTTGCCATACCTAGAATTCAGCTTTAGGCTGGATCCACATCTCCGTATGAAGCGGCTCACGGCAGGGGTCCGGTGCGTCCCTGTTCACCGTTTCAAGTCCGATTTTTTAGCTGAATTCGGACCTGAAATAGACCAGAAGACGCACAGGACTGTTCTATTCGCCCTGCAGCTCTCCTGGAGCTGTGTGAACCGACTCCATGGAAAGCTGGTCACAGTCTCCTGACATGTGAATTGGATGTGGGGAAACCTGCATCCAATTCACAATAGTGTGAACCCAGCCTTAAAGTAATACTAATGGTATGTTTTTTAATAACAAACATATCATACTTACCTGCTCTGTGCAATGGATTTTCACAGAGCAGCCCCGATCCCCCTTTTCTGGGGTCCCCTGCCAGCGCTCCTCAGTCCTTCCCCCTGCCGAGTGCCCCCACAGCAAATCACTTGCTATGGAAGCACTTGTGCATGTCCACACAGAGCATGCCTCAGCCTTGCCCCATGTTCCCTCTTCACTCCCTGTGATTGACAGAACCTGCTGCCTCTGAGCCAATGAGGAGGGAGAGAGCAGAGAGAGCAGCTGCTCTTGGACCCAGGCTGGATCATGATCAGACTCAGGTAAGTATTAGGAGGGGCGCTGAACACAGAAGATTTTTTACCTTCATTCATGAAAGTAAAATACAGTAAATTCAGCCTTTACAATCACTTTAATAATGACTCAAAAAAACAAAAAAAAACTTCTGTAATGACTCCAATACATTAAGGTAAAATAGAAACTCCTTTAGTAAAATTTCTAATTTCACTCATCCCTAATCATCCATGACAATGGAGCAAATTGTAGACTTGCTCATTTTTCTTATGCTTGTCAATAATTTGCAATTTGTTTGGCATAAAATGGTAATCTTCCTTTTTTACAACAGAATTCACTAACTACAGTAAGCGCACATTGTGTGAAAGTTCATCTGTTGGGGAGTTGAAATTGTGGAGTTCTAGTTCACATGCATGTATGTAGGGAATGCATGCAATATTGCACATTTCCTTGCAACCTAGTAACAAATTGCTCTTTAGCAGGCGCATAAGGTTGCCATTAATTCCTAATGGCACCACCATGGATAGGCAAATGCAAACACCAAACCGCATGGTGTCACAGCACTGTGCTGTGCAGTGTGCTGCAACTTTACAAAAAGGTTGAGGACTGCTTCCCCGGTGTTTCTTGTGGGTAGGGCAGATTATTGAAATCATTAGGCTGCCCTTACACCAGCAATGTGCAGACACGCATGCATGCTAGGTCGCACTCTGCTAGTGTGAACCTATCTTAATGGCTGCCATAGA
Source organism: Rana muscosa (assembly GCA_029206835.1). Lineage (NCBI taxonomy): Eukaryota > Metazoa > Chordata > Amphibia > Anura > Ranidae > Rana > Rana muscosa. Next base: position 256,620,493 of record CM055123.1, on the reverse strand, counting down.
TGGATCAAATTTCATCTGATTCTGTCTGAATCCGATAAAATGTCATCATCAGGGATGAGCCGAACACCCCCCTGTTTGGTTCGCACCAGAACCTGCGAACAGACAAAATGTTCGTGTGAACTTTAGAACCCTATTAAATACAATGGACTCGAACGTTCGAAATCTAAAGTGCTAATTATAAAGGCTAATATGCAAGTTATTGTCCTAAAAAGTGTTTGGGGACCGGGGTCCTGCCCCAGGGGACATGTATCAATGCAAAAAAATTTTTTAAAAACGGCCGTTTTTTCAGGAGCAGTGATTTTAATAATGCTTAAAATGAACAAATAAAAGTGAAATATTCCTTTAAATTTCGTACCTGGGGGGGTGTGTATGATTTGCATGTAAAGTGGCGCATGTTTCCCATGCTTAGAACTGTCCCAGCAAAAAATGTCATTTTTGAAAGAAAAAAAGTCATTTAAAACTCACTCGCGGCTATTAATGAATTGTCGGCTCCCGGCAATACATACAAAAGTCATTGATAAAAAAAAAAAAAAAGCGTGGGGGTTCCCCAGAATTCAATTACCAGGCCCTTCAGGTCTGGAATGGATATTAAGGGGAACCCCGCCTCAAATTTAAAAAAAAAATGACGTGGGGTTCCCCCAAATATCCATTCCAGGCCCTTCAGATCTGGCATGGATTTTAAGGGGAACTCCACCCCAAATTAAAAAAAAAATGGCGTGGAGTCCCCCTAAAAATCCATACCAGACCCCTTATCCGAGCACGCAACCTGGCCGGCCGCAGGGGAAGAGGGGGGACGAGAGAGCGGCCCCCCCTCCCTCCTGAACCGTACCAAGCCACATGCCCTCAACATGAGGAGGATGTCCCCATGTTGATGGGGACAAGGGCCTCATCCCCACAACCCTTGCCCGGTGGTTGTTGGGGTCTGCGGGCGGGGGGCTTATCGGAATCTGGAAGACCCCTTTAACAAAGGGGACCCCCAGATCCCGCCCCCCCCCCATGTGAATTGGTAAGGGGTACATTGTACCCCTACCATTTCACAAAGAAAGCGTAAAAAAAAAATGTTTAAAAAAACACACAAACACCTTGAAAAAGTCCTTTATTAATTAAAAAAAAAAAAAAAAACATTCCAGAGGTGAAATCCAGTGTCCCGCGGCGATCCCGATGTCCAGCGCTGTCCGTCATTGGTTGTGCCTGAGCGGACCTGATGGGGAACTTCCTCCTCAGTGTTTTAAATGTATAGACCCGCCCCTTCTAATGTTCCCCATCAGGTCCGCTCAGCGGACCAGATGCGGAACATGACAAGGGGCGGGTCTATACATGTATTACCGAAGTGAGAGAAGTTCCCCATCAGGTCCGCCCCCTCGGTATGTCGGACCCGCCTACGTCATTGGCCTGAGCGGGGAACTTCTTTCACTGTGTAATTTAAATTTACACAGTGAAGAAAGTTTCCCACTCAGGCCAATGACGTAGGCGTGGTCTGACATACCGAGGGGGCGGACCTGATGGGGAACTTCTCTCACTTTGGTAATACATGTATAGACCCGCCCCTTGTCATGTTCCGCATCTGGTCCGCTGAGCGGACCTGATGGGGAACTTTAGAAGGGGCGGGTCTATACATTTAAAACACTGAGAGGGAGTTCCCCATCAGGTCCGCTCAGGCACAACCAATGAAGGACAGCGCTGGACATCGGGATCGCCGCGGGACACTGGATTTCACCGCTGGAATGTTTTTTTTTTCTAATAAAGGACTTTTTCAAGGTGTTTGTGTGTTTTTTTTAAACATTTTTTTACGCTTTCTATGTGAAATGGTAGGGGTACAATGTACCCCTTACCAATTCACATAGGGGGGGGCGGGATCTGGGGGTCCCTTTTGTTAAAGGGGTCTTCCAGATTCCATTAAGCCCGCCGCCCGCAGACCCCCACAACCACCGGGCAAGGGTTGTGGGGATGAGGCCCTTGTCCCCATCAACATGGGGACATCCTAATAGCATCCCCTTTTGTTCATTTTATACTATATTTTCAGATCTTCCTGTATCCGTTGTTAGATATGATCTATTCCACTTTGCCCAAATCTTTTCATATTTCTGCACATTTCCCCTTTGTTCATACATTATTCTCTCATGTGGTTCAACTTGGTTTACTGCTCTCACCTATTGACTTATTGTCGGTGGATTTGGCTGGATCCATTTTTCCACTATTTATTTTTGTGCCAGGAATAGTACTTCTTGCAAAAATATCCTAGTATATCTACACCCTCTTTCTTCTTTTACTACCCCCAGCAAACATAATTCCACTGTGGCCATAATAGGTTTATTTATAACTTTTCCTAATTTCTTGACCACCTGTTGCCAATATCTCCCTATACTCCCACAGTGCCACATCAAGTGAAGGAAGTCCACGCCCCCCTGCCCACATCTTGTGCAGTTTGGCGTGGGCATCCTTCCCATCCTGTACAATCTATTCGGGGCCAGGTATGTCTGATGTATTATGTTTAATTGAATTATCCTGTTATTCATTGCTGGGGATACTTTCAGGTGAGAAGAACACATTTCATTCCAATCCTGATCACTCATATCTGGGATGGCTGCCTGCCATTTATCTCTTAAGCCGTGTACACACGATCAGTTTTACCGATGAAAACAGTCCGATGGACTGTTTTCATCGGACGAACCGATCGTGTATGGGTCCCATCGGTCTTTTTTCCATCGGTGTGAAAAAATAGAACATGTTTTAAACTTATCCGATGGGGAAAAAAACGATAGCAAAATCTGATCGTCTGTGTGGAACTCCATCGGAGAAAAAACCCACACATGCTCAGAATCAAGTCGACACATGCTCAGAAGCATTGAACTTCATTTTTCTCGGCTCGTCTGAGTGTTTTACGTCACGGCGTTTGGGACGGTCGGATTTTTGACTGATGGTGTGTAGGCAAGACTGATGGAAGTCAGCTTCATCGGATTTCCGATGGAAAAATCCATCGGATTAGAATCCATAGGAAATCCGATCGTGTGTACAGGGCTTTACTCCCACCGGTTCTCCACTTTTTTTACTCTGTAATAGGTGTGAATATAATTTGGATATCAGTTTCTTTGGACCTTGCGATCTCAGGATGCCTATAAGAGGGTATTTAGAGATTTTTAGTTCCTTTCTTCTAAACTGTACCTGTAATAAGTGTCTAAACTGTAAATACTGTGAGGGGGTTAGCTCGGCAGCGGGTGTGTGTGACCCCCGGGATGGGCTCCCCACACAAAACAGGCCCAGCAAACGGAGGTTGTGGTTTTCAAAATCAAAAAAAAGGTGCGGTTTATTTTCTATTTACAGTGACAAACACAGCAAAGCAAAAGAAACATAACCAAAATAAATCCTGGTCAAGTTGACCTCTGACTAAACATACAGGTTTCCTAACTAACAACTGGGATCAGCCTAGTGCTGTCCTAGTCCCTAAGTCCCTGGTTTAGTAAAAGTCCAAACAAATAGCCACACAGGCTTTGCCTCACCGCACAGGGGTTCACTCTCCCTAGACAGTCCACACAGGTCTGGTTCCAGGCATGAGCTAACATCTAATGAAGCTGGGAGTTCTTATAGAGGCCTAAATGAGCTGACAAGCTTCAGCTGGCCTCATCAACTCCCTGTCTGTACGACGCATCACACTCTCCCTAGAGGTATGAGTCATCCATGAGCCCACTAGCCTTATACAACTCTCCACCTAGTTGTATAAGTCGGCGTAAAGCCTGAATCTGGGCGAAATATATCTACCCCCCTGGATGCAACCAGGTGACTTTACCTTCCTGCTGTCACATACCCCCCCCTCTTGTTTTAACCTCGGGGTTGGAACACCAGCAATCAGGCATTCATGTACTCGAGACAAAGCATCCACATTCCCCATTTGAACGCCAGGGCGATGCTTTACTGTGAAGTTGAATTCCTGGAGGGCCAGGAACCACCTATTCACTCTTCTATTTGTTTCCTTGTTTTGAGCCATCCACTTTAACGGAGCGTGATCCGTAACCATGTCAAAGTGCCTACCTAGCAGGTAGTACCGAAGGGAATCTAGAGCCCACTTCACCGCTAAACACTCCTTTTCAATGGTGGCGTAATTTACCTCATGGGACTTCAACTTCCTGCTGAGGTAAATGACTGGGTGCTCTTCCCCGTTCCAGACCTGGGACAATACTGCTCCTAACCCCACATCTGACGCATCACTTTGTACGACAAAGTCTTTAGAGAAGTCGGGTGAGTACAACACTGGCTGGCTACATAAGGCTTGTTTCAAGAATTGGAATGCTGCCTCAGCCTCGGGGGTCCATTTAATCATGACCGACCCTTTCCCCTTTGTCAGGTTGGTTAGGGGCACAGCCTTAGAAGCAAAGTGGGGAATGAATCGCCGATAATACCCAGCGATTCCCAGAAAGGCTCGTACCTGCTTCTTGCTGTTGGGACGTGGCCAACTCTGGATGGCCTCGACTTTGTTGAGTTGGGGTTTTATTACTCCCCTCCCAATGGTGTACCCAAGATATTTGGCCTCCTCCTGCCCAATGGTACACTTCTTGGGGTTAGCCGTAAACCCCGCTTCCCGAACAGAGTCCAGGACTGCTTGCACTTTTGGCAGATGTGAGGCCCAATCTGTGCTATGGACAATTACGTCATCCAGGTAAGCCGCAGCATACTTCCGATGGGGCCTCAGCATCTGGTCCATTTTCCGCTGGAATGTGGCCGGCGCATTCTGTAACCCGAACGGCATTCTTTTATATTGGAACGCCCCGTCTGGGGTTACAAATGCGGTTTTCTCTTTGGCCGACTTGGCCAGGGGGATTTGCCAATACCCTTTTGTGAGGTCAAGAGTCGTCATGTATCGGGCTGTTCCCAGCCGGTCGATCAACTCATCTATACGTGGCATGGGGTAGGTGTCAAATTTTGTAACTTTGTTCAACTGATGAAAATCGTTACAAAATCGCCAGCTCCCATCCGGTTTAGGCACCAACACAATGGGACTAGACCAATCACTTTGGGACTCCTCTATCACCCCTAAGTTCAGCATTTTCTGTACTTCCTCCCGTATTGCCTCCCGTCGGGCCTCTGGGATCCGATAGGGTTTTAACTTCACCCTTTCACCGGGCGGGGTAATGATGTCATGCTCTACCCCAGATGTTTGTCCCGGCAGCTCAGAGAATACCTCCTTGTTGCGAAGCACAAACTCCTTAACCTCCTGTTGTTGGGGTTGTGACAAGGTGGCTGCTATTCCAACCTCAGGAATCACGCAACCAGTTTGAGCTGGTGACCAAGTGTCTGCGACTAGGGACTCTCTATCCCTCCAGGCTTTCAACAGATTAACGTGATAGATCTGTTCGGGCTTTCGCCTTCCTGGTTGTCTGACCTTGTAATTCACTTCGCTCACTTTTTCCATTATCTCATAGGGGCCTTGCCATTTGGCAAGGAATTTACTTTCAACCGTAGGGACAAGTACCAGTATCCTATCCCCCGGGGAAAAGGTACGGGTCTTGGCTCCACGGTTGTACACTCTCTGCTGTGCTAACTGCGCTTGGGCCAAATGTTCCTTCACGATGGGCATTACCTGTGCAATTCGGTCTTGCATCAGGGCGACATGCTCAATCACACTCCTGTGGGGAGAACTCTCACTTTCCCAAGTTTCCTTGGCAATATCCAACAGCCCTCTTGGGTGTCTCCCATACAGTAACTCAAAGGGGGAGAATCCCGTAGAGGATTGGGGCACCTCCCTAATAGCAAACATCAGATAAGGAAGTAGACAGTCCCAATCCTTTCCATCTCTATCCACCACTTTCTTCAACATTTGTTTTAGGGTTTTGTTGAATCTTTCAACCAGCCCATCGGTTTGGGGGTGATACACAGATGTACGTAATTGCGTCACTTTGAACAATTTACACAGCTCCTTCATAACCCGGGACATAAAGGGTGTACCTTGGTCCGTAAGCAGTTCTTTACAAATACCCACCCGGCTAAACACAAGAGATAGCTCTTTGGCTATGGTTTTGGCCGAGGTATTTCGGAGAGGGATCGCTTCTGGATAACGGGTGGCATAGTCCATTATAACTAATATGTACTGGTGCCCCCTAGCGGACTTGATTATAGGCCCTACCAAATCCATGGCGATCCTCTCAAACAGGACCTCAATGATGGGTAGAGGGACCAGCGGGCTACGGAAATGTGGCATCGGGGCCGACCTCTGACACACAGGGCAGGAGGAACAATAATTTTCTATGTCCTTCATCACCCCCGGCCAATAGAATCTCTGTAATACCCTCTCTCGGGTTTTCTCTGTCCCCAGATGACCTCCAAGAATGTGCCCATGGGCCAACTCCAACACCAACTTCCTGTAAGGTTTGGGCACCACAAGCTGCTCAACGGTTTCTTCTGCCCTTTTTGCCACCCGATACAGTAGGTCCTTCTCTACGCTGAAGTATGGGTAAGTGCAGGTATTATCTGGGTTCACTAACTCGCCATCTATTTTCACTACGTTTTCCCGTGCCTTTATTAGGGCGGGGTCTTTCAACTGTTCTGTGGCAAAGTTTTCCCTGTGAACCTCAAGATCAGAAAACTCCACAGACGGTAGGTTTTCGTCTGAGGAGGTGGGCTCCTCTCCAGTTTCTTGAGTCTCCCCTGCCAATACTGATAAGGGAAATTCCGGAGAGTCCTCACCACTCTCAGGGGAGTTCTGGCTATCACATTCCTGGTACATAGGGGCACCAGTGGGGGGCTCAGGATCATCCCACAGTTCCCAGAACTTCGGAAAATCCCTTCCCACAATGGCGTCATGCGGTAACTGAGATACTAAGCCCACTGGATGAGAGAGGGTACCTTTGGGGGTCTCGAAACACACTGTAGTCACTGGATACTCTCGGGTGTCCCCATGCACACAAATAACAGCTACCTTGCTATTCCCAAAGACCTCTGTTTTAACTAACTCAGCCTTTATCAGGGTCACAAGGCTACCTGAATCCAGCAATACCACAACATTTCTACCATTAACACACATTTTGCATAAATGTTTCTCAGTTCCTCGAATGGCAGTGCATGCGACTGTCGCACACAGCGACTGACGTCTGCCCGTCAGAAAGTCACACTGCATGGGTTCCTCCACAACCGGGCAATTGGCTGCAATATGTCCCGCTTGCCGGCAGCGGTAGCAAACGATCCTTCTTGCCGCCTCTTGAGCCGCTGATTTCCCAGGCTGTTCTCGCCAAACTTGGGGTAGAGCTCCCACCCTCTCACTCTCTCCACCCTCACCCCTTGGAATCCTCTTATCCGCCCCTGGGGATGGTCTGGTCTTAGGGTGGAAAGTCCGAGTGTCTCTGGAAGAGGCCGTCAGGTTCTCTGTAGCCAAGTATTTCTCCACACGATCCACAAGACCATCGGCCGTCTCTGGGTCTCCATGGCCCACCCACCTTTGGATGGCAGCAGGAAGAGCTCTCAAAAACCGATCCATTACAACACGTTCCACAATCTTTGGTGCGGACAAAGTCTCTGGCTGTAGCCACTTTCTGCTCAGGTGAATGAGATCATACATTTGAGACCTGGGGGGTTTTCCAAGCTGGAAAGTCCAGTTATGCACACGCTGAGCCCGGACAGCCTGGGTGACACCCAGCCTTGCCAAAATTTCAGCTTTTAGCATCACATAGTCTTTTGCTTGGTTAGGCTCTAGGTCATAGTAAGCTTTCTGCGATTCACCAGTTAACAGAGGAGCCACCAGTCCAGCCCACTGCTCCTCAGGCCACTTTTCTCTTTCAGCGGTCCTTTCAAATGTGGTCAAAAATACCTCTGGATCATCCTCTCCAGTCATTTTTGTCAATAAACGACTCACCCCAAAGGACGCGGTATTAGTGGGACGGCTTTCCTCACTGGTCTGCGGACGTTGCTGCATTACTGCTTCCATTTGTTGTAGTCTCTGCTCTTGCTTCTGTAACAGGTCTATGAAGCGGGCCTCAGATTGCTGCTGGGCTTGTTGCTGAGCTTCCAGACTCTGTTGGTGAGCTTGCTGCTGGGCTGCAAGGCTCTGTTGATGAGCTGCAAGGCTCCTTTGCAAACCTGCATTTGTCTGCTGTTGATTGGCATTTGCTAGAGCCAGCTGTTTCAGTATCTCCTCCATGCTGGCTTAAAAAAAAACTGCCACTGGTTCTCCACCAACTGTGAGGGGGTTAGCTCGGCAGCGGGTGTGTGTGACCCCCGGGATGGGCTCCCCACACAAAACAGGCCCAGCAAACGGAGGTTGTGGTTTTCAAAATCAAAAAAAAGGTGCGGTTTATTTTCTATTTACAGTGACAAACACAGCAAAGCAAAAGAAACATAACCAAAATAAATCCTGGTCAAGTTGACCTCTGACTAAACATACAGGTTTCCTAACTAACAACTGGGATCAGCCTAGTGCTGTCCTAGTCCCTAAGTCCCTGGTTTAGTAAAAGTCCAAACAAATAGCCACACAGGCTTTGCCTCACCGCACAGGGGTTCACTCTCCCTAGACAGTCCACACAGGTCTGGTTCCAGGCATGAGCTAACATCTAATGAAGCTGGGAGTTCTTATAGAGGCCTAAATGAGCTGACAAGCTTCAGCTGGCCTCATCAACTCCCTGTCTGTACGACGCCCCACACTCTCCCTAGAGGTATGAGTCATCCATGAGCCCACTAGCCTTATACAACTCTCCACCTAGTTGTATAAGTCGGCGTAAAGCCTGAATCTGGGCGAAATATATCTACCCCCCTGGATGCAACCAGGTGACTTTACCTTCCTGCTGTCACAATACCTATAGAACTGTTTGCTCTGGAGGTTATATTGTTTACACAGGTTCTCATATGACACTATTATATTATTATTATTATACATCTGACCAATGGTTGTTACTTTTTTTAAGAAAAAAAGTCATTTAAAACTCACTCGCGGCTATTAATGAATTGTCGGCTTTTATCAATACATAGAAAAGTCATTGATTAAAAAAAAAAAAAGCGTGGGGGTTCCCCAGAATTCAATTACCAGGCCCTTCAGGTCTGGAATGGATATTAAGGGGAACCCCGCCTCAAATTTAAAAAAAAAATGACATGGGGTTCCCCCAAATATCCATTCCAGGCCCTTCAGATCTGGCATGGATTTTAAGGGGAACTCCACCCCAAATAAAAAAAAAATGGCGTGGAGTCCCCCTAAAAATCCATACCAGACCCCTTATCCGAGCACGCAACCTGGCCGGCCGCAGGGGAAGAGGGGGGGACGAGAGAGCGGCCCCCCCTCCCTCCTGAACCGTACCAGGCCACATGCCCTCAACATGGGGAGGATGTCCCCATGTTGATGGGGACAAGGGCCTCATCCCCACAACCCTTGCCCGGTGGTTGTTGGGGTCTGCGGGCGGGGGGCTTATCGGAATCTGGAAGACCCCTTTAACAAAGGGGACCCCCAGATCCCGGCCCCCCCATGTGAATTGGTAAGGGGTACATTGTACCCCTACCATTTCACAAAGAAAGCGTAAAAAAAAATGTTTAAAAAAACACACAAACACCTTGAAAAAGTCCTTTATTAATTAAAAAAAAAAAAAAAACATTCCAGCGGTGAAATCCAGTGTCCCGCGGCGATCCCGATGTCCAGCGCTGTCCGTCATTGGTTGTGCCTGAGCGGACCTGATGGGGAACTTCCTCCTCAGTGTTTTAAATGTATAGACCCGCCCCTTCTAATGTTCCCCATCAGGTCCGCTCAGCGGACCAGATGCGGAACATGACAAGGGGCGGGTCTATACATGTATTACCGAAGTGAGAGAAGTTCCCCATCAGGTCCGCCCCCTCGGTATGTCGGACCCGCCTACGTCATTGGCCTGAGCGGGGAACTTCTTTCACTGTGTAATTTAAATTTACACAGTGAAGAAAGTTTCCCACTCAGGCCAATGACGTAGGCGTGGTCTGACATACCGAGGGGGCGGACCTGATGGGGAACTTCTCTCACTTTGGTAATACATGTATAGACCCGCCCCTTGTCATGTTCCGCATCTGGTCCGCTGAGCGGACCTGATGGGGAACTTTAGAAGGGGCGGGTCTATACATTTAAAACACTGAGACGGAGTTCCCCATCAGGTCCGCTCAGGCACAACCAATGAAGGACAGCGCTGGACATCGGGATCGCCGCGGGACACTGGATTTCACCGCTGGAATGTTTTTTTTTTCTAATAAAGGACTTTTTCAAGGTGTTTGTGTGTTTTTTTAAACATTTTTTTACGCTTTCTATGTGAAATGGTAGGGGTACAATGTACCCCTTACCAATTCACATAGGGGGGGCGGGATCTGGGGGTCCCCTTTGTTAAAGGGGTCTTCCAGATTCCGTTAAGCCCGCCGCCCGCAGACCCCCACAACCACCGGGCAAGGGTTGTGGGGATGAGGCCCTTGTCCCCATCAACATGGGGACATCCTCCCCATGTTGAGGGCATGTGGCCTGGTACGGTTCAGGAGGGAGGGGGGGCGCTCTCTCGTCCCCCCCCTCTTCCCCTGCGGCCGGCCAGGTTGTGTGCTCGGATAAGGGGTCTGGTATGGATTTTTAGGGGGACTCCACGCCATTTTTTTTTAAATTTGGGGTGGAGTTCCCCTTAAAATCCATGCCAGATCTGAAGGGCCTGGAATGGATATTTGGGGGAACCCCACGTCATTTTTTTTTTAAATTTGCGGCGGGGTTCCCCTTAATATCCATTCCAGACCTGAAGGGCCTGGTAATTGAATTCTGGGGAACCCCCACGCTTTTTTTTTTTTTTTTAATCAATGACTTTTCTATGTATTGATAAAAGCCGACAATTCATTAATAGCCGCGAGTGAGTTTTAAATGACTTTTTTTCTTTCAAAAATGACATTTTTTGCTGGGACAGTTCTAAGCACGGGAAACATGCGCCACTTTACATGCATATCATACACACCCCTCAGGTACGAAATTTAAAGGAATATTTCACTTTTATTTTTTCATTTTAAGCATTATTAAAATCACTGCTCCCGAAAAAACGTCCGTTTTTAAAACTTTTTTTTGCATTGATACATGTCCCCTGGGGCAGGACCCGGGTCCCCAAACACTTTTTAGGACAATAACTTGCATATTAGCCTTTATAATTAGCACTTTAGATTTCTCCCATAGATTTTTCGAATTTGCCGCGAACACCCCAATTTGTTCGCTGTTCGGCGAACGGGCGAACAGGCAATGTTCGAGTCGAACATGAGTTTGACTCGAACTCGAAGCTCATCCCTAGTCATCATTGGGTGCCCTTGTTGGCACAAACCAGCTCAACAAAAGTCAATTTTTTTCAATGTTGGCCGAACAGTGAATGCAACCAATCTGATGCACTGTTTGGGTGTTCTGACAGCCGAGTGTGCTGTAGCTGTCAGAATACAAAAATCTGCGATGGGGTGCTGATAAGTAAGTATTGAGCCTTACCCAGATAAATTTGAGCTAGGAAGGAGGGTGTACTGGCCAATTTACAGCTTCCTAGCTCAGATTCCCGGAGCTCTGAGCTGGGCGTTCCCATCATCTTGTAGAACATAAATAGCGGCGAGTCAGAACGCCGCTCATGCCCCTGGAAGACGTCACCTGTGACGAAATGGCGTAGGGAGGACCGGCGTGCTGACGTCACCGTAAACAAACGCTAAGTCCCGGAAGGAACGGGCGGATATCGAGAGGCGGCCGGCTCGAAAACTTTATGACCTGCTTTTAATTTTCTACTTAAATGTAAGTGTATATCTATGGCTTTTATTAAAACTGTTGAATGCAGTATTATACTATGAGAGTTGGGGGTGCTGGGGTGATCAGCCACAAGCGTTTTTGATCTCCTTAAAGAGATCTTTATATCCGGTAAGCGGCATTGATGTTACAGGTGAAGAATTCTATTCTACTCCCAATCATCACTTTTCTTTGGGTGCTCATTGGTTTGAAGTCACTGCGGATTTTTTCATGAAAGATGTATGTGCTTTGGAACTGTGCCCTGTGACCCTGAGATGTGGGAACACACATCTTTTGGGATTGACATTCACAGCTGATGAGCACCTTATAAGGGACTTAAACTTGTTGTTTGTGATTTATTTCCATCCATTCAGGCTTATTGTCCTTTATTCATTGTCCTACACACGTGTTCAGGCTATTTTTGACATTCAATTGGTTTATGATTTTGCACATTTATTTATGTTTATTTGTTTTCATTTGCAGTGCATCTTATTTTATATAGTTGATTTTTTGTACCATTGAATATAGACAAATTGGCCAGTACACCCTGCAATTTACAGTTCTCTAGCTCTGGGTAAGGCTCAATACTTATCAGCACCCCCCTCATATATGTGTAAATCTATACATGTTTGGCTAGCTTTAGCCTTTATGTATTGTCTGGCTGCCGCCCAACGAGGGCCATACTCACCATGTGCTGCCCTCTTTATCCCTTGTGCCAAAGGCACTGTAAGAGCCATCTGGGTGCTTGTAAGTCAGCTGACGTTGTAGTCCTGGAGGAACATAATTTAGGTAATAAAACTTAGAAGGTTTCAATGAAAAACATGATTTTTTCAGCATTGCTCTATGGAAACCACAATATATATTAAGAAAAAGACTAATGTAGCACCCTCTAGTCTGTGCTATTAGAAATGTAGTGCAGGTAAAACATAGTCTGGCTCTGGGATAAACCTGAGTCACTGAATCTGGGTAAAGGTTATTAGAGTTCAGGGCTGAAGGACTCATCCTGGCAGTTCTCTGGTGCCTCCCCCTGTTTCTAGAATGTTGAAAAATGTTCTGGGGCTAGTGGGTGGAGGCTAGGAGGGGCTCTCTTGAATATTTAGGGGCCTTTGGCCAATTCCCAGGCAAACGCCCAATGTTCGAGTCGAACTTACGTTTGACTCGAACCGCGGGACCATCCCTAGTGGCTAATAAGGAATACATTCAAATGAAGGTTGTTGTGTCCAATGATCAGCTTTTTTTTATGAACTCTTTATTATAAATTTTTTCTTACAAATTAATTTACATAGTTTTACATTTGTTTTATTCCAAAATAAGAACATATATTCCTATTTTCATATCCATTAACTCTTACCACTCATTCCTTCCTACTCATCCATCTTGTAGTCACTATTTCCTTCCCCCTTTTGTTCATTTTATACTATATTTTCAGATCTTCCTGTATCCGTTGTTAGATATGATCTATTCCACTTTGCCCAAATCTTTTCATATTTCTGCACATTTCCCCTTTGTTCATACATTATTCTCTCATGTGGTTCAACTTGGTTTACTGCTCTCACCTATTGACTTATTGTCGGTGGATTTGGCTGGATCCATTTTTCCACTATTTATTTTTGTGCCAGGAATAGTACTTCTTGCAAAAATATCCTAGTATATCTACACCCTCTTTCTTCTTTTACTACCCCCAGCAAACATAATTCCACTGTGGCCATAATAGGTTTATTTATAACTTTTCCTAATTTCTTGACCACCTGTTGCCAATATCTCCCTATACTCCCACAGTGCCACATCAAGTGAAGGAAGTCCACGCCCCCCTGCCCACATCTTGTGCAGTTTGGCGCGGGCATCCTTCCCATCCTGTACAATCTATTCGGGGCCAGGTATGTCTGATGTATTATGTTTAATTGAATTATCCTGTTATTCATTGCTGGGGATACTTTCAGGTGAGAAGAACACATTTCATTCCAATCCTGATCACTCATATCTGGGATGGCTGCCTGCCATTTATCTCTTAAGCCGTGTACACACGATCAGTTTTACCGATGAAAACAGTCCGATGGACTGTTTTCATCGGACGAACCGATCGTGTATGGGTCCCATCGGTCTTTTTTCCATCGGTGTGAAAAAATAGAACATGTTTTAAACTTATCCGATGGGGAAAAAAACGATAGCAAAATCCGATCGTCTGTGTGGAACTCCATCGGAGAAAAAACCCACACATGCTCAGAATCAAGTCGACACATGCTCAGAAGCATTGAACTTCATTTTTCTCGGCTCGTCTGAGTGTTTTACGTCACGGCGTTTGGGACGGTCGGATTTTTGACTGATGGTGTGTAGGCAAGACTGATGGAAGTCAGCTTCATCGGATTTCCGATGGAAAAATCCATCGGATTAGAATCCATAGGAAATCCGATCGTGTGTACAGGGCTTTACTCCCACCGGTTCTCCACTTTTTTTACTCTGTAATAGGTGTGAATATAATTTGGATATCAGTTTCTTTGGACCTTGCGATCTCAGGATGCCTATAAGAGGGTATTTAGAGATTTTTAGTTCCTTTCTTCTAAACTGTACCTGTAATAAGTGTCTAAACTGTAAATACCTATAGAACTGTTTGCTCTGGAGGTTATATTGTTTACACAGGTTCTCATATGACACTATTATATTATTATTATTATACATCTGACCAATGGTTGTTACTTTTTTTTTGTTTCCAGAATTTACTATCTTCAAACACTTCTAATTGCTCGAATGTTGCATTATTCCACAAGGCAGTTTCTGGTGGGATATCATTGAATCCCATCAGTTTTTTTGCCTCCTTCCAGACTGACCTGGTCAGTTTTAGAAAAGGAATTTTTACTCCGACCCTCCTCAAGTCTGTTTTTTCTAGTCCTACCAATAGGTCTCCTACCTGCATTTTATTTAGCAAATATTCCTCCACCCTTGTTTTTTGTTCCTGCATTACCCACGTTCTTAAATGTTTTAATTGCCCCGCCAGGTAGTATAAATATAAAATCTGGTATTGCCAACCCTGCTGCAGTTTTAGGTCTTTGTAACGTTGTGAATTTTAGTTTACATCTCCCATATGCCCAGATAAACCTGGTCAGCTGGGAGTTAAATTTTTTAAATATGTATTTTGGTATCTTTACCGCAGAATGCGCCATCACATATAGACACTTCGGCAATATAATGGATTTAATCAGCTGTATTCTTCCTGCCATTGATAACGGTAATTTTTTCCATATTCCCAGTTTATTCTTCACATATTCTACCAAGGGGTCTATATTTGCTTTCAGGGTCTCCTCTGGGTCCAGAGTAATATTTATTCCTAGATATTTAAAATTTTCAACTATTTTTAATGGGGTCTGAGGTTCCTTTTCCTTACCTGGCCCCAGCAGCATTAATGCGGATTTATGCCAGTTTATTTTAAGCCCAGAGAATATCCCATATGTTTTTATTATTTTCATTGCCTCCCCCAGTGAGGTATGCACATCTTCCATGTATAGTATGATATCATCGGCATAAAAGCCTATATGTTCAGTCTTTCCCTCCACCCTAATTGCTTTATACATTTTAGATTGTTTAAATCTATTGGCCAGTGCTTCTATTGCCAAAGAGAATAATTGGGGGGACAACGGGCACCCCTGTCTTGTTCCCCTATGTAATTTTATTGTAGGGGACAACATTCCATTTATTAATAGGTTGGAACATGGTTGCTTATACAATATTCCCACCGATTTTCAAAATCCTTCCCCAAATCCGCTTTTTTTCAACACAATCTGAAGAAACTCCCATTCTATGGAGTCAAATGCCTTGGCCGTATCCAACGAAACCAAGGCACTTGACTCCGGGAAACACTCCCTCAGCTGTACCATAAACTGGGTTCTCCTGATATTGTTTGCAGTGGATTTCCCCGGCATAAATCCTGTCTCCAATGATCAGCTTTAATACACAATTTAACCAGTTCAGCTCTCACATCTGTATTAAAGGATAAGTTCACCTTTTGTAGCATGTTATACCCATATTCATGGTGTGTAACATGTTACAGATGCACCAACCCCCGCCCCCCTCCCCCCGAAGCCCCGGTATGACAGTTAGACCCCTTTCTTACTGAGGCACTTTTCAGGCGCTTTCACGCTACAAAAAGCGCCTGAAAAGCTCACGAAAACCCATTTCCGTTAAAATCAATGAATGCTTTCACACTGGGGCAGTGCGCTGGCAGGGCAGTGAAAAAAAGCACCTGAAAAGCTCTTCAAAATTGCTCAGTGTTTTATGGCAGTTTAGAAGCGCCTCAGTGTGGCCTTAGCGGGGGACCTTCTCCCTCCTGCTAGCTGTCACCATCTGCAAAAAACGTGGCCATGCAGGGCTCCGCCCACCCAGCCGCATCATCCATTCATAGTGTTCTTTTAATCAAAAAAATAAATAGTGCGACAGCTTTTGTGGCTGTCGGCTTGTAGTTCTCAATGAACTATGATGGCGCTGTTGAGTGCTGTGGTAGTTTTATAAAGTGTCTGTTTATTAAATCAATCTGTTTATGCAGTAAAGCATTGATTTTTTTTCCGACGGTTTTTCCGACGGAATTCCGCTCAAGCTTGGCTTGCATACACACTGTCACACAAAAGTTCTCTGAACTTCCGACCGTCAAGAATGCGGTGACGTACAACACTACGACGAGCTGAGAAAATTAAGTTCAATGCTTCCGAGAATGCGTCTAATTGTTTCCGAGCATGCGTGTTATTTTTGCACGAAGGAATTGCATACAGACGAACGGAATTTCCGAAAATTAGAGAACCAGCTCTCAATCTTTTGTTGGCAGAAATTCCGACAGCAAAATTCAGATGGAGCATACACATGGTCGGAATTTCCGACCAAAAGCTCACATCAGACTTTTCTTGTCGGAATTTCCGACCGTGTGTACACGGCATAACTGCCTGGCCACATTGGAGGTACGACCAGACATATACACAGACAGTCTGCAGGACCGCGGCATTACACCTATGATCTGCTGATTATGGGTGCAATGTTTTACAGGTCCATTACAAAAAATAAATAAATAAAAATATTTTTTTACCTGCAAAAAAATATGCATTTATTTTATTTATTTTTTAAAGGTGAACTTATCCTTTAAGACATACTTTTGTCATTACCCAAGATAACAAATTATTTAATTTTCTATGCAATCTATAGACAAAAGTTGGACCACTATTCGCTTTAAAATATACCGGTATATTGTTTCCTTAGATTAAAAACTGTATACAGTACAGTATAATTTGTCACATTTATAGCATAATGACACTAAATCACCTTCCAAGCAAAGTATGGTGTGTAAAAATAAAACCATCTTTATTTTTATTTTTAATCCGCTGACATCCGCCTGCCATTTACAATGTAGCAAACATAACTACTTAGTAAATCTTCTTGAAACTACAGACACAGAGAGCTTTACGTATATGATAGCAAACAGTTCTCACCTGTATTTTTTTTTTGGTAAAGACAACCACAGATCTGCAGGGGAGGAGGGGAGGCAGGGCTTAATACTAGGGACGAGTTACCGGTTCAGTCCCAACCCAGGTTTGGACTGAACTTTGTTTGTTCAGGGGTTTGTCCTTTAAATGGATGTAAACCCTCTCCTATACCAAGTGAAGTGAACAACCTCAGATGATGCACAGAGATGAAACAAATCTCTACATAAGTTTTACATCTATATCTGTTGTCTTCAGCTTTTTACACTCTTTAGAATGTGCAGATTGTGTTACATATCTTGTTTCTTCATTCAGCAGTGGGTGTGGAGTCTGGGCATACACAATGTGAGCTGATTGGAGGAAAGGCACACACCCCCCTCCACATAGGCAGAGGAGCCAAGAAACATGCAGAGCTGTACTGTGAATAGACCAACTCCCTGCTTATCAATCTCTAAGCTCACTCCCCGACACAAATTTCCAGCAACCTTTATCTCATGTGTTAGAGAACTTGTCAGAGGAATGGAGCAGCAGAAAGACACAGGACTTAGAGCTTTGGAGAGAGATAAGAAAAACACTCCAGATTCAGTATATGTACCTAGGTCAGATTTCATGAATGGGGTTTACAACCTCTTTAAGGTATGCTACGTGTTTTGGGGAGTCCCCAGGTTCAACCGCTTCAGATAGGCCTTGACTGCTCTCAGTATAACAAGAGAGTGACCATTTTATTAGGCGATTAGAACGCTGCCTACCCCTTTCTAGGGACTTCTGGCAGCATAACAAAACGTCAGTTTCCTGTATCTGAACCTTCAGACCTCAACTGTTCTCATCTATATTTAGAGAGAAGTAATAATTTTCCTTCCGTAAGCTAGTTTCTGGAAAAAAAGGGGAAGGTAAGAAGTGTTTCGATTAAAAGAGAAACTAGATCCTTTTGAGAAAAAAAGGCTGGGTGAGGATTCAACAACACCCTAATAAATAAGTATGGCTCTTTACAAAGAAAGTTGCCAATACTGAAATACTCTTGCGGAGGCTACCGCAACCAAGAACACCAACTTCCCTGAAGGAGGATGAAGGGAAATATGGTGCATCGGCCAAAAGAACTGTCCCTGCAAGCCGATAAACCAGACTCAACTCCCCCCGGGCACAAGGGCGTACTAACTGGTGGACTTATACGCGTTACCCCTTGTAGAAAGGCCCGGAACAAAGAGTGCGAAGCCAGCGACCCTGAAAACAAGGCCGAGAATCGACTCTTGATGGAACTTAAGGCTAGCTCCATCCCTTCTCTAGTTTAGGAAGGTAAGAATTCTACCTATGACATACTTTCAAGTATGCCATCCCTTGGTTTCACACCAGGAACATGGGCCATCCAGATCCTATAACACATGGTCCTGGAGGCCCGCTCTCCTGTATGAATCAGGGTAATCGTCCCTGATTCTGCAAGCCGCGATCCTCAAGAATGCGGGCTAAACCAAGTAAACCATTATTCCCATGTTTGCAAGATAGGATGGAATACCGGCCCTAACAAAGTAGGTCTGGCCAAAATGTAGGGGACCCTGGGTCCTCCCCTACCACCCTTGCAATCCCTTCACAGTAAGGTCGTCTGGGTCATGTCGGAATTATTAGGCCGGCTTCCATTCCCCTCCGATGTAGAATAGAGGCCGCGGTCGTTGCGGCACTGGGGAAGAGAACGCACAAACCAGCATCTTGTCGAATGCGAGTGGATCCTTTGTCCTAGACATAAAGATGTCCAACTTCTTGTTGAAACTGGACGCCCATAAATCTTTTGCCCAGGGCACCAGGGCACCCCTTCTCTGGCTTCTGACCAGAAAAGATCAGGGAGTAGAGGCCCTACACCCGGGAATAATTGTTGACGGTTCCAGAGAACCGCCTGCCAGTTCTCCATTTCATGAAATGAAGACTGACGACCGGCAAGGCACAAGCTCCTCTGCCCAAGCCAGAATATGTCACTGGCTGCGTGACTTCTAGTACCTCCTTGGTAAACAAAGTCAACCACTGATGTGGCATTATAGGATTGTACTCGGGCAGAACAAACCTGCAACCTAGACGCCCAGTCGATTAAGCCAGACGTGCCATCCGGAGCTTTCGACCCTAATGGCTAGAAAGTTGACGGACAAGGCTCTCTTGGAGCTAGAGCATCACCCCTGGGCAGTGGTCTCTTCCAGGACTGTTATCTATCCCTAGAGGCCAGTCTTTGTAGCCACTACCTCTCAGGTAACCGGCCTGAAAGATCTTCCTTTCTGCCAAACTTTTGGTTAAGAACTACCAACTGAGGCTTCAGTGTATCCATGGAACCAGACCCTTTGGATAATGCCAGGTTAGGATCAAGTCGCCTAGAATAAAACTGAGCATAGGGAACTACTTGAATAAAGCCACCATCCCTAGCACCTTAAGCAAAAGGTGAACATAAGGAACTCTTCCTTGCCTTGACCACATAGACCAGCTTTCTTATAGCGCTGACTTTGTCTAAAGCAAGAAAACTCTCCTTTTTGGGCTGTGTCCCAAACGCTCCAAGCTCCTTATTGAACGTACAAATGTACCCTTAGACTGGGATCGTACCCTAGGAGTTCCAGATACCATGCTGGATACACTTATGCCGCGTACACACGATCATTATTCACGGCGGTTTAAAAACCGCCGTGAATAATGACATTTTAAACGAGGGAACAGCTTGTTCCCCACACACGGTCATTTTTCTCGTCATTTTTTAAAATGACGAGAAAAACGATCGTCTATGGGCTCCGCGGCAGTGTTTCCCTATGGGAAACACTGCCGCGGAAGAAATGTCAGGAAAAACGACGAGAAAAATTAGAACATGTTCTAATTTTTCTCATCGTGATTAATGCCGTTTTTCCCGTCGGGAAAAACGGCAAAAAGCCCACAGACGATCGTTTTTCTCGTCCAAAGGAAAAATTGACATTTTTCCCGACGGGAAAAATGATCGTGTGTACGCGGCATGAGGTCCAGCCATGCTACTGACTGATTTATCAGCAGCAGATTGCTTCGGTATGCCATAGCTTCTATACCCTGGGCCTTTAGTCCTGCTAGAGGCGGGCTCTAGCACCTTGCAAACCCTGGCACAGTGGCTAACCCAAGGGTCAAGACCACCAATTGGAAGAGGTGCTGTTCCCCCCACGAACGCAGACAACCTCTTGCAGTCCCATGTAAATAAACACAAATGGCAATGGCATATGTTTAAGTGGCAAGTGTTGATGCTAAATGCTTCCATGGAAGCGTGCATTCATGGAAGCATGAACTTGTACAGATATGTTTTAGGCCAAAACATAAAAAAGTGTGTACGGTATACACGCATATATATATATATATATATATACCGTATATATATATATATATATATATAGCACGTGTGCTATGGAACGGGTATCTTGGGAGCAAGCATGCGTTTATAAACGTGTTTATGCAACATCACACATCGTGTATCCATGCGGACACATATTCTTATGCGAACATAAGGAATCCTGTATAAATTAAGGAATACTTAAATTATCATGCCTTATTATGCAACCATGCAAAATCAAGGCGATCATGCAACTTACGGTATATGTGATTCAGCATCTTGATGTGATCAAACATTTAAAGCATCTTAAGCACTACTGTGTGGACAAGCACCCTTGACCAAAGATTCTTGAGTGAGCAGGCACCCTTGTGCGATTCAGCATCTTTTATGCAATCAAGCATTTTTATGCGATTTTAGGCATGTCTGTAAAACAAGCCTGTTCGTGCGATTAAGTACGCTTGGGTAACCAAGGGCTTTGTGAGATCAAGCACCTTTGTGCGACCCCGCATCTTTATGCAATCAAGCATCTTTATGCAACTATGTAAAAAACATGTAAATTCATACAAACAGAAACATGTATCTTTATGTGATCAACACTAAACACATTCTGTTACTTGTTTTTACCCCACATGCATCTTGCACATTCCAAACTCATGTATTTTATGCAAACGTGGACTGGTCAACTGTGCATCTCAGCAGCTTGTGCGTTTGTGAAACAGGCCTCTTCGACCGACTTAAGCACTTTAATGTGACCAAGCATCCTCATGCGATTATGTAAAGACATGTCAATCCATCAACCGCAAACATGTATTTTATGCCAACATGTGGGCTGGTAAAAGAGGAAGTTATCCTCCGCAAACGTGCGTTTCCGCAAACATGCGATTTAGCTCAACAATGTGCACCAGCAACTGTGCACCCCAGCAGTTTGCTGTGGAGGTTTTCTAGCAACCTATACTCCTCTGCTAAAGTTCTTAGGAGGAGAAAAAAACAGCTTATGCGGGTGCCCAACCAGCAGAAATAAACTGTTGCAGCAATGGATGGAGTGGGAAGGTACAAGAAACCTATGGGGATTTTATTTATTTTTTTAAACCCCAAGGAGGAGACAGAGGCTTCGGACATATAGGCTGAGGGTAAGGTATATGCAGCATGAATCTCTGAAAAAAACTGCAGCTGCAACTTCAGAGCTTGTGAGGCTTCCGATACCTCCGCCTCGTCAGCTGCACCTGTTCTCTGTCCTTTGACAGTGAACTTTCATCCTCAGGACTTTAATCCTCTTGTTTGAGGACTTAGAGCAGGGGAATGGCACACCCTGCTTTCTGCTCTTTGTGAGGAGGCTGCGATTATAGAGGTTAACCTCTTTTTAGACCAATAAATGCAAAAAAACTTCCAAAATGACATATTGGAGTGGCTGCAAGGTTGGGGGAGGCTGCAATGTCTGACAGGGCTGATGGCTTATCCTGTGCGGCTGCCTCAAGCCTCTCAGAGGAGGATGGTATCATGCAGGCATGATCCTGCCCCGGAACCTTTTTTACAGGGAGACATACTCCTTAAGCTAAAAAGCAGAGGAACTTAACACAGGTGCATCAACAGCTGAACTTAGTCTAGCAATTAACAATGCCTGCTAATCTGCATAGCCTGATGCGGAGTAGGTGTCTTAAGCCTCGTACACACGGTCGGACTTCCATCTGACTCTTCCGTGGTTTTTTGTCCGAACGGAGTTGGCCGTGAACGCCCATAGATAGCATACACACGCTCGGACTTTTCTGCAAACTTTCCCAAAACTTTTTGCAACATCACGTGGTTTTTCTGCTCTTTACCACCACCCTTTGGTCAACTTCTGCTATTGTTGGTTGATTTTAACATTAGTTGTGTAGCGGCCCCCTCACTCCCCTCTTTCTCTCATCTCGTCTTTCTTTTGTCTAGGGGTATCTTAGAGGGGAGGGAGCGGGGACACCACGCCTGGCTTCCACCACATGTGTCAGTGCGGTATAAGCAACGTTCTTGTATTACCTTCGGGTCAGTGCTGTGCACCTGGGTCCTCCCTCCAAGAGTTACCTTGAACAATGTCTGTCAGGAAATGAGCCCCACACCATTAAAGTTCAACACTCCTTTATTCTTCTGCGAATGAAAACAATCAGTTGAACTCCCTTGGTTAACAGAACAGGAAAGGAGGTGTGGATGCGAATAGGCCCAGACACAATATGGTTCTCCACGTTCCTTCCTGAAAGTGTGTTATGGTCTCCGCATGAGGGGGAATTTCCTTCCAGGCGGTCTCTGACGAGAGGCTCACCTGTCACCGGCAATATGCTGCACCGGGTCTTCAAGTGAGGAGCTCCCCCCGGTCCATTGCGCCTTCCGGATTCGGGTACCCACTCCCGGGGTTCCCTAGGATCTCCTTCCCTCACGGAACTCAGTGTTGGGCACTGAGCTCCGGACCTCCATCCGAGTACCTCACCCCAGGCTAAAGGTGCCTGGGATGGAACACGACCTCCGGCTGTCCTCTAGGCCTAGGCCACCCAGAGGACTGACACGAACCACCGTCCACAGGCTGAAGGTGCCTGGGACTTCGACCCCGCGACAAAGTTGGCAGGCCCCTTTATACCCTCTCCCAGCAAGCACGGCGGGTTCCCCGCCCCACCATACCGCCACCCAGGGAGGACAAAAAGGAAGCGCAACACACAGCAATGATTCAACCCCAGCCCAGGGCGACAGCACCACCCGCTGGGCTGCAGGGAAGTACGCATCACCAATGTCTCTGTCAAGTTCAAATCTACACCCGGGAAAGTACATACCCGCTACACTCTCCCCCTGGTGGTTTGACACTGGTCCCCAGTGTCTGGAGTAAATCATGCCCTCAACGGCTGACATAATCCAATCCAGATACTCACTAACAATTGTACAAAAATAAAACTTTTAGGAAAAACTACCCTACTGGAGCAATTGTGTCTGAGCCCTGTAATAAAAAGGGAATACAGAAAGAATAAAACAACAGCATTTAACCATAACTTTGAATCACATTTTACATCATACTCTTCCCACCCATCCTGACTAAGATCCACCCCATTCTCAGTGATCTTGATGGATGCTCTCCTGCAGAGGGAAAACAAAGAAACAACACACATAACCCTGACACATGTATTCGTGTGAGAGAAAGAAACCGCTTCGGGAAGAAATCCCTTTTCTCCAAAGAGTGAATGCGTGAAAAGTGTTTAACGTTGCGCAACACTGCCACCTGGTGACAGCATCGCGGTAACTGCACCCGTGGAACCTTCCTCTTTTCCTTTGGCCCTATCTACCCCAGAGTCCATAATCTCTTGTGGGAAAAGTGAAGAACAAACAGGAACAGTTCTTCATTCCTCTGGGCACAAAAACAACGGCCCCAGAAAGTTCAGCAGCATAATCAAGGACAAACCGAGTCTTTCTCTCTCCTACAAGTAAAAGCAGGGATGCGGCAGAACAAGCAGCTTCAAGTGCTGGTCCATGGTCTCTAGATGATACTCCACATCTTCCCCTTCCTTGCGCCGGATCAGCACTTTGTCTGCATGGATGTGTCGTCCCAACATCCACTCTGCCTTGCAGTCCTTGAAACGTTGAGAGGCCTTTGGAGAGCATGCCAGGTACCTGCAAGCGTGAGGAACCTGAAGGTGGGTCCACACAAAGTCATTGTACCAGCGCTCCCGGCACACTTCCACCTCATACAGCAGTTCCTTCGACAAGTTCGGATACTCCCATCCGTAATCCGCAGCAACCTTTTGGCCAAATAGGCGTTGTAGTCTTGCCAAAGGAGGCATGGTAGCTTTGTCCCCTTCGCCAGGCAAAACTATCGAGTCCGGGTGGCGAGGGACCTTGACCGCATCTGGTCTGGGCATAGGTGCCCGCAGCAACAGTCTCTTTTCCCCAACCTTCGGTACAGATGGCACCGGGGATGTAGAAGCAGGCTGAGGACGGGACCTCTCTTCAGGCGCTGGTGCCTCCACCCGGGGTGTACTTTCCCCTGTTGACATGGGTGGATCTCTAATCCTCAGAGATGAAGCGAGAGGTACTTTGTCCCAACCCTTCTCGGCAAACAAATCGTCTATGGCAACGTCGTCTCCCATGTCCGAGAGCGACTCCAGGTCAGAGGTGTCACACTCCTCTGTGGGTATGTAGCCGGTTGTAGAAACGGAGCCACCACCTCCCGCGGACTCGCTGGGCCATGACTTCCCGACACCTCCGCCCACACACCAAATCTCTCCGCCTGGCTTACCTCGGCCTTTACTTGAAGCGGGACGTCCGGAACTCTTGTCGACGGATCCATCCAGGCCGGGCGTAAGCGGGTGAGACGGTCCACCACAACCGCTGGTCGGGGCTACCATGCCGGTCTTTCTCTTCGGTGGCGGACGCTGCGAGACAGTGGTGACCGAGTCAGCATCCTCGGATTTCTTCTGTTGAAGTTTTACGACCTCCTCCGTGGTCGCTGCAGTGTGCACAGGGATGGCTCTCACAGCAGTGATTCCTCCTCTCTGAGTGGTGTTGTCCACAGCACGGCCGGGGTAAATGGTTCTCGGCCTCTCAACCGCCGGATCCACTTCGAACAGGAACTCCCCAAAGGCCTCACATCGCCCGAATGGCTTCAGCTGGCACACCAGTCCCGAACAGCCGGGACAAATCACACCCAGGGCCTCAACGTCCATGCACGAGTACAGGGCGAATCGACCCCTTGGCTTTAGCCGGATCCCTGTATCTGTTACCGGATCAGCAGCAGTCAATGTTGTGGTGGAAGGGTGAACTGGAATCCACGATGTATGTCCGAACATGGCGACCTGTTGCTGATCCATCGCACACTGCAAAGTTTTTGCGCCAACGTCCCACGTGTAGTCCTTCACACGTATTGGACTCCTCCCCTTTGCTCCAGTTCGCGGGCTTTTCTTCTTTTCTGTTTCTGAGTCACGCCCACGAACTAAGCGATGGGGGTGTGCCTGGTGGCGCAGTGCAATAGAAACCCCCACGTGTAGTACTTCACACGGCTGAACTTCCCCCTTTTTCCACTCTTCTGCGCGGGCCTTTCCCTTCATTGGGTCATGTCCACAACTTCGAGCAGGGATGCACTTCGGCCAATGAAGGCCTGCCTATTCGCTTAACTCCTCCAGCAGACACGTTCAATTCCGTGGTGCACAAACACTATACCGGACCCGAGCCCCCACGTGTAGAGGCCCCCTCACTCCCCTCTTTCTCTCGTCTCGTCTTTCTTTTGTCTAGGGGTATCTTAGAGAGGAGGGAGCGGGGACACCACGCCTGGCTTCCACCACATGTGTCAGTACGGTATAAGCAACGTTCTTGTATTACCTTCGGGTCAGTGCTGTGCACCTGGATCCTCCCTCCCAGAGTCACCTTGAACAATGTCTGCTAGGAAATGAGCCCCACACCATTAAAGTTCAACACTCCTTTATTCTTCTGCAAATGAACACAATCAGTTGAACTCCCTTGGTTAACAGAACAGGAAAGGAGGTGTGGATGCGAGTAGGCCCAGACACAATTTGGTTCTCCACGTTCCTTCCTGAAAGTGGGTTATGGTCTCCGCACGAGGGGGAATTTCCTTCCAGGCGGTCTCCGACAAGAGGCTCACCTGTCACCGGCAATATGCTGCACCGGGTCTTCAAGTGAGGAGCTCCCCCCCCCGGGCCATTGCGCCTTCTAGATTTGGGTACCCAGTCCCGGGGTTCCCTAGGATCTCCTTCCCTCGCGGAACTCAGTGTTGGGCACTGAGCTCCGGACCTCCATCTGAGTACCTCACCCCAGGCTAAATGTGCCTGGGATGGAACACGACCTCCGGCTGTCCTCTAGGCCTAGGCCACCCCGAGGACCGACACGAACCACCGTCCACAGGCTGAAGGTGCCTGGGACTTCGACCCCGCGACAAAGATGGCCGGCCCCTTTATACCCTCCCCCAGCAAGCACGGCGGGTTCCCCGCCCCACCATACCACGGCCGAGGGAGGACAAAAAGGAAGCGCAACACACAGCAATGATTCAACCCCAGCCCAGGGCGACAGCGCCACCCGCTGGGCTGCAGGGAAGTACACATCACCAATGTCTCTGTCAAGTTCAAATCTACACCCGGGAAAGTACATACCCGCTACAGTTGTTTTGTCCATCGGACAGAAGTCCGATGGTTTCCTGTACACACGGTCGGACTTTGCTCCATCAGACTTTTGTTGGGCAAAAGTTTGTCCATTTGCAGACCCAACTTTTGTCCGATGAAAACCAAAAAAATCCGAAACAAGTGTAGCGCTACCCCCAGTTAAGAGAGCCGCTGGATTTTGTTTCGGGCCCTGTGTACAGCACCGCCAACCCCCGGCAATCTTACTCGACCCACTCTGGCTCAGCTAGTCTAGGGATTATACTTGTATCACAATCAAGCAGTATTGCAAGGGTAACCTCTTTGCAATAAGACAACACACTGATGCGAGAGATCAAGTATAACGGTTTTACTTTAGTTTTAAAAGGGCCTAGGCAGAACATAACACATACAACTTGCTTACAGAGCCCTGCAGCAATAGGTATAGCACGCAATAACGGCGCAGTGCAGTAATCCACCACGCGCAGCTATTATTGTATACGCGCCCTGTGGCGCACTAAAACAATAGTCTATCTCCCCTCCCTGGTCAGGCCTGACACAGCATAAATCTCAGTCTTTTCATTAAGGATTTCTTCGCATGCAAACTTTCGGTGGTGCACTTGATAAAACAGTATTTTTGTAATCCACAAAGTAGGCAATCACAAGGAACACTATACTGGAGACCCTTTAACCCTGTCCTGCTACTGGTCTCCAGTGGAACAACAAATGATCGGTGGGCCAAGGCAGTCTATAGGCCTAAACACGGTACAGTCTATTGGATTGAGCAAGTGCTCGCTCACCACTCCGGACGCGATCCCAGTCTGGGACTTCCACCTGCTGTGTCTCCACACACAGCGTCTGCCACGATCGGGTCCCCGATCCAACTGATGTCCTCACTCGACAAGTCAGATACCACTCAGGCTCCCCAGTGGTTGGAAGGCTCTTCAGAAGTTGCGCAAGGCCCCAGGCTTCAGGCCTTGCACTGCAGCAGATCCGCACAGGAAGAACTGTTGCTTGCAGCGCGGTGTCCAAAGAGGCCAAGCTCCGCCTCACCTCCTTCTTAAATAGCCCCTCCCATGAGTCTCTGCGGTGGTCAATTGCACTCTGGGTGCCGAACGGGGTTCTGGGTAACGTAGTCCCGGAGCCTTAAAGGAGACCCCGCTACACAAGTTTGTCCGATGGAGCGTACACACGGTCGGATTGTTGGTCCAACTTGCTCAAAACGAAGTTTGTTGGGCAAAAGTCCGACCGTGTACACGGGGCTTTAGGTAAAGCCTCGTACACACGATCGGACTTCAAACAAACTTTTCCGTGAATTTTTGTCCGAAGTTGGCCGGGGACACCCATAGCATAGACACGGCAGGACTTTTCTGCAAACATTCCTAAAACTTTCCCAACATCACGTGGTTTTTCTGCTCTTTTCTGCTCTTTACCGCCACCCTTTGGTCAACTTCTGCTATTGTTGGTTGATTTTAACATTGGTTCTGGGCATGCGTGTTTGTACTTCGGACAAAAGTCCGATGGATTTCTGTACACACGATAGGACTTTGCACCGTAGGACTTTTGTTGCCGAAAAGTTTGTCCGTTTGCAGAGCGAACTTTTGTCCGATGAAAACCGAAAAAGTTTGTCCGATGGAGCGTACACACGGTAGGATTTTTTTGAAAACGTGCTTATTTTGAAGTTTGTTGTCAAAAAGTCCTACCGTGTGTATGGAGCTTAAGTGTGTATCCAACACACAGGAGGTGCTTACATGCCCAAAGCTGTTGAGTCCCTCTGGCTTTACAGAGCTCTGGCATCTGGGGTTTCTCTGAAGGGCCCACCCTGCGCCTGCACTGTAAGCCGGCGTGCACGCGGGCGCCAGCGGCAACCACATCCCCCCCCTGCTTACCCGCCGTAGCGCACCCCCCTGGCTCGCGTGTAGGGAAATGGTGGAGGCGAGAGGGGGAGAGAGAGAGATCCCCCAAGGAGCGCCGTGGACCCCAGACTACGAGGGACCCCCCCCCACACAACTGTGGCAGAGCCTGAAGCGGAGGAAGTGAGCCGCTCAACAGACCGGCTGACACTGAGCTTCGTTCCTGGAGAGCATGGTAAGTAAAACACCAGGTATGTCCTTTTACTCCCTCTAGTGGCAGAAAACTCATGGAAGATAATCCATAAAGTGGAGTTCCACCCTAAAAAAAAAAAAATACATGAAAATCCTGCAAAAAAATTGAACAAAATTAATTGAAAAAAAAAAAAAATTTTACTTACCAGAAATTCCGGTTGCTATGCGGATGTTCCTAATCTGCCTCTTCCTAGTCCTCGGCAGGTCTTCTTCCTCTTCCTACTCGCGGTGTCTTCTGGTAAATGGGGCGTGCTGCCTTCTGGGAACTGTGTGTATCCCAGAGAGCAGCCGTCCATTCACAAAGCGCCACGCGACTCGCGCATGCGTAGTCGGAAACGGGCTCCACTGCCTGTTTCCCATAGTGAGGATGGCGGCGCCGGGACCTGCCAGGATCGAGGGATCGGCCTCTGGGGACCGTCATCGCGGGCGACTAGGACAGGTAAGTGTCCTTATTAAAAGTCAGCAGCTACAGTGTTTGCAGCTTTTGACTTAAAAAAATAAATAAATTGCGGGTGGTATTTACCTAGGATTGTCTTCACTTACCTTATCCCTGCTGAGCCAGACAGATCCAGCCTTCATCCCTCACGGCGGGTATGTTGTGCCAATCTTCAGGGATATGGGTTCCTACTTAAAGGAGACCTCTTCCCTGGGCCTTGTAAAAGACTCTGCCAGAAACTTTTGTGCTTTCTTATGTATAGCGAAAGTACTGGACCCCAGAGCCCAGTCCTCCAAAGAGAGACAATACAGGCAAAAACCTAGGTCTTCTGCGAGGTCCGGGTACCATCCATTTTAAGTGTATAAAATAAGCGATTTGGTTTTGATGGATCCGATTGTGTAGCTATTTGACCCCCAGAGGGATTTTTAGTAGAGCTTCTTCTTAGCACATCCTTAGTTGTGACCAACACCTTAGACACTGGCGAAAAAATGGAGGAGCTCCCAGTATGGGAGGGGTTATATAGGGAGGAAACTTCCTGTCTAGTTGATTACACCAGTGTCCAGCACCTGAAGGCGAGATATAACCCACTATGTAATGATTAAAAGCTCTGTGTCCCGTGATGTACGAAAAAGAAATACATTTTTTGCTGAAAATATTTTTATGCACATTTCCATGTTAATTGACACTTTTGATGAACTTTTAGCCACGTTGGATTTTGCATATTGTTTGAATCATTATTTGCGCTAAATTGATTTTTTATGTTATTTTAGTTAGCACCACATCCTTTGCTATATACAGTATTCAATGACGGTGCCGGGCCGGTTACCTGGACGGGTTTCTGGACAGGTTCCTGCAGCACCGTCATCCCCCGGCCTCCCTCGTCTGCTCCGGGACCTCTCTGCCTGTCGGCTGCTCTCAGGATGTCATGCGGGCGGCACTGGCTCATTTAAACTCACAGCGACCATTACCGCGGGGGGCCGCCGGGGATAGCCGAGTTTTGCTGGACAGAGCTGAAGAGCTGTCAGAGAGGAGGGGGGCAGGGAAGTCGAGCAGTGACAGAAAGGGACGAGTGTGGGCCAGGGGTGGCCAAAGATGTGTGCAGCGTTCTGAAAGAGCCAAGCTGGGGCGGAAAGAGTCGAAGCAGTGGGTGTGGAGCCTGGGCATACACAATGTAAGCTGATTGGAGGAAAAGGCACACCCCCCCCCTCCACATAGGCATAGGAACCAAGAAACACGCAGAGCTGTACTCCCGGTAGTCCTGATGGCCAGTACATGCCTGCCCTGACACCATGGATTGATGTTAGTTCCAGGACAGCCATGATATTCTGCATTACCATGTGCACTGCTCAGGAGTTAGCAGCATTTCCAGTACTGGGAGATGGCAACCTCTATCAGTAAATTGTGAGTCCTTCAAGACTTCATAAAACATTATGACCATCTTATTTCATTCTTCTATTTACTTTGAACTGGTGAACTTGCTTTGTGTTCTGTTTACCCAGGTCCACTTCTGCCTCTAGATGCTACACTCACCTGCTTCCAAAAACGTCTTCCCCTTCTCCAGGATGGAATCAGTCAGCTGATTTGAAGACTTCAGATACTGGAGAACGTAGATATTGGGACAAAAATTTAGCATGTTCTGTTCACCACAACCAGATGACATGGCCAGGAGTTTGTCCAGGTTGTTCAGTGCCGAACCCATGATGTCACCTGACCCAGAAATGAAAAGTTAGAGGTTAAGTGAGGATTAAGAAAGAGAGCTACAGAGAAAGAGAGGGAAAGAGAGAAATCAACATGAGATAGAAGGAGCATCTCATGTCTAAAATACATTAAAGAAAAGCCTGTGAGTTGGATAGAGGAAGAAGCAGAGCCCTCCAACAGAGCAGAGTATTTCAGCAAAAGAGAGTTAGATAGAGGAAGATGCAGAGGAAGGAGCAGAGTAGAGTATTTCAGGAGAGGAGAGTTGGATAGAGCATACCTCCCAACTGGCACAGATTCTGCGGGTTTTACCCGCATAGGCTCCTCCTTCCCGCAGTCCCGCGAGACTGTCAGTCAGTTTTCCCGCACAGCAGGAAGCATGAAGAGATGAAGAGGAGGAAACACAGCAGCAGGTAAGAGCACCCCCCCCGCGATCGGTGGACTAGTTTCGAAGCCCCCCCCCCCCCATCGGCGGCACCCCCCCGCTTTTTTTTTCAGGGCCGAATTTTTTTTTAAATGTCCCGCCCCCCCCGCTCAACAACTTTAGTTAGCAGGGGAGAGGGGACATCTGAATGTCCCGCGGTGGGGGTTTTAAAAGTTGGGAGGTATGGGATAGAGGAAGGAGCAGAGTACAGCAGAATATTTCAGGAGAGTTAGATAGAGGAATAAGCAGAGTCCATCAGAGCAGAGTATTTCAGGAGAGGAGAGTTGGATAGAGGAAGGAGCAGAGTAGAGCAGAATAGCAGAATATTTCAGGAGAGGATAATTAGATGGAAGAAGGAGCAGAGTCCTCCAGCAGAGCAGAGTCTTTCAGGAGAGGAGAATTATATAGAAGTCCCCCAGCAGTGCCATAGATTTGACAGCCAGGATTCTATTACTTTTACTACTTACCTGTAAAGCTAACATATCCTCTCTCAGAACCCACAACGTAAGATTTGGGCAGCTCAAGATTGATTTTCTCCGGTACAATGGCTCCTTCTAAACAAAATACAAGAAATAAATCTTATTGTAAATTGATATTCAGATTAGTAAAGGTATAACATTGTACTTTGTACTGTGTAGTGTAAAATGCCTAGAAATAAAAAATAAAGGATCAGAGGTCTTTCAGGCAAATACATTCCAGATTGAAGGCTTGATAAATATCTATGTTTAAAGCCCTTATACACACACCGCACACAACTCCATCCTAAATACAATGGATTTGCATTGACATTCATCCATAGACTGGAATCCCTCTACTGATCTTCTCTTTTAATTGTCTTGGGGGAGTGATCCACGTACCTTCAACGTTTAGCATGGAGTTGTGAGTCTGCTCCACCAAGGTCCCTTCGGGCTAAAAAACAAACCACGTTTTAAAACACGCACATAATTTTAAAGCATTTGTTGGCCCAAAAAATAAAATTAAAAAAAGGATACTGCTCCTATAAAGCATGCTATATGACACAGTGCTTGTCCTGTGTCATTTGGCCCCCTGCAACACCTAAAAAACCTGGCTGATCCTGACAGTTTCTACCCTCCCCTCTGTAAACTGACCACGGTGTGTCATGGCTGCAGAGACCAGACACCGTGGTCAGTTTACGTGCCTCTGTTATCAACAGCCTGCTATCTGCTCTCCTCTCTGTCCCCTTCTGTGAATGATTTATAAATATAAATGCTGTAAATACCCAATTTAAGAGCGGAGATTGCGATCACATGACCAGCCAGCTCTCTCCTCCTCCCCTCCAGACTGACATCAGCAGAGGAATCACAGCCCCGCCCACTGCATCTCTCAGAGGAGGAAAGGAGAAAGCTGGATAGTCATGTGATCACAATCTCGGCAGTGAAATTAGGTATTTGCCGCATTTATTTTTATAAATCACACGTAGAGGGTGATACTACAATAGGAGGCAGTGCTGATAGTGTATACAGGTTAGAGTGGCTTAACATCCACTTTACCCATTTGCTGTCCACCCCATAGCAGTTTTACTGCTACAGCGGCAGCTGTGCGCCAAATCACATATATATATAAATTTGTGATCCAGTTCTTCTTAGGCAGTGGGCTGGCAAGTGTGCTGCCGGCAGCTCGCTCCCGCTGTCATTATACACAGGGAGAGCCGATCAGTGGGTACTACAGACTCGATGTCCGCCAGCACCTGCGGCTCATTCAGTTCAGTAGCAGAACGGCAGTCTGTCTATGTAAACAAGGCAGATTGCCGTTCTGTCGGTAGGGAAGGCATCAATCCTGTGTCTCTGCAAGGCAGGGACAAGGATCCATGTCTTTCCCTAGTAAAAGCACCTCCCACATTGTAGTAAAACACAGGCTTGGCACACAGCTAACCCTTTGATCGC
This sequence comes from Rana muscosa, assembly GCA_029206835.1. Classification (NCBI taxonomy): domain Eukaryota; kingdom Metazoa; phylum Chordata; class Amphibia; order Anura; family Ranidae; genus Rana; species Rana muscosa. The sequence continues at coordinate 256,587,364 of CM055123.1, read as the reverse complement.
CCTAGATGGTAAGCCCTTCCCAGCCAGTGTCATTAGTACAGTGACAGTGCATACTTTTAGCACTGATCACTGTATTAGTCACTGGTCCCCAAAAAGTGGCAATTAGTGTCAAAATGTCCATCACAGTATCACTGTCCCGCTATAAGTTGCTGATCGCCACCATTAAAAACATAAAAATGTAAAAAGTAAATACAAATATCCCATAGTTTGTAGATTTTAGAGCAAATTGATATACGCTTATTGGGATTTTTTTTTTACCAAAAATATGTAGCAGAATATTGCCTAAATTGATGAAGAAATTTGATTTTTAAATTTTTTTATTGGATATGTTTTATAGCAGAAAGTAAAAAATATATATACATATATTTTTCAATTGAAGTTTTTTTGTTTTTAGTGCAAAAACAAAACAAAACACTGAGGCCCGGTTCTCACAGGGGCGGCACGACTTCAAGAGGACTTGAGACGCCCACCTGAGGCGATTTGCATAATGACTTCTGTATAGAAGTCAATGCAAGTCGCCCTGAGTCGCCCCCAAAAGAAGTACAGGAACCTTTTTCTAAGTCGGAGCGACCCGAGTCGCTCCTATTAGAACGGTTCCATAGTACAGAGCGGGACGCGACTCCTCAGGCGACCGAGTCGCCTGAGGAGTCGCCCCTATGTGAACCGGGCCTGAGGTGATCGAATACCGACAAAGGAAAGCTCTATTTATGGACATTAATTTTATATGGGTACAGTGTCACAAGACCGCACAATTGTCAGTTAAAGTAACACAGTGCCGTATCACAAAAAATGGCCTGGTCAGGAGGGGGGGGGGGGGATAAATGTTCCGGAGGTCAAATGTTTAAAGAGCAACACACAAAAAAAGATCTTAGGAATACAGAATGAAATAGTTGCATAGGTTGGACACTGATGAACAGACATCTCTATAGATACCAGGCAGGGAAAGACCTCAGTGGGTATACTATAGTCTCTTCACCAGAGGAGCTTATACTTTAATGTCCCACCACAGTCACACACTATTATTATATTTATATATTTATATGGCTCTGACATATTCCACAGTGCTGTCCAGAGAACTCTGAGCCAGTCACATCAGTCTTTGTCACATTATTGGACTTAGTGAAATTTGGCGCCCTAATACTCACCTTCACCAGTAAATTTTGGATAACGGTGTCTCTGCTGCCCTTGTCTGGTATCACCGTGTTCTCTCCTCCACACTGACCACTCACAGCCTGGGAGGTGACCGTGAAATTATTCTGGCCTGCAGAAAGGTTAAATATGATTTGTTAAAAAGTCTCATTAATTATGTAACAGACGTGTGATAGAGTCTTGGAACCAAACAGCACCAGCACAGGTAGAGGGACTGTCAATAATAAATGTCAGAACAACTGAAAATGCAAACCTGTCCATAAACAAGAACATTGCAAAGAAAGAATCTCCCTATTGACGGAGGGGCAGAGACACAAACTACTGCAGGGAAATCGCCCTATTGTGGGAGGGGCAGAGACACAAACTACTGCAAGAAATCTCACCATTGTGGGAGGGGCAGAGACACAAACTACTGCAGGGAAATCTCACCATTGTGGGAGGGGCAGAGACAAAAAATATTGCAGGAAATCTCACCATTGTGGGAGGGGCAGAGACACAAACTACTGCAGGGAAATCTCCCCATTGTGGGAGGGGCAGGGACACAAACTACTGCAGGAAATCTCCCCATTGTGGGAGGAGCAGAGACAAAAAATATTGCAGGGAAATCTCACCATTGTGGGAGGGGCAGAGACACAAACTACTGAAGGGAAATCTCACCATTGTGGGAGGGGCAGAGACAAAAAATATTGCAGGGAAATCTCACCATTGTGGGAGGGGCAGAGACAAAAAACATTGCAGGGAAATCTCACCATTGTGGGAGGGGCAGAAACACAAACTACTGCAGGGAAATCTCACCATTGTGGGAGGGGCAGAGACACAAACTACTGCAGGGAAATCTCCCCATTGTGGGAGGGGCAGAGACAAAAAATATTGCAGGAGATCTCCCCATTGTGGGAGGGGCAGAGACAAAAAATATTGCAGGAAATCTCACCATTGTGGGAGGGGCAGAGACACAAACTACTGCAGGGAAATCTCCTCATTGTGGGAGGGGCAGAGACACAAACTACTGCAGGGAAATCTCACCATTGTGGGAGGGGCAGAGACACAAACTATTGCAGGGAAATCTTACCATTGTGGGAGGGGCAGAGACACAAATTACTGCAGGAAATCTCACCATTGCGGGAGGGGCAGAGACACAAACTTTTTTTATATGACAAGAGGTATAATTTAAATAAGTCTGCAGACATCCATGCATAATTATAGATGACTGTACTGCAACGTTTCCATTGTTACTTTATAGAAAAGCCCGGAGCAAAAGTAAAAAATTACCTAGGCGGAGGGCTGGCATGATTAAGGAAACAGTACTGGAAGGGGAAGGCTGGATTGGTTGAGCTGAAGTGGGAGGGGGCAGAGTGTTAATAAAGAGGTGGGGGACTCCTCCCCCTGGCAACACAGCGGGGGCAAAAGTTGGTCACCGGGGTCGGCGCCTCGGCAGGGGAGATCGGAGAGTGCGGTGGTCGGGCCTTCCACCGCGGCCGGCGACCAGGCTGCTGGGAGTGAGGTGCAGCGGCGTGATGGCGGGAGAGGAGGGGACGTCAGGGCTGGATCTTGCCCAGGAAGAAAAGCGACAAAGAAGTCGGTGCACGGGTCTGGTGGGCGGAGCCGGATGACATCAGGACCCGCGGCAGCCAGGGATCCTTCCCCTGGTGGGCCTTCATCCACGGAAGAGGAGCAGGGAGAGCAAAGGTCGGAGGGCGAAGTGGACGACTCGGAGGACGATGGCGTGCAGCAGAGAGGGTCGGCGGCGGTGAAGACGGGACGTTCGGCTGGTGGGTCTCGTCCTGGGCAGCCCGGTAAGTCAGTTTCACATTTACTTTATGCAGGGATGTCGGGTGTATTGATGGATAGAGATGGTTCGGACGGGGGCAGTGCGACGGTGAGGGGGCAGGGGGTTCCCCATGGGGTGGATGCCAGGGACAGTCTGGGACAGGGATCTGTGGTGGGGATGGATACGGGCTTGATGGGGTTTCTAGCAGGGATCAAGGAGTTGGTAGGTAAGTTTGAGAACAGGGGCGGTGTCCCCGCTAGCCTGGCTGCTGCATGGGTTCCTCCGGAAAAGAGTGACGTGGGGCAGGTGGTGGCTGCGGTGGTGCCTGCAGTGGTGCCAGCGGTGTCGGTGGCAGCGGTGCAGACAGCGACTACGGATGACACGCCAAAGGCGACTATTGGGAAAAGGGGATGCGGGCAAGCAGGACCTGGTTAGGTTGGCGGATGCGGCTAAGTGCGAGCTCTACATCTGTTTCGAGGGGCCACTGGGAGCTCATTTGAAGCCTGAAGTCCGGGAAAAGATTGGGAAAGGTGAGTACATTGAGATTTTCTCGCTGCTTCCGTTGGAAAGGTTCAATTTGGACAGAGTAAAACCGGACGATTCCAAAAAGGAGGATGAAGAAAAACGTAGGTATCGACTGATCCCTCGGACGTTCATGAATTGGCTGCAGGCCTTTGCCATTATGGTAAGCGTGATTGGCGAAAAGAAGCCTGAGCATTGTTCGGGTCTCTTTTGCTATCAGGATGCCATGGGGGAGGCTTATAGGGTGTATGGGGGCACGGCCTGGCTTAGGTATGATGAGCAGTTCAGGCAGAGGATGGCGGTGCGGCCGGAGTTGAGGTGGGACCACAAGGACATTAGTTTGTGGATGCGGTTGATGACTTCGGCGAGGGCCCCGAATCAGTTTTTTCAAGGAGGGGCCGGTGGATCGTCATCCCCTGGAGAACCGGCCGGTAAGGTAAAAGGGGTTTGTTGGCAATACAATTCGGGATCCTGCAAGTTTGGAGGGTCTTGCCGATTCAAACATGAGTGTTCAGGCTGTGGAGGTTCCCATACCCTGTCCAGATGCTTTAAACAAGGGAAAGGGCGACCTGGAGAGGCTGCAATCAAGAGGGAGGACGCCGGTGATGGTGGCAAGGATGCGTCCGTTTCTCGGTAGGTATCCGGATAGACAAGCCGCACGGTTGTTAGAAAAGGGCTTTGCGGAGGGGTTTGAGATTCCATGTGCTTTAGGGGTGGTTCCGCCGGTTGCTCGTAACTTGCGCTCAGCCCTGCAACACCCTGAGGTGGTTTCAGAGAAACTGCGTAAGGAAGTTGCGTTGGGTGGCATGTGCGGCCCTTTTGCGTTTGCCCCGTTGGCGAATTTGGTGGTGTCCCCACTGTGGGTGGTGCCTAAAAAGGAGCCTAACAAGTTTTGGCTCATTCACCACCTTTTTCCAAAAGGGGGGTCGGTCAATGATGCTATTGACCCTGAGGCTTGCACAGTGAGTTATACGTCATTTGATGCGGCTGTGGTTTGGGTGCGGCATTATGGCAAAGGGGCGTTGATGGCAAAATCAGATGTGGAGGCGGCGTTCCGCTTGCTGCCGGTTCACCCCGACAGTTTCCGTTTGTTAGGGTGCACATGGAACGAGAATTTTTATGTGGATCAATGCTTGCCAATGGGATGCTCCATCTCATGTGCGCTGTTTGAGAAGTTTAGTTCCTTTTTAGAATGGGTGGTCAGGGATGTGTCGGGCGTGAGTTCGATCATACACTATTTGGATGACTTCCTCTGCGTGGGCCCAGCTTCTTCTACGATTTGCGCAGTACTCCTGGCGACGCTGGAACACATCGCGGAACGCTTCGGGGTACCTTTGTCGCTCGAAAAAATGGAGGGGCCAAGTAAGGTCATTACGTTTTTAGGGATCACGCTGGATTCGGAAGCCATGGAATGCCGTTTGCCGGGGGACAAATTGGAGGCGTTGAAGAAAGAGATCAAAGGTATGTTGGGTTTGCGGAAGGTTCAGCTGAGGGCGTTGCAGTCCTTGCAGGGAAAACTCAACTTCGCTTGTCGCATTCTGCCAATGGGCAGGGTATTTTGCAGACGGCTGTCGGCAAGTACGGCTGGGGTGCAGTCACCAAGGCATTTTGTGCGCTTGGTTAAGGCGCACAGGGAGGATCTGCGGGTGTGGCATACGTTTTTGGAGTCTTTTAACGGCAGGGCGCTGTGGATGTCCGGCCCAGTTAGTAATTTTGATCTGGAACTCTTTACGGACGCGGCCGGCTCCACTGGCTTTGGAGCATTTTTCCAAGGGAGATGGAGTGCGGGCCCATGGCCTGTAAGTTGGGTGGAAGCTGGATTCACAACAAACCTGGTGCTGCTGGAATTGTTTCCAGTGGTATTGGCGGTAGAACTGTGGGGCGAGGCTTTCAGGGTCCTGAAAGTGCGTTTCCACTGTGACAACCTGGGGGTGGTGCAGGTGATTAACAGGGTGTCGGCCTCTTCACCTCCGGAAGTTAGGATGCTGCGGCATTTGGTGCTGAGATGCCTGCAGTTGAATGTTTTTGTTTATGCGGTGCACCTTCCAGGGGTGGAGAACGTCATTGCTGACGCTTTGTCTCGCTTTCAGTGGGACAGGTTCCGAGAGTTGGCGCCGGAAGCGGAGCAACTGGGGGCGCCTTGTCCCGACTGGCTGTGGAGGATTGCGTTGGAGTAGTCTCCGGCTGGATCAGAAGGTCGGTGAGCGAGACGACGTGGGTGGCATATAACAAGGTGTGGCAGGAATGGGTGGCTTTGGGGCGGATGACGGGTGTGGATACGACAGGGCCTGACGCAAGGTTGTTGTTGTTGTTGTATTTTATATCCAGGCAGATGGAGGATGGGGTGTCCGTCTCAGTGTTGGGTAAGAAGATGGCGGGGTTGGCCTTTTTGTTTAAATGGCAGGGTGGCTCTGACTTTACGAAGGATTTTTGGGTACGCCAGGCGCTTAAGGGATATAGGCGGTCCAGGCCGAGTAAGGACGCCAGGCGACCGGTGTCGTTTGAGGTCTTGCAAGGAATTTTGGCTCGATTATCGGAGGTCTGCGCCTCGGTATATGAGGTTTCCTTGTTCAGGGCAGCGTTTGCATTGGCATTTTTTGGGGCGTTTAGGATCGGCGAGCTGGTTAGCCCTTCCAAGAAGGTTCAGGGGGGTATTTGGGGTAAGGAGGTGCGCTGCCAGGAGGAAAGTGTTTCCTTGTGGTTGCGTAGGTCCAAGACAGATCAAGGGGGGAAGGGTAAGACGGTGCAGGTATTCTTGTTGCCGGGCTCACCGCTCTGTCCAGTGCGGGCCGTGCAAGGTTTTATAGGGGTACGACCGCCGGCAGAGGGGTCGTTTCTGATCCATGCTAACGGGTCCCCGTTATCCAGATTTCAATTTGTGTCTGTGTTTAGGAAATGTTTGAGGGTTATGGGGTTGGACGACAGGGAGTTTGCGTCGCACTCCTTCAGGATAGGGGCTGCTACAGAGGCGGCTCGGTGGGGGTTGGATTCGGAGTCGGTGAAGCGCATTGGTAGGTGGGAGTCTAGCCGATTTTGCCTTTACATACGTCCACAGCTAGTAGTAGGGGTATAAGTACAGGAGAGGGGGAGGCCTGTTTGGTGCATATTTGGGTGGGTGATCTGCTGGTTTTGGGTTTGCTGTTGGTTACGGTGGTATGCTTGTTCTTTTCTTTCAGGTGCGGTGCCGGCCTTGGTCTGGATATTGGGCCATTCATATGTGTTCTGGGGGGCAAAAAGGGCGGATGTTAGGCTGGAAGGCTGGCAATTGGGGTTTCCTAGGCAGGAAGCCTGTGTTCGCTGGTTGGGAGTGCTGGGAATGTTATGGAGTGGAATGGTCCCGGAGGTGCATCGCTTTGCACGTCTTGACCGGCCACCTGACGTTATAGTTTTGCACGTAGGTGGCAATGTTCTGGGAGCCAGATCTATGTTGGACGTGACAAAGGATATCAAGTTTGATATACTTCGTCTTCGCATGGCATTCCCGGACATGGTGATCGTATGGTCTGACATGGTGGCTCGGACATCGTGGAGGATGGCTAGGTCTTTGGAGGGTATTAATAGGGCCCGGAGGAAGATCAACCGAGATGTGGCTAGGTTTGTGGTGAAGAATGGGGGGTTGGTAATAAGGCATATGGAGTTGGAGGTGGATACATGGCGCTACCTGAGGGGGGACGGGGTACACCTGAATGATGTGGGTATGGATATGTGGACGTTGGGGATACAGGAAGGCATCCAAAGGGCTCTTAGGGTGTGGAGGGGCACCTACTCGTAAAGGTATTTTCAATTGGGTGCTCTGGCGGGTGTCTGGTCTTTGCAGTGGAAGGAGGATACCTCGGGAAGAAGAGTTCAGGACCTGTCGTTGGTATGGGTCCTGATGGTGGGACTTCCAGTTAACGGAGGTTTAGCTGGAAGCATTGGTAAAGAGGGCACTGCGGTCATGGTTGTCTCTGAGCCAGCATATCGGCTTGAGGCCTATTAACAGATTTGAGAGGTACCGCAGTGCAATAGTTTACACAGATGGTAATCGAGGTTCCTGCAAAGATCGACACTGGTAGTTGATGGGTTTTTCATAACAGATGTTTATGTTATTGTTAATTGATATATTATTATTTTAATAGATAAGGCTGCTACGGCCTATGTTTTCTCCAACGCCAGTGTGGTCTCGTTTACTTAGTTAAAGGGGGGTAAGTTTGGGGATTATGAGGGGTTAAGTAAAAGGAGGTATATCTGTTATACTATAGTCATGTATTTTACCACTTTTCTTTTGATAATGTTTTGTAGTTACCTAATGATTTTGCTATAATTTGCCATGAGATCGTTATCTTCTCTCCTCCACCCACACAGACCGTGATGTCTTTGGGGCTGTTCATAACGTAATCGTCAGATTGAGCTAATGTTGACTGAATCTGTGAAAACATAAAGCATTGTAAATAATCTCAGCGGACAATAAACCTCTTGTTGATTTTTGGTAATACTCTGCTCCGCTTTTCTACCTCCAGGAAAAAAATGACAGAGGACAATTTCACCAACAGCAAGAGGCAGCTTTCATATATCTCAAGAGTCAACCGATCTGTTAAAGTGGTTGTAAACCCACTTACACAACATACACTTACAGGTAAGCCTAGATTAAGGCTTACCTGTAGGTGCATGAAATATCTCCCTAACCTACACGGTTAAGGAGATATTTGCTTTTAAAACCGGCGCCGCTGACGTCACGCACATGCGCACTAGCGGGCCGGCATAGTATCCGGATTTCTGAATGGATTTAGCCGGCCCGAGAGCGCATGCGTGTGACGTCATCGCCGCTCCGGGGCCAATCACAGCGCCGGAGCAGTGATACACGGAAGGGACATCGAGGCAAGATGGCAGCGGCGGAGGTGTCCGAGCACTGCTGCAGGGTCTTCGATCTAAGGTAAGTAATCCATAATGAGCTAGTATGCTAGTCATACTAGCTCATTATGCCTTTGTCTTGCAGGTATTAATTAATTTATTTTTATTTTTTGGGGGTTTACAACCACTTTAACATTCCTGCCTGTCAGTCCCGATTTTGGCCGCGATTACAGGGACATCTGTGCAGGTTTCTGCACAGATGTCAATGTAAATCGCGGCCCGAAAATCGCAAAAAGTAGTACAGAAACTACTTTTTGAAATCGGTGCAGCGCCGCAGATGCGGCGTCGCACCGATTAGGACGGTGCCATTGACCGCAATTTGCGGCAAATATCGCCGATTTGACATGTCAAATCGCATCAGTGTGAACCAGGGCTAATGTACTGAGGATGCTTTAATGTAAGGATCAGGGATGAGCCGAACACCCCCCTGTTCGGTTCGCACCAGAACCTGCGAACAGACAAAATGTTCGTGTAAACTTTAGAACCCTATTAAATACAATGGACTCAAACGTTCGAAATCTAAAGTGTTAATTATAAAGGCTAATATGCAAGTTATTGTCCTAAAAAGTGTTTGGGGACCTGGGTCCTGCCCCAGGGGACATGTATCAATGCAAAAAGAAGTTTTAAAAACGGCCGTTTTTTCGGGAGCAGTGATTTTAATAATGCTTAAAATGAAAAAATAAAAGTGAAATATTCCTTTAAATTTCGTACCTGGGGGGTGTGTATGATATGCATGTAAAGTGGCGCATGTTTCCCGTGCTTAGAACTGTCCCTGCAAAAAATGTCATTTTTGAAAGAAAAAAATGCATTTAAAACGGACTCGCGGCTATTAATGAATTGTCGGCTCCCGGCAATACATACAAAAGTCATTGATTAAAAAAAAAAAAAAAGCGTGGGGGTTCCCCAGAATTCAATTACCAGGCCCTTCAGGTCTGGAATGGATATTAATGGGAACCCCGCCGCAAATTTTAAAAAAAACTGACGTGGGGTTCCCCCAAATATCCATTCCAGGCCCTTCAGATCTGGCATGGATTTTAAGGGGAACTCCACCCCAAATTTAAAAAAAAAATGGCGTGGAGTCCCCCTAAAAATCCATACCAGACCCCTTATCCGAGCACGCAACCTGGCCGGCCGCAGGGGAAAAGGGGGGGACGGGAGAGCGGCCCCCCCTCCCTCCTGAACCGTACCAAGCCACATGCCCTCAACATGGGGAGGATGTCCCCATGTTGATGGGGACAAGGGCCTCATCCCCACAACCCTTGCCCGGTGGTTGTGGGGGTCTGCGGGCGGGGGGCTTATCGGAATCTGGAAGACCCCTTTAACAAAGGGGACCCCCAGATCCCGGCCCCCCCCCTATGTGAATTGGTAAGGGGTACATTGTACCCCTACCATTTCACGAAGAAAGCGTAAAAAAATGTTTAAAAAAACACACAAACACCTTGAAAAAGTCCTTTATTTAAAAAAAAAAAAACATTCCAGCGGTGAAATCCAGTGTCCCGCGGCGATCCCGATGTCCAGCGCTGTCCTTCATTGGTTGTGCCTGAGCGGACCTGATGGGGAACTCCCTCTCAGTATTTTAAATGTATAGACCCGCCCCTTCTAAAGTTCCGCATCTGGTCTGCTGAGCGGACCTGATGGGGAACTTTAGAAGGGGCGGGTCTATACATTTAAAATACTGAGAGGGAGTTCCCCATCAGGTCCGCTCAGGCACAACCAATGAAGGACAGCGCTGGACATCGGGATCGCCGCGGGACACTGGATTTCACCGCTGGAATGTTTTATTTTTTTTTTTTAATAAAGGACTTTTTCAAGGTGTTTGTGTGTTTTTTTAAACATTTTTTTACGCTTTCTTCGTGAAATGGTAGGGGTACAATGTACCCCTTACCAATTCACATAGGGGGGGCCGGGATCTGGGGTCCCCTTTGTTAAAGGGGTCTTCCAGATTCCGATAAGCCCCCCGCCCGCAGACCCCCACAACCACCGGGCAAGGGTTGTGGGGATGAGGCCCTTGTCCCCATCAACATGGGGACATCCTCCCCATGTTGAGGGCATGTGGCTTGGTACGGTTCAGGAGGGAGGGGGGGCGCTCTCTCGTCCCCCCCTTTTCCCCTGCGGCCGGCCAGGTTGCGTGCTCGGATAAGGGGTCTGGTATGGATTTTTAGGGGGACTCCACGCCATTTTTTTTAAAAATTTGGGGTGGAGTTCCCCTTAAAATCCATGCCAGATCTGAAGGGCCTGGAATGGATATTTGGGGGAACCCCACGTCAATTTTTTTTAAAATTTGCGGCGGGGTTCCCCTTAATATCCATTCCAGACCTGAAGGGCCTGGTAATTGAATTCTGGGGAACCCCCACGCTTTTTTTTTTTTTTATCAATGACTTTTGTATGTATTGCCGGGAGCCGACAATTCATTAATAGCCGCGAGTCAGTTTTAAATGCATTTTTTTCTTTCAAAAATGACATTTTTTGCAGGGACAGTTCTAAGCACGGGAAACATGCGCCACTTTACATGCATATCATACACACCCCCCAGGTACGAAATTTAAAGGAATATTTCACTTTTATTTTTTCATTTTAAGCATTATTAAAATCACTGCTCCCGAAAATCACTGCTCCCGAAAAAACGGCAAAAACTTCTTTTTGCATTGATACATGTCCCCTGGGGCAGGACCCCGGTCCCCAAACACTTTTTAGGACAATAACTTGCATATAAGCCTTTATAATTAGCACTTTAGATTTCTCCCATAGATTTTTCGAATTTGCCTCGAACACCCCAATTTGTTCGCTGTTCGGCGAACGGGCGAACAGGCAATGTTCGAGTCGAACATGAGTTCGACTCGAACACGAGTTCGACTCGAACACGAAGCTCATCCCTAGTAAGGATATGTTGGCAAAGTCAGTAAAGGTGAACTAACCCTTTAAACATCAAAGCCTTTCCAGTTAATTACAATGTATACTGTAATTTCCTTCGTATAGTGATACCCTCAGAGGGCTGCTTGTTTGTTTAGGCCCCTGTAAAGCTACCAACCCCCGGCAATCGGCTCTGACTTCTCTCTTGACACAGTTAGAAGAAGGGGAAAAGTAATGGTACACTGTACTATCTCTATACATTTATTACACAGTACAACCCCCTTCTATACCAGCACAATAATTGACACTCACAACCAGGTTACTTAACTATAACGGTTTACTGTAAGCAACAATATAAAAAGGTAATTTGAGTACAATATCTCATGCAGATCCCTGCAATAAAGGTGTACACATACTATGCATATGACATTCAGTTAGGCAATGAAATGTATTAACCCCGCTGCAGCTATTCTCCCTCGTGAGCAAAGAAATGGCGCCCAGCAATGTCCCAACTACCCAGTCAGGCCTGACTATAACTGTGGGTATAGTTTGTTGAGGAATCTTCGCTATCAACTGTCGGTGGTGCACATAAAGAACAAATTGTAATCCAATAATGCATACCTCCCAATATGAAAAGAATTTCGTGGGCATGATTTAAAGTTGTTGAGCGGGGGGGAGGGGGGGGATGCCGATCGTGGGGGAGGGGGAGGGGGAGAACTGTTTTAAACTCAAATCTGGGGGGGGGGGGGGGCTTACCTGCTGGTGGATCTTTCCTCCTCTTCATGATTCCTGCTGTGCCTTCTCTTCTTCCTGCTGTGCGGGAAACAGGTAACTCTCGCGGGACTGCGGGAAGGAGGAGCCTATGCGGGTAAAACCCGCAGAATTCGTGACAGTTGGGAGGTATGAATAATGGGTTGTAGATAACCACTAACTTGACAGACTGAAGAGACTGGAAAACTCAGTTCAGGACAACAGTCTCTCCAAAGTATAACTATGTTCAATAGAAAGCCTAGGCAAAGTTATAGATCTAAGGCTCTGAGCTGATGCCCTCTCACCCAAACCGGACCGACTCCTGTCCGGTTCCTCCGCTACTGTGAGTGGCGTCACAGTGGCCCGCGATGCACCGAGTCTTTGGTCTTTCAGAAGATGATGGCACCTCAGGTGAATCGGATGCGTTGCAGACTCCCCAGCGGAACGGAAGGCTCTCTAGAACAAAGAAAGCGAGGCCCAGGCTTCAGGCCTAGCGCGTGCAGCAGGTGAGTGCAGAAGATCCTCTTGCAAGGAGGGCAGCGTTCCAAGAGAAAGAAGCGAGCCCCGCCCTTCCCTTTTAAAGTCCACCCCAGCAGTCCTTGCGCTGGGAATGGCACCCTGGGTGCCGCAAAGCATGCCAGGGTATGTAGTCCTGCGGGTAAAACGATACCCCGCTACACACTCCCCCCACTTGAAATCTTTGGTCCCTCAAAGACAGCATCAACAGTAGGAAAACACAAACTCATTAAGGGCAGCTAAAGAAGTTGGCAGAGGAAACTCCCACCAGAATGGGGAAGGGAGCTTGTCCTGCCCACTGGTAACAACAAAGGGGTCTACCTGTCTAACTTTGTCAGAGAGGGAGCTGGGGTTGCCTTCCACCAAATGCACAGCAGAAGGATCAGGCGTTGGCAAAGTTCTTCTAGCAGTGGTTACTGTATCCTCAAAACTTTCCCCCATCTGGGTGTAGGTTAATTTCCGAGGAGGACGAATAACTCTTTTGGCCCTTTGTTCTCTTGGGGTGACTGTCACATCACCTTTTGCATCTTCCTCTAAAGTGGGCAAACTGGGCTCCAATACTTCTGGTACATCCAAATCAGGTGTAGGCAGATGTGGGGAGTAATCTTGATGATCAGCAGAAGGTGACCATGTAGCATCTTCCCACTCTTCAGCCAGAGGACTGGACGAAACAAACTCAGTGGCTTCCACGTTCAATGTGCTGTCCACAGTACCTTCAGATGGTGGAAGATCTATAGACATGGGTTCTGGGGTCTGAGAAGGCCACAACCATCCAAGCTCTTCTTCTAAACTCTGATCCGAGGCATCCATTTCTCTAAACTGAGAGGACTGAGACCGAGTGTTTGGCCTAGGTGTCTCCAAACTTGAGGATGGTTCAGGGGAATCTTCTACAGAAGGTATCCGGACCGCTTCCGAAAGTGGGAGTAAATGGTTCCTGTGCCATGTCTTCAGTGGCCCTATCTTCCCTTCTGGTTTTAACTGATACACCGGCAAATCTGGTAACTTCTTGCAGATCACATAGGGTTCAGGTCTCCATCTGTCTGCTAACTTATGCTTCCCTGGAACTCCTAGCTTGCGCAGCAGCACTCGGTCTCCTGGCTGGAGGTCCTGGATTCGGACCTTGAGGTCAAAGTTCCTCTTGTTCCGAGCTCCTCTTTGTTCTGAGGCCACTTGGGCCTGTTCAAAAGCCAGCTTCAAACTCTTCCTCAGTCTGTCTACATAGCCCTTGTGTGAGGTGGCTGAAGTGCGATCCGTGGAAATGCCGAATGCCAGGTTCACAGGCAGTCTTGCTTCCCTGCCAAACATAAGGCTATATGGAAAGTACCATGTAGCATCGCTAGTGGTACTGTTGTAGGCGTGCACAATGGCCGCTATATGCTTGCTCCAGTGCTGCTTCTGCTCACTACTCAGAGTCCCCAACATATTTAATAGAGTCCTGTTGAACCTCTCCGGCTGAGCGTCACCCTGAGGGTGATAAGGGGTGGTGCGGGTTTTCTTGATACCCAAAGAGTCCAACAGCTTCTTGATCAATCGGCTCTCAAAGTCTCTCCCTTGGTCAGAGTGCAAGCGTTGTGGCAGCCCATAATGCACAAAGTATTTCTCTACTAAGATTTTAGCTACAGTGGAGGCCTTCTGGTCTTTGGCTGGAAAAGCTTGGGCATAACGGGTGAAATGGTCGGTTATCATCAGAACATTTCCTTGTCCACTTAAGTCAGGTTCGAGACAGAGAAAGTCAATGCACACCAAATCCAAGGGTCCTTGACTCTGCAGATGGCCCATTGGGGCAGCTTGACGTGGCAATGTCTTTCTCTGGATACAGCGTGAACAGGAGTGACAGTATTCTTCCACTTCAGCCCGCATACAAGGCCAATAGAACCTATCCCTTACAAGTTGCAATGTTCGTTCAGCCCCCAAGTGGCCATGATCATCGTGTAAGGCAGCTAAGACAGTTCTTCTGTACTTTTCCGGCAGAAATAGCTGCCACTTATCTTCCAGGTCATCAGAGGGGCCCCTTCGGTAGACCACCCCTTGATGAACCTGCAACTTGTCCCATTCCTTGTGGACCAACCGGGCCACCTTTGAAGGATCCTTCAGAAGTCTGTCTGGATCCTGATCTTCCAAGGTCTCCAGTGCTAATCTTCCCCAAGGGTCTTCAAGCTGGTCCTGCATCAAGTCCTTCTTGGACAATTTGGACAAGTCATCCTCTCCTACTTGGGTCACATTGCAGTAACACTTAGGCACTCCCACGGCAGAAACACCGATCTCTTCAGCTCTCGACCCACCACTAGCTTGAAGTTGTACCCCTTGACACAGGGCCCGTACCCCATCTGGGTTTACCTGGGTCCAATCTTCTGGATGGTGGGTGGGTGCATGGCCTCTTCCTGACAGTGCATCCGCATCACTGTTTCCTGTTCCCGGCCTATACTTCAGGCTAAAGTTGAACCCGGCTAGGGCAGCCAACCAACGGTGACCAGTGGCATTCAGCTTGGCCGTGGTGAAGAGATAGGTGAGTGGATTATTGTCAATCTTTTCTGTGAAGTCAGCTCCATACAGGTAATCTCTGAGTTTATCCACGACTGCCCACTTTAGGGCCAGAAACTCCAACTTGTGGGTGAGGTAGTTCTTTTCAGCGGGTGCTAAACTTCTACTAATGTAGGCAACTGGGCACAACTGCCCTTCATATTCTTGGTATAGCACCCCTCCTAGACCCTCATGGCTAGCATCTACATGTAGCTCATAGGATTTCTTTGGATCAGCATAGGCCAGTACTGGTGCAGTGGTAAGACTCTTCTTAAACATCTGGAAGGCTACTTCACACTTTCCTGTCCACTGGTCTTCCACCGACTCTCCAGGCTTCCTGGGACCAGTATCATCCTCTTCTCCTTCCATTTTCAGTAGCTCGTTTAGGGGTCTGGCAATCTTTGCGAATCCTTCCACAAACCTACGGTAGTAAAAACAGAAGCCTAGAAAGGATCTGAGCTCAGTCACTGTGGTTGGTCTGGGCCAAGAGGTGACTGCTTCCAGTTTATCAGGATCTGCAGACACTCCTTCTGCGGATACTATGTGTCCCAGGTAGTGGACCGAGGATTGATAGAACTGGCATTTTTCTCTGGAGAGTTTAAGTCCTTCCTCGCTGAGTCGTTTCAGGACTTTCTCCAATCTTGCTTCATGCTCCTCCAGAGTCTTCCCGAAGACAATGATGTCGTCTAGGTATACCAGGACTTCAATAAGATTCATGTCCCCAACGGTCTTCTTCATCAACCTCTGAAAGGTAGCAGGGGCTCCTGACAAGCCTTGGGGCATCCTGTTAAACTCATAGAACCCCATCGGGTAATGAAGGCCGTCTTCTCCTTATCTTCAGGGTGCATGGGGATTTGATAATACCCACTGTTCAGGTCCATGACACTGAATCACTTGGCCCCAGACAGACTCTGCAAAGCATCTTCTATCCTGGGGGTAGTATACTGGTCAGGAATGGTCCTCCGGTTAAGAGTCCTATAGTCTATGCAGAGTCTCAGTGACCCGTTTTTCTTCCTTACCACCACAATGGGGGAGGTATATGGACTTCTGGACTCTTTAATGACCCCTGTCCTCTTTAGCTCTGCCAACTGCTCACGCAAATCTTCCAGGTCAGCCAGTGGAACTCTTCGGACCCTCTCCCGGAAAGGGCTTGTCTTCTTGAAGATGGATTTTATGGGTGGCACTCCTCGCACACCCCACATCAAACTCATCTTCAGAGAATATTCTCCTCCACCGAGTCAGCTGGGCCTTGGCTCTCTCCTTCTATTTCTGTGGCAAGGCTGTATCTTCAAGGCAGAGCTCTTCCAAGGTGGCTTCTTCATCTTTTGACTTCAATTCAGACCGGGTCACTGGGGTAGCAGGGTTTACCTTACCCAATAGCACCCGGGCTGGGATCTTCACAGGAGAATTTGTGACATTTCTGACACTTACTGGAATCTGTCCCTTTGCTTTCTTCAGTGCCCTCAATTGGACCACTTCAGGAAGTACTTCCAATCCTTGGTGAGTATTGGAGGGGTCTGGTTCCATGACCACAAAGGGACCTGGCTTCTCCCAGGAGAGTTTTACTGTAGCCTGAAGACAGGTCACCTCACCAGGCTGTAGTATCTTCTCTCTTCTAGACAGTCTCCAGACTCTTCCCACCCCTTCTTCTGGGGCCTTTTGCTCCAGGATCATCTTCTGGTAGACCTGTTGCAGCATGGGGTTAATCTTCTGTCTGGGAGAACTCCGTTCTTGCACCAACGAGGTCAGCAGTCTCCGGACCAAGTCAGTGTTGGTCCCTATCAACATGGACATCGTGTTGGCTCCTGGTGGGCGAGGGCAAACCACCGCCAAAGTGTCAAAAGCTTCGGCCTTCGCGGTCAGCCAGGGGTCAAAGGCCAGCCTGATCGAAACATAGCCATCGTAGGGGAAACTGCGAGTGCCAATCCCCCCCATCTTCAGGTCTTCCAGCTTCTGCAGAGGTATGTGACTTCTGATAAAAGTCTCGGTATAAGAGAGTCACTTGGGCTCCTGTGTCTAAGAGTGCCTTTGCGTAGACTCCCTCCACTTGAACGGAGACTAGAGGGGAGGGTCCAACTAATTTATCCGGGAACTTCTTTGGGGGTGTTTTCTCCTTTGGGTTTCCTGACCTTTCCAATGTTTTTTTCTTTTTTTTTTCCATTTCTCCCTGGACCTCAACCCTTTTTGAACCTGGTTTGCATTGATCTTTTTCTGGTTGTCAAATTGCAACTCCCGACAGACAGTATGGGAGTTTTTAGGCGAGGCATTGTTGCCCTTCTTTTTTTTCTCTGCTTGTCTCTGAACCTTCTTGGAGCTTTCTGTAACTTCTTCACCGGGGCCCTCTGAAGTTTTCCGCCGGCTGGTATTGAGTGCCTCGGTTCTTCCTTGGACTGGGCACCTTCTATCAGGGTGGCCAACTCCTCCCCGATTTAAGCAGATAATTTCCTTCCTGATCTTTGGGGAGGCTGGAATCTTCCTTCTCCTTAACTCCAGAGTTCTTGGCCAATAAAGAGGTCAATAAGTCCAGTACTTGGGCCATTTGAGACTTTAAAGTTTCTACCTCTGGGTCACGTTCTGTGACTACTGCCGTTCTGACTCCTACCGAAACAGGTGGGGTGGTTTTCTCAAACCCCTCTTGGTCCTTCATCAAGGCCTCTTCGTCCCTTATGATCCGCACAAGGTCTGTGTAGTTCAGGGCCATGACTCCGTCACAGGTCTTCAGGTGGAGCCAAACTGGATCCGACCGTAAGGCTCCCCTAAGGATCTGTTTCATCCTGGTAGCATCTATAACCTGTGGCTGCATTCCTTTTCTCAGTACAATCTGGCACAGCATTCTATTCAGTCTCCGGACATACTCGGACAACTTTTTCTTTGGCTGTTGGAAGGTATGTTCAAATTTATACATCAAGTCTGACACCTTCTCCAGCTGGCCAAACTCTTCCTGCAACATAGACAAATAATCCATTGCTGTACACACAGTATTGCTGCACCTAAGATTTTTCACCACCTCAGCAGCAGGGCCTTTCAAGCTCTCACTGATGCGCTGCGTCTTCTGCGCTTCCGGGACTTCCCAACCTTCTTCTGCCTGCTCGATCCAAGTATCGAAATCTTCCTCCCTGGGTGGCACAGGTTGTGTTCCTGAAAACACCCGGAGTTTCCGGTACCCAGCTTCTACATGCAATGTGTTGTTTTTTTGGCATTTAACAACAAAGTCCCCCAAAGCAGTCAACAGTTCAGGACCTATGGCGTCAGGGGTGACTTTGGTGCGTTAGTTTCGCTACTGCCTTCCATTTTGGAGAAGAGTGACGGAGATAACTGTGGGGAGGTCCGTGGGGACTCTTTCTTCACAGCCCCAGTATGCACTAAGCGATACGTTCTGTCATTTATGTCTTTTATACTTTGCCCTTTGAACTCCTCTGGGACTCCTCTTGTCCACTCTATTAGTGCATATGTCCCCGAGGCATTTGATTTCACATCTACCGGCCATGCTTTCCATTTTGGAGACATTAACATTATTAATTGCTTTATCTCTTCTTTCTCCCGGATCTCTCCCAGGAGTTCAATAGCTCTGCGCACCATTCTATTACTGCCTGCGAGTCCATGCTGGTTTTTCAGGCCGCCTTGATCGCAGCGTGCAATATACACGGGTCCCGGACCGAGCCCCCACGTATAGCGATACCTTCAGCTTAAGAGGGCTGCTTGTTTGTTTGGGCCCCTGTAATGCGCAGCTACCAACCCCAGGGAATCGGCTCTGACTTCTCTCTTGACACAGTTAGAAGAAGGGGAAAAGTAATGGTACACTGTACTATCTCTATACATATATTACACAGTACAACCCCCTTCTATACCAGCGTAATAATTGACACTCACAACCAGGTTACTTAACTATAACGGTTTACTGTAAGCAACAATATAAAAAGGTAATTTGAGTACAATATCCTATGCAGATCCCTGCAATAAAGGTGTACACATACTATGCATATGACATTCAGTTAGGCAATGAAATGTATTAACCCCGCTGCAGCTATCCTCCCTCGTGAGCAAAGAAATGGCGCCCAGCAATGTCCCAACTACCCAGTCAGGCCTGACTATAACTGTGGGTATAGTTTGTTGAGGAATCTTCGCTAGCAACTGTCGGTGGTGCACATAAAGAACAAATTGTAATTCAATATGGGGTTGTAGATAACCGCTAACTTGACAGACTGAAGAGACTGGAAAACTCAGTTCAGGACAACAGTCTCTCCAAAGTATAACTATGTTCAATAGAAAGCCTAGGCAAAGTTATAGATCTAAGGCTCCGAGCTGATGCCCTCTCACCCAAACCGGACCGACTCCTGTCCGGTTCCTCCGCTACTGTGAGTGGCGTCACAGTGGCCCACGATGCACCGAGTCTTTGGTCTTTCAGAAGATGATGGCACCTCAGGTGAATCGGATGCGTTGCAGACTCCTCAGCGGAACGGTAGGCTCTCTGGAACAAAGAAGGCGAGGCCCAGGCTTCAGGCCTAGCTCGCGCAGCAGGTGAGTGCAGGAGATCCTCTTGCAAGGAGGGCGGTGTTCCAAGAGAAAGAAGCGAGCCCCGCCCTTCCCTTTTAAAGTCCACCCCAGCAGTCCTTGTGCTGGGAATGGCACCCTGGGTGCCGCAAAGCATGCCGGGAAATGTAGTCCTGCGGGTAAAACGATACCCCGCTACATTCATATAAGAGCTTATTTCTAATTGTTACAGCTGAATGTCAGGCAGATAAAAGACACATCAATCCATGCCGCAGTGGCGGCCGCTCATGCAGGGGCGCCCCCCCCTAATCCATGCACTCGGCCCCTAATCTACATGCAGTGAGCCAAACGCATTTATTTCAATGTTGTTGTTTTTTTTTTTTTAAGCACATGATTCGAGTCTGAGGTTTTAATTTGCTTAAAAAAACGGTGAGCTCGGGCTGCAGTGCACTGCACCCGGAGCCCACCCAGTTGTGTGACATTAATATTCGCTGTCTTCCTGTTTCTCCTCCCATCCAATAAGGGAAGTGGGTCCTGAGCCCCAATTGGCGTCCTAAGACCTGATTGGTCGCAAGTCCTAAGTCCTAAACTGACCGGGAGGAGAAGCGACTGCCGGGACTCGGGAGGAGACGCAGGGGGGAAGCTGCTGAAGCCGCGACCTGGATGGGATAAGTGCGGGGCTGTCGGGGGGCCTGACGGGCGAGCGATGCGGCAATCAAGCGATGGGGGGAAGTGGCAATCGATCGAGTGAGCATGGGGGGGAGGTGGATTGTCCGGCTGGTTGGCCAGGAAAATTGAGCATCAGCCGCCACTGCTATGCAGGTCTATGCTCATTAAAAATCAATGCATAATAAAGCTGACTATAAATGTTTCGAATCTCAGCCAGTTCAGAAGGGACCAGCCGAGATTTGAACCATGTATGGGCAAGCTGAATGTACCCAAATTGATTGACTCGTCAAGTTGGGTACAACCAGCCTGTCGGAGTTTACATTTCTATTTATTTCTATTATAGCCGCTCACAGTAATCACTACGGCTCCCCCTCCCTGCCGACAGAACACAATGGCTCCATGAGTGGGA
Organism: Rana muscosa; assembly: GCA_029206835.1. Taxonomy (NCBI): domain Eukaryota; kingdom Metazoa; phylum Chordata; class Amphibia; order Anura; family Ranidae; genus Rana; species Rana muscosa. Next base: position 256,566,830 of record CM055123.1, on the reverse strand, counting down.
TTCCCCCTGACTGTGTTGATGGGGGAATCAAGCAATTTTCTTCCCTGATTTTCGTGGTTGCAGGAAAGACATTTGCTCCATCTATGGCTGGCGTAATTGTGTTTAATATAATAACTAGCATAAGAACTTGCATTTGACTTGACATCAGCTTATTGCAGTCCATGTACAACAGAGATCAGCTTATTGCAGTTAATGTACAGAAGCACAAAAAGCTGGTCAGTTGTGCTGCAGTACTCATGTGCTAACAAGGGACACACTGATAGGAGGAGAGAGAAAAGTTACAAAGAATTGAACTCATCAGTCTGCTGCTTCTCATTTCACTGTGCAGTCACAGACAGGGCCAGTAAGAGGTGTGGGCAGGAGGGCGGCTGCTCTGGGCACAATAGGGATGGGGGGACCTTCCTTCTGTTGCAAGGCTGACAGGAGTAATGAACGCAGCAGTGATTTTGACAAATTACTGGGTGAAGGATCCCCTAAGTCTGCCCATCATGAACGGGGGAGGAGGGCACAGTTTGTCATCTTTGCCCTAGGTGCTGGATGGCCTTGTCCCAGGACTGGTCACGACTCCCCAGGGAGAGAGAGAGAAGACCTATAAGTGGTACTAGTCCCCCCTACTGTGCCAGATGTGGCTGTGCTGTGTAAATCTCAGGACTGGATCGACAGTCCTCATTTATGTATTTCATCTTTAGCGGTTTGGCTGGAGTTTAGGTTTAACATGGCAAGTGTTTCATGAGCACTCATCTGCAAAATGTGTGATGCCTTAAATGTTGAAAACATTGAACTGGAACTGAGCTTTATCTCCTGTTTTTGTGGAAGTAACCCTCCTATTGTTTTCAGCCAAGGAAGCTGCCATCTTGGCCTCTGTTTGATCTTCAACTGCCATGATGCTGCACATGTGATCAGTTATGACACCAGCCATTGGATGGTCTGACAGTTTGGTTGAGAGCACAACCAATGTGACAGTTACATTCCTGGCAACTGTTTTTTGATGGGTTTACTTGCAATTTAAGTTCTACGAAGGTTGCGGAACATTTTCTTTTCTTCCAAAGGATGAATACATAAACAAAAAGCTGATTAATATCTTTACTAACATTGCACAATTGGTTTTGGAATCTACAGTGCCAATTTACCATCATTTCCTGGCTCATGTAGTTGGACACCGAAGCCTTGAGCTGCAAAGTCTCACCACGTATTACAGAGAAGGGCAGATGGAGCTCAATAAAGAATGGCTGGAAAGTGATGAGAGAGGTCGCAGCAGACAGACCCAAACCACGATTCCCGACACATAACATCTGGGCGCTCCACTCAGTGATGGTGTCCGGTACGGTGACTGGAATTTCAGAGGACCCAGAAGAACTACAAAATACAATAAATATGAGACTCTCATTTATTTCTTGATATCCAGACAGAGAAGTTATTCTGCTGATCATACACTATATTACCAAATATATTGGGACACCTGCCTTTACACGCACATGAACTTTAATGACATCCCAGTCTTAGTCCTTGGGGTTTAATATTGAGTTGGCCCACCCTTTGCAGCTATAACAGCTTCAACTCTTCTGGGAAGGCTGTCCACAAGATTTAGGAGTGTGTCTATGGGAATGTTTGACCATTCTTCCAGAAGCGCATTTGTGAGGTCAGGCACTGATGTTGGACGGGAAGGTCTGGCTCGCAGTCCCAGCTCTAATTCACCCCAAAGGTGTTTTATCAGGTTAAGGTCAGGACTCTGTGCAGGCCAGTCAAGTTCTTCCACCCCAATCTCACTCATCCATGTCTTTATGGACCTTGTTTTGTGCACTGGTGCGCAGTCATGTTGGAACAGGAGGGGGCCGTCCCCAAACTGTTCCTACAAAATTCGGAGCATGAAATTGTCCAAAATATCTTGGTATGCTTGATGCCTTAAGAGTTCCCATTACTGGAACTAAGAGGCCAAGCCCAACCCCTGAAAAACCATCCCCAGACCATAATCCCCCCTCCACCAAATGATTTGGACCAGTTTACAAAGCAAGGTCCATAAAGACATGGATGAGTAGTTTGTGGTGGAGTAACTTGACTGGCCTGCACAGAGTCCTGACCTCAACCTGATAGACCACCTTTGGGATGAATTAGAGCGGAGACTGCAAGCCAGACCTTCTCGTTCAATGTTAGTGCTTTTTTTTTTCTTTTTTTTTTCTTTCTTTATTAAATTTATTTATATCTATAAAATACAAAAGCTGACAGACTCTTCGACATTACATCTAATATTGCATAGATAATACATATATAGTTTATATTTATTTTCTTATTTACTCGCGCCTGATCTCTCCTATATCTCTTTTCTTCTCCCCCTCGTTTATGCTCCCATCAATTTGGCAAATCTTATTGTATACTTATACTTTATCCAATCGCTCCACTTCACTTCGAACCCTTCAAAGTAAGTCTTTCCCAATTTTTCTTCCCATTTCCAATAAATGGTGGTATTTCCAGCCCCTTCATGCCAATCAATATTTTCTATATCCTAGAGATCATCGTCTTCTTTCCTGTTGCTATACATAATTGCTCCAGCGGGAGTAGGTTCTCTGCAGATCTGATTGGCTGAGGCAGTGTCTCTATGAAGTGTTTCAGCTGGGAATACCGCCACCTATCTATCACCACCAAATTATTTTTATATTTTAAATCGTGATAAGTGCATATTTTACCATTCTCCATTACGTCTTTGAATTGTGCATTTTCTTGTGTAATCCAATTTCCAACCATTATCCCAATCCCACCCAGGTGTGAAATATTTAGTATCTTTTAGGTATTAGAGGTGAATTGTACCCCCATTTTTCCCTTTTATGTATCATGTCCCAGGTCACCAGTGCTTTCTGTGTTATACTATGTCTATCCTCATTTAATTCTCTTAATTGTGCAGGTATCCATATTATTTTCCCCAAAGTGACTTTTACTAATAGTGCTTTCCAATTTTACCAATCTGTTTTTCTTTGTTATTTTTTTGCACATTCTATCACCCGTGAGAGTAGTATAGCGTTATAGTGATTTTTTTCAGATCGGGTACTCCAAGACCCCCTTGTCCCTTTTCCTTAGTCAACAGTGTCAGACTAATACGCGGCTTCTTTTTCCACCAAATAAACCCAAATGCCACGTACACACGATCGGAATTTCCAACAACAAATGTTCGATGTGAGCTTTTGGTCGGATATTCCAACCGTGTGTAGGCTCCATCGGACATTTGCTGTCGGAATTTCCGACAACAAATGTTTGAGAGCAGGTTCTCCATTTTTCCGACAAGAAGTTTTCTTGTCGGAAATTCCGACCGTGTATAGCCATTTCCGACACACAAAAGTGCTGCGCATGCTCGGAATCAATTTGACGCATGCTCGGAATCATTGTACTTCATTTTTCTCGGCTCGTCGTAGTGTTGTACGTCTCCGCGTTCTTGACCATCGGAATTTCCAAGCAACATTTGTGCGACCGTGTGTGTGCAAGACAAGTTTGAGCCAACATCCGACGAAAAAACACACCACGGTTTTGTTGGCGGAAATTCCGATCGTGTGTACGCGGCATTAGAGCAGAGTTTGTAAAGTTTTAAAATATACCTGTGGGAGAGAGATTGGGAGCATTTGCATCTTATACATGATCTTGGGTAAAATTACCATTTTGAAGATGTTAATTCTTCCAATCCAGGATACCTGTCTTAATGCGATTTTATTTAGTTCTAATTCAGGTTCGTTCAATAACGGGAGGAAGTTCAGTTGATATGATGTCTCAGTGGATGATGTTATTTTGACTCCTAGATATATTAACTTTTTTCCCCCCCAAATAAATGCAAACTCATTTTGATATGACTGCTCCTCTTGTTTTTGAACATTAATATTTAGGGTTTCTGATTTGGACGGGTTCATTTTAAAATTAGATATCTCACCATATTTTTTTAGGGATTTCATTAGATTGGGGAGGGTTATCCTGGGGTTAGTTCTAAAAAAACTAAATGTCACGTAAGCTGCTAATTTGTGGTACTCATTAAAGTGGAATTCCACCCATTTAAGAGTCAGCAGCTACAAAAAGTGTAGCTGCTGACTTTTAATAAACAGACACTCCCCTGTCCCACGGTCCAGCGATGCGGCCGCCCGAAGCCTCGCTTCTCTCCCTCTCCTCTCCGCGGCGCCGGCATTGCGCGTTGTGAATGGCCAGGCAATCTTCTGGGACCTGTGACGTGTCCCAGAAGATTGCAGGGAGGGAGGGGGAAGAGGTGAACTTCCGCTTAGCGCCGCGGCGCCAGGAGAGAAAGTTGGAGCTGGGGACCTCTAAAAACGAGGTACCCCCCCCAAAAAAAAAGACATGCCAAATGTGGCATGTCAGGGGGTTACAAGTACTTAAAGCAGAAGTTCCACAAATTTAGCAGAATCCCCAGCCTTCCCATTGCATGATCTGTAGATCTAAATTTACTGTAGCTGCTTTTAAAGCCACGGTGGCAATTTGACTAATGCCGCGTACACACAATCGTTTTTCATGCCATTTTTTAAACCAACGTTTTTCTCGTTGTTTTTTTTCTTGTTTCCTCTCAACCCTGTCTTGCGTACACACGATCATGAAAAAAAACGCTCGAGCAAAACGCAGTGACGTACAACGGCACTATAAAGGGGAAGATCCGTTTGAATGGCGCCACCCTTCATGTTAGTAAAGTTTGTTGAGCGACGATTCGCGCTTTTCAGCCTCGTGCTTTTCAGTCCGTTACAGCGTGACAAATGTGCTATCTCCATTACGAACGCTAGTTTTACCAGAACGAGCGCTCCCGTCTCATACTTGATTCTGAGCATGCGCGTTTTTTTTCCCCCTCGTAAAAGCATACACACTACCGTTTTTCACGTCGTTAAAAAAAACGACATGAAAAACGACGTGAAAAAATAGAGCATGTTCGAAATTTTTTATGGCTGTTTTTCACGGCGTTAAAAATGCTCTGAAGCATACACACGATCGGTTTTAATGCCCATTTTTAAAAATAGCATTTTTAACGGCATGAAAAACGATCGTGTGTACGCGGCATAAGGATTAAAACATTTTATGCTCAGCCTATAGCAGAGTGCTCAACCTTTTGAAGAACGAGGGCTCTTTTGAAGTGATTTGGTAACAGGTCACAGGCCGCAATTAAATTAAATAGTTCAGAATTTTACATTTTTTATTTTGAATAACATAATGAACATTTGACTCCTGCAGCCGCTGCAACCTCCAACGGCTGCAGGAGGAAAATGGAGAGGATCAGTTCCTGTATATACTGCCCCTGCCACCCCTTCTGTCCAAGTGTAAAACAGAATGTTACAGGGAGGCAGCATGGGAAGGGGTCACCATCGTGACTCCTGACACTACAACAGTGGTTGGGGGCAGGGCCGCTGATAGGCCAGTACAACTGGCCCTGTTGTACTGGGCCCGGCCAGCAGGGGGGCCCAGGCAAACTCCACAGAGTACTAATTCATGTATAAAAAAAACAAAAAACTTCTACAGCCCTGACCAAACATCATTATCTGCCACAAGCAATCCGGCAAACAACTCCCCCCCCCCCCCGTGTTTTTTTTATTTTTTTATTTCTGATACCTCGATACCTGCAGGTTCGTGCAGGAAGGGACTATTTTTTCTATTTCGGGCGCGGAAGAATGTCTCTTCTCTCCTGCGCCTGCTCCTCGTGCTGGCTCAAGTCCCGACCAGTGTGTCCTTCCCTGGCGCCGCGGAGTGATTCCTCTCCCTCTGCTCTTGGCGCTCTGCTCTTCGCTCGGCTGAGAGAAGAAGCAGTGAAAGACAGACGAGTGCCGGCTTTAGCAGAAGAAAAAAAAAGCAGCATCTTTGACTGTGAGTGTGACACAGACTGACACTCCAGTGAGGCCAGGCAACAGCACTGCAGGATCAGGGAGGAAGTGACTCCTGGGGCCCGGCTAACAGGTATGTGCTTGCTTGGGAAGGGGGGGGGGGGGGTTGGATTGAAGATCTGTGTATTGAGAGTAGTGCCGAGCTGTTGGAAATTGGTATACTAATCCTCTATGTCAGTTCCTAATTCACAAATGTGAAAAAAATTAAATCCTGGAAAATATTAGTTTGTTCCTATACCACTATGGTATTAGCAGTAAGTGCTGAAACTATGTTGAAGTGCAAAAGTGCATTGTTAGCGCATAAAATCCGTGTATATGCGCATATGAAACAATATCTAAGACAATGATAAAGTGCAAGAAAAGGCACATATACTCCGTGACATAAGGTGTAAGCAATAATAAAATAATGATAAAGTGCAAAGAGTGAAATCCGTGTAGAGAGATGGTACTGAGCAGTACCTGTACTAGCAGCAATGCTGCAGTATGGTAAAGTGCATAAGTCTATCCGTGACTTAGATTACTAAGCAGTATAAGATGTGCAATTGCTGAGTCCATACATGACTGTCCTTAATAAATATATGTGCAAAAATGCAAAGATGATATTGCAACAGAAGAATCCAAACAGTCTCTTAAGGTGAAGGGTGATGTTAAATTAAGGTGCTGAGTAGGGATGAGCCGAACACCCCCGGGTTCGGTTCGCACCAGAACCTTCGAACGGACCGAAAGTTTGCGCAAATTTTCGAACCCTATTCATTATAATGGACGCGAACGTTTGAAATCAAAATTGCTAATTACAACGGCCAATATGCATGTTAATGTCATAAAACAGGTTTGGGGACCCGGGTCCTGCCCCAGGGGACATATATCAATGCAAAAAGAAATTTTAAAAACTAACGTTTTTTCGGGAGCAGTCATTTTAATGATGCATAAAGTGAAAAAAAAAAGTGAAATTTTCCTTTAAATATGGTACCTGGGGGGTGTCTAAAGTATGCCTGTGAAGTGGCATGTGTTTCCCGTGTTTAGAACTGTCCTTGCACAAAATGACATTTGTAAAGGAAAAAAAGAAGCCATTTAAAACCACTTGCGGCTTTAATGTCATGTCTTGTCCTGGCCGCCATATGGCTGAAAATCCTTGAGAAAAATGGCATGGCTACCCCATCACCCCCCCCACCCCAGCCCCTTTGGGTCTTGTATGGATATTAAGGGGGACCCCGCACCCAAAATAAAACCCTATACCTACAACCCTATATACTCTGAACAGCAGTATATAGGTGGTGCAAACAAGACACGGACTGTAGGTTTGTTCTTAAGTAGAATCTGAACAGGTACATTATGAAGTGTAGCTCCATCCCAAAAAAATCTATTTTTAAGCTTTTTGGAGAACATAGGGAGGGGTTATCACCCCTGTAACATTTGCTGTCTTTGCACATCTGTTCAGAACATGTCACCTCACTTTCCGTCCCAATGACAAATGTTTTTGGAAAAGTGGGGTTTTAATTGAAACAAGGATTGGTGATAAAGCATCAGTAGAGAGGAGATACCTTTTTCCCAAATTAAATCTAACAGGATAGAATTTCCCTTCCTAGGGGTAGATTTCCTCTCACTTCCTGTTTTCTCTTGCCGTTTGCAAGTAGGAGTCGTTTGTAAGTTGGATGTTTGAAAGTAGGGGCCTGCCGTATATACTCTGCAGAAATTTGCCCTATTAGATGTTGGTGTAGCCACAAGACTGGTGGGCACAGGAATGGGCCCTGCTGTGAGTTAATAGATCAAGATTTGTACTTGCATGCACCTGTTGAACCGGGCAGAAAAATTGGGCCTTTGGTGGTGGTGGTGGTGGTGGTGGACGGTGTTGCCACAAGACTGTAAGCCCTCACAGTTACTCTTGGTGGGTGCAGGAATGGGCCCTGCTGTGAGTTATTAGATCAAGATTTGTAATTGCATGCACCTGTTGAACAGGGCAGAAAAATTGGGCCTTTGGTGGTGGTGGTGGTGGTGGTGGTGGACGGTGTTGCCACAAGACTGTAAGCCCTCACAGTTACTCTTGGTGGGTGCAGGAATGGGCCCTGCTGTGAGTTATTAGATCAAGATTTGTAATTGCATGCACCTGTTGAACAGGGCAGAAAAATTGGGCCTTTGGTGGTGGTGGTGGTGGTGGTGGTGGACGGTGTTGCCACAAGACTGTAAGCCCTCACAGTTACTCTTGGTGGGTGCAGGAATGGGCCCTGCTGTGAGTTATTAGATCAAGATTTGTAATTGCATGCACCTGTTGAACAGGGCAGAAAAATTGGGCCTTTGGTGGTGGTGGTGGTGGTGGACGGTGTTGCCACAAGACTGTAGGCCCTTATAGTTACTCTTGGTGGGCGCAGGAATGGGCCCTGCTGTGAACTATTAGATCAAGATTTGTAATTACACGCCCCTGTTAAACAGGGGCTGAAAATTTGTGCCTTAGGCATTGGTGCTGGTGCCACAACACTGCAACCCCTCACAGATACTGTACTTGGAGCACAGCAGTCACACCTGTTGCGAAGCATCTTTTAAAAAAATTGTAATTACACGCCCCTGTTATACAGGGGCTGAAAAATTGTGCCTTAGGCACTGGTGCTGGTGCCACAACACTGCAACCCCTCACAGATACTGTACTCTGAGCACAGCAATGAGACCTGTTGCAAAGCATTGCCTAAAAATTGTAATTACACGCCCCAACAGGGGCTGAAAAATTGTGCCTTAGGCACTGGTGCTGGTGCCACAACACTGCAACCCCTCACAGATACTGTACTTGGAGCACAGCAGTCACACCTGTTGCGAAGCATCTTTTTAAAAAATTGTAATTACACGCCCCTGTTATACAGGGGCTGAAAAATTGTGCCTTAGGCACTGGTGTGGTGGCATGGATCATTGAGGAGGAGGAAGAGGATAGTCAGTGAACATAACAGGACAGTCACTCAGCATCAGCATAGGCAGTCTTGAAGGGATGTGACATTATAAATTATTCCGTTATATCCGCTTCAGGTGTCTGGTAGCTGGTGGTGATCCAAGACTGATTCATTTTTATGAAGGTCAGTCAATCAACCGAGTCGGTGGACAGGCGCACCCTATGATCGGTGACAAATCCTCCAGCAGCACTGAATGTGCGTTCGGAAAGAACGCTGGATGCAGGACAGGCCAGTAGCTCAATTGCATACTCTGGCCAGTGATCCATCCTCAGGACCCAGTAAGCCAGAGGATTTTCGGTGGGAAAGGTGTCCAAGTCTGACCTTGCCCCTAGGTATTCCTGCACCATGTATATCAGACGCTGGCGATGGTTGCTGGAACCGATCATACCTTGGGGCTGCGGACTAAAAAATTGTCTGAACGCATCGGTCAGACGTCCACCTTCCCCACCGCTCCTGCTGCTACTGACCGAAGCCTCAGCAACTCGTCGTCCAGGACCAGGAGTTTGTAACCTCCCAGTTTCTGGGAACGCGTTGCACAGACCTTTCTGCAAGGCCTCCCTGAGATGTCTCATCCTCTGCTCCCTCTGCGACGGCAAGATAAGGTCCGCAACCTTACCCTTGTACCGTGGATCAAGGAAAGTGGCCAGCCAGTAATGGTCCCTCTCCTTGATCCGAAGAACACGAGGATCCTTCCGCAGGCTTTGCAGGATCAGGGAGGCCATGCAGCGTAGGTTAGCTGAGGCATTCGGTCCGGAGTCTTCTGGGTCACTGAGGATGACATGATCGCCAGCCACCTCCTCCCAGCCACGTACAAGTCCACTGGTTTGTTGGGACTGTACATCATCCCTAAAAGACTGCTGCTGCTGATGCTGAGTGCCAGGCTCCACCTCCATGCTCACACAATCCTCCTCCTCCTCCTCCTCATCCTCATCCTCTTCCTGTGTGATGGGTGGGACAGAAGGAACACTGTCTGGATAAAGGGGGCCTTGAGAGGCAAGGAAGTCCTCCTCTTCCTGCCTCTGTTCTGCCTCAAGTGCCCTGTCCATTATCCCACGCAGCGTATGCTCCAACAGGTGGACAAGAGGTACAGTGTCACTGATGCATGCACTGTCACTGCTCACCATCCTCGTGGCCTCCTCAAATGGTGAGAGGACAGTGCATGCATCCCTGATCATGCTCCACTGGCGTGGGGAAAAAAAGCCACGCTCCCCTGACCCTGTCCTGGTGCCGTAGTCGCAAAGGTACTCATTGATGGCCCTCTGCTGCGTGTGCAGTCGCTGCAGCATGGCCAACGTTGAGTTCCACCTGGTGGGCATGTCACATATTAGGCGGTTCTTGGGCAGGTTCAGCTCCTTTTGCAGCTCAGTCAGCCGAGCACTGGCATTATAAGATCGGCGGAAATGCACACAGACTTTCCTGGCCTGCCTCAGGACATCCTGTAAGCCTGGGAACCTGCCCAAGAACCGCTGCACCACCAGGTTGAGGACGTGAGCCATACAGGGCACATGGGTGAGCTGCCCCTGTCGCAGGGCGGAGAGGAGGTTGGTGCCATTGTCAGAAACGACCATTCCTGGCTTAAGCTGGCGTGGCGTCAACCACCTCTCGGCCTGCCCCTGCAGAGCTGCCAGAACCTCTGGCCCAGTGTGGCTCCTGTCCCCCAAACACACCAGCGCAAGCACGGCATGGCATCTTTTTGCCTGCGTACTCGCGTAGCCCCTTGTACGCCTACGGAGCACAGCTGGTTCCGAGGACAGAGCACTCGAAGAGGACATGGAGGAAGAAGAAGAGGAGGGGGTGGAGGAGAGAGGTGTGTCACAACCAGTAGTAGCATTTTGGAGGCGTGGTGGCGGAACAACCTCCAACACTACTGCACCTTGTCCTGCATCCCTCCCAGCTGCCAATAGAGTGACCCAATGGGCCGTGAAAGAAAGATAACGCCCCTGTCCATGCCTGCTGGACCATGAGTCAGCGGTAATATGCACCTTACCGCTGACCGCCCTGTCCAGCGAGGCATGGACATTGCCTTCCACATGCCGGTAGAGAGACGGAATCGCCTTCCGTGAGAAAAAGTGGCGTTTGGGAACCTGCCACTGAGGAACCGCACATTGAACAAACTCACGGAAGGGGGCCGAGTCTACCAACTGAAAAGGCAGCAGTTGAAGTGCTAGCAATTTAGCCAAGCTAGCATTCAACCGCTGGGCATGTGGATGGCTGGGAGTATACTTCTTTCGACGGTCCAGCAGCTGGGGCAGGGAAATTTGCCTGCTACAATCGGACGTCGGTGTACTGCAAGTACTTGGTTGTGACACACCTAATTCTACACCTTCAGTCCTCTCAGAGCATCTTTCAGAGAGGACTGAAGATATAGTGGGGATGGAGATCCCAGCTGATGAGGAGCAAGGAGAGGTCCGCTTTGTTCTTTGGTGTGGGTCTTTTATGTGTGCTTGCCAACGAGCTGCATGGCAGGTCGACATATGTCTGCTCATGCTTGTGGTGCCCAAGCGGCTGATGTTTTGGCCACGCGAGATACGCTTGAGACAAATATTGCAAATAGCAGTGGTGCGATCTGATGCACTCGTCTCAAAAAAGGCCCACACCAAAGAACTTTTGTGATAACGTGCAGAGGCAGCGCCCTGCACAGGCGGAGCTCTGCGGTGTGGTACAGTTGCTGTGCTGGCCTCTAGCTGGCCTCCAGGGGGCATCCTGCCTCGTTGGACATGTGACGCCGCCTCCTCCTCCTCCTCCTCTCTCCCTTCAGGCACCCACGTGGAGTCAGTGACCTCATCATCCCCTCCCTCTTCACCACTAGAGCAAACCTGGCAGTAAGCTGCAGCTGGTGGAACAGTACTGCCAGATTGCTGTCCTTCAGCATCCCCTCTCTCTGCGCGCACACTACTGACTTCCTCAAGCTGGGTATCATCATCCGAGCCTTCGAATCGTTGGGCATCCTCCTGGAGCATGTACCCAACACTGTGCTCAAACAGTTCGGGGGACTCCTCAGGAGGACATGGTGGGTCTAGGGAAGGGGTGGCTGATGATGCCATTGAGTACGCGTTGGCAGCTGCTCTGCCAGTACCCTGAGCCTGGGTGAGAGAGGATGAGGAGGATGAGGAGGGCTTGGTCATCCATTCTACCAAGCCTTCGGCATGATGCGGCTCCACATGTCCAGCTGCCGAAAACAAAGACAAGCGTGTCCCATGGCCACGTGCTGATGACGATGCACGACCACGTCCACGGCCAGCACTGTTGTCTGTAGAAACAGAGCCTGCCTGCCCTGTGTTCTTGCCTCGGCACGCTCTGCCTCTCCTTGGCGGTCTTCCAGTCATTGTAGTCGGTAGTGTATATAGTATAAAAAATAGAGCTCCTATGTGTGCTCACAACACACTGTAGGTCCTATGGGTGCTGACACTAACACACTATAGGTACTATGTGTGCTGCTGACAAGAAAATATAGGAGCTCTGTTTGCTGCCACTAACACACTAGAAGTCCTATGGGTGCTGCTGAGAAGAAAATATAGGAGCTCTGTGTGATGCCACTAACACACTAGAAGTCCTATGGGTGCTTCTGAGAAGAAAATATAGGAGCTCTGTGTGATGCCACTAACACACTAGAAGTCCTATGGGTGCTGCTGAGAAGAAAATATAGGAGCTCTGTGTGATGCCACTAACACACTAGAAGTCCTATGGGTGCTTCTGAGATGAAAATATAGGAGCTCTGTGTGATGCCACTAACACACTAGAAGTCCTATGGGTGCTGCTGAGAAGAAAATATAGGAGCTCTGTTTGCTGCCACTAACACACTAGAAGTCCTATGGGTGCTGCTGAGAAGAAAATATAGGAGCTCTGTGTGATGCCACTAACACACTAGAAGTCCTATGGGTGCTTCTGAGATGAAAATATAGGAGCTCTGTGTGATGCCACTAACACACTAGAAGTCCTATGGGTGCTTCTGAGATGAAAATATAGGAGCTCTGTTTGCTGCCACTAACACACTAGAAGTCCTATGGGTGCTGCTGAGAAGAAAATATAGGAGCTCTGTTTGCTGCCACTAACACACTAGAAGTCCTATGGGTGCTGCTGAGAAGAAAATATAGGAGCTCTGTGTGATGCCACTAACACACTAGAAGTCCTATGGGTGCTGCTGAGAAGAAAATTTAGGAGCTCTGTGTGATGCCACTAACACACTAGAAGTCCTATGGGTGCTTCTGAGATGAAAATATAGGAGCTCTGTTTGCTGCCACTAACACACTAGAAGTCCTATGGGTGCTGCTGAGAAGAAAACATAGGAGCTCTGTGTGATGCCACTAACACACTAGAAGTCCTATGGGTGCTTCTGAGAAGAAAATATAGGAACTCTGTGTGATGCCACTAACACACTAGAAGTCCTATGGGTGCTGCTGAGAAGAAAATATAGGAGCTCTGTGTGATGCCACTAACACACTAGAAGTCCTATGGGTGCTTCTGAGATGAAAATATAGGAACTCTGTGTGATGCCACTAACACACTAGAAGTCCTATGGGTGCTGGTGCTGAGAAGAAAATATAGGAGCTCTGTTTGCTGCCACTAACACACTAGAAGTCCTATGGGTGCTTCTGAGAAGAAAATATAGGAGCTCTGTGTGATGCCACTAACACACTAGAAGTCCTATGGGTGCTGCTGAGAAGAAAATATAGGAGCTCTGTGTGATGCCACTAACACACTAGAAGTCCTATGGGTGCTTCTGAGATGAAAATATAGGAGCTCTGTGTGATGCCACTAACACACTAGAAGTCCTATGGGTGCTTCTGAGATGAAAATATAGGAGCTCTGTGTGATGCCACTAACACACTAGAAGTCCTATGGGTGCTGCTGAGAAGAAAATATAGGAGCTCTGTTTGCTGCCACTAACACACTAGAAGTCCTATGGGTGCTGCTGAGAAGAAAATAAAGGGATTTTTATAACAGCTTACCTGTAAAATCCTTTTCTTGGAGTACATCACGGGACACAGAGCGACTTAGTCATTACTAATGGGTTATATAGTTTACCTTCAGGTGTTGGCACTGGCCAATTCCAAACCGGAAGTACCCTCCCCTATATAAGCCCCTCCCACCCGGGAGCACCTCAGTTTTGTAGCCAAGCAATAAGTGTCCCAAAAAGAGGGGTGGGAGCTCTGTGTCCCGTGATGTACTCCAAGAAAAGGATTTTACAGGTAAGCTGTTATAAAAATCCCTTTTTCTTTTTCGTACATCACGGGACACAGAGCGACTTAGTCATTACTAATGGGACGTCCCAAAGCAATGCCAAATGAGGGGGGGGTACATAAGCTGGGCGCCATCAGGCATGAGGATCTTTTGCGGCCTGCAACACACTGCGCCCAAAGGCGACATCCTCCTGACTTCTAACGTCTACCTGGTAGAACCTAGTAAACGTGTGTACCGAAGACCATGTTGCGGCCTTACATACTTGAGCCAGGGAGGCCTGGTGATGCACTGCCCATGAAGTTCCAACCGCTCTTGTGGAGTGCGCCCTAACTTTGAACGGAGGCGGTCTCTTTCTCAAGCCATAGGCTTGTATTATGACCTGTCGAATCCACTTGGCTAAAGTAGATTTTGATGCTGCCTGACCCCTTCTGGGGCCTTCCGGCAGAACAAACAAAGAATCCGTTCTGCGAATCTGAGCAGTGGCTTTTAGATAAGCTTTAACTGCCCTTACCACATCCAAAGAATGTAATAACTTTTCCTCTACTGAGCTAGGTTTGGGGAAAAAAGAAGGAAGAACCACATCTTGGTTCAAATGAAACCTCGATACCACCTTAGGAAGAAAGGCTGGATGAGGACGTAATACTACTCTGTCCTTATGGACAACCAGATATGGCTCCTTACAGGACATAGCTGCTAATTCCGACACTCTTTTAGCCGAACAAATGGCTACTAAGAAAACCAATTTCCTGGTGAGAAGAACCAAGGAAATGTGTTGTAATGGTTCAAACGGTTGTTTCTGTAGAACCGACAGAACCAGGTTTAAGTCCCAAGGACATATGGGAATACTAACCGGAGGGCTAATACGCATCACTCCTTGTATAAAGGCTTTGACTAGTGAATGCGAAGCCAAGGGCCTTTGAAAAAATATTGACAAGGCCGAAATCTGACCCTTGATAGTACTCAAGGCCAGCTTCCTATCTACAGCCCACTGTAGGAAGTCCAGAATCCTCCCTATCATGTACTTACGTGGATGCCATTTCTTGGTCTCACACCACGTAATGTACGCTTTCCAGATCCTATAATAGATCTGCCTGGATACCGGTTTCCTGGCATTGATCATGGTAGATACCACAGAATTAGAGAGCCCTCTCTTTTTCAGAATGTGGGCTTCAATAGCCAGGCCGTCAAACCTAGGGCTGGTAAGGAAGGGTGGTATATCGGTCCTTGCGACAGCAGGTCCGGACGAAGTGGGAGGGTCCACGGACTCCTCACTGACATTTTTACAATCTCCGCGTACCATGCCCTTCGGGGCCACGCTGGAGCCACCAGAATCACTGGTTTCTTTTCTACCCTGATTCTGCGGAGTAATCGCGGTAACAATTGTGGCGGTGGGAATGCATATATCAGCTTGAACCGATCCCAAGGGAACACTAGGGCATCCGAGCCGCAAGCTAGGGGATCCCTTGTGCGAGACACAAACCTGTCCACCTTTGCGTTGAATCTGGATGCTAGCAGATCTACATCCGGTGTTCCCCACCGCTGGCATATTGCCTGGAAAACCTCGGGGTGAAGAGACCATTCCCCCGGGCATAATTGTTGGCGACTTAGAAAGTCCGCTCTCCAATTTTCCACTCCTGGGATGAAAACCGCGGATATGGCTGGGACATATCTTTCTGCCCACTCCAGGATGCAATTTGCTTCCTTCTGGGCTGCACGACTTTTGGTGCCACCCTGATGATTGATATATGCCACTGCCGTGGCATTGTCTGATTGAATTCTGACAGGGGACCCCTGGAGTTTGGATGTCCATGCTACTAGGGCATACCGGGCTGCTCGTATCTCTAAGAGATTGATGGGCAGGGCCTTTTCTGCTTCTGACCACCTGCCCTGGAGAGACCATTGCTCCAGCACTGCCCCCCAGCCGATGAGGCTGGCATCTGTAGTGACCACCTTCCAAGAAACCGGACTGAAGGGTTTCCCTCTTTCCAGATTCTGGGGCACCAACCACCAATGGAGGCTCTTGCGAACGGAAGGGGACAGGGACATTGGTAAGTCTAAAGCCTGAACTTTTTTGTTCCAGGCTGACAGTATGGCCCTTTGCAAATTCCTTGAATGGAATTGACCGTAGGGTACCGCTTCGAATGAAGCCACCATCTTTCCCAGCAGCCTCATGCAGAGACGTATGGATGGTTTTCTTTTTGTACCCACTAAGTGGGTCAAATTTCTTAAAGACGACACCTTCTCTGGAGGTAAGAAAATCTTTCTCTGATTTGAATCCAGCCTTAGCCCTAAGTATTCCAGACTTTTGACTGGTCTTAGAGCTGACTTGTCCCGGTTGATAATCCAACCGTGATATTCCAGATACTCGATTGTCTTGTGAATAGCTACTTCCAGCTTTTCCACTGAGTGGTCTATTAGTAGCAGGTCGTCTAGATATGCCATTATCGTTACACCCTGTGTTCTTAGATTGGCCAATAATGGGGCCAGAATTTTTGTGAACACTCGTGGTGCTGTGGCCAGACCGAAAGGTAAGGCTCTGAACTGAAAATGGCGCCCTTCTACTGCAAAGCGTAGAAATTTCTGATGGGCCGGAAAGATGGGAATATGCAGATAAGCATCCCTTATGTCGATCGAGGCTAGCCATTCCTGCCCTTGTAGGGCGGTGGCCACTGATCGGATCGACTCCATCCGAAAAGTCCTGATATTTAGGAACTTGTTTAGCCCTTTTAGATTTAATATGGGCCTCACGTCCCCATTTGGTTTGGGGACTGTAAAAAGGTTCGAGTAAAACCCGAATCCGCTTTCTTCCAGGGGAACCTTCATGATTACCCCTTGGAGCAATAGTTGTTCTAGTGCCAGAAGGAGGGATCCTCTCTTTTGGGGATCTCTTGGCACGTTTGACCTCATAAATTGGGCAGGAGGAGTGCCTTTTAACTCCAGCTTGTATCCCAGACTTACTGCGGAGAGCACCCATCTGTCTCTGATGGTGTCCCGCCAGGTCTCTGTGAACAACTGAAGTCTTCCCCCCACCCGATTGAGCGGGGGCAATACTTCATGCCTTAGGGGGAGGTTTTGTACCTCTCTTGATCCAGGGCTTCTTGTTACCCTGTGATTGTCCCTGATTTCTGCCCCCTGAATTTGACCGCGGAGGCCGTCGGAACTGCTTCACAGCCGATGTGCCCGGGACTGGAGAGGTAGGCCTCTTAAAAGAAGGACTTCTACCCTTGTTCTTAACCGGTAAGAGTGAACTTTTACCGGCAGAAATTTTCTGGATATATTTGTCCAGATCTTCTCCAAATAAGCGTTCTCCATGAAATGGGAAGCTAACCAGCAGTTTTTTACAGGGAGCTTCAGCAGACCAGTTTTTGAGCCACAGAAGCCTACGCATATGTACTATAGACAGCGTAAAGCGGGAGGCCTGTTGGATTGTATCCTTTATGGCGTCCACCGCAAAACACAAGGCTCTAGGCAGGTCAGCTAGGGCATGAGCCTGCTGATCTTGTAAGTCCCTTAAGACTTGTTTCAACTGATCTTTCACTGCTTGGCAGACTCCAATCGCTGCTACCGCAGGTTGTGTCACCATACTTGCTGTAGAGAAAGCAGATTTTAGTAAAGACTCCAATTTTTTATCTATTGGGTCTTTGAACATTGGAACATTATCTACTGGACATGTCAGTGATTTGTTAACAGAAGAGATGGCTGCGTCCACTATAGGGACCCTCCATTTTCTTATGAACTTATCCTCCATGGGATAGATCACCGGAAATCTCTTGGGGGGAGCAAATATTTTATCAGGATGCTCCCAATCCTGGTAAATAAGCCCTTCTAATAAAGGGTGGATTGGGAAGGAACAGACCGCCTGGGGAGCTTTTAGCGACCCCAGCGAGGAAACCGTAGTGGATGGTGGTTCCGCCAGAGGCATTTTAAATGCTGATCGGACCATGTTAGTCAGAGACTGAACCCATAATCTTTCAGCCTGAGAAGCTGAGAAAGGTTCTTCCACTGTTGATTCCTCTATAAGTGAATCAACCTCATCCTGATCCCCTTCAGGTAGGTCGATCTCTGTGTGGGGCTGTTCCTCCACTAACAGGCACTCTGAAGGAGGAGACGGAGATCGGACGCGCTTTCCCTGAGATAGGGAAGCAGCGATCAATGCTGTTAATCTCTCTTCTAATCCTCCCAGAGTTGAGGATAAAACCTCCTCTGTTATATATACAGGAGCAGGTGGACTGGGGACAGCCGCAGCACCAGGCATTCCTGCGGGGTTTCTACAGCTACTGACCTCTGCATTCTCAGGGGAGATTGGTGCAGTGCAAGCATGCCCAATATCCTCAGAGCCCGATGGAGACCCCTTTGGCTTCCTGGAAGATCTATTTCCGGAGCGTCTGGACGACATATCCTTTAAGCACAAAGCTGAGGTATTCCCGTCGTCATACACCAATTTTTGCTGGTAATAGTCTAACACAGGTGCTGCTATATACCAGCTGGTGTCCACTAAAGTGCCTTTCTATGGGGATGCCTGCATCAACCGCCTCTGTGTGCCACTGTTTGTTGCTAGCTCTGTTTGCATGCAGCTGACACTTGTACTGTGTCTTTTAACCATGCTGGGACGCCCGCACATGCGCAGAAGCGCCGTGGCGCGCATCGAGCGTCATCCACCCGCCCCGCCCCTTTTTTTTCATAGGAGGCGCGTGCACGCGCCCGCGCGCGCGCCCGTGCGCCAATGGCGCCCTTTTCGAAAACCAACAGAGGACTAGGAGCCAGGGCCCTTTTTGCCGGAGGGCCTGTGCGGTGGATGAACGCAGCAACAGGGCAGAGGAAGTGGATTCCCTCAGAGAAACTTACCAGCTGCCTGGATCTTTTGAGTTGAGAAAACCAAAGATCCACATTACAAGAAAAATGGACTACAGCGGCCTCTAGTGGTTTAACACAGGTACCGCGGTCCCTGTTTTTTTTTTTTTTTTCTTGACTACTATTAAAATTTTACATTTTCAGTAGTTATAGGCAAACACAGATATTTAGCGGGAATACCGTTAGGTAACAGACAGAAAGACAAATTAGGCTTGGGGGTCCCCCAATAGAACCAAGTTCCTGGGGGCCCCCACTTACCTGATCCCCGCCGCAGGACTTTGTTTGGTCCACAAAAGTCCAAACTTCACCTATCACGGCAGGCATTGTAATTAAACCTTCAGGGACCGGGTTCCCAAGGATTCCACTCCCCTGGACCTGTATAGCACCCTGCACAGACAGCGTCTTGGTCGTGGGTATGACCAGAGCTCTGGATCCCAGGGTCCAGCCCTCCTAAGAGAAGCATTACAGGCAAAACCTTGCTCTTCTGCTGCAAGGCCCGGGTACCGACCGTTTAGCTATGAAGCTTTTTTGGTGGGATCCGGAACAGCTTACTAAGGCCCAAAAGAACCTGTACGCAAGCCCAGTGAAAACACATGTTACTCTTTGGCCAACACCTTAGACACTGGCAAAAAACTGAGGTGCTCCCGGGTGGGAGGGGCTTATATAGGGGAGGGTACTTCCGGTTTGGAATTGGCCAGTGCCAACACCTGAAGGTAAACTATATAACCCATTAGTAATGACTAAGTCGCTCTGTGTCCCGTGATGTACGAAAAAGAAATAGGAGCTCTGTTTGCTGCCACTAACACACTAGAAGTCCTATGGGTGCTGCTGAGAAGAAAATATAGGAGCTCTGTTTGCTGCCACTAACACACTAGAAGTCCTATGGGTGCTTCTGAGATGAAAATATAGGAGCTCTGTGTGAAGCCACTAACACACTAGAAGTCCTATGGGTGCTGCTGAGAAGAAAATATAGGAGCTCTGTGTGAAGCCACTAACACACTAGAAGTCCTATGGGTGCTGTTGGGGTGCAATGCTGTGCTAACAGCACTGTGGTTGGTACTACTGCAATACTGTACTAACAGTAAGCACGCACCAGACTAATCCCCAGCAGCAGCTAATAACACACTAACTGTGCAATCAGCAGCAATGAACGATCAATGACTTAGGTAGCAATGGTTTAGCAAAGAAATAGCCAATGGTTTAGCAAAGAAGAGCAAATCTTTCAGTATCAAGCAAAGACAGAATCAGCAGACTGATCTCTCCTAAAGCCGGAACTCATGTGACCGGGGCCGACGGCGTGGCAGCCTTTTAAATGGTGGGGCGTGTACTAAAGCCCCTGAGCTGTAATTGGCTACAGGCGTCCTGCCTGTAGCCAATTATTGCTCTCCGAGTTTCGGGCACTGTGACTGGCCAAGCATGCGGGGTCACAGTGCATGCTTGGCCAATCATCAGCCAGCAATGCACTGCGCCGGCCGCGCCGGCCGCAATGCATTGCGGGGCCGCTCGCATCACACGAATGTGATGCGAACGGCCCAAATAGTTCTGGGCTCGCCGAGCGAGCGAACGCCCGGTGCTCGATTCGAACGTGGGTTCGAATCGAGCACCGGGCCCATCCCTAGTGCTGAGTGATGTTTGTTGTGACTTCCACGCTGTGCTTCTAATAAAGGATGGCCCCTTACCTCACTGCTGTGAGGTTACAGCATGTGATAAAACCCTCTATCGTTCCTGCTTCCTGCTGTCCGGATGGTACCTTGGAACATGGGGGTGTGTAATGCCTGGTGGGAGTTGATCCTCTAGCCGTGGGGTCTCCAGGATGGTGTGCAGAAATGGGGGGGGGAAGGCGAAGGAAGCCCAATATAGTGTAGTATTTTCGTATAAAAAATGTATTACATTAATATATATATATATATATATATATAAAGTACTCACATTTGTTCACTTGTTATGTGCATATAAACTACGAGCGCCGAGCTTGTCCGCGTCACCTCCGGAGGTGACGCGGACGAGCTCTGCGCTCGTATTTTATATGCACATAACAAGTAAACAAATGTGAGTACTTTATATATATATATATTAATGTAATACATTTTTTATACGAAAATACTACACTATATTGGGCTTCCTTCGCCTCCCCCCCCCCCCCCCATTTATGCACACCATCCTGGAGACCCCACGGCTAGAGGATCAACTCCCACCAGGCATTACACACCCCCATGTTCCAAGGTTCCATCCGGACAGCAGGAAGCAGGAACGATAGAGGGTTTTATCACATGCTGTAACCTCACAGCAGTGAGGTAAGGGGCCATCCTTTATTAGAAGCACAGCGTGGAAGTCACAACAAACATCACTCAGCACCTTAATTTAACATCACCCTTCACCTTAAGAGACTGTTTGGATTCTTCTGTTGCAATATCATCTTTGCATTTTTGCACATATATTTATTAAGGACAGTCATGTATGGACTCAGCAATTGCACATCTTATACTGCTTAGTAATCCAAGTCACGGATAGACTTATGCACTTTACCATACTGCAGCATTGCTGCTAGTACAGGTACTGCTCAGTACCATCTCTCTACACGGATTTCACTCTTTGCACTTTATCATTATTTTATTATTGCTTACACCTTATGTCACGGAGTATATGTGCCTTTTCTTGCACTTTATCATTGTCTTAGATATTGTTTTATATGCGCATATACACGGATTTTATGCGCTAACAATGCACTTTTGCACTTCAACATAGTTTCAGCACTTACTGCTAATACCATAGTGGTATAGGAACAAACTAA
Organism: Rana muscosa; assembly: GCA_029206835.1. Classification (NCBI taxonomy): domain Eukaryota; kingdom Metazoa; phylum Chordata; class Amphibia; order Anura; family Ranidae; genus Rana; species Rana muscosa. The sequence goes on along the minus strand of CM055123.1, from coordinate 256,545,231 downwards.
TATTTTCCAGGATTTAATTTTTTTCACATTTGTGAATTAGGAACTGACATAGAGGATTAGTATACCAATTTCCAACAGCTCGGCACTACTCTCAATACACATTCTACTCAGGTCACGGTTCTTTCACCTTTCAGTGTCTTGTAGCAGTTGATTTACTTTAATTGTTTATATATAGTAGCGTGTAGATACCTTTTTATACCCTGGATTCAAGATCTACTGCAGCAGCATCTTTACATTATGGCATTGGCGGCATTAGCGTCATGGGTGGCACTGTCTGCAGCACAATATGGCAGTGGCCGCATAGGTGGCACTGTCTGCAGGTAGCACATGCGTTATGGCCCATAACGCATGTGCTGCCTGTAGAGACAGTGCCGCCAATGCCGTAATGTGTTGCAGACAGTGCCACCCATGACGCTAATGCCATAACGCATGTGCTGCATGCAGAGACAGTGCCACCCATGCCGCCAATGCCGTAATGTGCTGCAGAGACAGTTTCAAGGCGGGTCTGGGGTGGGGCCAGGGGTGGGGCTGAAGGAGGGACCAGGGGCGGGACCAGGGTGGAGCTTAAGGGGGCCCCGTCAAGCAGGCTGTACGGGGCCCCATGATTTCTATCAGCGGCCCTGGTTGGGGGTGTGTGGTAAAAGAAACACCTCAACTATGGGGTTTTACCGCCCCCTCCCCCCCCCCAAACCTCAAATGCAAACAAGCCCTTACTGAGCTCTGTATAAGGTTGTTTTCACACTGATGTGCTGCGGTGATGTTTGTAATATTTAAAAAAACTGACCTTTTTCTCTTCCAGCTTCTGCTGGCATTACTAGGCTGCTTCAAAGGTCCCAGGAGAAATGCGCTTGGTATCACTCCGCCTGGAACAGGAGCCGGCGCTACTGAAGAAGCATCAGCTTACGTGGCTCCTGCTTCCTCCACTGCTAGCGCTGGCTCCATGCATACCGATGCTCAGAAATGGCGGGTCGGCAACCTGCGATCTGGGCTTACTGACCCGCCATCCCAGGGCATGAAGTCGCAGGCCATATCAGAGGGCCCTGCATGCCACATTGAGCACCCCTTGCCTATAGTTTTTTCAGTTGTTCAAGATATACAGTGGAATATATAAACAGCATACCTCCCAACAGGCACAGATTCTGCGGGTTTCTCCCGCATAGGCACCTCCTTCCCGCATTCCCGCGATAGTTGTATAATTCCCGCAGAGCAGGCACAGCAGGAAGTGGAGGAAGAATTGTTTTCAATTCTCCCGCTGAACCCCCCTGCTCAACAACTTTCGTTTTAAAGTCGATTTTTTTTTAAAATTCGCCCTGCTGCACCCCCCCCCCCTCAACAACTTTTGTTTTAATGTCGATTTTTTTTTTCCAATTCCCCCCACTGCACAAAGCCCCCCCCCGCTCAACAACTTTCGTTTTAATGTTTAATGTCGATTTTTTTTTTCCAATTCTCCCCACTGCACAAAGCTCCCCCCCCCACGCAACAACTTTCGTTTTAATGTCGATTTTTTTTTCCAATTCTCCCCACTGCACAAACCCCCCCCCCCCCGCTCAACGACTTTCGTTTTAATGTCGATTTTTTTCTCAACTCTCCCACTGCACAAACCCCCGCTCAACAACTTTCGGTTTAAAGTCGAATTTTCTTGCAGGGGAGAGGGGAGCTCATCAATGTCCCGCGGTGGGACTTTTAAAAGTTGGGAGGTATGAAACAGTGTTTAACCAGTTTCCGCCCAGACTATAGCAAAATGACGGCCAGGTAGGACTTTCAACGTACCGGGTGGACATCATATGACGTTCTCTTGGATCACGCCTCACTGCGGCATGGCCTGTCACCGGCTGTGTCCAACGGACACAGCTGATGATTGATCAGTGTACTGGCCCACTGCCTCTACCGTGTGACCACTCATAGCAGATCACATGACAATTGTAAACAATGTATGGCTTTAGAGTTGCCACCTCATCCCTTTAAAACCGAACACATATTAATTACACAGGTTCTGTGGCTGATTAAGATGGTAATTAAACTCACTTGGTGCCTTATCTGCATTAAATTAGCCTCAGAACCTGTGTAATTAATATGTGTTCGGGTTTAAAGGGATGAGGTGGTAACCCTATGGCTTCCTTTCATGCATCTATTGTGTAATTGTGTTGCTAGCTGTGGTCACAGGGATCACATGGTACAGATAGGGCCTGTTGTGTTACACTATGTGATTATTCTTGCTCTGTGTCTTTAAGATCTGTCCCCTTCTTTCTAGCTGAACTCTCTCTCTCACCGTAGTTCTTTATATATCTCCTCCACTTCCTGATTCTGGTCATTACTCCTGTATTTCTTCCATGCTAACATCTTACATGTGGCTTACAACTGCAACGTTTTTCTACCTATGAATATCCATCATTAAACGGAACATTCGAAAGGATTCATCGTCTGTCATCCTAACTGTGAGTTTATTCATTGTGTTAAACTGCCTGTATCGATGCAAGGGATGAATATCAAACCAGCTTGAGTAAGGCCTACTTAAACCTGGAGATGAACTTTATTGCTTTGTAGTTGAGACAGAACAGGGCCAATCATAGCCCATCTGTACCATGTGATTAGCTGTGGCCAATCACAGATAATCACAACAAAACAAACTGAATGAATCAATTGCTTGCTTATAGCAATTCAATTCACTGCTATAAGCAGCCATAATGTGTAAAAAAAAATTACTGATTACTTCCCCAGAGTAGTACAATGTTACTATGTTAACATTATATTGCTCTGGTAACAGTGGGGTGGATTTACTAAAACTAGAAAGTGCAAAATGTGGTGCAGCTGTGCATGGTAGCCAACCATCCCCTAGTTTCAGCTTGTTCAATTAATCTTTGACAAAAGAACCTGGGAGCTGATCGGCTTCTAAACAGAGCTGCACCAGATTTTGCAATCTCCAGTTTTAGTAAATCAACCCTAGTGTGTTAACCACTTGCCGACCTGCCGCCGTCATTATACTGCGGCAGGTTGACACGATCCCGTGAGCTTTCGTAGCTGTACGTCGGCTCCTTTAAACGGGATAGCAAGCACGCACCTGCTGCACTACAGGGGTGCCAATGCTCGTGACCGACGGTCGCAATAACCGCGGGCACGAGAGGCAGACATAATCTCTGTTCTGAGAGGAGAGGCAGATCGTGAGTTCCTAATAGCTAGGAACCACGATCTGTCATCTCCTATAGTCAGTCCCCTCCCCCTACAGTTAGAACACACAGTAGGGAACACAGTTAACCCCTTGATCGCTCCCTAGTGTTAACCCCTTCCCTGCCAATGACATTTACACAGTAATCAGTGCAATTTTATAGCACTGATCGCTGTCTAAATGCCAATGATGCCAAAAATGTGTCAAAAGTGTTCGTCATAATGTCGCAGTCCCGATAAAAATCGCAGATCGCCACCATTACTAGTAAACAAAAAAATAAATAATAAAAATGCCATAATTTTTAACCTATTTTGTAGACGCTATAACTTTTGCGCTAACCAATCAATATACGCTTATTGCGATTTTTTATTACCAAAAATATGTAGAATACATATCAGCCTAAACTTAGGAAAAACATTTATTTTTTTTTTAAATTGGGATATTTATTATAGCAAAAAGTACAAAATATTGTTTTTAAAAAAATTGGCGCTTTTTTTTTTGTTTATAGCGCAAAAAATAAGAACTGCAGAGATGATCAAATACCACCAAAAGAAAGCACTATTTGTGGGGAAAAAAAGGACGTCAATTTTGTTTTGGGTACAACATTGCACGACGCGCAATTGTCAGTTAAAGCGACGCAGTGTCGTATCGCAAAAAATGGCCTGGTCATTGAGCAGCCAATTCTTCCGGGGCTGAAGTGGTTAAAAAAAAAACAAATGCAATAAAAAAGAAAAATAACTTGAAAAAAAAAATATATATATTTTTTTCATACTGTCACCAGTCAGTGTCCATGATCACCGCCACACCACTTATACGATAACGCTGTACTGCACTGGTGTCAGTATGTAAGAAAAAAAAAGTTTCCTTTAATTTCATAATTTTCCCAAAAATATGACAAACAAATTACAACTTCGAAATCTACTTTCCAAAAAGGGGTAATTTGGGGGATATTTGTACTGTCCTGGCATTTTTGGGCCTCAAGAAATTAGATAGGCCAGTGATGGCGAACCTCGGCACCCCAGATGTTTTGGAACTACATTTCCCATGATGCTCAGGCACTCTGCAGTGTAGTGGAGCATCATGGGAAATGTAGTTCAAAAACATCTGGGGTGCCAAGGTTTGCCATCACTGTGATAGGCCATCAGTACATCAGGATTAATCATTTTTTCTCATATACAGTATATATATATATATTGTGAGGGGGTTAACTCGGTAGCGGGTGTGTGTGACCCCCTGGTTGGGCTCCCCACACAAAAACAGGGCCAGCAGACGGAGGTTGTGGTTTTCAAAATCAAAAGGTGCGGTTTATTTCTCTATGTACAGTGACAAAAACACAGCAAAGCCAAAAAGAAACATAAACAAAATAAATCCTGGTCAGTTTGACCTCTGACTAAACATGCAGGTTTCCTAAACTAACAACTGGGATCAGCCTGGTGCTGTCCTAGTCCCTAAGTCCCTGGTTTAGTAAAAGTCCAAACAAATAGCCACACAGGCTTTGCCTCACCGCACAGGGGTTCACTCTCCCTAGACAGTCCACACAGGTCTGGTTCCAGGCATGAGCTAACATCTAATGAAGCTGGGAGTTTTTATAGAGGCCTTTAAATGAGCTGACAAGCTTCAGCTGGTCTCATCAACTCCCTGCCTGCACGACGCCCAGCCCTCTCCCTAGAGGTATGAGTCATCCATGAGCCCACTAGCCTCAGCTGGGCTTCATCAACTCCCTAGTTGTATAAGTCGGCGTAAAGCCTGAATCTGGGCGAAATATATCTACCCCCCTGGATGCAACCAGGTGACTTTACCTTCCTGCTGTCACATACCCCCCCCTCTTGTTTTAACCTCGGGGTTGGAACACCAGCAATCAGGCATTCATGTACTCGAGACAAAGCATCCACATTCCCCATTTGAACGCCAGGGCGATGCTTTACTGTGAAGTTGAATTCCTGGAGGGCCAGGAACCACCTATTCACTCTTCTATTTGTTTCCTTGTTTTGAGCCATCCACTTTAACGGAGCGTGATCCGTAACCATGTCAAAGTGCCTACCTAGCAGATAGTACCGAAGGGAATCTAGAGCCCACTTCACCGCTAAACACTCCTTTTCAACCGTGGCGTAATTTACCTCATGGGACTTCAACTTCCTGCTGAGGTAAATGACTGGGTGCTCTTCCCCGTTCCAGACCTGGGACAATACTGCTCCTAACCCCACATCTGACGCATCACTTTGTACGACAAAGTCTTTAGAGAAGTCGGGTGAGTACAACACTGGCTGGCTACATAAGGCTTGTTTCAAGAATTGGAATGCTGCCTCAGCCTCGGGGGTCCATTTAATCATGACCGACCCTTTCCCTTTCGTCAGGTTGGTTAGGGGCACAGCCTTAGAAGCAAAGTGGGGAATGAAGCGCCGATAATAACCCGCGATTCCCAGAAAGGCCCGTACCTGCTTCTTGCTGTTGGGACGTGGCCAACTCTGGATGGCCTCGACTTTGTTGAGTTGGGGTTTTATCACTCCCCTGCCAATGGTGTACCCAAGATATTTGGCCTCCTCCTGCCCAATGGTACACTTCTTGGGGTTAGCCGTAAACCCCGCTTCCCGGATAGAGTCTAGGACTGCTTGCACTTTTGGCAGATGTGAGGCCCAATCTGTGCTATGGACAATTACGTCATCCAGGTAAGCCGCAGCATACTTCCGATGGGGCCTCAGTATCTGGTCCATTTTCCGCTGGAATGTGGCCGGCGCATTCTGTAACCCGAACGGCATTCTCTTATATTGGAACGCCCCGTCTGGGGTTACAAATGCGGTTTTCTCTTTGGCCGACTTGGCCAGGGGAATTTGCCAATACCCTTTTGTGAGGTCAAGAGTCGTCATGTATCGGGCTGTTCCCAGCCGGTCGATCAACTCATCTATACGTGGCATGGGGTAGGTGTCAAATTTTGTAACTTTGTTCAACTGACGAAAATCGTTACAAAATCGCCAGCTCCCATCCGGTTTAGGCACCAACACAATGGGACTAGACCAATCACTTTGGGACTCCTCTATCACCCCTAAGTTCAGCATTTTCTGTACTTCCTCCCGTATTGCCTCCCGTCGGGCCTCTGGGATCCAATAGGGTTTTAACTTCACCCTTTCACCGGGCGGGGTAATAATATCATGCTCTACCCCAGATGTTTGTCCCGGCAGCTCAGAGAACACCTCCTTGTTGCGAAGCACAAACTCCTTAACCTCCTGTTGTTGGGGTTGTGACAAGGTGGCTGCTATTCCAACCTCCGGAATCACGCAACCAGTTTGAGCTGGTGACCAAGTTTCTGCGACTAGGGACTCTCTATCCCTCCAGGCTTTCAACAGATTAACGTGATATATCTGTTCGGGCTTTCGCCTTCCTGGTTGTCTGACCTTGTAATTCACTTCGCTCACTTTTTCCATTATCTCGTAGGGGCCTTGCCATTTGGCAAGGAATTTACTTTCAACCGTAGGGACAAGTACCAATATCCTATCCCCCGGGGAAAAGGGAAAAGGTACGGGTCTTTGCTCCACGGTTGTACACTCTCTGCTGTGCCAACTGCGCTTGGGCCAAATGTTCCTTCACGATGGGCATTACCTGTGCAATTCGATCTTGCATCAGGGCGACATGCTCAATCACACTCCTGTGGGGAGAACTCTCACTTTCCCAAGTTTCCTTGGCAATATCCAACAGCCCTCTTGGGTGTCTCCCATACAGTAACTCAAAGGGGGAGAATCCCGTAGAGGATTGGGGCACCTCCCTAATAGCAAACATCAAATAAGGAAGTAGACAGTCCCAATCCTTTCCATCTCTATCCACCACTTTCTTCAACATTTGTTTTAGGGTTTTGTTGAATCTTTCAACCAGCCCATCGGTTTGGGGGTGATACACAGATGTACGCAATTGCGTCACTTTGAGCAATTTACACAGCTCTTTCATAACCCGGGACATAAAGGGTGTACCTTGGTCCGTAAGCAGTTCTTTACAAATACCCACCCGGCTAAAAACAAGAGATAGCTCTTTGGCTATGGTTTTGGCCGAGGTATTTCTGAGAGGGATCGCTTCTGGATAACGGGTGGCATAGTCCATTATAACCAATATGTACTGGTGCCCCCTAGCGGACTTGATTATAGGACCTACCAAATCCATTGCGATTCTCTCAAACGGGACCTCAATGATGGGTAGAGGGACCAGCGGGCTACGGAAATGTGGCATCGGGGCCGACCTCTGACACACAGGGCAGGAGGAACAATAATTTTCTATGTCCTTCATCACCCCAGGCCAATAGAATCTCTGTAATACCCTCTCTCGGGTTTTCTCTGTCCCCAGATGACCTCCAAGAATGTGCCCATGGGCCAACTCCAACACCAACTTCCTGTAAGGTTTGGGCACCACAAGCTGCTCAACGGTTTCTTCTGCCCTTTTTGCCACCCGATACAGTAGGTCCTTCTCTACGCTGAAGTATGGGTAAGTGCAGGTATTATCTGGGTTCACTAACTCGCCATCTATTTCCACTACGTTTTCCCGTGCCTTTATTAGGGCAGGGTCTTTTAACTGTTCTGTGGCAAAATTTTCCCTGTGAACCTCCAGATCAGAAAACTCCACAGACGGTAGGTTTTCGTCTGAGGAGGTGGGCTCCTCTCCAGTTTCTTGAGTCTCCCCTGCCAATACTGACAAGGGAAATTCTGGAGAGTCCTCACCACTCTCAGAGGAGTTCTGGCTATCACATTCCTGGTACATAGGGGCACCAGTGGGGGGCTCAGGATCATCCCACAGTTCCCAGAACTTCGGAAAATCCCTTCCCACAATGGCATCATGCGGTAATTGAGATACTAACCCCACTGGATGAGAGAGGGTACCTTTGGGGGTCTCGAAACACACTGTAGTCACTGGATACTCTCGGGTGTCCCCATGCACACAAATAACAGCTACCTTGCTATTCCCAGAGACCTCTGTTTTAACTAATTCAGCCTTTATCAGGGTCACAAGGCTACCTGAATCCAGTAATACCACAACATTTCTACCATCAATACACATTTTGCATAAATGTTTCTCAGTTCCCCGAATGGCAGTGCATGCGACTGTCGCACACAGCGACTGACGTCTGTCCATCAGAAAGTCACATTGCATGGGTTCCTCCACAACCGGGCAATTTGCTGCAATATGTCCCGCTTGCCGGCAGCGGTAGCAAACAATCCATTTGGCTGCCTCTTGAGCCCCTGACTTCCCAGGCTGTTCTCGCCAAACTTGGGGTAGAGCTCCCACCCTCTCACTCTCTCCACCCTCACCCCTTGGAATCCTCTTATCCGCCCCTGGGGATGGTCTGGTCTTAGGGTGGAAAGTCTGAGAGTCTCTGGAAGAGGCCGTCAGGTTCTCTGTAGCCAAGTATTTCTCTACACGATCCACAAGACCACCGGCCGTCTCTGGGTCTCCATGGCTTACCCACTTTTGGATGGCAGTAGGAAGAGCTCTCAAAAACCGATCCATTACAACACGTTCCACAATCTCTGGTGCGGACAAAGTCTCTGGCTGTAGCCACTTCCTGCTCAGGTGAATGAGATCATACATTTGAGACCTGGGGGGTTTTCCAAGCTGGAAAGTCCAGTTATGCACACGCTGAGACCGGACAGCCAGGGTGACACCCAGCCTTGCCAATATTTCAGCTTTTAGCATCACATAGTCTTTTGCTTGGTCAGGCTCTAGGTCATAGTAAGCCTTCTGCGATTCACCAGTTAACAGAGGAGCCACCAGTCCAGCCCACTGCTCCTCAGGCCACTTTTCTCTTTCAGCAGTCCTTTCAAATGTGGTCAAAAATACCTCTGGATCATCCTCTCCAGTCATTTTTGTCAATAAACGACTCACCCCAAAGGACGCGGTATTAGTGGGACGGCTTTCCTCACTGGTCTGCGGACGTTGCTGCATTACTGCTTCCATTTGTTGTAGTCTCTGCTCTTGCTTCTGTAACAGGTCTATGAAGTGGGCCTCAGATTGCTGCTGGGCTTGTTGATGAGCTTGCTGCTGGGCTGCAAGGCTCCTTTGCAAACCTGCATTTGTCTGCTGTTGATTGGCATTTGCTAGAGCCAGCTGTTTCAGTATCTCCTCCATGCTGGCTTAAAAAAAACTGCCACTGGTTCTCCACCAACTGTGAGGGGGTTAACTCGGTAGCGGGTGTGTGTGACCCCCTGGTTGGGCTCCCCACACAAAAACAGGGCCAGCAGACGGAGGTTGTGGTTTTCAAAATCAAAAGGTGCGGTTTATTTCTCTATGTACAGTGACAAAAACACAGCAAAGCCAAAAAGAAACATAAACAAAATAAATCCTGGTCAGTTTGACCTCTGACTAAACATGCAGGTTTCCTAAACTAACAACTGGGATCAGCCTGGTGCTGTCCTAGTCCCTAAGTCCCTGGTTTAGTAAAAGTCCAAACAAATAGCCACACAGGCTTTGCCTCACCGCACAGGGGTTCACTCTCCCTAGACAGTCCACACAGGTCTGGTTCCAGGCATGAGCTAACATCTAATGAAGCTGGGAGTTTTTATAGAGGCCTTTAAATGAGCTGACAAGCTTCAGCTGGTCTCATCAACTCCCTGCCTGCACGACGCCCAGCCCTCTCCCTAGAGGTATGAGTCATCCATGAGCCCACTAGCCTCAGCTGGGCTTCATCAACTCCCTAGTTGTATAAGTCGGCGTAAAGCCTGAATCTGGGCGAAATATATCTACCCCCCTGGATGCAACCAGGTGACTTTACCTTCCTGCTGTCACAATATATATATATATATATATATATATATATATATATATATATCATAGTTTGTGGACTCTATAACTTTCCTACAGACTTAATATACAATGATTTGGGTTATTTTCAGCAAATAAATGTAGCAGAATACATTTTGGCCTAAATTTACAAAGAACGATTATTTATTTGCAGTTTTATAACAAAAGAACAGGTTTTTTTTTCAAACTGTTCAGTCTTATTTAGTTTATCTAGCAAAAAAGAAAGCTCTAGTTGTGTGAAAAAAATGTTAAAAATGTTGTTTGGTTACAGTGTTGCATGACTGCATGTTGTCATTCAAAGTGCGACAGCACTAAAAGCTTAAAATTGGCCTGAGCAAGAAGGGGGTAAAAGTGCCCAGTAGGCAAGAGGTTAAGACAGTTCTTAGAATTTTGTCATGCCTCCACATGATAAATGTCAGTGCGAGCGACGGATTCATGTACATGTTGTAGACACTCCAACACTCCACCTTCAGTACAACTGTGCTTCCTCCCTGCAACTGCCCGACAGTGCAGCGGTGGGGAGTTTTGCACATGGGGGGGGGGGGCATCCTGGTGGGGATTTACACACATTAGTAACTCATCTGGTTTGCTCCCCTTATAATTTTATAATTGACAGCAGGCAGTGGGTGGATCATTAGCCAATAGACAGCCTGCTATTGGCTCTAGAATCCACCCACTGCCTGTTGCCAGTTACAGGGTAAGAGCAGACCTGATGGGGAAGTAGTGTTTCAGCTGTCCCATCGTGATCCATCCACTGCAGCATTGCTGGTTGCTAGGAGGCTGTTGACTGTGAAGCCGACAGCATCTTTAACAACCAGTGACAGTGACAGGTTAGTGGCAGCAAATTTGCCCCTCTGCTACACTGTGTACAGCGACAGGCACTCTGCCAACTTAGAGTAAGTCTTAATTACCCCCACCCCTTTCATTATCTACAAATAGGAGTAAATTATTTTTGAATTTAGTGCATTCATTTTTTACAAAGTGGTATTATTATGAACTACCTGAATTTACCGCACCTTTCGGTAAACTTACCAAAATGTATAGAAAGGATTTTTCAACCTGGAGCAGGCCATTTAGATATCTCCAATATTCTGCTCAGTATGTGGGGAGGTGCAGCGTGGTGTGGCAGCAGTAAACACACAGAATATGGTTGGAGAGTGCAGAACTTGTATTAATGCAGAATCCAGTAATCCACAAAAACCCTGGCGGGAAGGCACACGACCGGGGTCACTCATGGCATATAACAGCAATATGTAGCGGAGCAGGTCTCAGATGTGCCAACAGCATCTGTTTTGAGGGGTGAAATGCAGCCTGGCCAGTCCGAACCCAAATGGGGGAGGACTCCAGGAAGGTTGGCTTATCCCTATCATTTTCCTACCCATATGGAACATCTTCCTTTCACTAATCACTATCCCTGTCAGACAGATGACCTGTCCCTACACTACCCACGGGCGAAATGCACGCCGAGCCTGGGAGCCAGGGCCTGAACTAGGCTCTGCCTGACCCAAGATGGCAGCAAGTGTCACATGAGGCAGCAGCATCCAATCGGATGGCCTCCCCACTGACCCAGGAAACCAAGGAGGAACCGTATTCCTCTTGACTTCCTCTCCCCTTGCAATGCCGCTGTGGTTGAGCGTCACCTGCAGTAGGGAACGTAGACTGCATCTACCAACAAATTTACTAGTAAGATAGTGGAGATAAGGGTGAGAGATCTCCCAAGATGGGACATTTACCACCATTATACAATTTACAGCTTGTTGTAAAAACAGAGACCTGAGAATAAAAATCACAGACAATATTCTATACAATGTAAAATAATAAACAAGGTGCTCACGGAATTGGCTGAATGTCCCAAAGCCAGGTTTCAGGAAAGTAAGCTCGAGGTTCATTAACAGAATCCACCTTGCTCTCATCACTTTCTGCTGGATCATCGTAGTTAACAATGTTCATGACACCAGGTGCTGGTATAAATATAAAGGGTAAAAAATTAGATCAAAGCTTATAGCTACATAATGGAAAGGACAGTGTGAAAGATAGAAGGGTAAAGACTAGACAGAGGAGGAAGATATATCCATACAGTCAGTATATAGAATGTAGAGTGTGGAGGAGGAGGAGGATATATCAGTACAGTCAGTATATAGAAAGAGAGTCCTGGAGCAAAGACAAAAAAATGAAATGAGCGTAGGGACGGCATGACAGGTGGGACAGGCAGCAGCCTAATAGGGTTGTGGTCCCTTTAAGGAAAGGGGGGTGGCCGTGGGGTGAAAGGGGAGGGGGAGCACAGTTCAGCAGGGAGGAAGTGACGTTTTCTCACTTCCTCCATCACTCACGAGGCAAAAAACTTCACTGCCTGAGCTATGGCTGCTGTGGCCGAACTATTGGAGCAATTGCGGGCCGCGGTGGCCACGCAGGGGGCAGAGTGGCTGCAGGACCAGGTGGCTGCAGTTTTAGTCGAGCGGGCGGCGGCGCCCGCCGGGGGGGGCGATCCAGCGCGCGCTAGGCGGTCCAGGCCGCCTGAGCGGTACAGTCCGGACGCATCCCTGAGTATGGCGACTTCCGTCCGGAGACCCGACAGGGGCCCTCCGGCTGCATCCCCTTGCCGCACGCAGCCGGGGTTGGCGGGGGGGCCGGGAGGAATCCGCGCCGTGGACGGAGTTCGGCGGTGGGGGAGACCACCCCCTCCCGCGCGTCGGAGATGCGGTGACATCGTGGCCGAGGCTGCGGGGGATGCCCGGAACAGCCGTGCGGCCCAGCGTGGAGGATCCAGTTTGCGGGCCAGTGGCCGGGAGTCGGTGGCGGTCAGGGGTCCGGCAGTGGCAGCGGGACGATCGGTGAGGGGTTCGGCGATAAGAGTGATGGAGGAGAGTCGAGCGGATGACACCCGTGCCGGTGGCGGACCCGCAGTCCGTTGGTGGAGGTCGCGAGTGGGTCGGGTGTGCCAGGATCAAGAGGGCGTGATGCACAGCCACGACAGCCCTTGCCACGCGGGTCGCGTCCGCACGGTGTGCAGCCAGCGCTTGTGTCGGCAGAATCGGATGACGACAGGTCGGAGGGGGAGCTGTCCGGGTCAGGCGGTGGCGAGGACTCGGGACAACGGGCTTCGATGGAGAACAGTTCTGCGGCTGGTGGACCCAGTCCTGGGCAGCCCGGTAAGTCTAACTCTTCTGTTATTTGTTCTCTATTGCAGGATTTACTGGGTCACGGTGGTGTTGGGGGGGGTTTAGACGCGGCACCTGGGGCGAGTGCTTCCCCGCCGAGGCAGAGGGCAGCAGGGGGGACACTGGATTTGTGGTCTGGATTAGAGGAGTTGGTCAGGCGTTTTAAGCCGGGCGGGGGTGACACAGCGTCGCCCGCGGCGGCGTGGGGGCAAACAGGTTGTTCGTATCAGGTAGCGGGGCCTACAGCGGCTACGTTGGTCCCGGGCGTACAGGTGGGGGAGGTTTCAGGGGCGGTGCAGGCCCCATTGGAAGGGGGGACCGCCACGGCAAGTGGGCAAGTTGTTGCGGGGGAGAAGAACAAGGAGGTGATCAGGCTGGCGGATGCCGCTATGAACGAGATGTACATTTGTTTTGAGGCACCGTTAGGAGTTCACCTCAAGCCGGAAGTCAGAGAAAAGCTGTGGAAGGGTGAGTATGTGGAGATATTCACGTTGCTCCCCTTGGACAAATTCAACCTGGATAGGTTGAGGCCGGAGGAGAGCAAGAAGGAGGATGAAGAAAAGAGGCGTTATCATCTTATACCTCGTACATTCACCAATTGGTTGCAAGCATTTGCGATCATGGCTTGCGTGATAGGGGAAAAAGCCCCAGAACATTGTTCTGGGCTGTTCATTTATTTGGAGGCGGTTAGCGAAGCGTACAGGACGTATGGTGGCGTAGCTTGGTTGAGGTATGACGAACAGTTCTGGCAGAGGATGGCCATGAGACCTGGAATGCGATGGGATCACAAGGACATTAACTTGTGGATGCGGCTGATGACAGCGTCGCGGGCCTCCAATCAGTTTTTTCAGGGGGGGGTCGGAGGTGCTGCGGCCTCAGGACAACTGACCGAAAAAAGGTGGGGCTACTGCTGGCAGTTCAACGAGGGCACGTGCAAGTACGGAACGAGCTGTCGCTTCAAGCATGTGTGTTCAGGATGTGGGGGTAGTCATGCCTTTGCCAAATGCTTCAAGCGAGGCAAGGGTCGCCCCGGAGATTCTGCGGGAAAAGGGAACAACGCCAATTCGGGTGGAAAGGATGCTCCCCTTTCTCAATAAGTATCCCGACAGGTGCACGGCTCTGTTGTTGGAGGAGGGTTTCACCAGTGGTTTTAGGATCCCTTGTGCGCCTTTTGCAGTTCCCCCGGCAGCCAAGAACCTCCGTTCCGCCATGCTCCACCCCTTGGTGGTTTCTGAGAAGCTGGCTAAGGAAGTACAATTAGGGCGCATGGCTGGACCGTTCACGGATGCGCCCATGCCTGATTTGGTGGTTTCTCCCTTGGGGGTTGTCCCCAAGAGGGAACCTCAAAAATTTTGATTAATTCATCACCTTTCCTTTCCGAAGGGTGGGTCGGTTAATGATGCTCTGGCGCCGGAGGACTGCACGGTATCGTACACCTCCTTCGACGCGGCAGTGGCATGGGTGCGCAGGTGTGGACGGGGAGCGCTGTTGGCCAAAGCTGATGTCCAATCGGCTTTTCGGTTGCTACCGGTACACCCGGACAGCTTTCGTTTCTTGGGCTGCATGTGGGAGGGCGCTTATTACGTGGACCGTTGTTTGCCCATGGGTTGCTCCATCTCTTGCGCGCTCTTTGAGACGTTTAGTTCGTTCCTAGTATGGGTGGTACGGGATGTGTCGGGGATCAGTTCGATCATCCATTATCTGGATGATTTTTTGTGTGTGGGCCCCCCCGGGGTCTACCGTTTGCAGTGTCCTGCTGGGGACGTTGCAATACGTGGCCGATCGTTTTGGGGTCCCGTTGGCCCCCGAGAAGACGGAGGGCCCCACGTCGTCCTTAGTTTTTCTGGGCATAGAGCTAGATTCTGTGAAGATGGAATGCCGACTGCCAGAGGATAAGCTGGAAGCGTTGAAGGCGGAAGTGCGTGGTGTTATCGGCCGGCGCAAGATTCAGCTGCGCCAGATGCAGTCACTGTTGGGTAAGTTGTGTTTCGCCTGCAGGATAATGCCTATGGGCAGGGTCTTTAGCCGCAGGCTGTCGGCTGCGACAGCAGGGGTGCGGGTTCCTACTCATTTTGTAAGCCTAACGAGAGAGCTTCGCGAGGATTTGGAAGTGTGGCATGGATTCTTGGAATCCTTCAACGGGCAGGCTTTGTGGATGGCTGGGCCTGTTAGCAATTTCAATCTGGACTTGTTTACGGATGCGGCTGGCTCCACGGGGTATGGGGCGTTCTGTCAGGGTAAATGGAGCGCGGCTCCGTGGCCGAAGGAGTGGGAGGAAGCGGGGTTACTGAAGAACCTGGTACTATTGGAACTTTTCCCAATTGTGGTGGCGTTTGAACTTTGGGGGGATTCCTTTCGGAATCTCAAGGTACGCCTAAACTGCGACAACATGGGAGTGGTTCAGGTAGTGAATCGCGTGTCGGCCGCGTCACAACCAGTGGTGCGTTTGCTGAGACATTTGGTTTTGCGCTGCTTGCATTTGAATGTATTTGTTTACGCAGTACATCTTCCGGGCGTAGAGAACACTATGGCTGACGCTTTGTCTCGTTTTCAGTGGGACAGGTTCCGGGAGTTGGCACCAGCAGCGGAGCAGCGCGGGGTTACTTGTCCCGGCTGGATGTGGGACATTGCTTTGACAGCGCAGCACAGTGGATTAAACGGTCGGTGAGTGGGGCCACGTGGAAAGCCTATGCTAAGGTTTGGCAGGAGTGGAGGTCATTTGTTCAGGGACTGGAAGTTTCCCCCGGTGGGGGGTGAAGCGGGAGTGGCTTTGATTTATTTTCTTACGTTGAAAATGGAGCGAGGCGTTTGTGTCCGCGGTGGACCGTACACTAGCGGGTTTGGCTTTCCTGTTCAAATGGCATGGTTGCAGGGACCATACAAAAGACTTTTGGGTGAAACAGGCAGTGAAGGGGTACAGGAAAGGCCGGAGGGCGGCTGATAGCCGCAGGCCGGTCTCGTTCGTAATGTTGCAGAAATTGTTCCTGCATTTACATTCCGTGTGCAGTTCGGAATATGAGTGTCAGTTGTTCCGGGCAGCATTCGCGCTTGCTTTTTGGGGCCCTAAGGGTAGGAGAGCTGGTCAGTTCTTCCAGACGGGCGCCGGGGGGCTTGTTGGCCCGGGATGTGGAGTGTTCGGGAGACTCGGTGGGGATATGGGTGAGTAGGTCCAAAACGGATCAAGTTGGAAAAGGTATGCGGCTTCAGTTGTTTCGCATCCCTGAGGCGTCAATCTGTCCTGTACGGGCGGTGGAATCCTTTTGTTCCATGCGTCCGGGACTCGAGGGTTCTTTTCTGATGCACCGGGATGGGTCAGCGCCGTCTAGGTTTCAATTCATAGCAGTGTTCAAAAAATGTTTGGTGGCAGCGGGGTATGACCCGAAGGGTTATGCTTCTCACTCCTTCCGTATTGGGGCAGCTACAGAGGCGGCTAGGGCAGTACTGGAGGCGGACGCAGTCAGGAGGATTGGGAGGTGGGAGTCTGATAGGTTTCGACTTTATATTCGCCCACAGCTGTTACAGGAGTAGGGTGCATTGGGTTGGGGGCCGTGTGTGGAATGGGGGGTGTATGGACTGTACGTGCCAATAAATCGTTGTTTTGTTTTATTTCCATGTTTTTTCAGGTGGTGAACCCATACTAGTTTGGATTCTGGGTCACTCGTACGTGTTCTGGGGGGCAAGACGGGCTGATGTTCGGTCCAATGGAAGGCAGTTGGGGATTCCCCTTCGAGAAGCCCAGGTCCGTTGGATCGGGGTGCCGGGCATGACGTGGAGTGGGGTTATGCCAGAAATACAGAGGTTCGCAGGTCGGGAGAGGGCACCGGATATACTGGTGCTGCATGCGGGAGGTAACGACATGGGGGCCAGATCTATGCACAAACTGATACGGGATATAAAATTTGATTTTTTAAGATTGCGTACAGCATACCCGGGTATGGTGGTGGTTTGGTCGGATATGGTGGGCAGGACGTCTTGGCGTTGGGCATGGTCGGTGGAAAAAGTTAATAAGGCCCGGATTAAAGTTAACAAAGAAGTGAGGAGATTTTTTATGAGGAATGGTGGCCTCGTGGTGCGCCACCGAGAGTTGGAAGTCGATACTTGGAGGTACCTAAGGGGAGACGGGGTCCACCTGAATGCAGTGGGCATTGACCTGTGGAACCTGGGTTTGCAGGAGGGAATTCAGCGGGCCCTGAGGGTGTGGGGTTTCACGCAAGGGTAAGGCTTTACCCCTTGCGAGCTGTGGCGGTGTTTTGTTGCTGGAAGAGGAGGTAAAGTGGAAGTTCTGGAGAAAAAGGTGGTACCCATACGTGGTATGGGGTTATTGAGTACCTTCCGGTCAACAAGGGTTAACCAGGAAGGGGGGAAAATGGTAGGGCACTGCGGCCAGGTGTACCGTCTCCGAGTCGGTGTCTTGCGACTGGAGGCCTAAGGGATATGTTAGTCCCAGTGCCCAAGTTGGGAGTTGGTGGTCTATAAGACCACTAGGGGTATTGTAAGTGTTAAAATGTTATTTAAACGGTTATTTAAATGGTTATTTATTTCATGTAAAAGTTGTTAAATAAATAAGCCGGAAGGCCAATTTTACTCCACAACCTTGTCAGTCGTTATTTATGAGGATTGGTACAAGGGGTGGGTAAGATATATAGAGGGTAAGTCGGAGCGGAGGATCGGTCCTTAACATGTCAAGAGAGTCCTGGAGCAAAGACAAAAAATGAAATGAGCGTAGGGACGGCATGACAGGTGGGACAGGCAGCAGCCTAATAGGGCTGTGGTCCCTTTAAGGAAAGGGGGTGGCCGTGGGGTGAAAGGGGAGGGGGAGCACAGTTCAGCAGGGAGGAAGTGACGTTTTCTCACTTCCTCCATCACTCACGAGGCAAAAAACTTCCCACCCACCCTCCCTGTGTGAGGGGTAGGAGAGGCGTGAGGGTTATGGGTAATGTTTAGTTGGTGGTGGCGGTGTTTTGTTGCTGGAAGAGGAGGTAAAGTGGAAGTTCTGGAGAAAAAGGTGGTACCCATACGTGGTATGGGGTTATTGAGTACCTTCCGGTCAACAAGGGTTAACCAGGAAGGGGGGAAAATGGTAGGGCACTGCGGCCAGGTGTACCGTCTCCGAGTCGGTGTCTTGCGACTGGAGGCCTAAGGGATATGTTAGTCCCAGTGCCCAAGTTGGGAGTTGGTGGTCTATAAGACCACTAGGGGTATTGTAAGTGTTAAAATGTTATTTAAACGGTTATTTAAATGGTTATTTATTTCATGTAAAAGTTGTTAAATAAATAGGCCGGAAGGCCAATTTTACTCCACAACCTTGTCAGTCGTTATTTATGAGGATTGGTACAAGGGGTGGGTAAGATATATAGAGGGTAAGTCGGAGCGGAGGATCGGTCCTTAACATGTCATGTAGAGTGTGGAGGAGGAGGAGGATATATCAGTACAGTCAGTATATAGAATGTAGAGTGTGGAGGAGGAGGAGGATATATCAGTACAGTCAGTATATAGAATGTAGAGTGCGGAGGAGGAGGAGGATATATCAGTACAGTCAGTATATAGAATGTAGAGGGTGGAGGAGGAGGATATATCAGTACAGTCAGTATATAGAATGTAGAGGGTGGAGGAGGAGGAGGATATATCAGTAGTCAGTATATAGAATGTAGAGGGTGGAGGAGGAGGAGGATATATCAGTAGTCAGTATATAGAATGTAGAGTGTGGAGGAGGAGGAGGATATATCAGTACAGTCAGTATATAGAATGTAGAGTGTGGTGGAGGAGGAGGATATATCAGTACAGTCAGTATATAGAATGTAGAGTGTGGAGGAGGAGGAGGATATATCAGTACAGTCAGTATATAGAATGTAGAGGGTGGAGCAGGAGGAGGATATATCAGTACAGTCAGTATATAGAATGTAGAGTGCGGAGGAGGATAGATCAGTACAGTCAGTATATAGAACGTGGAGTGTGGGGGAGGAGGGGGATATATCAGTACAGTCAGTATATAGAATGTAGAGTGTGGAGGAGGAGGAGGATATATCAGTACAGTCAGTATATAGAATGTAGAGAGTGGATGAGGATATATCAGTAGTCAGTATATAGAATGTAGAGTGTGGAGGAGGAGGAGGATATAGCAGTACAGTCAGTATATAGAATGTAGAGTGTGGAGGAGGAGGAGGATATAGCAGTACAGTCAGTATATAGAATGTAGAGAGTGGAGGAGGATGAGGATATATCAGTAGTCAGTATATAGAATGTAGAGTGTGGAGGAGGAGGAGGATATAGCAGTACAGTCAGTATATAGAATGTAGAGTGTGGAGGAGGAGGAGGATATATCAGTACAGTCAGTATATAGAATGTAGAGTGTGGAGGAGGAGGAGGATATATCAGTACAGTCAGTATATAGAATGTAGAGTGTGGAGGAGGAGGAGGATATATCAGTAGTCAGTATATATAATGTAGAGTGTGGAGGAGGAGGAGGATATATCAGTACAGTCAGTATATAGAACGTGGAGTGCGGGGGAGGAGGAGGATATATCAGTACAGTCAGTATATAGAATGTAGAGTGTGGAGGAGGAGGAGGATATATCAGTACAGTCAGTATATAGAACGTGGAGTGCGGGGGAGGAGGAGGATATATCAGTACAGTCAGTATATAGAATGTAGAGTGTGGAGGAGGAGGAGGATACATCAGTACAGTCAGTATATAGAATGTAGAGTGTGGAGGAGGAGGAGGATATAGCAGTACAGTCAGTATATAGAATGTAGAGTGTGGAGGAGGAGGAGGAGGATATATCAGTACAGTCAGTATATAGAATGTAGAGTGTGGAGGAGGAGGAGGATATATCAGTAGTCAGTATATAGAATGTAGAGTGTGGAGTGTGGAGGAGGAGGAGGATATATCAGTACAGTCAGTATATAGAACGTGGAGTGCGGGGGAGGAGGAGGATATATCAGTACAGTCAGTATATAGAATGTAGAGGGTGGAGGAGGAGGATATATCAGTACAGTCAGTATATAGAATGTAGAGTGTGGAGGAGGAGGAGGATATATCAGTACAGTCAGTATATAGAATGTAGAGTGTGGAGGAGGAGGAGGATATATCAGTACAGTCAGTATAAAGAATGTAGAGTGTGGAGGAGGAGGAGGATATATCAGTACAGTCAGTATATAGAATGTAGAGTGTGGAGGAGGAGGAGGATATATCAGTACAGTCAGTATATAGAATGTAGAGTGTGGAGGAGGAGGAGGATATAGCAGTACAGTCAGTATACAGAATGTAGAGTGTGGAGGAGGAGGAGGATATATCAGTACAGTCAGTATATAGAATGTAGAGTGTGGAGGAGGAGGAGGATATATCAGTACAGTCAGTATATAGAACGTGGAGTGCGGGGGAGGAGGAGGATATATCAGTACAGTCAGTAGATACGCGTGTTGGAAAGGATACATTTGTATTTTTAGTATAAAGAATATAGATTTTTTTAAATTCTCCTTTTTTGAATTTGTAGAACTCTAGGACTGTTTATGTTTGCAACCACCTGACTCTGACTTTTATTTTTCTTGTTTTGCACATCTTTTAGTTTAGCAACGTATAATTATTATATTCACTTTGTATTAGGGCTGTGGAAATTAACTATTAATTCCTTGATTAATCGATTAATTGTTTTGATCGATCAAAATTATTTTGATCGATCAAAATTATTTTGATCGGTCCTCGCCTCTCCGCCGGGTTCCGGGTCTTCAGGGAGTTCCATCGGAGATCCGGTTGATGTCACCGGCGGGGCTTGCCGTGTTCATCTGAAGGACTCCTTTGCTGTGCCTTCATATCTGCATGCTGGCGGGACCTTACTATCTGCCACACGCAAGGGCTGTTACACTTCCCTCTATCACTTCCCTCTATCAACCTGGGATTCTACAGCCATCCACTGGGAGTTGAGATAGTTCCCTTCACGGGACATCTACATGCCGACGGACTGATGTTAGCCCCTCCTCATCTGGATTCAGCAGTGGTATCGTTGTACACATTTTAATACCAGTATCATACTTAGCTACATGTTTTTTTGACTGCTTTTGCTACCGTTTGGTATTACTCGCACCATTTTTTACAGTTTATGTAGCTACATCGATTTTATCTCCAGTGCAATATTTATTTTGTTACCTACTTGAAGACTATAAAAGTTTTAATGCTATTCCCATCGAGCGCAGCCTTTGTGTGTTTTTTGTATCCTACTATCCATTTTTCCAGTGGTTGGTAGCTGCACTGGGAATCAGCCTTTAAGGAGATCAGCTAAAAGTAGTTGGATCTGTATGTGCGTTATAATTAATCGAAATTAGTCGATTAATCGATTTAAAAAAATCACAAAAATTTTAATCAGTAACAGCCCTACTTTGTATGTGATGCAAAGTTTGTTTTTCAACAGGAACAAAGTCTTTGGGAAAGTGATGATTGACTACAAGATATTTTGTTGTTCTTATGTAGGGAATGGGAAAAGTGTTTGTTCAGGGCTCAGAAATTCAGAATACTATGCAGAGGAAAATTGCAGCAAAAATCAAGAAGTCAAAAAATTTCCGAAAAAGAGGATTTACAGATTACAAATCCTATCTGTGTAGTCATTTCGCCTCACAAAGAGCTCCTTTCAAAGGAAATAAAATATCGGTACTTACTTTCATAGTCCACAGATTCAGGCTGAATAAGTGCGTGAGATTTGTATGGGGACAGTGTAAATTTTAACTGAAAATTAGATATGAAAGCTATAGTACCCCCTGAGGACAATAAAAATAATTCTAGATCATGATTTTTTTTTCTCCACTGATAAACATGTTTCTTAAATAGTTTTCTTCTTTATTCTCTCTATCCGTAAAGTAAAGTGAAGGTCCGATGCAAACTGAAAACTTGCATCTCTGTTTGTTGATTGATTTTGTTTCTTCACAAAATGTGCATGTACCTTAATATCAGAGCTGTAGTATCCACAAGGCAACGTAGGCAGGAGTATAGGTCCTGCTGGATGTCTAGGCGCTCCAGCTATAACCTTCATTCTCCTATAGTAAACCAGAGGAATTGCACAATTGCTCAAAGCTGAGCACCTGCCTATCACTTTACAAGAGGATACATTTTGTAGGCAGTAGGTCTCTGATGGAGCCCTGAAAGTACCAAAAATGCAGATGATGGGCTTTGAGAAATATAAGAGAATGACAATAGAAAAAGATCAAATAGCCCATTAAGTCTGCCCACTTTAAAAAAATAAAAAATTTGTCGTCAGAATATACACTATATTGTCAAAAGTATTAGAATGTTTGCCTTTACACGAACATTAACTTTAATGGCATCCCAGTCTTATGCCGCGTACACACGACCCTTTTTAATGTCATGGAAAAAAACTAAGTTTTTCTCAACGTGATTCTTCTCAAGCCTGCCTTGCCTACACACGATCATGAAAACAAATGCTAGAGCAAAGCGCAGTGACTAGTGATGAGCTGAACACCCCCCTGTTCGGTTCGCACCAGAACCCGCGAACGGACCGAAAGTTCGAACGAACATTAGAACCCTATTAAA
This sequence comes from Rana muscosa, assembly GCA_029206835.1. Lineage (NCBI taxonomy): Eukaryota > Metazoa > Chordata > Amphibia > Anura > Ranidae > Rana > Rana muscosa. Next base: position 256,522,598 of record CM055123.1, on the reverse strand, counting down.
TAGAATGGATGCGAACGTTCGAATTCTAAAGTGCTAATTATAACAACTATTATGCATGTTATTGTCCTAAAAAGGGTTTGGGAACCCGGGTTCTGCACCAGGGGACATGTATCAATGCAAAAAGAAGTTTTAAAAACGGTCGTTTTTCGGGAGCAGTCATTTTAATGATGCATAAAGTGAAAAAAAAAAGTCAAATATTCCTTTAAATATCGTACCTGGGGGGTGTCTAAAGTATGCCTGTGAAGTGCCACGTGTTTCCCGTGTTTAGAACTGTCCCTGCACAAAATGACACTTCTAAAGGAAAAAAAAGCCATTTAAAACTGCTTGCGGCTTTAATGTAATGTCTGGTCCCGGTAATATGGATGAAATTCTTTAAGAAAAATGGCATAGCTACCCCATGACCCCCCCCCCCCTACCCCAGCCCATTACCAGCCCCTTTGGGTCTTGTATGGATATTAAGGGGAACCCCGCACATAAAATAAAAAAGGCCCTATATACTCTGAACAGCCCTATACAGGCGGTGCATACAAGACAGGGACTGTAGGTTTGTTCTTATGTAGAATCTGTTTGTAATTTTGAACAGGTACATTGTTGAAGTGTAGCTCCAGACCAAAAATCTATTTTTAAACTTTTTGGAAAACATAGGTAAGGGTTATCACCCCTGTAACATTTGTTTTGCTGTCTGTGCCCCTGTTCAGAACATTTCACCTCACTTTCCGTCCCAATGACAACTGTTTTTGAAATGTGGTGTTTTTCTTGAAACAAGGATTGCTGATAAAGCATCAGTACAGAGGAGACACCTTTCTCCCATATTTATTCTTACAGGAGAGAATTTTCCTTCCTAGTGGTAGATTTCCTCTCACTTCCTGTTGTCTTCTTGCGTTTGCAAGTAGGAGTCGTTTGTAAGTTGGATGTTTGAAAGTAGGGACCTGCCGTATATACTCTGCAGAAATAGGCCCCTTAGTTGTTGGTGTTGGCACAACACTGTAAGCACTCACAGTTACTCTTGGTTGGTGCTGGAACGCCCTGCTGTCAACTATTATATCAGGAATTTTAATTACATATAATTGTTGAACAGTGGTAGTAAAAATTGGGCCTTTGATGGTGGTGCTGGTGCCACAACACTGTAAGCCCTGACAGTTACTCTTGGTGGGTGCAGCAATGGGCCCTGCTGTGAATTATTAGATCAAGAATTGTAATTACATGCCCCTGTTGAACAGGGGCTGAAAAATTGGGCCTTAGGCACTGGTGGCACAACACTGCAACCCCTCACAGATACTGTACTTGGAGCACAGCAATGAGCCCTGTTGCAAAGTATTGCTTCAAAAATTGTAATGACACGCCCCTGTTAAACAGGGGCTGAAAAATTGGGCCTTAGGCACTGGTGGCACAACACTGCAACTCCTCACAGATACTGTACTTGGAGTACAGCAATGAGCCCTGTTGCAAAGTATTGCTTCAAAAATTGTAATTACACGCCCCTGTTAAACAGGGGCTGAAAAATTGGGCGTTAGGCACTGGTGGCGGCACCCATAAACAAAAATGATCTTCCAAGCTATCATCATCAATCGTATCATTGAGGACTCGGAGGAGGAGGATAGCCAGTCAACATAACAGCACAGGCACTCAGCATCAGCATCAGTCTTGAAGGGATGTGACATGTTAAAATCAATTAGTCTGTTATATCAGCATCAGGTGTGTGGTAGCTGGTGGTGATCCAAGACTGGTTCATCTTGATGAAAGTCAGTCGATCAACCGAGTCGGTGGACAGGCGCACCCTGTGATCCGTGACAAATCCTCCAGCAGCACTGAATGTGCGTTCCGAAAGAACGCTGGATGCAGGACAGGCCAGTAGCTCAATTGCATACTGTGCAAGCTCTGGCCAGTGATCCATCCTCAAGACCCAGTAAGCCAGAGGATTTTCGGTGGGGAAGGTGTCCAAGTCTGACCTTGCCCCTAGATATTCCTGCACCATGTTTATCAGACGCTGGCGATGGTTGCTGGAACCGATCATACTTTGGGGCTGCGGACTAAAGAATTGTCTGAACGCATCGGTCAGACGGCCACCTTCCCCACCGCTCCTTCTTTGACTGGCCGAAGCCTCAGCAACTCGTTGTCCAGGACCAGGAGTTTGCAACCTCCCAGTCTCTGGGAACGCGTTGCACAGACCTTTCTGCAAGGCCTCCCGGAGTTGTCTCATCCTCTGCTCCCTCTGCGACGGTAACATAAGGTCCGCAACCTTACCCTTGTACCGTGGATCAAGGAGAGTGGCCAGCCAGTAATGGTCCCTCTCCTTGATCCGAAGAATACGAGGATCGTTCCGCAGACTTTGCAGGATCAGGGAGGCCATGCAGCGTAGGTTTGCTGAGGCATTCGCTCCGGAGTCCTCTGGGTCACTAAGGACGACATGATCCGCAGCCACCTCCTCCCAGCCACGTACAAGTCCACTGGTTTCTTGGGACTGTAAATCATCCCTAAAAGACTGCTGCTGATGATGCTGAGTGCCAGCCTCCACCTCCATGCTGACACAATCCTCCTCCTCCTCCTCCTCCTCCTCCTCCTCTTCCTGTGCGATGGGTGGGACAGAAGTAACACTGTCTGGGTAAAGGGGGCCTTGAGAGGCAAGGAAGTCCTCCTCTTCCTGCCTCTGTTCTGCCTCAAGTGCCCTGTCCATTATTCCACGCAGCGTGTGCTCCAACAGGTGGACAAGAGGTACAGTGTCACTGATGCATGCACTGTCACTGCTCACCATCCTCGTGGCCTCCTCAAATGGTGCCAGGACAGTGCATGCATCCCTGATCATGCCCCACTGGCGTGGAGAAAAAAAACCAAGCTCCCCTGACCCTGTCCTGGTGCCGTAGTCGCACAGGTACTCATTGATGGCCCTCTGCTGCGTGTGCAGCCGCTGCAGCATGGCCAACGTTGAGTTCCACCTGGTGGGCATGTCACATATAAGGCGGTTCTTGGGCAGGTTCAACTCCTTTTGCAGCTCAGCCAGGCGAGCACTGGCATTATAAGATCTGCGGAAATGCACACAGACTTTCCTGGCCTGCCTCAGGACATCCTGTAAGCCCGGGTACCTGCCCAAGAAGCGCTGCACCACCAGGTTAAGGACGTGAGCCACACAGGGCACATGGGTCAGTTGTCCCTGTCGGAGGGCGGAGAGGAGGTTGGTGCCATTGTCGCAAACCACCATTCCTGGCTTAAGCTGGCGTGGCGTCAACCACCTCTCGGCCTGGCCCTGCAGAGCAGACAGGACCTCTGCCCCAGTGTGGCTTCTGTCCCCCAAACACACCAGCGCAAGCACGGCATGGCATCTTTTTGCCTGCGTACTTGCGTAGCCCCGTGAACGGCTACGGAGCACCGCTGGTTCATAGGACAAACCACAGGAAGAGGCCATGGAGGAAGAAGAAGAGGAGGGGGTGGAGGAGAGAGGTGTGTCACAACCAGTAGTAGCATTTTGGAGGCGTGGCGGTGGGACAACCTCCAACACTACTGCACCTTGTCCTGAATCCTTCCCAGCTGCCAAAAGAGTGACCCAATGGGCCGTGAAAGAAAGGTAACGTCCCTGTCCATGCCTGCTGGACCATGAGTCAGCGGTAATATGCACCTTACCGCTGACCGCCCTGTCCAGCGAGGCCAAGACATTGCCTTCCACATGCCGGTAGAGAGCCGGAATAGCCTTCCGTGCGAAAAAGTGGCGTTTGGGAACCTGCCACTGAGGAACCGCACATTGCACAAACTCACGGAAGGGGGCCGAGTCTACCAACTGAAAAGGCAGCAGTTGAAGCGCTAGCAATTTAGCCAAGCTAGCATTCAACCGCTGGGCATGTGGATGGCTGGGAGTGAACTTCTTTCGACGGTCCAGCAGCTGGGGCAGGGAAATTTGCCTGCTAGAATCGGACGTCGGTGTACTGCTAGCAGAGTGGGCGCAAGTACTTGGCTGTGACACACCTAATTCTACACCTTCATTCCTCTCAGTGCATGTTTCAGAGAGGACTGAAGTTATAGTGGGGTTGGAGATCCCAGCTGATGCGGTGCAAGGAGAGGTCCGCTTTGTTCTTTGGTGTGGGTCTTTGAGGTAGGCTTGCCAACGAGCTGCATGGCAGGTCAACATATGTCTGGTCAGGCATGTGGTACCCAAGCGGCTGATGTTTTGGCCACGCGATATACGCTTGAGACATATGTTGCAAACAGCAGCTGTGCGATCTGATGCACTAGCCTCAAAAAAGGCCCACACCAAAGAACTTTTTGAATGACGGGCAGAGGCAGCGCCCTGCACAGGCGGAGCTCTGCGGTGTGATTCCGTCGGTGTACTGCCCTTACGCTGGCCACCAAAGGGCATCCTGCCTCGTTGGAGATGTGCCTCCTCCTCATCCTCCTCCTCCTCCTCTCTCCTATTAGGCACCCACGTGGAGTCAGTGACCTCATCATCCCCTCCCTCCTCATCACTGGAGCCAATCTGGCAGTATGCTGCAGCTGCTGGAACATGACTGCCAGATTGGTGTCCTTCTTGAGCATCCCCTCTGTCTGCTCTCACGCTACTGCCTTCCTCTAGCTGGGTTTCATCATCAGACCCTTCGAAACGCTGGGCATCCTCCTGGAGCATGTACCCAACACTGTGCTGAAACAGTTCGGGGGACTCCTCAGGAGGAGGACATGGTGGGTCTAGGGAAGGAGTGACTGATGATTTGTCTGACATTGATACCAGGGAAGACGACGCTTTGGCAGCTGCTTTTCCAGTACCCTGAGCCTGGGTGAGAGAGGATGAGGAGGAGGAGGAGGGCTTGGTCATCCACTCTACCAAGTCTTCGGCATGATGTGGCTCAACATGTCCAGCTGCCGAAAAGAAGGACAAGCGTGTCCCATGGCCATGTGCTGATGACAATGCACCGCGTCCACGACCAGCACTGTTGCCCCCAGACACAGAGCCTGCTTGCCCTCTTTTATTGCCTCCTGACTGTCTGCCTCTCCTTGTTTGCCTTCCAGACATTCTAATAGATGGCCTGCACGGAGATGGGAAAAAAGCAATAAGGGCTACCTTCAGGTGTCCTTCTCTGTCCCTTGAAACAAGGACTTTCACAGTGAAAGAAACTGACACTCTCCCTACCTACAGTTTTCTGTCCCTAGAAAAAATGTTTTTTTTAATCACAATATAGCACAAGAAAAATTCACTCACTGTCCTTACAGGTCCCTGGAAACAAGGACTTGCAGAGTGAAAGAAAAAAAACACTCTCCCTACCTACAGTTTTCTGTCCCTAGAAAAAATGTTTTTTTTAATCACAATATAGCACAAGAAAAATTCACTCACTGTCCTTACAGGTCCCTGGAAACAAGGACTTGCAGAGTGAAAGAAAAAAAACACTCTCCCTACCTACAGTTTTCTGTCCCTAGAAAAAATGTTTTTTTTAATCACAATATAGCACAAGAAAAATTCACTCACTGTCCTTACAGGTCCCTGGAAACAAGGACTTGCAGAGTGAAAGAAAAAAAACACTCTCCCTACCTACAGTTTTCTGTCCCTAGAAAAAATGTTTTTTTTAATCACAATATAGCACAAGAAAAATTCACTCACTGTCCTTACAGGTCCCTGGAAACAAGGACTTGCAGAGTGAAAGAAAAAAAACACTCTCCCTACCTACAGTTTTCTGTCCCTAGAAAAAATGTTTTTTTTAATCACAATATAGCACAAGAAAAATTCACTCACTGTCCTTACAGGTCCCTGGAAACAAGGACTTGCAGAGTGAAAGAAAAAAAACACTCTCCCTACCTACAGTTTTCTGTCCCTAGAAAAAATGTTTTTTTTAATCACAATATAGCACAAGAAAAATTCACTCACTGTCCTTACAGGTCCCTGGAAACAAGGACTTGCAGAGTGAAAGGAAAAAAACACTCTCCCTACCTACAGTTTTCTGTCCCTAGAAAAAATGTTTTTTTTAATCACAATATAGCACAAGAAAAATTCACTCACTGTCCTTACAGGTCCCTGGAAACAAGGACTTGCAGAGTGAAAGAAAAAAAACACTCTCCCTACCTACAGTTTTCTGTCCCTAGAAAAAATGTTTTTTTTAATCACAATATAGCACAAGAAAAATTCACTCACTGTCCTTACAGGTCCCTGGAAACAAGGACTTGCAGAGTGAAAGAAAAAAAACACTCTCCCTACCTACAGTTTTCTGTCCCTAGAAAAAATGTTTTTTTTAATCACAATATAGCACAAGCAAAATTCACTCACTGTCCTTACAGGTCCCTGGAAACAAGGACTTGCAGAGTGAAAGAAAAAAAACACTCTCCCTACCTACAGTTTTCTGTCCCTAGAAAAAATGTTTTTTTTAATCACAATATAGCACAAGAAAAATTCACTCACTGTCCTTACAGGTCCCTGGAAACAAGGACTTGCAGAGTGAAAGAAAAAAAACACTCTCCCTACCTACAGTTTTCTGTCCCTAGAAAAAATGTTTTTTTTAATCACAATATAGCACAAGAACAATTCACTCACTGTCCTTACAGGTCCCTGGAAACAAGGACTTGCAGAGTGAAAGAAAAAAAACACTCTCCCTACCTACAGTTTTCTGTCCCTAGAAAAAATGTTTTTTTTAATCACAATATAGCACAAGAAAAATTCACTCACTGTCCTTACAGGTCCCTGGAAACAAGGACTTGCAGAGTGAAAGGAAAAAAACACTCTCCCTACCTACAGTTTTCTGTCCCTAGAAAAAATGTTTTTTTTAATCACAATATAGCACAAGAAAAATTCACTCACTGTCCTTACAGGTCCCTGGAAACAAGGACTTGCAGAGTGAAAGGAAAAAAACACTCTCCCTACCTACAGTTTTCTGTCCCTAGAAAAAATGTTTTTTTTAATCACAATATAGCACAAGAAAAATTCACTCACTGTCCTTACAGGTCCCTGGAAACAAGGACTTGCAGAGTGAAAGAAAAAAAACACTCTCCCTACCTACAGTTTTCTGTCCCTAGAAAAAATGTTTTTTTTAATCACAATATAGCACAAGAAAAATTCACTCACTGTCCTTACAGGTCCCTGGAAACAAGGACTTGCAGAGTGAAAGAAAAAAAACACTCTCCCTACCTACAGTTTTCTGTCCCTAGAAAAAATGTTTTTTTTAATCACAATATAGCACAAGAAAAATTCACTCACTGTCCTTACAGGTCCCTGGAAACAAGGACTTGCAGAGTGAAAGAAAAAAAACACTCTCCCTACCTACAGTTTTCTGTCCCTAGAAAAAATGTTTTTTTTAATCACAATATAGCACAAGAAAAATTCACTCACTGTCCTTACAGGTCCCTGGAAACAAGGACTTGCAGAGTGAAAGAAAAAAAACACTCTCCCTACCTACAGTTTTCTGTCCCTAGAAAAAATGTTTTTTTTAATCACAATATAGCACAAGAAAAATTCACTCACTGTCCTTACAGGTCCCTGGAAACAAGGACTTGCAGAGTGAAAGAAAAAAAACACTCTCCCTACCTACAGTTTTCTGTCCCTAGAAAAAATGTTTTTTTTAATCACAATATAGCACAAGAAAAATTCACTCACTGTCCTTACAGGTCCCTGGAAACAAGGACTTGCAGAGTGAAAGAAAAAAAACACTCTCCCTACCTACAGTTTTCTGTCCCTAGAAAAAATGTTTTTTTTAATCACAATATAGCACAAGAAAAATTCACTCACTGTCCTTACAGGTCCCTGGAAACAAGGACTTGCAGAGTGAAAGAAAAAAAACACTCTCCCTACCTACAGTTTTCTGTCCCTAGAAAAAATGTTTTTTTTAATCACAATATAGCACAAGAACAATTCACTCACTGTCCTTACAGGTCCCTGGAAACAAGGACTTGCAGAGTGAAAGAAAAAAAACACTCTCCCTACCTACAGTTTTCTGTCCCTAGAAAAAATGTTTTTTTTAATCACAATATAGCACAAGAAAAATTCACTCACTGTCCTTACAGGTCCCTGGAAACAAGGACTTGCAGAGTGAAAGGAAAAAAACACTCTCCCTACCTACAGTTTTCTGTCCCTAGAAAAAATGTTTTTTTTAATCACAATATAGCACAAGAAAAATTCACTCACTGTCCTTACAGGTCCCTGGAAACAAGGACTTGCAGAGTGAAAGGAAAAAAACACTCTCCCTACCTACAGTTTTCTGTCCCTAGAAAAAATGTTTTTTTTAATCACAATATAGCACAAGAAAAATTCACTCACTGTCCTTACAGGTCCCTGGAAACAAGGACTTGCAGAGTGAAAGAAAAAAAACACTCTCCCTACCTACAGTTTTCTGTCCCTAGAAAAAATGTTTTTTTTAATCACAATATAGCACAAGAAAAATTCACTCACTGTCCTTACAGGTCCCTGGAAACAAGGACTTGCAGAGTGAAAGAAAAAAAACACTCTCCCTACCTACAGTTTTCTGTCCCTAGAAAAAATGTTTTTTTTAATCACAATATAGCACAAGAAAAATTCACTCACTGTCCTTACAGGTCCCTGGAAACAAGGACTTGCAGAGTGAAAGGAAAAAAACACTCTCCCTACCTACAGTTTTCTGTCCCTAGAAAAAATGTTTTTTTTAATCACAATATAGCACAAGAAAAATTCACTCACTGTCCTTACAGGTCCCTGGAAACAAGGACTTGCAGAGTGAAAGGAAAAAAACACTCTCCCTACCTACAGTTTTCTGTCCCTAGAAAAAATGTTTTTTTTAATCACAATATAGCACAAGAAAAATTCACTCACTGTCCTTACAGGTCCCTGGAAACAAGGACTTGCAGAGTGAAAGAAAAAAAACACTCTCCCTACCTACAGTTTTCTGTCCCTAGAAAAAATGTTTTTTTTAATCACAATATAGCACAAGAAAAATTCACTCACTGTCCTTACAGGTCCCTGGAAACAAGGACTTGCAGAGTGAAAGAAAAAAAAACACTCTCCCTACCTACAGTTTTCTGTCCCTAGAAAAAATGTTTTTTTTAATCACAATATAGCACAAGAAAAATTCACTCACTGTCCTTACAGGTCCCTGGAAACAAGGACTTGCAGAGTGAAAGAAAAAAAACACTCTCCCTACCTACAGTTTTCTGTCCCTAGAAAAAATGTTTTTTTTAATCACAATATAGCACAAGAACAATTCACTCACTGTCCTTACAGGTCCCTGGAAACAAGGACTTGCAGAGTGAAAGAAAAAAAACACTCTCCCTACCTACAGTTTTCTGTCCCTAGAAAAAATGTTTTTTTTAATCACAATATAGCACAAGAAAAATTCACTCACTGTCCTTACAGGTCCCTGGAAACAAGGACTTGCAGAGTGAAAGGAAAAAAACACTCTCCCTACCTACAGTTTTCTGTCCCTAGAAAAAATGTTTTTTTTAATCACAATATAGCACAAGAAAAATTCACTCACTGTCCTTACAGGTCCCTGGAAACAAGGACTTGCAGAGTGAAAGGAAAAAAACACTCTCCCTACCTACAGTTTTCTGTCCCTAGAAAAAATGTTTTTTTTAATCACAATATAGCACAAGGACAATTCACTCACTGTCCTTCCAGGTCCCTGGAAACAAGGACTTGCAGAGTGAAAGAAACTGACACTCTCCCTACCTACAGTTTTCTGTCCCTAGAATAAATGTTTTTTTAAGCACAATATAGCACAAGGACAATTCACTCACTGTCCTTCCAGGTCCCTGGAAACAAGGACTTGCAGAGTGAAAGAAACTGACACTCTCCCTACCTACAGTTTTCTGTCCCTAGAATAAATGTTTTTTTAAGCACAATATAGCACAAGGACAATTCACTCACTGTCCTTCCAGGTCCCTGGAAACAAGGACTTGCAGAGTGAAAGAAACTGACACTGTCCCTACCTACAGTTTTCTGTCCCTAGAATAAATGTTTTTTTTAAGCACACTATAGCACAAGCACAAAACACACTGACACTCTCCCTACCTATCCTTCTCTTTCCCTAAACTAAAGGAATCCAGGTTAAGCAAGAAAGAAATAACAGTCACTGTCCCTGCCTATGCTGCTCTATCCCTGCTCCGGAACACACTACACTAGGCCGCCGTGCTGGCGGCCTTTTATAGTGTGGGGCGTGTACTAAACACCCTCAGCAATAATTGGCCACAGGCATCCTGCCTGTGGCCAATCATTGCTCTCCTCGCTGCCGGCGCTGTGATTGGCCAAGCATGCGGGGTCACAGTGCATGCTTGGCCAATCACAGCGCCTGGATGACACTGCGATGGCGTAGTGCATTGTGGGCCGTTCGCGTCACTCGAATTTGGCGCGAACGGCCCAAATCGTTCGATCTTCGTCGAACGATCGAACAGCCGATGTTCGAGTCGAACGTATGTTCGACTCGAACACGAAGCTCATCCCTAGCAGTGACGTACGAAATGTACGACGGCACTATAAAGGGGAAGTTCCATTCGGATGGCGCCACCCTTTGGGCTGCTTTTGCTGATCCTCGTGTTGGTAAAGTTTGGTGAGAGACGATTTGCGCTTTTCAGCCTCGTGCTCTTCAGTCCGTTACAGCGTGACAAATGTGCTATCTCCATTCTGAACGCTAGTTTTACCAGAACGAGCGCTCCCGTCTCATCACTTGCTTCTTAGCATGCGCGTTTTTTTCACGTCGTTAAAGCCTACACACGGCCGTTTTTCATGATGAGAAAAACGACGACGTGAAAAACTACGAGAAAAATTAGAGCATGTTCCAAATTTTTAATGGCCATTTTTCACATCGTGAAAAATGCTCTGAAGCCCACACACGATCGTTTTTAATGACCAAATAAAAAAATGGCATTTTTCTCATCATGAAAAACGGTCGTGTGTACGCGGCATTAGTCCATAGGGCTCAATATTGAGTTGGCCCACCTTTTGCAGCTATCACAGCTTCAGCTGTTCTGGGAAGGCTGTCCACAAGGTTTAGGCCCCTTTCACACTTGTGCGACTTTTCCTGTGACTTTGGATATCAGAGTCGCATGACAAGTCGGACCCTATGATTCACAATGATAACCATTAATATCTATGTGACTTTAAGTCGCACCGACTTCAAAGTAGTCCCTGTACTACTTTGGTCCGACTTTGATGCGAGTTGAGGTCCATAGACCTCAAGGTTAACACAGGCATTACCTGAAATCGTGGCAAAATGGCGCCTGCAAAATCACACAACTTTCAATTTGCGGCAGTGTGAAAGGAGCCTTAGGAGTGTGTCTATGGGAATGTCTGACCATGCTTCCAGAAGCACATTTGTGAGGTCAGGCACTGACGGGGACAAAAGGCCTGGCTCGCAGTCTCCGCTCTAATTCATCCCAAGGGTGTTCTATCAGGTTGAGGTCAGGACTCTGTTCTCCACCCCAAAATTGCTCATCTGTGTCTTTATGGACCTTGCTTTGTGCACTGGTCCCAATCATTTGTGGTGTGGGGATGTTTTTCTGGGGTTGGGCTTGGCCCCTTAGTTCCAGTGAAGAGTCAGCATACTAAGACATTTTGGACAATTTCATGCTCCCAACTTTGTGGGAACAGTTTGGGGATGGCCCCTTCCTGTTTCAATATGACTGCACACCAGTGCACAAAGCAAGGTCCATAAAAACATGAATGAATGAGTTTGGGGGGGAGGAACTTGACTGGCCTGCGCAGAGTCCTGACCTCAACCCGATAGAACACCTTTGGTATGAATCAGAGCAGAGACTGTAAGCCAGGCCTTCTCGTCCAACATCAGTGCCTGATCTCACAAATGCGCTTCTGGAAGAATGGTCAAGCAAACCCATAGACACTCTTAAACCTTGTGGACAGCCTTCCCAGAAGAGTTGAAGCTGTTATAGCTACAAAGGGCCAACTCAATATTGAACCCTACGGACTAAGACTGGGATGCCATTAAAGTTCATGTGCGTGAAAAGTCAGACGTCTTTTGACAATATAGTGTAGGTCCAAGCATATTTAAATTCACCTACTGACTAGGGATGAGCTTCGAGTTTGAGTCGAACCCATGTTTGACTCGAACATCGTCTGTTCGGCCGTTCGCCAAATTCCGAACATTATGGGGCGTTCGCGCCAAATTCGAGTGGCGCGTCACGGCCCATAATTCACTGCGGCATCGCAGTGCATTGCTGGCTGATGATTGGCCAAGAATGCACTATGACCCGCATGCTTTAGCCAATCACAGCGCAGAAAAAACAGAGAGCCGTAATTGGCCAAAGCCAGAAACATCAGAAAGCTAATTGACAAACATTGGCACTTGGTCACTAATGATGCTGTTTTGAGGGATATCCTTCCGGAAAGGCCCAGGGTAATCTTTAAGGGGGTGCCCTCTTTGAGACATCGTGTGGCCCCAAATATCCTCGATCCACCAATTCCGACTAAGGGTTTCTTTGATCAGCTTAGTGGCTACTATATGTGTAAAAGATGTAGGGTATGTTCCCTCAACTCCTGTCCGAGGAGAAGAACTAATGAAATCTCATCTACAGCCACTAACAAGCGATTCATTATCAAGCCATGTATCACCTGTGACACTATGGGTGTGGTTTACGTGTTGCAGTGCCCCTGTGGCCTGCAATATGTGGGACGGACCAAACGACCCCTGAAGGTTCATCTAAATGAACATGTAACAAACATTATATCAGGGTTTAGAAACCATTCAGTGTCAAACCACTACCATTTGGTACATAATAGAGACCCCTCTAAAACATTATATGTAGGGATTGACAAATATAAACCGCACTGGAGGGGGAGCCATATGATTAGAGAAATCTCCAAAATGGAGATGGGGTGGATACATAGGCTTAAGACTTATGCCCCCCTATGGACTGAACATAGAGACAGACGTAAACGCATTTATTAATAATGCTTGATTGGTTTACCTCTGTAAACTCATTGTGGGCTGCCAATATGGGATGTCCCCATCCCCCTTTTTGAGAATATGGTCCCTTTTTTAGAATTTATAGATTACAAAATTAATATAACTCACCAATATAGTCAGCTTGGTCTAATCCTTAGGGATAAAAATGCTTAGAATTAGTCATAAGGCCAAGGGATGATACTAGTAACATATAGCATGCAACACATAATATAAGATGTTGACACATCAAATAATGGTATTGTCATTATTTATAATATAATCATTATTTGCTTATTATTAACCATATGTGTAACGCCGAGCGCTCCGGGTGTCCCATCCTTCCCGGAGCGCTCACAGCGTCGGTCCCCCTGCAGCACCCCGGTCAGCCCTCCTGGCCGTGGGCGCTGCTCTGTCACCGGCGGGGATGCGATCCACACGGCGGCACATCTCCGTCCGCGGATCGCATCCCATCCTACTCACCTTCCCCCTCCTGCTCCTTCCCGGCGCGCGCGGCCCCGCTGCGCTCTAGGGCGCGTGCCGGCCTTCTAAGATTTAAAGGGCCAGCGCACCATTGATTGGTGCCTGGTCCAATTACTGTGTGCACACCCAAAACATATATAAACCCACTTCCCCTTCCTGTCCTTGCCGGATCTTGTTGTCTTAGTACCCTGTGGAAGCGTTTTATGAGTTGCCTTGCCTGTGTATCTGACCTGCTGCCATTGTCTCTGACTACGAACCATTGCCGCCTGCCCTGACCCCCTGCTACGTCTGACCTTGCCTCTGCCTAGTCCTTTTGTACCGTGCCTATCTCAGCCGCCAGAGAGGTGGAGTCGCTACTGGAGGACACGACCTGGTTGCTACAAGTCCATCCCGCTTTGCGGCGGGCTCTGGTGAAAACCGGTAGCTGCTTAGAACCGGTCCCTCAGTACGACCCGTGCCATCCCCTCTCTGGTACAGAGGATCCACCTCCTGTATTCCCACTAGCCGTCAGTCCGGCCCGTGACAGTAGATCCGGCCATGGATCCCGCTGACGTGCCGCTGCCTAGTCTCACTGATCTCACTACCGTGGTTGCCCAGCAGTCGCAATTGATTGCCCAACAAGGACAGCAGCTGTCACAGTTGACCGCCATGATCCAGCAGCGTCTGCCACCACAAGCTCCAGCATCTTCCCCTCCCCGAGCTGCCACTACTACCTCGAAGATCCGCTTGTCTCTTCCGGAGAAATTTGACGGGGATCCTAGGAGGTGCCAGGGATTCTTGTCCCAATGTTCCCTGCATCTTGAGATGATGTCTGACCAGTTTTCCACAGAACGGTCTAAGGTGGCATTCGTGGTCTGTCTGTTGTCTGGGAAGGCCTTGGCCTGGGCCACGCCACTCTGGGACCGCAATGACCCTGCTACAGCCACCGTTCAGTCCTTCCTCACTGAGGTTCGTAGCGTTTTTGAGGAACCAGGCCGAGCCTCATCCGCTGAAACCGCCCTGCTTAACCTTGTCCAAGGAAACTCCTCTGTGGGCGAATATGCCATACAGTTCCGCACACTGGCCTCAGAGCTAGCCTGGAATAATGAGGCTCTCTGCGCGACCTTCAAGAAAGGTTTATCCAGCCACATCAAGGATTGTCTGGCCGCACGAGAGATACCCTCCTCCCTGACGGAGCTCATCCACTTAGCTACCCGCATTGACATACGCTACGTTGAAAGACGCCAAGAGCTTCGACAGGAGAAAGATCTTGTTCGCACCAGGCGTTATCCGCGCCTGGCTCCTCTCTTCCTGAATCCAACGCATCCTGATACTATGCCTTCCGTCGAGGAGGCCATGCAGGTGGACCGATCTCGCCTGACCCTACAAGAGAGGACTCGCCGTAGGAATGAGAACTTATGCCTTTATTGTGCGAGCTCTGAACATTTCCTAAAGGACTGCCCTATTCGTCCTCTACGTCAGGGAAACGCCCGCACCTAGTGAACGTGGGAGAGGCGTTACTAGGTGTGAATTCTTCCTCTCCACGTCTGACTATTCCTGTGCGGATTTCCCCTTCTGCTGGCTCCCCCTTCTCTACGGTGGCCTTCCTGGACTCTGGTTCTGCAGGAAACTTTATTGAAGCCTCTTTCATCAACAGGTTCAATGTTCCTGTTATCCGCCTCATCAAACCCTTCTTCATTTCCTCTGTAAATGGAGAGAATCTGGATTGTACCGTGCGTTACCGCACCGAACCCCTGCTCATGTCCGTTGGTGTTCTTCACCAAGAAAAAATTGAATTCTTTGTTTTGCCGAACTGTACTTCTGACATCCTTCTTGGCCTACCCTGGCTCCAGCACCACTCTCCTACCCTCGACTGGACCACTGGGGACATCAAATCCTGGGGCTACTCCTGCCACAAGCATTGTCTCAAGTCTGTAACCCCCAGTCAAGTTCCCATCGCTACTCCTTTGCCCAGCCTTCCCAAGGCCTATCAGGACTTTTCTGATGTCTTTTGCAAAAAACAGGCGGAGGTCTTACCACCACATAGACCCTACGACTGCCCCATTGACTTGCTCCCAGGTACTACACCACCCCGTGGCAGAATTTACCCTCTCTCCTCTCCTGAAACCAAGGCCATGACTGATTACATACAGGAGAACCTCAAGAGAGGTTTTATTAGGAAATCATCTTCTCCAGCCAGAGCGGGGTTTTTCTTCGTTGCCAAGAAGGACGGATCACTACGCCCTTGCATAGACTATCGTGGTCTCAATAAAATCACTATTAAAAATCGCTACCCTCTGCCTCTCATCTCGGAGCTCTTTGACCGTCTGCGCGGAGCAAACGTTTTTTCGAAATTGGACCTCAGGGGCGCTTATAACCTCATCAGAATCCGTGAAGGAGATGAATGGAAAACCGCATTTAACACCAGAGATGGTCACTTTGAATATCTCGTCATGCCTTTCGGACTTTGCAACGCTCCTGCAGTCTTTCAGGATTTTGTCAATGAAATCTTTCGGGACTTACTGTATACCTGTGTGGTTGTCTATCTTGACGACATCCTAATCTTCTCTACCAACCTTGAGGAACATCGGCTCCATGTCCGTCAAGTGCTCCAGCGCCTCCGCGTAAATCATCTTTACGCTAAATTTGAAAAATGCCTTTTTGAGCGCAGCAGCCTTCCTTTCCTAGGTTATCTGGTCTCAGGACAAGGCCTTCAAATGGACCCTGACAAGCTCTCCGCAGTCTTGGATTGGCCACGCCCCTCTGGACTCCGTGCTATCCAACGCTTCCTTGGATTCGCCAACTACTATCGTCAGTTCATACCCCACTTCTCCACCATCGTTGCTCCTATAGGGGCACTGACTAAGAAAAACGCGAATCCAAGGTCCTGGCCGCCTCAAGCGGAAGAAGCCTTTACTCGCCTTAAGACCGCCTTCTCCTCTGCACCTGTCCTGTCTCGACCAGACCCCACAAAGCCGTTCTTCCTTGAAGTTGAAGCCTCCTCGGTAGGAGCCGGAGCTGTTCTTCTTCAAAAAAACGCTAAAGGAAGAACGTCACGTGTGTTTTTTCTCTAAAACCTTCTCCCCTCCTGAAAAAAACGATTCCATAGGTGACCGTGAACTGTTGGCCATCAAGCTGGCATTAGAAGAGTGGAGACATCTCCTGGAAGGATCCCTTCACCCTATCTCCATCTACACTGACCATAAAAATTTGTCCTACCTTCAGTCCGCTCAGCGCTTAAATCCTCGCCAGGCCAGGTGGTCATTGTTCTTTGCCCGGTTCAATTTCCAGATCCATTTTCGTCCCGCAGACAAGAATGTCAGGGCTGATGCCTTGTCCCATTCCTCCGATGCCTCTGAAACCGGGACTCCCCCCAACACATCGTACCCCCTGAGTGTCTGATTTCCTCTGCTCCTGCGTCTCTGATGCCAGTTCCTCCAGGAAAAACTTTCGTTCCTCCACGCCTTCGTCTCCAGATACTCAGGTGGGGCCATTCCTCCCATCTAGCCGGTCACGCTGGGATCAAAAAATCTATACAATTGATGGCCAGACACTATTGGTGGCCTACCCAGGAAAATATATGACTGACTTTGTACGGGCCTGCACTATCTGTGCACGTGACAAGACTCCACGCCAGAAGCCTGCAGGTCTTCTCCTTCCTCTACCTGTGCCTGAACAACCATGGTCCCACATTGCCATGGATTTCATCACGGACCTTCCTTTGTCTCATAGTAACACTGTCATCTGGGTGGTCGTTGACCGCTTTTCGAAAATGGCTCATTTTGTCCCGCTTCCTGGTCTGCCTACTGCACCTCAGTTGGCGAAGCATTTTTTTCTTCAAATTTTCCGTCTCCATGGGCTACCCTCACATATCGTCTCTGATAGAGGCGTTCAATTCATCTCAAAATTTTGGAGAGCTCTCTGTACTCAACTAAAGATTAAGTTGAATTTTTCTTCCGCTTATCACCCGCAATCCAATGGACAGGTGGAGAGAGTTAACCAGGTCCTTGGTGACTACTTATGACATTTTGTCTCCGCCCGTCAAGACCTATTACCCTGGGCAGAATTCTTATACAACTTCAAGAACTCTGAATCGTCCTCCAAATCACCTTTCTTTGTGGTCTACGGCCGTCACCCATTGCCCCCCTCCCCATCCCCACTTCTTCTGGAGTTCCTGCCGTGGATGAATTAACTCAAGATTTCACCTCTATCTGGAAAGAGACTCAAAAGTCGCTATCACTGGCCTCTGCCCGCATGAAGAGACATGCAGATAAAAAAAGAAGAATTCCTCCTGTCTATGTCCCGGGTGACAAAGTGTGGCTCTCCTCCAAATATTTTCGGGTACCTAGCTACAAGCTGGGCCCTCGTTACCTCGGACCTTTTAAAATCAAAAACCAAATCAATTCTGTCTCTTACAAACTCCATCTCCCTCCTTCTCTTCGTATCCCCAATTCTATTCATGTGTCTCTTCTCAAACCCCTCATTCTTAACCGATTTTCCCCCAAGGTCACTGCTCCTGCTCCTGTCTCTGGTTCTTCCGATGTCTTCTCGGTGAAAGAAATCCTCGCCTCCAAGGTCATCCGAGGTAAAATATTTTTTTTAATTGATTGGGAGAACTGTGGTCCTGAAGAGAGATCCTGGGAGCCTGAGACCAACATTTTAGACAAGGAGCTCATCCGTAGATTCTTGGGTTCCAAGAAAAGGGGGAGACCTAAGGGGGGGGGTACTGTAACGCCGAGCGCTCCGGGTGTCCCATCCTTCCCGGAGCGCTCACGGCGTCGGTCCCCCTGCAGCGCCCCGGTCAGCCCTCCTGGCCGTGGGCACTGCTCTGTCACCGGCGGGGATGCGATCCACACGGCGGCACATCTCCATCCGTGGATCGCATCCCATCCTACTCACCTTCCCCCTCCTGCTCCTTCCCGGCATGCGCGGCCCTGCTGCGCTCTAGGGCGCGCGCGCGCCGGCCTTCTAAGATTTAAAGGGCCAGCGCACCAATGATTGGTGCCTGGTCCAATTACTGTGTGCACACCCAAAACATATATAAACCCACTTCCCCTTCCTGTCCTTGCCGGATCTTGTTGTCTTAGTACCCTGTGGAAGCGCCAGAGAGGTGGAGTCGCTACTGGAGGACACAACCTGGTTGCTACCGCCACAGCAAGTCCATCCCGATTTGTGGCGGGCTCTGGTGAAAACCGGTAGCTGCTTAGAACCGGTCCCTCAGTACGACCCGTGCCACCCCCTCTCTGGAACAGAGGATCCACCTCCTGTATTCCCACTAGCCGTCAGTCCGGCCCGTGACAATATGTTTATATATACGACATATGATATGGTCACACTGACCAATTAATTATATTTTTTAATTTATTTATTATGTAATATAGTTTCAGCATTGGATAAAGGTATTTATCATAAGCATAGTCAATAATTGAATAATTTATTTTTGCATTATTTATAATACATTTTCAAGTCATATCACTAATATGATATATTAATTTATAGACACATGTTAGATTATCTGTGCTATTGCACGAGATCAATTTATGTTTATACATCACGCAGCACACGGATCTCTAGGGATGGCTGTGTGCCATATAAGAAATCCGCGTTCTGGTAAATTTTAGTTTAGTTATAAGGATTGCTTTTTCATTAGATTTAAGTTTAATATATTTTCAGCATCGCCCCTTGGCTGGGATACCTATAACCATGCTGGTGTGTTCAATAGGTGAGACACTGGCAGGTGCCCCTGCCCAAGATGGCACGCGTGACTTCAGTATAAATATATGACGTAGGCTCGAACGAGGGCTGGCGCCGTATATAGAGTCCCGCGCTCTATCTAAATATAAGACAAATGACTGCTCTTTTGGCGATTGTTTGTTTTTCGTTTGTTTTCAAATAATAATACACTTTTTCAATATACGAGTAGCCTTGCCTCTACTCAGAATTTCTTAGTCTCGTATTTGTGCTGCAATGCAGGTTTAGGGCATATGCCCTCAATCAAGATGGTGCCCGCAACCCGGATATTGGCATCTCAGAATGAGGCTTGATGTATGTATATATGGAGGTGAATCACTGCGTGCCCTATCCCATTGAAAACGTCATCTATGACGAAACGCGTCTGGGGGACACGCAGTGACGTCACCACGCTACCAGTACGGAAGGGTACTTTGTTTGAGCCGGCCGGCTTTCTTATGCTTGAACTGAATATATGTTTGTAAGTACATTTTATTTTTTTAATAAAAATCATTTAAGAGGGTATTATTCTATGGTATCCTCCTCTGTTTTTTGGTATCCAATCGGAGCATTACAGCGCTTGATACGGAGAGGGTCTGTTTGGAGGTCTGATGCTGTCTGTGACGGATTGGGACTAGATGCAGTCTTTACATGCTTACTTCCTATGGGGGTCTGGTAAGAAGCCAATTCACATATAGGTGGTGGTCACTTATTATTCCCCTTTTTTGCACAGTGGTGTTTTTTCAGTTTTTTTCTATTTTTGTTAAAACGATATCACCCTATGGTATATATCCTTTTATTATCTGATACGGAGCCGTCAGGAGCGTTCCCATATCAGTTTGCAGATTGCTTGGAGACCCGGTGAATTCTATCCAGGGACCAAAGGCCTAGGCTGGGTTAAAGCCATCTGCATATTATCTCTTGATTTGTGGTAAGGAGCCATTTCACATACTGGGGACTACAATTTATATAAAGTTGTGTTTGCAAGTTGGAATTTGCCTGCAATTTTGGATTTCTTTCTGACCATCATTTGTTGGACTCCAATTTTGAGACACTATTGAGACTTTGAGAAGTCTCATATGCAAATGAAGTTGGTGCAGTTTTTTCTTTCTTTATTTTGTTTGTACATGCTTATCACATTATTACTGCTTGCCTTTTTTTTTAATTTTCACCTGTTATAAGCGCAGTTTTTTCTGTTCTATTTTGGTTTTTGATATTATTTCTGCAGCTGTGACACCAATATCCTGAGAATGGATCTTTTTGAGTTTAGGGCCACCAAGGT
The DNA here is from genome assembly GCA_029206835.1 of Rana muscosa. Taxonomy (NCBI): domain Eukaryota; kingdom Metazoa; phylum Chordata; class Amphibia; order Anura; family Ranidae; genus Rana; species Rana muscosa. The sequence goes on along the minus strand of CM055123.1, from coordinate 256,502,300 downwards.
GAACATCACTGGGGTCTTTGAATCCTACAAAGATGAGGAAGGTGATCTTGGTGGGGTTTTCATTAGGTTAAAGAACCTTTTGATATCGGAAAACCACACCAAGTGGGATATCGCGTACCTTGAAACCTATATTGGTCACCAGATGGTCCCTAGGAGCTTAAGATGGGACGTGCCCCCCCAAAAGGGGGACACGGACCTGGAAGAGTGGTTTAAATACTTTAACCAGGCGGGTGTCTCTTATCTTCGGTTTTTGGTGGGTAGGAAAGCCACCAAATTAGTCAAATTAGACAAAGAAATTAGACTTATTAAGGAGAAGCTCAATCCCATCAAAGAAAGTGAGGAGTATTTGGATAAATCACAAAGCCTCCTAAAAATCCTTGAGAAAGAGGATAGGGACCAGAGGTCCAAAAAGAAAAAGAAATATAATAGGGACCTAGCAGACTACCATGGTAACATCGTGTTTGAGTGGCAAAAAAAGTTGTTGGAAGAGCAGTCCAAGGGATCCACCAGTGAAATGGAAATTGGGGCCCCTGTGGTAGCACCATCAAATAGCAAAGGGCAACCACCCACTCAAAACTCGGTTCCCAAACGAGGTTCTAATGCCACCAAGCCTACTAGAGGTGGCAGTTATTCCTCGTTTCAGTCCCCACGAAGAGGGACTAGTGGTACTAGGGGTGGTCCTTTTCAAAATGGACCGCCTAAGGCCTTTGGACCACCTAAAGTTGATCATGGTTATAATTTTGATCCTATCTATTACCATTCAGGACAACCGTCCTATGTAAGGGGACCACCATCTCGAGGTAGAGGGTGGGGTCCCCCTAACCAACGGGGACGAGGTTCTCTGGCCGATGGCCCGGAGGGATGGAGGCGAGGGGCCAGTAATGATTGGGATTTGTGCTCTCCTTCGTTTAATACTGATGAGGGTTGGGAATATTCAGTCCCTACACAAAATTCCTTTTTCCCTCTCAGGGATAGAGAAGGTCCCGAAACCAATCCCTGGGGGGGTAGCTCACAATACTACCCACAAGGAGGTAGGGGTGGTATGAGTTCAACTTATCATATTCCTGATAGACCCCCGCCATCTAGAGGACCACCTATGGCTAATGGCATGGGGAGTTGGGGTTTTTACAGGCCCACCCAAGGAGTAAAAAGAATGGGAGAAAGAGGAGGGGAACTAGAGGGGGGAGGCGGGCAAGAGCAATCAAAGCGACCCAAAACATAAAGGGTCAGGGAATTTTTAATTTGAATAATAGGGTATTGTCCGAACCTGAAATTTGCCTTTTGGATAAGGGTCTTAAATTTGCTTTACCAAAAGGTTTGGACAAGTTCCATACATTTATGGACATCCATAAATTTGTTAGGAGGTTGAACATTAAGAGGTATATGGTGGGGTCTTCTCCTAATACCCAGGAGAGGCCCACTGAGTTTATACATTCATGTTTATCAAACGCATCTTTATTTAATCCCCCAGGGGCCCTAGCACCATCATTAAAGGTATTCCGGGATGTGGTGCTTAGGGATTTGGACAATATGGAGGTGAAGAAGTCTAGGATGAATAAAACCCTGCAGGATGGCCTTGATTCATTGTGTAACGACAAGAATCTGGTCATTAGACCGGCAGATAAGGGGGGGGGGATAGTGATCCTAGATAGGGCATCCTATATGGCCGAGATGTATAATATTATAGGAGATACCAACACCTATACTCGGCTACCTTCTGACCCTAAAGTAAAATATTGTTGGGATCTTGAGTTTTTGGTAAACAAAGGCTTTTTTGAGGGGATCCTTAATCAAAAGGAATGGCTTTACCTAATCCCTAAGGGCCCCCCACACCCCTACCATCTATTATCTTCCAAAACTACATAAGGATCCGGTCTGCCCCCCGGGACGCCCCATTGTTAGTGGAATTGATTCCATTACGTCCTGGGTGGGCAGATATATTGATTTTTATTTACAACCCCCTTGTTCAAGCTATGCCCTCTTTTGTTAAGGATTTGCGACAAATCATCAATTTATTGTCCGGCATCTCTCCAAATAAGGGTCTGTGGATGGTTACAATAGATGTTACATTGCTTTACACCATTATCCCCCATGATTTGGGGTTTAGTGCAGTGGAATGTTTTTTTAAAACGTGATTCTGGCCTCCCATATAAACAGATATCCTTTCTCATGTCCTTGTTAAGATTTGCTGCTTCCTCCAATTATTTTTGGTTCGACCAGATTTTTTAGAAACAAGAGACCGGGGTGGCAATGGGGGCCAAGTACGCCCCGAGTTTGGCCAATCTTTTTATGGCCAAGTGGGAGGAGGATGTCATCTATGGTACCAATATGCCTCAGGTGGCCCTTTGGGCAAGGTATATTGATGACATCCTCCTCCTATGGGATGGTCAACACCAGGATTTAGTGGAATTCATGGAGACCCTGAATTTAAATCAGAAGGGAATCCATTTGAACTATGAGGCAAGTCAGGAAGCGGTACACTATCTAGATTTAAAAATTGAGATTAGAGAGAGGGTCTTTGTGACATCTACTTACTTTAAGGAGACAGACATAAACTCTTTTATTTCTCTTGGGTAGCTGTCACCATGACCCTTGGCTCCGTGGAGTTCCAAAAAGCCAATACCTTAGGCTCCGGAGAAACTGCACAGACCAGAATCAGTTTGAAGAACAGGCAGATCTTCTGACACAGAGATTCCTAGAAAAAGGTTAGCAGAGGGATTTCCTTGCTGGTACTTTGGATTCAGTTAAATCTGTAATGAGAGGATCTCCTTATCGAGAAAGGCCCCCGAGCTAACAGTGGGGATTTGGGGGTCCCGTTCATAACGACCTACTCATTGCAGCATAAAAACATCAGAAAGCTAATTGACAAACATTGGCACTTGGTCACTAATGATGCTGTTTTGAGGGATATCCTTCCGGAAAGGCCCAGGGTAATCTTTAAGGGGGTGCCCTCTTTGAGACATCGTGTGGCCCCAAATATCCTCGATCCACCAATTCCGACTAAGGGTTTCTTTGATCAGCTTAGTGGCTACTATATGTGTAAAAGATGTAGGGTATGTTCCCTCAACTCCTGTCCGAGGAGAAGAACTAATGAAATCTCATCTACAGCCACTAACAAGCTATTCATTATCAAGCCATGTATCACCTGTGACACTATGGGTGTGGTTTACATGTTGCAGTGCCCCTGTGGCCTGCAATATGTGGGATGGACCAAACGACCCCTGAAGGTTCGTCTAAATGAACATGTAACAAACATTATATCAGGGTTTAGAAACCATTCAGTGTCAAACCACTACCGTTTGGTACATAATAGAGACCCCTCTAAAACATTATATGTAGGGATTGACAAATATAAACTACACTGGAGGGGGAGCCATATGATTAGAGAAATCTCCAAAATGGAGATGGGGTGGATACATAGGCTTAAGACTTATGCCCCCTATGGACTGAACATAGAGACAGACGTAAACGCATTTATTAATAATGCTTGATTGGTTTACCTCTGTAAACTCATTGTGGGCTGCCAATATGGGATGTCCCCATCCCCCTTTTTGAGAATATGGTCCCTTTTTTAGAATTTATAGATTACAAAATTAATATAACTCACCAATATAGTCAGCTTGGTCTAATCCTTAGGGATAAAAATGCTTAGAATTAGTCATAAGGCCAAGGGATGATACTAGTAACATATAGCATGCAACACATAATATAAGATGTTGACACATCAAATAATGGTATTGTCATTATTTATAATATAATCATTATTTGCTTATTATTAACCATATGTTTATATATACGACATATGATATGGTCACACTGACCAATCAATTATATTTATTTAATGTATTTATTATTTAATATAGATCCAGCATTGGATAAAGGTATTTATCATAAGCATAGTCAATAATTGAATAATTTATTTTTGCATTATTTATAATACATTTTCAAGTCATATCACTAATATGATATATTAATTTATAGACACATGTTAGATTATCTGTGCTATTGCACGAGATCAATTTATGTTTATACATCACGCAGCACACGGATCTCTAGGGATGGCTGTGTGCCATATAAGAAATCCGCGTTCTGGTAAATTTTAGTTTAGTTATAAGGATTGCTTGCTCATTAGATTTAAGTTTAATATATTTTCAGCATCGCCCCTTGGCTGGGATACCTATAGCCATGCTGGTGTGTTCAATAGGTGAGACACTGGCAGGTGCCCCTGCCCAAGATGGCGCGCGTGACTTCAGTATAAATATATGACGTAGGCTCGAACGAGGGCTGGCGCCGTATATAGAGTCCCGCGCTCTATCTAAATATAAGACAAATGACTGCTCTTTTGGCGGTTGTTTGTTTTTCGTTTGTTTTCAAATAATAATACACTTTTTCAATATACGAGTAGCCTTGCCTCTACTCGGAATTTCTTAGTCTCGTATTTGTGCTGCAATGCAGGTTTAGGGCATATGCCCTCAATCAAGATGGCGCCCGCAACCCGGATATTGGCATCTCAGAATGAGGCTTGATGTATGTATATATGGAGGTGAATCACTGCGTGCCCTATCCCATTGAAAACGTCATCTATGACGAAACGCGTCTGGGGGACACGCAGTGACGTCACCACGCTACCAGTACGGAAGGGTACTTTGTTTGAGCCGGCCGGCTTTCTTATGCTTGAACTGAATATATGTTTGTAAGTACATTTTATTTTTTTAATAAAAATCATTTAAGAGGGTATTATTCTATGGTATCCTCCTCTGTTTTTTGGTATCCAATCGGAGCGTTACAGCGCTTGATACGGAGAGGGTCTGTTTGGAGGTCTTATGCTGTCTGTGACAGATTGGGACTAGATGCAGTCTTTACATGCTTACTTCCTATGGGGGTCTGGTAAGAAGCCAATTCACATATAGGTGGTGGTCACTTATTATTCCCCTTTTTTGCACAGTGGTGTTTTTTCAGTTTTTTTCTATTTTTGTTAAAATGATATCACCCTATGGTATATATCCTTTTATTATCTGATACGGAGCCGTCAGGAGCGTTCCCATATCAGTTTGCAGATGGAGACCCGGTGAATTCTATCCAGGGACCAAAGGCCTAGGCTGGGTTAAAGCCATCTGCATATTATCTCTTGATTTGTGGTAAGGAGCCATTTCACATACTGGGGACTACAATTTATATAAAGTTGTGTTTGCAAGTTGGAATTTGCCTGCAATTTTGGATTTCTTTCTGACCATCATTTGTTGGACTCCAATTTTGAGACACTATTGAGACTTTGAGAAGTCTCATATGCAAATGAAGTTGGCGCAGTTTTTTCTTTATTTATTTTGTTTGTACATGCTTATCACATTATTACTGCTTGCCTTTTTTTAAATTCTCACCTGTTATAAGCGCAGTTTTTTCTGTTCTATTTCTCCAGGGTTGATCGTATGCGGAGGCGAGCCGAGGCAGGCACCCGTGATATCATTAGGCTTCCTATCTCACCTGGAGCAGTGAGTTATTTTCTTTTGTTTAGATACACCGACATGACAGCCGCTCTGATCGCAGAGCCTGCTGGGGATGTGGTACACGAGTCCCAGAGGGCAAAATCGCTATGTGATCCATGCTATATGCCCAGGCGGTCGGGGAAAAAGAGACTGAGAACCTGCAGATGGAGTCTCTAGTTAAGCGCGTGGTGCAGCATTCCCTAAATGGGTGGGGTACAACCCGCACACGGAGCCAGTCGACCACTTTATCTGGCTCCCTGGGTGATGAGGCCCAGGAGGATCCAGGCCCATTTCAGCCTTGAGACGCATCTCCCGGGTCGTCAGACAGCGAAATAGAGGGAGATGAATTTGTTGGAGGCTTCGACTTCACCTTAGTTTCACCACTGATTAAAGCGGCCAAAGAGGCCCTTAGGTGGGAAGACACTTCCACTCCCCCGGCCAAACAAAGGAAATTCCTCTAAGCATCTGGGGAAGGAATGCTCCAATTTCCCTCTCCTTTCAGAGTTAAAGTATATCATTGTTGAAGAATGGAGCAAAGTAGACAAGAAAACTTCTTTGTCAAGCAAAACCTCCAGATTATACCCCTTCATGGCAGAAGAAGTGAAGCATCTGGAAAACGCTCCCCTGGTAGACGCAGCATTGATGCGATTAACCAAACATACCACTCTTCCTTTAGAGGACGCTGTATCCTTTAAGGACGGGCTTGAAAGGAGAATAGATCAAGACCTCAAGAGGGTATACAGGCTAGCCGGTATGGCTTGTAAACCCGCCTTGGCCCTCCTGGCCATGTCCAGGGCTATGTAAGCCTGGACAGAAAGTATGGACTCTGTGCTCAAGGGCATTTCAGAAGAACTGGGCAGAGGCTCGGCAGTCCAAGGACTGAAGCTGGCAGTGACCTTCTTGGGGGAAGCTTCGATTGACTTGATCTATCTATTGGCCCAGATTATGCTGTCCTTGGTCACGGCTAAGCGGGCCTTAAGATTACGACCTTGGATCGCTGATCCAGCGACTAAACAAGCCTGGTGTAGGATCCCCTTTGAAGGGCCCTTGTTGTTTGGCAACAGGCAGGATAACGCTATGGCCTGGGCCGCGGGCGGGAAGTCGGGCTTCTTGCCCTAGGATAGGCATCTGTTTGGCCAGAAGAGGCCTCAGCGGAGAAGACGCAGTACTGAGCATTCAAGAGATCATGCTCTTACAGGCCCGGGCAGAATTTCAGAAGGGGACTACTGGTCCATCAATTCGGTCTCTACAGGCCACACATGGTCCTTCACTAGTACTCCTCCCCCAGATTTCTTTCTACCCTGCTACCACGGTCAGAAGAAAAGAAGCTGCTCCTACTGTCCTATGTGGATACACTGATGGCGCAGGGAGCCCTGGTGCCTGTCCCGAAGGGTGAAGAATTTCCAAGAGGTGTACTCCCCTCTCTTCCTAGTGTTAAAGGAAAATGGTTCATGGCATCCTGTGATAGACCTAGCCTGCCTAAACAAGTTTATAAAACACGAAAGATTCAAAATGGAGATTCTGTCTACCATCCTTCATGCTGTGCAGCCAGGTGATTGGCTATTCTTAATCAACTTATGGGATGCCTATTTCCACGCGCCTGTAGCAGAAGAATTCTGCAAATACCTTTGGTTCATGGTCGAGCAAGATCATCTACAGTTCACCTGCCTGCCTTTTGGGCTAACAACCTCACTCTGAGTCTTTTCGAAAGTTCTCCTGGCTGTGGTGGCCCTCATCAGAACAAAAGGGATACGCTTGTATCACTACCTCGATGACCTCCTGCTTCTATCCCAAGACAAAGAGCAGCTGTTGCTCCACAGAGAACAGGTTATCACCACACTGCTCGAACTTGGTTGGCTCCTAAACTTACAGAAAAGCCATCTGGAACCAGTTCAGCGCTTGGTATAACTGGGGCCCAGTTCGACACTGTGGAAAGTACCATCTCTCTCCCAGTAGAGAAGATCCCTGTCATACAAGAAAGAATATCACAGGCTCTGAGCTCCTCATGCCTGGGGGCCGCACAGTGCCTAAAAATTATTGGCACAATGGTCTCTACGACCCCCATGGTCATATAGTCTCTGTGGAGGCTACGCCCTTTCCAGATAGGGTTTTTCCAGCAATGGAACTCAGGAGACACCAACCAATCCATTCGCATAACAGCAGTAATGTGGAACAGCCTCTTCTGGTGGCTTCAGCGCAGGAATCTGCTCACATGCCACTCCTTCGCCCCCGTCTCAATGGGTCACGGTCACGACCGATGCCAGCGGTCAGAACTTGCAGGTCAGAACTTGCACAAGGCAGGTGGGATGCTCGTTTCCACAACCCGGGCTCGAATGTCCTGGAATTACGGGCAGCCTGGTGTGCCCTTCAAACCTTCAGTCATCTCCTGGGGGGAATCTGTTTTAATGAGAATGGACAGTCTCCTATGTGAAGAGACAAGGGGGCACTTGGAGCTCCACCTGGCTCTAAGAAGTCGAGCCCATCATGTCATGGGCCTAGAAAAACCTGGCCAATATCACATCAGTCTTTGTTTCCGGAGTCCAGAACGTCCAAGCGGACTTCCTGTCTCGCACACAGTTAGACAACAACGAGTGGTCCCTTCATGTGGAGACTAGGGATGAGCCGAACACCCCCCGGTTCGGTTTGCACCAGAACCTGCGAACGGACCGCAAGTTTGCGCGAACTTTAGAACCCTATTAAATACAATGAACGCAAACGTTCGAAATCAAAAGTGCTAAATATAACGGCTAATATGCAAGTTATTGTCCTAAAAAGGGTTTGGGGACCCGGGTCCTGCCCCAGGGGACATGTATCAATGCAAAAATAAGTTTTAAAAACTGCAGTTTTTTCGGGAGAAGTAATTTTAATGATGCATAAAGTGAAAAAAAAGTGAAATATTCCTTTAAATATCATACCTGGGGAGTGTCTAAAGTATGCCTGTGAAGTGGCACGTGTTTCCCTTGTTTAGAACTGTCCCTGCACAAAATGACATTTCTAAAGGGAAAAAAAGTCATTTAAAACTGCTTGCGGCTTTAATGTAATAGTAGAAAAAACCAGACAGTGCAAAACCAATCCTAACACAATGCAGCTGAACACTGAAGGTCAAAATATAAATCCTTAAATGAAATGTGTATAAAAAGCAGTGCAGCGCTAAGATCATATGTAACACGAAAAGTCCATAAAATATGAAGTTCAGAAACCAGAAGAGTGTTAACTGGTACACCAACAGGGAGATAGAAGGATCCTCTAGCTGTGAAACAGAGTGCTTGTAAATGATCACAAGTGCAACCACTTCCGTGTATGTCCACCACCAGGTACACAGGCCGCTCACCTCAAAATATGGACCTCTGTAATACCAGAAGGTCACATATGCAGTCCCTTTAGCAAGGGTAATGTTAAAGATGAGAGGGCTGTCTTCATACGATACTTCAACCGAAATCCTCAATCATTCAATGATCCCAAAACAAACTCATAAATTTGCGTAGTTACATGCAAAATGTCAAAAAGAAATACATAGTGCTCTCCATATGTAAAAAAAACACTTGATTTATTGTATAAAATGTTACTCACAAGCGAGGCACAGAGACCCTGTGCTCAGATAACAGTCATGTAACATAGGTGTGGAACCAGGTAGATGGCTGTCCTGACGTTATATAGCCCCTCACACGCGTATCGTCCGTGGGCAAGGACTTCCTCAGCGAAAATTACACAGAAGTGTTTGCACTTGTGATCATTTACAAGCACTCTGTTTCACAGCAAGAGAATCCTTCTATCTCCCTGTTGGTGTACCAGTTAACACTCTTCTGGCTTTAATGTAATGTCTGGTCCCGGCAATATGGATGAAAATCATTGAGAAAAATGCCATGGGTACCCCCCCACTACACTACCAGCCCCTTTGGGTCTTGTATGGATATTAAGGGGAACCCCGCACCCAAATTTAAAATAGGCCCTATATACTCTGAACAGCAGTATACAGGCGGTGCAAACAAGACAGGGACTGTAGGTTTGTTCTTAAGTAGAATCTGTTTATAATTTGGAACAGGTACATTTTTTAAATGTAGCTCCAGCCAAAAAAAAACGATTGAATTGCACCCTAGAGGCTGGAGACTTCTGCAAAATGGCCGTCAAGCGGCCATAATGAAAACCATGTGGGCCCTAAGAAAATGGCCGCCGAGCCGTCATTAGAGGCAAAAGCGGCCGCGGGCCGCAAAAAGATGGCCGCCGAGCGGCGGTCTATATATACAGGCGGGATTCATAAGAAACATGGCCGCCGAGCAGTCGATAGAGGCCAAAGCTGGCGCGAACCACAAGAAAATGGCCGCCGAGCGGCAATATATACATATTGGCGCGAACCACAAGAAAATGCCTGCTGGACAGTCACTAGAGGCCAAACAGGCATAGACCATCGCAAAATGGAGGGAGAAAGGCACACACAGGTAAGCAGAAAATTACATATTTAAAATGACAGCTACAGCTCAGCCCCGCTCCAGATGGAGCCCCCTAGGTGACCCCCAGCACCCAGCAACCTTAGCTCAGAGCTTAGGGAGGAGGAAAGGCAGGGAGAGAAGAAAGAAAGGGGCCACAACCACTTACTTGATCTCTCCAGGAATGTCCAGCCAAGTCACCCTGCCGAAGCAGGGGAGCTACTTACCTTTCCTGCGTGGATCATGCTGGAAGACATTCCGGACAGATCATCATCCACGCACGGAGGTGACTGTCGACCAGGCATGCTGTGATTGAGCCCTAGGGAATGATCGTCTGCATGCCCTGGAGCGTGAGCTCACCGGCCAGGCTACTGCGACTCGGCCGTAAGGTCAGCCGAAGCTGAGCGGTCCGATGAAAGCACTGGAGCGTAGGCTCATCGACCACCCGCAGAGCGTCGGGCATGTCGTGGAAAACCCAGCGCGTAGCTAGGGTCGGCACATGCTCGATGGCCGAAATTTGGGGGACTACAAGGATCGAGGATCCAGCCTGTCACCCAGTCGGCAGTTGATCAAAGATCGCAGGAAACAAAACAACAAACGTAGAAAAAAATCCCCTTGGACCAGTGGGCCCGAAGGGAGCCATGTCATTCTTGCTAGGCAGAAAAAAAATGATCTGCAAGGTGCAGACAGAGGGATTATACCCAGAGGGTCCGCCCCCTGGGCGGTGCTGTCTAAAGGCCCGTACACACGGTCGGACTTTTGCCCAACAAACTTCGTTTTAAGCAAGTTGGACCAACAATCCAACCGTGTATACGCTCCATCGGACAAACTTTTTTTCGTTTGGTTTTGTTTTCATCGGACAAAAGTTGGGTCTGCAAACGGACAAACTTTTGCCCAACAAAAGTCCGATGGAGCAAAGTCCTACCGTGTGTACAGAAAACCATAGGACTTTTGTCCGATGGACAAAACAACTAATGTTAAAATCAACCAACATTAGCAGAAGTTGACCAAAGGGTGGCGGTAAAGAGCAGAAAAGAGCAGAAAAACCATGTGATGTTGCAAAAAGTTTTGGGAAAGTTTGCAGAAAAGTCCTGTGGTGTGTATGCTATGGGTGTGCCCGGCCAACTCCGTTCGGACAAAAATTCACGGAAAAGTCCGATGGAAGTCCGACCGTGTGTACGAGGCTTTAGGTGTGATGTAACACTTTTTACAAGTTTTTCTGCCTAGTCACTCCTAAATGAAGGATAATACCCACTTGTCAATAGAAAGCTGTGTCCATCCATGAACGAAAGAGTAATGTTCTTTCAAGCTATCCGCATGATTATTGAGGAGGAAGAGGATAGTCATTCAGCATCAGCATAGGTAGTCTTGAAGCGATCTGACATTTCCAAAAAAATTATTCGGTTACATCAGCATCAGGTGCTTGGTAGCTGGTGGTGATCCAAGACTGATTCATTTTTATGAAGGTCAGTCGATCGACCAAATCGGTGGACAGGCGCACCCTGTGATCGGTTACAAAGCCTCCAGCAGCACTGAATGTGCGTTCCGAAAGAACGCTGGATGCAGGACAGGCCAGTACCTCAACTGCATACTGTGCAAGCTCTGGCCAGTGATCCATCCTCAAGACCCAGTAACCCAGAGGATTTTCGGTGGGAAAGGTGTCCAAGTCTGATCTTGCCCCTAGGTATTCCTGCACCATGTGAACCAGACGCTGGCGATGGTTGCTGGAAGCGATCATACCTTGGGGCTGCGTACTAAAAAATTGTCTGAACGCATCGCTCAGACAGCCACCTTCTCCACCGCTCCTTCTTTGACTGACTGGAGCCTCAGCAACACATTGTCCAGGACCAGGAATTTGTAACCTTCTCTGGGAATGCGTTGCACAGACCTTTCTGCAAGGCCTCCCGAAGATGCTTCATCCTCTGCTCCCTCTGCGACGGCAAGATAAGGTCCGCAACCTTACCCTTGTAACGTGGATCAAGGAGGGTTGCCAGCCAGTAATGATCCCTCTCCTTGATCACACGAATACGAGGATCCTTGCGCAGGCTTTGCAGGATCAGGGAGGCCATGCAGCGTAGGTTTGCTGAGGCATTTGGTGCAGAGTCCTCTGGGTCACTGAGGACGACATGATCCGCAGCCACCTCCTCCCAGCCACGTACAAGTCCATGGGTGTCTTGGGACTGTAATTGATCCCTTGAAGACTGCTGCTGTTGATGCTGAGTGCCATGCTCCACCTCCATGCTGACACAATCCTCCTCCTCCTCCTCTTCCTGTGTGATGGGTGGGACAGAAGGAACACTGTCTGGGTAAAGGGGGCCTTGAGAGGCAAGGAAGTCCTCATCTTCCTGCCTCTGTTCTGCCTCAAGTGCCCTGTCCATTATTCCATGCAGCGTATGCTCCAACAGGTGGACAAGAGGTACAGTGTCACTGATGCATGCACTGTCACTGCTCACCATCCTCGTGGCCTCCTCAAATGGTGCCAGGACAGTGCATGCATCCCTGATCATGCCCCACTGGCGTGGTGAAAAAAAACCGAGCTCCCCTGACCCTGTCCTGGTGCCGTAGTCGCACAGGTACTCATTGATGGCCCTCTGCTGCGTGTGCAGCCGTTGCAGCATGGCCAACGTTGAGTTCCACCTGGTGGGCATGTGTCAGTGTACGTACCTTGCCGGGCGCGTCGGTGTTCGCGTCGGTGTGCGTTCGCGTGCGCCGATGCGCGCTGTGGTTTGGCATATTCCCGTCCGCGCTGGTACACTTCCTGGATCGCGGGCGCGCGTGCCTGTGCGCGCCGGTGCGTGCGGGTGCATGTGCGCGCATTGCGGGCGCGTGCACGCGTGCGCCGTGCGCGCGCCGGCGCACGCCGGTTTGCTTATTTGAACCCCTGGAACACTTCAGACCGGTGCTGTCTGATCTGCAGTCCCCTGTGTATCCTGCTCCTGTTGTTCGCCTGAAATCCGACCTTCTGACCACCCGGCTTGTTACTGGACTTTCCTTGCTATCCGCCTGCACCCGACCTCGGCCTGTCTTTGACCCTGAACCTGCCTACCCCGCTGTGCCACATTGCCTGAACGTTGCCGAACCCTGCCTGTCTGACCGCCCCTTCTGTTTCTGCCCCGCTACGCTGCTCTATATACCTGCCTGCCTACCTGCCTGCCTGCAGCCTGCCTGGCTAGCTACCCCCCTGAACCCAGGAGCCGGAGCCGCTCTCTTGGAACCGATCTCAGGCCCTCTTACCCTTCCGCACTCCCGTGCCTCCTGTTTGCACTACCAGGGGCCCGCGAGTCGGATCTGTACGGGTGACCTCTCTCTGCTTCAACGGACTCGCTGATCAGGTGCGTATCCCGCTGACAGCATGTCACATATAAGGCGGTTCTTGGGCAGGTTCAACTCCTTTTGCAGCTCAGCCAGCCGAGCACTGGCATTATATGATCTGCGGAAATGCACACATACTTTCCTGGCCTGCTTCAGGACATCCTGCAAGCCCGGGTACCTGCCCAAGAACCGCTGCACCACCAGGTTAAGGACGTGAGCCACACAGGGCACATGGGTCAGTTGTCCCTGTCGGAGGGTGGAGAGGAGGTTGGTGCCATTGTCGCAAACCACCATTCCTGGCTTAAGCTGGCATGGCGTCAACCACCTCTCGGCCTGCCCCTGCAGAGCTGACAGAACCTCTGCCCCAGTGTGGCTCCTGTCCCCCAAACACACCAGCGCGAGCACGGCATGGCATCTTTTTGCCTGCGTACTTGCGTAGCCCCTTGAACGCCTACGGAGCACCGCTGGTTCCGAGGACAAAGCACAGGAAGAGGCCATGGAGGAAGAAGAAGAGAAGGGGGTGGAGGAGAGAGGTGTGTCACAACCAGTAGTAGCATTTTGGAGGCGTGGTGGCGGAACAACCTCCAACACCACTGCACCTTGTCCTGCATCCTTCCCAGCTGCCAAAAGAGTGACCCAATGGGCCGTGAAAGAAAGGTAACGTCCCTGTCCATGCCTGCTGGACCATGAGTCTGCGGTAATATGCACCTTACCGCTGACCGCCCCGTCCAGCGAGGCATGGAAATTGCCTTCCACATGGCGGTAGAGAGCCGGAATCGCCTTCCGTGAGAAAAAGTGGCGTTTGGGAACCTGCCACTGAGGAACCGCACATTGCACAAACTCACGGAAGGGGGCTGAGTCTACCAACTGAAAAGGCAGCAGTTGAAGTGCTAGCAATCTAGCCAAGCTAGCATTCAACCACTGGGCATGTGGATGGTTGGCAGCGAACTTCTTTTGGTGGTGCAGCAGCTGGGGCAGGGAAATTTGCCTGGTACAATTAGACGTCGGTGTACCGATAGCAGATTGTCCGCAAGTACTTGGCTGTGACACACCGAATTCTACACCTTCATTCCTCTCAGTGCAGGTTTCAGAGAGGACTGAAGGTATAGTGGGGTTGGAGATCCCAGCTGATGAGGAGCAAGCAGAGGTCTGCTTTGTTCTTTGGTGTGGGTCTTTTAGGTACGCTTGCCAATGGACTGCATGGCAGGTCGACATATGTCTGGTCAAGCACATGGTGCCCAAGCGGCTGATGTTTTGGCCACGTGAGATAAGCTTGAGACACATGTTGAAAATGGCAACGGTGCGATCTGCTGCACACGTCTGAAAAAAGGCCCACACCAAAGAACTTTTGGAATAACGCACAGAGACAGCAGCGCCCTGCACATGCGGAGCTATGCGGTGTGATGCGGTCGGTGTGCTGCCCTTAAACTGGCCCCTGGAGGGCATCCTGCCTCGTTGGAGATGTGCCTCCTCCTCCTCCTCTCTCCTATTAGGCACCCACGTGGAGTCAGTGTCCTCATCATCCCCTCCCTCCTCATCACTGGAGCCAATCTGGCAGTATGCTGCAGCTGGGGGAACATGACTGCCAGATTGGTGTCCTTCTTGAGCATCCCCTCTCTCTGCTCTCACGCTACTGCCTTCCTCTAGCTGGGTATCATCTTCAGACCCTTCGAAACGCTGGGCATCCTCCTGGAGCATGTTCCCTAACACTGTGCTCAAACTGTTCGGGGGACTCCTCAGGAGGACACGGTGGGTCTAGGGAAGGAGTGACTGATGATGACCTTGAGGACGCTTTGGCAGCTGCTTTGCCAGTACCCTGAGCCTGGGTGAGAGAGGATGAGGAGGATGAGGAGGGCTTGGTCATCCACTCTACCAAGTCTTCGGCATGATGCGGCTCAACACGTCCAGCTGCCGAAAATAAGGACAAGAGTGTCCCATGGCCACGTGCTGATGACGATGCACCGCGTCCATGACCAGCACTGTTGTCTCTAGACACAGAGCCTGCTTGCCCTCTTTTATTGGCTCCTGACTGTCTGCCTCTCCTTGTTTGCCTTTCAGACATTCTAAAGGCCTGCAGGGAGATGGGAAAACCAGCAATAAGGGGTAGCTTCAGGTGTATATTTTGCAAGAAGCACACTACGCCTGCTGTAAGTGCTGCAGATGCCTGCCTGTGTTAAACAACAGGAAAACACAGCAATAAGGGCTAGCTTCTGGTGTATATTTTGCAAGAAGCACACTACGCCCGCTGTAAGTGCTGCAGATGCCTGTTAGTGTAACACAAAAGAAAAAAAACTACGAGCAATAAGGGGTAGCTTCAGGTGTATAATGTGCAGGAGGCACACTACGCCCGCTGTAAGTGCTGCAGATGCCTGCCTGTGTTACACAACAGGAAAAAACAGCAATAAGGGCTAGCTTCAGGTGTATATTTTGCAGGAAGCACACTACGCCTGCTATACCTGCTGCAGATGCCTGCCTGTGTTACACAACAGGAAAAAAACCCAATAAGGGCTAGTTTCAGGTGTATATTTTGCAGGAAGCACACTACGCCTGTTATAACTGCTGCAGATGCCTGCCTGTGTTACACAACAGGAAAACACAGCAATAAGGCCTAGCTTCAGGTGTATATTTTGCAGAAAGCACACTATGCCTGCTGTAAGTGCTGCAGATGCCTGCCTGTGTTACACAACAGGAAAACACAGCAATAAGGCCTAGCTTCAGGTGTGTATTTTGCAAGAAGCACACTACGCCCGCTGTAAGTGCTGCAGATGCCTGTTAGTGTAACACAAAAGAAAAAAAAATATGAGCAATAAGGGGTAGCTTCAGGTGTATAATGTGCAGGAGGCACACTACGCCCGCTGTAAGTGCTACAGATGCCTGCCTGTGTTACACAACAGGAAAACACAGCAATAAGGGCTAGCTTCAGGTGTATATTTTGCAGGAAGCACACTACGCCTGCTATAGCTGCTGCAGATGCCTGCCTGTGTTACACAACAGGAAAAAACAGCAATAAGGGCTAGCTTCAGGTGTATATTTTGCAGGAGGCACACTACGCCTGCTGTAAGTGCTGCAGATGCCTGCCTGTGTTACACAACAGGAAAAAACAGCAATAAGGGCTAGCTTCAGGTGTATATTTTGCAGGAAGCACACTACGCCTGCTATAACTGCTGCAGATGCCTGCCTGTGTTACACAACAGGAAAACACAGCAATAAGGGCTAGCTTCTGGTGTATATTTTGCAAGAAGCACACTACGCCCGCTGTAAGTGCTGCAGATGCCTGTTTGTGTAACACAAAAGAAAAAAAACTACGAGCAATAAGGGGTAGCTTCAGGTGTATAATGTGCAGGAGGCACACTACGCCCGCTGTAAGTGCTGCAGATGCCTGCCTGTGTTACACAACAGGAAAACACAGCAATAAGGCCTAGCTTCAGGTGTATATTTTGCAGGAAGCACACTACGCCTGCTATAACTGCTGCAGATGCCTGCCTGTGCTACACAACAGGAAAACACAGCAATAAGGCCTAGCTTCAGGTGTATATTTTGCAGGAAGCACACTACGCCTGCTGTAAGTGCTGCAGATGCCTGCCTGTGTCACACAACAGGAAAACACAGCAATAAGGCCTAGCTTCAGGTGTATATTTTGCAGGAAGCACACTACGCCTGCTGTAAGTGCTGCAGATGCCTGCCTGTGTTACACAACAGGAAAACACAGCAATAAGGGCTAGCTTCAGGTGTATATTTTGCAGGAAGCACACTACGCCTGCTATAACTGCTGCAGATGCCTGCCTGTGTTACACAACAGGAAAACACAGCAATAAGGGCTAGCTTCAGGTGTATACTGTGCAGGAGGCTTAGCAAAAATATCACTGACACTGTCCCCTGCCTATCCTTCTCTCTCCCTGCACACAAGGTTTAGCAGAATATCACTGACACTGTCCCTGCCTATTCTTCTCTCTCCCTGCACACAAGGTTTAGCAGAATATCACTGACACTGTCCCTGCCTATCCTTCTCTCTCCCTACACACAAGGTAAATGAACAAATATCACTAACACTGTCCCTGCCTATCCTTCTCTCTCCCTGAACCGGAACACACTACACAAGGCCGCCGCGCTGGCGGCCTTTTATAGTGTGGGGCGTGTACTAAACCCCCCCGAGCTATAATTGGCCACAGGCATCCTGCCTGTGGCCAATTATGGCTCTCCTCGCTGCCGGCGCTGTGATTGGCCAAGCATGCGGGGTCACAGTGCATGCTTGGCCAATCACAGCGCCGGGATTGCACTGCGATGGCGCAGTGTATTGTGGGCCGTTCGTGTTACTCGAATTTTGGCGCGCACGGCCCAAAACATTCGGTCTTCGTAGAACGATCGAACAGCCAATGTTCGAGTCGAACGTATGTTCGACTCGAACACGGAGCTCATCCCTATTGGGCATCCCCTCTCTCTGGGCTCACGTTACTACCCCCTCTCTCTAAGCTCACGTTACTGCCTTCCTCCAGCTGGGTTCCATCATCGGAGCCTTCAAGACGCTGGGCATCCTCCTGGAGCATGTACCCAACACTGTGGTCAAACAGTTTGGGGCTAGGGAAGGTTGACTAATGCCATTGAGCCGAGGGAAAAGGCCGCTTTGGAAGCTGCTTTGCCAGACAAAGTACCCTGAGCCTGGGTGAGAGAGGACGAGGAGGAGGAGGAGGAGGACGGCTTGGTCATCCACTGTACCAAGTCTTGGGCATGTTGCGGCTCAACATGGCCAGCTGCCAAAAAGAAGGACAAGTGTGTCCCACGGCCACGTGCTGATGAGGATGCACTGTGTCCATGACCAGCAGCACTGTTGCCTCTAGACACAGAGCCTGCTTGCCCTCTTTTATTGCCTTGTGACTGTCTGCCTCTCCTTATTTGCCTTCCAGACATACTAATGGCCTGCAGTGAGATGTAGCTGCACAAAGGTGGGATGTATATATATATATATATATATATATATATATATATATATTTGTCTGTGCTGATAATGCAGCTATCAGAATCAACTGCCTGCTGTGGTATTAGTATGGGAAAAGCAGCAGCAGTTAGTTTTAGGTGAAAACTGTGCAGAGAGGGACACAGTACACTGAAAATACTTGCAGCTCTCTGCCTGTGGTTTAATTATGAGAACACCACTATTAGTCACTCACTAACTGTATTCAGGTAAGCTTTAGGTGAACGCTATGCAAAGCACACAGTACACTAAGTGAAACACTGACTGTCTGCAGCTAGCACAATCACCTGCCTGCCTGTCACAGTATAGAGAAAACCAGGAATGGATCTAGCTAAATTAAATACAGTGTATAAATATATATACAACACTAGGGATGAGCTTCGAGTTCGAGTCGAACTCATGTTCGACTCGAACATTGCCTGTTCGCCCGTTCGCCGAACAGCGAACAAATTAGGGTGTTCGCGGCAAATTCGAAAAGTCTATGGGAGAAATCTAAAGTGCTAATTATAAAAGCTTATATGTAAGTTATTGTCATAAAAAGTGTTTGGGGACCCGGGTCCTGCCCCAGGGGACATGTATCAATGCAATTTTTTTTTTAAAAAACTGACGTTTTTTTGGGAGCAGTGATTTGAATAATGCTTAAAATGAAAAAATAAAAGTGAAATATTCCTTTAAATTTCGTACCTGGGGGGTGTGTATGATATGCATGTAAAGTGGCGCATGTTTCCCGTGCTTAGAACTGTCCCTGCACAGTGTCATTTTTGAAGGAAAAAAAGTCATTTAAAACTCACTCGCGGCTATTAATGAATTGTCGGCTCCCGGCAATACATAGAAAAGTCATTGATATAAAAAAAAAAAAGCGTGGGGGTTCCCCAGAATTCAATTACCAGGCCCTTCAGGTCTGGAATGGATATTAAGGGGAACCCCGCCGCAAATTTAAAAAAAAATGCGTGGAGTTCCCCCAAATATCCATACCAGGCCCTTCAGATCTGGCATAGATTTTAAGGGGAACTCCACCCCAAATTTAAAAAAAAATGGCGTGGAGTCCCCCCAAAAATCCACACCAGACCCTTATCCGAGCAGGCAACCTGGCCGGCCGCAGGGGAAAAGGGGGAGACGAGAGAGCGGCCCCCCCCTCCCTCCTGAACCGTACCAGGCCACATGCCCTCAACGTCGACTTGAACACGAAGCTCATCCCTAGTGGAGACGTTCGAGTGGATCCTGTCCTTGGGAGTCGATGCCGAAGTAGACCTATTGGCATCCCCCTGCAACTTCAAGATCAGAAAGTATTATACTCTGGGCTGTTGCAGCCAGGCCTTCGGGATAGATTCCCTGGCAGATCACTGGAGTTTCAGCAGGGCAGATGCCTTTTTTTCCCGTTTCAGATTATCCTCAGGTTTTTGCAGAGGCTCCAAGCGGGAGCTGTCGAGGTGGTGGTGATAGTGTCTTACTGGCCGAACAGGCCAGTAAGCCCTCCTGACCTAGCTCAGCTTCTGGGACCCGGTTCCTATTCCTCTAGAGCAGGACTGTCATGGATATGCAGTAGTGTTTGTCTGTCAGCTTACCTTCCTTCCCATGTGTTCATCTTAGAGGCCTGAGCCCTTTCACCTGGCTTCCTTTATAATCTCCTCCCAGCCAGACTCCACCCCAGGCCCTATCACAGAACACTATATTAACCTGTGCACTGCAAGCCTGCTTTGCTGATCAACGTGTTTGTTAGGCATTGTGTGTTTGGGTTCCTGCCCGCCGTGTGCTACGTCTGTCTCTCTGTTACGTTATTGGCTTGTCCCCGACTATCCCTGTCTGCTCGTGACCCTTGACCTTCGGCTTGTTCTTTCGTTATCCTTGTCTGCTTGTGGCCCCTGACCTTCAGCTTGTTATTCGGTTCTCTCTTATCTTGTGCTGCTGCTTCCCCTCTTTTCCCCTTATCCTACGGGGCGTGAGCTAGGAAACTCCAGGGGCCGCGACCTGGTCCCAGCCTGCAGCTAACATCCTCACCACTAGAGGCCCTGGAGAAGACCAGCTGGGTCTTAGACTCCGCGCCCTGGGGAATCTTGGCTCTAGCTTCCGTTAGGATCCCGGTTGTGCTCCTCTGGTCCCGCTTTCCACAACCACCCAGTTTCCTATCTGCAGAAGCCAGCCATAGGGTTCAATACCTCGCGGTGCACTCCTGTCCCCCTACGGTGTGCATCTGTCACCTGGCCACAGGTGACCCTAACAAGGACCTTCTCTCTCAGGAGTCAGTTCTGCACCCTTGCCCGGCATTACTGGGACTGATGGTCTGACATCTCCTGTATCATGTCTGCAACCCCTGACCATCTCCTGTACTATGCCCACAGCCTCTAACCATCTCTTGTATCATGTCCGCAACCTCTGACCATCTCTTGTCTTAGATCATGTCTGCAGTCTCTGAGGGAGTCTGGAGAGGAGTCAAGAGTGAGAGCGCAGCCGGGATGGGGGTCATGGGAAAAGTCAGATGTGTGCGAACTGTGGAGGACACCATAGGAAAACCAGAGCCACCAAGCAGGAGTCGACTGACTGAGCCTTGCAAGGTGCACCTGAGATGAGGTCAGTTACAGCGCCGCAAAGCCAGTCTGAGGGGGGATCACTGATGTAAGGGGGGAGTGAATACAGTAATGTAAGGGGGCACTGATATAAAGGTTTCCCCCTTATATCAGTAACCCACCCCTCCTTACCTTAGTGTATTCTTTCCCAGGTGTCCCCCTTGAGGATTGCTCCACTTTTACCACTTTTTACTGGAATTTGCTGTTATATATATATATATATATATATATATATATATATATATCCCTAACCCTATGTGCTTTCATATCTGTCTTATCTATATATAATACGCTCTTCAAATGTGCTTTAAAATGTATGGTTTTCCCTTTTATGAACAAGAAAATAATGACATTATGCTGGTGGGCTGGTATAATAATGCTATGGGGCTGTTATGAAATTATTTCCAGGGCTGGTTTTTATTCCCAGTCCGGCCCTGCTCTTGTTTTGGGGACGGCAACATTTTCATATAATACTTAGCGCCACCTAGTGGTCAAATGTGGTATTTTCTGTTTCAGTGAAAAACATTCAACTGACACAGGAAAAAGCTTTAACGTTTGTTTTTTTCCCCCCATTTGTCTGAACGAACGTACATGTACTATCACTGGGTTTATTGCATACCTCTCAACTTTTTGAGATGGGAACAAGGGACATCTATTATCAAAAGTATGTAGGCATAGGACACACCCCATGCTATGCCCCCTTAACCACTAGAGGCCCACGCTATAGCCGAATGACAGCTACAGCGCGGACCTAGAATGCCGGGAGGCCGTCAATTGACGTCCTCCCCTTTCCTCGTTCCCCTGCGCGCGCTTCCGAGCGCGCATCGGTGAACTTCTGTGCCCGCTGCATCACGTGGGTGCCTGGTGGCCGCGATGTCCGCCATGTACCCGCAATCGGCATTTACAGAGCCAGGGACGTGGATCTCTGTGTGTAAACACAGAGATCCACGTCCTGTCAGGGAGAGGAGATGGTTGTCCCTATGTATAAGGGACACACCATCGGTCACCTCCCCCAGTCAGTCCCCTACCCCCACAGTAAGAATCACTCCCTTAGACACACTTAACCACTTCAGCGCCCCTAGTGGTTAACCCCTTCACTTCCAGTGTCATTTTTATAGTAACCAGTGCATTTTTATAGCACCGATCGCTGTAAAAATGACAATGGTCCCAAAATGGTGTCAAAAGTGTCCGATGTGTCCGCCATGTCGCAGTCACAATAAAAATCGCTGATTGCCGCCATTACTAGTAAAAAAAAGATTATTAATAAAAACGCTGTAAAACTATGCCCTATTTTATAGACGCTATAACTTTTGCGCAAACCAATCAATAAACGCTTATTGTGTTTTTTTTTTACCAAAAATATGTAGAAAAATACGTATCGGCCTAAATTGAGAATTTTTTTATTTTTTTTTTAAATTGGGATATTTATTATAACAAAAAGTAAAAAATATTGTGTTTTTTTCAAAATTGTCGCTCTTTTTTTTTGTTAATAGCGCAAAAAATAAAAACCGCAGAGGTGATTAAATACCACCAAAAGAAAGCTCTATTTGGGAAAAAAAGGAGGTCAATTTTGTTTGGGAGCTACGTCGCATGACCGCACAATTGTCATTCAAAGCGTGACAGCGCTGGAAGCTGAAAATTGGCCTGGGCAGGAAGGGGGTTTAAGTGCCCAGTAAGCAAGTGGTTAAAGGAAAATTATACAAAAAAAAAAAAACATTAGTTGAACCCACAAGTGCTTTTTTTTTTACCACTACTATTTCTTTATACTGGCTTTTGAAATTTACAAATGCAGTAACTTAGAAATTGGATGAAAGGTTTAGCACTGGGAAACACTTTTTGAAAGATAAAGTGCATTTTATATACAATTATATAGATCAGACCAAAATGAGGGACAGATGAGAAGGAAAGAGGGACAGAGGGACTTTGTTCCAAATCAGGGACAGTTGGGAGCTATGATATTGCTATGCAGATCTTTTACACATAGACCCAATGTGTCATTAACCTAACATGAAGTATATCTACATGAAGGACCGGCAAGCAGTAGGGCTGTCGGCATAGTCAGGCTCCTAATAACTTCCTAATGACACCATTATGCTAAATGTATTGAGGCTGCGTGACTGCCATCCATGACGTCACTTCTTATCGGGTTTTGGTTAGGAAGTCTATCAGCTGGAACACACGCCGGCTTGTCTGAGCGGCACGTGGATTATCTTTTGAACCAGGCTGTTTATGTTGGTGCTGACCTGAGCACCAATAAATGTAAGTGTACAACTGTTTTTATTCTTATTACTTTTATTAAAACGGAATTACACTATTTTGGCATTCTATTTCTTCTGGGTCTGGGCTGTGGGGGAGAGAGAGAAGGTGACTGAGAGATCAGTGGCAGGCTCACTTCCTTAAAGCACTACGTATGTGGATTCCATCTACTGCCATTATAAAATGGGTTATATCCAGTGTTTTTTTGGAGGGGGGCAGAAAACAACCATTCCCCCCTGAGCGGCACCCCCTGAGTGGCACCCACCCCCCTGCTGTTTGCTGTTCGGTCTGGAACTTACCCTATCGGTGGCTGGCGGGTGGCAGGCAGCAGGCAGCACGGTGCAGCGGCTCCATGTCCTCTCCTCCATGGTGGCTTCCGGCTCCTCCCCTCCTCGGCATCCAATAGGATTGCCTGTCCTTTCAGCCAATCAGATGACCGGTGAAATAAAGTGTTCAAAAAGTCCTCAGTAATGTAAATTATATAACATAATAGACATCAGAGATACTGAGTTCATAATGAGAACAAATGAAATATATATTGGTGAAAGTGGTGAGTGACAGTCAAAATATAGTGCTCCTAAGTAAACTTGACGTGAAGAGAGTGCACTTAAAGTGACCGCCACCAATCGGTTGTAGAAAAGGCTTACCAGAAAGAGTGGACCCCAAAAACATACGTTCAAAGGGTCAACCAGGCATAGGTAAGCCGCTGTGGACAGCAAATCTCCAACTGCGATTCAAATGGGGGACATCAAACTTCAATCCAGTCCAGAAGATAGGAAAAAGTGTCTCTCATATCCAGATGACAATGAGACTTGTATGCAGTGCCCGATTGGGATAAGGTAGTGATGCCAAATGAATTGCAAAAATTAGAAGGAAAGAAAAGGCACATAGTGTGATAATGTATAAAAGGGGTATTTAATGTAGGTAGATACACTTACATTTAGAAGAATGTAACAGCGCTTTATGAAAATGATCAATGGCAACAGTAGGGTCTCCCGACGCGTTTCGCATCCAAATGCATCATCTGGGGTAATCCCCCACTGCTGCCCTCCATGAATATATAGATATTGTGACCCCTTGTTAGGAGGTCATCCCCTGGGCGTCCATGTGTTGAATAATCACTTCCTGGTTGAACTAAAATGGAGTCCCAGTATGTGTTCCAAACCTCGATCTGGGTAGCATTGTGTATAATGTAAAAATATAAAGGTCAGGGTGTACCAATATGGATGTTCCCCTTGAGTGTCAAGCCTCCATCTGGATTCACCCGGTGGATTGGGTAACCTGTTTAGATGTTCCATAAAACTAAATGAATTGAATGATGGTAAGCACAGCTCATAAATGTACATTGTTAGTCACACGTTGTAACAGTTTAACAAAATTAATTTACGTCTAACTGTGAATGTACTGGCCGTAATATAAGCCCGGCGGATATAAGGATCTGTTTTATTTGAGTGTCAAGCCTCTTTCTGGTGGCCGGATGAGCGTCAAGCCTCGCTCTGATATTTTAAACAGCGGAGAGTTCGGCCTGTGTATCAAGCCTCCCCCTGGCTGACGATCGCGCTCCGCGCCTCGTTCTGATGTATAAGAGGTCATCTGACACAACTTGTGTGTCAGGCCTCGATTTGACATACGAGCGCGCTCCACGCCTCGATGTGATGTCCCGGCCGTCACTTATTGATAGAGTGAGCGGCGTCGAGCTGCTTGTATTGTGTGTAAAACACGCCCATAGAGGGGATGGAATGCCTCATAAGCGTGGATGGAGTCACATAGCGGTGATTAAAATTCTATAGGGATATTAACCCCCAACTAACCTGAACACATTTAAAACGTAATGGGGCACACCATTAGGTCACAATGCAGAGTTATTGGTTGTTATTTATATTATTTGTATAATAAAGGGTCAATCTACAGGAGTGATCTAAAGACTGACAAATAGTGTGTCATTCCACCTGAATAAAAATTAAAATAAGAACTTGTAAAATATGACACCAGTAGTACCTGATGTGATATAAACAAGATTGTAGATGACAAAATTATTGAAAAATTAAAAGGGAACCGTGATTGTGTCCGCTAAGTGGTATTTAGAGTGTATGGGACTGATCCCTAATCTCCTCATTCAAGGAATTAGCTAAGCCTCCCTGTACTGAGCGGAACTATATCAATTTAATAGGAGTGGTTCACATATAATGTGATTATGTTGGTAAAGAAAAAGACCCCCGATGTGTTATGATAGATATGAACCACGCACATGGGATGCACTCCTGCAAGGTTCACAATTCACATCATATATGTTTAAAATTGTATAAATGGCAAATTCACATACAATCTATACAAAGGATAAAAACATATAAATGAATACATAATAAAATTATAAAAAACACATATATATATATTGCACAAAAATAAAAGATGTATGTACGAAGGAGAAAACTTTGGTGGGCCCACTACTAACTAGGATTTGTTGATAAATGAATGAATGTCCCACTCAATGTTTAAACCAGAAGGCGTGTGCGACTGCAACTCATAAATCCAATAGGTTTCGAGTTGGGACACGCCTCTGGTTTTGGGACTGCCCCTCCAGGGGGGAACAAATTGGTCAATAACGAGGAATTGCGTACCTGCAGGATTCCTGTTATGGTACGCCCTATAATAAGAAAAAAATATATTAATCCCAGATGTAATAGAAAAGGGGATTAAAAAGAAAGTGGCTACTTTTAAACGACATTTTAGTCTGGGCCATAGGGTTAGAAAAATATATACCATTTATTGTTGAGTATCAAAAGAAAAGCAATTTTGTACATATATATTCAGTTAAATACTCTGATGAATAAAATATGACTTCTTACACTATTTTACCGATTGACTCCTAGGGGAGGAGTCAATTCGGAAAATATTACAATCAAACAAAGAGGACAAACAGAACTAACAGTACCATCACCAACAATAAGGGAAAGACACACAGCACAGATGGTCCGGACGCCGGCAATTAAATTCAAAGTGGAGCTGCAGGATGGCAAGACTAACTTGATAAGAATCAGTTTATAAATCTATTTTGGTCATATGGACAGAATATACCATGGTGCAGCTTCACTGTGAATAAACCCTAATGAAATTTGGGCCCAACTGGAGAAGATGACAATGTATCCATTAATATCAACCTCCTGGGGGAGGAAGGAAGTTCATGGAGTATTAGGTAGAATTTGGGAAAAGGAAGGACAGGGGACAAGTGTTCCTGTTGCGCTTTGGGAATCACAGTATAGTGCTCAGATAACCTTCTGTATGATTTTTCCAGATGGTAAATTTAATCACATCTCCTCAAAAAATGGTCGGTTGGGATAAGGATGATGAGGGGTTTAAGTCATTAGTTGATAGGTTAATTAAGGAATATGACCTCTTAATAGCATGACTGACAATAATTCAATACAGCGCGGAGTGGTGGGAGTTAGGGTAGCCACAGGTGTACAACAACTTCTTAGTGTATTCAGAAGTAAAGGGATTCAGTTACCACTGACATACTGAGCGGGGCCAGTTTAGTTCACTGGACTCCCGTTGGTACTTTACCCTCTCAGTTGCTCAGCGTCCTTTGAGTTAGCTGTGGCTCCGTGCTCTACCGAACCTCCTTGTCGCGGTGGAATGTCTCACTGTCCGCCGGTCTTTGCACGCCGGTTTGTAGAGGATCTTATGGCAGCGTGGAGATTCCAGACTTCGCTCTGTGTCGCGGTGGGATGTCTCGCTGTCCACCGGTCTTTGCACGCCGGTTTGTAGCGGATCTTATGGCAGCGTGGAGATTCCAGAATTCGAGATTGTATAGAAGCGGCAAAAGGACCTAATTGACCTTATATCAAAAGAAGTATACCAGGAAAATAATAATAATAATATAAATAATAATACAAAAAAGGAGAATAGGGATAGGGGGATTTCATTCTTAAGTTGCTTATTAAGAGAGGAGGAAAATGCCGCTAGTAGCAGGCGAAGGTGCTCATACAGGTTAAGCCTAGCTTTTGCATAAGATTAATTACCTAAATATAATCCTATCTCATCTCCACGGCGATATAACTTGGCCTTAATGAAACGATCTGTTCTTTAATATATAATGGTCTTTTCATACTGTGCAGAAAAGACCGTATTCTATTCTTACAAGTTTAAAAAAAGAGGGAACTATCCAGTAACGGGTTAAATTGTGGGCGGACCTGCTAATACAGGTAGCGTCCATAAGTAGACCCGCAAGCTTTAACCACAGATTACGTCCAGACGAAGCTACGCAACATCAAAGCGAAACGCGTTGACGTCACAGAGGTCACGTGACGCCGGCAACGCAACCCCTCAGCCTGACAGTGGAGATCGATGCACGGAGGACACCAGCAGACAGCAGCGCCGGACGTGGCGGTTTTTCGAAGTCCCGGTCGGCGCGTGTGCAGCGCATACAGAGCAAATTCTGGAATCTCCACGCTGCCATAAGATCCGCTACAAACCGGCGTGCAAAGACCGGTGGACAGCGAGACATCCCACCGCGACACAGAGCGAAGTCTGGAATCTCCACGCTGCCATAAGATCCTCTACAAACCGGCGTGCAAAGACCGGCGGACAGCGAGACATTCCACCGCGACAAGGAGGTTCGGTAGAGCACGGAGCCACAGCTAACTCAAAGGACGCTGAGCAACTGAGAGGGTAAAGTACCAACGGGAGTCCAGTGAACTAAACTGGCCCCGCTCAGTATGTCAGTGGTAACTGAATCCCTTTACTTCTGAATACACTAAGAAGTTGTTGTACACCTGTGGCTACCCTAACTCCCACCACTCCGCGCTGTATTGAATTATTGTCAGTCATGATATTCCTTAATTAACCTATCAACTAATGACTTAAACCCCTCATCATCCCCATCCCAACCGACCATTTTTTGAGGAGATGTGATTAAATTTACCATCTGGAAAAATCATACAGAAGGTTATCTGAGCACTATACTGTGATTCCCAAAGCGCAACAGGAACACTTGTCCCCTGTCCTTCCCTTTCCCCAAATTCTACCTAATACTCCATGAACTTCCTTCCTCCCCCAGGAGGTTGATATTAATGGATACATTGTCATCTTCTCCAGTTGGGCCCAAATTTCATTAGGGTTTATTCACAGTGAAGCTGCACCATGGTATATTCTGTCCATATGACCAAAATAGATTTATAAACTGATTCTTATCAAGTTAGTCTTGCCATCCTGCAGCTCCACTTTGAATTTAATTGCCGGCGTCCGGACCATCTGTGCTGTGTGTCTTTCCCTTATTGTTGGTGATGGTACTGTTAGTTCTGTTTGTCCTCTTTGTTTGATTGTAATATTTTCCGAATTGACTCCTCCCCTAGGAGTCAATCGGTAAAATAGTGTAAGAAGTCATATTTTATTCATCAGAGTATTTAACTGAATATATATGTACAAAATTGCTTTTCTTTTGATACTCAACAATAAATGGTATATATTTTTCTAACCCTATGGCCCAGACTAAAATGTCGTTTAAAAGTAGCCACTTTCTTTTTAATCCCCTTTTCTATTACATCTGGGATTAATATATTTTTTTCTTATGCAGTCTCTTAGGCTACAAACGACAAATTATATTCCTAACTCTAGTCATATATTTTTAGTTCATATTTAATGAACGGCCTTTTGGGTTAAACCACCCTGGTACTCGTTGTTCTTTTTCTTTTTGTATGTTTACGCCCTATAATGCCTGGGTACCGTATGTTGTGTGTCACCACTAAGGATAAGAGCTACATGTTCACCAACACGCACCGAGAAAGATCGTATTGTGCGGCCCACATATTGTTTGCCACATGGGCAGGTTATGAGGTAAACCACATATTTGGTGGCACATGTGCAAAAACGCTTGATAGGATATGTTTTACCCGTAGTGGTGGAACTGAATTACAAGGTCTTACTCTTCCCTGAAGAGTTAAATTTACACACAGAACATTTTTTACAAGGGTGGTAGCCCACTAACTGGTAAAAAAAGGAAGGTCGCACCGGAGGGTTGATAATATTCGGTGCGATCTTGCTCTGAAGTGTGGGAACACCTCTGAATACCACTTTCGCTTGTTCCGGTAAGACACTATGTAAAACTCGATCGTTTTTCAAAACTCCCCAATGTTTAGATATGATAGCTTTAATTTGCTTATGTTGGGTGGAGAATGATGTAAGCATTGCCCACTTAAAGCTACCATCTTGTTCCCTTTTTGGTTTAACCTCAAGAAGGGAGCGTCTATCTATCTCCAAGGTCCTTTCAAGGTCCCGTTCCACGCCTATGGGATTATAGCCCTTCTCAATAAATCTGAGTTTAAGAACGTCTGCCTGTGTTTTGAATGATTCCGTAGTAGTACAATTTCTACGGAGTCTCAAAAACTGGCTACGTGGGACTGAGTTTAACCAAGAACGGTGATGACAACTATCAATGGGAATGAACCCATTACGATCAGTTTTTTTAAAGAAAGTTTGAAATTGAAAATTTTGATCTGTAATACTGATCTCCAAGTCCAAAAATTGTATTTTATCCTTACTGGCAGTGTATGTAAGGAAGATACCCCTATCATTATGATTGAGAGAACCCATAAAGGCTTCCAATGACGTCATATCGCCATCCCAGAGGAGGAGGATGTCGTCTATATATCTTGCCCACAACACCAATGACGAGGTGTCATGGGTATAGACGACATCCTCCTCCCACTTGGCCATAAAAAGGTTGGCGACGCTGGGGGCAAATTTTGCCCCCATAGCCACGCCACGTGATTGCAAATAGAAATTGTCATTAAACCAGAAGTAGCTATGTTTGGTGGCAAATTCTAGCAACTCCATAATAAACCTACACTGGAATGGGGCTAGAGAAGGCTCCTTCTCCAAAAAGTATTGAACTGCCTCAAAACCTTTGTCATGGGGTATGCAGGTATATAATGAAGCGACATCTGCTGTTACCATAATAATGTTGCTTTGTATATTGACACTTTCCAATTTCCTGATAGTGGCGCCCGTGTCACCTAAATAGGATGGCACACGTCTAACCAGGGGCTGTAAATAGTGGTCGATATAACGACCAACCCTGGAGGTGACCGAGTCGATGCCACTAACAATTGGTCGACCGGGTGGGTGTATGGGGTCCTTGTGGACCTTAGGCAAAAAATAAATGGTGGGGATCCTAGGAACGGTGGGGACTAAAAAAGCTTTCTCCTTCTTATTTAAAATGGCTCGATCAAAACCACTATCAACCAACTTTTGAAGATCAGCTTTAAAGCGAGATGTTGGGTTAGTTGTTAACATCTGGTAAGTACCAGGCTCATTCAAAATCCTATGCATTTCTGTTTCATAGTCACGTTTATCTAATATGACTATGCCACCTCCTTTGTCCGCCGGACGGATTACCAAATCTCGGTTTTGACACAGGGACTTGAGACCAATGCTGGACAATGGGGGGCAGCGTGTGCGGCTCACCGGCAACTCTGCTAAATCCTTAAGTACAAGATCTTTAAAAATACTAACAGAAGGTGCCACCGGAACTGGTGGGTTGAATAATGATGGATTAGACCAGTGGTTCTCAACCTGGGGGTCGGGACCCCCTCGGGGGTCGAATGATGATTTGCCAGGGGTCACCGAATCCTGGGCTGGTCCTGAAGCCTGCACCACTCTCCAAGCCTTTTTGCGGCCACCCAGCAGGGCTATCCCTGGAGCCCACGGCCGCCCAGCTGGGCTGTTCCTGGAGCCCGCAGCCGCCCACTCAGCCTCTTCGCAGACGCCCATTCAGTTCAAGGGATGGCTGGGGGGCAAAGACTAGAGGTCAGCTGACTGATGAGGAACGTGAAGTGGGAGGGGCTGAGGAGACCCTATCTCCTGATTTCGGCATAGGTGTCACTGCTACGAGACACCACAAAGTCGGAGACACAGTGAAGCTGGAGACACAGTGAGTAACACTACCTGTGATTATAATTGCCATTAAAAGGACTCCGGGAGCGCTAAATGTCTGTGGGTTAGGGGCGCAAATTACTTGTCTTGCCCTGGGTGCTGACAACCCACACTATAAATAATTTTACTGTTAGGGGTCCCCACAACTTGAGAAATTTTATCAAGGGGTCACGGCACTAGAAGGTTGAGAATCACTGGATTAGACAAACCCGAATGAACCGTTCCGGATGTGGCCGCTCTGCTTTCGCTGGTAATGGGATTAGTGATAAGGTAACGTTGTATATTTACTTTACGAATATACTTTTGTATATCGATGAATGTATTAAACTTGTTCAGTTTCTTAGGTGGGGCAAACTTGAGGCCTTTATCCAATACAGATAATTCATCTTTCGTAAAAACCTTAGAGCTTAAATTAAAAACCCCTTGGCCTTTTACATGCGCCTTTTCTTTCCTTTTCTGGATTCTCCTCCCCCCTCTGATCCCTCTCCTAGGTCGGGGCCCCTTTTGCGAGGGGCTGGGTCCCTGTGAAAATCCCGACCTCTGGTAGAAGGGTCATACCCATAATTAGATGGATAATGGGAATTTCTAGTGTGCGTATGATAGCTATCACCTAAAGGAGAGAATCTGTTATGAGTAGAAATGGGTGGAGGGCCGTAGTATGGGGAACGATCACGGTGGTGCCTAGAACGTTCACCATACCTAACTGGCGATCGATCATGGTAATAATCCTCATAATCATGATACTGGACACTGGGATGTTGAGGGTACCCTCTGGAGTGACCCCTGGTACCTCTGTTGCCTCTAGATTTGCCTCTCCCTCGTTGATGTTGATTGGGAGTATGAGGACCGGACTGATATGCCCTGGCCCTAGAAACTCCGGGATCGACCCCCCGTGTATCACGTAAAGGGGGGACTATAGAAGGTGCAACCAAAAGTTGACCCATAGTTGGAGTCCTTACCGGAATAGGGGCAGAGGAAGTGGAGGGAAACAAAGCTGGAGTAGAATCCATATCTGCTCCAGAGGATGCAGAGAAAAGTTTTTGCCAAGCAAAAACAGTACCGTTTTTATAATCACCAGTGTCTCTAGAATATTTCTTATGTTTTTTGTGCTTTTGGTCTCTATCTTCCTTTTCCAGGAAGTTTTGTAGGTTGGCTGAAAGCTGTTTATTTAATCATATATCACTGTTATACACTGCACCTTATTTGTGTGCAGTTCTCATCCATTTTTAGCGCTACACTTTTTTGTTTCGTTTGTTTTTCACCATTTTTCAATTGGTTGTGTGAGCGGCTATTTAATCAGGCAGCGCGGAATTCCTTTTGTATTTGTTTTAATCAGATGACCGGTGTCAAAACTGGCTTCCTGGTGAACTCCTGCCTAAGAGGGTTAAGGCAGTGCTGGAAAATAATGGTGGCCACACAAAATACTGACACTTTGGGCCCAATTTGGACATTTTCACTTAGGGGTGTACTCACTTTTGTTGCCAGCGGTTTAGACATTAACGGCTGTGTGTTGAGTTATTTTGAGGGGACAGCAAATTTACACTGTTATACAAGCTGTACACTTCTACTTTACATTGTAGCAAAGTGTCATTTCTTCAGTGTTGTCACATGAAAAGTTATAATAAAATATTTACACAAATGTGTGGGGTGTACTCACTTTTGTGAGATACTGTATGTGTATATTATTTGTTATTTGTACCCGTGGTCAGGCAGAGAAACAATAGTGTGCATTTTGCTTTTTTTGTAAAATTTCAACTCAGCTGTGACAAACGCTGAGATTTCTGACTGCTTTAGGCATACAGGGTTAATTCCAGCCTGTCGCAAAAATTCAGATGGCAATACATTTACACTACACTACACTACACTACACTACACAAACAGATAAGCAAATGCCTCTTACTGCACAGAGGGGGATCTACAGATGATCTGGAGGTCTGAATTCGGCACCTGTATACTGGAAACTTCATAGTTTTGTTTTTCTTAACAGCCTCCCTAATGGATCTGAGAAACATACTTGGATGAGTAGCAAAATGTCTTCAACATTCTATAACACAGTCTTCAATGTTACAGAACAGGTCCAGTTGAATATGACCAACTACTGCTGCATACTATGAATTGGATAAAGGTGAATATTTTCTCAGACCTACTTCTCAAGCTTTGTACAAAGGTTTTTGCATGCTAGTCTCACATCGAAAACTAATAGTATACTAAAGTTCTGCAAACTCTTGTATGACAGAATACAACTTTGGAAGTGATGTAATGCAGGGCTTGACAAATTTGCTTGGAATCTAGGAGCCAGCTAAAAAAGTTAGGAGCCAGGAATGCGCCCTGTCCCGCCGAGCTCGCGCGCAGAAGCGAACGCATACGTGAGTAGCGCCCGCGTATGAAAGTGGTGTTCAAACCACACGTGAGGTATCGCCGCGATCGGTAGAGCGAGAGCAATAATTCTAGCCCTAGACCTCCTCTAACACAAAACATGCAACCTGTAGAATTTTTTAAACGTCGCCTATGGAGATTTTAAAGGGTAAAAGTTAGTCGCCATTCCACGAGCGGATGCAATTTTGAAGCGTGACATGTTGGGTATCAATTTACTCAGCGTAATATTATCTTTCACAATATAAAAAATTGGGCTAACTTTACTGTTGTCTTATTTTTTTATTTAAAAAAAAGTGTATCTTTTCCCAAAAAAGTGCGCTTGTAAGACCGCTGCGCAAATACGGTGGAACAGAAAGTATTGCAACGACCGCCATTTTATTCTCTAGGGTGTTAGAATAAAAAATATATATAATGTTTGGGGGTTCTAATTAGAGGGAAGGAGATGGCAGGGAAAACAGACAGGGAAACTCCATTAGCATTGCTGGTTGTCATACCAACTGCCACCACAAGATGGCGCTAGTTCACAGAAGGAAGCATAGGCCTGCAGAAGGCCGCAAAGCCACGGCCTCAATTACCGGCCGAAGTGGCCCGACGCGATCCCGCGGCGCGGAGGGGGGGGGGGGGGCACGGAGACACAGGATACCCCAGCTGTGCTGCCCCAGGCGCCAGGTCGCTAATTCTAGTTGCAATGGCGACCTGGCGCCCGGGGTTTGTCGAGCCCTGATGTAATGTATTATATTATACTGTAAGGTATTCTTTCGTTTCCAAGCATACAAGGGCCTGGTCAAATGATTTTTTTCGTACAAATAGTATACTAATTACGTGAAAATTGTTTGTTCTGTTATCGTAAGAGAAAAATGTTTGTGCTTGTTCCTTCGTATAATTTTGCATGAACAGTTGTGATTGGCTCTCGAAAGCTGTGTACTAATAATTAAGACGATTGCTCAGAAAGCTGTACTTTTCATCCAATTTTATCATTGTGTGTACTAGGCATCACAGAGTTTGCAAGATCTGGAATAAAAGGGAGGACCCCTTGACGCTTCCTCATATTCTACTTCCTCATATCCTTTACCCACTTTCTTCAATCACCCTTGTACTCTAAAGCCCTGTACACACGATCGTGTGTGGGCCCCATCAGACTTTTTTCCATCGGTGTAAAAAAAAATAGAACATGTTTTAAATTTTTCCGATGGAAAAAAAAACGATAGGAAATTCCGATCGTCTGTGTGGAACTCCATCGGAGAAAAATACACGCATGCTCAAACTAAATTACAAGATGGGAGCGCTCGTTCTGGTAAAACTAGCGTTCATAATGGAGATAGCACATTCGTCATGCTGTAACGGACTGAAAAGCACGGAGACTGAAAAGCGCGAATCGTCTCTCACCAAACTTTTACTAACACGCGGTAACATGAAATCAGCAAAAGCAGCCCAAAGGGTGGCGCCATTGGATTTGAACTTCCCATTTATAGTGCCGTCGTACGTGTTGTACGTCACGGCGTTTGGGACGGTCGGAATTTTGTCCGATGGTGTGTAGGCAAGACTGATGGAAGTCAGCTTCATCGGAATTCCGATGGAAAAATCCATCGGATTTGATTACATCGGAAATCAGATCGTGTGTACAGGGCTTAAGTGTTAATGCATAGGATCTTTGCCCATTTCAGATGATAGCAACGAAGCTCTAACAAATTGAAGTTTGAACTATGTCCATACATAGTTATTAAGAAAAAAAAAACTAACTTAATTGATCAGCAATTATAAATTTAGAAGGTGGAGATAGACAAGTTAGTATTCAATAAAGATCATACAATCTCATGCGGATATTTTTGAGAACTGTTGGCATTTTGCCCTTTTTTGGCTCTTTGTAACGTATGGTGAGGGCCACATTAATGTAAGGGGTGCTTACATAATTTTCGTAGAAAGTCTCCTATTGTAGTACAGCAACATGAATCACATTCTATGACCAAAGGACATTTTCCTCCAATCAATCAAGAGAAAAGGTATCCCTTGAGAAGCGGTGGAGGTCAGTCTGCAACTGCTATGAAAGAGACAACTAGACTTGATGTGATTATTTCTAGATGTTCAGCCTTCCTAGAGGGAACATGGATCAATTACCATGTTCCTCCAGTGAACCTGAATGTCTTGGGATGTTGAGAGAGAATCTTGAGAAGAATAAATGCTGTGCTACACCAGATGCTAAAACCAGTGTTCAGTAATGTTGTTCCTGATGACCTGTTGGACAGGATGTTGTCTTGCACAACAGTGGCGTAACTAGAACCTTCAGGGCCCCGATGCAAGAAACCATGAAGGGCCCCCCTGAGCCCCGGACAGGGCCCTTTCCTCCGAGCCCGGTGGCGAAACAACAGGGCCCGGTCGCAAGTGGGTGGCTGCAAATAAAGAAACCGATTTCTCCATTTCCCCCCGCTTCTCCTCCTCTCCCTCCCGCAGGCATTCAGCGGCTGCAGGAGGAAAATGGAGGGATCGGTTCCTCTATGTCAGTGTTTCTCAATCTTTTTCCAGTCAGGGCACCCTTGAAGTATGCCCCTAGGGGAATGGGGATGCACTGCAACCACCCTGCAACTGCATGCAGTTGCAGCATAGTGATGATGCATATAAGTGGTTAAAACAGGCGGTCAGGAGGCAACACATTGCCTCTTTACCGGCTGCCAAATGCCTCTGAAAAGCAATCTGAGCATGGATCGCTTTTCAGAGGAACAACATTTTTTTGCTGGCACTATGAACAAGCAAAAAAAATAAAAAATTGGTTCTGATTGTACACATATAGGGGGTCAGGATTAAAAGCGCATACATAAACCTATATATAAATGCACATATGCACACACATATAAACCAATGGAGGCTGCTGTCCAAAATGTTTAGGAGGGCGCAAGCAAACTGAAAAATTCTGAAAAAAAATGCAGCCTCACTGTGCCCATCAAACGCAGCCACTGTGCCCATCAAACTCAGTCACTGTGCTCATCAAGCGCAGCCACTGTGACATCAAACGCAGCCACTGTGACATCAAACGCAGCCACTGTGACATCAAACGCAGCCACTGTGCCCATGAAACGCAGCCACTGTGCCATAAAACGCAGCCACTGTGCCCATCAAACGCAGCCACTGTGCCCATCAAACGCAGCCACTGTGCCCATCAAACGCAGCCACTGTGCCATCACATGACACATACATGCACACACACACATACATGCACACTCACATACATACGCACATACACACACATGCATACATACATGCACATATACACATGCATGCGCACACACACATAAACACACATACAGTAGATAGATAGTCTTATAAAAAACGGCAAACATTTACTTTACCTCTTCCTGCTGGGTACTGCACTGTAGGGGGAGATAAAGAGCACTGCAGTGCTTTCACTTTAGGTCTAATCAGTGCGACCAACTCCCTGCACAGTGCCGAGTACAGCTCGGCTGAGGATCAGGGATGCTGCTCCTCATATCAAAGTATACAGGGGGCCCTTGGGCCCCCTGCAGCAAGGGGCCCAGTCGCCATGGCGACCTCGGCGACCCCTATAATTCCACCACTGGGGGAGGGGATGGGGGCAGTGATTGCACACACATAAGTTTTGTTTTTTCCTCTTGTTATTAGCAAAAAGCTGAATTTCCCTGCTCTGTGGAAACAAACTGAAGGACGCTTTACCCTCACTCCCCAGCGCTCTATACACAGAAGGAGATGTTCTCCGTGACTGTCCTCTGCTCTTCCGCCAACAGGTTGCTATTGGAGGGAAGAGAGAGCAGTCTCCTCCCTTTAGCAGATATCGAGATTTCGGCTCTGCATGATAGTAATGACACTACCGTCACTTCTGTAAATGAGGGAACTTCCGATCAGCGTGGCTCCAGTGCACCCCTCCCCCTTTATGTAATACTCCGCCCAGGGCACCCGCCCCTTTTGCCCACCCCATGTACCGGCCCTGGAGCCAGTGCTTACCACTGGACAAAACTCTATTCTGTGGTAAATAGCAACTCAATAAAAATAAAAAATTATAAAATTATACTAATGAGTAATGTTTGACACATGAAAATGTTTATATTGAAAGAGTTTGAAAAAATGTATATGTTAAATCAGGAAGAATGTATAAATAAAGAATATACCGGTATAAAAAGAAAATATAGAATGTAGAGTGTAGAGGAGGAAGACGTTGTTAAAGTCAGTATATAGAATGTAGAGTGCAGAGGATATAGAAGTATATCAATATACTGTATATATATATATATAAAAATAGATATAAATATATATATATATTTAGGATATGACACCTGGCGCTGCAGGGGCTCTAGGTGCTCCAACAAATGAACTCATTAAAACTGGAGATGACTCTGCCATTCGCGACATGTCTGCTGGGAAAAGAAGTCAATACATTTATTTTCTTTAAATAATGTATATATAAATACTCAAAATATAGTTATCAATATAGTGCACTGTGCACAGTATACTGTATGCACTTTTTGCTTTATATGCACAATGTAAAATTTCACACTGTATAAAAAAATATATTACTCTACTACGGAATACCGTGAGTAATGACAAGTTCTCTCTGCAATTTCCACCATCATATCAAATCAGATGAAATGAGGATGTGACATTTTATTTCACAAACAGACAAAAAAGAAAGACAACTTACATAAAGTAAATATTTGACAAAATGTAGTTTAAGACCTCAACCTCCGATTGCATAATATTTTTTATAAAATGTTATATCCCTATATGTAAGGTTATTTACTCTTTACATATTGTACATCTTGGCTTCTCATATTTTCTGTATTAATTGGTGGAACAACTATTTGTAAATGCTTCTGTATTTGTAAAATATATTACCTCCTGAACTTTGTTTACTCTCAATAAAACTTCAATTAAAAAAAAAAAAAAGAAAGAAAGAAAGACTACAACACTCCCTGCCTACGTCTGGAGTCATTGGGTAAGTATATTGAATAACAAAAACAGCAAATTTTTCATCCTCCATATATGATTGCCATAGACTCAATTTGTAAAGAATATTAATGGGAGGATACATCCAATATAAAAATATGATTCACATAAAACAATCCTAAAATAATTTACGAATGCTAAATCATGCATTATCAATGCTAATCTCTAGACATCATAAAAAAGATGATATGAATATGATAAGTGCAACCAACATATCTCAATTCATATAATGGTTGCACAACTGAGCAAAATATCTTGATATTATCCAGATCCTGGTATTGCAGTAAATAAAAAAATCTTAAAACCTGCAGTCATCCATCTAAGAAAATGTATACATCCAATCTTAAACATCCACAAACTCTTGATGTTTTATCCATTTAAAAAGATGTTCATTGTACTGTATACACACATAGGGGTTGATTAACTAAAACTGGAAAGTGCAAAATCTGGTGCAGCTCTGCATAGTAACCAATCAGCTTCCAGGTTTTATTGTCAAAGCTTAATTGAACAAGATATAATCTGAAGCTGATTGGCTACTAGGCACAGCTGCACTGGATTTTGCACACTCCAATTTTAGCAAATCTCCCCCCATAGTGAGTATAGACAACCTCTGCTGTGTCAGGTTATGTCTTTTCTTGCTGAGCCACATGGGATGCTGGACAGCCCCCTGAATAATTCCTTGAATTATCCTGTTTTGAACCTTATTTCTCTTGAACTTTAAAACCTTTATTCCTCCCATGAGCTTCCTATTTTAGCCATTCCTTTGCGCTTCCTGTTTGCCCCGATTATTGTGCTCTCTTCAGCCAATATTTCACTCTTGTCACTTCTGCTGCCATCAGTATCTTCGCTACCACTCATTACTAGTCTTTGGCTTGTTCCCTGACTATGCCTCTACTTGATCCCAACCCGCAACCACTTTCTTCTGACCTTTGGCTTGTTTATTACGCTTCTTTTTGCTATGCTTGATATACCTGATATATTTGCTACTGGACCCCAGCTTGCTCACTCCCCAGGTGGGGTGATCCTGCAGACCGCCACCTGGTACTAACACACAGCAAAACCCATCTTTAGCATCAGGAGCTCTGGTGAACACCAGTAAGTGCTTGGGTAAGCTTGGGTGAGCCCACGTCATCTGCCAGGGTGATCTGCTTGTGTATTTATTCTTCAGGTTGGTGGGAGCCCCTCAACCGCTATAGCTACTGGTCTCTGAGCCTGACCCCTGACAGTGGCACTAATACTTATAAGATAATACACATGGTAATCACTGTAACTGTGTTTATCTGTGTATAACTAAAGAATATTTAGACTCCCATGGGGTGGCATGTGATTGCCATCATCCCTTGATAATTGAAAACGATTTTACCTCAAAGGTTGGGATTTTAAAGGCAATGAAAAATCAAAAAAATATATAAAAATTATAAGTTTATTAAAAAATTACATAGAAGTGGAACAGCAAAGTGTTAAAACTTGGTTACATAAAAATACATGAACATCTGACAATGATACATACAGAATCTGCATCAGAACCCAAAAAACATTTAATAGGAAATGTTCATTTAATAGGAAACAGCTCAGTTTTTCCTATAAAATGAACATATGGACATGTAAGTTGCTGCTATTGTATTGTATTGTATAATATGCATTACTGTACACGCCTAAATACAAAATCATGGACATTTATGTTATACTATGCAATTGGTATTTTATACATTGATCTTAAGCTCTGCAATTTCAGAGACGGTTGCTATCCCTGATGAAGATTGTTCAATATATGTATCTGTCAGGGAAATCTCCCTTCCAGCAGCGCCAGTCTGCGCCCAATGCGCATGCGCGTGCGCGGGACGGAGCTTCGGCGAATGCGCGTGCGCAGGACGACGCTTTGGTGCTCACAGGTGCGCGCACCAATAGAAATCCAGGCGGGCCTTTTTAAAGAGGCCCAGATGCACTGACAGGTTGCTGGTTTGTCAGCTTTCCTGTGTACCAAGTCTCCTGAAAACTACCTGAAAACCTTGTTGTGACCCAGATTGGCTTGACTCCTCTGATCTCTCTCCTGGACCTGACCCCCGTCTTGTTTTACGGACTTCTGATTCCACCTGTGCTTGACCCTTGGCCTGTGACTCGGATCTGCTGTCTGTCTCCAGCCCTTCACCTTCTGCCTGTACCTTGGAACTTCTACGTTTCTCCAGCCTTGACCTGCTTCTGGCACTTATCTGGACTTTCCTGATCGCTGTGCTAGACCCTCAGCCTGAACCTCTTAACCTCAGCAGCTCCTATCCGGATTCAGTCTCCATCTGCCTCCACTAACCACTTGCTGCTTGAACTGTACCTGTCAGCCAGTTCCTGCTGGAAGCCTGCTTGCTCTGTGTTTGACCCTCAGCCTGCTCTCAGTCTACTCAGCGCTACCAGACCATCCAGCAAGACTCCTCCACCTGCTGGTAGCCAGTGCCTCTTCTCGCCATCCTCTCCCTGTCTCACCTCCAGGGGGCGAAGTGCGTCAAGTCGCAAGGGTGAACCGCTCTCGGCATCTCGGCCTCGGTAAGTACTTACCTGACAGTACAAACCAGCCAGATGTCTGAGGCCGACAGAGCGCGTTCCCCGTTTGACACCCTCTGTCAGCAGGTCACCGCACTAACTGATGCGGTTCAGAAATTGCAAGAGGGTTATACCCAAATGGATGGCCGCCTTCAGCTACGCACCGGATCACTAGGACCAGCATCACGAGCTGCTACCTCTGCCAATAGTGCCTCCACTTTTCAAGTCTCGGCAAGCCCCACTGTAGTAATGGCTACCCCTGAACCCAGGGTTCCCATGCCCGAACGATTCTCGGGCGTCCGCAAGGAATACCCGGCTTTCAAAAATGCTTGCTCCCTTTACCTCGCCCTTCAACCCAGGACCTTTTCTTCGGAAGTGGTAAAGGTAGGGTTCATCATTTCTCTCTGGCTTGATGGAGCAAAGGAGCCCTGTACTGAACTCCGTGGATACCTTTTTTGAGAGCATGGCGCAGTTGTATGACAATCCTCAGCGTTCAGACACAGCTGAGTCTGTTCTGCACAGCTTGTCCCAGGGGAGAAGGCCGGTGGAGGACTACACAGCAGAATTCAGGAAGTGGTCAGCCGATACTGGCTGGAATGAGGCGGCCCTCAAATATCAGTACCGCCAAGGACTGTCCGAAGCTCTCAAGGACGAGCTAGCCAGGATAGGAACCCCCGCTTCTCTGGAAGGTTTGATCCAGTCTGCCACCAAACTTGACAGGCGCCTGCGTGAGCGGCGCTCTGAGCGTTTTCAGACTGTCCGTCCGAACTGGACTTCATCCAGATCAGCTCCTGCCTATCCACCCATCCCAGCTCCTGTAGCATCATCTCTCCCTGAACCTGAACCTATGCAGCTTGGACTGGTCCGGCCTCCCCTTTCTCCTGAAGAAAAACAGCGCAGGCGTCAGGCCAATCTATGCCTCTATTGTGGGGGTACTGGTCATTTCCTCCGAAGTTGCCCGGTGAGACCCAGTAAGTCTACCCCCAAAGACACTCTGAACTACCATGTTTCTGGCATTCCACAGACTTATGTTGTTCTCTCAATTTCTCTACAGCTACCGAAAGGGGCAACCTGCCTACCGGCGATTATTGATTCCGGAGCCTGCAGCTGCTTCTTGGACTCTTAGCTTGCTTCCAAATTCCACTTTCCTCTGCAAACCAAAGACCACTGCCTTCAGGTACATCTGGCGGATGGCTCCCTGCCCCGTTCAGGACTGATTATGCAAGAAACAAAACCCATCCTTGCAATCACTGATTCAGGCCACCAAGAATACCTCCGGTTAGACCTCATTCCCTCTCCTATGTTTCCCATCATTTTGGGCCTCCCCTGGCTGCGAGCACACGAGCCTCTCATAAACTGGGCCAAAAGAGAGGTTCACTTCACTTCTTCATACTGTTCCCAGCACTGCCTCACCTCAGCCCCAACTACTTGTGCTACCATAACCACCAAACCGGATAACCTACAACACGTTCCACCCGTATACTTGGAATTCTGGGACGTCTTCGACAAACAGCAGGCCGACCGTCTACCATCGCACCGGCC
This sequence comes from Rana muscosa, assembly GCA_029206835.1. Taxonomy (NCBI): domain Eukaryota; kingdom Metazoa; phylum Chordata; class Amphibia; order Anura; family Ranidae; genus Rana; species Rana muscosa. The sequence continues at coordinate 256,459,945 of CM055123.1, read as the reverse complement.
CTACGATTGTCCCATCGACCTTCTGCCCGGCTCCAAAGTTCCTTCCGGCTGTATTTTTCCCCTATCTGAGACTGAGTTAAAGGCCCTCAAGACCTACATAGATGAAAATCTGGAAAATAAATTCATTCGCCCCTCTTCTTCTCCAGCCGGTGCAGGGATCTTTTTTGTCTAAAAGAAAGACGGTTCTCTTAGGCCCTGCATCGACTACAGGGAACTAAATAAAATTACTATCAAAAACAGATACCCGTTGCCTCTTATCCCGGAGTTGTTCCAACGGTTCCGATCAGCTCGGATCTTCTCTAAACTGGACCTTCCGGGGGCCTATAACCTTGTCCGGATCAGGGCTGGAGACAAATGGAAGACCACTTTCAGATATAGGTTCGGATATTTTGAATACCTGGTCATGCCCTTCGGGCTTTGTAATGCTCCAGCCACTTTCCAGCACCTGGTCAATGACATTTTCCGAGAACATCTTGATGACTTTCTAGTAGTATATCTGGATGATATCCTCATTTTTTTCGCCTCTGTTGAACTTCACCGGACCCATGTCATAAAGGTCCTCACCATCCTTAGGGAACACAGACTCTATCTCAAGGCCGAAAAATGCGACTTTGAGAAAACCACCGTGCAATTTCTTGGATTTATCTTTTCCACAGATGGAGTCACAATGGACCCACAGAAGGTCAAGGCAATCCAGGAATGGCCAGCTCCAACGGACAAGAAGGGGGTGCAGCGGTTCGTGGGCTTTGCCAACTTTTACAAGAGGTTCATTGTTGGGTTCTCCTCTATTGTGGCACCTATCACCCAGCTAACACGTCAGGGCAACCGTTTTCACTGGTCGCAGGGAGCCCAGGAAGCCTTCTGCAAATTAAAAAACGCATTTACATCAGCACCTGTATTGAAGCACCCGGATCCTTCGCTGCCCTTTACTCTGGAAGTGGACGCCCCCGAGTCTGCCACTGGGGCCATCCTCTCTCAAAGGCAGGGCCCCAAATCCCTTCTTCTCCCAGTAGCCTTTGCCTCTCATAAATTAACTCCCCCGGAACGAAATTACGACGTTGGAGACCGAGAATTACTGGCCATCAAATTCGCTCTGGAAGAATGGCGATACCTTCTGGAGGGCGCATCTCACCCTGTCATGATATTCACGGAACATAAAAACCTGGAGTATCTGAGAACAGCAAAACGTCTATGACCCAGGCAAGCCCGTTGGGCCCTCTTCTTCACCGTAATTTCCATATTTCCTACAGGCCCGGCTCCAAGAATGGGAAGGCAGATGCGCTCTCCAGGATGTTTCCTGAAACCTCCCAGGCGGTGGAACCAAGTACCATCTTATCAGCACAGAACTTTCTACTAATTCCCCAGGCCGATATGCTAACCTCCATCAAAGCCGCTTCCAGGCATTGCTCTGACCAAGAAATCTCTTCCCTAGAGAAGCGTGATGACTCGCTCTGGTCCCGAGGTAAAGTCTTTGTCCCGCTGGAAACAAGACAGCTGGTCCTCAAAACCTTCCACGACCACAAATTAGCTGGCCACTTCGGAGCCCGAAAAACCATGGAACTAGTCTCCTGCTCCTTCTGGTGGCCTGGCTGGAGGCAGGATTGCAAAACCTATGTTGCTTCCTGCACCCGTTGCCAACGTAATAAGGGACCAAACACTAAAAGTTGGGGGCTACTCAAACCCTTACCTATCCCTGAACGTCCATGTGCAGACGTGTCCATGGATTTAATTGTAGATCTACCTCCCTCTGGAGGTTTTACCACGATTCTGGTCGTAATTGACCGCCTCTCCAAAATGGCACACTTTTTGCCCATGATCGGTACTCCCTCTGCTGCAGATACAGCCAAAGTATTTTTTCAGGAGATAACCAGGCTCCATGGGGTACCTAAGAGTATCACCTCCGACAGAGGCGTCCAATTCACGTCCAAATTTTGGAAGCAACTTTGCAAGTCTTCGGAGGTCAAGATCTGCCTATCATCATTTTGGAAGGAACTTTGCAAGTCTTTGGAGGTCAAGATCTGCCTATCATCAGCATACCATCCTCAGAGCAACGGTCAAACAGAGAGAACAAACCAGACTCTAGAACAATAACTCCGTTGCTTCTGCTCTGCCTCCCAAGATGACTGGTCCTCTCTATTACCCTATGCTGAGTTTGCATATAACAATTCTGTGCATTCCGCTACCAGTCAGACCCCCTTTTGGGCCAACTTTGGCTTCCACCCTTCCTTCCTTCCTGATGACATTCCGGAGAGTTCTGTCCCTGCTGTTCAGCATCGGATAACCTCTGTCCAATCGAACTTTCAGAAGCTTCAAGAAATGATGCAGAACGCCCAGGAGTCTTACAAAAGATACTACGATAAAGGTAGGAAGGAAAATCCAGCCTTCAAAGTTGGGGAGGAAGTGTGGCTCTCCGCCACCAATCTCAAGTTGCCCATTCCCTCACGGAAATTGGGACCAAGGTTCATCAGTCCCTTTAAAATCAAACGGGCAATCCACCCTGTGACCTTTGAATTGGCGCTGCCCGACTCCTACAGGATTCACCCAGTTTTTCCACACGTCTCTGCTAAAGCCCGTTGTCTCCAGCTCCTTCCCTGCAAGGGATGAGCCGCCTCCTTCACCAGTGGAGGTTGACGGCGAGAACGAATCCGAGGTGGAATCTATTCTGGGCTGCAGGAAAAGAGGCAGACAACTGCAGTATTTAATTAAGTGGAAGGGGTATCCCCCGGAAGACAATTCTTGGGAACCATCTAGGAACCTGCATGCTCCTCGTTTAATCCGAGCCTTTCACCAGGAACACCCAGAGTTGATGTCCAGTCTGGGCGTCCGGAGTCCGCCCCTAGGGAGGGGCACTGTCAGGGAAATCTCCCTTCCAGCAGCGCCAGTCTGCACCCAATGCGCATGCGCGTGACGGAGCTTCGGCGCATGCACGTGCGCAGGACGACGCTTCGGCGCTCACGGGTGCGCGCAACGGCATGCGCGCCGGCGCACCAATAGGAATCCAGGCGGGCCTATTTAAAGAGGCCCAGATGCACTGACAGGTTGCTGGTTTGTCAGCTTTCCTGTGTACCAAGTCTTCTGAAAACTACCTGAAAACCTTGTTGTGACCCGGATTGGCTTGACTCCTCTGATCTCTCTCCTGGACCTGACCCCCGGCTTGTTTTATGGACTTCTGCTTCCACCTGTGCTTGACCCTCGGCCTGTGACTCGGATCTCCTGTCTGTCTCCAGCCCTTGACCTTCTGCCTGTACCTTGGATCTTCTACGTTTCTCCAGCCTTGACCTACCTCTGGCACTTATCTGGACTTTCCTTGTCGCTGTGCTAGACCCTCAGCCTTGAACTGTCAGCCAGTTCCTGCTGGAAGCCTGCTTGCTCGGTGTTTGACCCTCAGCCTGCTCTCAGTCTACTCAGCGCTACCAGACCATCCAGCAAGACTCCTCCACCTGCTGGTAGCCAGTGCCTCTTCTCGCCATCCTCTCCCTGTCTCACCTCCAGGGGGCGGAGTGCATCAAGTCGCAAGGGTGAACCGCTCCCGGCATCTCGGCCTCGGTAAGTACTTACCTGACAGTATCTTTCGAAACGCGTTGGATTTTGCAACCTCTTCATCCCCAAGGAATTGTTTGTATCAATGTTTTTTGATGCAGATTCTATGTATCATTATTAGATGTTCATGTATTTTTATGTAACCAAGTTTTAACACTTTGCTGTTCCACTTCTGTGGAGCACATATGCTTCTATGTAATATTGTAATAAACTTATAATTTTTATATACCGTATTTATCGGTGAATAACACGCACCGGCGTATAACACGCACCCCAAGTTTAGGAGGAAATTTTAGGGAAAAAAACTTTTAGGAGGGAAGTTTAAGGAAAAATAACTTACATTTAAATGCAGCCTTGTCAGTGTCCATTGCAGCCTTGTCACAGTGCAGCCTTGTCAGTGTCCATTGCAGCCTTGTCACAGTGCAGCCTTGTCAGTGTCCATTGCAGCCTTGTCACAGTGCAGCCTTGTCAGTGTCCATTGCAGCCTTGTCACAGTGCAGCCTTGTCAGTGTCCATTGCAGCCTTGCCCCAGAGTCGCCGTCCAGCCTTGCCCCAGAGTCGCCGTGCAGCATTTTAAAATTGGCGCCGAGACTGTGCAGACGCCGCCGAGAACGCCGAGAACGCAGGGACGCAGGGACTGGGCGGAGCCGCCACCGAGATACACATAGCCGAGTGTACTCGGCTATACTCGGCTTTTCTCGGCTCCGCTCACAGTCACGCCGAGTCCCGCCCTATGATGGACATAACACAGGTCCAATGGCGGGACTGGGCGTGACTGTGAGCGGAGCCGAGAAAAGCCGAGTATAGCCGAGTACATTCGGCTATGTGTATCTCGCTCCGCTCCGCTCACAGACAGCGGAGACAGCTCAGGGATGTGGGTATCGGCGTATAACACGCACCCACGATTTTCCCCCGATTTTCAGGGGAAAAAAGTGCGTGTTATACGCCGATAAATACGGTATATTTTTTGATTTTTCATTGCCTTTAAAATCCCAACCTTTGAGGTAAAATCTTTTTCTATCTGTGTATAACTAATCCAGACCTACACGGCAGACGTTCCCTGTGTTCATAGAAAGGGACCTTCCTAAAAGTGTGGAAATGTGTACAGAAGTGATTCCTCCCTCTCAGTCACTAAGCAAAAAGAAAAGTGCCTTGCAAAATAAACAGCTTGTTTACCTTAAGTAAAAAAACACATGTGTATCAGGATAACTCAGGTAGATATAGAGGAATGGAGATTGAGAGAAAGTGCACAAATACACACGTGATTCTTCCACTTAAAAAGCATTTCCTGCACCCCACCAGCCTGAGCAACTTAAGACCCATCTAATTGCTCCCATTCACCTCTAAACTTCTAGAACGCTTAGTCTACAACTGTCTTAGCTCCTACCTAAGTGAAAATAACCATCTTGACCCCTTACAGTCTGGCTTTCGCTCGCAGCACTCCACGGAACTGCCTTACTAAAACTCTCTAATGATTTACTAACTGCTAAAACCAACAGCCACTACTCCATACTATTTGACCTCTCTGCAGCCTTTGATACTGTTGACAACCCTCTCCTTGTCAATAAACTCAGTTCCCTTGGCCTCCAAGATTCTGCTTTATCCTGGTTCTCCTCCTACCTATCACAGCGCTCCTTCAGTGTTACCTACAACTCTGGCTCCTCCTCTCCATTGCCCCTTTCTGTGGGGGTCCCCCAAGGCTCTGTTCTTGAAACCCTTCTCTTCTCTATCTACACCTCCTCCCTTGGTCACTTGGTAACCACCCACGGCTTCCAATATCATTTATATGCCGATGACACCCAAATCTATCTGTCTACTCCTCACCTCACTCCTTCAGTCTCCTCTCCCATTACTAACTGACATATCAGCATGGATGTCACACCACTTCCTTAAACAAAATCTCTCTAAAACAGAGCTAATGATATTCCCCTCCCACCTGTGCCCCCCTCTGTGACTTTTCCATTAAAATCAATAATGCAACAATCAGTCCCTCCCCTCATGCCAGTGTACTAGGTGTAATCCTAGACTCTGACCTGTCCTTTCAGCCTCAAATTAAATAGTTGTCAAAAGTTTGTAGAATTCACCCCTGTAACATCTCTAAAATATGCCCCTTTTTAACAAATGAAACCACCAAGCTCCTAATTCACTCCCTTGTTATCTCTCGCCTTGACTATTGCAACTCCCTTCTCATTGGCCTGCCTCTCCATAGGCTATCCCCTCTTCAGTCTATCATAAATGCTGCTGCCAGGCTTATCCACCTTACCAACCATTCAGTGTCTGCCAACCCTCTCCTCCAATCCCTACACTAGCTCCCAATCGCCCAGTGAATTAAAAATTCTAAAATTAACCATAAAGCCATTCACAACTCTGCCCCGAGCTACATCACCAATCTTGTCTCCAAATATCACCCAAACCGTCCTCTCCGCTCCTCCCAAGACCTCCTACTCATCTCCTCCTCCCATGCTCGTCTCCAGGATTTCTCCAGAGCCTCTCCCATCCTCTGGAACTCACTACCTCAACCTGTTCGGCCATCTCCTACTCTTGCTACCTACAGGCAATCCCTGAAAACTCATCTCATCAGGAAGCCTTTTAAGACTCCAACTAATCTTTTACCACTTCCATCAGCTCATTCCCTACAGTTACAACCTTTTGTACCACCTGCCCCACCCTATTAGATTGTAAGCTCTTCTGAGCAGGGCCCTCTTAATCCTCTTGTATTTTATTGTACTATAACTGTATGGTCTCCCTTTTATTGTAAAGCGCTGCATAAACTGCTGGTGCTTAATAAATCCTGTATAATAATAATAATAATAATTATCTGTGAGTGTCTTTTTACAAAGGATTGACTGAAGTTTGCCAATTGCTAGAAATTCTTGCTATATATTTTAAACTCCAGATTTTATTTTACTGTAAATAGATTATTTGGGCTAAGCTCGTCCAGATTGACTATTTACTTCACCAACATATGTGCCTTCGGTGAGCACTGTATAAACTGTAGCATCAGTTACATAAGTATACAGTGCTATGTTCCAAACAATATGATAAAACTTCCACGCTTCTATGGGTGGTGTGATTTGTAAATAAATAAACAAAACAAGTATACTCAAGGCTGCTGCTTAATACCGACTGTGTTCCCACTTATAGAAAATCAAAGAAATGTGAAGTGCTACCTATCCTCCTAGCAGAAGCGGCTGGTGTGTTTTTTGTTTTTTTGGGGGGGGCAAACAATCCATCCCGCCGCCCCCCCCCCTTCCGGGGTCGGTCAGTCTGTTTTTCTGCGAATGGGGGAATCTCTTTCCGTCAGTCAGTAGTTAGGGCCCTGCACTTACCCCATCTCGCGGGCAGCACTCCAGACGGCGGGCAGCGGCGGCTTCTCTCCAGGCAACTGCTTCCTCACTTCCCCAGCGTTTCCTCACTCCTCTTCCTGTTGGCCAATCGGGTAAACGAATCTCAGGACCCGCTTCCTGATTGTCTGGGAGGAGAATCAGTGTTACAATAGTGAATATTCATTCGCTATTGTCACACAACTGGGTGGGCTTCTGCACCCTGATCTCACCCTTTTTTGAAAAGCCTATTTGAGCCTTTGGCTCTAATCACGTGGTTCAAAAAAAAAGTAAAAAAACCTCTATTGGAATTCATGTGTTTGGTGCCCTGCATGTAGATCAGGGGGCCGGACGCATGGATGAGGGGGGGCAGCACTCGTGCGCCCCCTATGGACAGGCCACCACTGCCTGCTAGCTCAAATAATTATATATAATGTAAACACTTGTTGAATAATAATAATGATATAGACGTGGCAATAGTGGTGATGACCCATCATGGGTCAACAAAAAACAAAAAAAAAGCAATTATAGTTTATAGTGACAAATCACACTTGCGAATTATTTGATATTATATATCAAATAGTTCACAATTGTGATATGTCACTATAAGCTATAATTGCCTTTTTTTCGTTTTTTGTTGACCTATGACGGGTCATCATCACTATTGCCAAGTCTATATCATTATTATTCATAATCAAAAGTAACATGCAGTTGAAATAACCATAACAACTCAGGAATCCTAAATGGATGCTGTAAATAGTCCTTAGAAATGATGCACACGGTCTAAGGGAACAAGAGTCCAAGAATCACCAGGAAAGCAGCCAGCCATTGGATATATACCCGTAAGGGGAATGCCATTGTAGACCCCTCTGGTGGTCTCCCCTAGAGGTGAGCGCATAGTGTGACCGGTAGTCCGGCGGTAGAGGGCTTTTGTTTTTTTTGTCTTTTTGAGAGAAACACAAGATCTACACTGAAGTTTATTACTGGACTTCTGATTATTAACAGAGAGTGTATGAGCATGTGCACTAAGTGAATGGGCTGGATTTTATGATCGCTTTTCTGTAAGGACTATTTACAGTATCCATTTAGGATTACTGAGTTGTTATGGTTATTTCAACTGCATGTTACTTCTGATTATATATGAAATGGTTCACAAGTGTGATATGTCACTATAAACTATAGTTGCCTTTCTTTGGGTTTTTGTTGATCTATGAGGGGTCATCACCGCTATTGCCACGTCTATATAATTATTTAACTAGTGTTTGCATTATATGTAATTATTTGAGCTAGCCAGATGATGGCACTTCACATTGAAGGAATATTATGAGCTTAACTAACTCCATATTGTTATAGCATCCATTTTGCTATACCTTGTATCACTAATAAAGTATGATTCTAGCTTTAGAAATTCACCCACGTAGGTCTTTCTTATTTGGGTTTCGATTTCTTGTACATCACATGATTTCCCTCAAATGACGTTTGTACTCTGCTAGATAAGTTGTCTAGGTCATATGCCAAATGTATTCTGTAAACTATGGAAAGTTACTGCTACTGCTAATTTATGCTTGAAAGCTACTGTTCTGTCTATATAACCCACACAATAGTAAAGCATTTCAGTTTGCTTTGAGAGACTACACTGTGTACGTATCAAGTTAATCAGAGTGATCTCCAGGCCTGCTGAGTCGGACGGTCAACTTGTGCAGGGCAGAGACAGGTCTAATACCCTTAGAAGGAGCAGAATCAAACACACATTTCTTTGATTAGTGCTATGTTCCAGCAGGGGTACAGAGACTTCCTGCCCCGCTCCCGGAAAAAAATTGAATCAGGCTTAGCACTACTCAGCCATTCACAGGAAGCTTTGTAATTTTATGAATGAATACAAGGCTTCCTCTGATTGGTGGAAGGGGTTAATGGTGTCCTGTGGTGTGCCTTCTCCCTTCATGTGTAACTTCCTTTCTGAAGGGATATATGCAGAAAGAGGTGGGACCTCATGGCAATTTTGTCTAGGAAGTCATGAGTGAGGCCACACACATGAGATATAGTCATTGCTTGAGGAGAGGGGTTGCTCCTCAGCAGGACCCTGCTATGGGGACTATGTACTAAATTTTATGATCCATTTTGTAAGGCAAGAACACCAAACCACAGTCCAAACACAGCACTTAAGAAAGGGAAAATTGTAAATGACATGTTTGCCTGAAAACTGCACCGCTCCGTGAATGTAATTGAAAAATTTGAAAGCTATAGGAACAACTACTTTACTTCAGTAAAAGACGGTCTGGTTAAGTGACCATGTCAGGTCTGATTTACAGTACTTGATAAAGAGAGCAAGAAATCTTATTCTACAATGTGTTGGTGAACTGGGGAATGACGTGTACAATTACAAGTTAACCCTTTGGGGTATGAAGTGAGGATTAATGAGAAGGAGGAGCAGCCAGCTTGGGAGAGGGAACAGAGGTGGGTGGTGATGGAGCTTCTATAGGCAGGGTGGGTGGCCTCTCACTTAGTGCACTTTGCTGAGTGGCGGGGGCAGACAGAAATACCCAGAGCTGGAAGCAGCATATCTCCTTGTCTTTCTGATTATGCTAAGCAGTGAAATAGATCTGTGCTGGCATGGTTAGATGGCATAACTCATCTTCTTATCAGACTTATAGGGCGCTGTGCCCAAAATAAGCCCACCTGGCAACTCCCTGACTCGCCCTAAATTACACTTACATGTAAAAATGTATTCTTATTTGCGCATCCCATTACCTTGGCCCCCTTTTTTTTCTCTTCCCCTCCCCTCTTCCCCCCCTCTCCCCCTTTTCATCGCCTTTTGTTTTGTCACCCTCTGGGGTGACCCTATACCTCTGTAATTTAGCTTCCTCCTATCCACAACTGCTAAGTGTCCGCTCAAATCTTCATGGTCAACAACTAATTATTGGAAGCGAGATATTTTTATTTGGGTATTACTGATGTCATACTAATTTGTTGCTGAGCGACTTTGCTCTATACTGTGTTATCCTGTTAATAGGGATTGTTCCTATGTTTGTTGTGACTTGGCACCCCTAGTGCCTTTGTTATATTATATTATATTCTGATGGATAATTTATTTTTCTATACCAATAAAGAATAATAAAAAAAAAAAAGAATTCTTATTAATTTTTAACACAATAAATTTGGACCTTTATGTTTTGGTATGTGGGAGCCAGCGCAGTCAGCTTACCACTGGACACAACTCTATTCTATGGTGAATAGCAACTCAAAAAATGAGTGATGTTATGGCAGAAAGAAAATCTGTCTTGGAAACAAGTACCGTAAATGAAGAATGTATAAATAAAGAAAATATAAAAAGAAAATATAGATTGTAGAGTGTGGAGGAGAGGGATGTGTTCTTAAAGTTTGTAAATAGAATATAGAGTGCAGAGGATATGGAAGTACATCATTTTTTATATATATATATATATATATATATATATATATGTATATTATAAGGTATGACACCTAGTGCTGGAGAGGCTCCAGGTGCTCCAAACCTTGAATAATCAGCCGATCCTAGACCTGCTGGGAAAAATAAATTGATGCATTTATTTCCTTTAAATAATGTACTGTATATATAAATACTCAAAATATAATTATCAATATACTGCACAGTGTACAGTATATGCACTTTTTTGTTTCATATTTAGAACTAAAAATTTCACATTTTCACAAGAATGTATAGATCTCTGACACTGAAGACCGTGAGTCATGAAAAGTTCTCTCTGCAATTTAAAACATCATATTATCCAATCAGTTTAAATGTCGATATGATATTTAATTTAATGAGCAAACAAAAAAGAGAGACTACAACACTCCCTGCCTAGACCTTGAGACGCCGGGTAGTATATTAAAACACAAAAGCAGAAAATGTTTAACCCTCCTTATGTCACTGCCATAGATTAAATTTGTAAAGAAAATTAAAGGGGAGCTACATACAGTACAAAAAATAAATAAAAAATGTCATTATTATTTATTTATCATAAAATCAGTCCTAAAATCTTAAGACTGCTAAATCATGCACCATCAATCTTTAGATTTTACAAAAAAGATCATATGAATATGATAAATACCACCTACATATCTCAATTGATATTATGGTTGCACAAGTCTTATAAACATGAACAAAAATGTTATATTAACCAGATCCTGGACTAGCATATACATTACCAGCAGTGAAAAAATCTTAGTCATTCACCAAAGAAAATGTATATATCTAATCTTAAATAGAAAAACCCTATGAAAGTCCACAAACTCTTAATGTATCATCCATATGTAGCAGGGTATTGCCTTTTAATCCCTCAGAGACTACATTACCCAGTACACTTTAAGGCACCCAGGGTGCATTCCCCAGCGCAAAGACTGCTGGGGTGGACTTTATAAGGGGGAGGCGGAGCCCAGTTCTTTCTCTTTGGACACCACCCGCCCAGCAAGTGGAACTGCTGCTGTAGCTCCTGTGACTTTAGGCCAGAAGCCTGGGCCTTTTCTCCAAAGAGCCTTCCGCGCACACCGAGGAACCTGAGGGACGTCTCTCCTTTGATACTGCACCTTTGCCAGGAGGACCGAAGACCCGGATGTCGAGGGATCGGTGTACTTAGACACCGCAGCGGAAGAAACGGACGCGGACTGGTCCGGTTGGATGAGAGAGCACCTGCTCATAGACAGACACAGTATCTTTGTTACCTTGGTGGATTACAAATCCTATTCTTCAAGTGCACCACCGTTGCTAGCGAAGATTTCCCTATAGAACTTCCACTTAGTTCAGTCAGGCCTGACTGTGTAGCGTAGACATTCCTGAGCGCCATTTTGTCCACGAGGGGGAATCGCTGCAAAGGGGACTATTAGAGTTGCATAGCATTGTATACTTGTCTGCTTGTTTAACATTGTTTATTGCAGGGCTCTGCACAAGACATGTACCCTCCTGTTTTATTGCTTACCCACTAATCTAAGTAAACATACCAGGGTTAAGTATATTGGTGTCTGTGTTCTTTACTTTACGGAAGAGATAGGTAAAGGAAGTTTTAAAATATCACTGTGTGTTCTTGTCATAGGATTGTGCCGCTGTGAGTTACAGGCCTCACAATCCTTTCATCCCCTACTAACTGTGCTAAGGGAGGTTAGAGTCGATTGCCAGGGGTTGACAGCGGTGCACTACAGGGCCCAAAAATCATACAGGCAGCCCTCTTAACTGGGGGTATCGCTACACATATATAAAAAAAAAAAGATGTTCATTTTACTGTATACACTTAACATAGAGAGAATGTGCAACATAATACAGAATAATACAGATAATATTTACCGTAACTGTGTATAAGTCATCTAGAACTACACCCAGATCCTCCCCCTATTCAAAGAAGGGAACCTTGCTAAAAGTGTAGAAATTTGTACGCAAGTGATTCCTCCAAACATGTGATCAGTCGGCAGTAGACATGTGCAGTGGTTTGTCACGAATCGAAACCTAGACATACAGGTCCTTCTCAAAAAATTAGCATATTGTGATAAAGTTCATTATTTTCTGTAATGTACTGATAAACATTAGACTTTCATATATTTTAGATTCATTACACACAACTGAAGTAGTTCAAGCCTTTTCTTGTTTTAATATTGATGATTTTGGCATACAGCTCATGAAAACCCAAAATTCCTATCTCAAAAAATTAGCATATCATGAAAAGGTTCTCTAAACAAGCTATTAACCTAATCATCTGAATCAACTAATTAACTCTAAACACCTGCAAAAGATTCCTGAGGCTTTTAAAAACTCCCAGCCTGGTTCATTACTCAAAACCGCAATCATGGGTAAGACTGCCGACCTGACTGCTGTCCAGAAGGCCATCATTGACACCCTCAAGCAAGAGGGTAAGACACAGAAAGAAATTTCTGAACGAATAGGCTGTTCCCAGAGTGCTGTATCAAGGCACCTCAGTGGGAAGTCTGTGGGAAGGAAAAAGTGTGGCAGAAAACGCTGCACAACGAGAAGAGGTGACCGGACCCTGAAGAAGATTGTGGAGAAGGACCGATTCCAGACCTTGGAGGACCTGCGGAAGCAGTGGACTGAGTCTGGAGTAGAAACATCCAGAGCCACCGTGAACAGGCGTGTGCAGGAAATGGGCTACAGGTGCCGCATTCCCCAGGTCAAGCCACTTTTGAACCAGAAACAGCGGCAGAAGCGCCTGACCTGGGCTACAGAGAAGCAGCACTGGACTGTTGCTCAGTGGTCCAAAGTACATTCGGAAATCAAGGTGCCAGAGTCTGGAGGAAGACTGGGGAGAGGGAAATGCCAAAATGCCTGAAGTCCAGTGTCAAGTACCCACAGTCAGTGATGGTCTGGGGTGCCATGTCAGCTGCTGGTGTTGGTCCACTGTGTTTTATCAAGGGCAGGGTCAATGCAGCTAGCTATCAGGAGATTTTGGAGCACTTCATGCTTCCATCTGCTGAAAAGCTTTATGGAGATGAAGATTTCATTTTTCAGCACGACCTGGCACCTGCTCACAGTGCCAAAACCACTGGTAAATGGTTTACTGACCATGGTATTACTGTGCTCAATTGGCCTGCCAACTCTCCTGACCTGAACCCCATAGAGAATCTGTGGGATATTGGGAAGAGAAAGTTGAGAGACGCAAGACCCAACACTCTGGATGAGCTTAAGGCCGCTATCGAAGCATCCTGGGCCTCCATAACACCTCAGCAGTGCCACAGGCTGGTTGCCTCCATGCCACGCCGCATTGAAGCAGTCATTTCTGCAAAAGGATTCCCGACCAAGTATTGAGTGCATAACTGAACATAATTATTTGAAGGTTGACTTTTTTTGTATTAAAAACACTTTTCTTTTATTGGTCGGATGAAATATGCTAATTTTTTGAGATAGGATTTTTGGGTTTTCATGAGCTGTATGCCAAAATCATCAATATTAAAACAAGAAAAGGCTTGAACTACTTCAGTTGTGTGTAATGAATCTAAAATATATGAAAGTCTAATGTTTATCAGTACATTACAGAAAATAATGAACTTTATCACAATATGCTAATTTTTTGAGAAGGACCTGTAATGTTCGTTATTCGGAGATTTGAATGTATCCGAATCTCCAAATCACATAAGTAATGGATTTCAAAGAATCCAAAATGAAATTATAACGAAACAAGAAAATGTATTTGTATTCATTTGTTTCATTTGGACTTTATGTTTCTTAAAAAGGGAACAAAGTCTTTACCAAGTAACTATAGACCTGTTAGTTTAACTTCTATAGTTGGGAAGCTACTGGAGAGATTAATAAAAGACCACATAGACGAGTTCTTGCTGGAAAAATATATTTTAAGCAACAGACAGCATGGATTCATGAAAGACAGAAGTTGTCAGACAAACCTAATTTTTTTTTTATGAAGAGGTAAGTAAGACCTTGGACAGAGGGGTGGCTGTAGACGTGGTGTACTTGGATTTTGCAAAAGCGTTCGATACAGTTCCCCACACACGGCTCATGTGTAAGGTAAAGTCTACAGGATTGGAAATATCAGTTTGTAAATGGATAGAAAACTGGCTAAAAGACAGAATTCAGAGAGTCGTGGTTAATGATTCTTACTTCGAATGGTCTAAGGTTATCAGTGGTGTACCCCAAGGTTCAGTGCTGGGACCCTTACTTTTTAATATCTTTATAAATGATCTTGGGTCTGAGATCAAAAGTAAAATTTCTGTCTTTGCAGATGACACTAAGCTATGCAGTGGAATAACGTCCTTACAGGATGTCTCCAATTTACAAGCTGACCTCAATGCTCTGTCTAATTGGGCGACTACAGGTATGTGGCAGATGAGGTTTAATGTTGATGAATGTAAAATTATGCACTTGGGGGCTAAGAATATGAATGCATAATACATACTAGGGGGAGTACAACTGGGGGGATCCGTAGTGGAGAAGGATCTGGGGGTTTTGGTAGATCATAAGCTCAATAATAACATGCAATGCCAAGCTTTGGTTTCCAAAGCGAGCAAAGTCCTTTCTTGTAATAAGAGACGTATGGACTCCAGAGAGGGAGATATAATTTTGCCCCTGTCCAGTAAGACCTCATCTGGAATATGCAGTTCAGTTTTGGGCACCAGTTCTCAAAAAGGATATTGGGGAACTGGATAAAAGTGCAGAGAAGGGCAACCAAACTGATAAGGGGCATGGAGGAGCTCAGTTATGAGGAAAGATTAGAGGAACTGAATTTATTCACTCTTGAGAAGAGGAGATTAAAGGGGGATATGATCAACATGTACAAATATATAAGGGGTCCATATAGTGAACTTGGTGTTGAATTATTCACTTTACGGTTAAAACTGAGGACAAGGGGACACTTTTTACGTCTAGAGGAAAAGAGATTTCATCTCCAAATACAGAAAGGTTTCTTCACAGTAAGAGCTGTGAAAATGTGGAATAGACTCCCTGCAAAGGTGGTTCTGGCAAGCTCAGTAGATTGCTTTAAGAAAGGCCTGGATTCTTTCTAAATGTACATAATATAACTGGATACTAACATTTATAGGTAAAGTTGATCATGGGAAAATCCGATTGCCTCTCGGGGGACCAGAAAGGAATTTTTTCCCCTGCTGTAGCAAATTGGATCATGCTCTGCTGGGGTTTTTCGCCTTCCTCTGGATCAACTGTGGGTGTAGAATTAGGTATATGGGATTGTATGATATTATTATTTTATTTTTTTATGGTTGAACTGGATGGACTTGTGTCTTTTTTCAACCTGACTAACTATATGTAACTATGTATGTTAACGTTTGAAGCATCCGAAAATGGTAAAGACAAAACGAATGATCCAAATTGATTTGGATCCATTTAATTTTATGTTATATTAACATTTTTCTTCATTCTAAAAAAAAAGGCACTGCATATGAAATGGAAACATATTGCTATAAATACAGTAAGGATACAAGTGAAAGAAGATGAGGATTCTTAGTTTGGGTTGGATGGAGGTGAAGCCATCAGAATCTCCGAATCATAACATAGCGAATTGAACAAAAATAATGATTAATTTGTTATGTTATGATTTAAACTGAATATACAAAACAAATTCCGAAAATGAATCATTCTAACATAATGAATATGCAAAATGAAATTATTAACTTAAGAAAGTGAAACAAATGTTTCCATCATGCACAACTGTAGTCTGCTGATCAATGAATTGGAAAATGTGATACAGTACAGATGGCCAAGTCTCCTATACATTGGAAAGCTCTGTAGTCAATCCTGGCTTGCATACCGTGGGGTTGGTTTACTAAAGGCATCTATGATGTCTACCTTGCAAGAGAATTTTCACTTTGAACAGGAATTTTTTCTTAGTTTAAGGAAAGTGTGTAAATTTTACATTTACATTATGGGCTTGATTATCCAGTGGTAACTTTTTCATATACTAGGCTTACTAGGGGGGCAAACTAGGTCATACTAGGTGGGAAAACTAGGCTTCCTTTAAAACAATTGTCTTGCATGCACTAGCAAGTAACATGCTGATATGGGGAGAGAGCAGAATGACAGAGAGATGCGCTTGTAAGTGTGTTGCTTCTCCTTTCACTGTCCAATCACATGCTGGGGAGGGACGTGACCTGTAAGTATTACTGATTTGTAGCAGAGGAAAGCCAGTTATCCTCTGATACCAGACAGGACTGTATTGTGCCACAAAGCTGAGTAAATTTCAGGACTGGATAGACAGGACTACAATTTTTGTTAGCACCCTATCCTGACTAAACATGTGCAAGATATATTGGTACAGTCAATATATAGAATACTAAGTATTAAGGAGGAGGATATATCAGTACAGTCAGTATACAGAATGTAGAGAGTGGAGGAGGAGGATATAGCAGTACAGTCAGTATATAGAATGTAGAATGTGGAGGAGGAGGAGGATATATCAGTAGAGTCAGTATATAGAATGTAGAGTGTGGAGGAGGATATAGCAGTACAGTCAGTATATAGAATGTGGAGTGTGGAGGAGGAGGAGGATATAGCAATACAGTCAGTATATAGAATGTGGAGTGTGGAGGAGGAGGAGGATGATATATCAGTACAGTCAATATATAGAGTGTGGAGGAGGAGGAGGATATATCAGTACAGTCAGTATACAGAATGTAGAGAGTGGAGGAGGAGGATATAGCAGTACAGTCAGTATATAGAATGTAGAATGTGGAGGAGGAGGAGGATATATCAGTAGAGTCAGTATATAGAATGTAGAGTGTGGAGGAGGATATAGCAGTACAGTCAGTATATAGAATGTGGAGTGTGGAGGAGGAGGAGGATATAGCAGTACAGTCAGTATATAGAATGTAGAGGGTGGAGGAGGAGGAGGATGATATATCAGTACAGTCAATATATAGAGTGTGGAGGAGGAGGAGGATATATCAGTACAGTCAGTATATAGAATGTAGAGTGTGGAGGAGGAGGAGGATATATCAGTACAGTCAGTATATAGAATGTAGAGTGTGGAGGAGGATATATCAGTACAGTCAGGTTGTGAACAAGCAAGCTATCGCTTGTGAAACGCGTCTACCATTGCCTGTATCTGTCTGATCCTTTTGACATTAAAGATGACATCAAGATAAGTTGGAGTTCCAGTGTGCGACCAATTTCTTGTTTTATTAGTATATAGAATGTAGAGAGTGGAGGAGGATGATATATCAGTACAGTCAATATATAGAGTGTGGAGGAGGAGGAGGATATATCAGTACAGTCAGTATATAGAATGTAGAGGGTGGAGGAGGAGGATATATCAGTACAGTCAGTATATAGAATGTAGAGGGTGAAGGTGGAGGATATTAGACATGTGCATTTGTTTTCGTCCGAATGCATTTTCGTCCGAATTTCAGCTATTTTCGTTATCGTTTTAACAAACGAAAACGAAAGCACAGAATCCGAAAACCGAAAGATCCGACATAAACAAATGCTTTATTTTCATTTTCGTTGCTACAACAGTTCGATATAGATAGGAGATTCGACGTGACGCTGACAATAACAATCTGTGTCTATCGAACCTGTGGTCGAATGTGCCTAACCTTAACTCTATTAGTCCAAGATTATTCTACATAGAGAGAAAAGATTCGACATAGGAGAGAAAAGATTCGACATAGGAGAGAAAAGATTTGACATAGGAGAGAAAAGATTCGACATAGGAGAGAAAAGATTCGACATTATAGAGAGAAAAGATTCGACATTATAGAGAGAAAAGATTCGACATAGGAGAGAAAAGATTCGACATTATAGAGAGAAAAGATTCGACATAGAGAGAAAAGATCACTGCTGGAATTGGGTGGGGGAAGTAAAATAAAAATGATGATGATGATGAATGTTATTGGCTGATTGTAACCAAAGAGGAGGAGCAGTAAAATAGCTAGAATGACGAAGATTCGACAAAGCATCGAAAGTTAGAAGATTCGACGGTGCAGCAAAACTGTACGATGCTGCAATCGTACATTTCTTCTTTGAACATTCGACAGACACCATAAGCCTTCAATGACAGATTCGACCTTAATTAATTCAGATTTTCGGACGAATGCAATTTCTAACGAAAAACGAAATAAATAAAAACGAATTTCGGGAGTAACTAAATAAATTTATTTTTCGGACGAAAACGAAATTCCGAAACGAAATATTTTAGTGTGCACATGTCTAGAGGATATATCAGTACAGTCAGTATATAGAATGTAGAGTGCAGTGGAGGAGAAGGAGGAGGAGGATATATCAGTAGAATGTAGAGTGTGGAGGAAATATATTTACGGTTGTGATATACACATTAAGACACCTGATTTTGCAACTACCGGTAATCGGGCACCTGGCTTGCTCATCTTTGCCGGTCTTCCTGCCAAACAAAGATGCCAATACATTCATAATATGAAAACATTGTACACCAAATTTTCATACTGTCGCCTCAATGTAAATTTTCTATACCTTGAATATATCAACTTTATATATCTCCCACATTAGCAAAAGATTTGTTTTTCTTTCTTTGATAGTACAAGTTGTGTGACGGTGTCACTGTGATTTACTAAAACAAATGATCAAGTCTATAAAAAAATATATGTTTGATTATGATTTAACAGAACTGTTTTAGTCTTTTAGGACTGTATTTCTTTTTGCTTCCATTCATAAAATGCCCCCCATTATTTTCTATACGTTTGTTCACTGCATGCAATGAACAGTTTTCCCTTGATGGCTTTGGTTTTTCATGAATTGGTATTTTCCTTGTAAATTAAACATGCTCTAATTCTCTAGTAAATCAACTGAGCCTGATTTCATGAATTATTTTCACTTTGCAAAGTGAAAATCAATTTCTCTTAGTGAATGAGGTAAAACAAGTGAAAACACACTTTCCAATTCATACCCAATTACTGTATGTGTAAGGAAATGTAAAACAAAATTTTTGTTTGCACATAGGTGAATGTGGAGCTGATTCCAATCATCTAGTCATGCAGAAGCATAAATCCTATTGTTTTTATTTTATTTGTACATTATTGGATATTCTTTGCAAAATGAATTTTCACTTTGCTTTACCTCATGCGCTTTGCAAAGTGAAAACTTAATACTAATTTCTTTAGTAAATCAGCCACAATGTCTTGATTTAATGTAATGAATAATTTCTATTGACATCTAAACTGAGCCGGACAGCTAAATATACAGTTTACACATATGTGGCCTGTCCAATCTACCAAAGGATTTAATTCTTTCTGGCCACTTGCGAGTCATATATTTAACCCTTCACAGCTCATGGCCATGATAAGGGAGTTATTACTAGTAGAAGACAAAACACAGAGCACAATGACAGAATGCACAGCAGCCTTTCTATACCAGTGTTCCAAAGAACCCCAAGGTTCCTCCAGAGGTTGCTAGGGGTTCCTTAAGCAATGAGCAACTTCTGCCTCTCAAATGAATAACCACTGACACCATTGATCTTTTTACCTATCTGTACAGGAGAATTCTTCCTAATGACCACAATTGTCAGAAGCAGTGACCTTCACACTAATGTACTTTGAGATGTAGATATAGAATTATTAGAGGGGTTCCCTGGACCCAGAAAATTATTTTAAGGGTTCCTCAATGTTAAAAAGGATTAGAAAGGCTGATGTAGAATAGAATAATAAATAGAAGTCTATTTTATAATGAAGTGAAAAAAAAAACACATGTATACAATCATTCTCTTAATATCAAGCCTTTGTGAAGTCTTTGTATCAGTGATCCAAATGAAATTCTATAACTACCAGCATCTGTTGTTCCAATTTGTGCATAAATAGGCACTGTCCATCATGGCAGACTACAAAAAATCCCCCAGTACCAAAGTCTTCCTCATTAGATGCCAACACATTTCAAGGATCTTGACCTTTTCCTCACAGCCACCAATGTACGGTCATGTAAAAAAGTACACCCCATTAAAATCATTGACCTTTTCATCCTAGTTGAACAGACAGACATTAGATCTTCATTCAAAAAGTGCCTAATGATAAAGATGATATAAAAACACAAAAACGGTCCAAAGTGACGAAACGCATAGGAACGTGGGTACATGGCAACGCTGAGACGGTGACTTCATGTGTACGAAGGAAGCTATGAGGAGATCGTACCACTAAGTCACCTGGCATGTTTGGAATTTTAACAAGGCAATTTTGAATCTTTTATGATGTAAGTAGAGGAAGGAGGAGGGGGGCCGAACTTCCGAGGGACGACGCCGCGGCCACGCGGTGCAGTCTCCCAGAATCTGGGACGGGTACCTGTCAAAAACAGGTACCCGTTCCCCCCTCCCCCCTGAAAGATGCCAAATTTGGCACCGGAGGGGGGGAGGAAGCAGATAAGCAGCACTCCCACTTTTGGGTGGAACTCCACTTTAACAGCAAGCTCCCCAATATTTCCCACTAACACAAAGGCACATGACGACCAAGGGAATGCTACACCGGGAGCTATATATATATATATATATATATATATATATATATATATATATGGATTTTTTAAGGGGAACCTCACGATAAAAAAAAAAAAAAAAAAAGACTGGGGTCCTCCTCAAATGTGTACATTAGACCTTTATCCAAACATGCAGCCCGAAAGACCAGGAAGGATGCATTCATCCCCCCCTCTTCCGGACAAGGACCTCTTCACTACAACCCTGGCCCAGTGGCTGTGAGGGTCTGTGGGTAGGAAGCTTATGGTGGGAATCTAGATGTCCTCTTTAACAATAAGGGGTCACCCAGATACGCCCCCCATGTGAATGAGAAAGGGGTACATGAAATCCAGCCTTTTACTTAAGTATAGTCCGCCAGAGCTGCCATTCGCAGGCAAGCAGTCATCAGGAGAGGATTGTTTTAGCAGTCGGCTTTTCTTTTCTTTCGGCGGGTCAGCGGGCATTGTGATTGACATTGATCTGCATCGCTGGAAGACGAGATTGACAGTAGATTTGCATTGCATAACTTTTTTTGTTTTTTTTTTATTTAACCACTTGACCACTGGGCACTTAAACCCCCTTAATAACCAGACCAATTTTCAGCTTTCGGTGCTCTCACATTTTGAATGGCAATTACTCAGTCATACAACACTGTACCCATATGAAATTTTTGTCCTTTTTTTCACACAAATAGAGATTTCTTTTGGTGGTATTTAATCACTGTTGGGTTTTTTATTTTTTGCGCTATAAGAGAAAAAAAGACTGAAAATTTTGTAAAAAAATGATTTTTTTTTCGTTTCTGTTATAAAATTTAGCAAATTACTATTTTTTCTTCATAAATTTTGGCCAAAATTTATACTGCTACATATCTTTGGTAAAAATAAGTACAAATTGGTGTATATTATTTGGTCTTTGTGAAAGTTATAGAGTCCACAAGCTATGGTGCCAATATCTGAAAATTGATCACACCTGAAGTACTGACGGCCTATCTCAATTCTTGAGACCCTAACATGCCAGAAAAGTACAAATACCCCCCAAATGACCCCTTTTTGGAAAGAAGACATTCCAAGGTATTCAGAAAGAGGCATTGTGAGTTTTTTGAAGTTGTCATTTTTTCCCACATTTCTTTGCAAAATCTAGATTTTTATTTTCTCTTTTTTTTTTTCCACAAAATTGTCATATTAGCAGGTTATTTCTCACACACAGCATATGCATTCCACAAATTACACCCCAAAACACATTCTGCTATTACTCCCGAGTATGGCGATACCACATGTGTGAGACTTTTACACAGCGTGGCCACATACAGAGGCCCGACATGCAGGGAGCACCTTCAGGCGTTCTGGAGCACCCAGGCCAATTCTGACATTTCTCTCCTACATGTAAAAATCATCATTTGTTTGCTAGAAAATTACATAGAACCCCAAAACAATATATATGTTTTTTTAGCAAAGACCTTAGAGAATATAATGGTGGTTGTTGCAACTTTTTATCTCGCACGATATTTGCGCAGCAATTTTTTTAACGCGTTTTTTACGGAAAAAAAATGTTTTGTGCTTAAAAAAAAAAAAAAACAGTAAAGTTAGCCCAATGTTTTTGCATAATGTGAAAGATGAAGTTACGCCGAGTAAATAGATACCTAACATGTCACCCTTAAAAATTGCACACACTCGTGGAATGGCGCCAAACTTCGCTACTTAAAAAATCCCCATAGGCGACGCTTTAAATATTTTTACTGGTTACATGTTTTGAGTTACAGAGGAGGTCTAGGGCCAAAATGATTGCTCTCGCTCTAACGTTCGCAGAGATACCTCACATGTGTGGTTTGAAAACCGTTTTCATATGTGGGCGGGACTTACGTATGCGTTCGCTTCTGTATGCGAGCTCACGGGGACAGGGGCGCTTTAAAAAAAAAAAAAATGTATTCTTCATTTTACTTTATTTATTTTAGTTTGACATGTTTTTCCGCCCTAAACATTTTTTTGATCACTTTTATACCTATTACAAGGAACGTAAACATCCCTTGTAATAGGAATATGGCATGACAGGTCCTCTTTACAGTGAGATATGGGGGGGGGGTGTCAATAAGACCCCACATCTCACCTCTAGGCTGGGAAGCCTGAAAAAAATACAAAAAAAAAACAACAATCCTGGCTTTGATCGTAGCGGTGAGTCGGTAGAAGCACCGGAGGGCGGCGGGGGGGGGGGGGGAGACATCCCCTCTCGCCTCCCGTAAGAATGATCAAGCGGCGGAACAGCCGCTATGATTGTGGAACACTTTCAAAAGCGTCGGGAGGGGAAGCCCCCCCCCCCTTCTGCCACTCGCCTGTATTTCTCGGGCTTACTGTTTCCACCGGTTCGTCCGAGATATGATCCGATGGTGCTGCCGGCTGGCCACACAGGCAATCAAACAGTAGATCCGCTTTGATCGCTTCTATGGCTTTAGAGGACCAGAGCGATGTCATGAAGTCAATTTTGGTCCAGGCTGGAGTAAAACAAGTTGTTTTTTTTTAAAGCAAATGATCAAAAAAAAATTTGGGGGGATTTTTTGCTTTTAAACTCCCTGGCGGTATGATTCTGTCTGGAATTACGTACCAAAAGCGGTACAATTATTTTGCATGGAAATTTGGTGTTATGTATTGTAGGCCTGCAATTCTTAGTAATTACTTACTTAAACCTGACCAAACAAGAGTCTAGTAGACATCCCGGGTATGATAACGTTTGAAACACAAAATCATAAATTATAATATAATAAATAACTATAAATAATTATAACAAATAGTAATGTAATTATAATAAAAATTATTCAATAATGTAATCAAATCAAAAACACTGAAATTTGCTCAGTTGCAGAATTGTCGCTGTCATTAGATTTAGTGTTTGATGATGAATTTCCCCACAAATCGCTATCGCTCAATTCTGCGAGTGATTCTAATTTATTATCGCTGTTTTCTAGCTGGTCTAAAACCACTTTTGACATAAAGGGACACTTTTTGGTTGCTATGGACAATCTCCAGTTTCCAGGCAGAAAGAACAGTTTTTATTATATAAAAGTGCATGCAGGACACTGGGCAGACCACTAGGGACAAAGGGGATGTGTTATTATTTGATACAGTACTGTAATCTGTAAGATTACAGTATACTGTATCTATACTATGTGTTTCACTTTTTGAATTTGGCGCCGAACTCCGTCCCCGTGTGCCGCAACGTCGCAGGGAACGGAGCTCGGCACTCGGCAGTGTGGATCGAGCGAGACACGGCTCGCAGACACTGGGGGAGGACATCGCAGGATCCAGGGAACAAGTTAAGTTACTTCCCCTGGATACTGCGATGCAGCCCGAGTCGGGCTCGGGGTTACCGCTTTTAGCATAAAAAACTCACCCCGAGCCCGACTCGGGAATACCGCTAGGGTTAAAATGTAAAGGAGAGATTTGGAGATTTGGGGTCTTTTTTGAATCCAGATCTCTCCATAAAGAGGACCTCTCATTCTTATTTATATTAGGGATGTTTAGATTCCTTGTAATAAGAATAAAATTGAAAAAAAAAAAATGCAAGGGTCAGTGTGAAAAAATAAATAAAAATAAGAAAAAAATTATTTAAAGTGCGCCTATCAATCCGTGCTCGAGCGCAGAAGCGAATGCATACATAAGTCTAAACAGGTAATCTGTAAAGGCGTTTAAAGCATCGCCTAGCAATATGCTTGCTTTGGGGGCACTTGTGCATGCTCAATCCCAAGCCACCTCTGTGTGTCCATAAGACACACAGGGCTTGGCTCAGCCCTGCACCCCTCACTTGCTGTGATTGACAGCAGCGGGAGCCAAAGTCTCAGACTGTTGTGTCTCAGTCAAGGAGGAGGGAGAGACCCGGGAGAGCCAAGGGTCTTGTGCACAGCGCAGGATGGGGATCAGGCTTAGGTAAGTATTAGGGGAAACTGAGGGGAAAGCTGAAGGATTTTTACCTTTGTGCATTTTTTTTTGTGTAATTAGTTTTTATTGAAAAAATAAAGCAAAGTAGGACATACAGAAAACGTAGTATCAGTCAAGACACAATGAGCTACATCAAAGGAAATGATAATCACATTTTTCGCCAGTTAGTCAAGCAGTAACGCAGCTCAAGTAAGTGACAGGACTAAAATTAGAATTGTAATATGTCCATTAAGACGCCCTATACATAACACTAAAAATGGAAAACGAAGAAATGAAAGGACCAGAGAAGAAAGAAAGAGGGAAGGGGAGAAGCGTTAAGAGGAAGGGAGGGTGTTCTGTCTCAACTACAAAGCGATAAAGTTCATCTCCAGGTTTAAGTAGGCCTTACTCAAGCTGGTTTGATATTCATCCCTTGCATCGATACAGGCAGTTTAACTCAATGAATAAACTCACAGTTAGGACAACAGACGATGAATCCTTTCGAATGTTCCGTTTAATGATGGATATTCATAGATAGAAAAACGTTGCAGTTGTAAGCCACATGTAAGATGTTTAGCATGGAAGATATACAGGAGTAATGACCAGAATCAGGAAGTGGAGGAGATATATAAAGAACTACGGTGAGGGAGAGAGTTCAGCTAGAAAGAAGGGGACAGATCTTAAAGACACAGAGCAAGAATAATCAGATAGTGTAACACAACACTCCCCGTCTGAAATCTTTAGATTTCATAACCTTAAACTAATATATATTTTTTCATTAAGTCCAATACTGATAAATGTCCTGGAACCTGTAATGAAAAACATGCAACAAGCAAATAACAAACGTAAGTTCAACAGGATGAAGAACATAAAGTCACAGTATGATGTCTTCAAGAATTCCAAAGTTCTGAGTAGAACCTGTAGATGGCAGCAATGTACTCCCCGCCGTGCCAACAGCATGGCTAGTCCTTGCACAAGTCACTCACCTGGCAAAAGGAGTATTAACTCTGTAATTGGTCGACTAAAGGTTCGTGTCGATCCTCCCTTGGTTACCTTGACTTCTACCTTCCGGACTTTGTTATCGTCGCTGGGCATAACTTTAGTAATAAGACCCATAGGCCACTCATTCCGACAAACTTCCTTGTCTTTTAGAAGGATGAGGTCTCCAACCTTAAGATTTGGTTTAGATGCTTGCCATTTGTTACGACCTTGAAGGTGGTGAAGATACTTTTTCTTCCAGCGATGCCAGAACACATTGGCTAGATACTGCACCTGCTTCCATCGATGCCTGTAATGGTGTGACCGCAGCTTCTGTTTTGTACTTACAGAAGTGTGGAGTGAGGTGTTCACAGTTCTTATTTTCTTATCATCTTCAGGGTTTACTAGCCCATAGGTGGTGTCAATAGGGAGTAAGTAAGAGTCCTCACGCAGAAACCTTGGAGGTGACAGCCATAAGCTGTCCTGAAGAGCGGCAGGTGACACGGCTCTGGTCCCACAGTCAGCTGGGTTGAGTTCAGTGGGAACGTGATGCCATTGACTTGGTAGAGAGAATCTCTTGATACATTCAACCCTGTTGCTGACGTACACATAAAATTGTTTTGTTTGGTTGTTTATGTAACCAAGTACTACCTTACTGTCTGTATAGAAGGTGAAAGAATCAATTCTAGTGTCCATTTCACTTCGTATGACCTCGGCAATTTCTACTGCTAGCACGGCTGCACAAAGTTCAAGTCTTGGTATGGTATGTGCAGGCTTGGGTGTGAGTTTTGCCTTGCCTAGGACAAAACTACAGTGTGATTCTCCATTCAGTTCAGAGGTCTTCAAATAGGCTACTGCAGCAATAGCTTCAACTGATGCATCAGAGAAAATATGAATCTCTCTCCGGTTAGCAGTTGAAGTGGATCCTGGAACATAGCAACGGGGAATCTGAAGTTTTTCTAGTGACTTCAAAGAATATCTCCACCTTTCCCACTTGTGTTGATTCTCACTAGGCAAGGGAGTATCCCAGTCTATGTTCTCAGTAGACAACTGTCTTAGTAAAATCTTACCTTGAATGGTAACTGGAGCAAGGAAACCCAGTGGGTCATAGATGCTATTCACCACGGACAGGACTCCTCTCTTAGTGAAGGGTTTGTCACAAGTTGACACTTGGAAGGTGAATTTGTCTTGCTTGATGTTCCACAACAAACCCAGACTTCGCTGTACAGGAGGCACATCTGTACGTAAGTCAAGGTTTTTTAGACTAGTGGCATAGTCCTCAGAGTGAAAGGCATTCATAAGTTCCTGGCTGTTGGATATAATCTTGTGCAGTCTAAGGTTTGCTACAGACAGCATCTCCTTTGTTCTGGTGAGAAGATCAATTGCTTCTTTAGCAGTTGGAAAGGACTTAAGTGCGTCATCAACATAGAAGTTTCTTTCAACAAATTGACGGGCATCAGATCCATATTCAACTTCTCCAGTAGTGATGAGCCGAACACCCCCGGGTTCGGTTCGCACCAGAACCCGCAAACGGACCGAACGTTCGTACGAACATTAGAACCCTATTAAATACAATGGATGCGAACGTTCGAATTCTAAAGTGCTAATTATAACGACTATTATGCATGTTATTGTCCTAAAAAGGGTTTGGGAACCCGGGTTCTGCACCAGGGGACATGTATCAATGCAAAAAGAAGTTTTAAAAACGGTCGTTTTTCGGGAGCAGTCATTTTAATGATTGATAAAGTGAAAAAAAAAGTCAAATATTCCTTTAAATATCGTACCTGGGGGGTGTCTAAAGTTTGCCTGTGAAGTGCCACGTGTTTCCCGTGTTTAGAACTGTCCCTGCACAAAATGACACTTCTAAAGGAAAAAAAAGCCATTTAAAACTGCTTGCGGCTTTAATGTAATGTCTGGTCCCGGTAATATGGATGAAAATCTTTAAGAAAAATGGCATAGCTACCCCATGACCCCCCCCCTACCCCAGCCCATTACCAGCCCCTTTGGGTCTTGTATGGATATTAAGGGGAACACCGCACACAAAATAAAAAAGGCCCTATATACTCTGAACAGCCGTATACAGGAGGTGCATACAAGACAGGGACTGTAGGTTTGTTCTTATGTAGAATGTGTTTGTAATTTTGAACAGGTACATTGTTTAAGTGTAGCTCCAGCCCAAAAATCTATTTTTAAACTTTTTGGAAAACATAGGTAAGGGTTATCACCCCTGTAACATTTGTTTTGCTGTCTGTGCCCCTGTTCAGAACATTTCACCTCACTTTCCGTCCCAATGACAACTGTTTTTGAAATGTGGTGTTTTTCTTGAAACAAGGATTGGTGATAAAGCATCAGTACAGAGGAGACACCTTTCTCCCATATTAATTCTTACAGGAGAGAATTTTCCTTCCTAGGGGTAGATTTCCTCTCACTTCCTGTTGTCTTCTTGCGTTTGCAAGTATGAGTCGTTTGTAAGTTGGATGTTTGAAAGTAGGGACCTGCCGTATATACTCTGCAGAAATAGGCCCCTTAGTTGTTGGTGTTGGCACAACACTGTAAGCACTCACAGTTACTCTTGGTTGGTGCTGGAACGCCCTGCTGTCAACTATTATATCAGGAATTGTAATTACATATAATTGTTGAACAGTGGTAGTAAAAATTGGGCCTTTGATGGTGGTGCTGGTGCCACAACACTGTAAGCCCTGACAGTTACTCTTGGTGGGTGCAGCAATGGGCCCTGCTGTGAATTATTAGATCAAGAATTGTAATTGCATGCCCCTGTTGAACAGGGGCTGAAAAATTGGGCCTTTCGTGGTGGTGGTGGTGGTGTTGCCACAACACTGTTAGCCCTCAGAGTTACTCTTGGTGGGTGCAGGAATGGGCCCTGCTGTGAATTATTAGATCAAGAATTGTAATTACATGCCCCTTTTGAACAGGGGCTGAAAAATTGGGCCTTTCGTGGTGGTGGTGGTGGTGGCGTTGCCACAACACTGTAAGCCCTCAGAGTTACTCTTGGTGGGTGCAGCAATGGGCCCTGCTGTGAATTATTAGTTCAAGAATTGTAATTACATGCCCCTGTTGAACAGGGGCTGAAAAATTGGGCCTTAGGCACTGGTGGCACAACACTGCAACCCCTCACAGATACTGTACTTGGAGCACAGCAATGAGCCCTGTTGCAAAGTATTGCTTCAAAAATTGTAATTACACGCCCCTGTTAAACAGGGGCTGAAAAATTGGGCCTTAGCCACTGGTGGCGGCACCCATAAACAAAAATGATCTTCCAAGCTATCATCATCAATCGTATCATTGAGGACTCGGAGGAGGAGGATAGCCAGTCAACATAACAGCACAGGCACTCAGCATCAGCATCAGTCTTGAAGGGATGTGACATGTTAAAATAAATTAGTCTGTTATATCAGCATCAGGTGTGTGGTAGCTGGTGGTGATCCAAGACTTGTTCATCTTGATGAAAGTCAGTCGATCAACCGAGTCGGTGGACAGGCGCACCCTGTGATCCGTGACAAATCCTCCAGCAGCACTGAATGTGCGTTCCGAAAGAACGCTGGATGCAGGACAGGCCAGTAGCTCAATTGCATACTGTGCAAGCTCTGGCCAGTGATCCATCCTCAAGACCCAGTAAGCCAGAGGATTTTCGGTGGGGAAGGTGTCCAAGTCTGACCTTGCCCCTAGATATTCCTGCACCATGTTTATCAGACGCTGGCGATGGTTGCTGGAACCGATCATACTTTGGGGCTGCGGACTAAAGAATTGTCTGAACGCATCGGTCAGACGGCCACCTTCCCCACCGCTCCTTCTTTGACTGGCTGAAGCCTCAGCAACTCGTTGTCCAGGACCAGGAGTTTGTAACCTCCCAGTCTCTGGGAACGCGTTGCACAGACCTTTCTGCAAGGCCTCCCGGAGTTGTCTCATCCTCTGCTCCCTCTGCGACGGTAACATAAGGTCCGCAACCTTACCCTTGTACCGTGGATCAAGGAGAGTGGCCAGCCAGTAATGGTCCCTCTCCTTGATCCGAAGAATACGAGGATCCTTCCGCAGACTTTGCAGGATCAGGGAGGCCATGCAGCGTAGGTTAGCTGAGGCATTCGGTCCGGAGTCCTCTGGGTCACTAAGGACGACATGATCCGCAGCCACCTCCTCCCAGCCACATACAAGTCCACTGGTTTCTTGGGACTGTAAATCATCCCTAAAAGACTGCTGCTGATGATGCTGAGTGCCAGCCTCCACCTCCATGCTGACGCAATCCTCCTCCTCCTCCTCCTCTTCCTGTGCGATGGGTGGGACACAAGGAACACTGTCTGGGTAAAGGGGGCCTTGAGAGGCAAGGAAGTCCTCCTCTCCCTGCCTCTGTTCTGCCTCAAGTGCCCTGTCCATTATTCCACGCAGCGTGTGCTCCAACAGGTGGACAAGAGGTACAGTGTCACTGATGCATGCACTGTCACTGCTCACCATCCTCGTGGCCTCCTCAAATGGTGCCAGGACAGTGCATGCATCCCTGATCATGCCCCACTGGCGTGGAGAAAAAAAACCAAGCTCCCCTGACCCTGTCCTGGTGCCGTAGTCGCACAGGTACTCATTGATGGCCCTCTGCTGCGTGTGCAGCCGCTGCAGCATGGCCAACGTTGAGTTCCACCTGGTGGGCATGTCACATATAAGGCGGTTCTTGGGCAGGTTCAACTCCTTTTGCAGCTCAGCCAGGCGAGCACTGGCATTATAAGATCTGTGGAAATGCACACAGACTTTCCTGGCCTGCCTCAGGACATCCTGTAAGCCCGGGTACCTGCCCAAGAACCGCTGCACCACCAGGTTAAGGACGTGAGCCACACAGGGCACATGGGTCAGTTGTCCCTGTCGGAGGGCGGAGAGGAGGTTGGTGCCATTGTCGCAAACCACCATTCCTGGCTTAAGCTGGCGTGGCGTCAACCACCTCTCGGCCTGGCCCTGCAGAGCAGACAGGACCTCTGCCCCAGTGTGGCTTCTGTCCCCCAAACACACCAGCGCAAGCACGGCATGGCATCTTTTTGCCTGCGTACTTGCGTAGCCCCTTGAACGGCTATGGAGCACCGTTGGTTCAGAGGACAAAGCACAGGAAGAGGCCATGGAGGAAGAAGAAGAGGAGGGGGTGGAGGAGAGAGGTGTGTCACAACCACTAGTAGCATTTTGTAGGCGTGGCGGTGGAACAACCTCCAACACTACTGCACCTTGTCCTGCATCCTTCCCAGCTGCCAAAAGAGTGACCCAATGGGCCGTGAAAGAAAGGTAACGTCCCTGTCCATGCCTGCTGGACCATGAGTCAGCGGTAATATGCACCTTACCGCTGACCGCCCTGTCCAGCGAGGCCAAGACATTGCCTTCCACATGCCGGTAGAGAGCCGGAATAGCCTTCCGTGAGAAAAAGTGGCGTTTGGGAACCTGCCACTGAGGAACCGCACATTGCACAAACTCACGGAAGGGGGCCGAGTCTACCAACTGAAAAGGCAGCAGTTGAAGCGCTAGCAATTCAGCCAAGCTAGCATTCAACCGCTGGGCATGTGGATGGCTGGGAATGAACTTCTTTCGACGGTCCAGCAGCTGGGGCAGGGAAATTTGCCTGCTAGAATCGGACGTCGGTGTACTGCTAGCAGAGTGGCCGCAAGTGCTTGGCTGTGACACACCTAATTCTACACCTTCATTCCTCTCAGTGCATGTTTCAGAGAGGACTGAAGTTATAGTGGGGTTGGAGATCCCAGCTGATGTGGTGCAAGGAGAGGTCCGCTTTGTTCTTTGGTGTGGGTCTTTGAGGTAGGCTTGCCAACGAGCTGCATGGCAGGTCAACATATGTCTGGTCAGGCATGTGGTACCCAAGCGGCTGATGTTTTGGCCACGCGATATACGCTTGAGACATATGTTGCAAACAGCAGCTGTGCGATCTGATGCACTAGCCTCAAAAAAGGCCCACACCAAAGAACTTTTTGAATGACGGGCAGAGGCAGCGCCCTGCACAGGCGGAGCTCTGCGGTGTGATTCCGTCGGTGTACTGCCCTTACGCTGGCCACCAAAGGGCATCCTGCCTCGTTGGAGATGTGCCTCCTCCTCATCCTCCTCCTCCTCCTCTCTCCTATTAGGCACCCACGTGGAGTCAGTGACCTCATCATCCCCTCCCTCCTCATCACTGGAGCCAATCTGGCAGTATGCTGCAGCTGCTGGAACATGACTGCCAGATTGGTGTCCTTCTTGAGCATCCCCTCTGTCTGCTCTCACGCTACTGCCTTCCTGTAGCTGGGTTTCATCATCAGACCCTTCGAAACGCTGGGCATCCTCCTGGAGCATGTACCCAACACTGTGCTCAAACAGTTCGGGGGACTCCTCAGGAGGAGGACATGGTGGGTCTAGGGAAGGAGTGACTGATGATGAGTCTGACATTGATACCAGGGAAGAGGACGCTTTGGCAGCTGCTTTGCCAGTACCCTGAGCCTGGGTGAGAGAGGATGAGGAGGAGGAGGAGGGCTTGGTCATCCACTCTACCAAGTCTTCGGCATGATGTGGCTCAACATGTCCAGCTGCCGAAAAGAAGGACAAGCGTGTCCCATGGCCATGTGCTGATGACAATGCACCGCGTCCACGACCAGCACTGTTGCCCCCAGACACAGAGCCTGCTTGCCCTCTTTTATTGCCTCCTGACTGTCTGCCTCTCCTTGTTTGCCTTCCAGACATTCTAATGGATGGCCTGCAGGGAGATGGGAAAAAAGCAATAAGGGCTACCTTTAGGTGTCCTTCTCTGTCCCTTTACTTAAGGATTTCTAAATATGGTTGAGGATGATTGCTTTCGCACAGAATAGCACAATGACAATTTCCCTGACTGTCAAAAAAACAAGGATTTCAAAGATGGTTGATGAGGAATGCTTTAGCACAGTATAGCACAAGGAGAATTTCCCTCACTGTCCTTCCCTGTCCCTAGAAACAAGGATTAGCACAGTAAAACACACTGACACTCTCCCTACCTATAGTTTTCTGTCCCTAGAAAAAATGTTTTTTTTAAAGATGGTTGATGATCAATGCTTTAGCACAGTATAGCACAAGGAGAATTTCCCTCACTGTCCTTCCCTGTCCCTAGAAACAAGGATTAGCACAGTGAAACACACTGACACTCTCCCTACCTATAGTTTTCTGTCCCTAGAAAAAATGTTTTTTTAAAGATGGTTGATGATCAATGCTTTAGCACAGTATAGCACAAGGAGAATTTCCCTCACTGTCCTTCCCTGTCCCTAGAAACAAGGATTAGCACAGTAAAACACACTGACACTCTCCCTACCTATAGTTTTCTGTCCCTAGAAAAAATGTTTTTTTAAAGATGGTTGATGATCAATGCTTTAGCACAGTATAGCACAAGGAGAATTTCCCTCACTGTCCTTCCCTGTCCCTAGAAATAAGGATTAGCACAGTAAAACACACTGACACTCTCCCTACCTATAGTTTTCTGTCCCTAGAAAAAAATGTGTTTTTAAAGATGGTTGATGATCAATGCTTTAGCACAGTATAGCACAAGGAGAATTTCCCTCACTGTCCTTCCCTGTCCCTAGAAACAAGGATTAGCACAGTGAAACACACTGACACTCTCCCTACCTATAGTTTTCTGTCCCTAGAAAAAAAGTTTTTTTAAAGATGGTTGATGATCAATGCTTTAGCACAGTATAGCACAAGGAGAATTTCCCTCACTGTCCTTCCCTGTCCCTAGAAACAAGGATTAGCACAGTAAAACACACTGACACTCTCCCTACCTATAGTTTTCTGTCCCTAGAAAAAATGTGTTTTTAAAGATGGTTGATGATCAATGCTTTAGCACAGTATAGCACAAGGAGAATTTCCCTCACTTCTCTTCCCTGTCCCTAGAAACAAGGATTAGCACAGTAAAACACACTGACACTCTCCCTACCTATAGTTTTCTGTCCCTAGAAATTTTTTTTTTTAAAGATGGTTGATGATCAATGCTTTAGCACAGTATAGCACAAGGAGAATTTCCCTCACTGTCCTTCCCTGTCCCTAGAAACAAGGATTAGCACAGTAAAACACACTGACACTCTCCCTACCTATAGTTTTCTGTCCCTAGAAAAAATGTTTTTTTAAAGATGGTTGATGATCAATGCTTTAGCACAGTATAGCACAAGGAGAATTTCCCTCACTGTCCTTCCCTGTCCATAGAAACAAGGATTAGCACAGTGAAACACACTGACACTCTCCCTACCTATAGTTTTCTGTCCCTAGAAAAAATGTTTTTTTAAAGATGGTTGATGATCAATGCTTTAGCACAGTATAGCACAAGGAGAATTTCCCTCACTGTCCTTCCCTGTCCCTAGAAACAAGGATTAGCACAGTAAAACACACTGACACTCTCCCTACCTATAGTTTTCTGTCCCTAGAAAAAATGTTTTTTTAAAGATGGTTGATGATCAATGCTTTAGCACAGTATAGCACAAGGAGAATTTCCCTCACTGTCCTTCCCTGTCCCTAGAAACAAGGATTAGCACAGTGAAACACACTGACACTCTCCCTACCTATAGTTTTCTGTCCCTAGAAAAAATGTTTTTTTAAAGATGGTTGATGATCAATGCTTTAGCACAGTATAGCACAAGGAGAATTTCCCTCACTGTCCTTCCCTGTCCCTAGAAACAAGGATTAGCACAGTAAAACACACTGACACTCTCCCTACCTATAGTTTTCTGTCCCTAGAAAAAATGTTTTTTTAAAGATGGTTGATGATCAATGCTTTAGCACAGTATAGCACAAGGAGAATTTCCCTCACTGTCCTTCCCTGTCCCTAGAAACAAGGATTAGCACAGTAAAACACACTGACACTCTCCCTACCTATAGTTTTCTGTCCCTAGAAAAAATGTTTTTTTAAAGATGATTGATGATCAATGCTTTAGCACAGTATAGCACAAGGAGAATTTCCCTCACTGTCCTTCCCTGTCCCTAGAAACAAGGATTAGCACAGTGAAACACACTGACACTCTCCCTACCTATAGTTTTCTGTCCCTAGAAATTTTTTTTTTTTAAAGATGGTTGATGATCAATGCTTTAGCACACTATAACACAAGGAGAATTTCCCTCACTGTCCTTCCCTGTCCCTACAAACAAGGATTAGCACAGTAAAACACACTGACACTCTCCCTACCTATCCTTCTCTTTCCCTAAACTAAAGGAATCCAGGTTAAGCAAGAAAAAAAAATGTCACTGTCCCTGCCTATGCTTCTCTTTCCCTGCTCCGGAACACACTACACTAGGCCGCCGTGCTGGCGGCCTTTTATAGTGTGGGGCGTGTACTAAACACCCTCAGCAATAATTGGCCACAGGCATCCTGCCTGTGGCCAATCATTGCTCTCCTCGCTGCCGGCGCTGTGATTGGCCAAGCATGCGGGGTCACAGTGCATGCTTGGCCAATCACAGCGCCTGGATGACACTGCGATGGCGTAGTGCATTGTGGGGCGTTCGCGTCACTCGAATTAGGCGCGAACGGCCCAAATCGTTCGATCTTCGTCGAACGATCGAACAGCCGATGTTCGAGTCGAACGTATGTTCGACTCGAACACCGAGCTCATCCCTATTCTCCAGTAGGGATGAGCTCGGTGTTCGAGTCGAACATACGTTCGACTCGAACATCGGCTGTTCGATCGTTCGACGAAGATCGAACGATTTGGGCCGTTCGCGCCTAATTCGAGTGACGCGAACGGCCCACAATGCACTACGCCATCGCAGTGTCATCCAGGCGCTGTGATTGGCCAAGCATGCACTGTGACCCCGCATGCTTGGCCAATCACAGCGCCGGCAGCGAGGAGAGCAATGATTGGCCACAGGCAGGATGCCTGTGGCCAATTATTGCTGAGGGTGTTTAGTACACGCCCCACACTATAAAAGGCCGCCAGCACGGCGGCCTAGTGTAGTGTGTTCCGGAGCAGGGAAAGAGAAGCATAGGCAGGGACAGTGACATTTATTTTTTCTTGCTTAACCTGGATTCCTTTAGTTTAGGGAAAGAGAAGGATAGGTAGGGAGAGTGTCAGTGTGTTTTACTGTGCGAATCCTTGTTTCTAGGGACAGGGAAGGACAGTGAGGGAAATTCTCCTTGTGCTATAGTGTGCTTTAAAAAAACATTTTTTCTAGGGACAGAAAACTATAGGTAGGGAGAGTGTCAGTGTGTTTTACTGTGCGAATCCTTGTTTCTAGGGACAGGGAAGGACAGTGAGGGAAATTCTCCTTGTGCTATAGTGTGCTTTAAAAAAAACATTTTTTCTAGGGACAGAAAACTATAGGTAGGGAGAGTGTCAGTGTGTTTTACTGTGCGAATCCTTGTTTCTAGGGACAGGGAAGGACAGTGAGGGAAATTCTCCTTGTGCTATAGTGTGCTTTAAAAAAACATTTTTTCTAGTGACAGAAAACTATAGGTAGGAAGAGTGTCAGTTTCTTTCACTGTGATAATCCTTGTTTCTAGGGACAGGGAAGGACAGTGAGGGAAATTCTCCTTGTGCTATAGTGTGCTTTAAAAAAACATTTTTTCTAGGGACAGAAAACTATAGGTAGGAAGAGTGTCAGTTTCTTTCACTGTGATAATCCTTGTTTCTAGGGACAGGGAAGGACAGTGAGGGAAATTCTCCTTGTGCTATAGTGTGCTTTAAAAAAACATTTTTTCTAGGGACAGAAAACTATAGGTAGGAAGAGTGTCAGTTTCTTTCACTGTGATAATCCTTGTTTCTAGGGACAGGGAAGGACAGTGAGGGAAATTCTCCTTGTGCTATAGTGTGCTTTAAAAAAACATTTTTTCTAGGGACAGAAAACTATAGGTAGGAAGAGTGTCAGTTTCTTTCACTGTGATAATCCTTGTTTCTAGGGACAGGGAAGGACAGTGAGGGAAATTCTCCTTGTGCTATAGTGTGCTTTAAAAAAAACATTTTTTCTAGGGACAGAAAACTATAGGTAGGGAGAGTGTCAGTGTGTTTTACTGTGTGAATCCTTGTTTCTAGGGACAGGGAAGGACAGTGAGGGAAATTCTCCTTGTGCTATAGTGTGCTTTAAAAAAACATTTTTTCTAGGGACAGAAAACTATAGGTAGGAAGAGTGTCAGTTTCTTTCACTGTGATAATCCTTGTTTCTAGGGACAGGGAAGGACAGTGAGGGAAATTCTCCTTGTGCTATAGTGTGCTTTAAAAAAACATTTTTTCTAGGGACAGAAAACTATAGGTAGGAAGAGTGTCAGTTTCTTTCACTGTGATAATCCTTGTTTCTAGGGACAGGGAAGGACAGTGAGGGAAATTCTCCTTGTGCTATAGTGTGCTTTAAAAAAACATTTTTTCTAGGGACAGAAAACTATAGGTAGGAAGAGTGTCAGTTTCTTTCACTGTGATAATCCTTGTTTCTAGGGACAGGGAAGGACAGTGAGGGAAATTCTCCTTGTGCTATAGTGTGCTTTAAAAAAACATTTTTTCTAGGGACAGAAAACTATAGGTAGGAAGAGTGTCAGTTTCTTTCACTGTGATAATCCTTGTTTCTAGGGACAGGGAAGGACAGTGAGGGAAATTCTCCTTTTGCTATAGTGTGCTTTAAAAAAACATTTTTTCTAGGGACAGAAAAC
This sequence comes from Rana muscosa, assembly GCA_029206835.1. NCBI lineage: Eukaryota > Metazoa > Chordata > Amphibia > Anura > Ranidae > Rana > Rana muscosa. Next base: position 256,422,675 of record CM055123.1, on the reverse strand, counting down.
TATAGGTAGGAAGAGTGTCAGTTTCTTTCACTGTGATAATCCTTGTTTCTAGGGACAGGGAAGGACAGTGAGGGAAATTCTCCTTGTGCTATAGTGTGCTTTAAAAAAACATTTTTTCTAGGGACAGAAAACTATAGGTAGGAAGAGTGTCAGTTTCTTTCACTGTGATAATCCTTGTTTCTAGGGACAGGGAAGGACAGTGAGGGAAATTCTCCTTGTGCTATAGTGTGCTTTAAAAAAACATTTTTTCTAGGGACAGAAAACTATAGGTAGGAAGAGTGTCAGTTTCTTTCACTGTGATAATCCTTGTTTCTAGGGACAGGGAAGGACAGTGAGGGAAATTCTCCTTGTGCTATAGTGTGCTTTAAAAAAACATTTTTTCTAGGGACAGAAAACTATAGGTAGGAAGAGTGTCAGTTTCTTTCACTGTGATAATCCTTGTTTCTAGGGACAGGGAAGGACAGTGAGGGAAATTCTCCTTGTGCTATAGTGTGCTTTAAAAAAACATTTTTTCTAGGGACAGAAAACTATAGGTAGGAAGAGTGTCAGTTTCTTTCACTGTGATAATCCTTGTTTCTAGGGACAGGGAAGGACAGTGAGGGAAATTCTCCTTGTGCTATAGTGTGCTTTAAAAAAACATTTTTTCTAGGGACAGAAAACTATAGGTAGGAAGAGTGTCAGTTTCTTTCACTGTGATAATCCTTGTTTCTAGGGACAGGGAAGGACAGTGAGGGAAATTCTCCTTGTGCTATAGTGTGCTTTAAAAAAACATTTTTTCTAGGGACAGAAAACTATAGGTAGGAAGAGTGTCAGTTTCTTTCACTGTGATAATCCTTGTTTCTAGGGACAGGGAAGGACAGTGAGGGAAATTCTCCTTGTGCTATAGTGTGCTTTAAAAAAACATTTTTTCTAGGGACAGAAAACTATAGGTAGGAAGAGTGTCAGTTTCTTTCACTGTGATAATCCTTGTTTCTAGGGACAGAGAAGGACAGTGAGGGAAATTCTCCTTGTGCTATAGTGTGCTTTAAAAAAACATTTTTTCTAGGGACAGAAAACTATAGGTAGGGAGAGTGTCAGTGTGTTTTACTGTGCGAATCCTTGTTTCTAGGGACAGGGAAGGACAGTGAGGGAAATTCTCCTTGTGCTATAGTGTGCTTTAAAAAAACATTTTTTCTAGGGACAGAAAACTATAGGTAGGAAGAGTGTCAGTTTCTTTCACTGTGATAATCCTTGTTTCTAGGGACAGGGAAGGACAGTGAGGGAAATTCTCCTTGTGCTATAGTGTGCTTTAAAAAAACATTTTTTCTAGGGACAGAAAACTATAGGTAGGAAGAGTTGTCAGTTTCTTTCACTGTGATAATCCTTGTTTCTAGGGACAGGGAAGGACAGTGAGGGAAATTCTCCTTGTGCTATAGTGTGCTTTAAAAAAACATTTTTTCTAGGGACAGAAAACTATAGGTAGGAAGAGTGTCAGTTTCTTTCACTGTGATAATCCTTGTTTCTAGGGACAGGGAAGGACAGTGAGGGAAATTCTCCTTGTGCTATAGTGTGCTTTAAAACATTTTTTTGCTAGGGACAGAAAACTATAGGTAGGAAGAGTGTCAGTTTCTTTCACTGTGATAATCCTTGTTTCTAGGGACAGGGAAGGACAGTGAGGGAAATTCTCCTTGTGCTATAGTGTGCTTTAAAAAAACATTTTTTCTAGGGACAGAAAACTATAGGTAGGAAGAGTGTCAGTTTCTTTCACTGTGATAATCCTTGTTTCTAGGGACAGGGAAGGACAGTGAGGGAAATTCTCCTTGTGCTATAGTGTGCTTTAAAAAAACATTTTTTCTAGGGACAGAAAACTATAGGTAGGAAGAGTGTCAGTTTCTTTCACTGTGATAATCCTTGTTTCTAGGGACAGGGAAGGACAGTGAGGGAAATTCTCCTTGTGCTATAGTGTGCTTTAAAAAAACATTTTTTCTAGGGACAGAAAACTATAGGTAGGAAGAGTGTCAGTTTCTTTCACTGTGATAATCCTTGTTTCTAGGGACAGGGAAGGACAGTGAGGGAAATTCTCCTTTTGCTATAGTGTGCTTTAAAAAAACATTTTTTCTAGGGACAGAAAACTATAGGTAGGAAGAGTGTCAGTTTCTTTCACTGTGATAATCCTTGTTTCTAGGGACAGGGAAGGACAGTGAGGGAAATTCTCCTTGTGCTATAGTGTGCTTTAAAAAAACATTTTTTCTAGGGACAGAAAACTATAGGTAGGAAGAGTGTCAGTTTCTTTCACTGTGATAATCCTTGTTTCTAGGGACAGGGAAGGACAGTGAGGGAAATTCTCCTTGTGCTATAGTGTGCTTTAAAAAAACATTTTTTCTAGGGACAGAAAACTATAGGTAGGAAGAGTGTCAGTTTCTTTCACTGTGATAATCCTTGTTTCTAGGGACAGGGAAGGACAGTGAGGGAAATTCTCCTTGTGCTATAGTGTGCTTTAAAAAAACATTTTTTCTAGGGACAGAAAACTATAGGTAGGAAGAGTGTCAGTTTCTTTCACTGTGATAATCCTTGTTTCTAGGGACAGGGAAGGACAGTGAGGGAAATTCTCCTTGTGCTATAGTGTGCTTTAAAAAAACATTTTTTCTAGGGACAGAAAACTATAGGTAGGAAGAGTGTCAGTTTCTTTCAGTGTGATAATCCTTGTTTCTAGGGACAGGGAAGGACAGTGAGGGAAATTCTCCTTGTGCTATAGTGTGCTTTAAAAAAACATTTTTTCTAGGGACAGAAAACTATAGGTAGGAAGAGTGTCAGTTTCTTTCACTGTGATAATCCTTGTTTCTAGGGACAGGGAAGGACAGTGAGGGAAATTCTCCTTGTGCTATAGTGTGCTTTAAAAAAACATTTTTTCTAGGGACAGAAAACTATAGGTAGGAAGAGTGTCAGTTTCTTTCACTGTGATAATCCTTGTTTCTAGGGACAGGGAAGGACAGTGAGGGAAATTCTCCTTGTGCTATAGTGTGCTTTAAAAAAACATTTTTTCTAGGGACAGAAAACTATAGGTAGGAAGAGTGTCAGTTTCTTTCACTGTGATAATCCTTGTTTCTAGGGACAGAGAAGGACAGTGAGGGAAATTCTCCTTGTGCTATAGTGTGCTTTAAAAAAACATTTTTTCTAGGGACAGAAAACTATAGGTAGGGAGAGTGTCAGTGTGTTTTACTGTGCGAATCCTTGTTTCTAGGGACAGGGAAGGACAGTGAGGGAAATTCTCCTTGTGCTATAGTGTGCTTTAAAAAAACATTTTTTCTAGGGACAGAAAACTATAGGTAGGAAGAGTGTCAGTTTCTTTCACTGTGATAATCCTTGTTTCTAGGGACAGGGAAGGACAGTGAGGGAAATTCTCCTTGTGCTATAGTGTGCTTTAAAAAAACATTTTTTCTAGGGACAGAAAACTATAGGTAGGAAGAGTTGTCAGTTTCTTTCACTGTGATAATCCTTGTTTCTAGGGACAGGGAAGGACAGTGAGGGAAATTCTCCTTGTGCTATAGTGTGCTTTAAAAAAACATTTTTTCTAGGGACAGAAAACTATAGGTAGGAAGAGTGTCAGTTTCTTTCACTGTGATAATCCTTGTTTCTAGGGACAGGGAAGGACAGTGAGGGAAATTCTCCTTGTGCTATAGTGTGCTTTAAAAAATTTTTTTGCTAGGGACAGAAAACTATAGGTAGGAAGAGTGTCAGTTTCTTTCACTGTGATAATCCTTGTTTCTAGGGACAGGGAAGGACAGTGAGGGAAATTCTCCTTGTGCTATAGTGTGCTTTAAAAAAACATTTTTTCTAGGGACAGAAAACTATAGGTAGGAAGAGTGTCAGTTTCTTTCACTGTGATAATCCTTGTTTCTAGGGACAGGGAAGGACAGTGAGGGAAATTCTCCTTGTGCTATAGTGTGCTTTAAAAAAACATTTTTTCTAGGGACAGAAAACTATAGGTAGGGAGAGTGTCAGTGTGTTTTACTGTGTGAATCCTTGTTTCTAGGGACAGGGAAGGACAGTGAGGGAAATTCTCCTTGTGCTATAGTGTGCTTTAAAAAAACATTTTTTCTAGGGACAGAAAACTATAGGTAGGAAGAGTGTCAGTTTCTTTCACTGTGATAATCCTTGTTTCTAGGGACAGGGAAGGACAGTGAGGGAAATTCTCCTTGTGCTATAGTGTGCTAAAGCATTCCTCATCAACCATCTTTGAAATCCTTGTTTTTTGGACAGTCAGGGAAATTGTCGTTGTGCTATTCTGTGCAAAAGCAATCATCCTCAACCATATTTAGAAATCCTTAAGTAAAGGGACAGAGAAGGACACCTGAAGGTAGCCCTTATTGCTTTTTTCCCATCTCCCTGCAGGCCATCTATTAGAATGTCTGGAAGGCAAACAAGGAGAGGCAGACAGTCAGGAGGCAATAAAAGAGGGCAAGCAGGCTCTGTGTCTGGGGACAACAGTGCTGGTCGTGGACGCGGTGCATTGTCATCAGCACATGGCCATGGGACACGCTTGTCCTTCTTTTCGGCAGCTGGACATGTTGAGCCACATCATGCCGAAGACTTGGTAGAGTGGATGACCAAGCCCTCCTCCTCCTCCTCATCCTCTCTCACCCAGGCTCAGGGTACTGGCAAAGCAGCTGCCAAAGCGTCCTCTTCCCTGGTATCAATGTCAGACTCATCATCAGTCACTCCTTCCCTAGACCCACCATGTCCTCCTCCTGAGGAGTCCCCCGAACTGTTTGAGCACAGTGTTGGGTACATGCTCCAGGAGGATGCCCAGCGTTTCGAAGGGTCTGATGATGAAACCCAGCTACAGGAAGGCAGTAGCGTGAGAGCAGACAGAGGGGATGCTCAAGAAGGACACCAATCTGGCAGTCATGTTCCAGCAGCTGCAGCATACTGCCAGATTGGCTCCAGTGATGAGGAGGGAGGGGATGATGAGGTCACTGACTCCACGTGGGTGCCTAATAGGAGAGAGGAGGAGGATGAGGAGGAGGCACATCTCCAACGAGGCAGGATGCCCTTTGGTGGCCAGCGTAAGGGCAGTACACCGACGGAATCACACCGCAGAGCTCCGCCTGTGCAGGGCGCTGCCTCTGCCCGTCATTCAAAAAGTTCTTTGGTGTGGGCCTTTTTTGAGGCTAGTGCATCAGATCGCACAGCTGCGGTTTGCAACATATGTCTCAAGCGTATATCGCGTGGCCAAAACATCAGCTGCTTGGGTACCACATGCCTGACCAGACATATGTTGACCTGCCATGCAGCTCGTTGGCAAGCCTACCTCAAAGACCCACACCAAAGAACAAAGCAGACCTCTCCTTGCACCGCATCAGCTGGGATCTCCAACCCCACTATAACTTCAGTCCTCTCTGAAACATGCACTGAGAGGAATGAAGGTGTAGAATTAGGTGTGTCACAGCCAAGTACTTGCGGGCACTCTGCTAGCAGTACACCGACGTCCGATTCTAGCAGGCAAATTTCCCTGCCCCAGCTGCTGGACCGTCAAAAGAAGTTCACTCCCAGCCATCCACATGCCCAGCGGTTGAATGCTAGCTTGGCTAAATTGCTAGCGCTTCAACTGCTGCCTTTTCAGTTGGTAGACTCGGCCCCCTTCCGTGAGTTTGTGCAATGTGCGGTTCCTCAGTGGCAGGTTCCCAAACGCCACTTTTTCTCACGGAAGGCTATTCCGGCTCTCTACCGGCATGTGGAAGGCAATGTCTTGGCCTCGCTGGACAGGGCGGTCAGCGGTAAGGTGCATATTACCGCTGACTCATGGTCCAGCAGGCATGGACAGGGACGTTACCTTTCTTTCACGGCCCATTGGGTCACTCTTTTGGCAGCTGGGAAGGATGCAGGACAAGGTGCAGTAGTGTTGGAGGTTGTTCCACCGCCACGCCTCCAAAATGCTACTACTGGTTGTGACACACCTCTCTCCTCCACCCCTCCTCTTCTTCTTCCTCCATGGCCTCTTCCTGTGGTTTGTCCTCGGAACCAGCGGTGCTCCGTAGGCGTTCAAGGGGCTACGCAAGTACGCAGGCAAAAAGATGCCATGCCGTGCTTGCGCTGGTGTGTTTGGGGGACAGAAGCCACACTGGGGCAGAGGTCCTGTCTGCTCTGCAGGGCCAGGCCGAGAGGTGGTTGACGCCACGCCAGCTTAAGCCAGGAATGGTGGTTTGCGACAATGGCACCAACCTCCTCTCCGCCCTCCGACAGGGACAACTGACCCATGTGCCCTGTGTGGCTCACGTCCTTAACCTGGTGGTGCAGCGGTTCTTGGGCAGGTACCCGGGCTTACAGGATGTCCTGAGGCAGGCCAGGAAAGTCTGTGTGCATTTCCGCAGATCTTATAATGCCAGTGCTCGCCTGGCTGAGCTGCAAAAGGAGTTGAACCTGCCCAAGAACCGCCTTATATGTGACATGCCCACCAGGTGGAACTCAACGTTGGCCATGCTGCAGCGGCTGCACACGCAGCAGAGGGCCATCAATGAGTACCTGTGCGACTACGGCACCAGGACAGGGTCAGGGGAGCTTGGTTTTTTTTCTCCACGCCAGTGGGGCATGATCAGGGATGCATGCACTGTCCTGGCACCATTTGAGGAGGCCACGAGGATGGTGAGCAGTGACAGTGCATGCATCAGTGACACTGTACCTCTTGTCCACCTGTTGGAGCACACGCTGCGTGGAATAATGGACAGGGCACTTGAGGCAGAACAGAGGCAGGAAGAGGAGGACTTCCTTGCCTCTCAAGGCCCCCTTTACCCAGACAGTGTTCCTTCTGTCCCACCCATCGCACAGGAAGAGGAGGAGGAGGAGGATTGTGTCAGCATGGAGGTGGAGGCTGGCACTCAGCATCATCAGCAGCAGTCTTTTAGGGATGATTTACAGTCCCAAGAAACCAGTGGACTTGTATGTGGCTGGGAGGAGGTGGCTGCGGATCATGTCGCCCTTAGTGACCCAGAGGACTCCGGAGTGAATGCCTCAGCTAACCTACGCTGCATGGCCTCCCTGATCCTGCAAAGTCTGCGGAAGGATCCTCGTATTCTTCGGATCAAGGAGAGGGACCATTACTGGCTGGCCACTCTCCTTGATCCACGGTACAAGGGTAAGGTTGCGGACCTTATGTTACCGTCGCAGAGGGAGCAGAGGATGAGACAACTCCGGGAGGCCTTGCAGAAAGGTCTGTGCAACGCGTTCCCAGAGACTGGGAGGTTACAAACTCCTGGTCCTGGACAACGAGTTGCTGAGGCTTCGGCCAGTCAAAGAAGGAGCGGTGGGGAAGGTGGCCGTCTGACCGATGCGTTCAGACAATTCTTTAGTCTGCAGCCCCAAAGTATGATCGGTTCCAGCAACCATCGCCAGCGTCTGATAAACATGGTGCAGGAATATCTAGGGGCAAGGTCAGACTTGGACACCTTCCCCACCGAAAATCCTCTGGCTTACTGGGTCTTGAGGATGGATCACTGGCCAGAGCTTGCACAGTATGCAATTGAGCTACTGGCCTGTCCTGCATCCAGCGTTCTTTCGGAACGCACATTCAGTGCTGCTGGAGGATTTGTCACGGATCACAGGGTGCGCCTGTCCACCGACTCGGTTGATCGACTGACTTTCATCAAGATGAACCAGTCTTGGATCACCACCAGCTACCACACACCTGATGCTGATATAACAGACTAATTGATTTTAACATGTCACATCCCTTCAAGACTGATGCTGATGCTGAGTGCCTGTGCTGTTATGTTGACTGGCTATCCTCCTCCTCCGAGTCCTCAATGATACGATTGATGATGATAGCTTGGAAGATCATTTTTGTTTATGGGTGCCTCCACCAGTGGCTAAGGCCCAATTTTTCAGCCCCTGTTTTACAGGGGCGTGTAATTACAATTTTTTTAGCAATAATTTGCCATAGGGCTCATTGCTGTGCTCCAAGTACAGTATCTGTGAGGGGTTGGAGTGTTGTGGCACCAGTGCCTAAGGCCCAATTTTTCAGCCCCTGTTTAACAGGGGCGTGTCATTACAATTTTTGAAGCAATACTTTGCAACAGGGCTCATTGCTGTGCTCCAAGTACAGTATCTGTGAGGGGTTGTAGTGTTGTGCCACCAGTGCCTAAGGCCCAATTTTTCAGCCCCTGTTCAACAGGGGCATGTAATTACAATTCTTGATCTAATAATTCACAGCAGGGCCCATTGCTGCACCCACCAAGAGTAACTCTGAGGGCTTACAGTGTTGTGGCAACGCCACCACCACCACCACCACGAAAGGCCCAATTTTTCAGCCCCTGTTCAAAAGGGGCATGTAATTACAATTCTTGATCTAATAATTCACAGAAGGGCCCATTCCTGCACCCACCAAGAGTAACTCTGAGGGCTTACAGTGTTGTGGCAACGCCACCACCACCACCACCACGAAAGGCCCAATTTTTCAGCCCCTGTTCAAAAGGGGCATGTAATTACAATTCTTGATCTAATAATTCACAGCAGGGCCCATTCCTGCACCCACCAAGAGTAACTCTGAGGGCTTACAGTGTTGTGGCAACGCCACCACCACCACCACCACGAAAGGCCCAATTTTTCAGCCCCTGTTCAACAGGGGCATGCAATTACAATTCTTGATCTAATAATTCACAGCAGGGCCCATTGCTGCACCCACCAAGAGTAACTGTCAGGGCTTACAGTGTTGTGGCACCAGCACCACCATCAAAGGCCCAATTTTTACTACCACTGTTCAACAATTATATGTAATTACAATTCCTGATATAATAGTTGACAGCAGGGCGTTCCAGCACCAACCAAGAGTAACTGTGAGTGCTTACAGTGTTGTGCCAACACCAACAACTAAGGGGCCTATTTCTGCAGAGTATATACGGCAGGTCCCTACTTTCAAACATCCAACTTACAAACGACTCCTACTTGCAAACGCAAGAAGACAACAGGAAGTGAGAGGAAATCTACCCCTTGGAAGGAAAATTCTCTCCTGTAAGAATTAATATGGGAGAAAGGTGTCTCCTCTGTACTGATGCTTTATCAGCAATCCTTGTTTCAAGAAAAACACCACATTTCAAAAACAGTTGTCATTGGGACGGAAAGTGAGGTGAAATGTTCTGAACAGGGGCACAGACAGCAAAACAAATGTTACAGGGGTGATAACCCTTACCTATGTTTTCCAAAAAGTTTAAAAATAGATTTTTGGGCTGGAGCTACACTTAAACAATGTACCTGTTCAAAATTACAAACAGATTCTACATAAGAACAAACCTACAGTCCCTGTCTTGTATGCACCGCCTGTATACGGCTGTTCAGAGTATATAGGGCCTTTTTTATTTTATGTGCGGGGTTCCCCTTAATATCCATACAAGACCCAAAGGGGCTGGTAATGGGCTGGGGTAGGGGGGGGGGGGGTCATGGGGTAGCTATGCCATTTTTCTTAAAGATTTTCATCCATATTACCGGGACCAGACATTACATTAAAGCCGCAAGCAGTTTTAAATGGCTTTTTTTTCCTTTAGAAGTGTCATTTTGTGCAGGGACAGTTCTAAACACGGGAAACACGTGGCACTTCACAGGCATACTTTAGACACCCCCCAGGTACGATATTTAAAGGAATATTTGACTTTTTTTTTTCACTTTATGCATCATTAAAATGACTGCTCCCGAAAAACGACCGTTTTTAAAACTTCTTTTTGCATTGATACATGTCCCCTGGTGCACAACCCGGGTTCCCAAACCCTTTTTAGGACAATAACATGCATAATAGTTGTTATAATTAGCACTTTAGAATTCTAACGTTCGCTTCCATTGTATTTAATAGGGTTCTAATGTTCGTACGAACTTTCGGTCCGTTCGCGGGTTCTGGTGCGAACCGAACCCGGGGGTGTTCGGCTCATCACTATTCTCCAGTTTGAGCTGTTCTCCTTAGCCCATAAGTTGCCACTGCTGGGGAAGGACTGTTACCGAAGACATGTACCTTCATGCGATAATCTATAACTTCCTTGTTGAGGTCATTGTCCTTGTGCCATAGAAACCTGAGGTAGTTTCTGTTGTCTTCTCTGACGATGAAGCAGTGAAACATCTGTTGAATGTCGGCCATTACTGCTACAGGCTCTTGTCTGAAACGAATCAAGACTCCTGTTAGACTGTTGTTCAAGTTGGGTCCCGTAAGGAGCATGTTGTTAAGAGAAACACCTTTGTGCTGAGCACTGGAATCAAAGACAACTCTGATTTGGTCTGGTTTGCGTGGGTGATACACGCCAAAGGATGGAAGGTACCAGCATTCTTCTCCCTCCTTTAGTGGGGGAGCAGGCTCTGCATGATCTCTGTCAAATACATTTTGCATAAAGTCCACAAAGTGCTTTTGCATCTCTGGTTTCCTGCTTAAGTTTCGCTTTAAGGAGGAGAATCTACTGATGGCCTGCTGTAAGTTGTTGGGCAATCTCTCTCTTGGGAGACGAAAGGGTAGGGGTGCTACCCAGTTATTGGAGTCATCTTGAAAGAACTCCTTGTCCATTACCTTGATGAATTCTTTGTCTTCCATTGAAGGAGCCAGTATGTCATCTTCACTGGTTGCATTAAACACTGTAGACCCGAAGTCGCCATCATGGCAGGAGAAAGGGCTTGTGTCACCTGAGATACCATGTTGCCATTTGTGGCTGGCTATCTTCTCTTTCACCCAGTAGTGATGTGGGCATGGCTCAAAGTAAGTGTTTCGGCCATTTGACAGAACATTTGTCTTGAATGACGAAATGTTGGTAGGTCTTTTCATTTTGCCTATGCAGACATTGCCTATGATGACCCATCCTAGATCCGTGCGCTGGGCAAATGGGGCATCTGGGGGTCCACTGACTTGTCTGTGTACCTTGTGAACTCTTAGAATGTCTCTTCCTAACAGAAGAAGGATCTGAGCATCTTTGTCAAGCGGCGGTATCTCATTTGCTATTACCTTGAGGTGAGGGTGATGGAAAGCAGCAGCTGGAGTAGGGATTTCTTCCCTGTTGGCAGGTATCTGATTGCACTCAACAAGTGTAGGCAAGGGAAATTGCAAGTTACCTTTGAGAGAAGACACCATGAGTCCATGAGCCCTTCTTCCAGAAACCTCTATAGTTCCACTACAGGTACCCAAGGTGTAAGGATGAGCTTCGCCCCCTATTTCAAATAGATTGAACAATTCCGATTTTGCAAGTGATCGATTGCTCTGATCGTCTAAGATAGCATATGCCTTTAGAGACTTTTCTGGTTGATCCTTGTGGTATATGTTCACCAAGCATATCTTAGCACAGGACTTACCACAGCGGTCTTCTCCACAAACTTCAGTGCAGGATGAAGAAATGATGGTAGAATTAGGCACTTGGTCTGTATTCTCCCCGCCATGCGTTAACCTGGGAGGAGTGTTGGCAGGTTGTGCAGAGCTGGGCTCAAGAGGATGGAGGGCTTGCACATGTTCTTCAGAGCCACACTCTATGCACTTGATGGACACATTACAGTCCCTTGCAAAATGTTCTGTAGAAGCACAGCACCTGAAACATACCCTAAATGTCTTTAAAAGCTCCTTGCGCTCTTCCAGAGGCTTTTTCCTAAAGCCAATACATTTATTGAGGGGGTGTGGCTTCTTGTGTATGGGACACACTCTGCTAGGGTTTTCAATCTTCCTACTCTGTTTGTTCGTGGCCAGAACTGTGGTAGGAGTGGGAAGGATGTCAGTCTTTTTCACGGACACTGGGCCTCTATGGTTTCTGTAGTTGCCCTGAAGACTGGTACTCTTAGGAAAGGGTGAGAAGAGACTGTACTCACCGTAGGAAAAACTTGGATCGTTCTTGGTCTCTGCAATTTCCCTGATGAATTCACAGAAGAAAGAGAATGGAGGGAAGGAAACCTTGTTCTCTCTTTTGTTTGATGACCCTAGTGCAGTCCATTTCTCTTGCAAACCATACGGGAGCTTGGAGACAATTGGGTTTACCCCTCTTGGAGTGTCAAGGTAACTGAGTCCAGGTAGTTTTGGGTCTGTCTTGGCTAGCTGAAGCTCAAGGAGAAGGTCACTCAGTCTCTGGAACTCCTTGTTGTCCTTACCGGATATCTTTGGGAAAGTTTCCAGACGCATGAACAAAGCATTTTCTATAGCTTCTGGACTGCCATAACTTTGCTCTAGTCGCTCCCATGCAGCTGTGAGGCCTGCAGTAGGATTGTCCATGAAAACCGATCTTAATGGCTTAACACGTGCAGCAGATAGAGGACCAAGCCATTTGATCAGCAGATTCAATTCTTGATCAGCTGTAATGCCAATATTGCTGATTGTAGTTCTGAAGGCACATTTCCAACTTCTGTAGTTCTCAGGTTGGTCATCAAAACTTGTAAGACCAGTCTTTGTGAGCTCTCTGCGAAGCATGTACCTCACAAACTCTTCTGTTTCAGTTGTCTCCGCCTTTATGTGAGATGCTGTTGGCTGTATGGTGCTGATTGCGTTATCTTTGACATTGTTGTTAAAGGATACAGGGAAATATGGTGCAGCAGATGCATCCAGGTGAGTTGCTTGCTTGAAGTCAGTTGTTCCAATGGTACGTTGATTCAAGGCTGTACCGATGATTGGAGATTGATGACTTGCTTGAAGCTTGCGCTGATGCTCTGTGACGTATGAAGGCAGGCAAGGTAGGCAGGTAGGAAATGCAGTGGAGTGATTTTGAGTGCAGGAAGTTGCTGGAACCTCTTTAACTTGAAGCTGTGAAGGAGTCTCTATGTAGTCGGGAGCATTGGAGACAATGGAGTGTGCACTGCAGTGGCTTAGGACATAGTCTTTAGTGCGTTTGAGGGGGTCTTCCATATCTGCTATGTTTAGGTTAATGCTGTCTTTCTCACTTGCACCTTCGTCTGCACTGATAGCTTGCTGTAGGACCCTTAGCTTTGCCATAGCTGCGTCATGTTTACACTGTTCATTTAAGGTTTCCATTGTTGCTCTTTGTCGTGCTGACTGCGCTTCCAACTCTGCCCTTTGACGTGCTGACTGCGCTTCCGACTCTGCTCTCTGAGCTTCCAACTCTGCTCTTTTTTCTGCATATGCCACCTGCACTTTGCTGGCTTCCACTTCAGCGCGGGCATTAATAAGTCGCTCACTGAGTGTTGAGTATCTTGAACTATGGGATCTTGACGAGTTTTTAGAACGTCTGGTGGAAACAGATCTGTGAGATGCAGTGTCCTGTAACAGCTTTATTTTTGCTTCTGCCTTTAATCTGGTTTGCTGGATAAAACTGTCTCTTTCAATATTGAGAGCATTGACGCGCTTTAATTGCATCATCGCACTTTCTGACTTCATGTTTTGAAAGACATTAGTGAATTTGATGCTGGTAAGCTGATAAAGCTCATATGAGGCAGAAAGTTGTTTAATGGCGCCCTCTAGTGTCAGTAGTTCACGTTCAACAGACACTGTATTGGCTTCAGCAAGGATTTTCTCCCAGACTAATTCCAAGCTATTTGACAATTCAGTCCTTGAAGCTTCATAATTCTCCATTACTTTCCAAGTGGGTTTAACTGAGCGTTTGGGTAACTCAGTTTCTTCAGGAACTTGTGGGGAGGTAGATGTGAGTTCACATGCAGAAGCTTGGTCACTCATGATAGCAGACTGACTGTGAAAGCAGGCAGGATCTGTGTGCTGAAATATGACACTGTGAAGATTGTCTCAGGCTATAAGGCTGCCATGTGCTGCTCTGTCCCTTCTGTCTTGCTATGAGGGCAGTAAATCTTGTCTGTTTCAGTACTGACATGCAGAAATCTTGTAATTAGGCTGTGAAACTCCGTTTTTCTACTGTTCTGTCTCAACTACAAAGCGATAAAGTTCATCTCCAGGTTTAAGTAGGCCTTACTCAAGCTGGTTTGATATTATCCCTTGCATCGATACAGGCAGCTTAACTCAATGAATAAACTCACAGTTAGGACGACAGACGATGAATCCTTTCGAATGTTCCGTTTAATGATGGATATTCATAGATAGAAAAACGTTGCAGTTGTAAGCCACATGTAAGATGTTTAGCATGGAAGATATACAGGAGTAATGACCAGAATCAGGAAGTGGAGGAGATATATAAAGAACTACGGTGAGAGAGAGAGTTCAGCTAGAAAGAAGGGGACAGATCTTAAAGACACAGAGCAAGAATAATCACATAGTGTAACACAACAGAGGGGATTGGGTGGGGGGGTGTCTGCCTTGGACGAACCTCTGCAAAATCAAGTACAGTTACAGTTCACACACCAATCAGTTGGGTTGAGAGACCAGTTCTGCATATGTAGATGTATATTTAAAGGCAATCCAGCAGGACCAAATAGTTTTTGCCAAATCGGATTTATTTCTAAGGGAGAGTGTAAGGTCTTCCATAAAATATATATGGTCGACTTCCAGAAGCCATTGGCGCAAGCTCGGTACTACAGGTTTTTTCCAAAAACATGGGATAAGTGCTCTAGCAGCGTTAAGCAAGTGGGGTGTTATAGATTTCTTATAAGATCCTGCTGGCTTGTCCGTGCAATGAAGGAGAACTACCCAAGGATCATTAGGAATGTCAAAACCCTGAATCACATTAACCCAGTGCAAAACGGTCTACCAATAAGGGCGGATAAGGGAGCAATGCCACCATATATGAGCGTGTGTTGCTCGCTCTCCACAACCTCTCCAACACAAAGGGGAGGCCCGTGGAAAGACCTTGTGGAGGACCATGGGAGTATAGGGCCACCTGGTCAGCAGTTTGTAGTTCACCTCCGCAGTTTTGGAAGCAACGGAAGAGGTATGTGTCATAGCTAGGATAACTGCCCGTTGGGGCTCTGAGAGTTCCAGGTGGAGGTCTTTTTCCCATTTACGAAGAAAGGCTGGGTCCCCAGTAGACATGTGCACACTGAAATATTTCGTTTCGGAATTTCGTTTTCGTCCAAAAAATAAATTTATTTAGTTACTCCCGAAATTCGTTTTTATTTATTTCGTTTTTCGTTAAAAATAGCATTCGTCCAAAAATCTGAATTAATTAAGGTCGAATCTGTCATTGAAGGCTTATGGTGTCTGTCGAATGTTCAAAGAAGATTCGACGGAGCAGCGAAACTGTACGACTCTGCAATCATACATTTCCGGTCAAATGTTCTGCCTACAAGCAGTGATCTTTTCTTTCTATGTCGAATCTTTTCTCTCTATAATGTCGAATCTTTTCTCTCCTATGTCGAATCTTTTCTCTCTATAATGTCGAATCTTTTCTCTCCTATGTCGAATCTTTTCTCTCTATAATGTCAAATCTTTTCTCTCCTATGTCGAATCTTTCCTCTCCTATGTCGAATCTTTCCTCTCCTATGTCGAATCTTTTCTCTCCTATGTCGAATCTTTTCTCTCCTATGTCGAATCTTTCCTCTCCTATGTCGAATCTTTCCTCTCCTGTGTCGAATCTTTCCTCTCCTGTGTCGAATCTTTTCTCTCCTATGTCGAATCTTTTCTCTCCTATGTCGAATCTTTCCTCTCCTATGTCGAATCTTTCCTCTCCTATGTCGAATCTTTTCTCTCCTATGTCGAATCTTTCCTCTCCTATGTCGAATCTTTCCTCTCCTATGTCGAATCTTTTCTCTCCTATGTCGAATCTTTCCTCTCCTATGTCGAATCTTTTCTCTCCTATGTCGAATCTTTTCTCTCCTATGTCGAATCTTTCCTCTCCTATGTCAAATCTTTTCTCTCTATGTCGAATCTTTTCTCTCTATAATGTCGAATCTTTTCTCTCCTATGTAGAATAATCTTGGACTAATAGAGTTAAGGTTAGGCACATTCGACCACAGGTTCGATAGACACAGATTGTTATTGTCAGCGTCACGTCGAATCTCCTATCTATATCGAACTGTTGTAGCAACGAAAACGAAAATAAAGCATTTGTTTATGTCGAATCTTTCGGTTTTCGGATTCTGTGCTTTCGTTTTCGTTTGTTAAAACGATAACGAAAATAGCTGAAATTCGGACGAAAATGCATTCGGACGAAAACGAATGCACATGTCTAGTCCCCAGCCGAGGCTAGTGTTTGCAAAGCGTGATAGAAGAAAGAAATAGGTTTGTCTACTGGCTTGTCCTCTGCAAGAGCCGATTTAATGGGAGTTAGATCCGTGATAGCTCGTAAAGGTCTTGGGAGTGAGCGAACAAAAGCAGCAAGTTGGCGATAGCGCCAGTGATCCATGGGTGTTGCAGAAGAAAGAGGCATAAACGTGGACATGGTCACCACGCCCAAGGGTGTGGTCACGTGGTGTAAGAGAGTTGCAGATCCGAGTTTCCAAACATGTACGCTGGGGTCTATGTTCCCAGGGGGGAAAAAATTGTGGCCCTGCAAGGGTAACAGGGGTGAGTTATAGAGCCATCCATGAGTTTTGCACAAAGAGTCCCATATCATAAGGGTAGAGCGTGTGAGCGGAGAGGTAGACACAGCCAGGGATCTATGTTTCCTAGGGATCCAAATTCGTGAGAAAAGGTCCGTTTCACTGAGCTCCATTTCTAGATTGACCTAAAGCTTTGTGCCCTTACAGAACTTCCAATCAGAGATTCTATTGAGTACAATAGCAATGAAATAACTCTTAACATCAGGCAAGGCTAACCCACCCTCTCTCTTAGGTCTGGAGGAGTGATCTGGCGAGTCTGGGATGCTTTCTGCTCCATACATATCTACCAATCAGCGAGTTAATTATAGTAAAGAAACCCACAGGAATTCTATAAGGGATCATCTGCATCAGAAACAGCAGCCTGGGTAGAACATTCATTTTTACAATGCTAATCTTCCCTAACCATGAGTGGGCAATTTGAGACCATTTTTGTAAGTCTGATCTAATCATATTTAGCAGTGGCAGAAAATTAGCCTGAAACAGGGAGGCCGGGTAAGAAGTGAGGTAGATGCCTAAATATTTTATCTTATGGGGTTGCCAGGTAAAAGGGAAGGCTCGTTTCAGCTGTGACACTAAGGCCCCCGGGACCGAGATGTTCAGGATTTCTGACTTTGTCATGTTAATTTTAAAGTTGGAAATGTCTCCAAATTTCGAAAAGGCTGACATAAGATTTGGGAGAGAAATCAAAGGCTGTCGTATATAGAATAGGATGTCATCCGCGTAAGCGGCATATTTGTGTTCGTGGCTCCCTACTGTTATTCCGTGAATGGAGGAGGTGTGTCTTACTATCGATAGGAAGGGTTCCAAGGAAAGGGCGAATAAAATGGGTGATAGGGGGCAGCCCTGCCGAGTACCGTTGTACAGCGTGAAAGGGTCGCTAAGGGTACCATTGATACGTAATTGGGCCGTGGGGAAGTTATAAAGAGCCGAGATCTGACGTCGGAGGGAATTGCCGATACCCAGGTGGGAAAGTGTCGCCATAAGATACTCCCAGTCCACCCTGTCAAACGCCTTTTCAGCGTTGGTGGAAAGCAGAAGGGTGGGCTGGGAGGATCCCCGTGCGTAGGACATCAAAGAGAGGGTGCGGAGGGAGTTATCCCGGGCCTCCCTACCTGGAATAAATCCGGTCTGGTCATTGGAAACCCAACGTGGGATCAAAGGGAGGAGCCTATTAACTATAGCCTTCGCATATATCTTTGCATCAATGTTCAACAATGATATAGGACGGTAGCTCCCGCAGGAGCTAGGGTCCTTACCAGGTTTGGGGATAACTGTTATGTGGGCGTGAAGGGTCTCAGGTCTGAGGGCACCACCTGCGGAGATAGAGTTGGCATTGCAAGCGATCGGTAATAAGCAACCGTAAAGCCATCTGGGCCAGGTGCTTTGCCCTTGGCCATGGCCTTTAAGGCAACACTCAGCTCCGAGGTGGTAAACTCCCCATCCAGAGTCGCAAGGACATCCGATGGCAACACCTGTAGTTGAGCTTGTGATAGGTATTCTTTGATGAGCTGGGTCCTAGTGTCCTTATCCGTTATAGTGTGTTGAACATGGTAAAGATGTTGTTAAAATGGGCGAAATTCCTTAGCTATGGAAGGCGTATCGTGTACTAATGCCGAAGATGCTGCCTTAATTTTTACAATGAAGGAAGCATTACGTTTCTGTTGCAGTGAATGGGCCAAGAGCTGCCCTGGCTTGTTGCCCCATTCATGAAAACGTTGGGAGACTAGACGAGAGCGCTGTCGCTGTTCAATATGAAAGAGGGCCTTTAGTTCCTCCCTCTTCTGGGTCAGAGTATGGAAAACCGTCTGGGATAAGCTGGCTGTATGTTGTTGTTCCAGAGCCCCTATTTCCCGTATAAGTGTCAGTTGCTGATGTGTCCGTTCCCTCTTTTTTTTCTTGAACCAAATTCAATTAGTTTGCCTCTGATATGTGTTTTGTGAGCTTCCCAGAGTACCCCCGGGGATATGTCAGGTTGTGTGTTGTCTTTGAAATAGTGGGACAACGCCACCCCAATCGTTTTTTGTCAATTTCATTCGTCAGGAGCTCATCGTTAAGCTTCCAATTCGTGGCCCTATGGGTCAGTGAGGGGGTGCTGATTGTGAGCAAAATCGGGGAATGGTCAGAGATGGGGGAAGTTCCAATGTCGGCCTCAACTATCAGGGGAAGGTGATGGTGGTCAATAAAAAAGAAATCAATCCTAGAGTAGGACTGGTGGGTATGAGAATAATGGGTGTAATTTTTTGTCCGTGGGTGCATAATCCTCCAGACATCAATTAGCTGAGAGTCGAGCAGACGTTTACGTATATATGTAAGGTGTTTGTGAGAAATACATGACCTCCCCTGTGAAGTATCAAGGTTAGGCTCTAATGGGGAGTTAAAATCGCCCGCCAGTAGAATGCACCCATGAGCAAATTCTCTCAATTTCATGAGGGTTGATGCTATAAAGCCTGCCTGATCTCTGTTCGGGGCATACAAGGTGGCTAGAGTACATGGCATGGTACCTAGATTGCCTTTCAAAAACAGAAAGCGTCCCAGAGAATCACACAGCGTTGAATCTAATGTAAGTGCGGTGCCCCTGCGGAACCCAATGGCAACTCCCTTAGCTTTATGAACATCAGAGAGGCTGTAATACCATGTGGGAAACTGCTGGGAGAATAATTTGACCGAGGTAGTGTGGGTGAGATGGGTCTCCTGCAGGAAGACAATGTCAGGCGGCCCAACTCTCTATATAAATTGTGCCTCTTACCTGGAGCATGAAGGCCCCTTACATTAAAAGAAATTAAATTTACCGTAGCCATGGAGTCCAGCAGGGGGGAGCCGTATAATGCACATTCCAATGGAGGCAGACCTGAGGCAGGGGAGAGAAATGGAAGGGAAGGGAGGGAAAGGGGGGGAAGCAGAGAAGAGACAGACAAGATAGACACGAAAGATAAACAGTCAGCATCTAACAAAAAACAAGCAACACGCCACCGTTGGGGGTGGTCAGCAAGGGCACGCAGAAAACTGCGGTGAAAAGAGGGAGCATACGTGAGATCCCGCACCCCCCCCCCCCCACGGCCCAAAAAAGAGCCGGGATGTGGGAGCACAGAGCCACACGGCGCCCAGCAGTGTGGGGGTGAAAAGTCTCGGGCATCGACCAGCGCACACCAAAATCGGTGTTAACGCTGTCACGGAGCCCTGGCACCAACATCACTATAAATTGAGCAACTAAACAATCAATAGCTCTTAGTGAACAGCTATTTGTGAGAAAATCTGGAACAGAAAATGGTTAAACAAAAGACACAATACTAAGAGCATGTAGAGGGAGTTGTTGACGTCCGGCAGCTAGTAAGTAAAAGGCAGGGTAGGCAGGGTAGGGCACAAAAACCCAGCATGCTGCATTTTAGGGCAAAAGAAAAACGCCAACAGGTAGCAGGAGCGGGGGTCGAATAGTCGCAATTGTAGAAACAAACTAGGCCGGGTGAGCAGGAAAGCATGAAGCAACATGAAGAAACAGGAAGAAACCGAGGCCTGCGGCCCTGTACGGTCTACTCCAACCGCGGCGACGCTCCAGCAGCAGAAGAGTGGCTTCTGCGATCCACTTTGTGCTAGGTCGGGTCAGAGGAGGCAGAAGGAGGCGGGATGGTGTCCTGCCAGCCCGGGAGCTCAGGTGGGGAGATGTTAACGTCCATGCAAAACTTCTCAAGGTCCTCTGGGAACCGGAGGATCGCAGTCTTGCCATCCCTGTTTGCGATCAGGGCCGCAGGGAACCCCCAGCGATATTTGATAGAGGCATCTCTCAGTTTCTCAGTCAGGGGTCTCAGAGCCCTACGACGTTCCAAAGTTTCCCTAGCCAGATCAGGGAAGAAAGAAAGTGTTGCGCCATCAAAATCCAGGGATGGGGCCTCCCGGGCCTTCTTCATGATGCGCTCCTTCTCTTCATAATAATGGACCCTGCATATGACATCGTGTGGGGTGTCCAGGGAGAGGTTACGGGGACGCTGGGCCCTGTGTACTCGGTCTATTTTTAGCGGATTATCCGCCGCCAGGCCTAGCATGCCATTAAAGATGCCCCGGACCGAGGGGAGAAGGTCGTCATCCCCAGTCGCCTCTGGGAGGCCTCTGATGCGGATGTTGTTCCTCCTATTGCGGTTCTCCTGGTCCTCGATCTTATATAGGGCCATCCTGTGCGCAATGGTGAGGCTACGGGTGGAGGCCTGCAAGGATCTAATGGCTGCCGCGTGGCGATCTAGCCTCTGCTCAGTCTCCTCCACGCGTTCCAACACTTGGGAGAGGTCTGAACGGACTGCTGACAGTTCCTTCTTAATGGCGCATTCTAGGCCCAATAACATAGATGCCAGTTCAGATTTATTGGGAGATCACTCACCAGAGTCGCGACCCCCGAGTGCCTGGCTACACTGTCCTCTCTCTCCGATCCAGCAGACGAGGTCGGGGAATGATGTCTGAGAACGGGCCGGTTACGGGAGGCGGAGCCTGCGCCGGAGCCCGCACCTCGTGGAGAGCGGCCTAGGCCATCCGAGTCCACCCCATCTTCAGGATCGGCAGCCAAAGAACGTTTTATGGAGCCCGCCGGGGTTCCTCTCTTAGGCAGAGGTTTGCCTGTCCTCCTACCCATCGCTGTTGGGTGGATTCCAGCAGATAGAGATATAGAAAAGTGCTAAATGCAATCGTCAGTGCCGGAGCTCCAAAGACAAGCGTCCTTACTGCAGCATGTCAAGACCACGCCCCCTTGCATTTTGTTTTTTACCTTCATGCATAGAATGCATGAAGGTAAAAAATCGTCAGCCTTTACAACCACTTGTTTGCTTTTAATTGGATTACATGGACTTTCCTGAATGAAAAAAACGACATTAGAGAAAAAAAAATATATTCATCCCACTTATTTGAATTTTCTAATCACTGCATTTAAAAAAATGTACATCGATTTGACCCCACTAATGATTGGAAAATCAAACAAACATTTCCTAATACTTATAGTGTATACCTAGTTTAAAGTGGAACTAAACTCTCTCAATCGACATTAACTATGTTTATTTCATATGCTGTTAGCATTAGTACAGTATTTTATATAGGAAGGTATATTATATTTACTTGTTTTAAACTTTTTTTTATTTTTTTTTACTTGCTTCCTGGTTTGAGGCAGTGAAACGCTGTATGAACGACATTATGGTTAATGAAAAACTGATGGCCATATTGACCGATGCTCACAATAAATTCCTCAAAGTTTGGCAACCTTGGATTTCACATTTTTATCCTTTGCATTTTGACCATCAATGGCTGGATATCCGATCTCCCTGCGCTCTTGGCCCCTGAAACACCTTTATTGTTCCCTTTCCCCGTTTGCTTCTTCCTCTTTTTTTTTTTTTTTTCTCTTTCTCGTTTCCTTTCTCCTTCTTCTTTGTTTCCTTCTTTGGACTGTTTACCACACATAATGGTTCTTTGTGGATGACCTTCCATGGCCTTTTTATTCCCTGTAATAAATTGGGGGAATAGGGCACCTCAAACTCTTATGATTACTTTATGTACTGCAGTGCTCCCCCTTGTTTTTTTCCACCCAATGTGCTCTTCGTTCCACTCTATTGTCTAAATCCTATCTGCACATTTTCCTGTCTCTCTTTGACTGCATATAGTATCATTGCATTATTTATTTTTGCTATTCATCAACAAAACCTTTCTAAAAGAAAAAGGGGAGGAGGGGCTTTCTCAGCTAAGCACACCCCTTTGCCTGCATGCCTGAGCAAAGGGCAGACAGATTCAATGGGAGAAAGGACAAGCGCCTCTCATTCCGCGTACACACGATCGGAAATTCTGACAAGAAAAGTCCGATGTGAGCTTTTGGTCAGAAATTCCGACCGTGTGTATGCTCCATCTGACTTTTTCTGTTGGAATTTCCGCCAACAAAAGATTGAGAGCAGGTTCTCTATTTTTCCGATGGAAAAAGTTCTTGTCGGAAATTCCGATCGTCTGTATGCAATTCCGACGCGCAAAAAAACACGCATGCTCAGAATCAAGCAGAAGAGTCGAACTGCCTATTGAACTTCATTGATCTCGGCTCGTCGTACGTCTGGTACATCACCGCGTTCTTGACGTTTGAAATTTCAGACAAGATTTGTGTGACGGTGTGTATGCAACACAAGTTTGAGCCAACATTCCGTCGGAAAAAAATCCACGGTTTTCTTGAATTTCCCATCGTGTGTATGCGGCATAAGTGTAGTATCTAAAATACATTTATTGAAAAACAATAAGATATCCATTCACATGGTGTAAAATAGGAGCAGGCATGTGAAATATATATGGGAGGTCCGTGAGGCACATGTCCGCTGGAATGCTAACCACACTCTCTGCACGCCGTCTGGAGGAAAGGGAGACTGGTGCATGGGCCAGAGACAGTAATGGGGCCAGAACCTGTGCAGGGCTGAGAGGTGGTGGAGCACCGTGCCATGGTGCGCAGCTTGTAACGCAGCACCGATGAGGACGATCCTGGGTAGGAAGTACGCAATGTGTTTCGGAGCATTCGCAGAACACCGAAGAGGGTGTAAGGTGTGCTTATTTGTCAAGCAGACGTGTGCCCCATGGACCTCCCATATACTTTTGACATGCCTGCTACTATTTTAGATCATGTGAGTGGATATCTTATTGTTTTTCAATAAATGTATTTTAGATTCTACACTTAGAGGCGCTTGTCCTTTCTTCCATTGCTTCCAGCCATTACAAGCCTGCTGCTACCCTTAAGGCCCCATACACACGATCAGATTTTTTGACAACGGTCCGACGGACATGTTTTATCGGACTATCCAACCTTCTGTATGCTCCATCGGGCAATTGTTTTCCGCTTTTCAACGAACAAATGTTCGCTGTGCATGCTCTCAAACTTTCCGACAACAAATGTCCGATGGAGGATCATCCGATCGTGTGTACACAAGTCCATCTGACTAAAGTCCAAAGTACAAACATGCATGCTCCGAACCAATGCTAAACATCAGACAACAATAGCAGAAGTTGCTCAAAGGGTGGCTGTAAAGAGCTGAAAAAACACGTGATTGGTGAATGTTGGCTGAAAAAGTTCTGCCGTGTGTATGCAGAACAAGTTTACGGCCAACGCCCCCTCGGATAAAAATCCATGGAAAAGTCAGATGGAAGTCCGATCGTGTGTATGAGGCTTAAGATCAGCTGCCCATTGTGGACCATCTTCCCTGCTTTTCTCTTTTTTTTTATTGTCATTTGTTCAAGAAGTGTTTATATTTTTCTAATAAAGTTAAATATGGTTTGATTTCTGTGATGCGATTGGTATAATAGTCCAAATTGAAAAGTTCTTTACCATCTTGTACACAGTCCATCAAGGCAAAATGTATCTATTGGTATTGTTAAATGGGATTCATTATGGCTTGCTGTTTGCAACAGACTCCAAGGCTTTGGCTACTTGTTCAGCCTTTAGATTATTAAGGGAGACGCTTGCCTCCTTTCCAAATTAATATCTTGCCCATAGTTTAGGCTGAACCTCTGAACATTCTCTGATTAATATAGGAAAGTCTGGATTAGCCTTTTTCAGCTCCACATAGTTCTGTTCAATAAAGTTTCTGACCCCCTGACTCTCCGGAGACCTCTGGCACAGAAGGATCCGAATCCTGACCTCCCGCAGGCTTTTGCCCAGATTTGACCCAATGTTTCTCACTATGGTAGCTGCCATTGTCACTTTACAGGCATGCCCAGCTCGCCTCCAATCAGAGCCTTTTGCAGAGCTGTGTCCCCTGCTTCTCTTTGGACTCATTTGTGGACATTATTACAGTGGTACTCATACCACTAAAGGAGCATACTTATTCTGATTTTATTAAGAGCAGATGGATACCAGGAAGTAAATGCGACATAAACCATCTGCCATTACTCAAGATGGCCATGGCTAGAAATGCTAGGGGTGATCAAAGTAGGCTGACCAGACGTCCCCGATTTCCGGGGACAATCCCCGGATTGAGCCGGCTGTCCCCGCTCTGAATTTGTCCCCGCTTTTGTCCCCGGATTCAGGGTCAGCGCCAGCGGCACATCAACAAGGGGAGGTCTTCCCCGGGTGCCACACATTGCGAGGTGTCAGGACAGTGCCGCCGCGTAGGATGCCCCATCAGTGTTGCCAACCTTCTGTGTGAATACAGAGATGGCTGCATCTGTCACATGTCTGAGTGTCTGTGTTCTGTTCTACGAGCACAGACAGCACAGCTCCCCCCCTTCCACATGAATGGTAGAGGCGGATTGGCTCTGCTACTTCTTGCCCCTCCCTCCCTGTGTCCGCCCACACTCCGGCAGCCCGTGTGCTGTTTGCACCGTGAAGGATGTGAAGTTTATGGAGCAGCCGACAGCCACATTGTACACCTGAAGCCGCGGTGAATGAAGTGAGTGAGCTGTGACCGAACTCTCCCCTTTCTCCTTCCTTCCCTCTCCCTCCCCCCTTTCCTGAACTGCAGCGAAAGAGTTTTGTTTTTTTCAGCCTATAACAGTTGTAGCGGGGTCCCCTTTAAGACTCCCGGGACTACCTTGCTCAGAATCCCTTTCGGCATGTTTCCACCCCAGAGACTCATGGGAGGGGTTATAAAAAGGGGAGGCGAGGCTGGGCTCGGCCTCTTTGGGACACGAGACTTCAGTGACTAATCCTCCTGTGCGGATGTGCCGGAGTGCAAGGCCTGAAGCCTGAGGCCTTGCGCAGCACCAAAGAGCCTTCCACCCCACTGCGAGCCTGGGTGGCATCTGACTTCGCTTATCTACAGCCTTGGTTGGATCGGGGACCCGATCGCTGGAAACACTGTGTGTGAGGACAGTCGGTGGAAGTTCCCGAGCTGGGATCGCGTCTGGAGGGGTGAGCGAGCGTATGCTCAGACCATATACTGTTTGTTGCTGATGTGCCTATAGACTGCCGTTGCCCACACGTTTAAATCTGGTACTCTCACTGGAGATCCATATCAGAGCTGAACTCAGAGGTTCTTCAGTAAAGTGTTATTCTATTACCATCTTCCCATTGGATTACAAATGTTATTCTGTTATGTGCACCACCTTTAAAGACTTGCCGGTGAAGAAACCATCATCCCCTATAGACTGAGTTTCAGATATCTGAGCCAGGCCTGGTCAGTTAGTTAGTTCATTTAGTTGCTGCGCCACAGGGCGCCTAGTTAACGGTCGCCCACGCTGCGCACCTTTACTATTCCATTAGTGTATAAGTATGTTTATTGCTGCAGGGCTCTACAACCTATTTTATGTGAACTGTTACCATTGTTAACCTTTTACCACATATCTAAAGTAAATTGGATACCCCCTTTCATTATTGCCTTGGTGTCTGAGTTTTATCATAGAGTATAAGAATTATATTGCTGCCATAACTAACTGTGCCAGTAGGGGGTTGAGTAAATTGCCGGGGGTTGGCGGAGCTGTCTTCAGGGCCCAAACTAAATCTGCGGCCCTCTTAGTTGAAGGTATCGCTACACAGTACTTTGTCCTCTGTGCTTTCAAGTGGTATTTAGGGGATTAAACAGGCAGTAAGGAAATATCACCTCCTCACTGCATGTAACATTCCTCTAAAAAGTGACCTAAACACAGCGCGCTTTTCAGCTGAGTATTTTCTAACCATCTCCTGTATAATACCCGCAGTCTCTCTCCTGTATAATATCCGCAGTCTCTCTCCTGTATAATATCCGCAGTCTCTCTCCTGCATAATGTCCGCAGTCTCTCTCCTGTATAATATCCGCAGTCTCTCTCCTGTATGATGTCCGCAGTCTCTCTCCTGTATAATGTCCGCAGTCTCTCTCCTGTATAATGTCCGCAGTCTCTCTCCTGTATAATGTCCGCAGTCTCTCTCCTGTATAATGTCCGCAGTCTCTCTCCTGTATAATATCCGCAGTCTCTCTCCTGTATAATATCCGCAGTCTCTCTCCTGTATAATATCCGCAGTCTCTCTCCTGTATAATGTCCGCAGTCTCTCTCCTGTATAATGTCCGCAGTCTCTCTCCTGTATAATGTCCGCAGTCTCTCTCCTGTATAATGTCCGCAGTCTCTCTCCTGTATAATGTCCGCAGTCTCTCTCCTGTATAATGTCCGCAGTCTCTCTCCTGTATAATGTCCGCAGTCTCTCTTCTGTATAATGTCCGCAGTCTCTCTCCTGTATAATGTCCGCAGTCTCTCTCCTGTATAATGTCCGCAGTCTCTCTTCTGTATAATGTCCGCAGTCTCTCTCCTGTATAATGTCCGCAGTCTCTCTCCTGTATAATGTCCGCAGTCTCTCTCCTGTATAATGTCCGCAGTCTCTCGTCTGTATAATGTCCGCAGTCTCTGACCGTCTCCTGTATTATATCCGCAGTCTCTGACCGTTTCTTGTATAATGTCTGCAGTCTCTGACCATCACTCTTTCCAAAACGCACTCCTGAACCTTGCACTCTGTACATAGCATCCTCTTGAGCCCTGCATCCAGCACCCACCTGCACTCTGCATGTAGCACCAGCATACAGGGGCACACTGACCACCAATATGCATGGCCAGTGGTTACCAGTATACAGAGGACATAACAAATCAGGTAAATCAATTACCATGCAACTAAAAATATCTCAAAAGCAATAAGAGAATCTTTTTAGCTGGTTCCCTCATCTAACGCGAATCAATAAAAAGCAAAAAATGCAGCGCTGCCCTATACTTCATCTATAAAATTGTACAAATGGACTTATAAGTGCGATAGTAACACCTATAACTGAATATCCAGTGCAAATCAACCATTGTATTGCAATATAGTAGTGATGGTGTCACCCTCTCTGCAAAAATATTTTGAGAAATTGCAGAGCTTTAATGTGCAAATAGCGGTGACACTCCCTACATACAATAATAATAATAACAAAGACACAAATCAACCCATGTATTAGAACATAGTAGTGATGTTGTCACCCTCTCTGCAAGAGGTAAGACATTTTTCAGAGCTGCAATGTGCAAATAGTTGTGAAACCACCTATATATAATCAGAATAATAAAATGTAAAATATATACATCAAGTGTACATTTTATTATTATCATTATTATGATTATATATAGGTGGCTTTACCACTATTTGCACATTGCAGCTCTGCAATATTTCTTACCTTTTGCAGAGAGGGTGACACCATCACTAATATATTCTAATACATGGGTTGATTTGCGTCTCTGTTATTATTTTTGTATGTAGGGGGTTTCACCATTATTTGCTCTGCAAATTCTCAAAATACTTTTGTAGAGGAGGTGACATCATCACTACTAAATTGCAATACATTGGTTGTTTGCATTGGATATTCATTTATAGGTTTTATCATTTTCCTTATAAGTCCATTTGTAGAAATGTATAAATGAAGTGTAGGGTTGTGCTGCATTTTTGGGCTTTTTATTGGTATACAGAGGCCAGGACATACTGATCATCATTGGACGCCATGATGAAACCGCCACTTTCTGGTCACTCCCACAGGTGTGTGGTAGCGCACCGCATTAGCACCCTCACTTTTACTTCAAGCACCACTATAGCACCCCAAAAAAAACATTGTCTGGAGCCACCCCTGCCTGGATTGGATTTGAATTTTGGGGCCCCATCCCTCCCAAGTTTTTCTCTATCTTATCTTCATAACATTTGGTAGTCCTATCCCAAAAAATTCTAAGTATTTTTTTTTTTTTATCTCATGGACGAAATGTGGGAAAGAACGTATATATCATACAATCATTCCATAAACACCACATACACTATATATATCATTTGAGGAAAATATGCTTATAAAATAGTTTACCATTAGCCAATAAAAAAATAAAAATAAAAAATGTCCCCGGATTTCATTTTAAAAATCTGGTCACCTTAGATCAAAGTGATTTCTCAGCAAAATAAAGCATGGAGACATGGATGGATGGGTGAGTTTGCTTTGAATATGAAAAATTAATTCAATAGAATTAAAAATTTAGTTCTGCTTTAATCCACGGTCAGTGGTAAAGAAAATATACCAGTGTAATACTGAGCATATACTAAATAACAGCAAGGATTCCGCAGGTGATTTGACAATAGACAGGTTTTACTAAGAACTATTTGCACCAACAGTTCTACTTTGACCCTTTAATATGACTCCGGTTCAGGCAGTTCTACATTTTACTTGTCCCAGTCACCCAGTAATGATATAAACCTGTTGATATTATATCAGGATGTTGAAATATTATAACTTTCATAAAACTGCAGCAGAATAAAGCAAAGTGTCCATAGGTGGACAATGCACAGGTGAAAACTGCATCAATTCTCCAATATGCAACCTTATCAGCCAACAATGGGAACCAACAAAAAAAAATGACAATAACTAAAGTATGCACAAAACCAATCACTAAAATCTCAAAGAAGCTTTAAAGCTGAATTCTGGAATAAGTTATTATTGCTAAATACAAGAGACATTGAATACTTGAATCTTGGTGTGCTTTTTGTATTTCTTTCAGATCTGTGCAGTACTGTAATCCAGTGTGAGGCTTTTCCTGTAATAAAGACCAATCACTGCTGCTCTCTCTCCTTGTGCAGGGTGACTGGTCTGGTCTCTACCACCTTCTTTTTTTCTGCAGCCAGCCTTAGTGGGTGGAGTCTGATAGGTCCCTCCCACAACTCTGCTCTCTGCACAATATATGTACAGTGCAGTGATGACGTCACCAGGTTTTAAATGAGTTTGCAAAGGCATTTGGTGCACCCAAGTTAATTTATAGCTTTTGCGGCTTTTAAGGAATATACTGTATGTATGGTGCCTGGAGTTTGGCTGTATCGTGTCAATGTAGCTCCAAAATTTATTTTCATATTTGCAGCTTTTATTAAACTAAAAAATAAACCATGACAATGGTTTATGATACACAGTACATAGAGCCAACTAAATGTCATCTAGTTAGGTCTACTTAAAATAAACACAAAGTCCTCCAATGCATACATTTGTTCATGCCATATTGAAATGCATCTTTAAAAGTACGTTCAGATTTGCTATTACATAGCATACACAAAAAATAAACATGGGGTCACCTACCTGGATTTTACCCAATTTCTCTTATAGGCTGGGCAGCAAATGAGAGATCCATACTCACCCAGAGCATCTGAGATCCTTTCATGCATACTAGACATGGCAAAAGGCAACAGCAGCCACTTAACCAGGACACACTAACCTGCATGTAATGGCCAACTATGGAGTCAGAATCAGCATCACTTACTTTGTGTTTTGCAGGTGATTGGAGCAATAATCTTCCAGGTACTCAGCAGATAGAGTCCTATATCCTGCAAAGTCAAAGTACAGCATCAGTCAAAATAGAAAAATAAGACAAACACTAATTTCTCTTTTTTCTAATTTACAATCTTATGGTGGGAGTATATGCTTGTCATAGCAAGACTGATCTTCTTGGCTTTCTTAATAAAACCTTTGATGATGATGAATATGGATGGCTACACCATAAAATTAGAACCAAATAGCTTAAACAATGCCTTTTTCACCTGAATGATGTTCTGGATGTCCTTCTTCTTCTCAGGGTAAGAATGCCACCACCAGGGGATCCTACCAAAATTGTCTTCCGAGCTATCTTCCTGTGGCTGTGGTTTGCTACACAAACTGTAATCCAATGAGTCTGACCGTATGTAAGTGCGCTGGGTAATGACAAGTTTCTGAAACTGTAAGAAAAGAAGGCATGGGATAGTGAGTACCAAGTTATAGAATTTGCTGTCTGTGTTCTTGATGAAAAATTGCCCTTTAGTTCCTGGCCAAACGGAAACCCTGTGTGTGTCACCAAGACAAGATGTGAGGGGAGATCTGCAGCCTGTGAAAAGTGTTGTAACCCTTTTTCTTACATTATGCAGCTACATAGCACAGCAGGGTGGGGCAGTCAAGATTCCTCATGTGCTTTACTTTTTTACAGTAGCTTGGTTCCTCAGCTATGGATTAAGCTTGTCCAAAGTTGACCAACATGGTGAACTCTACAACCTGGTCTAACTTTAGAACATAACTTAGGGTACCTTGCTCTCGGTTAGCTCATCCTCCGGTTTCATCAGGACCACACTTTTGTCGACACCACGAATTGCA
Organism: Rana muscosa; assembly: GCA_029206835.1. Lineage (NCBI taxonomy): Eukaryota > Metazoa > Chordata > Amphibia > Anura > Ranidae > Rana > Rana muscosa. The sequence continues at coordinate 256,392,244 of CM055123.1, read as the reverse complement.
CAATAAGAGCCACCATCGGCTTGGAGTTGCATTTTAACATTTGATTTGGGCAACACTTTTGTCTCAGAGAACTTCAAGGTGACCTGAAACACAAAAAGCAGTAAGCGGTGGGGCGTATAGTAATTATCGCCTCTGAAAACTTACAGATTAAAGCAGACCTGTCATTAAATACACACTTCCTTTAATGAAAACCAAGTTCTTGCCTGTGCTCAAAGAACTGTGCATATGTGAAGAACGGACCACAGAACTGTTCAGCACATTTAAATTGACTGTGGCACCCAGTAGCCTATTTAAAGCACTGCAGGACTCAAGATCATTGTTGAGTGGTCCACAGATCCAGTGACCCATGACCAGACCATGATTGTTCCTGTGCTTTACCCAGTTTGCCTTCTGACTAAACCTAATATTATTCCCTCTGGTACCTGACCTCCGGCTTGGTTCTTGACTCTACACCTTCTTTATCCCTTGGGCTCATCTTTTGCCCATGTGATACTGACCTAGGCATTGATCCTGTTTATGCTCTCGTCTTCTGAATCTGTGCCTCTGCTGCCCACCTGTTGCCAACTTCTGCCTGTCTGACCATGTTCCTGCCTCCTTCATGCGCTGTGCCGACATCCGGTATGAGTTCCTGTTCCAGAGTTTCTACTTCATTGCAAGATCCAGTTCTTCTGCTGGGCAGGACTTACTACAAGTGTCTGTGCCATTCTGTGTCCTGTCCTACCCTGTCATCAATCTTTGGGGACAAACAGGGCAGGAAGAGTAAGGGAAAGCCCTCTCATCTGTTCGGCCTCTATCAGGTACATGAATTAATAGGGCAATATGAATTATCTTCAGGAAAAGGTCTTTAGGCCTTGCTATGAAAATAAAGGAAATTGTCACTCTAGAACTTCCTCGTGACACCCAAAGCCTAGGGGAAATTCACATTTTCTCATGACTCCAGTAGCATAGAGGATGTTACATATCATTAAATACTGTAGAGTGTCTATTGCTTTTAATCAAGGCTAAGCACTGTTTCTTAGGCAGAGGTTACATACTCCCTCATAACGGTAAGCTCCAGTTATTTACTGAGGACTCAGATTGAGTAAGGCAGCAGAGGGGGAATGTGACAAGGGTATCAGCAAGTGAAGGAGGGGTTCTTACAAAAGAACCTGTCACTTTGCCTATTCCCTTTAGGTGGTGTAGTGTGCTTAAATGGTAGACCAAGATCAAAACCAGTTTGGGAGACACTCACAGCATGTTTTAGGCATGGCGTCACTTGGGCGGTTGTAGTGTCAGCAGCAACTGTGCCAGAGTCAGAAACCATGAAAACCAGTATATTTCCGGATGGAGATATATCTACGATAGGGAGGGAGAGTTCTACCGAGCCAGAGCAAGCTGCACAATGGGAGAACAGAGAAGATTGTGAGTAAAAAAAAAAAATGAAGATATGTCTAAAAATTCTGAGTCCAGTAAAGGGAACTTACCGTCACCCTTTGACCTTTCAACTTTCTTCTGGCCTTGTTGTACTATTTTACCCTCCAACGTAACCTGAAATAGGGAAGAGAGACGTCTGTGTCTGGACAGAGTCTAGAATAGTTAGAATAGTAAGTGCTCAGTGTATTAATAACTGGAAAGGTGCACATTGCGAGGTGCCAGAAGTTCCCCAGCTGTCAGTTTTGTTATACTGTAGAAGAAAACAATAAAATCTGCTTCTACTAATTCAGAAAAAAACAATTGGCAAGCTTTTACGCTTCAGTTAACCTTTTTGTCTAAGGATATATGTATGGTTATCATACCCACACAATCGTTTTTCTGGGCACAATGGACTTGTGTTTTTTTTTCAACTTCACTATGTAACTTAATGTTGACTGACTTACTATCTCTGCTGGAGAAGAAGCTATTTTTTTGACTTAATCAGCGTCACGTGACGACACCCTCTGCAAGCCCCGCTGTACCTGGGATCAGGAGCCGTGACATGGCGGTGGTAGTTGCCTCACTAGGCAATGGACACAGTGGTTCCGTCTATTCCTTTGCCAACAGAAGTCTGCTGACATTGTGCAAATGATTTTGGATTGAACCATCAGAGGGAGTCTCGGTAAGGGGTGCCTGGTCAATGGCAGCGGTAATGTACCCTCTATCAATACATCCACTTAGACATGTGTGGTCAAGCCTACTTAATGCTATCTGATCACAGGACACTTAAAGCGGTTGTAAACCCAAAAAATAAAAAATAAAAAAATAAAAACCTGCAAGAGAAAGGCATAATGAGCTAGTATGACTAGCATACTAGCTCATTATGCATTACTTACCTTAGATCGAAGCCCCCGAAGCCGTCCTCGTCTCCCCCTCCGGCCGCAGACATCTCTCCGGAAGGTCACTTCTGGGTATCGCCGCTCCGGCGCTCTGATTGGCCGGAGCGGCGATGACGTCACTCCTCGCGTGCGTGCGGGAGCCGTCAAAGCCGGCATTATCCATTTATAAAACCGGCATTCTCAGTGCGCCTGTGCCGTTGTCTACGGCGCAAGCTCGCCGTAGACAACGGTGCATTCTTTGTGGCAAATATCTCCTAAACCGTGTAGGTTTAGGAGATATTGCAAGCACCTACAAGTAAGCCTTAATCTAGGCTTACCTGTAGGTAAAACTTGTCAGAGGGTTTACAACCACTTTAATGAGGGTCCACCACAGAGGCCTTATGCACCCCAGCCTGTTGGAATATATCCTCCATTTCTCAGCAGACATACTGCACAACGTAATAAGCCTAGCAGCAGTAGTGAACATTATCAGCACTTATATCACTGCTTGTCTTTTCAGGTACTTCATTTCCAGTGTAGCTGTGGGTCATCCATCTTTCCAGAAACAGTACACGTTACCATCACAACACAACCCATAGGAAGTAACAGGCCTGCAGACCTGGATGTTGATCATTGCAAGATTTAATGCTCCTAGGTCTATCAGCACTTTTTGTTACCAACTTTGGTTCGTTATCCAAACTTGCAATTACAGTTCATCTGAACTAGAGGATCCACATTTCTTCCCGCCCATAACCACATTGTGCACATCCCCCTCCTATTGGTAACTGATGGATCACCAGATGCTCATCCCTCTAGCGATAGACAGGATTACCTGTCTGCTCCCATCCTCTCATCCCCTGGGGCCATACGCAGATTACATGACATAATTCCCAACAAGGAATCTTGTACTAGAGGATATACCTGCTGCATGCTAATAAATTATGTTTTCAAATAACACTCTATTATTATCCTTGTGTTACCAATAGTAACCCCTATGCTCCCCTGGTGTCCTTTACCAGGGGTTTCCTTTTGTACTGTTTGTTCTGGTTATGGTGATAATGCCTGAATTGGTGATTGATCTATGAGTCTATATCAATCAATTTGTGGATTTTTTCTTTCTTCTTGCTCAGTTTGTTTTATATCTCTGCTGGAAACCTGTTCCAAGCATCCACTCATTAAAAAAAATACTTTCTGAAGATATTCCTGAATTTCCCTCCTGCTAGTTTGAGGTCATGACTCCATATTCTTGATCTCAGCTTCATATTAAAAACTGCCCAGCTGAAACTTAGTCACACCCTTCAGGTATTTCAAGATTTTTCAGCACCATGGTTAAGTGGTTAGCACGCCCGCCTAGCAGCAATAGGGTTGCTAATCCCAACCGTGGCACTATCCACCTGGAGTTTGTATGTTCTCCTTGTGCCTGCATGAGTTTACTCCGGGTGGTACTCCGGTTTTCTTCCATATGCCAAAGACATGCTGGTAGGTTAATTGGCTCCTATCTAAATTGGCCCTAGTACAGTGGGGCAAAAAAGTATTTAGTCAGCCACCAATTGTGCAAGTTCTACCACTTAAAAAGATGAGAGAGGCCTGTAATTGTCATCATAGGTATACCTCAACTATGAGAGACAAAATGTGGAAACAAATCCAGACAATCACATTGTCTGATTTGGAAATATTTTTTTTTGCAAATTATGGTGGAAAATAAGTATTTGGTCAATATCAAAAGTTAATCTCAATACTTTGTTATATATCCTTTGTTGGCAATGACAGAGGTCAAACATTTTCTGTAAGTCTTCACAAGGTTGTCACACACTGTTGCTGGTATGTTGGCCCATTCCTCCATGCAGATCTCCTCTAGAGCAGTGATGTTTTGTGGCTGTCGCTGGGCAACACAGACTTTCAACTCCCTCCAAAGGTTTTCTATGGGGTTGAGATCTGGAGACTGGCTAGACCACTCCAGGACCTTGAAATGCTTCTTACGAAGCCACTCCTTTGTTGCCTGGGCGGTGTGTTTGGGATCATTGTCATGCTGAAAGTCCCAGCCACGTTTCTTCTTCAATGCCCTTGCTGATGGGAGGAGGTTTGCACTCAAAATCTCACAATACATGGCCCCATTCATTCTTTCATGTACATGGATCAGTCGTCCTGTTCCCTTTTCAGAGAAACAGCCCCAAAGAATGATGTTGCCACCCCCATGCTTCACAGTAGGTATGGTGTTCTTTGGTTGCAACTCAGCATTCTCTCTCCTCCAAACACGACGAGTTGTGTTTCTACCAAACAGTTCTACTTTGGTTTCATCTGACCATATGACATTCTCCCAATCCTCTTCTGGATCATCCAAATGCTCTCTAGCAAACCTCAGAAGGGCCCGGACATGTACTGGCTTAAGCAGGGGGACACGTCTGGCACTGCAGGATCTGAGTCCCTGGCGGCGTAGTGTGTTACTGATGGTAGCCTTTGTTACGTTGGTCCCAGCTCTCTGCAGGTCATTCACTAGGTCCCCCCATGTGGTTCTGGGATTTTTGCTCACTGTTCTTGTGATCATTTTGACCCCACGGGGTGAGATCTTGCGTGGAGCCCCAGATCGAGGGAGATTATCAGTGATCTTGTATGTCTTCCATTTTCTAATTATTGCTCCCACGGTTGATTTCTTCACACAAAGCTGCTTGCCTATTGCAGATTCAGTCTTCCCAGCCTGGTGCAGATCTACAATTTAGTTTCTGGTGTCCTTCAACAGCTCTTTGGTCTTCACCATAGTGGAGTTTGGAGTGTGACTGTTTGAGGTTGTGGACAGGTGTCTTTTATACTGATAACAAGTTCAAACAGGTGCCATTAATACAGGTAATGAGTGGAGGACAGATGAGCCTCTTAAAGAAGAAGATACAGGTCTATGAGAGACAGAAATCTTGCTTGTTTGTAGGTGACCAAATACTTATTTTCCACCATAATTTGCAAAAAAAAATATTTCCAAATCAGACAATGTGATTGTCTGGATTTGTTTCCACATTTTGTCTCTCATAGTTGAGGTATACCTATGATGACAATTACAGGCCTCTCTCATCTTTTTAAGTGGGAGAACTTGCACAATTGGTGGCTGACTAAATACTTTTTTGCCCCACTGTATGTGTATGAATGAATGTGAGTTAGGAAACTTAGATTAGATAAGCTCCTTGAGGACAGGGACTGATGTGGATTTACAGTATATAGGTAAAGCAAGGTGTAAATTGATGGCACTGTAGAAGTACCTGTGATAAATAATAAATATATGTGTGTAGCTGGCCAGCTAAGACCTGTCCTAGGTTGCTAATGTGGCTTACATGCATATATACAGCTAGACCTGCTAATAATGTTAAAACAGTGCATATGCTCATTTGTGAGAGATAAAAGCAGAGTTATTTACTGTGACTTTATATATGGATGTCATATAACAATTGTATATTGTGTTCACAGAAGCAAAGAAAAAATATGCCTTTTAAGATTATTATATACTATGCAGAAAAGTAAGCTTAATAACACAGCAGAATTGCAACCAGAAAGCATAGAGTTAAGCTTTTGTGACTCATCATGAGTTTTAGCCAATCACAACCAATCTCACTGAGCAAATGTCTCTGGCCAATCATAGCCAGCATTTCACTCATGTTCTGTCTAGGAAATCTCATATCACATGTCTAGAATTTCATTTTACATCAGAGTGTGGAGCTGAACAGTTCAGATCCATCCAGAGTCCAGTTTTATGGAAGCAAGTGGCCAAAATAGGTATTTAATACAGTTATATAAGTTCCTATTGTAAATAATGTGATTAGAACTGTATACTGAAACTAGTTATGTGTTCACTTGTAGTTCCACCAAACCAGGTTTGCAAACAATCAAACCAGCACCAACCATGCTCCACATGCAAGCCACACGGGAGGAGTTTTGGAAAGACAAATCAGAACTGTAAGAAATGTGTTAAGTTCAGTGTTGAGAAAGAGCTCTGGAAGAATAGATGATGCCACACTTAGGACCCTATTCTATGAAGTAATGTCTATTGTTAACAGTCGTCCACTTACAGTTGACAACATCAATGATCCAACAAGTTTGGAACCTTTAACTCCCAACCATCTACTTCACCTTACGTATGATTACGTACAACCACCACCTGGCAAGTTTACCAAAGAGGATTTATATGCCAGAAAGAGATGGCGAAGAGTCCAATATCTATCAGAACAGTTTTGGAATAGATGGAAGAAAGAGTACTTAGCCAATCTTACGTTAAGAAGTAAATGGCAAACACCCAGAAGAAATGTACAAGTTGGTGACATAGTATTAGTGAAAGAAGAAGATTTACCTAGAAGTCAATGGAAATTGGCCAAAGTTCTAGAAGTTCAAAAGGACAAAGACAGACTAGTAAGAAGAGCGTTGTTACAAATAGGAGACTCAAAACTTGACAAAAAGGGAAAACGTCTCACTATTCCACTCAGGTTGGAACGTCCTATACAGAAGTTAGTTGTTCTACTTGAGAGTGATAAAAGCCACTTGGAAGTTGAGAACCTGATGGAAAATTCCCCAAATTCATGTTCAAATCCTACTATAGGGAACATAGAATTATAGGTAATTTGGTGGGAGTGTAGCTGGCCAGCTAAGACCTGTCCTAGGTTGCTAATGTGGCTTACATGCATATATACAGCTAGACCTGTTAATAATGTTAAAACAGTGCATATGCTCATTTGTGAGAGATAAAAGCAGAGTTATTTACTGTGACTTTATATATGGATGTCATATAACAATTGTATATTGTGTTCACAGAAGCAAAGAAAAAATATGCCTTTTAAGATTATTATATACTATGCAGAAAAGTAAGCTTAATAACACAGCAGAATTGCAACCAGAAAGCATAGAGTTAAGCTTTTGTGACTCATCAGGAGTTTTAGCCAATCACAACCAATCTCACTGAGCAAATGTCTCTGGCCAATCATAGCCAGCATTTCACTCATGTTCTGTCTAGGAAATCTCATATCACATGTCTAGAATTTCATTTTACATCAGAGTGTGGAGCTGAACAGTTCAGATCCATCCAGAGTCCAGTTTTATGGAAGCAAGTGGCCAAAATAGGTATTTAATACAGTTATATAAGTTCCTATTGTAAATAATGTGATTAGAACTGTATACTGAAACTAGTTATGTGTTCACTTGTAGTTCCACCAAACCAGGTTTGCAAACAATCAAACAATCAAACCAGCAATCAAACTAGATTCAAACCAAGCTTCAGAGCAAACAGCATTATAGAGCAAGTCCCAGATAGATCATAAAGTGTCTAAAGTATTTTAAAGTGAAAGTACAGATACTGAAGAGAGAAATATATCTACCATTTTCTGTAGAATTACAAGATTGAACAGTTGAACCGACATTTGTTATACTTTATTCAACACGTGTTTGTACATGGACTTCCTGCTGCTAAATTGTCAGTGTTATATAAGAAGAAAAGCTGAAGTGAATAAAGAAGTTATCTTAAAGGTTTGGTGTGCTCTTTAAACCTACTGCTTCCATAGAACGGCGCTAGAGGAATTAGAGTAACAGATAGTCTTGTGTGGACTAAAAGATCAGAGAAATCAAATTCTTCTAATGCCACAGCGCATAAAGGCATTTCATAGTGCTGCGCCTGCCACAGTGGAACTATTTTGCCCATAGTGGAACTATTTAGCCCAAAGTGGAACTATTAAGCCCAAAGTGGAACTATTTGCCACTTGAGGGGGAAGCGATAGTGCTCCTCAGCTTGCACAGTAAAGAGCGCATTTGAGCAGCGGAGCTACCATAGAGGCCATAGGACATGTGTTTTAGTCAAACTGCAGCCGACTCTTAAAGTGGCAGAACGGCAAAGGCAAGATAGTCACAGAGAGAGCGCCAACCCTCCTGCGATCCCTAGAGAGAGAAAAAGACGCATGGTGGGAGGCCAAAGTCCAGAGTTAGAGTGCCTGCACCGCTACCCACAAAGAGGCCACGTACTGCAGCCAGCTATTTCCCCGCCACTAAGCCCAAAGCCTGCAGCACAAAGCATTGTACGTCAGCGAAAAGCATCGCAAGTTAGCGCAGAGCATCGCAAGACAGCTCAAAGCATCGCACGTCAGCGCAAAGCATCGCACGACAGCACAGAGTATCGCAAGACAGCACAGAGTATCGCAAAGCATCGTACGTCAGCGCAAAGCATCGCAAGACAGCACAGAGCATCGCACATCAGCGCAAAGCATCGCAAGACAGCACAGAGTATCGCAAAGCATCGCACGTCAGCGCAAAGCAACGCAAGACAGCACAGAGCATCGCACGTCAGCGCAAAGCATCGCACGTCAGAGTAGAGCATCAGATCAACAAAGACAAGTCTCCTTGAAGACTATTTGTTCCAGCAACCTACAGATCACAGTATCCTGCTCTTCAGAATAAGGTCAGAACTTTCCTTTATTACTATCATTGCACATAGGCTTGACAAGAAAGAGACATTTTCGTGTTCAGGAGTAAAAGGACTGTACATAAAGAACAAGGGTCAGTTGTAGTACACGGACTCTAAAGTATTTTAAAGAGAAAGTCATTTTACTGCCTGCACCTATTGCTATTGCATTTAAAGTGAAAGTCTTCTTAATATTCGTATTGATTGTTATAGCACTTAAAGTAAAATGTCTAAGCCTAGTATTTCTATGCCACTGTTTGAGGATACAAAGATAGATAAGATAGAAAGTGAAGAGCAAGTGAACCTGTCTAAGGTAGAAGAGTCTGATGCAGCATTAGTCTTGCCCTCAACAAATATATCCCAAACAGATGAACTAAGACGTTCAGAATGTATCAGAAAACCGACCCTAAAGATGCTGGAAAATTTGGAGCAAGAAGCAGTATTGAAAGGAAAAAAGTTCACCAGAATGTATGATAAGTGGAAATCCTACATTAAAGATGTTCGTAGAAAGCTAAAGCAAGAAAGTATAAAAGGAAACTTGAGTGATATGATAGAGACAGTAGAAGAATCTGAAGCAGAGCTTATGGCAGCATATGTCAACCTGCGGTCTTCTACAACACCTCCCCAGGATATTGTAAGGAACATGGACACATGTACTGAAGTCACTAAAGGTTTAGTAAAGCTCATGAGAGAACTATCATCTGAAGCCAACTATGATGAAGTTAAGGCAAGAAAGAGAATGAATGAGCTTTTTATGAGAGACTATGCTAGGTCCTTAGGAGGAACCACAATCACAAGTAGGACTTCTTCCACTAGCAGAAGTGCCAGTAACATATCAGAGTCCTCAAGTACTTTAATAGCCAAAAGAAAGGAACTTGTCGAACAACTTGCTGTCAAGAGAGCAGAAATTGAGATGGAATCTGCAATCGAGGTGCAGCGTCTACGAGTAGCAGAAATGGAAAGGCTGAATGAAGTCAAGATTATAGAAGCCAGACTAATGCCCCATACACACGATCGTTTTTCATGCCGTTAAAAATGCCATTAAAAAAAATGGCCATTAAAAATGATCGTGTGTAGGCTCCAGAGCATTTTTAACGACGTGAAAAACGGCCATTAAAAATTTCGAACATGCTCTCTTTTTTCACGTCGTTTTTCATGTCGTTTTTTTTAACGACGTGAAAAACGATAGTGTGTATGCTTTAACGACGTGAAAAAAAACGCGCATGCTCAGAATCAAGTATGAGACAGGAGCGCTCGTTCTGGTAAAACTAGCGTTCGTAATGGAGATAGCACATTCGTCACGCAGTCACGGACTGAAAAGCACGAGACTGAAAAGAGCGAATCGTCGCTCAACAAACTTTACTAACATGAAGGGTGGCGCCATTCGAACGGATCTTCCCCTTTATAGTGCCGTCGTACGTGTTGTACGTCACTGCGCTTTGCTTGATCGTTTTTTTAAATGATCGTGTGTACGCAAGACAGGCTTGAGAGGAAACATGAAAAAAAACGACGTGAAAAACGGCAAGAAAAACGATCGTGTGTATGGGGCATAAGAGTACACGAAGAGGACATGAATAGTAATCATAAGTCCAAATCTGTACTAAGTGAAGATGCAGACTCCTACTTCCTTTCATACGCCCAGGAGAATGGAAGGAAATCTCCAGTATGTAATGAAGCAAAAAGTCAGTGTCCTTCCATCCCTGCTCAGAAAGACGAAGAGAGAGACTCACCCAATTCAGAACTAGGTGAAAAAATAAAACAGGATAATTCTGTTCCTAGATGTCACTGCAATAATCAGGAGAATGTTGCGACTATTGTCCCAGCAAGACGACAGAGAACAGTCCCAGCAAGACTTCCCGTTCCAGAACCTACTGTATTTTCAGGAGACATACTGAAGTTCATAGAGTGGAAGGCAAGTTTTGAAATGATCATTGAGCATCATTGCTCCAGGCCAGTTGACAAGTTATTCTACCTTCAGAAATATGTTGGTGGAGAAGCGAAGAAAGCTCTTGAAGGTAACTTCTATAGAACAGATGAAGAAGCCTACAAGCAAGCTTGGGAAAAGTTAAACGCAAGATATGGTCATCCTTTCTTAGTACAAAGAGCCTTTAGGGAGAAATTGAATAACTGGCCTAAAATAGGTCCTAAAGAACATTTCAAACTCCAAGAGTATGGTGACTTCCTGCAAGCATGCAGCAATGCCATCCCACATGTACGAGGACTAGAAGTACTGAACGACTATCTAGAAAACCACAGGATGCTAGCTAAGCTACCTGAAGAAGTGGCTTCTAGATGGAATCGCTATGTGACTGAACAGTTAGATCTAAGTAAGGACTTCCCAAGTTTTGAAAAGTTCTCTGAGTTTGTTAATAAGGAAGCACGAATAGTATGTAATCCAGTAACAGGATCTTACGCCTTAAAGTCCTTAGAAGAAAGGCCTGCGAGGGATATAATACGTGCAAGAGCAACTAGCTTTGCAACCGACACAACAGAGAAAGGTATAGATACCTACGAGAGCAAGTTCAAAGTTACTACTGGGATCAGTAGAGAGACAGAACCGACAAATCCTCAGACTACTTTTAAGTGTATGTTCTGTGGAGAGAACCACTCTATACACAAGTGCCAACAATTGAAGGAGAAATCTCCAAATGAAAAGAAAAAGTTTGTACTTGTTAGCCAACTGTGTTTTGGATACCTAAGGAAAGGCCATATTACTAAGGAGTGTAAGAAAAGGGCCACATGCAGCGTTTGCAAAGGACGCCATCCTACACCACTACATGAAGAACATCCAAACAAGGATAAATCCTCAATAGCTAAAGATGCTGAGGAAGAAAAGAAAACATCGTATTCTCTTGCAGAGTGAGGGAAAGCAACGGCACATCAATGGTTGTACCAGTGTGCATTTCAAATCCTAAAAGGAAGAATAAGAAGGTATATGCCTATGCACTACTGGATGCCCAAAGCGATGTCGCCTTCATTGATCAAGAAATCTGCAAGAAATTACAAGTGGCTACAGAACCAGTGAAGCTCAAACTCACCACAATGACGGGGAGAGACACATTAGTGAACAGTCAAAGGATTGAGAGTTAGAGGACTTCATTCAAATCTCACATTGGATCTACCTCCAGCTTATACGAAAGACAATATACCTCTAGATCGAGATCGCATACCTACCTGTGAAACAGCCAATAAATGGGAGCACCTATCTGTCATATCTCATGAAATGTCCCCGCTGAAGGAGTTTGGTGTTGGACTGTTGATAGGTTATGATTGTCCCGAAGCTTTGGTACCACGAAGGGTAATCACAGGAGGAAAGGGTGAACCCTACGCTGTTCAAACTGATCTAGGATGGGGCGTTGTTGGAGGAAAACAGCAGATTGCAAACTCAAGACAGGTGACAGGATTGTGTCATAGAATATCTGTCCAAGAGTTACCAGCTGTAAGTTCAGCGGAAGTAATTAAGATCCTTGAATCTAACCCAGCAGATCATGCTTCAAGAGGCCTGAATGTAACAGAATTGAAAAATTCAAACTGGTTCACCGGTCCAGAGTTCCTCTGGGAAAAGGAAATCATACCCAGTGAAGGTTACACAGAATTGTCTATGGGTGATCCAGAAGTAAGAGTTGTACAAACATTGAACACTGCCACCAAGTGTCAAGATGACATACTTGAAAGACTAGCCAGATGTTCAAAATGGAATACAGTCATAAACGTAGTAGCTTGAATTCAACGTTTGGCAAAGGGAATCAGAAAGAAGGAATCATTGAATGTAGCGGAAAGAATGAAGGCTGAAGAAACGGTCATAAGACTCATTCAACAGAGATTCTATAGTGAAGAGTTGAAGAGACTTAGTCAAGAACCTAAAAGGCTTCCCAACAACCACCCATTGTACAAGCTTAAACTTGTTCTACAGGATGTTATACTGAAGGTGGGAGGGAGACTGGAAAATGCATCGTTACCCAGCAGAGTGAAGCATCCAGCAATTCTACCCAAAAATTCTACCTTCACAACATTGATTATTGATCACTACTACAACAAATCCTTGCATCAAGGAAGAAGCTTTACCCAGAACTGTTTGAGAGAAGGTGGTTACTGGATAGTAAAAGGAAGCAAAGTTATAGCAAAGTATATAAGTAAATGCGTAACCTGTAGAAAGGCACGTATACCTACCGAAGAACAAAGAATGGCAGATTTACCGGCAGATCGTGTAAACCCATCACCACCATTTCTTTATAGTGGAATGGATTGTTTCGGCCCATTCATCACCAAGCAAAACCGCAAGGAGTACAAGAGATATGGACTAATATTTACATGTCTAAGCTCCAGAGCAATTCATCTGGAAATGTTAGAAGATATGTCAACTGACGCATTTATTAATGCCTTGAGATGTTTCATAGCCATTAGAGGTACTGTCAGAGAGCTTAGATCTGACCAAGGATCTAATTTTGTTGGAGCAAAGAATGAATTGACAAAAGCTCTAAAAGAGATCGATAAAGAAAAAGTAACTCAGTATTTGTCAAAAAATCTGTGTGATTTTCATATGAATGCTCCACATGCAAGCCACACGGGAGGAGTTTTGGAAAGACAAATCAGAACTGTAAGAAATGTGTTAAGTTCAGTGTTGAGAAAGAGCTCCGGAAGAATAGATGATGCCTCACTTAGGACCCTATTCTATGAAGTAATGTCTATTGTTAACAGTCGTCCACTTACAGTTGACAACATCAATGATCCAACAAGTTTGGAACCTTTAACTCCCAACCATCTACTTCACCTTAAGTATGATTACGTACAACCACCATCTGGCAAGTTTACCAAAGAGGATTTATATGCCAGAAAGAGATGGCGAAGAGTCCAATATCTATCAGAACAGTTTTGGAATAGATGGAAGAAAGAGTACTTAGCCAATCTTACGTTAAGAAGTAAATGGCAAACACCCAGAAGAAATGTACAAGTTGGTGACATAGTATTAGTGAAAGAAGAAGATTTACCTAGAAGTCAATGGAAATTGGCCAAAGTTCTAGAAGTTCAAAAGGACAAAGACAGACTAGTAAGAAGAGCGTTGTTACAAATAGGAGACTCAAAACTTGACAAAAAGGGAAAACGTCTCACTATTCCACTCAGGTTGGAACGTCCTATACAGAAGTTAGTTGTTCTACTTGAGAGTGATAAAAGCCACTTGGAAGTTGAGAACCTGATGGAAAATTCCCCAAATTCATGTTCAAATCCTACTATAGGGAACATAGAATTATAGGTAATTTGGTGGGAGTGTAGCTGGCCAGCTAAGACCTGTCCTAGGTCATGCATATATACAGCTAGACCTGTTAATAATGTTAAAACAGTGCATATGCTCATTTGTGAGAGATAAAAGCAGAGTTATTTACTGTGACTTTATATATGGATGTCATATAACAATTGTATATTGTGTTCACAGAAGCAAAGAAAAAATATGCCTTTTAAGATTATTATATACTATGCAGAAAAGTAAGCTTAATAACACAGCAGAATTGCAACCAGAAAGCATAGAGTTAAGCTTTTGTGACTCATCAGGAGTTTTAGCCAATCACAACCAATCTCATTGAGCAAATGTCTCTGGCCAATCATAGCCAGCATTTCACTCATGTTCTGTCTAGGAAATCTCATATCACATGTCTAGAATTTCATTTTACATCAGAGTGTGGAGCTGAACAGTTCAGATCCATCCAGAGTCCAGTTTTATGGAAGCAAGTGGCCAAAATAGGTATGTAATACAGTTATATAAGTTCCTATTGTAAATAATGTGATTAGAACTGTATACTGAAACTAGTTATGTGTTCACTTGTAGTTCCACCAAACCAGGTTTGCAAACAATCAAACAATCAAACCAGCAATCAAACCAGATTCAAACCAAGCTTCAGAGCAAACATCAGAGCAAGCAGCATTATAGAGCAAGTCCCAGATAGATCATAAAGTGTCTAAAGTATTTTAAAGTGAAAGTACAGATACTGAAGAGAGAAATATATCTACCATTTTATGTAGAATTACAAGATTGAACAGTTGAACCGACATTTGTTATACTTTATTCAACACGTGTTTGTACATGGACTTCCTGCTGCTAAATTGTCAGTGTTATATAAGAAGAAAAGCTGAAGTGAATAAAGAAGTTATCTTAAAGGTTTGGTGTGCTCTTTAAACCTACTGCTTCCATAGAACGGCGCTAGAGGAATTAGAGTCAAGCCTCGTACACACGACCGATTTTCTCGTCGTAAAAAACACGTAGTTTTTTTCGACGAGATTCTTGTTAAGCTTGTCGATTTTCTCGTCAAGCTTTCCATGCGTACACACTGACAATTTCCAATTTCGTCGTTGTTCTCCGCGGTCACGTCCAGCACGTACGACGGCACTATAAAGGGGAAGATCTTTTTTTTTGGCACCACCGCTTGGGCTGCTTTTGCTGATCTCGTGTTACCGCGTGTGAAGTAAAAGTTTGGGAAGAGACGATTTGCGCTTTTCAGTCTTCGTACTTTTCAGATCGTTTTCTGCGGTTCAGTTTGTGCTTGTGGGTTCGTATCTTGACTTTCAGGGCGTCTAGGCAGGTCGTATCTGTTTTACAGTGCATTCTTGCCTGTTTGTTTCTGATTTTCAGTTCGTTATTCATAGGCCTTGCTGTTCTAAAGTGCGTTCTGTTCTGTACGTTCTGATAAGACGACCATTTCTTAGCCATGTCGCCTGGACGTTCTCGTCGTCGAGTTCGTGCTGTGCGTGCGCTTGGTGTTGGTCTGCTTGTTTTGGACCAAGACCAGTCCATGAATGGTGTGAGGAGGAGTTCATGGACCAAGAATTGGTTGCTCCAGCGGGACCAATTCTGCCATATGCCTCTGCTGCGGGAGATCGTCGAGAATAATCCTGAGGACTACAGGAATTTTCTGCGGATGTCTGACCCCGTTTTTCAGGAACTGTTGGCTTTGGTGTCCCCCTATATTACCAGGAAGGACACCGTTATGCGGGAAGCCATCAGTGCTGAGCAGAGGCTCATCGCCACGTTGCGTTACCTGGCAACAGGGAGAAGTCTTCAGGACTTGAAGTTCACCACAGGCATCTCCCCCCAGGCTCTGGGCCTCATAATCCCAGACACCTGTTCTGCCATTATACAAGTCCTGCAGGAGGACTATATTAGGGTAAGTTTTCTCCTTTAACATCACATTTTATGTATTTCATGTATGATAATGTATTGTATTTCTTTCATCCTTCCCTAATTACCATGATTGTAATATGCTTAGAATGTCCCCTTTGTCCTCATGCATGCTGGAAGCTTTAGATTGCCCCTTTTTTCTCCTCCATAAATATTTCCCTTCACTAACTTTTCCAGCAGGGGCGCCTGTTGCTCCAAATGTTTGGGGGTTCAAACCCCAATTTAGGAAATTAACTTCCTCCTTTTTTGCTCTGGTGCCTATTAAACGCCCCCAGTTGTCCCCTCTAATGCAGCCATTTTGTTCCCTCCAATGCAGCCATTTAGTCCCCTGTAATGCAGCCGGTTTCCCCCCAGCCCTGCACTTACCTTCTTGTGGTCAGCGCCATCCTTCTTCTGTCCTTGATGTCTTCTCCTTCCCTTGATGTTGCATCAGCCAATCATGTTACCATTAAACAGACTTGGTGAACATGATTGGCAGAGCAGCCTGTCAGTGTTTACCCAAGGAATGCTCCCCCCCTGCGTCCCCTATTTAACTTTTCGGAAGCCAATTACATCCCTCAGGCTGTAATGTGCAAGACTATTTTACTACCTGTTTCTGCTATGCAATTTGAACCCCCTAAATGCCGCAATTATTCATATGTCGGTCGCTTTACAAGAGGCCATCCACCTGAATAGTGGGTGGCATAGACAATACATAGGTTAATGGCCCATCAGAGGGGGTGATGAATATGATAAATGAGCCTTCCATTATACTTATTTTAAACACCTTAATAAATGTAGAATTTGATTGATGTTGGCCTCTAATGTTTTTTCTGAGAATTTCCTTGTAATGTATGATTTTTGTATTCTAATATTATTTCATCTTGTTTCACTCCACAGCTTCCTTCCACGCCACAGGAATGGCAGACTGTGGCATCGGAGTTTGCCACGCGGTGGGACTTCCCCAACTGTGGTGGTGCCATAGACGGGAAGCATGTCCGCATCGTGCCGCCACCCCGTTCTGGGTCCTACTACTACAATTACAAGGGGTTTCATAGCATTGTGCTGATGGCGGTGGTGTCAGCACGGTATGAATTCCTCTATGTTGATGTAGGGAAGAATGGCCGGATGTCCGATGGGGGATCCTTCATCCAGACGGAGTTTGCCCTCCGTCTCCAGAGTGACGACCTTGCATTGCCACCGGATGCAGGGAATATTGAAGGACTCCCCTTTGTTTTTTTGGCTGATGAAGCCTTCGGACTCGGACGGCATCTTATGAGGCCATTTCCACAGAGGACCCTGACCCCAGACAAGAGGGTGTTCAATTATCGGCTGGCCAGGGGCCGAAGAGTTGTCGAAAATGCCTTTGGCATAATGGCCAGCCGGTTCCGCCTTCTTATGACTTCAATACACTTAGTGGACTACAAAATAAACTATGTCGTATTATGCTGCTGTGTGCTACACAACTTTCTGAGCCAAAAATCAAATTCCTATATGGCCTCAGTTTTGCCAGAGGCTGGACTTTCCCCTGCAAATCCTCTGCCGGGCCTGGAATCTGCCTGTCCTGGCTTGCCCTCCCAAAATGCCCGTGAGGTTCGGGACAAATACATGGAGTATTTCACGGGTAGGGGGGCAATTCCTATGCCAGCCTATGTCTAAGGATCCAAATAAAAAGCTTGTTTAAACCTTTAATTATTTGTTCTTTCCTGTCTCCTAGTTTGTCTTAGTGCATTTGTAGTGCCAAGTGTATTTTACTTTAGTAACTAACAACCATTTCACTATGTAACCTTACAAAATAACCAAATAAGCTTAGAGGGTATTATAAAAAGAAGCTACACGTTGTTTGTGGTCAAATATTTTACTCTGTGCACATTCACACCATTTTTAGTTTTTTCTGGTTTTTTGGGTTGGCCTGGCCACAACCCGGCAATTTTTTGCTTATGAAAATACAAAAATAACAGTTGCATTCCAAAAATTACAACATTGGATACCTCTGAGCAATCTGAGACATTCACTTACACAAACTATGTCTCTATGTGCCCATCCTAATATGGGGTCCTGCCACCCCTTGCCCAGCCAAAAATTGAATATGCACACATTTGGGATTTTTTTCATCTATGAAGTTTACAATCCTGATCCCTATTGTCAACATGTGCTATCTGCCATCAGGGGTGATCAATGGACGTGTTTTGGGGGTGCAACCCCTTCCTCAGTTCACCGACTTTAGATACGAGGAATGGGTTGCACCCCCAAAAGACGTACATGGATATCCCCTGATGGCAGATAGCACATGTTGACACACTGTGTGCAGATTCAATTTTTGGCTGGTTTGATTGTCAAAAATATTCAAAAATGTTGAATTCTCCCCAAAACATTGAGAATGTCTTTAAATGTTTGTTCCATCACATGGATTCTTTGTTTAATTAGGTCCAGTTCCGTGCTACATTCCATCACTTGCTGGATGAGGCGGAGGGCACTGTCAGCAGAGAACCGTGTACTATCCTTCACAACATTTATATCCCCTAAAAACAAAAAACAAAAGGTATTATAACTCTGCAGGCCTACATCTCTTACCTGAAGCTGTGGTGACAGATACTGACCTGTTGTGGTGACCAGATCCACAACGTCATCCACCTCTCCTTCCTGCACTTCTCCTTCCTCCACCTCAACTTCCTGCACATCTTTCGGTTGTGGGTCTTTGGGAGTTTGGGGTTGCTTGGAAGTTGTGGGGTGCATGTGCTCCCTGGAGTGTTCTCCTCCCAGTCTTCTCTCCCCTATCAGAATCAAACAAAAGGTCTATTTATCACACTGTAAATCTCAATGTTAAAATAAAAACAGGCTAAATTGCTTGGAAGTGTGGTACAAGTGTGTGTTTGGGCGGAATTTAAAGAAGAATGCATTATTTATGACCAAGAATATGTTTAGTATTCACCTTTGGATGTAATTGATTTGACATGGAGGCACCACAAAAATTCACTGATGCACCTGTGTGGGACACCCAAAAAAGGCGGGTCTGGTGGCCCACACGATAGTGCTCCAAAGTACAGATGTGGAAGCAGCTGCTGAGTGTCCTCTCCTTTACACTGATAAAAGTTTGCATTTCATTCTCTTTACAAACACATCATCTAGCCTAAAAATTTCGCCACAATATTTGAGCAAAAATGGCAGATGTCTAATACTTTTGTGGCTCTAAACTAATCCAAAACCGCGGATAGTGGCCGAACGAAGTGTCGGTAACGTAACGAACGATTACTGTGCCCAACCAAGTTCAAAATATTACATTTTGGAAGGGAGTCCAATATGAGAAACCAAAATAAAGAGCAACATGTAAGTTTAGAAAAAGATTAATAGCAGAAAAGTCTACATTTTACTTACTTTTAGTGAGCATTCTCTTTATGCTCCTCAACTGCTCTGGCTCCCTCAGTTTGAGGTCTGACCACCTCTTTCTGAGCTGCTCATTTGAGCGTTTCACCCCGAAATTCGCCTTCAGACTCTTCACGACTTTAGTGAGGATTTTGGCCTTCCTTCTATTTGGTTTGCTATACGGCCCATGCTTTGCATCATAATCAGACTTGAGCAAGATGTCCACCATCTCCGCCATCTCCGCAAAAGACATTCGATGCCTTGAATCTCCTCCTTGATCGTGACGTTTCCTCGGTCTCCGGGCTTGTCTCCTCCTCGTTAGTTGCGGAATTATCAGACACCTGCTGTAACTCCGCCATATCTGTCTGCGCGCCGAAAGAGAAGGGGCGGGGAAAAGATGTTAGTTAGAACGTCATGGGCGGGCGACGTGTGCGGAGCGACGTGTTCGTATTTTGACGCATGCGTGGTGTGTATATAGCAAACACACATGTGACTATAGTACGTTCGGTGTGCGGAGACAGGAGTTCAAGTGACGGACGTGCGAACGAAGGTATGTGATTTTGTGACTTGTACAAATTGTTGGCCTATACTGTCTTGAGAATGTTGGAGGATATATATGGTGACTAGGATGTTAAGGAGGTTAGACTGTTTGCCTCACATTAGTTATATATAATTTATTTAACTTGCAGATACAATATGAATGTCTTTATAAGCGACAAGGATTTCCTGGCGGAATTTATTGACCGGGTAAGGGAGCTGCCGGCTCTGTGGGAGACGAAAAACCCCATCCACAAAAAAAGAGGGGTGAGAAAAGCAGCGCTGGAGAAGCTGCTCCCATTTGTGCATACCAAGGTGCCCACAGCCACAGCAAAACAAGTGGACACTAAAATTGGCAGCTTGAGAGGCACCTACAGGACTGAACGCTCTAAGGTCCTGGCTTCTCAGAGGTCAGGAGCAGCAGCAGGTGATGTTTATGTCCCGATTTTGTGGTACTACAACAGGATGTCCTTCCTGGATGACCACATTGAGGCAAGGCCATCACTCTCCACTCTTCCCCCCAGACTTCCCTGCAGCCAACCTGAGCCTTCTCTGGAGCAAGAGGAGGCAGCCATCCTGGATGATCCTGATTTGGCCATCTGGAGCCAGGTATAGTATTAAGTGAAAATGTTTTGGGATAAACTTAATGTTTGACAAATATGTCACGATGACAAACATAAAATATTTTGGATTCCACAAGTGAAATCAAGATCTGTAGACATTAGTCTGCACTTAATTGGGTGCTAAATAGTCAATCTGATGTAGTGATAAATTTAAAGCAAGGATTTATGGATTTACATTCTAATTGCTTCAATCAGGATTACAAAGTTTGATGCAAAGATTAAACCAACATATTAAACTATGTCCCTTTTTCATACACAGGATGAAATCAGCCAGGAGGAGGGTCTGGAAACTGTCAGGCAGGAGGAGGAAGGGCCCAGTGGCAGCCAGGAGGTGGCAGGGCCCAGTGGCAGACAGGAGGTGGCAGGGCCCAGTGGCAGACAGGAGGTGGCAGGGCCCAGTGGCAGCCAGGAGGTGGCAGGGCCCAGTGGCAGACAGGAGGTGGCAGGGCAAAGGAGAAGCACCAGATCCCAGGTGCCTCCCATACGGCTTCCCAAAAGAGGCAGGAGGGACAGGAGCACGAGTGAGGCAGCAATGGCCCTTATTCGTGAGGCCGATGCCACCCTCCAGGAGCCCACATCCCCTGAAGAGGCCATTGCCGGCCTAGTGGAGGCTAAGTTCAAGGTGATGAGCATGGAGCAACGCCTCCTATGCGAGCCCCTGCTCATCACCTTGCTCAACAAGGGGTTGATGGAGAAAATTACCCCCAATACCGCCATATGTGAGGTGGCACAACTGACCCAACCTCAACCTCCACCTCCCCCTTCTTCTTCTGCCCCACCCCCTTCTGCTACACCTCCACCTTCTTCTTCTGCCCCACCCCCTTCTGCTACACCTCCCCCTTCTTCTTCTGCCCCACCCCCTTCTGCTACACCTCCCCCTTCTTCTTCTGCCCCATCCCCTTCTGCTACACCTCCCCCTTCTTCTTCTGGCCCACCCCCTTCTGCTACACCTCCCCCTTCTTCTTCTGCCCCACCCCCTTCTGCTACACCTCCCCCTTCTTCTTCTGCCCCACCCCCTTCTGCTACACCTCCCCCTTCTTCTTCTGCTCCACCCCCTTCTGCTATACCTCCACCTTCTTCTTCTGCCCCACCCCCTTCTGCTACACCTCCACCTTCTTCTTCTGCCCCACCCCCTTCTGCTACACCTCCACCTTCTTCTTCTGCCCCACCCCCTTCTGCTACATCTCCTCCTCCTCCTCCTGACAGGAGTACCCCTCCAGTGGCCCAGCCTCCAGCCAAACGAAGAAGGAAGGCTGCAGGGAAGGCTTCAGGGAAGGTTGCAGGGAAGGTTGCCAGGAAGAAGAGGAAGTGATGGCCTTGCTTCATTGTGGTCGGACAGAAGGCAGCCTGTTGTAGTACCACACACTTGGGACATATATATCACCTGCTGCTGTTCCTGACCTCTGGGAGGCCAGCATCAGATTGTGTTCAGAAATGTTGGCCTTCTCAAGCTCCCAATTTTAGGGTCCACACAGGGTTGCTGTGTGCTCTGGGGTCCCTGGGATGCACAAATGGCAGCAGGTTCTCCAGCACTGCCTTCTCTTTATTTTATTTCGAAACATGAATAAATGTGATTTTTGTTTAAGTTCATACTTGACTATGTGTATTTGTAAAAATAAAAAATCTAGCTTGGGAGTAAGCAGATACATTTGACTGACAAAAAAAGGGACAGATAACAACCCCCCAAAAGAATAACTAAATCTGATTTGCCAAAAAACATGGTGGAAAATTTAACTAATATAGATTCCAAAATTAAATGGGAGATCACTATCAAAACATTGCGAAATTATAATTAACATCATTTTGAAAAATATACCCATTTAAATTATTAAACTTGCACGATATAATACACATAAATCTTCTTAAGAGCAGCATGAAAAAGGTTAAAAAAAATAGTCATAACTCTGTGTGAATATCAGCAGCAAAAGAAGGTCACTCGTTTTGATTAATGTAACATTCTAACGAAGATTTCAATGCAGAACATTTAAACGATGCAATAATTTTGAGCGTGACGAATGTGCTCTCTCCATTACGAAGGCTTGTTTTACCAGAAGATGCGCTCCCGTCTCATAGTTGCTTGTGAGCATGCGCGCTTTTGGAAGAGTCGTAAAAGCATACACACGAACCATTTTCTCGTCACAAAACAGGCCGACGAGAAACACGACGAGGAAATCTGGAATCCTGACGAGAAAATAGAGAGCAGGTTCTCTATTTTCTCGTCGAGAATCAAATTCTTCTAATGCCACAGCGCATAAAAGCACTTCATAGTGCTGCGCCTGCCACAATGTGTTCTCAATGTATTTCACAGACCTTATCCAACTAGCCTAGTAATGTAAAAAGACTTGAATGGAGAAAATTACTAAACTATATACAAACTTAATTTCAGCCTCGTAATCATTTAAGTTATCCTCCACGGTAACTGTCAAAGCAACCCTCAACTATATTTCAACCTAGAGTAGTTTCCTCTTTGGCTGATAAATTGCGCTTTGAGATCAAACATAAAACTACCATTATTAAAAGTAAATACAATATTTTAACCGGTAACCTGAAAGAAGATGTGGATCAGATCTCATTTGTCTAAATCATATTCTCCGCCAGATCCTTTGCCATCATCCAAAATGTATATTTTCCTGCAGAAGAGCCCCCCCCCCTGTTACCCCAACCCCACTTGCTTACACATTTTAGATTGGGATGTCACTACACCTGCTGAAGTCCATGTTCCTATAAAGGAACCTAAAAACAATTTTAAAAAAATGCTCCAATATTGCCACCCCTACCTTGGTAATCGTATACAATAATATTAAAATTACAACTTCTTTGATGCAGACATGTTGAAAGCCAACATCATAATCATCCCAAAACTGGACAAGTATCCCCAAAATTGGGCAAGCTATAGACCAGATTTAGTAGCCCATATTTCCTATATTGAGAGCTACAAGACAAGGCTATACCCTATTCTCCAGTCTTTTTATCTTTGCTTTAGAAACCATAGCCCAATATATATACCAACAAACAGATGTTAAGGGCATTAAAATATTATTTACAAATGAATGCTTTCTGCCAATGATGTACCATATTTGCCGGCATATAAGGCGACTAGGCGTATAAGACGACTCCCTATTTTTCCAAGTGAAAACATAGCTTTTGGGCTAAACTCACTGTATAAGACTACCCCCTTTCAAGGCAACACCATTTTAAAAAAAACATGGATTCCACCACATATTCACCACCAACCTAAATGTAGACACATGGGCATACTTTACATCCGCCACAATATTTATCGCTATTCCAACAGGTGTTAAAGAACGGCTCCCGATCAACCCCATATGCCGGCGGTACCCGCGCTCCCCCCCCCCCCCCCGCTCCTGCACATCCAGCGGGCTGAAATCCTATGTACGGCATTTTAAACCTGGCGTATAAGACGACCTTTGATTTTTGGGATTTTTTTTTAAAGTAAAAGGTCGTCTTATACACCGGAAAATACGGTACTTCTGGTTCTAGTGTCACCCCACAATTCTATTCCCTGTCTTTTCTTCTCACTTCAAAATTGTATTCCGTTTTAAGCACTCCACATCAATTAAATCAAGTTTCAAGCACTCAACATTTTCATGCCCCAAGAGACACAGACCCCCTTCCCCCAATTCAACTTTACCATTAGGTGTCTTCAGAGTCCACCTTAAAGGGCCAACTACCTGGCTTTTTTTAAGAAACTAAACTCTTCTACAGAAATAGCAACCCATGAATATATCATAGATTGGCAGAATTAATGTGATTAAGTTGATCTTTTTACCCAAACTTCTCTATACTGAGCCCCTATACTCTCCCTATAAAGTACACGCTGTTCAAAATAAAATGTTTAAATATATTTGGGGCTGAGCAAGACAATGGATCTCTAAAAAAATTATGTTAAGGCATTACAATTTTGAAGGACTGCAGTGACACACATTACTAAAACTGGCAGGACAAATTTCCCCTTTAACAGTGTTACATACCCCTACGGAAATGCCTTTATAGACATTTTTGGGTACACCAGACGGTACTCAACCTCCATCATTTAGAGACCCAACATCTTTCTCTGATGCTTTGTCACTAACTAAAAGTTTGGGACTATTTTCACCATATTTACCTGTAGTGGGTTTGACCAGGTGTCCCCTGTTCCACCTGATGTCTAAGCAGACTACAGTAGCTTTACCATTTGGAAGAGTTTGGGGCAAAGACCCAGCTCTCTTCTCTCCTCCTTTACCCCTCCTCTCCTCCCCTGCAGTCTCTTCTAATATGTATTATCCCTCAGACCTTTCACCATTTTTGGTTCTCTCTCATCAATGTCTTTTTTGTAATTGAGGCCTTCAGACTGGAAGCATTATTTTAAATGAGGTCTAAGTAAAAATCGAACTTCCTTCCTCCTGCTGGTGATCCTTGATGAAGTTTTGATGTGTTGAACTGTGGGGTAACGGCAGGACAAAAAATAACCAGCAGCTCCTACGGGGGTAGTGCTACATGTGGGGGCTCGTCCGGGATTTGCCGTTGCCCCTAGCAACTCAAGTAAAGACATTCACCGAGTCTACTTTAAAGAGGGTCCTGGACTGTGTTACTTGTTACGGAACGAAAAGGGGTAAGTGTGGATCACTTTCTAAGTGCGTAGGCTATGGGCAGAGTCAAGAAAGCATGGGAGCTACGTGGCTGAAAAGAACAAGGGGGGGAGTTCCGCCTGCTGCTGCGTGAGACGCGTGTGTGTGTCTGGCGCTGGAAAAGAGAAGCTGCGTAGTTACACTGAAAAGATCAGAGTGCAGCCATGTCTTCATTTTCGCTCATGCAATCTGCCTCGGGGGCCTAAGATGCTTTCTACTAGCCCCGCTGCAAGTGCCAAGCTACCCAGAACCCAGCTGATAGATACTGGAATCCGCCTGAAGCCGCATGGGTGGTTCGTACTGTACAATATTGCGGACATTAAAGCGCTGGATATGATATGCCCCAAGTGTGAGGGACTTGCCATACATCCCTGTCCGTTTGTCTGGTACCTGCATTGTGGGGAGTACCTGTTCGCAGTGGAGCAACCTACCGTGTCACCCAGTGCCTACCGAGTTGACTGGGCCATGGGTATTGCCACAAGAGAAGCTGCTACCTTCGCTCCTGCGGTGAAATCTACACCCACCACATCTGCTACAGTGAGTGTTCCTGTTACTAAAGAGTCATCAGCGGACATCGTTTCTGTTACTGTCTCCGCTGCACCTGCCTCCGCTGCACCTGTCCCTGCTGCACCTGTCCAGAGGAAGATGGGATATGTGAAAGCCTCCCGCGGCCGCGGTCGAGGCCTACCCCAAAGACTACCTGAACTGGAGCCAGAGGAAGGCCTGACCCCTTGGAAGTCTACGACAGGAACAAGTGAGAGATCAGGGGAAAATATGTCTGGGACTTTATGTAAATACTTGCCTGCGGAGGAAATGGGGGATTCAGAGTTAGACTCCCTGTCAGATGTTTCTGGGGATGATAACTTATTTGAGACTATGTCACAGGAACTGTTATGGGCCAATGGTGATGATGTTGCCGCAGCTTGTACCTTCTCAGAATGGGCAGCATCAGATTCGGGGAAGACATCACCCAGTGTGGAACCCCCCAGCATTATTAGAGAGACTTTGTCAGACCCTACCAGCCCTATTGATCCTGAGAAGTTCTATGCCAGATCAATGGTGCTGAAAGCACCAAACCCATGTGTGTTGCCTGGACTGGGAAGCACTAGAGCTCTGCCAAAACTCACCCATTTGCAAAGGGTACTCATTAAGAAAGTTGCTGCAGAGTATGGTCTGGAATTCCCCTATGTCTCCAAAGAGCTCATACAGGAAATTTAATCCAAACGAGAGCACTGGTACAGTGAAGCTATTTGGGATCACCTGTCTGTGCCAAAACCTTTCAGGAAAGTTGGATACTCTTTTTCTATGGATGAGCGTTTCAAAGTATGCTTGCTACAGTGGAACTATGGCCGGCACATTCATGCTGATAAGGTGGTCATCCGCAGACCAGGGAAAGACGATGTTGTCTATTTCATCACCCCCCTGGACAACTAAGCATCGGGCGCAAGCGCGTCTACAGCTGCCGAACAGCTGTTAAAGGTCAGAGATTTCCGTCGGCTCGGATTGCACCTGCACAGTCAAAAGGGAACCATATCTATAGGAGGAACCATATTGGCAGAACACCGGCTCCAGTGTGAACCAAGCCCAAAGCCCAACTTTTCCTCCCTGCCTTAATTTTCTTAAAGTCCACCTCCAGTAATGTCTTGTAAATTAGCATTTAAACTGTTCAAGGAAGACAAAGCACTAACAGCTGATGGCTACATTCACCTTGGCGATTAGGGCTGGTGTGAAATTCCTGTTGCAGCTGTTAGCGAGTAGGTGCGGCAGCAGGCCTGCTTCACTATAATGACATTTCACCAGGGGCCACAGCTATTTATGTCTCTCTGAATGGCCAATGATTACTTGTGCTGATCGCTGCTGGACACCGGACTGGCAAAATGTCAATATAGTGAAGGGGATCAGCAGCCACACCTAGCTGCTGAGAGCCACATCAGGAGCTGTTACAATTCGCACCAGCCCTAATCACCAGTGTGAAAGTAGCCTAAGGCCCCTTTCACACTGATGCATTTTTACTCTGCAATGGGACGTTTCACACCACTGTGCTCTGGGTGCTGCATCTTTGGTGCGGTGTTGAAAAACCACACCAAAAACGCAGCTTTCCATTCAAGTTTTTGGTGGGTTTTTGAGTCACGTGTCCATTTTTCACAGGTGCAGGCAACCCAAAAACGTACTAGAAATGCACAGGAAACACATCTGAAACACAGAAAAATCTTGCTGCTTGCAGATTTTGTTGCAGAGTAGTGTGAAAGGGCCCTAAATAGTCCTGTTCCTCCTGTCCTGTTACTCAGCAATGTCCCAAAGTAAACATTAATAGTCCTGTTCCTGTGCCCAGTTATCTACTGACTTGACAGAACATACTGGAATGGTTGGACAGACTTAGGGCTCATTTACACATGTGGTGCCCTCTGAAGAGCAATCCACATTTGGATTGCTCTTCAGAAGCCATTTGACAGGCAGGGAGGAGGTTTTATATTGCTTCCTCATTACATTCAATTAAATGGAATGGGTTAGGTGAGCAGAAGTTAGGGTTGCCACCTGTCCGAGATTAACCCGGACAGTCCAGGGTTTCAATCGTGTCCACTCTCATACTGGTGCCACTACTCTACTTCTACCATCCACTGTCCACTGCTTTGTTGACTGACACTGTTCACTTTTAAGGTAGGTTAACTTCATATATGTACAGTGACATTTGTTTTTTAAATCCAAGAATATTTTATGGAAACAAAATTGCTTTTGTTTTATTTAACCATGCCACTATAAGCCCCTCACACTGTTAATGCAATTTGGACACACCTACTGTTTGCCATGGTGCACATAGCATGCTGCATTACTACTCTCATTGAGACACCCAACAATGCCCCAGGTCTTTTACAATCTTAAAGTTTTGGCACTACCCCTGTAGAAGCTGCTGGGTTTTGGGTCAATGCACGTTACCCCACCATTCGTTGTCTAGGGGATAAGAGTCTTTACACTTCAGGAGAAACTTCAATGTCCACACAAGTTGTAAATCCTTTTCCTTTGCTTTTATTTCACACCAACTTGCAGGGAAAAATGACGGAGGGTTAGGGGAAGTTCAGGCACATGATGCAGACCACTGAGGAACTTTTAAGTTTCAGAACGACTTTAAACAAAGTACACATACCACTTTCCTTTGAGTGGAATTTGCTCACCCGGATAGACCTCCCTCACCAGCCTAGCAGCTGGGGTGGAGCACGGACCCAAAGTCTCTGCCACAGACTTGATAAAAGTAGAACAGGTAGACAATCCTCTGCCACAGGATTGAGCAATGTGGACAAATTGTAACTTGGTCCTCCGCCAAGGGACTTAGCAAGTATTCAGCCGAGCAGTACGAGAGCCTTTAAGCCAGACCGGCGATACTGCAGGGTAGCATTTGGCTAGGGTGCATCCTCCAATAGAGTCACCGGGCCTCCCCCCGACATACCAGCCTTCCACTGGGTTCTCTCCAAGATGGGTCCTCCCCCGATTCCTCCACTGAGTGGCTTCTTCCCTCAGGACAGACAGCACAGGACCACCCCTGAGCCGTAGGCCCTAGGCAGGACATCTGGGCCTACTTTGTAGGTGCACAGCCTCGGGCCAGCAGGCCCAGAGGCGGGAAAACGAAACAGGCAGTAACACACGCCTTGGGCCAGGAGGGCCACATGGCAAAACGAGCCCAGAACAATGGCGTCTGCCCCTTAAGTACCCTTCCCCAGCATGCTCTGCGGGGAGACCACTCCCACTGAGCTGTTCCCGGGGAAAGACACCAAATCCGCTCTGGCTTGGTTGTGTTCCAACACTGGGCTGTGGTGGTAGCGCCACCTACAGGCAAACAGAGGGAAGTCCCCCCAACACAGCCACAGCTAAAACAGAGGCCAATTTAGCCTTCATAATCAGATCTGAGCCAGTAAGCAGCTCAGATACCCACTAGATTTAAATATAGCGCCTGATCATCAGGAGCAGGGCGCTACATAGTGTATACTACAAAAAAATGTACGACACTAAAATGTTCGGATTTGGCTTGAGGAAAAGGTGGCAAGCCTATTCCTCAGTGATCTGCACAAGGTATCTGAATTCCCCTAACCCTCCATCCCTCTGCTGCTGCAAGTTGTGTTTAATAAAAAGCAATGGAAAAAGACTAAGTGACTGGTGCATGCATCTGTGGGCATATTGCCCAATTTTAGAGCCAAGCAAGTTTTGATGTGTTGAACTGTGGGGTAACGGCAGGACCAAAAATAACCAGCAGCTCCTACGGGGTAGTGCTACATATGAAAGGCAACCAATTTGGTCTTAAGGTAGATTGTAGTGTTAAAATAAGCTCTGAAACAGAACAGTCTATAACTGTAGTCCCACCATCGTACACACAACTATGTTCTCGTTACAAGGCATTCCTCAACATTTACTGTCACAGTAATGTCCGTGCATTGATCTTGATCATTAAAGAGGTAGGAACTGTCAAATCCTTGTGGGCAAGACAGCTTAGAGTTTTGTACAAATTATATTACTTCTGGCAGTCTTTAGTCAAATACACCTGGATTTGTTTGGTTATGCTGAAGCAACCCTTATCCAAGTGACTTTCTTAACTCATATTAGTGTTGGAACTATACCCCATTAACTGTATGTCCACATGGGAAACCTATTACTCAAATCTAATCACCTTTTAGATGTTGTGTATCCATGCACCTTATAACCAGAAAAAAAGTCTTACTTACCAAATAGAAAAATTCAATACTCCCATTGTCCTCCTCCTCTGCCAGGGAATAGTCCACTGTGACAGCCACATTCTGGTGACATGGTGCCAAACTTTTTACTGGTCGTATATACAGGTAGCTCTTGGTCTCCACATAGATGTCCTTCAGATAGAGGCTGGCCGTGCCGTAGGTGACAGACACTTTGCCCCTCGAATAGGGCTCAGCTATTTGGTCAGTAGTGGCCTAGGGTCACATCAGAAAGGACAAAAATCTGTATTAGAATGGGTGGAGTCATCATTGTAGACAGATATGGAGACTCCCTTCCATGGATTTATATCACAGATGGGGGAAAAGCATTACAGATACAGATGCAATATTTACATGCTATTCAGTGTATGCCTTAACAGAGGTTCCTCAGGAGATATTTACTGTACCTATAGGTAAGCCCAGGGCTTCTTTTCTGCCGGAACTTGCCGGTACTGCGTTCCGGCACCTCTGCCAGGGAGCAGAACTTTTTTTTATAGCTTTTTCTATGCAACTCTTCGCCCGAGGAGTGAGCTGACAGCCTCATAAGCCGACCTAGCTCCTATAGGGCCGGCTGGCGGCTGCAGCCTTAAGAGATTGGAGAGCGGAGTGATGTCAGCTGCACTCTGCCTCTCCCTGTAGCAGACCGGAAGTTCCTGTGAGGAAGAGTTGCCATGTGGTGTCTTGTCCTGTGACTCCTTCTCACTGCATAAGTTACATTACATGCCTGCCTGAGGTAAGTGTATTGATTTTGGTAATTATTTAAACAGTGTTGCTGCTGGATGAATAAAGGGGCTGTCTGGCTGTCTAATAATGCTGCCTGGATAGTGGACTGTCTCTTGCTGGATATGGAGGACTGTCTCTTGCTGGATATGGAGGACTGTCTCTTGCAGTATATGGTTGACTGTCTGTCTCTTGCTGGACATTTGGGATATTCTCTTGCTGGATATTGGGGGCTGTCTCTTGTTGGATATTGGGGGCTGTCTCTTGTTGGATATTGGTGACTGTCTCTTGTTGGATATTGGTGACTGTCTCTTGTTGGATATTGGTGACTGTCTCTTACTGGATATGGTGACTGTCTCTTGCTAGATATGGTAACCGTCTCTTGCTGTATATGGTGACCGTCTCTTGCTGTATATGGTGACCGTCTCTTGCTGTATATGGTGACTGTCTCTTGCTATATATAAGTACTGTCTCTTGCTGTATATAGTGACTGTCTCTTGCAGTATATGGGTGACTGTCTGTCTCTTGCTGGATATTGGGGGCTGTCTCTTGCTGGATATTGGGGGCTGTCTCTTGCTGGATATTGGGGGCTGTCTCTTGCTGGATATTGGGGGCTGTCTCTTGTTGGATATTGTCCGGCTGTCTCTTGTTGGATATTGGTGACTGTCTCTTGTTGGATATTGGTGACTGTCTCTTGCTGGGTATGGTTACTGTCTCTTGCTGGGTATGGTTACTGTCTCTTGCTGGATATGGTGACTGTCTCTTGCTGACTGTCTCTTGCTGGATATGGTGACTGCCTCTTGCTGGATATGGTGACCGTCTCTTGCTGGATATGGTGACCGTCTCTTGCTGTATATGGTGACCGTCTCTTGCTGTATATGAGTACTGTCTCTTGCTGTATATAGTGACTGTCTCTTGCAGTATATGGGTGACTGTCTGTCTCTTGCTGGATATTGGGGGCTGTCTCTTGCTGGATATTGGGGGCTGTCTCTTGCTGGATATTGGGGGCTGTCTCTTGCTGGATATTGGGGGCTGTCTCTTGCTGGATATTGGGGGCTGTCTCTTGCTGGATATTGGGGGCTGTCTCTTGCTGGATATTGGGGGCTGTCTCTTGCTGGATATTGGGGGCTGTCTCTTGCTGGATATGGGGGCAGTTTCTTGTTGGATATGGGGGCAGTTTCTTGTTGGATATGGGGGCAGTTTCTTGTTGGATATTGGGGGCTGTCTCTTGCTGGATATTGGGGGCTGTCTCTTGCTGGATATTGGGGGCTGTCTCTTGCTGGATATTGGGGGCTGTCTCTTGCTGGATATTGGGGGCCGTCTCTTGCTGGATATTGGGGGCTGTCTCTTGTTGGATATGGGGGCAGTTTCTTGTTGGATATTGGGGACTGTCTCTTGCTGGATATGGAAATATCTGGAAGTGTCTCTGAGCTTACGTTGGTAAGCACTGGATATTTCTAATGTTTTGTACATTTTTACTGAATTGCTTTCTATTAACAAGTTCCATACAAATTACCTTGTATATCGCCCCAAATTATACTTGCTTCCATGTTCTCAAAAGGGGGCGGTGCTAGGAGGTGTGTAGGGGTGGAGAGAAGAGGTGGTCCTAGGGGCGGTTTAGGGGTGGGTAGGAGATAGGCGGGTAGGAGATAGGCGTGGCCTAGTGGAAGGGGGGTGAGTTCCGGTGTCCTGTCGATATGGGTCCCCCGTCGGATAATGCCCGGGCTGGACTGCGCAGGCACAGCGCATGCGCAAACGGAGCCGCCGAAAATCTCAGAGGATGAACAGCTGTTCTTCAGCTGTACACGGCGCCTGTGCAATCAACACGCCACACGCTGCCGCACGCTCCCGATGCTTGGGGCGGGTTATTCATTGAGTACAACAAGGGGCGGATGCATACAGAAGAGGCCGCATGATGGGCAGTGCTTTTCTCAAAGGGGCGGATGTATTATTGAGAAGTGTGGCTACAGGGGATGCATTTAAACATATATTATGGATGGATGTATACAAATGTGTGCAAATAAGAGGGTCCTTCAATGAATCTGCAACAAAACATCAAAATCCGCAGTAAGACTGTGGAAAATACCTTGTGTTACTTAGTTTAAAAGGACCTGCAAACCCGCCCATCAACATTTAAAAACCCGCCCTTCAGTTGTGTAAACACGCCCCGCAAAAGACGTGTAGTTTATTGAGAAAACAACCCCCAAAAAAGCACTGGTCAATAATACATCCGCCCCTTTGAGAAAAGCACTGCCCATCATGCAGCCTCTTCTGTATGCATCTGCCCCTTGTTGTATTCAATGAATAACCCGCCCCGAGCATCGGGAGCGTGTGGCGTGTTGATTGCGCATGTGTCATGTACAGCTGAAGAACAGTTGTTCATCCTCAGAGATTTGTCGGCTCCGTTTGCGCAGCGCTGCGCCTGCGCAGTCCAGCCCGGGCATTATCCGACGGGGACCCATCTTGTCAGAACACCGGCACCTTTGCCCTGAGAAAAAAAGCCCTGGGTAAGCCTTATTATAGGATTTCCTATAGGTAAAAATCATGCATGGAAGTTTACTCCCACTTGAAAGCATATCTAAACCCAAAAATGCAATAGGTTGCAGCTTACAAGCCCTTAGATTTGGTGGCTACATTAGCTTTCTTTTTTCAGGCAATTATTTCTTTATTTTCATCTGGTGATCCAGCCAGCAGCACACTTACTGCCCTAGGGTGACAACACTCAATCACTGTACTGTATCTATTGAGAAGCATCATTGTCACCCTAGAACAGGACCAAGATAACCTTTCCCTCTCCTCATCTCTCTTATATACGGGGTAGGGGGGATTGAACCAGTTTTGTAGTCCTCAGAGATAACTGGAAATTACAATCTAACTCTAGAGATCAGATTTCTGGCAAGATCAACAAATTATTGTTTTTTCTTTGCACTTAGACCCCTTTCACACTGGGACACTTTTCAGGTGTTTTAGAGCTAAAAATAGCACCTGTAAAGCTCCTGAAAAGCGCCTCTCATGCCTCCCCAGTGTGAAAGCCCGAGTGCTTTCACACTGGGACGGTGCGCTTGCAGGATGGGAAAAAAAGTCCTACAAGCAGCATCTTTGGGGCGGTGCGAGAGCGGTGTATACACTACTCTCAAATTGCCCTGCCCATTGAAATGAATGGGCAGCGCTGCCGAAGCCTCCTGCAAAGCGCTTCGGCAGCGCCGCAACACGGGCGCTATTAACTCTTTCTTTGGTTGCTAGCGGGGGTTAAAATTGCCCCGCTAGTGGCCGAATAGTGCCGCTATAACAGCAATAAAGCGCTGCTAAAACTTGCTGCGCTTTACCCCTATTGCCCACACCACCCCAGTGTGAAAGGGGTCTTATTGAAAAGGTATAACAAAATGCTCTCAATGGTATATTTAACAGACCAAAGGGGCAAATAAGAGAAGGTTATTATTAGGGTTTACATACATTATATTACCAAAGGTATTAGGAAGCCTGCCTTTACATGAACATGAACTTTAATGTCATCCCAGTCTTAGTCCGTAGGGTTCAATATTGAGCTGGCCCACCCTTTACAGCTATAACAGCTTCAACTCTTCTGGGAAGGTTGTCCACCAGGTTTAGGAGTGTGTCTATGGGAATGTCTGACCATTCTTCCAGAAGAACATTTGTGAGGTCAGGCACTGATGTTGGACGAGCAGGCATGGCTCGCAGTCTCTGCTATAATTCATCCCAAAGGTGTTCTATCGGGTTGAGGCCAGGACTCTGTGCAGGCCAATCAACTTCCTCCACCCCAAACTCGCTCACCCATGTCTTTATGGACCTTGCTTTGTGCACTGGTGCGCAGTCATGTTGGAACAGTAAGGGGCCATCCCCAAACTGTTCCCACAAAGTTGGGAGCATAGAATTGTCCAAAATGTCTTGGTATGCTAACGCCTTAGGAGTTCCCTTCACTGGAACTAAGGGGCCCAGCCCAACCCCTGAAAAGCAACCCCACACCATAATCCCCCATCCACATTTTCATAAAAATGTTTTGAAGGGGTGGCCCAACACTTTTGGTAATATAGTGTGGATGAGCGAGTTTGGGGTTGAGGAACTTGACTGGCCTTCAAAGAGTCCTGACCTCAACAAGATAGAAGATCTTTGGGATGAATTAGAGTGGAGACTGCGAGTCAGGCCTTCTCGTCCAACATCAGTGCCTGACCTCACAAATGCACTTCTGGAAGAATGGTCAAACATTCCAATAGACACACTCCTAAACTTTGTGGACAGCCTTCCTAGAAAAGTTGAAGCTGTTATAGCTGCAAAGGGTGGGTCAACTCAATATTGAACCCTACAGACTAAGACTGGGATGGCATCAAAGTTCATGTATGTGTAAAGGCAGGCGTTCAATACTTTTGGTAATATAGTGTACATTCTAATGGAAAAAAGTACCCTATTTGCCTCCATCTCCTGACCTAACACAACCCTCCACAGATGCATACAGGTCTCAATCCGATGGACATGGTTCCACTATTTATTTACATCCAGTTAAAAGTCCTGCCTGCACCTGCATATTAGTGCCCAACAGACAAGTTAAAACCCCTTGGCCTTCTGTGTTTCATTAAGGAGATTTTGCTTTGCTTCCTGCCCTACAAACTTGAGATTAAATATCTCCAAAGTGAGGGAAATCTCCTTTTATATACAATGTATTATGGCAGCTTGCTGCCACACTAGCTGTAGTTTGAATATGGGTGTGCGACCCATACAGCCGAATACCCAATCACCTTTGGAAATAGACCTTCCACTTCTCATCTCCGCAAAACGGCAAGATAACAACAAGCTAAATTATAATGACTCCAATAGGTTTTTGATCGGGATACACCTGTCTCTAGCTGAATTACATAGACTTTCAACTAGATCGATGGGTCTCAAGTGACTAACGCTGAACACACGGTACCCACTATATATCACTCCAAGCTGGAACCCCAAAGCTGGGATCTATATATCCTTTGATTTATATGGACTGGGTAACTACTGTTATTTCCCCTATCCAATGGGATTACTTGACTGACGGTGGACATAGATGTGAGTGAACACCGATTCGGGGAATACGTCTAACGACGAGATCAAACCAATCTATTCACTATTTCCTTTGTGTCATGTCAGCAAGTCATCTAATATGAATTACTCAGCTTGATTTATACCCATATGCAAATCAAGGGACATTTTGAATGATCCAAGGAAAATGCACTAATACGTGCGGATAGTGTTTTAGTTCAGCAAGAATATGTTATTGGTCTCTTTTTTTTTTTTTTCTTTCTAAAAGTATCAAAAACGATCAAGTGTGTTTGGAAAACTTCCACTATATAACGGACAGTGTCCCAAAAATTGAAGGAAGACTTTTCTGGCGTCAAAACATCGGATTGATTTGAGTAGGATGTGTCTGTAATTGGTTGATTGTGGTGTGTATGGCTGGTCGGGTGGCCACCCATGTTCTTAGGTTTTAGACTAGTCTGATTTTAAATTAATTGGTAAGGGGTTAAATAATCTGTTTATTTGTTACTACAAATCCCATGTGAATTAATTATTGCGGTTTACATATTAAAGTTTATATTTTCATGAGTTCCTCTTTAAAGAATTCTTTTTTGGAAGGACTTCACACTCCTCCCTTTCTTCCCCTCCTTTTCTATATGCTCAGTATAATTCAGAGGAACCAAACAGGAATATTTTATTTAGCACTGATAAGTTTCCCAAAACCTTATAGGCTGAAAGCCGGGAATTAAGACAATTCCAATAATAAACCAAGGCAATTTTCCTGTGTCAATATAGTGGATGAGCTTTTTCCATACCTATTCTTTTGTTTTTTATATTTTTCCTGTCCTACAAACTTGAGATTAAATATCTCCAAAGTGAGGGAAATCTCCTTTTATATACAATGTATTATGGCACCAATGGCCCACTTTCAGATGCACGGTACCTTGTTCTAACGGAACATTAAATTCCCAGTTCAAAGCTTAGGAAGACCTCAAACTCTCAGGACCTCTTGGGGAAAATGAGGCAATTATAGGAGCAGGGGGTGAGGTCTCTATAGAATGCTTTTTTTCCCAAGAAAGAAGAATTGGAATTTGTCTGCTACCTATACTTAGAACTGAATATAATGGCAGAGCCTTCTTAGAACAGAAAGTATGTATGCCATATTCTATCACATCCCAAAAAAATAAGACAATTATTTCACTTCAGGATAGGGAGTGGAGCCATACAAATCATTTTTCTCCAATTCTATTGATTAACTTTTAATCCAAACCACTGGTGTGTAGTAGATATACATCCTAATATTGCAGAATAATTCATTCCAAACTGCATGTAGCTGTTTTAGACCTGTAGACCCTCATATATGGCGTGTATGGAAACAATGGTATCAATTGAAAATGGCCCCAGGACAAACAAGAATGTAAAACCCAAAAGGTTGTGGAGAAAAACCAATAAAGAAAACAAGAAGCCTCCACTGAGCCAGAACAGATCACACAATGAATGGCTATGAATGAAAGACTTTGTGTACTATTGACATGTGATCGTAAAGCCTTCTTAGAAAAGAATGTATTCACATGTCTCATTCCATCACAAACAGGGATGAGCCGAACACCCCCCTGTTCGGTTCGCACCAGAACCTGCGAACAGACAAAATGTTCGTGTAAACTTTAGAACCCTATTAAATACAATGGACTCGAACGTTCGAAATCTAAAGTGTTAATTATAAAGGCTAATATGCAAGTTATTGTCCTAAAAAGTGTTTGGGGACCTGGGTCCTTCCCCAGGGGACATGTATCAATGCAAAAAGAAGTTTTAAAAACGGCCGTTTTTTCGGGAGCAGTGATTTTAATAATGCTTAAAATGAAAAAATAAAAGTGAAATATTCCTTTAAATTTCGTACCTGGGGGGTGTGTATGATATGCATGTGAAGTGGCGCATGTTTCCCGTGCTTAGAACTGTCCCTGCATAAAGTGTCATTTTTGAAAGAAAAAAAATGCATTTAAAACTGACTCGCGGCTATTAATGAATTGTCGGCTCCCGGCAATACATACAAAAGTCATTGAGAAAAAAAAAAAAAAAA
Source organism: Rana muscosa (assembly GCA_029206835.1). Classification (NCBI taxonomy): domain Eukaryota; kingdom Metazoa; phylum Chordata; class Amphibia; order Anura; family Ranidae; genus Rana; species Rana muscosa. Next base: position 256,354,745 of record CM055123.1, on the reverse strand, counting down.
GCGTGGGGGTTCCCCAGAATTCAATTACCAGGCCCTTCAGATCTGGCATGGATTTTAAGGGGAACTCCACCCCAAGTTTAAAAAAAAAATGGCGTGGAGTCCCCCTAAAAATCCATACCAGACCCCTTATCCGAGCACGCAACCTGGCCGGCCGCAGGGGAAAAGGGGGGGACGAGAGAGCGGCCCCCCCTCCCTCCTGAACCGTACCAAGCCACATGCCCTCAACATGGGGAGGATGTCCCCATGTTGATGGGGACAAGGGCCTCATCCCCACAACCCTTGCCCGGTGGTTGTGGGGGTCTGCGGGCGGGGGGCTTATCGGAATCTGGAAGACCCCTTTAACAAAGGGGACCCCCAGATCCCGCCCCCCCCCCTATGTGAATTGGTAACGGGTACATTGTACCCCTACCATTTCACGAAGAAAGCGTAAAAAAAATGTTTAAAAAAACACACAAACACCTTGAAAAAGTCCTTTATTTAAAAAAATAAATAAATAAACATTCCAGCGGTGAAATCCAGTGTCCCGCGGCGATCCCGATGTCCAGCGCTGTCCTTCATTGGTTGTGCCTGAGCGGACCTGATGGGGAACTCCCTCTCAGTATTTTAAATGTATAGACCCGCCCCTTCTAAAGTTCCCCATCAGGTCCGCTCAGCGGACGAGATGCGGAACATGAGAAGGGGCGGGTCTATACATGTATAACCAAAGTGAGAGCAGTTCCCCATCAGGTCCGCCCCCTCGGTATGTCAGACCCGCCTACGTCATTGGCTTGAGCGGGGAACTTCCTTCACTATGTAAATTTAAATTTACATAGTGAAGGAAGTTCCCCGCTCAAGCCAATGACGTAGGCGGGTCTGACATACCGAGGAGGCGGACCTGATGGGGAACTGCTCTCACTTTGGTAATACATGTATAGACCCGCCCCTTCTCATGTTCCGCATCTGGTCCGCTGAGCGGACCTGATGGGGAACTTTAGAAGGGGCGGGTCTATACATTTAAAATACTGAGAGGGAGTTCCCCATCAGGTCCGCTCAGGCACAACCAATGACGGACAGCGCTGGACATCGGGATCGCCGCGGGACACTGGATTTCACCGCTGGAATGTTTTTTTTTTTTTAAATAAAGGACTTTTTCAAGGTGTTTGTGTGTTTTTATTTACATTTTTTGACACTTTCTTCGTGAAATGGTAGGGGTACAATGTACCCCTTACCAATTCACATAGGGGGGGGGGCCGGGATCTGGGGGTCCTCTTTGTTAAAGGGGTCTTCCAGATTCCGATAAGCCCCCCGCCCGCAGACCCCCACAACCACCGGGCAAGGGTTGTGGGGATGAGGCCCTTGTCCCCATCAACATGGGGACATCCTCCCCATGTTGAGGGCATGTGGCTTGGTACGGTTCAGGAGGGAGGGGGGGCCGCTCTCTCGTCCCCCCCTTTTCCCCTGCGGCCGGCCAGGTTGCATGCTCGGATAAGGGGTCTGGTATGGATTTTTAGGGGGACTCCACGCCATTTTTTTTTTAATTTGGGGTGGAGTTCCCCTTAAAATCCATGCCAGATCTGAAGGGCCTGGAATGGATATTTGGGGGAACCCCACGTCAATTTTTTTTTATTTGCGGCGGGGTTCCCCTTAATATCCATTCCAGACCTGAAGGGCCTGGTAATTGAATTCTGGGGAACCCCCACGCTTTTTTTTTTTTTTTTATCAATGACTTTTGTATGTATTGCCGGGAGCCGACAATTCATTAATAGCCGCGAGTCAGTTTTAAATGCATTTTTTTCTTTCAAAAATGACACTTTTTGCAGGGACAGTTCTAAGCACGGGAAACATGCGCCACTTCACATGCATATCATACACACCCCCCAGGTACGAAATTTAAAGGAATATTTCACTTTTATTTTTTCATTTTAAGCATTATTAAAATCACTGCTCCCGAAAAAACGGCCGTTTTTAAAACTTCTTTTTGCATTGATACATGTCCCCTGGGACAGGACCCGGGTCCCCAAACACTTTTTAGGACAATAACTTGCATATAAGCCTTTATAATTAGCACTTTAGATTTCTCCCATAGATTTTTCGAATTTGCCGCGAACACCCCAATTTGTTCGCTGTTCGGCGAACGGGCGAACAGGCAATGTTCGAGTCGAACATGAGTTCGACTCGAACTCGAAGCTCATCCCTAATCACAAACACCAAAAATAAGAACCTTTTTGAATCAGCTGTGGATATTTGGAGTGCTAAAAATTAACTTATCAAATTGTCCTGGCCTAGCTCATTGTTGCTAGCAATTCCCACCTGAAGTTGCTGTGTAAATACAGCAGATGTTGTCAAACAACAGAACATTGTTCAGACAGGATTTAGAAATACAAAGTAACATAAATAAATAAATACAATTTGTTTCTGATTTACCCCCTTTTAATTCCTTTACTTACCCTAATCAGTCCTAACTAACTCCTGCTTACCCTTCTCCCCTTAGTTTTTACTTTCTCTCTGGTTTTTGTGTTTACTTAAAGTTTTCTAACTATTTTTTATTTTTTTGGCTGTTTAGTAAAAGTGATCCAGGTGGATCTACAGCTGCCCAACGACTTTTAAAGTAGTGAGAAAGGCAGCTCCCATCTGCCGCCACGCCCTGTCAACTGTGGTTACCTGGCTTTCCTGTTACTCGATCACACAGGGTGCGTCTTAGCCCTCTTGAGATACCAATAAAGTTAAATGAAAAAAAAGTGTAAAAAAATTATAAATGTTTATAAAATAAATAAAAAAATATATTTTTTAAATTTAAAGAACTCCAGTGCCCCCCAGCACATGCACAGGCATGTGGGGTCTGCACAGATGTGTATGTAAGCAGCAATTGTGTCCCACATGTGAGGTTTCACCCTGATAGCAGTGAGAGCAAAAATTCTGAGGCTCTAATTCTTTGTTACCTCTGAACTGATAACAAGTGAAAACTTTTAAAGCATCACCTGCAAAAACTTTTAGGTACCATAGGTTTTCTCTAATTCATGGATGCATACAATTTTGAGTCCTGACATTTTTGGTATTTATTTACTCAATACAACCCCATCTTTTATATTTTACTTGGGTATTATATTGTGTTTGTGTGCTATAAAATTCACTTAAAAGGATAAGTTCACTTTATTTAACCGCTTTACGTAAATCGCTGTACCCGTACGTCGGTACTTCGATGATAAATACCAGCGGTTATGGCAGCAGCTTGCTGCCATAACCCGGGTATTTTCGATGACGGCGTGTGTTTCTCTTTAACATAAAAGTGGTCTCTGCAGTGGATTCGCCGCAAGATCACTTTTATCGGCGGCGGGATGGGTGCCCCCCGCCAAGCTCCGGTCGTCTCCGCCGCTTACCGAACCCACCGGTAGCGACGGAGACGATCGTGTCCTCTCCCGTGGATGCCTGGCTGCCGACTGAGGGGAATATGGCCCCCGCTCGGCTCCATGGCATGGGAGAGCAGAAGCAACTTCAAACATCACTTCCGCCCTTAGCTCTTAAAGGAGAAATATTTTATTTTTTATTTTTCTATTTTTTTTTCTTTTTTATTGTAGTGTAAATATGAGATCTGAGGTATTTTTGACCCCAGATTGCATATTTAAGAGGTCCTGTCATGCTTTTTTACAAGGGATGTTTACATAATAGGAATAAAAGTGACCCAAAATGTATTATTTTTTTTAATGTCAAAATAAAAAACTAAAAGTAAAATAAATAAGAAAAAAATATATATATATTTTAAAGCGCTCTGTCCCTATGAGCTTGCGTGCAGAAGCGAACGCATACGTGAGTAGCGCCCGCATATGAAAACGGTGTTCAAACCACAAATGTGAGGTATCGCCACGATCGTTAGAGCGAGAGCAATAATTCTTGCCATAGACCTCCTCTGTAACTCAAAACTGGTAACCTGTAGAAATTTTTAAACATCGCCTATGGAGATTTTTAAGGGTAACCGTTTGTCGCCATTCAACGAACGGGCGCAATTTTGAAGCGTGACATGTTGGGTATCAATTTACTTGGTGTAACATTATCTTTCACAATATAAAAAAAATTGGCCTAACTTTACTGTTGTCTTATTTTTAAATTAAAAAAAGTGTATTTTTTTTTAAAAAAGTGCGCTTGTAAGACAGCTGCGCAAATACAGTGTCACAGAAAGTATTGCAACAACCACAATTTTATTCTCTAGGGTGTTAGAACCCCCAAACATCATACGTTTTTTTTTCTAAGTAACTTTCTAGCAAAAAAAAAGATTTCAACTTGTAAACAACAAGTGTAAAAAAGAGACTCTGGGCTGAAGTGGTTAAGAGAAAACATGTTCCAGTACTTGCCCCGCTCACTCCTCTTACCATGTGGGAGTTCCCCTCTCCTGCAGCCGCTGTTACTTTTTAAAATCGTGTGATTCTTAAAATCAGTGCAGCGATCTGGAAATTTTCTGCAAAATTATGCATTTGCCCCCTATACATCACCCCCCCCCCAGCACTTGCCCTCTACACATTTCTCCCCTCCACAGCACTGCTACCCCTTAACATCACCCATCACCCCCCTCACAGCACTTGCCCCCTTTCACACCCCTGCAATTGCATTGCATTGTTCCTTTTGATATCACCCTCCCCCACAGCACTGCTCCCCTTTTATATCACCCCCCCCCAATAATGTGGTCTGCCTCTTCACATCTACCCCCCTTCAATAATCATCCCCCCACCCCCATTTACACTCCACTGCCCCTTTTACGACACCCTGTTCCCCCCCCTCACTACCATCACTGCCGTATACTCTTGCCCATCTGCACTCTTCTGCCTTACACAGAGTGGAGAGCTGGAGGCAGAATAGCAATGAATGGAGAGTGGAAAGCACAGCAGCACTGGATGGAGGGCAGGAGCAGGATCTGCCAGGGTTAACTTTTCATATTAATATCAACCAATCACCTGCTAGATAATCTGAAAATTGAACTTGTGCAGCTCCAGCTCACGCCCTCCATTCATTGCTATGCTGCTTCTAGCTCTCTGCCTTGAGAATGACAGCAGCGGAGGCCAGGGGGAAAGAAACGGCTCCTAAATGGCACGACCGCAGGTCCAGATGGAACAGTCGCTTGGTCCAGATCCAGACCAGAGTCCGCCATTTAGTGATGCTTGCCTTAGGGGTGTAGAGATGTGAGAGCTGAAGTGGTTAAATTACAGAACATATTATACAGAAAATATATATTATATACATTTTTTTTTTTTTTTTAAAGAAAACTGAAATAGTTTTCCATTTTTCTTACTCACATATAGATTCACCGAATTTTTGCCCCATTTTTCTGTAGGCAGTTCGAATGTAACTTTGCCATTGGAGTCCGTGACAAAAGTCTCTTTATTCTCTCCTCCATTGTAACTAGCTTTGATGTGAACTTTCTTTGAGGCGAGGGGTTGGCCATCAAAGGACGTCAGTGACAGCTAACATCACACAGAAAATATGAAAGAAAATTATTATGATTTTTAGCATAAATAAAAGTTAACTTTATGTCTTAAACCAAAGAAATACAGAATGGACTGCCAGCCCAAAGTCAGATAAAAGTGTCCAAAATAATTGTAATTGTTGCTAAAAAAAAAGAATATGAAAAAATTCAATGCATTTGGGGGCAACACCTTCATCAGGGCTACAAGAATATACCACAAATTCTAGCGCATCACATAAAATAACAAAATTGTTGGGAACTTTATGACATGAACCCTATTTGTCCCTATCGAATTAGCAATGGTAAAAGATGCAAATGATTCATAGTTATACATCAAATAAGGAAAGTAGGTATATAAAATGTAAACATACTTGGAGTCCATCCAAGTTTTATCCTGCATGGAGGTATATTTTTTGTACATGTCAGGACACCAACAGAAGTGTGCCTGCCAGTAACCTGCATGGTAACTCACATTTACTCATCAATGTGCATATGCATGTTTCGTGGATGTCTGTACGCACTGGAGCACATTTCCACATGCCCAATCTCAGAACTGGCGCCGAGTACTTTATTTAAAGGCAGGAATGGTGAGCGATAATCACGGGATGATCTTCAGCTACCAGTATTCCATATTCCTGTATTCCTGATTCCTTCTTACCTGATTGCCTGTTGCTGACCCGACTTGCTCCTGACCACTTTCTGCTGAACTCCTGATCCTTTGATTGTTGTTTGACCACACTTCTATCTGATCTTTTGTTTATGACCTTGGCCTGGTTACTGATTATGTTTCAGCTGCTTACCCATGTATGACATTGACTTGTCTCCTGACCATATCTTTCATCCTGGCTGCTCACCTGTACTTGACCCCAGCTTGGCTTCTGGACAAACATCTTATCTCCCTATGGGAGGTATAGTCTCCACACTGCTGCATCTAAGCCCTGCCTCACAGGTTCCATCATGCACTACCGCAGGCATACAGACTGTCGGCTGTGGCTCTTCCTGGAGTGTCTCTAAGACTTCTGTCTACAGCCCTGACACCACTTCCATTGGCCAACTCCATGGGCAACTACCAGCCACCCAGTACACTGGCACGGTGGCACCCATGCTACTTAGAGCCTTGCATGCTTGTCTTCATACTAAGGGGTGCTCGGGCCAGAGCTGCAAGGGAAACCCTTGATACCCTTAATACAACTGTTTCTGCAGCTCTGATACAAATATGACCACTAAAGAAAATAAGGAGTTTAATTGCTGTCACAGCTTTTGTCATAAATATATAGTCAGTGACGGACCGTAATGCAGGGTACAGGGGCGCCGCCCCCCTATAAATGCGTCCGGCCCCCTAATCTACATGTGGGGTGCCGTACACATGAATTCCATTGGGAGTTTTTTTTTAAGCACGTGATTAGAGCTAGAGGCTCTAATAGGCTTTAAACAATGGTGGGCTCAGGGCGCAGAGAACCCAGATGAATATTCCCTATTGTCACACTGATTCTCCTCCCAGCAAATCAGTGAGCGGGTCTTGAGACCCGTTTCCTGATTGGCCGAAAGGAGAAGCAATCCTATTGGCCTAGGAGGAGGAGGGAGTAAACGCACAGCCGCCGTGATGCAGAGGAAGAGACGCAGGGTTAGCCGCCCCCCATCGCCCAGAGGGAAATGCTGCCCACACCATAGATGTGGTAAGTGCGGGATGGTAAACTGGGGGGTGGCTGCGGGTGCATTGTTGGCAGCCCCCCCCCCCCAAAAAATATACCACCAGCCGCCACTGAATATAGTCCTTGATGTTGCTGTCCTCTATATGCAAACATGAAGATCTGAATACAGCTGCTTAATTGGCCTTGTGTAACCACAAACTAAGACAGGAAGTGCTTAAAACGTTTGTTAACCTAAAAAAAAAAAAAAATTAGATCCTGCTCCCTTTAAAGCATTTTTTTGCACTTGTTTGCCTTCAAAAAAAGGCCTATAAACGCAACTGCCTAAAAACGACAGTAAAAGAACCTGTGTACATGTACACATAAGATAACATTGAATGAGTTCAGGGGCAGTTGAAAAAAGTGTCCTACTGCCTCTGAACGTCCATTTAGCAGCAGCAGTGTACATGGGGCCTAAAAGTGTCTAATTAATCTCTGTGCTGGACCAGCTCCTCTGCCCTCACCCCCCCCCCACTCCCCGAATAACCTTATATGTAACTGCCAGGGGAGGAAAGACAAGGAATAATCTGAGTGTGCAGAGACGCCAGTACCCAGCAGCTTCTGGGTGTCTACAAAGGTAAATAATCAAGGGAATCAAGGATCATTTATTGTCGTTCCATAATAAAAATGATAAAATTAACTATAGATATAACCAGTGGCGGCTGGTGCTCGATAATTTGGGGGGGGGGTGGCCTCCCTATCTTAGGAGCTGCCATCGTGGCTGCTGGTGGGTTGGTCGGTCTTCCCATGCTTCTCCTCCAGCCGTGTGTCTGCTCTGGCCGCGCATCTCCTCCCTCCTCCCCCTTGGCCAATAAGATCGCTTCTCCTTTCGGCCAATCAGGAAACCCGCTTCCTGATTGGCTGGGAGGAGAATCAGTGCTCTGCGCCCCGAGCCCACCCTTTTTTTAAAATGATGTCCTTAAAAAAAAAAAAAACCCTCCCCCATTGGAATTCATGCATCCAGCGACCTGTATGTAGATTAGGAGCCGAACGCATGGATAGGGGGGGGGGCAGCGCTGGATATACCCAATTCTCATGCACTACACATAAAAACATAATGTAGAATTTTAGCTATAAAAATACACATAAGCCTAAAACTCATCTACAACGTTGTAATAAAAGCAAACAAAACCAACTAATTTTACCCTATTTTGCACACTATTATATATACTTATCCACCTATCATACATTTCTTAACCCCTCCCCCTAATGTTTGAGTCAGATAGAATGATGAAAACTAGGAAAAACAAGGAAAAAAAATATTCTGTAATTTGGTGATTTAACATCTGATATTCCTAAAATGCCTTCTAAAGGCTGGAAGACTAAACAAGCCACTACCTGGATTATTGGATTCATGGGCTCTACTCAAACTTATCCTCTACTTAATTTCTTTTAAATACAAATTTTCTGAGCAGTTTTTTCCATCTTCTGCAAAATTGTACAATATAATTCATAAATGCACATATAATTTTAAAGGAAGATTTTTGTTGAAAATAATGGTCAGGCAATAGGGCCTAATTGGGTAGCTTTCCAAACAGCTTTCCAAACAGAGAGGCTTAATGTGAGAATGCCTGTGTAGGACTGTGATAGGGACATTATCAGGCCCGGACTGGTCATAGGCCACACCGGGTCCACCAGGCCTCATGTCAGGGGCAGACTGGGCTGGGGGGCAGGGTGGCAATTGCCCCCCAGGCTGCTCTGATGCACCCAAAAAAGGCAGCCACTTTACTCACAGTACTAGTCTCAGCCAAGATCCGGTTCTGCTTGTTCCACCGCTGGCTGCCACTGCCCACTGTCTGGTTGCTAGGACCGCCTAGCGTCTAGCAACCAGTGATGTCATGTAATGCAGAGAGAATCCCCAGCATTCAGAGCGGAGGAGGATATAACTTCCTCCTCCTCCTAGTGCTCAGCTCCACCCACCTCCTTCAGCCTCTGCGGTGGCAGCACCCTGCTCAGAAAGGAAAGGGAAGTGGATTTCAGAGTCTGTGGTGAGGTCGGGGATGGAAACTGTTGGGCTGTCATGAGGGAGCCAGGCAGAGACAGTGAGTATGGCAGCTTAGCTGGTGCTAGACGACAGATGACACCCTTGGGGGGGGATAGAAAGGGAAGGAGGAGGTCACATCCTTAGATCTCAGGAGTTCATGCTTTGTAGTCCTTCACTTTTGGGGGATGTGACCTCCAAAAGTGAAGGACTACAAGTCCCAGAATGAACCCCTCAGAGCTGAGGATTTGACAACCCCCAAATCAAAGAGATGCTGGCTGTCACAGAGGGGACAGCCCCAGGCATCCTGCAAAAGATGTGGGGCAATTGCCCCAGGTGCTCAAGCTAGTGCCTCCCTGCCAAAAAAGTTAGTGGAGCCAAGATCCGCCACTGGGCACCGGGAAACAGGGCTGGTTAACACCATGTTTAGAGAGGGCCAGGAGGCTGGTAGCCTAGGCAACCTGTCGAAGGAGGAATAAAGCTGTATCAAGATACGCACATCGCGTAGGATACGCAATGTGCTTAGGATACACTATGGGTGAGCCTGTCTTTATTCTTCTTCTCTGGTGCTGTGCTGGTCTTCCACCCTCCAATAAGCTCGCAGGGGTCTTGGTTCTCCTCTCACAGTAAGGTTTTGGTTAAAAAATAAATTGGCCTGCTCAGTCTAAAATGCCCATGCCTCTTTTCTGTCCCAGCCTGGGCCTGGACATTATACTAACTTCCTTTGGGGGCAGCAAGTCAACATATAAATAATAGGCAAACGTATTGAACTACAAGTCTTGCCCTAAAATTCAGCTGTCACATCGCTACCACAGACCAACACAATAAGAGACAATTCCTGAAACATCTCACTGATTTTCTACTCTGTTTCCACCACTCATAACTCCTTCTAGATAGGGCCATCTTAATAGCATCATGGGCCCCTGGGCAAAGTAATGCCCCTACCAGTCTTCCCCAATTTACACACCTACTCTCAAAACTGTAAGTATAAATAGCAGACAGAAGTAAACATAAATTCATTGGTACTCTCAATAAAATCTATTTTAAACCCTCAGGCCTCGTACACACGGCCGGTTTTCTCATCAAGAAACAACAAGAAAACTGCTGGGAGAGCTTTCTTGCCGAGAAAACCGTGCGTGTGTACGAGGCTTTCAGGTTTCTCATCAAGAAAACTGCCCAGAATCTCGACTAGAAAAATAGAGAACCTGCTCTCTATTTTCTCGTTGGGATTCATGTCAGCCTGTTTCCCGACGAGAAACCCGAGAGTGCGTTTACTTACCTGTCGCCGTGGAAAACCGTGCATTCTCGAAATGACTTTGACGCATGCGCAGTAGCTTCCTAGGCATAGGTAGGGTGTAGCAAGATGGCGGCGACGGCATCAAATGTGACGAGCGCATGCTCCTCGTACTCGATGACGGCCCCCGCTTCATTCCATTCAAAAGAACGGCGGTTCTTTAGAATGGAGTGTGTGTACACTCAGCCGGGACAAGATTCTTGTCAAGAATCTCGTCAGGAAAAACAACGGGTTTTTTCCTGACGAGATTCTCGGCCGTGTATACGGGGCTTAAGAAAAGATGCCATAAATCACAGACTAAATCAACACAAAGGACACAGTACAGAGGGCGAAACAGAAAATCTCAGTACGAGGGAGGGGGATCAGGAGGGCAAAATACTGGGATCAGTAGGGCACAGTACAGGTTCGAGGACTCTACCTGGGACAGGGCCATCCAGGGACAGCTTAGTATAAACCGTGACTGTCCCAGCAAATCCGGGACAGTTGGCAAATACGATGTAATGCAAGATTATCATAGGGCCCCCATGCACTTGGGGCCCCTGGGCAGTGCCCAGAGGTGCCCATGCATTAAGACGGCCCTGCCTCTAGACACCTAAGCTACTACAGAGTTTTTGTTTGACTTTGCGCTCACCTTTCCCTTGTACGGCACTCCTGGCATGAAATACGATTTTGTGTCCTCGAATAACAATTTGGTGAGCTGAGACTCGAGCCCAATAGTTTTGGATGCACTTTGAGTCACTCCTTGAGTAAGCAGAGAGAAAAAAAATGGTAAAAAAATGTCACAGCAAAGAAATTTTTTACCTTTTCATTTTACTGAAATGAAAGGTTGAGTTTATGGAAATCATTGCAATGAGCAGTGAATCTGTTTTTGTTCTACTAAAAGTTTATGCTTTACATGAGGTTTTACCCATTCCTCTGCTGAGCTACTCGGCAATTGAAGGGACACTTCATAGCAATTTTTTAATTTTTTTTTGTAAATGCTGGAGAATTAAATCATTTCAAACCTTATAACTATACAAAAGTATATAGTATATACATTAAGAAGCTGATCAGGTTCTCTAAGGTCATGTGAATAAGGCTAAGGCATTGGTCATAGAGTCTCTAACAAGAGTTTGGGGTTCTGATGTTCATACGGAACAAGTCATTCAGCAGCTCTACTTGAACACCACTCCACAGCCCACATTTAGTCAGCCACCGATATGCAGCCAGGAGTTGCCAGCAGTAGTAATTTCTATTTAAAAGGCAAAAATTAAGCAACTCCTACAGGTTTGTAATATAATAGGCTCCATAGGAATCTTAATATTACCTAGGAATACAATAAAAGAGGTGGAATGACCCAAAGGTGCCCAGGAACAACTAAAACTTAAAAAAGTGAGTGGGAACACCTTGCTTCTATAACTGAAAAAAAAAAAAAAAATTCAGGTTAAATAGATAATTTATAAAACTTATAACGGTTACACATCAGGTAGGTTTCAGTACCTGAACATTAAGCAAAGGGACCAGCTGTTGAGAAGAAACACAGCTAACCAGTGGCAGCTGGTGAAGTTTTAGGATGGGGGGCGCCAGACCGGCCCCTTCTTTTTTGACCCCTCCCACTTATAAGCCCCACCCCTTAAAACATCCTCCCACTCCGTCCCCTGTATTCCACTTGCTTCCACTCATAGTGTCAGGAGTATACAGCTCAGCATCACAGGACAGAGTATACAGCCCCAGACTCACAGGACAGAGTATACAGCCCAGACTCGTAGGAGAGTATACAGTCCCAGAATCACAGCCGAGTATACAGTCCAGAATCACAGCAGAGTATACAGCCCAGAATCACAACAGAGTATACAGCCCAGACTCACAGCAGAGTATACAGCCCAGACTCACAGCAGAGTATACAGCCCAGACTCACAGCAGAGTATACGGCCCCAGAATCACAGCAGAGTATACAGCCCCATAATCACAGCAGAGTATACAGCCCCATAATCACAGCAGAATATACAGTCCAGAATCACAGCAGAGTATACAGTCCAGAATCACAGCAGAGTATAGCATATAGCTGTAGCGGCCTCACCCCTCTCCCTTTCTCTATCGGTTATATGGCTGTTGTCTTGGGGTACCTGGGAGAGAGAGATGATACACACCACGGCCCATGTCCTCCCGTAACTAGGAGGTGAAGGCCAGAGATTGGGCTTTTGTGTAGGTGTCCTAGAGCCAAGTCCAGTCCTTCGTCCCTGGCTCCTTTGCTTAGTAACCCAAGTTCCACACAGTGAATAGGTACAACTCAGTTTTATTCTTCTTGCCAAGCAATAAAACAATCTTTCTTTTGAATAATGGGGAAACAGATCGAGGGACAATCCTTTCCCTTCTTGCTGCTGCCCACTATGCTGTCACCAGTGGTGAATAGTCACTGCCACTGACTAGGTAATAGAACGTGAATTTACCTTCGCTCACTTTGCCCCTGTCAGGGGGAGAAATCCGTCCAAGGGAGAAATGGAGGCCTCTCCGTCACCAGCGATGCTGCGCCGGACTCTTCGGAGAAGTTACTGCGCATCAGTCCTCACGAACTCAGACACGGGCACCCAAGGAGTTAGGGCCCCCTCGGAATCCTCACCCTCGCGGAACTCAGTCGAAGGTACTGAGCCCCAGGCATCCGCCATAGTACCTCACCCCAGGCTAAAGGTGCCTGGAATGGACTCTATCTCTGCTCCAGCTAGGCCAAGGGCGCCTAGGCCTGAAACACCGGAACGGCAGCACCCAAGCTGAAGGTGCCTGGGTGCGGCCACGTCCTCCGACTCTCTCCCTGAAATCCGGGCCTCCGCCCCTTTTATGACCTCTCCCTTCGCACCACAGCGGGTTCCCCGCCCCGCTGTACCAGCTCCAGGGGAGGACAAAAAGGCACGGTTTGCGGTGTATGTTCAGCTCGGGCCCGAGGCAACAGCCCCACCCAGAGACCCCAGGGAACTTCACACCACCAGAGTCCTTACAAATTCAAATACCCGCTACATAGCATTTCTCACAAATCCAGGTATATAGCATGTCTCACAAATCCTGGTATATAGCATTTCTCACAATCATGGAATATAGCATTTCTCACAAATCCTGGTATATAGCATGTCTCACAAATCTTGGTATAAAGCATTTCTCACAAAGCCTGGTCTATAGCATGTCTCACAAAGCCTGGTCTATAGCATGTCTCACAAATCCTGGTCTATAGCATGTCTCACAAATCCTGGTCTATAGCATGTCTCACAAATCCTGGTCTGTAGCATGTCTCACAAATCCTGGTCTATAGCATGTCTCACAAATCCTGGTCTATAGCATGTCTCACAAATCCTGGTCTATAGCATGTCTCACAAATCCTGGTATATAGCATGTCTCACAAATCCTGGTCTATAGCATGTCTCACAAATCCTGGTCTATAGCATTTCTTACAAATCCTGGTATATAGCATTACTCACAATCCTGGTATATAGCATTTCTCACAAAGCCTGGTATATAGCATGTTTCACAAATCCTGGTATGTAGCATTTCTCACAATCCTGGTATATACCACGTCTCACAATCCTGGTATATAGCATTTCTCACAAATCCTGGTATATAGCATGTCTCACAAATCCTGGTATATAGCATTTCTCACAAAGCCTGGTTTATAGCATTTCTCACAATTTTGGTATATTGCATTTCTCACAAATCCTGGTATATAGCATTTCTCAAAAAGCCTGGTATATAGCATTTCTCACAATCCTGGTATATAGCATGTCTCACAATTCTGGTATATAGCATTTCTCTCAAATCCTGGTAAATAGCATTTCTGACAAATCCTGGTATATAGCATTTCTTACAATCCTGGTATAAAGCGTGTCTCACACAGGGCCGCTGATAGACCAGTACAACTGGCCCTGTTGTACCGGGCCCGGCCAGCAGGGGGGCCCGAGCAACCTGAACAGATAAACCCCCCCCCCCCCCGACCCCTTTACTTTTTCCTTTTTTTTTTTTCCTCTGACATCTATCTGCAGACTGCAGTGTTCTTGTAGATGGCGGCAGGGGGAGGGACTATTTCTTCTATTTCGGGCACGGAAGAATGCCTCTTCTGCGCCCGCTCCTCATGCTGGCTCAAGTCCCGGCCAGCGCGTCCTCTATATTGCCTTCCCTGCCCTGGCGCCGTGGAGTGATTCCTCTCCCTCTGCGTGAGAGAAGAAGAAAAAGCAGAGGCAGAAGAAAAAAATAAGCAGCTGGCATCGCATCTGACTGGAATAGCTTGTGGACACTCCAGTCCAGGCAGCAGCAGCAGGGAGGAAGTGACTCCTGGGGCCCGGCTAACACAGGTGTGTGCTTGCTTTGGGGGGGGGGGGATTCAAGATTTACTACTACTGCAGCAGCATCTGTGGCACTGTCTGCAGCACATTATGGCATTGGTGGCACTGGATTTCGACAATCAAACTCCAGAGACTTCAGGCAGTCTCACCCCTTTAAAGATAATAAAAGGTAGTGGAGAGGCACTCAGATGTCTTTTTTGGGAGCCAGAAACAACAAGACCCTCACCACTCCCCAGGAGGGGACAAAGTCCTTTTGATACCAGAGGGGCAGAGACGCCCCCAGTAGGGGCCCAGTTAAAGTGTTTTTTCCAGTCTGGGTCTCCAAATGCCAAGACCCATGGGTCCTATCAACGGTCTGGTATGGTCACTTCTGGACTTTCTCTCATCAGCCTCCTCACACGTCCTTCAAGGAAACACAGACACCGGCCTCCCCACAGAAAGCACTGGCCCTAAACCAGTTTATAGAGTCACTGCAGAGTCAAGGGGCAGCAGTACCTGTCCCCCCATCGGAACGATTTACAGGTTTCTATTCCACCCTTTTCCTGGTACAGAAGAAAACAGGCGACTGGAGACCTGTAATAGATTTGAAAAAACTCAACAGATACATCCATCTCGAGAGTTTCAAGATGGAGTCGCTGCAAACAATCATCCAAGCCATACGACCAGGAGATTGGTTAATATCGATAGACCTGCAGGATGCTTACCTCCACGTCTCTATTCTACCATCTTTTCAAAAGTATCTAAGGTTCGCAGTGGGTCATGGCCACCTGCAATTCCAGGCTCTGCCCTTCGGGCTGTGCACCTCCCCTCGGGTGTTCAGGAAAGTGTTGATATCTGTCTTGGCCCCTCTGAGAGAGAGGGGATTAAGAATTTACCACTATCTGGACGATATCCTCTTGCTATCAAACAACCCGAATCAGCTTATAGCCCACAGAGAAATACTTCTGCAGTCATTATCGGAGCTGGGGTGGTTGGTGAATCACCGAAAGAGCCAACTAGTTCCAACACAACAAATGATTTACCTAGGGGAAATGTTCAATACGGACCTGGGCACAGTTTCTTTGCCTCAACCGAAGATGGAGGGCATCATTCAAAAAATGCCCAAGACCATACGGAGGTCCCATTTATCAGCCTCACAGTGTCTGAGCCTTATAGGCACGATGTCCTTGTGTATACTGCAAGTCCTGTGGTCTCACTGGCATCTGAGGCACTTCCAGACAGGATTACTAACACAGTGGAGAAGGCAACGTCTATCTCAGACAATTCAATTGACAACGCTAATGAGCAGGAGCCTGCACTGGTGGACAAATCCATAGAATCTCTCCCGGTCCCATCATTTGGGTTCCCACTCATGGACCATAATTACATCAGATGCAAGTGGTCAGGGGTGGGGTGCCCATTGCAGAGAGTTCAGGATTCAGGGAAGATGGTCCTTTCCCATCAGAGGGATAGTATCCAACATCTTAGAAATGAGAGCGGCATTTCTAGCCTTCACCTCTATTGGAACTTCAAGACGGCTTACGCCTTTCCTCCTTGCCCCCTCACCTCAACGTTTCTCCTCAGGCTCCTAAGGGAACCAGTCCAAATACTAGCAGTGTTACCTTATTGGCCGAAGAGACCTTGGTTCCCGCTAGCAATGCACCTCAGTGTGAATCCTCCTATCAGAATTCCCCCCCTTCCCGCAGTTATTGATCATGGGCAGGCTGGCTCAACCAGACCCACAAAAACTGTATCTTCGAGTATGGAGGTTGAAAGGAGGAAGTTCGAGTTGTTAGGATGCTCCCAAGAGGTCATATCCACCCTGCTTAAAGCCAGAAAATCAACAACCAACGCAATATATGCAAGGATTTGGGACTAGTTCTTATCCTACGCCACAGGAAAGGGGTTTGATCCAGTTTCTCCTTCCACTGCTGATGTTTTGAGCTTTCCTTAAACTGGTCTCGATTTGGGGCTCAGCCAGAGCTCCCTTAAGGTACAAGTGTCCGCAATCTCTGCAGTAACTAACACTAGGTGGGCAGAAGATCCTCTAGTGATTACGTTCCTCAGAGGTGTACTGAAGATGCGTCCTCCAACCAGGCGTTCCTTTACGAAATGGGATCTTCCTCTAATACTGGAAGTCTTATCCATTCACCCATTCGTACCGTTCGAAGAGATCTCAGTTTGGAACCTAACCTTAAAAACAACTTTTCTGCTGGCTATCACATCCGGCAGGAGGATTTCGGAACTCTACTCTCTGGGCGTGGGGGATGAACACATATCCTTTTTCCCAGACAGGGTAGAACTTTGCCCTCTCCGAGGGTTTACACCTAAAGTCATCACAATGGCACATCTATTGGAACCATGGGCATTACCAGTTTTCTCGGATTTAGAATCAAACTCCTGTCATGAGTTAGATATATCCAAAGTCCTCAGGGCCTACTTGGAAGCCACAGCAAAATTTAGGAACTCTGAAATACCATTCATCATCCCATGTGGCAAAAATAGAGCAAGGGAAGCTTCCGCCACAACCTTGGCATCCTGGGTTGTCAAGTTAATACAAAAAGCTTACAGGGTGAAGAACTTTGAACCTCCAGCTCAGGTGAATTCTCATACAACAAGAGCGGTGTCAGCATCTTGGGCAGCGAGGGCGAATGTTTCTTTAGAAACAGTATGCAGGGCCGCCAGTTGGTCTTCTCAACACACGTTCCTTAAACACTACCGTATTGATCCTGGGGCTCTTACAACAGTAGAGTTCGGGAGAACAGCACTTCATGCCACTATGTCTGTGTCTAATTACATTTTTTTTTCCTTAAAGCATTAAACCCACCCGTGTGAGCTAGTTATTTATCACATGTATGCTGCCATGGAGGCATCAGGAAAACTAAAAACTGTATCATACTTGCCGTAATTTTCCTTTCCTGGTGCCTATTCATGGCAGCATATGCTCCCACCCTCGGTATTCTATATATATATGTAGCACACTGATCCCTGGCTTTACCTCCTCAAGGCAGGACACACCGTACCACAATGCCCAGGTTCCTTCTTGAATAAGAGGGTGAGCGGTGTTCAGAAATTGTTGGGTTCCGCAGCGAGTTACCACTCCTAGGGCTGGTTCCTTTCCCTAGAATGTGGGGAAAAGTCTGTAGCTTGTGTACCAATAAGGCCAATGTCCAGACAAGGTAAACCTCAATGGCTGAAGGTTTATTTTCTTTATGCTTGAAACTGGACAGGAAAGTTGAAAGTGAAGAATAGAATAACAGGAGGCAGGTTCCGGCACTTATTATCACCACAAAATCCCAAGTGGACTCTGCTCACCCGGATAGTTCCCTCTCACGGTCCTAGCAGCCAGAGTGACGCACAAACTTTACTTCACTGTCCTAGGGATACGACCGGAACCCATTTGCCTAGTTCAAAACTTCCCAGCACTTGTAGCATAAGGACCTAGGTGCAAGTTGAAGCACGCTACAATGCCTGTGGCGGACTTGTGGAATCCCTCTGTAGGTGACCAGGCCTCATCCAAGGCGGTGACTTCCTTCACCGGTAACCCTGGCTCCCTCTCCAGAACGAATCACCCTTGAGTGCCCTGGAATTCCTCTTTAGTAGGGATGAGCTTCGAGTTCGAGTCGAACTCATGTTCGACTCGAACATTGCCTGTTCGCCCGTTCGCCGAACAACGAACAATTTGGGGTGTTCGCGGCAAATTCGAAAAGTCTATGGGAGAAATCTAAAGTGCTAATTATAAAGGCTTATATGCAAGTTATTGTCCTAAAAAGTGTTTGGGGACCCCGGTCCTGCCCCAGGGGACATGTATCAATGCAAAACAAAAGTTTAAAAAACTGCCGTTTTTTTAGGAGCAGTGATTTTAATAATGCTTAAAGTGAAACAATAAAAGTGAAATATTCCTTTAAATTTCTTACCTGGGGGGTGTGTATGATATGCATGTAAAGTGGCGCATGTTTCCCGTGCTTAGAACTGTACCTGCACAAAGTGTCATTTCTGAAGGAAAAAAAGTCCTTTAAAACTCACTCGCGGCTATTAATGAATTGTCGGCTTTTATCAATACATACAAAAGTCATTGATAAAAAAAAAAAAAAAAAAGCGTGGGGGTTCCCCCAAATTCAATTACCAGGCCCTTCAGGTCTGGAATGGATATTAAGGGGAACCCCGCCGCAAATTAAAAAAAAAATAGCGTGGAGTCCCCCCAAAAATCCATACCAGACCCTTATCCGAGCACGGAACCTGGCCGGCCGCAGGGGAAGAGGGGGGACGAGAGAGCGGCCCCCCTCCCTCCTGAACTGTACCAGGCCACATGCCCTCAACATGGGGATTGCCCGGTGGTTGTGGGGGTCTGCGGGCGGGGGGCTTATCGGAATCTGGAAGACCCCTTTAACAAAGGGGACCCCCAGATCCCGGCCCCCCTATGTGAATTGGTAAGGGGTACATTGTACCTCTACCATTTCACGAAGAAAGTATAAAAAAATGTAAATAAAAACACACCAACACCTTGGAAAAGTCCTTTATTAAAAAAAAAAAAAAAACATTCCAGCGATGAAATCCAGTGTCCCGCGGCGATCCCGATGTCCAGCGCTGTCCGTCATTGGTTGTGCCTGAGCAGACCTGATGGGGAACTTCCTCCGCAGTGTTTTAAATGTATAGACCCGCCCCTTCTAAAGTTCCCCATCAGGTCCGCTCAGCGGACCAGATGCGGAACGCGAGAAGGGGCGGGTCTATGCATGAATTACACAGTAAAGGAAGTTTCCCATCAGGTCCGCCCCCTCGGTATGTCAGACCGCGCCTACGTCATTGGCCTGAGCGGACCTGATGGGGAACTTCCTTCACTGTGTAAATTTAAATTAATCCTTACCAATTCACATGGGGGGAGGGGGCGGGATCTGGGGGTCCCCTTTGTTAAAGGGGTCTTCCAGATTCCGATAAGCCCCCCGCCCGCAGACCCCCACAACCACCGGGCAAGGGTTGTGGGGATGAGGCCATCCTCCCCATGTTGAGGGCATGTGGCCTGGTACGGTTCAGGAGGGAGGGGGGGCCGCTCTCTCGTCCCCCCTCTTCCCCTGCGGCTGGCCAGGTTGCGTGCTCGGATAAGGGTCTGGTATGGATTTTTGGGGGAACCCCACGCCATTTTTTTTTTAAATTTGCGGCGGGGTTCCCCTTAATATCCATTCCAGACCTGAAGGGCCTGGTAATTGAATTTGGGGGAACCCCCACGCTTTTTTTTTTTTTATCAATGACTTTTCTATGTATTGATAAAAGCCGACAATTCATTAATAGCCGCGAGTGAGTTTTAAATGACTTTTTTTCCTTCAAAAATGACACTTTGTGCAGGGACAGTTCTAAGCACGGGAAACATGCGCCACTTTACCTGCATATTATACACACCCCCCAGGTACGAAATTTAAAGGAAAATTTCACTTTTATTTTTTCATTTTAAGCATTATTAAAATCACCGCTCCCGTAAAAACTTCTATTTTTTAAACTTTTTTTTGCATTGATACATGTCCCCTGGGGAAGAACCCGGGTCCCCAAACACTTTTTAGGACAATAAATTGTATATTAGCCTTTATAATTAGCACTTTAGATTTCGAACGTTCGAGTCCATTGTATTTAATAGGGTTCTAAAGTTCACGCGAACATTCTGTCTGTTCGCAGGTTCTGGTGCGAACCGAACAGGGGGGTGTTCGGCTCATCCCTGCTCTTTAGATGGTAGGACAGCTAAAGGTGCTGGGCCTACATGAAAAGTTGCAGCCCCAGGCTAAAGGTGCCTGAGACTGATCTTCCCCTGCGCATTCCCATGGCCTGGAGGGCCATGAGACGAAGGCGGTACTGCTCCTCAAAACCCTTCCTTCTTTCTCCCTTTCTAAGATGGCGTCTGCCCCTTTTGTATCCTCTCCCAGCATGCACAGCGGGCCGACAACGCCCCCGTACAGCTGCCTGGAGAGGACACCCAAAGGTACAGTAATGTCACCAGCGGTTCAACCCTGACCTGTCATGACAGCGCCACCCACAGGCCACAGGGAACTATACACCAGTAACACCACTTGGCAAAAGCAAAAGAGCAGAACCTAACAATTAAAGCGATCTGGGTCTGGCTACCAGCCCAGATCAACCCTTAAATTTAGGTACCTAGCTCCCCTGAAGTAAAGGGGCGCTACATATATATAGTTAGAAAGTTTGGTCAGGTTGAAAAAAGACACAAGTTCATCTAGTTCAACCATAAAAATAAATAAAATAAACAATATTATACAATCCCATAAACCCAATTCTATACCCACAGTTGATACAGAGGAAGGCGAAAAACCCCAGCAGAGCACGATCCAATTTGCTACAGCAGGGGAAAAAATTCCTTCCTGATGCCTCGAGAGGCAATCGGATTTTCCCTGGATCAACTTTACCTATAAATGTCAGTACCCAGTTATATTGTGTGCATTTAGGAAAGAATCCAGGCTTTTCTTAAAGCAATCTACTGAGCTGGCCAGATACACCTCTGGATGGAGTCTATTCCTCATTTTCACAGCTCTTACTGTGAAGAAACCTTTCCGTATTTGGAGATGAAATCTCTTTTCCTCTAGACATAAAGAGTGCCCCCTTGTCCTCTGTGTTGACCGTAAAGTGAATAACTCAACACCAAGTTCAATATATTTTACAGAGAATGTTGGGGGAGGGGCTATGCTTTAATTTATGCTATTCACTAGTCCTGAAGGAGGAGTCGAGGCGGAGCTCTATCACATGTATGCTGCCATGGATTGGAACCAGGTAAATTATGATAAGTATGATACAATTTTCCTTTTTTTTTTTTTTTTTAAGGGAACAAAAAGTCTTAAAGCAAGGATTGAAGCCGGCTTCTCGATAACTCCTTTTAATGTTCTTTATTGGCTACATCATGTAAAACAGGATCAATGCTAATGTGTTTCGGCTATTACAGCCTTCCTCATAGCTATGAGGAAGGCTGTAATAACCAAAACGCATTAGAATTGATCCTGTGTAACATGATGTAGCCAATGAAGTCCATTAAAAGGCGTTATCGAGTGACCGGCTTCCATCTCTGCATTAGATGTCTGCTAGGGGAGTTTGACCCTCCAGCCTGAGCACCGAATCTCAGCAAACACTTCTACTATTCTGGTGGTTGAGCTTGGGTATCCTTTGCTTGTATACAAAAGGTTTTTAACGGCTCCTGAGAGTTATGGAATCTCCTTTCAACTATCCTGCATCTGCATCAAATCTTTGGGACCAGGGATGGTTTAACCCTAACACTACCCCAATACTAATCCTAATACTAATACAAACCCAAATGCTAACCCTTACTCTGACCCTAAAACTAACCAAACTAGTAACCCTAACTCTGATCCTAATGTCAACTTCAACACTAACCTTAAATTAGATGTAAACCCAAGTCATAATATCTGAACAAAGCACATATATCTGTAGTGTTTACTTGTCTCTCTCCAACGCTCTAAGTGTCGTTTCTCTCTGGTGCTTCTGTCCTCTACTATCAGCATGAGTCAATTCTGAGATGTTTTTCCAACACATGAGATAAAATTTGTGATGGGAGGGAGATAAGCACACAGCTTGTCTATTCAGAATACAGCTCTGCATGTTCCTTCGTACCTTTGCCTATGTGGAGGGGGGTGTGCTCCTTTCCTCTAATCAGCTCTCACACAGAGTATAAGAGCCACCCCCTCCTCTGTACTCCTCACAGATGCATATGGATTTTATCACAAATCTGCACTTCTGAAGGGTTGTATACAAGAGAAGACTGCAGAAAAAACAGGTAAAACTTATGCAAGAGGATTTTTTTCATCTTTGTGTATCATCTGAGGCTATTCACTGGGTATATGTGAGGGGTTACAACCACTTTAATTCTGAGTAATTTCACTGCTAAAACAATTTTCACCAGATTACTCTGCTCATCCCTGCTTCAGTAAATATTAAGCAAATTCTACACGTTATCATTAAATATTTAAAGCGGAGGTTCTGCGGCCAATCGTTTTTTGTTTTTTTTCCCATTCAATTCCTTTCCCCATTGCAGATAAATACTCACGGTTTTGGTTTTTAAAAACATCCGCTGTCCGTTTTCTTTAGAAAGAATAACTTATATAATTGGCGTTGGGCAGTTTCCATTTTGCTTGTGGGCATGTGAAGCCCACAAGCACTCTTTTCCTGGATGCAGTGAATTTTCATCATTGTTTACTCGCCGTGAACTTCCGGGTTTGCCATCACAACGTGCGGCGTTATTGAAAGTCCCCGCCCCGTTGCGATGGCAACCACAACAGTGCGTGCGTTCCCCTTGTCTCAATGTGCAAGATACACCCTTGTCACGTGTCACATTTCGCTGGTCGGGGCACCGCACTGACTCTTGGGAAGGATAACACTCAGCTCCCATGAGACAGTGCGGCGCAGAGGAAAGCAGGGTACACGCCGAGGGAGAAGCAGGAAGTAGCAATGAAAAGGAAAATAAATAGGTATTTAAACCGCAATTTTTTTTTTTTTAATGCAGCATTAGAAGATGTATGCTATGTACTAAAGGCTATAAGATATACTTGTAATTTTGGGTGAACCTCCGCTTTAAGAACAGAGATGGACCTTAACCATAATGCTAATCCTAATCCTTCACTAATGCTAACCCCGACTCTGACCCCAACATCAAAGCTAACTCTGACCCTAACAGTAAGCCTCACTCTAATACTAGCTCTGAATAAAACCCTCCTACCTTTGATGGTAGCACTAATCCTCATACTAACCATAATGCTAACCCTAACTCTGACCCAAGTACTTACCATAACTCTGACCCTAGTTCTAGTCGTCCTAATATTAATCCTAAATCTGACAGTAATTCTAACTTTAATACTAAACCTAACTCTGTCCTCTGAGTTAATTCTAGCACTTAAAGGAGTTGTAAAGGCAGAAGTTTTTTTTATCTTAATGCATTCTATGCATTAAGATACAAAACCTTCTGTGAGTAGCAGCCTCCCCAGCACCCCCTAATTACTTACCTGAGCCCCATCTCTCTCCAGCGATGTCTACGAGTGTCTTAGCCGTCCGTTACTCTCCTCCTGATTGGCTGTGACACAGCAGCGGTGCCACTGGCTCCTGCGACTGTCAATCAAAGTCAGTTAGCCAATCAGGGGAAGAGGGGGTGGGGCCATGTCGGGGCTCTGTGTCTGAATGGACACACGGAGCTGTGACTCGCCTTGGGTGCCCCCATATGAAGCTACTAGCTATGGGGGAACTCGTCAGGATGGAGGGGCCAGGAGCACCGAAGAGGGACCTGATAAGAGGAGGATCCAGGCTGCTCTGTGCAAAACCAACTGCACAGAGGAGGTAAGTATAACATGTTTGTTATTTAACCACTTACAGACCGGAAGATTTGCCTGCTTAATGACCAGGCCATTTTTTGCGATACAGCACTGCGTCACTTTAACTGATAATTGTGCGGTTGTGCGACGCTGTACCCAAACAAAATTACGTTCTTTTTTCCCCCACAAATAGAGATTTCTTTTGGTGGTATTTGATCACCTCTGCAGTTTTTATTTTTTGCGCTATAAAAAAAAAAAGCGACAATTTTGAAAAAAAATATATATATTTTTTACTTTTTGCTATAATAAATATCCCCAAAAATGTTTTTAAAAAACAAATTTCTTCATATGTTTAGGCCAATATATATTCTTCAACATATTTTTGGTAAAAAAAAAATCGCAATAAGCGTATATTGATTGGTTTGCGCAAAAGTTATAGAGTCTACAAACTATGGGAAAGATTTATGGCATTTTTTTTTTTTTTTACTAGTAATGGCGGTGATCCGCCATTTTTAGTGGTATTGCGTCAGACAGATCGGACACTTTTGACACATTTTTTGGGACCATTGACATTTTTAGAGCGATCAGTGCTATAAAAATATACTGATTACTGTGTAAATATCACTGGCAGGGAAGGGGTTTACACTAGGGGGCGATCTTAGGGTTAAGTGTGTTTCCTAGTGAGTGTTTCTTACTGTATAAGGACGGGACTGACTGGGGAGGAGACATATCGCTGTTCCTACTTACTAGGAACACACAATATGTCTCCTCTCCCCTGACAGAACAGGGATTTGTGTGTTTACACACACAAATCCCCGTTCTAGCTCTCGTTCCCGAAATCGCAGGTGGCCAGCTGCGATCGCGCCCACCGGCCACGTGCATCAGGTCCCCCTCCGGCGGCTCTTAAAGGGGAAGACGTACCCATATGGGGTTTTGTGGGAACGTGACACTTTACCGACGTATATCGGCGTGAGCCGGTCGGCAAGTGGTTAAAGAAAAAAAAAGGAGACTTTACGATCACTTTAACCACTTGTCCCCCGCCCACTGTCAATTGACGGCGGGCGGAGGATACTCTCGTTCTGGGAGGACGTCATATGACGTCCTCCCTTTAAAACGAGCTAGGAGGCGCGCGCCCGCCGCGTTCACAAGGCCCCGGTGCGCGTGCCCGGCGGCCGCGATTGCCGCCGGGCACCCGCGATTGCCCGGGAAACGAGCAGGAAAGTGGATCTCTGTGTGTAAACACAGAGATCCACGTCCTGTGAGGGAGAGGGGACCGATGGTGTGTCCCTTGTACATAGGGACAACCATCGGTCACCTCCCCCAGTCAGTCACCTCCCCCCACAGTAAGAACACATTGAGGGAACATATTTAACCCCTTCCCGCCCCCTAGTGGTTAACCCCTTCCCTGCCAATCACATTTATACAGTAATCAATGCATTTTTATAGCAGGGATCGCTGTATAAATGTGAATGGTCCCAAAAATGTGTCAAAAGTGTCCGATGTGTCCGCCGCAATATCGCAGTCACAATAAAAAATCGCAGATCGCCGCCATTACTAATAAAAAAATAAAAATGCTATAAATCTATCCCCTATTTTGTACACGCTATAACTTTTGCGCAAACCAATCAATACGCGCTTATTGCGATTTTTTTTTTCACCAAAAATATGTAGAAGAATACGTATCGGCCTAAACTGAGGAAAATTTTATTAAAAAAAAATGGGTATTTATTATAGCAAAAAGTAAAAAATAGTGTTTTTTTTCCAAACTGGACGCTCTTCTTTTGTTTATAGCGCAAAAAATAAAAACCGCAGAGGTGATCAAATACCACCAAAAGAAAGCTCTATTTGTGGGAAAAAAAGGACACAAATTTCGTTTGGGAGCCACGTCGCACGACCGCGCAATTGTCATTCAAAGTGTGACAGCGCTGAAAGCTGAAAAATGGCTTGGGCAGGAAGGGGGTTTTCGTGCACAGTAGAGAAGTGGTTAAACCAGCTATAGACTGTTCGAATCTTGGCTGGTTCAGTAGGAACTGGACGAAATTTAAATCATGTATGGGCAAGCTGATTATACCCAAGTTGATCGATTAATCAACTTGAGTACAACCAGCATGTTGGATCTTTCATGCGATTATTGCCAGCAGCTATAGCCACTAGCAATATTCACTGTGTGTTCTCCCCGTCAGGAGAACACAATAGCTCTGTGGGAAGGATTTCCCTATCAACACTGACTGTGGTTGCAAGAAAGAAAAATCGCACCATATATGGTTGGCTTAACCCTAACTCTGACCCTAATGGTCATGCTTACTCTGACCCTGAAGCTAAATCTAAAGCCACCCTAATACTTTACTTATCAATAAATGATCACCATGTGACAGGTGATAAAAAAGGTCATCACTGTTTTTTTTCAAAGAGGTTATGCCTAGACAGTCCACTTTGTGGAATTTGAGTTTAATTTCGGAAACATTTTGGCAAGCCAACAACAGTAATTTCACTGCAAAATCAATTTTGTCCAAATTCCTCCACTAAACCCTACCTTATTGTCATATGCCGTGTACACACAATCGTTTTTTCCGATGAAAAAAGACAGATGGACTTTTTTCATCGGAAAAAACGATCGTGTATGGGCCCCATCGGTCTATTTTCCATCAGTGTAAAAAAATAGAACATGTTTTAAATTTTACCGATGGAAAAAAAAAACGATAGGAAATTCTGATTGTCTGTGTGGAATTCCATCGGAGAAAAAACCCACGCATGCTCAGAATCAAGTCGACGCATGCTCAGAAGAACTTGAACTGAACTTCATTTTTCTCGGCACGTTGGAGTGTTTTACGTCACCGTGTTTTGGACGGTAGGAATTTTTGTCTGATGGTGTGTATGCAAGACTGATGGAAGTCAGCTTCATCGGAATTCCGACGGAAAAATCCATCGGATTTTATTCCATCGGAAATCCGATCCTGTGTACAGGGCATTAGACATTTTTTCTGCCAACCAAATATTCAACCACATTAGAGCAGTTATCCTTTTAAACATAGACTGGGTTGACTGGCTGACTTGTTGCATATTAGTATATATAGTTCTTACACAGTACCCAAACTCTATTTGTGCTCAATACACTTTCACAATCCCTTCCAGTGTTCATATCTGTCTTTATATATTTATAGTTGCACAGCTTGAGAACAACAGTATGGGTTCTACAACAGAAAGCCCATACTGTTCTTTCTCACACACCAGCATTAAACCATGAGTATTGCTGACTGAGAGCAACTTTTATAACTGTAGAATCCCAGGATGAGCAGTTTCAGTGCTGCAGATACAAAGAGAAAAATGATCTCTGGTATATAGTTCATGTTCCAATTCCTAACAGCTTCATTTGCCAACTAGACATTGCAAAGTAGTTTTGGAGTGCTTGTAATTTAGTAGAATAATAGTGGTATAAACCAAGAATTCTCTTGTAGGCTGGGTTCACACTGGTACGACACGACAGTCGTACCACTTTGGATCCGACTTTGACCTGCGACTTGAAGTCCGACATGCATTCGACTTCAATGAACAGGGATCCGACTTTGATCCCCAACAATACCAGGCACTGTGTCTGGTATGAATCTTTACGGGGAACTCCACGCAAAATGTTAAAAAAACCTGGCATGAGTTCCCTCTCAGGGAGCAAGCCATACCAGACCCTTATCCAAACACACAGTCCGGCAGGTCAGGAAAGGGGGTGGGGACAAGTGAGCGCCCCCCCTCCTGAACCGTACCAGGCCGCATGTCCTCAACATGGGGGGGTGGGTGCTTTGGGGCAGGGGGACCCTGCGCGCCCCACCCCAAAGCACCTTGTCCCCATGTTGATGAAACCTTGGCCGTTGATGAAACCCTGGCCGTTGGTTGTCGGGGTCTGCGGCCGGGGGGCTTATCAGAATCTGGAAGCCCCCTTTTAACAAAGGGACCCCCAGATCCCGGCCCCCCACCCTATGTAAATGAGTATGGGGTACATTGTACCCCTACCCATTCACATGAAAAAAATAATTCAAAAATAAACCGACAGAGGCAGAATACATCAGCGGAGGAGGCAGAAGAGCCAGAGAGGGGAGAAGAGATCGGAAGAGACACCGGAGCTGCCTTAATAAATTACTTTAACACCCTGTGTGCTGTGTTTTATTTTTTACACTTTTTTTCAGGTCAATGGGTAGGGGTACAATGTATCCCATACTCATTCACATAGGATGGGGGCCAGGATCTGGGGGCCCCCTTGTTAAAGGGGGCTTCCAGATTCCGATAAGCCCCCCGCCCGTAGACTCCGATAACTAATGGCCAGGGTTGTCTGGAAGAGGACCTTGTCCTCATCAACATGGGGACTAGGTGCTTTGTGGTGGGAGCTGCAGGGCTCCCCTGCCCCAAAGCACCCACCCCTCCATGTTGAGGGCATGTGGCCTGGTATGGTTCCTTTCCTGAACTGCCGGGCTGTGTGCTCAGATAAGGATCTGGTATGGATTTTGGGGGGACCCCAAAGCCGTTTTTTCGGCGTGGGGGCTCCCCTGAAAATCCATACCAGACCTAAGGGCCTGGTATTATCTTGGAGGGGGAACCCATGATGGTTTTTTTTAAATGTGGTGTGGAGTTCCCCTTCAAGATCCTCAGAGCACAAGTCGAATGCCAAAGTCAGGTCAGTTAAGACGGCGATCTGACTTTGATCCGACTTCAGTGATAATCAATGGGCTGAAGTAGGTTCAAAGTCGGACCAAAGTAGTGCAGGGAGCATTTTCAAAGTCGGACCGACTTGTGTCGGACCAGTTAAGACGGCTCCCATAGGGAAACGCTGATTTTCACACGTCATGCGACATGAGCTCCCAATGTCGGAGCGTTTGTCGTACAGTGTGAACCTGGCATATATAAGGCCCCTTTCACACCTGCGGATCCAGGGAGGATCCGTTTTTGGACATCCGCTTGCTCAGTGGGGATCGCTCCATTGATCCCCATTGAGCCGGCGGATGACTAGTCCGTCTCTGCACACTGTGCAGAAACGGACCAGTCGAATCTCTGCTTTCCTCTATGGGGGGGATCGGATGAAAACGGACAGTCTGGTCCGTTTTCATCTGATCCGATCCGCCGACTGATGGAAAAATAGGGTTTTCCTCCGTCATCAGTTTCGGAGCATAGCGGATACTGATGTTCATCCGCTGTCATCCGCTATCCAATAGGGATACATGTATGTCCGTTTTTCATCTGAAAACGGATGGATGAAAAACGGACATACGGTCAGCCCGTGCGAAAGGGGCCTTATGCCGCGTACACACGGTCGGAATTTCCGATGGAAAAAGTCCGATGGGAGCTTTTCATCGGATATTCTGACCATGTGTATGCCCCATCGGACTTTTCCCATCAGAATTTCTGACGGACTTAGATAGAGAGTAGGTTCTCTATTTTTCCGTCGGAAATTCCGACAAAGTTTTGCCCGTGGCAAAGTCCGGCCGCGTGTACGCGGCATAAGAGTTGCACAGAATGTCTTTGAGAGCTTCCACGTCTTCTCTAATTTAATTTGCTAAGAGCACCTCTATCTTGATATGACTCACCTGTCCCCTCTTCCTCCATACTGATATCCATGATCAGTTCTCTGTTGTAGTCTGAGCTCCGCAGATTGAATTTCCCCAGATCCAGAGAACTTTGCATCTTTCCTGTCTGGTCAATCTATGAAGAAAAGGAAGATGTTCGAGTTATTGAAGTTAAGCAGTAGGTTGACTATGTCCCCTGTCTGCCTCATATTAAGTAAGATAAAAACTGGTCAGAGGAAAATCCAAGTTCATGGAGCAAAAATATTCACTTCCAGCTGTTTCTTTAAAGCATGGAAAAGTTTTCACGCTTAATGATTGCATTTGGCTAATAGGGATGAGCTCGGTGTTCGAGTCGAACATACGTTCGACTCGAACATCGGCTGTTCGATCGTTCGACGAAGATCGAACGATTTGGGCCGTTCGCGCCTAATTCGAGTGACGCGAACGGCCCACAATGCACTACGCCATCGCAGTGTCATCCAGGCGCTGTGATTGGCCAAGCATGCACTGTGACCCCGCATGCTTGGCCAATCACAGAGCCGGCAGCGAGGAGAGCAATGATTGGCCACAGGCAGGATGCCTGTGGCCAATTATTGCTGAGGGTGTTTAGTACACGCCCCACACTATAAAAGGCCGCCAGCACGGCGGCCTAGTGTAGTGTGTTCCGGAGCAGGGAAAGAGAAGCATAGGCAGGGACAGTGACATTTTTTTTTCTTGCTTAACCTGGATTCCTTTAGTTTAGGGAAAGAGAAGGATAGGTAGGGAGAGTGTCAGTGTGTTTTAGTGTGCTAATCCTTGTTTGTAGGGACAGGGAAGGACAGTGAGGGAAATTCTCCTTGTGCTATACTGTGCTAAAGCATTGATCATCAACCATCTTTAAAAAAAACATTTTTTCTAGGGACAGAAAACTATAGGCAGGGAGAGTGTCAGTGTGTTTTACTGTGCTAATCCTTGTTTCTAGGGACAGGGAAGGACAGTGAGGGAAATTCTCCTTGTGCTATACTGTGCTAAAGCATTGATCATCAACCATCTTTAAAAAAACATTTTTTCTAGGGACAGAAAACTATAGGTAGGGAGAGTGTCAGTGTGTTTTACTGTGCTAATCCTTGTTTCTAGGGACAGGGAAGGACAGTGAGGGAAATTCTCCTTGTGCTATACTGTGCTAAAGCATTGATCATCAACCATCTTTAAAAAAACATTTTTTCTAGGGACAGAAAACTATAGGTAGGGAGAGTGTCAGTGTGTTTTACTGTGCTAATCCTTGTTTCTAGGGACAGGGAAGGACAGTGAGGGAAATTCTCCTTGTGCTATACTGTGCTAAAGCATTGATCATCAACCATCTTTAAAAAAACATTTTTTCTAGGGACAGAAAACTATAGGTAGGGAGAGTGTCAGTGTGTTTTACTGTGCTAATCCTTGTTTCTAGGGACAGGGAAGGACAGTGAGGGAAATTCTCCTTGTGCTATACTGTGCTAAAGCATTGATCATCAACCATCTTTAAAAAAACATTTTTTCTAGGGACAGAAAACTATAGGTAGGGAGAGTGTCAGTGTGTTTTACTGTGCTAATCCTTGTTTCTAGGGACAGGGAAGGACAGTGAGGGAAATTCTCCTTGTGCTATACTGTGCTAAAGCATTGATCATCAACCATCTTTAAAAAAACATTTTTTCTAGGGACAGAAAACTATAGGTAGGGAGAGTGTCAGTGTGTTTTACTGTGCTAATCCTTGTTTCTAGGGACAGGGAAGGACAGTGAGGGAAATTCTCCTTGTGCTATACTGTGCTAAAGCATTGATCATCAACCATCTTTAAAAAAACATTTTTTCTAGGGACAGAAAACTATAGGTAGGGAGAGTGTCAGTGTGTTTTACTGTGCTAATCCTTGTTTCTAGGGACAGGGAAGGACAGTGAGGGAAATTCTCCTTGTGCTATACTGTGCTAAAGCATTGATCTTCAACCATCTTTAAAAAAACATTTTTTCTAGGGACAGAAAACTATAGGTAGGGAGAGTGTCAGTGTGTTTTACTGTGCTAATCCTTGTTTCTAGGGACAGGGAAGGACAGTGAGGGAAATTCTCCCTGTGCTATACTGTGCTAAAGCATTGATCATCAACCATCTTTAAAAAAACATTTTTTCTAGGGACAGAAAACTATAGGTAGGGAGAGTGTCAGTGTGTTTTACTGTGCTAATCCTTGTTTCTAGGGACAGGGAAGGACAGTGAGGGAAATTCTCCTTGTGCTATACTGTGCTAAAGCATTGATCATCAACCATCTTTAAAAAAACATTTTTTCTAGGGACAGAAAACTATAGGTAGGGAGAGTGTCAGTGTGTTTTACTGTGCTAATCCTTGTTTCTAGGGACAGGGAAGGACAGTGAGGGAAATTCTCCTTGTGCTATACTGTGCTAAAGCATTGATCATCAACCATCTTTAAAAAAACATTTTTTCTAGGGAGAGAAAACTATAGGTAGGGAGAGTGTCAGTGTGTTTTACTGTGCTAATCCTTGTTTCTAGGGACAGGGAAGGACAGTGAGGGAAATTCTCCTTGTGCTATACTGTGCTAAAGCATTGATCATCAACCATCTTTAAAAAAACATTTTTTCTAGGGACAGAAAACTATAGGTAGGGAGAGTGTCAGTGTGTTTTACTGTGCTAATCCTTGTTTCTAGGGACAGGGAAGGACAGTGAGGGAAATTCTCCTTGTGCTATACTGTGCTAAAGCATTGATCATCAACCATCTTTAAAAAAACATTTTTTCTAGGGACAGAAAACTATAGGTAGGGAGAGTGTCAGTGTGTTTTACTGTGCTAATCCTTGTTTCTAGGGACAGGGAAGGACAGTGAGGGAAATTCTCCTTGTGCTATACTGTGCTAAAGCATTGATCATCAACCATCTTTAAAAAAACATTTTTTCTAGGGACAGAAAACTATAGGTAGGGAGAGTGTCAGTGTGTTTTAATGTGCTAATCCTTGTTTCTAGGGACAGGGAAGGACAGTGAGGGAAATTCTCCTTGTGCTATACTGTGCTAAAGCATTGATCATCAACCATCTTTAAAAAAACATTTTTTCTAGGGACAGAAAACTATAGGTAGGGAGAGTGTCAGTGTGTTTTACTGTGCTAATCCTTGTTTCTAGGGACAGAGAAGGACAGTGAGGGAAATTCTCCTTGTGCTATACTGTGCTAAAGCATTGATCATCAACCATCTTTAAAAAAACATTTTTTCTAGGGACAGAAAACTATAGGTAGGGAGAGTGTCAGTGTGTTTTACTGTGCTAATCCTTGTTTCTAGGGACAGGGAAGGACAGTGAGGGAAATTCTCCTTGTGCTATACTGTGCTAAAGCATTGATCATCAACCATCTTTAAAAGAACATTTTTTCTAGGGACAGAAAACTATAGGTAGGGAGAGTGTCAGTGTGTTTCACTGTGCTAATCCTTGTTTCTAGGGACAGGGAAGGACAGTGAGGGAAATTCTCCTTGTGCTATACTGTGCTAAAGCATTCCTCATCAACCATTTTTGAAATCCTTGTTTTTTGGACAGTCAGGGAAATTGTCATTGTGCTATTCTGTGCGAAAGCAATCATCCTCAACCATATTTAAAAATCCTTAAGTAAAGGGACAGAGAAGGACACCTGAAGGTAGCCCTTATTGCTTTTTTCCCATCTCCCTGCAGGCCATCCATTAGAATGTCTGGAAGGCAAACAAGGAGAGGCAGACAGTCAGGAGGCAATAAAAGAGGGCAAGCAGGCTCTGTGTCTGGGGGCAACAGTGCTGGTCGTGGACGCGGTGCATTGTCATCAGCACATGGCCATGGGACACGCTTGTCCTTCTTTTCGGCAGCTGGACATGTTGAGCCACATCATGCCGAAGACTTGGTAGAGTGGATGACCAAGCCCTCCTCCTCCTCCTCATCCTCTCTCACCCAGGCTCAGGGTACTGGCAAAGCAGCTGCCAAAGCGTCCTCTTCCCTGGTATCAATGTCAGACTCATCATCAGTCACTCCTTCCCTAGACCCACCATGTCCTCCTCCTGAGGAGTCCCCCGAACTGTTTGAGCACAGTGTTGGGTACATGCTCCAGGAGGATGCCCAGCGTTTCGAAGGGTCTGATGATGAAACCCAGCTACAGGAAGGCAGTAGCGTGAGAGCAGACAGAGGGGATGCTCAAGAAGGACACCAATCTGGCAGTCATGTTCCAGCAGCTGCAGCATACTGCCAGATTGGCTCCAGTGATGAGGAGGGAGGGGATGATGAGGTCACTGACTCCACGTGGGTGCCTAATAGGAGAGAGGAGGAGGAGGAGGATGAGGAGGAGGCACATCTCCAACGAGGCAGGATGCCCTTTGGTGGCCAGCGTAAGGGCAGTACACCGACGGAATCACACCGCAGAGCTCCGCCTGTGCAGGGCGCTGCCTCTGCCCGTCATTCAAAAAGTTCTTTGGTGTGGGCCTTTTTTGAGGCTAGTGCATCAGATCGCACAGCTGCTGTTTGCAACATATGTCTCAAGCGTATATCGCGTGGCCAAAACATCAGCCGCTTGGGTACCACATGCCTGACCAGACATATGTTGACCTGCCATGCAGCTCGTTGGCAAGCCTACCTCAAAGACCCACACCAAAGAACAAAGCGGACCTCTCCTTGCACCGCATCAGCTGGGATCTCCAACCCCACTATAACTTCAGTCCTCTCTGAAACATGCACTGAGAGGAATGAAGGTGTAGAATTAGGTGTGTCACAGCCAAGTACTTGCGGCCACTCTGCTAGCAGTACACCAACGTCCGATTCTAGCAGGCAAATTTCCCTGCCCCAGCTGCTGGACCGTCGAAAGAAGTTCACTCCCAGCCATCCACATGCCCAGCGGTTGAATGCTAGCTTGGCTAAATTGCTAGCGCTTCAACTGCTGCCTTTTCAGTTGGTAGACTCGGCCCCCTTCCGTTAGTTTGTGCAATGTGCGGTTCCTCAGTGGCAGGTTCCCAAACGCCACTTTTTCTCACGGAAGGCTATTCCGGCTCTCTACCGGCATGTGGAAGGCAATGTCTTGGCCTCGCTGGACAGGGCGGTCAGCGGTAAGGTGCATATTACCGCTGACTCATGGTCCAGCAGGCATGGACAGGGACGTTACCTTTCTTTCACGGCCCATTGGGTCACTCTTTTGGCAGCTGGGAAGGATGCAGGACAAGATGCAGTAGTGTTGGAGGTTGTTCCACCGCCACGCCTACAAAATGCTACTAGTGGTTGTGACACACCTCTCTCCTCCACCCCCTCCTCTTCTTCTTCCTCCATGGCCTCTTCCTGTGCTTTGTCCTCTGAACCAGCGGTGCTCCGTAGCCGTTCAAGGGGCTACGCAAGTACGCAGGCAAAAAGCTGCCATGCCGTGCTTGCGCTGGTGTGTTTGGGGGACAGAAGCCACACTGGGGCAGAGGTCCTGTCTGCTCTGCAGGGCCAGGCCGAGAGGTGGTTGACGCCACGCCAGCTTAAGCCAGGAATGGTGGTTTGCGACAATGGCACCAACCTCCTCTCCGCCCTCCGACAGGGACAACTGACCCATGTGCCCTGTGTGGCTCACGTCCTTAACCTGGTGGTGCAGCGGTTCTTGGGCAGGTACCCGGGCTTACAGGATGTCCTGAGGCAGGCCAGGAAAGTCTGTGTGCATTTCCGCAGATCTTATAATGCCAGTGCTCGCCTGGCTGAGCTGCAAAAGGAGTTGAACCTGCCCAAGAACCGCCTTATATGTGACATGCCCACCAGGTGGAACTCAACGTTGGCCATGCTGCAGCGGCTGCACACGCAGCAGAGGGCCATCAATGAGTACCTGTGCGACTACGGCACCAGGACAGGGTCAGGGGAGCTTGGTTTTTTTTCTCCACGCCAGTGGGGCATGATCAGGGATGCATGCACTGTCCTGGCACCATTTGAGGAGGCCACGAGGATGGTGAGCAGTGACAGTGCATGCATCAGTGACACTGTACCTCTTGTCCACCTGTTGGAGCACACGCTGTGTGGAATAATGGACAGGGCACTTGAGGCAGAACAGAGGCAGGAAGAGGAGGACTTCCTTGCCTCTCAAGGCCCCCTTTACCCAGACAGTGTTCCTTCTGTCCCACCCATCGCACAGGAAGAGGAGGAGGAGGAGGAGGATTGTGTCAGCATGGAGGTGGAGGCTGGCACTCAGCATCATCAGCAGCAGTCTTTTAGGGATGATTTACAGTCCCAAGAAACCAGTGGACTTGTACGTGGCTGGGAGGAGGTGGCTGCGGATCATGTCGTCCTTAGTGACCCAGAGGACTCCGAACCGAATGCCTCAGCTAACCTACGCTGCATGGCCTCCCTGATCCTGCAAAGTCTGCGGAAGGATCCTCGTATTCTTCGGATCAAGGAGAGGGACCATTACTGGCTGGCCACTCTCCTTGATCCACGGTACAAGGGTAAGGTTGCGGACCTTATGTTACCGTCGCAGAGGGAGCAGAGGATGAGACAACTCCGGGAGGCCTTGCAGAAAGGTCTGTGCAACGCGTTCCCAGAGACTGGGAGGTTACAAACTCCTGGTCCTGGACAACGAGTTGCTGAGGCTTCGGCCAGTCAAAGAAGGAGCGGTGGGGAAGGTGGCCGTCTGACCGATGCGTTCAGACAATTCTTTAGTCCGCAGCCTCAAAGTATGATCGGTTCCAGCAACCATCGCCAGCGTCTGATAAACATGGTGCAGGAATATCTAGGGGCAAGGTCAGACTTGGACACCTTCCCCACCGAAAATCCTCTGGCTTACTGGGTCTTGAGGATGGATCACTGGCCAGAGCTTGCACAGTATGCAATTGAGCTACTGGCCTGTCCTGCATCCAGCGTTCTTTCGGAACGCACATTCAGTGCTGCTGGAGGATTTGTCACGGATCACAGGGTGCGCCTGTCCACCGACTCGGTTGATCGACTGACTTTCATCAAGATGAACCAGTCTTGGATCACCACCAGCTACCACACACCTGATGCTGATATAACAGACTAATTGATTTTAACATGTCACATCCCTTCAAGACTGATGCTGATGCTGAGTGCCTGTGCTGTTATGTTGACTGGCTATCCTCCTCCTCCGAGTCCTCAATGATACGATTGATGATGATAGCTTGGAAGATCATTTTTGTTTATGGGTGCCGCCACCAGTGCCTAACGCCCAATTTTTCAGCCCCTGTTTAACAGGGGCGTGTAATTACAATTTTTGAAGCAATACTTTGCAACAGGGCTCATTGCTGTGCTCCAAGTACAGTATCTGTGAGGGGTTGCAGTGTTGTGCCACCAGTGCCTAAGGCCCAATTTTTCAGCCCCTGTTTAACAGGGGCGTGTAATTACAATTTTTGAAGCAATACTTTGCAACAGGGCTCATTGCTGTGCTCCAAGTACAGTATCTGTGAGGGGTTGCAGTGTTGTGCCACCAGTGCCTAAGGCCCAATTTTTCAGCCCCTGTTCAACAGGGGCATGTAATTACAATTCTTGATCTAATAATTCACAGCAGGGCCCATTGCTGCACCCACCAAGAGTAACTCTGAGGGCTTACAGTGTTGTGGCAACGCCACCACCACCACCACCACGAAAGGCCCAATTTTTCAGCCCCTGTTCAAAAGGGGCATGTAATTACAATTCTTGATCTAATAATTCACAGCAGGGCCCATTCCTGCACCCACCAAGAGTAACTCTGAGGGCTTACAGTGTTGTGGCAACACCACCACCACCACCACCACCACCACGAAAGGCCCAATTTTTCAGCCCCTGTTCAACAGGGGCATGCAATTACAATTCTTGATCTAATAATTCACAGCAGGGCCCATTGCTGCACCCACCAAGAGTAACTGTCAGGGCTTACAGTGTTGTGGCACCAGCACCACCATCAAAGGCCCAATTTTTACTACCACTGTTCAACAATTATATGTAATTACAATTCCTGATATAATAGTTGACAGCAGGGCGTTCCAGCACCAACCAAGAGTAACTGTGAGTGCTTACAGTGTTGTGCCAACACCAACAACTAAGGGGCCTATTTCTGCAGCGTATATACGGCAGGTCCCTACTTTCAAACATCCAACTTACAAACGACTCCTACTTGCAAACGCAAGAAGACAACAGGAATTGAGAGGAAATCTACCCCTAGGAAGGAAAATTCTCTCCTGTAAGAATTAATATGGGAGAAAGGTGTCTCCTCTGTACTGATGCTTTATCACCAATCCTTGTTTCAAGAAAAACACCACATTTCAAAAACAGTTGTCATTGGGACGGAAAGTGAGGTGAAATGTTCTGAACAGGGGCACAGACAGCAAAACAAATGTTACAGGGGTGATAACCCTTACCTATGTTTTCCAAAAAGTTTAAAAATAGATTTTTGGGCTGGAGCTACACTTAAACAATGTACCTGTTCAAAATTACAAACAGATTCTACATAAGAACAAACCTACAGTCCCTGTCTTGTATGCACCGCCTGTATACGGCTGTTCAGAGTATATAGGGCCTTTTTTATTTTATGTGCGGGGTTCCCCTTAATATCCATACAAGACCCAAAGGGGTTGGTAATGGGCTGGGGTAGGGGGGGGGGGTCATGGGGTAGCTATGCCATTTTTCTTAAAGATTTTCATCCATATTACCGGGACCAGACATTACATTAAAGCCGCAAGCAGTTTTAAATGGCTTTTTTTTCCTTTAGAAGTGTCATTTTGTGCAGGGACAGTTCTAAACACGGGAAACACGTGGCACTTCACAGGCATACTTTAGACACCCCCCAGGTACGATATTTAAAGGAATATTTGACTTTTTTTTTTTCACTTTATGCATCATTAAAATGACTGCTCTCGAAAAACGACCGTTTTTAAAACTTCTTTTTGCATTGATACATGTCCCCTGGTGCAGAACCCGGGTTCCCAAACCCTTTTTAGGACAATAACATGCATAATAGTCGTTATAATTAGCACTTTAGAATTCGAACGTTCGCATCCATTGTATTTAATAGGGTTCTAATGTTCGTACGAACTTTCGGTCCGTTCGCGGGTTCTGGTGCGAACCGAACCCGGGGGTGTTCGGCTCATCACTATTGGCTAATAATTTCAAAGAGGGATCCCTCTCCGAGTCAATTGTTGGTATCTTGGTGTACCATTTCCTATTTCTCAATATTCTTTGACACATAGAAATGTATTTGTGTCTGTTTATAACAGCAAGATTTCCCCCTATCACTATTTTGCTTCATCTGCTAAGCTGTATCAAAGCAACACGTTCATCCATAGTCAAATTATCACCCGCCATCTTACCAAAGTTGACCTTCTTTAGATCCCTTGTAACTGCAGTTACAAAGTATTGAACTTTAGTCACTGATAAAAGGGGGGAAATTATGTTGATTTGATGCAAAGGCCAATTTCATTCAGCGTAGACATAATTATTATACAGGATTTATATAGCGCCAACAGTTTACACAGAGCTTTACAACATAAAGGGGCGACAATACAACTCAATACCAGAGGGTAAGGAGGGATCTGCTCCTGCGAGCTTACAATCTAATAGGGAGGGGCTGGCGAGACAAAAGGTGAGGGCTGAACTTATGGGCGAAGTAGAAGATTTAGTTGTTAGCTGAAGGCATGATAGGCCCCCCTGAAGAGATGAGTCTTCAGGAATCGCCTAAAGGTCGACGGAGTAGGAGATAGCTGGACAGATTGGGGTATTGAGTTCCAGAGGATGGGAGAAGTTCTGGAGAAGTCCTGTAGACAAGCATAGTATGAGGAGACAACAGAGCTAAAAAGCAGGAGGTCTTGGGAGGAGCAGAGGGTTTGGGTGATTTTTTGAAGAGAAGATTGATGATGTAGCTCGGGGCAGAGTTGTAAATGGCTTTGTATGTTATTGTTATGCTGCGTACACACGGTCGGAATTTCCGTCGGAATAAACTCCGACAGGGTTTTTCCAACGGAATTCCGTTCAAGCTGTCTTGCATACACACTGTCACACCAAATTCCGACTGTCAAGAACGTGGTGACGTACAACAATACGACGAGCCGAGAAAAATGAAGTTCAATGCTTCCGAGCATTCGTCGACTTGATTCTGAGCATGCATGTTTTTTTCTCCGTCGGAGTTCCATACAGACAAACGGAATTTCCGATATAAATTTTTTCCGGCCGAAAAAAAGAGAACATGTTCTCTTTCTAAGTCCGTCGGAATTTCCAACGGAAAAAGTCCGATGGGGCACACACACAGTCGGAATATCCGATGAAAAAATTCTGTCGGACTTTTTTCCTTGGAAACTCTGACCGTGTGTACGCGGCATAAGTGTTTTGAATTTTATTCGTTGGGCAATGGGAAGCCAGTGGAGGGATTGGCAGAGAGGGGTGGTGGACACTGAATGGTTGGTAAGATGTATGAGTCTGGAAGCAGCATTCATGATGGACTGAAGAGGGGAAAGCCTGCGGAGAGGTAGGCCAATGAGGAGAGAAGTACAATAGTCAAGGCAAGAGATAACAAGGGAGTGAACAAGTTGCTTAGTGGTTTCAACGGTTAAAAAGGGGCGTATTTTGGAGATGTTAGAGAGGTGAAGTCAGGGAGATTTGGACAGCGATTGGATTTGGGGCTGAAAGGACAGGTCAGAGTCCAGGATTACACCTAGCACCCTGACATGAGGGGAGGGACTGATGGTTGTATTATTGATCTTGATGGAGAAGTCAGGGGAGGGGGCACGGGCTGGAGGAAATATTATGAGCTCAGTTTTAGAAAGATTTCTCAATCTTATTCACCAGATCAAGGGCTATATCTACCAAGGCTTCTTCAATATCATCTACATGTCCTTCCTTCCAGTGTCACCAAGCCTCTAAGTAGCATACTCTTGCAATCTACCAACGGTTTTGCAATGAGGTTTTCAATAA
Source organism: Rana muscosa (assembly GCA_029206835.1). Classification (NCBI taxonomy): domain Eukaryota; kingdom Metazoa; phylum Chordata; class Amphibia; order Anura; family Ranidae; genus Rana; species Rana muscosa. The sequence continues at coordinate 256,314,346 of CM055123.1, read as the reverse complement.
ATGTATCCTCTGTTTAAAGTCCATGAAATCTATTATTCAGTATGTTTGGCATACTCGAGCAAATGTTTTATTTGTGAATCTGTTGCAAAGTTTGTTAGCTAGAAATCCTGCTAGTAATAGAGCATTCTGTTGGAGGCTGACAACTCACAGCTACTGCCTTGCAGCCTGCCACGGCTACTTCTGTTGATACACCTGAAAAAGAGCCAACAGCCAAATGAAGGAGAGGACAGGGTAGACTGACAACACTGTTGCTAATTGTGAGGCAGTGATTTAGCATTGGGATATACTAAACTGCATATTGGGATGATGGGATGATTGGATTATTGGCTGCAATACTAAGAACTCTCACTAGATGTCAGTGTACTTAATACACATATATATGGTAATGACTGTTGTTTCTCAAAATATGTTATTCTTTCCTGCAGTGCTTGATACAATGTTGCAAGAAGCAGTTGCTAATCTTTAACTGTTCACTTGCTGATATATATGCAGCTGTACAGCAGGATCATAGTACATTATACAGAAGTCATGCAAAACTTACATTTGACCTGTTTTTGATGGGAATATGGGTAGAATTATTATTTCTCATAGGGTTTATGGAAGGAATATCATGTTAACTCCTGACAATGAACATATTTAACCCATTACTGATAATAATATGCATATAATTATTTTTCTACATGGGTATTATGGGTGGAATATTGGTTATAAATATACATAGGAATAAATTAAACCCATTTCTGATAAGAATATGCATATAATATTTTTTTTTACATGGTGATTATGGATGGAATATTGGTTATAAATATATATATATATAGGAACCTATGTAACCCATTTCTGATAAGAATATGCAAATAATTATTTTTATACATGGTGATTATGGATGGAATATTGGTTATAAATATACATAGCAACCTGTAACGGGAGGGCCCGTGGAACCCAGAAGTTCTTAGAAAGTATGAGCCAGAAAATAATGGACATTGAGAATATGTCTTGAATTGCTTTGAAATGATTCTGTAATAATAATCCACAATATTCCCCAGGATATCTGTAAAGGACTATTTACTGGTTGTTTGATTCTGAACTCAACAGGTTAATTGAGAGATGCTGATGTGTTCAACTTCAATCACCTGGCTGCCTGTGTAATGTAGATTAAATCCAGACTAGCTTCCAAAGACCTTTTCATTGTTGTTTGTGATGATGTGGATTGGAGCTGGTAGACCATCTGGCTGCCTATTATGGGATGTTTAAGTGTCTTGCTGTGAGGAAGGGGGGGGGGGGGGAATCACTCCAGCAACCCCTCCTGCTAAGACTGTTTACTGAAGGAGAAGTTTGAACACACCTGACCTGTATCACCATTGTCATTGGACAGTTTAACCCCCCCTGTTCCCCAAGGAAGGGAGGGAAGTGTTTTGAAGGGAAGTGTGTTACCATGTGCTTGTAATAAAGATTCATTCCCTGTTTTTGGAACTTCAACACAGAGCGTTGTCTCGTTTGTGCGGGGAGAAATATTTGTATGGGGTCTTATTCGGCTGGTTGGAGTGTCTGGTAGCTGGCGTGTGTTCGAGAATGGTATAGCCTAAACGACGTTAACCCCTGTCGTTACAGAACCTATTTCACCCATTTCTGATAAGAATATGCATATAATATTTTTTTTATATGGGGATTATGGGTGGAATATTGGTTATAAATATACATAGGAATAAATTAAACCCATTTCTGATATGAATATGCAATATTCCACCCATAATCCCCATGGAAAAAAATAATTATATGCATATTCTTATCAGAAATGGGTGAAATAGGTTCCTGTGCATAGGCGTGCGCAGCCTATTGCATTAGGGTGTGCACCTCAAGCCAAAGCTCAAAAACACGTACGTCTGTGTGTGTGTGTGTGTGTATGTGTATATATATATATATATATATATGTATATATATATTTATATACACACACACACACACTTATAAATAAATGTTAACAAACATTTTAAAATACAGTAGCTGCGTTTGATGGCACAGTGGCGGCAATTTATGGGTACAGTGGCTGCGTTTGATGGGCACAGTGGCTGCATTTGATGGGCACAATGGCTGCATTTGATGGGCACAATGGCTGCATTTGATTGGCACAGTGGCTGCATTTGATGGGCACAGTGGCTGCATTTGATTGGCGCAGTGGCTGCATTTGATGGGCACAGTGGCTGCATTTGATTGGCGCAGTGGCTGCGTTTGATGGGCACAGTGGCTGCATTTGATTGGCGCAGTGGCTGCGTTTGATGGGCACAGTGGCTGCATTTGATTGGCGCAGTGGCTGCGTTTGATGGGCACAGTGGCTGCATTTGATTGGCGCAGTGGCTGCATTTGATGGGCACAGTGGCTGCGTTTGATGGGCACAGTGGCTGCATTTGATTGGCGCAGTGGCTGCATTTGATTGGCGCAGTGGCTGCGTTTGATGGGCACAGTGGCTGCGTTTGATGGGCACAGTGGCTGCGTTTGATGTTTTTTTTTTTTGCAGTTTGTTTGCACCCCCCCAAAAAAATGTGAGCACCAGCCACCACTGCTCCAATGTGGGCTGACGTACAGGTATGTTAACCCACATTTGGCACTGCTTTCCATCCGCCATATGTTGGGGCTGTGGGCATATGATAAGTGGTTATTATACACTTGGGATTTATTTTTTTATACCAAAGACATGTATAAATATATATATATATATATATATATATATATATATATATATATATATATATATATATACATATATATATTACATACGCTGACAAGCCAGGGTTCATATAGTTTTGAATTGCACATATGATATATATATATATATATATATATATATATATATATATATATTCACACAATATAAATAAATTATATAATATAAAAAAAAATAGCCAACCAATTGATAAACCTTACCCTGGCTTGTCACTAACTATATATATATAGTTAGTGACAAGCCAGGGTAAGGTTTATCAATTGGGTTGGCTGTTTTTTTTTTATTTATTTTTTTTGGTGCATGATCATTTGCCCACAGTGCTGTCTCTCTCACTCACCGTGATTGTCTGAAGCCACTCGCCTGCCGCTATCCAGGCTACGCAATACGCACTTATTTGCTGACAAGCCAGGGGATTTTTTTTTTACTAAAGACATATATATATAATATATATATATATATATATATACACACTTTTTTGCTGACAAGCCTGGGTTCATATAGTTTTAATTGTATATGCAATAAATATATATATATATATATATATATATATATATATATATATTATGTAAAAAAAATATATATATATATTACATATACAATTAAAACTATATGAACCCTGGCTTGTCAGCAAAAAAGTGCGTGTGTATATATATATATATATATATATATATATATATATATATATATTACATACGCTGACAAGCCAGGGTTCATATAGTTTTAATTGTATATATGATATATATATATATATATATATATATATATATATATATATATATATTTAAACAATATATATAATATACAAAAAAAATAGCCAACCTATTGATAAACCTCACCCTGGCTTGTCACTAACTATATATATATATATATATATATATATATATATTGTGAGGGGGTTAGCTCGGCAGCGGGTGTGTGTGACCCCCAGGATGGGCTCCCCACACAAAAAACAGGCCCAGCAAACGGAGGTTGTGGTTTTCAAAATCAAAAAGGTGCGGTTTATTTTCTATTTACAGTGACAAAACACAGCAAAGCAAAAGAAACATAAACAAAATAAATCCTGGTCAAGTTGACCTCTGACTAAACATACAGGTTTCCTAACTAACAACTGGGATCAGCCTAGTGCTGTCCTAGTCCCTAAGTCCCTGGTTTTAAATGTCCAAGCAAATAGCCACACAGGCTTTGTCTCACCGCACAGGGGTTCACTCTCCCTAGACAGTCCACACAGGTCTGGTTCCAGGCATGAGCCAACACCTAATGAATCTGGGAGTTTTTATAGAGGCCTTAAATGAGCTGACAAGCTTCAGCTGGTCTCATCAACTCCCTGCCTGCACGACGCCCAGCCCTCTCTTTAGAGGTATGAGTCATCCATGAGCCCACTAGCCTTAGCTGGGCTTATACAACTCTCCACCTAGTGGTATAAGTCGGCGTAAAGCCTGAATCTGGGCGAAATATATCTACCCCCCTGGATGCAACCAGGTGACTTTACCTTCCTGCTGTCACATACCCCCCCCCTCTTGTTTTAACCTCGGGGTTGGAACACCAGCAATCAGGCATTCATGTACTCGAGACAAAGCATCCACATTCCCCATTTGAACGCCAGGGCGATGCTTTACTGTGAAGTTGAATTCCTGGAGGGCCAGGAACCACCTATTCACTCTTCTATTTGTTTCCTTGTTTTGAGCCATCCACTTTAACGGAGCGTGATCCGTAACCATGTCAAAGTGCCTACCTAGCAGGTAGTACCGAAGGGAATCTAGAGCCCACTTCACCGCTAAACACTCCTTTTCAACGGTGGCGTAATTTACCTCATGGGACTTCAACTTCCTGCTGAGGTAAATGACTGGGTGCTCTTCCCCGTTCCAGACCTGGGACAATACTGCTCCTAACCCCACATCTGACGCATCACTTTGTACGACAAAGTCTTTAGAGAAGTCGGGTGAGTACAACACTGGCTGGCTACATAAGGCTTGTTTCAAGAATTGGAATGCTGCCTCAGCCTCGGGGGTCCATTTAATCATGACCGACCCTTTCCCCTTCGTCAGGTTGGTTAGGGGCACAGCCTTAGAAGCAAAGTGGGGAATGAATCGCCGATAATACCCAGCGATTCCCAGAAAGGCTCGTACCTGCTTCTTGCTGTTGGGACGTGGCTAACTCTGGATGGCCTCGACTTTGTTGAGTTGGGGTTTTATTACTCCCCTCCCAATGGTGTACCCAAGATATTTGGCCTCCTCCTGCCCAATGGTACACTTCTTGGGGTTAGCCGTAAACCCCGCTTCCCGAACAGAGTCCAGGACTGCTTGCACTTTTGGCAGATGTGAGGCCCAATCTGTGCTATGGACAATTACGTCATCCAGGTAAGCCGCAGCATACTTCCGATGGGGCCTCAGCATCTGGTCCATTTTCCGCTGGAATGTGGCCGGCGCATTCTGTAACCCGAACGGCATTCTTTTATATTGGAACGCCCCGTCTGGGGTTACAAATGCGGTTTTCTCTTTGGCCGACTTGGCCAGGGGGATTTGCCAATACCCTTTTGTGAGGTCAAGAGTCGTCATGTATCGGGCTGTTCCCAGCCGGTCGATCAACTCATCTATACGTGGCATGGGGTAGGTGTCAAATTTTGTAACTTTGTTCAACTGACGAAAATCGTTACAAAATCGCCAGCTCCCATCCGGTTTAGGCACCAACACAATGGGACTAGACCAATCACTTTGGGACTCCTCTATCACCCCTAAGTTCAGCATTTTCTGTACTTCCTCCCGTATTCCCTCCCGTCGGGCCTCTGGGATCCGATAGGGTTTTAACTTCACCCTTTCACCGGGCGGGGTAATGATGTCATGCTCTACCCCAGATGTTTGTCCCGGCAGCTCAGAGAATACCTCCTTGTTGCGAAGCACAAACTCCTTAACCTCCTGTTGTTGGGGTTGTGACAAGGTGGCTGCTATTCCAACCTCAGGAATCACGCAACCAGTTTGAGCTGGTGACCAAGTGTCTGCGACTAGGGACTCTCTATCCCTCCAGGCTTTCAACAGATTAACGTGATAGATCTGTTCAGGCTTTCGCCTTCCTGGTTGTCTGACCTTGTAATTCACTTTGCTCACTTTTTCCATTATCTCGTAGGGGCCTTGCCATTTGGCAAGGAATTTACTTTCAACCGTAGGGACAAGTACCAGTATCCTATCCCCCGGGGAAAAGGTACGGGTCTTGGCTCCACGGTTGTACACTCTCTGCTGTGCTAACTGCGCTTGGGCCAAATGTTCCTTCACGATGGGCATTACCTGTGCAATTCGGTCTTGCATCAGGGCGACATGCTCAATCACACTCCTGTGGGGAGAACTCTCACTTTCCCAAGTTTCCTTGGCAATATCCAACAGCCCTCTTGGGTGTCTCCCATACAGTAACTCAAAGGGGGAGAATCCCATAGAGGATTGGGGCACCTCCCTAATAGCAAACATCAGATAAGGAAGTAGACAGTCCCAATCCTTTCCATCTCTATCCACCACTTTCTTCAACATTTGTTTTAGGGTTTTGTTGAATCTTTCAACCAGCCCATCGGTTTGGGGGTGATACACAGATGTACGTAATTGCGTCACTTTGAACAATTTACACAGCTCCTTCATAACCCGGGACATAAAGGGTGTACCTTGGTCCGTAAGCAGTTCTTTACAAATACCCACCCGGCTAAACACAAGAGATAGCTCTTTGGCTATGGTTTTGGCCGAGGTATTTCGGAGAGGGATCGCTTCTGGATAACGGGTGGCATAGTCCATTATAACTAATATGTACTGGTGCCCCCTAGCGGACTTGATTATAGGACCTACCAAATCCATGGCGATCCTCTCAAACGGGACCTCAATGATGGGTAGAGGGACCAGCGGGCTACGGAAATGTGGCATCGGGGTCGACCTCTGACACACAGGGCAGGAGGAACAATAATTTTCTATGTCCTTCATCACCCCCGGCCAATAGAATCTCTGTAATACCCTCTCTCGGGTTTTCTCTGTCCCCAGATGACCTCCAAGAATGTGCCCATGGGCCAACTCCAACACCAACTTCCTGTAAGGTTTGGGCACCACAAGCTGCTCAACGGTTTCTTCTGCCCTTTTTGCCACCCGATACAGTAGGTCCTTCTCTACGCTGAAGTATGGGTAAGTGCAGGTATTATCTGGGTTCACTAACTCGCCATCTATTTTCACTACGTTTTCCCGTGCCTTTATTAGGGCGGGGTCTTTCAACTGTTCTGTGGCAAAGTTTTCCCTGTGAACCTCAAGATCAGAAAACTCCACAGACGGTAGGTTTTCGTCTGAGGAGGTGGGCTCCTCTCCAGTTTCTTGAGTCTCCCCTGCCAATACTGATAAGGGAAATTCCGGAGAGTCCTCACCACTCTCAGGGGAGTTCTGGCTATCACATTCCTGGTACATAGGGGCACCAGTGGGGGGCTCAGGATCATCCCACAGTTCCCAGAACTTCGGAAAATCCCTTCCCACAATGGCGTCATGCGGTAACTGAGATACTAAGCCCACTGGATGAGAGAGGGTACCTTTGGGGGTCTCGAAACACACTGTAGTCACTGGATACTCTCGGGTGTCCCCATGCACACAAATAACAGCTACCTTGCTATTCCCCGAGACCTCTGTTTTAACTAACTCAGCCTTTATCAGGGTCACAAGGCTACCTGAATCCAGCAATACCACAACATTTCTACCATTAACACACATTTTGCATAAATGTTTCTCAGTTCCTCGAATGGCAGTGCATGCGACTGTCGCACACAGCGACTGATGTCTGCCCGTCAGAAAGTCACACTGCATGGGTTCCTCCACAACCGGGCAATTGGCTGCAATATGTCCCGCTTGCCGGCAGCGGTAGCAAACGATCCTTCTTGCCGCCTCTTGAGCCGCTGATTTCCCAGGCTGTTCTCGCCAAACTTGGGGTAGAGCTCCCACCCTCTCACTCTCTCCACCCTCACCCCTTGGAATCCTCTTATCCGCCCCTGGGGATGGTCTGGTCTTAGGGTGGAAAGTCCGAGTGTCTCTGGAAGAGGCCGTCAGGTTCTCTGTAGCCAAGTATTTCTCCACACGATCCACAAGACCATCGGCCGTCTCTGGGTCTCCATGGCTTACCCACTTTTGGATGGCAGTAGGAAGAGCTCTCAAAAACCGATCCATTACAACACGTTCCACAATCTTTGGTGCGGACAAAGTCTCTGGCTGTAGCCACTTTCTGCTCAGGTGAATGAGATCATACATTTGAGACCTGGGGGGTTTTCCAAGCTGGAAAGTCCAGTTATGCACACGCTGAGCCCGGACAGCCTGGGTGACACCCAGCCTTGCCAATATTTCAGCTTTTAGCATCACATAGTCTTTTGCTTGGTTAGGCTCTAGGTCATAGTAAGCTTTCTGCGATTCACCAGTTAACAGAGGAGCCACCAGTCCAGCCCACTGCTCCTCAGGCCATTTTTCTCTTTCAGCGGTCCTTTCAAATGTGGTCAAAAATACCTCTGGATCATCCTCTCCAGTCATTTTTGTCAATAAACGACTCACCCCAAAGGACGCGGTATTAGTGGGACGGCTTTCCTCACTGGTCTGCGGACGTTGCTGCATTACTGCTTCCATCTGTTGTTGTAGTCTCTGCTCTTGCTTCTGCAACAGGTCTATGAAGCGGGCCTCAGATTGCAGCTGGGCTTGTTGCTGAGCCTCCAGACTCTGTTGCAAAGTTGCGTTTGTCTGCTGCTGGGCTGCAAGGCTCTGTTGATGAGCTTGCTGCTGGGCTGCGAAGTTCTGTTGTTGAGCTGCAAGGCTCTGTTGATGAGCTGCAAGGCTCTTTTGCAAACCTGCATTTGTCTGCTGTTGATTGGCATTTGCTAGAGCCAGCTGCTTCAGTATCTCCTCCATGCTGGCTTAAAAAAAACTGCCACTGGTTCTCCACCAACTGTGAGGGGGTTAGCTCGGCAGCGGGTGTGTGTGACCCCCGGGATGGGCTCCCCACACAAAAAACAGGCCCAGCAAACGGAGGTTGTGGTTTTCAAAATCAAAAAGGTGCGGTTTATTTTCTATTTACAGTGACAAAACACAGCAAAGCAAAAGAAACATAAACAAAATAAATCCTGGTCAAGTTGACCTCTGATTAAACATACAGGTTTCCTAACTAACAACTGGGATCAGCCTAGTGCTGTCCTAGTCCCTAAGTCCCTGGTTTTAAATGTCCAAGCAAATAGCCACACAGGCTTTGTCTCACCGCACAGGGGTTCACTCTCCCTAGACAGTCCACACAGGTCTGGTTCCAGGCATGAGCCAACACCTAATGAATCTGGGAGTTTTTATAGAGGCCTTAAATGAGCTGACAAGCTTCAGCTGGTCTCATCAACTCCCTGCCTGCACGACGCCCAGCCCTCTCTTTAGAGGTATGAGTCATCCATGAGCCCACTAGCCTTAGCTGGGCTTATACAACTCTCCACCTAGTGGTATAAGTCGGCGTAAAGCCTGAATCTGGGCGAAATATATCTACCCCCCTGGATGCAACCAGGTGACTTTACCTTCCTGCTGTCACAATATATATATATATATATATATATATATATATATATAGTTAGTGACAAGCCAGGGTGAGGTTTATCAATTGGTTGGCTATTTTTATTTTTTTTCTGGTGCATGATCATTTGCCCACAGCGCTGTCTCTCTCTCTCTCACTCACTCACCTTGATTGCCTGAAGCCAACTCGCCTGCCGCTATCCAGGCTAGTCCACGGCGCTGCTTCTAATGGAGTCTGGAGAAGGCCGGAAGGGGGGGTGGTGTGCAGATTTAGATCACTCCGCCGGCGCCTGCGGGACCTGTAGCCGGAACTATAGAAGCTGCATCGGCTTATGCGGCTCCCCGCTGTGTTACTCCGCAGCTAGTTCTCTCCTTGCTATTCCTCCCACTAGCAGCACACTGTAATTGCCGGCCAGACATTACCCCAGGCAGTGTTGGGTGACTGGGTTACACAAAGGGGACATCATGTACATGTTGCAGTGCAGGCAGTCAGTGAAGAACAAGAGCACAGCAGGGATGATTAGGGTGTGCCTGGGCACACCCGGCACACCCCGTGGGCACGCCTATGTTCCTGTGTATATTTATAACCAATATTCCACCCATAAGCCCCATGTAGAAAAATAATTATATGCATATACTTATCAGAAATGGGTGAAATAGGTTCCTATGTATATTTATAACCAATATTCCACCCATAATCCCCAATTAAAAAAATATTTGTATGCATATTCTTATCAGAAATGGGTGAAATAGGTTCCTATGTATATTTATAACCAATATTCCACCCATAATCCCCATGTAAAAAATAATTATATGCATATTCTTATCAGAAATGGGTTCAATTTATTCCTATGTATATTTATAAACAATATTCCACCCATAATCCCCATGTAGAAAAATAATTATATGCATATTCATATCAGAAATGGGTTAGATAGGTTCATATGTATATTTATAAACAATATTCCTCCCATCATCCCCATGTAGAAAAATAATTATATGTATATTATTATCAGTAATGGGTTAAATATGTTCATTGTCAGGAGTTAACATGATATTCCTCCCATAAACCCCATGAGAAATAATAATTCTACCCATATTTCCATCAAAAACAGGTCAAAAGTAATTTTTTGCATTACTTCTGTATAATTTACTATGATCCTGTTGTACAGCTGCATATAAATATCAGCAAGTGAACAGTTAAATATTAGCAACTGCTTCTTGCAACATTGTATCAAGCACTGCAGGAAAGAATAACATATTTTGAGAAACAACAGAGTCATTATCATATATATGTGTATAAAGTACACTGACATCTAGTGAGAGTTCTCAGTATTGCAGCCAATAATCCAATCATCCCATCATCCCAATATGCAGTTTAGTACGTCCCAGTACGTCCCCTTAGCATTGTTGGTTTACAGCAAGAAGTGATGTTTCTGGCAGCATCTCCAGGTAAGAAACTTTGCACCAGATCTACAAAAAAATATTTGATGAAAGTAGAAGTCTATCTTCAGTTTTTATTAATGAGTTCTGTTCTCCAGGGGTTAAAAATATATTTAGTACTTTGTCCAATCTTCCTATGTGCTAGCTGGTAGGTCAGACAGGGCTCCTCTATTCTCTCCATGTCTGTCTGACAACGCAGCTAGGAGGCAGCTCCTTTAGCAGACGGTACTTTTCTCTATCTCCAAGCCCTTGTTTGAGACAGGCAACAAGGAATGTAAGGGGAGGAGGGATTGTCAGCTAGAACGTTCCAGGCAAACTGGCAAGTTCTTGGAGATGGAGAAAAATACTGCCTGTCAAAACAGCTATCTCCTTGCTAGCTACATTTTTGGATTGCCGTGGAGAAAGGAGGGGTGCCCAGCTAGCCTTAGTGCCGGTTCACACTACCGAGACTTGGGATCCGACTTGTGTCGCCCCAAGTCGCGCGACATGAGAAATTACATGTTAGTCAATGAGAGCCGTCTTAATATACACTACTGATGTCGCTCCGACTTCAGAAAAGGTTCCTGTACTACTTCAAGGCGACTTCTAGGTGACTTGTACCCATTGATTTCAATGGAAGTCGCCTCCAAGTCGGATCCCCCGTCTTAACTGAAGCAACTTTCCAGGAAGTGAAAATAGTTTTCTAAGGCAAACCCCTCCCTCCCACAGAGCAGATTATTATGTGATTGGCCACTGGCAAAGTCGCCTGTCCTGGAGGCGACTTGAAGTCGCGTTGTAAGTCGCTCCAAGTAGCGCTGAAGTCTCGCTCAAGTCGTCTCCAAGTTGCCTTGAAAAGTCGCGCTGGAAGTCGTGTTGCCCCAGTGTGAACCGGCACTTAGACAGCATGTAGGAAGATGGGGCAAACCTTTGCTTTGTCCCCTGAGAACAGAACACCTGAATAGAATGCAAGTGAGCTTTTTGTTAAAAAAGAAAACTGTATACAGCATAGCATGATGCCAAACACTCTGAAAAAAAAAAGCTTATGGATTTACACTTGAGTATATTCTCAGCATTATTGAGCATCCTCAGTATTTTTAAACCTGTCGGCAGAGCTTAACCACTTAAGCCCCGGAACATATGGCTGCTAAATGACCAGAGCACTTTTTGCAATTCGGGACTGCGTCGCTTTAACTGACAATTGCGCGGTCGTGCGACGTGGCTCCCAAACAAAATTGACGTCCTTTTTTTCCCACAAATAAAGCTTTCTTTTGGTGGTATTTAATCACCTCTGTGGTGTTTATTTTTTGTGCTATAAACAAAAATAAAACTTTTTGCTATAATAAATATTGAAGGGGACACCAGGAAGGATCTGATTCTGCCTACTGTGAGTACAGATCTGTGTCATGGGGCCTGTCCTGTGAGGGCCATCCTTTCAGCTAGAAGAGTCAGTGGACAGGTGTCTGTCAAGGGATGCTAGAAAGTGTCCTGAAGATAAAGTAGTAGTATCCCACTATTCCCTTCTCCCACAATAAATATAAAAACTCAAATACCCTGGACTGTTTATTGAGTAACTAGCAAACGGGAGTAAGGGAGAATATGTGAAAAATCCCCCAGCAACTGTCTGCAGGTAATCAGAGGGAGGCCTAGAAGTCAACACACAGCAAGCCCTATGGGGACAGTGCTACATTTGCCTGGGAGAGACCTTGCTGATGCAGTATCTTGTACCTTGTGTCTTGTTGCTGTGCTCAGTCTTGCCATGGTGTATGACCTGTGACATTTAGGCTGGGTTCAAAGGCTGCTGCAGAGCGGAATGCACAAGGGTCCTGTGCATCTTTGGCTTCGTTTTAGGTCTGAATTCAGGCAAAAACTCAGGCCTGATTTGCCCCTGAAAGGGAGAACAGGGACACACTGGACCCCTGCTGTGAGCCGCATCTGATTTAAAGCATAACGCCACTTTTGTTGAGAAAAAAACATTCCCCTCTGGGTGATCTGTGTACATTGCAAGGATTATAACAACCTTTGTTGCAGATTCCTACCTTTTGTTATTCTGAAGAAATCCCTGTTTGTTCCTCTGTGCCTCTGTTCTGAGTGGGTCTAATGGGAGTGGTTTCATAATTATCTGTCAGCTGTGCAGCTGCAGAGCACTAATGAGGAAAGCTGCTGGGCCTGCATCCCTTTAGACTTGATTTCCTATTGGGAGTATCTCACCAAAAATGTAATTTTTGTTGCAGGGGATGCCTAAAAACTGACTTATACCTTAGGCACACTTTTGAGAAAATTGGTGAGCCAATCACACAAGCAGGAAATTATGTTTCTGGGGAGTGGTCAGTACACATTATGTGTAAAGAACAACTCCAGGTAGCCATATTGCATTGCATTTTTAGAAAACTAGAGCGGCTGCAGATTGAAAAGGAAAGGTAATTTTTAATAACATTCAATTACAATATGACTTGTGTCACAATTGCATACGCTATATTATTTTTTCTTTATTTGCTATTTCTTTTCCCCATGAAAGTGGATTTACCCTTTAAGTGTGAACCCAGCCTAAACTGTCCTCCACTACCTCACCTTAGTAGCAGAGTTTGGCTCTTCCTTACCCAGTTTTAAGCCTCCTATACAGTTTTTTCTGTTTCAGTTAGGCTACTTTCACACTGAAGTGCTGATGCGCTGGTGGTATAGCGGCGCTATTTTTAGCGCCGCTATACTGTATTTTTTGCCGCATTTGCGGGCGCTAGCGGGGGGATTTTAACGAAAATGGGTTGTTAACGCCCGCAATAACGCCTCTTTGTGGCGTTTTGCGGGTGTTTTGGAGGCGCTACTCCATTGATTTCAATGGGCAGGGGCGCTATAGGAGCAGTATTTTTACCGCTCATATCGCGCCTCAAAGATGCGGCTTGCAGGAGTTTTTTGACCCTCCTGCAAGCACAACGCTCCAGTGTGAAAGCCCTCGGGCTTTCACACTGGATACAATTGAGCAGCTTTTTTGGGGCGCATTGCAGGCACTATTTTTAGCGCAATAGCGCCTGCAAAGCGCCTCAGTGTGAAAGGGGCCTTAATGACTGTGTTTCAACCTACATATGAAATTGATGATCATTAGCACCTGCTTGATATAAATGGTAATCATACACCTGACTTTAGCCCTACAAAATGTAATACACCTGACTTTAATCCTATGAAATTTTGCAAATGTACTAAGTGTGCAAGTGTATGAATGAATGCTGGTTTGAAGCCAAAGGATAGTCACAGCAAATATTGATTTGTTTTAGATTTTTCTTCTGTTTGCTCACTTTGCATTTTGTAAATTGATAATTGAGAGGAAATCATTACGTATTTAAGATAGTACCAATCAGTGGTGGCTAGTGCTCCATTTTTGGGAGGGGGGGGCAAACAAAACAACCCCCGCCAGCCCCACTCGCATGCTTGCCAGCCCCTCACTTACCCCATTGAGGTCCTGGACGGCTTCCCCCACTTCCTGTCCTGATTGGCCGAGAGAAGAAGCAGGAAGAAAATAGCGAATGTTAATTTGCTAATGTCACAAGTGAGTGGGCTCAGGGCACAGTGCTCTGCGCCCCGAGCCCACCCTTTTTAGCAAATTAGAACCTTTCTAACTCAATGCATCCAGTGCCCTGCATGCGCCCCCTATGGAGGGGGAAGTTCCATTCGGATGGCGCCACCCTTTGGGCTGCATTTGCTGATCCTCGTGTTAGTAAAGTTTGGTGTGAGACGATTCGCGCTTTTCAGCCTCGTGCTCTTCAGTCCGTTACAGCATGACGAATGTGCTATCTCCATTCTGAAAGCTACCGTATATACTCAAGTATAAGCCGAGTTTTTAAGCACAATTTTTTGTGCTGAAAATGCCCCCCTCGGCTTATACTCGAGTCACCTTTTTTGCGCCTGATCTCCCGAAATTTGGAGAGCCGGTACCGACCGGCCGTAGATCCTCTGGACCCCAAACCTGGCACACATGTAGCCCCACTCTTCCTCTACAAGTGTGCAAAGTTTCTTGTCCGGGGGACCTACGGCCGGGGAGCACCGATTTTTCAAAGCCGGGCACCCCTTCCATAGATTCTAATGTTAAACGTCAGTCTAGTCATGGACACAGTGAGGCATGGACACAGTGAGGCAAAGTGAGGCACACCCTAGGCTTATACTCGAGTCAATAAGTTTTCCCAGTTTTTGTGGTAAAATTAGGTGCCTCGGCTTATATTCGGGTCGGCTTATACTCGAGTATATACAGTAGTTTTACCAGAACGAGCGCTCCCGTCTCATAACTTGCTTCTGAGCATGAGCGTTTTTTTTCCCGTCATTAACCCTTTCCATACAGGGCTTTTTATACCACTTCCATACCGGGCCTATTCTGGCACTTCTCTCCTACACGTACAAATCATCATTCTTTTGCTAGAAAATTACTCAGAACCCCCAAACATTATATATTTTTTTTTTTTAGCAGACACCCTAGGGAATTAAATGACTGTTGTTGCAACTTTTTATCTTGCACGGTATTTGCGCAATAATTTTTCAAACACCTTTTTTTGGTGAAAAAATTGGTTTCATTAATTAAAAAATAACAAAACAGTAAAGTTAGCCCAATTTTTTTGTAAAATATGAAAGATGATGTTACGCCGAGTAAAAAGATACCTAACATGTCACGCTTTAAAATTGCGCACACTCATGGAATGGTGCCAAACTTAAAAATCTCCATAGGCGACGCTTTGACATTTTTTACAGGTTACCAGGTTAGAGTTACGGAGGAGGTCTAGTGCTATAATTGTTGTAATTGTTGCACGCGCTCTAACGCACGTGGCGATACCTCACATATGTGGTTTGAACGGCGTTTACATATGCGGGCGGGACTTACGTGTGCGTTCGCTTCTAAGCGCGAGCTATTGGGGACGGGCGTTTTAAAAAAAAATTATAATTTTTATTTTTTTTTTACTTTTTTTATTTTTACTTTTTTTTTTTTTTTTTACACTTTTTTTTTTTGATCACTTTTATTCCTATTACAAGGAATGTAAACATCCCTTGTAATAGGAATGTGTGTGACAGGTCCTCTTTATAGAGAGATGCGGGGTCAATAAGACCCCAAATCTCTCCTCCAGGCTGGAAAGCATGAGATCGTGAAAAAAAATTCACTGATCTCATACTTACAGCCGCAATGGCGGCTTTGTTTACATTTGAGGACCCGGGTGTGACGTCATCACATCGCGCCCGGGCCTCCGACGGTCATAGAGATGACTGGTGACCATCTGGTCACCAGTCATCTCTATGCTCGTCGCGTGACCCACCACCGGCGCCGGACGATTCTCTCTGGGTCCCCGATGGCACGGGAGAGCCCAGAGAAGCACCGGATGGCGGCGGGAGGAGGGGTATGTCCCCTCCCGCCGCCTATAAGAACGATCAAGTGGTGGAACCGCCGCTATGATCGTTCTTATGGTGCGCAGGATCGCCGGCTGAAAACAAGGATATCTGAATGATGCCTCTAGCTGCAGGCATCATTCAGATATCCCCCCTGAAACCCAGGACGTCCACCCGGAGGGAGAGAGGGTTCCTGCCGGTGTCATTTTACAATGGCCCAGTATGGAAGGGGTTAAAGCGTACACACGGCCGTTTTTCACGACGAGAAAAACGATGACGTGAAAAACGACGAGAAAAAAAAGAGCATGTTCTACATTTTTAATGCCCATTTTTCTCGTCGATAAAAATGCTCTGGAGCCTACACACGATCGTTTTTAATGACCAATTTAAAAAATGGTATTTTTCTCGTCATGAAAAACGTTCGTGTGTACGCAGCATTACACCTACTAGCAGTAGGTGAATTGTAAAGGGGAAGGGGCCTGGGCAGTAAGAGGTGACCTTGCATTTTACTGCAAGGTCCAATTTATAATGCTGAGCAGACTTTATGAAACTATCTGTTCTTGTCACTCCTTGGTCCTATTCCTTACCTTGGCTTTCTCCTCATGGCAAAGATCTTTTGTCCCTGGTTCCTCCTCTTCTAGAGACCGCCACCACCACCAGTATCGTGGTTGCTTCTTCTGGCACACTTTGAGTGTTACATTCCCCAGAACCTTCTCTCCATATGTGAACCTGTAAGGACATGATAGGGGCATTTGAGCCCAAAGCAAGAAGACCTAGTTGCATCACATAGTTGCTACCCACCTTCACTACTCTTAGGCCTTGTACACATTGGATTCAACTTCTTTAAAGTGGAACTCAAAAAATTAAGATTTGATATGTTATAGCAAACATTTAGACCCCTTTTACACTGGGGTGTTTTTCAGGCTCTTTTGGGCAAAAACAGCGCCCGTAAAGCGCCAGAAAAACACCTCCCCTTCAGTCCCAGTGTGAAAGGCCGAGTGCTTTCACACTGGGATGCTGCGCTGGTAAGACGTTAAAAAAAGTCCTGCAAGCGGCCTCTTTGGAGCGGTGAAGGAGCAGTGTACACACCGCTCCTCCACTGCTCCTGCCAATTAAAATGAATGGGCGCCGCTGCCGAAGCGCCTGCAAAGCGATTCGGCAGCGTCGCTACACAGGCACAATTTAACCCTACTTAAATCCTTACAGTTTACATTGTTTTGTTTTTCTACAAAAGTTGAGTTGGTCTTTAAAGTGTAAGTTCACTTTTACAGAAAAATCAGTAAGGTCCTGGTGACCTGGATTGCGGTGATCTCCTGTTATGATCCCCGGTATAGCCGCCTCAGGGGTCCGGGCCTTAGAAATCCCCTCTGCATTCACACATCTTCTTTCCCGCTGACAGGTCGGGCTACGCGGGTTTTGATTGGTCTGCACCGCCCATGTGATGGAGTCAATCAATTAAAATGCTCTGAAATGTCCCTCCTGACGGGGTACGTTTTGGAGATTCAGCTTCAGGGATTTCTAAGCCCCAGACTGGTGAGGTGGCTATACTGGGGCTCAGAAAGGGAGATCGCCATGCCCCAGGTCAGCGAGACTAAGGGGGGTGATGAGGGGGTCCTGTGTAAGTTCACCTTACAGATTATTCTGTAAAGATGACCTTACCCTTTAACGTTTTTAATCTACTACTCCATAGTAATGCACAGAAATTAGGCCAAGCAACTGGTAGTAGAATATATAATTGTATTGAAGACATGCAGTTAAATAATGCACAAAGCATTAAACAGGCAAATAAACAGATTTAAAGATACTGTACTGGGTAGATGACCACTGACCCATAAACTGGCAATCAACTGTAGCAATGATGAATTAAACTATAACTAGTGCAACTAGAGTTTAAGTAACAGCATGAACTAACTACTATAGCCCCAATAGCAGGTGGGCATATGCATTCCTGGAGAAGAAGTACCCCTGAAAGTGTATAAAAGTACCTGGTGCTAGACATGTGCAGTTTGTTTCGTTTCAAATTGAAATTCGGATACATTTTTATTTTTTGGAAATTCGGATGTATCCGAATTACAATAGTACAGAATTTAAATAATTCCGAAATAACGAAAAAAAAAATTTGGACGAAATTTGAATATTATTAGAATAGAAAATAATAGAATTCAAAAACAATAGAATGGAATAGAATAGAAAGAATATAATAATTTCCCAAAATTCTAAAATAATCAATTCTATTTGAATAGAATAGAAAAGAATAGCTTAGAATAGGAAGATAGTTATATTCTTTCTATGCTATTCTATTCTGTTGCTTTTTTTATACTATTCTGTTATTCTATATTCTATTCTAATCTATTTGTTTCTATTCTTTTCAAATTCGAATTGATTCTATTTGAATTTTGGGAAATGGTTATATTATTTCTATTCCATTTGATTATATTCTATTTGATTCTATTCTATTGTTTTTTTAATTCTATTCTTTTCTATTAAAATTTCAGAAGATGGTTATATTCTTTCTATTTTATTCTATTTTTTTATTCTAATCTAGTCATTTCTATTCTATTGTATTACATTCTTTTATTTTCTGTTATATTCTTTTCTATTCTATTTCTTTATTTTATATTCTATTTTATTCTCTTTGGATATTAAAAAATTATTTGAATTTGAAAACTTTTCGAATTTATATTTGAAAACTATTCGAATTCAAAACTTTTCGAATTAGAAAACTCTTCAAATTCGAAAACTATTCGAAATTAATTCGAACACTATTCAAAACTATTCAAATTCGGAAAATAGGAATTGATTTGAATACGAATAAACAAAACAAATTGAACGGATTAAACTAATTTAACTATACAAATTTATGTAAAAAACTATTTGAAACTAAACAAAACAAAACAATTTTTTTCGTTCTGCACATGTCTACCTGGCGCCTAATTGTCCGCTTTGACTAGCTTACATTGGGGCCCTTCTGTGGGTGATGCACATTTAGCTGCCCCTATAACAGTGTGCAGCAGATGGCTAGTGGGCTGCTATACAAGTGGAGGTCTCTACTGCATTAACTGTGTCAATATTAAGCTAGGCATGAATGCTCAGCTCTTGTTACTGGAGATCAAGTTATATAGAATTTATTGATGTGTCTGTAACAAGAACATTTCTGGTGAGATATACTCTATTTAAAAGATTTTTATTGCACTATGTGTAACGTTTCTTTCTTTGCATGTGAACCCTACTTAACAACACCTGCTTTGGAATTGTGGACAGCCTCCCCCAAATCTCCAAACTCCATCTTTTGCTGCTGTGACTAAGTCACTAAGAACCTTGGGCACCGACTCAAAAAAAGGCCACACCCAATGAAGGCTCCCACCGTCTGACAGCTCGGTCAGGTACAATGTACCCTATACTCATTCACATGGGGAGGATCTGGGGGTCCCCTTGTTAAAGGAGACTTCCAGATTACGATGAGTCACACCCCGCACCCCCACAACTACCGATCCAGGGTTGTGGGGAAGAGGCCCTTGTCCTCATCAATATGGGGACAAGTTGCAAAGCACCCCCCATGTTGAAGGCATGTGGTCTGGTATGGTCTCTCACTCGCCCCCCCTTTCCTGGCCTTTCAGGCGGAATGCTCGAATAAAGGTCTGGCACAGATTTTAGGAGGGATCCCACACCTTTTTTTATTATTTTTTTTTACATTTTGGCATGGGGTTACCCTCAAAATCCACAGCAGACCTAAAGGTCTGCTATGGATTTGGGGGGCACCACACCTTTTTTTAATGTTTTGCATGGGGTTCCCCTTAAAATCTGTACCAAAAAAAAAATTATTGCAGGCAATTGCTTTTGTTTTACATTCAACTGTCAGCGGGGAACACTACTGAAAACTGATGAGTCATTCTTTGTTAAGAACACGACGGCTGGCTTGACACTCACTCCTTAAAGTGGAAGTCCATGCAAAATCTAAAATCCCTGCATCTATAGACACCAGGGATCTAACACTAACCTCTCTATTCCTGTAAAGGAAAGATGAGTATACATTTTTGGAAGCCGATCTGACCCGCTTCAACCTGATCTCCAGCGCCGGAAGCTCTGCAGAGGACACGAACGACAACGGCTGTGAAATGAATGGGAAGTGATATCACCCATAGACTTACTATGGGGCTTCCGTTGTCCTCCGTCTCCTCTGCACCTGCCTACACAGAGAAGCCGCGGCTGACAGCTCAGCGTGGGATCCGAACAGAGCGGGTCAGATCGGCTTCCAAAAAAGCTTAAAAAAAAAAAATTGTGTGCATGGAGCTGCATAAAGTAAATGAAGAAAAGATGATGAAGAGAAGAAGATGAAGAGGCTCCATGGCTTCTAAAGTAGTAAGTGGGCCAGCCTAGCTGGTCTTCACCTTGTGCAATACTTGACATTTGACTAATTGGAATGTAGGCAGTGCCAGCTGGATTTCAGTTGGTAAATACCCTGTCTTAGAGGAAGTTTTTGGACATATGTGCTAAATATAGAATGATTCTAAGTAAATAGCAGCATTGCATTCTGCCAAAAAACAGATTATCTGATTAGACATTAAATAAATTTAAAGCTGAACTCTGGGATGAGCAAATATGACATTCTTCCTTGAGTCTCGGTGAGTTTTGTGTATTTGTTCCAGATCTGTGCAGTAATCCAGTGTGAGACTTTTCCTACAATAAAGACCAGTCACTGATGCTCTCTCTCCTTGTGCAGGGTGACTGGTCTTCTCTCTGCCCCCTCCTGTCGTTTTCTGCAGGCAGCCTGTAGTGGGTGGAGCCTGCTGGGTCCCTCCCACAGCTCTGCTCTCTGCACAGGCTATGTACAGCATGGTGGTGATGTCACTGCTACATTTACAAGATAATAACTGGGTATTGTATAATCATTTGAGGCGAACAAAGTAGATTAATATTTTTTTTTATGGCTGTTGAGAAATGAATTTAAATATTTTTTTTCTTGCTTAAAGGCTACATCAGAATAGTAAATGCAATTTCACAGAAAAAAAACTCTCTTCTCAAAGACAATATGGGGTTAGTGGAGAGAGAAAATTAAGGGAGGGAGAGATGGTAGAGTGAGATGGAGGGGAAGGGGGATAGTGGGAAATAGGTAGGGAGAGGAAGGGAAGAGGTGAAGAGCAGGAGAGAAAGAGAGGGGGTGAGAGAAAAATAGGAAGATATAGGGAGGGGGGAAAAGGGAGAGATGGCGATGAAAAGAGGGGGTGGAGTGAGGGGGGAAAGAAGGGTGAGAGAGAGAAAAAAGAGAGGGAGAGAGATTTGGAGAGGGAACAGAAAGAGGAGGAAGGGAGGGAGAGGGGGGAGAGAGACCTGGGGGGAGGCGAAAGATAGGGGGAGAGACCACAGAGGGAGGTGAAAGAGAGTCAGAAAGGGGGGAGAGGAGGGGAGAGAGAGAGATAGAGGGGGAGGGAGGGAGGAGGAGAGAGAGAGCGGGAGAGGGACCAGAGAGAAGAGAAAGGGAGGGAGAAAGGGGGGAGAGAGTGGGGGGGAGAGAGAGAGATAGCGGGGGAGGGAGAGAGGGGGAGAGAGAGCTGGAGAGGGAACAGAGAGAGGAGGAAGGGAGGGTGAGAGAGGGGGGAAAGAGAGCGGGAAAGAGGGGGGAGAGAGGGGGAGAGGGAGACATAGAGGGGGGAGGAGGAGAGAGAGCAGAAGAGGGAACAGAGAGGGGAGGGAGGGAGTGGGGAAGGGGGAAGGTAGGGGGAGAGAGAGAGAGGGAAAGAGAAAAAAGGGGAATGAGAGGTCACTCACCGTGCACTTATCATTATGGAGATATAGTCATCCTGGATGGAAACACTGTTTGGAGCTGCCACCTCAACCTCAAACTTTTTGAGCACTAAGGAGAGAGTAATAAGAGAGTTGTGGAAACTTTTTACTCAATAAAGATTTTGCAAGTCCAAAATGTCCCATTTTAAATTGGAAGAACATTCTGGGCACCAGTGTTGTCAACCGTCAGTATTTTTACTGGTAGGCAGTAAAAAATGGACACTTCTCTCCTGCCAGTAAATGGCATTATGGCAGTGACAGGAAAAAGTTACCAGTAAAAAATATCTGGGAGCTGTGGCACCTTCGGGAGGAAGCGCCGGGACCAGGTGACTGAGCTACCATGATGATCTCTCCTTTTCTTTTCTCTTTCCCTCTCTCTTTTTCTCCACTAAGGCCTCGTACACACGACCGATTTTCTCGGCAAGAACCAGCAAGAAACTTGCTGGCAGAGAGGTCTTGCCGAGTAAATCGGTCGTGTGTACGCGGCTATCGGGTTTCTCGTCGAGAAAACCGACAAGTAACCTCGACGAGAAAATAGAGAACCTGCTCTCTATTTTCTCGACGAGATTCTCGTCAGCCTGTTTCTCAACGAGAAAAGTGAGTGTGTGTACACTTACCTGTCCGCCGGGAAGCCCGCGCATATTCGAAATGAATTCGACGCATGCGCGGTAGCTTCCTAGGCATAGATAGGGTATACCAAGATGGCGGCGACGGCATCAAATGTGACGAGCGCATGCTCGTCGTAGTCGATGACGTCACCGCGTACGCTCCATTCAAAGAACCGCGGGTTCTTTGAATCGAGCGTGTGTACACTCGGCCGGGACAATTTTCTTGTCCAAGAATCTCGTCGAAAAAAACGACATGTTTTTTTCGACGAGAATCTCGGTCGTGTGTACGAGGCCTAAGAGTATCTTTGGGACTCTCTTTGTCCTGTGTAGTTTGCTGGGTGTGTTTCTATGACACTTTATTGCATCACTTCCCTTTTTGGTTCGATGCCTGCTTTGTTTATGGGTGAATTGCTAAAACCTTACTGCATTTGTTTGACAACCTGGAAACGTAATATTTTCTGCATTTCAATGTCTTACAAGCCCGTGTATTATCTTTGTAGAAACCCACAATAAAACTGTTATTTTGAAAAATAAAAATAAAAAAAATATATAGCTGTGGCGCTCCACTTGCAATTGCAGATGCACAGTTCTGGTACGGAACTGGCCGAGACCATCTGAGTGCCTGCTACAGTGTGTGTTGTCAGTGTTGGGCGGGTCTTGTGGTGCCTGAGTATGTCGCGTGATATCATGGTGCAAGGGAGCCGAGCAGAGCTGCGGGAGCCTTGTGTGGGAGAGAGAGACTGTCACTGTGACTTAGAAGGGGACATATTGTGTCAGTGAGGTGTCATCATCATATGTGCTGCTGCACAATGTGGTCAGTGTCACTGTGAGAGTCAATTTCATGTGTGTGTGCCACCCATTCTAATTTCTTGCCCTCCTGAGTCCTGTCCATGAGCTACTTAGTATATCGAAAATAAAATAAGAAATCGTTTTTTTTGCCTTAAAACGTTTGTTACCCCAACACTTTATATTCCTGATATGTTCTTGCTGTACCATGTACTTGTA
This sequence comes from Rana muscosa, assembly GCA_029206835.1. Classification (NCBI taxonomy): domain Eukaryota; kingdom Metazoa; phylum Chordata; class Amphibia; order Anura; family Ranidae; genus Rana; species Rana muscosa. Next base: position 256,290,923 of record CM055123.1, on the reverse strand, counting down.
TGAGAAAGTATCCTCTCCTCTTTGTATTGCTTCCTTTGCGTAAAATCCATGGTGTTCCTGCTAGTCCACTTGCTTTCCTATTAAAAACTGACCACACTAAGCAGGAGAGCACACTGTGGTCAGTACTCTAGCTATGCTGGGAACTCTGCCTGCTTTCCTCCAATGATCAGACTTGTTCTGGCACGCTCCCACTGTACAGCCATTCACTGGGAAGCTCAGTGTACTGTTGCTTCTCCTCCCCCCAGCTCTTATGCATCTGAGAACAGTGGGAATGTGATCACTTATAAAAAAAAGGGAAAAATGTTGTTTTGTTTTGTTTTGTTTTTATATCTATACAAATGTTTTCATTTCTATTTTAAACTGAATGGGTTGTTTTACAGGGTGATCGTTAATATCTACCTTAAATCACTAATTGCATATTGTACTTGTTTGTAGCCTAAATACTGAAACTTGTGCCTAAAATTTTTGTTTTGTACCTTTTGGAAAAAAGCAAAAACTTGGCTGTGCCAGTACATTTTGGGAGTCCTGTCAGTAAAATTCAATCTGGTAAACACTGGGGGGCACCCAACTCCAGCCAAATCTTTATCACTATTTTTTATAATTTGTATAAAGTGGGGAAAATATGAACCTCAGCATTTAGAGCCGGTTCACACAGGGGCGTCCTGGGATCCGACTTCAGGTCGCCCCAAGTTGCGCGGTTTAGAAAATAATGGAAGTGAATGGAGCCGTCTTAATGTACACTACTGCAGTCGCTTCGACTTCAGAAAAGGTTCCTGTACTATTTCAATCCGACTTCTAGGCGACTTGTACCCATTGATTTCAATGGAATTTGCCTCCAAGTCGGATCCCCTGTCTTAACTGAAGCAACTTTCCAGGAAGTAAAAATAGTTTTCCAGGCAAACCCCTCCCTCCCCCTTCCCTCCCACAGAGCTGATTATTGTTTGATTGGCCACTGGAAAGTCGCCTGTCCTGGAGGCAGTGGCGTCACTAGGGTTGGTGTCACCTGGTGTGGTATAACATGGTGTCACCCACCCCCCAAAACATTTTTTCCCCCTAATAACACTGCATATATTGGCAACAGTAGTGCCGTTAATAACTATCAATCAACTAGCAAATTTGAATAACAAAATCATATGAAAATAATAGAATTCAAAGCTTAAACTGTTGAAGAACTGTATTTATTTTAACGTTAAACTTTACTGAAATTTACATTTCTTGAGACCCGAAAACACCAGGACAGTCCAAATACCCCCCAAATTACCTTTTTGTAAAGTAGAAAGTCTGATGTATTTAGTAAGAGTATAATTATATATAACAATTTTAGCGTAATCAATTTCAGTGAGCTGAGTGACAGGCATGGACACTGCTACTGGAATTGATTACAATAAAATATTATATATAATACATTTTGGCTACACATTTAACACATTATTACAGTACAAAGTGTGCTAATTTTATTCAAACTTTGAGCCCTACGGCCTGTCTAATCAATCCAGACACTATTCAATCCCAGTGCCAGGCCTACTGTCATTGGGATTGATTCACTAAAATATTACATATCATAAGTAAACTATAATATACTGTATTATGGCTAATTATTAAAATGCACAGATTTTTTTCACACATCCTATTTGGATAGTCCCATTACACATTGTATGTCTGCACTGTGTAATTTAATCATGTGTGATGAATGTGTAGCCATAATTTCTTATTTATAATATTTTACTGTAATCAATCCCAGTGGCAGTTATATAATACACAAATTAGGTTGCACTAGGGTTACCAAAAATTCAACTTATTAAAGCTGCTGACACAACATTGCTGGAAAACAATATAAGATATAAAATTGTAAAGGTAAAAAACAATGCAGCACTAATGAAAGGGAGCCTAGTAAAGACCGCTTTGTGATTTTTACCTACAGGTAAGCCTATAATAAAGCTTACCTGTAGGTAAAATGAACATCTCCTAAACGGGCACCGTTTAGGACATATTCATACTAGATGCATCCGGCAACGTCACTGGTGCATGCACTCTGAAGGCCCAGTATACCGTGCCGGACTTTCAGAGTATTGTGCTGTAAGACCCCTTTCACACTGAGGTGCTTTTCAGGCGATATAATGCTAAAAATAGCACCTGCAAAGCGCCCTGAAAGAGCCACCCCTCACACTCTAGTGTGAAAACCTGCGGCCTGCCCCATGAAAGGAATGGGCACTGCGGCTATACCACCGGAAAAGCGCTGCTGCAGCGGCACTTTGTGTGTGATTTAAACCCTTTTCCGGATGCTAGCGGGGGTTAAAAGCTCCCCGCTAGCGGCCGAAAAGCGCAGTGAAATTGACGGTAAAGCGCCCCTTTACCGCCGACGCACCAACCGCCCCAGTGTAAAAGGGGGCCTAACCGAGGGCTCCAAAACGATGAGTGACGTCATCACAGCTCTGCCCCCACACTTTTCATTATCTGCTGTCCTCAGGGACAGATCCGATCCAGAGATCCCACTGTATGGTGATCTCTGGATCGGATCTGTCCCTGGAGACAGCAGATAATGGCATCATTGGCATGATTTGGATTTTGGAACTGAGCTGCTGAAACGGTGTGTTGTTTGCTGGACCGGATCTGATGGCCGCAGGGAAGATGACAAGATGCCGCTGTGGCCGTCTGCTTGCTGGATAGATCTGATGTGGGTCACTGTCTGTCTACACCTGTGCTGTGGTCTGTGGACACCCCCGCCCCTTATCAGACCAGATTAGGGTGGCTCCGCTCAGCTACCATACCTGGTGACACAGCACCCCCCCTAGGGTTGCCACCTTTTCTTCAAGCCAAACCCGAACACTTTCGCGGCACACAGCAATTTTTTTGTAGTACACGCTATAGGATTGTAAAATACCTGGGACACCTTTTGGGTTACCCAAAGAGGATAGTAATGAGGTGTGCTATGGTGAACAGTGGCTGTGGCCAAATTGCATTAACAGTGGGGGGCGGGACTTAAAGGGGCATGGTTAAATAAAACAAAAGCATTTGTGTACCCATAAAATATGATTTGATTAATAAAAGAAATTTCAGTTAAAATATGAAACTAGTCTACCTTAAAAATGGACACTGTCAGCCAGTAGAACAGTGGACGTTGTCAGAAGATCAGTGGACGGTGTCAGAAGATCAGTGGACGGTGTCAGAAGATCAGTGGACGGTGTCAGAAGATCAGTGGACGGTGTCAGAAGATCAGTGGATGGTGTCAGAAGATCAGTGGATGGTGTCAGAAGATCAGTGGACGGTGTCAGAAGATCAGTGGACAGTGTCAGAAGATCAGTGGACAGTGTCAGAAGATCAGTGGACAGTGTCAGAAGATCAGTGGACAGTGTCAGAAGATCAGTGGACAGTGTCAGAAGATCAGTGTCAGAAGATCAGTGGACAGTGTCAGAAGATCAGTGTCAGAAGATCAGTGGACAGTGTCAGAAGATCAGTGTCAGAAGATCAGTGGACAGTGTCAGAAGATCAGTGTCAGAAGATCAGTGGACAGTGTCAGAAGATCAGTGTCAGAAGATCAGTGGACAGTGTCAGAAGATCAGTGTCAGAAGATCAGTGGACAGTGTTAGAAGATCAGTGGACAGTGTCAGAAGATCAGTGGACAGTGTCAGAAGATCAGTGGACAGTGTCAAAAGATCAGTGTCAGAAGATCAGTGGACAGTGTCAAAAGATCAGTGTCAGAAGATCAGTGGACAGTGTCAAAAGATCAGTGTCAGAAGATCAGTGGACAGTCTCAGAAGATCAGTGGACAGTGTCAGAAGATCAGTGGACAGTGTCAGAAGATCAGTGGACAGTGTCAGAAGATCAGTGTCAGAAGATCAGTGTCAGAAGATCAGTGTCAGAAGATCAGTGTCAGAAGATCAGTGGACAGTGTCAAAAGATCAGTGTCAGAAGATCAGTGGACAGTCTCAGAAGATCAGTGGACGGTGTCAGAAGATCAGTGGATGGTGTCAGAAGATCAGTGGACGGTGTCAGAAGATCAGTGGACGGTGTCAGAAGATCAGTGGACAGTGTCAGAAGATCAGTGGACAGTGTCAGAAGATCAGTGGACAGTGTCAGAAGATCAGTGGACAGTGTCAGAAGATCAGTGGACGGTGTCAGAAGATCAGTGGACAGTGTCAGAAGATCAGTGGACAGTGTCAGAAGATCAGTGGACAGTGTCAGAAGATCAGTGGACAGTGTCAGAAGATCAGTGTCAGAAGATCAGTGGACAGTGTCAGAAGATCAGTGTCAGAAGATCAGTGGACAGTGTCAGAAGATCAGTGTCAGAAGATCAGTGGACAGTGTCAGAAGATCAGTGTCAGAAGATCAGTGGACAGTGTCAGAAGATCAGTGTCAGAAGATCAGTGGACAGTGTTAGAAGATCAGTGGACAGTGTCAGAAGATCAGTGGACAGTGTCAGAAGATCAGTGTCAGAAGATCAGTGGACAGTGTCAAAAGATCAGTGTCAGAAGATCAGTGGACAGTGTCAAAAGATCAGTGTCAGAAGATCAGTGGACAGTGTCAAAAGATCAGTGTCAGAAGATCAGTGGACAGTCTCAGAAGATCAGTGGACAGTGTCAGAAGATCAGTGGACAGTGTCAGAAGATCAGTGGACAGTGTCAGAAGATCAGTGTCAGAAGATCAGTGTCAGAAGATCAGTGTCAGAAGATCAGTGGACAGTGTCAGAAGATCAGTGGACAGTGTCAGAAGATCAGTGGACAGTGTCAGAAGATCAGTGGACAGTGTCAGAAGATCAGTGGACAGTGTAACAAGATCAGTGGACAGTGTAACAAGATCAGTGTCAGAAGATCAGTGGATAGTGTCAGAAGGACAGTGTCAGAAGATCAGTGGACAGTGTCAGAAGATCAGTGTACCTCCATCCAAAAACCCAAATTAGCTCTACTGAACCCAACCCCATACAAACTGTTCACAAAGTGGCACTGTGCATTCTACAACCCTTTCAAGCACCTTTTAATTACAAAAAAAGCCCAAAAAATTCAAAGCAATCCACAGGCACCCCACAAATAGAGAAGAAGATAACAGATTAAATATCAGACATTGCCTGTTCCCCCCCCCCCCAATAGAGACCTCCATTACAGTAAGACAAAAAAAATCTTACCTTCCAGGAGCCGCTGCAAAGATGTGTGTGTGAACCTGTTAGGGGGCGGAGTCTGTAATACCATGCTTTCTCCTGCAAAAGTGTCCCAGTCCAGTGGCCCTTCATTCACTGTCTCTGGTGGCATCTCTCTGAGAGGAGGGGGGGGGGTGACAGAGAGGAGGGGGGGTAAAAGAGAGGAGGAGGGGTGACAGAGAGGAGGGGGGGGTGACAGAGAGGAGGGGAGGTGACAGAGAGGAGGGGGTGACAGAGAGGAGGGGGTAAAAAAGAGGAGGGGGTAAAAAAGAGGAGGAGGGGTGACAGAGAGGAGGGGGGGCAACAGAGAGGAGGGGGGGTGACAGAGGGGAGGGGGGTGACAGAGAGGAGGGGGGGCAACAGAGAGGAGGGGGGGCGACAGAGGGGAGGGGGGGTGACAGAGGGGAGGGGGGGTGACAGAGGGGAGGGGGGTGACAGAGAGGAGGGGGGGTGATTGACAGGAAGGGGGTTGATAGAGCAGATGCGAGCGACCTTATCAGACACAGAGTGAGGCAGGACTCCGGGAACAAGCAGGCACAATTATCCACATTCCAGCCCCGCCTCCACATCTACATGTGACCAGCAGCCTCTGCCGGGCTCATGTCATGACACTCATGTCATGACCGTTCGGCCAATCAGGGCACCCGCTGGGCTCAGAGTGCACCGATGTACACTGGCACTTTGTGACATCGATAGTGAGCACGGGAAGCGCGGCGCCTATCTCCAGATGTTGCGGCCGGGGCCATAGATCCGCTGCCACTGGCAACATGACAGTGGAATGTGTGCCTGGGTTTCCGGCGGGTGGAAACCCGGGCACATGTCTCGAAACCAGTACTGTCCGGGTCAAAACCGGACAGGTGGCAACCCTAACCCCCCCCCATGAGACCAGCTTGGGGTGGGTGTGTCACTCTCACTCAGCTACTGTGCCTATATCTAATATAATATATCTGTGGCCAGCAGCATCACCCCCCCCATCATCAGCTATAGATTATATATATTTATATAATGTAATATAGCTGGTCCAGCCGCCCCTCCCCCCCACCAGACCAGCTAACTCAGCTACTGTGCCTATATATGTAATGTAATATATCTGTGTCCAGCAGCCCCCCCCCCCATTATCAGACAGACAACACTCACTATATAATTTATATTAGCTGACTGAGACACCCCCACCCAGCTCAGGGTGGGGGTGTCTCAGTCAGCTAATATAAATTATATAGTGAGTGTTGTCTGTCTGATAATTGGGGGGGGGTGCTGCTATACACAGATATATCATATATTACATTATATATATAGTCACAGTAGCTGAGTTAGCTGGTCTGGTGGGGGGGAGGGGCGGCTGGACCAGCTATATTACATTATATATATAATCTATAGCTGTGTCTAGCAGCAGACCACCTTGCACCCCCCCCTTTCTTATATAATACAGGTCAGGGCGCCACCGCGCCAGACAGACTGAGTCCTCCTCCCACACTAGCTCTGCCTCTTACAGTGGCAACCTCTCCCCACACACACAACTCATCTTGTGCTCGGGAGTCGGGCCAGCGGTGGAGACCCCCCCCCCGCACCCGCTCATAATCTGGGCGCCGCCAGACTGGAGGAGTCTGGACTGGAGAGGAGGGCGGCTGGCTGGGCAGCGACCCTCACAGCTTGCAGCGGAGAAAGCTGTGTGTGTGTAGGACGTCACATCATCACAGTGCAGTGTGATGATGTGACAGGACGCTCGATGGCTCTGTAGGGTAGGGGAGGAGCGGGAGGAAGAAGAATAAGGAGCCAGCCGGACTCGGAGGACACACACTCACACACCAGGCGCGGCCGCGGCGCTGGAACCTGGAGTTTTTTTTTCCAGCCCAGCGGGGTGAAGTTGGTAGAAGAAGGTGTCAGCTGTTAAAAAAATAAAAAAAATAAAAAAATAAAGATACATTTCCTCACCATCAGGAGGGTGTCACCCCTCTAGCTGGTGTCACCCGGGTGCGGACCGCACCCCCCTAGCAATGCCTCTGCCTGGAGGCAACTTGAAGTTGCCTTGTAAGTTGCCTGGAGTCGCGCTGTGATTCAAGCTCAAGTCGTGTCCAAGTTGCCTCCCAAAGTCACGCTGGAAGTCGTGTTGCCCCTGTGTGAACCGACTATTAAGTGCTACATCTCCAGAAAAGAAGAGCTAGGAAGATCCTTGCCATCCTAGGCTACAGGGCTGTGTGTTTTTATTGATACACAGAGTGTGGGGAGACACGTTCTAGTCCCTGCTTATCTTTATCAGCTAAAGCTGACCACAGAGTATTGGGCTAGGGGTTCTCCTGAAGAGAGTGCCCCTAGGCAGGGGTAGATGGAAGCTAAGGGCCACACAGACTTCAGTGTAGGCCCAAAGACCCACACCCTACCATCCTGTGGCCTACCTGATGAGGTGAGGTGCTGAAAAAACAAGTGCTGTTGTGACCTTGTGCCAAATTCTCACCATGGGGTCCCAAACCCATAGTGATACAAGGACCACCTCTGGGTTTCCTCTCCCAGGTCAACACTTAAAGTGGTTGTAAACCCCTTTTTAGAACTTGTACCTATAGGTAAGCCTAGAATAAGAATAATAGAATATAATAATAATAATACTCTAAAATCTCCATAGGCGACGCTTTAACATTTGTTACAGGTTACATGTTTAAAGTTACAGAGGAGGTCCTGGGCTAGAATTATTGCTCTCGCTCTAACGTTTGCGGTGATACCTCACTTGTGTGGTTGGAATGTCGTTTACATATGTGTGCGAGCACACGGAGACAGGGGCTTTAATTTTATTTTTTACTGTTTATTTTATTTAAAAAAAAATATTTTTACACTTTCCCTTAAAAAAAAAATGTTTTGATCACTTTTATTCCTATTACAAGGAATGTAAACATCCAATTTTGACTACATTTCCTGTAGACACGAACATGAAAAATCAAAAGTGCTCATTTTAAAGGTTAATATGCAAGTTATTGTCATAACAAGGGTTTGGGGACCTGGGTCCTGCCCCAGGGGACATGTATCAATGCAAAAAAAGATTTAAAAACAGCAGTTTTTTCGGGAGCAGTGATTTTAATAATGCTTAAAGTGAAACAATAAAAGTGAAATATTCCTTTAAATTTCGTACCTGGGGGGTGTCTATAGTATGCCTGTAAAGTGGCGCATGTTTACCGTGCTTAGAAAAGTCCCAGCACAAAATGTCATTTCTAAAAGGAAAAAAAGTAATTTAAAACTACTCGCGGCTATTAATGAATTGTCGGTCCCGGCAATACGATCAAAGTCATTGAAAAAAATGCCCGAAGACCCCCCACAACCACCTGGCAAGGGTTGTGGGGATGAGGCCCTTGTCCCCATCAACATGGGGACATTCTCCCCATGTTGAGGGCATGTGGCCTGGTACGGTTCAGGAGGGGGGGCGCTCTCTCGTCCGCCCCTCTTTTCCTGCAGCCTGCCAGGTTGCGTGCTCAGATAAGGGTCTGGTATGGATTTTTGGGGGAACCCTATGCCATTTAAAAAAAAAAAAAATGGCACGGGGTTTCCCTTAATATCCACACCAGACCTGAAGAAGGGCCTGATATGAAATTTGGGGGGACCGCCACACTTTTTTTTATTTATTTGTTGGTTCCCCTTAATATTCCTACCAGACCCAAAGGGCCTGGTAATGGACTTGGGGGGAACCCCTGCCATTTTTTTCAATGACATTGATCTGTATTGCCGGGGACCGACAATTCATTAATAGCCACGAGTAGTTTTAAATTACTTATTTTTTTCCTTTTGAAATGACATTTTGTGCAGGGACAGTTCTAAACATGGTAAATATGCGCTACTTTACAGGCATACTCTAGACACCATCCCCCCACCCCGGTACGAAATTTAAAGGAATATTTCACTTTTAATGTTTCACTTCAAGCATTATTAAAATCACTGCTCCTGAAAAAACGTCAGTTTTTAAAACTTTTTTTGCATTGATACATGTCCCCTGGGGCAGGACCCGGGTCCCCAAACACTTTTTATGACAATAACTTGCATAGTGACCTTTAAAATTAACACTTTTGATTTCTCCCATAGACTTTTAACGGTGTTCCGTGGCTTTTCAAATTTGCCGTGAACACCCCAAATTGTTAGCTGTTTGCCGAACAGCCAATGTTTGAGTTGAACTCATGTTCGACTTGAGCATATAGCTCATGCCTAGTTGAGAGGTATCTTGATATAGCGCGGTCTTACCCCGAAGGGTCCTGACGTGCTTACAAACACATACACATACTAGGGCCAATTTATAGACAGGATCTGATTAACCTACCAGCATGTCTTTGGAGTGTGGGAGGAAGCTGGGGTACCCGGAGGAAACCCACGTGGGCACAGAGCAACATGCAAACTCTAGGCAGGTGGTGTTGTGGTCGGGATTTGAACCAGTGACCCTATTGTTGCTAGATGAAAGTGCTAACCACTAGTGATGAGCCGAACACCCCCGGGTTCGGTTCGCACCAGAACCCGCGAACGGACCGAAAGTTCGTACGAACATTAGAACCCTATTAAATACAATGGATGCGAACGTTCGAATTCTAAAGTGCTAATTATAACAACTATTATGCATGTTATTGTCCTAAAAAGGGTTTGGGAACCCGGGTTCTGCACCAGGGGACATGTATCAACTGTGAGGGGGTTAGCTCGGCAGCGGGTGTGTGTGACCCCCGGGATGGGCTCCCCACACAAAAACAGGCCCAGCAAACGGAGGTTGTGGTTTTCAAAATCAAAAAAAAGGTGCGGTTTATTTTCTATTTACAGTGACAAAACACAGCAAAGCCAAAAGAAACATAAACAAAATAAATCCTGGTCAACTTGACCTCTGACTAAACATACAGGTTTCCTAACTAACAACTGGGATCAGCCTAGTGCTGTCCTAGTCCCTAAGTCCCTGGTTTTAAATGTCCAAGCAAATAGCCACACAGGCTTTGTCTCACCGCACAGGGGTTCACTCTCCCTAGACAGTCCACACAGGACTGGGTCCAGGCATGAGCTAACATCTAATGAAGCTGGGAGTTCTTATAGAGGCCTCAATGAGCTGACAAGCTTCAGCTGGTCTCATCAACTCCCTGTCTGCACGACGCCCCACACTCTCCCTAGAGGTATGAGTCATCCATGAGCCCACTAGCCTTATACAACTCTCCACCTAGTTGTATAAGTCGGCGTAAAGCCTGAATCTGGGCGAAATATATCTACCCCCCTGGATGCAACCAGGTGACTTTACCTTCCTGCTGTCACACAATGCAAAAATAAGTTTTAAAAACGGTCTTTTTTCGGGAGCAGTCATTTTAATGATGCATAAAGTGAAAAAAAAAAAGTCAAATATTCCTTTAAATATCGTACCTGGGGGGTGTCTAAAGTATGCCTGTGAAGTGCCACGTGTTTCCCGTGTTTAGAACTGTCCCTGCACAAAATGACACTTCTAAAGGAAAAAAAAGCCATTTAAAACTGCTTGCGGCTTTAATGTAATGTCTGGTCCCGGTAATATGGATGAAAATCTTTAAGAAAAATGGCATAGCTACCCCATGACCCCCCCCCCTACCCCAGCCCATTACCAGCCCCTTTGGGTCTTGTATGGATATTAAGGGGAACCCCGCACATAAAATAAAAAAGGCCCTATATACTCTGAACAGCCGTATACAGGCGGTGCATACAACACAGGGACTGTAGGTTTGTTCTTATGTAGAATCTGTTTGTAATTTTGAACAGGTACATTGTTGAAGTGTAGCTCCAGCCCAAAAATCTATTTTTAAACTTTTTGGAAAACCTAGGTAAGGGTTATCACCCCTGTAACATTTGTTTTGCTGTCTGTGCCCCTATTCAGAACATTTCACCTCACTTTCCGTCCCAATGACAACTGTTTTTGAAATGTGGTGTTTTTCTTGAAACAAGGATTGCTGATAAAGCATCAGTACAGAGGAGACACCTTTCTCCCATATTTATTCTTACAGGAGAGAATTTTCCTTCCTAGTGGTAGATTTCCTCTCACTTCCTGTTGTCTTCTTGCGTTTGCAAGTAGGAGTCGTTTGTAAGTTGGATGTTTGAAAGTAGGGACCTGCCGTATATACTCTGCAGAAATAGGCCCCTTAGTTGTTGGTGTTGGCACAACACTGTAAGCACTCACAGTTACTCTTGGTTGGTGCTGGAACGCCCTGCTGTCAACTATTATATCAGGAATTTTAATTACATATAATTGTTGAACAGTGGTAGTAAAAATTGGGTCTTTGATGGTGGTGCTGGTGCCACAACACTGTAAGCCCTGACAGTTACTCTTGGTGGGTGCAGCAATGGGCCCTGCTGTGAATTATTAGATCAAGAATTGTAATTGCATGCCCCTGTTAAACAGGGGCTGAAAAATTGGGCCTTTCGTGGTGGTGGTGGTGGTGGTGGTGTTGCCACAACACTGTAAGCCCTCAGAGTTACTCTTGGTGGGTGCAGGAATGGGCCCTGCTGTGAATTATTAGATCAAGAATTGTAATTACATGCCCCTTTTGAACAGGGGCTGAAAAATTGGGCCTTTCGTGGTGGTGGTGGTGGTGGTGGCGTTGCCACAACACTGTAAGCCCTCAGAGTTACTCTTGGTGGGTGCAGCAATGGGCCCTGCTGTGAATTATTAGATCAAGAATTGTAATTGCATGCCCCTGTTGAACAGGGGCTGAAAAATTGGGCCTTAGGCACTGGTGGCACAACACTACAACCCCTCACAGATACTGTACTTGGAGCACAGCAATGAGCCATGTTGCAAAGTATTGCTTCAAAAATTGTAATGACACGCCCCTGTTAAACAGGGGCTGAAAAATTGGGCCTTAGGCACTGGTGGCACAACACTACAACCCCTCACAGATACTGTACTTGGAGCACAGCAATGAGCCCTGTTGCAAAGTATTGCTTCAAAAATTGTAATGACACGCCCCTGTTAAACAGGGGCTGAAAAATTGGGCCTTAGGCACTGGTGCCACAACACTCCAACCCCTCACAGATACTGTACTTGGAGCACAGCAATGAGCCCTATGGCAAATTATTGCTAAAAAAATTGTAATTACACGCCCCTGTAAAACAGGGGCTGAAAAATTGGGCCTTAGCCACTGGTGGCGGCACCCATAAACAAAAATGATCCTCCAAGCTATCATCATCAATCGTATCATTGAGGACTCGGAGGAGGAGGATAGCCAGTCAACATAACAGCACAGGCACTCAGCATCAGCATCAGTCTTGAAGGGATGTGACATGTTAAAATCAATTAGTCTGTTATATCAGCATCAGGTGTGTGGTAGCTGGTGGTGATCCAAGACTGGTTCATCTTGATGAAAGTCAGTCGATCAACCGAGTCGGTGGACAGGCGCACCCTGTGATCCGTGACAAATCCTCCAGCAGCACTGAATGTGCGTTCCGAAAGAACGCTGGATGCAGGACAGGCCAGTAGCTCAATTGCATACTGTGCAAGCTCTGGCCAGTGATCCATCCTCAAGACCCAGTAAGCCAGAGGATTTTCGGTGGGGAAGGTGTCCAAGTCTGACCTTGCCCCTAGATATTCCTGCACCATGTTTATCAGACGCTGGCGATGGTTGCTGGAACCGATCATACTTTGGGGCTGCGGACTAAAGAATTGTCTGAACGCATCGGTCAGACGGCCACCTTCCCCACCGCTCCTTCTTTGACTGGCCGAAGCCTCAGCAACTCGTTGTCCAGGACCAGGAGTTTGTAACCTCCCAGTCTCTGGGAACGCGTTGCACAGACCTTTCTGCAAGGCCTCCCGGAGTTGTCTCATCCTCTGCTCCCTCTGCGAAGGTAACATAAGGTCCGCAACCTTACCCTTGTACCGTGGATCAAGGAGAGTGGCCAGCCAGTAATGGTCCCTCTCCTTGATCCGAAGAATACGAGGATCCTTCCGCAGACTTTGCAGGATCAGGGAGGCCATGCAGCGTAGGTTTGCTGAGGCATTCGCTCCGGAGTCCTCTGGGTCACTAAGGACGACATGATCCGCAGCCACCTCCTCCCAGCCACGTACAAGTCCACTGGTTTCTTGGGACTGTAAATCATCCCTAAAAGACTGCTGCTGATGATGCTGAGTGCCAGCCTCCACCTCCATGCTGACACAATCCTCCTCCTCCTCCTTCTCCTCCTCCTCTTCCTCTTCCTGTGCGATGGGTGGGACAGAAGGAACACTGTCTGGGTAAAGGGGGCCTTGAGAGGCAAGGAAGTCCTCCTCTTCCTGCCTCTGTTCTGCCTCAAGTGCCCTGTCCATTATTCCACGCAGCGTGTGCTCCAACAGGTGGACAAGAGGTACAGTGTCACTGATGCATGCACTGTCACTGCTCACCATCCTCGTGGCCTCCTCAAATGGTGCCAGGACAGTGCATGCATCCCTGATCATGCCCCACTGGCGTGGAGAAAAAAAACCAAGCTCCCCTGACCCTGTCCTGGTGCCGTAGTCGCACAGGTACTCATTGATGGCCCTCTGCTGCGTGTGCAGCCGCTGCAGCATGGCCAACGTTGAGTTCCACCTGGTGGGCATGTCACATATAAGGCGGTTCTTGGGCAGGTTCAACTCCTTTTGCAGCTCAGCCAGGCGAGCACTGGCATTATAAGATCTGCGGAAATGCACACAGACTTTCCTGGCCTGCCTCAGGGCATCCTGTAAGCCCGGGTACCTGCCCAAGAACCGCTGCACCACCAGGTTAAGGACGTGAGCCACACAGGGCACATGGGTCAGTTGTCCCTGTCGGAGGGCGGAGAGGAGGTTGGTGCCATTGTCGCAAACCACCATTCCTGGCTTAAGCTGGCGTGGCGTCAACCACCTCTCGGCCTGGCCCTGCAGAGCAGACAGGACCTCTGCCCCAGTGTGGCTTCTGTCCCCCAAACACACCAGCGCAAGCACGGCATGGCATCTTTTTGCCTGCGTACTTGCGTAGCCCCGTGAACGGCTAAGGAGCGCCGCTGGTTCATAGGACAAACTACAGGAAGAGGCCATGGAGGAAGAAGAAGAGGAGGGGGTGGAGGAGAGAGGTGTGTCACAACCAGTAGTAGCATTTTGGAGGCGTGGCGGTGGAACAACCTCCAACACTACTGCACCTTGTCCTGCATCCTTCCCAGCTGCCAAAAGAGTGACCCAATGGGCCGTGAAAGAAAGGTAACGTCCCTGTCCATGCCTGCTGGACCATGACTCAGCGGTAATATGCACCTTACCGCTGACCGCCCTGTCCAGCGAGGCCAAGACATTGCCTTCCACATGCCGGTAGAGAGCCGGAATAGCCTTCCGTGAGAAAAAGTGGCGTTTGGGAACCTGCCACTGAGGAACCGCACATTGCACAAACTCACGGAAGGGGGCCGAGTCTACCAACTGAAAAGGCAGCAGTTGAAGCGCTAGCAATTTAGCCAAGCTAGCATTCAACCGCTGGGCATGTGGATGGCTGGGAGTGAACTTCTTTCGACGGTCCAGCAGCTGGGGCAGGGAAATTTGCCTGCTAGAATCGGACGTCGGTGTACTGCTAGCAGAGTGGCCGCAAGTACTTGGCTGTGACACACCTAATTCTACACCTTCATTCCTCTCAGTGCATGTTTCAGAGAGGACTGAAGTTATAGTGGGGTTGGAGATCCCAGCTGATGCGGTGCAAGGAGAGGTCCGCTTTGTTCTTTGGTGTGGGTCTTTGAGGTAGGCTTGCCAACGAGCTGCATGGCAGGTCAACATATGTCTGGTCAGGCATGTGGTACCCAAGCGGCTGATGTTTTGGCCACGCGATATACGCTTGAGACATATGTTGCAAACAGCAGCTGTGCGATCTGATGCACTAGCCTCAAAAAAGGCCCACACCAAGGAACTTTTTGAATGACGGGCAGAGGCTGCGCCCTGCACAGGCGGAGCTCTGCGGTGTGATTCCGTCGGTGTACTGCCCTTACGCTGGCCACCAAAGGGCATCCTGCCTCGTTGGAGATGTGCCTCCTCCTCATCCTCCTCCTCCTCCTCTCTCCTATTAGGCACCCACGTGGAGTCAGTGACCTCATCATCCCCTCCCTCCTCATCACTGGAGGCAATCTGGCAGTATGCTGCAGCTGCTGGAACATGACTGCCAGATTGGTGTCCTTCTTGAGCATCCCCTCTGTCTGCTCTCACGCTACTGCCTTCCTGTAGCTGGGTTTCATCATCAGACCCTTCGAAACGCTGGGCATCCTCCTGGAGCATGTACCCAACACTGTGCTCAAACAGTTCGGGGGACTCCTCAGGAGGAGGACATGGTGGGTCTAGGGAAGGAGTGACTGATGATGAGTCTGACATTGATACCAGGGAAGAGGACGCTTTGGCAGCTGCTTTGCCAGTACCCTGAGCCTGGGTGAGAGAGGATGAGGAGGAGGAGGAGGGCTTGGTCATCCACTCTACCAAGTCTTCGGCATGATGTGGCTCAACATGTCCAGCTGCCGAAAAGAAGGACAAGCGTGTCCCATGGCCATGTGCTGATGACAATGCACCGCGTCCACGACCAGCACTGTTGCCCCCAGACACAGAGCCTGCTTGCCCTCTTTTATTGCCTCCTGACTGTCTGCCTCTCCTTGTTTGCCTTCCAGACATTCTAATAGATGGCCTGCAGGGAGATGGGAAAAAAGCAATAAGGGCTACCTTCAGGTGTCCTTCTCTGTCCCTTTACTTAAGGATTTCTAAATATGGTTGAGGATTATTGCTTTTCCACAGAATAGCACAACGACAATTTCCCTGACTGTCCAAAAAACAAGGATTTCAAAGATGGTTGATGAGGAATGCTTTAGCACACTATAGCACAAGGAGAATTCCCCTCACTTTCCTTCTTTGTCCCTAGAAACAAGGACTGGCACAGTGAAAGAAACTGACACTCTCCCTACCTAGAGTTTTCTGTCCCTAGTGTGAGGGGGTTAGCTCGGCAGCGGGTGTGTGTGACCCCCGGGATGGGCTCCCCACACAAAACAGGCCCAGCAAACGGAGGTTGTGGTTTTCAAAATCAAAAAGGTGCGGTTTATTTTCTATTTACAGTGACAAAACACAGCAAAGCAAAAGAAACATAACCAAAATAAATCCTGGTCAAGTTGACCTCTGACTAAACATACAGGTTTCCTAACTAACAACTGGGATCCGCCTAGTGCTGTCCTAGTCCCTAAGTCCCTGGTTTTAAATGTCCAAGCAAATAGCCACACAGGCTTTTTCTCACCGCACAGGGGTTCACTCTCCCTAGACAGTCCACACAGGTCTGGTTCCAGGCATGAGCTAACATCTAATGAATCTGGGAGTTTTTATAGAGGCCTAAATGAGCTGACAAGCTTCAGCTGGCCTCATCAACTCCCTGCCTGCACGACGCCCAGCCCTCTCCCTAGAGGTATGAGTCATCAATGAGCCCACTAGCCTTATACAACTCTCCACCTAGTTGTATAAGTCGGCGTAAAGCCTGAATCTGGGCGAAATATATCTACCCCCCTGGATGCAACCAGGTGACTTTACCTTCCTGCTGTCACATACCCCCCCCCCTCTTGTTTTAACCTCGGGGTTGGAACACCAGCAATCAGGCATTCATGTACTCGAGACAAAGCATCCACATTCCCCATTTGAACGCCCGGGCGATGCTTTACTGTGAAGTTGAATTCCTGGAGGGCCAGGAACCACCTATTCACTCTTCTATTTGTTTCCTTGTTTTGAGCCATCCACTTTAACGGAGCGTGATCCGTAACCATGTCAAAGTGCCTACCTAGCAGGTAGTACCGAAGGGAATCTAGAGCCCACTTCACCGCTAAACACTCCTTTTCAACAGTGGCGTAATTTACCTCATGGGACTTCAACTTCCTGCTGAGGTAAATGACTGGGTGCTCTTCCCCGTTCCAGACCTGGGACAATACTGCTCCTAACCCCACATCTGACGCATCACTTTGTACGACAAAGTCTTTAGAGAAGTCGGGTGAGTACAACACTGGCTGGCTACATAAGGCTTGTTTCAAGAATTGGAATGCTGCCTCAGCCTCGGGGGTCCATTTAATCATGACCGACCCTTTCCCCTTCGTCAGGTTGGTTAGGGGCACAGCCTTAGAAGCAAAGTGGGGAATGAATCGCCGATAATACCCAGCGATTCCCAGAAAGGCTCGTACCTGCTTCTTGCTGTTGGGACGTGGCCAACTCTGGATGGCCTCGACTTTGTTGAGTTGGGGTTTTATTACTCCCCTCCCAATGGTGTACCCAAGATATTTGGCCTCCTCCTGCCCAATGGTACACTTCTTGGGGTTAGCCGTAAACCCCGCTTCCCGAACAGAGTCCAGGACTGCTTGCACTTTTGGCAGATGTGAGGCCCAATCTGTGCTATGGACAATTACGTCATCCAGGTAAGCCGCAGCATACTTCCGATGGGGCCTCAGCATCTGGTCCATTTTCCGCTGGAATGTGGCCGGCGCATTCTGTAACCCGAACGGCATTCTTTTATATTGGAACGCCCCGTCTGGGGTTACAAATGCGGTTTTCTCTTTGGCCGACTTGGCCAGGGGGATTTGCCAATACCCTTTTGTGAGGTCAAGAGTCGTCATGTATCGGGCTGTTCCCAGCCGGTCGATCAACTCATCTATACGTGGCATGGGGTAGGTGTCAAATTTTGTAACTTTGTTCAACTGACGAAAATCGTTACAAAATCGCCAGCTCCCATCCGGTTTAGGCACCAACACGATGGGACTAGACCAATCACTTTGGGACTCCTCTATCACCCCTAAGTTCAGCATTTTCTGTACTTCCTCCCGTATTGCCTCCCGTCGAGCCTCTGGGATCCGATAGGGTTTTAACTTCACCCTTTCACCGGGCGGGGTAATGATGTCATGCTCTACCCCAGATGTTTGTCCCGGCAGCTCAGAGAATACCTCCTTGTTGCGAAGCACAAACTCCTTAACCTCCTGTTGTTGGGGTTGTGACAAGGTGGCTGCTATTCCAACCTCAGGAATCACGCAACCAGTTTGAGCTGGTGACCAAGTGTCTGCGACTAGGGACTCTCTATCCCTCCAGGCTTTCAACAGATTAACGTGATAGATCTGTTCGGGCTTTCGCCTTCCTGGTTGTCTGACCTTGTAATTCACTTCGCTCACTTTTTCCATTATCTCGTAGGGGCCTTGCCATTTGGCAAGGAATTTACTTTCAACCGTAGGGACAAGTACCAATATCCTATCCCCCGGGGAAAAGGTACGGGTCTTGGCTCCACGGTTGTACACTCTCTGCTGTGCCAACTGCGCTTGGGCCAAATGTTCCTTCACGATGGGCATTACCTGTGCAATTCGATCTTGCATCAGGGCGACATGCTCAATCACACTCCTGTGGGGAGAACTCTCACTTTCCCAAGTTTCCTTGGCAATATCCAACAGCCCTCTTGGGTGTCTCCCATACAGTAACTCAAAGGGGGAGAATCCCGTAGAGGATTGGGGCACCTCCCTAATAGCAAACATCAAATAAGGAAGTAAACAGTCCCAATCCTTTCCATCTCTATCCACCACTTTCTTCAACATTTGTTTTAGGGTTTTGTTGAATCTTTCAACCAGCCCATCGGTTTGGGGGTGATACACAGACGTACGCAATTGCGTCACTTTGAACAATTTACACAGCTCTTTCATAACCCGGGACATAAAGGGTGTACCTTGGTCCGTAAGCAGTTCTTTACAAATACCCACCCGGCTAAAAACAAGAGATAGCTCTTTGGCTATGGTTTTGGCCGAGGTATTTCGGAGAGGGATCGCTTCTGGATAACGGGTGGCATAGTCCATTATAACTAATATGTACTGGTGCCCCCTAGCGGACTTGATTATAGGACCTACCAAATCCATGGCGATCCTCTCAAACGGGACCTCAATGATGGGTAGAGGGACCAGCGGGCTACGGAAATGTGGCATCGGGGCCAACCTCTGACACACAGGGCAGGAGGAACAATAATTTTCTACGTCCTTCATCACCCCCGGCCAATAGAATCTCTGTAATACCCTCTCTCGGGTTTTCTCTGTCCCCAGATGACCTCCAAGAATGTGCCCATGGGCCAACTCCAACACCAACTTCCTGTAAGGTTTGGGCACCACAAGCTGCTCAACGGTTTCTTCTGCCCTTTTTGCCACCCGATACAGTAGGTCCTTCTCTACGCTGAAGTATGGGTAAGTGCAGGTATTATCTGGGTCCACTAACTCGCCATCTATTTTCACTACGTTTTCCCGTGCCTTTATTAGGGCGGGGTCTTTCAACTGTTCTGTGGCAAAGTTTTCCCTGTGAACCTCAAGATCAGAAAACTCCACAGACGGTAGGTTTTCGTCTGAGGAGGTGGGCTCCTCTCCAGTTTCTTGAGTCTCCCCTGCCAATACTGATAAGGGAAATTCCGGAGAGTCCTCACCACTCTCAGGGGAGTTCTGGCTATCACATTCCTGGTACATAGGGGCACCAGTGAGGGGCTCAGGATCATCCCACAGTTCCCAGAACTTCGGAAAATCCCTTCCCACAATGGCGTCATGCGGTAACTGAGATACTAAGCCCACTGGATGAGAGAGGGTACCTTTGGGGGTCTCGAAACACACTGTAGTCACTGGATACTCTCGGGTGTCCCCATGCACACAAATAACAGCTACCTTGCTATTCCCAGAGACCTCTGTTTTAACTAACTCAGCCTTTATCAGGGTCACAAGGCTACCTGAATCCAGCAATACCACAACATTTCTACCATTAACACACATTTTGCATAAATGTTTCTCAGTTCCTCGAATGGCAGTGCATGCGACTGTCGCACACAGCGACTGACGTCTGCCCGTCAGAAAGTCACACTGCATGGGTTCCTCCACAACCGGGCAATTGGCTGCAATATGTCCCGCTTGCCGGCAGCGGTAGCAAACGATCCTTCTTGCCGCCTCTTGAGCCGCTGATTTCCCAGGCTGTTCTCGCCAAACTTGGGGTAGAGCTCCCACCCTCTCACTCTCTCCACCCTCACCCCTTGGAATCCTCTTATCCGCCCCTGGGGATGGTCTGGTCTTAGGGTGGAAAGTCCGAGTGTCTCTGGAAGAGGCCGTCAGGTTCTCTGTAGCCAAGTATTTCTCCACACGATCCACAAGACCATCGGCCGTCTCTGGGTCTCCATGGCTTACCCACTTTTGGATGGCAGTAGGAAGAGCTCTCAAAAACCGATCCATTACAACACGTTCCACAATCTTTGGTGCGGACAAAGTCTCTGGCTGTAGCCACTTTCTGCTCAGGTGAATGAGATCATACATTTGAGACCTGGGGGGTTTTCCAAGCTGGAAAGTCCAGTTATGCACACGCTGAGCCCGGACAGCCTGGGTGACACCCAGCCTTGCCAATATTTCAGCTTTTAGCATCACATAGTCTTTTGCTTGGTCAGGCTCTAGGTCATAGTAAGCCTTCTGCGATTCACCAGTTAACAGAGGAGCCACCAGTCCAGCCCACTGCTCCTCAGGCCACTTTTCTCTTTCAGCGGTCCTTTCAAATGTGGTCAAAAATACCTCTGGATCATCCTCTCCAGTCATTTTTGTCAATAAACGACTCACCCCAAAGGACGCGGTATTAGTGGGACGGCTTTCCTCACTGGTCTGCGGACGTTGCTGCATTACTGCTTCCATCTGTTGTTGTAGTCTCTGCTCTTGCTTCTGCAACAGGTCTATGAAGCGGGCCTCAGATTGCTGCTGGGCTCGTTGCTGAGCCTCCAGACTCTGTTGCAAAGTTGCGTTTGTCTGCTGCTGGGCTGCAAGGCTCCTTTGCAAACCTGCATTTGTCTGCTGTTGATTGGCATTTGCTAGAGCCAGCTGTTTCAGTATCTCCTCCATGCTGGCTTAAAAAAAACTGCCACTGGTTCTCCACCAACTGTGAGGGGGTTAGCTCGGCAGCGGGTGTGTGTGACCCCCGGGATGGGCTCCCCACACAAAACAGGCCCAGCAAACGGAGGTTGTGGTTTTCAAAATCAAAAAGGTGCGGTTTATTTTCTATTTACAGTGACAAAACACAGCAAAGCAAAAGAAACATAACCAAAATAAATCCTGGTCAAGTTGACCTCTGACTAAACATACATGTTTCCTAACTAACAACTGGGATCCGCCTAGTGCTGTCCTAGTCCCTAAGTCCCTGGTTTTAAATGTCCAAGCAAATAGCCACACAGGCTTTTTCTCACCGCACAGGGGTTCACTCTCCCTAGACAGTCCACACAGGTCTGGTTCCAGGCATGAGCTAACATCTAATGAATCTGGGAGTTTTTATAGAGGCCTAAATGAGCTGACAAGCTTCAGCTGGCCTCATCAACTCCCTGCCTGCACGACGCCCAGCCCTCTCCCTAGAGGTATGAGTCATCAATGAGCCCACTAGCCTTATACAACTCTCCACCTAGTTGTATAAGTCGGCGTAAAGCCTGAATCTGGGCGAAATATATCTACCCCCCTGGATGCAACCAGGTGACTTTACCTTCCTGCTGTCACACTAGAAAAAATGTTTTTTTAAAGCACACTATAGCACAAGGAGAATTCCCCTCACTTTCCTTCTTTGTCCCTAGAAACAAGGACTGGCACAGTGAAAGAAACTGACACTCTCCCTACCTAGAGTTTTCTGTCCCTAGAAAAAATGTTTTTTTAAAGCACACTATAGCACAAGGAGAATTCCCCTCACTTTCCTTCTTTGTCCCTAGAAACAAGGACTGGCACAGTGAAAGAAACTGACACTCTCCCTACCTAGAGTTTTCTGTCCCTAGAAAAAATGTTTTTTTAAAGCACACTATAGCACAAGGAGAATTCCCCTCACTTTCCTTCTTTGTCCCTAGAAACAAGGACTGGCACAGTGAAAGAAACTGACACTCTCCCTACCTAGAGTTTTCTGTCCCTAGAAAAAATGTTTTTTTAAAGCACACTATAGCACAAGGAGAATTCCCCTCACTTTCCTTCTTTGTCCCTAGAAACAAGGACTGGCACAGTGAAAGAAACTGACACTCTCCCTACCTAGAGTTTTCTGTCCCTAGAAAAAATGTTTTTTTAAAGCACACTATAGCACAAGGAGAATTCCCCTCACTTTCCTTCTTTGTCCCTAGAAACAAGGACTGGCACAGTGAAAGAAACTGACACTCTCCCTACCTAGAGTTTTCTGTCCCTAGAAAAAATGTTTTTTTAAAGCACACTATAGCACAAGGAGAATTCCCCTCACTTTCCTTCTTTGTCCCTAGAAACAAGGACTGGCACAGTGAAAGAAACTGACACTCTCCCTACCTAGAGTTTTCTGTCCCTAGAAAAAATGTTTTTTTAAAGCACACTATAGCACAAGGAGAATTCCCCTCACTTTCCTTCTTTGTCCCTAGAAACAAGGACTGGCACAGTGAAAGAAACTGACACTCTCCCTACCTAGAGTTTTCTGTCCCTAGAAAAAATGTTTTTTTAAAGCACACTATAGCACAAGGAGAATTCCCCTCACTTTCCTTCTTTGTCCCTAGAAACAAGGACTGGCACAGTGAAAGAAACTGACACTCTCCCTACCTAGAGTTTTCTGTCCCTAGAAAAAATGTTTTTTTAAAGCACACTATAGCACAAGGAGAATTCCCCTCACTTTCCTTCTTTGTCCCTAGAAACAAGGACTGGCACAGTGAAAGAAACTGACACTCTCCCTACCTAGAGTTTTCTGTCCCTAGAAAAAAATTTTTTTAAAGCACACTATAGCACAAGGAGAATTCCCCTCACTTTCCTTCTTTGTCCCTAGAAACAAGGACTGGCACAGTGAAAGAAACTGACACTCTCCCTACCTAGAGTTTTCTGTCCCTAGAAAAAATGTTTTTTTAAAGCACACTATAGCACAAGGAGAATTCCCCTCACTTTCCTTCTTTGTCCCTAGAAACAAGGACTGGCACAGTGAAAGAAACTGACACTCTCCCTACCTAGAGTTTTCTGTCCCTAGAAAAAATGTTTTTTTAAAGCACACTATAGCACAAGGAGAATTCCCCTCACTTTCCTTCTTTGTCCCTAGAAACAAGGACTCGCACAGTGAAAGAAACTGACACTCTCCCTACCTAGAGTTTTCTGTCCCTAGAAAAAATGTTTTTTTAAAGCACACTATAGCACAAGGAGAATTCCCCTCACTTTCCTTCTTTGTCCCTAGAAACAAGGACTGGCACAGTGAAAGAAACTGACACTCTCCCTACCTAGAGTTTTCTGTCCCTAGAAAAAATGTTTTTTTAAAGCACACTATAGCACAAGGAGAATTCCCCTCACTTTCCTTCTTTGTCCCTAGAAACAAGGACTGGCACAGTGAAAGAAACTGACACTCTCCCTACCTAGAGTTTTCTGTCCCTAGAAAAAATGTTTTTTTAAAGCACACTATAGCACAAGGAGAATTCCCCTCACTTTCCTTCTTTGTCCCTAGAAACAAGGACTGGCACAGTGAAAGAAACTGACACTCTCCCTACCTAGAGTTTTCTGTCCCTAGAAAAAATGTTTTTTTAAAGCACACTATAGCACAAGGAGAATTCCCCTCACTTTCCTTCTTTGTCCCTAGAAACAAGGACTGGCACAGTGAAAGAAACTGACACTCTCCCTACCTAGAGTTTTCTGTCCCTAGAAAAAATGTTTTTTTAAAGCACACTATAGCACAAGGAGAATTCCCCTCACTTTCCTTCTTTGTCCCTAGAAACAAGGACTCGCACAGTGAAAGAAACTGACACTCTCCCTACCTAGAGTTTTCTGTCCCTAGAAAAAATGTTTTTTTAAAGCACACTATAGCACAAGGAGAATTCCCCTCACTTTCCTTCTTTGTCCCTAGAAACAAGGACTGGCACAGTGAAAGAAACTGACACTCTCCCTACCTAGAGTTTTCTGTCCCTAGAAAAAATGTTTTTTTAAAGCACACTATAGCACAAGGAGAATTCCCCTCACTTTCCTTCTTTGTCCCTAGAAACAAGGACTGGCACAGTGAAAGAAACTGACACTCTCCCTACCTAGAGTTTTCTGTCCCTAGAAAAAATGTTTTTTTAAAGCACACTATAGCACAAGGAGAATTCCCCTCACTTTCCTTCTTTGTCCCTAGAAACAAGGACTGGCACAGTGAAAGAAACTGACACTCTCCCTACCTAGAGTTTTCTGTCCCTAGAAAAAATGTTTTTTTAAAGCACACTATAGCACAAGGAGAATTCCCCTCACTTTCCTTCTTTGTCCCTAGAAACAAGGACTGGCACAGTGAAAGAAACTGACACTCTCCCTACCTAGAGTTTTCTGTCCCTAGAAAAAATGTTTTTTTAAAGCACACTATAGCACAAGGAGAATTCCCTCACTTTCCTTCTTTGTCCCTAGAAACAAGGACTCGCACAGTGAAAGAAACTGACACTCTCCCTACCTAGAGTTTTCTGTCCCTAGAAAAAATGTTTTTTTTAAAGCACACTATAGCACAAGGAGAATTCCCCTCACTTTCCTTCTTTGTCCCTAGAAACAAGGACTCGCACAGTGAAAGAAACTGACACTCTCCCTACCTAGAGTTTTCTGTCCCTAGAAAAAATGTTTTTTTAAAGCACACTATAGCACAAGGAGAATTCCCCTCACTTTCCTTCTTTGTCCCTAGAAACAAGGACTCGCACAGTAAAACACACTGACACTCTCCCTACCTATCCTTCTCTTTCCCTAAACTAAAGGAATCCAGGTTAAGCAAGAAAGAAATAAATGTCACTGTCCCTGCCTATGCTTGTCTTTCCCTGCTCCGGAACACACTACACTAGGCCGCCGTGCTGGCGGCCTTTTATAGTGTGGGGCGTGTACTAAACACCCTCAGCAATAATTGGCCACAGGCATCCTGCCTGTGGCCAATCATTGCTCTCCTCGCTGCCGGCGCTGTGATTGGCCAAGCATGCGGGGTCACAGTGCATGCTTGGCCAATCACAGCGCCTGGATGACACTGCGATGGCGTAGTGCATTGTGGGCCGTTCGCGTCACTCGAATTTGGCGCGAACGGCCCAAATCGTTCGATCTTCGTCGAACGATCGAACAGCCGATGTTCGAGTCGAACGTATGTTCGACTCGAACACGAAGCTCATCCCTACTAACCACTACACCACTGTGCTGCCCCGTTAGGGACCCTTGTTCTATGAACAACTGTCCAAGAGGAGATTTTCTCTTATTCTGAACGTCTTTTTGTTTATGTCCTCTTGTATTTATGGAGGCAAAGGTAATTCTCCCCAAAGGGAAACGGACAAAAAAAAAAACACATAAAACTGACTTCAATCGTTGCTGATTCTATCCAAACCTAAAAAAAAAAAGAAAACAATTGGCTTATACTTTGAAACCTCATACACACGGCCGAGAATCTCGTCAGGAAAAAACACGTTGTTTTTCCTGACGAGATTCTTGAACAAGAATCTTGTCCCGGCCGAGTGTACACGCGTACGATTCAAAAGAACCGCCGTTCTTTTGAATGGCACGAACGCGGTGACGTCATTGACTATGTCGCGCGTGTGCTCGTCACATTCGATGCCGTCGCCGCCATCTTGCTACACCCTACCTATGCCTAGGAAGCTACCACGCATGTGTCAAAGTCATTTCGAGCATGCGTGGGCTTCCATGGCGACAGGTAAGTATACACACTCTTGGGTTTCTTGTCGGGAAACAGGCCGACGAGAATCCCGACGAGAAAATAGAGAGCAGGGTCTCTATTTTTCTCGTCGAGATTCTGGCCAGTTTTCCTGACGAGAAACCTGAAAGCCTCGTACACACGGCCGGTTTTCTCGGCAAGAAAGCTCTCCCGGCAGTTTTCTTGTCGTTCCTGGACGAGAAAACCGGCCGTGTGTACGAGGCTTTAGACCTAAAACATCCTTGAGTGTGCCATTAGGTCTAGAATAGGTTGGGGGGAGGGGGGGAGGTAAACAGTAGCCATGGGAGTAGAAAGAGCCTCAGTGGAAGTAAACAATGCCTCAGGCATGGTGG
Source organism: Rana muscosa (assembly GCA_029206835.1). Classification (NCBI taxonomy): domain Eukaryota; kingdom Metazoa; phylum Chordata; class Amphibia; order Anura; family Ranidae; genus Rana; species Rana muscosa. The sequence goes on along the minus strand of CM055123.1, from coordinate 256,264,879 downwards.
TCAATGGGAGTAAATAAATTACATAATGCCCGTGGTCAGTAGGATAGTGACCCATCATTGGTTTTAGTGGGAGGAATGGTTTGCTTTTGTTGGTTTCAGTTGTAGTAATACAGCCACATTGTTTGTATCGGTGGGAGTAATGGTGCTCCATTTTTGGTATCAGTGGGAGGAATGGTACTGTATTGTTAGTATTGGTGGGAGGAATGGTGCAACATTGTTGGTGTTAGTGAGAGGAATGGTGTCACATTGTTGGTATCAGTGGGAGAAATGGTGCCCCATTGTTAGTATCAGTGGGAGTAATGATGCCCCATTGTTAGAATCAGTGGGAGGAATGGTGCTCCACTGTTGATATCAGTGGGAGTAATGGTAACACATTGTTGGTACCAGTGGATGGAATGGTGCTCCGTTGTTAGTATCAGTGGGAGTAATGGTGCCATGTCGTTATCCGTGGGAGAAATGGTGCCCCATTGTTAGTATCACTGGGAGAAATTGTGCCCCATTGTTAGTGTCAGTGGGAGTAATGGTGACACATTGTTGGTATCAGTGGGAGGAATGGTGCTCCATTGTTATTATTTGTGGGAGGAGTGGTGTCCCATTTTTAGTATCAGTGGAAGGAATGGTTCTCGATTGTTAGTATCAGTGGGAGAAATGGTGCCACATTGTTAGTATCAGTGGGAGTAATGGTGCCACGTAGTTGGTATCAGTGGAAGGAATGGTGCCCCATTGTTAGTATCAGTGTGAGGATTGGTGCCATGTTGTTGGTATCAGTGGGAGTAATGGTGCCACGTTGTTGGTATCAGTGCAAGTAATGGTACCTCATTGTTAGTATTAGTGGGAGAAATGGTACCACGTTGTTGGTATCAGTGGGAGTAATGGTGCCCCATTGTTAGTATCAGTGGAAGGAAGGTTGCTCCATTGTAGTATCAGTGGGAGTAATGGTACCACATGGTTGGTATCAGTGGGAGGAATAGTGCTCTATTGTTAGTATCATTTGAAGAATGGTGCTCTATTGCAGTGTTTCTCAACTCCAGTCCTCAAGGCGCACCAACAGGTCATGTTTTCAGGATTTCCCTCAGTTGAAACAGATGTGGTAATTACTAAGGTAGTGAAACTGATCAAATCACCTGTGCAAAATAATGGAAAGCCTGAAAACATGACCTGTTGGGGCGCCTTGAGGACTGGAGTTGAGAAACACTGCTCTATTGTTAGTATCAGTGGAAGGAATGGTGCTCCAATGTTAGAATTAGTGGGAGTAATGGTGCTCCATTGTTAGTATCAGTGGAAGGAATGGTGCCCCATTGTTAGTATCAATGAATAGAATGGTGCTCCATTGTTAGTATCAGTGGGAGTAATGGTGCCACGTAGTTGGTATCAGTGGAAGGAATGGTGCCCACTTGTTAGTATCAGTGGGAGGAATGGTGCCATGTTGTTGGTATCAGTGGGAGTTAAGGTGCTCCATTGTAGTATCAGTGCCCCATTGCTAATATCAGTGGGAGTAATGGTGACACATTGTTGATATCAGTGGGAGGAATGGTGCTCAATTTTTAATTATTAGCGGAAGGTGTGGTGCTCCATTTTTAGTATCAGTGGAAGGAATGGTTCTCGATTGTTAGTTTTAGTGGGAGGAATGGTGCCACATTGTTAGTGTCAGTGGGAGTAATGGTGTCCCAATGTTAGTATCAGGGGGAGTAATGGTGCCCCATTGTTAGTGTCAGTGGAAGGAATGGTGTCCACATTTTAGTATCAGTGGGAGTAATGGTGTCCCATTGTTAGTATCAGTGGAAGGAATGGTGCCCCATTGTTAGTATCAATGGATAAAATGGTGCTCCATTGTTAGTATCAGTGGGAGTAATGGTGCCACGTAGTTGGTATCAGTAGAATGAATGATGCCATGTTGTTGGTATCAGTGGGAGTAATGGTGCCACATTTTTGGTATCAGTGCAAGTAATAGCACCTCATCGTTAGTATCAGTGGGAGAAATGGTACCACGTTGTTGGTGTCAGTGGGAGTAATGGTGCTCCATTGTAGTATCAGTGGGAGTACAGATGCAACATTGTTGTTATCAGTGCAAGTAATGTTACCCCATTGTTAGTATCAGCGGGATCAATGGTATCCCAACTTTGATGTCAGTGGGCGGAATAATGACCCACTGTTGGTTCTAGCAAAAGGAATGGTGTCTCATTGTTGGTGTCAGTGAGAGGAATAGTGCCTCGTATCAGTGGGAGAAATAGTCCCCCAAGGGCTGAATAAAGGCCTGCAGGCCATAGTTTGGATCCACTGCCCTACGGCATCTCACTTTTAGGTAAATATCAGTATAAAGTCTCGGCCTCTTACCGTATTCCTGCACTTCAAACTCCTTTAAAACATTATTAGCCTTTATTTTGTATTTCCCCAAGTTAGGTTCCTCAGCCAACTGGAAGGACATCTCTGCTATGCCGTTCTTAGGAGAAACCTCTCTCCACTGGGCAAGACGGTTCCCCTGTGGATCCTGGACAGAGATAAACTAAACCTTATATTCATTCTATGAGGAACTTGGTTATATAAACTAAAATAAGTGATTACTGTACATTCATTGTATACATGTTACAGAGAGTAAATTAACAAATCTACATATCTGTTTAATTAGAAATAAAAACATAGTTCTAAAATCAAAAACACAACTGTGTAGCTACTGTACAGTGTATATCCTACCAGAGTTCTAGCTCTTTAGCATTCCTGGTCCAAAATGGAGAGGCCATCCTCCATTCATAGAGAACTTTTCATTGGCGGAAGCTATAGTACAGCTTCTATGAATGGAGGAGGGGCAGAAAGGGGCGGGCATAGGTTATCTTCTGTGAATGGAGGAGGGGGGCAGAAAGGGCTGGCATTGGTTATCTTCTATGTGCTGATATTTTTTATTTTATTTTTTAATTTTAAGAATATTTTCTGTAGGCTTTAAAGTGGAAGTAAACCCTCCTATCATTTTCAGGCAAGGAAGCTGCCATCTTGGCCTCTGTTTAATCTTCAACTGCCATGATGCTGCATATGTGATCAGTTATGACACCAGCCATTGGATGGTTTGACAGTTTGGTTGAGAGCACAACCAATGTGACAGGTGGCATTCCTGGCATGCCGGGAATGTAACTGCTTTTTGAAACTGTTAAATCGATGGGTTTACTTCCGCTTTAAGGAAGCTGCCACCCTGGCCTCTATTTGATTTGCAACTGCCATGTGGCTGAACATGTGATCGGTTATGACACCAGCCATTTGATGGTTTGACAGTTTGCTTGAGGACACAATCAAAAGTGACAGTTAGCATTGCCAGTATGCTAGGAATGTAAAGTTTTTTTAAACACGTTAAATTTATGGTTTTAGTTCCGCTTTAACTAGGAAAATCATGGCACCATAAATGTATAAACTAAAAATGTCTTTAAAACGAAAAAAATTTCCTACTACAAATAAACAAAAGTAGTAGTAGTAAATCTTTAGGCTAGGTTCTAGGGCTGCAACTAATGATTATTTTCATAATCGATTAGTTGGCCGATTATTGTTTTTCGATTAATCGATTAATCAGTTAATAACCGTAAAAAAAAAAAAGGTAATTTTGCTGCATTTTTACATCTTTTTTTTTGGCCAACTTGTTGTTGGGCAGACTAAAAAACACAAATTGCCGCAAAAAAACATTATTACCTGCTTTTCTGCAGCTTCTCTATTGAAGTATATTGAACCAAAAAAACAAAATGGCACCGCTTTGCATTTAAAAAAAGCACTTGCCCTTTCCAAATACACAGCAGCTGAAAAAATCATAGATGTGAACGTGTCCCATAGGAAACCATGTAAATGACCTGTAGTGTGTTTCTGCAAAAAGCACCAAAAAAACCCAGAGATGTGACCCAGGCCTGAGATGTTTAGTAACATAATGGGGTTAAAAAAACTAAAATTAGTACAAAAAGAGCAAATAATCGCTGTAAGGGGTTCATTTTTTACTGTGGGACAGTGAAAGTAATACAGTAGCGATTTGCTCTTTTTGTACTGTAAAGGGCTCATTTTAGTTTTTTTTAACCCCATTATGTTACTGGCCGATTAATCAATTATGAAAATAGTAATCGATTAATTTCATAATCGATTAGTTGTCAATTAATCGATTAGTTGTTTCGGCCCTACTAGGTTCACAGATTATGTGGATTGGGGAACACGTGCTGAATGTACGCGGTTCCCGACCCACAAGCAATATGAGCTGCTCTTTAGCAGATGCGCAGGGGTGGCATCAGCTCGTAATGGCAATCTTAAACATCAGAGTGTGGTGTGTTTTCAAGCAAGTGAAACCTCATGGTGGCGTTTAAAAAAAAAAGGGTTGGGGACATTTCCCGCAGGTACAGCGGCCCATATAAATGAATGGGCTGCTATGCACACGCAAATGGGGCACGCAGTACCCACATAGGTGTGAACCTACTCTTATGCCGCGTACACACAATCGTTTTTCATGCCGTTAAAAATGCCATTTTTAAAAATGGCCATTAAAATCGATCGTGTGTAGGCTCCAGAGCATTTTTAACGGCGTGAAAAACGGCCATTAAAAATTCCGAACATGCTCTATTTTTTCACGTCGTTTTTCATGTCGTTTTTTTTAACGACGTGAAAAACGATAGTGTGTATGCTTTTACGAGGTGAAAAAAACGCGCATGCTCAGAATCAAGTATGAGACGGGAGCGCTCGTTCTGGTAAAACTAGCGTTTGTAATGGAGATAGCACATTCGTCACGCTGTAACGGACTGAAAAGCACGAGGCTGAAAAGCGCGAATCGTCGCTCAACAAACTTTACTAACATGAAGGGTGGCGCCATCCGAACAGAACTCCCCCTTTATAGTGCCGTCGTACGTGTTGTACGTCACTGCGCTTTGCTCAAGCGTTTTTTTTATGATCGTGTGGATGCAAGACAGTCTTGAGAGGAAACAAGAAAAAAAACGACGAGAAAAACGTTGGTTTAAAAAATCGCATGAAAAACGATCGTGTGTACGCCGCATTAGAGGCAACATAAGGGTTAGAAAACAAACACAACTAAATGGAAGCTGAGCACACACCCTGTCAGTGACAGCAGACATTAGTCACAAATCACTTGAAATCACTTACCTGGAGCTCAACGAGTGAATACTGCCAGAGAGGAGAATAAAGAAAAACAAACATGTCAGAGATTCCCAAAGTCACCATAAATAAATGTATCTAATACAAGAGGTTAAGAGAAGTGATTCGATCTCTACAAGGAGGAAATCATTGTATTATTTACTAATGTATTTATTTCTCTAATTGCTGTTTTTTATTTTTCACTTTAAGGCCCCATGCACACGAGACGCTGTTAAACGCGCGTTCAGAGGCAGTTGGACACTTTTTTCAACTGCTCCTGAACACATTCAATGTTATCCTATGTGTCCATGCACACAGTCTTGTTTATTGCCATTTTTAGGCAGTTGCGTTTAACCTTGTTTTTCCAGAAGCAAAAAAATGGGTTCAGACCAACGCTGTATCCTGGCCTAGGCCAACAAGGCCCAGGCCTAGGGCAGCACTTTGCAGGGGGGCAGCACGGAAACGGTCCCCACTGGCTTGTGCTACACTGTTAGTGTAACGCAAGCTGCTTCTAATTTTGACTGTCCTATCAGCCTGGACCACAAACCTTCCTCACTGTGCTATGTTTTCTGCTGAACCATTGGCGTGGTTATATCTTCTTTGTCCTCTCCATAAAATTATCAGTGCTTAACCCTTTCCTTACTGGGCACATATACCCCCTTCCTGCCCAGGCGAAATTTCAGCTTTCAGCACTGTCACGCTTTGAATGACAATTGCGCGGTCGTGCGACGTGGCTCCCAAACAAAATTGATGTCCTTTTTTTCGCACAAATAGAGCTTTCTTTTGGTGGTATTTGATCACCTCGGCGGTTTTTATTTTTTGCGCTATAAGCAAAAATAGAGCGACAATTTTGAAAAAAAAGCAATATTTTTTGATTTTTGCTATAATAAATATCCCAATTTTTTTTTTTTTATATATTTTTTTCCTCAGTTTAGGCCGATACGTATTCTTCTACATATTTTTGGTAAAAAAAAAATCGCAATCAGCGTTTATTGATTGGTTTGCGCAAAAGTTATAGCGTTTACAAAATAGGGAGTAGTTTTATGGCATTTTTATATATATTTTTTTTTATTAGTAATGACGGCGATCAGTGATTTTTTTCGTGACTGCGACATTATGGTGGACACATTGGACACTTTTGACACTAATTTGGGACCATTCACATTTATACAGCGAACAGTGCTATAAATATGCACTGATTACTGTATAAATGTGACTGGCAGGGAAGGGGTTAACACTAGAGGGCGAGGAAGGGGTTAAATGTGTTCCCTATGTGTGATTGTTACTGTGGGGGGAGGGGACTGACTGGGGGAGGTGACCGATCTGTGTCCCTATGTACAAGGGACACAGCATCGGTCCCCTCTCCCTGACAGGACATGGATCTGTGTGTTTACACACACAGATCCATGTCCTTGTCTCTGTAACCGCCGATCGCGGGTGCCTGGCGGACATCGCGGCCGCCAGGCACGCGCATCGGCATCTCAGTGATGCGCCGGGCGTGCGCGCGTGCCGCCGGCGGCGCTCGCGCGCCCCCCAGTGGCCAAATAGCGGAGGCCGTATAATAACGGCCTCCCGGCATTTGACAACCACCTTGCGGCCGTATATTCTCGTACGGCGGGCGCGAGGTGGTTAAAGTAGGAGTATAGGCAACATTTTTTTTTTTTGGATAGAGTAAGGGAGGGTTAAAGCCCCTGTCAGTTAATTTTTTACTATCCCTGTCCCATTGCAGAGATTTCCCTTCACTTCCTGCCCCATAGCCAAACAGGAAGTGAGAGGAAATCTATGCAAATTAAGGGAATCCATTGCACCCCCCAGGCCCGCAGAACTAGTGTCCCCACTCCAAAATTTAAGGGTGGGTCTTAAACAGAAAGGGGTGTGGCCTTGACAGGAAAGGGTGGATCATAATTAAATTAGGGGGTGCACAAGTTTAGTCAGGCCTAGGGCAGCACAATACCTAAATACACTACTGATTCAGGCGCAAAAGTTTTCCACGTTTCAGACGCGGTACCGGCGTTTTGCCGCGTTTTCATTTATAAGCGTTTTTAAAGGTGACCTATTTTTTTACATTAGAAATCTCAAAAATGATGGCAAATGATGAAAACCATTAAAAAAATATTTAAAAAAAACTGTAATTGCTTGCATTGCATTGTGGACAGTCCACAACTTGTGGCAGGTGACATGGCAAGAGGACAATTCACAACTTGTGGCAGGTGACGTGGCCAGGTGACGTGGCAAGTGGACAATCCACAGCTTGTGGCAGGTGATGTGGAAAGTGATACGCTAAATACAAGTACACTGCTGCTACTCACTCTGGTCTCACAAAAATGGTTAAATAATAATGTTTTTTGAGCTTAGGGAGGGTCTTATGATGTTTCTTAACTAAACGCTTATAGACGCAAACGCGGTAAAACGCTGCTAAACGCGGCTGCAGTTGCGGCAAAACGCCGGTTTCAGCCTTTAAAAATGTGTGTTCAGCAGAGTTTGCACCGGCGTCTCGTGTGCATAGGGCCTAAGAGTACTTCCACGCTGTAATGATGTATGAACATCAGATATTCCTGGCAGAAAAAATGTGAGCATGGGTTGTATAGCACTTGCATGTACTTGCATGTTACATGTACACAAATGTTAAAATATGCATTGTTTTAACCATACCTCCCAACTTTCAAAAGTCCCACCGCGGGACATTCAGATCTCCCCTCTCCCCCGCTAATGAAAGTTGAAAGAAAAACTCGTCCCCAAAAAATAGGATTTTTTACTCACCGTAAAATCCTTTTCTCTGAGTCCATGGACCGACACAGCTTCTCTATTGACAAAGTGGGTATTATCCGTTAATTAGGAGTGACTAGGCAGAAAAACTTGTAAAAAGTGTTGCATCACACCTTCTATAGTATCGCCCAGGGGGCGGACCCTCTGGTATAACCTCTCAGTCTGCATCTCGCAGATCAGTTCGTCAAAAAGCAGTACAAACTTAAAAGGAGGGGTGGGTGCTGTGTCAGTCCATGGACTCAGAGAAAAGGATTTTACGGTGAGTAAAAAATCCTATTTACTCTTTCGTCCATGGACCGACACAGCTTCTCTATTGACAAAGTGGGACGTCCCAAAGCAGTGTCAGAGAAAAAACGAGGTGTGGTAACAGCATAAAAAACAAACTTCACCCCAAAACACAAAACAGCACTCCTCCAATGGAGGAGTTGCAACTCTAAACAGCCGCTTGCAAAACCTTGCGGCCCGAAAGAGGCATCCGAAGATGCACCTACATCAACTTTGTAGAATCTTGTGAAAGTGTGAGCGGACGACCAAGTCGCCGCTTTACATAGTTGGGAAACAGACGCTTGATGTCGGAAAGCCCAAAAGGCACCTATTGCCCTGGTCGAATGCGCCGTGACAGGAAAGGGGGGCGCCTGACCCTTTAAGGCGTAAGCCTGGATTACTATCTGTCGGATCCACCTAGAGATGGTGGCCGATGAGACTGCTTGGCCCTTCTTGGGACCAGCCACCGAAACAAACAGTGAGTCTGACTTCCGGAACAGGGAAGTAGCAGATAGGTATACTCTCAAAACTCGGACAACGTCCAAGGAATGCAACGCTGACTCCTTAGGATTCGACGGATGAGGACACAAGGATGGAAGTACAATGTCTTCATTGAGATGAAAAGCCGAAACGACTTTCGGAAGAAAGGAAGGCTGCGGCCGCAGCACCACCTTATCCTTGTGGAAAATCAAATAGGGAGCCTTGCAGGACAAGGCTGCCAGCTCAGAGACTCGTCTAACTGACGTAACAGCCACCAAAAAGACCACTTTCTGAGAAAGTGTCAATAGGGGAATGTGACAGTGGGGTCACTTTGGACACAGGTTGAATAAAAGAAACCCCCGATATGGTCTGTGATAGCCATATTCAAGGCTGTATATACATTGTATATAGATTGGATGTATACTGTGTGTGGGGGTTATGTAATCATTGCTGTGAGGAATTAAGGTGTTTTGCATTCTATTGTTCATTAAGTCTGTCCTTGTGTGTATTGTAAAGTGCCAGACAGACTGGCTGCCAACCCTTTGTGAGAAGATGTGTATTGTGTGGGATCTTTTGAAGCCTAGCAGACGTCAGGATGAGGTGTTGAGTCTTGGGATGTGTGGGTGGAGCTGGGCCCTTGTTCATGTTAAATCAGGTGTATTGAATTGTGTATAAAGTTACAATGTTTCTCAATAATAAAGTGATTCCTATTACAGAAGAAGACAGAGTGCGTCTCGTTTTCTTCCAGAGGGATTGGTTCCTATGGGAAAGGGTCGTTTAGCTGTGGATATTGGTAGCGAGTGGATGTGTGTCTAGGAGAGGGAACATCGTAAACGGCGTTTTACTCCTTGATATTGGGGTGCTGTTACAGGGAATATCTCTAATCTTCTCAAACGGTGCCTTCTGAAGCACCGAGAGGACCAGGTTCAAGTCCCACGGAGGTAACGGGGGACGGACCGGAGGGGCCACATGTCAAACCCCCTGCACAAATGTACTCACGAGAGAGTGAGTCGCAAGGGGTCGCTGAAAAAAGACAGCCAGGGCAGATATCTGACCCTTAATCGTACTTAGGGCAAGCCTTTGGTCCACCCCATGCTGTAAAAACAGCAGGATTCTGGAAACCAAATAGGTACGCGGATGCCATTTCATTTCCTCACACATGGAGATGTAGGCCCTCCAAGTGCGGTGATAAACCTTCCTAGAGGACGGTTTTCAAGCACTTCTCATAGTAGAGATTACTGAGTCTGACAGGCCCCGGTCTCTCAGTACCTGGTTCTCAACAGCCATGCCGTTAAAGCCAATGACTGTAAAGCAGGATGGAATATGGGACCTTGCGATAGCAGGTCCTTCCGTAGTGGTAGGTGCCAGGGGACGTCTGCTACCAGACGTACTAGATTGGCGTACCAAGGACGCTGAGGCCAATCTGGAGCGATTAGGATCATTGGAATTCCCTCTGCCTCCACTCTGCGGAGCAGAAGAGGAAGAAGCCTTAAGGGAGGGAAGGCATAGATTAGCCGATACTGACCCCACGATGCTATCAACGCGTCCGTTGCGTCTGCCCATGGGTCTCTTGACCGGGCCACAAATCTCAATACCTTCCGATTGAGTCGGGAAGCCAGAAGATCTACGTCTGGTGTGCCCCATCTTTGGCAGAGGAGTTGGAACACCTCCGGGTGTAAGGACCATTCTCCCTGGTCCAGCATCTGGCGGCTCAGGTGGTCCGCCTGCCAGTTTTCCACACCCGGAATGTACATGGCCGATAGTGCCGGTACGCTCTTCTCTGCCCACTTCAGGATGCGAGCAACCTCCGATGCTGCAGCTGAGCTTCTTGTTCCTCCTTGATGATTGACATATGCCACCGCTGTGGCGTTGTCTGACTGGATCCTGACTGGACGCCCTTGCAGTCTCTGAGACCATTTGAAGAGGCACAGCTTGATCGCCCGGATCTCCAGGACATTGATCGGCAGGAGGGCTTCCTCTGGGGTCCAGCGACCTTGCGCCGACTGGACACCCCAGACTCCCCTCAACCTGTAAGGCTGGCGTCCGTCGTGATCACTATCCAGTAAACCGGAAGAAATGACTTCCCGGCCATTAGAGCCGGTGTCATGGATATGCATTAATGTCTGTCTGCCATCTTACTTTCCTCCTCATGTGTTCATCTAGAGACCAGACCTCCTTCACCTGGCTTCCTTTATAATCTCCTCCCAGCCTGACTCCACCCCAGGCCCTATCACTGAACACTATATTAACCTGTGCACTGCAAGCCTGCTTTGCTGATCAACGTGTTTGTTAGGCATTGTGTGTTTGGGTTCCTGCCTGCCGTGTGCTACGTCTGTCTCTCTGTTACGTTATTGGCTTGTCCCCGACTATCCCTGTCTGCTCGTGACCCTTGACCTTCGGCTCGTTCTTCGTTATCCTTGTCTGCTTGTGGCCCCTGACCTTCAGCTTGTTATTCGGTTCTCTCTATCGTGTGCTGCTGCTTCCCCTCTTTTCCCCTTATCCTACGGGGCGTGAGCTAGGAAACTCCAGGGGCCGCGACCTGGTCCCAGCCTGCAGCGTAACATCCTCACCACTAGAGGCCCTGGAGAAGACCAGCTGGGTCTTAGACTCCGCGCCCTGGGGAATCTTGGCTCTCGCTTCCGTTGGGATCCCGGTTGTGCTCCTCTGGTCCCGCTTTCCACAACCACCCAGTTTCCTATCCGCAGAAGCCAGCCATAAGGTTCACTACCTCGCGGTGCACTCCTGTCCCCCTACGGTGTGCATCTGTCACCTGGCCACAGGTGACCCTGACAGCCGGTGCTGTCAGCCACCATACCAGGGATCTCCTGACTAGGTGGCTCACTCGGATTTGATAATCCAGAGATGAAGGGCATCTGTTCCATCTGGACAGAACTTCCTTCTGTAACACTCGAGTGTGGTATTGAGCATATGGGACCGCCTCGAAGGAGGCTACCATGAGGCCCAACACTCGCATGCAAAAACGGATTGACGACCAATTCCTGGAAGTCAGCTGCCGTACTGCAGCCCGGAGGGTCTGCAACTTCTCCACAGGGAGGAATACCTTTGCCTCTGAGGAATCCAGAATCAACCCCAGGTACACTAGGCGTTGAGTGGGCACCAATACTGACTTTTGCGTGTTTAGTATCCAACCACAGTCTCGAAGAGTCTGACAGGTAATGGACACGCTTACCTCTAATTCTGAGCTTGAAGGGGCCTTCAGCAGAAGGTCGTCCAAGTAACCTGTGATAGCGATACCCCGCTGTCTTAGAAGTGCCAGAATCGGAGCGAGCACCTTGGTGAACGTCCTGGGTGCTGAGGCAAGGCCAAACGGAAGGGCCACAAACTGGTAGTGGCTCTTCCCGATAGCAAATCGCAGAAACCTCTGGTGTCTGGAGTATATGGGACATGCAGGTATGCGTCCTTGATGTCCAAGGAGGCCAGAAAGTCCCCCGGATGGAGAGCCCTGACTACAGATCGAACCGACTCCATCCGAAATCTTTGTACTTTCACAAAGCAATTGAGGGCTCTGAGATCCAAGATTGGACGAACCCCCTCCTTCTTCGGCACAATGAACAGATTTGAGTAAAAACCCTGACCCCGTTCCTGTTCTGGAACTGGAATAACTACCCCGCGTTCCAGTAGACCCTGGACCGCCCCATACAGGGCCTCCCGACGGGTTGGTAGTAGCTGGAGATTGGAGGTGATGAATCTGTCCGGTGGACAAGAGAGAAATTCTATCTTGTAGCCCGAGGAGATTACTTCGCAAACCCACCTGTCGGAGACTAGAGCAGTCCACTGAGTCGCGAATTTGCGAAGACGTCCCCCCACCCGAGAGCTGGGTGGGGGCGGACCTTCATGTGGACGCAGATTTGTCCGCAGGCTTGTTGGGTCTGCGGGACCAAGGACGCTTTTGTCCTTGGGTAGGCGCTTTATCGGCCTGGGGTCTTTTCCCTGTCGCCTTAAGGGGGCGAAAAAAACGCTTACGTGCAGTAAAGGAGGGCCCTTGCCCTTGGCGTGGTCCCTTACCCTTGCTAGTTTGGGGAAGCAAAGTGCTTTTACCTCCTGTGGCATCCTTGATGATGTCATTCAGAGAAGCCCCAAAAAGTCTGTCGCCCTTAAAAGGCAGATCCAACAGGGCTTTCTTGGAAGTCTGGTCCGCAGACCAGCCCTTTAGCAAGATCAGGCGGCGTATTGCTACTGCATAAACCGAAGCTTTAGACAGCAGGGGAATAGTATCCATGTCTGACTCGCAGACAAACCTAAGGCCCTGGACCAACAGGTCGGCCAATGTTATCTCATCAGGAGGAGCATCTCGCTCCTTTAACCCCTGGAGTAGCAATTTTGCCCATTCAGTAAGTGTCTGAGACACTAGGGCCCCCGCCAATGCCGGGCGTACTGCTGAGCCTACCACTGAGTATAGGTAGCGAGTAGTGATGAGCCGAACACCCCCGGGTTCGGTTCGCACCAGAACCCGCGAACGGACCGAAAGTTCGAACGAACATTAGAACCCTATTAAATACAATGGATGCGAACGTTCGAATTCTAAAGTGCTAATTATAACAACTATTATGCATGTTATTGTCCTAAAAAGGGTTTGGGAACCCGGGTTCTGCACCAGGGGACATGTATCAATGCAAAAAGAAGTTTTAAAAACGGTCGTTTTTCGGGAGCAGTCATTTTAATGATGCATAAAGTGAAAAAAAAAAGTCAAATATTCCTTTAAATATCGTACCTGGGGGGTGTCTAAAGTATGCCTGTGAAGTGCCACGTGTTTCCCGTGTTTAGAACTGTCCCTGCACAAAATAACATTTCTAAAGGGAAAAAAGTCATTTAAAACTGCTTGCGGCTTTAATGCAATGTCTGGTCCCGGTAATATGGATGAAAATCTTTATGAAAAATGGCATAGCTACCCCATCAACACCCCCCCCCCCCTACCCCAGCCCATTACCAGCCCCTTTGGGTCTTGTATGGATATTAAGGGGAACCCCGCACATAAAATAAAAAAGGCCCTATATACTCTGAACAGCCGTATACAGGCGGTGCATACAAGACAGGGACTGTAGGTTTGTTCTTATGTAGAATGTGTTTGTAATTTTGAACAGGTACATTGTTGAAGTGTAGCTCCAGCCCAAAAATCTATTTTTAAACTTTTTGGGAAACATAGGTAAGGGTTATCACCCCTGTAACATTTGTTTTGCTGTCTGTGCCCCTGTTCAGAACATTTCACCTCACTTTCCGTCCCAATGACAACTGTTTTTGAAATGTGGTGTTTTTCTTGAAACAAGGATTGCTGATAAAGCATCAGTACAGATGAGACCCCTTTCTCCCATATTTATTCTTACATGAGAGAATTTTCCTTTCTAGGGGTAGATTTCCTCTCACTTCCTGTTGTCTTCTTTCGTTTGCAAGTAGGAGTCGTTTGTAAGTTGGATGTTTGAAAGTAGGGACCTGCCGTATATACTCTGCAGAAATAGGCCCCTTAGTTGTTGGTGTTGGCACAACACTGTAAGCACTCAGTTACTCTTGGTTGGTGCTGGAACGCCCTGCTGTCAACTATTATATCAGGAATTTTAATTACATATAATTGTTGAACAGTGGTAGTAAAAATTGGGGCTTTGATGGTGGTGCTGGTGCCACAACACTGTAAGCCCTGACAGTTACTCTTGGTGGGTGCAGCAATGGGCCCTGCTGTGAATTATTAGATCAAGAATTGTAATTACATGCCCCTTTTGAACAGGGGCTGAAAAATTGGGCCTTTCGTGGTGGTGGTGGTGGTGGCGTTGCCACAAGACTGTAAGCCCTCAGAGTTACTCTTGGTGGGTGCAGCAATGGACCCTGCTGTGAATTATTAGATCAAGAATTGTAATTGCATGCCCCTGTTGAACAGGGGCTGAAAAATTGGGCCTTAGGCACTGGTGGCACAACACTACAACCCCTCACAGATACTGTACTTGGAGCACAGCAATGAGCCCTGTTGCAAAGTATTGCTTCAAAAATTGTAATGACACGCCCCTGTTAAACAGGGGCTGAAAAATTGGGCCTTAGGCACTGGTGCCACAACACTCCAACCCCTCACAGATACTGTACTTGGAGCACAGCAATGAGCCCTATGGCAAATGATTGCTAAAAAAATTGTAATTACACGCCCCTGTAAAACAGGGGCTGAAAAATTGGGCCTTAGCCACTGGTGGCGGCACCCATAAACAAAAATGATCTTCCAAGCTATCATCATCAATCGTATCATTGAGGACTCGGAGGAGGAGGATAGCCAGTCAACATAACAGCACAGGCACTCAGCATCAGCATCAGTCTTGAAGGGATGTGACATGTTAAAATCAATTAGTCTGTTATATCAGCATCAGGTGTGTGGTAGCTGGTGGTGATCCAAGACTGGTTCATCTTGATGAAAGTCAGTCGATCAACCGAGTCGGTGGACAGGCGCACCCTGTGATCCGTGACAAATCCTCCAGCAGCACTGAATGTGCGTTCCGAAAGAACGCTGGATGCAGGACAGGCCAGTAGCTCAATTGCATACTGTGCAAGCTCTGGCCAGTGATCCATCCTCAAGACCCAGTAAGCCAGAGGATTTTCGGTGGGGAAGGTGTCCAAGTCTGACCTTGCCCCTAGATATTCCTGCACCATGTTTATCAGACGCTGGCGATGGTTGCTGGAACCGATCATACTTTGGGGCTGCGGACTAAAGAATTGTCTGAACGCATCGGTCAGACGGCCACCTTCCCCACCGCTCCTTCTTTGACTGGCCGAAGCCTCAGCAACTCGTTGTCCAGGACCAGGAGTTTGTAACCTCCCAGTCTCTGGGAACGCGTTGCACAGACCTTTCTGCAAGGCCTCCCGGAGTTGTCTCATCCTCTGCTCCCTCTGCGACGGTAACATAAGGTCCGCAACCTTACCCTTGTACCGTGGATCAAGGAGAGTGGCCAGCCAGTAATGGTCCCTCTCCTTGATCCGAAGAATACGAGGATCCTTCCGCAGACTTTGCAGGATCAGGGAGGCCATGCAGCGTAGGTTTGCTGAGGCATTCGCTCCGGAGTCCTCTGGGTCACTAAGGACGACATGATCCGCAGCCACCTCCTCCCAGCCACGTACAAGTCCACTGGTTTCTTGGGACTGTAAATCATCCCTAAAAGACTGCTGCTGATGATGCTGAGTGCCAGCCTCCACCTCCATGCTGACACAATCCTCCTCCTCCTCCTCCTCCTCCTCCTCTTCCTGTGCGATGGGTGGGACAGAAGGAACACTGTCTGGGTAAAGGGGGCCTTGAGAGGCAAGGAAGTCCTCCTCTTCCTGCCTCTGTTCTGCCTCAAGTGCCCTGTCCATTATTCCACGCAGCGTGTGCTCCAACAGGTGGACAAGAGGTACAGTGTCACTGATGCATGCACTGTCACTGCTCACCATCCTCGTGGCCTCCTCAAATGGTGCCAGGACAGTGCATGCATCCCTGATCATGCCCCACTGGCGTGGAGAAAAAAAACCAAGCTCCCCTGACCCTGTCCTGGTGCCGTAGTCGCACAGGTACTCATTGATGGCCCTCTGCTGCGTGTGCAGCCGCTGCAGCATGGCCAACGTTGAGTTCCACCTGGTGGGCATGTCACATATAAGCCGGTTCTTGGGCAGGTTCAACTCCTTTTGCAGCTCAGCCAGGCGAGCACTGGCATTATAAGATCTGCGGAAATGCACACAGACTTTCCTGGCCTGCCTCAGGACATCCTGTAAGCCCGGGTACCTGCCCAAGAACCGCTGCACCACCAGGTTAAGGATGTGAGCCACACAGGGCACATGGGTCAGTTGTCCCTGTCGGAGGGCGGAGAGGAGGTTGGTGCCATTGTCGCAAACCACCATTCCTGGCTTAAGCTGGCGTGGCGTCAACCACCTCTCGGCCTGGCCCTGCAGAGCAGACAGGACCTCTGCCCCAGTGTGGCTTCTGTCCCCCAAACACACCAGCGCAAGCACGGCATGGCATCTTTTTGCCTGCGTACTTGCGTAGCCCCGTGAACGGCTACGGAGCACCGCTGGTTCATAGGACAAACCACAGGAAGAGGCCATGGAGGAAGAAGAAGAGGAGGGGGTGGAGGAGAGAGGTGTGTCACAACCAGTAATAGCATTTTGGAGGCGTGGCGGTGGGACAACCTCCAACACTACTGCACCTTGTCCTGCATCCTTCCCAGCTGCCAAAAGAGTGACCCAATGGGCCGTGAAAGAAAGGTAACGTCCCTGTCCATGCCTGCTGGACCATGAGTCAGCGGTAATATGCACCTTACCGCTGACCGCCCTGTCCAGCGAGGCCAAGACATTGCCTTCCACATGCCGGTAGAGAGCCGGAATAGCCTTCCGTGAGAAAAAGTGGCGTTTGGGAACCTGCCACTGAGGAACCGCACATTGCACAAACTCACGGAAGGGGGCCGAGTCTACCAACTGAAAAGGCAGCAGTTGAAGCGCTAGCAATTTAGCCAAGCTAGCATTCAACCGCTGGGCATGTGGATGGCTGGGAGTGAACTTCTTTCGACGGTCCAGCAGCTGGGGCAGGGAAATTTGCCTGCTAGAATCGGACGTCGGTGTACTGCTAGCAGAGTGGCCGCAAGTACTTGGCTGTGACACACCTAATTCTACACCTTCATTCCTCTCAGTGCATGTTTCAGAGAGGACTGAAGTTATAGTGGGGTTGGAGATCCCAGCTGATGCGGTGCAAGGAGAGGTCCGCTTTGTTCTTTGGTGTGGGTCTTTGAGGTAGGCTTGCCAACGAGCTGCATGGCAGGTCAACATATGTCTGGTCAGGCATGTGGTACCCAAGCGGCTGATGTTTTGGCCACGCGATATACGCTTGAGACATATGTTGCAAACAGCAGCTGTGCGATCTGATGCACTAGCCTCAAAAAAGGCCCACACCAAAGAACTTTTTGAATGACGGGCAGAGGCAGCGCCCTGCACAGGCGGAGCTCTGCGGTGTGATTCCGTCGGTGTACTGCCCTTACGCTGGCCACCAAAGGGCATCCTGCCTCGTTGGAGATGTGCCTCCTCCTCATCCTCCTCCTCCTCCTCTCTCCTATTAGGCACCCACGTGGAGTCAGTGACCTCATCATCACCTCCCTCCTCATCACTGGAGCCAATCTGGCAGTATGCTGCAGCTGCTGGAACATGACTGCCAGATTGGTGTCCTTCTTGAGCATCCCCTCTGTCTGCTCTCACGCTACTGCCTTCCTCTAGCTGGGTTTCATCATCAGACCCTTCGAAACGCTGGGCATCCTCCTGGAGCATGTACCCAACACTGTGCTGAAACAGTTCGGGGGACTCCTCAGGAGGAGGACATGGTGGGTCTAGGGAAGGAGTGACTGATGATGAGTCTGACATTGATACCAGGGAAGAGGACGCTTTGGCAGCTGCTTTTCCAGTACCCTGAGCCTGGGTGAGAGAGGATGAGGAGGAGGAGGAGGGCTTGGTCATCCACTCTACCAAGTCTTCGGCATGATGTGGCTCAACATGTCCAGCTGCCGAAAAGAAGGACAAGCGTGTCCCATGGCCATGTGCTGATGACAATGCACCGCGTCCACGACCAGCACTGTTGCCCCCAGACACAGAGCCTGCTTGCCCTCTTTTATTGCCTCCTGACTGTCTGCCTCTCCTTGTTTGCCTTCCAGACATTCTAATAGATGGCCTGCAGGGAGATGGGAAAAAAGCAATAAGGGCTACCTTCAGGTGTCCTTCTCTGTCCCTTGAAACAAGGACTTGCACAGTGAAAGAAACTGACACTCTCCCTACCTACAGTTTTCTGTCCCTAGAAAAAATGTTTTTTTAAAGCACAATTTAGCACAAGGAGAATTCACTCACTGTCCTTCCAGGTCCCTGGAAACAAGGACTTTGACAGTGAAAGAAACTGACACTCTCCCTACCTACAGTTTTCTGTCCCTAGAAAAAATGTTTTTTTTAAGCACAATTTAGCACAAGGAGAATTCACTCACTGTCCTTCCAGGTCCCTGGAAACAAGGACTTTCACAGTGAAAGAAACTGACACTCTCCCTACCTACAGTTTTCTGTCCCTAGAAAAAATGTTTTTTTTAAGCACAATTTAGCACAAGGAGAATTCACTCACTATCCTTCCAGGTCCCTGGAAACAAGGACTTTGACAGTGAAAGAAACTGACACTCTCCCTACCTACAGTTTTCTGTCCCTAGAAAAAATGTTTTTTTTAAGCACAATTTAGCACAAGGAGAATTCACTCACTGTCCTTCCAGGTCCCTGGAAACAAGGACTTTCACAGTGAAAGAAACTGACACTCTCCCTACCTACAGTTTTCTGTCCCTAGAAAAAATGTTTTTTTTAAGCACAATTTAGCACAAGGAGAATTCACTCACTGTCCTTCCAGGTCCCTGGAAACAAGGACTTTCACAGTGAAAGAAACTGACACTCTCCCTACCTACAGTTTTCTGTCCCTAGAAAAAATGTTTTTTTTAAGCACAATTTAGCACAAGGAGAATTCACTCACTGTCCTTCCAGGTCCCTGGAAACAAGGACTTTGACAGTGAAAGAAACTGACACTCTCCCTACCTACAGTTTTCTGTCCCTAGAAAAAATGTTTTTTTTAAGCACAATTTAGCACAAGGAGAATTCACTCACTGTCCTTCCAGGTCCCTGGAAACAAGGACTTTGACAGTGAAAGAAACTGACACTCTCCCTACCTACAGTTTTCTGTCCCTAGAAAAAATGTTTTTTTTTAAGCACAATATAGCACAAGCACAAAACACACTGACACTCTCCCTACCTATCCTTCTCTTTCCCTAAACTAAAGGAATCCAGGTTAAGCAAGAAAGAAATAAAAGTCACTGTCCCTGCCTATGCTGCTCTATCCCTGCTCCGGAACACACTACACTAGGCCGCCGTGCTGGCGGCCTTTTATAGTGTGGGGCGTGTACTAAACACCCTCAGCAATAATTGGCCACAGGCATCCTGCCTGTGGCCAATCATTGCTCTCCTCGCTGCCGGCGCTGTGATTGGCCAAGCATGCGGGGTCACAGTGCATGCTTGGCCAATCACAGCGCCTGGATGACACTGCGATGGCGTAGTGCATTGTGGGCCGTTCGCGTCACTCGAATTTGGCGCGAACGGCCCAAATCGTTCGATCTTCGTCGAACGATCGAAAAGCCGATGTTCGAGTCGAACGTATGTTCGACTCGAACACGAAGCTCATCCCTAGTAGCGAGCGAGTGCTTCAGTCTTCTTATCCACAGGGTCCTTGAAAACAGGAGCCCCTTCTACTGGAAAAGTGGTGGCTCTATTAAGTCTGGACACCGAAGGGTCCACTATAGGGGGAGAGGTCCATATCTTCAGAAAACTCTCCTCAAAGGGGTACTGTACTGCAAACCTCTTTGGGGCTGTAAAGACCCTCAGTGGGTTCTCCCATTCCTTGTATAAAAGTTTGTCAAAATAAGACACACAAGGGAACACCTTAGCAGTGCGAGCAGGTTTACGAAACCCAAAGGAGACTGGAGTATCTGCTACTTCTGCAGTATTTTCCAACTTTAGCGTATCCCGCACTGCAGTAATAAGGTCAGATATCAAAGCCGTCTCGCGTACTGACCTGGACTTGGAGTCCTCCTCACTGTCCGATCGGTCACGGTCTGCAGTCTCTGATGCATCAGAATCTGGGCCATGAGCCGTAGCTGGACCTGGTTCTGCATCAGAAATATCCCCAGAAGATTGCAGGGGACGGGGGCGTTTATTACCCCCTGTATTCCCGTGTGCTGCTTCCACCCTGGCAGCAAACGCCTCTAGGATTGCCGACATAGCGTCCATAGACACCTCAGGGACACCAGCTGCTAAATCTGGTGTTTCAGGGGAGAAGACATCTGGCTCAGATGCCGTGCTGACCACACGCTGACACCCACAGGGCTCCAGGCAAGATATCAATAGGCCACCCTCCTGTGCTGCAGAGAGGCTGGGTCACCCAGAGGACTCACCACCCTGGATAGGTACTGCTATGCTGCCGTGTGCTGCGCCTGTGATGCTGTCCCGCTGCTGCTGTGTCAGTCTGCTTCTTTTATCAGCACTTCCTGTGTGAATTTTCGCGCCAGTGTAATGCACCCTAGAGGCCGGAGGCTCTCGCAAAATGGCTGCCAAAAACGTCTGTATGGAAGATAATGTGGGCTCCAAGAAAATGGCCGCGGAGCCGAAGATAGAGGTCAAGCAGCCGTAGCCCACAAAAAGATGGCCGCCGAATGGCAATCTATGCATACAGGGTGGACAAACATGGCCGCCGATCACCTGATAGGGGCCAGTGGGTGTGGCCGAACCACAGGAAGATGGCCGCCGGGCAGTCACAAGAGGCCAAACTTGGCATGGACCACCTCAAAATGGCCGCCGACAGCATGGAGGAGGAAGGACACACACACACAGGTACGCAGAAATGACATTTCTTTTAAATGTTAGTTACAGCCAGCCCCGCTCCAGTGGGACCCCTTAGGTGACCCCCAGCACCCAGCAACCTTTAGCTAGAAGCCCAGGGAGGAGGGAAAGGCAGGGAGAGAGGGAAGAAAGGGGCCACAACCACTTACTTGATCTCTTCAGGAATGTCCAGCTAAATCACCCAGCCGAGGCAGGGGAGTTTTACTTACCTATCCTGCATGTATTATGCTGGAAGACATTCCAAACAGATCATCGTCCGCGCACGGAAGGTGACTGTTGGCCAGGCATGCTGTAATTGGACCCAGAAGGGACAATCATATGTATGCCCTGGAGCATGACGCTCACCGGACAGGCTGCTGCGACTCGGCCGTAAGGTCAGCCGAAGCTGAGCGGTCCGATGCAAGCCTTGGAGCGTAAGCTCACCGGCCAGGCTGCTGCGACTCGGCCGTAAGGTCAGCCAAAGCTGAGCGGTCCGATGCAGGCCCTGGAGCGTAGGCTCACCGGCCACCCGTGGAGCGACAGGCATGTCGTGGAAAACCCAGCGTGTAGCTAGGGTCGGCACACGCTCGATGGCCGAAACTGGGGACTACAAGGATCTAGGATCCAGCCTGTCACCCAGTCGGCAGTTGATCGAAGATCGCAGGAAACAACAAATGAAAAAAAAAAAAATATATATATATATATATTTTTTTTTTTTCCCCGGACCAATGGGCCCGAAGGGAGCCATGTCCTACTCCTTGCTAGACAGAAAAAAACTAATCTGCGAGATGCAGACTGAGAGGTTATACCAGAGGGTCCGCCCCCTGGGCGGTACTGTAGAAGGTGTGATGCAACACTTTTTACACGTTTTTCTGCCTAGTCACTCCTAATTAACGGATAATACCCACTTTGTCAATAGAGAAGCTGTGTCGGTCCATGGACGAAAGAGTAAAAAAGTTGTTGAGCGGGGGGGCTGTGCGATGACACTCTCGCGGGACTGCCTATGCGGGTAAAACCCGCAGAATCCGTGTGCCAGTTGGGAGGTATGTTTTAACCAAGGCAGTGTGGTGCATGAGTATGGTGACCTACAGTATACGCAGGGCATGTTTACACCTTTGTGTGTACATTGAAAACAATGGTCTGCATTTACATCAATAACAAAAAATGCATGTATGCCTAAAAATGCTGCATTTTTAGACAGCAGTGTGCAAGAGGCTTATGTGTTTCATTGTCAGTTCATGAAGTAATAAGAAATATTTTGCACACATTCATTACTTTATTTGATGAGGTTTTTCTCATCACAATGGTCAATTTCCAAAAACATTGCACTGACACAGAATCATTTCCCCTTATAAAATGGAAAATTCCCTGCTCTGGCCAGTAGCAGTAATCTCATATACTAAAATCTTATTGAAATGATAATAGAAATTATATCAGCTTTTATTTTGTATGCTGGGTGTAATTCTCAGTATCTGTTCTTATTCTGTATATATGGACTCTGCACAGTACTACTTCTCTTGTCCTGTATGTCGGGTGTAATTCTCAGTATCTGTTCTTATTCTGTATATATGGACTCTGCACAGTACTACTTGTCTTGTCCTGTATTCTGGGTGTAATTCTCGGTATCTGTTCTTATTCTGTATATATGGACTCTGCACAGTACTACTTCTCTTGTCCTGTATGCTGGGTGTAATTCTCGGTATCTGTTCTTATTCTGTATATATGGACTCTGCACAGTACCTCTTGTCCTGTCCTGTATGCTGGGTGTAATTCTCAGTATCTGTTATTCTGTATGATATTATTAATAATGGAGTCGACATTGTCAGTCTTTCTATGTACAGAAGGATTATAACACACCCAGGAATTTGTACAATGATGGTTCATTCATGGAACTGTCTTATTTTTTGTGTATTGAGGAATTACATAAAGTGCATGTTAAATATTTCTATATCAATCCGTGCTGAAATATGTAAATACAATTATCCAAAGATTAGCTTGCTTAACTGACTGAAAACACTGTGACCTTTCAAGCTTTGTGTGTATGGCTTTTAGGACTTAACGTAGATGTAAACTCAATCACCAAAATCTCATATAATCTTTAACATGTAAATGTCATTCCAAAAATAGGATTTTTATAACAGCTTACCTGTAAAATCCTTTTCTTGGAGTACATCACGGGACACAGAGCGACATAGTCATTACTAATGGGTTATATAGATACCTTCAGGTGCTGGCACTGGCAACTTCCAAAACCGGAAGTACCCTCCCCTATATAAGCCCCTCCCATCCGGGAGCACCTCAGTTTTGTAGCAAAGCAATAAGTGTCCCTAAAGAGGGGCGGGAGCTCTGTGTCCCGTGATGTACTCCAAGAAAAGGATTTTACAGGTAAGCTGTTATAAAAATCCTATTTTCTTTCTCGTACATCACGGGACACAGAGCGACATAGTCATTACTAATGGGATGTCCTAAAGCAATGCCCAACGAGGGGGGGGATACACCATACATAAGCTGAGCGCTATCAGACATGAGGATCTTTTGCGGCCTGCAACACACTGCGCCCAAAGGCGACATCCTCCTGACTTCTAACGTCCACCTGGTAGAACCTAATAAACGTGTGTACTGAAGACCATGTTGCGGCCTTACAGATTTGAGCCAGGGAGGCCTGGTGATGCACTGCCCATGAAGTTCCAACTGCTCTCGTGGAGTGCGCTCTAACTTTGAACGGAGGCGGTCTCCTTCTCAAGCCATAGGCTTGCATTATGACCTGTCGAATCCACTTGGCTAAAGTAGATTTTGATGCTGCCTGACCCTTTCTGGGGCCTTCCGGCAGAATAAACAAAGTATCCGTTCTGCGAATCTGAGCAGTGGCTTTTAGATAAGCTTTAACTGCTCTTACTACATCCAAAGAATGCAATAACTTTTCCTCTACCGAAGTAGGTTTGGGGAAAAAAGAAGGAAGAACCACATCTTGGTTCAAATGAAACCTCGATACCACCTTAGGAAGAAAGGCTGGATGAGGGCGTAACACTACTCTGTCCTTATGGATAACCAGATATGGCTCCTTACAGGACATAGCTGCTAATTCCGACACTCTTTTAGCCGAACAAATGGCTACTAGAAAAATCTATTTCCTGGTGAGAAGAACCAAAGAAATATGCTGTAATGGTTCAAATGGTTGTTTCTGTAGAACCGACAGAACCAGGTTTAGATCCCATGGACATATGGGAATATTAACCGGAGGACTAATACGCATCACTCCTTGTATAAAGGCTTTGACTAGTGAATGCGAAGCCAAGGGCCTTTGAAAAAATATTGACAAGGCCGAAATCTGACCCTTGATAGTACTCAAGGCAAGCTTCCCATCTACAGCCCATTGTAGGAAGTCCAGAATCCTACCTATTACGTATTTACGTGGATGCCATTTCTTGGCCTCACACCAGGCGATGTACGCCTTCCAGATTCTATAGTAGATCTGCCTGGATACCGGCTTCCTGGCATTGATCATGGTAGATACCACAGAATTAGAGAGCCCTCTCTTTTTTAGAATGTGGGCTTCAATAGCCAGGCCGTCAAACCTAGGGCTGGTAAGGAAGGGTGGTATATCGGTCCTTGCGAAAGCAGGTCCGGACGATGTGGGAGGGTCCAAGGACTCCCCACAGACATCTTTACAATCTCCGCGTACCATGCTCTTCGGGGCCACGCTGGAGCCACCAGAATCACTGGTTTCTTTTCTACCCTGATTCTGCGGAGTAATCGAGGTAACAATTGTGGCGGTGGGAATGCATATATCAGCTTGAACTGATCCCAAGGGAACACTAGGGCATCCGAGCCGCAAGCTAGGGGATCCCTTGTCCAAGAGACAAACCTGTCCACTTTTGCGTTGAATCTGGATGCTAGCAGATCTACATCCGGTGTTCCCCACTGCTGACATATTGTCCGGAAAACCTCGGGATGAAGGGACCATTCCCCTGGGCATAATTGTTGGCGACTTAGAAAGTCCGCCTTCCAATTCTCCACTCCTGGAATGAATACCGCAGATATGGCTGGGACATATCTTTCTGCCCATTTCAGGATGTAATTTACTTCCCTCTGGGCTGCACGAGTCCTGGTGCCCCCCTGATGATTGATATATGCCACTGCTGTGGCATTGTCTGATTGAATTCTGACAGGGGACCCTTGGAGTTTGGATGTCCATGCTACTAGGGCATACCGGGCTGCTCGTATCTCTAAGAGATTGATGGGCAGGGCCTTTTCCGCATCCGACCATCTGCCCTGGAGAGACCATTGCTCCAGTACTGCTCCCCAGCCTATAAGGCTGGCATCTGTAGTGACCACCTTCCAAGAAATCGGACTGAAGGATTTCCCTTTTTCCAGATTCTGGGGAACCAACCACCAGCTGAGGCTCTTGCGAACGGAAGGGGACAAGGACATTGGTAAGTCCAGAGCCTGAACTTTTTTGTTCCAGGCTGACAGTATGGCCCTTTGCAAATTCCTTGAATGGAATTGACCGTAGGGTACTGCTTTGAATGATGCCACCATTTTTCCCAGCAGCCTCATGCACAGGCGTATGGATGGCTGTCTTTTTGTACCCACTAAGTGGATCAAATCTCTCAAAGACGACCCCTTTTCTTGAGGCAAGAAAATTTTTCTCTAGTCTGAATCCAGCCTTAGCCCCAAGTATTCCAGACTTTTGACTGGTTTTAGGGCTGACTTGTCTCGGTTGATAATCCAACCGTGATATTCCAGATACTTGATTGTCTCGTGAACAACCACTTCTAGTTTTTCCACTGAGTGGTCTATCAGCAACAAGTCGTCTAGATATGCCATTATCGTTACACCTCGTGTTCTTAGATTGGCCAATAATGGGGCCAGAATTTTTGTGAACACTCGTGGTGCTGTGGCCAGACCGAAGGGTAAGGCTCTGAACTGAAAATGGCGCCCTTCTACCGCAAAGCGTAGAAATTTTTGGTGGGCTGGAAAGATGGGAATGTGCAAATAAGCATCTTTGATGTTGATCGAGGCTAACCATTCCTCCCCTTGTAGGGCAGTGGCCACCGACCGGATCGACTCCATCCGGAAAGTCCTGATATGTAGGAATTTGTTTAGCCCTTTTAGATTTAATATGGGCCTCACGTCCCCGTTTGGCTTCGGGACTGTAAAGAGGTTTGAGTAAAACCCGAACCCCCATTCTTCCAGGGGAACCTCTATAATTACTGCTTGGAGCAATAATTGTTCTAGTGCCAACAGGAGGGATCCTCTCTTCTGGGGATCCCTTGGCACGTTTGACCTTATAAAGTGGGAAGGAGGGGAGTCTTTTAACTCCAATTTGTATCCCAGATTTACTGCGGAGAGCACCCATCTGTCTCTGATCGTGTCCCGCCAGGTCTCTGTGAACAACTGAAGTCTTCCCCCCACCCGATTGAGTGGGGGCAACCCTTCATGCATTTGACTTTGGGGGAGGTTTTGTACCTCTCCTGCTCCAGGGCTTCTTGTTACCCTGCAATTGTCCCTGATTTTTACCTCCGGGATTTGACCGAGGAGGCCGTCGGAACTGTTTCACAGCCGATGTCCTAGGGACTGGAGAAGCAGGCCTCTTAAAAGAGGGACCTCTAACTCTATTTTTAACGGCAAAAGTGTACTTTTACCGCTGGAAATTCTCTGGATATATTTGTCCAGTTCTTCCCCGAATAAGCGTTCACCATGAAATGGGAAGCTGACCAGCAATTTTTTACAGGGAGCTTCAGCAGACCAGTTTTTGAGCCATAAAAGCCTGCGCATATGTACTACAGACAGCGTAAGGCGGGAGGCCTGATGGATTGAATCCTTTATAGCGTCCACCGCAAAGCATAAGGCTCTAGGTAGATCAGCTAGGGCAAGAGCCTACTGATCTGGCAAGTCCCTTAAGACCTGTTTCAACTGATCCTTCACTGCTTGGCAGACCCCAATAGCTGCCACTGCTGGTTGTGTCACCAATCCTGCTGTAGCAAAAGCAGATTTTAATAAGGACTCTAATTTTTTATCTATTGGGTCCTTGAACATTTGGACATTATCCACTGGACATGTCAGTGATTTATTCACACAAGAGATAGCTGTGTCCACTGTAGGGACCCTCCATTTTTTGATGAACTTATCCTCCATGGGATAGACCACTTGAAATCTCTTGGGAGGAGTAAATATTTTATCAGGATGCTCCCAATCCTGGTAAATGAGCCCTTCCAGTAAAGGATGGATCGGAAAGGAACAAACAGTCTGGGGAGCTTTTAGCGACCCCAACGAGGAGACAGAAGTGGATGATGGCTCCGCAAGGGGCATTTTAAATGCTGATCGGACCATATTAGTCAGGGACTGAACCCATAATTTTTCAGCATGTGATGCGGAGAATGGCTCTTCCACTGTTGATTCCTCTACAACAGAATCGACCTCATCCTGATCCCCTTCAGGTAGGTCGGTCCCTGTATGGGACTGTTGCTCCGCTAACAGGCACTCTGAGGGAGGAGACGGAGATCGATCGTTTTTTTCCTGTGACAGGGAAGCAGCAATCAATGCTGACAATCTCTCTTCCAGCCCTCCCAGAGCTGAGGAAAAAACCTCCTCTGTTACATACACAGGAGCAGGTGAACTGAGGACAGCCACAGTACCAGGTACTCCTGAGGGTGCTCTACGGTCACTAACCTCTGATTCTTCAGGGGAGACTGGTGCAGCCGAAGCATGCCCAAGATCCTCAGAGCCGATGGAGACCCCCTATGCTTCCTGGGATATTTAGTCCCGGAGTTTTTAGACGGCATTATTCCTAAGCCCAAAGCTGAGGTATTCCAGCCGAAATACACCACTTACTGACAATAGTCTAGCACAAATGCTGCTATAAAAACAGTTGGTGTCTACTAATGTGCCTTTCTATGGGGATGCCTGCATCAACCGCTTGCTGTATGCCTTTTTTAAATGTTGCCAGCTCTGTCTCTGCACTCCATAGCCAGCTCACAACACATAATTGTGGTTTTTAACATGCTGGGACGCCCGCACATGCGCAGAAGCGCTGCGGCGCGCACAGAGCGTCATCCCCCAAGCTCCGCCCCCTTTCCCGGCTCACCTCTATATATAGAGGCACGTGCACGTGCACGCGCGCGGCCACGTGCGCCTTCGGCGCTAATTTTGAAAAGGGAAACTAGGGACAAGAGCCAGGGCCCCTTTTGCCGCAGGCCGGGGGATGGACGAGCATTGCAACATGGCAGAGGAAGCAGTTTCCCACAAGAGAACTCACCATCTGCCTGGACTTGCTCTGATAAAAAGAAACTAGTCCACATGACAAGAAACGTTCCACAGCGGCCTCTAGTGGATTAACACAGGTACCGCAGTCTAGTATATTATTATTTTTATTTTTTTCTTGACCACTATTAAAATTATTACATTTTTTAGTAGTTACAGGCATGCATAATATTTAGCGGGAATACCGTTAGGTAACAGGCAGAAAGACATATTAGGCTTGGGGGTCCCCTCAATAGAACCAAGTTCCTGAGGGGCCCCCACTTACCTTTTCCCCGCCGCAGGACTCTGTTTGGCCACAGAAGCCCAAACTTCACCTATCACGGCAGGCATTGTAATTAAACCTTCAGGGACCGGGTTCCCAAGGATTCCACTCCCCTGGACCTGTATAGCACCCTGCACAGAAAACATCTTGGCCATGGGTATGACCAGAGCTCTGGATCCCAGGGTCCAGCTCTCCTAAGAGAAGTATTACAGGCAAAACCTTGCTCTTCTCTGCAAGGCCCGGGTACCGACCGTTTAGCTATGAAGCTTTTTAGGTCGGATCCGGAATAGCTTACTGAGGCCCAAAAGAACCTGTACACAAGCTCAGTGAAAAACACATGTTTCTTCTTGGCCAACACCTTAGACACTGGCAAAAAACTGAGGTGCTCCCGGATGGGAGGGGCTTATATAGGGGAGGGTACTTCCGGTTTTGGAAGTTGCCAGTGCCAGCACCTGAAGGTATCTATATAACCCATTAGTAATGACTATGTCGCTCTGTGTCCCGTGATGTACGAGAAAGAAAGTCGTTTTCAATCTTAATTTTTTTTTTTCATTGTTACAATTGTGTTAACTGTGATTGGTTACAGTGATCACATGGTACAGACAGGGCCAATCACAGCCCATCTGTAGCATGTGATGGCCAATCACAGTGTCAGGGTCACCTGTGGCCAGGTGACAGATGCACACCGTAGGGGGACAGGAGTGCACCGCGAGGTAGTGAACCCTATGGCTGGCTTCTGCGGATAGGAAACTGGGTGGTTGTGGAAAGCGGGACCAGAGGAGCACAACCGGGATCCAAACGGAAGCTAGAGCCAAGATTCCCCAGGGCGCGGAGTCTAAGACCCAGCTGGTCTTCTCCAGGGCCTCTAGTGGTGAGGATGTTAGCTGCAGGCTGGGACCAGGTCGCGGCCCCTGGAGTTTCCCAGCTCACGCCCCGCAGGATAAGGGGAAAAGAGGGGAAGCAGCAGCACAAGACAAGAGAGAACCGAATACAAGCTGAAGGTCAGGGGCCACAAGCAGACAAGGATAACGAAAGAACGAGCCAAAGGTCAAGGGTCACGAGCAGACAGGGATAGTCGGGGACCAGCCAATAACGTAACAGAGAGACAGACGTAGCACACGGCAGGCAGGAACCCAAACACACAATGCCTAACAAACACGTTGATCAGCAAAGCAGGCTTGCAGTGCACAGGTTAATATAGTGTTCTGTGATAGGGCCTGGGGTGGAGTCTGGCTGGGAGGAGATTATAAAGGAAGCCAGGTGAAAGGGCTCAGGCCTCTAAGATGAACACATGGGAAGGAAGGTAAGCTGACAGACAAACACTACTGCATATCCATGACAGTACCCTCCCTCTTATGGGCCCTCCCCCGCCTGGGCCCAGGCTTAAAGGGAAATCTCTGATGAAACCTTCTCAACAGATGAGGTGCAGCGACATCAGATGCAGTGATCCAAGACGCCTCCTCAGGACCAAAACCTCTCCAATGCACAAGGTACTGAAGAATGCCTCTGCAGAGCCGAGAATCCAGAACTTGTCTAACCTCGTACTTAAGATTATCCTCAGAGACCGAAAACGAGGTAGGGAGATGACAAGAAGATCTATTGAGGACCAAAGGCTCTCTAGGAATAAGCAAGGGCATGAGAGGATCAACAGGAATCTGAGGAGGGTCCCCTAGACCCTTAAAGGGGAACTGGTCATCTTGCACAGGACCATCAGACTGGGCAGATGTCAGTGGAACCCTGAAGTCAGGTTGGTTAGAAGGTGACATGTTGCCGGAGTAAAACTGAATAGCTGAAGGACAAGCAGAATGTCCCGAACAAGAAAAAGTAGGAGGCTCACTGGGCATGGGCTGGACTGGCATAACTAGTACAGAGGCAGAGTGAATAGCTGAGTCAGGTGTAGCGACTACCTGAATCGCATCGCAAGACGTAGCGACTGCAGGACTTGTAGACAAGCTAGCCTGGCTGTGCGTCCAAGGGTGGTTAGGGACAGAGAAACATAAATGGTTATGCAACCTGGAATGAATGACCGGCTCAGATTCACAGGGGGCAAGCTTGGGTAGGCAGGACGAGGAACAGGAGGGACCCCAAGCCAGGATCTATCCAGTAGTCCAGTCCACATGAGGAGAATGGAGCTGTAACCATGGGAGACCCAAAATTATAGGCGTTGAGGCCTTGGGTAAGATAAGGAAGGATATCCACTCCTGGTGGAGTGTCCCTACCGACATCTTAACAGGGAGGGTCTGGAAGCGGATAGGTCCCCCTGGGAGAACAGTACCATCAATCGCCAAGACCACCAATGGTGTGGTGAGGGGCAAAAGAGTAAGTCTCATGGACGATGCGATTTCCCAGTCCATAAAATTACCAGCGGCTCCGGAATCCAGATATGCTGAGACCGAATGAGAAGAAGCACCAACATGAAGGAACACAGAAAGCAGAAGACGAGAAGGGGAAGGTGATATTTCTGGGTCCAATACTCCACTTTCCAGATGAAGTGGACCCGAACGTTTTTCTGGACAAAGAGAGCAAGTGACACGAAAATGACCTTTGCCCCCACAGTAAAGACACAGACCAAGAGTTCTGCGCCTAGCACGTTCCTCGGGGGATAGCCTGGTCCGACCCAGCTGCATGGGTTCCTCAGCTGGTAGGAGATGCTCTACGGGTCGAAGAGAGAGGAGCTCAGGCTGACTAAGAACCAAGGAGTGCTGGCGTTGCTTTTCTAAGGTCCTCTCCTGAAAGCGAATATCGATCTGGTTACACAAGGAGATAACGCCGGCCAGATCAGTGGGGATGGTTCTTCCTGCTAATTCATCCTTCACTCTATCAGACAGGCCATGAAAAAAGGTTGCGACTAAGGCCTCATTGTTCCAGCTCAACTCAGCCGACAGTATGCGGAAATGAAGGGCATACTGTCCCACAGAAGCAGACTCTTGGCGGAGACGTAAAAGGGCGCTGGCAGCTGAAGAGACACGAGCCGGTTCTTCGAAGATATTCCGAAAAAGTTTCAAGAAGCCAGACAGGCTAGAAACCACTGGATCATTCAGTTCCCACAAAGGGGCTGCCCAGGCTAAAGCTTCACCAGAGAGGAGGGAAATGATATAGGCTACCTTAGCCCGATCAGACAGGAAGTTTTGGGGCTGGAGCTCAAAATGAATCGTGCATTGGCTAAGGAACCCCCTGCAAGCCTTGGAGTCCCCAGAGAAACGGGACGGAGCTGGCAGTTGTAGTGAGTGTGTGGCTGCGACTGGTGCAATAGGTGCAGCCGCTGATTGTATTTGAGGTTGCGGATTCAGGGTTCCCAAGGAGGCCTGAAGCTGCTCGAAGCGAGAAGCCAGATCCTGGAGGAATCGCATCACCTGAGTCTGATTCGATTCCTGGGTTTCAAGTCTGCAAACTATGCCCTGCAATGGATCATCCGCGGGTAGCGGGATGTCAGCCGGGTTCATGGCTGATCAAACTGTCAGGGTCACCTGTGGCCAGGTGACAGATGTACACCGTAGGGGGACAGGAGTGCACCGCGAGGTAGTGAACCCTATGGCTGGCTTCTGCGGATAGGAAACTGGGTGGTTGTGGAAAGCGGGACCAGAGGAGCACAACCGGGATCCAAACGGAAGCTAGAGCCAAGATTCCCCAGGGCGCGGAGTCTAAGACCCAGCTGGTCTTCTCCAGGGCCTCTAGTGGTGAGGATGTTAGCTGCAGGCTGGGACCAGGTCGCGGCCCCTGGAGTTTCCCAGCTCACGCCCCGCAGGATAAGGGGAAAAGAGGGGAAGCAGCAGCACAAGACAAGAGAGAACCGAATACAAGCTGAAGGTCAGGGGCCACAAGCAGACAAGGATAACGAAAGAACGAGCCGAAGGTCAAGGGTCACGAGCAGACAGGGATAGTCGGGGACCAGCCAATAACGTAACAGAGAGACAGACGTAGCACACGGCAGGCAGGAACCCAAACACACAATGCCTAACAAACACGTTGATCAGCAAAGCAGGCTTGCAGTGCACAGGTTAATATAGTGTTCTGTGATAGGGCCTGGGGTGGAGTCTGGCTGGGAGGAGATTATAAAGGAAGCCAGGTGAAAGGGCTCAGGCCTCTAAGATGAACACATGGGAAGGAAGGTAAGCTGACAGACAAACACTACTGCATATCCATGACACACAGCTAATCACAACAAAACAAACTGAATCGATTTCATTTAGTAAAATATTTTCTTATGGCAATGAAATTCATTGCTATAAGCAATCATAATGTGTGAAAAAAAACAAACAAAAAAAAAACAACGATCACTTCCCCAGAGTCACTATGGTAACATTATATTGCTCTGGTCACAGTGTTAATATTTTTTTGTAAAAATAAGAAAAAAAATTATATATTTTTTTCATACTGTCACCAGTAGGGATGAGCTTCGTGTTCGAGTCGAACATACGTTCGACTCGAACATCGGCTGTTCGATCGTTCGACGAAGATCGAACGATTTGGGCCGTTCGCGCCAAATTCGAGTGACGCGAACGGCCCACAATGCACTACGCCATCGCAGTGTCATCCAGGCGCTGTGATTGGCCAAGCATGCACTGTGACCCCGCATGCTTGGCCAATCACAGCGCCGGCAGCGAGGAGAGCAATGATTGGCCACAGGCAGGATGCCTGTGGCCAATTATTGCTGAGGGGGTTTAGTACACGCCCCACACTATAAAAGGCCGCCAGCACGGCGGCCTAGTGTAGTGTGTTCCGGAGCAGGGATAGAGCAGCATAGGCAGGGACAGTGACTTTTATTTCTTTCTTGCTTAACCTGGATTCCTTTAGTTTAGGGAAAGAGAAGGATAGGTAGGGAGAGTGTCAGTGTGTTTTGTGCTTGTGCTATATTGTGCTTAAAAAAAACATTTTTTCTAGGGACAGAAAACTGTAGGTAGGGAGAGTGTGTCAGTTTCTTTCACTGTCAAAGTCCTTGTTTCCAGGGACCTGGAAGGACAGTGAGTGAATTCTCCTTGTGCTATATTGTGCTTAAAAAAAACATTTTTTCTAGGGACAGAAAACTGTAGGTAGGGAGAGTGTGTCAGTTTCTTTCACTGTCAAAGTCCTTGTTTCCAGGGACCTGGAAGGACAGTGAGGTAATTCTCCTTGTGCTAAATTGTGCTTAAAAAAAAACATTTTTTCTAGGGACAGAAAACTGTAGGTAGGGAGAGTGTGTCAGTTTCTTTCACTGTCAAAGTCCTTGTTTCCAGGGACCTGGAAGGACAGTGAGGTAATTCTCCTTGTGCTAAATTGTGCTTAAAAAAAACATTTTTTCTAGGGACAGAAAACTGTAGGTAGGGAGAGTGTGTCAGTTTCTTTCACTGTCAAAGTCCTTGTTTCCAGGGACCTGGAAGGACAGTGAGGTAATTCTCCTTGTGCTAAATTGTGCTTAAAAAAAACATTTTTTCTAGGGACAGAAAACTGTAGGTAGGGAGAGTGTGTCAGTTTCTTTCACTGTCAAAGTCCTTGTTTCCAGGGACCTGGAAGGACAGTGAGGTAATTCTCCTTGTGCTAAATTGTGCTTAAAAAAAACATTTTTTCTAGGGACAGAAAACTGTAGGTAGGGAGAGTGTGTCAGTTTCTTTCACTGTCAAAGTCCTTGTTTCCAGGGACCTGGAAGGACAGTGAGGTAATTCTCCTTGTGCTAAATTGTGCTTAAAAAAAACATTTTTTCTAGGGACAGAAAACTGTAGGTAGGGAGAGTGTGTCAGTTTCTTTCACTGTCAAAGTCCTTGTTTCCAGGGACCTGGAAGGACAGTGAGGTAATTCTCCTTGTGCTAAATTGTGCTTAAAAAAAACATTTTTTCTAGGGACAGAAAACTGTAGGTAGGGAGAGTGTGTCAGTTTCTTTCACTGCCAAAGTCCTTGTTTCCAGGGACCTGGAAGGACAGTGAGGTAATTCTCCTTGTGCTAAATTGTGCTTAAAAAAAACATTTTTTCTAGGGACAGAAAACTGTAGGTAGGGAGAGTGTGTCAGTTTCTTTCACTGTCAAAGTCCTTGTTTCCAGGGACCTGGAAGGACAGTGAGTGAATTCTCCTTGTGCTAAATTGTGCTTAAAAAAAACATTTTTTCTAGGGACAGAAAACTGTAGGTAGGGAGAGTGTGTCAGTTTCTTTCACTGTCAAAGTCCTTGTTTCCAGGGACCTGGAAGGACAGTGAGTGAATTCTCCTTGTGCTATATTGTGCTTAAAAAAAACATTTTTTCTAGGGACAGAAAACTGTAGGTAGGGAGAGTGTGTCAGTTTCTTTCACTGTCAAAGTCCTTGTTTCCAGGGACCTGGAAGGACAGTGAGGTAATTCTCCTTGTGCTAAATTGTGCTTAAAAAAAACATTTT
The DNA here is from genome assembly GCA_029206835.1 of Rana muscosa. NCBI lineage: Eukaryota > Metazoa > Chordata > Amphibia > Anura > Ranidae > Rana > Rana muscosa. The sequence continues at coordinate 256,230,012 of CM055123.1, read as the reverse complement.
TTCTAGGGACAGAAAACTGTAGGTAGGGAGAGTGTGTCAGTTTCTTTCACTGTCAAAGTCCTTGTTTCCAGGGACCTGGAAGGACAGTGAGGTAATTCTCCTTGTGCTAAATTGTGCTTAAAAAAAACATTTTTTCTAGGGACAGAAAACTGTAGGTAGGGAGAGTGTGTCAGTTTCTTTCACTGTCAAAGTCCTTGTTTCCAGGGACCTGGAAGGACAGTGAGGTAATTCTCCTTGTGCTAAATTGTGCTTAAAAAAAACATTTTTTCTAGGGACAGAAAACTGTAGGTAGGGAGAGTGTGTCAGTTTCTTTCACTGTCAAAGTCCTTGTTTCCAGGGACCTGGAAGGACAGTGAGGTAATTCTCCTTGTGCTAAATTGTGCTTAAAAAAAACATTTTTTCTAGGGACAGAAAACTGTAGGTAGGGAGAGTGTGTCAGTTTCTTTCACTGTCAAAGTCCTTGTTTCCAGGGACCTGGAAGGACAGTGAGGTAATTCTCCTTGTGCTAAATTGTGCTTAAAAAAAACATTTTTTCTAGGGACAGAAAACTGTAGGTAGGGAGAGTGTGTCAGTTTCTTTCACTGCCAAAGTCCTTGTTTCCAGGGACCTGGAAGGACAGTGAGGTAATTCTCCTTGTGCTAAATTGTGCTTAAAAAAAACATTTTTTCTAGGGACAGAAAACTGTAGGTAGGGAGAGTGTGTCAGTTTCTTTCACTGTCAAAGTCCTTGTTTCCAGGGACCTGGAAGGACAGTGAGGTAATTCTCCTTGTGCTAAATTGTGCTTAAAAAAAACATTTTTTCTAGGGACAGAAAACTGTAGGTAGGGAGAGTGTGTCAGTTTCTTTCACTGTCAAAGTCCTTGTTTCCAGGGACCTGGAAGGACAGTGAGGTAATTCTCCTTGTGCTAAATTGTGCTTAAAAAAAACATTTTTTCTAGGGACAGAAAACTGTAGGTAGGGAGAGTGTGTCAGTTTCTTTCACTGTCAAAGCCCTTGTTTCCAGGGACCTGGAAGGACAGTGAGGTAATTCTCCTTGTGCTAAATTGTGCTTAAAAAAAACATTTTTTCTAGGGACAGAAAACTGTAGGTAGGGAGAGTGTGTCAGTTTCTTTCACTGTCAAAGTCCTTGTTTCCAGGGACCTGGAAGGACAGTGAGGTAATTCTCCTTGTGCTAAATTGTGCTTAAAAAAAACATTTTTTCTAGGGACAGAAAACTGTAGGTAGGGAGAGTGTGTCAGTTTCTTTCACTGTCAAAGTCCTTGTTTCCAGGGACCTGGAAGGACAGTGAGTGAATTCTCCTTGTGCTATATTGTGCTTAAAAAAAACATTTTTTCTAGGGACAGAAAACTGTAGGTAGGGAGAGTGTGTCAGTTTCTTTCACTGTCAAAGTCCTTGTTTCCAGGGACCTGGAAGGACAGTGAGGTAATTCTCCTTGTGCTAAATTGTGCTTAAAAAAAACATTTTTTCTAGGGACAGAAAACTGTAGGTAGGGAGAGTGTGTCAGTTTCTTTCACTGTCAAAGTCCTTGTTTCCAGGGACCTGGAAGGACAGTGAGGTAATTCTCCTTGTGCTAAATTGTGCTTAAAAAAAACATTTTTTCTAGGGACAGAAAACTGTAGGTAGGGAGAGTGTGTCAGTTTCTTTCACTGTCAAAGTCCTTGTTTCCAGGGACCTGGAAGGACAGTGAGGTAATTCTCCTTGTGCTAAATTGTGCTTAAAAAAAACATTTTTTCTAGGGACAGAAAACTGTAGGTAGGGAGAGTGTGTCAGTTTCTTTCACTGTCAAAGTCCTTGTTTCCAGGGACCTGGAAGGACAGTGAGGTAATTCTCCTTGTGCTAAATTGTGCTTAAAAAAAACATTTTTTCTAGGGACAGAAAACTGTAGGTAGGGAGAGTGTGTCAGTTTCTTTCACTGTCAAAGTCCTTGTTTCCAGGGACCTGGAAGGACAGTGAGGTAATTCTCCTTGTGCTAAATTGTGCTTAAAAAAAACATTTTTTCTAGGGACAGAAAACTGTAGGTAGGGAGAGTGTGTCAGTTTCTTTCACTGCCAAAGTCCTTGTTTCCAGGGACCTGGAAGGACAGTGAGGTAATTCTCCTTGTGCTAAATTGTGCTTAAAAAAAACATTTTTTCTAGGGACAGAAAACTGTAGGTAGGGAGAGTGTGTCAGTTTCTTTCACTGTCAAAGTCCTTGTTTCCAGGGACCTGGAAGGACAGTGAGGTAATTCTCCTTGTGCTAAATTGTGCTTAAAAAAAACATTTTTTCTAGGGACAGAAAACTGTAGGTAGGGAGAGTGTGTCAGTTTCTTTCACTGTCAAAGTCCTTGTTTCCAGGGACCTGGAAGGACAGTGAGGTAATTCTCCTTGTGCTAAATTGTGCTTAAAAAAAACATTTTTTCTAGGGACAGAAAACTGTAGGTAGGGAGAGTGTGTCAGTTTCTTTCACTGTCAAAGTCCTTGTTTCCAGGGACCTGGAAGGACAGTGAGGTAATTCTCCTTGTGCTAAATTGTGCTTAAAAAAAACATTTTTTCTAGGGACAGAAAACTGTAGGTAGGGAGAGTGTGTCAGTTTCTTTCACTGTCAAAGTCCTTGTTTCCAGGGACCTGGAAGGACAGTGAGGTAATTCTCCTTGTGCTAAATTGTGCTTAAAAAAAACATTTTTTCTAGGGACAGAAAACTGTAGGTAGGGAGAGTGTGTCAGTTTCTTTCACTGTCAAAGTCCTTGTTTCCAGGGACCTGGAAGGACAGTGAGGTAATTCTCCTTGTGCTAAATTGTGCTTTAAAAAAACATTTTTTCTAGGGACAGAAAACTGTAGGTAGGGAGAGTGTGTCAGTTTCTTTCACTGCCAAAGTCCTTGTTTCCAGGGACCTGGAAGGACAGTGAGGTAATTCTCCTTGTGCTAAATTGTGCTTAAAAAAAACATTTTTTCTAGGGACAGAAAACTGTAGGTAGGGAGAGTGTGTCAGTTTCTTTCACTGTCAAAGTCCTTGTTTCCAGGGACCTGGAAGGACAGTGAGTGAATTCTCCTTGTGCTAAATTGTGCTTAAAAAAAACATTTTTTCTAGGGACAGAAAACTGTAGGTAGGGAGAGTGTGTCAGTTTCTTTCACTGTCAAAGTCCTTGTTTCCAGGGACCTGGAAGGACAGTGAGTGAATTCTCCTTGTGCTATATTGTGCTTAAAAAAAACATTTTTTCTAGGGACAGAAAACTGTAGGTAGGGAGAGTGTGTCAGTTTCTTTCACTGTCAAAGTCCTTGTTTCCAGGGACCTGGAAGGACAGTGAGGTAATTCTCCTTGTGCTAAATTGTGCTTAAAAAAAACATTTTTTCTAGGGACAGAAAACTGTAGGTAGGGAGAGTGTGTCAGTTTCTTTCACTGTCAAAGTTCTTTTTTCCAGGGACCTGGAAGGACAGTGAGGTAATTCTCCTTGTGCTAAATTGTGCTTAAAAAAAACATTTTTTCTAGGGACAGAAAACTGTAGGTAGGGAGAGTGTGTCAGTTTCTTTCACTGTCAAAGTCCTTGTTTCCAGGGACCTGGAAGGACAGTGAGGTAATTCTCCTTGTGCTAAATTGTGCTTAAAAAAAACATTTTTTCTAGGGACAGAAAACTGTAGGTAGGGAGAGTGTGTCAGTTTCTTTCACTGTCAAAGTCCTTGTTTCCAGGGACCTGGAAGGACAGTGAGGTAATTCTCCTTGTGCTAAATTGTGCTTAAAAAAAACATTTTTTCTAGGGACAGAAAACTGTAGGTAGGGAGAGTGTGTCAGTTTCTTTCACTGTCAAAGTCCTTGTTTCCAGGGACCTGGAAGGACAGTGAGGTAATTCTCCTTGTGCTAAATTGTGCTTAAAAAAAACATTTTTTCTAGGGACAGAAAACTGTAGGTAGGGAGAGTGTGTCAGTTTCTTTCACTGTCAAAGTCCTTGTTTCCAGGGACCTGGAAGGACAGTGAGGTAATTCTCCTTGTGCTAAATTGTGCTTAAAAAAAACATTTTTTCTAGGGACAGAAAACTGTAGGTAGGGAGAGTGTGTCAGTTTCTTTCACTGTCAAAGTCCTTGTTTCCAGGGACCTGGAAGGACAGTGAGTGAATTCTCCTTGTGCTATATTGTGCTTAAAAAAAACATTTTTTCTAGGGACAGAAAACTGTAGGTAGGGAGAGTGTGTCAGTTTCTTTCACTGTCAAAGTTCTTGTTTCCAGGGACCTGGAAGGACAGTGAGGTAATTCTCCTTGTGCTAAATTGTGCTTAAAAAAAACATTTTTTCTAGGGACAGAAAACTGTAGGTAGGGAGAGTGTGTCAGTTTCTTTCACTGTCAAAGTCCTTGTTTCCAGGGACCTGGAAGGACAGTGAGGTAATTCTCCTTGTGCTAAATTGTGCTTAAAAAAAACATTATTTCTAGGGACAGAAAACTGTAGGTAGGGAGAGTGTGTCAGTTTCTTTCACTGTCAAAGTCCTTGTTTCCAGGGACCTGGAAGGACAGTGAGGTAATTCTCCTTGTGCTAAATTGTGCTTAAAAAAAACATTTTTTCTAGGGACAGAAAACTGTAGGTAGGGAGAGTGTGTCAGTTTCTTTCACTGTCAAAGTCCTTGTTTCCAGGGACCTGGAAGGACAGTGAGGTAATTCTCCTTGTGCTAAATTGTGCTTAAAAAAAACATTTTTTCTAGGGACAGAAAACTGTAGGTAGGGAGAGTGTGTCAGTTTCTTTCACTGTCAAAGTCCTTGTTTCCAGGGACCTGGAAGGACAGTGAGGTAATTCTCCTTGTGCTAAATTGTGCTTAAAAAAAACATTTTTTCTAGGGACAGAAAACTGTAGGTAGGGAGAGTGTGTCAGTTTCTTTCACTGCCAAAGTCCTTGTTTCCAGGGACCTGGAAGGACAGTGAGGTAATTCTCCTTGTGCTAAATTGTGCTTAAAAAAAACATTTTTTCTAGGGACAGAAAACTGTAGGTAGGGAGAGTGTGTCAGTTTCTTTCACTGTCAAAGTCCTTGTTTCCAGGGACCTGGAAGGACAGTGAGGTAATTCTCCTTGTGCTAAATTGTGCTTAAAAAAAACATTTTTTCTAGGGACAGAAAACTGTAGGTAGGGAGAGTGTGTCAGTTTCTTTCACTGTCAAAGTCCTTGTTTCCAGGGACCTGGAAGGACAGTGAGGTAATTCTCCTTGTGCTAAATTGTGCTTAAAAAAAACATTTTTTCTAGGGACAGAAAACTGTAGGTAGGGAGAGTGTGTCAGTTTCTTTCACTGTCAAAGTCCTTGTTTCCAGGGACCTGGAAGGACAGTGAGGTAATTCTCCTTGTGCTAAATTGTGCTTTAAAAAAACATTTTTTCTAGGGACAGAAAACTGTAGGTAGGGAGAGTGTGTCAGTTTCTTTCACTGCCAAAGTCCTTGTTTCCAGGGACCTGGAAGGACAGTGAGGTAATTCTCCTTGTGCTAAATTGTGCTTAAAAAAAACATTTTTTCTAGGGACAGAAAACTGTAGGTAGGGAGAGTGTGTCAGTTTCTTTCACTGTCAAAGTCCTTGTTTCCAGGGACCTGGAAGGACAGTGAGTGAATTCTCCTTGTGCTAAATTGTGCTTAAAAAAAACATTTTTTCTAGGGACAGAAAACTGTAGGTAGGGAGAGTGTGTCAGTTTCTTTCACTGTCAAAGTCCTTGTTTCCAGGGACCTGGAAGGACAGTGAGTGAATTCTCCTTGTGCTATATTGTGCTTAAAAAAAACATTTTTTCTAGGGACAGAAAACTGTAGGTAGGGAGAGTGTGTCAGTTTCTTTCACTGTCAAAGTCCTTGTTTCCAGGGACCTGGAAGGACAGTGAGGTAATTCTCCTTGTGCTAAATTGTGCTTAAAAAAAACATTTTTTCTAGGGACAGAAAACTGTAGGTAGGGAGAGTGTGTCAGTTTCTTTCACTGTCAAAGTTCTTTTTTCCAGGGACCTGGAAGGACAGTGAGGTAATTCTCCTTGTGCTAAATTGTGCTTAAAAAAAACATTTTTTCTAGGGACAGAAAACTGTAGGTAGGGAGAGTGTGTCAGTTTCTTTCACTGTCAAAGTCCTTGTTTCCAGGGACCTGGAAGGACAGTGAGGTAATTCTCCTTGTGCTAAATTGTGCTTAAAAAAAACATTTTTTCTAGGGACAGAAAACTGTAGGTAGGGAGAGTGTGTCAGTTTCTTTCACTGTCAAAGTCCTTGTTTCCAGGGACCTGGAAGGACAGTGAGGTAATTCTCCTTGTGCTAAATTGTGCTTAAAAAAAACATTTTTTCTAGGGACAGAAAACTGTAGGTAGGGAGAGTGTGTCAGTTTCTTTCACTGTCAAAGTCCTTGTTTCCAGGGACCTGGAAGGACAGTGAGGTAATTCTCCTTGTGCTAAATTGTGCTTAAAAAAAACATTTTTTCTAGGGACAGAAAACTGTAGGTAGGGAGAGTGTGTCAGTTTCTTTCACTGTCAAAGTCCTTGTTTCCAGGGACCTGGAAGGACAGTGAGGTAATTCTCCTTGTGCTAAATTGTGCTTAAAAAAAACATTTTTTCTAGGGACAGAAAACTGTAGGTAGGGAGAGTGTGTCAGTTTCTTTCACTGTCAAAGTCCTTGTTTCCAGGGACCTGGAAGGACAGTGAGTGAATTCTCCTTGTGCTATATTGTGCTTAAAAAAAACATTTTTTCTAGGGACAGAAAACTGTAGGTAGGGAGAGTGTGTCAGTTTCTTTCACTGTCAAAGTTCTTGTTTCCAGGGACCTGGAAGGACAGTGAGGTAATTCTCCTTGTGCTAAATTGTGCTTAAAAAAAACATTTTTTCTAGGGACAGAAAACTGTAGGTAGGGAGAGTGTGTCAGTTTCTTTCACTGTCAAAGTCCTTGTTTCCAGGGACCTGGAAGGACAGTGAGGTAATTCTCCTTGTGCTAAATTGTGCTTAAAAAAAACATTATTTCTAGGGACAGAAAACTGTAGGTAGGGAGAGTGTGTCAGTTTCTTTCACTGTCAAAGTCCTTGTTTCCAGGGACCTGGAAGGACAGTGAGGTAATTCTCCTTGTGCTAAATTGTGCTTAAAAAAAACATTTTTTCTAGGGACAGAAAACTGTAGGTAGGGAGAGTGTGTCAGTTTCTTTCACTGTCAAAGTCCTTGTTTCCAGGGACCTGGAAGGACAGTGAGGTAATTCTCCTTGTGCTAAATTGTGCTTAAAAAAAACATTTTTTCTAGGGACAGAAAACTGTAGGTAGGGAGAGTGTGTCAGTTTCTTTCACTGTCAAAGTCCTTGTTTCCAGGGACCTGGAAGGACAGTGAGGTAATTCTCCTTGTGCTAAATTGTGCTTAAAAAAAACATTTTTTCTAGGGACAGAAAACTGTAGGTAGGGAGAGTGTGTCAGTTTCTTTCACTGTCAAAGTCCTTGTTTCAAGGGAAAGAGAAGGACACCTGAAGGTAGCCCTTATTGCTTTTTTCCCATCTCCCTGCAGGCCATCTATTAGAATGTCTGGAAGGCAAACAAGGAGAGGCAGACAGTCAGGAGGCAATAAAAGAGGGCAAGCAGGCTCTGTGTCTGGGGGCAACAGTGCTGGTCGTGGACGCGGTGCATTGTCATCAGCACATGGCCATGGGACACGCTTGTCCTTCTTTTCGGCAGCTGGACATGTTGAGCCACATCATGCCGAAGACTTGGTAGAGTGGATGACCAAGCCCTCCTCCTCCTCCTCATCCTCTCTCACCCAGGCTCAGGGTACTGGAAAAGCAGCTGCCAAAGCGTCCTCTTCCCTGGTATCAATGTCAGACTCATCATCAGTCACTCCTTCCCTAGACCCACCATGTCCTCCTCCTGAGGAGTCCCCCGAACTGTTTCAGCACAGTGTTGGGTACATGCTCCAGGAGGATGCCCAGCGTTTCGAAGGGTCTGATGATGAAACCCAGCTAGAGGAAGGCAGTAGCGTGAGAGCAGACAGAGGGGATGCTCAAGAAGGACACCAATCTGGCAGTCATGTTCCAGCAGCTGCAGCATACTGCCAGATTGCCTCCAGTGATGAGGAGGGAGGTGATGATGAGGTCACTGACTCCACGTGGGTGCCTAATAGGAGAGAGGAGGAGGAGGAGGATGAGGAGGAGGCACATCTCCAACGAGGCAGGATGCCCTTTGGTGGCCAGCGTAAGGGCAGTACACCGACGGAATCACACCGCAGAGCTCCGCCTGTGCAGGGCGCTGCCTCTGCCCGTCATTCAAAAAGTTCTTTGGTGTGGGCCTTTTTTGAGGCTAGTGCATCAGATCGCACAGCTGCTGTTTGCAACATATGTCTCAAGCGTATATCGCGTGGCCAAAACATCAGCCGCTTGGGTACCACATGCCTGACCAGACATATGTTGACCTGCCATGCAGCTCGTTGGCAAGCCTACCTCAAAGACCCACACCAAAGAACAAAGCGGACCTCTCCTTGCACCGCATCAGCTGGGATCTCCAACCCCACTATAACTTCAGTCCTCTCTGAAACCTGCACTGAGAGGAATGAAGGTGTAGAATTAGGTGTGTCACAGCCAAGTACTTGCGGCCACTCTGCTAGCAGTACACCGACGTCCGATTCTAGCAGGCAAATTTCCCTGCCCCAGCTGCTGGACCGTCGAAAGAAGTTCACTCCCAGCCATCCACATGCCCAGCGGTTGAATGCTAGCTTGGCTAAATTGCTAGCGCTTCAACTGCTGCCTTTTCAGTTGGTAGACTCGGCCCCCTTCCGTGAGTTTGTGCAATGTGCGGTTCCTCAGTGGCAGGTTCCCAAACGCCACTTTTTCTCACGGAAGGCTATTCCGGCTCTCTACCGGCATGTGGAAGGCAATGTCTTGGCCTCGCTGGACAGGGCGGTCAGCGGTAAGGTGCATATTACCGCTGACTCATGGTCCAGCAGGCATGGACAGGGACGTTACCTTTCTTTCACGGCCCATTGGGTCACTCTTTTGGCAGCTGGGAAGGATGCAGGACAAGGTGCAGTAGTGTTGGAGGTTGTCCCACCGCCACGCCTCCAAAATGCTACTACTGGTTGTGACACACCTCTCTCCTCCACCCCCTCCTCTTCTTCTTCCTCCATGGCCTCTTCCTGTGGTTTGTCCTATGAACCAGCGGTGCTCCGTAGCCGTTCACGGGGCTACGCAAGTACGCAGGCAAAAAGATGCCATGCCGTGCTTGCGCTGGTGTGTTTGGGGGACAGAAGCCACACTGGGGCAGAGGTCCTGTCTGCTCTGCAGGGCCAGGCCGAGAGGTGGTTGACGCCACGCCAGCTTAAGCCAGGAATGGTGGTTTGCGACAATGGCACCAACCTCCTCTCCGCCCTCCGACAGGGACAACTGACCCATGTGCCCTGTGTGGCTCACGTCCTTAACCTGGTGGTGCAGCGGTTCTTGGGCAGGTACCCGGGCTTACAGGATGTCCTGAGGCAGGCCAGGAAAGTCTGTGTGCATTTCCGCAGATCTTATAATGCCAGTGCTCGCCTGGCTGAGCTGCAAAAGGAGTTGAACCTGCCCAAGAACCGCCTTATATGTGACATGCCCACCAGGTGGAACTCAACGTTGGCCATGCTGCAGCGGCTGCACACGCAGCAGAGGGCCATCAATGAGTACCTGTGCGACTACGGCACCAGGACAGGGTCAGGGGAGCTTGTTTTTTTTTCTCCACGCCAGTGGGGCATGATCAGGGATGCATGCACTGTCCTGGCACCATTTGAGGAGGCCACGAGGATGGTGAGCAGTGACAGTGCATGCATCAGTGACACTGTACCTCTTGTCCACCTGTTGGAGCACACGCTGCGTGGAATAATGGACAGGGCACTTGAGGCAGAACAGAGGCAGGAAGAGGAGGACTTCCTTGCCTCTCAAGGCCCCCTTTACCCAGACAGTGTTCCTTCTGTCCCACCCATCGCACAGGAAGAGGAGGAGGAGGAGGAGGAGGAGGAGGAGGATTGTGTCAGCATGGAGGTGGAGGCTGGCACTCAGCATCATCAGCAGCAGTCTTTTAGGGATGATTTACAGTCCCAAGAAACCAGTGGACTTGTACGTGGCTGGGAGGAGGTGGCTGCGGATCATGTCGTCCTTAGTGACCCAGAGGACTCCGGAGCGAATGCCTCAGCAAACCTACGCTGCATGGCCTCCCTGATCCTGCAAAGTCTGCGGAAGGATCCTCGTATTCTTCGGATCAAGGAGAGGGACCATTACTGGCTGGCCACTCTCCTTGATCCACGGTACAAGGGTAAGGTTGCGGACCTTATGTTACCGTCGCAGAGGGAGCAGAGGATGAGACAACTCCGGGAGGCCTTGCAGAAAGGTCTGTGCAACGCGTTCCCAGAGACTGGGAGGTTACAAACTCCTGGTCCTGGACAACGAGTTGCTGAGGCTTCGGCCAGTCAAAGAAGGAGCGGTGGGGAAGGTGGCCGTCTGACCGATGCGTTCAGACAATTCTTTAGTCCGCAGCCCCAAAGTATGATCGGTTCCAGCAACCATCGCCAGCGTCTGATAAACATGGTGCAGGAATATCTAGGGGCAAGGTCAGACTTGGACACCTTCCCCACCGAAAATCCTCTGGCTTACTGGGTCTTGAGGATGGATCACTGGCCAGAGCTTGCACAGTATGCAATTGAGCTACTGGCCTGTCCTGCATCCAGCGTTCTTTCGGAACGCACATTCAGTGCTGCTGGAGGATTTGTCACGGATCACAGGGTGCGCCTGTCCACCGACTCGGTTGATCGACTGACTTTCATCAAGATGAACCAGTCTTGGATCACCACCAGCTACCACACACCTGATGCTGATATAACAGACTAATTGATTTTAACATGTCACATCCCTTCAAGACTGATGCTGATGCTGAGTGCCTGTGCTGTTATGTTGACTGGCTATCCTCCTCCTCCGAGTCCTCAATGATACGATTGATGATGATAGCTTGGAAGATCATTTTTGTTTATGGGTGCCGCCACCAGTGGCTAAGGCCCAATTTTTCAGCCCCTGTTTTACAGGGGCGTGTAATTACAATTTTTTTAGCAATAATTTGCCATAGGGCTCATTGCTGTGCTCCAAGTACAGTATCTGTGAGGGGTTGGAGTGTTGTGGCACCAGTGCCTAAGGCCCAATTTTTCAGCCCCTGTTTAACAGGGGCGTGTCATTACAATTTTTGAAGCAATACTTTGCAACAGGGCTCATTGCTGTGCTCCAAGTACAGTATCTGTGAGGGGTTGTAGTGTTGTGCCACCAGTGCCTAAGGCCCAATTTTTCAGCCCCTGTTCAACAGGGGCATGCAATTACAATTCTTGATCTAATAATTCACAGCAGGGTCCATTGCTGCACCCACCAAGAGTAACTCTGAGGGCTTACAGTCTTGTGGCAACGCCACCACCACCACCACCACGAAAGGCCCAATTTTTCAGCCCCTGTTCAAAAGGGGCATGTAATTACAATTCTTGATCTAATAATTCACAGCAGGGCCCATTGCTGCACCCACCAAGAGTAACTGTCAGGGCTTACAGTGTTGTGGCACCAGCACCACCATCAAAGCCCCAATTTTTACTACCACTGTTCAACAATTATATGTAATTAAAATTCCTGATATAATAGTTGACAGCAGGGCGTTCCAGCACCAACCAAGAGTAACTGAGTGCTTACAGTGTTGTGCCAACACCAACAACTAAGGGGCCTATTTCTGCAGAGTATATACGGCAGGTCCCTACTTTCAAACATCCAACTTACAAACGACTCCTACTTGCAAACGAAAGAAGACAACAGGAAGTGAGAGGAAATCTACCCCTAGAAAGGAAAATTCTCTCCTGTAAGAATAAATATGGGAGAAAGGGGTCGCATCTGTACTGATGCTTTATCAGCAATCCTTGTTTCAAGAAAAACACCACATTTCAAAAACAGTTGTCATTGGGACGGAAAGTGAGGTGAAATGTTCTGAACAGGGGCACAGACAGCAAAACAAATGTTACAGGGGTGATAACCCTTACCTATGTTTCCCAAAAAGTTTAAAAATAGATTTTTGGGCTGGAGCTACACTTCAACAATGTACCTGTTCAAAATTACAAACAGATTCTACATAAGAACAAACCTACAGTCCCTGTCTTGTATGCACCGCCTGTATACGGCTGTTCAGAGTATATAGGGCCTTTTTTATTTTATGTGCGGGGTTCCCCTTAATATCCATACAAGACCCAAAGGGGCTGGTAATGGGCTGGGGTAGGGGGGGGTCATGGGGTAGCTATGCCATTTTTCTTAAAGAATTTCATCCATATTACCGGGACCAGACATTACATTAAAGCCGCAAGCAGTTTTAAATGGCTTTTTTTTCCTTTAGAAGTGTCATTTTGTGCAGGGACAGTTCTAAACACGGGAAACACGTGGCACTTCACAGGCATACTTTAGACACCCCCCAGGTACGATATTTAAAGGAATATTTGACTTTTTTTTTTTCACTTTATGCATCATTAAAATGACTGCTCCCGAAAAACGACCGTTTTTAAAACTTCTTTTTGCATTGATACATGTCCCCTGGTGCACAACCCGGGTTCCCAAACCCTATTTATGACAATAACATGCATAATAGTTGTTATAATTAGCACTTTAGAATTCGAACGTTCGCATCCATTGTATTTAATAGGGTTCTAATGTTCGTTCGAACTTTCGGTCCGTTCGCGGGTTCTGGTGCGAACCGAACCCGGGGGTGTTCGGCTCATCACTAGTCACCAGTCAGTGTCTCTAATCACCACCACACCAGTTATATGATGATTATGTGAATATGTGATTATGTGAATTTTTTTCATTTCTTTATTTTCCAAAAAAATTATGACAAAAAAAATACAACTTCAAAAAACTTGCCATGCCTCTTACTAGATACTTTGGACTGTCTAATTTCCAAAAAGGGGTCATTTGGGGGATATTTGTACTGTCCTGACATTTTTGGGCCTCAAATGAGTCAGTACAAAAGGTTCAATCCATTTTCAGATATATACCATAGTTTGTCAATAACTTTCCTACAGGCTAAATAATATACACTGATTTGGGTTATTTTCACCAAAGAAATGTAGCAGAATACATTTTGGCATACATTTATGAAAGATTATTTATTTGCAAAATTTTATAACAGAAATGGAGAAAAACGTGTTCCCCCCTTTTCTTTTTTTTTTTTACTTTCGGTCTTTTTTCTTTTATTAAAAGAAAAAAAAAAGGGATTAGTGATTAAATACCACCAAAAGAAAGCTCTATTGTGTGAACAAAACGATAAAAATCTAGTTTGGGTACAGTGTTGCATGGCCACGCAATTGTAATTCAAAGTGTGACAGCGCTGAAAGATAAAAATTGGCCTGGGCAGGAAGGGGGTCAAAGTGCCCGGTTTCGAGGTGGGTAAACAAACTGCTAGCAGGCTTCAGCACTTCTTGAAGCTTGTTGAAAGCCTGCTGAAGCCTGCTAGCAGCTTGCCTGAAGGGGATGCTCACTACCTCTCGGATCCTCCTTTCCCCAGGATCATATTGTATAATGCCTGCTGTGTAACTTTATCTCAGTATAAATACAGCTGTTCTGTGAAGCCCTTAGAGGTTTGTTAGAGAACCTTTGTAAACAACCTGCATCATGAAGGCCAAGGAACACACCAGATTGGTCAGGGATAAAGTTGTGGAGAAGTTTAAAGCAGGGTTAGGTTATAAAATAATATCCCAAGCTTTGAACATCTCACGGAGCTCTGTTCAATCCATCAACCGAAAATGGAAAAAGAGTATGGCACAACTGCAAACCTACCAAGACATGGCCGTCCACCTAAACTGACAGGCCGGGAGTTCCCACACAACCCTACCACTAGTTATGCGAGGACCGCCAATTTGTGCCCTCTGATCATTATAATGAATGTCTCATTAAGTCACTGATTATGCACAGTAACTCAAATAAAAGTGTGACCATGATCCCGGGACATGGCATGGCTATGGACACAACATCATCAGAACTGAGAGCCATGATGTGGGACAGTGCCAGCAATGTTTGTATCTGTGCATATACTAATCTTTTCCACACTCCATTTTAGGCAGAGTAATAAATCTGAATACCAGGTATGGCATTGGACCAATGTATGTACAGTGGAACCTCGGTTTAAGAGTAACTTGGTTTGAGAGCAATTTGATTTGCGAGCAAATAAAAAAAAAAATTCTGACACGTCTTGCGAGTGTTGACTCGCAAGACGAGCAGAATTCAAGCTAAATAGGCCTGCAGTACCACATTTGGCCTGAGGTACGGGGGCGCAGGACCCGAGCAGAGCCGAACAGCGTCGATCACCGCCGTTCGGCAATGCTCAAAAAGACACGGAAATACTCAGTTTCCCAGCCTTTCCGATGTTTGCCAAGGTCAGCCGACGTGTCCTCTGGCCTTTTCGGCCATTTTCGGCGCTCTCTGGTGCCCCACCCCTGGCCGCATTCGGTATTGCATCCCATTGAAGTCAATGCAGAACTAATTATTTTTGTTTCCATTGACTTCAATGGGAAAACTCGCTTTGATATGCAGTACTTTGGATTACGAGCATACTCCTGGAACGGATTATGCTCGTAATCCGAGGTTCAACTGTATACATATTGCATACTTGGTTAATCCATATGGAAGCCTCTACTGTAGACACTACATGCGATCTTCCGAGTCCCGCGCCTGGTGGCTGCCCTGCAGCAAAGTAACCACATGGCACAATTTCTTTCATTTTTAGAACATGATGCCAAGGTCACAATCTTTGAGACCAAATTTTTTCCCCATTCTGATGTTTGACGTGAACAAAAGGAAGCTCCAAATCTGAACATGTATTAGCATTTGGAAATATCATATATACGGTACTTACATTTTTATTCTGAACTTCCATGTCCTGATTTATTGAAACCAGTCTAATGTTTACTGCAAGAATAGAAGAAAAATGTATGTCACATTCGGATATGTAATGCTCCTACAACCAACAGTAGGCGTCTTCTACTTTGGTCTTTCATTGTTATTTTCTATAACACACAGATAGAATCCAGCAACACGATACAGAGATTTAATTTGCCTTCTTGCACCTATCAATGCCCACCCTTTACGAAATACAAGTTGCGGTTTTGAGCTGCTTGATTCACATTCAGAGGAAGCAGACAAAAAGATCTATTTTTATTGTCTTTTACTGTAAATGTTTTCACACTGTTTTTAGTTTTTTGGAATGACGAGTTAGATCAGCTAGTAAAAAAGGGTAAGAAGAGGACTAAATATATGTTTTTTTTATATTGATATGTTGTACTGCAATATGCAATATTGTTCAATAGTATACTGACATCTAGTGGACATTTTAGGCCAACATAATTAATTTAGTATGGGATTTTGGTTTCTCCCTCTGTCCTCCCCTACTGTCTAGTACTAGTTAGTTCAGTCCATGCTAGACCCTTCCTATTTTTTCCATGTTTCCTCAGTTAGTGATGTGCACAATGGAAAAATTTGTTTCCTCTCAAATTCATTCATTAAGTTAATAATTTTGTTTTGCCATATTCGCTATGTTAGAATGATTCGTTTTCAGAATTCGTATATTCTGATTCATTTAGTATTTTTGGATTTGTTTCCTATATTCATTTTTCCCAAATCAATTTGTATTTTGGAAGTTATTTTTGAAGATTGGCTATAATCGTTTTAAAGGAGAAGTATGGGATTTGAGTTTTTCCCATATTTATACTTACCTCAGTGGATGGAGCATCAGACCGATGCTCCATCTGTCCCCCGCCGTCTGTGCACTGAGAACTGAGCCATCAAACATCGCCGCTGGCTTGGTTCTCACAGATCCCCAAGAGGAAAGAGGCTGACTGTCAGTCAGCCTCTTTCCTCTCTGCTTCTCCGCGCTCATTGGAGCACTGAGCTGTGGAGGGGCAGGGAGAGGCTGTTTCAGCGTCTCGCTGAGACTGCCATCAATCAGGGCAGCTGGCGGATCCCGACTTGGAAGTCGTGATGACTAGGGATGAGCTTCGTGTTCGAGTCGAACATACGTTCGACTCGAACATCGGCTGTTCGATCGTTCAACGATTTGGGCCGTTCGCGCCAAATTCGAGTGACGCGAACGGCCCACAATGCACTACGCCATCGCAGTGTCATCCAGGCGCTGTGATTGGCCAAGCATGCACTGTGACCCCGCATGCTTGGCCAATCACAGCGCCGGCAGCGAGGAGAGCAATGATTGGCCACAGGCAGGATGCCTGTGGCCAATTATTGCTGAGGGGGTTTAGTACACGCCCCACACTATAAAAGGCCGCCAGCGCGGCGGCCTAGTGTAGTGTGTTCCGGAGCAGGGAAAGAGAAGCATAGGCAGGGACAGTGTCATTTTTTTTCCTTTACTAATCCTGGATTCCTTGTGTTTAGGGACAAATAAGGATAGGTGGGGAGAGTGTCAGTGTGTTATTCTGTGCTAAACCTTGTTTGTAGGGACAGACAGGTACAGTGAAGGAAAGTGTCAGTGTGCTATTCTGTTCTAAACCAATCTTGCTGAACCATATTTGAAATCCTTGAGTTTAGGGACAGAGAGGTACAGTGAGGGAAAGTGTCAGTGTGCTATTCTGTTCTAAACCAATCTTGCTGAACCATATTTGAAATCCTTGAGTTTAGGGACAGAGAAGGACACTCGTGGAAACTATCAGTGTGCTATTCTGTGCTAAATCTTGTTTGTAGGGACAGAGACGGACAGTGAGTGAAACTGACAGTGTGCTATTCTGTTTTAAACCAATCTTGCTGAACCATATTTGAAATCCTTGAGTTTAGGGACAGAGAGGTACAGTGAGGGAAAGTGTCAGTGAGCTATTCTGTTCTAAACCAATCTTGCTGAACCATATTTGAAATCCTTGAGTTTAGGGACAGAGAAGGACACTCGTGGAAACTATCAGTGTGCTATTCTGTGCTAAATCTTGTTTGTAGGGACAGAGAAGGACAGTGAGTGAAACTGACAGTGTGCTATTCTGTTCTAAACCAATCTTGCTGAACCATATTTGAAATCCTTGAGTTTAGGGACAGAGAGGTACAGTGAGGGAAAGTGTCAGTGTGCTATTCTGTTCTAAACCAATCTTGCTGAACCATATTTGAAATCCTTGAGTTTAGGGACAGAGAAGGACACTCGTGGAAACTATCAGTGTGCTATTCTGTGCTAAATCTTGTTTGTAGGGACAGAGAAGGACAGTGAGTGAAACTGACAGTGTGCTATTCTGTTCTAAACCAATCTTGCTGAACCATATTTGAAATCCTTGAGTTTAGGGACAGAGAGGTACAGTGAGGGAAAGTGTCAGTGAGCTATTCTGTTCTAAACCAATCTTGCTGAACCATATTTGAAATCCTTGAGTTTAGGGACAGAGAAGGACACTCGTGGAAACTATCAGTGTGCTATTCTGTGCTAAATCTTGTTTGTAGGGACAGAGAAGGACAGTGAGTGAAACTGACAGTGTGCTATTCTGTTCTAAACCAATCTTGCTGAACCATATTTGAAATCCTTGAGTTTAGGGACAGAGAGGTACAGTGAGGGAAAGTGTCAGTGAGCTATTCTGTTCTAAACCAATCTTGCTGAACCATATTTGAAATCCTTGAGTTTAGGGACAGAGAAGGACACTCGTGGAAACTATCAGTGTGCTATTCTGTGCTAAATCTTGTTTGTAGGGACAGAGAAGGACAGTGAGTGAAACTGACAGTGTGCTATTCTGTTCTAAACCAATCTTGCTGAACCATATTTGAAATCCTTGAGTTTAGGGACAGAGAGGTACAGTGAGGGAAAGTGTCAGTGTGCTATTCTGTTCTAAACCAATCTTGCTGAACCATATTTGAAATCCTTGAGTTTAGGGACAGAGAGGTACAGTGAGGGAAAGTGTCAGTGTGCTATTCTGTGCTAAATCTTGTTTGTAGGGACAGAGAAGGACAGTGAGTGAAACTGACAGTGTGCTATTCTGTTCTAAACCAATCTTGCTGAACCATATTTGAAATCCTTGAGTTTAGGGACAGAGAGGTACAGTGAGGGAAAGTGTCAGTGAGCTTTTCTGTTCTAAACCAATCTTGCTGAAGCATATTTGAAATCCTTGAGTTTAGGGACAGAGAAGGACACTCGTGGAAACTATCAGTGTGCTATTCTGTGCTAAATCTTGTTTGTAGGGACAGAGAAGGACAGTGAGTGAAACTGACAGTGTGCTATTCTGTTCTAAACCAATCTTGATGAACCATATTTGAAATCCTTGAGTTTAGGGACAGAGAGGTACAGTGAGGGAAAGTGTCAGTGAGCTATTCTGTTCTAAACCAATCTTGCTGAACCATATTTGAAATCCTTGAGTTTAGGGACAGAGAAGGACACTCGTGGAAACTATCAGTGTGCTATTCTGTGCTAAATCTTGTTTGTAGGGACAGAGAAGGACAGTGAGTGAAACTGACAGTGTGCTATTCTGTTCTAAACCAATCTTGCTGAACCATATTTGAAATCCTTGAGTTTAGGGACAGAGAGGTACAGTGAGGGAAAGTGTCAGTGAGCTATTCTGTTCTAAACCAATCTTGCTGAACCATATTTGAAATCCTTGAGTTTAGGGACAGAGAAGGACACTCGTGGAAACTATCAGTGTGCTATTCTGTGCTAAATCTTGTTTGTAGGGACAGAGAAGGACAGTGAGTGAAACTGACAGTGTGCTATTCTGTTCTAAACCAATCTTGCTGAACCATATTTGAAATCCTTGAGTTTAGGGACAGAGAGGTACAGTGAGGGAAAGTGTCAGTGTGCTATTCTGTTCTAAACCAATCTTGCTGAACCATATTTGAAATCCTTGAGTTTAGGGACAGAGAAGGACACTTGTGGAAACTATCAGTGTGCTATTCTGTGCTAAATCTTGTTTGTAGGGACAGAGAAGGACAGTGAGTGAAACTGACAGTGTGCTATTCTGTTCTAAACCAATCTTGCTGAACCATATTTGAAATCCTTGAGTTTAGGGACAGTGAGGGAAAGTGTCAGTGAGCTATTCTGTTCTAAACCAATCTTGCTGAACCATATTTGAAATCCTTGAGTTTAGGGACAGAGAAGGACACTCGTGGAAACTATCAGTGTGCTATTCTGTGCTAAATCTTGTTTGTAGGGACAGAGAAGGACAGTGAGTGAAACTGACAGCGTGCTATTCTGTTCTAAACCAATCTTGCTGAACCATATTTGAAATCCTTGAGTTTAGGGACAGAGAGGTACAGTGAGGGAAAGTGTCAGTGAGCTATTCTGTTCTAAACCAATCTTGCTAAACCATATTTGAAATCCTTGAGTTTAGGGACAGAGAAGGACACTCGTGGAAACTATCAGTGTGCTATTCTGTGCTAAATCTTGTTTGTAGGGACAGAGAAGGACAGTGAGTGAAACTGACAGTGTGCTATTCTGTTCTAAACCAATCTTGCTGAACCATATTTGAAATCCTTGAGTTTAGGGACAGAGAGGTACAGTGAGGGAAAGTGTCAGTGAGCTTTTCTGTTCTAAACCAATCTTGCTGAACCATATTTGAAATCCTTGAGTTTAGGGACAGAGAAGGACACTCGTGGAAACTATCAGTGTGCTATTCTGTGCTAAATCTTGTTTGTAGGGACAGAGAAGGACAGTGAGTGAAACTGACAGTGTGCTATTCTGTTCTAAACCAATCTTGCTGAACCATATTTGAAATCCTTGAGTTTAGGGACAGAGAGGTACAGTGAGGGAAAGTGTCAGTGAGCTATTCTGTTCTAAACCAATCTTGCTGAACCATATTTGAAATCCTTGAGTTTAGGGACAGAGAAGGACACTCGTGGAAACTATCAGTGTGCTATTCTGTGCTAAATCTTGTTTGTAGGGACAGAGAAGGACAGTGAGTGAAACTGACAGTGTGCTATTCTGTTCTAAACCAATCTTGCTGAACCATATTTGAAATCCTTGAGTTTAGGGACAGAGAGGTACAGTGAGGGAAAGTGTCAGTGAGCTATTCTGTTCTAAACCAATCTTGCTGAACCATATTTGAAATCCTTCAGTTTAGG
Source organism: Rana muscosa (assembly GCA_029206835.1). Taxonomy (NCBI): domain Eukaryota; kingdom Metazoa; phylum Chordata; class Amphibia; order Anura; family Ranidae; genus Rana; species Rana muscosa. The sequence continues at coordinate 256,210,037 of CM055123.1, read as the reverse complement.
GACAGTGAGGGAAAGTGTCAGTGAGCTATTCTGTTCTAAACCAATCTTGCTGAACCATATTTGAAATCCTTGAGTTTAGGGACAGAGAAGGACACTCGTGGAAACTATCAGTGTGCTATTCTGTGCTAAATCTTGTTTGTAGGGACAGAGAAGGACAGTGAGTGAAACTGACAGCGTGCTATTCTGTTCTAAACCAATCTTGCTGAACCATATTTGAAATCCTTGAGTTTAGGGACAGAGAGGTACAGTGAGGGAAAGTGTCAGTGAGCTATTCTGTTCTAAACCAATCTTGCTGAACCATATTTGAAATCCTTGAGTTTAGGGACAGAGAAGGACACTCGTGGAAACTATCAGTGTGCTATTCTGTGCTAAATCTTGTTTGTAGGGACAGAGAAGGACAGTGAGTGAAACTGACAGTGTGCTATTCTGTTCTAAACCAATCTTGCTGAACCATATTTGAAATCCTTGAGTTTAGGGACAGAGAGGTACAGTGAGGGAAAGTGTCAGTGAGCTTTTCTGTTCTAAACCAATCTTGCTGAACCATATTTGAAATCCTTGAGTTTAGGGACAGAGAAGGACACTCGTGGAAACTATCAGTGTGCTATTCTGTGCTAAATCTTGTTTGTAGGGACAGAGAAGGACAGTGAGTGAAACTGACAGTGTGCTATTCTGTTCTAAACCAATCTTGCTGAACCATATTTGAAATCCTTGAGTTTAGGGACAGAGAGGTACAGTGAGGGAAAGTGTCAGTGAGCTATTCTGTTCTAAACCAATCTTGCTGAACCATATTTGAAATCCTTGAGTTTAGGGACAGTGAGGGAAAGTGTCAGTGAGCTATTCTGTTCTAAACCAATCTTGCTGAACCATATTTGAAATCCTTGAGTTTAGGGACAGAGAAGGACACTCGTGGAAACTATCAGTGTGCTATTCTGTGCTAAATCTTGTTTGTAGGGACAGAGAAGGACAGTGAGTGAAACTGACAGCGTGCTATTCTGTTCTAAACCAATCTTGCTGAACCATATTTGAAATCCTTGAGTTTAGGGACAGAGAGGTACAGTGAGGGAAAGTGTCAGTGAGCTATTCTGTTCTAAACCAATCTTGCTGAACCATATTTGAAATCCTTGAGTTTAGGGACAGAGAAGGACACTCGTGGAAACTATCAGTGTGCTATTCTGTGCTAAATCTTGTTTGTAGGGACAGAGAAGGACAGTGAGTGAAACTGACAGTGTGCTATTCTGTTCTAAACCAATCTTGCTGAACCATATTTGAAATCCTTGAGTTTAGGGACAGAGAGGTACAGTGAGGGAAAGTGTCAGTGAGCTTTTCTGTTCTAAACCAATCTTGCTGAACCATATTTGAAATCCTTGAGTTTAGGGACAGAGAAGGACACTCGTGGAAACTATCAGTGTGCTATTCTGTGCTAAATCTTGTTTGTAGGGACAGAGAAGGACAGTGAGTGAAACTGACAGTGTGCTATTCTGTTCTAAACCAATCTTGCTGAACCATATTTGAAATCCTTGAGTTTAGGGACAGAGAGGTACAGTGAGGGAAAGTGTCAGTGAGCTATTCTGTTCTAAACCAATCTTGCTGAACCATATTTGAAATCCTTGAGTTTAGGGACAGAGAAGGACACTCGTGGAAACTATCAGTGTGCTATTCTGTGCTAAATCTTGTTTGTAGGGACAGAGAAGGACAGTGAGTGAAACTGACAGTGTGCTATTCTGTTCTAAACCAATCTTGCTGAACCATATTTGAAATCCTTGAGTTTAGGGACAGAGAGGTACAGTGAGGGAAAGTGTCAGTGAGCTATTCTGTTCTAAACCAATCTTGCTGAACCATATTTGAAATCCTTGAGTTTAGGGACAGTGAGGGAAAGTGTCAGTGAACTATTCTGTTCTAAACCAATCTTGCTGAACCATATTTGAAATCCTTGAGTTTAGGGACAGAGAAGGACACTCGTGGAAACTATCAGTGTGCTATTCTGTGCTAAATCTTGTTTGTAGGGACAGAGAAGGACAGTGAGTGAAACTGACAGCGTGCTATTCTGTTCTAAACCAATCTTGCTGAACCATATTTGAAATCCTTGAGTTTAGGGACAGAGAGGTACAGTGAGGGAAAGTGTCAGTGAGCTATTCTGTTCTAAACCAATCTTGCTGAACCATATTTGAAATCCTTGAGTTTAGGGACAGAGAAGGACACTCGTGGAAACTATCAGTGTGCTATTCTGTGCTAAATCTTGTTTGTAGGGACAGAGAAGGACAGTGAGTGAAACTGACAGTGTGCTATTCTGTTCTAAACCAATCTTGCTGAACCATATTTGAAATCCTTGAGTTTAGGGACAGAGAGGTACAGTGAGGGAAAGTGTCAGTGAGCTTTTCTGTTCTAAACCAATCTTGCTGAACCATATTTGAAATCCTTGAGTTTAGGGACAGAGAAGGACACTCGTGGAAACTATCAGTGTGCTATTCTGTGCTAAATCTTGTTTGTAGGGACAGAGAAGGACAGTGAGTGAAACTGACAGTGTGCTATTCTGTTCTAAACCAATCTTGCTGAACCATATTTGAAATCCTTGAGTTTAGGGACAGAGAGGTACAGTGAGGGAAAGTGTCAGTGAGCTATTCTGTTCTAAACCAATCTTGCTGAACCATATTTGAAATCCTTGAGTTTAGGGACAGAGAAGGACACTCGTGGAAAAACTATCAGTGTGCTATTCTGTGCTAAATCTTGTTTGTAGGGACAGAGAAGGACAGTGAGTGAAACTGACAGTGTGCTATTCTGTTCTAAACCAATCTTGCTGAACCATATTTGAAATCCTTGAGTTTAGGGACAGAGAGGTACAGTGAGGGAAAGTGTCAGTGAGCTATTCTGTTCTAAACCAATCTTGCTGAACCATATTTGAAATCCTTGAGTTTAGGGACAGAGAAGGACACTCGTGGAAACTATCAGTGTGCTATTCTGTGCTAAATCTTGTTTGTAGGGACAGAGAAGGACAGTGAGTGAAACTGACAGTGTGCTATTCTGTTCTAAACCAATCTTGCTGAACCATATTTGAAATCCTTGAGTTTAGGGACAGAGAGGTACAGTGAGGGAAAGTGTCAGTGTGCTATTCTGTTCTAAACCAATCTTGCTGAACCATATTTGAAATCCTTGAGTTTAGGGACAGAGAGGTACAGTGAGGGAAAGTGTCAGTGTGCTATTCTGTTCTAAACCAATCTTGCTGAACCATATCTGAAATCCTTGAGTTTAGGGACAGAGAAGGACACTTGTGGAAACTATCAGTGTGCTATTCTGTGCTAAATCTTGTTTGTAGGGACAGAGAAGGACAGTGAGTGAAACTGACAGTGTGCTATTCTGTTCTAAACCAATCTTGCTGAACCATATTTGAAATCCTTGAGTTTAGGGACAGAAAGGTACAGTGAGGGAAAGTGTCAGTGAGCTATTCTGTTCTAAACCAATCTTGCTGAACCATATTTGAAATCCTTGAGTTTAGGGACAGAGAAGGATAGGCAGGGGACAGTGTCAGTGTCATTGTTGCTAAGCCTCCTGCACAGTATACACCTGAAGGTAGCCCTTATTGCTCTTTTTCCCATCTCCCTGCAGGCCATCCATTAAAATGTCTGGAAGGCAAACAAGGAGAGGCAGACAGTCAGGAGGCAAAAAAAGAGGGCAAGCAGGCTCTGTGTCTGGGGGCAACAGTGCTGGTCGTGGACGCGGTGCATTGTCATCAGCACATGGCCATGGGACACGCTTGTCCTTCTTTTCGGCAGCTGGACATGTTGAGCCACATCATGCCGAAGACTTGGTAGAGTGGATGACCAAGCCCACCTCATCCTCCTCATCCTCTCTCACCCAGGCTCAGGGTACTGGCAAAGCAGCTGCCAAAGCGTCCTCTTCTCTGGTATCATTATCTTCATTAGTCAATCCTTCCCTAGACCCACCATGTCCTCCTCCTGAGGAGTCCCCCGAACTGTTTGAGCACAGTGTTGGGTACATGCTCCAGGAGGATGCCCAGCGTTTCAAAGGATCTGATGATGATACCCAGATAGAGGAAGGCAGTAGCGTGAGAGCAGAGAGAGGGGATGCTCAAGAAGGACACCAATCTGGCAGTCATGCTCCAGCAGCTGCAGCATACTGCCAGATTGGCTCCAGTGATGAGGAGGGAGTGGATGATGAGGTCACTGACTCCACGTGGGTGCCTAATAGGAGAGAGGAGGAGGAGGAGGAGGAGGAGGCACATCTCCAACGAGGCAGGATGCCCTTGGATGGCCAGCGTATGGGCAGCACACCGACGGAATCACACCGCAGAGCTCCGCCTGTGCAGGGCGCTGCCTCTGCCCGTCATTCAAAAAGTTCTTTGGTGTGGGCCTTTTTTGAGGCGAGTGCATCAGATCGCACAGCTGCTGTTTGCAACATATGTCTCAAGCGTATATCGCGTGGCCAAAACATGGGCACCACATGCTTGATCAGACATATGTTGACCTGCCATGCAGCTCGTTGGCAAGCCTACCTTAAAGACCCACACCAAAGAACAAAGCGGACCTCTCCTTGCACCGCATCAGCTGGGATCTCCAACCCCACTATACCTTCAGTCCTCTCTGAAACCTGCACTGAGAGGAATGAAGGTGTAGAATTAGGTGTGTCACAGCCAAGTACTTGCGGCCACTCTGCTAGCAGTACACCGACGTCCGATTCTAGCAGGCAAATTTCCCTGCCCCAGCTGCTGGACCGTCGAAAGAAGTTCACTCCCAGCCATCCACATGCCCAGCGGTTGAATGCTAGCTTGGCTAAATTGCTAGCGCTTCAACTGCTGCCTTTTCAGTTGGTAGACTCGGCCCCCTTCCGTGAGTTTGTGCAATGTGCGGTTCCTCAGTGGCAGGTTCCCAAACGCCACCTTTTCTCATGGAAGGCGATTCCGGCTCTCTACAGGCATGTGGAAGGCAATGTCTTGGCCTCGCTGGACAGGGCGGTCAGCGGTAAGGTGCATATTACCGCTGACTCATGGTCCAGCAGGCATGGACAGGGACGTTACCTTTCTTTCACGGCCCATTGGGTCACTCTTTTGGCAGCTGGGAAGGATGCAGGACAAGGTGCAGTAGTGTTGGAGGTTGTTCCGCCGCCACGCCTCCAAAATGCTACTACTGGTTGTGACACACCTCTCTCCTCCACCCCCTCCTCTTCTTCTTCCTCCATGGCCTCTTCCTGTGGTTTTTCCTCGGAACCAGCGGTGCTCCGTAGGCGTTCAAGGGGCTACGCAAGTACGCAGGCAAAAAGATGCCATGCCGTGCTTGCGCTGGTGTGTTTGGGGGACAGGAGCCACACTGGGGCAGAGGTCCTGTCTGCTCTGCAGGGGCAGGCCGAGAGGTGGTTGACGCCACGCCAGCTTAAGCCAGGAATGGTGGTTTGCGACAATGGCACCAACCTCCTCTCCGCCCTCCGACAGGGACAACTGACCCATGTGCCCTGTATGGCTCACGTCCTTAACCTGGTGGTGCAGCAGTTCTTGGGCAGGTACCCGGGCTTACAGGATGTCCTGAGGCAGGCCAGGAAAGTCTGTGTGCATTTCCGCAGATCTTATAATGCCAGTGCTCGCCTGGCTGAGCTGCAAAAGGAGTTGAACCTGCCCAAGAACCGCCTTATATGTGACATGCCCACCAGGTGGAACTCAACGTTGGCCATGCTGCAGCGGCTGCACACGCAGCAGAGGGCCATCAATGAGTACCTGTGCGACTACGGCACCAGGACAGGGTCAGGGGAGCTCGGGTTTTTTTCACCACGCCAGTGGGGCATGATCAGGGATGCATGCACTGTCCTGGCACCATTTGAGGAGGCCACGAGGATGGTGAGCAGTGACAGTGCATGCATCAGTGACACTGTACCTCTTGTCCACCTGTTGGAGCACACGCTGCGTGGAATAATGGACAGGGCACTTGAGGCAGAACAGAAGCAGGAAGAGGAGGACTTCCTTGCCTCTCAAGGCCCCCTTTACCCAGACAGTGTTCCTTCTGTCCCACCCATCGCACAGGAAGAGGAGGAGGAGGAGGAGGAGGAGGAGGATTGTGTCAGCATGGAGGTGGAGGCTGGCACTCAGCATCATCAGCAGCAGTCTTTTAGGGATGATTTACAGTCCCAAGAAACCAGTGGACTTGTACGTGGCTGGGAGGAGGTGGCTGCGGATCATGTCGTCCTTAGTGACCCAGAGGACTCCGGACTGAATGCCTCAGCTAACCTACGCTGCATGGCCTCCCTGATCCTGCAAAGTCTGCGGAAGGATCCTCGTATTCTTCGGATCAAGGAGAGGGACCATTACTGGCTGGCCACTCTCCTTGATCCACGGTACAAGGGTAAGGTTGCGGACCTTATGTTACCATCGCAGAGGGAGCAGAGAATGAGACAACTCCGGGAGGCCTTGCAGAAAGGTCTGTGCAACGCGTTCCCAGAGACTGGGAGGTTACAAACTCCTGGTCCTGGACAACGAGTTGCTGAGGCTTCGGGCAGTCAAAGAAGGAGCGGTGGGGAAGGTGGCCGTCTGACCGATGCGTTCAGACAATTCTTTAGTCCGCAGCCCCAAAGTATGATCGGTTCCAGCAACCATCGCCAGCGTCTGATATACATGGTGCAGGAATACCTAGGGGCAAGGTCAGACTTGGACACCTTCCCCACCGAAAATCCTCTGGCTTACTGGGTCTTGAGGATGGATCACTGGCCAGAGCTTGCACAGTATGCAATTGAGCTACTGGCCTGTCCTGCATCCAGCGTTCTTTCAGAACGCACATTCAGTGCTGCTGGAGGATTTGTCACAGATCACAGGGTGCGCCTGTCCACCGACTCGGTTGATCGACTGACTTTCATCAAGATGAACCAGTCTTGGATCACCACCAGCTACCACACACCTGATGCTGATATAACAGACTAATTGATTTTAAAATGTCACATCCCTTCAAGACTGATGCTGATGCTGAGTGCCTGTGCTGTTATGTTGACTGGCTATCCTCCTCCTCCTCCTCAATGATACGATTAATGATGATAGCTTGGAAGATCATTTTGGTTTATGGGTGACGCCACCAGTGGCTAAGGCCCAATTTTTCAGCCCCTGTTTAACAGGGGCGTGTAATTACAATTTTTGATGCAATACTTTGCAACAGGCCTCATTGCTGTGCTCCAAGTACAGTATCTGTGAGGGGTTGCAGTGTTGTGCCACCAGTGCCTAAGGCCCAATTTTTCAGCCCCTGTTCAACAGGGGCATGCAATTATAATTATTGATCTAATAATTCACAGCAGGGCCCATTGCTGCGCCCACCAAGAGTAACTGTCAGGCCTTACAGTGTTGTGGCACCAGCACCACCACCACCAAAGGCCCAATTTTTCAGCCCCTGTTCAACAGGGGCATGCAATTATAATTATTGATCTAATAATTCACAGCAGGGCCCATTGCTGCACCCACCAAGAGTAACTGTCAGGCCTTACAGTGTTGTGGCACCAGCACCACCATCACCACCACCACCACCACCACCAAAGGCCCAATTTTTCAGCCCCTGTTCAACAGGGGCATGCAATTATAATTATTGATCTAATAATTCACAGCAGGGCCCATTGCTGCGCCCACCAAGAGTAACTGTCAGGCCTTACAGTGTTGTGGCACCAGCACCACCATCACCACCACCACCACCACCAAAGGCCCAATTTTTCAGCCCCTGTTTAACAGGGGCATGCAATTATAATTATTGATCTAATAATTCACAGCAGGGCCCATTGCTGCGCCCACCAAGAGTAACTGTCAGGCCTTACAGTGTTGTGGCACCAGCACCACCATCAAAGGCCCAATTTTTACTACCACTGATCAACAATTATATGTTATTACAATTCCTGATATAATAGTTGACAGCAGGGCGTTCCAGCACCCACCAAGAGTAACTGTGAGTGCTTACAGTGTTGTGCCAACACCAACACCTAAGGGGCCAATTTCTGCAGAGTATATACGGCAGGTCCCTACTTTCAAACATCCAACTTACAAACGACTACTACTTGCAAACGGAAGAAGACAACAGGAAGTGAGAGGAAATCTACCCCTTGGAAGGAAAATTCTCTCCTGTAAGAATTAATATGGGAGAAAGGTGTCTCCTCTCTACTGATGCTTTATCACCAATCCTTGTTTCAATAAAAACACCACATTTCAAAAACAGTTGTCATTGGGACGCAAAGTGAGGTGAAATGTTCTGAACAGGGGCACAGACAGCAAAACAAATGTTACAGGGGTGATAACCCTTCCCTATGTTTTCCAAAAAGCTTAAAAATAGGTATTTGGGCTGGAGCTACACTTAAACAATGTAGCTGTTCAAAATTACAAACAGATTCTACATAAGAACAAACCTACAGTCCCTGTCTTGTATGCACCGCCTGTATACGGCTGTTCAGAGTATATAGGGCCTTTTTTATTTTGTGTGCGGGGTTCCCCTTAATATCCATACAAGACCCAAAGGGGCTGGTAATGGGCTGGGGTAGGGGGGGGGGGGGGTTGATGGGGTAGCTATGCCATTTTTCTTAAAGATTTTCATCCATATTACCGGGACCAGACATTACATTAAAGCCGCAAGCAGTTTTAAATGGCTTTTTTTTCCTTTAGAAATGTTATTTTGTGCAGGGACAGTTCTAAACACGGGAAACACGTGGCACTTCACAGGCATACTTTAGACACCCCCCAGGTACAATATTTAAAGGAATATTTGACTTTTTTTTTCACTTTATGCATCATTAAAATGACTGCTCCTGGAAAACGTCCGTTTTTAAAACTTCTTTTTGCATTGAAACATGTCCCCTGGTGCAGAACCCGGGTTCCCAACTTCTGTTTAGGACAATAACATGGATAATAGTCGTTATAATTAGCACTTTAGAATCCGAACGTTCGCATCCATTGTATTTAATAGGGTTCTAATGTTCGTGCGAACTTTCGGTCCGTTCGCGGGTTCTGGTGCGAACCGAACCCGGGGGTGTTCGGCTCATCACTAGTGATGACGCGCTGCCCCGACTGATGGCAGTGATGTCAGCGGAGAGCAGACTTCAGACCTCTCTATGCTGAAAACAGGTCACAGGAGTGCAAAACGAATTGCACTTCTGTGACCCAGAGGAGAAGCCCATCCTAAAAAGCTCAGGCTGGACTTCTCCTTTAACGTGTTAATTCATTATTTTGGGAGATTACTTATGCACTCTGCTTGGGTTGAATGGAGGTGAATCCATTATAATCTCTGAATCATAACATAACAAATTAATCTGAAATTGATTTGTTTACTATGTTATGATTCGGAGATTGATAGATCCACCTCCATTCAACCCAAACACAATAAGTAGGAATCATCATCTTATTTCACTTTTATATCTTACTGTATTTATTGCAGTATGTTTCCATTTCATATGTAGTGCATTTTTATAATAATGAAAAATGTTAATGCAACATGAAAATAAATGGATTTGAATCAATTCGTTATGTTGATACGTTATTTTGGGAGCTTCAAACAAAAGGCTCAAACTATCACATCATGTCATCCAAATGAAACTGATGAATATGAATTAATTTGTTTTAATTTTCATTTATTTTGGATTTGTTGAAATTTGTTACTATTGTGATTTGGAGATTTGGAAACATGCACCCACCTTCTTTTCTTTTTCTTTCTAGCTATATGAACACCCATTGTTCTGAGGAGGGCTGCAAGATTCTAGACTTTGCCTTAATCCAAAGAGTGGATCACACCACCAGTGTATAGTGAAACACCGGTGCGCAGGATATTATTGTTTTGTTGTCTTCAAACATTCCCATAGACACACTCCTAAACCTTGTGGACAGCCTTCCCAGAAGAGTTGAAGCTGTTATAGCTGCAAAAGGGGGGCCAACTCAATATTGAACCCTACGGACTAAGACTGGGATGCCATTAAAGTTCATGTGTGTGTAAAGGCAGGCGTCCCAATACTTTTGGTAATATAGTGTATATTCCTCAAAGCATGGTAACCACAGCATACTATAGGTGTGGACCAGGCAAGCTTTCTTTGTGTGGTCAAAACCCACCTGTCTGTCCTGGTTTATACATATATTTATCTGTTTGGATGAACGTTCCAACATTTTTCTTGCGCAAAGTCAAAGGTTTGCTGACAAACTGAACCTTGTCCCCTCCAGCCTCCATTCCTTGGACCTCAATATGGACCTTTTCCGTGTCCGTGGAGGGCTCAGGAACCTGGAAAATTACAGAAATATGATTTAATTTAAGATTATTATTATTAATTATATATTTTCATTTATTTAAAAAAATATAAGTAGCAACAATTAGTTTTTTTGATAGCATTTTATTTATTGAATCGATTCTTTGTGTATTGGGAGGTGTTATGAGGTGGGGGAGGATCTGTGTATTGGGAGGTGGGGGAGCTCTGTGTATTGGGAGGTGTTAGGAGGTGGGGGGATCTGTGTATTGGGAGGTGTTGGGAGGTGGAGGGGGGATCTGTGTATTGGGAGGTGGGGGAGCTCTGTGTTTTGGGAGGTGTTAGGAGGTGGTGGGAGCTCTGTGTATTGGGAGGTGTTAGGATGTGGGGGAAGAAATGTATATTAGGAGGCAGGGGAGCTCTGTGTATTGGGAGGTGCTAGAAGGTGGGGGAGCTCTGTGTATTGGGAGGTGTTAGGTGGGGAGAGATCTGTGTATTGGGAGGTGGGGGGAGATCTGTGTATTGAGGGGTGGGGGGAGCTCTGTGTATTGGGGGTCGTAAGAGGTGGGGGGAGCTCTGTGTATTGGGGGGTGATAGGAGGTGGGGGAGCTCTGTGGGGGGGAGCTCTGTATATTGCGAGGTGCTATAAGGTGGGGGAGCGCTGTGTATTGGGAGGTGCTAGGAGGTGGGGGGAGATCTGTGTATTGGAAGGTGTTAGGACGTGGGGGAAGAAATGTGAATTAGGAGGCAGGGGAGCTCTGTGTATTGGGAGGTGCTAGAAGGTGGGGGAGCTCTGTGTTTTGGGAGGTGTTAGGAGGTGGGGGGGAATCTGTGTATTGGGAGGTGGGGGGAGCTCTGTGTTTTGGGAGGTGTTAGGAGGTGGGGGGAGATACGTGTATTGGGAAGTGGGGGAGATCTGTGTATTGGGAGGTGGGGGGAGCTCTGTGTATTGGGGGGTGCTAGAAGGTGGGGGAGCTCTGTGTATTGGGAGGTGTTAGGAGGTGGGGGGGTCTGTGTATTGGGAGGTGGGGGAGCTCTGTGTTTTGGGAGGTGTTAGGAGGTGGGGGGAGATCTGTGTATTGGGAGGTGGGGGGGAGCTCTGTGTATTGGGGGGTGCTAGAAGGTGGGGGGCTCTGTGTATTAGGAGATGGGGGAGCCCTGTGTATTGGGAGGTGCTAGAAGGTGGGGGAGCTCTGTGTATTGGGAGGTGTTAGGAGGTGGAGGGAGATCTGTGTATTGGGGGGTGGGGGGAGCTCTGTGTAATGGGGGTGATAGAAGGTGGGGGGAGCTCTGTGGGCGGGAGCTCTGTGTATTGGAAGGTGTTAGGAGGTGGGGGATCGGTGTATTGGGAGGTGGGGGAGCTCTGTGTTTTGGGAGGTGGAGGGGGGATCTGTGTTTTGGGGGGGTGGGGGGAGCTCTGTGTTTTGGGGGGTGGTAAGAGGTGGGGGGAGCTCTGTGTATTGGTGGGTGATAGGAGGTGCGGGTAGTGTTAGATGCCCAACAGATTTAAATGAATTTGGCCAACAAATTAAAGCCAAACTCCAGCTAACACTGTTTAAGCAGATACAGCAATTTTTTGTTTTTTCCTTTTTAGATAAAGGTTTTAACTGAATGAATTAAAGTTGTACATAAATAATTAAAAGCTGACCAGTGTGAAATGGTTTGTTGCAACCCTCTAACTGCCACATTTTCTGGACAGCTAGGAAGTTAAAAAATAATAGACTTACTAGCTGGATCACCAGGTGAAAAAAAAGAAATGGTAAACTGCAATTTTTGTTTTTAGGTTCAATACCACTTTAACCCCAACACACCTGTCCTGGCATCCCTTTAAGAGAATGTTTAAAGAGAATGTTATTAACAGAATAACATTTATAGTTAGTTCCAATTAGTTTATTTAACCCTAACATTTGTAGTTAAAATTGTAGTTAACCTTATCTATTGTACTTATTGTAACTCCTTTACTCCCTTCTATTAGTGTTTTTTTTTTTAATGTTTGAATATACATTTAAAATAGTTAGTTTTTGCTTCATTAAATTGCTTAGGGAAGGGGACACTTTGGCATCCTCACATTTTGTGCCAGAGGACCTTGTCAACTGTGCTTTGTCTGCCTACATCCATTAACCACTTAAAGACCAGGCCTTTTTCTGACATTTGTTGTTTACAAGTAAAAATCTGTATTTTTGTGCTAAAAAATTACTTAGAACCCCCAAACATTATATATATATATATATATATATATATATATATATATATATATATATATTTATATATATTTTAGCAGAGACCCTAAAGAATAAAATGGTGGTCAATGCAATATTTTATGTCACTCTGTATTTGCACAGCAGTCTTTCAAACGCAATTTTTGGGGAAAAGATACACTTTAATGAATTAAAAAAAAAAAAAAGTAACGTTAGCCCAATGTTTTTGTGTAATGTGAAAGATGATGTTGCACCAAGTAAATAGATACCTAACATGTCATGCTTTAAAATTGCAAACGCTTGTGGAATGGCGACAAACTACAGTACTTAAAAATCTCCAATAGCAACGCTTTAAATTTTTCTACAGGTTACCTGTTTAGAGTTATAGAGGAGGTCCTGTGCTAGAATTATTTCTCTGGCTTTAACGATCGCGACGATACCTCACATGTGTGGTTGGAACACTGTTTACATATGCGAGTGCGACTTACGTATGCAGAGGGATGGGGCGCTTTAATTTTTTTTTATTATTATTTATTTTACTTTATTTTTACACGGTCCTCTTTATTGAGAGAGCTGGGATCAAAAAGACCCCAGATCTCTTATTTACTATTAAAAGAAAAAATAAAATCATCTTATTAAGCACAAGAACCAAAAGGGACGTCGGAGGTCGCTCCGGTCCTCCAAGGGAATAGAGCCGAGTGGGGGCTTTCGTTCCCTCATTTAACTTTCTGCCTAGCCATCGGCCGCATCGGATTGGTTCTGGGCTTGCTGAATGTTGCGGTAAGCTCGGAAACGACAGGGAATCGGCGGGAGGGGGGGAAACTCTCCCGCTATCTATAAAAGTGATCTCATTCACCGCTGGGATCACTTTTATTGGAAAAACGGCCGTCTAATGAAAAAATATACACTGGGGGTTATGACATCTAGCTGCTGCCATAACAACGATATTTAACGTAACATTAGGCGGTCGGCAAGTGGTAACTCCACTTTTCTTTACTTACTATTCAGTGGGAGATCAGAAGAGCTGGGGGTTACTACTGAATGGGAGATCAGCGGAGCTTGGGGTTACTACTGAGTGAGGGATCAGCAGAGCTGGGGGTTACTACTGAGCGAGGGAACAGCAGAGCTGGGGGTACTACTAAGCGGGGGATCTGTTGAACAAGGGTATTAACCACTTCCTTACCGGGCCTATTCTGGCACTCCTCTCCTACATGCAAAAATCATAATTTTTTTGCTAGAAAATTACTCAGAACCCCCAAACACTATATATGTTTTTTTAGCAGACACCCTAGGGAATAAAATGGCGGTCATTGCAACTTTTTATCTCGCACGGTATTTGCGCAATAATTTTTAAAACGCCTTTTTTTGGGGAAAAAAACTGTTTAATGAATTAAAAAATAACAAAACAGTAAAGTTAGCCAAATTTTTTTGTATAATGTGAAATATTATGTTACGCCGAGTAAATAGATACCTAACATGTCACGCTTTAAAATTGCGCACACTCATGGAATGGCGCCAAACTTCAGTACTTAAAAATCTCCATAGGCGTCGCTTATTTTTTTTTTACAGGCTACCAGTTTAGAGTTACAGAGGAGGTCTAGTACTAGAGTTGTTGCTGGCGCTTTAACGCACACGGCTATACCTCACATGTGTGGTTTGAACGGCGTTTACATATGTGGGCGGGACTTGCGTGTGTGTTCGCTTATGAGCGCGAGCTACTGGGGACAGGGGCGTTTTAGAAAAAAATATTTATTATTTTATTTTTTATTTTACTTAATTTTTTTTATTTTTACACTTTTTTTTTTAATTATTTTTTTTTGATCACTTTTATTCCTATTACAAGGAATGTAAACATCCCTTGTAATAGGAATGTGTGTGACAGGTCCTCTTTATGGAGAGATGCGGGGTCAATAAGACCCCACATCTCTCCTCCAGGCTAGAAAGCATGAGATCGGTGAAAAAAATTTCACTGATCTCATACTTACAGCCGCAATGGCGGCTTTGTTTACATTTGAGGACCTGAGCGTGACGTCATCACATCGCGCCCGGGCCTCCGACGGTCATAGAGATGACTGGTGACCATCTGGTCACCAGTCATCTCTATGCCTTCCATCTGGCGCCGGCAGATCGTTTCTCCGGGTCCCCGATCGCACGGGAGAGCCCGGAGAAGCACCGGGTGGTGGCGGGAGGGGGGGGCATCCCCTCCCGCCGCCTATAAGAACGATCAAGCGGTGAAACCGCCGCTATGATCATTCTTATGGTGCACAGAATCGCCGGCTGAAAAGATGGATATCTGAATGATGCCTCTAGCTGCAGGCATCATTCAGATATCCCCACTGAAAGTCCAGGACGTCATATGACGTCCTTGGGCGGGAAGTGGTTAATGATCTTCTGAGTGGGGGGTACTACTGAGCCTCTTTAAAGTAGTTGTAAACCAAGAATTTTTTTTTTTTAAATAAAAACCTGCAAGACAAAGGCCTAATGAGCTAGTATGACTAGCATACTAGCTCATTATGAATTACTTACCTTAGATCGAAGCCCCCAAAGCGACCCTCGTTCCTCTCCTCCGCCGCCGCCATGATACCCGGAGTGACTTCCGGGTATCGCCGCTCTGGCGCTGTGACTGGCCGGAGCGGCGATGACGTCACTCCCATGCATGCGCGCGGAACCGGCACGATCCCCGCGCATGCGCGCGTTTCCGGCACTTTCAGGCAATTTCCCATTGAAGACCCGGCACGCTCAGTGCACCTGCGCCGCGCGCCGTAGACATCGGTGCCCGATTTTCTGCAAATATCTCCTTAACCATGTAGGTTAAGGAGATATTGCAAGCACCTAAGCCTTAATGTAGGCTTACCTGTAGGTGCAAATAGTATCAGAGGGTTTACAACCACTTTAAAATAAATAGAAAATCAACTCCCACAGGGCATTTTCCAAGCTTCAGGGCCGAGCCTCTTTTTGAGATTTGGTGTCTACAAGTAAAAATCATTTTGTTGTTGCAATATTTTTTGTCACACTGTATTTGAGCAGCGGTCTTACAAGCGCACTTTTTTTGTAAAAAATACACTTTTTTTAATTAAAAAATAAGACAACAGTAAAGTTAGCCCAATTTTTTTTTTATATTGTGAAAGATAATGTTACATAGAGTAAATTGATACCCAACATGGCACATTTCAAAATTGCGCCCGCTCGTGGAATGGCGACAAACTTTTACCCTTAAAAATCTACATAGGCAACGTTTAAAAATGTCTACAAGTTACTCGTTTTGAGTTACAGAGGAGGGCTAGAATTATTGCTCTCGCTCTAACGATCGTGACGATACCTCACATGTGTAGTTTGAAAACCGTTTTCATATGCGGGCACTACTCACGTATGCATTCACTTGCACATGCACACAAGTTCGGCAGGACGGGGCGCTTTACATTTTTTTTTCTTTTTCTTATTTATTTTACTTTTTATTTTTTATTTTGACAAAAAAATTTGGGTCACTTTTATTCCTATTACAAGGAATGTAAACTTCCCTTGTAATAGAAAAAAAGCATGACAGGACCTCTTAAATATGATATCTGGAGTCAAAAAGACCTCAGATCTCATATTTACACTAAAATGCAATAAAAAAAAAAGATATAATCTGAAAAAAATAATTAAATAAAAATTCTCCTTTAAGAGCATTGGGCGGTAGTGACGTTTGACGTTGCTTCCGCCTGTCAATGCTATGGAGCCGAGTGGGGGCAATCTTCCCCTCGCTCGGCAGCCAGCCAAGCATGGAAGTGGACCCGATCTTCTGCGCCGTTACCGGCGGCTCCGGTAAGTGGTGGAGACGACCAGAGCGCGGTGGGAGGGGGGCCCTTTCCCACCCCCGATAAAAGTAATCCTGTGGCGAATCCACCGCAGAGACCACTTTTATCTGAAACCGGACCGCCCGCAAGAAGAAGAGGATACCGCCAAGCTAGCTGCTGCCATAACAACGATATTCCTCTTCAAAGTATATTGTCGTGAGCCGGTCCAGAAGTGGTTAAATCTTCAAAAAAGCATCACAGAAGCATAAAAAAACACAAAAAAAAATGCACATTGAAGCGGTAGGGGCTTTAATGTGTGTTAAAATAAAATAAAAATTTTGTTGCAGAGGATGCATACAATTTGACATGCATCTTAGTACAAACTGCTGGCAAAATCAGTGAGTCAATCACACAAGGATGAAATTAAATTTTGGAGATGTTCATCAACAGAACAGGTTGCCACATTGTATTGAATTGGAATGTATAGGTAATTTTTGATATCATTAAATTGCAACACAGCTTGTGTAGCAATTAGGGATGGGCTGAACACCCTCCGGTTCGATTTGCACCAGAACACCGCGAACAGGCAAAAAGTTCTAGCGAACATGCAAACCCTATTAAAGTCTATGGGACACCAACACGAAAAATCAAAAGTGCTCATTTTAAAGGCTTCTATGCAAGTTATTGTCATAAAAAGTGTATGGGGACCCGGGTACTGCCCTATTTGCCATGTATCAATGCATAAATATCGTGCCTGGGGAGTCCCCTTGCTTTGCCTGTAAAGTGGTGCATCTGTGCGATGTGTAGAACATGTCGCAGCAAAATTACATTTCTAAAAGGAAAAAAAGTCATTTAAATTTGCTTGCGGTTGTGAGGGTTTGCCGAATCCCGGCAATATAAACATATAGATGAAAAATCAGGGAAAAAAACGGCGTATGGTCCCCCCAGTCCAAACCAGGCCCTTTGAGTCTGGTATGGGTATTATGGGGAACTCCTCGCCAAAATTTAACGCAGTTTAAGGTTAAACTGCTTCTCTTATAATTTTAGTGAATGGCCGCGTGTCTTTTTAAATTTCCTTTCACTGAAAAGTTTTTTCCCTATGCTAGGGTCACCAGTGCGGTATTTGTACAACAATATCATATCCCCTCTCAAGCGTCTCCTCTCCAGAGAGAATAAGTTCAAAGCTCGTAGTCATTCCCCATAGCTGAGATCCTCCAGTCCCTTAATTAGTTTTGTTGCCCTTCTCTGGACTCTCTCCAGTTCCAGTACATCCTTCCAGAGGACTGGAGCCCAGAACTGGACGGCATACTCCAGGTGCGGCCGAACCGGAGTCTTGTAGAGTGGGAGAATTATTGTTTTATCTTTGGAGTGAATGCCCTTTTTAATGCATGCCAATATTCTGTTGGCTTTGCTTGCAGCAGCTTGGCATTGCATGCTATTGCTGAGCCTATCATCTACTAGGACCCCCAGGTCCTTTTCCATTCTAGATTCCCCCCAGAGGTTCTCCCCCTAGCGAGTAGATTGCATTAACATTTTTGGCACCTAAATGCATCATTTTACATTTTTCAAAATTAAACTTCATTTGCCATGTAGTTGTCCACCCTATTAATTTGTATAGGTCTTCTTTTCAGTGACTTTTCAGGTAGTTATAGCATTTTGCAAATATTTAAAAAAGGAGAACTTCTATAGGACTGCAATTAAAAGAAAGCAATTCTTTCTCTTTTGAGATGGAAATTCAAGAGGCAGGGGGGCCCTTAATGGCTGTACTATAGGGCCCTGACACATATAGTTAAGGCCCTGTTTTTCCATCACCAACATTAAAAAACAATATGATCTTCATACCTGGAAGAAAGGCAAAAAGGATGAGGCCCCAGAGTGGAACCAATGTGTGGTCAACAGACGTGCCTATTCAATAAAAAGGTGCTTCCAATTGGATTCTTCAGGAAGGTCAGTATTCACTAATCATAGAAACAGGTAAAACACCATCAATGCATTTCTTGGCCTTTTTATTGGCCACTTTGTCAGGAAAAAGTATATAGTACACATGTTGGATCAGTTGCCCGGGCTCTTCAGCTGTCAGTTACCAGCACTAACAAGCAGTCTGGATAAATACCATCCTTCCTGAAGGATCCACCTGGAAGCATCTTTTTATTGAATGGGCACCTCTGCTGACCACACATTGGTTCCATTTTGGAGGCTCATCCTTTTTACCATTGTTCATTAGATCTGATCACAACCTAGCGCAGTGAAAACTCCAATGAGCATTGAGCATCGAGTGCGACCACCCACATTCTGCATGGAGACAATCATGTTCTCCACATGTGCTAAAATAGTTTGCTTGACCCTAGGACGGGGATTCAGCAACCTTATGAATGTGAGTATACGCTCACTATACTTTTTGCCTTGCTTTCCACATACGTACAATTGAATACTATCCTACTAAGGCCCCTTTTACACTTATACGACTTGTCCCACGATTTGGGACTGCAAAGTAGCATGACAAGTCGTTCTCCATGATTTCCAATGACAACTATTCATATTAGTATGACTTCAAGTCGTGGCAATTTCAAAGTAGTCCCTTCACTACTTTGGTCCAACTTTGATGTGAGTTACACAGGCATTCCCTGAAATCACCTCAAAATCCTGCCCGCGAAACCACGGTAAAATCTCGGCAAAATCGCGCGACTTTGAAGTCGCAATAGTGTGAAAGGGGCCTAAGGCCCCTTTCACACTTATACGACTTGTCCCACGATTTTGGACAGAAAAAAAGTATGACAAGTAATTTCCCATGATTTCTAATGACATCCATTCATACTAGTACGACTTCAAGTCGTTCCGACTTCAAAGTAGTTCCTGCACTACTTTTTTTCTGAAGTCGGATCAAAGTCGGATTCAGTATTAACAGATGGCATGCGACTTGTACACGACTTGTGCATGAAGGGGAACTCCACGCCCAAAAAAACCCAGCATGGGTTCCCCTTCATGAGCATACCGGGCCCATAGGTCTGGTATGGATTTTAAGGGAAACCCCTACGCCGAAAAAACGGCGTGGGGTCCCCACCAAAATCCATACCAGACCCTTATCTGAGCAGCAGCCCGGCCGGTCAGGAAAGGGGGTGGGGATGAGCGAGCGCCCCCCCTCCCCCGAGCCGTACCAGGCCGCATGCCCTCAACATGGGGGGGGGTGGGTGCTTTGGGGCAGGGGGGGCTCCCGCTAGCAAAAGAGCCGGCAGAAGGCAGAAAGCACCGGAGAGTGAGAGAAGAACCAGAGAGCGCGGAGAAGGCACCGGAGAGCAGGAGAAGAGGCCGGAGAGTCAGAAGAGACCCCCGAAGTCGGAAGAAGACCCCCAAAGTCAGAAGGAGACCCCCGGAGCTGCCTAATAAATTACTTTAAAAACCTGTCTAGTGTGTTTTTTTTTACACTTTTTATTCCAGGTGAATGGGTAGGGGTACGATGTACCCATACTCAATCACATAGGGTGGGGGGCCGGGATCTGGGGGCCCCCTTATTAAAGGGGGCTCCCAGATTCCGATAAGACCCCCGCCTGCAGACCCCGACAGCCAATGGCCAGGGTTGTCGGGAAGGGGCCCATGTCCTCATCAATATGGGGTCAAGGTGCTTTGGGGTGGGGGGGCGCAGGGCCACCCCTGCCCCAAAGCACCCACCCCCCATGTTGAGGGCATGCGGCCTGGTACGGCTCAGGAGGGGGGGCGCTCACTCGTCCCCACCCCCTTTCCTGACTGGCCAGGCTGGTGCTCGGATAAGGGTCTGGTATGGATTTTGGGGGGACCCAGCGCTGTTTTTTCGGCGTGGGGGTTCCCCTTAAAACACGCTGTTTTTTCGGCGTGGGGGTTCCCCTTAAGACCGATGGGCCCGGTATGCCAATAAAGGGGGAACCCATGCCGTTTTTTTTTTTCAAAACATATTGGCGTGGAGTTCCCCCTAATTATTGGGGGATCAAAGTCGCGTCCCTGCTCATTGAAGTCGTACTTCAAGTCGTGGGGCAAAGTCGGATCCACAGTCGTATGACTGTCTTGTCAAAATCACGGCTGCGAATCGTGGCAAAATCGCAGGACTTTGAAGTCGTATAAGTGTGAAAGGGGCCTAAGAAAGGATTTCTCGTGGCTTTTTATCCCTCCTTTTCTAATCGTCTGTACTCATCTAGGGCACGACTGACTCATACCTGGAAGGACTGGCAGTGCCAGGGAGGCATGTTTGGCTGCACTGTGTACAGAGTTTTGGTTCCTGCTGAGGTTTCCAGATTCACTTTCAGATGGGAGTACCCTTTAAGGTCACCAGAAGTATGCATACAAAATGTCTCCTCGGACGGATAGTAGAGGTCAGGTGGAACAAGAAGACCAAAGTTTCTAAAAGGGAAAAAGAAAAGGAAAAAAAATACATCTAGAACCACAAAACACACCCAGTTTTTATTATTACATTGAAGTTATTTAAAGTAGTTATAAAAGCCTAAACATTTTTTACCTTAATGCTTTCTTAGGTAATTAAGACCTACTCTAATGCCGCGTACACACGATCGATTTTTTCGACGGTGAAAACACCGTTGAGAAAATCGACGTGAAAAACGAGGAACAGCTTGTTCCCCCCACACACGGCCGTTTTAAATGTCATTTTTTTTGGTCGAAAAAAACGACCGTATGTGGGCTTCGCGGCAGTGTTTCCCATAGGGAAACACTGCCGCGGAAAACATGCCGAAAAAAACGACGAGAAAAATTAGAACATGTTCTAATTTTTCTCATAGTTTTTAATGCCGTTTTTCTCGTCGAAAAAAACGGCAGAAAGCCCACAGACGATCGTTTTTCTCGTCGAAAGGAAAAAATGTAGTTTTTCCTCGACGAGAAAAACGGCCGTGTGTACGCGGCATAAGTTGGCATACAGAGATAGGCAGAATGCCTGTCACTGTATGCAGTGTAGCAGAGTGGCATTTTTGCTTCTGCAACCCCCTCCCTATCACTGGTTGTTAAAGCGGGAGAGACTTTCCTCCTCTCCACTGCCAGAATAGGGCTGTCTTTTTTTTTCGGGTTGTTTTTGTTTTGCTTTTGTATTAAAAAGTGCAGTCCCATCCCCTCCTTGCACATCATTCGCCTAGGCGACCTTTGCCTCCTGGGATATGCATGTTATTTCCCTGATTGACTTTACAGGCAGGGATAACCAGATCTGATAGTTTTCATTTCACTAATTGGAAAATGTTGGTGAAATTTCATCATAGTCAATGGGGATGGTGAAAGTTTGGTGGTCTTTAAGGGTACCTTGAAATTTAAATGGCTCCTAAAGGTGGCAGAAGATTTTTTTATTTATCCTGGACCTATCTTGGTACCAAAAAAGCTAACTCTAATTTTAACCATTGTCCTAGTCTCGACCCTAATGGTTGAGTTGAGTTGAGTTGAGAGGTATCTTAATATAGCGCGGTCTTACCCCAAAGGGTCCCGACGCGCATAGCAGAGTTTCTGGGAAAAGAGGACCCAGGAACCAGAAGCAGCACAGAGTGGCAGAAAGGGTGGAAGAGAGAGGCTACGCAGGGAAGGCTTGCGTGAAAAGCCAAGTCTTCAGTAACCCACGGAAAACCGGAATAGTAGGGGCCTCCTGGAGCTCGACAGGGAGGCTAGTCCACAAAACGGCACCCTGGTGGGAGAAGGCCCGACCACCACGCCTGATCTTCTTGGGCACCGAGATGTGGAGGAGATCTCTGCCGGTAGATCTGAGTAATCTAACAAAAGCTTGTTTATGAAAACGAGAGCAGAGATAGCTTGGGGCCAGGCCTCTCATTATCTTAAACATAATACATCCGGCCTTAAATAAGGTGCGATAGTGGACCGGCAGCCAGTGCAAGGCGCAGAGGACAGGGGTGATATGATCCCTCAGCGGGACATCCATGAGTAACCTAGCCGCAGCATTTGAATAAGTTGAAGCTTCTGCACTAACATCTTTGGCAATCCCAGATAAAGAGAGTTGCAGTAGTCTAGGCAGCTACCTATCGTGGCGCAGATGACAGTTTTTCTGTCCGAGATATCCAAATATTTAAACAGCCCCCTCAGGAGTTTTAGCTGCCAGTGACATGCACTGACGACCCTCTTTACCTGAGGAGCCAAAGTTAAACCTGAATCTAGGACAAATCCCAGATCACGGACCTGGGGGGCCACCTCCGGAGCAGGACCAAATGATTGAGGCCAAGGTGGGATATCTGGAGGGGTGGCCAGATCGCTGAAGATGATCACCTCAGTTTTTCCCCCATTAAGTTTCAGGAAGCTGGCAGACATCCATGTGTTGATGGCCTCCAAACAGCTGGCAAGGGTGGCATCAGCCGTCTGGTTCCTAGGAATCTTTAGGTAAACCTGGGTGTCGTCCGCATAAACATGGTAATGGGCGGCGTGGGACTTTAGCAGGTCGGCAAGGGGCCTCATATAGATATTAAACAGCAGGGGAGACAAGGCAGAGTCCTGTGGCACTCCGCAATCCAGGGCAGTGGTCTTAGAGTAAAAGGGGCCAGTCTTGACTCCCTGAACTCTGCCCTCTAAGAAAGAGGCCACCCATGCCAAAGCCGACCCACTCATACCCAAAACTGACTTCATCCGCTCCAGTAAGATTCCATGATTAATGGTATCAAATGCGGCCGACAGATCCAAAAGAACCAGAGCTACTGAGTCACCCCTGTCCAAGCTGTGAAGGACATCATCATAGACACAGATGAGGCTCGTCTCTGTTCCATGTCCAGGTCGAAATCCGGACTGGAATTCGTCCAAGAGATGGAAAGACTCAAGGTAAGCCTGTAGCTGGATAACCACCAGGCGCTCCATCACCTTTGCCACAAAAGGCAAGATGGAAATCGGCCTGTGGTAATAATGGTAATAGTATATATATATTTTTTTAAATAAAATAAAGCCACCTTTCACGCAATGCTCTACATAAGTTTTCTGCAATATCGTCTAGTTCAGGGGTCTATAAACTTTCTAAACAAAGGGCCAGTTTACTGTCCTTCAGACTTTAAGGGGGTCGGAGTGGCCAGTGGGAGTAGAAAATGCCCCAGAGTCATTGGGAGTAAAACAATTACATTGTGCCTGTAGTCAGTAGCAGGAGGAATAGTGCCTCATGATTGGTATTAGTGGGAGGAATAGTGCCCCATCATTGGTGTTATTTGGAGGAATAGTGCCTGATTATTAGTGTCAGTGGAAGGCATGGTGCCTTCTTGTTGGTGCCAGTAGGAGGAATAGTGCCGGATAAAGGCAAGCAAAGGTCCACAGTTTGGAGATCACTGGTCTAGAGGAGGGGCATTCATTGGTAAGCTGTATTTGCATGGAGACTGACCTCGGTATTAAATTAAATCAAATAAGTCCCATGTGCTGCCAAACAATGCTGATACACCACAACAGGTCTAAAACGGGGGTCTCCAAACTCTTAAAGCAAGGAACCAGTTTTTTGTTCTTCAGACTTTAGAGGGGCTGAACTGAGGCCAGTAGCAGTGGATATTTTCCTGGCATCAGTGGAAGTAAACATCTCCATATTTGGTATTAGTGGGAGGAATAGCGCCCCATTGTTGGCATCATTAGAAGGAATGGTGCCCCATTATTGGTGTCAGTGGCAGAATAGTGTCTCACATCAGTGAGAGGAACAGTGCCCCAAGGGCTGGATAAAGGCAAGCAAAGGGCCACATCAGGCCCCAGGGCCGCAGTTTGGAGACCACTGGTCTAGTTGGATAGACACAATGGACCTGTCTATTACTCTTTGTTGAGAACGTTGTTCTTGTTGTTACTTGTGGGATATTTGTTAGTTTGCCAAGTATGTTAGAGGGGTCCAGGTGCTATATTGATATATTTATTTAAAAGTAACTTGTGGGCTTAATGCTGGATTTTTGTCTTTTTTTTTTTTTTCCTTTTTTATGTTGCTACTTGTTTACATTTTTCTTTTTTCTATTTTTAGTTCTTTTATTCTGTGTCACTGTGTGGCTCTGTGTTATTCTGTACTTCTCTAAAAATCTCTAAATAAAATATTATTAAAAAAATAAAAATAAAGCCATGTGATTGCCATGTGATCACTGATTCAAATGATCACATGGTTTGTTTATCATCAAAGCCATGACACACATTTTTATTGCTGCTCACCCCCCTGGAAAGGTCTCCTTTTCTTAGTCTTCTTTTGTTTTAGTGGCCATTGTCACCAAGACAGAAAGTGATTCAAAAATCTGATGCTAACACCTGTTACAGTGACTACTAATGCCCTGTACACGACCGTACTGTCCGTCGGAATAAAGTCCGACGGTTTGTCCGACGGAGGTCCGACGCAATTCCGCTCAAGCTCTCTTGCATACACACGGTCACACTAAAATCCGACCGTCAAGAACACAGTGATGTAAAACACTACGACAAGCCGAGAAAATGAAGTTTTATGCTTCCAAGCATGCATCGAATTGTTTCCGAGCATGCGTGGTTTTTAGTCCGTCGGAATTGCATACAGACGAACGGATTTTCCAATTTTTGTCCGTCGGAAAAAAAGAGAACATGTTCTTTATCTAAGTCTGTCGGAATTTCCATACACATGGAATATCCGATGAAAAGAGTCCGTCTGACTTTTTCCATCTGGAAATCCGGTCGTGTGTACAGGGCATAAGAGGAGATTATTCCTTACGTAGGAGAGATTTCATCCCTCGTGTTGTGTCTCTGAGTCAGGATGTGAAGGTAAGGCTCCCAAATGGAATAGAGGGAAAATAAAATGATGGGGGTTCTCACCATTCCCTTTTCTATCCATATAAAAAAATAAAAAATAAAGAACATTTTGGCTTTAGATACACTCTAATTTATTGGAACTGGTTCACAAATACTTACGGTTTCTTGTCACTCTGAGCCAGTGCCCCCTTCAGGGAGAGAAGAAAACACAGCACCCAAATCATCGTGCCCAGTCCTGATAGAAATATAGAAAGAGATAGGGAAGAATTATTATGGAGTTTCAAAATGAACTCACAGTAGACACATATAATATTTAAACATCTATATGGCAGTGAATCTAAAATTTAGCAAACATATACTGCAGGTAAATCTTCCAGGTCCATGTGTTATAACCACTTCAGCCCCGGAAGATTTGGCTGCTCAATGATCAGGCCATTCTTTGCGATACGGCACTGCGTCGCTTTAATTGACAATTTTGCGGCCGTGCAACGTTACACCCAAAGACAATTGACGTCCTTTTTTCCCCCACAAATAGAGCTTTCTTTTGGTGGTATTTGATCACATCTGTGGTTTTTATTTTTTGCGCTATAAACAAAATAATAGCGTCAATTTTGAAAAAAACACAATGTTTTGTACTTTTTGCTATAATAAATATCCCCATTTTTTTTTAAAAAAAGCAAATTATTCTTCTACATATTTTTGGTAATAAAAATCGCAATAAGCATATATTGATTGGTTTGCGCAAAAGTTATAGCGTCTACAAAATAAGGGAAAGATTTATGGCATTTTTATTATTATTATTTATTTTACTAGTAATGGCGGCCGTCTGCGATTTTTATTGGGCTCCGACATTATGGCGGACAGATCGGACACATTTTTGGGACCATTGAAAATTATACAGCAATCAGTGCTATAAAAATGCACTGATTAGGGGGGTGATCAAGGGGTTAACCGTGTTCCCTAGTGTGTGTTCTAACTGTGAGGGGAGGGGACTGACTATAGGAGATGACAGATCGTGGTTCCTAGCTAGTAGAAACTCACGATCTGCCTCTCCTCTCCTCACAGAACAGGGATTTATGTGTTTACACACACACACACATCCCTGTTCTGCCTCTCGTGCTGGCGGTCGCGATGACCGCCGGCCACGCACATTGGCACCCCCCAGTGCAGCGGGCGTGTGCCCGCGCCTGCTATCCCGCTTAAAGGGAACGATGTACAGCTACGACGGTTCACGAGATCATGCCGACCTGCCGCAGTATAATGATGGCGGCTGGTCGGCAAGTGGTGATTGATTTTTCACCAGGGAATGTTTTTTTACCTGTATGCATTCTATGCTTCCCCCCCCCTTATACTCACCTGTGCCCCCTCTCGATCTAGCGATGTGCACGTGAGGGGATGTGATGTGCGTGGGGGAAAGGGGGCGACCGCATTGTAGCCGTCATTTGGTTATAGTGCAATCGGGAAGTGGTTAAACCAAAGAGGTGGTAAAATGGACGAATTTATCTTGTGTGTCTAATAAAAAAAAGTATTTTAAATGTAAGAAATAAAAAAAAAATGCTTTTCACAAAAGCTTACAATCTAGAGGAAGAATCAATACACAAAGGGTAGGCTAACTTTGTAGAAATCAACTGTAGCCAGTTTCTGTTTTTGTTTGTTTTACCTTTTGGGTAGCACAGGCAAAGATTAGATCTTGTTAGATTTCCCCTTATTTTCTGTCCGGGAGACATAAGTGGAAATAAAAATAAATCACTACAAAGTGAGGGGACATCCCTTTTTAGACAGTTATCACCAGGACAGGTATCCCCATTGGAAGATTTTCCCTCTGTTCCTGTTCTGGTGACAACTGTAGCGTTTTGGATTGCCTGTCATTTTCTGTCCCAATGACAATAGTCACCAGGACACATTGAGAGGCTGACAGCAAAAAAACACATTCAACAAGCAAACAATTCAACAAGCTCACTGGCTCTGGTAGGGCTTCTCACTAGGGATGAGCTTCGTGTTCGAGTCGAACATACGTTCGACTCGAACATCGGCTGTTCGATCGTTCGACGAAGATCGAACGATTTGGGCCGTTCGCGCCAAATTCAAATGACGCGAACGGCCCACAATGCACTACGCCATCGCAGTGTCATCCAGGCGCTGTGATTGGCCAAGCATGCACTGTGACCCCGCATGCTTGGCCAATCACAGCGCTGGCAGCGAGGAGAGCAATGATTGGCCACAGGCAGGATGCCTGTGGCCAATTATTGCTGAGGGTGTTTAGTACACGCCCCACACTATAAAAGGCCGCCAGCACGGCGGCCTAGTGTAGTGTGTTCCGGAGCAGGGAAAGAGAAGCATAGGCAGGGACAGTGACATTTATTTTTTTCTTGCTTAACCTGGATTCCTTTAGTTTAGGGAAAGAGAAGGATAGGTAGGGAGAGTGTCAGTGTGTTTTACTGTGCGAATCCTTGTTTCTAGGGACAGGGAAGGACAGTGAGGGAATTCTCCTTGTGCTATAGTGTGCTTTAAAAAAACATTTTTTCTAGGGACAGAAAACTATAGGTAGGGAGAGTGTCAGTGTGTTTTACTGTGCGAATCCTTGTTTCTAGGGACAGGGAAGGACAGTGAGGGAATTCTCCTTGTGCTATAGTGTGCTTTAAAAAAACATTTTTTCTAGGGACAGAAAACTATAGGTAGGAAGAGTGTCAGTTTCTTTCACTGTGATAATCCTTGTTTCTAGGGACAAAGAAGGAAAGTGAGGGAAATTCTCCTTGTGCTATAGTGTGCTTTAAAAAAACATTTTTTCTAGGGACAGAAAACTATAGGTAGGGAGAGTGTCAGTGTCTTTTACTGTGCGAATCCTTGTTTCTAGGGACAGGGAAGGACAGTGAGGGAATTCTCCTTGTGCTATAGTGTGCTTTAAAAAAACATTTTTTCTAGGGACAGAAAACTATAGGTAGGAAGAGTGTCAGTTTCTTTCACTGTGATAATCCTTGTTTCTAGGGACAAAGAAGGAAAGTGAGGGAAATTCTCCTTGTGCTATAGTGTGCTTTAAAAAAACATTTTTTCTAGGGACAGAAAACTATAGGTAGGGAGTGTCAGTGTCTTTTACTGTGCGAATCCTTGTTTCTAGGGACAGGGAAGGACAGTGAGGGAATTCTCCTTGTGCTATAGTGTGCTTTAAAAAAACATTTTTTCTAGGGACAGAAAACTATAGGAAGGAAGAGTGTCAGTTTCTTTCACTGTGATAATCCTTGTTTCTAGGGACAAAGAAGGAAAGTGAGGGAAATTCTCCTTGTGCTATAAAAAAACATTTTTTCTAGGGACAGAAAACTATAGGTAGGAAGAGTGTCAGTTTCTTTCACTGTGATAATCCTTGTTTCTAGGGACAAAGAAGGAAAGTGAGGGAAATTCTCCTTGTGCTATAGTGTGCTTTAAAAAAACATTTTTTCTAGGGACAGAAAACTATAGGTAGGGAGAGTGTCAGTGTCTTTTACTGTGCGAATCCTTGTTTCTAGGGACAGGGAAGGACAGTGAGGGAATTCTCCTTGTGCTATAGTGTGCTTTAAAAAAACATTTTTTCTAGGGACAGAAAACTATAGGAAGGAAGAGTGTCAGTTTCTTTCACTGTGATAATCCTTGTTTCTAGGGACAAAGAAGGAAAGTGAGGGAAATTCTCCTTGTGCTATAGTGTGCTTTAAAAAAACATTTTTTCTAGGGACAGAAAACTATAGGTAGGGAGAGTGTCAGTGTGTTTTACTGTGCGAATCCTTGTTTCTAGGGACAGGGAAGGACAGTGAGGGAATTCTCCTTGTGCTATAGTGTGCTTTAAAAAAACATTTTTTCTAGGGACAGAAAACTATAGGTAGGGAGAGTGTCAGTGTGTTTTACTGTGCGAATCCTTGTTTCTAGGGACAGGGAAGGACAGTGAGGGAATTCTCCTTGTGCTATAGTGTGCTTTAAAAAAACATTTTTTCTAGGGACAGAAAACTATAGGTAGGGAGAGTGTCAGTGTCTTTTACTGTGCGAATCCTTGTTTCTAGGGACAGGGAAGGACAGTGAGGGAATTCTCCTTGTGCTATAGTGTGCTTTAAAAAAACATTTTTTCTAGGGACAGAAAACTATAGGTAGGGAGAGTGTCAGTGTCTTTTACTGTGCGAATCCTTGTTTCTAGGGACAGGGAAGGACAGTGAGGGAATTCTCCTTGTGCTATAGTGTGCTTTAAAAAAACATTTTTTCTAGGGACAGAAAACTATAGGTAGGAAGAGTGTCAGTTTCTTTCACTGTGATAATCCTTGTTTCTAGGGACAAAGAAGGAAAGTGAGGGAAATTCTCCTTGTGCTATAGTGTGCTTTAAAAAAACATTTTTTCTAGGGACAGAAAACTATAGGTAGGGAGAGTGTCAGTGTGTTTTACTGTGCGAATCCTTGTTTCTAGGGACAGGGAAGGACAGTGAGGGAATTCTCCTTGTGCTATAGTGTGCTTTAAAAAAACATTTTTTCTAGGGACAGAAAACTATAGGAAGGAAGAGTGTCAGTTTCTTTCACTGTGATAATCCTTGTTTCTAGGGACAAAGAAGGAAAGTGAGGGAAATTCTCCTTGTGCTATAAAAAAACATTTTTTCTAGGGACAGAAAACTATAGGTAGGAAGAGTGTCAGTTTCTTTCACTGTGATAATCCTTGTTTCTAGGGACAAAGAAGGAAAGTGAGGGAAATTCTCCTTGTGCTATAGTGTGCTTTAAAAAAACATTTTTTCTAGGGACAGAAAACTATAGGTAGGAAGAGTGTCAGTTTCTTTCACTGTGATAATCCTTGTTTCTAGGGACAAAGAAGGAAAGTGAGGGAAATTCTCCTTGTGCTATAGTGTGCTTTAAAAAAACATTTTTTCTAGGGACAGAAAACTATAGGTAGGAAGAGTGTCAGTTTCTTTCACTGTGATAATCCTTGTTTCTAGGGACAAAGTAGGAAAGTGAGGGAAATTCTCCTTGTGCTATAGTGTGCTTTAAAAAAACATTTTTTCTAGGGACAGAAAACTATAGGTAGGGAGAGTGTCAGTGTCTTTTACTGTGCGAATCCTTGTTTCTAGGGACAGGGAAGGACAGTGAGGGAAATTCTCCTTGTGCTATAGTGTGCTTTAAAAAAACATTTTTTCTAGGGACAGAAAACTATAGGTAGGAAGAGTGTCAGTTTCTTTCACTGTGATAATCCTTGTTTCTAGGGACAAAGAAGGAAAGTGAGGGAAATTCTCCTTGTGCTATAGTGTGCTTTAAAAAAACATTTTTTCTAGGGACAGAAAACTATAGGTAGGAAGAGTGTCAGTTTCTTTCACTGTGATAATCCTTGTTTCTAGGGACAAAGTAGGAAAGTGAGGGAAATTCTCCTTGTGCTATAGTGTGCTTTAAAAAAACATTTTTTCTAGGGACAGAAAACTATAGGAAGGAAGAGTGTCAGTTTCTTTCACTGTGATAATCCTTGTTTCTAGGGACAAAGAAGGAAAGTGAGGGAAATTCTCCTTGTGCTATAGTGTGCTTTAAAAAAACATTTTTTCTAGGGACAGAAAACTATAGGTAGGAAGAGTGTCAGTTTCTTTCACTGTGATAATCCTTGTTTCTAGGGACAGGGAAGGACAGTGAGGAAAATTCTCCTTGTGCTATAGTGTGCTTTAAAAAAACATTTTTTCTAGGGACAGAAAACTATAGGTAGGAAGAGTGTCAGTTTCTTTCACTGTGATAATCCTTGTTTCTAGGGACAGGGAAGGACAGTGAGGGAAATTCTCCTTGTGCTATAGTGTGCTAAAGCATTCCTCATCAACCATCTTTGAAATCCTTGTTTTTTTGGACAGTCAGGGAAATTGTCGTTGTGCTATTCTGTGCAAAAGCAATCATCCTCAACCATATTTAGAAATCCTTAAGTAAAGGGACAGAGAAGGACACCTGAAGGTAGCCCTTATTGCTTTTTTCCCATCTCCCTGCAGGCCATCTATTAGAATGTCTGGAAGGCAAACAAGGAGAGGCAGACAGTCAGGAGGCAATAAAAGAGGGCAAGCAGGCTCTGTGTCTGGGGGCAACAGTGCTGGTCGTGGACGCGGTGCATTGTCATCAGCACATGGCCATGGGACACGCTTGTCCTTCTTTTCGGCAGCTGGACATGTTGAGCCACATCATGCCGAAGACTTGGTAGAGTGGATGACCAAGCCCTCCTCCTCCTCCTCATCCTCTCTCACCCAGGCTCAGGGTACTGGAAAAGCAGCTGCCAAAGCGTCCTCTTCCCTGGTATCAATGTCAGACTCATCATCAGTCACTCCTTCCCTAGACCCACCATGTCCTCCTCCTGAGGAGTCCCCCGAACTGTTTGAGCACAGTGTTGGGTACATGCTCCAGGAGGATGCCCAGCGTTTCGAAGGGTCTGATGATGAAACCCAGCTAGAGGAAGGCAGTAGCGTGAGAGCAGACAGAGGGGATGCTCAAGAAGGACACCAATCTGGCAGTCATGTTCCAGCAGCTGCAGCATACTGTCAGATTGGCTCCAGTGATGAGGAGGGAGGGGATGATGAGGTCACTGACTCCACGTGGGTGCCTAATAGGAGAGAGGAGGAGGAGGAGGATGAGGAGGAGGCACATCTCCAACGAGGCAGGATGCCCTTTGGTGGCCAGCGTAAGGGCAGTACACCGACGAAATCACACCGCAGAGCTCCGCCTGTGCAGGGCGCTGCCTCTGCCCGTCATTCAAAAAGTTCTTTGGTGTGGGCCTTTTTTGAGGCTAGTGCATCAGATCGCACAGCTGCTGTTTGCAACATATGTCTCAAGCGTATATCGCGTGGCCAATACATCAGCCGCTTGGGTACCACATGCCTGACCAGACATATGTTGACCTGCCATGCAGCTCGTTGGCAAGCCTACCTCAAAGACCCACACCAAAGAACAAAGCGGACCTCTCCTTGCACCGCATCAGCTGGGATCTCCAACCCCACTATAACTTCAGTCCTCTCTGAAACATGCACTGAGAGGAATGAAGGTGTAGAATTAGGTGTGTCACAGCCAAGTACTTTCGGCCACTCTGCTAGCAGTACACCGACGTCCGATTCTAGCAGGCAAATTTCCCTGCCCCAGCTGCTGGACCGTCGAAAGAAGTTCACTCCCAGCCATCCACATGCCCAGCGGTTGAATGCTAGCTTGGCTAAATTGCTAGCGCTTCAACTGCTGCCTTTTCAGTTGGTAGACTCGGCCCCCTTCCGTGAGTTTGTGCAATGTGCGGTTCCTCAGTGGCAGGTTCCCAAACGCCACTTTTTCTCACGGAAGGCTATTCCGGCTCTCTACCGGCATGTGGAAGGCAATGTCTTGGCCTCGCTGGACAGGGCGGTCAGCGGTAAGGTGCATATTACCGCTGACTCATGGTCCAGCAGGCATGGACAGGGACGTTACCTTTCTTTCACGGCCCATTGGGTCACTCTTTTGGCAGCTGGGAAGGATGCAGGACAAGGTGCAGTAGTGTTGGAGGTTGTTCCACCGCCACGCCTCCAAAATGCTACTACTGGTTGTGACACACCTCTCTCCTCCACCCCCTCCTCTTCTTCTTCCTCCATGGCCTCTTCCTGTGGTTTGTCCTCGGAACCAGCGGTGCTCCGTAGGCGTTCAAGGGGCTACGCAAGTACGCAGGCAAAAAGATGCCATGCCGTGCTTGCGCTGGTGTGTTTGGGGGACAGAAGCCACACTGGGGCAGAGGTCCTGTCTGCTCTGCAGGGCCAGGCCGAGAGGTGGTTGACGCCACGCCAGCTTAAGCCAGGAATGGTGGTTTGCGACAATGGCACCAACCTCCTCTCCGCCCTCCGACAGGGACAACTGACCCATGTGCCCTGTGTGGCTCACGTCCTTAACCTGGTGGTGCAGCGGTTCTTGGGCAGGTACCCGGGCTTACAGGATGTCCTGAGGCAGGCCAGGAAAGTCTGTGTGCATTTCCGCAGATCTTATAATGCCAGTGCTCGCCTGGCTGAGCTGCAAAAGGAGTTGAACCTGCCCAAGAACCGCCTTATATGTGACATGCCCACCAGGTGGAACTCAACGTTGGCCATGCTGCAGCGGCTGCACACGCAGCAGAGGGCCATCAATGAGTACCTGTGCGACTACGGCACCAGGACAGGGTCAGGGGAGCTTGTTTTTTTTTCTCCACGCCAGTGGGGCATGATCAGGGATGCATGCACTGTCCTGGCACCATTTGAGGAGGCCACGAGGATGGTGAGCAGTGACAGTGCATGCATCAGTGACACTGTACCTCTTGTCCACCTGTTGGAGCACACGCTGCGTGGAATAATGGACAGGGCACTTGAGGCAGAACAGAGGCAGGAAGAGGAGGACTTCCTTGCCTCTCAAGGCCCCCTTTACCCAGACAGTGTTCCTTCTGTCCCACCCATCGCACAGGAAGAGGAGGAGGAGAAGGAGGAGGAGGAGGAGGATTGTGTCAGCATGGAGGTGGAGGCTGGCACTCAGCATCATCAGCAGCAGTCTTTTAGGGATGATTTACAGTCCCAAGAAACCAGTGGACTTGTACGTGGCTGGGAGGAGGTGGCTGCGGATCATGTCGTCCTTAGTGACCCAGAGGACTCCGGACCGAATGCCTCAGCTAACCTACGCTGCATGGCCTCCCTGATCCTGCAAAGTCTGCGGAAGGATCCTCGTATTCTTCTGATCAAGGAGAGGGACCATTACTGGCTGGCCACTCTCCTTGATCCACGGTACAAGGGTAAGGTTGCGGACCTTATGTTACCGTCGCAGAGGGAGCAGAGGATGAGACAACTCCGGGAGGCCTTGCAGAAAGGTCTGTGCAACGCGTTCCCAGAGACTGGGAGGTTACAAACTCCTGGTCCTGGACAACGAGTTGCTGAGGCTTCGGCCAGTCAAAGAAGGAGCGGTGGGGAAGGTGGCCGTCTGACCGATGCGTTCAGACAATTCTTTAGTCCGCAGCCCCAAAGTATGATCGGTTCCAGCAACCATCGCCAGCGTCTGATAAACATGGTGCAGGAATATCTAGGGGCAAGGTCAGACTTGGACACCTTCCCCACCGAAAATCCTCTGGCTTACTGGGTCTTGAGGATGGATCACTGGCCAGAGCTTGCACAGTATGCAATTGAGCTACTGGCCTGTCCTGCATCCAGCGTTCTTTCGGAACGCACATTCAGTGCTGCTGGAGGATTTGTCACGGATCACAGGGTGCGCCTGTCCACCGACTCGGTTGATCGACTGACTTTCATCAAGATGAACCAGTCTTGGATCACCACCAGCTACCACACACCTGATGCTGATATAACAGACTAATTGATTTTAACATGTCACATCCCTTCAAGACTGATGCTGATGCTGAGTGCCTGTGCTGTTATGTTGACTGGCTATCCTCCTCCTCCGAGTCCTCAATGATACGATTGATGATGATAGCTTGGAAGATCATTTTTGTTTATGGGTGCCGCCACCAGTGGCTAAGGCCCAATTTTTCAGCCCCTGTTTTACAGGGGCGTGTAATTACAATTTTTTTAGCAATAATTTGCCATAGGGCTCATTGCTGTGCTCCAAGTACAGTATCTGTGAGGGGTTGGAGTGTTGTGGCACCAGTGCCTAAGGCCCAATTTTTCAGCCCCTGTTTAACAGGGGCGTGTCATTACAATTTTTGAAGCAATACTTTGCAACAGGGCTCATTGCTGTGCTCCAAGTACAGTATCTGTGAGGGGTTGTAGTGTTGTGCCACCAGTGCCTAAGGCCCAATTTTTCAGCCCCTGTTCAACAGGGGCATGCAATTACAATTCTTGATCTAATAATTCACAGCAGGGCCCATTGCTGCACCCACCAAGAGTAACTCTGAGGGCTTACAGTGTTGTGGCAACGCCACCACCACCACCACCACGAAAGGCCCAATTTTTCAGCCCCTGTTCAAAAGGGGCATGTAATTACAATTCTTGATCTAATAATTCACAGCAGGGCCCATTCCTGCACCCACCAAGAGTAACTCTGAGGGCTTACAGTGTTGTGGCAACACCACCACCACCACCACCACCACGAAAGGCCCAATTTTTCAGCCCCTGTTCAACAGGGGCATGCAATTACAATTCTTGATCTAATAATTCACAGCAGGGCCCATTCCTGCACCCACCAAGAGTAACTCTGAGGGCTTACAGTGTTGTGGCAACACCACCACCACCACCACGAAAGGCCCAATTTTTCAGCCCCTGTTCAACAGGGGCATGCAATTACAATTCTTGATCTAATAATTCACAGCAGGGCCCATTGCTGCACCCACCAAGAGTAACTCTGAGGGCTTACAGTGTTGTGGCAACACCACCACCACCACCACCACCACGAAAGGCCCAATTTTTCAGCCCCTGTTCAACAGGGGCATGCAATTACAATTCTTGATCTAATAATTCACAGCAGGGCCCATTGCTGCACCCACCAAGAGTAACTGTCAGGGCTTACAGTGTTGTGGCACCAGCACCACCATCAAAGGCCCAATTTTTACTACCACTGTTCAACAATTATATGTAATTAAAATTCCTGATATAATAGTTGACAGCAGGGCGTTCCAGCACCAACCAAGAGTAACTGTGAGTGCTTACAGTGTTGTGCCAACACCAACAACTAAGGGGCCTATTTCTGCAGAGTATATACGGCAGGTCCCTACTTTCAAACATCCAACTTACAAACGACTCCTACTTGCAAACGCAAGAAGACAACAGGAAGTGAGAGGAAATCTACCACTAGGAAGGAAAATTCTCTCCTGTAAGAATAAATATGGGAGAAAGGTGTCTCCTCTGTACTGATGCTTTATCAGCAATCCTTGTTTCAAGAAAAACACCACATTTCAAAAACAGTTGTCATTGGGACGGAAAGTGAGGTGAAATGTTCTGAACAGGGGCACAGACAGCAAAACAAATGTTACAGGGGTGATAACCCTTACCTATGTTTTCCAAAAAGTTTAAAAATAGATTTTTGGGCTGGAGCTACACTTCAACAATGTACCTGTTCAAAATTACAAACAGATTCTACATAAGAACAAACCTACAGTCCCTGTCTTGTATGCACCGCCTGTATACGGCTGTTCAGAGTATATAGGGCCTTTTTTATTTTATGTGCGGGGTTCCCCTTAATATCCATACAAGACCCAAAGGGGCTGGTAATGGGCTGGGGTAGGGGGGGGGTCATGGGGTAGCTATGCCATTTTTCTTAAAGATTTTCATCCATATTACCGGGACCAGACATTACATTAAAGCCGCAAGCAGTTTTAAATGGCTTTTTTTTCCTTTAGAAGTGTCATTTTGTGCAGGGACAGTTCTAAACACGGGAAACACGTGGCACTTCACAGGCATACTTTAGACACCCCCCAGGTACGATATTTAAAGGAATATTTGACTTTTTTTTTTTCACTTTATGCATCATTAAAATGACTGCTCCCGAAAAACGACCGTTTTTAAAACTTCTTTTTGCATTGATACATGTCCCCTGGTGCAGAACCCGGGTTCCGAAACCCTTTTTAGGACAATAACATGCATAATAGTCATTATAATTAGCACTTTAGAATTTGAACGTTCGCATCCATTGTATTTAATAGGGTTCTAATGTTCGTACGAACTTTCGGTCCGTTCGCGGGTTCTGGTGCGAACCGAACCCGGGGGTGTTCGGCTCATCACTACTTCTCACATGAAAAAACGGTTCCCATTTAGTGAGCACCTAAAACATAAACACACAACAAGAATGCCAGACACAGGGGGAGATTTACCAAACCTGGAGCACACAGAATATGGTGCAGCTCTGCCTAGTTACCAATCAGCTTCTAACTTCAGCTTGTTCAGCTAAAAGATTAGTTCACCTTTACAAAAAAAAATGCCTATGCAGGTAAGGGGTGTCTGTAGATAAAAACAAACTGTGCAGCTCTGACTAAAGATGAATATTATCCTTGCTATATTTATATACCTTGAGCCTGACTGGAATACTCCCAGGACATTGCTAAGTACTCCCAGGATGTTGGTTGCTAAGCGAGGCCTAGTCATCACTGCTCACCTCCGCCCAGTGGTGTATTCAGGTTTGGTGCTGCCCTAGGCCTGACTAAACTCATGCACCCCCTAATTTAAATATGACCCACCCCTTCCTGTCAAGGCCACACCCCTACCTGTTTAAGACCCACCCTATCATCTCCAAACCACACAACCCTTCCTCTTTAGGCTCCACCTTTTCCTCTTAGAGCTCCACCATGTCCTCTCTGTACAATAAAAGTGGGTACCAAGTGCCTACTTGTATATTTTGTATACCATTTCAAATGTTGTATCTATTATTTTAAGAGATAATAATCGTCAAATAAAATAATGAAAAGTGTAAATTCAACAATTTTTACAAAGATCAGTCATCCATGTCAAGTATACTATATGGATCACAGCGTGGTCAGTCCACCTGAGCAGTAACACCACACCAAGGCTTCAGCCGCTGTTACTGGACATTCATACACCTGTAGCACACAGACCCCTTTGCTTCACCCATTTGCAGTAAGGCACACCTGCTACTTGCCCGGTATCCAACTCCATGTATAGAGAGGCGAGCAGTGTTAGATTTTGGGCCTTGCGGCGACTTACCTCTCACGAGTGAATCCTTGTGCTCCGCCATCCGGGGTAGAAAGTCTCTGACTTGAATAAAGTCAATATCCACACAGGAGTAAAACCTGAACAGCAAGGCTTTATTCTTTTGCTTGGGGTATAACTTGTGTAGCAATACCCCCAGTTAAGAGGGCTGCAGGTATAGTTTTGGGCCTGTAACACATCCCTGTCAACCCCCAGGAACTGTCTCTAACCTCCCTTGGCACAGCTAGCACAAATGGGAATGTGAAACCCACTATGATATAAGAATCACCACTCCGCAATAAAGCATACACAATAGTTAGTATCAATTTACCTGAGTTGACTGCTTCAGCTGGGATAGACAGTACACCACACAATTTGTTTGCTTAACCACAAATACTTTTACTGAGTAGAAATATAAGGTTAGACAATGGTACATTTATCTATGCAGGGCCCTGCAATATCAAAAGTCAAGCAAATAACAAGTACTATGTTCTAACAATCTTTTTTTTTCTTCCAAATATAAATTTTATTGATTTTTTTTCTTTTTTTTTTAAAAGAGCCGGGGAAAGCCCCACAAGATACAAAAAAGACATAAAAACAGTGAAGGTCGCAGCCTCCAGAATCTATAGTACAGTAGGTGATGTTAAATAGGATCGCATTTCAGGTGTTCCTATCGTTAATACAGTCTTGCCTTGGTCTGGTAGGACCTCCGCTCCACATCA
Organism: Rana muscosa; assembly: GCA_029206835.1. Taxonomy (NCBI): domain Eukaryota; kingdom Metazoa; phylum Chordata; class Amphibia; order Anura; family Ranidae; genus Rana; species Rana muscosa. The sequence continues at coordinate 256,171,912 of CM055123.1, read as the reverse complement.
GTGAGTATTCTGTCTCACACACCCTCAAGTAAACACCCTACGGAAAGCTTGTGTTAGATACGTTCGAGGCAACTGACAAGAGTAGAGAAAAAGAAAGTAGGAAAAGTAAGATAAGAAGAAGAGAGAAGTGGGGTGAGGGTGGGGAGGGGAGTGGAGTGGGGGTGGGGGTGGGTGGCAAGGTGGGGAAAAGGGGGGGGGGGTTGGCATCTCTGGTATGTTATTCTGTATTCCTGACTTAAAGATTGCTCAGGTTCCGAGAAGGGTTGTACCTTCGTCCGAGTAAATAAACATGTTCCACATAGCCCAAGTCTCTTTGTAAACTTCATGTCTGTCCTGGGCTGTCAGTATCAGATCTTCCAGTCTGTTCATATCTTCCACTTTCCGCAACCACATTGCTATGGTCGGTGAAGTTTGTTGTTTCCATAGTATGGGAATGCAAGACTTAGCTGCATTTGTCAGGTGACGTAGTAGGGACTTTTTGTATGTTCTGTGGGAAAGAGTCGATACATGCAGTAGGAAGAAAGCTGGGTCATGTGGGATCTGGTATTCTGTGAATTTTTGGGATATAGTTCGGACCCCCGTCCAGAATGCTGTTAGCTTGGGGCAGGACCAAAATACATGCAGCATTGTTCCCTTTTCTGTCCCGCACCGCCAACAGTACTCTGAGGTGTCCGGGAAAATCAATGTTCTAACAATCTTATGCGCACTGAATGTCTCTTAATAAACTACGCTTGCAAGCTTTCCCTTCGTGGCCAATATGGTGCCCAAACAATGTCTCCCTGCTGAACAGTCAGACCTGACTAATTCACACACAGTTAATTCGTTGAGAAGGAGCTTCGCTAGCAATGGTGGTACATTTTGTAGGTTATTTGTAATCCAAAGGTATTAAATTGTTAGTTACTCAGCAAGCAATAAGACAACTTAACTGCGGCTGCACAACACACTGTTCCTCTGGGGTGCAATGTAACACTCCGGTAACAGTGGGCCCTGACCAAAGGATACTGGGCCTAAAAGGTAGTCAAAGTATACTGAGCAAGTGCTCTCTCACCCGACCGGACCAGTCCGTACAACCGACTTCAGTAGTTGTTGCTCCAGAACACAGTCTCACGATACCCGCAGTCTCCGATCCTCTCGACCATCCGAGGGAGATTGATGGATGTGACGACTCTGGGTTCTCCCGTGACAATCAGCAAGGATCCCCTAGGCCCAGGCTCTCCGGCCTAGTCCAAAGCAACAGGCCCCAACGTAGGCTCCACTTGCTAGGAGGGCAGTGTCCAAAGAGACCCGCATGTTGCTCCTCCCCCCCTTAAATAGTTCTTCCCCAGCAGACCTTGCACCGGGCAATGCACTGTGGGTGTCCAGCTGCACACTGGGTATAGTAGTCTTTGCACTCATTTAAAGCGATACCCCGCTACACACTCCCCCCACTTAAAATCTTTGGTCCCCAAAGATAAGCAGTAAAGATCATTGTTAGCATATGCACACGAAATACAGTTCACGGCTACAAAGGAACCTGACAGAGGAACCTCCCACCAAGCTTTGGGGGGAGAGGTTGTACTGCCCACAGGTCACATTAGTGGAAGTGGCCTGTCTAACTGTGCCAGGGAGTGAGCTAGGGTTGCCCTCTACTAAATTCACAGTAGAGGGACCAGGCTTATCTACTGTCCTTCTTGCTTTAACAACAGTCTCTTCCGAGCACTCCCCCATTTGAGTGTAGGTTAGTCTTCTTGGGGGGTGGATGGCCCTTCTCTCTCTCTGCTACTTGGAAGCCGGGGTCTCAATTGCAGTGGGTCCTTCCAATTCTCCCTCTATTAAGTCAGGTGTATTGGGTTCCACTGGTCCAGGGGCATCTAATTCAGGTGCAGAGAGATACAAGGAATCCCTGGGGTCCTCTACTGGAAAAGAGTTCAGAGCATCCTCCCATTCTTCAGTAAGAGTATCAAGTGGTATAAATTCAGCAGCCTCAGCATATAAAGCGTCCCCAGTGATAACTTCAGATGATGAAGAGGCCATGGTCATGGGTTCAGGTACTTGGGAGGACCATAGTCAATCGAGTTCCAATTCATCATCTTCACTCTGATCTTGGGCATCCATTTCCCCTGAAAGAGTTGTTTGAGATCTGGTGACAGCTCTAGGGGTGTTAGAGGCTGAAAGGGGTTTAGAAGGATCCGAGGTAGGAGGCAAACAAACTCTTTCAGAGAGGGGCAGCAAGTGATTCCTGTGCCATGTCTTCAACGGCCCCACACTCCCTTCTGGTTTGAGTTGATACACTGGCAAACCTGGCAATTGTTTACAGATTACATATGGTTGTGATCTCCACCAGTCGGCCAGCTTATGCTTCCCTGGAATGCCTAAGTTCTGCAACAGGATCCGGTCTCCTGGCTGTAGGTCATGACTCCGCTTATTGCTGGCTCCTCTTTGATTGGAAGTCGCCTGGGCCTTCTTATACGCCAGTCTTAAACTCTGTCACAACCGATCCACATACCCCTTGTGGGAAGCTGCTGAGGTACGATCTATTGAAGTGCCAAAATCCAAATCTACCGGTAGTCTTACTTCTCTGCCGAACATCAGTCTGTATGGGGAATACCCAGTAGCATCACTAGTCGTACTATTGTATGCATGCACAATGGCGGCCACATGCTTGCCCCAGTGCTGCTTCTTCTCACTACTCAATGTCCCCAGCATATTCAATAATGTCCGATTGAATCGTTCAGGTTGGGCATCACCTTGTGGGTGGTATGGGGTGGTCCGGGTCTTCTTTATACCCAGTGAATCTAACAGTTTCCGAATCAGTCTGCTTTCGAAATCCCTTCCCTGGTCTGAGTGGAGGCGTTGAGGTAGTCCGTAGTGTACAAATAACTTTTCCACAAGAACCTTAGCCACTGTGGAGGCCTTCTGGTCTTTGGTTGGAAATGCCTGAGCGTATCTAGTGAAATGGTCGGTTATCACCAGAACATTCCCATGTCCAATCAAATCAGGTTTCAGACAAAGAAAATCAATGCATACCAGATCCAAGGGCCTTTGACTTTGTAGGTGGCCCATTGGGGCAGCTTGATGAGGCAGAGTCTTTCTTTGTATGCATCTTGCACATGAGTGACAATACTCCTCCACTTCAACCCGCATACAGGGCCAGTAAAATCTGTTCCTTACGAGCTGAAAGGTTGTTTCCGACCCGAGGTAGCCATGATCATCATGCAAAGCGGTCAGAACAGTCTTCCGGTGTTTCTCTGGCAGAAACAGTTGCCACTTATCCTCCAAATCATCAGAGGGGCCCCTTCGGTAGACTACCCCTTGGTGCATTTGTAGCTGGTCCCATTCTCTTCTTAATAGATGAGCCTCCTTTGAGGGGTCCTTCAGAAGCAAATCTGGGTTTTGGCTTTCCAATACTTCCAGAGCCAATCTCCCCAGCGGGTCTTCCATTTGATCTCTTCTCAGATCCTTCTTTGAGAGTCTGGGTAGAGTCTCTTCTCCAATCTGGGTAACATCATAGTAATACTTGGGTACTCCAACAACCAAGACTCCTATTTCTTCGGCTCTGGACCCTCCACTTGTCTGGAACTCTGCTCCCTGGCACAAGGCTCGCACTCCCTCTGGGGCCAGCCGAGCTCAGTCTTCCGTAGGATTAGTGGGAGCATGGAACCTTCTGGATAAGGCATCAGAGTCTCTGTTTCCAGTCCCAGGTCTGTACTTTAGACTGAAAGTGAATCCTGAGAGAGCTGCCAGCCAACGGTGGCCGGTGGCATCCAGTTTGGCTGTAGTCAGGAGGTAGGTGAGCGGGTTATTGTCTGTCTTTACTACAAACTCAGCTCCATACATGTAGTCCTTCAGCTTATCCACCACAGCCCATTTCAAGGCCAAGAATTCCAGCTTGTGGGTGGGGTAATTCTTTTCATCTGGGGTCAAACTTCTGCTCACATAAGCAACGGGCCTCAGTTGGTCATCATGCTCTTGATACAGCACTCCCCCCAAACCATCATTACTGGCATCCACATGTAGCTCATACGGCTTTCTGGTGGCCGGCCTCCTCCAGCCCAGCATCATCCCCCCTCTCCCCCATCCTTAGCGGGCAAGCCGTGTCTCCCGCATCGGAGCTCCCCCAAGCGGCCCGAAGCCGCAACCACCACCGCCTGTCCTTTTTAGGACAGTCCGCGGCTCCGGCCTAACTTCCAGCCGCGGCGGCCATCTTGGTACACCCGCCCGGCCTCAGCACTTCCTGACTCAATCTAGGCACCAGTGGCCATCTTGGTACACCTGGGCCCATATCTATCAGGACCCTGACAGTACCAAGAAAAGTATAGCAGGAAATATACTCTGCAAATACCATCATCTTCATCCTTATCCTCATTCTCATGACAATACTCATTCTCAGCACCATCATCTTCACCCTCATCATCATCATCCTCATCGGTATCCTCATCAGCAGCATCTTCCTCATCATCATCCTCATCCTCATTCACATCATCATCCTCATCTTCCTCTCAGCATCACCACCAGTTGTCCTGGCAAACCTGACAACTAGGTAAGTATACCGGGCTCCTCCATTAGCTAGCTGATCCAGGGCAGTCCCGATCGCCTCTAGAGGGATCAGGAAGGAATTTTTTCCCCCGCTCTAGCACTATTGGCCCGTGCTTGGCTGGGGTTTTTCGCCTTCCTCTGGATCAACGGGGGGATTAGATAGTTGGGGAGCAGCGCCGTCTACACCAGGATCATCATCATCATCATCATCATCATCAGTCGTCCATCAAACCTGATAACCAGGTAAGTATATCGGACTCCTTCCATTAGCGGGAAGGTTAGGGTAGCTCCAACCGCCTCCAGGGATTAGGAAGGAATCATCATCACTAGGATCATCATCAGCATTGGATCATCATCAGCATTGGATCATCATCACTATCGGATCATCATCACTATCGGATCATCATCACTATCGGATCATCATCACTATCGGATCATCATCACTATCGGATCATCATCACCATCGGATCATTCATCACTATCGGATCATCATCCTTGTCAACATCAAACACCAACTTCAAGCATTAGCACACCTCAGCAGCTCTCTCATCGCATCGCTCATCATCATCATCATCAACATCAGGATCATCATCGTTATCAACATCATCTCATCGCCTCATCATTATCAGCACTTTTTCAACATGGTTAACATTATATACTCAGCCGACACCATCCAAAGCCTAAAGAACTTTGCCACAACACTACCAACACCCATCCAAAAAAAAATACAAAAAGAACGAATCGTAAGAATCAGTCGACTATCAACAGGAAAAAACAGAGCACCATGGCATCTACAACATCTATCAAGTGCCCTAATCAACACCAGATCTGCAGTCAAACACAGACAGGAAATCCATGATTTCATAACCCAACACAACATAGACTGCCTCTTCATCACGGAAAGCTGGCTAACACCCGACTGCAATACCATCCTAGCAGAACTAGTGCCGGAGAACTACCGCATCCTAACGGAGCATAGAACAGGACAAAGAGGAGGGGGCCTAGCAGTAATTTACAAAGACCACCTTACGTTCATCAAACCAACTCTACAGAACTCATTGCCTTTCATGGAAACACTCACTCTGCAACTGCAAACTACACCCCAGGATACCATCCACATACTGCTCTGCTACAGACCACCGGGACCCAAGACACACCTCCTCACACATTTAAATGAATTTTTCTCGACATACACCATGAAAACCAAAAATCTGCTGCTACTTGGAGACTTCAACCTTTGGGCCAACTCCCCCGAAGACCCTATCGCCACTGCCTGCATCGACCAACTAGAAAAACTAGGCTTGCAACAATTGATAAATACTCCTACTCATGTATCAGGTCACACTCTTGACCTAATCTTCAAACAAGATATGGACATCAACACACTGGACAACCAGCCTCTACCATGGACAGACCATCATGCCATCAAGTTTACTATAACGACCAACACGGCCCTCCAAAAATCAATACAATCAGCAACAACACACTGGACAAGATCACAGAAGAAACTATACTCTGAGCTTTTCAAAACCACGCTATTGAACAATATGGAAATGCTAAACCAAAACCACTCAACAGAAGAAACACTCAACTTCCTGAACAATGCTTTGCTACAGACAGCAGATACGGTTGCTCCAAGACGCAGAGCACTCATCCGCAAAAACAATGCAGGCTGGTTCAATGACGCTCTTACTTTACTGAAACAAGAACGCAGAAGAGCAGAAGGAGCCTGGAGAAGAAATGCAACAAAGGAGAACTACACAATCTACAAAGCACTCACTAGGAAATATCATAAAGCAATCTTCAAAGCAAAAAGAGACCATTTCGCAAACACCATCGCAAAAGCCCTAAACCGCCCCCGCGAACTCTTCAAACTAGTAGCTCAGACCATGAATCCCACCTGTTTGGAGTCTTCAGCAAACGAAACTCAGGAATTCTGCAATGAACTATCCAATTTTTTTATCGACAAAATTGATAACATTAGGAAAATAATTCAGCAGGAAAAATCAAACAACCCCACACAGCCAAAGGAAGAAAAGAACCAGATAAATTTTCTGCAATCAAAGAAATTTACTCTGGTCCCAATTACAATCGACACTACTAAAAACATCATCAGAAGCCTCCGAGATAGCACTTCACCGAACGACATCATTCCGGCAAAACTGCTGAAAGAATGTACCGACATCTTGGCACCCCACATAACACACTTCATCAACCAATCGTTCAAAGAAGGTATTGTGCCGACTTCCCTTAAACAAGGACTAATCAAACCCCTCCTAAAGAAACCTAACCTTGACCCGAATGACCCAAATTTTAGAAGACCGGTAACAAGCCTGAACACCATCTCCAAGATTATCGAGAAAGTTGTAACACAACAGCTACAACTTCATTTGGATACCCACAATCTCCTGGACCCACTTCAATCGGGGTTCCGCCCAGGCCATGGGACGGAAACGGCACTTCTCAAAATATGGGACGACGTACTAGAAGCAGCAGATGACGGAGAATCATGTCTTCTGGTGCTGCTGGACCTCAGTGCAGCCTTTGACACAGTAGATCACAAAATCCTACTTACGCGTCTCACCGAAGTAGCAGGAGTCGCAGACACGGACCTACCATGGTTCGCATCCTTCTTAGAAAACCGATCCCAGACAGTGAAACTGGGAGCCTTTACCTCGGCACCACGCACAAATACATGCGGAGTACCTCAAGGATCACCCCTGTCACCGGTACTCTTCAACATCTACCTTCGGCCACTCCTCAAAATCATCAGTGAACAAGACATGCGTTATCACTCCTATGCAGATGACACTCAACTATACTTTCGCATCAACAACAAAAAAGATCAATATTACGGACTGGAAAAATGCCTTACATTGATCAACAATTGGATGACAGAGAGCTCCCTCAAGCTTAATGGATCCAAAACAGAACTGCTCATTTTCCACGCTAACCAAAAGAAAAACGCCAGGACCACATGGACGCCACCCACCATCCTGGGACAAAACATAACCCCAAGCACCAAAGTTAAAAGCCTGGGAGTTATCTTTGACTCAGACATGACTATGGACGCACAAATAGGATCAGTAGTCAGTGGATCCCACCACCTTCTCCGCCTGCTACGAAGACTCATCCCGTTCATCCCGGAAAAAGACAGAGCAGTAGTAGTCGGAACCATTATCAATTCACGGCTTGACTACGCTAACTCACTTTACCTAGGACTACCCAAATACCAAGTTGCACGTCTACAAGTCGTCCAAAACACAGCGGCCAGACTGGTAACAGGGAAAAAACCCTGGGAATCAATCGCACCATCCCTGAAAAGCCTCCATTGGCTAGCCGTAAAGGATCGGATCGCATTCAAGACCCTCTGCCTCACCCACAAATGCGCACAAGGAAACGCTCCTGAATACTTATGCGAGAAAATAAAACACTACACCACTACTCGTGACCTTCGATCAACTAACCAAAACCTCCTCCACATCCCCAAGACCCGCTACAAAGCCAAGGGAGAACGAAGGTTTGCTGTCCAAGGACCAAGGCTATGGAATGCGCTACCCACGAATATCCGCATGGAAGAAAACCATTGGGCCTTCCGGAAAATTCTAAAGACCCGTCTCTTCTAACGATCTCAACGACACTGGATGCAAAGCGCCTTGAGGCGATTTAGTTCGCAATTGCAGCGCTATACAAGTTACTCACTCACTCACTCACTCACTCATAAGCCAAGACGGGGGCAGTGGTCAGGCTCTCCTTCAATCTGGTGAAAGCCTCCTCACAGCTCACAGTCCACTGGTCTTCTATAGACTCCCCCGGTTTCCTGGGCCCTGACTCATCTTCTTCTCCTTTGGTCTTCAGGAGTTCATTCAATGGCTTGGCGATTTTTGCAAACCCCTCCACAAACCTTCTGTAGTAGGAGCAAAACCCCAGAAACGACCTGAGCTCAGTCACTGTGGTGGGCCGGGGCCAGGAGGTAACTGCCTCCAACTTTCCTGGATCTGTGGACACTCCTTCGGCAGACACAATGTGCCCCAGGTAGTGGACTGAAGATTGGTAAAACTGGCACTTCTCCAAAGAAAGTTTGAGTCCCTCATCACTGAGTCTCTTCAAGACCTTCTCCAGCCTTGCCTCATGCTCTTCTAGAGTTTTCCTGAACACAATGATGTCATCAAGGTAAACCAGCACTTCAATAAGGTTCATATCTCCCACCGTCTTTCCATGAGTCGCTGGAAAGTGGCCGGAGCTCCTGAGAGGCCTTGAGGCATGCGATCGAATTCATAGAACCCCACAGGGATGATGAATTCTGTATTTTCTAGATCTTTAGGGTGCATTGGAATCTGGTAAGACCCGCTCTTCAGGTCCATCACACTGAAACACTGTGCTCCAGACAAACCCTGTAAGGCATCCTCTTTTCGTGGAGTGGTGTATTGGTCGGGTATCGTTCTCCTATTGAGGGTCCGATAATCAATACATAGCCTCAATGGTCCATTTTTTTTTCTGACCACCACTATTGGGAGGCGTATGGGCTCCTAGACTCTCGGATGACCCCGGTTCTCTTGAGCTCCGATAGTTTCTCTCGCAGATCTTCCAAATCAGCCAAGGGGGCCCGCCAGACTCTTTCCCTGAACGGCCTGTCCTCCTGCAGGCGGATGCTGTGGGTAGCACTTTTTGCACACCCCACATCAAACTCATCCTTGGAGAAGATCTTCCGCCACCTAGTCAACTGGGCTTTGGCCCTCTCCTTCCAAGCCGGTGGTAAAGCCGTATCTTCCAGAGTCTCTCTACAATAGCTCTCTCTCCCTTTTCCTTCTTAAAGTCTGACAAGGCAACCTGGGTGGCAGGGTTCACTTGGCCCAACAGCATCCGGGCTGGGATCTTCACAGGTGTGTCGCTGGTGTTCCTGATGCTCACCGACACCCTGCCATTAGCCGTCTTCAGAGCTCTCAACGGGACCACCTCAGGAATTACTTCCAGCCCTTGATGGGTATCCAAAGGATCTGGTTCCAGGACTACGAAGGAACCAGGTTGCTCCCAGGTGAGTTTTACGGTGGCCCTCAGGCACGTTACTTCCCCGGGCTGTAATATCCTCTCCTTCTTGTCTAACTTCCAGACCTTTCCCACTCCTTCTTCTGGAGCCTTCTGTTCCAACACCAGCCGTTGATAGGCCCGTTGCAACATAGGGTGAATTCTGGCTGTTGAGGCGTCCTGCTCCTGGGCTATAGGGGCCAGTAATCTCCTGACCAGGTCAGTATTAGTCCCTATTATGAGGGAACTTTTGTTGGCTCCTGGCGGGTGAGGACAAACCACCGCCAATGTGTCGAAGATCTCTGCATTCCCTGCTACTGAGGGGTCGAAGGCCAGTCTTATTGGGAGGTATCCGTCATACGGGAAGTTTCGGGTAACAAGTCCCCATATTTCCAAGTCTTCAAGCTTCTGCAATGGCAAATGTCTCAGATGTTTGTGGTAGAAGTCCCGGTACAGAAGGGTCACTTGAGCTCCCGTGTCGAGAATGGCCTTTGTGTAGATCCCTTCCACTTGAATGGGAACCACTGGGGAGGGTCCCACCAGTTTAACAGGAAATTTCCTCGTGGAGGTCTCCTTCCTAGGTTCCATGGGTTTGGCCTTCTGTGATTTCTTCTTCCTTAATCTCTTCCTGGACCTTAAGCCTTGTTGGGCCTGGTATGCCTTAATTTATGGCCAAGGTTTAGGTTTGGACTTTGGGATCTCTTCGGGCTGGGACACACCCGTCCGTAATGTCCAACCCCTCCACAGCTAAAGCAAACTTCTTCTTCTCTGTCCTGCTGGAAGACTGGTGTTGGGCCATTCTAAAATACTTCCTTCTTTAAGTCTTCTTTTTTTTGTAGCTCCTGAACTTTTAGCCATTTAAGAAGTCAGCATTTCCAACACTTGGGCCATCTGTGACTTTAAGACAGCCACCTCAGAGTCCCGTTCTGTGGCCATAACAGATCCAACCCCCGCTGAGGGAGAGGGAGTGGGTTTCTCAGTTGCCTGTTGGTCATTGAGTAAAGCCTCTTCATCTCTCACTACACGCACGAGGTCTGGATAGCTTAAGGACATAACTCCTCCGGTAGTCTTCAGATGGAGCCAGACTGGATCAGAGCGCAGTGCTCCCCTCATGACCTCCCGCATCCTGGCTTCATGTATGGCCTGTGGTACCATCCCTTTCTTCAGGGCTATCTGGCAGATTATCTTATTCAACCTTCGGACATATTCAGAAAAACGTTCTCCTGGCTGTTGAAGAGTATGCTCAAACTGGTAGATTAAGTCAGTAACTTTCTCCAACTGGCCAAACTCCTCCTGCAGCATAGTTAAGTAGTCATAGGCAGTACAAGAGGTGTTGCTGAATCTAAGATTCTTCACAGCTTCTGCAGCGGCCCCCTTTAAGCTTTCGTTTATGCGCTGTTTCTTTTGGGCTTCCTTCACTTCCCATCCTTCCACAGCCTGCATTGCTTGTTCCATCCACATATCAAAGTCCTCTTCCCCGAGTGGTACATGCTGTTTACACGAAAAAAATCTCAGCTTCCGGTACCCAGTCTCCACACACACCGTGTTACTCTTCTGGCACTTTGTGACAAGGTCCCCTAAAGCGTTGAGGAGTTCGGGGCCTATAGTGGTCAGAGGCGCTGTCTCTTTTGGCTGCTTTTCCCTAGGGCCCGGTTCAGGGGGTTCTTTCTTTATAGACTTCGCATGTGCTAGGCGGTATGTCTTCTGGTCTATGGACTGTACACTCTGGCCTCTGAAACTCTCAGGTATCTCATCCTTCCATTCTACCAGTGCATAGGTATGGGAGGCCCCTTCGTCTGGCCTGAGGTCAATTAACCATGCCCTCTGGCACAGGGACAGTAACTCCATGAGCCTGTCTACTTCGCTCCCCAAACAGTCTTCCACAGGGAGCTCAATGACTACAGCCATGTCTGGAAAAGCGCCAACTGATGCGCACCACTCGGTCACTGTTAGAGGATCCATGCCGGTACTTCTGGCAGGCTTGATTGCAGCGTACAGGATCCCGGACTCGAGCCCCCACGTGTAGCAATACCCCCAGTTAAGAGGGCTGCAGGTATAGTTTTGGGCCTGTAACACACTGCTGCCAACCCCCAGGAACTGTCTCTAACCTCCCTTGGCACAGCTAGCACAAATGGGAATGTGAAACCCACTATGATATAGGAATCACCACTCCGCAATAAAGCATACACAATAGTTAATATCAATTTACCTGAGTTGACTGCTTCAGCTGGGATAGACAGTACACCACACAATTTGTTTGCTTAACCACAAATACTTTTACTGAGTAGAAATATAAGGTTAGACAATGGTACATTTATCTATGCAGGGCCCTGCGATATAAAAAGTCAAGCAAATAACAAGTACTATGTTCTAACAGTCTTATGCGCACTTAATGTCTCTTAATAAACTACGCTCGCAAGCTTTCCCCTCGTGGCCAATATGGTGCCCAAACAATGTCTCCCTGCTGAACAGTCAGGCCTGACTAATTCACACACAGTTAATTCGCTGAGAAGGATCTTCGCTAGCAATGGTGATGCACTTTGTAGGTTATTTGTAATCCAAAGGTATTAAATTGTTAGTTACTCAGCAAGCAATAAGACAACTTAACTCCGGCTGCACAACACACTGTTCCTCTGGGGTGCAATGTAACATTCCGGTAACGGTGGGCCCTGACCAAAGGATATTGGGCCTAAAAGGTAGTCAAAGTATACTGAGCAAGTGCTCTCTCACCCTACCGGACCAGTCCATACAACCGACTTCAGTAGTTGTTGCTCCAGAACACAGTCTCACGATACCCGCAGTCTCCGATTCTCTCGACCATCCGAGGGAGATTGATGGATGAGACGATTCTGGGTTGTCCCGTGACGATCAGCAAGCTCTCCGGATCCCCTAGGCCCAGGCTCTCCGACCTAGTCCAAAGCAACAGGCCCCAACGTAGGCTCCACTTGCTAGGAGGGCGGTGTCCGAAGAGACCCGCGTGTTGCTCCTCCCCCTTAAATAGTCCTTCCCCAGCAGACCTTGCGCCGTGCAATGCACTGCGGGTGTCCCGCTGCACACTGGGTATAGTAGTCTTTGCACTCATTTAAAGCGATACCCCGCTACACTTGAGATAAAGAGAGAAGACTGACAGAGTAGGGGAAGGTTCAGGCACGCAACACTCAAAGAACACTTTTGTCGCCACTCAAGCCTGAGTGGGTATAGCTCACCTGGATAGTCCCTTTTAGAGGGGTCCTAGCAGCCGGAGTGGAGCACGGATTAAAGCTTTCCTTTCCTTTTAATAGGATGCGATCAGGAGAATTCCTCTGCCACAAGAATGATTACTGTCCTGAACCTCCACAAATAAAGATGGCGGATCCCTCTTTAGGCGAGTTTCCAGGCCTCTCCCTGAGACAGCAGTACCGTCGCTAATCTCCTCTTGGGACCAGTCCTCCCCTGGACTCCTTTCCTAAAGTTGGGCTCCCAAATGGTGGGCAGCCTGGGACCCCTCCGTAAGGTGTAGGCCCAAGCCAGCCGAGCCAGGCCTACCAAACAGCGATGCAGCCTCAGGCTGAAGGTGCCAGAGACTGAAGCACACGCACGCACCCCCTGGCCATGAGGGCCACAAAGGTGGGGTATGTGCCACACATCCTCCAGGACCAAGGGGTCCCCTGGAGTCCAACTCCCCTGCCTGATGGTGTCTGCCCCTTAAGTACCCTCTATCAGCAGGCACAGTGGGCCGACCACGCCCACTGCACCGCTGCCGAGAGAGGACACCCAATAGTGCTGCGATACCTCCTGTGGTTCAACCTGAGCCAGAAGTGACAGCGCCACCCCCAGGCAACAGGGAACTGTACTGCCAGGCAGCATCGCACCCAGAACAGAAGCACAATTTGTTCTATCAACAGGTCCGAGCCCAACTATTAGCTCGGACCACCCCTAAATTTACACATATAGCGTCCCATAAATTGGGATGGGCGCTACACACCATTTGCACCATTCATACAAGACAGTGCCACTGTACATATCAACACATCCTGTCTTTTATTGTACTTACGCCTTAGCACACACAATCACACACCATTCACTCCATACTTACATCAATCAATCCATCATGAAACGGACATGGAGAGGGATTAAAACACCTATCATGATTTTACTTCTGTTTGTGTGGATTGTCATTAGAGTTGTCCTGGTCTATTTGTGACTCTTTGATCCATGTGTAGTACATGTAAAGTCCACAACTGGTTAAAGTAGATCTAAGCCCTAAGTGGAGGACATTTAAAATGCTAAAGCACTGTGTATCATAAAAAAATGTACCATGCTTTCAGCAACTTCCTGTCTACATAAACTCAAGTCCGCTGTACATCACTGTTCCAGCCCAGCTTCCTGATCCAATGACAACAGGGTACCATGCCTGTGTAATGTTGCACAATCAATTGTAGTATCGAAAGGCGGGTGGTTTTTACTGAAGCAATAAAATTCTGTTCAGCTTCATGCAAATGACAAGTAGTCAGATGTGAACAGAAAACAATGCAGATGCAGATGGGGCCCCCGGGCTCTTGATTAGGGTTGCAACCTGTCCAGGATTCACCCGGACAGTTCGGGTTTGGAATCATGCGTTCGGGTTTGAGACTGCCTAAAACCCGGACACATTATTTAGACTGGACTATGGCTTCCTAGCAGGGTTGCTGGCTGCAGTTGTCTTTGCTGGTAGTGTCTGTTACACTCTCTTTCATGCTGCCCAAAGCAGCACCAACAACCCCCCCCCCCCCCAACACACACACAGACGGGAGAGGAGAGAATGCTCGATCTGCACCTCTTCCCTCACCCCTTCCCCTCTGTGTCTGCCCACACTCCAATCCACGGTGCTGTGCCTCAGAAAAGGAAAGTCAAGGCCGGAAATTTGAAGTCCAGCAGCCTTAGATACATCTGGATGAGAGGTGCTGACTGCCAAGGGGTGAGTGAGCTCACCATCCATCCCTGTCTGTGACTGAAGTCTCCCCCCTTCTCTCTCCTGCCTCTAAGTGAGTACACTAAGGTAAATCAGGGTTCTCAGAGCACTCCTTACATCAGAGTTCCTCTTTACTCCAGAGGCCACAGTGCTTCCCCTTACATCAGAGTCTTCTCTGTACATCAGAGTTCTCAATGCTCCCCCTCCTTAAATCTGGGTTCCCAGAGGATCCCTTATGTCAGAGTCCCCAGAGTTCTCCCTTACATCAGAGTCTGCAGAGTCCCCTCTTACAGTGAAAGGGAACTCTGCTGATTCAGATGTAAAAGGAGAACTCTGTGGACTCTGATGTAAAGGGGGACTCTGTGGACTCTGATGTAAAGGGGGACTCTGTGGAGTCTGATGTAAAGGGGGACTCTGTGGACTCTGATGTAAAGGGGGACTCTGTGGACTCTGATGTAAAGGGAGACTCTGTGGACTCTGATGTAAAGGGGGACTCTGTGGACTCTGATGTAAAGGGGGACTCTGTGGACTTTGATGTAAAGGGGGACTCTTGTTATTAACTTCATATGATTAGAAATGTAATTTAATAGCAAAATATATTTATAGTTTATACTATAAACAAAATAAATTGCCATGCGCCGCTAAAGTGTTCGAGTTTGACTTGAAGAAAGGGTGGCAACCCTACTCTTGATGGAAGATACAGATGGGTTGCCCAGTGTTTGGATAGAATATACAGAAGGGGCGCCGTACAGTACATGAACTATCACTAAATGTGGACTGTTTAATGAGTTTGTATCATGGATCTCTTTATTGCAGTATCACGATCGCTATATTAATTTAATAAATGTGAAGTAAATACAGGTATGCTGCTTGGCACACTTACATTACAAAAGTAATAGTGATTATATTTAATCAATGGTACATTCTGTCCTGGCCTGGGGGTTCCCTTCGTGCTTCTCTCTCCCCCCTTTTCCTTACGTCACAGCCAGACCCCGCCCCGGGCCGGGGAGAAGATTCAGTGAAGGAAATCTGTGTGGAGGAGAGTAGGCGGAGCATTAGGCTCCACCTCCGTCAGTCACCTTACATGCAGCCAGTCACCGGCCACCTATGGGGGCGTGAGTCGCTCCTCTCTCGGCAAAGCACGCCCATACACATACCATACTATTACCCATGATATTTGCAAGTGCCCGGCCGCGGGGGTCTGCATATGTGCATGAGGCGGTCGTGGGACTCGGAAGACGGGTCGGGGGGCTCTTTCTCATGCAAGGGGCGTCTTTTTTTGCCGCCCCCCGCAAAGTGCCGCCCGAGGCCTAGGCCTTGTCGGCCTAGGCCAAAACACAGCACTGCCTCCACCATCACAACAGAAGTTAGCTCTTTCTCTGATTCAAACCATCTCACATACTCTTTCTCTCCCCTGATGCTGTAGCTCTGAGCTCAGCATTTGAGAGCTCACTCATGCGATGGTAGAGGTGAGCAGTGACGACTAGGCCTCACTTAGCAATGTCCTGGGAATATTTCAGTCAGACTTCATAAGATACGTAAAATAGCCTAGTCAGTACGGAGCATGTGAGGGGGTTTGAATCAGAGAAAAAACTCACTCCTGTGATGGTGGAGGTGAGCAGTAACGACTAGGCCTCACTTACCATTGTCCTGGGAGTACTTAGCAATGTCCTGGGAGTACTCCAGTCAGGCTTCATAAGGTATGTAAATGGGCTACACCTATACAGACATCTCAAGTCTCCCACGAGGTGCGGGAGTCTCCCACATTTCTGCATCGGCTCCCACACACCCGCAAGTGCCTCGCGATCTCCCGTGAATGATTGGTGCAGCTGTGAACACCGATCTTCCTGTATAGCTTTTCAGCTGACAGACACTTCTCCTTCTCTCCCTCCCACGGCTAAAAGCTATAGAGGGAGATCGGTGTTCACAGCTGTTCACCGCCGCACCGATCATTCCCAGCTATTGTGCTCCTCCCCCGGCCCCCTCCGTGTCCTTCTCCGCCCCCCCTGTTCTCTTCCCCTCCTGTCCTCCGCCCCCTTGTCCCCCGCAGCCGGCTCCCCTCCTCTCCCACTGGCTTCAGGGGGAACTGTCAGAAATTGGACACAGCAGGGGCAGACTGACCATTTGGGCATTGCCCGGGGGCCCCATGATGGCGGTGCGCATGGATGCAGCTGCTGAGGTGCGATAGTGACAGATTGCCCTCCACTGGTCGGTAAGATCCCAGGGGCCGGGGCTCTGAATTGCCTGCACTGACATCTCGGTGAGTGGGAGAATGGGACAGATCTGCTCTCTTCCCCCCCGCTGACAGACAGAGGAAAGCATGGCGAGCCTTGGCCATCGCAGCCACCTTCATCCAGCCAACTGGGACATGAGCAGTTGCGGAGATCGTAGCGGAGATCGTAGCGGAGCTCAGGGGAAGAGGAAGGGGGGAGGAGCCGGCAGGCACACACTTCTCCCTCCTGATGTGGGACTTACAGGTGAGGCTCTGTAGGTACTAGACAGCCCACGACCGGTGCTTGGCTTGGGGGCAGCAGAACTCGGGGGCATTAAGTTATACAAACAGGGCCTGCACTTACAGTGACTGCACTTCCTAGTGCACTTTCAGTGCACATACACTTTGCACTTGTAGTTTGCATTTGTAGTTCAAAGTGGATTTGCCTTTCGTAAATAACCCCCATTGGGCTGGAAAGCACAAACTCAGGCTCACTTCTGCATAGAAACCAATGAGCTTCTAACCCCAGCTTGTTCAATTGGGCTTTGGTAATAAAACCTTCAAGCTCATTGGTTTTTATGCAGAAGTGAGCCTGATTTTGCACTTTCCAGCTTTAGTAAATAAACCCCATTGTGTATGTAGCACTACCCCCGTAGGAGCTGCTGGTTTAAATTTGGGCCTTGCACGTTACCTCACTGTTCGTTGTCTAGGGGATGAGAGTCTATAGAAAGTTTAATGTCCACACAAGTTATGAATCCTTTTCGTCAGGCTTTATTTCCAAACAACTTGTATAGGTAGGGGGATGGAGGGTCAGGGGAAGGTTCAGGCACACACAGCAGATCACTGGGGAAACTTCTCAGCTTCCAAAGTCACACTCACCCCTCTCCTTCAAGTGGGTATTGCTCACCCGGATAGGCCCCTCTCACTTGGCCTAGCGGCCAGAATGATGCACGAACAAATAAAGAAATAACAGTCTCTGCCACAGACCTTTAGGACGATTAAGTTGAACTGTTCAATGATCCTCTGCCACAGGATTTTAGTACCCGGATATCCAGCCTTACAGTTTAAGAGCCTTTAAGCCAACCCGGTACACTGTAAGGTAACATTAGCTATGGTGCATCCTCCAATAGGGTCACCAGGCTTTCCTCAAGATACCAGCCTTCCGCTTGGTCCTCTCCAGGACAGGTCCTCCCCTGGTTTCCTCCATTGAGTGGCTTCCTACCGCAGGACAGACAGCACAGGATCACCTTCAAAGTGTAGGCCCCAGTCAGGACAACTGGGCCTACCTGGCAGAGATGCAGCCTCGTGCCAACATGGCTCCGTGGCTGAAATTCCAGTAACACATGCCTCGAGCCAGGAGGGCCACGAGGCGAAGAGACCCGAGAAATGGCGTCTGCCCCTTAAGTACCCTTCCCCAGCATGCCCAGCGGGGAGACCATTCCCACTGAGCTGTTCCCGGGGAAAATACCCAATACACTTTGGCCTGCTTGTGTTCCAACATTGGCCTGGGGTGGTAACGCCACCTACAGGCAAACAGTGGGAAGTCCTTCCAAACACAGCCATAGCTGGAACAGAGGCTGATTTATCCTTGATAATTACAAAGTCTGAGCTAACTACCAGCTCAGACACCCACTAAATTTAACATAGTGCCTGGTCATCAGGAGCAGGGCGCTACATGTACTTAAAAGTGGGGTATGCCTGTGTGTATGGAGTCTTATAGTGTGTTTGTCTATTCTCTTGCTATTGCAATAGTCATATCATATTTTGGGTCCACTGGATAATGTTACAATGGTATTTAAAGATCATAGGAAAAAAGGTTACAACTTAAGCCTAAAGTTGTAGAGGACAAAATGCCTACATTCTTTACAGTATTACTATTAATTTTTTTCTTCTTTCCCCTATGTGTGTGACCATTTTATATGACTATATGATATATTATGGCAATTAAGATATGTAAAAAAAAATCATTTAACTTCTCACTTTCTTTCCACTTATCTAAAATAAAAAAAATAGAAACCCTAAAATTAAATATATGCAGGTTCAAAAAAAAAATGCAGGATTTTTTAGCACTAGTTTTATAAATGTATTTACTAAAAGTAGTAGGTAGGTATTCGTAGAGTAAAGAAATTTGAAAACAACCTCACTGTATACAAATTTTCTTACTGTTTTTTTTTTTTTTATGAATCTGATGCAAAGTTTTGTATTTTAACAATAACAGCACTTCCCGTTGCATGCCTTACAACATTAAACCACTGCCTCACAATTAGTAGCAGCTTTTTCAGCCTTCTTTATTTAGCAATGTCTATCAGACAAGCAGCCCATTGGTGTCGTCAGCCTGCTACAGGAAGTGTTGTAACTGACATGATTTCCAGGTAAGAATTTTTTTTATTAACAAATGTAATTAAGAAAACTGTATAAAGTGAAGTATGATCAATAACATACTAAGAAATAGATTTCAGGTTTTTGTACATAAAAAACTGTTGGCAGACAAAATAGATATATAATGGTTGTAAACATGTGCATTCCTTTGTTGGTCAATATAGAGTTTTGCATTTTGCAGATTTACACTACAGTCCATTTAATATGGTTTCCTATGGAACACGTTCTGTAGTGCAAATCTGCAAAATGCAAAAAGCACTAAAAATGCATAGGTGTGAATCCAGCCTAAAGAAAACTCTATTCTTTAGAATCCCTCAATTGAAAATATACCGCTATATATATATATATATATATATATATATATATATATATATATATTTTTTTTTTTTAATAATGTAAATTGTTTGAAAAATATTTCAGCAAAATTTGGACAGAAAGTCTTGTATAATGTATGCACATGACAGATGTGTCTGTTGGTGAAATCTGAGTTACATCTGTGGGGGGTGCTCAGAATATCTTACTCTGGCTAAAATGTGGAGATGAGTTGCTCATAAAAACTTTATAAATAGGTAATACTGTAAAGAATTAATATTTCATCAAATGAAATGTCTCACATTCTTTTAAAATTTAAAATTTCCTCTGAATTAATTTTGCCCAACTACAGATTGCAATGTATTGACCCATCACCATGACATCAGAGTTCTTTCCTCACCTGTTCCTGTGCCGTCCAGAAGCTTCTGTCGTTTTTCTTGCTCCTGATTTGTGTTTTATGGTTTGCTAAGTGTCAGTTTTGTGTTGGCATTGATACAGTATTTCCTCTTTTAGTTGCTAGGTATAATTAAGGAATTGTCTAAGTTCCTTGTTTTGTCACAATGTTTAATTAAATCATTGGCTGAGTTCCTGCAGGCTGAGGCAAGGGATTTACTGGTATATACCTTAATGACATGCCTAAAAATTTGCAGAACAATAAATATGTGCCAAAAGACTTTGGCAAATTCTAATTCAATTAAACTTTTTGCTATATTAAATATCCCCAAAAACGATCAAAAAAAAATTTTTTTGCCACTGTTTAGGCTGATACGTATTCTTCTACATATTTTTGGTAAAAAAAAAAAAAAAAAAATCGCAATAAGCGTTTATTGATTGGTTTGCGCAAAAGTTATAGCTTCTACAAAATAGGGGATAGTTTTATGGCATTTTTAATGATAATTTTTTTTTTTACTAGTTATGGCGGCGATCAGCGATTTTTATCGTGACTGCGACATTATGGTGGACACATCGGACACTTTTGACATCATTTTGGGACCATTGTCATTTTTACAGCGATCAGTGCTATAAAAATGCACTGATTACTGTAAAAATGACACTGGCAGTGAAGGGGTTAACCACTAGGAGGCGCTGCAGGGGTTAAGTGTGACCTAGTGAGTGATTCTTACTGTTAGGGGGCGTGGCTACACGTGACACGTCACTGATGACCGTTCCCGATTGCGGGGAACATTCATCAGTGACAGTGTCACTAGGCAGAATAGGGGAATGCCTTGTTTACAAAGGCATTCCTCTGTTCTTCCCTTGCCAACCGCAATCGCGGGACTCCCGGGAACATCGAGTTCCCGAGACCCGCGGCCGCACTCGAGAGGCACGCGGCGGGCGCGCGCGCCCACTGGGCGGCAGATTTAAACGGATGTACCTGTACGCCAATCTGCCTGCCCATGCCATTCTGCCGACGTACATTGGCGTGCGGCGGTCGGCAAGTGGTTAATGTAACATTTCTGTATCATGATTGGTGGAGTAATTGTATTCATATGAAATAACAACAGCCGACACATTTTATATCAATAATTTTATTATTGTGAAATTAAGTAACGTTTGATACAATTCTTGTACTGGACAGAGTGCACCCAGGAATTAGGGGGGGGGGGGAGGGTGACTGGAATAAAACTTCTACAGCGAGAACAGTGCTGAAAATTTAAAGCTGAATGCAACATCTTTTCCAAGGCTCAATGAGATGATCTCTTTCAAACCTTTTTTTAGAGGGTTTCATCTCAGGAGGCCCTGAATTGCATTAGCTCAGAATAATTAATTCTGCTCCATACACCACCCATTGTTCCCAGGGGCGGTGCGTCCATAGTGGGCGCAGGAGCGCCGCTCTCACTCCTGCGCCCGTCACTCACAACAATACATAGGTTCATGCATTGCATGAACCCATGTATTGCCGCCGCCGCTGCCGCCCACTATTCAGATGGCCGGCCCCCTGTTGAGCGCCGGCCATCTGAATAACAGCGGCTGGTTGGTGTTTGGAAGTGCCTAGTTAACCAGAGGACGCACGGGGGGTGCGTTCCTTGTTGACACTGACAGGCGTCTCAGCCAATCAGGTTCACCGGATCTGGTTACCGGTAACCTGATTGGCTGAAGCGACATCAAGGGCGGGAGAAGACATCAAGGCAGTGGTACAGTGGGGCGGGGAACCTGCTGTGCATGCTGGGAAGGGGGATAAAAGGGGCAGACATCTTCCGCTCGGGGTCCACGCCCAGGCACCTTCAGCTTGGGTGTGAGTGCTGGCAGTACGGGCGCCCTCGGCCCGAGGATGGAGCTGCGATTCCACTCCAGACACCTTTAGTCTGGGGTGAGGTACTCTATGGAGGCCTGGGGCCCAGTACCTTTGACTGGGTCCCGCCTGGGATGGATGATTCCTAGGGTGTCCTCCGGTTTTGGACACCCGAATCTAGGACGAGGGGGACCAGAGAGGTGACCTTCCCGAAGATCCAGCGCAGCATTGGCTGGTGACGGTGGAGGCCTCTGGTGACCGTCCGGATGGATGACACCCCTGACAGGGGCCGCATCTCAAGAAGGTAGTCCACGTTCTCATGGTTGGTGGCAGCGACCCAACTGAAACCCAGGTTGGTGGCAGAGGCCTCAAGTCCAATTCACCCGGTCGGTGGCAGCGACCACCCTCACGGTCGGTGGCAGCAACCGTGCGCCAAGCCTGTTTGTGCACACCGAAACAGGAGAGTAACAAGTTCATGTTTGTGCCTGGACCTTCCTCTGCACCTGGTCTGTTCGTTGTCTAACCAGTCTGCTCTTAAAGGACTATTTATTGCTCTAAAATAATAAATAAGTGTTGGACTTTCAATGGTCTGGAACTTGGCTTTCTGGGAGTTAAAGGTCATTCTCAAGGGAAGTTTTGGCTCTGGACAGGGGCACAGGCCCGAAGGTAATTGGTTATACACGTGGGGGCTCTGGGTCCAGGGTTTGTGTTTGTGTAATGGAGCCGAGGCCTTCAAGAGTTTGAACTTTGCTGCCCAGAGGAGTTCCGAGGAGGTCGGCCACGAGGCACACCCTCCCTGCACAGTTCGTGGGCGTGCCAAGAAGAAAGGACGCAAACTGGTGTGGAAAAGGGGAGGAGTCTGTTCATGTGTGGGGATGCACGTGGGGACTTGGCGCCAGTTATTCAGTGTGCGATGGAGCAGCAAGCAGTCAGCGTGTTCAACAATGCCTCGTGGGTTCCAGTTCCTACCACCACGAGGATGACCCCAATTGCTGCTTCGGTTACAGATAAGGGAATTAGGCTCAAGCCCCGAGGACGATTCGCCCTGTATGTATGCAAGGACGTTGAGGCCCTCGGTGTGATTTGTTCCGGCTGTTCGGAACTGGTGGTTCAGCTGAAGCCGTTCAGGCGATGGGAGTGAGAGGTGAGGTCGCTACAGTGGCAAGAAGAAAACCATTGTTGAAAGAAGCCGTAAGAAGTCCCATTTGCAGTTTACGAGAAGCCATGTGGGGAACACTGCAAATCTTTGGAAGAAGGTGCTCTGGTCAGATGAGACCAAAACGTAACTTTTTGGCCCAAAAGCAAAATGCTATGTGTGGCAGAAAACTAACACTGCACATCACCCTGAACACACAATCCCCACCGTGAAACATGGTGGTGGCAGCATCATGTTGTGGGGATGCTTTTCTTTAGCAGGGACAGGGAAGCTGGTCAGAGTTGATGGGAAGATGGATGGAGCCAAATACAGGGCAATCTTAGAAGAAAACCTGTAAGAGTCCGCAAAAGACTTGAAACCGGGGTTGGAGGTTCACCTTCCAGCAGGACAACAACCCTGCATATTCAGGTGTTAGAATGGCCCAGTCAAAGTCTAGACCTTAATCCAATTGAGAGTCTGTGGCAAGACTGAAAAATTGCTGTTCAGACGCTCTCCATCCAATCTGACAGAGTTTGCAAAGAAGAATGGGCAAAAATGTCACTCTCTAGATGTGCAAAGCTGATAGAGACATCCCCAAAAAGACTTGCAGCTGTAATTGCAGCGAAAGGTGATTCTACAAAGTATTTATTCAGGGGAGATGAATAAAAATGCACGCCAAACTTTCACATATTTATTTGTAAATAATTTTGAAAAACATTTTTAATTTTCCTTCCACTTAACAATCATATGCCACTTTGTGTTGGTCTATCACATAAGATCCCAATAAAATACATTTACATTTTTGGTTGTAACATAACAAAAATGTGGAGAATGTCAAGGGGTATGAATACTTTTTCAAGGCACTGTAGGCCCTGGCAATTAAACAATGATCAATTGGTACTAAGAAGCCCAAAGTGTGCCAAGAAAACATCACCTACACAATTAAATGACCACCACCAGCCTGAACCGCTGATACAAGGCAGGATGGATCCATGCTTTTATGTTGTTTATGCCAAATGTTGACCCTACCATCTGAATATTGCAGCTGAAATCGAGACTCATCAGACCAGGCAATGCTTTTCCAATCTTCTATTGTCCAATTTTGGTGAGCCTGTGTGAATTGTAGCCTCAGTTTCCTGTTCTTATCTGACAGGAGTTGCACCCGGTGTGGTCTTCTGCTGTATCTGCTTCAAGGCTCGATATGTTGTGCGTTCAGAGATGGTATTCTGCATACCTTGGTGGTAACAAGAATTTGCGTTACTGTTCCCTTTCTGTCATCTCAAACCAGTCTCACCATCCTCCTCTAACATCAATGTAGCACCCTGGAATTTAGGCAGGGTTGCTCCTAAATTTACCTGCCAGGAGTAACCTTGACTAATTGTTAGGGATCATTTGATTTCTCCTTAAGTCTGGCATTGCTGCACTTTTCTCTTCTGCCACTAGGTGGCCGGGTACCTGGTGGCATTAGATATGAGAAGGGCAATGCAAGGTCAGATTAGGAGTATAAGGGGTATCTCAGCCAGTGGGCAGAGGTTTTCTTGTATCCATTGGTCTGCTGGGAGAACCTATATATTTGGGTGGAGACAGGTGATTGCTGTTCTGTGCCACCTGGACGGCTGTCTGGGTGGACGTGTGTTGTACAGCTGCTAGGCTGGAGATTTGGCCTATCACGGGCACATATGGCTGCTAGGCTGTCTGAGGGCCTATCCAGAAGCAAGAGAGCAGCGCAGGGTTGGGATTGCGGCTTGCAGTCCAACCAGAAGTGACGGTTCTGCCGGCCGGAAAACCTGTCGTGGTCGGAGGTAGAGGGGAAGCTGTCGCCACTAAAGGACCAACCACCTTATTACCAGGACCACAGTGACAAGCTGAAGCAAGTACCGAAGCAGTATTTTCACCAACCGGGGACAATGAAGAATCAGGAAACTTCAGTGGGTATCAAGCCAGGGAACCAGCCAGCGGAGGCAACGCTTGCAGAGCAGCCTTGTGTGTCTAACCAGGGACCGAGCAGGCCAGTGAGGTGAAGCTTGAGAAGTATCTTGAGTGCCAAGCTAGGGACCCAGCAGAGAGGCAGGGGTGACGCTTGAGGAAGATACTATCATGAAGATTGGAGGAGCGCAAGGGATTCAATGGCAGTGAATCAACTAGTCTAGTGAGAGACTGGGAGCTCAGTGGGCTGAAGAACTACAAGAAGTGATTGTAGTGGAAGGAACTGTTACAGTTTGTGTTAGAAACTGTTAAAGACTGTTGCCATAGGAAACAGCATTCCTATACATGCAGATGTGGTGTCTTGCTGGATGCCTTTCCCTGCATGGCTGTCCTCCTATTGAAGTTTTGGAGTCAGCCAATTAATCTTGCAACTACCTAAGGGTGTCCTGGCCCTAAGCTCCCCCCCACCCCCACCCCCCAAATTTCTGTTAAGAGAAATAAAATCTCTTTTGCATTCAAGAAGTGTCTGGTGCCTAATGACTAACTACTTTGCACCCACAATGCCTTACAACCCATTATATACAGAAGGATGTCAGCTATCTCTGGCCCTGGAGGTTCTCATTAGACCAAAGGAGGCTGGGGACCTTGTTACATCAACAAGGCATTTTCTTCCACACAACCTCCGCTCACTGGATATTTTCTCTTTTTTGGACCATTCTCTGTAAACCCTAGAGATAGTTGTGTGTGAAAATCCCAGTAGATCAGCAGTTTTTGAAGTACTCAAACCAGCCCCTCTGGCACCTACAACCATGTCACATTCAAAGTCACTTAAATCCCCTCTCTTCCTCATTCTTTTTTTTAATCAAAAAAAAAGTTTTATTGAATTTTACCGATCATACAATACACAATGTACATGAATACAAAAAGGAAGGTCTTTGAATGGAATAAAGATAGTACATATACAACAATACTGTATGGTACATATATTCAAGACATCATTCTAGGAGTATAAAAAAGTGCTTTGGTGTATGTATCCACAAAATAGATCTTCAATCAACCCGCATATAACCAAAATGAAAAATACAATAAAAAGGCACATATCTATCATATAAGCAATCTCTCTTCTCCCCCCTCTCTCCTCATGGTTTCATATAGCAGTAAACGCGAAGTACACTGATGTGGACGGACCACACGGAAGCCCCTTTCCCCCGTCTCTGCGCTCTATTCCATAGTGTCCAGCGTTATCTATGCGGCCATTAACCCCCACTATTTAGCCTATCCTTTAGCATTGCAGTAATCTGTCTCTAACAAGTTGGTGGGGTGCCAACCCCGGTACGTCTAGCCATGCCTGCCACATAGAGTTGAACTTACGCGGAGCGTTCCTATGTTGATATGTCAGTTTTTCCCTGATTAAAAGTTTGTTCACCTGATCAATCCACTGTCTTCTGGTGGGTACCCTGGGAGTAATCCAAAGCTGAGCTATCAGCTTGCGTGCCATATATAATAAAACGAATAACCGCCGTTAAAACCGGCGGTGGCAGAAGTTCCTCATCCAGGGCACCCAGCAGACATACAGCGGGGGTTCTCAGGATCGTACAGGCGAATACCTGTGTAATCACCTCCAGTATCTCAGTCCAATAACGGAATAGTTTAGGGAATTTCCAAAACATATGCATGAGGTCCCCATGATCCCTCTCGCACTTGGGACACAGTGGGGAGTCTCTGATTCCCCAATTATGTAGCCTGGCCGGAGTTCTGTACACCCTATGTAACAGGTATAAGTGCGATAGTTTCTGAGAAGGAGACACCGATACCATAGGAGCTGTTGTCAGACAGGTCGTCCACGTTTCTCCATCAATAGGCCCTATATCCTCCTCCCATTTCACCCTGCATGGTAAACTAGATGGATCTTGAAGAGCATTAGGCAATATATGGTAGCCTCTTGAGATCATCCCCTTCTTTACACCCTCCATGAAGATCTCCTGAATAATAGCGTGATTTGTTAGTCTAAGCAGTCCCTGCCTAGATTGCACCTGCAGTGCATGGCGCAACTGCAGGTACTTAAAAAAATTAGAGCGAGGTATTCCAAATTCAGCCTGGATTTCTAGAAAGGATTTTAGGACTCTGCCATTATATAATTGTGCTAAGTATCTAATCCCTGCAGCTTCCCATTGCCTAAATCCTGTAAGTTTGTAAAGTTCTCTATATTGGAGATTATGCCAGATGGGGGTGAGCGATAAGAATCCCTTAATCCCTAGTAACCTTTTAACAGAGGTCCATAGGGTGTGTAATAGGATTAGTGTGGGGGTCCCTCTTACTAGGTGAGCATGGCCAGCCTCCAAGCCAGACAACGCCGGGGCCTCGTCCGTCAGAGGGGCCAGGAGTCTGCGGATAGAGTCCGACGTGTCCACCAAACCCCAACCTCCCAGCTGCTGTAATTGAGCTGCTAAGAAATACGCCCTGGCGTGGGGAACCGCCAATCCCCCCTCATCTTTATTATACTGTAAGGTAGATAGTCTAATCCTCGCCGTTTTTTTGCGCCAAATCAGTTCTCTAAATTGGGAGTCGATCCTATCAAACCAAGAGCGTGGAATCCACACTGGGGAATTATGAGTTATGTATAATAGTTGAGGTGCCCACACCATTTTTATGAGGTTCACCCTCTCAACCACTGATAAAGGTAGTTTACACCAGGCATTGCATTTGGTCCAAAATTTTCTCTTCCTCATTCTGATGCTCGGTTGGAACTTCAGAAAGTCGTCTTCACCACATCTAGATGCCTAAATACATTGAGTTGCTACCATGTGATTGGCTGATTAGCAATTTGTGTTACCAAGCAATTGCACAGGTGTACCTAATAAAGTGGCCTGTGAGTGTATATATACACATACATAATATTACCAAAAATATTGGGATACCCCTTCAAATCATTGGATTCAGGTGTTCCAATCACCTCCATGGCCGCAGGTATATAAAATCAAGCACCTAGGCATGCAGACTGCTTCCACAAACATTTGTTAAAGAATGGGTCAGTCTCAGGAGCTCAATGAATTCAAGTGTGGTACTGTGATTGGTTGCCACCTGTGCTATCCATGAAATTTCCATGCTACTAAATATTCCAGTCAACTGTTAGTGGTATTATAACAAAGTGGAAGCAACTGGGAACAACAGCAACTTGTAGTGCGCAGAAGTCGCCAACTGTCTGCACAGTCAATAACTACAGACCTCCAAATTTCATGTGGCCTTCAGTTTAGCACAACAACAGTGCATAGAAAGCTTCATGGAATGGGTTTTCATGGCCGAGCAGCTGCATATATCACCAAGTGCAATGCAAAGTGTCAGATGCAATGGTGTAAAGCACACCACCACTGGACTCTAGATCAGTGGAGACATGTTCTCTGGAGTGATAAATCGGGCTTCTTTGTTTGGCAATCCGATGGAGGTGTCTGGGTTTGGCAGGTGCCAAGAGAACAGTACTTGAGTGACTGCATGGTGCCAAGTGTAAAGTTTGGTGACGGGGGGGGGATTATGGTGTGGGGTTGTTTTTCAGGGGTTGGGTTTGGCCCCTTAGTTCCAGTGAAGGGAACTCAAGGCATCAGCATACCAAGACATTTTGGACACGTATCATTCTTCAAACTTTTTTGGAACAGTTTGGGGATGGTCCCTTCTTGTTCCAACATAACTGCGCACCGGTGCACAAAGCCATAAAGACATTTAGGGTGGAGGAAGTAGACTGGCCTGCACAGAGTCTGACCTCAACCCGATAGAACACCTTTGAGATGAATTAGAGTGGAGACTGTGCGCTTATGGAAGAATGGTCAAACATTCCCATAGACACACTCCTAAACCTTGCGGACAGCCTTACCAGAAGACTTGAAGGTGTTATAGCTGCAAAGGGTGGGCCAACTCAATATTAAACCTTACTGGACTAAGACTGGGATGCCATGTGCATGTAAAGGCAGGCATCTAGTGGCGTATCATCCATGGGTGCAGGATGTTCACTGCACATAGGCCTCCGAAGGGGGGCCCACTGGGACCTGACCCACCCTGTTCCCATGGATGATATGTTCAGCGGATGATTGGTGCAGCGGTGGGGGCCTATCTTTTCATCCATTGGCACCGCATTGAAGGAAGAGGGGATGAGACAGGCACCGCCCCTGACAGGGCAAGGTACAACTATATTACTGCTCCTGTGGCCGGGCCGGCACCTCTGGAGGAGGGATGCCGTGCATTAAAGCGGAGGTTCCGCGGTCCATACTTTTTTTTTTATATATATATATGCATTCTATGCAAGAACATATGCATTGTAATTACTCACTTCTTCTGCGCTGGTAAAGATCCCCCATCCGTTTTGCGATTAAAAAAACACTTTATATAATGTTTCCTGCATTTCCCATTTTGCTTGTGGGCATCTTAAAACCCAAGCATATTCTTCTGGGTAGCGATGTATGCTTGACTCCCAGCATTCATCGTGGTATCTCGCGCATGCGCAGTCCGCAGGTGCATAATGGCAAAATACACCTGCATGCCCTTACTTAAAATGGCGGAATTAGATCCGCCCTCGTCACGTGACCGGGTAGACGAGTCACGTGACGATTAAATTATCATGATGTTTGGAAGGAAGGCGTAACTATATTACTCCTGGGAAGCAGGACAGTTTTCTCCCAGGAGACATTGCAGGACAATGTCACAGCAAAGGACACACCTACTCCCGCGGGAGGAAATTCCGGAAGTAAGAATAAAGAAACAAGAATAAAGAAAACTGCTCATAAAAAAAAAAAAAGGTTAGTCTTTTAGTTATACAGGTCCTTCTCAAAAAATTAGCATATTGTGATAAAGTTCATTATTTTCTGTAATGTACTGATAAACATTAGACTTTTATATATTTTAGATTCATTACACACAACTGAAGTAGTTCAAGCCTTTTCTTGTTTTAATATTGATGATTTTGGCATACAGCTCATGAAAACCCAAAAATCCTATCTCAAAAAATTAGCATATTTCATCCGACCAATAAAAGAAAAGTGTTTTTAATACAAAAAAAGTCAACCTTCAAATAATTATGTTCAGTTATGCACTCAATACTTGGTCGGGAATCCTTTTGCAGAAATGACTGCTTCAATGCGGCGTGGCATGGAGGCAACCAGCCTGTGGCACTGCTGAGGTGTTATGGAGGCCCAGGATGCTTCGATAGCGGCCTTAAGCTCATCCAGAGTGTTGGGTCTTGCGTCTCTCAACTTTCTCTTCCCAATATCCCACAGATTCTCTATGGGGTTCAGGTCAGGAGAGTTGGCAGGCCAATTGAGCACAGTAATACCATGGTCAGTAAACCATTTACCAGTGGTTTTGGCACTGTGAGCAGGTGCCAGGTCGTGCTGAAAAATGAAATCTTCATCTCCATAAAGCTTTTCAGCAGATGGAAGCATGAAGTGCTCCAAAATCTCCTGATAGCTAGCTGCATTGACCCTGCCCTTGATAAAACACAGTGGACCAACACCAGCAGCTGACATGGCACCCCAGACCATCACTGACTGTGGGTACTTGACACTGGACTTCAGGCATTTTGGCATTTCCCTCTCCCCAGTCTTCCTCCAGACTCTGGCACCTTGATTTCCGAATGACATGCAAAATTTGCTTTCATCCGAAAAAAGTACTTTGGACCACTGAGCAACAGTCCAGTGCTGCTTCTCTGTAGCCCAGGTCAGGCGCTTCTGCCGCTGTTTCTGGTTCAAAAGTGGCTTGACCTGGGGAATGCGGCACCTGTAGCCCATTTCCTGCACACACCTGTTCACGGTGGCTCTGGATGTTTCTACTCCAGACTCAGTCCACTGCTTCCGCAGGTCCTCCAAGGTCTGGAATCGGTCCTTCTCCACAATCTTCTTCAGGGTCCGGTCACCTCTTCTCGTTGTGCAGCGTTTTCTGCCACACTTTTTCCTTCCCACAGACTTCCCACTGAGGTGCCTTGATACAGCACTCTGGGAACAGCCTATTCGTTCAGAAATTTCTTTCTGTGTCTTACCCTCTTGCTTGAGGGTGTCAATGATGGCCTTCTGGACAGCAGTCAGGTCGGCAGTCTTACCCATGATTGCGGTTTTGAGTAATGAACCAGGCTGGGAGTTTTTAAAAGCCTCAGGAATCTTTTGCAGGTGTTTAGAGTTAATTAGCTGATTCAGATGATTAGGTTAATAGCTCGTTTAGAGAACCTTTTCATGATATGCTAATTTTTTGAGATAGGAATTTTGGGTTTTCATGAGCTGTATGCCAAAATCATCAATATTAAAACAAGAAAAGGCTTGAACTACTTCAGTTGTGTGTAATGAATCTAAAATATATGAAAGTCTAATGTTTATCAGTACATTACAGAAAATAATGAACTTTATCACAATATGCTAATTTTTTGAGAAGGACCTGTATACAAGCAAAGAGGGACTGTTGACAGCAAACTTCAAAATGTGGGTGAACCTCCGCTTTAACTGCTCAGTCGTGTAAAGAAAAAGTGTCAGCAAAGGAAGACTTCCAGTGGCTTCCTCTACTGGGCTCTGCAATAGATGATGTCATCAGTCAGAGCTTGGAGTGAGCAGAGGAAGTTTTCTTTTGCTTTCGGGAGAGCAATCAATCATTGCACTTGCATCCCTCTAGATGAGAGAAATCAGCCCAGAAGAAAAGAGAGAAGGGATGATTCTTCTACACAGAATGCCAGATGGATCAAGCAGCTAGGTAAGGAGCACCAGTGCCCCCTCCCCCACTGACTGGCAGTGCCCCCCAATCTAGCCCCAATAAGCTCCAAGACCCCCATCTCTCACCACTAAGCAGCAGGACCCCCCCCCCCATCTCCCCTGACTGAGCACCAGTGCTCCCTTTTGTCCCCCTTGAAGACAAAGCTGCATCCTTTTAGGCAGGTATGCAGGGTCAGGGACGGGGGTGGGCGCCCCATGATTTCTAACAGTGGCCCTACTGTAACTGCCCCCCCATCTATTGCACTGATCACCCTCGACTGTCCCACTGTGGCCTCCTCCAGCCCCCCATGTCCTTCTCTACTGACAGTCCACTGCCCTACTGACACCATCCTGCACATACTACCCACCTCCATACACACCGCACTCCTCTCCTGCACATACTACCCACCTCCATACACTCCTCTCCTGCACATACTACCCACCTCCATACTCTCTGCACTCCTTTCCTGCACATAATACCCACCTCCATACACTCTGCACTCCTCTCCTTGCACATACTACCCACCACCGTACACTTTGCACCCCTCTCCTTGCACAAACTACCCACCACCGTACACTTTGCACCCCTCTCCTTGCACAAACTACCCACCACCATACACTTCGCACCCCTCTCCTTGCACATACTACCCACAGCTGTACACTCCACACTCCTCTCCTGCACATACTGCCCACCTCCATAAACTCTGCACTCCTCTCCTGCACATACTATCCCCCGCCATACACTCTATACTCCTCTGCTGCACATACTATCCCAGGCACACCTGGCACAACCCCTGCACATGCCTATAACAATAAGCAAGCTGTAATGAATGAAAATCCAAACATGTAAGTTTGTTTACATAATATCATGTGATCATAGAGGTCAATCATAGTATTTTTAAAGCCAAACTCCATTCAAAAATGAAATGTATTTAGTGCATTGTGCATCAGTAACCTCATTCCTTTGATTCCATACCTGTCTTTCTTTCTCGTACATCACGGGACACAGAGCGACATAGTCATTACTAATGGGTTATATAGATACCGTCAGGTGCTGGCACTGGCAACTTCCAAAACCGGAAGTACCCTCCCCTATATAAGCCCCTCCCATCCGGGAGCACCTCAGTTTTTTGCCAGTGTCTAAGGTGTTGGCCAAGAAGAAACATGTGTTTTTCACTGAGCTTGCGTACAGGTTCTTTTGGGCCTCAGTAAGCTATTCCGGATCCGACCAAAAAAGCTTCATAGCTAAACGGTCGGTACCCGGGCCTTGCAGAGAAGAGCAAGGTTTTGCCTGTAATGCTTCTCTTAGGAGAGCTGGACCCTGGGATCCAGAGCTCTGGTCATACCCACGACCAAGATGTTTTCTGTGCAGGGTGCTATACAGGTCCAGGGGAGTGGAATCCTTGGGAACCCGGTCCCTGAAGGTTTGATTACAATGCCTGCCGTGATAGGTGAAGTTTGGGCTTTTGTGGACCAAACAAAGTCCTGCGGCGGGGAACAGGTAAGTGGGGGCCCCCAGGAACTTGGTTCTATTGGGGGACCCCCAAGCCTAATTTGTCTTTCTGTCTGTTACCTAATGGTATTCCCGCAAAATTCTGTGCATGCCTGTTACTACTAAAAAAATGTAATAATTTTTAATGGTGGTCAAGAATTTTTTTTTATATATATATTTAATATATTAGACTGCGGTACCTGTGTTTGTCCACTAGAGGCCGCTGTGGAACGTTTCTTGTCATGTGGACTAGTTTCTTTTCATCAGAGCGAGTCCAGGCAGATGGTGAGTTCTCTTATGGGAAACTGCTTCCTCTGCCATGTTGCAATGCTCGTCCATCCCCCGGTCTGCGGCAAAGGGGCCCTGGCTCTTGTCCCTGGTTTCCATTTTCGAAATTAGCGACGAAGGCGCACGTGGCCGCGCGCGTGCACGCGCCTCTATATATAGAGGTGAGCCGGGAAAGGGGGCGGAGCCTGGGGGATGACGCTCTGTGCGCGCCGCAGCGCTTCTGCGCATGTGCGGGCGTCCCAGCATGTTAAAAACCACAATTTTGTGTGGTGAGCTGGCTATGAAGTACAGAGACAGAGCTGGCAACATTTAAAGAAGGCATACAGCAAGCGGTTGATACAGGCATCCCCTAGAAAGGCACATTAGTAGACACCAACTGTTTCTTATAGCAGCATTTATGCTAGACTATTGTCAGTAACTGGTGTATTTCGGCTGGAATACCTCAGCTTTGTGGCTTAGGAATATGCCGTCTAAAAACTCCGGGACTAGAAATTCCAGGAGGAATAGGGGGTCTCCATCGGGCTCTGAGGATCTTGGGCATGCTTTGGCTGCACCAGTCTCCCCTGAAGAATCAGAGGTTAGTGACCGTAGAGCACCCTCAGGAGTACCTGGTACTGTGGCTGTCCTCAGTTCACCTGCTCCTGTGTATGTAACAGAGGAGGTTTTTTCCTCAGCTCTGGGAGGGCTGGAAGAGAGATTGTCAGCATTGATCGCGGCTTCCCTGTCACAGGAGAAAAGCACCCGATCTCCGTCTCCTCCCTCAGAGTGCCTGTTAACAGAGCAACAGTCCCATACAGGGATCGACCTACCTGAAGGGGATCAGGACGAGGTCGATTCGGTTGTAGAGGAATCAACAGTGGAAGAGCCGTTCTCAGCATCACATGCTGAAAGGTTATGGGTTCAGTCCCTGACTAATATGGTCCGATCAGCATTTAAAATGCCACTTGCGGAGCCATCATCCACTTCTGTCTCCTCGTTGGGGTCGCTAAAAGCTCCCCAGACTGTTTGTTCCTTTCCGATCCATCCTTTACTGGAAGGGCTCATTTACCAGGATTGGGAGCATCCTGACAAAATATTTACTCCCCCCAAGAGATTTCCGGTGGTCTATCCCATGGAGGATAAGTTCATCAGAAAATGGAGGGTCCCTACAGTGGACGCAGCCATCTCTTGTGTGAATAAATCACTGACATGTCCGGTGGATAATGTCCAAATGTTCAAGGACCCAATAGATAAAAAATTGGAGTCCTTATTAAAATCTGCTTTTTCTACAGCAGGATTGGTGACACAACCAGCAGTGGCAGCTATTGGGGTCTGCCAAGCAGTGAAGGATCAGTTGAAACAGGTCTTAAGGGACTTGCCAGATCAGCAGGCTCTTGCCCTAGCTGATCTACCTAGAGCCTTATGCTTTGCGGTGGACGCTATAAAGGATTCAATCCATCAGGCCTCCTGCCTTACGCTGTCTGTAGTACATATGCGCAGGCTTCTATGGCTCAAAAACTGGTCTGCTGAAGCTCCCTGTAAAAAATTGCTGGTCAGCTTCCCATTTCATGGTGAACGCTTATTCGGGGAAGACCTGGACAAATATATCCAGAGAATTTCCAGCGGTAAAAGTACACTTTTGCCGGTTAAAAGTAGAGTTAGAGGTCCCTCTTTTAAGAGGTCTGCTTCTCCAGTCCCTAGGACATCGGCTGTGAAACAGTTCCGACGGCCTCCTCGGTCAAATCCCGGAGGTAAAAATCAGGGACAATTGCAGGGTAACAAGAAGCCCTGGAGCAGGAGAGGTACAAAACCTCCCCCAAAGTCAAATGCATGAAGGGTTGCCCCCACCCAATCAGGTGGGGGGAAGACTTCAGTTGTTCACAGAGACCTGGCGGGACACGATCCGAGACAGATGGGTGCTCTCCGCAGTAAATCTGGGATACAAATTGGAGTTAAAAAACTCCCCTCCTTCCCGCTTTATAAGGTCAAACGTGCCAAGGGATCCCCAGAAGAGAGGATCCCTCCTGTTGGCACTAGAACAATTATTGCTCCAAGCAGTAATTATAGAGGTTCCCCTGGAAGAATGGGGGTTCGGGTTTTACTCAAACCTCTTTACAGTCCCGAAGCCAAACGGGGACGTGAGGCCCATATTAAATCTAAAAGGGCTAAACAAATTCCTACATATCAGGACTTTCCGGATGGAGTCGATCCGATCGGTAGCCACTGCCCTACAAGGGGAGGAATGGTTAGCCTCGATCGACATCAAAGATGCTTATTTGCACATTCCCATCTTTCCAGCCCACCAAAAATTTCTACGCTTTGCGGTAGAAGGGCGCCATTTTCAGTTCAGAGCCTTACCCTTCGGTCTGGCCACAGCACCAAGAGTGTTCACAAAAATTCTGGCCCCATTATTGGCCAATCTAAGAACACGAGGTGTAACGATAATGGCATATCTAGACGACTTGTTGCTGATAGACCACTCAGTGGAAAAACTAGAAGTGGTTGTTCACGAGACAATCAAGTATCTGGAATATCACGGTTGGATTATCAACCGAGACAAGTCAGCCCTAAAACCAGTCAAAAGTCTGGAATACTTGGGGCTAAGGCTGGATTCAGACCAGAGAAAAATCTTCTTGCCTCAAGAAAAGGGGTCGTCTTTGAGAGATTTGATCCACTTAGTGGGTTCAAAAAGACAGCCATCCATACGCCTGTGCATGAGGCTGCTGGGAAAAATGGTGGCATCATTCGAAGCAGTACCCTACGGTCAATTCCATTCAAGGAAGTTGCAAAGGGCCATACTGTCAGCCTGGAACAAAAAAGTTCAGGCTCTGGACTTACCAATGTCCTTGTCCCCTTCCGTTCGCAAGAGCCTCCGCTGGTGGTTGGTTCCCCAGAATCTGGAAAGAGGGAAATCCTTCAGTCCGATTTCCTGGAAGGTGGTCACTACAGATGCCAGCCTTATAGGCTGGGGAGCAGTACTGGAGCAATGGTCTCTCCAGGGCAGATGGTCGGATGCGGAAAAGGCCCTGCCCATCAATCTCTTAGAGATACGAGCAGCCCGGTATGCCCTAGTAGCATGGACATCCAAACTCCAAGGGTCCCCTGTCAGAATTCAATCAGACAATGCCACAGCAGTGGCATATATCAATCGTCAGGGGGGCACCAGGAGTCGTGCAGCCCAAAGGGAAGTAAATTACATCCTGAGATGGGCAGAAAGATATGTCCCAGCCATATCTGCGGTATTCATTCCAGGAGTGGAGAATTGGAAGGCGGACTTTCTAAGTCGCCAACAATTATGCCCAGGGGAATGGTCCCTTCATCCCGAGGTTTTCCGGACAATATGTCAGCGGTGGGGAACACCGGATGTAGATCTGCTAGCATCCAGATTCAACACAAAAGTGGACAGGTTTGTCTCTTGGACAAGGGATCCCCTAGCTTGCGGCTCGGATGCCTTAGTGTTCCCTTGGGATCAGTTCAAGCTGATATATGCATTCCCACCGCCACAATTGTTACCTCGATTACTCCGCAGAATCAGGGTAGAAAAGAAACCAGTGATTCTGGTGGCTCCAGCGTGGCCCCGAAGAGCATGGTACGCGGAGATTGTAAAAATGTCTGTGGGGAGTCCTTGGACCCTCCCACATCGTCCGGACCTGCTTTCGCAAGGACCGATATACCACCCTTCCTTACCAGCCCTAGGTTTGACGGCCTGGCTATTGAAGCCCACATTCTAAAAAAGAGAGGGCTCTCTAATGCTGTGGTATCTACCATGATCAATGCCAGGAAGCCGGTATCCAGGCAGATCTACTATAGAATCTGGAAGGCGTACATCGCCTGGTGTGAGGCCAAGAAATGGCATCCACGTAAATACGTAATAGGTAGGATTCTGGACTTCCTACAATGGGCTGTAGATAGGAAGCTTGCCTTGAGTACTATCAAGGGTCAGATTTCGGCCTTGTCAATATTTTTTCAAAGGCCCTTGGCTTCGCATTCACTAGTCAAAGCCTTTATACAAGGAGTGATGCGTATTAGTCCTCCGGTTAATATTCCCATATGTCCATGGGATCTAAACTTGGTTCTGTCGGTTTTACAGAAACAACCATTTGAACCATTACAGCATATTTCCTTGGTGCTTCTCACCAGGAAATTGATTTTTCTAGTAGCCATTTGTTCGGCTAAAAGAGTGTCGGAATTAGCAGCTATGTCCTGTAAAGAGCCATATCTGGTTATCCATAAGGACAGAGTAGTATTACGTCCTCAGCCAGCCTTTCTTCCTAAGGTGGTATCGAGGTTTCATTTGAACCAAGATGTGGTTCTTCCTTCTTTTTTCCCCAGACCAACTTCGGTAGAGGAAAAGTTATTGCATTCTTTGGATGTAGTAAGAGCAGTTAAAGCTTATCTAAAAGCCACTGCTCAGATTCGCAGAACGGATACTTTATTTATTCTGCCGGAAGGCCCCAGAAAGGGTCAGGCAGCGTCAAAATCTACTTTAGCCAGGTGGATTCGACAGGTCATAATACAAGCCTATGGCTTGAGAAGGAGACCGCCTCCGTTCAAAGTTAGAGCGCATTCCACGAGAGCAGTTGGAACTTCATGGGCAGTGCATCACCAGGCCTCCCTGGCTCAAATCTGTAAGGCCGCAACATGGTCTTCAGTTCACATGTTTACTAGGTTCTACCAGGTGGACGTTAGAAGTCAGGAGGATGTCGCCTTTGGGAGCAGTGTGTTGCAGGCCGCAAAAGATCCTCATGTCTGATAGCGCTCAGCTTATATATGGTGTATCCCCCCCCTCATTTGGCATTGCTTTAGGACATCCCATTAGTAATGACTATGTCGCTCTGTGTCCCGTGATGTACGAGAAAGAAAATAGGATTTTTATAACAGCTTACCTGTAAAATCCTTTTCTTGGAGTACATCACGGGACACAGAGCTCCCGCCCCTCTTTGGGGACACTTATTGCTTTGCTACAAAACTGAGGTGCTCCCGGATGGGAGGGGCTTATATAGGGGAGGGTACTTCCGGTTTTGGAAGTTGCCAGTGCCAGCACCTGACGGTATCTATATAACCCATTAGTAATGACTATGTCGCTCTGTGTCCCGTGATGTACTCCAAGAAAAGGATTTTACAGGTAAGCTGTTATAAAAATCCTATTTTCTAAGCCATTTCTCAGTATAATGGATCCAAGTCACAGCATTCTCTATGAGCCCAGATAAATTCCTGTCCTAGAGACCAGACATTTTTCCTTGCTCATTTTCTTCTTGGGCCCCGGTCCCCTCACCGCCCCATAAGTTCTTCTCCCTCTGGAGCCAAAGAAAGATGACCGTGAAGTGTCAGCCTTACCACTATTGGGTGTCCATATCATACAGGTATTGAAAAGACCACCCATAGAATGACCCAAGGAAGTCAACAGAAGAGAGAAGGATGGGGCTGACAGGATTACGTGACCTCAACTTCAGGTAAATAAAATGGGCACTAGGAATTTTTTTACTTTCCATACCAGTGAATAGTTAGAGGAGAGTGAGAGGGATTAATGAGAGGAAGGGTTGCTTATATCCTGGAGTCCAGCTTTAAAAGTACACAGAGTAACATGCAGGGTATATGAGAACATGCAGAGATGTAGGGGACAAACACATGCTTGGAATGCAGGTGTAGCTAATGATGGACTGACAGACACACAAAAAACAGACTGATACAGACAAACAGGAACTAATTTACCACTTTATGGTGCGATTTTCTCATAGGAGCATAGGACAGCACCAAAAGAAGCTCCTGCACCATTTTGGTCATAGAACTTCACACCTATGTGTCACGTGTAAGCCATTTATGCCTGCGCATCGGGATTATGTGCATTTTTTGCACTTTTTCTGGTGCATTTTTCACACAGTGGTAAATGACAGCGCATGCACTCTCTCCCCCAGCCTTCATGCCCACCAACCAGCTATTGCATCTAGATTGATGGAGGCTTTACCTCCCTCTTATTTTAAGACACAGCCTGGAGGGGCATGACACAGCCTGTGACTGGCAGACTTCCACCCATACCAGGTTATTCCCAAAAAAAACAAACATGTAGCGGCCTCCTCACTCCCCTCTTTGCATCAGCTTGTCTTTCTCTTGTCTAGGGGTACCTTAGGGGGGAGAGAGCGGGGTCACCACGCCAAGCCTTCACCACATGTGTCCGTGCGGTGTAAGCAAAGTTCCTTCTCTACCTTCGGGTCAGTGTTGTGCACCTGGAGTTACCTTGAACAATGTCCACCAGAAAAGAGCCCCACACCATTAAAGTCCAACACTCCTTTATTCTTCTCGAGTGAACAGCACAATCAGTTAGACTCCCTTAAAGAACAGAACAAACAAGGAGGTGTGGATGCGAATAGGCCCAGACACAATGAACTCTCCACTTTCCTTCCTGAAAGTGGGCTAAGGTCTCCTAGCGAGGGGGGGATTTTCCTTCCAGGCGGTCTCCGATGGGAGGCTCACCTGTCACTGGCAATCTGCTGCACTCGGTCTTCAAGTGAGTAGCTCCCCCCGGTCCATTACGCCTTCCGGATTCGGGTACCCAATCCCTGGGTTCCCTAGGATCTCCTTCCCTCGCGGAACTCAGTGTTGGGCACTGAACTCCAGACCTCCATCCGAGTACCTCACCCCAGGCTAAGGGTGCCTGGGATGGAACACAACCTCCGGAGGTCCTCTAGGCCTAGGAGGACTGACACGAACCACCACCCTCAGGCTGAAGGTGCCTGGGACTCGACCCCGTGACAAAGATGGCCGGCCCCTTTATACCCTCTTCCAGCAAGCACAGCAGGTTCCCACCACACCGCTGCCGAGGGAGGACAAAAAGGAGGCACAGCAATGGTTCAACCCAAGGCGCCACCTGCTGGACCGCAAGGAACTGCACATCGCTGGTGTCTCTGCCAGTTTGCATTACACCCGGGAAAGTACATACCCGCTACAAACAATAAAGATTTTATTTCAAATATATATATTTGTATAACAATTTATGTGTTTATTGATTAATTATTTATTTTTATGCTGTATACTAAAGGCTGTTTTTTTAAGTTTGGAACATGTGAACAGCAGCAGAGGACTATAGGCTATATGTTTTCTTACAGACAGGCTGGGAAAGAGCTGGGTCATGTGACAGCTGAATATCGATTAGGAAAAAGGTATGGTACTTAGTTTTTTGTTTTTTTTTATTATAAAAATTACAGTACCATCATCCACATACAGAAAGAGAAGGGATAATGTCAATTAACTGGTTCCCGACTGGCCGCCGCAGTTATACTGCGGCAGAATGGCTCCCCTGGGCGAGCTGTTGTAGCTGTACGCTTGCCCTTTAAGACGCTGTAGGAGACGCGCGCCTGCCAGCAGCGTGTGTCCGGAGCCGATGCGAGTGCCTGGCGGGGGCGATGACCTCTGGGCACCCGCGATTGCTCGTGACAGAGCGAGAACCAGGATGTGTGTGTAGACACACAAATCCCGATTCTCTCAGGGGAGAGGAGACAGATTGTGTGTTAATACTAAGTATGAACACTGATCTTACTCTCTCCTCCCCTAGTCAGTCCCACAGTTAACCCCTTGATCGCCCCCTAGTGTTAACCCCTTCCCTGCCAGTGACATTTATACAGTAAATCAGTGCATTTTATAGCACTGATCGCTGTATAATTGTCAATGGTCCCAAAAATGTGTCAAAAGTGTCCAATTTGTCCGCCGCAATATAGCAGTCCCGATAAAAAAAAAAAAAAAAAAACGCAGATCACCGGCATTACTAGTAAAAAAAAAAATAATAAAAATTCCATAAATCTATCCCCTATTTTGTAGATGCTATAACTTTTGCTCATATCAATCAATATACGCTTTTTGCATTTTTTTTTTTACCAAAAATATGTAGAAGAATACATATAGGCCTAAACTGAGGGAAAAAAAAAATGGGATATTTATTATAGCAAAAAGTAAAAGATAGTGTTTTTTTTTTTCAAAATTGCCGTTCTTTTGTTTATAGCGCAAAAAAATAAAAACCGCAGAGGTGATCAAACACCACCAAAAGAAAGCGCCATTTGTGGGAAAAAAAAAAGGACTTAAATTTTGTTTGGGTACAGCGTTGCACGACCGCACAATTGTCAGTTAAATCGATGCAGTGCCGTATCGCAAAAAATGGCCTGGTCATTGAGCAGCCAAATATTCTGGGGCTGAAGTGGTTAAACAGTGTGTGCGAGTGTGTGTTTAGTATCACTTTAAATGATCTAAATGGGCGACCTGCATGGTTCTCACAATGGTATGATTGTCACCCTAGTCCAGTGTTGCCAACCTCTCAAAGTGAAATTTACTGGCAGAACGACGAAATTTACGAACGACACCGACTTTTTTTTTTTTTTTACTGCCCGAAAAACATGACATTTACTCACAGATCCACATTTTTTAATGACACTGTAAAAAAAGTACCTAAAATTACTGTTTTTAGTGCTAAACAGTGCAAACATCAATATTTGAACTATAAACACATAGCTAATGCTATTAACAATGTGTTTAAGTTAAATAAAAGTAAAACAACATATTTCTCAATTGACATGAAGGTCAGGATACTATAACCCAGCCAGCACAGAGTTCCCTCTTACATCAGAGTTTGCAGGATGCCCCCTTACAGTGCAAGGGAACTCTTATGTAAAGGGGAACACTGCAGATCATAGGTGTGCGCACAGGGTGTGCCGGATGTGCCTGGGCACACCCTAATCACCCCATGTGCATTAGCATTATCCAGGGGTGGCACCAGGTGGGTGGTTCAGGTGCCTGTTGCCAGTGTAAATGCCCCCATTATATTAAAGGCTAGGTTCAACTGTAGGAACACATTACATCTATACTTAGGATGTAAGTTAATATGCTCCCAATCAACTGTCTCCCACCATCAGAGCCTCCCCCCTGTGACAGCAGGTGGCGTTCATGTGTGTTTGAGCTTTGGGGTGCACACCCTAATGCAATAGGCTGCACACACCTATGCTGCAGATCATGATGCAAGGGGGAACCCTGATGTGGAGGGGGACTCTGGTGAATAGAGACCACCTTCCACAGAGTGAATACACTAGGGTAAGGGGGGGGTTACTAATATAGGGGGGGGCCCTTTATATCAGTGCCCCCTTACATTATTGTATTCACTCCCCTCCCACTCCCCTCCTTAGATCAGTGACCCCGCCCCCCTCAGACTGGCCTGGCGGCGCTGTCACTGACCTCCTCTCAGGTGCACAGTGTGGGGCTCAGTCAGACGGCTCCAGCTTGGCGGCTCTGATCTCCTCTCCACACGTCTGTTTCTTCCCGTAACCCCCATCCCGGCGCTCCCACTCAGAGGCTGCGGACACGACACAGGAGGGGGGACAGAGGCTGCGGACACGACACAGGAGGGGGGACAGAGGCTGCGGACACGACACAGAAGGGGGGACAGAGGCTGCGGACACGACACAGGAGGGGGGACAGAGGCTGCGGACACGACACAGGAGGGGGGACAGAGGCTGCGGACACGACACAGGAGGGGGGACAGAGGCTGCGGACACGACACAGGAGGGGGGACAGAGGCTGCAGACACGACACAGGAGGGGGGACAGAGGCTGCGGACACGACACAGGAGGGGGGACAGAGGCTGCGGACATGATAGGGTCCTCCTCAGTCCTCACCCCCTCACAGTGGCCTCCTCCTCTGTCCACCATCATATAACTTCTCCTCCACATCATCAGTATGCTGTGTCCTCCTCCTGTGCCCCTTTCACCTCTCCACAGGTCAGGGCAGCTCTGACCTGTGGAGAGGTGAAAGGGGCACAGGAGGACACAGCATACTGATGATGTGGAGGAGAAGTTATATGATGGTGCACAAGTAACAGAGCACATCAGTCTCTGTCCCTCCCCTGCATGCCATGGCTGCTTCACCCTCCGGGCTCCCATTCCCAGCCCCAGCCCAGTCCTCCTCCTCCTCACCCCTGCTCGGCCGAGTCCTGCGAGTGTACTGTAGCCCGCGGCCGTCATCACACTCCCGTCCCGTCCTGATCGTCTATTCAAAAATGGCGCTGGGCGGCGCCATTACGTTACTGCGCATGCGCCACCCGGCCGAGCGCATACAAACTTTCCCGAGCCCGGCCGGCTTCGGAACGGCGCATGCGCT
Organism: Rana muscosa; assembly: GCA_029206835.1. NCBI lineage: Eukaryota > Metazoa > Chordata > Amphibia > Anura > Ranidae > Rana > Rana muscosa. The sequence goes on along the minus strand of CM055123.1, from coordinate 256,128,636 downwards.
GTTGCATGGTCGGCTCGCGGCCATCTTTTTTACGGGCACCCGATGCCCATAACGGACTTTACGGACACCCCAAAAAGGGGGTTAAATTTACGTGCTGTACGTAAATTAACGCCCTAGTCAAATGATAAGACACAAGTCTAGAGATAGATATGTAGCTCAGTCTGCAGAACTGGCAGGGGAGGAGTAACCTCATGGACCCAATTGCTGGTTTACCATTTACAATGCGGCTCTTGTTCATGCTCGGGGAGAAGAGGAAAAGACTTCAGCTTCCAGAGGCACTGTGGTAGAGGGGAAGAGGAATGTTATAACTTTCCAAGCTGAAGAGAGGACGAGGGGAGGGACTTGAAGAGGAACGGAGGCTGCAAGCAGACAGAAAAACGCAGTGGCAGACATTCCAGTACATCTGAGGACAACCTGGATGCTGGCTGAGCCTGCTGTTTAACTGGAGAGCCAGATGCTGAGGACTCTGACCGGAGGATACTTTTTCCAGTAAGCAGAAGATCCCCTGCGGATGCTGAGTTGGTGGGAGTTTGCTGACCAACCCTGCATTACACCTTGATAAAAGAGGGTCAGAGTTGTCTGCAAGAAACAGTGGCAGTGCCTGCATCAGTTCTGATAGGGACATTATCTTGAGCACTCCAACATAATAGTTGGGCCCCAATAAGCTGGCCAGAAGAAATATAATATATCTACTGACTGTTGAACAGTTATTGTGATCTCTATCTCTATCTATCACAATAAGATATAGTATATCTCCCTCTGTTTAGGGTGGGGTTGCATAGTATAGGGTTCGGGGGGGGGGGGGGGTCGTGCTTTATACCAGGTATTGTTTCTGCAGCATATACTACTTCCTTTTTAACCACTGCAGTAGATTTCTCCTACTGTTTACGCATTACAATATATTTCTTATTTTGTTTATCCTGTTGCAATATAATTCTTGCCATTACTTAACTGCTGTGTCATTCCTGGCGTTTATGCACCTTCAGCCTTTTGGGGTGTATATATAGATATCAGCAATAAATGCTCCCCATATGATGCTATTTTGCAGAGGCATGGGAGCAGGGGACCCAATTCATCCAGCAGGTTCTTTGGGGTGGGGGCTACAGACAAAACCATTAAAAGTATGAAAACCACCTTAGCTGCTTAACCACTTAAGCCCTGGACCATTACGCAGCTTAAAGACCAGAGGGGTTTTTACAATTTAGCACTGCGCTGCTTTAACTGGAAATTGTGCGGACATGCAATATTGTACCCAAACGAAATTTGCGTCCTTTTCTTCCCACAAATAGAGCTTTCTTTTAATGGTATTTGATTGCCTCTGCGATTTTTTTTTGCGATATAAACGGAAAAAGATCGAAAATTTTGAAAAAAAAAAGATTTTCTACTTTTTGTTATAAGAAAAATCGAATAAACTCAATTTTAGTCATACATTTAGGCCAAAATGTATTCAGCCACATGTCTTTAGTAAAAAAATGTCAATACGTGTATATTTATTGGTTTGCGCAAAAGTTATAGCGTCTACAAACTAAGGTACATTTTCTGGAATTTACACAGCTTTTAATTTATGACTGTCCATCTCATTTCTTGAGGTGCTAAAACGGCAGGGCAGTACAACTACCCCCCCAAATGACCCCATTTTGGAAAGTAGACACCCCAAGGAAATTGCTGAGGCATTATGAGCCCATTGAATATTTATTTTTTTGTCCCAAGTGATTGAATACTGACAAAAAAAAAATTACAAAAAGTTGTCACTAAATGATATATTGCTCACACATGCCATGGTTATATGTGGAATTGCACCCTAAAATACATTTTGCTGCTTCTCCTGAGTATGGGGATACCACATGTATGGGACTTTTCAGGAGCCTAGCCGCGAACCGGCCCCCGAAAACCAAGCACTGCCTTCAGGATTTCTAAGGGCGCAAATTTTTGATTTCACTCCTCACTACCTATCGCAGTTTCGAAGGCCATAAAATGCCAAAATAGCACAAACCCTCCCCCCCCCCCCAAATGACCCCATTTTAGAAAGTAGACACCCCAAGCTATTTGCTGAGAGGCATGGTGAGTATTTTACAGCTCTGCCGGGGCGGGTGTATTCATTTATTACACTGCGGAGGAAGTGTATGTAAGCTGAAATGGGGGTGTTAATGTTGTATGACACTCCCCAGCAGTTCAGATATATATGTGTGTGTGTTTGTGTGTGTGTGTGGGGAGGGACAGATGTGCTGGGGGAACAGGTGCACAGGGGGTACAGAGGGGTGTGTGTGTGTGTGTGTGGGGGGGGGACAGATGTGGGGAGTGGGGGGGGACAGATGTGCGGGGGGGGTACAGAGGGCAAACAGACACGCAGGGGGGTACATATATATGTGTGTGTGGGGAGTGGGGGGGACAGATGTGCATGGGGGTACAGAGGGGGAGACAGATGTGCAGGGGGGTACAGAGGGGGAACAGAAGCGCAGGGGGTACAGAGGGGAACAGGCATTTAGGGTGATACAGTGATGGGGTGATCTGAGGTGTGAAGGTGGAAGAATTGGGGTGATCTGAAAACCTGAAAGAACAGGAATTTGGGTGATCTGAGGTGTGAAGGTTCAAGTGCACCTTTGTAAAAATAAATAAATGCAGATCTTTTTGCAGGTACAAAAATGGATTTATTATTTTTAGTAGGAGCCTGTAAAACATTGTCAGTGTATCTGTATGCTCTTACAGACAGGCAGTTACACAGTTAACCTGTCTGTATACTGCCCTAGCCTGTGGACCACGGCTGGCGCGAGGAAGCGGGCTGGTGCCATCCACTATTTGTCTTCAGGCCGGGTCCAGAGGCACAGGTGCAAACCTGTGGACCACGACTGAAGAAATAGGTGAAGAGGCGCCGCAAAAATCTCAGTGACCAAGATCGGTGTGATAAAATGCTTTCCCAATGGCGCTTTTTATATCCGGGGGGCATTCCCTCCCATTGCTTGTAAAAGCAGTCCAGAGGCTAATTAGCCGCTAGGATTGCTTTTACATGAAAGCCGGCCGCTGGCTGAAAATAATGATACCAAGATGATACCTAAACCCGCAGGCATCATTCTGGTCTAACCATTCAAAGTCCAGCAACATACCAGTACGTTGCTGGTCCTTGTTGGACATGTATTGTAATCTTTTTTTCCATGCAGCCTGTTGGCTGAACGAAAAAAAGAGATTGATTGGTGGGTATGCCCACCATTAGAATACCTCCCTTCATTCACCCACTTCTAATGATGGGCATACATGCACCATTTATATATGCCGAAGCATGGGGGCATCCTCCCGCAAATGTTATGCCACGTACACACGGTCGGACTTTTCCACGGGCAGGCCTCCGTCGGAATTTCGACCGTATGTACGCGGCATTAGGAGAAAAATTGCTCCTCCGCCCCTGCTGCCCCCATGCTTCGGCATATATGCTCTTTTTTTTAACTGTGGTGGTGAAATCACCTCCTACAGCACTGGAGTCGCAGGGATCAGGCCTGTCTCTGCGAACGTTGCAGTTATGTGTGTTTTGTAAGTGACAGTGATCGATCGATCCTGCACTTAGGTGGCCTGGGCTGGACGGAGGGGCAAAACGCAGGTGCTAGCAGGTATCTGGGCTGATCCCGCTAACACTGCGTTTTTGGGAACCTTAAACTGCTGGGGACGCTAGTATAGATCTGATCAGATCAGATATTGATCTGTTTAGATACTATACCACTAAGGGAGGTGTATGCTTCACGCGTGGGTGTTAGCGCTACTGGCACTAACCTGACGCTGCCTCTCTGACACTAAAACCTAATTGATATCACCCACTGGGCGATCAGGGGGTTAAACCTTTATTGGGTTATATATGGCGGGTGCCCTGACATTATAAAAAGCAAACTAACTAACCAGCGTCACCCGTAACACTTATACAGTGATCACTGGTGAAAGGGTTAACTAGGGGCAATCAGGGGGTTAAAACCTTTATTAGGTAATATATGGGGGTATCTGACGCAAAAAAAAAACTTGCCGGCGAACATAAAAAAATAACTGACTACCTAGCGGCACCAGCATAACTATCACAGCGATCAGAAAAACGATCGCTTAGTGACACTGGCAAAAGGGGGTGAAAGGGTTACCTGGGGGGCGATCAAGGTGTTAAACCTTTATTAGATAATATATGGGGGTACCTGATGCTATATGGGGGTACCTGACGCTATAAAAACCTGGCGGCGAACCTAAAAAAATAACTGACTACCTAGCGGCATCACCGACACCAATACAGCGATCAGAAAAACGATCGCTTAGTGACAGCGGTGCTATGGGGGTGAAAGGGTTACCTGAGGGGCGATCAAGGGGTTAAACCTTTATTGGGGGGGTTAAGGGGGCTACCCTGGACCCAAGGGACCTAACACTAACTGCCCTGACACTTTTACAGTTACAAATGTCACTGATTGCAGTGATCAGTAAATAAATGATCTCTGCAATCGGTGACACTGACTGGGGGGCTGGTGGGTGATCATGTGCCTATGTCTACTGGTGTCAGTGTACTGTTTGTGCACTAATCTGATGTCTTCTCTCCACGCCGCTCTGGTATATATGAGCGCCGCAGGAGAGATGACATCGCTTCCTCCTGCCTGTGTTTACATTACACAGGCAGAGGAAGCATTTGATTTGCCGGGAGCGATCGCGAGGGGGTAACCAGAAACCAATGGCTGCCCCCTCATCACGGATCGCTCCCGGAGTGATACCGACCGCTCACTGTACCGGAGGGGGGTCCGATGGGGCCCCCCACCCATACGAAGGCAGTCACGTACAGGTACGTGATTGTGCCTGTACATGCCATTTTGCCGACATATATACAGTGGGCGGTCGTTAAGTGGTTAATATACCAGTTTTTAGATGGTAAGCTATAGAACACCTCTTGTTCTGCAAGTGGCTGTCCCTACCTGAACCTCTAATAATAGCTCAGTTCCAGGATTCATGCTATAATTCTTCTAATGCCTTGTACACACGACCGGACTGTCTGTCGGAATAAAGTCAGTCCAATGGAGTTCGACGGAATTCTGCTCAAGCTGTCTTGCATACACACGATCACACAAAAGTCTGGTGAACTTTTGACTGCCAAGAACGCGGTGACGTAAAAGACTACGACGAGCCAAGAAAATTAAGTTCAATGCTTCCGAGCATGCGTCAAATTGCTTCCAAGCATGCGTGGTTTTTAGTCAGTCGGAATTGCATACAGACTAACGGACTTTGTCCGTTGGAAAAAAAGAGAACAAGTTCTCTATCTAAGACCGTTGGAATTTCCGAAGGAAAAAGTCAGATGGGGCATACACACGGTCGGAATATCCGGTGAAAAGAGCCCTTCTGATTTTTTACATCGGAAAATCCAGTCGTGTGTGTATAAGGCATAAGAGCCATTTCTATAAATAATTTACCATCCACTAAAACAATTTTAATTCTATCCAGTGACAGATCTCTGCTAGTCTTTCCAATTTACTAATTAAGCAGAGTAAGCTACGTCTTTAAATCCATATTCCACAGCTCAGTGGAGGTGGATTTCCTTTATCTCTGCCAATGTAAAGATACTTTTGTACAAATGTTAGTTTAATTTGACAGGAGAGAACATACATTACTAAATTGGCATTCCAAACAGGTTTGAGGCACATTTAGTAGGAAAAATGTCACAGCTATAATAAAGAACAGTCAGTCTTTCTGGATAGATTCCAATAGGAATAGGGTACAGGTTCTTGGCGGGCTCGGGCTGTTTCTTTATTCACTGAACAGCTGACGCAAATGCTCCTTTCGCCTGTCTATTGGACTGAACCTCCAACCGCAGGAAAGGCATTCAAACCACCACTAAGGGCTCTTCTTTCACACTGGCAATTGGGAAGGAAAAGGATTGGGGGGGCGACATTGCCGGATCAAGAGAGTTGCCCCCCAAAAGCACCCAGACTACCGTCTTCATTCTGGGTTCTCTGCCCAGTCGCTGAGGTCCTTTGCCATCCCAGTACACAGCTCATCCTCCCCTCCCTACACAGAGCTGAAATCATTCCTTTACACACAGCCACAATCTTCACAGCGTGTTTCTGGCTACTGCAGCCACATTGTTGTTCTGATCAGGAAATTTCACAGGTCAGGTCACAGCAGCCAGCTCCACACTGTGCATATTGTGGCTGTGTGTAAATTGTAAAGGAATGCGATTTCAGCTCTGTCGTGCGGGACGGAGGCACTGTGTGCAGAGCTGGGATGAGAAAAGAAGTTCTCCCGAGTGCTCTACCAGCAGTGACCCCTGTCCTCTGCCAGTCTCCTGCTGCCCCCTATACATTGCCCTAAAAACCAATAGCCTCTGTACACTACCTTACAAACTGGTGATCCTAACCTCTGCCCCCCTAACATTTTTTTACTACTGCACCCCCCACATCAGACTTCCTGAGGCAAGATCTGGCCCGGGGGGGGGTGGTATTACACCTCCCTTTGAAAAGTGAACCACTCTGGATCACTTTTCAGAGTTCAGTAAGCATTACAACCTGTCTGAAAGAGCCCCAGCAACTGAAGAGGACTGGGGATGCATCATTTGGTGCCAACATAATGGCACTCTTTGAACTCGGAGTAAGGCTCAATTGGCTGCACTGATTTCAACTTTGTTCACACTAATGTTCGCCATTTGCCCGCTATTCAAACCCATGCATGTTCACTCAGCACTGTTGTCCAACATAGAAAACTGACAGCAGGAAAAGGACTACGTGGCCCATTGAGTCTGCCCCTTAGTTGTAGGGAAGAGATTGTTTTTTTTTTTTAACCACTTTTCCTAAACTTTTGAGTATAGATCTAGGATTGTCCTGAGCATGTTTAATTAAAGTCAAAACTTTTTTTCAGAACAGGGATCACTAACCAGTGGTGACTTCCGTTTTCCGGGGGGAGTGGTATCGGCACGATGGAGTGAGCTGACGCGCGGAGAGAACTAGGTGCCTGAGTATGCACCCTCCAGGGGACCGTCAGTGATTCCTGGATATCGCCGAGAGCCAAGAGCCCCTATAACCCTGACAGCGGGAAGTTGATATCGCTCATGCGGAGGCGGGGGAAGAGCAAAGCTGTGCCGCACACCCCAACTCATACATATCCCACCCGCTATAGGACGGGAAGACAGGACAGCAGACAGGACGGAGAAGGGGGACAGAGAGGCGCTCTGCTCCGTGAGTTCCTGCGATCTACACTAGCTGCAGCAATCTCCACACTGCAGAAGGAACAGCAACCAGGAGGGAGAGAAGTCAAAGCCCCTACAGCCATGCAGGTACCAAATAGTGGTGACACACCGTGCGGCTCAACATGGTCTAATGCCCAGGGACTTCAGGTAGGACAACCTGCTGCACAAGATACCATGATGCAGGAACAGGGGGGAGAGTCCGATATTAAGCGGTTATTTCAGCTAATACAGGCACTGCCTACCAAAGAAGACATGCAAACTCTGATGGTCAGCGTAACAGGGGCATTAAGAGAGGAGATTGAGGAGGTGCTCACAAAAGGTGGAAGGGATGGATGACAGACTTTGTAAATGGGAGTCTAGGCAAAGTGAAATGGACCCGCGTATGGCTGTGTTGGAAGAAAAGATACATCAGCAAAGTCGTCATTTAGTCATGCTACAGCTGCAGTCAGAGGAAAACGAAAATAGGAGCAGGAGAAATATTCGGATCAAGGGGGTCCCGGAAAACATTGAGGGCCAGGCATTAAGAGACTGTGTGACGAGTATTTTAAACCGCCTGCTAAAAAAAGCCCCAGAAACGGTGATTGAATTAGACCGAGTACATAAAGGTACCTACTAATGCAAACTACACTCAGACTAGCCCGCGAGACGTACTCTGTAGGATCCATTTTTATAGAATTAAGGAACACATTCTTAGAGCCGCCTGGCAGGGGGGTGATTTGGAATATGGAGGGAAGATACAAATATTCCCGGATATATGTAGATAAACAAAACCAGGCGACGTATGCTAAAACCCCTTTTGGATCATATATTAGTAAACGGAGGCACATATAGGTGGGGACACCCACTGGCAGTATATGGGAAAAAGGGGGGTACAAGTAGTGTTGGGGGTTTTCTGGTCTTTTTTTGGGGGGGGGAAATTCACCACTTTTCCTCCCGCACTCAGGGAGTATACATAGAGGAGTAAAACTGCTTGAATATAGCAATAACGGTAACAAGTTGGTGGGGTTGGAGAAGCAGAACAAGAACTAATCTTTTTTCTCTCTCTTTTTTTTTTCCGTTGTATGTGCGTTTTAGTTTTGGTGGGGGGGGAGATCGGTGTTTACTTTTTCCCTACATTCTTTTTTTTTTTTTGGCTGCTCTGCATTTATATTGATGTTATAATGTTGGTTAGGGGGTATATAATCGCACCTGACCCATCATAACCTCCCAATAGGGGATAGCGCAGGGGGAAATGGTAGAGTACGGAAGGCATTGGGTAGTAGATAAATCAATGATACAAATGACTGAGGAACTGGGAAGCGTAAAAGTATGGAATAAAAATGCGGGGAGTAAAGAGGGAGTATAGAGGCGAATAGGCAGGGGAGAGGGGGGGGGTACAGTTGGGAGACGTGCTTGAGGTAACCACGCAGTAGGGGTGTGGGGGGGAGGAAACTAAAAGGGGGGGGGGAAAAAGAGGGAACATAATTTTGTTTTCTTTTAGATTCACCTTAGGTTCTGAAAAGTGTAATTTATCACATAATAACCTAACCAATTCACCGGTTAAGAAAATATAATAAAAATACATACACTATTAGTAGGGAATACAGTAGGATGGTTAGAGTTAGAGTTAGAGTTAGAGTTAGAGTTAGAGTTAGAGTTAGAGTTAGAGTTAGAGTTAGAGTTAGAGTTAGAGTTAGAGTTAGAGTTAGAGTTAGAGTTAGAGTTAGAGTTAGAGTTAGAGTTAGAGTTAGAGTTAGAGTTAGAGTTAGAGTTAGAGTTAGAGTTAGAGTTAGAGTTAGAGTTAGAGTTAGAGTTAGAGTTAGAGTTAGAGTTAGAGTTAGAGTTAGAGTTAGAGTTAGAGTTAGAGTTAGAGTTAGAGTTAGAGTTAGAGTTAGAGTTAGAGTTAGAGTTAGAGTTAGAGTTAGAGTTAGAGTTAGAGTTAGAGTTAGAGTTAGAGTTAGAGTTAGAGTTAGAGTTAGAGTTAGAGTTAGAGTTAGAGTTAGAGTTAGAGTTAGAGTTAGAGTTAGAGTTAGAGTTAGAGTTAGAGTTAGAGTTAGAGTTAGAGTTAGAGTTAGAGTTAGAGTTAGAGTTAGAGTTAGAGTTAGAGTTAGAGTTAGAGTTAGAGTTAGAGTTAGAGTTAGAGTTAGAGTTAGAGTTAGAGTTAGAGTTAGAGTTAGAGTTAGAGTTAGAGTTAGAGTTAGAGTTAGAGTTAGAGTTAGAGTTAGAGTTAGAGTTAGAGTTAGAGTTAGAGTTAGAGTTAGAGTTAGAGTTAGAGTTAGAGTTAGAGTTAGAGTTAGAGTTAGAGTTAGAGTTAGAGTTAGAGTTAGAGTTAGAGTTAGAGTTAGAGTTAGAGTTAGAGTTAGAGTTAGAGTTAGAGTTAGAGTTAGAGTTAGAGTTAGAGTTAGAGTTAGAGTTAGAGTTAGAGTTAGAGTTAGAGTTAGAGTTAGAGTTAGAGTTAGAGTTAGAGTTAGAGTTAGAGTTAGAGTTAGAGTTAGAGTTAGAGTTAGAGTTAGAGTTAGAGTTAGAGTTAGAGTTAGAGTGTTAGAGTTAGAGAGTTAGAGAGTTAGAGAGTTAGAGAGTTAGAGTTAGAGAGTTAGAGTTAGAGAGTTAGAGTTAGAGAGTTAGAGTTAGAGAGTTAGAGAGTTAGAGTTAGAGAGTTAGAGTTAGAGAGTTAGAGTTAGAGAGTTAGAGTTAGAGAGTTAGAGTTAGAGAGTTAGAGTTAGAGAGTTAGAGAGTTAGAGAGATAGAGAGATAGAGAGATAGAGAGATAGAGAGATAGAGAGATAGAGAGATAGAGAGATAGAGAGATAGAGAGATAGAGAGATAGAGAGATAGAGAGATAGAGAGATAGAGATTAGAGATTATAGATTATAGATTATAGATTATAGAATAGAGATAGATTAGAGATAGAGATAGATTAGAGATAGAGATAGATTAGAGATAGAGATAGATTAGAGATAGAGATAGATTAGAGATAGAGATAGATTAGAGATAGAGATAGATTATAGATAGAGATAGATTATAGATAGAGATAGATTATAGATAGAGATAGATTATAGATAGAGATAGATTATAGATAGAGATAGATTATAGATAGAGATAGATTATAGATAGAGATAGATTATAGATAGAGATAGATTATAGATAGAGATAGATTATAGATAGAGATAGATTATAGATAGAGATAGATTATAGATAGAGATAGATAGAGATATATAGAGATATATATGGGATAATACACAAATACACAGGAGGTGTGGGGCGGTAAGGGAACAGCAATATTTAAAGGAGGGGAAAACTGCGGGGGGAGGTGAGCGCAATCCTAGAGATATATGAACAACGAGTTCATAATTATAGAATTCACCCCCCCCCCCATAACCCCAGAATCTCCGGAAGAGCAACCCCTTAAATTAGGTTGTCAGAAGTCGTTTATAGTAGGAAAGAGCATTGTGAGTCAGGTTATAACAGATGATATGATATAGGTAGCTGCTCACTTATTGAAGATCCAATGCGGGAGGGGAGATAGGGTGGGGGGGGAAGGAAAGAAGGGGGGAGGGAGGGGAAAGATGTTTATGTATGTCTATGTATGGAGGTGGAGGTTTGATACATTGATAAACTATGTTTTGTGATAGGCTTGTTCCTGAGGAGTGCTTTTTTTTTTTCATATGTGTGAGAGAGTGTTGAAAATATTGTAACATGATAATGCTATGGAATTAGATAGCTAGATGAAAAATAAGGGAACCAAAATAGAGGTGGAAGATTGACTAGCAGTATTTAAGGAGCAATCATAAAGAGAGGCCAAGAGACGCATCTTGCGTTAAAACTGTGCAAATAAGAGGGTGCACAGTGAAACAGGCCGCCACTCTCCATCTTGCTCAACCACTTTCCCCATTAGATACACCTCTCCTCCAAGGGGAGGAAAGTCGGAGGTGTTTTTGTATTTTCTAAACAAGCGTAGAGCGAGAGGGTCCGCAATTAGCAGGATCCCGCATACGCTAGGTTTTCTACTCTTCCTAGGGTCACAGGGGGTAGACCGGACCCCAGGAGATTTCTATTTTTCCTCCGTTTTCTTTTTTTTTTTGATCTTAGAGTTTGATTTTTTGTTTTGTTTTTATTATTATTTTACTTTAGTGTTCACTATACGGCTGGTGTCCATCCTCTACCCGGCCTCCTCTCTGGGTGTCTTACCTGCCCGCCATCTCCCTTGATCGGACATATTACGATTAAGATGACTAGGATAACTAACATCCTATAACGTGAAGGGATTAAATTCCCCAGAGAAACAAAATATGTTGTTAGCGGAGCTAGGGAGACTTAAATCACACATAATATTCCTCCAAGAGACACATTTTAAGAAAAACAAAATTCCAAGATTAAGTAACCCCAGTTTCCCCGAGTGTGTATCATAGTGCATCATTGACATCAAAAGCGAAGGGGGTTTCAATTATTCTCTCAAAACAGATAAGGTGGAAGGAATATGAGACAATAACAGATGAGGAAGGACGTCTCCTGATAGTAAAGGGATTTCTGTATGATCAAAAGGTTACCCTGGTTAACGTATACTTGCCCAATGAAGGACAAGTCCCAGCCCTAGAGAGATATTTGAATTTGATACAACAGAATAAGGAGGGGATCCTGATAATGGGAGGGGACTTAAATATGGCATTAGAACCGACCTTAGATGTATCGAAAGGCACCTCACATATATCATACGCCAAATTGAGCAAAGCAAAAAGACTTCTTCAGGAAGTGCATTAATGGACAGTTGGAGAACTTTCCATATACACGACAGGGACTATACTTTTTTTTCCGCAAAACACAAAACGGACTCTAGGATAGACTACGTTTTTATAGCTCAAAATGCCCTGCAGTGTATTGTGGAGACCTCCATCGGCTCATTTACAATACCAGACCACGCACCAACTAACTGTATAGTGGAATGGGGAGAGCCAGCTCCCCGAGAATGGTATTGGAAGATCAATGAGACTCTGCTGAAAGAACCAGAATGCGAAATACAGATAGCTCAGGAATTAGAGTCTTTTTTTGCAATAAATGAGTCAGGAGAGGTAACCCCAATGTGTGTATGGGAAACACACAAGTGCTATATCAGGGGAATCCTTATCGCTCTAGGAACACGTAGAAAACGCCGTAGGGGAGCCAAGTTAGAAGCGCTGCTTGGGGAGATCCGTAGACTGGAAAGGGCGCATAAGAAATCACAAGCAGTACAGACGGAGGAAGAGTTAGCTGGTCTACGTGAGGAATTAAAAGTGTTATTAACGGATAAAGCCAAAAGCTACAATAACTCGATGCAAACAAGCCTTTTACGAATACGGAAATAAACCGAGTAAGATGCTAGCTAATGCGCTTAAAGAGACTAGGGCACAAAACCATATTGAACGGATTAAAACTCAGGGAGATACATTGGTCAATTCCTCACAGGAAATCGCTAAGACATTTAGAGATTATTATAAAAATGTATATCAGATAGAGGATCAACAACGGGCCACAAGGAGGCCCAACGAAGGGGGGGCAAAGGAGTATATAGAGGCTTCGGGTATGCCGGGCATACCGGAAAAGGGAGCAGAAGAGATAGACGGCCCAATCACGGCAGAAGAATTTCTAGGAGCCCTTAAAATATTAAAACCAGGTAAGGCTCCTGGCCCGGACGGATTCACTCTGTTATATTATAAGACCTTTGCAGAAAAAAATTGACACCAAGATTCTTGGAGGCTTTTAACTCGGTACGAGAGGGGCAAAAGATACCGATGAGACATTAATGGCTCATATAACAGTAATCCCCAAAGAGGGGAAAGATCCTTCCCAATGCGCGAGTTATCGTCCAATTTCCTTGTTAAACGTGGACTTAAAGATTCTGACGAAAATACTCGCAAACAGATTATTACCCTATATCCCTGCCCTAATACATCCTGATCAAGTGGGGTTTACGCCTAAGAGAGAAGGTAAGGAAAATACACAACGGGTTATAAGTGCTATACACTTTGCGCAAAACCAGCAAAAACCATTAGTGTTATCGATCAATGCAGAAAAAGCATTTGATAGGGTAGACTGGACCTTTTTAAAAACCACTTTGCAACATATAGGATTGAGGAAGGGGATACAAAATTGGATTATGAGTTTATACTCCACACCTAAAGCTAGGGTTAAGGTAAATGATATACTTTCGGAACCCTTTGATATTGGTAATGGAACACGGCAGGGATGTCCGCTATCGCCCATTATTTTAATTTTGACGCTGGAACCACTGTTAAGAATAATAAGGGCTAAGTCAGATATCAGGGGTATACCAGTAAAAGGAAAGGATCAGAAATTAGCAGCATTCGCGGATGACCTCTTGTTTTTTGTAACCACGCCGGCATTGTCTCTTCCACCTTTACTGTCGGAAATACGCGAATATGGGAGGCTGTCCAACTTTAAGGTAAACTACAATAAATCAGAAGCAATGGGTGTGGAGGTGGACTTAGGTTTGCAACAACAGCTATCCACTTTTTTTTCTTTTAGATGGACAGATTCTCATATAGGATATCTGGGAACTAAAATACTGAGACGACTAAATAGAATATTTGAACTTAACTTTGCCCCCTTAGCAAGACAGATCAAACTAGATCTACAGAAGTGGGACAAGGAGGTCTTTACGTGGTTCGGCAGAATTAATATCATAAAAATGAACGTAATGCCAAGATTGCTATATATGCTACAGACCCTACCCATTAAGATACCCCCAAGATTTCTGAGAACTAGGTTTGCGGGGTTTATCTGGGCAGGAAAACCAGCAAGAGTCCGAAGAGACATCTTGACTCTACCTAAAGAGAAGGGAGGGGTGGGATTCCCAGTTCCGGTTGGGTACCATGAAGCCCTACACCTAACAAGGATTATAAACTGGTGTGTATTTCAAAAAGACAAGCCGTGGATACACTTGGAACAGGCAACATCCGAGTTACCCTTGGAGGGTTTAGTATGGCTTCAGGACCCGCTGATACCGCAGACAGTAAAACGCCATCCGACAGTGGGCGCCACACTTTTGTATGTGAAAAAGATATTAAAAAAAACAAAATGACGATGTATCCGAGCCCAATGACCCCAATTGTGGGTAATCCGGCCTTCGAACCAGGCTTAAAAGATCGAGGTTTTAGGAATCTAAAACGACAGGGTAAAGGCAGACTCGTACACTTTATGAAGGACAACCGAGTGATGTCCAGGGAGGAGATTGAGCATGAGTTTTCTGAGGAATTGGACCCATTCAGGAGAATGCAGCTGAATGCTTTTCTCCGATCAATATCAAAGCGAATGACAGAAGTAACAACACTCTCTAAGATTGAGGAGCTATGCCTAAAAGGAGAATCAGTGGGACACTCCGTGTCCCTGCTGTATGCCTTATTGACCAAGTTAAAGGCCCCGCAAGAACTGGGTTTTATACAGGCTTGGGAAAGAGACCTAGGGATTACATTATCCGAGATGCAGAAAAAGAAGATGTTTAGGTTCACACAAGGCCTCACTAGCAACTAGATACCAAGAAGGGGGGTACAAGATACTAACCAGGTGGTACAGAACCCCAGCAGTATTAAATAGAATGTACCCACAAGTGTCAAACCTTTGCTGGCGATGTCAAGGAGCAGTGGGCACATTGTTGCACATTTTTTGGGTATGTTCAGGAGTTAGGGATTTTTGGAAAATGGTCTCCGAAACGATTACAGAAATTATAGATGTGTATCTTGAAGAAAATCTGGTTACCTTTTTGTTATTCGATCTTCCCCTCTCTACCGCAAACTATAAAAAATCATTGATGAGGCATCTGCTTATTACAGCAAAAGCATGTATTCCAGCTTTATGGAAAAGTACCATTGCCCCAACCAGAGCACAATGGTTCAATAAGATAACAGAAATCCAAAAAATGGAAAATCTCACCATGATTATAAGGGAGCAGGAGGATAATTACCGTCAAACTTGGGCTCCCTATGATATATATAGGGAGCGACAGAAAGTGGGGGGGGGGGGGGTCGGGTGGAGGAGGAGACCGGTGGATGTGAATAATTTTAAATTAATTTTGTCTTTTTTTTTTCTATGCCTTTTCGATCTGTCTTGCTATTTCTAACTTTTCTATAAACCTGTTCTAAGCCCGAATACTTAGGGCAAACTGTACAAGGGAAAGGGGACATTCAGGGGGGTCCCTGTGGAACATAAACGAGACAAAGATATTAAAGTAGAATAGGAAAAAGGTATCGGTTACAATGACAAAAAGAGGAGAGAGGAGGGAGGAACTAGAGGAATGGAATTAATTTGATTAATATAGATGGATAGTCCTCTACACATCCTCGCAAATCTCAGCTATTGATGGGATGTTAGTAAAGGAGTAGGAAACGTAAAACAAATGGAAGATGCTATGAGTGAAATAACAGAATCATTTGTATAGATGCATTATATGAAAGGTTGTATAAGTATCTTTGTGAATGTAAAAGACAACGTAAAAATAAAGAATTGATAAAAAAAAAAAAAAACGTTTTTTTCAGTTTTTGGATGGAGTGTGGAGTGATTAGACACCTGTCAGGTTTTTCTTGCGGTCCCCATTGTAGGGTGACCACGTGTCCCGGATTGCCTGGGACAGTCCTGCATTTTGCAGGTCTGTCCCAGGTCCCGGGCACCTTCATTCCAGGACAATAAAATGTCCCGGAATGAAGCGGACACAGCCACCCCCCCCTCCCCATTATCTGTTGCCCCCAAAAAAGGCCACCACATCGCCACTCTACTCACTGACAGCACTTGTCCTGGCCGGGAATGTCTGGAGAGGCACAATCCCCGCCCTCTGCTTGTGATTGGAGAAATCAAAGATCCCACTTCTTGTGTCTAATCATAGCAGGGCAGTGTAAAGCCAGCGTTGGAACAAGGTAAAACAGGTCTCGGCCAGTCAGGACAAGTGCTGTCAGTGAGTAAAGTGGCGATGACACTTTTGGGGGCGTGATCAGTTCTTCTGGGTAGAGTGCGCATCCGCTGCCCCAGCTGTGCTGTGATTAATTACAGCATAAGCTGATTTTTGGAAAGGGGGTCCCTGAATGGCCAATTGGAAATGTGGTCACCCTACCCCATTAGGGAGAATCACACTCTGTATTTCCTGTTTACCATTCTCACCAATAATCAGGGGCGTACCTAGAGCATTTGGCACCCGGGGCGGATCCTACATCTGGCACCCCCCCCCCCAAACTTTTAAATGGAAAAACACCCACAATTTTTTTTCATGTTTTCAAGAACATTTATTGCACGAATTTGTAAACTTTACATCAACAATCAAAAAAAACCATTGGAAAATAAGTTATTAACTTACTTAACCACTTAAAGGAGTTGTAAAGGTACATTTTTTATTTTCTAAATAGGTTCCTTTAAGCTAGTGCATTGTTGCTTCACTTACCTTTTCCTTAGATTTCCCTTCTAAATATTTTTTTTCTTTGTTTTCTTTGTCTGAATTTCTCACTTCCTGTTTATCCTCAGTAAGCTGTTCAGTAAGCTGTTCTGGATGACTCCACACCACTCGGATGATGGTGTGGAGTTCAGTGAGGAGAAACAGGAAGTGAGAAATTCTGACAAAGAAAACAAACCTTTAGAAGGTAAATCAAAGGAAAAGGTAAGTGAAGCAACAATGCACTAGCTTAAAGGAACCTATTTAGAAAATAAAAAATGTACCTTTACAACTCCTTTAAGCCCCGGACCATTTGGTAGCTAAAGGACCAGAGGTGAATTCAGAATTTTGCACTGCGCTGCTTTAACTGTAAATTGTGCGGACATGCAATGTTGTACTGAAACGAAATTTGCGTCCTTTTCTTCCCACAAATAGAGCTTTCTTTTAATGATATTTGATTGCCTCTGCGATTTTTATTTTTTGCGAGATAAACGGAAAAAGACCGAAAATTTTGAAAAAAAATGATATTTTCTACTTTTTGTTATAAGAAAAATCGAATAAACTCAATTGTAGTCATACATTTAGGCCAAAATGTATTCAGCCACATGTCTTTAGTAAAAAAAATGTCAATAAGCGTATATTTATTGGTTTGCGCAAAAGTTATAGCGTCTACAAACTAGGGTACATTTTCTGGAATTTACACAGCTTTTAATTTATGACTGCCTATCTCATTTCTTGAGGTGCTAAAATGGCAGGGCAGTACAAAACCCCCCCAAATGACCCCATTTTGGAAAGTAGACACCCCAGGGAAATTGCTGAGAGGCATGTTGAGCCCATTGAATATTTTTTTTTTGTCCCAAGTGATTGAATAATGAAAAAAAAAAAAATTACAAAAAGTTGTCACTAAATGATATATTGCTCACACATGCCATGGTTATATGTGGAATTGCACCCCAAAATACATTCTGCTGCTTCTCCTGAGTACAGGGATACCACATGTGTGGGACTTTTTAGGAGCCTAGCCGCATACGGGCCCCCGAAAACCAAGCACCGCCTTCAGGATTTCTAAGGGCGCAAATTTTTGATTTCACTCCTCACTACCTATCGCAGTTTCGAAGGCCATAAAATGCCAAAATAGCACAAACCCTCCCCCCCCCCAAATGACCCCATTTTAGAAAGTAGACACCCCAAGCTATTTGCTGAGAGGCATGGTGAGTATTTTACAGCTCTGCCGGGGCGGGTGTATTCATTTATTACACTGCGGAGGAAGTGTATGTAAGCTGAAATGGGGGTGTTAATGTTGTATGACACTCCCCAGCAGTTCAGATATATATGTGTGTGTGTTTGTGTGTGTGTGTGTGTGGGGAGGGACAGATGTGCTGGGGGAACAGGTGCACAGGGGGTACAGAGGGGTGTGAGTGTGTGTGGGGGGGGGACAGATGTGGGGAGTGGGGGGGGGACAGATGTGCGGGGGGGGTACAGAGGGCAAACAGACACGCAGGGGGGTACATATATATGTGTGTGTGGGGGGGACAGATGCGCATGGGGGTACAGAGGGGGAGACAGATGTGCAGGGGGGTACAGAGGGGGAACAGAAGCGCAGGGGGTACAGAGGGGAACAGGCATTTAGGGTGATACAGTGATGGGGTGATCTGAGGTGTGAAGGTGGAAGAATTGGGGTGATCTGAAAACCTGAAAGAACAGGAATTTGGGTGATCTGAGGTGTGAAGGTTCAAGTGCACCTTTGTAAAAATAAATAAATGCAGATCTTTTTGCAGGTACAAAAATGGATTTATTATTTTTAGTAGGAGCCTGTAAAACATTGTCAGTGTATCTGTATGCTCTTACAGACAGGCAGTTACACAGTTTCGAAGGCCATAAAATGCCAAAATAGCACAAAACCCCCCTAAATGACCCCATTTTGGAAAGTAGACACCCCAAGCTATTTACTGAGAGGCATGATTAGTCCATGGAATATTTTATATTTTGCCACAAGTTGCAGGAATATGACAAACTTTATTTTTTTTGCACAAAGTTGTCACTAAATGATATATTGCTCACACATGCCATGGGCATATGTGAAATTACACCCCAAAATACATTCTGCTGCTTCTCCTGAGTATGGGGATACCACATGTGTGGGACTTTTTGGGAGCCTGGTCGCGTACGGGACCCCAAAAACCAAGCACCGCCTTCAAGGTTTCTAAGGGCATAAATTTTTGATTTCACTCCTCACTACCTATCACTACCTATCACAGTTTTAAAGGCCATAAAATGCCAAGATGGCACAAAACCCCCCCAAATGACCCCATTTTGGAAAGTAGACACCCCAAGCTATTTGCTTAGAGGCATGTTGAGCCCATTGAATATTTTTTTTTTTTGTCCCAAATGATTGAATAATGACAAAAAGAAAAAAAAAAGAAAAAATGTACAAAAAGTTGTCACTAAATGATATATTGCTCACACATGCCATGGTTATATGTGGAATTGCACCCCAAAATACATTCTGCTGCTTCTCCTGAGTACAGGGATACCACGTGTGGGACTTTTTGGGAGCCTAGCCGGGTACGGGGCCCCAAAAACCAAGCACCGCCTTCAGGCTTTCTAAGGACGTAAATTTTTGATTTCACTCCTCACTACCTATCACAGTTTCGAAGGCCATAAAATGCCAAAATAGCACAAAATCCCCCCAAATGACCCCATTTTGGAAAGTAGACACCCCAAGCTATTTACTGAGAGGCATGTTCAGTCCATGGAATATTTTATATTTTGCCACAAGTTGCGGGAATATGACAAACTTTGTTTTTTTTGCACAAAGTTGTCACTAAATGATATATTGCTCACACATGCCATGGTTATATGTTGAATTGCACCCCAAAATACATTCTGCTGCTTCTCCTGAGTACGGGGATACCACATGTGTGGGACTTTTTGGGAGCCTAGCCGCGTACGGGACCCCAAAAACCAAGCACAGCCTTCAAGGTTTCTAAGGGCATAAATTTTTGATTTCACTCCTCACTACCTATCACAGTTTTGAAGGCCATAAAATGCCAAGATAGCACAAAACCCCCCCAAAATGACCCCATTTTGGAAAGTAGACACCCCAAGGAAATTGCTGAGAGGCATGTTGAGCCCATTGAATATTTTTTTTTTTTTTGTCCCAAGTGATTGAATAATGACAAAAAAAACAAAAAATGTACAAAAAGTTGTCGCTAAATGATATATTGCTCAAACATGCCATGGTTATATGCAGAATTGCACCCCAAAATACATTTGGTTGCTTCTCCTGAGTACGGGGATACCACATGTGTGGGACTTTTTGAGAGCCTAGCCGCGTACGGGCCCCCGAAAACCAAGCACCGCCTTCAGGATTTCTAAGGGCACAAATTTTTGATTTCACTCCTCACTACCTATCACAGTTTTGAAGGCCATAAAATGCCAAGATAGTCCAAAACCCCCACAAATGACCCCATTTTGGAAAGTAGACACCCCAAGCTATTTGCCGAGAGGCATGGTGAGTATTTTACAGCTCTCATTTGTTTTTGAAAATGAAGAAAGACATATTTTTTTTTCTTTTTTCAATTTTTAAAACTTTGTGACAAAAAGCGAGATCTGCAAAATACTCAACATACCTCTCAGCAAATAGCTTGGGGTGTCTACTTTCCAAAATGGGGTCATTTGGGGGGGTTTTGTGCCATCTGGGCATTCCATGGCCTCCGAAACTGTGATAGGCAGTGAGGAGTAAAATCAAAAATTTACACCCATAGAAATCCTGAAGGCGGTGCTTGGGTTTCGGGGTCCTGTACGCAGCTAGGCTCCCAAAATGTCTCACACATGTGGTATCCCCGTACTCAGGAGAAGCAACAGAATGTATTTTGGGGTGCAATTCCACATATAACCATGGCATGTTTGAGCAATATATAATTTAGTGACAACTTTTTGTAAATTTTTTATTTTTTTTTATTTTTGTCATTATTCAATCACTTGGGACAAAAAAAAAAAATATTCAATGGGCTCAACATGCCTCTCAGCAAATAGCTTGAGGTGTCTACTTTCCAAAATGGGGTAATTTGGGGGGTTTTGAACTGTCCTGGCATTTTATGCACAACATTAGGAAGCTTATGTCACACATCATCCACTCTTCTAACCACTTGAAGACAAAGCCCTTTCTGACACTTTTTGTTTACATGAAAACATTTTTTTTTTGCAAGAAAATTATGTTGAACCCCCAAACATTATATATATTTTTAAAGCAAAGGCCCTACAGATTAAAATAGTGGGTGTTGCATTTTTTTTTCCACACAGTATTTGCGCAGCGATTTTTCAAACGCATTTTTTGGGGGAAAAACACACTTTTTTTATTTTTAATGCACTAAAAAACACTATTGCCCAAATGTTTGATGAAATAAAAAAGATGATCTTAGGCCGAGTAAATGGATACCAAACACGACATGCTTTAAAATTGCGCACAAACGCGCAGCGGCGAGAAACTACATTCATTTTTAAAAGCATTTAAAAGCCTTTACAGGTTACCACGTTGGATTTACAGAGGAGGTCTACTGCTAAAATTACTGCCCTCGATCTGACCTTCGCGGTGATACCTCACATGCATGATGCAATTGCTATTTACATATGACGCTAGACCGACGCTTGCGTTCGCCTTTGCGCAAGAGCAGGGGGGGACACCGGTGCTTTTTTTTTTTTTTTTTTTTTTTATTATTATTTATTTTGCTTTTTTTTTTTTTTTAAATTGTTCCTTCCATATTTTTTTTTTTTATCATTTTTATTGTTATCTCAGGGAATGTAAATATCCCCTATGATAGCAATAAGTAGTGACAGGTACTCTTTTTTTGAAAAAAAATGGGGGGTTAGACCCTAGATCTTTCCTCTGCCCTCAAAGCATCTGACCACACCAAGATCGGTGTGATAAAATGCTTTCCCAATTTCCCAATGGCGCTGTTTATATCCAGGGGGGGGGCATTCCCTCCCACTGCTTATAAAAGCAGTCCAGAGGCTAATTAGCCACTAGGATTGCTTTTACATGAAAGCCGGCCGCTGGCTGAAAAGAATGATACCCGCAGGCATCAATCTGGTATAACCATTCAAAGTCCAGCAACATACCAGTACGTTGCTGGTCCTTGTTGGACATGTATTGTAATCTTTTTTTTCATGCAGCCTGTTGGCTGAACGAAAAAAAGAGATTGATCGGTGGGTATGCCCACCATTAGAATACCTCCCTTCATCCACCCACTTCTAATGATGGGCATATATGCCGAAGCATGGGGGCATCCTCCCGCAAAAAAGTTATGCCGCGTACACACGGTCTGACTTTTCCACGGGCAAGCGTTTGTCGAAATTTCGACCGTATGTACGCGGCATTAGGAGCAAAATCGCTCCTCCGCCCCTGCTGCCCCCATGCTTCGGCATATATGCTCTTTTTTTTAACTGTGGTGGTGAAATCACCTCCTACAGCGTTGGAGTCACGGCTTTATGTATCGTGGGAGCAAACGCTGTTGCTGTCAAGATAAATAAATCCGCGATGCAACTGAATGGCGTACCTGCTAAGCAAATGATGGTTAACATTAAAACAAAGTAACATTACAGTACAACAGTAAGACCTTACCATACCATACCTGCAAAGAAAAATACCAAAACAAAACCTAGTAAAAAATAAAACATTTTTTTAACGCAACCTGTGCCTAAAATATATATATGCCGAAGCATGGGGGCATCCTCCCGCAAAAAAGTTATGCCGCGTACACACGGTCAAACTTTTCCACGGGCAAGCCTCCGTCGGAATTTCGACCGTATATACGCGGCATTAGGAGCAAAATCGCTCCTCCGCCCCTGCTGCCCCCATGCTTCGGCATATATGCTCTTTTTTTTAACTGTGGTGGTGAAATCACCTCCTACAGCGTTGGAGTCACGGCTTTATGTATCGTGGGAGCAAACGCTGTTGCTGTCAAGATAAATAAATCCGCGATGCAACTGAATGGCGTACCTGCTAAGCAAATGATGGTTAACATTAAAACAAAGTAACATTACAGTACAACAGTAAGACCTTACCATACCATACCTGCAAAGAAAAATACCAAAACAAAACCTAGTAAAAAATAAAACATTTTTTTAACGCAACCTGTGCCTAAAATATATATATGCCGAAGCATGGGGGCATCCTCCCGCAAAAAAGTTATGCCGCGTACACACGGTCAAACTTTTCCACGGGCAAGCCTCCGTCAGAATTTCGACCGTATATACGCGGCATTAGGAGCAAAATCGCTCCTCCGCCCCTGCTGCCCCCATGCTTCGGCATATATGCTCTTTTTTTTTAACTGTGGTGGTGAAATCACCTCCTACAGCACTGGAGTCACGGCTTTATGTATCGTGGGAGCAAACGCTGTTGCTGTCAAGATAAATAATTCCGCGCTGCAGTTGAATGGCGCACCTGAAAACAAAAAATTACATACCTGAAAAGCAAGCATGATAAAACATTGCAGAATGGAATACAGCAAAAAAGAGCAGAACAATAGAGAGAAAATAGAGAGAGAGAGAGAGAGAGAGAGAGAGAGAGAGAGAGAGAGAGAGAGAACAATAAAACTACAACTATTTTTGTTTTTTTTCTTTTATATTTTTTTTGTGTTTTTGTTTTTTACGTTTTTTTTTTTCTTTTTTACACTTTTTTTTTAAACTTTAACTGTAATGGTTCGGGTCTCTCAAAATGTAATGGCATCTTGGGAGACCCTGTGTAAGTGTGTCCTAGTCTGTGAAATGCTGTACCCTACGCTAAAACTTCACTTTTGAGTGGTAGCGTTCAAAACATTCACCAACGCAAAGACCAGATTTGTCAGGACAGAGTGGACAATAATAACGGGTGTCACGCCTAAATCCGCGCTTGCTACAGACACGACATCTTTTTTGGGGGGTTCGTTGGGTAGGGGTACTCGGGAGGAGATGCGTATAATGCCTCTCATGCAGCCGGCTTACTGCATTTGGTAGGGGATGGTGAGGTGCAGAACCGCCTGGATACAGGAGTTCTGTGACTATCTCATTCTGGAATTTTAGAAGAGATAAAGTCCCGCCTGAAGCTCTGTATAGCACATGAGCGTTCAGCAAAGCCAATTGAAATAAGGATAGAGACACTTTTTTGTACCAGCGTCTCGCCTTACGGTCAATTAGATACGGCGCCATCAACTGGTCGTTGAGGTCCACCCCTCCCATATTTTTGTTATATTCGTGGACACAGAGGGGTTTCTCCACAACACCAGTCGCCGTACGAATTTGGACTGTCGTGTCTGCATGAAGGGAGGTAAGAAGGAAAACATTCTTATTGTCCCTCCACTTCATAGCGAGCAAGTTATTACACTTTACGCAGGCTCTCTCCCCCAGCCTAAGACGGGCATCTACAAGCCGCTGGGGAAAGCCCCGGCGATTAGGTCGCACGGTGCCACATGCTCCAATCTGATGATCAAACAAGTGACTAAACAGTGGCACGCTCGTGTAATAATTGTCCACATACAAGTGGTACCCCTTTCCGAATAAGGGTGACACCAAGTTCCACACTATCTTGCCAGCGCTCCCTATGTAATCCGGGCAGTTGACCGGCTCAACCTGACTGTCTTTTCCCTCATAAACCATAAAGCTCCATACATAGCCTGTTGCCCTGTCACAGCACTTATAGAGCTTGACCCCGTATCTGGCACGCTTGCTGGGAAGGTACTGCTTGAAAGCCAAGCGGCCAGAAAATTTAATCAGGGACTCATCAACGCAGACAACTTGATCGGGAATAAACAAGGCTGCAAAACGTTCGTTGAAGTGGTTTATGAGGGGCCGAATTTTATAGAGCCGGTCGTATTCAGGGTCCCCACGTGGACGACAAAGTTCATTGTCGTTGAAGTGCATGAACCGCAAAATCTGCTCGTATCGTTTCCTGGGCATGGAGGCAGAGAACACGGGCATGTGGTCAATTGGGTGCGTGGACCAATAAGCACGCAATGACGGGAATTTATGTGTGCCCATGTTGAGGGAAAGGCCCAGAAAGGTCTTAAATTCGGAAACCGTAATTGGTTTCCAATCTTTGGCAATGGAAGGCAACTGGGGATTAGCGGCGATGAATTTACCAGCATATAAATTACTCTGGTCCACAATAGATCTATAGAGATCTTCCGTGAAAAACAGCAAATAATAATCGATTGGCATAAAATCAGCTGTTTCCACCTGAATACCGGGTTGGGCAGTGAATGGGGGAAGTACGGGTTCTGCAGAAGTGGTGGGGACCCAATCAGGATAGGCGAATTCTGCAGGAAGGGCACTATGGGTACGACGGGCCTGCCTTTGTCTTCTTATTGGTGGCAGCGGGACACTACTTGTGCTTGCCACCTCGCCAGCTTGAACTGCACTTATGGGACTCGCCACGTCACCACGTGATACTGCAGTGCTGGATGTACGCCCAGGCTGTACTAGGCCGCTGGTGCTTGCCAATTCACCAGAAGGAATAGCGGCGCTAGTACTCCTCTGCTCCATGATACGAAAGCCCTGCGGTTCTTGCTCCTCAACAACCTCAGAAGATCGGGATCGGGTACACCTGACCTTAGCAGGGACCTCAACTTCGTCATCAGAGCTATCTGACGTGGGGCCGCTGACGTCACTGTCTTCTACGGGAAGATATTCTGAGCCTGAATCTGACAGATACGTGACCTCCTCTTCACTATCTGTCATGCTCAGAATCTCGTAGGCCTCTTTACTAGTGTACCTTCGACTTGCCATTTTGGGCTCTAAATTTAGGGGTACACTAGTAAGATTCACAGGAAAAAAAAGCACCCGACTGTCGTCAGCAAATATATCAAACGCTACAAAAAAAACTGTTAGCGGTCGCAGGGATCAGGACTGTCTCTGCGAACGCTGCAGTTATGTGTTTTGTGTTTGGTAAGTGACAGTGATCGATCGATACTGCACTTGGGTGGGGTGGGCTGGGCTGGGCTGGGCTGGGCGGAGGGGCTAAACGCAGGTGCTAGCAGGTATCTGGGCTGATCCCGCTAACACTGCGTTTTTGGGAACCCTAAACCGCTGGGGACGCTAGTATAGATCTGATCAGATACTATACCACTAAGGGAGGTGTATGCTTTGCGCGTGGGTGTTAGCGTTACTGGCGCTAACCTAACGCTGCCTGGGGCGACGCAGACCCTCTCTGGCGCTAAAACCTAATTGATCTCACCCGCCGGGCGATCAGGGGGTTAAACCTTTATTGGGTTATATACGGCGGGTGCCCTAATGCTATAAAAAGCAAACTAACCAACCAGCGTCACCCGTAACCTTTATATGGTGATCACTGGTGAAAGGGTTAACTAGGGGCAATCAGGGGGTTAAAACCTTTATTAGGTTAAATATGGGGTACCCGACGCTATATAAAAACCTGACGGGTTACCTAAATAACTAAATAACTAACTGGGTAACCAGTGTCACCAGTGACGCTTATACGGTGATCACTGGTGAAAGGGTTAACTCTAGGGGCAATCAGGGGGTTAAAATAATATATGGGGGTATCTGACGCTAATAAAAACCTGCGGCGAACCTAAAAATAATTAACTGGCTATCTAGGGCACCACCGGCACTAAATACAGCGATCGAAAATACGACGCTGGCGTTAGGGGGTGAAAGGGTTACCTGGGGGGCGATCAAGGGGTTAAACCTTTATTAGGGGGGGTTAGGGGGCTACCCTGGACCTAAAGGGGCCTAATCCTAACTGCCCTGCAACTTTTTACTATCACAGATGACACTAAAAGCAGTGATCAGTAAAATAAATGATCACTGCAATCAGTGACACTGTGATTGGGGGCTGGGGGGTGACCTGGGGGGTGATCTGGGGGTGACTGGGGGGTGAAATGTGTGCCTATGTGTACCTACGTGTCAGTGGACTGTTGGTGCACTAACCTGCTTCCTCTCTCCTCGGCGCCGGAATCGAAAAGACCGCCGCGAGGGAGATGACATCACTTCCTACTGCCTGTGTTTACATCACATGGCAGAGGAAGCATTTTCATTGGCCGGGAGCGATCGCGAGGGGGTGGCCGAAATCGAATGGTCGCCCCCTCATCTCCGAACGTTTCCCAACGATTAACGGCCGCTCACTGTATAGAAGGGGGGTCCGATCGGACCCCCCAACTGTACAAAGGCGATCACGTATGCTCTACGTGATTGTGCCTGTCGGTGCCATTCTGCCGACGTATATATACAGTGAGCGGTCGTTAAGTGGTTAAACCTATTTCAATTATTTATAAAACATTTACTGAACAGATAATACTGCTTTTTTAAACAAAAAACAGATACAAACTCCAAAGTGACCACTCAGTCTATATTGAAAGGAATAATTCACATCCTCTGCCTTCGAGCCTTCAGTTCCGCAAATTGATCAATGACTGCATCAAAGTTAATCTCCTTTGCATATTCATGTTCAATTGAAAGTATGGCCAGATTTGTCAATCTTGTCTCACTCATGGTGGAGCGGAAGTAGTTTATTAATTTTAAAAAACTTCTTTCACATGAAGCAATGCTCACACAGTCAAAAAGAATCTAAAAACACAGTGACAAGTTAGGCAAAGATTCACCAAAATCCCATTTAACAATGAACTGCAGGAACTACAAAACCATCCATTTCTTTGCCTCTTCAATACTGATCTTGGCTGCTTCCAAATGCTTCCGAAGGCGTTCAATCTCCACATAGATGTCTTCATTAGAGAATTCATCAAAAACCTCAGTCAATTTTGGAGTATAATTCTGAATATCTTTTTCTGTTGCAACAACCAGAGTGTTCGGTTGAATAACAGCAAACATTGAAAGGATTTTTTCAATTGCCTTAGTACGAATTTCCAACTCCTGGTGAAACCGATCAAGGCACTCAAACATAGCCCTTTTCATTTCCTCTGGCAATGTGAGACCAGCATCCTTTGCCTTCTCTCCTGGCATTGTTTTCCAGAGCTTTACTCTCCCTCTTCTCTCCATTGAAAGGCCCATTTCCTCACATGGTAGTTGTATAATGAATGGCCTTTTCCACAATTTCATTTCGTTGACCTGCAAGAAATGCTTTTAGAGCTTGTAGCTTCACAATGCACTTTTCAAGAGTGAGTCCCACTGTTTGCAAATACTTCTGTGTAATATTAACTTCTTCCAGAATGTCACACCAGAAAGAAAAATAACACAAAAAAGTAAAATCGCATACAGCAGGCAGCAACATCTGAGCAGATCCTCTTGTGTCCACATTTTCTTTGGGATCACACAGCTTTTCAAGGGCTGAAATAAGTTTTTCAAAATTTGCCCTCACTGGCTTCACAGCATCATAATGAGCGCTCCATCTTGTTTGGGAAAGTCTTTTCACTGTCACACCTAAATTCTCCATCAGCAATTCCCAACGATGTGTAGAAACTGAAAAGAACGAATACACTTTCTCCAATGTTCCAAAAAAAGTAACACAGGAAGCAACACTTCCAAATGAGTGCACCCCACAAAGGTTCAGAGAATGGTTTGCACATGGGATAAACAAAGCCTTGGGATTTATCTTTTATCTTTGCCTAAACACCACCATGAATCCCTGCCATAGTTGCAGCATTATCATATCCTTGACCACGGCAAAGGCTTATGTCCAGTCCAGCTTCCTCCAAATGTTGCAGGATATTTTCTGTGAGCTCAGCAGCAGTCTTTCCAGCAATAGGAAAGAAGCCCAAGAATGATTCTTTTACTTCAACATTGTCACCTTCAATATGGACATATCTGATCACTTCACACAACTGATCAATGTGTGACACATCAGGGGTACGGTCAAAAAGAATCCCAAAGTACTTTGCTTTCTTGATATCAGCCACTATTTTCTATTTCACATGATTCCCCAGAAGACAAATGAATTCATTTTGAATTTTTGGAGAGAAATAAGAAGTCATTCTCTTCCCAGATTCAATAGAATGTTTCAGCCTTATGAAATGTTCCTTTAAAGTGGTTGTAAACCCACTTTTTCAACTTGCACCTACAGGTAAGCCTAGATCAAGGCTTACCTGTAGGTGCAAGAAATATCTCCTAAACCTACACGGTTTAGGAGATATTTACTAAAATGACAAGCACCGCTGTCTACGGCGCATGCGCGCCGTAGACAACGGCGCATTTATGGGGTTAATCCCATTCACATACTCGGCTACTTCCCAGCAATCGCTGGGCGTAGCCGAGTGGGACGCCTCCCGCGCGCGTGCGCAGAGTGACGTCTCCGCCGCTCCGGCCAATCACAGCGCCGCAGCGGCGCTGTGATTGGCTGGTGCGGCGATACCCGGAAGTAACATTCCGGCTATCGCCGCAGTGATGTCTGCGTCTGCAGTGAGGGACGAGGACGGCTTCGGGGGCCCCGATCTAAGGTAAGTGGAACATAATGAGCTATTATGCTAGTCATAATAGCTCATTATGCCTTTCTCTTGCAGGTGGGCCAAAAAATTAAAAAAATAAAAGTGGATTTACAACCACTTTAAAACTGGATCATAATTTGAAAGCAATTCTACCAATTCCAGGAAGTTTCCTTTGTTTACTGATGACATGGTCTCTCTATGACCACGAAAAGGAAGATTTTGGAGAGCCAAAAACAAGGTTACATCCAAGAGGCGATGCAAAATATCCCTCCATTTCTTTTTCTCTTTGTCCACTGTTTGGTGGACATGATCAATGCATTTTTGTAGCCTCAGTCCTGCTCTCAAGGTCTTCCATTTCTCCAAGCATGCAAGATGCTCCTCAGAAGCTTCATAAATCAGACACCTTTGGATTCAGCTTCCACCACAACTGAAATCCGGTAACAAAACTGGATGTTACGGTTACTTTTTCATCAAGAGCAAAAAGTCTGCAGCAAAAACAAAACAAACTTTCTTTTGATGGAGAGTACACCATCCAGGTTCTAAGAATTGTCTCACCATTTGGAAGAGCCTTATAGAACCATGCAGTGGTGAGAGGTCGACTTTTCCCTTTCGATTTCTCTCCACGTCTTTCAACAGCACTGAAAGGCCCATCTCTATTTTGGAAAGGTTCACTTCCCCTCTTAATAAGGTCCACTCTTAACTTATCTGGAACTGGAACTGGCCAAGCAGCAACATCAGACTAAACGGATAGATTACCAGTCTGCTCTGCTTCTTCATCAGAGTCTTGCTGGGGGAGGCTTCTTCTGGCATCTCCTTCCTCTACATCACTCTCACTGCTTGAAGATAAGTTGATCTTCTCCAATTCTTGCCTTTTTATATATAAATGTTCTTGAGAAGATACTTCTGGTATTTCTCCCTTGAATTCACCAGACTGAATGCCTTCAGCACTTTCTCCTACTGCAGTAGATGTCGAAGGTGTGATATATTTTAAAATGGATCCAGACCCAGCTGACTGTTCTTTTGCCTTCTTCATTTTTCATTGCCGAAACCCACTAGGTTGATTTCGCTTCATATTGGCGTTTTCTGAAAAATATACTTTGATCTTAAGCACAAATACATGTCTCTAAAAAGTCCAGTGCTTCTTCATCCAAATCTCAATATGTGCACCAGCAAACTGTATGGTGGACTACAAAACAACTCCTTCTCAGAATACAAGACCCATGCGCTTTTGGTGCTCACACTCAAATTGTGCACTCACCAGACCTCCATAACCCTCTTAACTTAGTTAGTGGGTCCACAGTAGCTTACATTTACAATATCCTTCCAAGGCAGCCTTCCGAGTCCCTTCCATCCAGTTTTTGATCTTTGTTTCCTACGTGTGTTCCATGTAGGTGTAAACAGGAGGTTGGGTCAGTGGTGGCCATCTTGGAATCATGTGGTATAGTAACCATACTGAATGCTGCCATTTGCATTTTTTATATTATTGCAGACTTGGAAGTATAGCAGCTGCTAGCAACAGTCGCAATAGAATACGGCAGGCTGGTTGTACTCAAGCTGATCGATCGATCAAATGGTGTATGGCCAGCCTAAGCTACTTTGGACACAATAAAGAGGGTCATGGAGGTCTGGTTAGTGCAAAGTTTGAGTGTGAGCACCCAGAGAGCATGGGTTTTGTGTTCTGGGAAGGAGGTGTTTTGTAGTCCACCACGCATGATTTACTGGAGCACATACTGTATTGAGATTTGGATAAACAAGCATTGAATTTTTGGAGACATTTATTTCTGGTTATATAATTTACTTAGGTATAAAGGACACATTGGATGGACTTTGAATTCAATTTACGGTTTGTCATTGGATATTTACCACGTTAAAGGAGAAGTCCGGCCTGAGCTTTTTAGGCTGGGCTTCTCCTCTGGGTCACAGGAGTGCAATTTGTTTTGCACTCCTGTGACCCGTTTTCAGCGGAGAGCGGTCTGAAGTCCGCTCTCCGCTGACGTCACTGCCATCAGTCGGGATCCGCCAGCTGCCCTGATTGATGGCAGTCTCAGCGAGCCGCTGAGACAGCCTCTCCCTGCCCCTCCGCGGCTCAGCGCTCCAATGAGCGTGGAGAAGCAGAGAGGAAAGACACTGACAGTCAGCAGCTTTCCTCTCGTGGATCTGTGAGAACCGAGCCATCGGCGGGGGACAGATGGAGCATCAGCCTGACACTCCATCCACCGAGGTAAGTATGAATCAAAAAAAAAGTAAACCCATACTTCTTTTAAATGAGTTGATTTTTTATCACATGTTTTTTCACGTCTTAATTTGAGTACAAGAGCACAGTATTTATGTTCATAAAGCACTATATTGTATTCATCACATTACTAAGCATATGTAGCGGGTATGTACTTTTAAAACTGGTGAAGACACCAGTGATGCATAGTTCCCTGCGGCCCAGCAGGTGGCGCTGTCACTTTGGGCTGGGGTTGAACCATCGCTGCAGTACCGTACCCTTTGTGACCTATCGCAGCGGTTGTACGGCGGGGAACCCGCCGTGCTTGCTGGGAGAGGGTATAAAGGGGGCGGAGATCTTCGCCACGAGGTTCGAGTCCCGGGCACCTTCAGCCTGAGGGCTGTTCCGGTCGGTGTCCAGGCGGCCTAGGCCTGGACACTTGGAGTTCGTGTTCCATCCCAGACACCTTCAGTCTGGGGTGAGTTACTCAGCCAGAGGCCTGGGGCCCAGCATCTTTCGCTGGGTCCCACGAGGGAGGGATCGTCCTAGGGGGCCCCGGGAGTGGGGCACCCGAATCCAGAGACATAAGGGACTGGAGGAGGGACTCACCCGAAGACCTGGTGCAGCAGATTGCCAGTGCCGGGTGAACCTCTGGAGACCGCCCGGAGGGATATCTTTCCCGAACAGGGGCCAAGTTCAGAGAGGAAGTTCAGTCCACGTTCAATGACCAGTGGCAGCAGTCCAACTATTCCAATCAGGTCAGTGGCAGAGACCTGCTATTAGGCCTGTGGCAGGGGCCTCAACAGTTCATCCGGTCGGTGGCAGCGACCAAAAAACTCACGGTCGGTGGCAGAGACTGTGCGCCAGGCCTATTCGCTAGCAAAGGAATAGGAGAGTTCAGTTGTGCCTGGGCCTACTCGTACCCACACCCCCCATGTTCGTCTGTTATTGGAAGTTCAACTGATTGTGTTCACCCTATTGTACGAGAAGTAAAGGAGTGTTGGACTTTTGATTGGTGTGGGGCTCTATTATTGGCAGACACATCTCCATGGAACAACTGAGGCTTCGTATGCAGTAGACAGACCCGGAGGTAATTCAACTAACTCTGCTCAAACCTCATACTCATACGAGGGGAGAGCTTGGCGTAGTGTTCCTGCACTCTCCTCCCCCAGGTACCCCTAGACACAAGCCGCTCAAACGAGGAATTGCCGAGAGGGAGAGTGAGGCTCCGCTACACATACATTGAACAAGGCTTATCTGTTAATAGTAAAGAAAGAAAGTAGTATTTATTAAAAGACAAGCATGTATATTATAAGATATTTTAAATATATATTGTAAGATATAACAGCAATTAGGGCCCATTCACACCGCCAATGTTAGGTTGTGTTGGGCTACATTGCCCAATGTAGTCCCAAGCAACCCCCTATAGTTTAAAGAGGAGTTTTGCCCCCACAAACGAGAAAAATAAAAAAATCAGCAGCTACACATACAGTAGCTGCTGACTTTTAATAATAGGACACTTACCTGTTCTGGAATCCAACAATGTCGGCACCCGCAGCCAATGTTTCCATTGGTAGTAAGGGAACCCGGCAGTGAAGCCTTGGTAGGTTCCCTACTGCGCATACGCGAAGCGCGCTGCACTCTTACTGGCCCGACAGCAGGGGAAGGAGGAGGGGGGCTGAACTTCTGACGTACCCTGCCATGGCAAGGTCTGACGGAAGTGAGGATAGGCTCCCCCCCAAAAAGGTGCCACCGGAGGGGGGGGGGGAGGAAACAGATAAGTGGAGCTTCCACTTTTGGGTGGAACTCTGCTTTAAGTTCACACCAATGCATTGCGTTTGTGTGTACTGACAGATAAAATAGCATAGACATTTTTGCACCGTGCAATCTGACATGCTGAATGTAGCACAATGTGCTACAGCACTAATTAATAACAATAGAAGTAAAAAAGAAAAGAAAAACATTGCAATGTGTATTACCTGTCAGCACAAGGTAAAAACGCCCACAATCACTGTGGTGTGAATGAACCCTTGCAGAGAAGAAGAATTTTTTAAGTGAATTTATACCTAAAGAATTACTTAGAACCCCCAAACATTATATATATTTTTTTTAGCAAATGACAGTCATTGCAATATTTTATGTCACACGATATTTGCGCAGCTGTCTCTCAAACGCAAATTTTGTGTAAAAAACACACTAATGTGAAAGATGTTACACCGAGTAAATGGATACCGAACATGTCACGCTTTAAAATTGCACACACTCATGGAATGACGTCAAACTACGGTACTTAAAAATCTCCATAGGCAACTGTAACGGGAAGGCCCGGGGAACTCAGAATCGCTTAGAAAGTATGAGATACCCTTGCTTCAGCCCCCCCAATGCCTCTTATGTGTCAACCACCCTGTGTCTATTAGGGGCACAGGGTGAATGAAAACCCCAATATGGTCTGTGATAGCCATATTCAATGCTGTTTATACATTGTATCTAGATTGGGTGTGTACTGTGGTTGGGGGTTGTGTAATCCTTGCTGTGAGGTGTTAAGGTGATTTGCACTCTATTGTCTATTATGAATCAAGTCTGCTACTGTGACGATGTGGATCGGAGCTTGGTAAACCGTCTGGCTCCATTGTATGGGATGTTGAAGTGTCTTCTGTGAGGAGGGGGGGGGGAATCACCCCTCCTGCTAAGACTGGTTATCAAAGGAGAAGTTTGAACACACCTGACCTGTAGCACCATTGTCATTGGACAGTTTAACCCGCCCTGGTCCCCAAAGGATGGGAGGGGAGGGTTTTGAAGAGAAATGTGTTACCACGTGTTTTAAAAATAAAGTATTTCCCTGTTTTGGAACTTGAATACAGAGCGTTGTCTCGTATCTGGGGGGAGAATCATTCGTATGGGGTCTTATTCGGCTGGTTGGAGTGTCTGGTGGCTGTCGTGTGGTTGGAAAGGGAATATCCTAATGGTGTTAACCCCTTTCATACTTGGGGTGCCGTTACAGCAACGTTTTAAAAATTGTAAACGGTTACCTGTTTAGAGTAACAGGGGAGGTCTAGTGCTAGAATTATTGCTCTCACTTGAACGATCGTGGCGATACCTCACATGTGTGGTTTGAACACTTATTATATTTGCGGGCGTGACATAGGTATGAGTTTTCTTTGGCGTGTGAACATGGAGGGATTGGGTGCATTAAACCTTTTTTTTTTTTCTTATTTCATTTTTTTTTTTTTATACTGTCCCTAAAAATAAAAATCATGATCACTTTTATTGTTGTCACAGGGAATGTAAACATCCCTTGTGACAGTAATAGGCAGTGACAGGTACTCTTTATGGAGGGAGCGGGGGTCTAAAAGACCCCAAACCCCTCCTCTGCCAAGATCAGTGTTTTTGAATTATGATTTTTTTTTAAATGGCGCCGTTGGCTGCAGAGTAAACCGGAAGTGACGCTGTGATGTCATTTCCGAGTTTCTACATTGGAGACCTGATCAAAGGCAAACCCGGACGTGCCAGCTGGTGGCTCAGGTCTCTGGGTGGGATGGGAGACCTGGGCGGAGCTGTGGGGGGATGGGGACGTCCCCTCCCGCTCCTTGTAATGACAGCTGATGCTGTTCAGTCATGGCAGCCAGTGAAAATAGACGGGACAGGCAAGAGGTGTCAGTCACTCAGGTGATCAGATCCCACATATTTAGACAAATCGGTGCCACGGTCAGGGAAGTGGAGAGCTGGACTGGAGCTGCTATGAGGGAGACATCAGAGTGAGATAGGGAGACAGCTGACAATACAAGGCATGGCCCATACTTTGCATTATCTGCTGTCCGACTCCTCAGGGACAGATCCGATCCAGCGATCCCAGTGTATGGCGATCCCCCATCCAGGGACAGCAGACATTGGCATTGATGATTTGATCCGGATTTTGGAACTGACCTGCTGACAAGGCGTATTGCTTGCTGGACCGCGGACGGGATCTGATGGCCGCAGGGAAGATGCTGCTGTGACCTGCTGCTTGCTGGACCGATCTGATGGCTGCAAGATGTGGGTGTAGGTCAATGTCTATTTACACCTGGGATACAGACAACCCCCCCTTATCAGACCAGCTCATCTACTATACCTGGGTTCAGGGAAGGGCTGGCGGCCTTAGGCCTGGGGGGCAAGTCCAGTCAAGTGATCAATTGAACCACCGAATCCACTCACCATCCATGGCCCTCCTGGTTTTTTAATGCAGCCTCACCAGTGCCCATCAGTGCAGCCAACTCCAGTGCCCATCAATGCAGCCTGATCAGCGGGGCAGGTTACATGGGGTGTATGGGGGGGAGATGGGGGGTCAGCTAGGGGTGTCAGGGTCTCTCACCTCAGTGATCTCAGCAGGTCCTTGCACGCCACGGTCTCCTGGGGGGTAACGCTCCTGATCCTGGGGTCAAGTTGCAGCCAACCCCCAGCCCTGTGTCCCGACTCCCTGGCACGCCCTGCCTCTGCCTTCTTCCAATAATCCGGTCCCAGGGAGTTATAGTTTCCTCTGCGCTGCTGTGTTTTACACCCACCGGAAGCTTGAGTGCGGACTACAACTCCCGGAATGCAACAGCTAGTTGTCGGCCGCCATGGCCATGCCCCCGGCCCGACTTCCTAGACCAGAATAAAAAAGAAAATGGTAGCTGGCTGCCGGCCATTTTGAACATAAGTTAGGGTGGCCTGGGAGGCAATTGCCACCCTGCCCCCTGGCCCAGCCCTCCCCTGCCTGGGTTGTGAACACAGCAACACCCCCCCCCCCCCTTTTCAGGTAAGCTCACAGCTCAGCTACTTCAGGTGTTTAATATACAGCAAACGCCTGGATTCTGCATCCTGTAAATCGCACACGTCTGCATTCTGCACCCTGTAAATCACACATATCTACATTCTGCACCCTGTAAATCGCACATGTCTACATTCTGTACCCTGTAAATCGCACATATCTACATTCTGCAACCCCCCAATCAGGTCAGCTACAGTGCTACACTATACACATGGCAGGGGGTGGTGGACACAGCAATCACCCCCCCTCCCCCCAAATCAGGTCAGCTACATACAGTGCTAGTACACATGGCAGGGGGTGGACACAGCAATCACCCCCCCCCCCAATCTGGTCAGCTACATACAGGACTGTGCTAGTACACATGGCAGGGGGTGGTGGACACAGCAATCACCCCCCCTCCCCCCAAATCAGGTCAGCTACATACAGTGCTAGTACACATGGCAGGGGGTGGTGGACACAGCAATCCCGCCCCCCTAAATCAGGTCAGCTACATACAGTGCTAGTACACATGGCAGGGGGTGGACACAGCAATCACCCCCCCCCAATCTGGTCAGCTACATACAGGACTGTGCTAGTACACATGGCAGGGGGTGGACACAGCAATCACCCCCCCCCCAATCAGGTCAGCTACATACAGGACTGTGCTAGTACACATGGCAGGGGGTGGTGGACACAGCAATCACCCCCCCCCCCAATCAGGTCAGCTACATACAGGACTGTGCTAGTACACATGGCAGGGGGTGGACACAGCAATCACCCCCCCCCCCCCAATCAGGTCAGCACAGCGTGGTAGAGCCAGGGGTGTACCTAGAGCATTTGGCACCCGGGGCGGATCCAATATCTGGCACCCCCCCACGTTAAAATTTAAAAACACCCCACTGTGCCTCTGCATCCTTCAATATCTCTTTGTTACTACTGTATACCACCTCTCCACAACTGCACCTCTGGACCCCTTTACATTACACAGCACCCTGCACCCATTTACATTACACAGCCCCCTGCACCTCTGGACCCCTTTACATCACACAACCCTCTGCACCTCTTTACATTACACAGCACCCTGCACCCCTTTACATTACACAGCCCCCTGCACCCCTTTACATTACACAGCACCCTGCATCACTGGACCCCTTTACATTACACAGCCCCCCGCACCTCTGGACCCCTTTACATTACACAGCAACCTGCATCACTGGACCCCTTTACATTACACAGCCCCCTGCACCTCTGGACCCCTTTACATCATACAGCCCCCACAGCTCTGGACCCCTGCATGTTACACAGACCCCCCTTCAGTTCACACCCTCCTTCAGTGCAGACCCCCCACAGTGCAGCTCCCTCTCCCCATTCAGTACCTCAGATCAGCGGCGGCACATGGACAGAAGGTCCCCTCCCCCTTCATAAACAAACAGAGAGGAGGGGGAGGCGGCTTCATTCGGCTGTGCCTGTGTGAAGTCAGGTCAAGAGCCGAACACCGCTCACAGCCTGCGGCCATGAAAGGAGAGGATGAATGGTGCAGCGGTGTCACCCCGCACCCCCTCCCCCCTTGTATCGCCGACTGCCGCTGCCTAAGTCACTCCGAGTCTGCGGCGCTGATGCTGTCACCCGCTTCAGTCACAGGCGGGGGGGGCGTATGTATGTATGTATGTATGTATGTATGTATGTATGTATGTATGTATGTATGTATGTATGTATGTATATATATATATATATATATATATATATATATATATATATATATATATATATATATATATATATATATTGTGGAGCTAAGAGCACATATTTGCAGCTTGTTTTGGACTTTCTATATGCATGCACTTAATGATAGCACACTTGGATTTTTGGAGCGTGTTTTTGCCTTCTAGCGCTGCCTTTTGTTTTATTTTATGTTTAACACTTGCCATTGGTAGGTCTGTATGGTAGCTGCTTCAGCCTTAACCTCTTCCTGACTGGCTCCTGTATATATACAGCGGCAGAATGGCTCTGCTGCGTGAATCGCTGTATATATACTGCGGCTCCTTTAAGGTCCATAGCAGGCGCGCGTGGCCAGCGGTCGCAACCCCCGCCGGCCAACCCGCGATTGCAGGCACGAGGGCAGGAGCGGGGATTTGTGTGTGTAAATCCCTGTCCTGTCAGGGGAGGAGAAACAGATTATGTGTTCCTACTAAGTGTAGCGCCCCTTTACTTTTCATGGGGTGCCTAAATTTAGGGGTTTGGTCTGAGCTGGTAGCCAGGCTCAGATCACTGTGATTGTTAGGTACTTGCTTCTGCCTATGCAATGATGCCTGGTGTATAGTTCCCTGTGGCTTGTAGGTGGCACTGCCATATCAGGTCAGGGTTGAACCATGGGTAGCATTGCTAAGCTTAGGGTGTCCTCTCTCAGCAGTACAGTGGGCGTGGTCGGCCTGCTGTTAATGCTGGGAGAGGATACATAAGGGGCAGACGCCACCTTTTGGGGGAGCAGTTCGTGCCCCTCCCGGCCCTTCAGGTCAGGCGTGCGTGTGTGAATCGGTCTCAGGCACCTTTAGCCTGGGGCTGCAACTCTACAAGTAGGCCCAGCACCTTTAGCTAGGGCCTACCTCCAAAAGAGGAATCCTAGGGTGCCCGGGAGAGGGTGACCCGTTCTAGACGAGAGGGAACCGGGGATTACGGTGAAAGGAGTCGCCGCCCCTGATGAGGCCTGGTTACCTTCTAGAGGAATTCAAATATCCGCCACAAGCCTTGTACCGTGCTGTCACTGGCACCTGTCCTTGTGTTACAAGTGCTAGGAAGTTCGGGACTTGGAACTGTTCCTGATCGTATCCTAAGGAAAATCTAAATAGTTGTTCGAGCATCATTCCGGCTGCTAGGATTGTGAGAGGAGACTATCCGGGTTAGCTAAACCCACTCGGGATCGAGTGGCGAGGATTCAGTCAGTCTTGTGCCTGGGCCTACCTTCTAACTTCGCTATCCTTTCTCTCATCAACTTCTTCCCGTCTACAAAGCAAATTATAAATAAACTCATCGTTAGAATTAAAGTGGTTTGGACATTGGCCTTCTTGGGGAAGAAATAGACTTATCCCTACATCCTAGGGACGAGAACCAATGGAGGGGAGGTAACTCGCTGCAGGACCCAAAATTGTAAGAACACCGCTTGACCTCCTATACCAGGAGGATACGGGCATGTGGCATGGTGTGCCTTTACCCTGCAAGTGAAGGCAAGCAGGAAAAATGGTCTGTGTGCTATATAAGTAGGAACAACGATATGTCTCCTCCCCCAGTCAATCCACTCCCCTCCCCTCACAGTTAGAACACACCTAGGGAAAACAGTTAACCCCTTCCCTGCCAGTGACATTTATACAGTAATCAGTGGTTAATTTTTAGCTCTGATCACTGTATAAATGTTAATCGTCCCAAAAATATTTAAATTAAGATTTAAAATTCTATAATAAATGTAGCGCTACCCCCCGTTAAGAGAGTCGCTGGTTTGAATTTTCGGGCCCCGAATACAGCTCCACCAACCCCCAGCAATCTTGTATAGTCCCCTGTGGCACAGTTAGTCTAGGAGTGTTTTATATCGCAGTCTACACCTGGTAACAAACACTTTAATCCCAGATTAAGTATAAGCTCGATGAGTGATAACACAGTGATGCAAGTGGCAAGGTATAACAGCTTTACTTTAGGTTAAAAGGGGCATGGGTTAAAACATAACATGTAACTGGCTTACAGAGCCCTGCAGCAATAGATGGAATATATATGGCAATAGCACAGCGCGGTAATCCACCACGTGCAGCTATTGCTATCTACGCGCCCTAAACAATATTCTATCTCCCCTCCCTAGTCAGGCCTGACATGAAATCAAACTCAGTCTTGTGAATAGAGATTTCTTCGCATGCAAACTTGAAATGGTGGTGCACGTTCAGGAACAATATTTGTAATCCACAAAGTAGGCAGTCATAAGGAACACTATGCTGGAGACCCTTTAACTCTGTCCTGCAACCGGTCTCCAGCGGAAACAGCAAATAAATGAACGATGGGCCAAGGCAGTCTATAGGCCTAAACACAGTACAACCGATTGGATTGAGCAGGTGCTC
This sequence comes from Rana muscosa, assembly GCA_029206835.1. Classification (NCBI taxonomy): domain Eukaryota; kingdom Metazoa; phylum Chordata; class Amphibia; order Anura; family Ranidae; genus Rana; species Rana muscosa. The sequence goes on along the minus strand of CM055123.1, from coordinate 256,088,620 downwards.
GCTCACCATTTCGGACGCGATCCCAGTCCGGGACTTCCACCTGCTGTGTCTCCACACACAGCGTCCGCAACGATCGGGTCCCCGATCCAACTGATGTTCACAGCAACTCTGTCAGGTGCCACCCAGGCTTCGCAGCGGGATGGAAGGCTCTTCGGAAGTTGCGCAAGGCCCCAGGCCTTGCACTCCAGCAGATCCGCACAGGAAGAAGCTGTTGCTAGCAGCGCAGTGTCCAAAGAGGCCGAGCTCCGCCTCGCCTCCTTCTTAAATAGTCCCTCCTATGAGTCTCTGCGGTGGCAACACTGCACCCTGGGTGCCAAACAGGACTCTGGGAGATGTAGTTCCAAGAGTCTTAAAGGAGACCCCGCTACATAAAAAACTGAGGTCATCTTATATTAACCTGGTCTAAATTGGTTTTATCCTTTCTTATACAATGTATGACGTAATCTTTTGAGTAGTTAGATCCATGCTAAAATTGTTTTAGTAAAACTACTTTTAGTTTATGTTGGAACTACAACTCAATATTACCATATATGTGATCTTTTCTTTTGCTACCACCATATGTACTTATGTATGTGAATTGTTAAAATAAACAAAATAAACAAAATTTGACTCGAAAGTGAAAGAAAATTCAAAATTTGGGTTTGTCACCAGAACAGGAGGAGGAGAGGGCAAATGTTTCAAAAGAGACTTGTGGTCTGGTGAACCAGCCAGGGATTTCCCTTTTTTGGAGATATTTCCTCTCTTCCCATTTTGCCTATGATACAGGAATTGAAGGGAAAACTCCTCAATGGGACACAGATGGCAAAAAAGCTCAGCAAGGGTTGTAGACCCCACTCCCCCCCCCCCCCCCAACTTTTATTTTATGCAAAATTTAAAAAAAGGATCTGCCGTTAGTTCTACTTTAACATCACGGTTAACCGATTTACTACCTCTGCTGGAAGTCTGTGCCATACATCAATTGCTCTTTCAAAAATTAGAATTCTTGAAGGTTAGTTGGCTTCATATTGAAAATACTGCCTTCCTGAACCATGCAACATGGTCATATTAAGTCAATAGACCATACCTGTCCTTTTGTTTTATGTGCAGCTGCCAGGTAGAGAATGCAAAGGTCAGAGATGTTTGCGTTGGATTAATCAGCTCCTTTCTTGGTTTGACCTGAACCCAAACTTAGCCCTAAATGTGAATTTGAAAAATGGTCTGGTGTCAGCCAAAAAACATACATACCGTATCCCCGGGATTTTAACCAATTCAATACAGGGCATTTTCACCCTTCCTGCTCAGGCCAATTTTCAGTGCTGTCACACTTTGTATGACAATTGCATGGCCATGCAACACTGTACTGTACTTTTGGTGGTATTTAATCACCTCTGCGGTTTTTATTTTTTTGAGCTATAAAAAACAAACAAATAAGCGACAAGTATAAAAAAAAAAAAAAAAAAAAAAAAAAAAACCCACAATATTTTTTACTATATATATATACATACACACACACACACACACACACACACACACACACACACACACAAACTATATATATATATATATATATATATATATATATTGTGACAGCAGGAAGGTAAAGTCACCTGGTTGCATCCAGGGGGGTAGATATATTTCGCCCAGATTCAGGCTTTACGCCGACTTATACAACTAGGTGGAGAGTTGTATAAGGCTAGTGGGCTCATGGATGACTCATACCTCTAGGGAGAGTGGGGCGTCGCACAGACAGGGAGTTGATGAGACCAGCTGAAGCTTGTCAGCTCATTTAGGCCTCTATAAGAACTCCCAGCTTCATTAGATGTTGGCTCATGCCTGGACCCAGACCTGTGTGGACTGTCTAGGGAGAGTGAACCCCTGTGCGGTGAGACAAAGCCTGTGTGGCTATTTGCTTGGACATTTAAAACCAGGGACTTAGGGACTAGGACAGCACTAGGCTGATCCCAGTTGTTAGTTAGGAAACCTGTATGTTTAGTCAGAGGTCAAGTTGACCAGGATTTATTTTGTTTATGTTTCTTTTGCTTTGCTGTGTTTTGTCACTGTAAATAGAAAATAAACCGCACCTTTTTGATTTTGAAAACCACAACCTCCGTTTGCTGGGCCTGTTTTTGTGTGGGGAGCCCATCTCGGGGGTCACACACACCCGCTGCCGAGCTAACCCCCTCACAGTTGGTGGAGAATGCGGGCAGTTTTTTTTTTAAGCCAGCATGGAGGAGATACTGAAGCAGCTGGCTCTAGCAAATGCCAATCAACAGCAGACAAATGCAGGTTTGCAAAAGAGCCTTGCAGCTCAACAACAGAACTTCGCAGCCCAGCAGCAAGCTCATCAACAGAGCCTTGCAGCCCAGCAGCAGACAAACGCAACTTTGCAACAGAGTCTGGAGGCTCAGCAACAAGCCCAGCAGCAATCTGAGGCCCGCTTCATAGACCTGTTACAGAAGCAAGAGCAGAGACTACAACAACAGATGGAAGCAGCAATGCAGCAACGTCCGCAGACCAGTGAGGAAAGCCGTCCCACTAATACCGCGTCCTTTGGGGCGAGTCGTTTATTGACAAAAATGACTGGAGAGGATGATCCAGAGGTATTTTTGACCACATTTGAAAGGACCGCTGAAAGAGAAAAGTGGCCTGAGGAGCAGTGGGCTGGACTGGTGGCTCCTCTGTTAACTGGTGAATCGCAGAAAGCTTACTATGACCTAGAGCCTAACCAAGCAAAAGACTATGCGATGCTAAAAGCTGAAATATTGGCAAGGCTGGGTGTCACCCAGGCTGTCCGGGCTCAGCGTGTGCATAACTGGACTTTCCAGCTTGGAAAACCCCCCAGGTCTCAAATGTATGATCTCATTCACCTGAGCAGAAAGTGGCTACAGCCAGAGACTTTGTCCGCACCAAAGATTGTGGAACGTGTTGTAATGGATCGGTTTTTGAGAGCTCTTCCTACTGCCATCCAAAAGTGGGTAAGCCATGGAGACCCAGAGACGGCCGATGGTCTTGTGGATCGTGTGGAGAAATACTTGGCTACAGAGAACCTGACGGCCTCTTCCAGAGACACTCGGACTTTCCACCCTAAGACCAGACCATCCCCAGGGGCGGATAAGAGGATTCCAAGGGGTGAGGGTGGAGAGAGTGAGAGGGTGGGAGCTCTACCCCAAGTTTGGCGAGAACAGCCTGGGAAATCAGCGGCTCAAGAGGCCGCAAGAAGGATCGTTTGCTACCGCTGCCGGCAAGCGGGACATATTGCAGCCAATTGCCCGGTTGTGGAGGAACCCATGCAGTGTGACTTTGACAGGCAGACGTCAGTCGCTGTGTGCGACAGTCGCATGCACTGCCATTCGAGGAACTGAGAAACATTTATGCAAAATGTGTGTTAATGGTAGAAATGTTGTGGTATTGCTGGATTCAGGTAGCCTTGTGACCCTGATAAAGGCTGAGTTAGTTAAAACAGAGGTCTCTGGGAATAGCAAGGTAGCTGTTATTTGTGTGCATGGGGACACCCGAGAGTATCCAGTGACTACAGTGTGTTTCGAGACCCCCAAAGGTACCCTCTCTCATCCAGTGGGCTTAGTATCTCAGTTACCGCATGACGCCATTGTGGGAAGGGATTTTCCGAAGTTCTGGGAACTGTGGGATGATCCTGAGCCCCCCACTGGTGCCCCTATGTACCAGGAATGTGATAGCCAGAACTCCCCTGAGAGTGGTGAGGACTCTCCGGAATTTCCCTTATCAGTATTGGCAGGGGAGACTCAACTGGAGAGGAGCCCACCTCCTCAGACGAAAACCTACCGTCTGTGGAGTTTTCTGATCTTGAGGTTCACAGGGAAAACTTTGCCACAGAACAGTTGAAAGACCCCGCCCTAATAAAGGCACGGGAAAACGTAGTGAAAATAGATGGCGAGTTAGTGAACCCAGATAATACCTGCACTTACCCATACTTCAGCGTAGAGAAGGACCTACTGTATCGGGTGGCAAAAAGGGCAGAAGAAACCGTTGAGCAGCTTGTGGTGCCCAAACCTTACAGGAAGTTGGTGTTGGAGTTGGCCCATGGGCACATTCTTGGAGGTCATCTGGGGACAGAGAAAACCCGAGAGAGGGTATTACAGAGATTCTATTGGCCGGGGGTGATGAAGGACATAGAAAATTATTGTTCCTCCTGCCCTGTGTGTCAGAGGTCGGCCCCGATGCCACATTTCCGTAGCCCGCTGGTCCCTCTACCCATCATTGAGGTCCCGTTTGAGAGGATCGCCATGGATTTGGTAGGTCCTATAATCAAGTCCGCTAGGGGGCACCAGTACATATTAGTTATAATGGACTATGCCACCCGTTATCCAGAAGCGATCCCTCTCCGAAATACCTCGGCCAAAACCATAGCCAAAGAGCTATCTCTTGTGTTTAGCCGGGTGGGTATTTGTAAAGAACTGCTTACGGACCAAGGTACACCCTTTATGTCCCGGGTTATGAAGGAGCTGTGTAAATTGTTCAAAGTGACGCAATTACGTACATCTGTATATCACCCCCAAACCGATGGGCTGGTTGAAAGGTTCAACAAAACCCTAAAACAAATGTTGAAGAAAGTGGTGGATAGAGATGGAAAGGATTGGGACTGTCTACTTCCTTATCTGATGTTTGCTATTAGGGAGGTGCCCCAATCCTCTACGGGATTCTCCCCCTTTGAGTTACTGTATGGGAGACACCCAAGAGGGCTGTTGGATATTGCCAAGGAAACTTGGGAAAGTGAGAGTTCTCCCCACAGGAGTGTGATTGAGCATGTCGCCCTGATGCAAGACCGAATTGCACAGGTAATGCCCATCGTGAAGGAACATTTGGCCCAAGCGCAGTTAGCACAGCAGAGAGTGTACAACCGTGGAGCCAAGACCCGTACCTTTTCCCCGGGGGATAGGATACTGGTACTTGTCCCTACGGTTGAAAGTAAATTCCTTGCCAAATGGCAAGGCCCCTACGAGATAATGGAAAAAGTGAGCGAAGTGAATTACAAGGTCAGACAACCAGGAAGGCGAAAGCCCGAACAGATCTATCACGTTAATCTGTTGAAAGCCTGGAGGGATAGAGAGTCCCTAGTCGCAGACACTTGGTCACCAGCTCAAACTGGTTGCGTGATTCCGGAGGTTGGAATAGCAGCCACCTTGTCACAACCCCAACAACAGGAGGTTAAGGAGTTTGTGCTTCGCAACAAGGAGGTATTCTCTGAGCTGCCGGGACAAACATCTGGGGTAGAGCATGACATCATTACCCCGCCCGGTGAAAGGGTGAAGTTAAAACCCTATCGGATCCCAGAGGCCCGACGGGAGGCAATACGGGAGGAAGTACAGAAAATGCTGAACTTAGGGGTGATAGAGGAGTCCTAAAGTGATTGGTCTAGTCCCATTGTGTTGGTGCCTAAACCGGATGGGAGCTGGCGATTTTGTAACGATTTTTGACAGTTGAACAAAGTTACAAAATGTGACACCTACCCCATGCCACGTATAGATGAGTTGATCGACCGGCTGGGAACAGCCCGATACATGACTCTTGACCTCACAAAAGGGTATTGGCAAATCCCCCTGGCCAAGTCGGCCAAAGAGAAAACCGCATTTGTAACCCCAGACGGGGCGTTCCAATATAAAAGAATGCCGTTCGGGTTACAGAATGCGCCGGCCACATTCCAGCGGAAAATGGACCAGATGCTGAGGCCCCATCGGAAGTATGCTGCGGCTTACCTGGATGACATAATTGTCCATAGCACAGATTGGGCCTCACATCTGCCAAAAGTGCAAGCAGTCCTGGACTGTTCGGGAAGCGGGGTTTACGGCTAACCCCAAGAAGTGTACCATTGGGCAGGAGGAGGCCAAATATCTTGGGTACACCATTGGGAGGGGAGTAATAAAACCCCAACTCAACAAAGTCGAGGCCATCCAGAGTTGGCCACGTCCCAACAGCAAGAAGCAGGTACGAGCCTTTCTGGGAATCGCTGGGTATTATCGGCGATTCATTCCCCACTTTGCTTCTAAGGCTGTGCCCCTAACCAACCTGACGAAGGGGAAAGGGTCGGTCATGATTAAATGGACCCCCGAGGCTGAGGCAGCATTCCAATTCTTGAAACAAGCCTTATGTAGCCAGCCAGTGTTGTACTCACCCGACTTCTCTAAAGACTTTGTCGTACAAAGTGATGCGTCAGATGTGGGGTTAGGAGCAGTATTGTCCCAGGTCTGGAACGGGGAAGAGCACCCAGTCATTTACCTCAGCAGGAAGTTGAAGTCCCATGAGGTAAATTACGCCACCGTTGAAAAGGAGTGTTTAGCGGTGAAGTGGGCTCTAGATTCCCTTCGGTACTACCTGCTAGGTAGGCACTTTGACATGGTTACGGATCACGCTCCGTTAAAGTGGATGGCTCAAAACAAGGAAACAAATAGAAGAGTGAATAGGTGGTTCCTGGCCCTACAGGAATTCAACTTCACAGTAAAGCATCGCCCTGGCGTTCAAATGGGGAATGTGGATGCTTTGTCTCGAGTACATGAATGCCTGATTGCTGGTGTTCCAACCCCGAGGTTAAAACAAGAGGGGGGGGGGGTATGTGACAGCAGGAAGGTAAAGTCACCTGGTTGCATCCAGGGGGGTAGATATATTTCGCCCAGATTCAGGCTTTACGCCGACTTATACAACTAGGTGGAGAGTTGTATAAGGCTAGTGGGCTCATGGATGACTCATACCTCTAGGGAGAGTGTGGGGCGTCGCACAGACAGGGAGTTGATGAGACCAGCTGAAGCTTGTCAGCTCATTTAGGCCTCTATAAGAACTCCCAGCTTCATTAGATGTTGGCTCATGCCTGGACCCAGACCTGTGTGGACTGTCTAGGGAGAGTGAACCCCTGTGCGGTGAGACAAAGCCTTTGTGGCTATTTGCTTGGACATTTAAAACCAGGGACTTAGGGACTAGGACAGCACTAGGCTGATCCCAGTTGTTAGTTAGGAAACCTGTATGTTTAGTCAGAGGTCAAGTTGACCAGGATTTATTTTGTTTATGTTTCTTTTGCTTTGCTGTGTTTTGTCACTGTAAATAGAAAATAAACCGCACCTTTTTGATTTTGAAAACCACAACCTCCGTTTGCTGGGCCTGTTTTTGTGTGGGGAGCCCATCTCGGGGGTCACACACACCCGCTGCCGAGCTAACCCCCTCACAATATACACACACACATATATACACACACACATACACACACACACATATACATATATACACACTTTTTTATACTGTATATACTCGAGTATAAGCCGACCCGAATATAAGCCGAGGCACCTAATTTTACCACGGAAAACGTATTGACGCAAGTATAAGCCTAGGGTGTCCATCTGCATGCCTCACTGTGCCCAATCTCCCTACCTGATCTCCTGCGCTGTGTGACTAGACTGATGTTTAACATGGGAGTCTATGGAAGGGGTGCCCGGCTTTGAAAAATCGGTGCTTCCCGGCCGTAGGTCCCCCAGACAAATAAACTTTGCACACATAGAGGGGAAATGGGGCTACATGTGTGCCAAGTTTGGGGTCCAAAAGACCTACGGCCGGCACCGGGTCCCCAAATTCTGGGAGATCAGGCGCAAAAAGGTGACTCGAGTATAAGCCGAGGGGGGCATTTTCAGCACAAAAAAAGTGCTGAAAAACTCGGCTTATACACGGTATTCCAATTTTTTATTTTTATTTTTTTTTTCCCCCTCAGTTTAGGCCGATATGTATTCTACATATTTTTGGTAAAAAAAAAAAAAAAAAAGCAGAGTTAGTTTCTTACCGGTAACTCTGTTTCCAGTAGTCTTCCAAGGCAGCCCTTGAGAGATGGAGCTCCTCCTCACAATCAGGAAACACATTGCCATTAATTTTTCCCTCCCTTTAAGAGGCGGTCCCTCAGGTCCCTGGTCAGTCATCCACGAGAACCGAAGGCCGGAATCTGAAATGATATAATACACAACACAACCCCACGAGGTTAGACATTTTAGGGTGGGATCGTGCTGCCTTGGAAGACTACTGGAAACAGAGTTACCGGTAAGAAACTAACTCTGCTTTTCCCCCAGTCGTCTTCCAAGTCAGCCCTTGAGAGGATAACCAAGAACTCACCAAATCTAGGGTGGGACAACGGCTTGGAGGACTTTCCTACCAAAAGCCTGATCCTGGCTGGAAATCAGATCCAGTCTGTAATGCTGAACAAAGGTCGAGAATCTTGACCAGGTTGCAGCCCTGCAGATTTGTTCTGGAGTGGCTCCTGCCCTTTCTGCCCATGAGGCTGCTGAAGCCCTTGTTGAATGAGCTTTAAGTTCTTTAGGTGGTGTAATTTCCATGACACTATAGCACTCTAATATGGCTGTCTTGATCCATCTAGCTATTGTCTTTTTGGACGCTTGCTTACCCTTTAGTTGGCCTGCGTATAAGACAAATAGGGCATCTGATGTTCTAAATTCATTAGTGACTTCTAAATATTGAAGTAGACACCTTCTGACATCAAGAAGACTTAGTTCCTGCTCTTTGCTGTTATTGGGTGAACTGCAAAATGAAGGCAAGACTATATCCTGGGATTTGTAAAAAGTTGACGTCACTTTTGGAGTAAATCCCGGATCTGTTTGAAGGACGATTCGATGGTCGTGAATCTTCAAAAAAGGTTCTCCAACGGATAGAGCCTGTATTTCCCCTATCCTACGTGCCGTTGTGATGGCTACTAGGAAAACTGTTTTAAGAGTCAATAATCTTAAAGATGTATCTTGTAGTGGCTCGAAGGGAGGTTTAATGATTCCCCTGAGGACCACTGACAAATCCCAAGTGGGACATTTTTGTATCTTGGGCTTTTTGTATTTTGCCAATGCCCTGCAAAAACGAGAGACCAAATGGTCCTCTTGTAGTGTCCTTTCTAGATACACCGATAGCGCTGCAATTTGTACTTTCAAAGTACTGAGCGTTAACCCTTTATCAACTCCCTGTTGTAAAAATTCAAGGATGGTGGGTGTATCCATTTTTAGTCTTTTATTTTCAGTGCACCAACTGTTAAATTTTCTCCAGGTCTTTCTGTAGATGGCTTTGGTGTTTGGTTTCCTAACGCTCAGAAGCGTTGTCACCACCTTATCTGAGAGTCCTTTAGATCTCAAGGAGGTCCTCCTCAGTAACCAGGCCGCCCATTTGAAACTCTTGTTTTAGGCCTGTCAGGGGTCCCTGACACATCAGGTCTTCCCTGTGAGGTAGAAGCCACGGCTCTGCTGCTGAGAGACTGAGGAGTTGAGAGAACCAGGTTCTCTTGGGCCAGTATGGTGCGATCAGTATCAGTTTCGTCTGTTCCTGTAGAAACTTCTTTACCACCCGCGGTATCAGATGGTATCAGAAGGCATAGCATAGCTTGAAGTTCCAAGGGTTTTGTAGAGCGTCTATCCCAAGAGGCTGATCTTGCTGGGTTAGCGAGAAGAAATGTTTCACCTGAGCATTCTTCCGAGAGGCAAACAGGTCTATGTTTGGCATTCCCCAGCGGGCTGTAATTTCCCTGAACACCTCCGGGTGTAATACCCATTCCTCTTGGGAGATCTCCTGGCGGCTGAGGAAGTCCGCTACTTGGTTGTCTTCCCCTTTTAGATGGACTGCTCCTAGTGACAGCAGATTCCCTTCTGCCCACCTGCAAATTTGGTTGGAGATGTGGCTTAGGGATGGGCTTCTTGTGCCCCCTTGCTTGTTCACATAAGCCACTGCTGTGGCATTGTCCGAAAGAATCAGAATGTGACGACTTCCGAGTTGGTTTTGGAAAAACTCCATGGCCTTGGCCGGCCCATCGCCATAAGTTCTCTCCAGTTCGAAGATGCCTTGGCTTCTTCTGGGGACCATCTCCCCTGAGCAGGTTGCCCTGCTAGGTGAGCTCCCCAACCCCAACTGCTTGCGTCTGTGGTCAATTTCTGTGAGGTCGGAAATGACCAAGCCAGACCCTGATTTAGGTTCGTGTGGATCCTCCACCACCACAGCGACCTTTTTACGGATGTCGGGAGTAAAACTGACATGTCCAGATCTTCTCTTTGGTTTTTTAAGAGAAATACTTGAAGTGACCTTAGATGGTATTTTGCCCACTGGACTGCTGGTATCGATGTCATCAGACCCAGAACCGACATCAGCTCCCTGATAGATATTGGGAGGTTGTTCTGTATTAAACTCACCCTCTTGATGAGGTTTTGGATTTTCTCCTCCGGTAGGGAAGTCTTCTGTTCTATGGAGTTGAGCAGATATCCCAGGAACCGAATGTTCTGAGTGGGACACAGATTGGACTTTTCTACGTTTAGAATCCAGCCTAGTGACCTTAACCACAGTTGAGCTTCTGTGAGGTCTTTTGTCAGCTGTGCTTTCGAAGGCGCTGCAAATAGTAGATCGTCTAAGTATGGTATTATGGTCATCTTTAACCTTAGAGGGGCCAGAGCTTCTGCTAACACTTTGGTGAATATCCTTGGGGATGAGGATAACCCGAAAGGGAGAGCTCTGCTCTGGAAATGATATTCCTTTCCCTCTATCTCCACTGCTAACCTCAGATATTTCTGCGACTCCTGTCGGATGGGAATGTGGAGATATGCATCTCGGAGATCCATGGTCGCCATGAAGGTTTCTGGTTGTAGAATGTTTGACCGAAAATATGGATTCCATGCGAAATTTTTTGTATTGAAATCGCTTGGTTTAACGGTTTTAAGTTTAGTATTAACCGAAACTTCCCGGAAGGTTTTTTGATCACAAAAATGTGAGAGTAAAAACCCCTTTTTTCCTTCTCTGGGACTGGAGTAAGGACCTTCTGGTCCACCATCTCCCCTAGCAACAGTGGAAGAGCCTTGGCTTTCTCTGGATCCCTGGGAAGTCTCGTTACTAGAAATCTCTCTGGAGGATGACAGTTGAATTCCAGAGAGTAGCCCCTTGCGATAATGTCCAAAATAAACTGATTGGCTGTCGCCTTCTGCCATTGAGGTAAGAAGGTAGCTACTGGCACTCTGTTGTCATTGTTTGGCAGCTTGGTTAGAAGAGCCAAAGAGGACATTACTCTTTGGTTTCCCCTTGTGACCTGTCCAGTTTTTCTTAGGGTACTCTTTTCTTCTTGGGGACGATCTCTTCGCCCACGAAAAAACCTCTTTTGTGGAGGTTTTCGTTTTTCAGCCGGAAAGGCTTTCTTCCTGTCCGCTGTTCTTTCCAAGGCCTCGTCCAGGCCGGAACCAAAAAGCAAATCCCCAGTAAATGGGAGATTGCACAGCCTTGTTTTGGATGCCACATCGCCTGTCCAGGTCTTCATCCAAATCGCACGTCTTGCTGCAACTGCTAGTCCACCTGACCTTGCTGCTAGCTTGACTGATTCTGCGGATGCATCCGCAATATAACCAACCGCTTTGGAGAGAACTGGAAGTGTATTCAGAATCTCCTCCCTAGGCGTACCATTTTTAATATGGTCTTGCAGCTGTGAGAGCCAAAACTCTAAGTTTCTTGCCACGCAAGTGGTGGCTAGGGCTGGCTTCAGACTAGCGACACTTGTCTCCCAAGCTCTTTTTTAGGATAATGTCGCCCTTTTTATCCATGCCTTCTTTTAGGTGTCCCATGTCTTCAAATAGAAAAACAAACAAGGCGCCTCTAAGTGCAGAAGTATAAAACTTTTAATATCCCCTAAAAGGGTTAAAAACACTTACAAGATAGTGGATGAAACAGGCATGTAGTAGGTAAGTGCGTCCAGGAGATGTTCCAGTGGCAGGGCAGTCCCAGTCTCTGATGTTAAAGCTTCCAGGAAAGTCCACGATAACAGCTGATACAGTAACGCTGGAGCCTGGGGATGATGTCAGAGGAAGCGAGACAGAAACCAGCATGGAACACGAACAGGAAGTGGACAGGAAGTGTGTCATGGAGGCGGGACGCGTTTCGGAACAGCTCATTGGTTCCTTCTTCAGCCAGTCTGAACCAATGAGCTGTTCCGAAACGCGTCCCGCCTCCATGACACTTCCTGTCCACTTCCTGTTTGTGTTCCATCTCGCTTCCTCTGACATCATCCCCAGGCTCCAGCGTTACTGTGTCCTCTGAACATTCACAGCACAATCAGCTGTTATCGTGGACTTTCCTGGAAGCTTTAACATCAGAGACTGGGACTGCCCTGCCACTGGAACATCTCCTGGACGCACTTACCTACTACATGCCTGTTTCATCCACTATCTTGTAAGTGTTTTTAACCCTTTTAGGGGATATTAAAAGTTTTATACTTCTGCACTTAGAGGCGCCTTGTTTGTTTTTCTGTTTCCATTAGAGATTGCTTGTCTCCCTGAGTGCTGCCTAAAGTGTGTGAAGATTTGCTACCCTCTCCAACACAGACCTTATCTGTCAGGATTCAAATGCTTGGAGCGCCCTGGATATACACATTTTTCTGGATCCATGTCTTCAAATGCCAATGAAGAATTTTTTGAGACCTTAGAAAGTGGCGCATCCAATTTGGGATTTTTATTCCAAACTTCTTTTGGATCTTCACTAAAAGGAAATCGCTTTTTGTGACTGGCCGCAAAAAAAGGTTTCCTTTCTGGGTCTGCCCATTCGTTTTTCACGGTATCTGACATTACCGGATGAACTGGGAATACTTTGGATTTTTTCTTCCTCAGACCCTGGTACATCAGGTCATGTTTGGAAGGCAGTTCTTTTTCCTGCTCAATTTCCAAAGTTTCGTAAATGGCCCCAAGCAAATCATCCACGTCTTCTAGAGATAACTTGTATTTGGGTCCCTTTCTTTCTTCTCTACCATCTTCCTGCTCTGGATCTGAGCTATCGGTAGCCATAACACTAGCTGTGCTGCTGCCCGCTCGCTCTCTCACCGACTCGTGCGACCCTGAGGCGACTTCTGATCTGGGTGAGGCCATGGGAGAGGAAACTCCAGTAGGAACTGCTGGAGGTTTAACTTCTGCGATAAACTTTTTGAGATCCTTAAAGGTGTTAGCCATATCATCTCTTACGGATCCAAAAATCTTCGCATAAACTGCATCTGACTGTTTTTCAATGCATGTTTTGCATAGCGGTTCTGTGTTTTCCAAGAGCATCTTGGTATTACACTTTGCACACCGCTTCTTGGGAGTGGGCTTTGGCTCTTTAGGTGGTTTCACCTGCCAAAAGATAAACACAGGGGGACCCATGGCGGTGAGAAAAAAATACACACTGCACCAAACAATACTAAAGTACACACCCAGTGACATTAGTAACCCCCTGGCCCCAGCTTGCTAGTGCACCATCACCACCTAGCTGCTGTCCCAATACAAAGGATACAAAGGTCACCCACTGGTGCCTACCTGCATCCTGCTGGTGCTTTTGCCTTCTGGAGCCTGGGCCGATGGAATCTCATCCTCTTCCAGCATCCTGGCTTGCTGTGGCGTTTGATACTGCCGTCTGCAGCCGCGTCCACGCTACTAGCACCAGCCGACCGTTCGAATTTCCCGCGCCTTTAAGGGGATTGGACCAGCTTCCCCGGCGCACGCCGATTGCGTCATTCCTACCCGGAAGTGACGCCCCGCGTCTTCCGGGTCAAGCGGCGTTCAGACGTGGGTACACGCCCCCCCGCTGACGCCGCCAAGGGAACGCAGCAATGGCGCCTTTCTCCTCACCTGGGCACAGAGGAAATTCGAACCCGGGACACCTCCTGCCCACAGCCTAAGGAGGGTTGCCCGTGGTCAAAGAACCGTCCTCCTCCACGCCAGTGATGCGGCTCCGGTAAGGTCCACTGACCCCCTGCCGCAGAGACTCCATACAGTCAGCCCTGCTGACACCCACTGCTGCACCCGCAGACACCTGTCCCGGTCAGCCCATGGGAGATGGAGCCCCCCCTCAGGTCCTTTTGGCAACATGTCTCCTCCGGACGGAGGAAACACTAAGACTGACCAGGGACCTGAGGGACCGCCTCTTAAAGGGAGGGAAAAATTAATGGCAATGTGTTTCCTGATTGTGAGGAGGAGCTCCATCTCTCAAGGGCTGACTTGGAAGACGACTGGGGGGGAAAAAAAAAAAAAAAAAAAAAAATCGCAATAAGCGTATATTTATTGGTTTGCGCAAACGTTATAGTGCCTACAAAATAGGGGATAGATTTATGGCATTTTTATTATTATGTAGCACTACCCCCATAGAAGCTGCTGATTTAGATGTTGGGTCTACATTTTGCCCATCAACCGCAAGAACTTGGCTCAAACCCTTCCCTTGGCACAACTTGTTTGCACAGATATTGTGGGACCCACTGGTGTGATAGGAGCCACAATAGTAGTACAGTAAATAAAACCATTACCTGATCATGGCACTTAATCAGTAGGGCGATGGATAACTCCACACAGTTGTCTGCTATATCAAAAATCAGAGTTTACTTAGTATTAAAAGTAGCAAATTAAGACAGCATTACAGTTGACTGGTGCAGGGCCCTGCAGAGTCAATAATATGAATAAGACAATGGTATACACAATATTAATATCTATTTTCTATGTATAAAAGTTATGTGCTCGCGAGCTCCCCCTAGCGGGCAGTACCACCCTGTGTCCCATCACTAAGTTCTAGTCAAGCCTGAGTAAGATCAGTGTACACGTTCCTCAGTGGTAGGAGTCTTCGCTAGCAAACGTTGGTGCACATACTATTTGTAATCCAAAAGGTGTTGAAGAAAACTGAACTCCCGCAATGCTTTTGGAAGCATGTAACTCTCAGGCGGTGCAAACGCCAACTTTAAAACTGCGCACCACCACGCGATGCACCAAGTTCTGGTGTGGGGCACACTATTCTATTGATGGTGGGCCTTAACAGTCACAGGCCTATACAATAGTTAATAAATCCTGGGCAGGTGCCCGCTCACCCAAATAGGCCTAGTCCGCCTGGCAGGTTCTGCTGCTGATGCTCCAGTACACGATCCTTCCGCTGTCCCGGTCTTCCATCCCTCACGCGGCCGCACGAGATATTGGTAAAGGGGAAGATGTCTTGACACTCTGGAACGTCAGCTGGGCTTCCCAAAGGAGGATTCTTCTCTCTTTAGCAGGCAGGCCTCTCCAAGAACAGTAGGCCCAGGCTATGAGGCCTACACACAAACAGGCCTCAACCAGGCTCCTCTTGCTAGCAGGGCCGTGTCCAGAGAGACCCACCTTGGCTTCTCCCCTCCTTTAAGTAAACTGTCCCAGAAGGCCAAGCAACGAGGCAATGCACTTTAGGAGTACAGCTGCACTGTGGGTACTTTAGTCTATTTACTACCCATGGCAATGGAGTCCCTTTCTCCCTGTACTACAAGTTCCAGCATGCCTTGCTTTGATATCACTAAACTAACGGGTTGATGCAACATAACAATTGAACACCGGAGGGAGCTAGGTTCCTTGTTTGTCAACTGTAGTCTACATAGGAAATGGGAACCTTGTAATGGAGGTGATCAGCAATTTTTATTGCGACTGACATTGCGGCAGACATCAGACACTATTTTGGGACCACTCACATTTATACAGCGATCAGTGCTATAAAAATTACTGTATAAATGTCACTGGCAGGGAAGGGGGTTGACACTAGAGGGCGATCAAGGGGTTAAATGTGTTCCCTAGGGAGTGATTCTAACTGGGGGGGGGGGGACTGACTGACTGGGGAGGTGACCGATTGGTGTTCCTCTGTACAAGGAACACACGAACAGTCTCCTCTCTCCTAACAGGACGTGGATCTGTGCGTTTACACACAGATTCACGTCCCTGCTCTGCGACAGGCAATCGCGGGGGCCCGGTGGACATCACGGCTACCGGGCATGCACATCGGCTTCCAAGTGACGCGGCACGCACACTCCCCAGACGGCCGGGAAGCCTGAGGACGTCATATGACGCCCGCCCAGGACGGGAGCTCCCTCCTGCGGACGTCATTTGACTATGGGCTGGTAGGGAAGTGGTTAAACTAGGTGAATGCAATTAGCCAGTCACATGACACAAGTAAATACAGTATAATTTTTTTTCTTTAAATGGTTATACATAAACGAAAAAAATTGCCAAGCCGGTGAGCCAATACATACTGTGTAAAACCGTATAATTCCACATATAGCAGTATAAATGTACATAGCAACATACACAGGCATAGAAAGTGACCCTACGTGTTTCGCAAGACCATGCGCTCTTCATCAGGTATAGATGAGTGTGTATTACATCATCTGTAAAAAAAAAAAAAAAAGTATGAAAAACTAAATGGGTATCTGCAGTGTGATGGTATTGTGATAAATGGTCAAGGGGGTCTTAGGCAAAAGGCCCCATGCTTACCAATGGCTAGGTCAGACTACCAGATGCTGAAAACCCAGAGGCGCCAGCAAGAAGCGTCCAGCTCAGGCGCTGAGGCGGCAGGAAAAACCCAGACCCAACAGAGCGAAACCTGGGGTGCCACCTCTGGGTATTCAGCATCTGGTAGTCTGACCTAGCCGTTGGTCAAGAGGGGGTCTGAGGCACAAGGCCCCATACTTACCATTTGTCACAATACCATCACTGTGCAGATACCCATTTGGTTTTTCATACTTTTTTTTTTACAGATGCAATACACAGGCATCTACCCCTGATGAAGCAAGCAGTCTTGCAAAATGCGTAGGGCAGGGATATGCAATTAGTGGACCTCCAGTTGTTGCAGAACTACAAGTCCTACAAGGCATAGCAAGACTGACAGCCACAAGCATGACACCCAGAGACAGAAGCATGATGGGACTTGTAGTTTTGCAACAGCTGGAGGTCCGCTAATTGCAGATCCCTGGCGTAGGGTCACTTTCTATGCCTGTATATATTATGTACATATATAAGTGTAATGATACCGTTTTACACTGCATGAATCAGCTGACCGGCTTGGCATTGTTCACGTATGACAATTTTTAAAAACCTTGATGCTGTACTTGTCATGTGACTGGCTAAATCACATTTACTTCATTTAAAGTCCCAGGCGACTTTTTTGTTTTTCTAAATGTCAATTTGGGGAGAGGCTGTGAAACTACAATAGCCACAGCACTAATTTTGTCCTGACCTATTAATAAAAGGGAAACAGCCTGAAAAAAGGGAAACTAATGTAGCCACCACATCTAAGATTTGTGAAGCTGCAGCATTAAAATTTTGGTTGAGTTTAATTCTACTTCAATATATTTAATGATTTAGTTATGTCCCCCCTGTCTTTAAAGATTGCAGGATCTTAATATGTACAGACACTGACGTGTTTTATGTGCCAGACCTTCAGCATTTCTGTTGCTAAACTCTTTATTCCTCTCTTATCAATTTATCTTTTTATAAGTCAGGTCTCCAGAATGAGCATCAGGTACTTAGTACCCCTACCCATTCACCAAAAACTACTCCTGCCAACATGAAGTCAGCAGCCAACCTTCATGTCGGCAGGAGCATTTTTCCCCGGTGCGGCGTGATTGACTCTGGAAAAAAAATAAGAAAAAGAAAAAATGCCCGTCTCCTGCAGGCTCTGCCATTTGACATGTCTTACATTAGGTAAGGGGTCACCTGGTGGCTCCGCTCCCTTCCGACAGACCGTGCATGCTGGGTCCGTGATTTCAGAAGAGGCGGTGCACCAGGTGACATAGGTAAGGGGCAGGGTCACCTGGCTGAGAAATGTTAAACGGCAGAGCCTGCAGTAGATAGCCTTCATGTTGGCAGGAGCCGTGTTTTATTTTTCAGGTGCGGCATGATAGACGATAGATTTACATCAGGGGACACTTACATTTTTTAATAAAAGGAATGGTCAAACTGTGTGCATTTATTACTTTGACACTTTGTGTATGTCTAGGGCCTGTCCTTCGTTAAAGGGGATTACAGATTCCAATAAGCACCTCCCCTGCAAACCCCCACAACCACTGTTTTGGGGGGGGGCAGGAAAGGAAGCCATTAAAATCCATACCAGAACTGAAGAGATGTTGGCTATTGTAACCGCGAGTCATTTTAATCATGGGATTTTACTTGTTTTCTTCTTTAGAAATGTCAGTTTTGCTGCAGCATGTTCTGTATATGCTTCAGATGTGCCACATTACAGGCAGACTCCCCCCTGGCACTGTTCTTAAAATGATTTTTTTTTTATACTTTAAGCAT
Organism: Rana muscosa; assembly: GCA_029206835.1. Classification (NCBI taxonomy): domain Eukaryota; kingdom Metazoa; phylum Chordata; class Amphibia; order Anura; family Ranidae; genus Rana; species Rana muscosa. The sequence continues at coordinate 256,070,576 of CM055123.1, read as the reverse complement.
CATTAAATCACTGCTCCTGAAAAAAAAAAAAAAAGTTATTTATGATACATGTCCCCCCAGGGCAGTACCCAGACCCCATACCCCTTTTATGGTTAATTACTAGCATATAAGACAGGGATCAAACTACAGCCCTTCAGCTGTTGCGGAACTATATATCCCATGAGGCATTGCAAAACTAACATTCACAGACCTGACACGGCATGATGGGAATTGTAGTTCCTGAACACCTGGAGGGCCGTAGTTAAAAGACCCCTGATATAAGCCTTCAAAATGGGCACTTGATTTTTTTTTCCTGTTCAGCTCCCATAGACTTCAATTGGGTTGAGGTTAGAGCTTTCCCCTGTTTGTAAGTTCTGCTGCGAACCAAACAGGGAGGTGTTTGGCCCAGCTCTATCCAGAATAAAACTCATGTCCAGAACTTTTCCAGAGTTTGTTTCATTTGTTCCATTGGACACTGTTTGGGGAATTTATTGCGGATGCGAGTTATATGTTCACCAACACGGCCATCTAGTGTTCAGAAAAGGGTAACAACGTTTAGAAGTTCGAAAATCCATTTTGTGATATTTGTTTAATCATATTAGCCCCTCTCCAGTGTCTATTGATGGTGTCATTGGCATAAAAAGATAAGGCAGCTGGACCTTTATGTACCAGTCTAAAATGATTGGACACCGTTTGGGGAATTCATTGCGGATGCGAGTTATATGTTCACCAACACGCACTGCCAATGTTCTCGAAGTCCTGCCCACATACTGATAACCACAAGTACATTCCAAGACATAGGTTACATGTCTGGTGCTACGTGACACTTTGTTATAGGATACTGTATGCTGGTTTGATGTGACTTGGGAAAAAAAAAAAGTGCGTTTCCTAGGAGCTATTTTAGTGCTTTTACAGGGGCCACATCTGTAAAAAAGTCTTCTAGATTGAAGATAGGATATTTTTGGGGGGGTGGTTGGGGGATGTTTTTCCCTAGCCTTGTTCAGTCCCTGAGCTCTGCAATATATGAACTTCGGCCTACTTGGTAGTATTCGATTTAAGGTAAGATTTTTGTAAAATATGCCAATATTTAATACTTTTTTCCCAGGTGTTTGAACCGTTAATTGAAACCTGTGATGAATGCAACATCAAAGGCTTGTTTTTTTTCTTTTTGTAGCTAAAAGGGCATCTCCATTAGCATTTCCCACTAGATATCTCACTTCCAGCAGGTGATCATAGGGATAACCTTTATCTTTGTATCAATATATCGGTCTGTTCTATATAACCCCGATTTATCCTATTTTTTTTATTTTTTTTTAACACATTTAAATTGCCCTTTTGAAACGCACCTAGGAAACGCACTCTTGGAGTCACATCAAACCAGCATCCTAAAAAAAAAAAATTGTCACATGTGGAACCAGACATGTAACCTATGTCTTGGAATCGACTTGTGGTTATCAGTATGTGGGCAGGACTTTGAGAACACTGGCAGTGCGTGGTGAACATATAACGAACATCCACAATGGATTCCCCAATCATAGTGTGTCCAACCATTTAAGACTGGTACATAAAGATCCAGCTGCATTATCTTTTTATGCCATTGACATCAATAGACACTGGAAAGGGGCCAATATGATTAAACAAATATCGCAAAATGAAACTTGATCATCACTGGGAATGAACGTTGAACTGAATTGTTCATTCTAGGGTTAATTTTGTCCCCTCATGTCCAATAGTTGATATACTATTCAATCATTCATATTTTTTATAAATAATTACATATTTTACAAATAACCACTTTATTAAAAATTATATTTCGGGTATTAACCAATTTAGAGTCAATACCCCTTTTTGAACATTAGATGGCCACTTGTTTAAATTACTATACTATCTTTCACCTAATGAACACTCCCTATGTAAATTTTCAAAAACGAATTTAGGTTATCACCCTTTTCTGAACTTCAGATGGCCACTAATTAGCATATCACTTTTGTTCACCCAGTGATCACTCTGTAGGCAACTTTGAAACACATACCACCAGAGGTCCTCGTATAAGTCAAATTGTATTATATACAGATAAACTTGTTTCTTTTTAAATTTTATTTTTCGCAATAAAAATACTTTGACATTGTTGTACTAATGGTATATATGGTTGCATGCGTGTAAGTTAGATTGTACACACTGCCAACAGGCAATTGTAATATTCAATTACGGAATAACGAGTGAGGGTATAAATCAGGGATATGCAATTAGCGGACCTCCAGCTGTTGCCAAACTACAAGTCCCATGAGGCATAGCGAGACTCTGACAGCATCAAGCATGACACCCAGAGGCAGAGGCATGATGGGACTTGTAGTTTGGCAACAGCTGGAGGTCCGCTAATTGCATATCCCTGGTATAAATGCTCTTACTCAAAATGTCAGAACTAGCGCTTCCTGATGGCCTGCTGATTGGCTGAAACGCATCAAGGTATTACCAGGTCACACTTCCGCCCAAACGAACACAGGGAATCGAGCAGCACCACGGTTAGCGGTAACTACCACCATTGTGGGCAGATTCCCCCCCCCCCAAAAAAAAAATCACCTGTTACACACACACCGGGTGCCAGTATGTTCAGGCACCCAAACATGCGAGTGATACTTTTTAATAAATGTTTTGGAATGATATTTTGCACAATGAGTATTATTTTGGTTTGTTTGTATGAGGAACTGCACTGCATGAGACGCCAGCAGCGGATCTCTACAGGGGTCTCTCCACATGCTTAAAAAGGACCATACTAGCGATGGTCAACTGCAGGGGGTGAGTTTACATCTATGTGGGGCACCCAAGTCTGAGCACATTGACGGATATATCAACTTTGAGCACAAGTACTTTATATCACTATACTACTGGGATTGTTCTAGATTTGTGTATATCATTTGTACTAAACCTAGCGCAGTGGACCGTTTTCTATATTGTAACTGTAATGTCTGCCTTCAAATTGGTAAGCAAACCTGTGTGACCAAATATTTGAGTGCTGTTGGCAGCTAGGGGGTTAAAGTTTTCTCCCCAAGTGGGAGAGCTTTCTTGCTCAGACAGAACAGAAAGAAAAATAAATAAATCCGCACAGTAAAAAGGGTGCAGGCCAGCACTTTAAAACCCAACACCGGTTCTAAACTTTGACCAATTTAGTCAACTTTTGGCTTGCTTCCCAACTCAGTTTGTGGAACATGGTTCTCACCCATAATATGAATATTGGTTAGCTGACAGCATAAGAAAAAAAAAAATTAGACAATTGTATACTTACAACCTTATCTTAACAGCTTGGGGGAAGGTTTCTGTTGGAGATGTGCAATATCTTTAACTGCAGTGACCTGTGATCACGTAAGGTGTATGAATTATTGCACAAAGAGCTCATCCTATATCAAAAGTGTGATTGCAAAAATCCAAACAATATCACATCAATCTTGTAAGAAGTAAAAACTAGAATTCATAAAGTCCAAAAGGTGTCAATTATTAATAAACAATTTGTGGATTAATACACCTGAACACTAATGACAACTTTGATGGACTTTTAGAAGTCTTTAATATTACAAGATTTATAGGATATTGATTTACTGAATTTTTGCACTAGCACTCTTGATACAGTATTAACACTTGATGTTTTGATCGCACGGCCACAAAATTTTGGCCATAGAATGTGGATGCAAATTGACTTCCTGCAAGTCAAGCTTGGCCCCATCACACCCATCTTGTGGGCCTCCTATTGGTTAGTGAGGCATCTTAGCACAGAAAAATAAATAAGAGTATTGGTAGAAGGGATGGATCCACGCAACACACACCATTCTGTTTATAGTTAATGTCCATGACACAACTATATGTTAAGGTAAAATGTTTAGACAGCTTTGAAACAAGACTTTACAATCATTGTTTTTCCTTCTTCCATTTATTAGCCATTAAAAAAAAAAAAAAGAAGAAAAAAAAAAATCACAAAGGATTTGAAAAGGATTATTTTTCCAGAGTCTGGGTTTCATCTTCTTCAGTCAGGTCATCTGCACAAAATGTGTACCTGGAAAAGAACACGCAACATGAACCAGAAATGTTGTTTCAAAGGATACAAGATATATTTGTGTTTTCTAGACAGAAAGAAATCTTTAGAGCAAAATACACAAAATCCAAGTTCAGGAGTGAGGACCAGGTCATGTAGAAGGATTTTTAGAGTCTAGGCCAGGGGTCTCCAAACTTTCTAAATAAAGGGCCAGTGGGAGGAATAGTACCTCACCATTGGTGCCAGTGGGAGGAATAGTGCCCCAAGGGCCAGATCAAGGCAAAGGGCCACATCTGGCCCCCAGGATGCAATTTGGAGGCCACTGGTCTAGGCTAACATCTATGGCACTTAGGTCATATAACAAAAAAAAAAAAAAAAGTGAACCTGCTTTTTTGCTTGTGTATTTTGTTACTTCACTCTTAAATGTTTTGCAGGCCAATTCAGCATCAAGTCAAAATATTGATCCACAGGTCAGCAAAAGAAACGGTCCTGCATCCCCTCTGATGAAGGTAAAAAATGAATACCATAGCCAAAGAAAGTCTTAGTGAAGTTTAAGGCAAACCCTTGTGTTCTTAGAAAGCCACCTTTAGAGCTATAAACAGATCAAAGCTACATTTCTCAAAAGCCAGAAATCAATCTGAATTTTTTTATTTTGTTTTACAGTCCCCCTTAGCTTCCAACTTCTTTATAGACCCATGTCAGCAGCCAACTTATTTACAGAATGCTGTTGGCCTCCAAAAGTTAAGTTGTACCTTTAGTTATACTTTAATTGAAGTTTTGGAAGAGTGGAAAAGGATTAGGAACCCCGTCAGTTTTTATTGCTGTGTGCCCCCATTAGGAAGATGCACCCTATTTGTCCTGTTTACATTATAGTGAAAGAAAATCCCAAATTTTAAGTCACCCCCTAGAAAAGTCACAGCCAAAATGAAAGTTTTGCCTATAGTTCTACTTTAAGATGGACTTCGTTACACCCAAATTTATTTTGGCTATCACTTGTGCCAATTCTCACAATTTATCTCAGATTGTACCTAAGGCTTTAAGTATTTCAGTTTAACCCCTTGATCTGCAGAAGACTTGCCCCCCATCCATGACCAGGCCATTTTTTGCAATACTTTAATTTAATGGACAATTGCATGATCATGCAATGCTGTATCCAAATAAAAAAAAAAAAAAAAAAAAAAAGTGTACAGTGCATCCAGAAAATATTCACAGCAGCTTCACTTTTCATATTTTGTCATGTTACAGCCTTATTCCAAAATGGATTACATTCATTATTTTCCTCAAAAGTCTACAAATACTCCATAATGACAACGTGAATTTTTTTTAAAATTTGCAAAGATTTCAAATTTAAAGAATCCTATGTACACAAGTATTCACAGCCTTTGCCACGACTCAAAATGGAGCTCAGGTGCATCCTGTTTCCATTGATAATCCTTGAGATGTTTCTACAACTTGATTAGAGCCTACCTGTGGTAAATTCAGTTGACTGGACATGATTTGGAAAGGCACACACCTGTCTATACAAGGTCCCACAGTTAACAGTGCATGTCAGAGCACAAACCAAGTCATGAAATTCAAGCAATTGTCTGTAGACTTCGAGACAGGATTGTATTGGGGCACAGATCTCGGGAAGGGTACAGAAAAATTTCTGCAGCATTGAAGGTCTCATTGAGCACAGTGACCTCCATCATCCATAAATGAAAGAAGTTCTAGAGTGAACTGTCGGCCAAACTGAATTGGAGGAGATGGGCCTTAGTCAGGGAGGTGACCAAGAACCGGGTGGCCACTCAGAGCTTCAGCGTTTCTCTGTGGAGAGAGGAGAACCTTCCAGAAGAACCACCATCTCTGAAGCACTCCACCAATCAGGCCTGTATGGTAAAGTGGCCAGACGGAAGCCACTCCGTAAAAAGGCATGATAGCCCACCTGGAGTTTGCCAAAAGGCACCCAAAAGACTCAATGAAAAATACAATTCTCTGGTCTGATGAAACAAAGATTGGACTCTTTGGCGTGAATGACAAGCATGTCTGGAGGAAACCAGGCACTGCTCATCACCTGGCCAATACCATCCCTACAGTGAAGCATAGTGGTGGCAGCATCATGCTGTGGGGACGTTTCAGTGGCAGGAACTGGGAGACTAGTCAGGATCGAGGGAAAGATGAATGCAGCAATGTACAGAGACATGCTTCATGAAAACCTGCTCCAGAGTGCTCTGGATCTCAGACTGGGGCAAAGGTTCATCTTCCAACAGAACGACCCTAAACACACAGCCAAGATAACAAAAGAAGCGGCTACGTGACCACTCTGAATGTCCCTTGAGTGGCCCAACCAGAGTCCAGACTTGAACCCGATTGAACATTTCTGGAGAGAGATGAAAATGGCTGTGCACCGACACTCCCCATCCAACCTGATGGAGCTTGAGAGGTCGTGCAAAGAACATGAGAAATTGCCCAAATATAGGTGTGCCAAGGTTGTAGCATCGTATGCAAAAAGACTTAAGGCTGTAATTGGTGCCAAAGGTGCTTCAACAAAGCATTGAGCAAAGGCTGCGATACTTACGTACATGTCTTTAATTTTTTTTTTTTTAATTTGCAAAGATTTCAAACAAATTTCTTTCAGATTTTCATTATGGGGTATGGTTTGTAGAATTTTAGGAAAACTTAATGCATTTTGGAAAAAAGGCTTTAACCTACCAAAATGTGGAAAAAGTGAAGCGCTGTGAATACTTTCCGGATGCACTGTATGCATTTTTTTCCCCACAAATAGAGCTCTTTTGGTGGTATTTGATCACCATTTATGCGATAAAACAAAAACTGACAGACAATTTTGAAAAACATTTTACTTCCTGCTATAAAAAAAAAAAGCCATCGTAAATTTAGGCCAAAATGTATTCGGCTACAAGTGTTTGGTAAAAAAAATTCCAATGAGCATACAAAATTCGATTGATCGGTACTCACCTCTCCCCCGGCTTCTGGGTCTTCAGGGAGATCCGGTGACGTCACGGACACCGGCAGGGCTTGCAGTGTCCATCTGAAGGGCTCCTTTGCTGTGCCTTCATATCTGCATGCCGGCGGGACCTTACTATCTGCCACACGCAAGGGCTGTTATACTTCCCTCTATCCCTTCCCTCTATCAACCTGGGATTCTACAGCCATCCACTGGGAGTTGTGATAGTTCCCTTCACGGGACATCTACATGCCGACGGACTGATGTTAACCCCTCATCTGGATTCAGCAGTGGTATCGTTGTACACATTTTTATACCAGTATCATACTAAGCTACATGTTTTTATGACTGCTTTTGCTACCGTTTGGTATTACTTGCACCATTTTTACAGTTTATGTAGCTACAACGATTTTATCTCCAGTGCAATATTTATTTTGTTACCTACCTGAAGACTATAAAAGTTTTAATGCTATTCCCATCGAGCGCTGCCTTTGTGTTTTTTTTGTATCCTGCTATCCATTTTTCCAGTGGTTGGTAGCTGCACTGGGAATCAGCCTGCAAGGAGATCAGCTAAAAGTAGTTGGATCTATGTGCGTTATATTTAATCGAATTTAGTCGATTAATCGATTTAAAAAATAAATAAATAAAAAAATCGATTAATCGAACACGAAAATTTTAATCAGTAACAGCCCTAATATATAAATATAAAAATATAAATATTTATATATTTATAAATCTATATATAAAGATGCTAGAACATTTTTCAAATAATCCAAAAACTATGGTATGTTTATGGATTTATATACTGGTAATGACACTGTACTAATGACACTGGCTGGCAAGGGCTTAAATATTTAGGGCAATCAGTGTTTAGTGAAAGTAACACACAGTACACAAAGGGAAGAGATCAATTCTAGTCCCTGCTTTGCAGGAACACAGAATCCACCCCTTTCCCCATCAGAACAGCGATCTGCCTTGTTTAGGCAGATCCCCATGTGCCGAAGAACAGAGTTTCCAGCACCCGCAGATCGGCTTCTGTTAGGATTCAGAGCAGAAGTAACCCGCCGGTGGCGTGCACCCCCTGCAGGCAGAAATGCAGAATCGTGATCCTGCACACAGATGCCGCCCTGTAGCCGTAAAAACGGCTATAGGGCGATCAGCAAGTGGCGAAAAGATGCAGTGAAAAACGTATATGGGATACTTACATTGCCCCACTTGGTCCATATTGCACAACGACAGCCGAGGCACCTAGTTTGGGATGTAGGAAGTAGAGCGCCATTTTATGCCAAATGAATTCCACCTTCTGGACGGGCTTGACGTCTAACCCCACATCAATGAAAGACGAGTAGGTTGAACCAGAACGAAGGAGTCCACTGCAAACAAAGCAAAGAGTTACTTGACAGTCCTGTTAAAAAGGAAACTGTAATTTGAAGTTTTTGACTTGTATTTCCTGAGAACACTTCAACATAATTTATACTTTGAGTCGGTCAGAATTGCATATTACAAAGACAGGGCCAGCTTCCTACTTTGTAGTACTGCAAAGCCATTGCACTGCTGTATTGTGTACCCAATTCAAGTCAGTGGGACACCCAGCAGTTTGGCATCTATAAATACTTAATTGTCCCCTTTTTCATAGCCTGGGTGTACAGTCAATTACACAAGAGGACTCCTCCAGCACTGGAAGGGCCATTGCCTAAACCCCAGAAGTGGTGATGCTTAGTAAGCAGGAGTAGATCATTGGCTTATGCTACAGAAAAAAACAAAACAAAAAAAAAAAAACCACCACCACTTACCCTCCGATTTCCTGCAACGTATTCACAGCCACTTCCTGATTGCTACATGGCATTTACCAGGGTAGTTTCCTTATTGTGACAGTGCACCATACTTGTTTAGGTTACCAATTTTGTTTCATTGCTTTCGTAATGAAAAAAATTGTTTTGTTTCCATTGGATTTAAAGTATTCAAATGGAAATTGAATCAGATATAGAAATTGATTCAAAGCTTGAATAGCAGGTTCTATCCTAGTCAAAATTTGAATTTCGGAAGATGGCTATATTTCATTCAATATTCAAATTTCTCATTTTGGAAGACAGCTATATTTTATTGCAAGTAGGAATCCTTTTATTTCACTTGTACAAGTTACTGTATTTATAGCAATATGTATTCCTTTTCAAATTTTGATCATTTCAGCTTTCTTTCGGATTCGTTGAAACTTGCTACTATTGTCATTCAGAAATTTGGATACATCTGAATCTCCGAAAAATGAAAATGTTGTATGAATTTTGATCTGTAATGAAATTGAACTTTTCTGCAAATCAGGACTTAAAAATTGCATTATCAGAGTTTATCCATACTTTAAGCCATGTTATGCCAAGGATTGACAAATCTTTAATATTCCTCACACCAGCAACAGATACATGAAGACACAATCCTACCTATAAATTTCATACCGACTGGAACATACATCCTTTCCACAGAGAGACACTGAAAGAGACCCCAAAACAAACTCTGACCCGGCAATTGTGATGGATACATGGTACCTCCAGCCTAGAAATAAGAAGTTCTCCAGTTAGGCAAATGGCATTATGGATGGTAAACCTTCCCCTCTACAGCACCCTGCAAAGGGACACTTCTAAAGTACAAAAGGTAGATGTTTTAGCATTCAGTTAGAACAAGCATTAAATCAACAAAGTCCAAATTCATTTTATTTTCAGCTATATAATAAAAAAAAAAAAAAAAAAAAAGAGCCAAACTTAATACCGATTCTTTTTACTCCTTACCCTGCTAGCAGTAAAGTTTGTTTTAAACTTTTACATTTCCATGGCTTCCTGGTTTCTAGCCTAGGCCAATGTGTTACAAATTCCAAGAGTCTTGTGCATTTCTCTTTTTCTTTCAACTAAAGCACGCCCTTGTGCCTGCATTCCCGAGCCAAGGGCAGATGGCGTCCAGGAAGTAAAATGCTATATGAATCACCTGCCCTTAAGTGTCTGAATCTAGAAATGCTAAAGGGCATTTTTCACAGGGATTTCCTAAACAAAGCATGGAGACAGACGGATGTTAATGTGGTCCTCAGATACAGGCTAGTTCCGCTTTAAAGAATGTCATTCAAATTATAATCCAGATGTTCTACTTAGATACATTAAATTGTTAACTAGTCCTATAATGCCTTCCAAAAAAAAACGCCTTTATCAAAAGTCTACATTTTGGATTGGGAATTCTGGAGCCCCTTCAAAGCTCACATCTGCAGTCACTTATTCTTAAAACACCAACAGTTTGTGCAGCGCTTTACATCAGGGAAGACAGTACAGTCACAGTTCAATACAAAGGGATCAGAGGGTCCTGCTCGTTAGAGCTTACAGTCTAGAAGGGAGGGTCAAGTGAAACAAAGGGTAGTAGCTGTGGTGGATGATCAGGTGGACAAAATGAAAACACAGTTGTTAGGTGTGGGTAGGATAGGCTTCTCTGAAGAGGAGGGTTTTTAGGGATCCTCTAAAAGCCAATAGAGAAGGAGATAGATGGACAGATTGGGGCAAGGAGTTCCATAGGCTTGGAGAGGCTCTAGAAAAGTCCTGGGGACGAGCATGGGAGCAGGTGATGAGAGCTAGAGAGCAGGAGGTCTTAAGAACGAAGAGAACGATTAGGTTGGTATTTAGAGACTAGGTCAGTGATGTAGCTGGGGGCAGTGTTGTGGATGGCTTTGTAGGTAGTTAGTATTTTGAATTTAATTTGTTGGGTGAGTGGAAGCCAGTGGAGGGATTGACAGAGGAGTAGCAGAGAGCGGTTGGTAAGGTGGATGAGTCTGGCAGCAGCATTCATGGACTGAAGGGGGGATAAAATTTGCAGAGGTAAGCCAATGAGGAGGGAGTTGCAGTAATCGAGGCGATGGACAACCAGGGAGTGAGTTAGGAGCTTTGTTGTGTCCTTGGTTAGAAAGGGGCATATTTTGGAGATGTTGGAGGTTGAGGCGGCAAGATTTGGACAGCGATTGGATGTGTGGCTTAAAGGAGAGTTCAGAGTCCAGGACTACTCCTAGGACCTTGGCATGTGGGGATGGGCTGATAGTTGTGCCATAAATTTTGACAGATTGGGGGGGAGGAGGCACGTGGGGGAGGAAAAAATGATCAGTTCAGTTTTGGATAGATTAAGTTTGAGGAAGTGGTGTGACATCCAAACTAATATATCCGATAGTAAATTAGGAGATACGTGAGGAAAATAGAGGAGTGAGTTGAGGGGCAGAGAAATAGATTTGAGTATTGTCAGCGTAGAGGTGGTATTGGAAGCCGTGGGAGGCCATCAGCTTACCCAGGGAGGAGGTGTAGATTGAAAATAGGAGAGGTCCAAGAACAGAACCTTGGGGGACCCAAACTGAGAAAGGAAGAGGAGGAAGTAGAGTTGTAAGTAACGCTAAAGGTGCGGTAGAGAACCAGCGAAGAGTACAGTCGCAGAGACCAAAGGCATGGAGTTTTTTTGAGGGGGTGGTCAACTGTATCAAAGGCAGCAGAGAGGTCAATGAGTAGGAGTACGGAATAGTGTCCTAGTTTTGGCCGTTAGTATATCATTTGTTAGTTTTAGGAGAGCAGTTTCTGTGGAATGTTGGACGAAAACCAGACTGAAGGGGATCAAGAAGGTTATCATCAGCAAGGTGGACGCTCAGTTGGTTGTAGACTAGACGTTCAAGGCGTTTGGATAAAAAGGAGATGGGGCGTAGGTTATCAAGATTGGATGGGTCCAGAGAGGGCTTTTCAAGAATGGGGCTGACTAGTGCATGTTTCAAAGAGTTAGGGAAGATGCCAGAAGAGAGGGAGAGTGAAGATGTGGGTTAAAGTGTAGAATAGAGCCAAAGGGTGAACGTAGCATTTGCGAGGGAACAGGATCCAGAACGCAGGTGGTAAGATGGACATTAATAAGTAATTTAGCAACCTCATCTATAGTGGTGTGGTTGAAAGAGGGAAGTAATGATTGTACCTGTGGGCATGAGGTGTAAAGCGTGAAGGGTATCTGAACAGTAGAGATCTCCTCGCGAATTGTATCAATCTTCTGTTTGAAGTGATTGGCGTTCTCCTGGGCGGTGAGTTAGTGGGTGGAGGACGAAGGAGCAAGTTGAAGGTAGAGAAAAGTTGACGGGATAAGTTTTTAATGAGGGTGGTGAAATAGGTCTGCTCGGCAGTGAGGAGGCTGGAATTGTATTTTTGGAGGGCAGATTTATACTGGCCGAAATCTTTCTGGGACATAGTCTTACGCTATTGGCGCTCGAGAGCACGGCTGTGTTTTTCAGACTTCTAGTATCATCTGTTTGCAAGGGTTGAAGGGGGCTAGTCTGTCCAGTGATGCTAGAAGTGAAGTGTTGTAGACAGAAGTGGCTAGGTGGGTGCAGGACAGTGGTGCGATTTTGTCAGAGGTGGTCAGTCGCATAGAAGAGAAGGGTTGATATGGCAAAGGTTTCTACGAGTAACCGTTAGGAGGGAGAGGAGGCGGAGGAGAGGGAGAGAGTGAAATTAATAAGGTAGTGATCAGAGAGAGGGTAAGGCTATTTGGAGAGGTTGCATGGAGTGCATAGGTGGGAAAAGACAAGGTCAAGGGTATTGCCTTCAGAGTGATTAGGAGCATGTATCCATTGCTTCAGGTCAAAGGAGGAGGTTAGACTGAGAAGTTTGGAAGTTGGAGAGTTATTAGTAGGGATTTCAGAAGAAAGTAGGAAAGTGTTTTACTTGGAAAAGTGTTTTACTTGGCCTTGCCTGTCTGCAGCATCCCAAGACACAGCCCACTTAGGGACAGGGTCAAAGAATGTGCCGAGTACCTACCCGACACAGCCTCTTATGCCATGTACACACGATCGGTTTTACCAATGAAAACAGTCCGATGGACTTTTCTCATCGGACAAACCGATCGTGTATGGGCCCCATCGGTGAGAAAAAAAAAAAGAACAAGTTTTAAATTTATCCGATGGGAAAAAACGATAGCAAATTCCGATAGTCTGTGTGGAACTCCAATCGGACAAAAAACCCACGCATGCTCAGAATCATTGAACTTCATTTTTCTCGGCTTGGAGTGTTTTACGTCATGGCGTTTGGGACGGTCGGATTTTTGACTGGTGTGTAGGCAAGACTGATGGAAGTCAGCTTCATCGGATTTCCGATGGAAAAATCCATAGGATTAGAATCCATAGGAAATCCGATTGTGTGTACAGGGCTTTACTATATTTGAACCCATCTGCTGCTCTTATGAGGGAACACCTTTTAACTCACATGTGGGCCAAACCAAGTCCTTGTATATTATCTCAAGAACTTGAAACACTGCCCACCATAGAATTTAGTCTGCTACTTTGACCATTAGCCCTTGACCGCAGGCAGTGGTTGTTACAGGAAAATAAAAATCGCACTGTCTATGGCCAACTTTTACTTCTTGAAAGACAATGGCTGACTGAATTAAGCAGAGGAAAGGAGAAGCATGCAATACCTCTATTTAGAGTTGGGTTGGAGGCATCATTCTGCATCTTCAACCATAAAAAATAAAAAATTGACTTCAGGAAAGCGATTAGTTCCTCTGGAACACAGCATTTAAGAGCTACTGGATCAAGCAAGATATGGTCCTTGATTTCCATGGATGTTTAGAGTTGATTAACCAGAGCACCCTGGAATAACGGGCTTCCGGGAAGCCTGAGCTGGTGGCCAAAAACTTTGAAAAAATTTAATTACTTCAGATTAGTCTTAAGATGGGACAAAGGAACCAAGCATCACCACATTCGTTTTGGTAAACACACGTCAAGATTTGCACCACATAAGATAGCATGTTTTAATTGGCGATAAAAGACTTGGGTAAAACCAGTCAAGGAAGTGCATACGTAGAAAATTATTGGTGTCTCCGGTGACAAGGTAGAAGGTCTGTCTGGTAGTTGGATCTTGGGTATAGCCATCAGCATAATAACCCATGATGCCACAGCTTTTGTTGCTGCAGGGTAAACCAGCACCCTGTCAAGAGAAAGGTTACAAATATGATTACAAGTTTAATATGCACCCATCCTTCAGGCAAAAACAAGCCATTTTCATTAACTGTTAAGTGATAGATTGCATGGATCAGAATTGTGTGTCTGACCATCTTTAAAGTGTGACCAAACCCACACAATAAACGGTGCATTACATGCTGTTCATACTGAGTAGTTTTCTGTATTCAGCAAAAAATCTGGCAGATCCTGCTGTTTATCTTCTGTCCATGTCCCCAATTCAGCTAGGGATTTTGCAGCACAGTATTAGAAACTCTGCACATGCTCAGTTTTCAGCAAGTTTCTATGCTGAGCATTTGATCCCTTTGACTAGTCACACGTGGGTGTATACACAGTGGTAAATGACACTCCCTTCCTCCTCCATGCCCACTAACCAGCTAAACACAATGACAATGGAATACTACATTTAGATTATTGGAGGCTTCACCTCTGTTTTATACAGAAATGTGCAACTGAAGTGTTGCTGCCCTGTTGATACTCCTGTGCAATAAATATGAGATCCATTACAAGAATGCAGGATGTGTGGCTTTTACATGTACACAAACAATGTCAGTGACTATAATATATACGCAAACCATATAGATAGTTCTTGCATTAAGTGAGCGGAGGCACACGATGTACCAGAAGTGACATAAGCGGATGCATTCGTCCGGTTCTCATGATTTTATGCGTGAAAAAGTTATTTTAGTGCAAGTGCGGTCGTTTTAGTTAAAAAAAAATTAAGTGCTTTATACAATCACACTATGGGGAGGCACATGTTTCCATAACATAGGCAAGACTAATCCTGTAATATAGGAGCATCTGAAAGGGAAAAAAAATAAAAAATAAAAAATAAAATAAAAAAAGGCACCCAATAGATCTATAACAGTGGGGATTCGAACCAAGAGGGCCCCTAGTGGAGAGAAACCATAGGAGGATTTATGCCGACATTTTTTGAATATGTACAGGAATATAATGCATATTCACTTACTGCAAGAACTGTTTGATAATTTGCATATATTATAGTCACTGAAATTGTTTATGCATACATCTATATACCGCACATCCTGCATTAGATCACATTTATTGCACAGGAGTATCAACAGTGCAGCATCACTTAATGAGAGAGAGATGTATCTACATCATCTTTGTATGACAATTTAGAATAGAGTTTTTTTTTGTTTTTTTTTACTAAAGGCTAGCGCAGAATAAGGATTCCCATCAGCAGTAATACGAGAGCTTTGTGTTATGGTCAGAGACGGAGTCCATGTTGGTTTAGCTTTCATGCACCCCATCTCTGCCCAGACATGCCCATAAGCCTTTAGCCATTCATTGGTTGTTTTTATTTACTAATCCTGTTGCAGGAAGTCACCCAACTGGAAATCCTTCCAGTTGCCCTCCCCTTTAGTGTTTGCCATTCCCTGCGATGTCATTTTGTATTGAGGAAGCGACAAATAAAAGCCAAACACACTGCTCCCAGGGGGAGTCATGCTGAGGAGCTGAGAACATGAGCTGTGGTGAGGTCTGTTTACTTGGGGATATACGGGAAATAGAATTATGGGTAAGATGCATTATATCATTAGACGAAATGTGTGCTTATTGGCACAGGAGAAATGGTGTGCGCATAGCGTACAGACAAATTTCCCCTGACATAACCACTTCAATACTAGGCACTTTCACCCCCTTCCTGCCCATGGCAATTTTCAGTGCCGTCACGCTTTGAATGTCATGCAACACTGTACCCAAATATATAGTGTGGGGCATGGACTTGGCCCCCTTGGCTAAAGGCACCATGTCTTTAGCCATTAATGGCTCACAATAGATTGCGCTGAGATTGGCAAATTAAGCAGGTCAGGTGCATGCTTTGGCCTTTCAGCCATCAATGCACTGCGATCGCGCAGTGCATTAATGGGGCGCTCGAATTTCCCTTAAACGCCCCATATGTTCTGCGAACAAACGAACATCGGGACCAGCCTTACCAATGAGGAGCACTAATAGGCAGCACTGACTGGCATCATTGATGGTGCTACATTGATAATCAGGGCACTAACGATCAGTGCCCCGATTACCTGTACACTGCTGCGAGGAGATGCCGCTTTCCTTTACATGGTCCCTAGATTTTTTTTTTTTTTAATCCTTTTTATGCCCATTAAAAAAAAGTTATGCAAGAAGGGATGTCCGATGTTGCTCCAGTCCTCCAAGAACATAGAGTCAAGTAGGGGCCATCTTGCCCTCACTCGACTTTCTGCCCATTGCTCCTGAGGATCGGATAGTTTCCCCCTTTACCGATGGCTCCACTAAGTGGGGAAATTAACTGAAAGTGGTGGGGGGTTGCTGCCTATAAAAAAAATGATCCCATGGCGAATCCGCTGCTGGGACGACTTTTTAGCAGACATCGAAACGACTGCTATATACACAAAAAAAAGAAAAAAGTTATGGCAGCTAGCTAGTTATACAGTGGGGTCCGAAAGAGGTAAACAGGGAAGCCTCCATGCAGTTAGTCTCTGGACATTAACCACTTAAGCCCCGGACCATTTCGGGCCATTAGGACCAAGCCTGTTTTTGGGATTCGGCACTGCGCTGCTTTAACTGTAAATTGTGCGGACATGCAATGTTGTACCCAAATGAAATTTGCGTCCTTTTCTTCCCACAAATAGAGCTTTCTTTTAATGGTATTTGATTGCCTCTGCGATTTTTATTTTTTGCGATATAAACAGAAAAAGACCGAAAATTTTGAAAAAAAATTATATTTTCTACTTTTTGTTATAAGAAAAATCGAATAAACTCAATTTTAGTCATACATTTAGGCCAAAATGTATTCAGCCACATGTCTTTAGTAAAAAAAATGTCAATAAGCGTATATTTATTGGTTTGCGCAAAAGTTATAGCGTTTACAAACTAGGGTACATTTTCTGAAATTTACACAGCTTTAAATTTATGACTGCCTATCTCATTTCTTGAGGTGCTAAAATGGCAGGGCAGTACAAAACCCCCCCAAATGACCCCATTTTGGAAAGTAGACACCCCAAGGAAATTGCTGAGAGGCATGTTGAGCCCATTGAATATTTTTTTTTTTCGTCCCAAGTGATTGAATAATGACAAAAAAAAAAAAAAAAAAAAAAAAAAAAAAAAATTACAAAAAGTTGTCACTAAATGATATATTGCTCACACATGCCATGGTTATATGTGGAATTGCACCCCAAAATACATTCTGCTTCTTCTCCTGAGTACGGGGATACCACATGTGTGGGACTTTTTGGGAGCCTAGCCGCGTACAGGGCCCCAAAAACCAAGCACCGCCTTCAGGATTTCTAAGGGCGTAAATTTTTGATTTCACTCCTCACTACCTATCACAGTTTTGAAGGCCATAAAATGCCAAAATAGCACAAAACCCCCCCAAATTACCCCATTTTGGAAAGTAGACACCCCAAGCTATTTGCTGAGAGGCATGTTGAGTCCATGGAATATTTTATATTTTGCCACAGGTTGCGGGAATATGACAAACTGTTTTTTTTTTGCACAAAGTTGTCACTAAATGATATATTGCTCACACATGCCATGGGCATATGTGAAATTACACCCCAAAATACATTCTGCTGCTTCTCCTGAGTACGGGCATACCACATGTGTGGGACTTTTTGGGAGCCTAGCCGCGTACGGGACCCCAAAAACCAAGCACCGCCTTCAAGGTTTCTAAGGGCATAAATTTTTGATTTCACTCCTCACTACCTATCACAGTTTTGAAGGCCATAAAATGTCAAAATAGCCCAAAACCCCCACAAATGACCCCATTTTGGAAAGTAGACACCCCAAGCTATTTGCTGAGAGGCATGGTGAGTATTTTACAGCTCTCATTTGTTTTTGAAAATTAAGAAAGACATTTTTTTTCTTTTTTTTATTTTTTTTACATTTTCAAAACTTTGTGACAAAAAGCGAGATCTGCAAAATACTCAACATACCTCTCAGCAAATAGCTTGGGGTGTCTACTTTCCAAAATGGGGTCATTTGGGGGGGTTTTGTGCCATCTGGGCATTCCATGGCCTCCGAAACTGTGATAGGCAGTGAGGAGTGAAATCAAAAATTTACACCCATAGAAATCCTGAAGGCGGTGCTTGGTTTTTGGGGTCCCGTACGCGACTAGGCTCCCAAAAAGTCCCACACATGTGGTATCCCCGTACTCAGGAGAAGCAACAGAATGTATTTTGGGGTGTAATTCCACATATGCCCATGGCATGTTTGAGCAATATATAATTTAGTGACAACTTTTTGAATAATGACCAAAAAAAAAAAAATGTACAAAAAGTTGTCACTAAATTATATATTGCTCAAACATGCCATGGGCATATGTGGAATTACACCCCAAAATACATTCTGTTGCTTCTCCTGAGTACGGGGATACCACATGTGTGGGACTTTTTGGGAGCCTAGTCGCGTACGGGACCCCAAAAACCAAGCACCGCCTTCAGGATTTCTATGGGTGTAAATTTTTGATTTCACTCCTCACTGCCTATCACAGTTTCGGAGGCCATGGAATGCCCAGATGGCACAAAACCCCCCCAAATGACCCCATTTTGTAAAGTAGACACCTCAAGCTATTTGCTGAGAGGCATGTTGAGCCCATTGAATATTTTTTTTTTTTGTCCCAAGTGATTGAATAATGACCAAAAAAAAAAAAATGTACAATCACTTGGGACAAAAAAAAAAAATATTCAATGGGCTCAACATGCCTCTCAGCAAATAGCTTGAGGTGTCTACTTTACAAAATGGGGTCATTTGGGGGGGTTTTGAACTGTCCTGGCATTTTATGCACAACATTAGGAAGCTTATGTCACACATCATCCACTCTTCTAACCACTTGAAGACAAAGCCCTTTCTGACACTTTTTGTTTACATGAAAGAAAATTTTTTTTTGCAAGAAAATTATGTTGAACCCCCAAACATTATATATTTTTTTAAAGCAAAGGCCCTACAGATTAAAATAGTGGGTGTTGCATTTTTTTTTTCCACACAGTATTTGCGCAGCGATTTTTCAAACGCATTTTTTGGGGGAAAAACACACTTTTTTTATTTTTAATGCACTAAAAAACACTATATTGCCCAAATGTTTGATGAAATAAAAAAGATGATCATAGGCCGAGTACATGGATACCAAACACGACATGCTTTAAAATTGCGCACAAACGCGCAGCGGCGACAAAACTACATTCATTTTTAAAAGCATTTAAAAGCCTTTACAGGTTACCACGTTAGATTTACAGAGGAGGTCTACTGCTAAAATGACTGCCCTCGATCTGACCTTCGCGGTGATACCTCACATGCATGATGCAATTGCTGTTTACATATGACGCTAGACCGACGCGTGCGTTCGCCTTTGCGCAATAGCAGGGGGGGGACAGCGGTGCTTTTTTTTTTTTTTTTTATTATTTATTTGGCTTTTTTATTTTATTTTTAAACTGTGCCTTCCATATTTTATTTTTTTACCATTTTTATCGTTATCTCAGGGAATGTAAATATCCCCTATGATAGCAATAGGTAGTGACAGGTACTCTTTTTTTGAAAAAAATTGGGGGGTTAGACCCTAGATCTTTCCTCTGCCCTCAAAGCATCTGACCACACCAAGATCGGTGTGATAAAATGCTTTCCCAATTTCCCAATGGCGCTTTTTATATCCAGGGGGGGGACATTCCCTCCCACTGCTTGTAAAAGCAGTCTAGAGGCTAATTATCTGCTAGAATTGCTTTTACATGAAAGCCGGCTGCTGGCTGAAAAGAATGATACCAAGATGATACCTAAACCCGCAGGCATCATTCTGGTATAAACATTCAAAGTCCAGCAACATACCAGTACGTTGCTGGTCCTTGTTGGACATGTATTGTAATCTTTTTTTTCATACAGCCTATTGGCTGAACGAAAAAAAGAGATTGATTGGTGGGTATGCCCACCATTAGAATACCTCCCTTCATCCACCCACTTCTAATGATGGGCATATATGCCGAAGCATGGGGGCATCCTCCCGCAAAAAAGTTATGCCGCGTACACACGGTCAAGCCTTCGTCGGAATTTCGACCGTATGTACGCGGCATAAAAGGTTATGCCGCGTACACACGGTCGGACCTTTCCACGGATAAGCCTCCGTTGGAATTTCGACCGTATATACGCGGCATTAGGAGCAAAATCGCTCCTCCGCCCCTGCTGCCCCCATGCTTCGGCATATATGCTCTTTTTTTTAACTGTGGTGGTGAAATCACCTCCTACAGCGTTGGAGTCACGGCTTTATGTATCGTGGGAGCAAACGCTGTTGCTGTCAAGATAAATAGATCCGCGCTGCAACTGAATGGCGTACCTGCTAAGCAAATGGTGGTTAACATTAAAACAAAGTAACATTACAGTACAACAGTAAGACCTTACCATGCCATACCTGCAAAGCAAATACCAAAACAAAACCTAGTAAAAAATAAAAAAATGTTTTAAACGCAACCTGTGCCTAAAATATATATATGCCGAAGCATGGGGGCATCCTCCCGCAAAAAAGTTATGCCGCGTACACACGGTCGGAATTTCGACCGTATGTACGCGGCATTAGGAGCAAAATCGCTCCTCTGCCCCTGCTGCCCCCATGCTTCGGCATATATGCTCTTTTTTTTAACTGTGGTGGTGAAATCACCTCCTACAGCACTGGAGTCACGGCTTTATGTATCGTGGGAGCAAACGCTGTTGCTGTCAAGATAAATAATTCCGCGCTGCAGTTGAATGGCGCACCTGAAAACAAAAAAATTACATACCTGAAAAGCAAGCATGATAAAACATTGCAGAATAGAATACAGTAAAAAAAGAGCAGAATAGAGAGAAAATAGAGAGAGAGAGAGAGAACAATAAAACGACAACTATTTTTGGTTTTTTTATTTTATATTTTTTTTGTGTTTTGTTTTTTACGTTTTTTTTTTCTTTTTTACACTTTTTTTTGTAACTTTACAACTGTAATGGTTCGGGTCTCTCAAAATGTAATGGCATCTTGGGAGACCCTGTGTAAGTGTGTCCTAGTCTGAAATGCTGTACCCTACGCTAAAACTTCACTTTTGAGTGGTAGCGTTCAAAACATTCACCTTGGCAAAGACCAGGCTTGTCAGGACAGAGTGGACAAAAACTACGGGTGTCACGCCTAAATCCGCGCTTGCTACAGACACGACATCTTTTTTGGGGGTGGCTTTGGGTAGGGGTACTCGGGAGGACATACGAATAATGCCTCTCATGCAGCCGGCTTACTGCATTTGGTTGGGGATGGTGAGGTGCAGAACCGCCTGGATACAGGAGTTCTGTGACTATCTCATTCTGGAATTTTAGAAGAGATAACGTCCCGCCTGAAGCTCTGTATAGCACATGAGCGTTCAGCAAAGCCAATTGGAATAATGATAGAGACACTTTTTTGTACCAGCGTCTCGCCTTACGGTCAATTAGATACGGCGCCATCAACTGGTCGTTGAGGTCCACCCCTCCCATATTTTGGTTATATTCGTGGACACAGAGGGGTTTCTCCACAACACCAGTCGCCGTACGAATTTGGACTGTCGTGTCTGCATGAAGGGAGGTAAGAAGGAAAACATTCTTATTGTCCCTCCTCTTCATAGCGAGCAAGTTATTACACTTCAAGCAGGCTCTCTCCCCCAGCCTAAGACGGGCATCTACAAGCCGCTGGGGAAAGCCCCGGCGATTAGGTCGCACGGTGCCACATGCTCCAATCTGATGATCAAACAAGTGACTAAACAGTGGCACGCTCGTGTAATAATTGTCCACATACAAGTGGTACCCCTTTCCGAATAAGGGTGACACCAAGTTCCACACTATCTTGCCAGCGCTCCCTATGTAATCCGGGCAGTTGACCGACTCAATCTGACTGTCTTTTCCCTCATAAACCGTAAAGTTCACTACATAGCCTGTTGCCCTGTCACAGAACTTGTAGAGCTTGACCCCGTATCTGGCACGCTTGCTGGGAAGGTACTGCTTGAAAGACAAGCGGCCAGAAAATTTAATCAGGGACTCATCAACGCAGACAACTTGATCGGGAGTAAACAAGGCTGCAAAACGTTCGTTGAAGTGGTTTATGAGGGGCCGAATTTTATAGAGCCGGTCGTATTCAGGGTCCCCACGTGGACGACAAAGTTCATTGTCGTTGAAGTGCATGAACCGCAAAATCTGCTCGTATCGTGCCCTGGACATGGAGGCAGAGAACACGGGCATGTGGTCAATTGGGTGCGTGGACCAATAAGCACGCAATGACGGAAATTTATGTGTGCCCATGTTGAGGGAAAGGCCCAGAAAGGTCTTAAATTCGGAAACCGTAATTGGTTTCCAATTTCTGGCAATTTTAGGCAACTGGGGGTTAGCGGCGATAAATTGACCAGCATATAAATTACTCTGGTCCACAATAGATCTATAGAGATCTTCCGTGAAAAACAGCGAATAAAAATCAATTGGAATAAAATCAGCTGTTTCCACCTGAATACCGGGTTGGGCAGTGAATGGGGGAAGTACGGGTTCTGCAGAAGTGGTGGGGACCCAATCAGGATAGGCGAATTCTGCAGGAAGGGCAGTATGGGCACGACGGGCCTGCCTTTGTCTTCTTGGTGGCAGCGGGACACTACTTGTGCTTGCCACCTCGCCAGCTTGAACTGCACTTATGGGACTCGCCACGTCACCAAGTGTTACTGCAGTGCTGGATGTACGTCCAGGCTGTACTAGGCCGCTGGTGCTTGCCAGTTCACCAGAAGGAATAGCGGCGCTAGTACTACTCTGCTCCATGATACGAGAGACCTGCGGTTCTTGCTCCTCAACAACCTCAGAAGATCGGGATCGGGTACGCCTGACCTTAGCAGGGACCTCAACTTCGTCGTCAGAGCTATCTGACGTGGGGCCGCTGACGTCACGGTCTTCTACGGGAAGATATTCTGAGCCTGAATCTGACAGATACGTGACCTCCTCTTCACTATCTGTCATGCTCAGAATCTCGTAGGCCTCTTTACTAGTGTACCTTCGACTTGCCATTTTGGGCTCTAAATTTAGGGGTACACTAGTAAGATTCACAGGAAAAAAAGCACCTGACTGTCGTCAGCAAATATATCAAACGCTACAAAAAAACTGTTAGCGATCGCAGGGATCAGGCCTGTCTCTGCGAACGCTGCAGTTATGTGTGTTGTGTTTGGTAAGTGACAGTGATCGATCGATACTGCACTTGGGTGGGGTGGGCTGGGCTGGGCGGAGGGGCTAAACGCAGGTACTAGCAGGTATCTGGGCTGATCCCGCTAACACTGCGTTTTTGGGAACCCTAAACCGCTGGGGATGCTAGTATAGATCTGATCAGATACTATACCACTAAGGGGGGTGTATGCTTTGCGCGTGGGTGTTAGCGTTACTGGCACTAACCTAACACTGCCTGGGGCGACGCAGACCCTCTCTGGCGCTAAAACCTTTATTGGGTTATATACGGCGGGTGCCCTGATGCTATAAAAAGCAAACTAATCAACCAGCGTCACCCGTAACCTTTATATGGTGATCACTGGTGAAAGGGTTAACTAGGGGCAATCAGGGGGTTAAAACCTTTATTAGGTTAAATATGGGGGTACCTGACACCAATAAAAACCTGCGGCGAACCTAAAAAAAAAAATAACTGCCTATCTAAAACACCAGCGACACGAATACAGCGATCGGAAAAACAATCGCTTAGTGACGCTGAAGTTAGGGGGTGAAAGGGTTACCTGGGGGGTGATCAAGGGGTTAAACCTTTATTAGGGGGGGTTAGGGGGCTACCCTGGACCTAAAGGGGCCTAATCCTAACTGCCTTGCAACTTTTTACAATCACAGATGACACTAAATGCAGTGATCAGTAAAATAAATGATCACTGCAATCAGTGACACTGTGATTGGGGGCTTTGGGGTGACCTGGGGGGTGATCTGGGGGTGACTGGGGGGTGATTTGTGTGCCTATGTGTACCTAAGTGTCAGTGGACTGTTGGAGCACTAACCTCTGTCTTCACTCCCCGGCGCCGGGAACGAAAAGACCGCGGCGAGGGAGATGACATCACTTCCTCCAGCCTGTGTTTACATCACATGGCGGAGGAAGCAATTTCATTGGCCGGGAGCGATCGCGAGGGGGGGGGCGGAATCGAGCGGCCGCCCCCTCATGCCTGATCGCTCCCGAACACTTAACGGCCGCTCACTGCAGTGAAGGGGGGTCCGGATGGACCCCCCAACTGCACAAAGGCGATCACGTAGATCTACGTGATTCTGCCTGTCCGTGCCATTCTGCCGACGTAAATCGGCGGTGGGCGGTCGTTAAGTGGTTAAAGATACCACATTGAATTACATCAGGTAGAGTTCAACTTATAGAACTTTATGACTGCATGTTCATACCTATGCCCTTACCTGTTGGAAGGCACTGCAAGATGGTGCTGGGTAGCCGATAAAGCCATAAGGTTGCAAAATGCTTTCCTGAAATAACTGGTGACTTCTCCGATGGTTACAAGTAACCTTGTCATCCAATTCTGGAAATAAAACAAATCCAGCAGTCAGAATGCTAGCAATCTGCTGAGGTACAATTTTGTATTTTGTAAGCAGCTCTGAATTACCAAACATGTCATCAATGTTTCCAAATGAGAAAGAAAGTTCATCACAGCTTGGCATGCTCTGCCCTCCGTTGGGATAAAAGTCCAGATGACCAACAGGCTGAGTCATGCCGAACCCTGAAAAGTTAGTGTTAGAAGATTAGTGTAGAACTTGAAGTTAATGTTTTAGTATTTACATAAGATGCACAAAATGTCTAGCTAGGAACAGTAGTGTATTTAGGTTTTGTGCTGCCCTAGGCCTGACTAAACTCGCGCACCCCCCCAATTTAAATATGGCACGCCCCTTTCTGTCAAGGCCACACCCCTTTCTGTTTAAGACCCACCCTGAAATTTGCAAGTGGGGACACTAGTTCTGAGGGCCTAGGGGGGCAATGAATTCCCTTAATTTGCATAGATTTCCTCTCACTTCCTGTTTGGCTATGGGGCAAGAAGTGAAGGTAAATCTCTGCAATGGGTCAGGGATGGTAAAAAATTAACTGACAGGGGCTATAACCCTCCTTTACTGTATCCAAAATGAAGAAAAAAAAAAAAAAAAAAGTGTTGCCTATAGTTCTACTTTAAACACAAATTTCTGATAATTTTATGGAGAGGACTAAGAAGATATAACCATGCCAATGGTGCAGCAGAAAACAGCACAGTGAGGAAGGTTTGTGGTCCAGGCTGATAAGACCGTCAAAATTAGAAGCAGCTTGCATTACACTAACAGTGTAGTACAAGCCGGCGGGGACTCTTTCCGTGCTGCCCCCCTGCAAAGTGCTTCTTTAGGCCTGGGCCTTGTTGGCCTAGGCCAGGATACAGCGTTGGCTAGAAATGACATCTTCCTTCAAGACCCACTTGCATGGACAGACCAGCTACATTTATAAAATTGTGGGAGGTTGCAATCCTATGTAGCGTGTGTCAAATTTAGAGGGAGCATCTGGGCAGTAGATGGCCCAGATACATTGATTTTTTGGAATTAATGAACATTTTGGAGTGTGGGAGGCATGAATCGTGTCATGTTCCCTGCAGTCCCTAGGTGGCGCTGTCACCTGGAACTGGGGTTGAACTGCCATTCTAGAGCCGTGCCCTTTGTGTCCTCTCGTGGCAGTAGTACAGCGGGGCGGGGAACCCGCGGTGCTCGCTGGGAGAGGATATAAAGGGGCGGACATCTTGTGCACGAGGTCCATTCTTGCTGCGGTTTGTCTGTGCCCAGGCGCCCTTGGCCTGGGCGCATGGAGTAGAGTTCCATCGCAGGCACCTTCAGCCTGGGGTAAGGTACTTTACAAGGAGGCCTAGTACCTTCGACTGGGTCCCGCAAGGGCGAAGCATTCCTAAGGTGCCCCCAGTATTGGGTGCCTGAATCCAGGGCGTAAGGGACCGGAGAGGTGACCTCCCCGAAGAGCCAACGCAGCATTTGCTGGTGACGGTGGAGGCCTCTGGTGACCATCCGGATGGATGTCTTCCTCTGACAGGGGTCATTTGTTCTAAAGGAGGTATTTCATGTTCTCATGGTCTGTGGCAGAGACCCATCTTCATCAGGTGGGTGGCAGGCCTCATCGTTCACCCAGGTCAGTGGCAGGGACCAAATTTACAGTCAGTGGCAGCGACTGTGCGCCAAGCCTGTTTGCACTAAACAGAACAGGAGAGACTTTATTCATTGTGTTGTGCCTGGACCTACTCTTTCCTACACCCAGTTTGTTCTTTTAAACATCCAGCCTACCCATTGACCAAAGCAAATAAAACAGTGTTGGACTTTTATTGGTGTGGAACTCGTGTTACTGGAAGCCAAGTGTCCCTGTCAGTGACAGTGACAATCATCCTCCACAGGAGAAGCTGAGGCTCTGGCCTAAAACGCAGACCTGAAGGTAAACGGTTAGCTTATATCTCTGCATACTACATCAGAGAGCTGAGCTGGTGGTGTGCATCTTTCCCCCTTCTCCCAGATACCCCTAGACGAGTAATAGCCATAAAGAGAGGGGAGAAGGGGGGGGAAGACCGCTACACCTACAAAACTGAAGAATCTCCAAGATGGGACTTTCTAGAGCATGTAAAAAGGCATAGAATAAAACAGAATGTACATTTCTTTTTCGTACATCACGGGACACAGAGCGACTTAGTCATTACTAATGGGTTATATAGATACCTTCAGGTGCTGGCACTGGCAACTTCCAAAACCGGAAGTACCCTCCCCTATATAAGCCCCTCCCATCCGGGAGCACCTCAGTTTTTTGCCAGTGTCTAAGGTGTTGGCCAAAGAGTAACATGTGTTTTCACTGGGCTTGCGTACAGGTTCTTTTACGGGCCTTAGTAAGCTGTTCCGGATCCCACCAAAAAAGCTTCATAGCTAAACGGTCGGTACCTGGGCCTTGCAGCAGAAGAGCAAGGTTTTGCCTGTAATGCCTCTCTTAGGAGGGCTGGACCCTGGGATCCAGAGCTCTGGTCATACCCACGACCAAGATGTTTTCTGTGCAGGGTGCTATACAGGTCCAGGGGAGTGGAATCCTTGGGAACCCGGTCCCTGAAGGTTTAATTACAATGCCTGCCGTGATAGGCGAAGTTTGGGCTTCTGTGGACCAAACAGAGTCCTGCGGCGGGGAACAGGTAAGTGGGGGCCCCCAGGAACTTGGTTCTATTGGGGGACCCCCAAGCCTAATTTGTCTTTCTGTCTGTTACCTAACGGTATTCCCGCTAATATCTGTGTATGCCTGTAACTACTGGAAAATGTAAAATTTTAATAGTAGTCAAGAAAAAAAAAAAAGACCGCGGTACCTGTGTTAAACCACTAGAGGCCGCTGTGGTCTATTTTTTCTTGTCATGTGGATCTTTGGTTTTCTCAAGTCAAAAGATCCAGGCAGTTGGTAAGTTCTCTGTGGGAATCCACTTCCTCTGCCCTATTGCTGCGCTCATCCACCGCACAGGCCCTCCGGCAAAAAGGGCCCTGGCTCCCAGTCCCTGCTTGGTTTAGAAAAGGGCGCCAATGGCGCACGGGCGCGCGCCTCCTATGAAAAAAAGGGGTGGGGCGGGTGGATGACGCTCGATGCGCGCCGCGGCGCTTCTGCGCATGTGCAGGCGTCCCAGCATGTGTAAAAGACACAGTACAAGTGTCAGCTGGATGCAAGCAGAGCTAGCAACAAAACGGTGGCACACAGAGGCGGTTGATGCAGGCATCCCCATAGAAAGACACTTTAGTGGACACCAGCTGGTATATGGCAGCAACTGTGTTAGACTATTACCAGCAAAATTGGTGTATGACGACGGGAATACCTCAGCTTTGTGCTTATAGATATGTCGTCCAGACGCTCTGGAAATAAGTCTTCCAAGAAGCGAAAGGGGTCTCCATCGGGCTCTGAGGATTTTGGGCATGCTGTACTGCGCCAATCTCCCCTGAAATTTCAGAGGTCAGTAGCCGTAGGAACCCCGCAGGAGTGCCTGGTACTGCGGCTGTCCCCAGTCCACCTGCTCCTGTATATATAACAGAGGAGGTTTTATCCTCAACTCTGGGAGTATTGGAAGAGAGATTAACAGCATTGATCGCTGCTTCCCTGTCACAGGAAAAGCGCGTCCGATCTCCGTCTCCTCCTGCAGAGTGCCTGTTAGTGGAGGAACAGTCCCAGAGATCGACCTACCTGAAGGGGATCAGGTGAGGTTGATTCAGTTATAGAGGAATCAACAGTGGAAAAACTTTTCTCAGCATCTCAGGCTGAAAGATTATGGGTTCAGTCTCTGACTAACATGGTCCGAGCAGCATTTTAAATGCCTCTGGCGGAACCATCAACCACTACTGTTTCCTCGCCTGGGGTCGCTGAAAGCTCCTCAGACTGTGTTCCTTCCCAATCCACCCTTTATTGGAAGGGCTTATTTACCAGGATTGGGAGCATCCTGTTAAAATATTTACTCCCCCCAAGAGATTTCCAGTGATCTATCCCATGGAGGATAAGTTCATAAAAAAATGGAGGGTCCGTACAGTGGACACAGCCATCTCTTGTGTAAATAAATCACTGACATGTCCAGTAGATAATGTTCCAATGTTCAAAGACCCAATAGATAAAAAAATTGGAGTCTTTACTAAAATCTGCTTTCTCTACAGCAAGCATGGTGACACAACCTGCAGTAGCAGCGATTGGAGTCTGCCAAGCAATGAAAGATCAGTTGAAACAAGTCTTAAGGGACTTACCAGATCAGCAGGCTCTTGCCCTAGCTGACCTACCTAGAGCCTTGTGTTGCGGTGGACGCCATAAAGGATACAATCCAACAGGCCTCCCGCTTTACGCTGTCTGTAGACATATGCGTAGGCTTCTATGGCTCAAAAACTGGTCTGCTGAAGCTCCCTGTAAGAAATTGCTGATTAGCTTCCCATTTCATGGAGAACGCTTATCTGGAGAAGATCTGGACAAATATATCCAGAAAACTTCTGCCAGTAAAAGTACACTCTTGCCGGTTAAGAACAAGGGTAGAAGTCCTTCTTTTAAGAGGCCTACTTCTCTAGGCCCTGGCACATCGGCTGTGAAACAGTTCCGACGGCCTCCGCGGTCAAATCCAGGGGGCAGAAATCAGGGACAATCACAGGGTAACAAGAAACCCTGGGTCAAGAGAGGTACAAAACCTCCCCCCAAGTCATGAAGGGTTGCCCCCACTCAATCGGGTGAGGGGAAGACTTCAGTTGTTCACAGAGACCATGGCGGGACACCATCAGAGACAGATGGGTGATCTCCGCAGTAAGTCTTGGATACAGGCTGGAGTTAAAAGACATTCCTCCTGCCCATCTTATGAGTTCAAACGTGCCAAGCGATCCCCAGAAGAGAGGATCCCTCCTTCTGGCACTAGAACAACTATTGCTCCAAGGGTAATCATGAGGTTCCCTTGGAAGAAAGCGGGTTCGGGTTTTACTCGAACCTTGTCACAGTCCCCAAACCAAATGGGGACGTGAGGCCCATATTAAATATAAAAGGGCTAAACAAGTTCCTACATATCAGGACTTTTTCGGATGGAGTCGATCCGATCGGTGGCCACCGTCCTACAAGGGCAGGAATGGTTAGCCTCGATCGACATAAGGGATGCTTATTTGCATATTCCCATCTGTCCGGCCCACCAGAAATTTCTACGCTTTGCAGTAGAAGGGCGCCATTTTCAGTTCAGAGCCTTACCTTTCGGTCTGGCCACAGCACCACGAGTGTTCACAAAAATTCTGGCCCTACGATTGGCCAAACTAGGAACACAAGGTGTAACGATAATGGCATATCTAGACGACTTGTTGCTGATAGACCACTCAGTGGAAAAAACTAGAAGTGGTCGTTCACAAGACAATCAAGTATCTGGAATCTCACGGTTGCATTATCAACCGAGACAAGTCAGCCCCAAAAACCAGTCAAAAGTCTGGAATTCTTGGGGGCTAAGACTGGATTCAAATCAGAGAAAGATTTTCTTACCTCCAGAGAAGGTGTCGTCTTTGAAAGATTTGACCCACTTAGTGGGTACAAAAAAGAAAACCATCCATACGCCTGTGCATGAGGCTGCTGGGAAAATGGTGGCTTCATTCGAAGCAGTACCCTACGGTCAATTCCATTCAAGGAACTTGCAGAGGGCCATACTGTCAGCCTGGAACAAAAAAGTTCAGGCTTTAGACTTACCAATGTCCCTGTCCCCTTCCGTTCGCAAGAGCCTCCATTGGTGGTTGGTGCCCCAGAATCTGGAAAAAGGGAAACCCTTCAGTCCGGTTTCTTGGAAGGTGGTCACTACAGATGCCAGCCTCATAGGCTGGGGGGCCAGTACTGAAGCAATGGTCTCTCCAGGGCAAGTGGTCAGAAGCAGAGAAGGCCCTGCCCATCAATCTCTTAGAGATACGAGCAGCCCGGTATGCCCTATTAGCATGGACATCCAAACTCCAAGGGTCCCCTGTCAGAATTCAATCAGACAATGCCACAGCAGTGGCATATATCAATCACCAGGGTGGCACCAGGAGTCGTGCAGCCCAGAGGGAAGCGAATTGCATCCTGGAATGGGCAGAAAGATATGTCCCAGCCATATCCGCGGTTTTCATCCCAGGAGTGGAAAATTGGAGAGCGGACTTTTTAAGTCGCCAGCAATTATGCCCGGGGGAATGGTCTCTTCACCCCGAGGTTTTCCAGGCATTATGCCAGCGGTGGGGAACACCGGATGTAGATCTGCTAGCATCCAGGTTCAACGCAAAGGTGGACAGATTTGCGTCTCGCACAAGGGATCCCCTAGCTTGCGGTTCGGATGCCCGAGTGTTCCCTTGGGATCAGTTCAAGCTGATATATGCATTCCCACCGCGATTAATCCGCAGAATCAGGGTAGAAAAGAAACCAGTGATTCTGGTGGCTCCAGCGTGGCCCCGAAGGGTATGGTACGCGGAGATTGTAAAAATGTCAGTGGGAAGTCCTGGGACCCTCCCACATCGTCCGGACCTGCTTTCGCAAGGACCGATATACTACCGTTCCTTACCAGCCCTAGGTTTGACGGCCTGGCTATTGAAGCCCACATTCTAAAAAAGAGAGGGCTCTCTAATCCTGTGGTATCTACCATGATCAATGCCAGGAAGCCGGTATCCAGGCAGATCTATTATAGGATCTAGAAGGCGTACATCACGTGGGGTGAGGCCAAGAAATGGCATCCACGTAAGTACGTAATAGGTAGGATTCTGGACTTCCTACAGTGGGCTGTACATAGGAAACTTGCCTTGAGTACTATCAAGGGTCAGACGGCCTTGTCAATATTTTTTCAAAGGCCCTTGGCTTTGCATTCATTAGTCAAAGCTTTCATACAAGGAGTGATGCGTATTAGCCCTCCGGTTAGTATTCCCATATGTCCATGGGACTTAAACCTGGTTCTGTCGGTTCTACAGAAACAACCATTTGAACCATTGCGGCACATTTCCTTGGTTCTTCTCACCAGGAAATTGATTTTTCTTAGTAGCCATTTGTTCGGCTAAAAGAGTATCGGAATTAGCCGCCTTGTCCTGTAAGGAGCCATATCTGGTTGTCCATAAGGACAGAGTAGTATTACGTCCTCATCCAGCCTTTCTTCCTAAGGTGGTATCGAGGTTCCATTTGAACCAAGATGTGGTTCTTCCTTCCTTTTTCCCCAAACCTAGCTCGGTAGAGGAAAAAGTTATTGCATTCTTTGGATGTAGTAAGAGCAGTTAAAGCTTATCTAAAAGCCACTGCTCAGATTCGCAGAACGGATACTTTGTTTATTCTGCCGGAAGGCCCCAGAAAGGGTCAGGCAGCATCAAAAATCTACTTTAGCCAAGTGGATTCGACAGGTCATAATACAAGCCTATGGCTTGAAAAGGAGACCGCCTCCGTTCAAAGTTAGGGCGCACTCCACAAGAGCAGTTGGAACTTCATGGGCAGTGCATCACCAAGCTTCCCTGGCTCAAGTCTGTAAGGCCACAACATGGTCCTTAGTACACACGTTTACTAGATTCTACCAGGTAGACGTTAGAAGTCAGGAGGATGTCGCCTTTGGGCGCAGTGTGTTGCAAAAGAGCCTCATGCCTGATGGCGCCCAGCTTATGTATAGTGTATCCCTCCCCTCATTTGGCATTGCTTTGGGACGTCCCATTAGTAATGACTAAGTCGCTCTGTGTCCCGTGATGTACGAAAAAGAAAAAGGGATTTTTATAACAGCTTACCTGTAAAATCCTTTTCTTGGAGTACATCACGGGACACAGAGCTCCCACCCCTCTTTTTGGGACACTTATTGCTTTGCTACAAAACTGAGGTGCTCCCGGATGGGAGGGGCTTATATAGGGGAGGGTACTTCCGGTTTTGGAAGTTGCCAGTGCCAGCACCTGAAGGTATCTATATAACCCATTAGTAATGACTAAGTCGCTCTGTGTCCCGTGATGTACTCCAAGAAAAGGATTTTACAGGTAAGCTGTTATAAAAATCCCTTTATTGCCCAAATAGATGGAATGAATGCTCTTAGCAATATAAAACCGATATCTGTCCATGTCACACGATAGGACAAATGTTGCATCAAATTTGGAGGGAGAACAGAAACAGCAATTTTTATTTACCAAAATGCAGCAAAGACCAGCCATTAGTGTGGATCACATCAACGAAGACAGCATCTGTGGGGTTGAGTCGGACTTCAGGTGGTGTATCTTGGAAATACGGCCCAGCGGGATCAAGACCTACAATATATCAGAGCAGACTTTGTGAAACTCATGAGAACACAATTAAAGCCCCAGCTAGAAACTACAAGTCCCAGGATGCTTTGCTGACATAAAGGGATGTTACTAATAGCCAACTGTTAAGGAATAGGTTCTACTGAGTTAGAAAAATCTGAGGATCTGAAATATTTTAAATATGAACAGCCCACACAGTGACAGTCTTGACCTTACCAGATGGCTGAGGTAAAAATAAAATATTTTTAAATTTCTGGTGCGATTGGTGCGAGAACGCAAGTTAAGATTCAAATACTGGCCAAGGACCAGCACAAAGGCCAGTTCCCATGGAGACACTGGGTTAGAGGGTGTCTGGTACTGATCTAAAACTCCATAATTCGTTAATGGTCTCAGTCTCCACCTCATCTTAGCACACTTTCAGTAACCTGGACAAAACTGAAGGATTTGTTTTGCAATATGTAGGACAGTAGTTCAGTGGGGTTTAGGTCAGGGCTCTGCAGTCTTCCACAAACTTGTTAAAAAAAGGTCTTATTGAGCTGGCTTTTACACAGGGACACAACCATGCTGAAACAGAAAAGGGCCTTTCCCAAACCATTACTACATGGCTGTAAGTGCACAATTGTCGAATCTTTGTATGTTTTTAGCCAATGTTTGGCAGATAGGTAATTTTTTACGCTATTTATTAACTTGTATTAAAGCCTATGTGTTTAAATGATTGTAAATAATGTTAGACTGGGCCTATAATGGGTAAAAACAAGTCTTTCAAAGTCCTTCATAACCCATCAAGGTCTCAGATTGTGGGATATCATATTTCCACCTAGTAGTATGATGAAACAGACAGACGGCCCAATCTAAGTGCAACATAAGTAATGTAGCACAACTCCCGCAGGAATTACTGTCCAGGTCTCCTCAACTTCTGCCCTGCAGCCAGGCACACAACAGGCTCAAACCACTCATGTTTGTGATTTTTATATTTGGAGAACTTGAATAGGGATGAGAGAATTTGTGGGATACTTCAAAAGATTAAGTACAACCGAGGACTTTGTTTTCCTTTAGGACAAGCTATGAAGTCAGGCCTTGGACAACAGTAGACTTCAGCTTAAGTAGAAGGAGCCATTAGAGAAAAGCATCGGCCAGTAGCTGGAAATACAAAGCTCTCCCGCAGCTGCCCGTTACCTTTCACATGCCGCAGACAGCATCTGCTAATGCTCAGCCTGACCAGATCACTAAGGATTTATCTGCCCTCCTCAACTCACTGTCGGCTGTGTGTGCTCTGCCTGGACATGAGGCCCAGCACGCGCCCCCCCCCATGTGTATGGGGGGGTGTAATGTATATGTACTTGGTCCGCAGTCTGACCATCTCCTATACTACATCTAGTCTGACCGTGATGACATTGTCGACCTTAAAAAAGGTGTTATACAGGTTTGTTTATTTTCTAAATAGGTTCCTTTAAGCTAGTGCATTGTTGGTTCACTTACCCTTTTCCCTGTATTTTCCTTGTCTGAATTTCTCACTTCCTGTTCCTCCTCAGTAAGCTTGCCCCCATCATTCATGGCTGGGGGTTAGTCAGCGTGCTCGCCCCCTCCCTTGGAACTACATCCCTGCGGGGAGATGCTGTGAACGTTCAACTGGGGGGGGGTAGATTAGATTGGGTATACGGGACTCGGCATCATCAACAGCAACACCAACTTCATCACCAGGACACATCAGAATCATATCATCGACCTCATTCCCATCATAGTCATCCGTTTACAATTTCAAACTCATCAGCTCATCGCACCGGCTCACCATCATCCTCAGCTTATCCTGACAAACTAGGAAAGTATAACCTGGGCTCATTTTTCATCGCCACCATCATATCATCCCATCAGCATTTTCTCACCATGTTCAACATCAAATACTCAGCTGACACCCTCAGCAGCCTAAGGAATACCGCCTCAACACTACCAACCTCCATCCAAAAAAAAAAAAAAATTACTATGAACAAACCAACAACTTCTAATAATCAAATCGACAGCCAAATACAGGATTGCACCACTTCAACACCTATCATGCGCCCTGAACACTACCAGATCTGCAGTCAAGCACAAATAGTAAATTCATGACTTCACTACAACACAACACAGATTGCCTCTATCATGGAAAGCTGGCTAACACCTGACTAGTGACTAACACCATCCTAGCAGAATTGGTGCCTGAGAACTATTGCATCCTAACTGAGCATAGAATAAGGCAAAGAGGAGGCGGCCTAGCAGTGATCTACAAATCTCGCCTCTCAGCAAACCAACTCTACAGAACTCATTGCCTTTCATGGAAACTCTCTGCAGCTTCAAACACCCAAGGAAACAGTCCATACTGCCATGCTACAGACCACCCGGACCAAAGACAGACCTCTTCACACCTTTCACCGAATTCATCTCTACATACACCTTGAAAACAAAAAACCTCCAACTACTCAGGGACTAACTCCTTCCAGGACCCCACCGCCTGCATAAACCAACTGGAAGAACTAGGTCTGCAGCAACTGATAAAATGCTCCCACACGTTTTGGGTCGCACCCTCGACCTCATCTTCAAACAAAATATGGACAATATACTGGACATACGCCAAATTTAAAAATAACTACCATCATCTTCCAAAAACCGACACACAAACACCACACTGGACATGATCACAAGAAACCACTCGCAACTCTTCAAAACTACACTATCCAACAATAGCAATGCTAAATCAAAACCACTCAACGGAAGAAACACTCAACTCCCTTAAAGCATTGCTACAGCAGACAGTCGCTCCAAGACGCAGAGCACTCATCCGCAAAAATAATTCGGGCTGGTTCAATTACACTCTTGCATTACTGAAGCAAGAACGCATAAGAGCTGAAGGAGCCTGGAGAAGGAACTCAAAGGAAAACCACAAACTACAAATTACTCACCAGGAAATGCCACAAAGCAATCTTCAAAAGAAAAAAAAAAACAAACACACTTCTCTAACACCATCTCAAAAGCCCTAAACCGTCCCCGCAAACTTTTCAAACTAGTCGCTCAGACTATGAACCCCACCTGCCTAGAACCTCCAGCAAACGAAACAATTCTGCAATGAACCATCTGACTGACAAAATGGAAAAACATTTGTGAAATAATTAGGCAGAAGGAAACTAACCTCACCCAGCCAGAGCAAGAAGAAAAGCCAAATACTCTACAATCTACAAAATTTATTCTGGTCCCAATCACCATCGACACCACCAAAATCATCAGAAGCCAGCACATCAAATGACATTTCTAAAAAACTCCTGAAAGAATGGACCGACATACTGGCACTCACCATAACACATCTCAAATCAATTGTTCAACGGTATTGTTCCGATCTCCCTCAAGCAAGGCATAATTAAACCCCTCTTAAAGAAAGCCAAAGACCCAAACTACCGCAGACCAGTAACAAGCCTTAACACCATCTCCAAGATCATGGAGAAAGCAGTAGTACAACAGCTACAACTCCATTTGGACACCTACAAACTCCTGGACCCACTACAATCGGGTTTCCGCCCAGGTCACGGGACAGAAACAGCACTTCTCAAAATATGGGATTACGCCCTCTAAGCAGCAGATGACGGAGAATGTCTCCTGGTGCTGCTGGACCTCAGCGCAGCTTTCGACACAGTAGACCACAAAACTCTGCTCACTCGGCTCACAGAAGTAGCCGGAGTCAGATTTTGATCTACCCTGGTTCACATCCTTCCTAGAGAATCGATCCCAGACAGTGAAACTAGGAACCTTCACTTCGGAAGCACGCACAATTACATGTGGAGTCCCTCAAGGATCACCCTTGTCGCCCGTGCTCTTCAACATCTACCTTCGCCCACTCCTCAAAATCAGCAAACAGGACCTGCTCTATCACTCCTATGCTGATGAAACTCAACTCTACCTTTGCATCACCGTAAAAAAAGACCAATACCACGCACTAGAAAATTGCCTTATTGATCGATAATTGGATGATGGAGAGCTCCCTCAAACTTAATGGATCCAAAACAGAACCTCTCTTTCTCCACGCAAACCGAAAGAAAAAACAAAAAAAACCACACCTCTATAACAGGCACACCAACCATCCTTGGACAAACCACCACCCCAAGCACTAAAATCAAAAGCCTCAGAGTCATCTTTGACTAAGACATGACTATGGACGCACAAATAAGATCAGTAGTCAGATCTCACCCATCTTCTCCGCCTGCTACGTAGACTCATCCCCTTCATCCCGGAAGAGAACACAGCAGTAGTAGTTGGAACCATTAATTCCAGGCTTGACTACACAAACTCCCTCTACCTCAGACTACCCAAATACCAGATTTTGCATATACAAGTTGTCCAGAACACAGCAGCCAGACTGGTAACGGGAAAAAACCTTGGGAATCAATCACCCCGTCCCTGAGGTCCCTACATTGGCTAGCTGTAAAGAATTGGGTTACATTCAAGACCCTTTGCCACACTCACAAATGCACACAAGGAAATGCTCCTCAATACCCATGCGAGAAAATGGAACACTACAACCCTAGTCACGCCCTCCGGTCAACTAACCAAAACCTCCTCCACATCCCCAAATCCCGCTACAAATCTAAAGGAGAACGAAGATTTGCAGTCCAAGGACCACGGTTACCCACAGACATCCGCATGGAAGAAAACAATCGGGCCTTCAGGAAAAGACCCACCTCTTCTGAAGGATCAGGACGACACTGGATGCAAGACTCGCGTCAGCTTGGAGATCTTACATATTTACACAAGTTTCTGCCCGTTTCCTTGTGAATTGCCATTGGTCTTTGATTTTATAAGTAGCGTGTATGTTGCACTTAAACTGTCCTCTGGTATTATCCAGATAATGTCCCCAATGTGGTCAATAATAAATTGGTCTTTTCAAACCAGACAGTACCTTGTCACGGCCATCTGTAGCATTGATGCAAGTGCCGACCCGCATCACTGTGCTCAAGGCTTGTTGAAAAGTCACTTATACAAGCAATAGAAACTTGACTGAACTGGTGCTTACTTTTCTTCTCCACCCCAAAATACAAAATGTAGTGGCTGGAATATACCATATAAAGTCTACTTTAGAAGCAGGAGATTCTGAGTGCCACACTCCAGAACTTCAAAAGTTGGTAGACCTTTACTGTACAAAAAGAGCAATATGGCCAGAATACTTCTCTGCACACATTGCAGTATGATTACGGCATTTTCTGACCAGAACTCAGTAAAACTTACCAGAGATTCTTGCTATTCCAGGCCGCCTTTTACCAGCTTCCCCAACAACATGAGCCCCCAGACTGTGACCGATGAGATAAATGTCAGAAAGGGAGTAGTCTGCATCCTGAAAGGCAAAGACATTGACCATCAACCTGGCTTCCTCAGACTGAAATCTTCTGCAATACCTTGTTTCTCACACTAACTTTTTGCTGGGTTCTCTTGCTTTTGGATCTGCCCCCCCCCCGCTTGTTCTTTTTACCCCCCCCCCCGTGCTTGTTTGCCAGTACATGCGCACCTGCACAACCAGATTAGGTCTCAACCTTTACAATAGGATTCAGCCAACTAAACATTTGAGTCATATGCTTTGTTAAAATGTTGAATTTACTGTTCTTTATCTAGGGTGGAGATTATGTGCAATTGTATCAGCCAGTACTCTGTACTGTTCCTTTTGTTAAAGTGTTACTAAACCCACAACAGTAAAATCAGTCTATATATGCAGCAGAGCATGCTTGTTATACGCACTGTGGAACCTAAGGGGTTAATCCTTTGCATTGTGTAAAAAGGCAGTTTTATCCTGTATGCACAGAGCCTTCCCTTCTTGCATTGTCTATCTTGCAAAGGCCAGCTAACACAGGCAGAGTAGCCAACCTGCACATGCACAGTTGTGTCCTTTATGCTGGAGAGAAAATTCTCTTGTTCTTAGAGATCGCCAGGTCACATGATATTGGCATCCCATGTGGGCGTGTATACAGGCTGTAGTGGAAACCCCCTCACACCTGAACACTGCAGTTCATCACTGACCGTGGCATATCAGATCAGCCAAAAAGATATATAGTGGCAATATTTTAATGTAAAAAACCGACGGTTACTTACCAATAATGGTGTTTCTACGAAACCTTCCAGGACGGCAACACATGAGAGACGATAGGCTCCACCCAACAGGAAACACAATCAGTTCACAATTGTTTATAAGGCCCCACCTTATCCCTTGTCCCTCAGTAGTTGTAAAGTAATACTCCCACTAGTTCACAAGGGCTATTCAACATCTTAAGTACTTACCACTTAGTGTGTATATACTCCTCCACCCATAACAGGGCAGGAAGTAGGCCTGCCGTCCTGGAAGGTTTCGTAGAAACACCGTTATCGGTAAGTAACCGTCGGTTTTCTCACCTCACCTTCCAGGACGGCAACACATGAGGATAATAAAGTAATCTCCAGGCCTACCTTAGGGTGGGACCACTGACTGCACGATTTTTCTGTTAAATGCCAGGTTCTGCAGCACGTTTACCTCCACTTCATTCTGACTGATTAAGGTATCTTGGCTGGATCAGGAGGCTGATCAGCGATTTTTTCCACCAATGTCCCTGCCTTCTCCGTTTTGGATGCATGATCTATGTGGAGTGCTTTAAAAGATGGAATCAGAGAAATCTGTGAAATTAGTAAATCAGCATGATTTGACTGCCTCAGACATCTAGCAGTTGTGGCCTAACATACCTGAAACCATTTTTAGGGCCACTAAAATGTACTCAAAGAATTGCTTTGTGACACAGGGATACTACTTTGATCAAAAGAGGATCTGGCTTAAACACTACTCTGTTTAGGAGATTTATTTCCAACAAGGGACTCCCTGACAGAACGACCCTGCAGGTCCCCTTAAAATTATTATGTATTTTTTGTGATGGGTAAAAGGAAGCTCACCTAAGGAAAAAACAACCAAACAAGGGAAGTTTAATTCCCTGGGTTCAGAAGCCTGGACAGGTATGTATATAAAGCCCACCAGAACCACAACTTCCCTCCCTCTGAATGCTGGCATGTCAGCTGTGAAAGTGTTCTACATTCCAAGCTCCCTCTACACACCTGTGCAAATGCACAGATAAATTGCAAAGAAGCTTGGTAAACACCTGATGTATCAGTTTGGTTAATATCAGGTGTCCTACCTGAAGTCTGAAACCATAACCCACTCCAAAAACCATAGGGTGCCCTATTGGTATAAATGAAGGATACATTTAAGCAGAACCCTACCACGGTAGGTTAAGTCTATATAGCAGGAGCATAACACTCATGTTAGTTTGCTATGACCCGTTCTGCTTAAGCGTGATATGAAGGGTACATATACAACTGTAAACCTAAAGAGTTATGTAAGAAAGTGGGGGGCACTTTTGGTCAAATCTTGTAGCACCACATCCCATGTAATTTGAAATTGGAAAAGAAGGGGGCAATGGGTATACTCAGTACCCTGGGATTTTCAAATACGGTGCTAAATAGAGACTGACAACAAGATCAAATCTTAAAAGGTTTGTTCATTTTATTAACATGAGAAAGACACAAGATATACATAAAATAAAATAACCATCCTTGAAAGCGTGTAACTCAAAGATCAAGGTGCAGTTTGCTAGGTCGCCACTCTACTAGTTTCGCTAAAATAGCTTCCTCAGGAGTGATTGTGACAGTAGCAGAATTATACTGAAAACACAGAATACATATGGTTAGCACAGAGGATGGTTAAGGATTAATGTTGCATCAACATATAGCATTGTTTAAATTAACGCATCAATATTGACATGATAATGGGGAAAAATATAAATACATAAACAAATAAACATACATAGTTGATCAGGACCCATACTGAACACCAAACATACATATGTATACATATGCACTCACCAGTTTGCAATAAAAACTCATCTAATATAAATGGAAGGAAGGATTCTCTCAGAGCCCCACAGTTCAAACGAGACAGCAATATTCCATTGCCCCACTCTACCAAACAGCAAAATCCAGTGGCCCACCTATTAGTATACGCAACCATAGGGGTATATTAAGTAGCATGAAATGGATACCTATAAATGGTAAGTAAAATGTGTTATAAGTACCGAGGCTGCACAAACACATTCAATTATGTAATACTTAAAATCGTAACCTCTTACCTTTATAGAATAGATATGCCAATAAATTGTCGGTAAGTGTCTAGCATCAATATTGCTCATAGGGGCACTAAGGCTAAGATGTTTGAATGGGAAATGAATGAGTCATCGGAAGTGCACATCAACCCAAAAAGGAGATTAGATGCATTGGAAGATATCTGTCAGCTATTAAAGCAAAAACAGAACATATAAATCAGAATGGAAGAGAATGAGTCCTGGAGAAATACATGAATCAAAAAGTCTAATGACAAAGCATCCATGCAATGCCTTACCTAGATGAATAAGCGTACAGCATAGTCCAGCTGGAGGGAGTGCAACTAGCCCCTTAATGTGGGGAGGAATCCTGGCAGAAAGTGAGCGGTGCAGACCGCGCTTCATATACCCCCACCGCGGCGGCAACTGACCTCATCGCCGTGGTGCGGACGTCTGCTAGGAGGTCCATGTAAGACGCACGCGCCAGCCAATGATTAGGACTGGTGCGTGCGTCAGTGAAGCAGCCAACCGGCGTGGCTTGTCCCACGTCAGAGGACGTGTGTGATGAAGCCCTCCGTGCTGCTGAAGTCAGCTGCGCCATCTTGAAAAAGGGAACAGCCACACTATTACATATGTAAGGTGGGAAAAATAGTTGGTAACAAAATAGGGATGGAAAATGAATGGAAATTCGAGGCTGACTGGACAAGGACCTACTAATAAAGGGCGACCTAGGTGTGCATAAGATTGGCAAAACAAATGCAATAAACCAATAAGGGCGCCCCGGGCGTCCGTATGGTTGCACTAAGGTGCACCAAAGGATGAACTGACAAGGGAGAAGTGCTGCATGGAGTTAGCTGAATTATATCAACACACAAAAATGTGTATTAATATGTTTGAACAATCATGAGAATATGTTGATTGATGAAGAAAGTATAAATAATGAAACAAATATATATTGATTGATGAAGAAATTCCATCTCCAATAATTTTGATTAATTGAAAAATCACAGGGAGATACAATGCTATTTGTATAGCATAGCCAGAGTTAATAAACGACATAGAAAAAGGCAAACTGGTGAGATTGGAGGAGCATATAATGGGCCATGAGCATCACAATAGAGAAACAGTTTGTTGTCTATGATGCCACCGACGCTGTGGCTACTGCCGATTTGAAATAAATAAATCAACAAATTTAATGTTACAGAAACAAACATGCATAAATAAAAACCAATATATTCATAGTGAGGCCACAGACATCCTGCGGCTACTGTTCAATAAGAAGTAAATACGTCAAAATTCATATAAATTGTAAATAATGAAACAAATATATAAAAAAATAAAAAATATCCAGCAAGTGCTGGGGGTAAATCCAATAAGCAAAACAAACAACCACACACAGAAAAAAAAGGGAAGGAGGAAAAAAGAAAGGAGGGGGGCCCTATAAAAAGGGCTTAAAACTGAATGCATCATTCAGACCAGGGTACCTAAGGGCAGAGAGCCTATGATCCACCTGGCCTCTTTTTGGAGCAGGATCCTGTCATAATTCCCCCCTCTATCTCCCGGGGGGACATGTTCCAAAGCAGAGAAGTGCATTACTGTACTGTCAAATTTATGGAAAAGGCCCACATGACGACTAATGGGAGTTTCCATTTTTTTCTTTTTGATCAACGAGACATGGTCTCTTATGCGATGAAAAAATGGTCGTTTGGTCTTCCCAATATAAAAGGCATCACATTGGCACTGCATGAGATATACTATGCCAATGGAATTACACGTAACAGAAAATGAGGGTCGATGTACCTGTTCATTGGGAAGAATGACAGTAGATGATGAGTGCACATATCTGCAAAACTTGCATTTGTGACAGGGCCTGGTGCCCCTGAAAGGGATGGTATTGGATAGTGATGAAGAGAAATGACTATGAACCAAGGTATCCCTCAGAGATCTGGCTCGCCTATAAGTAATTTCAGGATAAGGTTTGATCCACTTGGAAATGTGTTCATCATTTGTTAGTAGGTGCCAGTGTTTTTGTAAAATGTCGGACTTCTCGATGTTGATTTGAGTATTTGGTTATTAGACGTACTCCCGGTCAGGTTTAGCTCTCTTGGGGCCATGTAAGAGAGCATTTCTATCCTGTTTTTTAGTTCTTGCATATGCTTTTTTGAGGCTTTTGTTACTGTAGCCTCGTTCTAGGAAGCGTGCTCTGAGTAGTCTAGCCTCAGATTCAAAATCTTGTTGATTGCTGCAATTACGGCGAAGTCTAAGGTATTGCCCGTAAGGCACACTGGCAATTAGAGATTTTGGGTGTGCACTTCCTGCGTGAAGCAGGGAATTTCCTGCCGAGGATTTACGGTATAAAGATGTACTAATAGTGCCATCACTGTTGGCACTAATTTTTAGATCAAGGAAAGTCAAATTTGTTTGACTTATTTCAAAGGTAAACTTCAAATTAAAGCTGTTAATCTTAAGGCGGTTTAGGAAGGTGGTGAGGGCATCCCTGGGACCGGTCCATACAAAAAAAATATCATCAATGAATCGTCGCCATATTGGAATGAATTCCAGAGAGTCCTGAAGGTCTTCTCTGAAAAAAGTTGTCTCTCCCACCCCCCCAGATACAGGTTGGCATAAGAGGGGGCACACTTGGTCCCCATTGCCACCCCCTGTATCTGGAGGTAGTGGGAGTCTCCGAACAAAAAAATATTGGATAGAATAAACTCCAATAGACTAAGAATGAAGTTTAAGTAGGTCCGAGGGATGCTCCTGTCCTCGACGATGAAGCCTTCCACAGCCCGCAAGCCAAGATGATGTGGTATGGAGTTGTAAAGGGCCTCAACATCGAGCGCCACCAACCATGATCCCCTGGGCAGGGAGAGCCCATCCAGAGCCCTGAGGAGGTCAGTAGTATCCTGAAGATATGATACCAATCCTTCAACATGTGGTCGCAAAAAGTCATCGACCAATTGACTGGCGGTTTCCGTCAATGAACCATTTCCGGAGACGATGGGACGTCCTGGAGGGGAAGATAGACTCTTATGAACTTTAGGTAATGCATAGAGAGTTGGAGTTCTGGGGTTAGTGATATTGAGAAACTCCCAGGTTTTTTTTGTAATTAAACCATCGTGGTAGGCATTACCAATCAGGTGTTTATAGCGTGTATTAGTTAAATCAAGATGAGTATTAGACACCTTGTGGTACCATTCTTTGTTGGTCAATAAGTTCATGACCATCTGTTCATAGTCACGAAGGTTCATGACCACCAAGTTGCCCCCTTATCGGAGGGCTTGATAATGATGTCCTTATTAAGCTGTAGAGATCGCAATGCATCAAGTTGGGAATCACTTAGATTGGATTCAGTCTTTGATTTCCAATGGGATTGGTTTATTTCCTGGGTTACCTGTTTAGTAAAAGCCCAGATGTTGGGATTTCCCTGCAATAGTGGGAACAGATTGGATTTAGGCCTATATTCTCTCTGAATTGATTTGGTTACTGGAGGATCCGAGGAAGGTGGGGTTGAGGAGGGAAGCAGAGTCGCCAGTTCCCCCTCTAGGGCGTCTGCCTCATCAAGGTCCGTGGAGTCAATGCCTCCCTCCTCCCACAACTCCATCAGA
Source organism: Rana muscosa (assembly GCA_029206835.1). Taxonomy (NCBI): domain Eukaryota; kingdom Metazoa; phylum Chordata; class Amphibia; order Anura; family Ranidae; genus Rana; species Rana muscosa. The sequence continues at coordinate 256,026,169 of CM055123.1, read as the reverse complement.
TCCTCCAGGGCCTTAATGTCCTCAATACTCATCTCTTGCCAGAGAGGGTTGCCTGGAATGATGGTCTCAGGCACATTCCTTGGTTTGTCATAGAGAACTCGGAATAGCAGTTTCCTTGAAAATAAATTTAAATCTTTGATAAGTTCGAACTTATTAGTTTGGTGGGACAGAAAGTAAGACCAAGCTTCAAAATTGAAATCTGGTCTGGAGTCAAAAGATATGAAGAAAGATTTATTATCTCAAGCTCAGTTTGGGAAGTTTTAGACTCAACAGTGGATCTGTATTTGACTGCTTCCTTGGGTCTAGTGCCAGTGATGGGAGTGATTGGGCCAGACGAAAATCCGCCTGATTAGAAAAACCTGAATGGGATGGATTGCTTACCTGTGCCTGAAGTGAGGGAGAGACGACCGAGGTGGAAATAGAAGTGCTAGGTTGATGATCAGGGAGTGCCAGTGCAATGATCGAAGAGTTCTTGGCTGCAGTTGCCCTAGTGGTGATGGGTGCCCGAGAGGAGGTGGTGCGTTGGGAAGGGGTGGATTTGGCGGTCGCCTTACCATTACGTGCTTTAAAGAAACCATGAGTTTTGAGTGAGGGAGGTGGATCCGGTGCCTGTGTGGAAGAAAAGGAAGAAGCAGAGGAATCAGATTCACTGGGGTCATGAGAAGATTCATTGGGTTGACGTTGTGTATTATTGACTCGTCTGCGATTTTTGAAACCAGTGTTCCAATTATAGGCCTGGGTGTTGTCATAGGCCAACTTGTCTGACAAATTTCTTTTCTTTGGTTTTGAGAATGTTTAAAACAAATGCCTCAAGCTCAACCTTGAGGGTAGTTTCCCTAGTTGGAAAAAGTTTGTCAGAGACAATGGTTTCATTGGCCTTGTATAAATCTTCAATCTCACCATCAATTGTAATTCGATCCGATGTGTACTGTTTGTTCAATAGTTCCATCATCTGGATGGAACATGTTTGGAGATTTTTCTCCCATTCCACTTTAAATAAAGGATCAATTAAATTGAGGGTGGGAAATATTTGTACTCTGAGACCCCATGGGACAATGTTGTCCTCAATGTATTTGAGGAAGTACCATCTGTTCCAGAACAGCCTGGACTTCCTTTCCAACATTCGTTGGAGTCTCAGAATGAATCGATCCATGGAAAGACCTCCACTGGCATTGTTTTGAGCCTTGTGGATTCTGTCCATGTATCCTTCAAATGCATTACCACAATAGCTGGACATATTGGAAAAAATATTTTGGGTCATGAAAAAGGAAGAAAAAGAAAAGGAAAAGAAAGAAAAAAGAAAAATATACAGTGCCTTGCGAAAGTATTCGGCCCCCTTGAACTTTTCATCCTTTTGCCACATTTCAGGCTTCAAACAAAGATATAAAATTTTAATTTTTTGTGAAGAATCACCAACAAGTGGGACACAATTGTGAAGTGGAACGAAATCTATTGGATATTTTAAACTTTTTTAGCAAATAAAAAACTGAAAAGTGGTGCGTGCAAAATTATTCGGCCCCTTTACTTTCAGTGCAGCAAACTCACTCCAGAAGTTCAGCGAGGATCTCTTAATGATCCAATGTTGTCCTAAATGACTGATGGTGATAAATAGAATCCACCTGTGTGTAATCAAGTCTCTGTATAAATGCACCTGCTATGTGATAGTCTCAGGGTTCTGTTGAAAGCGCAGAGAGCATCATGAAGACCAAGGAACACACCAGGCAGGTCTGTAATACTGTTGTGGAGAAGTTTAAAGCCGGATTTGGATACAAAAAGATTTCCCAAGCTTTAAACATTCCAAGGAGCACTGTGCAAGCGATCATTTTGAAATGAAGGAGTATCAGACCACTGCAAATCTACCAAGACCTGGCTGTCCCTCTAAACTTTCAGCTGAGACAAGGAGAAGACTGATCAGAGATGCAGCCAAGAGGCCCATGATCACTCTGGATGAACTGCAGAGAACTACAGCTGAGGTGGGAGAGTCTGTCCACAGGACAACAATCAGTCGTACACTGCACAAATCTGGCCTTTATGGAAGAGTGGCAAGAAGAAAGCCATTTCTCAAAGATATCCATAAAAAGTCTTGTCTAAAGTTTGCCACAAGCCACCTGGGAGACACACCAAACATGTGGAAGAAGGTGCTCTGGTCCGATGAAACCAAAATCGAACTTTTTGGCCACAATGCAAAACGATATGTTTGGCGTAAAAGCAACACAGCTCATCACCCTCAACACACCATCCCCACTGTCAAACATGGTGGTGGCAGCATCATGGTTTGGGCCTGCTTTTCTTCAGCAGGGACAGGGAAGATGGTTAAAATTGAGAGGAAGATGGATGCAGCCAAATACAGGACCATTCTGGATAAAAACCTGTTGGAGTCTGCAAAAGACCTGAGACTGGGATGGAGAATTATCTTCCAACAAGACAATGATCCCAAACATACAGCAAAATCTACAAAGGAATGGTTCACAAATAAACGTATTCAGGTGTTAGAATGGCCAAGTCAAAGTCCAGACCTGAATCCAATCGAGAATCTGTGGAAAGAGCTGAAAACTGCTGTTCACAAACGCTCTCCATCCAACCTCACTGAGCTCGAGCTGTTTTGCAAGGAAGAATGGGCAAAAATTTCAGTCTCTCGATGTGCAAAACTGATAGAGACATACCCCAAGCGACTTGCAGCTGTAATTGCAGCAAAAGGTGGCTCTACAAAGTATTAACGCAAGGGGGCCGAATAATTTTGCACGCACCACTTTTCAGTTTTTTATTTGCTAAAAAAGTTTAAAATATCCAATAGATTTCGTTCCACTTCACAATTGTGTCCCACTTGTTGGTGATTCTTCACAAAAAATTTAAATTTTATATCTTTATGTTTGAAGCCTGAAATGTGGCAAAAGGATGAAAAGTTCAAGGGGGCCGAATACTTTCGCAAGGCACTGTATAACACAAATAAAAAACAAAACAACAAAAATGTATGCATATAGATATATACCCAGTACTTGTAAACTAATAAATCATAAAGGTGTTATATCAATGTCTTATTATTGGTAATCCGCTTGTGCAACAAACAGAGCACTGAAAACATTTATAAGAAGTGATTTGACTAAGTACAAGAGTGCCTCCAAAGGAGAAATGGGTGGGTAACACCCGGGACATTCAGCAATGTAAGAAAGTGGGGGCACTTTTGGTCAAATCTTGTAGCACCACATCCCATGTAATTTGAAATTGGAAAAGAAGGGGGCAATGGGTATACTCAGTACCCTGGGATTTTCAAATACGGTGCTAAATAGAGACTGACAACAAGATCAAATCTTAAAAGGTTTGTTCATTTTATTAACATGAGAAAGACACAAGATATACATAAAATAACCATCCTTGAAAGCGTGTAACTCAAAGATCAAGGTGCAGTTTGCTAGGTCGCCACTCTACTAGTTTCGCTAAAATAGCTTCCTCAGGAGTGATTGTGACAGTAGCAGAATTATACTGAAAACACAGAATACATATGGTTAGCACAGAGGATGGTTAAGGATTAATGTTGCATCAACATATAGCATTGTTTAAATTAACGCATCAATATTGACATGATAATGGGGAAAAATATAAATACATAAACAAATAAACATACATAGTTGATCAGGACCCATACTGAACACCAAACATACATATGTATACATATGCACTCACCAGTTTGCAATAAAAACTCATCTAATATAAATGGAAGGAAGGATTCTCTCAGAGCCCCATGTCGTTTATTAACTCTGGCTATGCTATACAAATAGCATTGTATCTCCCTGTGATTTTTCAATTAATCGAAATTATTGGAGATGGAATTTCTTCAATCAATATATATTTGTTTCATTATTTATACTTTCTTCATCAATCAACATATTCTCATGATTGTTCAAACATATTAATACACATTTTTGTGTGTTGATATAATTCAGCTAACTCCATGCAGCACTTCTCCCTTGTCAGTTCATCCTTTGGTGCACCTTAGTGCAACCATACGGACGCCCGGGGCGCCCTTATTGGTTTATTGCATTTGTTTTGCCAATCTTATGCACACCTAGGTCGCCCTTTATTAGTAGGTCCTTGTCCAGTCAGCCTCGAATTTCCATTCATTTTCCATCCCTATTTTGTTACCAACTATTTTTCCCACCTTACATATGTAATAGTGTGGCTGTTCCCTTTTTCAAGATGGCGCGGCTGACTTCATCACACACGTCCTCTGACGTGGGACAAGCCACGCCGGTTGGCTGCTTCACTGACGCACGCACCAGTCCTAATCATTGGCTGGTGCGTGCGTCTTACATGGACCTCCTAGCAGACGTCCGCACCACGGCGATGAGGTCAGACGCCGCCGCGGTGGGGGTATATGAAGCGCGGTCTGCACCGCTCACTTTCTGCCAGGATTCCTCCCCACATTAAGGGGCTAGTTGCACTCCCTCCAGCTGGACTATGCTGTACGCTTATTCATCTAGGTAAGGCATTGCATGGATGCTTTGTCATTAGACTTTTTGATTCATGTGTTTCTCCAGGACTCATTCTCTTCCATTCTGATTTATATGTTCTGTTTTTGCTTTAATAGCTGACAGATATCTTCCAATGCATCTAATCTCCCTTTTGGGTTGATGTGCACTTCCGATGACTCATTCATTTCCCATTCAAACATCTTAGCCTTAGTGCCCCTATGAGCAATATTGATGCTAGACACTTACCGACAATTTATTGGCATATCTATTCTATAAAGGTAAGAGGTTACGATTTTAAGTATTACATAATTGAATGTGTTTGTGCAGCCTCGGTACTTATAACACATTTTACTTACCATTTATAGGTATCCATTTCATGCTACTTAATATACCCCTATGGTTGCGTATACTAATAGGTGGGCCACTGGATTTTGCTGTTTGGTAGAGTGGGGCAATGGAATATTGCTGTCTCGTTTGAACTGTGGGGCTCTGAGAGAATCCTTCCTTCCATTTATATTAGATGAGTTTTTATTGCAAACTGGTGAGTGCATATGTATACATATGTATGTTTGGTGTTCAGTATGGGTCCTGATCAACTATGTATGTTTATTTGTTTATGTATTTATATTTTTCCCCATTATCATGTCAATATTGATGCGTTAACTTCCGTGAGTTAATTTAAACAATGCTATTTGTTGATGCAACATTAATCCTTAACCATCCTCTGTGCTAACCATATGTATTCTGTGTTTTCAGTATAATTCTGCTACTGTCACAATCACTCCTGAGGAAGCTATTTTAGCGAAACTAGTAGAGTGGCGACCTAGCAAACTGCACCTTGATCTTTGAGTTACACGCTTTCAAGGATGGTTATTTTATTTTATGTATATCTTGTGTCTTTCTCATGTTAATAAAATGAACAAACCTTTTAAGATTTGATCTTGTTGTCAGTCTCTATTTAGCACCGTATTTGAAAATCCCAGGGTACCGAGTATACCCATTGCCCCCTTCTTTTCCAATTTCTAAAGAGTTGTTAGTTGTATGGGTTAGATAACTTCTGCTACTGTAAATTCGGGTAATACTCATATGACCAAATTGTTACTAAAGAAGGCGATTTTCTAGCCTTCTCCAGTGTCATATAACCCTACTGGGTTACAGGCACAGGGAGTGCCTCAGGTATGCCTGAGTGTAAGGGACTGAATTCCTGGCCACTTCCGTGTCCACGGAAAAAAATAGGGTCTGAACTAAAAGGGATACATGTATGATACACATTGTAGCGGCCTCACCCCATCTCCTTTGTCTAGGGGTATGTCATACGACAGGGTGAGATGCGCTACGGCCCATGTCCTCCCCATAACTGTGGGTGAGGTGAAGGCCAGCACCAGATATTTCCTCGGGCCTATGTACTTTTGTCTAGAATCAAGTCCCACTGTGCCAACACTTCCCTTTGCTCCCATTAACCAGAGTTCCACACACCGATCACAGTCCAACTCTTATTTTATTGCATATCTCACAATAAACAGTGCTTCAGTAGCCAACTGGTTGCGACTTGATAACATTTTGATACAGGGAATGAGCAGGTCGAGGCACTATCCTGATTATCAGCTAAACCACTGCGATCTCGCCAGCGGTTACTATAGCATTAGCTCGGAAGGACTTAGAACTTGAGAGTCTCTACCAGCGACTCAAGAGAACAGATAGGAGTACCTTCGCTGCGCTGCGGCCCCTGTCAGGGGAAGATGTCCCTCCAAGGGAGTTACCAGAGACCCATCCGTCACTGGGTTGATGCTGCTCCAGACTCTCCGAATAGGTAACCTCCCCGGCCTCCTCACCTCAGACATGGGCCCCATCCACTTCAGGGACCCTCGGACTTCTCCACCCTCGCGGGACCAGTCGAAGTCACTGGGCCCCAGGCCTCCTGACCTAGTACCTCACCCCAGGCTGAAGGTGCCTGGGATGGACTCCAACGCCATCCCGGTCAGGCCTAGGGCGCCTGAGACGGAATCCGGAACCGCCCGCACCCAGGCCCAAGGTGCCTGGGCGCATGAAGATGATCCTCCAGAAGAACCTCGTGGTTAGGGCGTCTCCCCCTTTTATCTCCTCCCATCGACACCACGGCAGGTTCCCAGCCCTCGCCGTACCATCTCCGGGAAGGGACAAAATGGCTAGCACTGTAACGGCCAATCTACCCTGAGCCTCCAGGTACCCCGCCACCCAGAGGCCAAGGAGATTACTACACCGTCCAATCCTCCACGAACACAAATGGTCCATTAATCCCATACTTACACACCTGAGTGTCCTACCTAAGTTTAGAGACCCCGCTACAACATCATAAACAAACATACACAACAATATTGTGTATCTCTGCAGTGCAGCTGGATAGACCCTCACTGAAAAGACACTGAAACTGCAGTGTAGTGTATTTTCTGAAGTGTGGCCAAAAAAAAAAATAAAAAAAAAAAGGAAAAAAAAGGCAATATAAGGACACGAACTTCAGAGCTGTATATTGCTGGTGCTCATCAAGGTACAGGCGTTTAACCAATACAAAAACCGAAGACTGTTCAACTTAGTGCCTCTCTGATAAGTAACAAGGTGTAGTTAAAACAGAAGACTGACAAATTGTAATGCTGCGCGTTTCTGATTGGCGGCAGCGTATAGCTATCTAACCAACAGAAATGTCGGCAGAAAATCCACTGCTGTACCACTTGATTAGCCACCGCATACAGACCTATAGCAGAAACGACACCAGCAAAGTTAATGCTGTGTATATCTGGTAGAACTGGGCGCCGTCTAATGACGCGCAAACTTAAAATGCTGTGCATTTTGCATTAGCCATCGCGTAAAGGCATAAAACCAACATAAATGACACTAGCTACTTCAGGCTATCCATTTCTGAATAGCAACAGTCTTAAGATCAACAGATATGTCGCTAACCGGCTTCCAATGTTGTACATTTTGGTTAACACCAGCGTATCGCCATATGACCAGCAGAAATGTTAGTAGCAACTAACACTGTAGTGTATTTCCGATTAGCAACTGGGTATATTCCTAAGACCGACATAAGGTCGCTAACATCATAAATGCTGTGCATTTCTTTTATGAGGAATAGTGTACAGTCCTAAGAGCAACATAAGTCGCTAACATCCTAAAAGCTGTGCATTTATTTTATTAGAAATAGCGTACAGTCCTAAGTGATTTAAAGTTGTTAACAAATGCTGTGCATTCTTCTTTAGCTACAGGGTAAAGTCCTAAAAACCTTTTTATTTAGCAACAGCATATAGTCCTACCACAGACAATTCACTAGCAACTTTATTGCTGTGCATTTCAGATTAGCAACAGGTTATAGTCTATGATCGACAGAAATGTCGCTAACAAACTTAAAATGCTGTGCATTTTTGACAGGCAACAGTGTATATCATTAGCTACTGAAAGGGACTGTGCGTATCTGACCAGTAACAGGCTGCAAGTCTTATGATCAACAGAAAAAAGTCACCAACAATTAGTGCTCTGCATTATCTTGATTAGTAACAAGGAACAGCATCATTTACTGTGTATTCTGATGAGCAGCAAGACAACCAGAAAGACAAAATGACTCCCACATTTTGTGTTTCTGATGTGCAACCAAGAAGGCATGAAGTCAGAGTCCTGGTAATTTTCCCTGCTCCACAAGGGCAAAATCTACCAAGGCAAAAACATGGACTTAATATACTAACCTTCATCCACCAGAGGAAGATCAGGATAGTTCTAAAAATTTGGAAGTTTAAAAAGGTGGGTGAGTTACCGCACCATAACAATAGCTGCTGCCTCACCACTGACAAGAGTGAGAAGGTGTAGATAAGACATACACCCAGGTGAAAATAAGTCCAACCGTCTGAGCTCCTAATGAGCACAAACCTGGAATCAATTATTTCAGCCTCCAGAAGAGGTGGTTACAAACTTTGCCTAGAGCAGTGGTTCTCAACTCCTGTCCTCAGGACCCAATAACAGGCCAGGTTTGCAAGATAACCGAAATACATCACAGGTGATATCATTTGTTGCTCAGGGATTGCAGTATTCTAGTCTGCATCTCCCCAAGGTAATACTTAAAACCTGGCCTGTTAGTGGGTCCTGAGGACAGGAGTTGAGAACCACTGGCCTAGAGGCATCAGACACTTGTGGACTTAACAGGCAATTAAAAACAGGTTTTAATCCATCCAAAAGGTGGGCTGTAGCCCAACCCTCAAGAGGTCCCAGTTAACTCCTACATACCCAGGGCTGCTGTTAGAAATCACGGGGCCCCGTACAGCCTACCTGACAGGGCCCCCCCCCCCCCCCAAAAAAAATATCCAAACAATATTTTTGCTAACAATACACCACAAAAATCATTATTAGCATACACAAACACAACAAAACGTATAAACTTACAGGGGAACAGGAGGGTACAGTGTGGGGGGAGGGGCAGGATGGCACAGTACAGGGGGGCAGGAGGGCACAGTACAGGGGGGCAGGAGGGCACAGTACAGGGGGGGCAGGAGGGCACAGTACAGCAGTTAGGAGGGTACAGGGGGCACAGTAGGAGAGGGACAGGAAAGTACAGTACAAGGGCAGGAGGGCACAGTATGGGGGGGTGGGGCAGGAAGGTACAGTATGGTGGGGTTAGGAGGATACAGTACAGGGGGAGCCGGAGGGTACGGAACAAGGGGAGGGTAAGAGGGTACAGTATAGAACAGTAATGTAGAATACAGATATGGTTTCCTGAAGCAATAAGTATAAGAAATACCCATAGTACAGTGTTGCCAACCGTACGTATTTTTACGGACATTACGTAAAAACGGGCACTTTTTCACCCGTCCGTAATTGTCCGTACTAGCGGGGAAGTGCCAGTAAAAAATTGCCGACCGTTCCGACTTGGAACTGCGCATGCGCAGTTCCGGAGCTTGCCGAGCCGATCCTGTATTCGGCCGGCAGAAGGACGGATCTCACAGGGGCTGTGCGGCGCGCTATGCTGACGAGGCGAGTGATGTAATAACACATCCCGCCACAGCGCCAGTTTTTAAAATAGTAACCAGGAGCACTGGAGCAGGCAGAAGGCTGAGCACTGCAGCACGCGGAACGGAGGAGCCCTGCATCCAGCTTCCAAAGTCCACGGGGGACTCGGAGTCGGGCACGGAGTGACAGCCCAGCCAACGACGGTGACAGATGACTGCAGGTGATGGTAGCAGGCCGCAGAGGGGGGTGAATGATGGAGGCCGAGGGGGATGGGCTCGAGGCAGCAGGAGGTGTTGGAGGCAGTTGGTGTTGTTGGAGGCAGTTGGTGTTGTTGGAGGCAGGGGCTGATGGAGGCAGGGGCTGATGGAGGCAGGGGCTGATGGAGGCAGGGGCTGATGGTGGCAGGGGCTGATGGTGGCAGGGGCTGATGGTGGCAGGGGCTGATGGTGGCAGGGGCTGATGGTGGCAGGGGCTGATGGAGGCAGGGGCTGATGGAGGCAGGGGCTGATGGAGGCAGGGGCTGATGGAGGCAGGGGCTGATGGAGGCAGGGGCTGATGGAGGCAGGGGGTGATGGAGGCAGGGGGTGATGGAGGCAGGGGGTGATGGAGGCAGGGGGTGATGGAGGCAGGGGGTGATGGAGACTATCGGATAACACCAAAGCCGCCAAGCTGGAGTTGCCTGACTGAGCCCTGCACGGTGCACCTGAGAGGAGGTCAGTCTGAGGGGGGGTCACTAATGTAAGGGGGGGGGGTGAACACAATAATGTAAGGGGGCACTGAAATAAAAGGTTAACCCTTGTATCAGTAACCCCCCTTACCTTAGTGTATTCACTCTGCGGAAGGAAATCTCTGGTCACCACAGTCCCCCCCTCATTAGAGTTCCCAATGTTCCCCTTTACATCAGAGTCTGAGGATTTCCTCTTATAGTGCAAGGGTGAACTCTGCGAACCCTGATGTAAGTGGGAACTCTGATGTAAATGGGAGCGCAGAGCCCCCCCTTACATCAGAGTTCCCCCTTAGATCGTGATCTGTGGCATTGTTCTTTACATCAAGGTTCGCAGAGTTCTCCCTAGCACTGTAATGGGGAACTCTGTGCTGGCTGTGTTATATTAACCTGACCTTCATGTAAATAGAGAAATTCAGTTTTTGACTTTTGTTTAACTTAAACACATTACTAATAGCTTTAGCTACATGTTTATAGTTTAAATACTAAAAGTTGCACAGTTTAGCACTGAAAACAGGCATTTTAGGTGCTTTTTTGAAGTGTCAGTAAAAAATTTGCGTTGTTTGTAATTTTTAAACATCTTGTCAGTAAATTTCACTTGGGGGGGTTGGCAACACTGCCATAGTATAAGAAAAGTAAATGGGCTGTCTGGCAGGGAGGGGAGAGGGAGTGATCTCCAGTGTCTAGTAAAGAGACAGTGTTGGGGGTGTGCAGGGTGGGGGATTCCTGCCATTTGTAGATCCCGGGACACACACACGTGTGAAGTTGATGTGTCTGCAGAGGAAAATACAGGGAAGGGAGGGGGGAGTGACCGAGTGAGAGATAGCAGCCATCTGAGAGGAGCAGTGTGACAGGCAAAGATGAATGGATCTGTGTGAGGAGGATGAAAGGGAGCAGGACGGCCCGGATAGTGGCTGAGGCGGGGAGGGAGATGCCAGGGAGGAAGAGAGAGCATTGCAGACATCAGAGAGACAGATAACAAAACTGACCTGTACTACTAGCAAAAGAGACAGCCAAAGTGAGGAGAACTGAGGAGTGAGGAGAAAGAAAGAGAGAAAGATAAATAAATAAAGAATGAAAGAGAGTGAGAGAGAGAAAGAAAAAGAAAGAAAGAGTGAGGGAAAGAAAGAAAGAAAGAGAGAAATAAATAAAGAATACAAGAGAGAAAGAAAAAGAGAGGGTGAGAGAAAGAAAGAGAGAAGAAAAAAAAATAAGAATGAAAGCATGAGAGCGCAAGAGAAATAAGAGAGAAATAATTAAGAATGAAAGAGAAAAACAGAGCGAGATGATGGGGAGACATGATATGCTGCAATATTCGTCTTCTTGCCATTTGCAGCTCCTCCGGCTCACATCTGATTCCTCCGTCTATTGCAGCGCTTTGTGTTTAGTAAGGAGGGTGAGTCATAGAGCAGTGTCATGTTCCTGCAATTACCGTACTCCTTGTAATAGGCGCACAGTTTATTTTTTTGTGCGGCTGGCTAGACCGTGTATTTACAAACCACGGCTGGCTTGACCGCAGTGAACTGTTACCACTGCCCAAAACTGCGGGGAGGAAACTTCAAAGGCCCCCACATGCACCTAGGACCCCTGGGCAGTTCGCAGAAGTGCCTGTGCATTAGGACAGGCAAGCCCTCCCCGTTCTCAGTGTCCTGACGAATCCCCCTGCTTTCAGGGAGAGGAAAACAGGCAGCGCTGGGGGAAGACCAGGCACCTATGGGAGGATCATATGTGGCCCGAACAGGCAGGCAGATCGGTGCACTGTGACAGTTACAGAAACAATGTTACAGCAGCTGAAAGCCGACAGGAGGGAGAGAGACACACAGCATTGCTTGTGTAACTGTCACAGCGCACCGATCTTCCTCCCTGTTCGGGCCCCCATGTGTGCTTGGGCCCCCTACTGGAGGGCTGGTGGTCCCCCCCTATCAGCGGCCCTGTACATACCACAGTATACAGTGTAGGTAGGAAAAAAGGTTGGAGCTTGTTAAGATGTTACACATACCAAGCCAACTTCCCTAAAGGGAATATGTTCACAAGGGTATCTTTTGCAGTGCCTCCCTTCCCTTGGAATTACATGCCAGATTCATAGCAGCTGGTAAAATGAATTTAGATTACCTGGTGTGCTTACTGACCAGGGAATTCTGTGCAAAAGCTCCTGGAATCACCAGGTACTTGCAGACCACTTCACATCCCTTTCAATTAACCCTTTTGGAATGCGCAAGCTATTTAGTGGCAGAAATGGCCTGTAAGAGGCCATTTGTGTCTAAAAAATGTAATCATGAGAGGTTAGCAACTAAATGTTTGTAATAGCCACAGCATTCGCTGAGGAAAAAAGGAACTATGGACAGTGGTCTAGCTGAAGCTTCTGGACTATTTGATCCCAGAACAAGGATTGTAGCACCCTGAATTTTGGGGGAGGGAGTCCTACCCCAAGTGCAGACACCCCATGCTGTTGCAAATTTTTCAAGACAAGGGAAGAACTCATTCCTGTTTTTCCTTTTGCCACAGGGCTTGCTTTCCTCTCCTCAAGGCGTATGCGAAGAGGATGGCTGCCAAAAAACAAAATCCCCCTCTTCCAAATTGTCTTCTAGCTAGTGAGCCATCAGGTTAGGCTGTGTACACTGCACAACTAGCCTGCCCAGACACCTCTTTTGGAATCCAACCCCCCCTTTTTTTTAAAAAAAGGGGGGGGAAGGAGGAGAGGCCAGGGCACTCTGAGACCACCACCTAAGGTGTGTGTGTGTGATTTATATATATATATATATAAGATTAAAAAGGTGGCTAACCCCTCTTGAATCGATTAAAGAAAATCTCTCATTAATCCTGGGGTCTCTTAACTAGCCAGTCTGCATAATATACCATGGCCTGGTTTATACAATCTTTCCCGCAGTTTAGCACACTTACTACTGGCATCAGTGCTAGCGAAAGCAGGAGTTTTGTAAAAGGACCACCTGTGCTTCGCTGGGGGGGGGGGGGGACTAAGAAAAGAGGGAACATACATTAGTCACTCTCCCTGCCCCCTGAATCATGGCTGCAGGCCTCTTTTCCCAAAGAAGGCATGGTGGACTACCAGTAACCAGGGACCATTTAATCTAATATCAGATACCCCCTAAATAGGTAAGAAAACGGCACTTACCCTGCCCTGGTTTCTTCTGCCTGCAGCCACCTGTGCTGTCTTTCCAGCCTCTTTGTCCATCGAGGTGGTATCAGACAGACTGTCTGCTCCTAGCAGCTCACTGAGTTCTGTTTGCAGTCAGTTCTCCGCAGCCATGCGGGTCCGGCGTCTCCTCCATGCTTTTAGTTTCTTCCAGCATATAATGGGCGGCTCCAACAACTTCCTGCAGGGTCAGGAAGTTCCACCTGAGAGTGAGGCTTGGAGCGCACCAAGTCCTCCCCTTCCAGTCGGCCGGATGGCGTCCTGCATACGGGGAAGAAAAGGGAGGAGACCCGAGCTGCTTGAGCGGCATGCAACGGCAGGGAATTAAAAAATGCCAGCCGCCTGCACCAATACTGTTTTTGGGGTGACCTGTGAGAAGCTCCGGGGCAGCAGGCGAGTTCAACCTTGTCAGCATTCCTACACCTGGCTCACAGGGGTACCATTCAGACCAACTGTAGCCTTCTGGTAAGAGACAAATGTTTCGCTGTGGGAAACACAATCAATACTGAGGGACAAGGGATAAGGTGGGGCCTTATAAACAATTGTGAACTGATTGTGTTTCCTGTTGGGTGGAGCCTATCATCTCTGTGTTGCCGTCCTGGAAGGTGAGGTGAGAAAAGAAGATTTATAAACTGTGGGGCAGCTTAACTTGTCATATTACTGTGTATAGTAAACACTTTAAAGTTTAATAAAATCTAAGCCAAAATTATATATATATATATATATTGTGAGGGGGTTAGCTCGGCAGCGGGTGTGTGTGACCCCCGGGATGGGCTCCCCACACAAAACAGGCCCAGCAAACGGAGGTTGTGGTTTTCAAAATCAAAAAAGGTGCGGTTTATTTTCTATTTACAGTGACAAAACACAGCAAAGCAAAAGAAACATAACCAAAATAAATCCTGGTCAAGTTGACCTCTGACTAAACATACAGGTTTCCTAACTAACAACTGGGATCAGCCTAGTGCTGTCCTAGTCCCTAAGTCCCTGGTTTAGTAAAAGTCCAAACAAATAGCCACACAGGCTTTGCCTCACCGCACAGGGGTTCACTCTCCCTAGACAGTCCACACAGGTCTGGTTCCAGGCATGAGCTAACATCTAATGAAGCTGGGAGTTCTTATAGAGGCCTAAATGAGCTGACAAGCTTCAGCTGGCCTCATCAACTCCCTGTCTGTACGACGCCCAGCCCTCTCCCTAGAGGTATGAGTCATCCATGAGCCCACTAGCCTTATACAACTCTCCACCTAGTTGTATAAGTCGGCGTAAAGCCTGAATCTGGGCGAAATATATCTACCCCCCTGGATGCAACCAGGTGACTTTACCTTCCTGCTGTCACATACCCCCCCCTCTTGTTTTAACCTCGGGGTTGGAACACCAGCAATCAGGCATTCATGTACTCGAGACAAAGCATCCACATTCCCCATTTGAACGCCAGGGCGATGCTTTACTGTGAAGTTGAATTCCTGGAGGGCCAGGAACCACCTATTCACTCTTCTATTTGTTTCCTTGTTTTGAGCCATCCACTTTAACGGAGCGTGATCCGTAACCATGTCAAAGTGCCTACCTAGCAGGTAGTACCGAAGGGAATCTAGAGCCCACTTCACCGCTAAACACTCCTTTTCAACGGTGGCGTAATTTACCTCATGGGACTTCAACTTCCTGCTGAGGTAAATGACTGGGTGCTCTTCCCCGTTCCAGACCTGGGACAATACTGCTCCTAACCCCACATCTGACGCATCACTTTGTACGACAAAGTCTTTAGAGAAGTCGGGTGAGTACAACACTGGCTGGCTACATAAGGCTTGTTTCAAGAATTGGAATGCTGCCTCAGCCTCGGGGGTCCATTTAATCATGACCGACCCTTTCCCCTTCGTCAGGTTGGTTAGGGGCACAGCCTTAGAAGCAAAGTGGGGAATGAATCGCCGATAATACCCAGCGATTCCCAGAAAGGCTCGTACCTGCTTCTTGCTGTTGGGACGTGGCCAACTCTGGATGGCCTCGACTTTGTTGAGTTGGGGTTTTATTACTCCCCTCCCAATGGTGTACCCAAGATATTTGGCCTCCTCCTGCCCAATGGTACACTTCTTGGGGTTAGCCGTAAACCCCGCTTCCCGAACAGAGTCCAGGACTGCTTGCACTTTTGGCAGATGTGAGGCCCAATCTGTGCTATGGACAATTACGTCATCCAGGTAAGCCGCAGCATACTTCCGATGGGGCCTCAGCATCTGGTCCATTTTCCGCTGGAATGTGGCCGGCGCATTCTGTAACCCGAACGGCATTCTTTTATATTGGAACGCCCCGTCTGGGGTTACAAATGCGGTTTTCTCTTTGGCCGACTTGGCCAGGGGGATTTGCCAATACCCTTTTGTGAGGTCAAGAGTCGTCATGTATCGGGCTGTTCCCAGCCGGTCGATCAACTCATCTATACGTGGCATGGGGTAGGTGTCAAATTTTGTAACTTTGTTCAACTGACGAAAATCGTTACAAAATCGCCAGCTCCCATCCGGTTTAGGCACCAACACGATGGGACTAGACCAATCACTTTGGGACTCCTCTATCACCCCTAAGTTCAGCATTTTCTGTACTTCCTCCCGTATTGCCTCCCGTCGAGCCTCTGGGATCCGATAGGGTTTTAACTTCACCCTTTCACCGGGCGGGGTAATGATGTCATGCTCTACCCCAGATGTTTGTCCCGGCAGCTCAGAGAATACCTCCTTGTTGCGAAGCACAAACTCCTTAACCTCCTGTTGTTGGGGTTGTGACAAGGTGGCTGCTATTCCAACCTCAGGAATCACGCAACCAGTTTGAGCTGGTGACCAAGTGTCTGCGACTAGGGACTCTCTATCCCTCCAGGCTTTCAACAGATTAACGTGATAGATCTGTTCGGGCTTTCGCCTTCCTGGTTGTCTGACCTTGTAATTCACTTCGCTCACTTTTTCCATTATCTCGTAGGGGCCTTGCCATTTGGCAAGGAATTTACTTTCAACCGTAGGGACAAGTACCAATATCCTATCCCCCGGGGAAAAGGTACGGGTCTTGGCTCCACGGTTGTACACTCTCTGCTGTGCCAACTGCGCTTGGGCCAAATGTTCCTTCACGATGGGCATTACCTGTGCAATTCGATCTTGCATCAGGGCGACATGCTCAATCACACTCCTGTGGGGAGAACTCTCACTTTCCCAAGTTTCCTTGGCAATATCCAACAGCCCTCTTGGGTGTCTCCCATACAGTAACTCAAAGGGGGAGAATCCCGTAGAGGATTGGGGCACCTCCCTAATAGCAAACATCAAATAAGGAAGTAAACAGTCCCAATCCTTTCCATCTCTATCCACCACTTTCTTCAACATTTGTTTTAGGGTTTTGTTGAATCTTTCAACCAGCCCATCGGTTTGGGGGTGATACACAGACGTACGCAATTGCGTCACTTTGAACAATTTACACAGCTCTTTCATAACCCGGGACATAAAGGGTGTACCTTGGTCCGTAAGCAGTTCTTTACAAATACCCACCCGGCTAAAAACAAGAGATAGCTCTTTGGCTATGGTTTTGGCCGAGGTATTTCGGAGAGGGATCGCTTCTGGATAACGGGTGGCATAGTCCATTATAACTAATATGTACTGGTGCCCCCTAGCGGACTTGATTATAGGACCTACCAAATCCATGGCGATCCTCTCAAACGGGACCTCAATGATGGGTAGAGGGACCAGCGGGCTACGGAAATGTGGCATCGGGGCCAACCTCTGACACACAGGGCAGGAGGAACAATAATTTTCTACGTCCTTCATCACCCCCGGCCAATAGAATCTCTGTAATACCCTCTCTCGGGTTTTCTCTGTCCCCAGATGACCTCCAAGAATGTGCCCATGGGCCAACTCCAACACCAACTTCCTGTAAGGTTTGGGCACCACAAGCTGCTCAACGGTTTCTTCTGCCCTTTTTGCCACCCGATACAGTAGGTCCTTCTCTACGCTGAAGTATGGGTAAGTGCAGGTATTATCTGGGTTCACTAACTCGCCATCTATTTTCACTACGTTTTCCCGTGCCTTTATTAGGGCGGGGTCTTTCAACTGTTCTGTGGCAAAGTTTTCCCTGTGAACCTCAAGATCAGAAAACTCCACAGACGGTAGGTTTTCGTCTGAGGAGGTGGGCTCCTCTCCAGTTTCTTGAGTCTCCCCTGCCAATACTGATAAGGGAAATTCCGGAGAGTCCTCACCACTCTCAGGGGAGTTCTGGCTATCACATTCCTGGTACATAGGGGCACCAGTGAGGGGCTCAGGATCATCCCACAGTTCCCAGAACTTCGGAAAATCCCTTCCCACAATGGCGTCATGCGGTAACTGAGATACTAAGCCCACTGGATGAGAGAGGGTACCTTTGGGGGTCTCGAAACACACTGTAGTTACTGGATACTCTCGGGTGTCCCCATGCACACAAATAACAGCTACCTTGCTATTCCCAGAGACCTCTGTTTTAACTAACTCAGCCTTTATCAGGGTCACAAGGCTAC
The DNA here is from genome assembly GCA_029206835.1 of Rana muscosa. NCBI lineage: Eukaryota > Metazoa > Chordata > Amphibia > Anura > Ranidae > Rana > Rana muscosa. Next base: position 256,008,350 of record CM055123.1, on the reverse strand, counting down.
CTGAATCCAGCAATACCACAACATTTCTACCATTAACACACATTTTGCATAAATGTTTCTCAGTTCCTCGAATGGCAGTGCATGTGACTGTCGCACACAGCGACTGACGTCTGCCCGTCAGAAAGTCACACTGCATGGGTTCCTCCACAACCGGGCAATTGGCTGCAATATGTCCCGCTTGCCGGCAGCGGTAGCAAACGATCCTTCTTGCCGCCTCTTGAGCCGCTGATTTCCCAGGCTGTTCTCGCCAAACTTGGGGTAGAGCTCCCACCCTCTCACTCTCTCCACCCTCACCCCTTGGAATCCTCTTATCCGCCCCTGGGGATGGTCTGGTCTTAGGGTGGAAAGTCCGAGTGTCTCTGGAAGAGGCCGTCAGGTTCTCTGTAGCCAAGTATTTCTCCACACGATCCACAAGACCATCGGCCGTCTCTGGGTCTCCATGGCTTACCCACTTTTGGATGGCAGTAGGAAGAGCTCTCAAAAACCGATCCATTACAACACGTTCCACAATCTTTGGTGCGGACAAAGTCTCTGGCTGTAGCCACTTTCTGCTCAGGTGAATGAGATCATACATTTGAGACCTGGGGGGTTTTCCAAGCTGGAAAGTCCAGTTATGCACACGCTGAGCCCGGACAGCCTGGGTGACACCCAGCCTTGCCAATATTTCAGCTTTTAGCATCACATAGTCTTTTGCTTGGTTAGGCTCTAGGTCATAGTAAGCTTTCTGCGATTCACCAGTTAACAGAGGAGCCACCAGTCCAGCCCACTGCTCCTCAGGCCACTTTTCTCTTTCAGCGGTCCTTTCAAATGTGGTCAAAAATACCTCTGGATCATCCTCTCCAGTCATTTTTGTCAATAAACGACTCACCCCAAAGGACGCGGTATTAGTGGGACGGCTTTCCTCACTGGTCTGCGGACGTTGCTGCATTACTGCTTCCATCTGTTGTTGTAGTCTCTGCTCTTGCTTCTGCAACAGGTCTATGAAGCGGGCCTCAGATTGCTGCTGGGCTCGTTGCTGAGCCTCCAGACTCTGTTGCAAAGTTGCGTTTGTCTGCTGCTGGGCTGCAAGGCTCCTTTGCAAACCTGCATTTGTCTGCTGTTGATTGGCATTTGCTAGAGCCAGCTGCTTCAGTATCTCCTCCATGCTGGCTTAAAAAAAACTGCCACTGGTTCTCCACCAACTGTGAGGGGGTTAGCTCGGCAGCGGGTGTGTGTGACCCCCGGGATGGGCTCCCCACACAAAACAGGCCCAGCAAACGGAGGTTGTGGTTTTCAAAATCAAAAAAGGTGCGGTTTATTTTCTATTTACAGTGACAAAACACAGCAAAGCAAAAGAAACATAACCAAAATAAATCCTGGTCAAGTTGACCTCTGACTAAACATACAGGTTTCCTAACTAACAACTGGGATCAGCCTAGTGCTGTCCTAGTCCCTAAGTCCCTGGTTTAGTAAAAGTCCAAACAAATAGCCACACAGGCTTTGCCTCACCGCACAGGGGTTCACTCTCCCTAGACAGTCCACACAGGTCTGGTTCCAGGCATGAGCTAACATCTAATGAAGCTGGGAGTTCTTATAGAGGCCTAAATGAGCTGACAAGCTTCAGCTGGCCTCATCAACTCCCTGTCTGTACGACGCCCAGCCCTCTCCCTAGAGGTATGAGTCATCCATGAGCCCACTAGCCTTATACAACTCTCCACCTAGTTGTATAAGTCGGCGTAAAGCCTGAATCTGGGCGAAATATATCTACCCCCCTGGATGCAACCAGGTGACTTTACCTTCCTGCTGTCACAATATATATATATATATATATATATATATATATATAATTTTTATTTGCCGCCGTGTGGTCGCACGCCACCCTCGATGTCCACCGGTGTCCCGCGGTCAGGTCACAGCTGAAGAACGGAGAGATGTCATTGTAAACAACATCTCCCTGTTCTTCCTAGTGACATGTCACTGATGGTCTGTTCCCTCTCATCGGGAACAGCGATCAGTGACGTCACTCGTAGCCACGCCCCCTCCAAAATGGTGTCAAAAGTGTCCGCCATAATGTCGCAGTCATGATAAATAAAATTGCTGATCGCCGCCATGAATAGTAAAAAAAACCATAATTTTATCCCCTATTTTATAGACGCTATAACTTTTGCGCAAACCAATAAACGCTCATTGCAATTTTTTTTACCAAAAATATGTTGAATACGTATCGGACTAACGGAGATTTTTTTTTGTTAAAAAGCAAATTAAGGGGATATTTATTATAGCAAAAAGTACAAAATATATTAAGTTTGTTTATAGCGCGAAAAATAAAAAAAAACGCAGAGGTGATCAAAATACCACCAAAAGAAAGCTCCATTTGTGGGAAAAAAAATATATAAAAAAAAATTATATAAATTTTGTTTGGAAGCCACGGCGCACAATTGTCAGTTAAATCGATGCACTGCCGAATTGCAAAAAGTGGCCCGGTCATTTGGCAGCCAAATGGTCCGGGGCTGAAGTGGTTAAGGAAAACTGTCATGGCAAATATCACAAATGACAATTTTGTTTTAAAATCCACAAGATCCTTGAGGGTGCAAGTTCACTACTTTGCAAGTCACTAAACCAAATTAATGCTTTATTAACTCTTGTAGCTGCGTACATGTTCCACCGAGTGACTAAACAGTGAAATGAGGATGACCATGCAAAAAATCAATTATGTTTTGCTTCCAGTTGCGGTCCGTCCATTAGGGACGCCCGGGCGCTTCCCCCTCTATCCTTGCCACCCCCCAATTGCATAATGGATAGATTCATGAATAGCATGCCCGCCGTGGCAACCCCATACTCATGCGTCCGGCCCCTTTCAGGACACCGGGTGCATGAATTACAGGAGCCAGGGTTTTTTCTTTTTTTTAAAAGCACCTGATTAGAGCCAGAGGCTCTTATAGGCTTAAAAATAGGGTGGGCTCGGGTCGCAGAGCGTGTGCTCCAATCCCACCCAGGTTTGTTACAACAGCAAATGAATGCCACCACTGAGCAGGGGAAGCTGCCGGTGATGGGGTAAGTGCTACCGACCGACCCGGGGCCATACAGTTTGCCACCCCCCCAAAAAACTGTTTCCACAAGCTGCCACTGCTTACGTCTATGTATATAATAGTCAGTCATGATCTCCGTACAGCAGTAAACTATAAGTTATCGACTGCTGCAAATCAGCCAGAAAAGTCAGGTATTGAGCTATTGCTCATTACAGGTTAATGAGTGACCAATTAGGGAAGTCAGGATCACATGACTGACAAGGTCCATGAACCTTTAAAAGAAAGGCACTGTATGCCCCACTCCCTAATTTCTATCTGGATAGTGTCCCTTTCTTCCTACTTGTTACCCAGAGATTTGTTTTCTTTAAAAGAAGTGTTGGAAACTTGAAGGGCAGCCCATCATAATGTTACAATACTAGCCCTTTCACACTGGAGTGGTAGCGGTAAAGCGCCGCTAGTTTTAGCGGCGCTTTGGCGCCACTATTCGGGCAGTAGTGGGGTGCTTTAACCCCCTAGAAGGGGTTATAAGCACCCGTGTAGCGCTGCTGCCAAAATCGCTTTGAAGGGGCTTCGACAGTGCTGCCCATGCATTCCAATGGGCAGGGCGGTTTGGGAGCGCTGTATACACCGCTCGCAAACCACCCAAAAGATGCTGCTTGCAGGACTTTCCCCCCAACGTCCCGCAAGCACACCGCCCAAGTGTGAAAGCACTTGGACTTTCACACTGGGGATGCAGGGGAGGCATTTTTTTCCAGGCGCTATTTTTAGCGCCAAAACGCCTAAAAAGTGCCCCAGTGTGAAAGGGGTCTTTTAGATAGAATTTCAAGAAATTGAAAAAACTGGGAATAGTACCCACCAGAAGAGCGTCGATGAAGAAAGCCAGTTCAGCCCCAACCACACAAACATTATTAGCAGCCTGGGGATACAGAGCATGAGCACCATAATTCCAGTTCACGCTGAAACAATTCACATCCGACACCTGGAGCAACAACTAAGAAACAAGCATTATTACAAATGTGCCATACCTCTGGAGGGACCTGGAATACTGAGCCCAGTTCTGAGACCTACCTTACACATGTCCACAATCCAGGGCTCAGCCATTATCTAGGTATCCATGGATGATAAAGCAAGACTTCTTACTGGGACTGAAGGTTGAAGACGACAAATTCCTGACCGTCACAACCTGAAGAAAGTCATAAACTCATTGATAGTCACACACATCAACACTGCATGATCAGATAAAATAGGCCTTGTCCATCAAGGCTTCTCTCAGATTTTACCTTGGCTTAGAGCGAGTTTCTACATTTTACTAAGGAAGGCACCCCTTCCCTTAAAAACATGTTCCATTTACCTCCACTGTGCAAGGTTTTGCACAGTGGCCCCAATCCTCTTCTGGGGTCCCTCAGTGGCACTCCTGGCTCCGTCACACATAAAGTGCCCCCACCCCCCCACCAGGAAGCGCTTCCCTGGGGACACCCATGTGGGCGCACTACGAGTCCTGCTGCTGCGTCCATGACTCAGCCCTGCCCCCTGGGAGCCAATGGCTGTGCTGCTATCAATCCATCCAATCAGGATCCGAGACACCGGAGAGTGCGAGTGTGCTAATTTCCAGCGCTAGAGTAACAGGACTCAGGCAAGAAAAAGGGGGCTCTGCTACACTAAAGGAGGTTTTTCACCTTAATGCATCAAGGTGAAAAAAGCTGAGGGTTTACAACCCCTTTAAAGCCTGTTCACACAAGTACTACAGCATACATTCACCCTCAGGGAGATGTGCAGGAGTTTTCTGCATCTCCAGGCAGGCCTATTCTCAATTGGGATGCAGCAGCTGCATGGACAACAGTTTCTCCCAATTCACAGCCGTGTGGATACAACTCCAAACGCACACTGTTTGCATTCGGAAATGCACTCGCCCTCCTACACCCCCTTTTTTCACCAACTTTACTGTACCTGACCCCCACTCCTTTTAGTCTTGAGGCTTATCACATTGCCTGCCAACAGACTAGTATCCTGTCTTCAAGACATTTTGATATTTGCATAATTTCTCACATGGGCCAGTCCACTGCTTGCATTGGATGAAAGGGTGATGTTTTCAGGAAGCTTTTTTTGTATCAATATGTTTAGAGTTTTATAGGGAAGGATAGACATCACAATAAACAAATAAAATATAACATGGTACACAGTGCAAACACATGGCTCAAGGATGACTGCCAACATCCACAGGGTTACGAGAGTGGTAAGCATTTACAATACATACATTAATGTCTTCATTAAAGTCAAAGAAGTTTTACGGGGCATGATAGTTTGTTAACCCAGATGCTCCACGAGTTAGAGAAAATATTTGAGGCCATTTATTGCTATGAGGCGTTTAAAGATGTAGTTGGCATTGACCATGGTCACTACTTCTGAAACATTAGGAGAATAGAGTAGTTTTCCATTTGAGGATAGCAAGTCTGGCTGCTACAAGAATGTGGGTGATCACGGGTTAGTATGAGGGAGGGTAGCGGTCAATACCAACGTTGAGCAGGGCTAAGGCAGGTTGTGGTTTAATTAGGATACCTGTACAAGTGGCAAGTAGGTGGAAAACATGGGTCCAGAAGCTGGTGAGACTAGGACATTTCCATAAAACATGTATGAGGGTCCCAACTTATCCACACTCGCCAGCACAGAGGTGACATGGGAGAGAATTTAGCCAACCTAAATGGCACAGTACCATCTGTTGGTAAGTTTGATTGTTGTTACAGATTGGTGGCTGGTGCAGTGTGATGCTTTAGCAATGGAAGCTAATGCAGCACACCACTTTTGGTGAGAAAGAATGATGTTTCAAGGTCGCGTTCCCCTTTTAACATGGGGTTGGTTTTGCCCTGCAGGGTGTTGTAAAGGGAAATCCCTTTCGTTTTATGCATAGGGTGGGTGTAGAAGTCCCAGATGTTGGGAGGGGAGCATCAAGAGTACGGGTTTTGGGTATTTGGCGATGAATTGAGTAAGTCTTATACAGGTGAATCTATGTTCTGCTGGAATGCGATATTTCTTGATTAACTCGTCCAAGGAATAGGCAGTACTGCCTGTGTAGAGGGCATTGACCTCTTGAATGCCATATTTAGGGGTTTAACCGATAGTGAAGGGACCATGGCATCAAAAAATTTGAAGAGGAAATGAGACAAGTGTAGAAGTTTGAGCACAACATGACAGTTGGTGTCTTCTAGCTAGTAGTGACGCTTGCATTGGCATGGTCAGGGCATGTTTTCAGGAAGTCTTGTACCAGGGTTGCCAACTTTCAGTAAATTTACAAACAGTTTGTAAAATCCATAATAGTTGCATCTGGTAATGAATGTCAGTTACGGACATGCAGCCTACATGTCCGTCATAGACAATCAAGGACAGATGCAAAAAAGTACCAGTTACTTACCGGTAATGGTCTTTCTGGTAAGTCTTCCAGGACGGCACAATGAGAGATGACTAGTCCACCTGACAGGAAACACAATCAAAGAGGTTAAAAACCCCACCCCTCCCTGTGCTCCTCAGTTTGTGAAAAAGTACTCCACACTAGTGCACGAGAGTGAAAACATACCACAACTCTATCTATCTATCTATCAATATACTTAACCAGAGCGGTGGGAAGTAGGCCTGCCGTCCTGGAAGACTTACCAGAAAGACCATTACCGGTAAGTAACTGGTACTTTTCTCAAGACGTCTTCCCGGACGGCACAATGAGAGAGAAGCAAGTAATTTGCAGGCCTACCTTAGGGTGGGACGACCGCTTGCAGGACCTTCCTACCAAATGAGAGGTCCTGAGGCGACAGCAACTCCACTCTATAATGCTTCAAAAAAGTGTTCTGGCTTGACCATGTCGCAGCTTGGCAGATTTGTTCGACCGAAGCTCCGGCCCTTTCTGCCCAGGAGGTCGCCAGAGACCGAGTGGAATGTGCCTTAACCTTCGGGGCTGTCTTAGCAGCCTGGTCATAAGCTAGGGAGATTGCTTGTTTTATCCACCTAGCTATGGTTACTCTAGAAGCCTGTTGGCCCTTTTTCTGACCAGAAAAATTAATAAATAAGTGGCTGGATTTTCTGAAAATGCTAACTCTATCCAAATAAGAAAGCAGACATCGTCTGACATCCAAACAATGAAAGGAAGCCTCCCTTTCATTCTCGGGATTGGAACAAAAAGAAGGGAGTATTATTTCCTGTGTTCTATGAAATTTTGATACTACCTTGGGAAGGTACAGGGGGTCCTGCCTGAGAACAACCCTGTCCTCAAATAAACGAAAAAACGGCTCTTTAATTGACAGAGCCTGCATATCACCTACTCTTTTGGCTGTCGTTATCGCCAGCAGAAAGGTAAACTTAACTGTGAGAAGTTTAATAGAAATACTGTCTAAAGGCTCGAACGGAGCCTTAGTTAACTGTTCTAGAACCAAAGAGAGATCCCAGGGTGGAACCCTAGAGATCTGTACTGGAGACATTCTGTCCCTAGCTGACAAGAATCTTTTAATCAACGGGTCCTGGGACAATCTTCTGTCCAGGAAGTAAGATAAGGCTGCTACCTGAACTCTTAGTGTCTTGGTAGCCAGCCCCAGCTCAACTCCATCCTGGAGAAATTCCAGAATGACCGAAGTTTCCTGTTGGGAAACCTCTCTCTCTGAACACCAGCGAGAGAAGACCCCCCACACCTTAGCATAGAGAGGAGAGTGGTGATCACTCTCTCTGAACAGCCCTTCTCCCGCAGGTTCTGCCTTTCAAGCACCAGACCGACAGTTTGAAGAAGCTGGGCTCTGAGTGGAAGACCGGGCCCTGAAGAAGAAGGTCTGACCGAACTGGTAGATGGAGAGGGGGAGCTACCGACCAGTTCTCCAGAGTGGGAAACCAGGCTCTCTTGGGCCACCAGGGGGTGACCAAAATGAGACAGCATTCTGAGAGGTCCAGCTTCTGCAGGATCCTCGGAATCAGACTCAGAGGGGGAAAGGCATAGGCCAGATGAAAACTCCACCCCTGGGCCAGCGCATCCACTCCCTCTGAGCCCCATTCCCGGGTCAGGGAAAAGAACCTCTTTAGCCTTTTGTTTTCCCTGCGGGCGAAGAGGTCTATCTCTGGATTGCCAAACCGTTGGCACACCAGATCGAACACCTCTGTGTTCAACTCCCATTCTCCCTGGAGAATTGGGTGGCGACTTAAAAAGTCCGCCTCTACGTTGTGAACCCCTTTTATGTGAACCGCTGTGATAGAGGGAATCCGGAGTTCTGCCCAGCTCAGGATCTCCAGAGACAAAGCCAGAAGGGTACGCGACCTGGTGCCTCCCTGATGGTTCAGGAATGCCACTGTGGTGGCATTGTCGGATAGAATCTGGACCTCTCGGCCCCTGACTCTCTCCTCGAAGGCCTTTAGAGCCTCCCGGACCGCCAACAATTCCCGGAGGTTTGAGGAGGCGCCCCTCTGACCTCGGTTCCAGGAACCCCGAGCTCTGAGCTCGTCTAAGTGAGCCCCCCAACCCCAGGCGCTTGCGTCTGGTTATCCTGAGAGGGTTGGACTGACTCCACAGACGACCCACCAGTAAATTCTGAGGAAGGAGCCACCACCTCAGAGATTCCTTTGCCACAACTGGGATGGGGACCCTGTAGTCTAGAGATTCCCTTGATCCGTCCCAAGAGGATAGAAGGAATTCTTGGAGAGGTCTGGAGTGGAGCTGAGCCCACGGCACCGCTGGGATGCAAGAGGTCATTAGACCCAGCACCCGCATGATGCTTCTGAAGGAGGATTCCTCTGCCTCCAACATAGACCTGACCGTTGTCATAAGACCCTGGACCTTGTCCTGGGGTAAAACAAGTTTTCTTTCTAAGGAATCCACTAGGAATCCCAAGTAAACTTTCTTCTGTTCTGGGACCATCGAGGATTTTTCTTTGTTGATGATCCACCCCAGGCTTTCCAAGGTGCTCACGACCCTGGCCAGGTCTGCAAGAAGGAGATCTCGACTCTGTAGAGAAGCAGATCGTCGAGGTAGGGGACTACTGCTATACCCTGCAGGTGCAGGTAAGCAATCACCTCCGCCATGATCTTTGTAAAGACTCTTAGACTGGATGACAGTCCGAAGGGAAGCGCAGCAAACTGCCAATGCTGCACTCCCTGGGCGGAAGTGATTGCAAACCTGAGAAAGGCCTGATGTGCTGGGAATATCGGGACGTGTAGATAGGCGTCCTTTAGGTCTATGGTCACCACGAACACCCCCCTCAGAAGAAGCTTCCTGAGAGTGTACACGCTCTCCATCCGAAACCTCTTGCGACGCAGATAAGCGTTCAAGGGTCTCAAGTTTATTATAAGCCGATGCTTCCCTGACGGCTTTGGAACAACGAAAACGTGGGAATAGACGCCCAAACCTTGTTCTGTAGGTACCGGGATAACTACTCCCTGCCTTTCCAGTTCTGAGACATTCTGTACCAGACCTGCAGCTTTTAAGGGGTCCCTGGGTAGATGTGTTACCAGAAACTTCGGGGGAGGGGAGTGAAGGAACTCTAGCTTGTAGCCCTCTTAAGATTTGGAGGACATGGGGGCTCTGAGATATGCTTTCCCATCTGGGGAGAAACTGGGAAAGCCTTCCCCCTACCCTTACGTCACTTAGAGTTCTTGTCATTAGGCTTTTGGCTGGAGAAAAGGATACCTCCCTTCTGTTTGTCCTTGCCAGCACTCCACCTCCTAGTATTGACAGGTCTTTTGTCTGAAGACCGGTTCTTACCCTGGGGGCCTCGAAAAAATCTCCTTTTTTCCTTTTTAGGTTTGGTAGGAAACTTCTTACCCTTTTCGGTGGACCTGGACAGGGCTTGGTCAAGTCCTGTATCGAAAAGAAGGGAGCCCTCAAATGGGAGACCACATAAACGGGTCTTGGATGCACTATCACCATCCCAGGTTTTGACACATACAGCTCTTCTAGCAGAGTTTAAGAGGGCTCCAGTCTTTGCAGTGGTTCTTACGGTTTCTACCGCTGCGTCCGCCACCGCGCTACCTATTCGCTGCAACGACTCCAAGACTTCCTTGGATTTGGAAGTGCCTGAAACATGGTCCGTTAATTTTGAGATCCATGCATCTGCATTCCTGGCTACGCATGCTGAAGCCAGCGCCGGGCTTATGGCTGCCGCATTGGCTTCCCACAAGGTGGTTTCAGCACGCCGGTCCATCTGATCTTTGAGGTTACCAGTATCCTCAAAGGAGAGGTCAGACTGTTTGGATACCTGGGCTAAGGAAGCATCCAATCTGGGTGTTTTGAAGAACCTATCTTCATCTTCCTCCTTGAAAGGGCACCTACGTTTCCACGTTTTTGGTCTTAAAAGCTTCCTTTCAGGATCCTTCCATTCTTGAAGGATAATGTCCTTCAGTGCCTGGTGGACGGGGAAGGTTCTGGGTTGAGACTTCAACAAACCCTGATACCTTCTATCCTGGGCGGAAACCTGTTCCGCAGGCTCCTGGATCTCCTCAGAAGCATAAATTGCCCCAAGGAGGCCCTCCATATCATCGGCCGAGAAGATGTGCCTTCCTGGCCTGGAGCCCTCTTCCTCGTCCTCTGCCTGACTATCCACCAGACCCTCATCAGATACTTCTCGATCGGAGATATCTGAATCCTCCTCCAGCTCCGAACCCTGTGAAGGTAGGGATTTTAGAGGCTGCGGGCGTTTTTTAACCACCTTGGGAGTCAAAGAACTCTCCTGAGAGGAAGAGCCCCCCCCCCACTTGTCTGAGGTTCTGGTTCCCTAGACCTGAGTGAGGATTGAAACTCCTTAAGCGTAGTTAGCATCTGGGTCTGGACAGACAGGAAGTCTTTCATGACCTGAGATGTTTCTTTTCCAGCCAATTTCTGAATGCATTTAAAGCAGAAAGGTCTGGAATAGTCTGGAGGCAACCTATCGTTGCAGTAGCCACGTCTTTTGATGCGAGCAGGGGCTTTAGAGGGACGGCTGGTAGACCCCTGGGCAGTGACGTCCCCTCCTGCAGAAAAAACAAATATACACAGGGAATTTTTTAGTACCAAACAACCCTGTGCAGAGCAAAAAGGGGGAAGAGTCGGGGTACCTCCCCCATCATAACCCCTGCTGGCTGGGTAGGACTCACCTCCTGCGGCCTCCTCTGTAGCCTTGGCCGTACCGGGCCTTTCCTCATCCGGGCTCGAACCGGAGGAATGGGCGCCTCTTTTCCTGGCATCGTTATAGTGGAAGCTGGCTGAAAAGACGCCGGCCGTCGCCATCTTGCCGTAGACCGTAAACCGGAAGTGGCGCGGCGCGCGGTGACGTCATTCCGGGCGCTAGAGGAGGAAATCAATGAGTCCTCCAGGCCATGGGAAAATGGCGCCGCACATGCCTGAGCGGCACCAATAGCCAGAACAGCGCTTCACCGCTGGGTTCACCACCGCATCTGCGGGAGACCTGCCAGCCCCCCCTCCGAAGTGGACACCCACCAGGTAGGGAGGAAAAAAGAGGAAATATTTGGCCCCTGAAGCTTCCAGGTACCCTGTACCTTAGGGCTTCAGAAAACTCAGGGGGGTTCTTCAAGGCTATTCCTTCCCCCCTGAGTATGTTACAAAAAAAGGGGGACCCCCCCCAGGAAGGATGAGCCCGTCCTGCTAGGTCCAGAGGCTTCCTAAGCGTTCGACCTAGGTCCCAAGGGGAGACCTCCAGCACCAGGCCTTTAGAAAATAACAAACGGTTTCGCTGTGGGGAAACACAATCAAAAACTGAGGAGCACAGGGAGGGGTGGGGTTTTTAACCTCTTTGATTGATTGTGTTTCCTGTCAGGTGGACTAGTCATCTCTCATTGTGCCGTCCTGGAAGACGTCTTGAGAAAGTACAGATTTTACAAACTGTTTGTAAATTTACTGAAAGTTGGCAACCCTGCCTTGTACGGCACATCAGCCATGATCCACCTGCACTGCCTAGAGAAGCAGAGACTAGAAAAAATGGTTTTGGATTCGGCTGTAAAGTTATTTTTGTTTTGCCATATTCATGTTAGCATGATTTGTTTTTGGAATTAAATCCAGGGCTTTTTTTCCTCAAATAGGTGCTGGAACTCAGCCACGACCCCCCAAAACCCCTCCACCCACACACACCCTCCAAAATCACATCAAATAGTGGGTGTGGTCAGTCAAATTTCACAAACAGTAGGAGGGTCTTAAAGGGGCATTAAATACCAGGATTGCATTACATACAGAGTGCAGAGTTCAGGGGGGTAACAGAGTGCAGAGATGTCACTTGTAAACACAGAAACCGGACATCTGTGCTTACAAGTGATTGTGGTGAGCAGCCAAGGGTCTGAGCCAGAGATGGTGGAACCGAGTTCCACCAAGCTCCCCCTGAAAAAAAAGTCCTGATTAAATCCATTTGAGATTTGTTTTGTATATTTGCAGTTTGAAATTCAAGTTTGGAAAGACCGCTACAGTGTACTTTATTCTATTCGAAATTCAAAATTAGAATCAGGAGATGGCTATATTCTATTCTATAAAGCAGCTTAAAGGGGTGTTCCAGGCAACCCCGTGCAAATTTTTTTTTATTAAAAGCCAGCAGCTACACATACTGCAGCTGCTTGCTTTTACTAAATGGAGACTTACCTGTCCTGGTGTCCCTCGATGTCGGCACCGCAGCTGATGTTTCACATCAGCTGTCGGTGCTTCCGTTGCCCTTGCGGGTAAGGGAACCCGGCAGTGAAGACTTTCGGCTTCACGCCGGGAACCCTACTGCGCATGCGCGAGGCCCGCTCCTCTCTCCTATTAGCCCAGTGGCCAGGGGAGGAGGGAGCCTCGCGCGACTTCACCACCACGGCCGGACTCCAGTAAGTGGGTAAGGATACCTGTCTGACAGGTATCCTGTCCCCCCCTCCCCCCGAAAGGTGCCAATTGTGGCACCGGAGGGGGGGGGGGGGAGGAATCCGATAAGCGGAAGTTCCGCTTTAGGGTGGAGCTCCGCTTTAAGTAGGAATCCTCTTATCTCCCTTTGATACCTTACAGTATTTATTGCAATTCAAATGCAGATAATTTGTTTTGTTTTAACTTTTGGATTTGTTGAAATTCGGGTACGTCTGAGTTTCCGAAAAATGTACTCTGAATTTTAATTCATAACGGAACAAATTCCACATGTCTATCAGAGACCCATTCGATAATTTTTTTTTAGATTGTTGATTAGGAGGGTAGAAGGCACAAGGAGAGGCAGGTAAAACTTCAGCTTAAGACAGTAATCTATAGATTTAAGGTAGGGAAAAATTGTTTTAATAAAAAAGTACAGTACCTTAAACGAGTCTTGAACTCTAGAGAAGAGCAGAAACTGAGTACCAATCACCTCCGGGGGCCACGGCAAGCAACTAAAAGGCCTTTCGAAAGTATCAGAGTATGGGGGGCCATCTGTGAAACATCCCAGCTTCCTATAGCAGATTTCCTTTGCTGGGAATAACGTATACAAATTAAGCGTTTGCACAAGCTATGCCATCACACATCGTATTTGAACACAACCTGTATGAAGAAATCCACCGAGGAACCAGCCTTGTCTTTTAAACATGTTTTAATGCGGCGTACACGATCGTTTTTCATGCCATTTTTTCAACCGACGTTTTTCTCGTAGTTTTTTTTCATGTTTCCTCTCAAGCCTGTCTTGCGTACACACGATCATTTCAAAAAACATTCAAGCAAAGCGCAGTGACGTACAACGGCCCTATAAAGGGGAAGTTCCGTTCGAATGGCGCCACCCTTCATGTTAGTAAAGTTTGTTGAGCGACGATTCGCGCTTTTCAGCCTCCTGCTTTTCAGTCCGTTACAGCGTGACGAATGTGCTATCTCCATTACAAATGCTAGTTTTACCAGAACGTGCGCTCCCGTCTCATACTTGATTCTGAGCATGCGCGTTTTTTTTTCACCTCGTCAAAGCATACACACCATCGTTTTTCACGTCGTTAAAAAAAACATGAAAAACGACGTGAAAAAATAGAGCATGTTCGAAATTTTTAATGGCCGTTTTTCACGTCGTTAAAAATGCTCTGGAGCATACACACGATCGGTTTTAATGCCCATTTTTTAAAATGGCATGAAAAACGATCGTGTGTATGGGGCATAAGAGTTTTATTTTTGGAGGAAGGACACAAAAGGTTAGTTCTCGTTTTTCATGACTAGTTTAAGGTTTTTAATTTTTCACCTCTTAAAACCACTTAGCAGCACTTCAAGTGGGCTCAGTTTTTCTTCTATGTGATGGCACCTCAAACAGTTACATGATTGGGAGCCCATCACCAATAGTGATGAGCCGAACACCCCCGGGTTCGGTTCGCACCAGAACCCGCGAACGGACCGGAAGTTCGAACGAACATTAGAACCCTATTAAATACAATGGATGCGAACGTTCGAATTCTAAAGTGCTAATTATAACAACTATTATGCATGTTATTGTCCTAAAAAGGGTTTGGGAACCCGGGTTCTGCACCAGGGGACATGTATCAATGCAAAAAGAAGTTTTAAAAACGGTCGTTTTTCGGGAGCAGTCATTTTAATGATGCATAAAGTGAAAAAAAAAAAGTCAAATATTCCTTTAAATATCGTACCTGGGGGGTGTCTAAAGTATGCCTGTGAAGTGCCACGTGTTTCCCGTGTTTAGAACTGTCCCTGCACAAAATGACACTTCTAAAGGAAAAAAAAGCCATTTAAAACTGCTTGCGGCTTTAATGTAATGTCTGGTCCCGGTAATATGGATGAAATTCTTTAAGAAAAATGGCATAGCTACCCCATGACCCCCCCCCCTACCCCAGCCCATTACCAGCCCCTTTGGGTCTTGTATGGATATTAAGGGGAACCCCGCACATAAAATAAAAAAGGCCCTATATACTCTGAACAGCCGTATACAGGCGGTGCATACAAGACAGGGACTGTAGGTTTGTTCTTATGTAGAATCTGTTTGTAATTTTGAACAGGTACATTGTTGAAGTGTAGCTCCAGCCCAAAAATCTATTTTTAAACTTTTTGGAAAACATAGGTAAGGGTTATCACCCCTGTAACATTTGTTTTGCTGTCTGTGCCCCTGTTCAGAACATTTCACCTCACTTTCCGTCCCAATGACAACTGTTTTTGAAATGTGGTGTTTTTCTTGAAACAAGGATTGCTGATAAAGCATCAGTACAGAGGAGACACCTTTCTCCCATATTTATTCTTACAGGAGAGAATTTTCCTTCCTAGTGGTAGATTTCCTCTCACTTCCTGTTGTCTTCTTGCGTTTGCAAGTAGGAGTCGTTTGTAAGTTGGATGTTTGAAAGTAGGGACCTGCCGTATATACTCTGCAGAAATAGGCCCCTTAGTTGTTGGTGTTGGCACAACACTGTAAGCACTCACAGTTACTCTTGGTTGGTGCTGGAACGCCCTGCTGTCAACTATTATATCAGGAATTTTAATTACATATAATTGTTGAACAGTGGTAGTAAAAATTGGGCCTTTGATGGTGGTGCTGGTGCCACAACACTGTAAGCCCTGACAGTTACTCTTGGTGGGTGCAGCAATGGGCCCTGCTGTGAATTATTAGATCAAGAATTGTAATTACATGCCCCTGTTGAACAGGGGCTGAAAAATTGGGCCTTAGGCACTGGTGGCACAACACTGCAACCCCTCACAGATACTGTACTTGGAGCACAGCAATGAGCCCTGTTGCAAAGTATTGCTTCAAAAATTGTAATGACACGCCCCTGTTAAACAGGGGCTGAAAAATTGGGCCTTAGGCACTGGTGGCACAACACTGCAACTCCTCACAGATACTGTACTTGGAGCACAGCAATGAGCCCTGTTGCAAAGTATTGCTTCAAAAATTGTAATTACACGCCCCTGTTAAACAGGGGCTGAAAAATTGGGCGTTAGGCACTGGTGGCGGCACCCATAAACAAAAATGATCTTCCAAGCTATCATCATCAATCGTATCATTGAGGACTCGGAGGAGGAGGATAGCCAGTCAACATAACAGCACAGGCACTCAGCATCAGCATCAGTCTTGAAGGGATGTGACATTTTAAAATCAATTAGTCTGTTATATCAGCATCAGGTGTGTGGTAGCTGGTGGTGATCCAAGACTGGTTCATCTTGATGAAAGTCAGTCGATCAACCGAGTCGGTGGACAGGCGCACCCTGTGATCCGTGACAAATCCTCCAGCAGCACTGAATGTGCGTTCCGAAAGAACGCTGGATGCAGGACAGGCCAGTAGCTCAATTGCATACTGTGCAAGCTCTGGCCAGTGATCCATCCTCAAGACCCAGTAAGCCAGAGGATTTTCGGTGGGGAAGGTGTCCAAGTCTGACCTTGCCCCTAGATATTCCTGCACCATGTTTATCAGACGCTGGCGATGGTTGCTGGAACCAATCATACTTTGGGGCTGCGGACTAAAGAATTGTCTGAACGCATCGGTCAGACGGCCACCTTCCCCACCGCTCCTTCTTTGACTGGCCGAAGCCTCAGCAACTCGTTGTCCAGGACCAGGAGTTTGCAACCTCCCAGTCTCTGGGAACGCGTTGCACAGACCTTTCTGCAAGGCCTCCCGGAGTTGTCTCATCCTCTGCTCCCTCTGCGACGGTAACATAAGGTCCGCAACCTTACCCTTGTACCGTGGATCAAGGAGAGTGGCCAGCCAGTAATGGTCCCTCTCCTTGATCCGAAGAATACGAGGATCCTTCCGCAGACTTTGCAGGATCAGGGAGGCCATGCAGCGTAGGTTTGCTGAGGCATTCGCTCCGGAGTCCTCTGGGTCACTAAGGACGACATGATCCGCAGCCACCTCCTCCCAGCCACGTACAAGTCCACTGGTTTCTTGGGACTGTAAATCATCCCTAAAAGACTGCTGCTGATGATGCTGAGTGCCAGCCTCCACCTCCATGCTGACACAATCCTCCTCCTCCTCCTCCTCCTCCTCCTCCTCTTCCTGTGCGATGGGTGGGACAGAAGGAACACTGTCTGGGTAAAGGGGGCCTTGAGAGGCAAGGAAGTCCTCCTCTTCCTGCCTCTGTTCTGCCTCAAGTGCCCTGTCCATTATTCCACGCAGCGTGTGCTCCAACAGGTGGACAAGAGGTACAGTGTCACTGATGCATGCACTGTCACTGCTCACCATCCTCGTGGCCTCCTCAAATGGTGCCAGGACAGTGCATGCATCCCTGATCATGCCCCACTGGCGTGGAGAAAAAAAACCAAGCTCCCCTGACCCTGTCCTGGTGCCGTAGTCGCACAGGTACTCATTGATGGCCCTCTGCTGCGTGTGCAGCCGCTGCAGCATGGCCAACGTTGAGTTCCACCTGGTGGGCATGTCACATATAAGGCGGTTCTTGGGCAGGTTCAACTCCTTTTGCAGCTCAGCCAGGCGAGCACTGGCATTATAAGATCTGCGGAAATGCACACAGACTTTCCTGGCCTGCCTCAGGACATCCTGTAAGCCCGGGTACCTGCCCAAGAACCGCTGCACCACCAGGTTAAGGACGTGAGCCACACAGGGCACATGGGTCAGTTGTCCCTGTCGGAGGGCGGAGAGGAGGTTGGTGCCATTGTCGCAAACCACCATTCCTGGCTTAAGCTGGCGTGGCGTCAACCACCTCTCGGCCTGGCCCTGCAGAGCAGACAGGACCTCTGCCCCAGTGTGGCTTCTGTCCCCCAAACACACCAGCGCAAGCACGGCATGGCATCTTTTTGCCTGCGTACTTGCGTAGCCCCGTGAACGGCTACGGAGCACCGCTGGTTCATAGGACAAACCACAGGAAGAGGCCATGGAGGAAGAAGAAGAGGAGGGGGTGGAGGAGAGAGGTGTGTCACAACCAGTAGTAGCATTTTGGAGGCGTGGCGGTGGGACAACCTCCAACACTACTGCACCTTGTCCTGAATCCTTCCCAGCTGCCAAAAGAGTGACCCAATGGGCCGTGAAAGAAAGGTAACGTCCCTGTCCATGCCTGCTGGACCATGAGTCAGCGGTAATATGCACCTTACCGCTGACCGCCCTGTCCAGCGAGGCCAAGACATTGCCTTCCACATGCCGGTAGAGAGCCGGAATAGCCTTCCGTGAGAAAAAGTGGCGTTTGGGAACCTGCCACTGAGGAACCGCACATTGCACAAACTCACGGAAGGGGGCCGAGTCTACCAACTGAAAAGGCAGCAGTTGAAGCGCTAGCAATTTAGCCAAGCTAGCATTCAACCGCTGGGCATGTGGATGGCTGGGAGTGAACTTCTTTCGACGGTCCAGCAGCTGGGGCAGGGAAATTTGCCTGCTAGAATCGGACGTCGGTGTACTGCTAGCAGAGTGGGCGCAAGTACTTGGCTGTGACACACCTAATTCTACACCTTCATTCCTCTCAGTGCATGTTTCAGAGAGGACTGAAGTTATAGTGGGGTTGGAGATCCCAGCTGATGCGGTGCAAGGAGAGGTCCGCTTTGTTCTTTGGTGTGGGTCTTTGAGGTAGGCTTGCCAACGAGCTGCATGGCAGGTCAACATATGTCTGGTCAGGCATGTGGTACCCAAGCGGCTGATGTTTTGGCCACGCGATATACGCTTGAGACATATGTTGCAAACAGCAGCTGTGCGATCTGATGCACTAGCCTCAAAAAAGGCCCACACCAAAGAACTTTTTGAATGACGGGCAGAGGCAGCGCCCTGCACAGGCGGAGCTCTGCGGTGTGATTCCGTCGGTGTACTGCCCTTACGCTGGCCACCAAAGGGCATCCTGCCTCGTTGGAGATGTGCCTCCTCCTCATCCTCCTCCTCCTCCTCTCTCCTATTAGGCACCCACGTGGAGTCATTGACCTCATCATCCCCTCCCTCCTCATCACTGGAGCCAATCTGGCAGTATGCTGCAGCTGCTGGAACATGACTGCCAGATTGGTGTCCTTCTTGAGCATCCCCTCTGTCTGCTCTCACGCTACTGCCTTCCTCTAGCTGGGTTTCATCATCAGACCCTTCGAAACGCTGGGCATCCTCCTGGAGCATGTACCCAACACTGTGCTGAAACAGTTCGGGGGACTCCTCAGGAGGAGGACATGGTGGGTCTAGGGAAGGAGTGACTGATGATTTGTCTGACATTGATACCAGGGAAGACGACGCTTTGGCAGCTGCTTTTCCAGTACCCTGAGCCTGGGTGAGAGAGGATGAGGAGGAGGAGGAGGGCTTGGTCATCCACTCTACCAAGTCTTCGGCATGATGTGGCTCAACATGTCCAGCTGCCGAAAAGAAGGACAAGCGTGTCCCATGGCCATGTGCTGATGACAATGCACCGCGTCCACGACCAGCACTGTTGCCCCCAGACACAGAGCCTGCTTGCCCTCTTTTATTGCCTCCTGACTGTCTGCCTCTCCTTGTTTGCCTTCCAGACATTCTAATAGATGGCCTGCAGGGAGATGGGAAAAAAGCAATAAGGGCTACCTTCAGGTGTCCTTCTCTGTCCCTGGAAACAAGGACTTGCAGAGTGAAAGAAAAAAAACACTCTCCCTACCTACAGTTTTCTGTCCCTAGAAAAAATGTTTTTTTTAATCACAATATAGCACAAGGAAAATTAACTCACTGTCCTTACAGGTCCCTGGAAACAAGGACTTGCAGAGTGAAAGAAACTGACACTGTCCCTACCTAGAGTTTTCTGTCCCTAGAATAAATGTTTTTTTTAATCACAATATAGCAAAAGGACAATTCACTCACTGTCCTTCCAGGTCCCTGGAAACAAGGACTTGCAGAGTGAAAGAAACTGACACTGTCCCTACCTAGAGTTTTCTGTCCCTAGAATAAATGTTTTTTTTAATCACAATATAGCAAAAGGACAATTCACTCACTGTCCTTCCAGGTCCCTGGAAACAAGGACTTGCAGAGTGAAAGAAACTGACACTGTCCCTACCTAGAGTTTTCTGTCCCTAGAATAAATGTTTTTTTTAATCACAATATAGCAAAAGGACAATTCACTCACTGTCCTTCCAGGTCCCTGGAAACAAGGACTTGCAGAGTGAAAGAAACTGACACTGTCCCTACCTAGAGTTTTCTGTCCCTAGAATAAATGTTTTTTTTAATCACAATATAGCAAAAGGACAATTCACTCACTGTCCTTCCAGGTCCCTGGAAACAAGGACTTGCAGAGTGAAAGAAACTGACACTGTCCCTACCTAGAGTTTTCTGTCCCTAGAATAAATGTTTTTTTTAATCACAATATAGCAAAAGGACAATTCACTCACTGTCCTTCCAGGTCCCTGGAAACAAGGACTTGCAGAGTGAAAGAAACTGACACTGTCCCTACCTAGAGTTTTCTGTCCCTAGAATAAATGTTTTTTTTAATCACAATATAGCAAAAGGACAATTCACTCACTGTCCTTCCAGGTCCCTGGAAACAAGGACTTGCAGAGTGAAAGAAACTGACACTGTCCCTACCTAGAGTTTTCTGTCCCTAGAATAAATGTTTTTTTTAATCACAATATAGCAAAAGGACAATTCACTCACTGTCCTTCCAGGTCCCTGGAAACAAGGACTTGCAGAGTGAAAGAAACTGACACTGTCCCTACCTAGAGTTTTCTGTCCCTAGAATAAATGTTTTTTTTAATCACAATATAGCAAAAGGACAATTCACTCACTGTCCTTCCAGGTCCCTGGAAACAAGGACTTGCAGAGTGAAAGAAACTGACACTGTCCCTACCTAGAGTTTTCTGTCCCTAGAATAAATGTTTTTTTTAATCACAATATAGCAAAAGGACAATTCACTCACTGTCCTTCCAGGTCCCTGGAAACAAGGACTTGCAGAGTGAAAGAAACTGACACTGTCCCTACCTAGAGTTTTCTGTCCCTAGAATAAATGTTTTTTTTAATCACAATATAGCAAAAGGACAATTCACTCACTGTCCTTCCAGGTCCCTGGAAACAAGGACTTGCAGAGTGAAAGAAACTGACACTGTCCCTACCTAGAGTTTTCTGTCCCTAGAATAAATGTTTTTTTTAATCACAATATAGCAAAAGGACAATTCACTCACTGTCCTTCCAGGTCCCTGGAAACAAGGACTTGCAGAGTGAAAGAAACTGACACTGTCCCTACCTAGAGTTTTCTGTCCCTAGAATAAATGTTTTTTTTAATCACAATATAGCAAAAGGACAATTCACTCACTGTCCTTCCAGGTCCCTGGAAACAAGGACTTGCAGAGTGAAAGAAACTGACACTGTCCCTACCTAGAGTTTTCTGTCCCTAGAATAAATGTTTTTTTTAATCACAATATAGCAAAAGGACAATTCACTCACTGTCCTTCCAGGTCCCTGGAAACAAAGACTTGCAGAGTGAAAGAAACTGACACTGTCCCTACCTAGAGTTTTCTGTCCCTAGAATAAATGTTTTTTTTAATCACAATATAGCAAAAGGACAATTCACTCACTGTCCTTCCAGGTCCCTGGAAACAAGGACTTGCAGAGTGAAAGAAACTGACACTGTCCCTACCTAGAGTTTTCTGTCCCTAGAATAAATGTTTTTTTTAATCACAATATAGCAAAAGGACAATTCACTCACTGTCCTTCCAGGTCCCTGGAAACAAGGACTTGCAGAGTGAAAGAAACTGACACTGTCCCTACCTAGAGTTTTCTGTCCCTAGAATAAATGTTTTTTTTAATCACAATATAGCAAAAGGACAATTCACTCACTGTCCTTCCAGGTCCCTGGAAACAAGGACTTGCAGAGTGAAAGAAACTGACACTGTCCCTACCTAGAGTTTTCTGTCCCTAGAATAAATGTTTTTTTTAATCACAATATAGCAAAAGGACAATTCACTCACTGTCCTTCCAGGTCCCTGGAAACAAGGACTTGCAGAGTGAAAGAAACTGACACTGTCCCTACCTAGAGTTTTCTGTCCCTAGAATAAATGTTTTTTTTAATCACAATATAGCAAAAGGACAATTCACTCACTGTCCTTCCAGGTCCCTGGAAACAAGGACTTGCAGAGTGAAAGAAACTGACACTGTCCCTACCTAGAGTTTTCTGTCCCTAGAATAAATGTTTTTTTTAATCACAATATAGCAAAAGGACAATTCACTCACTGTCCTTCCAGGTCCCTGGAAACAAGGACTTGCAGAGTGAAAGAAACTGACACTGTCCCTACCTAGAGTTTTCTGTCCCTAGAATAAATGTTTTTTTTTAAGCACACTATAGCAGAAGCACAAAACACACTGACACTCTCCCTACCTATCCTTCTCTTTCCCTAAACTAAAGGAATCCAGGTTAAGCAAGAAAGAAATAACAGTCACTGTCCCTGCCTATGCTACTCTATCCCTGCTCCGGAACACACTACACTAGGCCGCCGTGCTGGCGGCCTTTTATAGTGTGGGGCGTGTACTAAACACCCTCAGCAATAATTGGCCACAGGCATCCTGCCTGTGGCCAATCATTGCTCTCCTCGCTGCCGGCGCTGTGATTGGCCAAGCATGCGGGGTCACAGTGCATGCTTGGCCAATCACAGCGCCTGGATGACACTGCGATGGCGTAGTGCATTGTGGGCCGTTCGCGTCACTCGAATTTGGCGCGAACGGCCCAAATCGTTCGATCTTCGTCGAACGATCGAACAGCCAATGTTCGAGTCGAACGTATGTTCGACTCGAACACGAAGCTCATCCCTAATCACCAACTTCCACAGCCCTTGGTGGAGGCTATAACAGCTGGGTCAGTGGGCTGGGAGTGCGTAGTGAGCACATTCTCAGCACACATCAGGCCGGCATGGACACGTGTGGTGGCTGATTAATCACTTCTGTAAGGGTTTACCCACTCGTGACCAGGCCATTTAGCACTGCTACTTAACCGGCGATGCGCAGTACAACTTATTATATCTTTTCATGCGACAACACTGAAGAAATTACACTTTGCTACAATGTAAAGTAGTGAGTGTACAGCTTGTATAACAGTGTAAATTTGCTGTCTACTCAAAATAACTTACAGACATTAATGTCTAAACCGCTGGCAACAAAATGAGTACACCCCTAAGTGAAGATGTCCAAATTGGGCCCAACTAGCCATTTTCCCTCCCCATGTCATGTGACTCGTTAGTATTACAAGGTCTCAGGTGTGTTAAATTTGGTGTTATCGCTCTCATACTGGTCACTGGAAGTTCAACATGGCACCTCATGGCAAAGAACTCAAAGCATCTGAAAAAAAATTGTTGATCTACATGAAGATGGCCTAGGACAGGGATATGCAATTAGCAGACCTCCAGCTGTTACCAAACTACAAGTCCCATGAGGCATAGCCAGACTGACAGCATCAAGCATGACACCCAGAGGCAGAGGCATGATGGGACTTGTAGTTTGGCAACAGCTGGAGGTCCGCTAATTGCATATCCCTGGCCTAGGATATAAGAAGATTTCCAAGACCCTGAAACGGAGCTGCAGCACGGTGGTCAAGACCATACAGGGTTTTAACAGGACAGGTTCCACTCAGAACAGGTCTCACCATGGTCAACCAAAGTTGAGTGCACATGCGCAGCATCATATCCAGAGGTTGTTTTGGGGAAATAGACGTACGAGTGCTGCCTGCATTGCTGCAGAGGTTAAAGGAGTGGGGGGGGGGGTCAGCCTGTCAGTGCTCAGACCATGCGCCGCATGGCTGTCTTCCCAGAAGGAAGCCTTTTCTAAAAAGGAGGATGCCCAAGAAAGCCTGCAAACAGTTTTCTGAAGACAAGCAGACTAAGGACATGGATTACTGGAACCGTGGTCTGATGAGACCAAGATAAAAACGTATTTGTTCAGATGGTGTCAAGCATGTGTGGTGGCAACCAGGTGAGGAGTACAAAGACAAGCGTGTCTTGCCTACAGTCAAGCATGGTGGTGGGAGTGTCATGATCTGGGACTCCACAAGTGCTCCCGGCACTGAGGAACTACAGTTCATTGAGGGAACCATGAATGCCAACATGTACTGTGACATACTGAAGCAGAGCATGATCCCCCCCTCCCTTCGAAGACTGGGCCGAAGGGCAGTATTCCAACATAACAACCCCAAACACAACTTTAAGACAACCACTGCCTTGCTAAAGATAATGAGGGTAGAGGTGATGGACTGGCCAAGCATGTCTCCAGACCTAAACCCTATTGAGCATCTGTGGGGCATCCTCAAAATGGAAGGTGGAGGAGCGCAAGGTCTCCACCAGCTCCGTGATGTCATCATGGAGTGGAAGAGGACTCTGGTGAACTCCATGCCCAAGAGGGTTAAGGCAGTGCTGGAAAATCATTGTGGCCACACAAAATTGACACATTGGGCCCCAATTTGGACATTTTCACTTAGGGGTGTACTCACTTTTGTTGCCAGCGGTTTAGACATTAATGGATGTGTGTTGAGTTATTTTGAGGGGACAGCAAATTTACACTGTTATACAAGCTGTACACTCACTACTTTACATTGTAGCAAAATGTAATTTCTTCGGTGTGGTCATATGAAAGATAAAATTAACAAAAATGTGAGGGGTGACACACACACACACACACACAATAGTGGCAGCAACTTTTAATGGCACTGCGATAGTGAGGCGGGCAATCTGACACTGACAGGTAACTGCCACGAAGACAAGATGCTAAACAGATATGTGATTGGACATAGCCAATCAGCAGGTCTCGGCCATGAATCATTGGCCGGGAGCCGTTGAGAAACTTTCACTGTGTACATTTACAGCGTGGTGATGTTGGGGGCAAGCATGCATACACCCCAAATATGGAAACCGGCAGCTACCTACAAGTAGGTCTCTGCCTATATGGGGTGCCTGTCCGCAGTTCATTTCAGGTGGGATATCTGCAGGTAGTGCGATTAACAAAGTGACAGCTCCCTGATGCTTTAATCTATTTGTAAACAAAGTGGCTGAGATTCCATTAATCTACACCAGACCTTTAGCCTAGATGAGTGTCGGGTATAGATTAGAGAACCTAACACAAACTGGCACAGGATACTCCACCTCCCATTCATACCAGAACCTCCAGGTCTGGTATGATTTTTAAGGGTGATCCCAAACAAAACATTCCCCAAACCCTCTGAATTGTAATGAGGAACCCCAGAAAAAAAAATGGGGTCCCCCTCAGAAATGCATACCAGACCATTGTCGGAGCATATAGTCATTCCAGGCAGAAACCATACTTAGCCATGTGCCCAGTAGAATGGGCCTGTTCCCCACAACCCTGGGCAGCCGTTTGGGTCTGTGGGCAGAGGTTATCAAAATCTGGAAGCCCCCTTTAATAGGGGGGCTCCCATATACCAGCCCCCAATGTGAATGAGTAATGAGACACACACAATGTGCATTAGTAACATCTGAAACGGTCTCATACAGTAACCCACCTGTTGCAGTGGCTGCAATGGAGAGCACCAGTAATAGCTTGTCAATCATCTGCAAAATTTAAGAAAACATTAGTAATCTATTAAGACTGCATACCAGCGCATGTACTGTAAAGTCCATGCAAATCAGTATTAGCCCTGGTTCACACTGGTGCGTTTTGACATGCGATTTGGCATATCAAATCACATGTCAAAAAGGCGGTATTTGCCGCAAATTGCCGGCAATGGCACCATCCTAATTGATGTGATGCCGCATCTGCGGCGCTGCACCGATTTCAAAAAGTAGTTTCTGTGCTACTTTTTGCGATTTTTGCCCGCGATTTACATTGACATCTGTGCAGAAAGCTGCTGATGAAGGGGGGTGTTCAGGTTTAAAGGGATGAGGTGGCAACTATGCGGGAATCAAGTGGTTAAATCAGGCAGTGGGGAGGCAATACAACACTTGAAGAACAATCTGAGCACAGATCACTCTTCAGAGACCAAACACAAGTGTGAACAAGTTCTATTGGTCACCTCTCACCTAAAATGTGGAAAGCAATACTCCATCACTGGAAGGAAACAAAGTACCCCACATACACAGCTGAAAGATGAACCATGGTGGGAAGGAAGGCTAACTACCAAGATCTGAAACACTTTGTGCGTTGCAGAAATGCACTTGTTACATGCATTCATGCATTATGGTGCCATTGATTTAGAATCCCAACACTCTAAGGCTAGTGATAAGCTCAGGCGTGTTCGGATCATACCCGCCAGGAAGCCAGCACTGCACACCTCCAATCATAGGCATGTGTATGTGCAGCTGTGGGCTGGGAAATCTCACTGCCTATGGTTGGTGGTGTGCAGTGATGGCTTCCTGGCGGGTACGATCCAAACAAAGGCAATGCAGCTCTAATATCGTACACCATGAATGAAGGCACATTCACACTTCCCTGTTTCTGTGCATTGCGTTAATGCATGCGGTGTCACACCGATTCACTTTACTAATGCACAGGAATGGGCCAAAAAGTACATGTAGCGGGGTATTCCCCTTTAAGACAGAGAGACAAGAAGTTCCAGGTGAGAGGTGAGTCGGGAGGAAGTAAAGAGACATTACTGGAAGTGAAAGCAGAGGAGAAAGAGACTACATCTCCCAGTACATCTTGCAGCACCCAGGGTGCATTGCTCCAGAACAGAGACTGCTGGGGCAGACTTTATAAAGGGGAGGCGGAGTTTTGGTCGCTCTCTTTGGACCCCCCTCTCCTAGCAAGAGGATGTCTGTGCTGAACTGCTGTGTGCACAAGGCCTGAAGCCCGGGCCGTGTGCTCCTTTCCAAAGAGCCCTCTGCCAGCCTAGCAGAGCCTTAGAGACATCTAATCCTCCTTGCTGCAGTACACCAGAAGGATTGAAGACTTGGATGTCGGTGGATTCCTGTTCCTAGATGAATCGATGGAGGAAACGGACTTGGACTTGCCCGGGTGGTGAGAACTGTTTAAAGACAGATACTTTTATCTTTACTATTCGTTTGGATTACAAGTTGCTCTTCAAGTGCACCACCAAAGATTGCTAGCGAATATTGTTTCACTGAACTTCCATTTAGATCAGTCAGGCCTGACTGCATAGGTAGACATTGCTGGGTGTTAGTCTACCCATGAGGTGAAGTAGCTGTAAAAGGGCAGCGCTAGAGTTGCATAGCAATACTTAATTATTCTGATTACTCTGTTCATCTTTATTACTGTTTATTGCAGGGATCTGCAACTTGTTATACTGTTGTTTATTACTTGCCCATTAGCCTCAGTAAAATATCTGGGTCAAGTACATTGGTGTCAGTTTCACTTACTTTAATAGAAGTTTTAAAGTATATCACTGTGTGTGTTTGCCATAGGACTGTGTCACCTAGAGTTGCGGTCACGCGGTCCTATCGCCCCTTACTAGCTGTGCCAGTAGGGGGTTGAGCATATTGCCGGGGGTTGGCGGAGCTGTCTTCAGGGCCCAAATAAATCTGCGGCCTTCTTAGTTGGAGGTATCGCTACACGTGGGGTTCTCGTCCGGGATCCTGATACAGCAGGTGAACGCCAGAAGTGCCGGCATGGACCCCATCAAAGTAGTCCAATGGTGCGAAGCAGAAGGGACACGCTCAGAAGCGAGCGTGGCCATTGAACTTCCAGGGAGTGACTGGAGAGAGAAACAAATTAAAGAGGTGGTACAAATATTGTCCCCGGATAGAAAGGCTTACGTGGTCGCAATGAGACCAGACTCAAGGACCAACTGCACCTATGCACTGATAGAGTGGGGACAGGATGTCCCTGAAAACTTCCACGGTGCCAGTATAAAATTGTCCGAAAAGACTGAGTTCCACCTGACACATCCTAGTCAGAAGCAGTTAGAACCCTTGGACAGGAAAGCAGGGGCTGCTGTTAAATCGCAGGCAGAGCAACAGCTGATTGATCTGAAACGACAGTACTGTGACATACAAGAGAGGTTTCAGGAGACTTCCAGTATGATAGCTGAACGCATTAAGGAGTTACGTGTCGCTCCTGAGGATCAGAAAGATGGTCAGATAAAGCTCAAACCTGGGAAGGTACCGAAGAAACGAGCTCAGGGTCGCCTGCAGGAAGTAACCATCCGGAAGGATTTCCGCATTGATGGCCAGATAGGAGAAAGAGGGCAGAAGGACAAACTGTCCTACACCAAATAGAGTTGGGGTTACAGAAAGGATATCAGGAATCTGAAATTAGAGAGGCTGTAATCCATGCCATCAGCCCAGGTTCAAGTGTCAGGGGCATGTTAGAGAGGAAGGGTGGATTGACCCTGAACCAGCTAAAGAGGATACTGAAAAGCTACTATGAGGAGGAAGATTCTGCTGAGTTATTTCATCGACTGATAAATATGACCCAGGAGAGTGGAGAGACTCCTCAGAACTTCCTATTCCGGGCCATTGAGCTCAAGGACCGCCTGTTGTCCACATCCAATGATGAAGGAAATGGGGAGCATTTTGGAGTCGAGCTAGTCCAAAAGAAATTCCGGAGATCTGTGACTACGGGATTGAGGAGTGACTACATCAAGCTACAGCTGAAGCAGCATTTGGAAGATCCCTCAACTCCGGATGAGGTCCTCATTGAGAAAATGAATGAAGCAGATAAGATGGAGATTGAGAAGGACCAAAAACAGAGGAAACTTCAATCTCCTAGCACCACAAGTGCCAAAGTACAACAGATAGATGTCCCTTCAGACACTCGGGAGCTTAGTGTACTGGCAGCAAGCACTGAACAGGGATCATGGTCTTCACCTATTCAATACTTCCCCACAAGTCAGACTGGACTGGAGGAGCTGTTCCAGACCCAGAAAGAAATACTAGAGATGATGACGATGTTGATGACTCGTCTGGTGAAACCCCAGACAGAAGAGGTCTCACCACTCATGGCACCAAAGACCCCTACCACTAACCGCTCTATGAAACCAATACAGAGAGCCTGCTTCAAATGTGGAGGAAAAGACAAAACTCCTCAGAGGAACTATAGTATCCCTCAGCAGGGGTACACCCCAAAGAGAGAGGGGCAGACCCTCAGAAGAAGCACAGCATTCCCCAAAGGGAATGCACACCTAAGAAAAACTATAATATCCCTCAGCAGGTCTGTACGCCCATTAAAAGGAGGGAAATCGATGCATACCAGGCCCAAGAAAGACTAAAGTCAAAAGGGAGATGGACGAGAGAGAGTCCGAAGGGAAAGGACCAGAAGAAGGCGACTCCTGCCAGGCCATATCCGGAGAAGCTGGTAGGCCCATCTCCTGTAGTGCCCATTCAAGTGGAGGGAGTTTACACCAGAGCCATCTTGGATACTGGGGCACAAGTGACCCTACTATACCGGGACTTCTACGATAAGCACTTGAGTCATCTGCCCATCCAGAACATAGAGGAGCTGGAAATATGGGGAATTGGAACCCAGAGTTTCCCCTATGATGGCTATCTGCCCATCCGGATGACCTTTGACCCATCTGTGGCTGGGAAGGCCGAAGTGTTTGACACCCTGGCAGTTGTGTGCCCTCGGCCGCCAGGAGCCAACAAGAGCTCCCTTATAATAGGGACAAACACGGACCTGGTCCGAAGACTCCTGACCCCTTTAGTGGAAGAGAAGGGGCAAGCAGCCACCAAGATCCATCCCATGCTGAGGACGGCTTACCAAAGGCTGGTCCTAGAGCAGAAGACCCCGGTGGAGGGGATAGGGAAGGTGTGGAGACTTGGAAGAGG
This sequence comes from Rana muscosa, assembly GCA_029206835.1. Classification (NCBI taxonomy): domain Eukaryota; kingdom Metazoa; phylum Chordata; class Amphibia; order Anura; family Ranidae; genus Rana; species Rana muscosa. Next base: position 255,978,853 of record CM055123.1, on the reverse strand, counting down.
AGGGGTAGTGTTGCAGCCTGGCGAAGTAACCTGTCTCAGAGCCACTGTGAAGCTTACTTGGGAGCAGCCTGGACCCTTTGTCGTGCTGGAGTCCGACTGTCAGGGTCACCTGTGGCCAGGTGACAGATGCACACCGTAGGGGGACAGGAGTGCACCGCGAGGTAGTGAACCCTATGGCTGGCTTCTGTGGATAGGAAACTGGGTGGTTGTGGAAAGCGGGACCAGAGGAGCACAACCGGGATCCCAACGGAAGCGAGAGCCAAGATTCCCCAGGGCGCGGAGTCTAAGACCCAGCTGGTCTTCTCCAGGGCCTCTAGTGGTGAGGATGTTACGCTGCAGGCTGGGACCAGGTCGCGGCCCCTGGAGTTTCCTAGCTCACGCCCCGTAGGATAAGGGGAAGCAGCAGCACACGATAGAGAGAACCGAATAACAAGCCGAAGGTCAGGGGCCACAAGCAGACAAGGATAACGAAGAACGAGCCGAAGGTCAAGGGTCACGAGCAGACAGGGATGGTCGGGGACAAGCCAATAACGTAACAGAGAGACAGACGTAGCACACGGCAGGCAGGAACCCAAACACACAATGCCTAACAAACACGTTGATCAGCGAAGCAGGCTTGCAGTGCACAGGTTAATATAGTGTTCAGTGATAGGGCCTGGGGTGGAGTCAGGCTGGGAGGAGATTATAAAGGAAGCCAGGTGAAGGAGGTCTGGTCTCTAGATGAACACATGAGGAGGAAGGTAAGATGGCAGACAGACATTAATGCATATCCATGACACCGACCCAAAAGGAGAGTCCTCAGGTCTGGAAGTGATACCAGAAGTGATTCCGCTGAAGGTTCTGAAGAAGGCCCATTGTAGAGTTCCAGTGAGTGTTAGAAACACTACCAGAAGCCCCATGGAAATCCCTGCCAGAATGCTGCTGGGCCAGGTGAGCCCTGCTGCCCCGGTTACCCTGTCAGAAGTAAAGGGGACGGGTGAAAGAGGAGATCTTTGGGAGAAGCTGTCCATGGAGAACTTGAATCTATCCAGGGTTTGGAAAGAGAGAGCCAAGGCCCAGTTGACTAGATGGGAGAAGATATTCTCCAGAGATGAGTTCGATGTGGGGTGTGCAAGGAGTGCCACCCATCGGATCCGCCTCCAGGAAGACAAGCCCTTCCGAGAGAGAGTCAGGCGGGTCCCCCTAGCAGATCTGGAGGATCTAAGGGAACAACTTGCAGAACTCAAGAGGACTGGTGTGATACGGGAGTCCAGGAGCCCCTATGCCTCTCCCATAGTGGTGGTCAGAAAGAAGAATGGGTCATTGAGGCTCTATATAGACTACAGGACTCTCAACAGAAAAACCATCCCCGACCAATACACCACTCCGAGGATAGAGGATGCCCTACAGAGCCTCTCTGGAGCCAAATGGTTCAGCGTTATGGACCTCAAGAGCGGGTACTATCAGATCCCTATGCATCCAGAAGACAAGGAGAAGACAGCTTTCATAACCCCAGTGGGGTTCTTTGAATTTAATCGGATGCCCCAAGGTCTGTCTGGAGCCCCAGCTACTTTCCAACGTCTTATGGAGAAGACTGTAGGAGACATGAACCTTATTGAAGTCCTTGTATACCTGGACGATGTCATTGTCTTTGGGAGAACCTTGGAAGAACACGAAGAGAGGCTGGAAAAAGTCTTGAGAAGGCTCAGTGAGGAAGGACTCAAGCTTTCGCCTGAGAAGTGTCGGTTCTACCAGTCTTCTGTGAACTATCTGGGGCACATAGTGTCTGAAGAGGGGGTGGCCACAGACCCTGAGAAATTGGAGGCAGTTACCTCCTGGCCACGACCCACCACATTAACAGAACTCAGATCCTTCTTGGGGTTCTGCTCCTATTACAGGAGGTTTGTGGAAGGATTCGCCCGAATTGCTAGACCATTGAATGAACTACTCAAGACCGAGGGGGAAGAGGACGACTCAGGGCCCAGGAAGCCGGGAGAGTCAGTCAGAGATCAGTGGAACCAGAAGTGTGAAGAGGCCTTCCAGGCATTAAAGGAGAGCCTAACCACTGCCCCGGTCTTGGCCTACGCAGACCCAACCAAACCCTATGAACTGCACGTGGATGCTAGTCATGACGGTCTGGGAGGAGTACTTTACCAAGAACACGAAGGGCAACTGCGGCCTGTTGCCTACGTGAGTAGGAGCCTGAACCCCTCGGAGAAGAACAACCCCACCCACAAGCTGGAGTTCCTGGCCCTTAAGTGGGCGGTAGTAGACAAACTCAAAGACTACCTATATGGGGCGGAGTTCACTGTGAAGACCGACAACAACCCCCTTACCTACCTTTTCACCACGGCCAAGCTGGACACCACTGGACACAGGTGGCTGGCCGCACTTTCTGGATTCAACTTCAGCCTAAAGTATAGGCCAGGGACTGGGAATCGAGATGCAGACTCTGTCCAGGAGATCTCATTTTCTCACCAGTGACGTAGAAGATTGGACCCAAGTGGCACCGGACGGGGTGCGGGCCCTTTGTCAAGGAGCTGAATTCCAAGCTTGAGGAGGTTCCAGAGCAGAGGAAATAGGAGTTACCATGGTGGGAGTCCCCAAACACTACTGTGGAGTAGCTCAACTGGGAGAGGACAACCTGCCAAGACTGTCCAAGAAGGAGTTGAGGTGTGACCAATTGGAAGACCCCATGGGGAGATTGGTCCTGGAGGCCCTGGAGAATCAGGATCCAAACAGACTCATGCGTCAACCTTCAAAAGAAGCTCGCCTGCTGAGGAAAGAGTGGGACAGGTTGCAGTTACATCAGGGAGTGGTCTACCGAAGGGGCCCCTCTGATGACTCAGAAGATAAATGGCAGCTGTTTCTGCCAGAAAAGCACAGAGAGACTGTTCTAGTCGCCATGCATGACAATCATGGCCACCTAGGAGCTGAAAGGACCTTCCAACTTGTCAGAAGTCGGTTCTATTGGCCCTGCATGAGGGCAGAGGTAGAAGAGTACTGCCACTCATGTGCCCGATGCATCCAGAGGAAGACTTTGCCCCATCAAGCTGCCCCAATGGGCCATCTACAAAGTCAAGGCCCAATGGATCTGGTATGCATCGATTTTCTCTGCCTCGAACCCGACCTGAGTGGACTAGGAAATGTTCTGGTGATAACCGACCATTTCACCCGGTATGCCCAGGCTTTCCCGACCAAAGACCAGAAGGCCTCCACCGTAGCCAAGGTACTTATGGAGAAGTACTTTGTCCACTATGGGCTGCCACAGCGACTCCATTCAGATCAAGGGAGGGACTTCGAGAGTAAACTGATCCGGAAGCTCCTGGATTCTTTGGGAATCAAGAAGACTCGAACTACACCTTACCATCCACAGGGAGATGCTCAGCCGGAAAGGTTCAACCGAACCTTGCTCAACATGTTGGGGACTCTGGAAAGTGAGAAAAAGCAACATTGGACCAAACACATAGCAGCCACAGTACATGCTTACAACTGCACCATCAGTGATGCTACAGGCTACTCTCCATATCGACTCATGTTTGGGAGAGAGGCGAGACTACCTGTGGACCTGGCCTTTGGCACCTCTCTGGACCATTCCTCAGTCACATCCCACAAAGGGTACGTGGACAGGCTCAGACAAAGCCTGAAAGTAGCTTATGAGCAAGCTCAAGCAGCTTCCGACCAAAGGGGGGCTAGAAATAAGAGGAACTTCGACTTGAAGGTCCGGGTGCAAGACCTACAGCCTGGGGATCGAGTGCTGTTACGCAACCTGGGGATCCCTGGGAAGCACAAACTTGCAGACAGATGGAGATCTGAACCTTATGTCCTCTGTAGGTAGTTGCCGGGCCTACCTGTCTATAAGTTGAAACCAGAAGGAAAGGTAGGCCCACTGAAGATGTGGCATCGGAATCACCTTCTCCCACTTGCTGAGGCAGTTAGAATACCTCCTGCGGGAGACTCCCCTGAACCGGCCTCTATCCTGGATACTCCTAGGCCGAACACTCGGTCGCAGACCTCCCGAGCTGAAGATGGAGAGGCCTCTCAACTTAGTGAAAATGAAGAAGGAGAACTTGATTGGCTGTGGCCTTCCCCAACTCCAGAAACTTCTAATATTGATCTTCCAGCCACTGAAGACACTCAAGATGGAACACTGAACCCAGAAGCCACAGAGTTCATCCCTTCTAGTCCTTCAGCAGAATACTGGGAAGATGCCCAGGATGGTTGTTCAGAGGAAGAGGAGCCTGAGGCGCCAGAGCCAGAAATCCCAAGAGAGCAAAGGGCTCGAAGAGTCATCCGGCCTCCTAAGAAGCTGACCTACCCACAAATGGGGAACAGTTCGGAAGACTCTGTAGTCACTGCTAGAAGGAATGCTGAGAATCCGGATCCTTCCACTGTCCATTTAGTGGAGGGCAACCCCAGCTCACTCTCTGGCACAGTTAGACAGGTCGCCCCCACTGAAGCGACCTGTAGACAGGACAGCTCCCCATCCTATGATGATTGGTGGGAGGCTCCTCTGTCAATCCTATGCAACCGCATTGAATCTAAAATGTTTTGCAGATCTAAAAATGTTAGATGTCTTTGGGGACCAAAGATTTAAAGTGGGGGGAGTGTGTAGCGGGGTATTCCCCTTTAAGACAGAGAGACAAGAAGTTCCAGGTGAGAGGTGAGTCGGGAGGAAGTAAAGAGACATTACTGGAAGTGAAAGCAGAGGAGAAAGAGACTACATCTCCCAGTACATCTTGCAGCACCCAGGGTGCATTGCTCCAGAACAGAGACTGCTGGGGCAGACTTTATAAAGGGGAGGCGGAGTTTTGGTCGCTCTCTTTGGACCCCCCTCTCCTAGCAAGAGGATGTCTGTGCTGAACTGCTGTGTGCACAAGGCCTGAAGCCCGGGCCGTGTGCTCCTTTCCAAAGAGCCCTCTGCCAGCCTAGCAGAGCCATAGAGACATCTAATCCTCCTTGCTGCAGTACACCAGAAGGATTGAAGACTTGGATGTCGGTGGATTCCTGTTCCTAGACGAATCGATGGAGGAAACGGACTTGGACTTGCCCGGGTGGTGAGAACTGTTTAAAGACAGATACTTTTATCTTTACTATTCGTTTGGATTACAAGTTGCTCTTCAAGTGCACCACCAAAGATTGCTAGCGAATATTGTTTCACTGAACTTCCATTTAGATCAGTCAGGCCTGACTGCATAGGTAGACATTGCTGGGTGTTAGTCTACCCATGAGGGGAAGTAGCTGTAAAAGGGCAGCGCTAGAGTTGCATAGCAATACTTAATTATTCTGATTACTCTGTTCATCTTTATTACTGTTTATTGCAGGGATCTGCAACTTGTTATACTGTTGTTTATTACTTGCCCATTAGCCTCAGTAAAATATCTGGGTCAAGTACATTGGTGTCAGTTTCACTTACTTTAATAGAAGTTTTAAAGTATATCACTGTGTCTGTTTGCCATAGGACTGCGTCACCTAGAGTTGCGGTCACGCGGTCCTATCTCCCCTTACTAGCTGTGCCAGTAGGGGGTTGAGCATATTGCCGGGGGTTGGCGGAGCTGTCTTCAGGGCCCAACTAAATCTGCGGCCTTCTTAGTTGGAGGTATCGCTACATACACATGCAGCATTTTTCCACTATACAGGAACATACCAAATTTGCTGCAATTATGTTGCCTGTTTGTATTCATCCAGGAAGAACACAATTTACCATCCGCAGCAATACAATTCCAGCTGTACAGGGGACGTTTTTCGGGGACAAGAAAATGTAAGCAGCACGAGTGATCTATTAAATACCAAACAACATGAGGACAGTGCCCAATGGAGAGACTAGCATTGAACATCATGGATCTGCATCATGTCCATTACATATAGATTCACATTGTATGTGGGACCACCATGTACCACCTCATAGACATCTACAAGCAGCAAAATCACCAGCCAAACCCAGCAGTGCAAACCTCACCTTGGGGAGCCTCAAAAGTAACAATTACTTCCTCACCCTCCAAGCAGTTATATATAAATGCTCTCCACTGGGTGGAACCGAGCTTAATGAGAACCAGAATTGGCCCCAGGTGTGAAGGTTTGTATCCATACCGCCAGACACTATGGGGTTGATTTACAAAAACTAGAGAGTGCAATATCTGGTTCAGCTCTGCATAGAAACCAATCAGCTTCCAGTTTTTTTGTCAAAGTTAAAGCCCTGGTTCACACTGGTGCGATTTGACATGTCAAATCGCATGTCAAATCAGCGATATTTGCCGCAAATTGCGGGCAATGGCACCGTCCTAATCGGTGGTACGCCGCATCTGCGGCGCTGCACTGATTTTAAAAAAGTAGTTTCTGTACTACTTTTTGCAATTTCGGGCTGCGATTTACATTGACATCTGTGCAGAAACCTGCACAGATGTCCCTGTAATCACGGCCGAAATCGGGACTGACAGGCAGGAGTGAAATTGTGCGAGTTTAGCCGAACTCGCACGGCTTCACTCCCTCAGCCCCAGTGTGAACCTGGGCTAAGGCTTGGTTCACACTAGTGCGATGCGGGAACCCTGCAAATCCACTGCGGGTTCCCGCATCGCACCCGACTCGCACGGCAGTTCACACTACCATATGCAAACTGCTTGGGAGTGTCAATACATTGTTAATGACACCCCCATTTCAGCTTGCATATCGCACTGCGAACTGTCAGTTCGGACATGAATCGGATCGCATAGGTGTGAACACCCATGCGATCCGATTCTGGTGCAGACCAAAAAAAGGGTCATGTGTGAGTTTAGTCCGAATGCGATGCGATTTCAGCCATACTATCTGTATGGCTGAAATCGCTTTGCGCGGACATCGCATGTGATTTGCACTGCAGTGCGGTGCGAACCACATGCGATTTTGCACCACACAGCAGTCTGAACCGGCCCTAATTGAACAAGCAGAAGTTAGAAGCTGATTGCCTGCCGTGTACAGCTACACTATATTTTGCACTCTCTGGTTTAAGTCCCCATCCACATCGACACGATTTGACTTGTCAAATCTCATGCCAAATCGCAGCCTATTGCTGGGAATGGCACTGTCCCAATCGGTACGACTTTGCCGACACTGAGGCGCCGCACCGATTTCCAAATGCAGTTCCTGCACTACTTTTGGCGACTTCGGGGGTGATTTTAATAGGAATCTGTGCATGAACCCGCACAGATGTCTTTCAAATCGCCCCCGAACTTGCACTGAAATGCAGGTTTGAAATAGTGCGAGTTCAGCTAAACTGATTTCAAACCCGCATTCAGTGTGAATAGGGATGAGCTCGATGTTCAAATCGAACGTAAGTTCGGCTCGAACATCGGGTGTTCGCCCATTCGCCGAACAGCGGAATGCCCCATAATGGAATGCCCCATAATGCACTGCAAGATCACAGTGCATTGCTTTGTGATGATTGGCCAAAGCATGCACCTGACCTGTATGCTTTGGCAAATCACAGTGTGCTCTGCTGAGAGAGACATAATTGGCCAATCAAGGCTCAGGGGGACTAAGTCCATGAGCCACATTATATAAGGCTGTTTACATAGTGGCCGTGTATAGTGTGTGGACGGAGATAGTTAACACAGTGTATTGAAGTGGTTAAGGGGAACCCTGCCTCAATATTTTTTTTTTTAAAGGACTTGGGGGTCCCCCCCAAAATCCATACCAGACCCTTGTCCGAGCATGCAACCTGGCAGGCTGATGTAAGGGGGGCTCTCTGGGGACCCTGATGTGAGGGGGGGCTCTCTGGGGACTCTGATGTGAGGGGGGGGGCTCTCTGGGGACTCTGATGTATGGGGAGGCTCTTTGTGGACCCTGATGTAAGGAAGTGGCTCTCTGGGGACCCTGATGTAAGGAAGGGGCTCTCTGGGGACCCGGATGTATGGGGAGGCTCTCTGGGCACCCTGATGTATGGGGAGGCTCACTGGGGACCCTGATGTAAGTAAGGGGCTCTCTGGGGACCCTAAAGAAAGGAAGGGGCTCTCTGTGGACCCTAAAGTAATGAAGGGGCTCTCTGGGGACCCTGATGTAAGGAAGGGGCTCTCTGCGGACCCTGATATAAGGAAGGGGCTCTATGGGGAGTGTGATGTAAGGGGGGATCCACACTCAGATATGTAACAATATTTTTATATATATACAGTTGTGCTCATAAGTTTACATACCCTGGCAGAATTTATGATTTCTTAGTCATTTTTCAGAGAATATGAATGATAACACAAAAACATTTCTTTCACTCACGGGTAGTGTTTTTCTGAAGCCATTTATTATCAATCAATAGTGATGAGCCGAACACCCCCGGGTTCGGTTCGCACCAGAACCCGCGAATGAACCGAAAGTTTGCACGAACTTTAGAACCCTATTAAATACAATGGATGCGAACGTTCGAAATCTAAAGTGCTAATTATAACGACTATTATGCATGTTATTGTCCTAAAAAGGGTTTGGGAACCCGGGTTCTGCACCAGGGGACATGTATCAATGCAAAAAGAAGTTTTAAAAACGGCCGTTTTTCTGGAGCAGTCATTTTATTGATGCATAAATTGAAAAAAAAAAAAGTCAAATATTCCTTTAAATATCGTACCTGGGGGGTGTCTAAAGTATGCCTGTGAAGTGCCATGTGTTTCCCGTGTTTAGAACTGTCCCTGCACAAAATTACATTTCTAAAGGAAAAAAAGCCATTTAAAACTGCTTGCGGCTTTAATGTAATGTCTGGTCCCGGTAATATGGATGAAAATCTTTAAGAAAAATGGCATAGCTACCCCATCACACAACCCCCTCCCCCTACCCCAGCCCATTACCAGCCCCTTTGGGTCTTGTATGGATATTAAGGGGAACCCCGCACACAAAATAAAAAAGGCCCTATATACTCTGAACAGCCGTATACAGGCGGTGCATACAAGACAGGGACTGTAGGTTTGTTCTTATGTAGAATCTTTTTGTAATTTTGAACAGGTACATTGTTGAAGTGTAGCTCCAGCCAAAAAATCTATTTTTAAGCTTTTTGGAAAACATAGGGAAGGGTTATCACCCCTGTAACATTTGTTTTGCTGTCTGTGCAGTGTGCACCTGTTCAGAACAGTTCACCTCACTTTCCGTCCTAATGACAAATGTTTTTTGAAAATTTGGGGTTTTAATTGAAACAAGAATTGGTGATAAAGCATCAGTGGAGAGGAGACACTTTTTTTCCCATATTAACTCTTACAGGAGAGAATATGCCTTCCTAGGGGTAGATTTCCTCTCACTTCCTGTTGTATCCTTCCGTTTGCAAGGAGGAGTCGTTTGTAAGTTGGATGTTTGAAAGTAGGGGCCTGCCGTATATACACAGCTGAAATTTGCCCCTTACATGTTGGTGTTGCCATAACACTGTGAGCCCTCACAGTTCCTCTTGGTGGGCGCATGAATGGGCCCTGCTGTGAATTATTAGATCAAGAATTGTAATTGCATGCCCCTGTTGAACAGGGGCTGAAAAATTGGGCCTTTGGTGGTGGTGGTGGTGGTGGTGTTGACACAACACTGTAAGGCCTCACAGTTAGTCTTGGTGGGCGCAGGAATGGTCCCTGCTGTGAATTATTAGATCAAGAATTGTAATTACATGCCCCTGTTAAACAGGGGCAGAACAATTGGGCCTTAGGCACTGGTGCCACAACACTGAAACCCCTCACAGATACTGTACTTGGAGCACAGCAATGAGCCCTGTTGCAAAGTATTGCATCAAAAATTGTAATTACACGCCCCTGTTAAACAGGGGCTGAAAAATTGGGCCTTAGCCACTGGTGCTGGTGCCACGACACTGCAACCTCTCCCAGATACTCTAGTTGGAGTGCAGGAATGAGCCCTGCTGCAAAGCATTGCATAAAAAATTGTAATTACATGCCCCTGTTAAACAGGGGCATAAAAATTGGGCCTTAGGCACTGGTGCCACAACACTGCAACCCCTCACAGATACTGTACTTGGAGCACAGCAATGAGCCCTGTTGCAAAGTATTGCATCAAAAATTGTAATTACACGCCCCTGTTAAACAGGGGCTGAAAAATTGGGCCTTAGCCACTGGTGCTGGTGCCACGACACTGCAACCACTCCCAGATACTCTAGTTGGAGTGCAGGAATGAGCCCTGCTGCAAAGCATTGCATAAAAAATTGTAATAACACGCCCCTGTTAAACAGGGGCTGAAAAATTGGGCCTTAGCCACTGGTGGCGGCACCCAGAAACAAAAATGTTCTTCCAAGCTATCATCATCAATCGGATCATTGAGGAGGAGGAGGATAGTCAGTCAACATAACAGGACAGTCTCTCAGCATCAGCATCAGTCTTGAAGGGATGTGACATTTGAAAATAAATTAGTCTGTTATATCAGCTTCAGGTGTTTGGTAGCTGGTGGTGATCCAAGACTGGTTCATCTTTATGAAGGTCAGTCGATCAACAGAGTCGGTGGACAGGCGCACCCTGTGATCCATGACAAATCCTCCAGCAGCACTGAATGTGCATTCTGAAAGAACGCTGGATGCAGGGCAGGCCAGTAGCTCAATTGCATACTGTGCAAGCTCTGGCCAGTGATCCATCCTCAAGACACAGTAAGCCAGAGGATTTTCGGTGGGAAAGGTGTCCAAGTCTGACCTTGCCCCTAGGTATTCCTGCACCATGTATATCAGACGCTGGCGATGGTTGCTGGAACCGATCATACCTTGGGGCTGCGGACTAAAGAATTGTCTGAACGCATCGGTCAGACGGCCACCTTCCCCACCGCTCCTTCTTTGACTGACCGAAGCCTCAGCAACTCGTTGTCCAGGACCAGGAGTTTGTAACCTCCCAGTCTCTGGGAACGCGTTGCACAGACCTTTCTGCAAGGCCTCCCGGAGTTGTCTCATCCTCTGCTCCCTCTGCGACGGTAAGATAAGGTCCGCAACCTTACCCTTGTACCGTGGATCAAGGAGAGTGGCCAGCCAGTAATGGTCCCTCTCCTTGATCCGAAGAATACGAGGATCCTTCCGCAGACTTTGCAGGATCAGGGAAGCCATGCAGCGTAGGTTAGCTGAGGCATTCGGTCCGAAGTCCTCTGGGTCACTAAGGACGACATGATTCGCAGCCACCTCCTCCCAGCCACGTACAAGTCCACTGGTTTCTTGGGACTGTAAATCATCCCTAAAAGACTGCTGCTGATGATGCTGAGTGCCAGGCTCCACCTCCATGCTGACACAATCCTCCTCCTCCTCCTCCTCCTCTTCTTCCTGTGCGATGGGTGGGACAGAAGGAACACTGTCTGGGTAAAGGGGGCCTTGAGAGGCAAGGAAGTCCTCCTCTTCCTGCCTCTGTTCTGCCTCAAGTGCCCTGTCCATTATTCCACGCAGCGTATGTTCCAACAGGTGGACAAGAGGTACAGTGTCACTGATGCATGCACTGTCACTGCTCACCATCCTCGTGGCCTCCTCAAATGGTGCCAGGACAGTGCATGCATCCCTGATCATGCCCCACTGGCGTGGTGAAAAAAACCCGAGCTCCCCTGACCCTGTCCTGGTGCCGTAGTCGCACAGGTACTCATTGATGGCCCTCTGCTGCGTGTGCAGCCGCTGCAGCATGGCCAACGTTGAGTTCCACCTGGTGGGCATGTCACATATAAGGCGGTTCTTGGGCAGGTTCAACTCCTTTTGCAGCTCAGCCAGGCGAGCACTGGCATTATAAGATCTGCGGAAATGCACACAGACTTTCCTGGCCTGCCTCAGGACATCCTGTAAGCCCGGGAACCTGCCCAAGAACCGCTGCACCACCAGGTTAAGGACGTGAGCCACACAGGGCACATGGGTCAGTTGTCCCTGTCGGAGAGCGGAGAGGAGGTTGGTGCCATTGTCGCAAACTACCATTCCTGGCTTAAGCTGGTGTGGCGTCAACCACCTCTCGGCCTGCCCCTGCAGAGCAGACAGAACCTCTGCCCCAGTGTGGCTCCTGTACCCCAAACACACCAGCGCAAGCACGGCATGGCATATTTTTGCCTGCGTACTTGCGTAGCCCCTTGAACGCCTACGGAGCACCGCTGGTTCCGAGGACAAAGCACAGGAAGAGGCCGTGGAGGAAGAAGAAGAGGAGGGGGTGGAGGAGAGAGGTGTGTCACAACCAGTAGTAGCATTTTGGAGGTGTGGTGGTGGAACAACCTCCAACACTACTGCAACTTGTCCTGCATCCTTCCCAGCTGCCAAAAGAGTGACCCAATGGGCCGTGAAAGAAAGGTAACGTCCCTGTCCATGCCTGCTGAACCATGAGTCAGCGGTAATATGCACCTTACCGCTGACCGCCCTGTCCAGCGAGGCCAAGACATTGCCTTCCACATGCCGGTAGAGACCTGGAATCGCCTTCCGTGAGAAAAAGTGGCGTTTGGGAACCTGCCACTGAGGAACCGCACATTGCACAAACTCACGGAAGGGGGCCGAGTCTACCAACTGAAAAGGCAGCAGTTGAAGCGCTAGCAATTTAGCCAAGCTAGCATTCAACCGTTGGGCATGTGGATGGCTGGGAGTGAACTTCTTTCGACGGTCCAGCAGCTGGGGCAGGGAAATTTGCCTGCTAGAATCGGACGTCGGTGTACTGCTAGCAGAGTGCCCGCAAGTACTTGGCTGTGGCACACCTAATTCTACACCTTTATTCCTCTCAGAGCAGGTTTCAGAGAGGACTAAAGGTATAGTGGGGTTGGAGATCCCAGCTGATGCGGTGCAAGAAGAGGTCAGCTTTGTTCTTTGGTGTGGGTCTTTAAGGTAGGCTTGCCAACGAGCTGCATGGCAGGTCAACATATGTCTGGTCAAGCATGTGGTGCCCAAGCGGGTGATGTTTTGGCCACGTGATATACGCTTGAGACATATGTTGCAAACAGCAGCTGTGCGATCTGATGCACTCGACTCAAAAAAGGCCCACACCAAAGAACTTTTTGAATAACGGGCAGAGGCAGCGCCCTGCACAGGCGGAGCTCTGCGGTGTGATTCCGTCGGTGTGCTGCCCTTACGCTGGCCCCCCGAGGGCATCCTGCCTCGTTGGAGATGTGCCTCCTCCTCATCCTCCTCCTCCTCCTCCTCCTCTCTCCTATTAGGCACCCACGTGGAGTCAGTGACCTCATCATCCCCTCCCTCCTCATCACTGGAGCCAATCTGGCAGTATGCTGCAGCTGCTGGAACATGACTGCCAGATTGGTGTCCTTCTTGAGCATCCCCTCTCTCTGCTCTCACGCTACTGCCTTCCTCTAGCTGGGTATCATCATCAGACCCTTCGAAACGCTGGGCATCCTCCTGGAGCATGTACCCAACACTGTGCTCAAACAGTTCGGGGGACTCCTCAGGAGGACATGGTTGGTCTAGGGAAGGAGTGACTGATGATGACATTGATACCAGGGAAGAGGACGCTTTGGCAGCTGCTTTGCCAGTACCCTGAGCCTGGGTAAGAGAGGATGAGGAGGATGAGGAGGGCTTGGTCATCCACTCTACCAAGTCTTCGACATGATGCGGCTCAACACGTCCAACTGCCGAAAAGAAGGGCAAGCGTGTCCCATGGCCACGTGCTGATGGCGATGCACCGCGTCCACGACCAGCACTGTTGTCTCTAGACACAGAGCCTGCTTGCCCTCTTTTATTGGCTCCTGACTGTCTGCCTCTCCTTGTTTGCCTTCCAGACATTCTAATGGCCTGCCGGGAAATGGGAAAACCAGCAATACAGGCTAAGTTCAGGTGTAATATGATCAGGAGGCACACTCCGCCCGCTGTAAGTGCCGCAAAATCCTGTTGGTGTAACACACCAGGAAAAAGCAGCAATACAGGCTAAGTTAAGGTGTAATATGGTCAGGAGGCACACTCTGCCCGCTGTAAGTGCTGCAAAATCCTGTTGGTGTAACACACCAGGAAAAAGCAGCAATACAGGCTAAGTTCAGGTGTAATATGGTCAGGAGGCACACTCCGCCCGCTGTAAGTGCCGCAAAATCCTGTTGGTGTAACACACCAGGAAAAAGCAGCAATACAGGCTAAGTTCAGGTGTACTATGGTCAGGAGGCACACTCCGCCCGCTGTAAGTGCCGCAAAATCCTGTTGGTGTAACACACCAGGAAAAAGCAGCAATACGGGCTAACTTCAGGTGTATAATGTGCAGGAGGCTTAGCAACAATGACACTGACACTGTCCCCTGCCTATCCTTCTCTCTCCCTGCACACAAGGTTTAGCAAAGAATATGACACTGACACTGTCCCCTGCCTATCCTTCTCTCTCCCTGCACACAAGGTTTATCAAAGTATATGACACTGACACTCTCCCTGCCTATCCTTCTCTCTCCCTACACACAAGGTTTAGCAAAGAATATGACACTGACACTCTCCCTGCCTATCCTTCTCTGTCCCTACACACAAGGTTTAGCAAAGAATGGATTTGACACTGTCCCTGCCTATCCTTCACTTTCCCTGCTCCGGAACACACTACACGAGGCCGCCGCGCTGGCGGCCTTTTATAGTGTGAGGCGTGTACTAAACCCCCTCAGCTATAATTGGCCACAGGCATCCTGCCTGTGGCCAATCATTGCTCTCCTCGCTGCCGGCGATGTGATTGGCCAAGCATGCAGGGTCACAGTGCATGCTTGGCCAATCACAGCGCCGGGATTACACTGCGATGGCGCAGAGTATTGTGGGCCGTTCGCGTCACTCGAATTTGGCGCGAACGGCCCAAATCGTTCGTTGTTCGCCGAACGCGCGAACAGCCGATGTTCGAGTCAAACCTATGTTCGACTCGAACACCGAGCTCATCCCTATCAATCAACTGTGTTTACTCTTTTTAAATCATAATGATAGCAGAAACTACCCAAATGACCCTGATCAAAAATTTACATACCCTGGTGATTTTGACCTGATAACATGCATACAAGTTGACACAAATGGGTTTGAATGGCTATTAAAGGTAACCATCCTCACCTGTGATCTGTTTGCTTGTAATTAGTGTGTGTGTATAAAAGGTCAATGAGTTTCTGGACTCCTAACAGACCCTTGCATCTTTCATCCAGTGCTGCACTGACGTTTCTGGATTCTGAGTCATGGGGAAAGCAAATGAATTGTCAAAGAATCTGCGGGTAAGGGTAGTTGAACTGTATAAAACAGGAAAGGGATATAAAAAGATATCCAGGGAATTGGGAATGCCAATCAGCCGGGTTCAAACTCTAATGAAGAAGTGGAAAATGAGGGGTTTTGTTGAAACCAAACCACGGTCAGGTAGACCAACTAAAATTTCAGCCACAACTGCCAGGAAAATTGTTCGGGATGCAAAGAAACACCAACAAATAACTTCAGGTGAAATACAGGACTCTCTGAAAACATGTGGTGTGGCTGTTTCAAGATGCATAATAAGAAGGCACTTGAAGAAAGATGGGCTGCATGGTCGAGTCGCCAGAAGAAAGCCATTACTACGCAAATGCCACAAAGTATCCCGCTTACAATTTGCCAAACAGCACAGAGACAAGCCTCAAACCTTCTGGCACAGTCATTTGGAGTGATGAGACCAAAATTTTGCTTTTTGGCCACAACCATAAACGCTTCATTTGGAGAGGGATCAACAAGGCCTATGATGAAAGGTACACCATTCCTACTGTGAAACACGGAGGTGGATCGCTGATGTTTGGGGATGTGTGAGCTACAAAGGCACAGGTGGTCAAAATCGATGGCAAGATGAATGCAGTATGTTATCAATAAATACTTGGAGGAACATTTGCATTCATCAGCCAGGAAGCTGTGCATGGGACGTACATGGACATTCCAACATGACAATGATCCAAAACACAAGTCCAAGTCGACCTGTCATTGGCTACAGCAGAATAAAGTGAAGGTTCTGGAGTGGCCATCTCAGTCTCCTGACTTCAACATCATTGAGCCACTTTGGGGAGATCTCAAACGTGCAGTTCATGCAAGACAGCCCAAGAATTTACAGGAACTGGAGCCTTTTTGCCAAGAGGAATGGGCAGCTTTACCATCTGAGAAGATAAAGAGCCTCTTCCACAAATACCACAAAAGACTTCAAACTGTCATTGATGTTAAAGGGGGAAATACAGGGTATTAAGAACTGGGGTATGTAAACTTTTGATCAGGGTCATTTGGGTAGTTTCTGTTGTGATTATGATTTAAAAAGAGTAAACACAGTTGATTGATAATAAATGGCTTCAGCCAAACACTAACAATGAGCAAAATAAAAGTTTTTGTGTTATCATTCATATTCTCTGAAAAATGGGCAAGAAATCATACATTCTGCCAGGGTATGTAAACTTATGAGCACACCTGTATCTATATGTAGCCAAGGTTTGCTACTGTGCTTATTATTAAGGGACAGTTCGTTGTTTGGCTCCCTCTAGTGCATGCTGGACTCTATGTGTGTTTTTTCTCATGTGAGAATGACCCAGCGCAATGCATCATGGAACATGTAGTCCGGGATGAGGAAGTGACACTGTTAGCCAGACCAGTCTGGACCACAGGTAACAGAATGCTGTGCGCACAGAGCAGGTGTGGCCTGTTTTCGCCCTCTCTGGACGCCATTCTGACCC
Source organism: Rana muscosa (assembly GCA_029206835.1). NCBI lineage: Eukaryota > Metazoa > Chordata > Amphibia > Anura > Ranidae > Rana > Rana muscosa. The sequence continues at coordinate 255,962,333 of CM055123.1, read as the reverse complement.
TGCCAGCATGAGGTCTGTGTGACAGGGAGTGCTGAGAGTCTGCGGCCTACACAGCGGGGGGCCAGATCGCCAGCCTCAGAGGGATCTCAGTGGACAACTTCGCTATTCCAGTACAGCGGACCGGCCTGTGTTCCAGATCATCTGGAGGCACCTGCAATCCACTCCACCCAGTGGCGTCTCCAGCTTTCATATTTAGGGGGGGCACATGGGGGACAGGGACAAAAGTAGGGGGGCCAACTATAAAATGCAATTTTATATATACATATATATATATGTAGCGGGTATATACTTTCCTATCAGGTTTTGAAATTGGTGAAGACATTAGTGATGCATAGTTCCCTGCGGCCCAGCAGGTGGACATCTTCGTCACGGGGTTTGAGTCCCAGGCACCTTCAGCCTGAGGGCTGCGGTCCGTGGTCGGTGTCCAGGCGCCCTGGGCCTGGACACGTGGAGTTCGTGTTCCACCCCAGACACCTTCAGTCTGGAGTGAGGTGCTCGGTCGGAGGCCTGGGGCCCAGTGTCTTCCGCTAAGTCCCGCGAGGGAAGGACTTCCTAGGGGGCCTCGGGAGTAAGGCTCCCGAATCCAGTGGCATAAGGGACCGGAGGAGGGACTCACCCGAAGACCTGGTGCAGCAGATTGCCAGTGACGGGTGTGCCTCTGGTGACCGCCCGGAAGGATATCTTTCTCGAACAGGGGCCAAATCCCTAAAGGAAGGTGATTCACGTTCAATGACCGGTGGCAGCGGTTCAGCTATTCAACTCACGGTCTGTGGCAGAGACCGTGCACCAGGCCTATTCGCTATCAGAGGAATAGGAGAGTTCATTGTGCCTGGGCCTACTCGTATCCACACCCCCTGTCTGTTCGTTGAGGGAGTCCAACTGATTGTGTTTCATCCTGACATTGGAAAATAAAGGAGTGTTGGACTTTTACTGGTGTGGGGCTCATTACTGACAGACACTGTTCCACAGAAGAAGCGGAGGCTCCAAACGCAGGGCACCGACCCGAAGGTAAAGAGACTTTGCTAACACCACACAAACATCTGTGGTGAAAGCTTGGCGTAGCAACCCGACCTCTCTCCCCCAAGGTACCCCTAGACAAGAGTCAGAATAACCGGAGATACAGGATTGAGAAAGTGGAGGCCGCTACATATATATATATATATATATATATATATATATATATATCCTGGGGCCCTTTACTATGATCCCACAACGGGCCCTTTCACATGTTCTGCAGTGAGCTCCCTTCCTACTATACTGGGGCCCCCCAGGGTGGCAGAAAACAAGAGACATATGTCACCAGCACACCAAGAAAATATAAGGGTCCAAAGCAGTGGGAGAACTATCAGGGTTGCAAAGGTTGTCTTGCCACCGGGCCCTGGTGTTCTGCCACTGTGGGGTTCCCCAGCTGTCCTGTCCCTGTTATTGACAGCGCTGGTCTGGCATCTGTCTCCTTGGCAGTGGCGGCAGTCTATTAGGACCTAGTGCTGGTGACATTATGGGTGCATGCAGGGGAAGGCTGGCACTATTGGTTATAGAGAGCCGAGCCCCCAGCTGGTCACCTAGCAGCAGTAATGCTGTATAACCTTCTCTGTTGACATGCTGATCGGGATGTGATCCTGGTGATGCTCCCAGTCAGATCTAATAAACACAGTATTTATTAGCAACAAGAGTACAACCACATATATATGTAATCAACCGTATGTACAGCAGCCATGTGGGCTCTATGCCTGTAAAGTGTGGGCTTTGATCAATAAAATCACTGATATTTAACACTAGGATTTGACTAGGAGCATCACCTGGATTGCATCCCGATCAGCATGTCAGAGAAGGCTCCACTGCTGCTAAGCAACCTGCAGGGAGCTCAACTGTCTACAACCAATAGAGATGGGCTCGGGTGTGTTTGAAATCCCACATGCCCGATCTCCAGCCAGGAAGCCGACACTCCACAGTGCTAATCACTGCCAGTGAGACATTTCCTGATCTGTACAACTGCGGACCGGGAAATGTCTCACTGCCTGTGATTAGCGCTGTGCAGTGTGGGCTTCCTGGCAGGCTCTGGCATGTGGAATTTTAAACATGCCCAGCCCATCTCTAACAACAAATTGTGCTGGCCCTCCTGTACATCAGCCCCATAAAGTAACCAGCACTGGGTTCCAATGTGCTGCTGCCGCTGCCATGGAGACAGAGACCAGTGCTGTGAATAGCCGGGACAGGACAGCAACTCTGGTTGTTCCAGCACTGGTCCACACTGGGAACATTCCCCCATCCACCTATAATGTGTAGATGGGGGAATTGGATCATTTCTTTTTTTTTTTTCATTCAACCTAATCGTTGAATGAAAAAAAGTGATCAATGTATGGGATGCCTAAGAGCTAAGACCAGCCATAAACAGTTTAAATCTCAGCTGGTTCAGCAGGAACCGGCTGAGATTTGAACCATTAATGAGCAGATTCTCTTATGATTATCACTAGTGGTTGCTATAGCCACTAGTGATAACCACTGTTTGTCGGGAGAATACAATTGCTGGGCAGGAGGGTTTCCCCTGTCAGCACTGTCTGTGTTGATGGGGGATTTATGCAAGTTTCTTTCCTGCAATCTGTGGATGCAGGAAAGAAATTTGCACCGTATATTACCTGCCTAACTGAAAGTGAAAGTAAATTGTGAATGTCTTGAAAGAACAGGAGAGGGGGAGGGAGACAGATGGGGGAGAGAAGGGATGGAGATAATGCAGTTCAGTGATTACAGTGTACTGCAGTCTGCAGTGCACACACGCACAGGTCCAGGCTAGAATCTCAAACATCATTCACACACAGCCAGGAATGCTGCTGATTTTCATATTTCCCGCCCACACATCCCCTCTCTTCAGATACAGCACGCCATGATAGTGTGGGCGGGACTGGAAGGAGGAGGAGGAGCTGTATTACTCCCTGCTCGTATGTGAGGAGAGTGAGGGAGGGTGGCTGGACTCGCTGGGCTGTGAAAGAGTGTCATAGACTGACACTCGGCTCAGCTTGCAGTCACCACTCTCGGAATTTACAGGCTGGTTCTCCTGTCCTAAGGACGGGAGAAATCAGTCTGTTTTTCCAGTAACTGAGATGAAGGCTTGGGCCCCCCTCCCCCCCCACAGTGCTCGTGAAGTCCTTCCTCCAACTCGCTCTTCTCTGTGCCAATGAGGATGCAGGGGAAGGAGCAGATCGGGCGGCTGTGGTTGTTTGAGCGCTTGCATTATGCAGTGTCAGCGAGCAGAGGGAGGGGCCCCCTCTGGCCCCCCCTAGGCACGCCATTGAGTCCACCGGGAGCTGCAGCACCGCGTGGCGTCGCCATTTCCACAGGACAGAGACACAGAGAATTCCGTCTGGAACCCTCTATTCATCTGACGTTCATAGTGGTGAGCGGGCACAGCCCTTGTGATAGTTAACCAACAGTACTGCTGAGTAATTTTTATACAGACTCGCTGGCGATACTTGTAGTTCCACGGATGTGAATCTACTTCTTCCCAGACCTCACACAGCAGGTGCTTGGGGCCAATATTTCCCCATTGTGCTTTAAAGTCAGTATTGTGAACATTTCTCTAACACAGTTAAAGGAGGAGCATACGGCCGCCAGGGGAAATTTGAACTGTTATGGGCTCCTTGGTTGAATACCCCAGGGTTTTCCCCACTTGAATTGGTGATAGACAGGCTGCTTCTTTGAGTTGTGTATTAGGAGGTTAAGGGAGAGAGGTATAAATGTATAATAAACAGACCATTATGTGGCTCTGTCTAGTGGAACACTATTGAGACCTGTTTTGTCATGTACTTACTGTATGTCGGTTTAGGGAATGAGAGAGACTTTTATTATTTTGAAGTTTTTATTGTTCCAATGTTCAATGGAATGACTGTTTGCTTTTTGCATATGTATGTAAACATTTTGTAAGGGTATGTACTTACCGAGGCCGAGATGCCGAGAGTGGTTCACCTTTGCGACTTGACGCACTCCACCCCCTGGAGTTGAGACAGGGAGTGGATGGCGAGAAGCGGCACCGGCTACCGGCAGGTGGTGGGTACTTGTAGACGGTCCGGTAGTGCTGAGTAGACTGAAGAAACAGGCTTCAAGCAGGAACTAGCCGGATTGGTAAAGTTCAAACAGCAGGAGATAATGGAAGCCGGTGCAGGTTGAGCCCGGGTTGCAATTGCAAGGTAACAGTCCCGGCTGGGGGTCTAGCACAGTAAAAGGTAACAAGTCCAGAGAATACCGGGAACCAGGCAGGAGTTCAAAGGAAACGCGGAAGTCCTAAAGGTACAAGCAGGAGGTCAAGGATTGTAGACAGGCAGCAGATCCGAGTCACAGGCCGAGGGTCAAACACAGGAGAAGGCAGAAGTCTGTATAACAAGCCGAGGGTCAGGTCCAGGGGAGATATCAGAGGAATCAAGCCAGTCCGGGTCACAAGGAGATTTTCAAGATAGTTTTCCAGAGTCTTGGGTATACAGGAAAGCTGACAAACCAGCAACTTGTCAGTGCAACTGGGTCTCTTTAAATAGGCCCGCCTGGATTCCTATTGGTGCGCCGCCGCGCATGCATGCGCGCCGCTGCGTCGGCGCGCGCACCCGAGGACGTAGAAGCGCCGTCCCGCGCACACGCATGCGCTAAAGCATCATTCCACCGCACATGCGCATTGGGCGCTGATTGGCGCTGTTGGACGGATTTCCCTGACAGTGCCCCCCTCCTAGGGGCGGACTCCGGACGCCCAGACTAGACATCAACTCGGGATGTTCCTGGTGAAAGACTCTAATTAGGCGGGGAGCATGTAGGTTCCTAGATGGTTCCCAAGAGTTGTCCTCTGGGGGATACCCCTTCCATTTGATTAAATACTGTAACTGCCTGCCTCTTTTCCTGCAGCCCAAGATAGATTCCACCACGTACTCATTTTCACCATCAACCTCCACAGGTGGAGGAGGTGGCTCATCCCTTCCCGGGAAGGAGCTGGAGACTACTGGTTTCAACAGAGACGTGTGGAAGACCGGGTGTATCCTGTAGGAGTCGGGCAGTGCCAATTCAAAGGCCACAGGGTTGATTACTCGCTTGATTTTAAAAGGGCCTATAAATCTTGGTCCCAATTTCCGTGAAGGGATCGGCAATTTGAGGTTGGTGGCGGAGAGCCATACTTCCTCCCCAACTTTGAAGACTGGATTTTCCTTCCTACCCTTGTCATAGTGTCTCTTGTAAGACTCCTGGGCGTTTTGCATCATTTCCTGGAGTCTCAGAAAATTAGATTGAACAAAGGCTATCCGATCTTGAACAGCAGGAACAGAGCTCTCCGGAATGTCATCAGGGAGGAAGGAAGGATGGAAGCCAAAGTTGGCCCAAAAAGGAGTTTGACTGGTGGCTGAATGCACCGAGTTGTTATATGCAAATTCAGCGTAGGATAATAGGGAGGACCAATCGTCTTGTGAGGCTGAGCAAAAACAACGGAGATATTGTTCTAGGGTTTGATTGGTTCTCTCTGTCTGTCCGTTGCTCTGGGGGTGATATGCCGATGATAGGCAAATCTTGACTTCTAAAGATTTGCAAAGTTCCTTCCAGAATTTCGACGTGAATTGAACGCCTCTGTCAGAGGTGATGCTCTTAGGCACCCCATGGAGCCTGATTATCTCCTGAAAGAAGGCTTTGGCTGTATCTGCAGCAGAGGGGGTACCTATCATGGGCACGAAGTGTGCCATTTTGGAGAGGCGGTCAATTACGACCAGAATCGTGGTAAAACCTCCAGAGGGCGGTAGATCTACAATGAAGTCCATGGACACATCTGCCCACGGACGTTCAGGGATAGGCAAAGGTTTGAGTAGTCCCCAACTCTTGGTTTTGGGTCCCTTATACCGTTGGCAACGGGTACAGGAGGCAACATAGGACTTGCAATCTTGTCTCCAACCAGGCCACCAGAAGGAGCGAGAGATTAGTTCCATGGTTTTTTTGGTTCCAAAGTGACCAGCTAGTTTGTGGTCGTGGAAAGTTTTCAGAATCAGTTGCCTTGTTTCCAGAGGGACGAAGACTTTACCTTGGGACCAGAGCAAGTCATTATGCTTCTCTAGGGAAGAGGTTACTTGGTCAGGACAATGCTTAGAGGTAGACATGTGCATTCGTTTTCGTCCGAATGCATTTTCGTCCGAATTTCAGCTATTTTCGTTATCGTTTTAACAAACGAAAACGAAAGCACAGTATCCGAAAACCGAAAGATCCGACATAAACAAATGCTTTATTTTCGTTTTCGTTGCTACAACAGTTCGATATAGATAGGAGATTCGACGTGACGCTGACAATAACAATCTGTGTCTATCGAATCTGTGGTCGAATGTGCCTAACCTTAACTCTATTAGTCCAAGATTATTCTACATAGGAGAGAAAAGATTCGACATTATAGAGAGAAAAGATTCGACATAGGAGAGGAAAGATTCGACATAGGAGAGGAAAGATTCGACATAGGAGAGGAAAGATTCGACATAGGAGAGGAAAGATTCGACATAGGAGAGGAAAGATTCGACATAGGAGAGAAAAGATTCGACATTATAGAGAGAAAAGATTCGACATAGGAGAGGAAAGATTCGACATAGGAGAGGAAAGATTCGACATAGGAGAGGAAAGATTCGACATAGGAGAGGAAAGATTCGACATAGGAGAGGAAAGATTCGACATAGGAGAGGAAAGATTCGACATAGGAGAGAAAAGATTCGACATAGGAGAGAAAAGATTTGACATTATAGAGAGAAAAGATTCGACATTATAGAGAAAAGATTTGACATTATAGAGAGAAAAGATTTGACATTATAGAGAGAAAAGATTTGACATTATAGAGAGAAAAGATTCGACATAGGAGAGAAAATATTCGACATTATAGAGAGAAAAGATTCGACATAGAGAGAAAAGATCACTGCTTGTGGGCGGAACATTCGACCGGAAATGTATGATTGCAGAGTCATACAGTTTCGCTGCTCCGTCGAATCTTCTTTGAACATTCGACAGACACCATAAGCCTTCAATGACAGATTCGACCTTAATTAATTCAGATTTTCGGACGAATGCAATTTTTAACGAAAAACGAAATAAATAAAAACGAATTTCGGGAGTAACTAAATAAATTAATTTTTTGGACGAAAACGAAATTCCGAAACGAAATATTTCAGTGTGCACATGTCTACTTAGAGGCGGCTTTTATGGAGGTTAGTAGATCAGCCTGTGGGATGAGCAGAAAGTTTTGTGCTGATAGGATGGTACTTGGTTCCTCTGCTTGAGGGGTCTCGGGAAACATCCTAGAGAGTGCATCCGCCTTCACGTTCTTGGAACCGGGCCTATAAGAGATATGAAAGTTAAACCTGGTGAAGAAGAGGGCCCATCGGGCTTGTCTGGGTCGAAGACGTTTTGCTGTTCTCAGATATTCTAGATTCTTATGATCCGTGAATATCATGACAGGGTGAGGGGCTCCCTCCAGAAGGTATCACCATTCTTCCAGGGCGAATTTGATAGCTAATAGTTCCCGGTCTCCGACGTCATAATTACGTTCCGGAGAAGTTAGTTTACGAGAGGCAAAGGCTACTGGATGAAGAAGGGATTTGGGGCCCTGCCTTTGAGAGAGGATGGCCCCAGTGGCTGACTCTGAAGCATCTACTTCCAGAGTAAACGGCAGTAGCGGATCTGGATGCTTCAATACAGGTGCCGATGTGAATGCATTTTTTAGTTTATCGAAGGCATCCTGAGCTTCTGGTGACCAGTGAAAGCGGTAGCCCTGGCGTGTCAGTTGGGTTATAGGTGCCACAATAGAGGAGAACCCCACAATGAACCTCCTGTAGAAGTTGGCGAAACCTATAAACCGTTGTACCCCTTTCTTGTCTGTTGGGGCTGGCCATTCCTGGATAGCTTTGACTTTCTGCGGGTCCATTGCGACCCCATTGGTAGAAATAATAAATCCCAAAAATTGCACAGTGGTTTTCTCAAAGTCACATTTCTCGGCCTTGAGGTAAAGTCTATGTTCTCGGAGAATAGTGAGGACCTTGATGACATGGATTCGGTGCAGTTCAAGGGAGGACGAAAAAATAAGAATATCGTCTAAGTAGACTACTAGGAAGTCGTCCAAGTGTTCACGGAAAATGTCATTGACCAGGTGCTGGAAAGTAGCTGGGGCGTTGCAAAGCCCGAATGGCATGACCAAGTATTCAAAATGACCGAACCTAGATCTAAAAGCCGTCTTCCATTCGTCTCCAGCCCTGATCCGGATGAGGTTGTAGGCCCCTCGAAGGTCCAGTTTAGAGAAGATCCGAGCTGATCGGAATCGTTGGAACAACTCCGAGGATGAGAGGAAGCGGGTATCTATTTTTAATAGTAATTTTATTTAATTCCCTATAGTCGATGCAGGGCCTCAGAGTCCCGTCTTTCTTTTCAACGAAAAAGATTCCGGCACCGGCTGGGGAAGAAGAGGGGCGAATGAATTTCTTTTCCAGATTTTCCTCAATGTAAGACTTGAGGGCCTTCAACTCAGATTCGGACAAGGGAAAGATGCGGCCGAATGGAATTTTGGAGCCAGGCAGAAGGTCAATGGGACAATCGTAGGGACGATGTGGAGGTAGGCGGTCGGCCTGCTGTTTGTCGAAGACGTCCTGGAATTCTAAGTATGCTGATGGAACATGTGGTAGGTTATCCGGTTGAGGGGTTAAAGTAGCACAGACAGTTGGAAGTGCGGAAAGACAGTGTTGGGAACAATACGAAGAAGTGAAGTTAACTTCCCTTTTGGCCCAGTTTATATGAGGCTCATGTGCTTGTAACTAGGGGAGGCCCAGGATGATGGGAAACATGGGAGATGGGATGAGGTCAAATCGAAGGTATTCTTGGTGGCCTGAATCCGTGATAGCAAGGACGGGTTTTGTTTCTTGCGTAATTACCCCTGAACGAGGCAGGGATCCATCCGCCAGACGAACCTGAAGATAACGGTCCTTGGTTTGCAGAGGAAAGTGAAGTTGGGAAGCAAGTGAAGAGTCCAGAAAGCAGCTGCAGGCTCCTGAATCAATAATCGCCGGTAGGCGGGTTGCTCCTGTTGGTAGCTGTAGAGAAATAGAAAGAACAACATAAGTCTGTGGTAAGCCAGAAACTTGGTAGTTCAAAGTGTCTTTGAGGGTACACTTACTAGGTCTCACTGGGCAGCTCCGAAGGAAATGGCCAGTACCCCCGCAGTAAAGACACAGATTGGCCTGACGCCTGCGCTGCTTTTCCTCAGGAGAAAGGGGAGGACGAACCAGACCAAGCTGCATGGGTTCAGGCTCGGGAGGAGAAGATGCTGTAGGAACTTGGATGGGTGGATAGGCAGAAGCTGATCGGGGCAAAGTCCAGTTTGGACGGGTAGTCTGGAAACGCTCAGAACGCCGCTCCCGCAGGCGTCTGTCAAGCTGAGTGACAGACTGGATCAAATCTTCCAGAGTAGTTGGAACACCAATCCTGGCCAGCTCGTCTTTAAGAGCCTCAGACAGTCCTTGGCGATATTGGTATTTAAGGGCCGTCTCATTCCAGCCAGTGTCAGCTGACCATTTCCGGAATTCTGCCGTGTAGTCCTCCACCGGCCTTCTCCCCTGGGTTAAACTGTGGAGAACAGACTCAGCTGTAGCTGATCGCTGAGGATCGTCATACAGCTGCGCCATACTCTCGAAGAAGGTGTCCACGGAATCTAGTATGGGGCTGCTTTGCTCCATCAGGCCATGGGCCCAGGCCTGAGGTTCGTCGGTTAGAAGGGAGATGACGAACCCCACCTTTACCACTTCTTAAGAGAAAGTCCTGGGTTGAAGGGCGAAGTAAAGAGAACATGCGTTTTTGAAAGCCCGATATTTCTTACGGACGCCAGAAAATCGCTCAGGCAGGGGGACTCTGGGTTCAGGGGTAGCCATTACTACGGTGGGATTTGCCTGATTTTGAGACGTGGAGGCAACATTGGCAACGGTAGCAGCTGGTGATGCTGGTCCTGTAGCTCCAGTAAGTAGCTGAAAGCGGCCATCCATTTGGACATAACCTTGTAATTTCTGAACCGCATCGGTTAGTGCGGTGACTTGCTGACATAGGGTCTCGAACGGTGAACGCACCCTGTCGGCCTCAGACATCGGGCTGGTTTGTACTGTAAGGGTATGTACTTACCGAGGCCGAGATGCCGAGAGTGGTTCACCTTTGCGACTTGACGCACTCCACCCCCTGGAGTTGAGACAGGGAGTGGATGGCGAGAAGCGGCACCGGCTACCGGCAGGTGGTGGGTACTTGTAGACGGTCCGGTAGTGCTGAGTAGACTGAAGAAACAGGCTTCAAGCAGGAACTAGCCGGATTGGTAAAGTTCAAACAGCAGGAGATAATGGAAGCCGGTGCAGGTTGAGTCCGGGTTGCAATTGCAAGGTAACAGTCCCGGCTGGGGGTCTAGCACAGTAAAAGGTAACAAGTCCAGAGAATACCGGGAACCAGGCAGGAGTTCAAAGGAAACGCGGAAGTCCAAAAGGTACAAGCAGGAGGTCAAGGATTGTAGACAGGCAGCAGATCCGAGTCACAGGCCGAGGGTCAAACACAGGAGAAGGCAGAAGTCCATATAACAAGCCGAGGGTCAGGTCCAGGGGAGATATCAGAGGAATCAAGCCAGTCCGGGTCACAAGGAGATTTTCAAGATAGTTTTCCAGAGTCTTGGGTATACAGGAAAGCTGACAAACCAGCAACTTGTCAGTGCAACTGGGTCTCTTTAAATAGGCCCGCCTGGATTCCTATTGGTGCGCCGCCGCGCATGCGCGCGCGCCGCTGCGTCGGCGCGCGCACCCGAGGACGTAGAAGCGCCGTCCCGCGCACGCGCATGCGCCGAAGCATCATTCCGCCGCGCGTGCGCATTGGGCGCTGATTGGCGCTGTTGGACGGATTTCCCTGACACATTTGCTTACTATTTGTGTCAATAAACATCCTTTTTTTTAAAAAGGAGGAGCATACATGTGTTATCATCCCTTCAGATAAGGTACAGTTTAGTTAATCTTTGTTCTCATCTTCCATCTTGGATTACAAATTTACTGCAGTATAACCAACATGCTAGCTGAAGATAACTGGAACTGAAGGAACACTTATAATTTATTCTCTGCTGTGCACAATTTCCTTCCATTCCTTTGCTTATTGCAGTGAACTACTACTACTACAGGGAGCCAATCTATAGGATATTGTTAAGATTACATTGTGGTTGATATATACATATGTTTATCACAGTTTGTCGGTCTGCGTGTTGAGGGAAAATATCCAATATACATGTATGTGATACAGTGTTGGGTATTTGTTCCTCTGTCTATCTGTCCACATAGGTCTGTAGTGGATTTATATCAAGTATTTTTGTGTAGCAATTATGAGACCTATGCACTGTTAAATTAAGCTGTGTTTACTTATGCCATTCTTTGTGTCCATCTCATCCCAGTAAACATATCTGAGTTGTTCAGTGATATTGTGTCAGTTTCTCATTAGTATCGCAGCTGTGGCTGGATGGAACCCAAGGTGCCAGAGGTAAGAGAGGATTTGCAGAGTCGAGGTAACCAATGGGGTATAGAGTCTACTAGCAGCTCTCACGGGGGGTACTGCTACATTTGGAGGTCCCACCAAGATACCCCATCTGGGACACTCAAGCAGATCAGGTGACGTGTCCAGGGTGGAAGAAAACATGGACCCGGCCACCGCCACTAAATGGAGTCGGGAGTATGGAAGTTGGCTGGAGCAAACCACAGTTCTGAGGCTACCAGGAGTCCGGTGGTTTGACAGGGAGGTACGGCAGTTGATGAGGAAGGCTGTCCCAGAACAAGGGTCCTACCTTTTGGACCTGAAGCATGAGTTCGAGGAGGACTGCACATATGTCCTTTTGGAATGGAAGGAAAGTATTTCGGTGGAGTTTCGGAAGAGTGTTGTGAGCCTGGCAGAAGGCCCTGACGGTCAAGTGATCCCAGTGCAGTTGCCAGAGGAAAAGGATGAGGACTCCCCTCAGTCGCCACAAGGAAGTCCGGTCGCAAACGGCCCAGTTGTAGGAAGTCCGGTCGCAAACAGCCCAGCTGGGAAGCCCGATGGCAGGAATGCCCCCTCCCTCTTTCTATACAGACATGAGTCATTTAGTCGAGAGCCTGATAAAAAATCATGCCATCTCTGCCAATCAAGGGTATAGGAGGCTACAGATTTTCTCGGGCCGTGTTCCCAGACCAGAAGGTGAGGAAGAGTTTGACGGCTGGATGGATCAAGCCATGCAGGCAATGGAGGAATGGAATGTGTCAGAAGCGGTGAAGAGACATTAAATCAGTGATAACCTTCGCAGTCCAGCAGCGGATGTTATTCGAAACCTAAAGAGGGGAAAGTGGAAGTACGGGATCATATATACACACACACATGATCCTGCGCACAACGGCTGCCCTGTAACAGAATAACTGCTATAGTGCGGTTGATAAGTGTTTAAGAGACATTAAACCACCACTTAAAAAGGTGGCCAAAGGAAGTTTTTTGCTACAGGGGTTCTATAAATCAAGTTCCTTTTATAGTTTATAGTTCAACCAATGTGCACTGGGTAGAGTTCTGCCTTCACTTGTATATACATTGTACAGCAGATGCATATATTTTTTCACCTTAACTTATTTGTACATACTGGCCACATACAGTGGGTCAAAAAAGTATTTAGTCAGCCACCAATTGTTAAGTTCTCCCACTTAAAAAGATGAGAGGGGCCTGTAATTGTCATCATAGGTATACCTCAACTATGAGAGACAAAATGTGGAAACAAATCCAGACAATCAGTATTTGGTCAATATCAAAAGTTCATCTCAATACTTTTTTATATATCCTTTGTTGGCAATGACAGAGGTCAAACGTTTTCTGTAAGTCTTCATAAGGTTGTCACACACTGTTGCCGGTATGTTGGCCCATTCCTCCATGCAGATCTCCTCTAGAGCAGTGATGTATTGGGGCTGTCGCTGGGCAACACAGACTTTCAACTCCCTTCAAAGGTTTTCTATGGGGTTGAGATCTGGAGACTGGCTAGGCCACTCTTGAAATGCTTCTTACGAAGCCACTCCTTCGTTGCCCGGGTGGTGTGTTTGGGATCATTGTCATGCTGAAAGACCCAGCCGCGTTTCATCTTCAATGCCCTTGCTGATGGGAGGAGGTTTGCACTCAAAATCTCACAATACATGGCCCCATTCATTCTTTCATGTACACGGATCAGTCGTCCTGTTCCCTTTGCAGAGAAACAGCCCCAAAGCATGATGTTGCCACCCCATGCTTCACAGTAGGTATGGTGTTCTTTGGTTGCAACTCAGCATTCTCTCTCCTCCAAACACGACGAGTTGTGTTTCTACCAAACAGTTCTACTTTGGTTTCATCTGACCATATGACATTCTCCCAATCCTCTTCTGGATCATCCAAATGCTCTCTAGCAAACCTCAGATGGGCCCGGACATGTACTGGCTTAAGCAGGGGGACACGTCTGGCACTGCAGGATCTGAGTCCCTGGCGGCGTAGTGTGTTACTGATGGTAGTCTTTGTTACGTTAAACCCAGCATCTCTGCAGGTCATTCACTATGTCCCCCCGTGTGGTTCTGGGATTTTTGCTCACCGTTCTTGTGATCATTTTGACCCCACGGGGTGAGATCTTGCGTGGAGCCCCAGATCGAGGGAGATTATTAGTGGTCTTGTATGTCTTCCATTTTCTAATTATTGCTCCCACAGTTGATTTCTTCACACCAAGCTGCTTGCCTATTGCAGATTCAGTCTTCCCAGCCTGGTGCATGTCTACAATTTTGTTTCTGGTGTCCTTCGACAGCTCTTTGGTCTTCACCATAGTGGAGTTTGGAGTGTGACTGTTTGAGGTTGTGGACAGGTGTCTTTTATACTGATAACAAGTTCAAACAGGTGCCATTAATACAGGTAATGAGTGGAGGACAGAAGAGCCTTTTAAAGAAGAAGATACAGGTCTGTGAGAGCCAGAAATCTTGCTTGTTTGTAGGGGACCAAATACTTATTTTCCACCATAATTTGCAAATAAATTCTTTACAAATCAGACAATGTGATTGTCTGGATTTGTTTCCACATTTTGTCTCTCATAGTTGAGCTATACCTAGAGATGTAAAATTTTCGGAAATTTTGAAGCTCGGAAAAAAAAACATTTTTTTTTATTTTTTGGGGAAAAAAATGAAATTTTCTGGAAAATTGAAAAAAATGCTACATTAGCACCTTTTTGTCTTTTTAAGAATGAAAGTCATTCTGTTACGAGAACGTTGAGAAAAACTATGTGCATTGTCATTGTTGTCCTCTTCACTTCGATCCATGAAGGATTTTTTAATATCTACAGGAGTAACAGGACACTTGTTACATACAAGAATGTGTTTTGTCATCCTGGTAGCATTTGGAAATGCATATTTCATCTGACAATATTTGTAAATTACATTTTTCTTTTCAGAAGAACTTGTAATGTGAAAATGCCTCCATATGCTAGATGCTGGTCTCACCATTTTTCTGAGGGGAGTAGGAAATAAAAACAAGAAAAAATTACTACTTTGCAAGAAGACACTCATCTATGGTTGTGTGTGGGGGTGGGGGAAGAACCAGATTACTGGTAATTAAATTATTATTTACACAAATTTTATAAAGATAAACTAATGTAGCTAAATGATTCCATTTTCTGGATTCAGAATCAGATAAATGTAAACGCTTACCTTTTTTAATTAAATATATACTTTCAGGTCCTTTTTGTTGCTCCGTATTTTCTTCCAATGCTTTTGAGGCCTAGTGAAGAGGACAGAACAAACCAAACACACCCACTAACATGCAAAAGCAAAACTGAAACCTTTTTCTTGTTACAATAGCAGCACAGCACCTCCTAAAGGAAGAAATGCATACTGTTCTTGCATTGGAGGGTTCAGTTTGTTACCTAGGACTTGCTTGTCCTCACAGAAATTAGAATAATCTGATATCATACATTTTTTTTAGAAATGATTTGGAAAATATTTGAACACGCTGTCTTAAAATATTTTATTCATCATGTTAAAATAAAATATTCCACAATTCTTTTTTACATTTTTCCAATTTTTTGGAAAGAAACAAAAAAGCCTTCAGGAAAAAAATGGGAAAACAATGTTTTTTTTCCCAAATTTTTCTGTTTTTTTTCTGGGCCTTCACATCTCTAGGTATACCTATGATGACAATTACAGGCCTCTCTCGTCTTTTTAAGTGGGAGAACTTGCACAATTGGGGGCTGACTAAATACTTTTTTGCCTCACTGTATGGGGTATGCCCCATGACCCTGTTCATTTGTTATTTTCCCTTTTTCAAGTTTGTGGGATACTCCACTGGATTTTTTGGACAAGATTTATGTAGGGGCAGGTGCCCAGGCCAATGATGGCATGGACTATTTTGGCAGGAGGTGGATATAGCACCCTCCTAGGTAGGTGCTAATGAGTGTATATCGTTTTTGGGTTTCTCTGCATAACGGGGAGACAGATAGGCAGATTTATGTGCTGTCTGCTTAACAGAGAGCTGTGATTGTTTGATAGTCTGCTTAGTGTACTCTGGTAATGCTCATGCTTTCTTGAAAGTTTCACACTGGTCCAATAGTAATGAGGCATATTGGCCATTGGGTGGAGACCTGGCAGATGAGAGCATGAATGTTCATACAGCCCTGGCCAATTAGAAGTGAATGTGCCCCAGGGAATGCTGGGTATCAGTATTTAAATCTGAAGAGCTTGTGGGCCAGTCTCCCTTTGAGAGAGGCCCAGGTGGGGAGGAGGCTGCTCCCCAGCATAGGTGGCCATGTGGCCTCAGGTGGTCGACCTGAGGGCCTGAAACACTGAAGCTACAACCCATGGTTCTTTTGCAAGCTGACAGAGGGAGGATGTCCACAGATCCTGTCTGTTATCATGGAGGAAGGTGACCTGCGGCCAGAGCCTTGTGAGTACAGATCCCCTCAAGGAATCCCTGAGGCAGTGTGCTTCTGAAATCCCACTCTTGATCCTAGAAGTCAGCATACTGGGTGTGTGAGCTAGTGTCTTGAAGAAGAGAAGTCTAGTAATTTCCTTCTGCTTCAAAGGGACTTGATTCATCCTATAGAGCCTGCTGCATTTGGCTACTGACAGTCTGCTACACAGTTCTATTGAGAAGTTATTCTCGCTTGTGAATAGTTATTTTGGAGTATCCTACTAATTCCCTTCTCCTATCAAAGTTCTCCAAAGTAAAACATAAAAACACACCCTTTAGACTGGTCATTGGAGACAAGGAGCGGAAGAGTGTGTGCACCTGGCTGTGTGAAAATACTGTGTATCTGGCTGTGGATTAATCAGTGGGAGACCCGGGTACAATAATCCAGCGGCTCCTTCAGGTGTAAGCAATACACAAACAATAGACACAGGCTGGAGGGACATGAAACAGGCTGTGATAGGTAGAACTTCCCCCTAGCCTAAAGTGACCAGATTTTTAAAATGAAATCCGGGGAAATATTTTTTTTTTTATACTAGTAATGGTGGCAATCAGCGACTCTCTGGCCATCGCCGGCGCCGCCCGCCTCACAGCCTGTAAAGTCTTAGTCTCCGGGCCCCGGCTACTACTGGGTGGGGAGCGGAGGAAGATAAGCAGGCAGGCGGCTGGCCGGGACTTAAGAACATGCGAGCGGAGCTGAATGGGCATGCACCCGAAACTGAAGAAATATTCCCTCCTCTCCGACCAGCACATGATCATCAGAAAGGGGCAAAGATAATGGAAAAAAATACACCCCCCCTAAGCTAGTAGGAGCGACAGAGCGGGGGTGTGTAATTCAGATTTATTTATTTTTTATTCTGCACTGACTGTCTTTGAAATTGCCCCAGCCTCTGTTCAAATCCAATCCGGGGACAGAATTGGTCCAGGGACAGTGTGCTCAATCCAGGGACTGTCCCCGAAAACCGGGGATGTCTGGTCACCCTAGCCCACACCATGTTTTGCACAAAAATAATAAAGATTTGTTTGTCGATTTATACATTTATTTGATATTAATTATGTATTTTCCTTTTTATTTTGAAGGTTGTTTTTTTTTTTTAAATGTGATAGGTAGTAGAGAACTAGAAGTCCGTCCTGCTAATGCTACCTTCCATATAGGCTGAGAAAGAGCTAGAGAGCTGTATATTGATAATGAAAAATGTACTTCGATTTTTTCAAATAAAATAAAATCAGTACCTATCGCCCATATACATAAAGAGAAGGGATATTGTAAATAAAACAGTGTGTGTTTAGTATCACTTTAAGGACCATCTTGTTCACTTAAATGCTGTGTTGGCCCAGCAGCACGAGTATGGACCACACAAGTGCCATATATTCATGCATGAGATTTTTGGGACCTGTCATCTCCAGGCAAGAAAGTAAAGGACACAGGAATAGAGGCCCCAACAAACATGACTAAACATGATCTTTCAGGGGCTGTCAGGATATCATTGTCATTTAATCAAGCACTATGTCAATCACTCTTCCCAGATTCAAAAGCATCTATAAAAAGTGCACTATGTGAAAGTGGAATGAGGATCAAAACAACAGGAGGCATTGCGCTTCTTAACCACTTAAGCCCCGGACCATTTCGGGCCATTAGGACCAGGCCTGTTTTTGGGATTCGGCACTGCGCTGCTTTAACTGTAAATTGTGCGGACATGCAATGTTGTACCCAAATGAAATTTGCGTCCTTTTCTTCCCACAAATAGAGCTTTCTTTTAATGGTATTTGATTGCCTCTGCGATTTTTATTTTTTGCGATATAAACGGAAAAAGACCGAAAATTTTGAAAAAAAATGATATTTTCTACTTTTTGTTATAAGAAAAATCGAATAAACTCAATTTTAGTCAGACATTTAGGCCAAAATGTATTCAGCCACATGTCTTTAGTAAAAAAAATGTCAATAAACGTATATTTATTGGTTTGCGCAAAAGTTATAGCGTTTACAAACTAGGGTACATTTTCTGAAATTTACACAGCTTTAAATTTATGACTGCCTATCTCATTTCTTGAGGTGCTAAAATGGCAGGGCAGTACAAAACCCCCCCAAATGACCCCATTTTGGAAAGTAGACACCCCAAGGAAATTGCTGAGAGGCATGTTGAGCCCATTGAATATTTTTTTTTTTTGTCCCAAGTGATTGAATAATGACAAAAAAAAAAAAAAAATTACAAAAAGTTGTCACTAAATGATATATTGCTCACACATGCCATGGTTATATGTGGAATTGCACCCCAAAATACATTTTGCTGCTTCTCCTGAGTACGGGGATACCACATGTGTGGGACTTTTTAGGAGCCTGGCCACGTACGGGACCCCGGAAACCAAGCACCGCCTTCAGGATTTCTAAGGGCTTAAATTTTTGATTTCATTCCTCACTACCTATCACAGTTTCGAAGGCCATAAAATGCCAAAATAGCACAAAACCCCCCCAAATGACCCCATTTTAGAAAGTAGACACCCCAAGGAAATTGCTGAGAGGCCTGTTGAGCCCGTTGAATATTTTTTTTTTTTGTCCCAAGTGATTGAATAATGACAAAAAATAAAAATAAAAAAAAAATTACAAAAAGTTGTCACTAAATGATATATTGCTCACACATGCCATGGTTATATGTGGAATTGCACCCCAAAATACATTTTGCTGCTTCTCCTGAGTACGGGGATACCACATGTGTGGGACTTTTTAGGAGCCTAGCCGCGTACGGGACCCCGAAAACCAAGCACCGCCTTCAGGATTTCTAGGCACAAATTTTTGATTTCACTCCTCACTACCTATCACAGTTTCTAAGGCCATAAAATGCCAAAATAGCACAAAACCCCCCCAAATGACCCCATTTTGGAAAGTAGACACCCCAAGCTATTTGCTGAGGAGGCATGGTGAGTATTTTACAGCTCTCATTTGTTTTTGAAAATGAAGAAAGAAAATTTTTTTTTTTTTTTTTTTTCAATTTTCAAAACTTTGTGACAAAAAGCGAGATCTGCAAAATACTCACAATACCTCTCAGCAAATAGCTTGGGGTGTCTACTTTCCAAAATGGGGTCATTTGGGGGGGTTTTGTGCCATCTGGGCATTCCATGGCCTCCGAAACTGTGATAGGCAGTGAGAAGTAAAATCAAAAATTTACACCCTTAGAAAGCCTGAAGGCGGTGCTTTGTTTTTGGGGTCCCGTACGCGGCTAGGCTCCCAAAAAGTCTCACACATGTGGTATCCCTGTACTCAGGAGAAGCAACAGAATTTATTTTGGGGTGTAATTCCACATATGCCCATGGCATGTTTGAGCAATATATCATTTAGTGACAACTTTGTGCAAAAAAAAAATTAAAAAAAAAAAATTGTCTATTTTCCGCAACTTGTGTCAACATATAAAATATTCCATGGACTCGACATGCCTCTCAGTATATAGCTTGGGGTGTCTACTTTCCAAAATGGGGTCATTTGGGGGGGTTTTGAACTGTTCTGACATTTTATACACAACATTAGGAAGCTTACATCCACTCTTCTAACCACTTGAAGACAAAGCCCTTTTTGACACTTTTTGTTTACATGAAAACATATTTTTTTTTTGCAAGAAAATTATGTTGAACCCCCAAACATTATATATATTTTTAAAGCAAAGGCCCTACAGATTAAAATGGTGGGTGTTGCATTTTTTTTTTCTACACAGTATTTGCGCAGCGATTTTTCAAACGCATTTTTTGGGGAAAAAATACACTTTTTTTAATTTTAATGCACTAAAACACACTATATTGCCCAAATGTTTGATGAAATAATAAAGATGATCTTAGGCCGAGTACATAGATACCAAACACGACATGCTTTAAAATTTCGCACAAACGCGCATTGGCGACAAACTACATACATTTTTAAAAGCCTTTAAAAGCCTTTACAGATTACCCCGTTAGATTTACAGAGGAGGTCTACTGCTAAAATGACTGCCCTCGATCTGACCTTCGCGGTGATACCTCACATGCATGGTGCAATTGCTGTTTACATATGACGCCAGACCGACGCTTGCGTTCGCCATTGGGCAAGAGCAGGGCAGGACAGGGGTGCTTTTTTTTTTTTTTTTTTTTTTTTATTATTAATTTTGCTTTTTTATTTTATTTTTAAATTGTTCCTTACATATATTTTTTTTTTTATAATTTTTATTGTTATCTCAGGGAATGTAAATATCCCCTATGATAGCATTAGGTAGTGACAGGTACTCTTTTTTTGAAAAAACTGGGGTCTTCTAGACCCTAGATCTTTCCTCTGCCCTCAAAGCATCTGACCACACCAAGATCGGTGTGATAAAATGCTTTCCCAATTTCCCAATGGCGCTTTTTATATCCGGGGGGGGGGACATTCCCTCCCACTGCTTGTAAAAGCAGTCCAGAGGCTAATTAGCCGCTGTGATTGCTTTTACATGAAAGCCGGCCGCTGGCTGAAAAGAATGATACCAAGATGATGCCTAAACCCGCAGGCATCAATCTGGTATAACCATTCAAAGTCCAGCAACATACCAGTACGTTGCTGGTCCTTGTTGGACATGTATTGTAATCTTTTTTTTTCATGCAGCCTGTTGGCTGAACGAAAAAAGAGATTGATCGGTGGGTATGCCCACCATTAGAATACCGCCCTTCATCCACCCACTTCTAATGATGGGCATACATGCACCATTTATATATGCCGAAGCATGGGGGCATCCTCCCGCAAAAAAGTTATGCCGCACACACATGGTCAAACGTTTCCACGGGCAAGCCTCCGTCGGAATTTCGACCGTATGTATGCGGCATTAGGAGCAAAATTGCTCCTCCGCCCTGCTGCCCCCATGCTTCGGCATATATGCTTTTTTTTTTTTAACTGTGGTGGTGAAATCACCTCCTACAGCACTGGAGTCGCAGGGATCAGGCCTGTCTCTGCGAACGCTGCAGTTATGTGTGTTGTGTTTTGGAAGTGACAGTGATCGATCGATACTGCACTTGGGTGGCCTGGGCTGGACGGAGGGGCAAAACGCAGGTGCTAGCAGGTATCTGGGCTGATCCCGCTAACACTGCGTTTTTGGGAACCCTAAACCGCTGGTATAGATCTGATCAGATCAGATATTGATCTGTTCAGATACTATACCACTAAGGGGGGTGTATGCTTTACGCGTGGGTGTTAGCGTTACTGGCACTAACCTGACGCTTCCTGGGGTGTGACGCAGACCCTCTCTGACGCTAAAACCTAATTGATATCACCCACCGGGCGATCAGGGGGTTAAACCTTTATTGGGTTATATACGGCGGGTGCCCTGACACTATAAAAAGCAAACTAACTAACCAGCGTCACCCGTAACACTTATATGGTGATTACTGGTGAAAGGGTTAACTAGGGGCAATTAGGGGGTTAAAACCTTTATTAGATCATATTTGGGGGTACCTGACGCTATAAAAACCTGCGGCGAACCTAAAAAAAAATGACTGGCTACCGATTGGCATCACCGACACGAAGACAGCGATCAGAAAAACGATCGCTTAGTGACAGTGGTGATAGGGGGTGAAAGGGTTACCTGGGGGGCGATCAAGGGGGTTAAACCTTTATTAGATAATATATTGGGGTACCCGACGCTATAAAAACCTGCGGCGAACCTAAAAAAAATTACTGGCTACCGATCGCCATCACTGATGCTAAGACAGCCATCAGAAAAATGATCGCATAGCGACAGCGGTGATAGGGGGTGAAAGGGTTACCTGGGGGGCGATCAAGGGGGTTTAACCTTTATTAGATAATATATTGGGGTACCTGACGCTATAAAAACCTGCGGCGAACCTAAAAAAAATTACTGGCTACCGATCGCCATCACTGATGCTAAGACAGCATCAGAAAAACGATTGATTACCGACAGCGGTGATAGGGGGTGAAAGGGTTACCTGGGGGGCGATCAAGGGGGTTAAACCTTTATTAGATAATATATTGGGGTACCCGACGCTATAAAAACCTGCGGCGAACCTAAAAAAAATTACTGGCTACCGATCGCCATCACTGATGCTAAGACAGCCATCAGAAAAATGATCGCATAGCGACAGCGGTGATAGGGGGTGAAAGGGTTACCTGGGGGGCGATCAAGGGGGTTTAACCTTTATTAGATAATATATTGGGGTACCTGACGCTATAAAAACCTGCGGCGAACCTAAAAAAAATTACTGGCTACCGA
This sequence comes from Rana muscosa, assembly GCA_029206835.1. Taxonomy (NCBI): domain Eukaryota; kingdom Metazoa; phylum Chordata; class Amphibia; order Anura; family Ranidae; genus Rana; species Rana muscosa. Next base: position 255,940,161 of record CM055123.1, on the reverse strand, counting down.
TCGCCATCACTGATGCTAAGACAGCATCAGAAAAACGATCGATTAGCGACAGCGGTGATAGGGGGTGAAAGGGTTACCTGGGGGGCGATCAAGGGGGTTGAACCTTTATTAGATAATATATTGGGGTACCCGACGCTATAAAAACCTGCGGCGAACCTAAAAAAAATTACTGGCTACCGATCGCCATCACTGATGCTAAGACAGCCATCAGAAAAATGATCGCATAGCGACAGCGGTGATAGGGGGTGAAAGGGTTATCTGGGGGGTGATCAGGGGGTTAAACCTTTATTAGGGGGGGGTTAGGGGGCTACACTGGACCTAAAACTAAACTTTAGTGACACTTTCACAGTCACAAATGTCACTGATTGCAGTGATCACTAAATAAATGGTCACTGCAATCAGTGACACTGTGACTGGGGGCTGGGGGGTGATCTGGGGGGTGATCTGGGGGGGTCTGGGGGTCCTGGGGGGGGCGATTAGTGTTCCTATGTGTCCTGGTGTCAGTGTAGTGTTGTGCTCACTGACCTGATGTCTTCTCTTGTACGGCGCTCGGTATATGTGAGCACCGCACCAGAGATGACATCACTTCCTCCTGCTTCCTCTGTCTGACACAGACAGAGGGGGCATTTCCATTCGCCGGGAGCGATCGCGAGGGGGGGGCCGGAATCGAAAGGCCGCCCCCTCATCTGGGATCGCTCCCGGTGTAGTAACGACCGCTCACGGCACAGAAGGGGGGTCCGGATGGACCCCCCAACTGTACAAAGGCAGTCACGTAGATCTACGTGATTCTGCCTGTCCGTGCCATTCTGCCGACGTAAATCGGCGGTGGGCGGTCGTTAAGTGGTTAAAGCAACAACTGATGTTGGTTTCTGTGCTTGCCTTTCCGGACATCTCTTTTCCGTTCCACTGAAAATAATCCTCTTGCAAGTATAAGGTGACAAAGAAAGGGTCATCATTAGGGATGAGCTTTGTGTTCGACTCGAACATTGGCTGTTCGACCGTTCGGCGAATTTCGAACATTATGGGCCGTTCGCGCCAAATTCGAGTGGCACGTCACGGCCCATAATTCACTGTGGCATCGCAGTGCATTGCTGGCTGATAATTGGCCAAGCATGCACTATGACCTGCGTTGCTTGGCCAATCACAGCGCCGTCAGTACAGAGAGCCGTAATTGGCTCAGGGGGAGTAGGTACACGCCCCACACTATATAAGGCCGCCTGCTTGTCGGCCTTGTGTAGTGTGTTCCGGGTGCTGAGAGAGATAGAGAGAGAGAGACAGTGTCAGTGTAATTTCATTTGAGTTAGATAGAGCAGGCAGGCGAGTCAGTTAGCTGCAGTTACAGTGTATGCAGTATATATATGCATCCTAGGAGTTGTGTGTGTGTGTGTATGTATATATATATATATATATATATATATATATATGTAGCGGGGTCTCCTTTAAGGCTCTATGGACTGCATTTCCCAGAACCCCGTCTGGCACCCAGGGTGCATTGTTGCCACCGCAGAGACTTGTGGGTGGGAGATAAAAGGAGGGGGCGAGGCTAAGCTTGGCCTTTTTGGACACTGCGCTGCTATCAACAGGTCTTCCTGTGCGGATCTGCTGCAGTGCAGGGCCTGAAGCCTGGGGCCTTGCACAACTTCCAAAGAGCCTTCCACCCCACTGCAAGCCGGAGTGGCATCTGACTGTTTCAAGTTGCTGACATTAGTTGGATCGGAGACCCGACCGTTGCAGACGCTGTGTGCGGAGACACAGCCGGTGGAAGTCCCGGACTGCGATCGCGTCCGGAGTGGTGAGCGAGCACCTGCTCAATCCAATAGGCTGTACTGTTGTTAGGCCTAGAGACTGCCTTGGCCCACCGGCCTTTATTTGCTGTTCCACTGGAGACTAGTAGCGGAACTGAGTTAAAGGGTCTCCAGTAAGGCGTTCCTTTTGATTGTCTGCCTTGTGGATTACAAGTTTGTTCCTGCAAGTGCACCACCATTAAAGTTGCATCCGAAGAAAGTGTTATTCTAAAGACTGGGATAGATCTGTGTCAGGCCTGACCAGGGGTAGAATACTGTTTGGTGAGCCACAGGGCGCATAGATAATTCTAGCGCGCCACGCTTTTAGAGTATATTATATCTACTGCTACAGGGCTCTGTAAGCAAGTTATATGTTATATTTTAACCTGTGCCTTTTACCTAAAGTAAAATAGTTATACATTACCACTTGCTATCAGTGTGTTATCATTACATTTAGCGGTTACCTCTCAATAGATAGAGAGTGATAGGTAGCCGCCCCTAGACTAACTGTGCCAGGGTGACTGAGAAGATTGCTGGGGGTTGGCTGGGCTGTATGCAGGAGCCCAAACGAAGTCCAGCGGCTCTCTTAAGTGGGGGTAGCGCTACACGTGGGGGCATCGTCCGGGATCCTGATACAGCAGGTGAACACGCCAAAAGTACCGGCATGGACCCGCTAGAGGTTAAAGCGTGGTGCGAAGCAGCTAAAACAGAGCCAGATCAGTCGGTGGTCATCAGCCTCCCAGGGGAGGAATGGTCAACAGAGACGGTAGAGCAACTTGTGGTGTCACTGTCCCCAGATCATACACCGTGGGTGATGGACATTAAGTCAGACCCAGACATCTCGTATCAGTATGCGCTTGTAGAATGGTGGGACGGAATGCCGGAGACCTTTAAGCGCAAATGTGTGCGGACGCCAGACAATAGAACTTATAAATTGGCACACGCAATAACTGTTAAGATGGAGCCATCCCCAACGGGATCACCGCAAGGGACACCCCGTGTCTCACCTGAAAAGAGAGAGAGGGTGACGCCCCCGGCGGCACCAGTCACTACCATAGCACCAGAATTAATAAATGCCATAGGGGATCTGCTAATAAAGTGCCAGAGAACAAACACGGTACATGTAGAGGCTAGCTACTGGAGGCTAAAGACATTCTCAGGGAAGCTTCCTGTCCTTGCAGGGGGAGAAGATTTCGATACCTGGGTTGAGCAGGCATTACTAGCAGTAGAGGCAAGGGAGGTGCCTGAAACGCAAAAGAGACAGCGCGTGATAGAGAGTTTGAAAGGCGCGGCTGCAGAAGCGGTGAAAAGCTTCCGGTTTGGAAATGCTGATTGCAAGGCTCAGGACTGTTTAGCCATGCTACAAGAGGAGTTCGGTCAGCTAGAAAAGGTGACAGAGCTAGTGTACCAATTCGAACATACTTTCCAGCAGCCGAATGAGAAGCTTTCAGAGTATGTAAGGAGACTGAACAAGATGCTTTGCAAGATCGTGTTGAAGAAGGGAATGATGCCCCAAGACACAGATGCGGCAAGAATGAAGCAGGTCTTGAAGGGAGTGTTGCGTTCGGATCCAGTCTGGCTGCACCTGAAAACCTCGGGAGGAGGGATGTCACTGACTTACTCTGATCTGATAAAAATCATCCGAGATGAGGAGGCTCTACGGACGGATCAACAAGTGACCAAGGCACATACCTCTTCTGCACCAGTGATAGTCAACTCAGTGATGACCCCTGAAAGAGACGCAGAAGTAAATACTTTAAAATCACAGATGACTCAGGTGTTAGAGATGCTGACCTCCCTGATAGCAAAAGACTCAAAGGTTCCAGAGTAGGGATGAGCTCGGTGTTCGAGTCGAACATAGGTTCGACTCGAACATCGGCTGTTCGCGCGTTCGGCGAACAACGAACGATTTGGGCCGTTCGCACCAAATTCGAGTGACGCAAACGACCCACAATACACTGCGCCATCGCAGTGTAATCCTGGCACTGTGATTGGCCAAGCATGCACTGTGACCCTGCATGCTTGGCCAATCACAGCGCCGGCAGCGAGGAGAGCAATGATTGGCCACAGGCAGGATGCCTGTGGCCAATTATAGCTGAGGGGGTTTAGTACACGCCTCACACTATAAAAGGCCGCCAGCGCGGCGGCCTCGTGTAGTGTGTTCCGGAGCAGGGAAAGTGAAGGATAGGCAGGGACAGAGTCAAATCCATTCTTTGCTAAACCTTGTGTGTAGGGACAGAGAAGGATAGGCAGGGAGAGTGTCAGTGTCATATTCTTTGCTAAACCTTGTGTGTAGGGAGAGAGAAGGATAGGTAGGGAGAGTGTCAGTGTCATATACTTTGATAAACCTTATGTGCAGGGAGAGAGAAGGATAGGCAGGGGACAGTGTCAGTGTCATATTCTTTGCTAAACCTTGTGTGCAGGGAGAGAGAAGGATAGGCAGGGAGAGTGTCAGTGTCATATACTTTGATAAACCTTGTGTGCAGGGAGAGAGAAGGATAGGCAGGGGACAGTGTCAGTGTCATTGTTGCTAAGCCTCCTGCACAATACACACCTGAAGTTAGCCCGTATTGCTGCTTTTTCCTGGTGTGTTACACCAACAGGATTTTTCGGCACTTACAGCGGGCGGAGTGTGCCTCCTGATCATATTACACCTGAACTTAGCCTGCATTGCTGCTTTTTCCTGGTGTGTTACACCAACAGGATTTTGCGGCACTTACAGCGGGCGGAGTGTGCCTCCTGACCATATTACACCTTAACTTAGCCTGTATTGCTGCTTTTTCCTGGTGTGTTACACCAACAGGATTTTGCGGCACTTACAGCGGGCGGAGTGTGCCTCCTGACCATATTACACCTGAACTTAGCCTGTATTTCTGCTTTTTCCTGGTGTGTTACACCAACAGGATTTTGCGGCACTTACAGCGGGCGGAGTGTGCCCCCTGACCATATTACACCTGAACTTAGCCTGTATTGCTGCTTTTTCCTGGTGTGTTACACCAACAGGATTTTGCGGCACTTACAGCGGGCGGAGTGTGCCTCCTGACCATATTACACCTGAACTTAGCCTGTATTGCTGCTTTTTCCTGGTGTGTTACACCAACAGGATTTTGCGGCACTTACAGCGGGCGGAGTGTGCCTCCTGACCATATTACACCTGAACTTAGCCTGTATTGCTGCTTTTTCCTGGTGTGTTACACCAACAGGATTTTGCGGCACTTACAGCGGGCGGAGTGTGCCCCCTGACCATATTACACCTGAACTTAGCCTGTATTGCTGCTTTTTCCTGGTGTGTTACACCAACAGGATTTTGCGGCACTTACAGCGGGCGGAGTGTGCCTCCTGACCATATTACACCTGAACTTAGCCTGTATTGCTGCTTTTTCCTGGTGTGTTACACCAACAGGATTTTGCGGCACTTACAGCGGGCGGAGTGTGCCTCCTGACCATATTACACCTGAACTTAGCCTGTATTGCTGCTTTTTCCTGGTGTGTTACACCAACAGGATTTTGCGGCACTTACAGCGGGCGGAGTGTGCCTCCTGACCATATTACACCTGAACTTAGCCTGTATTGCTGCTTTTTCCTGGTGTGTTACACCAACAGGATTTTGCGGCACTTACAGCGGGCGGAGTGTGCCTCCTGACCATATTACACCTGAACTTAGCCTGTATTGCTGGTTTTCCCATTTCCCTGCAGGCCATTAGAATGTCTGGAAGGCAAACAAGGAGAGGCAGACAGTCAGGAGCCAATAAAAGAGGGCAAGCAGGCTCTGTGTCTAGAGACAACAGTGCTGGTCGTGGACGCGGTGCATCGCCATCAGCACGTGGCCATGGGACACGCTTGTCCTTCTTTTCGGCAGCTGGACGTGTTGAGCCGCATCATGCTGAAGACTTGGTAGAGTGGATGACCAAGCCCTCCTCATCCTCCTCATCCTCTCTCACCCAGGCTCAGGGTACTGGCAAAGCAGCTGCCAAAGCGTCCTCTTCCCTGGTATCAATGTCATCATCAGTCACTCCTTCCCTAGACCAACCATGTCCTCCTGAGGAGTCCCCCGAACTGTTTGAGCACAGTGTTGGGTACATGCTCCAGGAGGATGCCCAGCATTTCGAAGGGTCTGATGATGATACCCAGCTAGAGGAAGGCAGTAGCGTGAGAGCAGAGAGAGGGGATGCTCAAGAAGGACACCAATCTGGCAGTCATGTTCCAGCAGCTGCAGCATACTGCCAGATTGGCTCCAGTGATGAGGAGGGAGGGGATGATGAGGTCACTGACTCCACGTGGGTGCCTAATAGCAGAGAGGAGGAGGAGGAGGAGGAGGATGAGGAGAAGGCACATCTCCAACGAGGCAGGATGCCCTCGGAGGGCCAGCGTAAGGGCAGCACACCGACGGAATCACACCGCAGAGCTCCGCCTGTGCAGGGCGCTGCCTCTGCCCGTTATTCAAAAAGTTCTTTGGTGTGGGCCTTTTTTGAGTCGAGTGCATCAGATCGCACAGCTGCTGTTTGCAACATATGTCTCAAGCGTATATCGCTTGGCCAAAACATCACCCGCTTGGGCACCACATGCTTGACCAGACATATGTTGACCTGCCATGCAGCTCGTTGGCAAGCCTACCTTAAAGACCCACACCAAAGAACAAAGCGGACCTCTTCTTGCACCACATCAGCTGGGATCTCCAACCCCACTATACCTTCAGTCCTCTCTGAAACCTGCTCTGAGAGGAATGAAGGTGTAGAATTAGGTGTGTCACAGCCAAGTACTTGCGGGCACTCTGCTAGCAGTACACCGACGTCCGATTCTAGCAGGCAAATTTCCCTGCCCCAGCTGCTGGACCGTCGAAAGAAGTTCACTCCCAGCCATCCACATGCCCAGCGGTTGAATGCTAGCTTGGCTAAATTGCTAGCGCTTCAACTGCTGCCTTTTCAGTTGGAAGACTCGGCCCCCTTCCGTGAGTTTGTGCAATGTGCGGTTCCTCAGTGGCAGGTTCTCAAACGCCACTTTTTCTCACGGAAGGCGATTCCGGCTCTCTACCGGCATGTGGAAGGCAATGTCTTGGCCTCGCTGGACAGGGCGGTCAGCGGTAAGGTGCATATTACCGCTGACTCATGGTCCAGCAGGCATGGACAGGGACGTTACCTTTCTTTCACGGCCCATTGGGTCACTCTTTTGGCAGCTGGGAAGGATGCAGGACAAGGTGCAGTAGTGTTGGAGGTTGTTCCACCACCACGCCTCCAAAATGCTACTACTGGTTGTGACACACCTCTGTCCTCCACCCCCTCCTCTTCTTCTTCCTCCGTGGCCTCTTCCTGTGCTTTGTCCTCGGAACCAGCGGTGCTCCGTAGGCGTTCAAGGGGCTACGCAAGTACGCAGGCAAAAAGATGCCATGCCGTGCTTGCACTGGTGTGTTTGGGGGACAGGAGCCACACTGGGGCAGAGGTTCTGTCTGCTCTGCAGGGGCAGGCCGAGAGGTGGTTGACGCCACGCCAGCTTAAGCCAGGAATGGTATTTTGCGACAATGGCACCAACCTCCTCTCCGCTCTCCGACAGGGACAACTGACCCATGTGCCCTGTGTGGCTCACGTCCTTAACCTGGTGGTGCAGCCGTTCTTGGGCAGGTACCCGGGCTTACAGGATGTCCTGAGGCAGGCCAGGAAAGTCTGTGTGCATTTCCGCAGATCTTATAATGCCAGTGCTCGCCTGGCTGAGCTGCAAAAGGAGTTGAACCTGCCCAAGAACCGCCTTATATGTGACATGCCCACCAGGTGGAACTCAACGTTGGCCATGCTGCAGCGGCTGCACACGCAGCAGAGGGCCATCAATGAGTACCTGTGCGACTACGGCACCAGGACAGGGTCAGGGGAGCTCGGGTTTTTTTCACCACGCCAGTGGGGCATGATCAGGGATGCATGCACTGTCCTGGCACCATTTGAGGAGGCCACAAGGATGGTGAGCAGTGACAGTGCATGCATCAGTGACACTGTACCTCTTGTCCACCTGTTGGAACATACGCTGCGTGGAATAATGGACAGGGCACTTGAGGCAGAACAGAGGCAGGAAGAGGAGGACTTCCTTGCCTCTCAAGGCCCCCTTTACCCAGACAGTGTTCCTTCTGTCCCACCCATCGCACAGGAAGAAGAGGAGGAGGAGGAGGAGGAGGATTGTGTCAGCATGGAGGTGGAGCCTGGCACTCAGCATCATCAGCAGCAGTCTTTTAGGGATGATTTACAGTCCCAAGAAACCAGTGGACTTGTACGTGGCTGGGAGGAGGTGGCTGCGGATCATGTCGTCCTTAGTAGACATGTGCACACTGAAATATTTCGTTTCGGAATTTCGTTTTCGTCCGAAAAATAAATTTATTAAGTTACTCCCGAAATTCGTTTTTATTAATTTCGTTTTTCGGTAAAAATTGCATTCGTCCGAAAATCTTAATTAATTAAGGACCAATCTGTCATTGAAGGCTTATGGTGTCTGTCGAATGTTCAAAGAAGATTCGACGGAGCAGCGAAACTGTACAACGCTGCAATCATACATTTCCGGTCTAATGTTCCGCCCACAAGCAGTGATCTTTTCTCTCTATGTCGAATCTTCTCTCTCTATAATAACGAATCTTTTCTCTCTATAATGTTGAATCTTTTCTCTCCTATGTCGAATCTTTTCTCTCCTATGTCGAATCTTTTCTCTCTATAATATTGAATCTTTTCTCTCTATGTCGAATCTTTTCTCTCCTATGTCGAATCTTTTCTCTCTATAATGTCAAATCTTTTCTCTCCTATGTCGAATCTTTTCTCTCTATAATGTCGAATCTTTTCTCTCCTATGTCAAATCTTTTCTCTCTATAATGTCAAATCTTTTCTCTCCTATGTCGAATCTTTTCTCTCCTATGTCGAATCTTTTCTCTCCTATGTCGAATCTTTTCTCTCCTATGTCGAATCTTTTCTCTCTATGTAGAATAATCTTGGACTAATAGAGTTAAGGTTAGGCACATTCGACCATAGGTTCGATAGACACAGATTGTTATTGTCAGCGTCACGTCGAATCTCCTATCTATATCGAACTGTTGTAGCAACAAAAACGAAAATAAAGCATTTGTTTATGTCGGATCTTTCGGTTTTCGGATTCTGTGCTTTCGTTTTCGTTTGTTAAAACGATAACGAAAATAGCTGAAATTCGGACGAAAATGCATTCGGACGAAAACGAATGCACATGTCTAGTCCTTAGTGACCCAGAGGACTCCGGACCGAATGCCTCAGCTAACCTACGCTGCATGGCCTCCCTGATCCTGCAAAGTCTGCGTAAGGATCCTCGTATTCTTCGGATCAAGGAGAGGGACCATTACTGGCTGGCCACTCTCCTTGATCCACGGTACAAGGGTAAGGTTGCGGACCATATCTTACCGTCGCAGAGGGAGCAGAGGATGAGACAACTCCGGGAGGCCTTGCAGAAAGGTCTGTGCAACGCGTTCCCAGAGACTGGGAGGTTACAAACTCCTGGTCCTGGACAACGAGTTGCTGAGGCTTCGGTCAGTCAAAGAAGGAGCGGTGGGGAAGGTGGCCGTCTGACCGATGCGTTCAGACAATTCTTTAGTCCGCAGCCCCAAGGTATGATCAGTTTCAGCAACCATCGCCAGCATCTGATATACATGGTGCAGGAATACCTAGGGGCAAGGTCAGACTTGGACACCTTCCCCACCGAAAATCCTCTGGCTTACTGGGTCTTGAGGATGGATCACTGGCCAGAGCTTGCACAGTATGCAATTGAGCTACTGGCCTGTCCTGCATCCAGCGTTCTTTCAGAACGCACATTCAGTGCTGCTGGAGGATTTGTCACGGATCACAGGGTGCGCCTGTCCACCGACTCTGTTGATCGACTGACCTTCATAAAGATGAACCAGTCTTGGATCACCACCAGCTACCAAACACCTGAAGCTGATATAACAGATTAATTTATTTTCAAATGTCACATCCCTTCAAGACTGATGCTGATGCTGAGAGACTGTCCTGTTATGTTGACTGACTATCCTCCTCCTCTTCAATGATCCGATTGATGATGATGATAGCTTGGAAGAACATTTTTGTTTCTGGGTGCCTTCAGCAGTGGCTAAGGCCCAATTTTTCAGCCCCTGTTTAACAGGGGCGTGTTATTACAATTTTTTATGCAATGCTTTGCAGCAGGGCTCATTCCTGCACTCCAACTAGAGTATCTGGGAGTGGTTGCAGTGTCGTGGCACCAGCACCAGTGGCTAAGGCCCAATTTTTCAGCCCCTGTTTAACAGGGGCGTGTAATTAAAATTTTTGATGCAATACTTTGCAACAGGGCTCATTGCTGTGCTCCAAGTACAGTATCTGTAAGGGGTTGCAGTGTTGTGGCACCAGTGCCTAAGGCCCAATTTTTCTGCCCCTGTTTAACAGGGGCATGTAATTACAATTCTTGATCTAATAATTCACAGCAGGGCCCATTCCTGCGCCCACCAAGACTAACTGTGAGGCCTTACAGTGTTGTGTCAACACCACCACCACCACCACCACCAAAGGCCCAATTTTTCAGCCCCTGTTCAACAGGGGCATGCAATTACAATTCTTGATCTAATAATTCACAGCAGGGCCCATTCATGGACCCACCAAGAGTTTACCTACAGTCCCTGTCTTGTATGCACCGCCTGTATGCGGCTGTTCAGAGTATATAGGGCCTTTTTTATTTTGTGTGCGGGGTTCCCCTTAATATCCATACAAGACCCAAAGGGGCTGGTAATGGGCTGGGGTGGGGGGGGGGGGGCTGTGATGGGGTAGCTATGCCATTTTTCTTAAAGATTTTCATCCATATTACAGGGACCAGACATTACATTAAAGCCGCAAGCAGTTTTAAATGGCTTTTTTTCCTTTAGAAATGTTATTTTGTGCAGGGACAGTTCTAAACACAGGAAACACGTGGCACTTCACAGGCATACTTTAGACACCCCCCAGGTACGATATTTAAAGGAATATTTGACTTTTTTTTTCACTTTATGCATCATTAACCACTTCCCGCCCAGTCAATAGCGAATTGACGTCCGGGAAGTGGTTGCAATATCGATACTGGACGTCATATGACGTCCTGCAGGATATTGCCTTGCGCGCACCCGTGGGGGCGCGCAGCGCGGTGATCGGGGACGGCATGTGTCCCTCGGACACAGCGCTTCCCCGATCACGGTAAACAGCCAATTTTATTGGCTGTTTACCATGTGATCGGCTGTGTCAAAGTCACAGCCGATCACCTGTCAAAACAAACTCGGCGGCGCGCTCCGTGCGCGCCGCCACAGGCTTGCAGAGCGGGGATCGGGGAAGGCGAGTGTCCCTTGGACACAGCGCGTCCCCGATCAGAGTAAACAGCCAATGAATTGGCTGTTTACCACGTGACCGGCTGTGTCCAATCACAGCCGGTCACAAATGTAAACAAACTCCACAGGAGTTACTACCTGATCCCTGCTCTCTCCTCACACACCGATCTGTGAGGAGAGAGAAGAGATCAGTAAGTTAGCTCAGTGTAGTTTGTCTACATAAGTTTACAGTGCACAACACGCCCCCCCCCCATAAAGAGGACCTGTCACACAGCCCAGCACATCAATTAGCCCAGCCAATCAGCCCATCTGTCAATCAGCCCATCTGTCAATCAGCCCATCTGTCAATCAGCCCATCTGTCAATCAATCAGCCCATCTGTCAATCAATCAGCCCATCTGTCAATCAATCACCCCACCTGTCAATCAATCACCCCATCTGTCAATCAATCAACCCATCTGTCAATCAATCAATCAGCCCATCTGTCAATCAATCAGCCCATCTGTCAATCATCTGTCACAGGCCCACCTCCATCGGTACCGCCATTGGCACCGCCACACAGGCTACCAGTACCGCCATCGGTACCAGTACCACCACCAGTACCGCCACCAGGCCCAGCATCTATACTGCCACACAGGCCCACTACCAGTATCACCACTAGTGCCGCCATCGGTACCACCACCAGTACCACCACCCGTACCACCGTCGGTAGTGCCACCACCACCTGTACCACCACCTGTACCGCCATCGGTACCATCACCACCCGTACCACCACCACCTGTACCGCCATCGGTACCACCACCACCTGTACCACCATCGGTACCACCACCACCCATACCGCCATCGCTACCACCACCACCCGTACCGCCACCTGTACCACCATCGGTACCGCCGCCACCACCACCACCTGTACCGCCATCGGTACCACCACCACCTGTACCGCCATTGGTACCACCACCACCCATACCGCCATCGGTACCACCACACAGGCCCACCACTAATACCTCCATCGGTACTACCACACAGACCGCCACCACTACCACCAGCAGTACCATTACACAGGCCCACCAATAAGCACTGCCATAATGTCCCAAAGGGTTTACACACCTGAGGAGGCATATGCCATTCTTGCCATGTCGGATGATGAGAGCAGCGGGGAGCTCCCATTATCCGATTCTGGTTCGGAATACGAGCCAGTGGAGGATAGTGGCTCAGAGTCCGAGTCCCCGGAGGAAACCGTCCCTCCCAAAAGAATGCGATCGGCACCAAGATCAGCACCAAGATCAGCACCAAGATCAGGAGAACTGCCCACCACCAGCAGCGCCATACCCCAGGAAGAGGAGCCCAGTACAAGCAATGGAAATGCACGCCCAACCCGAAGAATCCAGCCCCAATCCTACCTTCCCGATGCCCTGGCAAACCCCTTATGGTTGCCTGCCAACTCAGGATCCGCTATCATCCCCCCTTTCACCGCACAGCCAGGTGTGCAGCCCGACACTACAAATTTTTCTAAATTTGATTATTTTTGTTTATTTTTCCCACAAGATTTGCTGCAGAATATAGTGGATCAAACGAATCTGTATGCATCCCAATTTATTGCTGCCAACCCCGATTCTTCCTACGCCCGCATGTTCCAGTGGCGGCGTCTAACATTGGAGGAATTTAAATTATTTTTGGGCCTTATGTTCAATATAGGGCTTACAAAAAAGAACGAAGTTCATTCATATTGGTCCAAACGCCCCATCCAACACATGCCCATATATTCCGCTGTCATGTCCAGGAAAAGATACGACATGATTATGCGCTTTCTCCACTTCAATGACAATTCACAGTGCCCTCCCCGAGATCATCCCAACTACGACAAATTGTACAAGATACGCCCCCTAATCAATGCCTTTTCCCAGCGATTTGAAGAAGTTTTCATCCCAGACCAAGAAATTTGTGTGGACGAGTCCCTCGTACATTTCACCGGCCGACTGCAGTTCAAGCAGTACATACCAAGCAAGAGAGCCAGGTATGGGTTAAAATTAAATAAATTATGTGATCGAGCCACTGGATACGTCTGCAAATTCAGGATCTACGAAGGCAAAGACTCCCAGCTCCAGCCCCGTGATTGCCCCACATATATTGGAACCAGTGGGAAAATTGTCTGGGAGTTGGCATACCCCCTGTTCGGAAAAGGTTACCATTTATATGTTGATAATTATTATACCAGCCTGCCCCTTTTTCGCCACCTTTACAGTAAACAAACCCCGGCCTGCGGTACCTTAAAAAAAAAACGGAAGGGATTCCCACAAAATTTATTGACAAAAAAATTGCGACCTGGAGAATCGGCATCCATGAGGAATGAGGAGGTGTTGGCCATGAAGTGGAGGGACAAGAAAGATGTCCACATCCTCTCTACGATCCACAATGACACCATGGTGGAGATCCCAAGAAGACGCGGCTCCATTGTAAAGCCTGAATGTGTCCACGACTACAATTTGTACATGGGGGGGGGGTGGATTTAAACGACCAGATGCTACAGCCCTACTTATCAACCAGAAAGTCCCATTATTGGCACAAAAAAAGTTGCGTTTCACATGGCCCTTTTTAATTCGTTTGTCTGCTACCAAAAAGCAACTCAAAATCACCGACTCCACTACCTCCAATATATCGAAGATATCATCGATAGGATAGGATAGGACACCTCTGCCTGCTACCTGGACCTGTGCTTTGGCTGTGCTCTGGCTGTGCTGACAGTATCTCTGCCTGTGCGAACTATGGACAGTATTCCTGCCTGCTGCCTGGATGATTGCTTTTGCTGTCGCTGACCTCATCCCTGCCTGCTGCCTGGACCGATGCTCTCCTCTGTGGACCACTGCACTTCTAAAACCACAGGTAATCTTTTGTTATTTGGTATGTACCTGCTATGTGTTAGATATATGAAGGGCCTTCAAAAATGTGATCGGTAGTCAGAAAATGATATGTGCAATTAATGCTGCTAGAATGCCTGGAGGTGCTACTTGGATGTTGGGCCTCTGTATGTGGCCAGGCTGTGTAAAAGTCTCAAACATGTGGTATCGCCATACTCAGGAGGAGTAGCAGAATGCATTTTGGGGTGTAATTTTTGCTATGTACATATTATGTGTTAGAAATATCTTATAAATTGACAACTTTGTGTAAAAAAAATGCATTTTAATTTTTTCTCCACATTTTCCAAAACCTTCTGGAAAAAAATGAACCGTTCAAAAGACTCATAATGCCTCATAGATTATACGTTGGGGTGTGTGCTTTCAAAAATGGGGTCATTTTGTGGAAAATTCTATTGTCCTGGTGCTCCAGGGCCTTCAAAATTGTAATAGGTGGTTGAGAAAGGATATGTGCGATTTATGCTTGTAGAACGCCTGAAAGTGCTACTTCAATGTTGGGCCTCTGTATATGGCCAGGCTGTGTAAAAGTCTCACACATGTGGTATCGCTATACTCAGGAGGAGTAGAAGAATGCATTTTGGGGTGTTATTTTTGCTATGTATATGCTATGCGTTAGAAATATCTTATAAATGGACAACTTTGTGTAAAAAAAATGCATTTTCATTTTTTCTCCACATTTTCCAAAACCTTCTGGAAAAAAATGAACCGTTCAAAAGACTCATAATGCTTCATAGATTATACGTTTGGGTGTGTGCTTTCCAAAATTGGGTCATTTTGTGGAAAATTCTATTGTCCTGGTGCTCCAGGGCCTTCAAAATTGTAATAGGTGGTTGAGAAAGGATATGTGCGATTTATGCTTGTAGAACGCCTGAAAGTGCTACTTCAATGTTGGGCCTCTGTATATGGCCAGGCTGTGTAAAAGTCTCACACATGTGGTATCGCTATACTCAGGAGGAGTAGCAGAATGCATTTTGGGGTGTCATTTTTGCTATGTATATGCTATGCGTTAGAAATATCTTATAAATGGACAACTTTGTGTAAAAAAAATGCATTTTCATTTTTTCTCCACATTTTCCAAAACCTTCTGGAAAAAAATGAACCGTTCAAAAGACTCATAATGCTTCATAGATTATACGTTGGGGTGTGTGCTTTCCAAAATGGGGTCATTTTGTGGAAAATTCCATTGTCCTGGTGCTCCAGGGCCTTCAAAAGTGTAATAGGTGGTTGAGAAAGGATATGTGCGATTTATGCTTGTAGAACGCCTGAAAGTGCTACTTCAATGTTGGGCCTCTGTATATGGCCAGGCTGTGTAAAAGTCTCACACATGTGGTATCGCTATACTCAGGAGGAGTAGCAGAATGCATTTTGGGGTGTCATTTTTGCTATGTATATGCTATGCGTTAGAAATATCTTATAAATGGACAACTTTGTGTAAAAAAAATGCATTTTCATTTTTTCTCCACATTTTCCAAAACCTTCTGGAAAAAAATGAACCGTTCAAAAGACTCATAATGCTTCATAGATTATACGTTGGGGTGTGTGCTTTCCAAAATGGGGTCATTTTGTGGAAAATTCCATTGTCCTGGTGCTCCAGGGCCTTCAAAAGTGTAATAGGTGGTTGAGAAAGGATATGTGCGATTTATGCTTGTAGAACGCCTGAAAGTGCTACTTCAATGTTGGGCCTCTGTATATGGCCAGGCTGTGTAAAAGTCTCACACATGTGGTATCGCTACACTCAGGAGGAGTAGCAGAATGTATTTTGGGGTGTAGTTGCAATTATGCATATGCTGTGTGAGAGAAAAAAACTGTTAATATGACCAGTTTGTGTAAAAAAAAAAAAAAAAAATAATTAAATTTTCCCAAGAATTGTGGGAAAAAAATACAACTTCAAAAAACTCACCACGCCTCTTAGTAAATACCTTGGACTGTCTACTTTCCAAAAAGGGGTAATTTTGGGGTATTTGTACTTTCCTCGCTTGTTAGTGTCTCAAGAAATGAGATATCCCTTCAGTACATCAGGCGTGATCAGATGTGATAAATTTTCAGTGATTGCCACCATAGTTTGTAGACTCTATAACTTTCACAAAGACCAAATAATATACACTAATTTGGGTTCATTTTACCAAAGATATGTAGCAGTATACATTTTGGCACAAATTTATGAAGAAAAATTACTTATTTGCAAAATTTTACAATAGAAACTAAAAAAAAGTGTTTTTTTTTAAAAAAAATTGCTGTTTTTTTGCTTATATCGCAAAAAATAAAAAACCCAGTGGCGATTAAATACCACCAAAAGAAAGCTCTATTTGTGAGAAGAAAATGATAAAAAATTTGTTTGGATACAGTGTAGCATGACTAAGTAATTGTCATTCAAAGTGTGAGAGTACTGAAAGCTGAAAATTGGTCTGGGCGGGAAGGTGCATAAGTGCATGGTATTGAAGTGGTTAAAATGACTGCTCCTGAAAAACGGCCGTTTTTAAAACTTTTTTTTGGATTGATACATGTCCCCTGGTGCAGAACCCGGGTTCCCAAACCCTTTTTAGGACAATAACATGTATATTAGTCGTTATAAATAGCACTTTAGATTTCGAACGTTCGCATCCATTGTACTTAATAGGGTTCTAAAGTTCGTGCAAACTTTCGGTCCGTTCGCGGGTTCTGGTGCGAACCGAACCCGGGGGTGTTCGGCTCATCACTATTCCAGAGAAAGAAGGACCAAGGATGGACTTGTTCTCGGACGCTCCAGTGCCCACCCCCCTACAAGATTGGGGGGATATGATCTGTTTTAATTGTGGAGGAATTGGCCATATTGCAGCTGTATGTTCCAGTCCCAAGAAAAAGAAAACAGATAACCGCAAGCCGGCGGGAAACTTCAGAGGGCCCGGGTGAAGGAGTCAACCAGGTGCCCATCATCTTCAGTGAGCTCCAAACTGAATGAGAAGCCCAGGAAAAGAGAGGACAAAACTCCTCAGAAGAAGCACAGTATTCCCCAGCGGGAGTATACACCAAAGAAAGAGAATAATATCCCTCAGCAGGTCGGTACACCCATTAAGAGAAGGGAAATCAATGCATACCAGGCCCAAGAAAGACTAAAATCCAAAGGAAATTGGAAGAAAGAAAGTCCGAAGGGAAAGTGCAAAGATTGGAAGAAGGCGACCCCTGCAAGGCCATATCCAGAGAAGCTGGTAGGCCCATCCCCCATAGTACCCATTCAAGTGGAGGGAGTCTACACAAGAGCCATCTTGGATACTGGGGCACAAGTGACCCTGCTATACCGGGATTCTTATGACAAGCACCTAAGTCATCTACCCATCCAGAAGATAGAAGAGCTGGAAATATGGGGAATCGGGACCCAGTGCTTTCCTTACGATGGCTACCTGCCCATAAATCTGACGTTCGACCCATCTGTGGCCGGGAAGACTGAAGTGTTTGACACCCTGGCAGTAGTGTGCCCCCAGGCCGCCTGGAGCCAACAAGAGTTCCCTTATAATAGGGACAAACACGGACCTGGTCCGGAGACTCCTGACCCCTATAGCACAGAGGAAGGACCCCGCAGCCACCAAGATCCATCCCATGCTGAAGACAGCCTACCAGCGACTGGTCTTGGAGCAGAAGGTCCCAGAAGAGGGGATAGGGAAGGTCTGGAGACTTGGAAGAAGAGCAGTAGTGTTGCAGCCCGGCGAAGTAACCTGTCTCAGGGCCACTGTGAAGCTTACTTGGGAGCAACCTGGGCCCTTTGTCATACTGGAGCCCGACCCAAGGGGAGAACACTCGGGTTTGGAAGTGATCCCAGAAGTGGTCCCGTTGAGGGCTCTGAAGAAGGCCCACTATAGAGTTCCTGTGAGCGTCAGGAACACTACGGGTGGCCCCATGGAGATCCCAGCCAGGATGTTACTGGGTCAGGTGAGTCCTGCTGCCCCGGTTGCCCTGTCAGAAGTGGAGAAGACGGGAGAAGAAGGGGGTGTTTGGGAGAAGCTCTCCATGGAGAACCCGAATCTGCCCAGGGCTTGGAAAGAGAGAGCCAAGGCCCAGCAGACCAGGTGGAAGAAAATCTTCTCTCAAGATGAGTTCGATGTGGGGTGTGCAAGGAGTGCCACCTACCGGATCCGCCTCCAAGAAGACAAGCCCTTCAGAGAAAGGGTCAGGCGGGTCCCACTAGCAGACCTGGAAGATCTGAGGGAACAGCTCGCAGAACTCAAGCGGATCGGTGTGATCCGGGAGTCTAGAAGTCCCTATGCCTCCCCTATAGTGGTGGTCAGAAAGAAGAATGGATTGTTGAGGCTGTGCATAGACTACAGGACCCTCAACAGGAGAACCATCCCTGACCAGTACACCACTCCAAGGATAGAGGATGCCCTACAGAGCTTGTCTGGAGCCAAGTGGTTCAGCGTTATGGACCTCAAGAGCAGATACTATCAGATCCCTATACATCCGGAAGACAAGGAGAAGACAGCCTTCATAACCCCAGTGGGGTTCTTTGAATTCGACCGAATGCCCCAGGGACTGTCTGGAGCCCCAGCCACCTTCCAACGTCTTATGGAGAAGACTGTAGGAGACATGAACCTTATCGAAGTCCTTGTGTACTTAGACAATGTCATTATCTTTGGGAGAACCTTGGAAGAACACGAAGAGAGGCTGGAAAAAGTCTTGAGAAGGCTCAGTGAGGAGGGACTCAAGCTTTCGCTCGAGAAGTATCAGTTCTACCAGTCTTCTGTTAACTATCTGGGACACATAGTGTCTAAAGAAGGGGTGGCCATGGACCCCGAGAAGTTGGAGGCCGTTACCTCCTGGCCACGGCCCACCACGGTAACAGAACTCAGATCCTTCCTGGGGTTCTGTTCCTATTACAGAAGGTTCGTGGAGGGGTTTGCCCGAATTGCCAGACCACTGAATGAACTACTCAAGACAGAGGGGGAAGAGGATGACTCAGGCCCCAGGAAGCCGGGAGAGTCAGTCGAAGACCAGTGGAGCCAGAAGTGTGAAGAAGCCTTCCAGACGTTGAAGAAAAGCCTAACCACTGCCCCCGTCTTGGCCTACGCAGACCCAAAGAGACCTTATGAACTCCATGAAGATGCCAGTCATGACGGTCTGGGAGGAGTGCTCTACCAGGAGCATTAGGGACAACTGCAACTCGTTGCCTACGTGAGCAGGAGCCTGACCCCTCCGAGAAGAACTACCCCACTCATAAGTTGGAGTTCCTGGCCCTTAAGTGGGCAGTAGTTGATAAACTCAAGGACTACCTGTATGGGGCAGAGTTCACTGTGAAAACCGATAACAACCCCCTTACTTATCTCTTCACCACAGCAAAGCTGGATGCCACAGGACATAGATGGCTGGCTGCACTGTCTGGGTTCAATTTCAGTCTGAAGTACAGGCCAGGGGCTGGGAATCGAGACGCAGACGCCCTGTCTAGAAGATCTCATGCCCCCACCAGTAATACCGAAGACTGGACCCAAGTGGCACCTGACGGGGTGCGAGCCATTCGTCAAGGGGCTGAACTTCAAGCCAGAGGAGTCTTCCCTTTTAGATGGGTTCAACGAAGTATGAAATATCTGGGAGTGAATCTTGTGCCTCACATTCAGTCCCTCTTTAAATATAATTACATCCCATTATTGAATAATATTAGAAGGGATCTACAAAAGTGGAACACGCTGACACACTCATGGTTGGGTAAAGTGAGTATATCTAAAATGAACATTCTGCCTAGAGTTCTTTTTTTCTTTCAAATGATCCCATTGGGTGTGCCTATAGGATTTTTTTCCCTATTACAGACCATGGTCTCCCGCTTTATTTGGAGGAACAGTCACCCCAGAGTATCTAAGGAAGTATTATTTCGCTCCAAGGAAGCTGGGGGACTGGCCCTTCCAAATTTTAAGGCTTATTATAATGCTGTGATTCTGTCTAGAATATCCGAATGGAAATATGCTGCTAATTCCAAACTTTGGGTGAGTTTGGAACATGCTCTTAGTAACACAGACCTAGCAACTACACCCTGGTTGCCATGCTTACATAGACACCTTGCTCCAAGTACCTCCACTTTAACCACTTCCACCCTTGATGTATGGGATGCCTTACATAGGAAGTTCTCGTGGTCATATGCTTCTCCTCTGTTACCGCTTTTGGACCATGATTATTTCTTACCTGGCCTATTAGATCCTGGCTATAGGACGTGGTTGCCAGAAGAACCTCTTCTACTACATCATGTTCTTCGAGCAAATGCGCTTAAGCCTCTTAAGGAAATTCTCGGCCTCAAGCCCATTATGTTTCTTGATAAATGGAGATATAATCAATTGCAAGGTTTCCTTAGAACTCTGCCTCAGCCGCTTAGAGGGATACAGGACTTAAACAGTATTGAGGAAGTTTTTAATTCAACGGACCCACCTGAACATTGTATCTCGGTATTCTACAAATTACTCATCAAGCTCCAAGGTGATACTTATCTTCCCTTTCTCGCTAAGTGGGAGGCAGACTTGGAATCCTGCCTCTCAGACAGCCAAAAGGATAAAGTCCTACAGCTGACTCATATCTCTTCAATTGCATCAAGGATGGCTGAGGTCAATTACAAACTACTAACCAGATGGCACTACACCCCATCAAAGCTTCATCAGATGCTCCCCGACAACTCCCCGTTGTGTTGGAGGAATTGTGGGAACAGAGCAACCCACGCTCATATATGGTGGTCGTGCCCACTCATCCGCCCCTTTTGGTCTAGCATTATTCGAATTATCCAACAAATATCCAATATTAATCTTCCTGCTGATGCATGGACCATTCTTTTCCATGCTACCAAGGAACCTGTCAGAAAATACAAATGTTCTTTAGTTCCACATCTGCTTAATACGGCTAAAGCACTTATACCTACCCTTTGGGGTCAGCCTGAGACTCCATCCGTGAAAAAGTGGTTTCAAAAAATTTCAGAGGTCCATCTCATGGAAGATATCACTCATTGTAACAAGGACACTTTTCAACGACACACTTTAACTTGGACTCTGTGGATGGAGTTCAAGGACACCACAACCTATAGAGAGATACTTGCACAATCCCACTGAGACCCGTTTACATCTATTGAATAAGCTATCTATATCTTAAGGATGATTCCCTGTGGTTATTCTTTGGCATATCCCTTAAGAGACTAAAATGTAATGTGACAAACATTTTATTGGATTCCATGCATGCCGGCCTTCCCTTTCCTCCCTTTTCTTTTCTTTTTTACACCCCTATTTTTGTTCTCTTCCTTTTCTCGGAGAGAGTGAGAGAGGGGGATTAGATTTGTTCTTCCCTGAGGCTTCCCATACTCCCCCCCTCCTCCCCTTTTTTTTTTTTTTTTTTTTTTTGGGCACAGGTGACGATAATTTTACCTGTTATTTTTCTCTCTACATATATGTTTTGTCACTTCATCAGTGTAGCCACTTGTAAATTCATCCCTTAGTCCTCTATACAGTCCACTTTTAGATTTTAACACTTGTTTTTCAGTTTGTAGTAGTTTTTGAAATCACTTTTTTTCACTCTTTATTAATTAATTTTACGTTAGAAGACATCAACACTAGAGTGATAGCACATAATATATCTGGGGGAGAGTATGGGGGATCGTATTCCCCCATCCCCCCCCCTTTCTAAAATCATCCCCACTCCCCTCCCCCCTCCCCCCCCTTTTTTTTTTTCCTCTCCCTCACTTTCCCCCTCTCCTTTTCCCCATCTCTTTTTCTTTTTCTCTCTTTTTTTTTTTTTTGGCACAGGTGACGATAACTTTACCTCTCACTTTTCTCTTTATATACATGTTTTGTCACTCTATCAGTACAGTCACTCATAAATTCATCCCCTAGTCCTTTATACTGTCTACTTTTAGATTTTAACACTTGTTTTTTTTAGTTCGTAGTAGTTTTCGAAACCACTTTTTGTCTCCCTTTATTATTTAATTCCACTTTAGAAGACATCAACACTAGAGTGATAGCACATAATATATTTGGGGGAGAGTATGGGGGACTGTATTCCCCCATCCCCCCCCTTCTAAAATCATCTCCACTCCCTCCCCCCCCCTTTTTTTTTTTTTTTTTTTTTCTTCTTTTCTCTCTCTCTCTCTCTCTCTCTCTCCATTTCCCCATCTCTCCCTTTTTTCTTCCCCCCCTTTTTTTTTTTTTTATTATTTGTAATGGGAAATATTGAGATTGTAAATGTGTTTCATGTATTGTAATGTGTGTTATATATGTTTTTGGAAAATTAATAAAAAAGATAATAAAGAAAAAAAAAAAAAAGCCAGAGGAGGCTCAAGGGCAGAAGAGATAGGGGTTACCATGGTAGGAGTTCCCAAGCAATACTGTGGGGTAACCTAGTTGGAAGAGGATAATCTGCCAAAACTGTCAAAGAAGGAGTTGAGATGTGACCAATTGGAAGACCCCATGGGGAGATTGGTCCTGGAGGCCCTGGAGAATCAGGATCCAAGTAGACTCCTGCGTCATCCTTCAAAGGAAGCTCGCCTGTTGAGGAAGGAGTGGGACAGGTTGCAGGTACATCAGGGAGTGGTCTACCGAAGGGGCCCCTCTGATGACCTGGAAGACAAGTGGCAATTGTTTCTTCCCGAGAAACACAGGGAGACTGTCCTGGTCGCCCTGCATGACAACCATGGCCACTTAGGGGCCGAAAGGACCTTTCGACTCGTCAGGAGTCGGGTCTATTGGCCCTGCATGAGGGCTGAAGTAGAGGAATACTGTCATTCATGTGCACGCTGCATCCAGCGGAAGACTTTACCTCATCAAGCTGCCCCAATGGGCCATCTACAAAGTCAAGGCCCGCTGGATTTGGTATGCATTGATTTTCTCTGCCTCGAACCAGACCTGAGTGGATTAGGAAATGTTCTGGTGATAACCGGACATTTCACTCGGTATGCCCAAGCCTTCCCAACCAAAGATCAGAAGGCTTCCATTGTGGCCAAGGTACTTATGGAGAAGTATTTTGTTCACTATGGGCTACCACAGCGACTACACTCGGATCAAGGGAGAGACTTTGAAAGTCGGCTGATCCGGAAGCTCTTGGATTCCTTCGGTATCAAAAAGACCCAGACCACCCCCTACAGTCCACAAGGGGATGCTCAGCCGGAGAGGTTCAACCGAACTCTGCTCAATATGCTGGGGACTTTGAGTAACGAGAAGAAACAGCATTGGAGCAAGCACATAGCAGCTTACAATAGTACCACAAGTGATGCTACAGGCTACTCCCCGTATCGACTCATGTTCGGGAGAGAAGCAAGGTTACCTGTAGACCTGGCCTTTGGCACTTCCATAGACCATTCCTCAGCCACGTCCCACAAAGGATATGTGGACAGACTCCGACACAGCCTGAAGTTGGCCTATGAGCAGGCCCAAGCGGCCTCAGATCGAAGGGGGGACTGCAACAGGAAAAACTTTGATCTGAAGGTTCGGATCCAGGACCTGCAACCTGGGGACCAAGTACTGCTACGGAACCTGGGAGTCCCGGGAAAATACAAGCTTGCAGACAGATGGAGACCTGAACCCTATGTCATTTGCAAGAAGCTGCCGGGCCTACCTGTTTATAAGTTGAAGCCAGAAGGGAAGGTGGGACCACTCAAGACTTGGCATCGGAATCACCCACTCCCACTTGCCGAAGCAGTCCGGATACCCCCTGTGAGGGACTCCCCAGAACCAGCCTCTATCCTGGATACTCCCAGGCCGAACACTCGGTCCCAGACCTCTCGAGCTGACGATGTAGAGGCCTCTGAATTAAGTGAGGATGAAAGACAAGAACTTGATTGGCTATGGCCTTCTCCGACTCCAGGAGCTTCTGCTATAGATCTTCCCCCTACTGAAGGCACTATAGACAGAACACTGAATGCAGAAGCTACTGAGTTCATTCCATCTAGCCCTTCATCGGATTACTGGGAAGATGCCTGTGACACATACGCAGAGGAGGATCCAAGAGACTCTATGTACCTCCCGGCTCCTGAATCAAGTGCTCCAGAACCAGTAGAATCCCCCAAGTCTGATCCAGAGGAGGAGCCTGCGGTGTCCGGGCTAGAAGTCCCAAGAGAGCAAAGAGCCAGAAGAGTTATAAGGCCCCCTAAGAAGTTAACTTACCCACAGATGGGGAAAAGCTCAGAAGATACTGTGGTTACTGCAAGGAGGAGTGTAGAGAATCTGGATCCCTCCACTGTTCATTTGGTGGAGGGCAACCCCAACTCATCCTCTGGCACAGTTAGGCAGGCCACTCATGCCAGTGTGACCTGTGGGCAAGGGAACTCAACCCCTCAGTTTTGGTGGGAGTTCCCTCTGCCGACATCATACACAACTTTGTCTAGGGTTGTACATAGTATATGTTGAATTGAAAATTATCTTTGGGGACCAAAGAGTTTTAGTGGGGGGAGTGTGTAGCAGGGTCTCCTTTTAAGGCTCTATGGACTGCATTTCTCAGAACCCCGTCTGGCACATAGGGTGCATTGTTGCCACCGCAGAGACTTGTGGGTGGGAGATAAAAGGAGGGGACGAGGCTAAGCTCGGCCTCTTTGGACATCGCGCTGCTATCAACAGGTCTTCCTGTGCGGATCTGCTGCAGTGCAGGGCCTGAAGCCTGGGGCCTTGCACAACTTCCAAAGAGCCTTCCACCCCACTGCGAGCCGGAGTGGCATCTGACTGTTTCAAGTTGCTGACATTAGTTGGATCGGAGACCCGACCGTTGCAGATGCTGTGTGCGGAGACACAGCCGGTGGAAGTCCCGGACTGCGATCGCGTCCGGAGTGGTGAGCGAGCACCTGCTCAATCCAATAGGCTGTACTGTTGTTGGGCCTAGAGACTGCCTTGGCCCACCGGCCTTTATTTGCTGTTCCACTGGAGACTAGTAGCGGAACTGAGTTAAAGGGTCTCCAGTGAAGCGTTCCTTTTGATTGTCTACCTTGTGGATTACAAGTTTGTTCCTGCAAGTGCACCACCATTAAAGTTGCATGCGAAGAAAGTGTTATTCTAAAGACTGGGATAGATCTGTGTCAGGCCTGACCAGGGGTAGAATACTGTTTGGTGCGCCACAGGGCGCACAGATAATTCTAGCTGCACGTGGCCCGTGACCGCGCCACGCTTTTAGAGTATATTATATCTACTGCTACAGGGCTCTGTAAGCAAGTTATATGTTATATTTTACCCTGTGCCTTTTACCTAAAGTAAAATAGTTATACTTTACCACTTGCTATCAGTGTGTTATCATTACATTTAGCGGTTACCTCTCAATAGATAGAGAGTGATAGGTAGCCGCCCCTAGACTAACTGTGCCAGGGTGACTGAGAAGATTGCCGGGGGTTGGCGGAGCTGTATGCAGGAGCCCAAACTAAATCCAGCGGCTCTCTTAAGTGGGGGTAGCGTTACATATATATATATATATTGTGAGGGAGTTAGCTCGGCAGCGGGTGTGTGTGACCCCCTGGATGGGCTCCCCACACAAAACAGGCCCAGCAGACGGAGGTTGTGGTTTTCAAGATCAAAAAGGTGCGGTTTATTTCTCTATTTACAGTGACAAAAACACAGCAAAGCATAAAGAAACATAAACAAAATAAACCCTGGTCAGCTTGACCTCTGACTAAACATGCAGGTTTCCTAACTAACAACTGGGATCAGCCTGGTGCTGTCCTAGTCCCTAAGTCCCTGGTTTAGTAAATGTCCAAACAAATAGCCACACAGGCTTTGTCTCACCGCACAGGGGTTCACTCTCCCTAGACAGTCCACACAGGTCTGGTTCCAGGCATGAGCAAACACCTAATGAAGCTGGGAGTTTTTATAGAGGCCTTAAACGAGCTGACAAGCTTCAGCTGGTCTCATCAACTCCCTGCCTGCACGACGCCCAGCACTCTCCCTAGAGGTATGAATCATCCATGAGCCCACTAGCCTCAGCTGGGCTTCATCAACTCTCTCCCTAGTTGTATAAGTCGGCATAAAGCCTGAATCTGGGAGAAATATACCTACCCCCCTGGATGCAACCAGGTGACTTTACCTTCCTGCTGTCACATACCCCCCCCCCCTCTTGTTTTAACCTTGGGGTTGGAACACCAGCAATCAGGCATTCATGTACGCGAGACAAAGCATCCACATTCCCCATTTGAACGCCAGGGCGATGCTTTACTGTGAAGTTGAATTCCTGTAGGGCCAGGAACCACCTATTCACTCTTCTATTTGTCTCCTTGTTTTGAGCCATCCACTTTAACGGAGCGTGATCCGTAACCATGTCAAAGTGCCTACCTAGCAGATAGTACCGAAGGGAATCTAGAGCCCACTTCACCGCTAAACACTCCTTTTCAACCGTGGCGTAATTTACCTCATGGGACTTCAACTTCCTGCTGAGGTAAATGACTGGGTGCTCTTCCCCGTTCCAGACCTGGGACAATACTGCTCCTAACCCCACATCTGACGCATCACTTTGTACGACAAAGTCTTTAGAGAAGTCGGGTGAGTACAACACTGGCTGGCTACATAAGGCTTGTTTCAAGAATTGGAATGCTGCCTCAGCCTCGGGGGTCCATTTAATCATGACCGACCCTTTCCCTTTCGTCAGGTTGGTTAGCGGCACAGCCTTAGAAGCAAAGTGGGGAATGAAGCGCCGATAATAACCCGCGATTCCCAGAAAGGCTCGTACCTGCTTCTTGCTGTTGGGACGTGGCCAACTCTGGATGGCCTCGACTTTGTTGAGTTGGGGTTTTATTACTCCCCTGCCAATGGTGTACCCAAGATATTTGGCCTCCTCCTGCCCAATGGTACACTTCTTGGGGTTAGCCGTAAACCCCGCTTCCCGGATAGAGTCTAGGACTGCTTGCACTTTTGGCAGATGTGAGGCCCAATCTGTGCTATGGACAATTACGTCATCCAGGTAAGCCGCAGCATACTTCCGATGGGGCCTCAGTATCTGGTCCATTTTCCGCTGGAATGTGGCCGGCGCATTCTGTAACCCGAACGGCATTCTCTTATATTGGAACGCCCCGTCTGGGGTTACAAATGCGGTTTTCTCTTTGGCCGACTTTGCCAGGGGAATTTGCCAATACCCTTTTGTGAGGTCAAGAGTCGTCATGTATCGGGCTGTTCCCAGCCGGTCGATCAACTCATCTATACGTGGCATGGGGTAGGTGTCAAATTTTGTAACTTTGTTCAACTGACGAAAATCGTTACAAAATCGCCAGCTCCCATCCAGTTTAGGCACCAACACAATGGGACTAGACCAATCACTTTGGGACTCCTCTATCACCCCTAAGTTCAGCATTTTCTGTACTTCCTCCCGTATTGCCTCCCGTCGGGCCTCTGGGATCCGATAGGGTTTTAACTTCACCCTTTCACCGGGCGGGGTAATAATATCATGCTCTACCCCAGATGTTTGTCCCGGCAGCTCAGAGAACACCTCCTTGTTGCGAAGCACAAACTCCTTAACCTCCTGTTGTTGGGGTTGTGACAAGGTGGCTGCTATTCCAACCTCCGGAATCACGCAACCAGTTTGAGCTGGTGACCAAGTTTCTGCGACTAGGGACTCTCTATCCCTCCAGGCTTTCAACAGATTAACGTGATAGATCTGTTCGGGCTTACGCCTTCCTGGTTGTCTGACCTTGTAATTCACTTCGCTCACTTTTTCCATTATCTCGTAGGGGCCTTGCCATTTGGCAAGGAATTTACTTTCAACCGTAGGGACAAGTACCAATATCCTATCCCCCGGGGAAAAGGTACGGGTCTTGGCTCCACGGTTGTACACTCTCTGCTGTGCCAACTGCGCTTGGGCCAAATGTTCCTTCACGATGGGCATTACCTGTGCAATTCGATCTTGCATCAGGGCGACATGCTCAATCACACTCCTGTGGGGAGAACTCTCACTTTCCCAAGTTTCCTTGGCAATATCCAACAGCCCTCTTGGGTGTCTCCCATACAGTAACTCAAAGGGGGAGAATCCCGTAGAGGATTGGGGCACCTCCCTAATAGCAAACATCAAATAAGGAAGTAGACAGTCCCAATCCTTTCCATCTCTATCCACCACTTTCTTCAACATTTGTTTTAGGGTTTTGTTGAATCTTTCAACCAGTCCATCGGTTTGGGGGTGATACACAGATGTACGCAATTGCGTCACTTTGAACAATTTACACAGCTCTTTCATAACCCGGGACATAAAGGGTGTACCTTGGTCCGTAAGCAGTTCTTTACAAATACCCACCCGGCTAAAAACAAGAGATAGCTCTTTGGCTATGGTTTTGGCCGAGGTATTTCTGAGAGGGATCGCTTCTGGATAACGGGTGGCATAGTCCATTATAACCAATATGTACTGGTGCCCCCTAGCGGACTTGATTATAGGACCTACCAAATCCATTGAGATTCTCTCAAACGGGACCTCAATGATGGGTAGAGGGACCAGCGGGCTACGGAAATGTGGCATCGGGGCCGACCTCTGACACACAGGGCAGGAGGAACAATAATTTTCTATGTCCTTCATCACCCCAGGCCAATAGAATCTCTGTAATACCCTCTCTCGGGTTTTCTCTGTCCCCAGATGACCTCCAAGAATGTGCCCATGGGCCAACTCCAACACCAACTTCCTGTAAGGTTTGGGCACCACAAGCTGCTCAACGGTTTCTTCTGCCCTTTTTGCCACCCGATACAGTAGGTCCTTCTCTACGCTGAAGTATGGGTAAGTGCAGGTATTATCTGGGTTCACTAACTCGCCATCTATTTCCACTACGTTTTCCCGTGCCTTTATTAGGGCGGGGTCTTTTAACTGTTCTGTGGCAAAATTTTCCCTGTGAACCTCAAGATCAGAAAACTCCACAGACGGTAGGTTTTCGTCTGAGGAGGTGGGCTCCTCTCCAGTTTCTTGAGTCTCCCCTGCCAATACTGACAAGGGAAATTCTGGAGAGTCCTCACCACTCTCAGAGGAGTTCTGGCTATCACATTCCTGGTACATAGGGGCACCAGTGGGGGGCTCAGGATCATCCCACAGTTCCCAGAACTTCGGAAAATCCCTTCCCACAATGGCATCATGCGGTAATTGAGATACTAACCCCACTGGATGAGAGAGGGTACCTTTGGGGGTCTCGAAACACACTGTAGTCACTGGATACTCTCGGGTGTCCCCATGCACACAAATAACAGCTACCTTGCTATTCCCAGAGACCTCTGTTTTAACTAATTCAGCCTTTATCAGGGTCACAAGGCTACCTGAATCCAGCAATACCACAACATTTCTACCATTAATACACATTTTGCATAAATGTTTCTCAGTTCCCCGAATGGCAGTGCATGCGACTGTCGCACACAGCGACTGACGTCGGTCCGTCAGAAAGTCACATTGCATGGGTTCCTCCACAACCGGGCAATTTGCTGCAATATGTCCCGCTTGCCGGCAGCGGTAGCAAACAATCCTTTTGGCTGCCTCTTGAGCCCCTGACTTCCCAGGCTGTTCTCGCCAAACTTTGGGTAGAGCTCCCACCCTCTCACTCTCTCCACCCTCACCCCTTGGAATCATCTTATCCGCCCCTGGGGATGGTCTGGTCTTAGGGTGGAAAGTCCGAGAGTCTCTGGAAGAGGCCGTCAGGTTCTCTGCAGCCAAGTATCTCTCTACACGATCCACAAGTTTACCGGCCGTTTCTGGGTCTCCATGGCTTACCCACTTTTGAATGGCGGTAGGAAGAGCTCTCAAGAAACGATCCATCACAACACGTTCCACAATCTCCGGTGCGGACAAAGTCTCTGGCTGTAGCCACTTCCTGCTCAGGTGAATGAGATCATACATTTGAGACCTGGGGGGTTTTCCACGCTGGAAAGTCCAGTTATGCACACGCTGAGCCCGGACAGCCAGGGTGACACCCAGCCTTGCCAATATTTCAGCTTTTAGCATCACATAGTCTTTTGCTTGGTCAGGCTCTAGGTCATAGTAAGCTTTCTGCGATTCACCAGTTAACAGAGGAGCCACCAGTCCAGCCCACTGCTCCTCAGGCCACTTTTCTCTTTCAGCAGTCCTTTCAAATGTGGTCAAAAATACCTCTGGATCATCCTCTCCAGTCATTTTTGTCAATAAACGACTCACCCCAAAGGACGCGGTATTAGTGGGACGGCTTTCCTCACTGGTCTGCGGACGTTGCTGTATTACTGCTTCCATCTGTTGTTGTAGTCTCTGCTCTTGCTTCTGCAACAGGTCTATGAAGCGGGCCTCAGATTGCTGCTGGGCTTGTTGCTGAGCCTCCAGACTCTGTTGCAAAGTTGCAAGGCTCTGTTGATGAGCTTGCTGCTGGGCTGCAAGGCTCTGTTGATGAGCTTGCTGCTGGGCTGCGAAGCTCTGTTGTTGAGCTTGCTGCTGGGCTGCGAAGCTCTGTTGTTGAGCTGCAAGGCTCTTTTGAAAACCTGCATTTGTCTGCTGTTGATTGGCATTTGCTAGAGCCAGCTGTTTCAGTATCTCCTCCATGCTGGCCTAAAAAAAAACTGCCACTGGTTCTCCACCAACTGTGAGGGAGTTAGCTCGGCAGCGGGTGTGTGTGACCCCCTGGATGGGCTCCCCACACAAAACAGGCCCAGCAGACGGAGGTTGTGGTTTTCAAGATCAAAAAGGTGCAGTTTATTTCTCTATTTACAGTGACAAAAACACAGCAAAGCAAAAAGAAACATAAACAAAATAAACCCTGGTCAGCTTGACCTCTGACTAAACATGCAGGTTTCCTAACTAACAGCTGGGATCAGCCTGGTGCTGTCCTAGTCCCTAAGTCCCTGGTTTAGTAAATGTCCAAACAAATAGCCACACAGGCTTTGTCTCACCGCACAGGGGTTCACTCTCCCTAGACAGTCCACACAGGTCTGGTTCCAGGCATGAGCAAACACCTAATGAAGCTGGGAGTTTTTATAGAGGCCTTAAACGAGCTGACAAGCTTCAGCTGGTCTCATCAACTCCCTGCCTGCACGACGCCCAGCACTCTCCCTAGAGGTATGAATCATCCATGAGCCCACTAGCCTCAGCTGGGCTTCATCAACTCTCTCCCTAGTTGTATAAGTCGGCATAAAGCCTGAATCTGGGAGAAATATACCTACCCCCCTGGATGCAACCAGGTGACTTTACCTTCCTGCTGTCACAATATATATATATATATATATTGTGACAGCAGGAAGGTAAAGTCACCTGGTTGCATCCAGGGGGGTAGATATATTTCGCCCAGATTCAGGCTTTATGCCGACTTATACAACTAGGTGGAGAGTTGTATAAGCCCAGCTGGGGCTAGTGGGCTCATGGATGACTCATACCTCTAGGGAGAGTGTGGGGCGTCGTGCAGACAGGGAGTTGATGAGACCAGCTGAAGCTTGTCAGCTCATTTAGGCCTCTATAAGAACTCCCAGCTTCATTAGATGTTAGCTCATGCCTGGACCCAGACCTGTGTGGACTGTCTAGGGAGAGTGAACCCCTGTGCGGTGAGACAAAGCCTGTGTGGCTATTTGCTTGGACATTTAAAACCAGGGACTTAGGGACTAGGACAGCACTAGGCTGATCCCAGTTGTTAGGAAACCTGTATGTTTAGTCAGAGGTCAAGTTGACCAGGATTTATTTTGTTTATGTTTCTTTTGCTTTGCTGTGTTTTGTCACTGTAAATAGAAAATAAACCGCACCTTTTTGATTTTGAAAACCACAACCTCCGTTTGCTGGGCCTGTTTTTGTGTGGGGAGCCCATCCCGGGGGTCACACACACCCGCTGCCGAGCTAACCCCCTCACAGTTGGTGGAGAACCAGTGGCAGTTTTTTTTAAGCCAGCATGGAGGAGATACTGAAACAGCTGGCTCTAGCAAATGCCAATCAACAGCAGACAAATGCAGGTTTGCAAAAGAGCCTTGCAGCTCATCAACAGAACTTCGCAGCCCAGCAGCAAGCTCATCAACAGAGCCTTGCAGCCCAGCAGCAAGCTCATCAACAGAGCCTTGCAGCCCAGCAGCAGACAAACGCAACTTTGCAACAGAGTCTGGAGGCTCAGCAACAAGCCCAGCAGCAATCTGAGGCCCGCTTCATAGACCTGTTGCAGAAGCAAGAGCAGAGACTACAACAACAGATGGAAGCAGTAATGCAGCAACGTCCGCAGACCAGTGAGGAAAGCCGTCCCACTAATACCGCGTCCTTTGGGGTGAGTCGTTTATTGACAAAAATGACTGGAGAGGATGATCCAGAGGTATTTTTGACCACATTTGAAAGGACCGCTGAAAGAGAAAAGTGGCCTGAGGAGCAGTGGGCTGGACTGGTGGCTCCTCTGTTAACTGGTGAATCGCAGAAAGCTTACTATGACCTAGAGCCTAACCAAGCAAAAGACTATGTGATGCTAAAAGCTGAAATATTGGCAAGGCTGGGTGTCACCCTGGCTGTCCGGGCTCAGCGTGTGCATAACTGGACTTTCCAGCGTGGAAAACCCCCCAGGTCTCAAATGTATGATCTCATTCACCTGAGCAGAAAGTGGCTACAGCCAGAGACTTTGTCCGCACCAAAGATTGTGGAACGTGTTGTAATGGATCGGTTTTTGAGAGCTCTTCCTACGGCCATCCAAAAGTGGGTAAGCCATGGAGACCCAGAGACGGCCGATGGTCTTGTGGATCGTGTGGAGAAATACTTGGCTACAGAGAACCTGACGGCCTCTTCCAGAGACACTCGGACTTTCCACCCTAAGACCAGACCATCCCCAGGGGCGGATAAGAGGATTCCAAGGGGTGAGGGTGGAGAGAGTGAGAGGGTGGGAGCTCTACCCCAAGTTTGGCGAGAACAGCCTGGGAAATCAGCGGCTCAAGAGGCGGCAAGAAGGATCGTTTGCTACCGCTGCCGGCAAGCGGGACATATTGCAGCCAATTGCCCGGTTGTGGAGGAACCCATGCAGTGGGACTTTCTGACGGGCAGACGTCAGTCGCTGTGTGCGACAGTCGCATGCACTGCCATTCGAGGAACTGAGAAACATTTATGCAAAATGTGTGTTAATGGTAGAAATGTTGTGGTATTGCTGGATTCAGGTAGCCTTGTGACCCTGATAAAGGCTGAGTTAGTTAAAACAGAGGTCTCTGGGAATAGCAAGGTAGCTGTTATTTGTGTGCATGGGGACACCCGAGAGTATCCAGTGACTACAGTGTGTTTCGAGACCCCCAAAGGTACCCTCTTTCATCCAGTGGGCTTAGTATCTCAGTTACCGCATGACGCCATTGTGGGAAGGGATTTTCCGAAGTTCTGGGAACTGTGGGATGATCCTGAGCCCCCCACTGGTGCCCCTATGTACCAGGAATGTGATAGCCAGAACTCCCCTGAGAGTGGTGAGGACTCTCCGGAATTTCCCTTATCAGTATTGGCAGGGGAGACTCAGGAAACTGGAGAGGAGCCCACCTCCTCAGACGAAAACCTACCGTCTGTGGAGTTTTCTGATCTTGAGGTTCACAGGGAAAACTTTGCCACAGAACAGTTGAAAGACCCCGCCCTAATAAAGGCACGGGAAAACGTAGTGAAAATAGATGGCGAGTTAGTGAACCCAGATAATACCTGCACTTACCCATACTTCATCGTAGAGAAGGACCTACTGTATCGGGTGGCAAAAAGGGCAGAAGAAACCGTTGAGCAGCTTGTGGTGCCCAAACCTTACAGGAAGTTGGTGTTGGAGTTGGCCCATGGGCACATTCTTGGAGGTCATCTGGGGACAGAGAAAACCCGAGAGAGGGTATTACAGAGATTCTATTGGCCGGGGGTGATGAAGGACATAGAAAATTATTGTTCCTCCTGCCCTGTGTGTCAGAGGTCGGCCCCGATGCCACATTTCCGTAGCCCGCTGGTCCCTCTACCCATCATTGAGGTCCCGTTTGAGAGGATCGCCATGGATTTGGTAGGTCCTATAATCAAGTCCGCTAGGGGGCACCAGTACATATTAGTTATAATGGACTATGCCACCCGTTATCCAGAAGCGATCCCTCTCCGAAATACCTCGGCCAAAACCATAGCCAAAGAGCTATCTCTTGTGTTTAGCCGGGTGGGTATTTGTAAAGAACTGCTTACGGACCAAGGAACACCCTTTATGTCCCGGGTTATGAAGGAGCTGTGTAAATTGTTCAAAGTGACGCAATTACGTACATCTGTGTATCACCCCCAAACCGATGGGCTGGTTGAAAGATTCAACAAAACCCTAAAACAAATGTTGAAGAAAGTGGTGGATAGAGATGGAAAGGATTGGGACTGTCTACTTCCTTATCTGATGTTTGCTATTAGGGAGGTGCCCCAATCCTCTACGGGATTCTCCCCCTTTGAGTTACTGTATGGGAGACACCCAAGAGGGCTGTTGGATATTGCCAAGGAAACTTGGGAAAGTGAGAGTTCTCCCCACAGGAGTGTGATTGAGCATGTCGCCCTGATGCAAGACCGAATTGCACAGGTAATGCCCATCGTGAAGGAACATTTGGCCCAAGCGCAGTTAGCACAGCAGAGAGTGTACAACCGTGGAGCCAAGACCCGTACCTTTTCCCCGGGGGATAGGATACTGGTACTTGTCCCTACGGTTGAAAGTAAATTCCTTGCCAAATGGCAAGGCCCCTACGAGATAATGGAAAAAGTGAGCGAAGTGAATTACAAGGTCAGACAACCAGGAAGGCGAAAGCCCGAACAGATCTATCACGTTAATCTGTTGAAAGCCTGGAGGGATAGAGAGTCCCTAGTCACAGACACTTGGTCACCAGCTCAAACTGGTTGCGTGATTCCTGAGGTTGGAATAGCAGCCACCTTGTCACAACCCCAACAACAGGAGGTTAAGGAGTTTGTGCTTCGCAACAAGGAGGTATTCTCTGAGCTGCCGGGACAAACATCTGGGGTAGAGCATGACATCATTACCCCGCCCGGTGAAAGGGTGAAGTTAAAACCCTATCGGATCCCAGAGGCCCGACGGGAGGCAATACGGGAGGAAGTACAGAAAATGCTGAACTTAGGGGTGATAGAGGAGTCCCAAAGTGATTGGTCTAGTCCCATTGTGTTGGTGCCTAAACCGGATGGGAGCTGGCGATTTTGTAACGATTTTCGTCAGTTGAACAAAGTTACAAAATGTGACACCTACCCCATGCCACGTATAGATGAGTTGATCGACCGGCTGGGAACAGCCCGATACATGACGACTCTTGACCTCACAAAAGGGTATTGGCAAATCCCCCTGGCCAAGTCGGCCAAAGAGAAAACCGCATTTGTAACCCCAGACGGGGCGTTCCAATATAAAAGAATGCCGTTCGGGTTACAGAATGCGCCGGCCACATTCCAGCGGAAAATGGACCAGATGCTGAGGCCCCATCGGAAGTATGCTGCGGCTTACCTGGATGACGTAATTGTCCATAGCACAGATTGGGCCTCACATCTGCCAAAAGTGCAAGCAGTCCTGGACTCTGTTCGGAAAGCGGGGTTTACGGCTAACCCCAAGAAGTGTACCATTGGGCAGGAAGAGGCCAAATATCTTGGGTACACCATTGGGAGGGGAGTAATAAAACCCCAACTCAACAAAGTCGAGGCCATCCAGAGTTGGCCACGTCCCAACAGCAAGAAGCAGGTACGAGCCTTTCTGGGAATCGCTGGGTATTATCGGCGATTCATTCCCCACTTTGCTTCTAAGGCTGTGCCCCTAACCAACCTGACGAAGGGGAAAGGGTCAGTCATGATTAAATGGACCCCCGAGGCTGAGGCAGCATTCCAATTCTTGAAACAAGCCTTATGTAGCCAGCCAGTGTTGTACTCACCCGACTTCTCTAAAGACTTTGTCGTACAAAGTGATGCGTCAGATGTGGGGTTAGGAGCAGTATTGTCCCAGGTCTGGAACGGGGAAGAGCACCCAGTCATTTACCTCAGCAGGAAGTTGAAGTCCCATGAGGTAAATTACGCCACCGTTGAAAAGGAGTGTTTAGCGGTGAAGTGGGCTCTAGATTCCCTTCGGTACTACCTGCTAGGTAGGCACTTTGACTTGGTTACGGATCACGCTCCGTTAAAGTGGATGGCTCAAAACAAGGAAACAAATAGAAGAGTGAATAGGTGGTTCCTGGCCCTCCAGGAATTCAACTTCACAGTAAAGCATCGCCCTGGCGTTCAAATGGGGAATGTGGATGCTTTGTCTCGAGTACATGAATGCCTGATTGCTGGTGTTCCAACCCCGAGGTTAAAACAAGAGGGGGGGGGTATGTGACAGCAGGAAGGTAAAGTCACCTGGTTGCATCCAGGGGGGTAGATATATTTCGCCCAGATTCAGGCTTTACGCCGACTTATACAACTAGGTGGAGAGTTGTATAAGCCCAGCTGGGGCTAGTGGGCTCATGGATGACTCATACCTCTAGGGAGAGTGTGGGGCGTCGTGCAGACAGGGAGTTGATGAGACCAGCTGAAGCTTGTCAGCTCATTTAGGCCTCTATAAGAACTCCCAGCTTCATTAGATGTTAGCTCATGCCTGGACCCAGACCTGTGTGGACTGTCTAGGGAGAGTGAACCCCTGTGCGGTGAGACAAAGCCTGTGTGGCTATTTGCTTGGACATTTAAAACCAGGGACTTAGGGACTAGGACAGCACTAGGCTGATCCCAGTTGTTAGTTAGGAAACCTGTATGTTTAGTCAGAGGTCAAGTTGACCAGGATTTATTTTGTTTATGTTTCTTTTGCTTTGCTGTGTTTTGTCACTGTAAATAGAAAATAAACCGCACCTTTTTGATTTTGAAAACCACAACCTCCGTTTGCTGGGCCTGTTTTTGTGTGGGGAGCCCATCCCGGGGGTCACACACACCCGCTGCCGAGCTAACCCCCTCACAATATATATATATATATATATATACACTGTATTCAGTTTAGCTAGATCGGTTCCTGTTATTCTCTTCCTAATATACTGACAGGCAGGCAGCAGCAGTATTTTCAGTCAGTGTACTGTGTCCTGTGCACAGTGTGCAACTAAAGCTAACTGCAGACAATTGCTGGTGTTCTCTTCCTAATATACTGACAGGCAGGCAGCAGCAGTATTTTCAGTCAGTGTACTGTTTCCTGTGTACAGTGTGCAACTAAAGCTAACTGCAGACAATTGCTGGTGTTCTCTTCCTAATATACTGACAGGCAGGCAGCAGCAGTATTTTCAGTCAGTGTACTGTGTCCTGTGTACAGTGTGCAACTAAAGCTAACGGCAGACAATTGCTGGTGTTCTCTTCCTAATATACTGACAGGCAGGCAGCAGCAGTATTTTCAGTCAGTGTACTGTTTCCTGTGTACAGTGTGCAACTAAAGCTAACTGCAGACAATTGCTGGTGTTCTCTTCCTAATATACTGATAGTCAGGCAGCAGCAGTATTTTCAGTCAGCGTACTGTGTCCTGCATACAGTGTGCAACTAAAGCTAACTGCAGACAATTGCTGGTGTTCTCTTACTAATATACTGACAGGCAGGCAGCAGCAGTATTGTCAGTCAGTGTACTGTGTACAGTGTGCAACTAAAGCTAACTGCAGACAACTGCTGGTGTTCTCTCCCTAATATACTGACAGGCAGGCAGCAGCAGTATTTTCAGTCAGTGTACTGTGTCCTGTGTACAGTGTGCAACTGTCACATACCTTACCAGAGGCCGAAGTGCTGGGAGGGCTTCCCTTGCGATTAAGTGCAGAGCACCCCCTGAAGGTGGCACAGGGAGTGCTATACCCAAAGAGGCAGGGGTTGCCAGCTGCGACAAGCTGAGGTGATGGAGAGATGTCCGCTGGGGATCAGCTGACGAGCAGGGTAGACCACCTGGCAGGGGTACCTCTGAAGTACCAGATGAGGCTGTGCAGCAGGGAGGACCAGAGGCGGATCATAGAAAAATGTTCTCCCTTGACTCTTCAGTGATCTGGCAGGTCATACTGCCAAAGACGCGGGTTCTCTCTGTGGCAGAAAAATTCCACCTGGAAGAAGGATACTGTGATGTCCGCAAATTGTTCACTAGGTTCGAGCCATGTATGTGGATCTGTTCCAGTTGGTTACAAAAAAAAAAATAATCTGTATACATCTGTTAACTTCTACTTGGGATTTTGGCATGGCACAGCACTTGCCATAGTACTGACCATAATTTATTAATTTATTTTTTATACCCATTAAGTCAGAAGACAGATACCATAATTTTCTAGTTATAGTGGACCATTTTATCAAGTGAGGGATGACAGTACCGCCCCCCCAACCAGACTGGCAGATGGTGTGAAAGCACTTATTACTGTCTTAAGCAGATAGTGATAAATGGAGGAAATTTCCCAATTACTTAGCTCAAGTAGACTGGACACTAAAGTCTGGATGCTGAATCTGGATGCAGAATTCAAGCCCTATCAAAGTCAATAGAAACCTAAATGCTGAAAACCAGTAATGACCATTTTCTAGGCTTATATGCAACAATGATTTTATTTATTGTTTAAGCGAAGCATTAAAAAATGAGAAAATTACATTAAAACATGCCTGGGGGATGCCTTTAACCTGTCTGAAGTGCTGTAGTGTTTGATTTATACAACCTACTACAGCAAAACAGATATTTACCAAAGAAAAACGTAAGAGAGTTAGAGAGTCTTGAGCTGGCCGTAGACTGCACTACCTGCACTGTGAAGGTGATTGTGTGGTATAGAGAGGCGAGCCCGTGCCACTGTTTATTTTTTACAGTTTGGGTCAGGTTTTGCAGAAAGCAGGCGCACTTATGCCCCATACACACGATCGTTTTTCTTGCCATTTTTTTTCTTGCCGTTTTTCACGTC
This sequence comes from Rana muscosa, assembly GCA_029206835.1. Taxonomy (NCBI): domain Eukaryota; kingdom Metazoa; phylum Chordata; class Amphibia; order Anura; family Ranidae; genus Rana; species Rana muscosa. Next base: position 255,901,452 of record CM055123.1, on the reverse strand, counting down.
GTTTTTTTTCATGTTTCCTCTCAAGCCTGTCTTGCGTACACACGATCATTTAAAAAAACGATCAAGCAAAGCGCAGTGACGTACAACACGTACGACGGCACTATAAAGGGGAAGTTCCGTTCGAATGGCGCCACCCTTCATGTTAGTAAAGTTTGTTGAGCGACGATTCGCTCTTTTCAGTCTTGTGCTTTTCAGTCCGTGACTGCGTGACGAATGTGCTATCTCCATTACGAACGCTAGTTTTACCAGAACGAGCGCTCCTGTCTCATACTTGATTCTGAGCATGCGCGTTTTTTTTCACGTCGTTAAAGCATACACACTATCGTTTTTCACGTCGTTAAAAAAAAACGACATGAAAAACGACGTGAAAAAAGAGAGCATGTTCGAAATTTTTAATGGCCGTTTTTCACGTCGTTAAAAATGCTCTGGAGCCTACACACGATCATTTGTAATGGCCATTTTTTTTAATGCCATTTTTAACGGCATGAAAAACAATCGTGTGTATGGGGCATAAGGAGCCAGGTGTGCGCCAGGCATATGGGCTTATCTTAGAGCTAGGACTAGAGGTTAGTGGCCCCACTCTCCCAAGGGGGTCAGTCTGTGCAAGGGAGCACGTTGCTCTGTACTGTCCATGGTGGGACAGTGAAAGGCACAGAGCCTGTAAGGATGTAGCAGCAGGGAGCTGCAGGAGAAACAGTCAGAGCTAAGGAAGGTTCAACATATAGTGCATGAGCGCTGGGACTGTGTGTTTGACGGTCTGGAGGACCAAGGCAGGAGGCCTAAGCAGGGATACTGCAGAGAAGAACCACAAGGTGGAGTACTGTTTGTTTTGACATATTGATGGCAAGAACCCCTGCAAGGGAAACTATTCTGTGAATCTTTACTTTCTTTTCAATACAAGTGGGCAGAAAAAAAAAACCTAAAACGAACTTTGTGAAGTGGACTCACTGTTTGGCGCTACCAATGAGCTAAAATACCCCAGATCATCACAGTGGCTACAGCAAAATGGATCACTTTATCTTAACAGCCACCAGCTTGTGCTTAACCCTTCACTATGTATGTCAAAGAGCAGAAGTCGTTACATTTCCTTTAAGCAACATTTTCCCTTCCGGTTAATTCTGATTGTAAACAAATGACCAGGGATTCCCTTCCCTTCCTACCCTTGATCATCAAAGGGGCCCCCACACTAAAAATTTTGGCACTCCCACATTCAATACTAGACTCTCTGAGCAAAGGTTCCCCCCCCCCCCCATAGTCCAGAAAGATTCCCCCTTCCCCACACACCCACCTCCACCCCTTTGTTTACATCCACCTGGCACGCAGAGTCCAACTGACAGCTGAATTCGTTGGACAGGAATGAGTCGCCGGTTTTTAGGATCATAGCAGCTGCTGACTCCCAACAATCAGCCTGAGCTGGAGGTTCAGCTTGGCCAACACCCTTTTAGTTTGGCTGTTCCTCAACAAGCAAAAGTCCAACTGAACATGGGTTCAGATCGAACCAAGAAGTTCAGTGAAGATACGATTGCCATGCACCAATTACCATCTTGAGGCAACCCAGATCTCAGAGAGACTGGCAGCAACTCTTTGAGGCTGTGAACTAGAAGGTGGGGGTAGCTGCAGGTAAATTTCTCTCCTTTGTGAAAGATGAGCCTAATTAAATGTATTTGCTACAGGAACTCAAGTACTGGGCAGACCTGACACCTCATTGGCTAACAAATTTAGCAAGTGACATGGCCACAACATTATAGCCCAGCAAATTATATTCCAATCATTGCTGTAACAGAAGAGACAACTTCTGTTGTCTTCAACCAACTGCTGTACCTAATACTGGTCAGTTGACAGCATACCAACACATGCTAGACTATTGTGCACTTCTAACTATTAGTAACAGTTGGGGGATGGCCATTTTTTCCCAGCATGACTATGCACCTGTGTCCAATGTGAAAGATGCCTCACAAGGAAGCTCTAGACAGAGTTATAGACAAAGTTTGACCTGTTTCATGTTGAGAACCGAGTAGTCCATCCAGAGCCCTGGCCTCTACCCTACAGAATACCTTTGGGATGAAACATTTATGGCAAGCCAGGTCTTCTCAGCCAGGCTCAGTACCTGACCCCACAACTGGCAAAAGTTTCTGCAGATACCATCTTGTGGGAAGCCTATTCTGTAATTACCACAGACATTCAAATTGTGTGGAATTCCTGCCAGAGTTGACTGACACAAAGGGTGATGGTGGCTCCATAATATTGACCATGGTTTGGAATAGTACATCCAAAAACTACAGAGAGAGAGTTGTGTTCCATAGACTTTGCCAAATTGTGTATATTTAAATAAACCTCCTACTAGTCAAGCTTAGGCCCATCACTTCTACCTTTTGACCTTCTATTAGTCAGTAAGGCATCCATAACATAGGGCAAACTGGTGAGGATGGAAGCAAAAGGATGGATCCGAGTGAACCCTGAAAGTCCATTTCCATATACCTTGCAACATTTTTACTATAGTCATTATAATGTTGTAACATGGGTGGCAACTATTGAACAGAAAAATTTGACAATTTTGAAGACTTAACCTGAGCCTCTAAAGAAAGAAGACACCAATTGTTTTTTTTTTTTCTTTTCTTCCATTTTATTAGCAATCTATAGCATTGCAGAAAGTGGAACATTCTTTCAAAGTCTGTTTTTTTAATTAGCAATCTATAGAATTTCACAAAGTGGAACATTTTTCCAGACTCTGGTTTGTATTTTCTTCAGTTGGGTCACCTCCACAGAATTTGTACCTGGATAAGGGCATTTAATAAACAGGATTTAACTTAGTAGTTATAGTTTCAAAGCAAATACATTTGTGTGAACGTATGGCTGTTAAAGTGGTTGTAAAGTCTCCGGGTGGTTTAAGCCAGTGGTTCTCAACCTCAGTCCTCAAGTACCCCCCAACGGGTTATTTTTTGGGAACTTACCTTAGATAAAATAGCTCTTATCAATACCATGTCATTGATATTAATTTAAAGCAGTTGTGCAAAGTAAACAAAAACCTGAAAACATGGCCCGTTGGGGGTACTTGAGGACTGAGGGTGAGAACCAATGGTTTAAGCCATAATGTGCTAGTATGCAGCACATTATGGCAGGCTTCCCTTAAAACAAAGACCTCCAGCGGCATGCTGTCTCTGTTGACAGGGCTGCCATCTTCACCAGGTCTTCCTTACGGGTTCATGGGCTCCAGCCTCTTAAATGTCTGAGTCGCAATGATGTCACTCCCGCGCACGCACACAGGAGTCACAGCTGTGGCACAACGCTCTGAACTGACAGCATACTCTATGTGCATGCACCAGTGACATCACCAGCTGCTTCCAGTGTGAATATCTCCTAAACACTGAAAATATAGGAGACATTCACTGTACCTACAGGTAAGCCTTGTTTTAAAAATAAACTATAATGACAGCAGGGCCAACCAGTGGCCAGACAGCTAAATGCACTTGGTTACAACCTCTCTTGCAGTTAACCACTTAAGGACCGAGCCTCTTTCTGAGATTTGTTGTTTACAAGTTAAAAACAGTTTTTTTTGCTAGAAAATAACTTAGAACCCCCAAACATTATAATTTTTTTTCCTAACACCCTAGAGAATAAAATGGCGGTCATTGGAATACTTTCTGTCACACCGTATTTGCGCAGCGGTATTACAAGCACACTTTTTGGGGAAAAAATACACTTTTTTAAATTGAAAAAATAAGACAACAGTAAAGCTAGCCCAATTTTTTTTTTTATATTGTGAAAGATAATGTTACGTCCAGTAAATTGATACCCAACATGTCACGCTTCAAAATTGCGCCCGCACGTGGAATGGCGACAAACTTTTACCCTTAAAAATCTCCATAGGCGACGTTTAAAAAAATTCTACAGGTTGCATGTTTTGCGTTACAGAGGAGGTCTAGGGCTAGAATTATTGCTCTCGCTCTACCAATCGCTGCGATACACCGTTTTCATGTGCGGGGCGCTGCTCACGTATGCGTTCGCTTCTGCACACGAGCTCGGCGGGACGGGGCGCTTTAAAAATTATTTATTTTACCTTTTATTTTTTACACTGTTCTTTAAGAAAAAAAAAGTGAGTCACTTTTATTTCTATTACAAGGAATGTAAACATCCCTTGTAATAGAAAAATAGCATGACAGGACCTCTTAAATATGAGATCTGGGGTCAAAAAGACCCCAGATGTCATATTTACACTAAAATGCAAGAACAAAAAAAATGTAATTTAAAAAATAAAAAAATAAATGTTGCTTTAAGAGCTATGGGCGGAAGTGACGTTTTGACGCCGCTTTCGCCCTGCAATAATTCTTCCCCTCACTCGTCTCCATGCCACAGAGGAAGAAGGACCCGATCGCCTCCGCCGATACCGAGGGCTCTGGTAAGCGGCGGAGGGCACCGGAGAGCGGCGGGGGGCCCCTTTCCCACTGCCGATAAAAGTGATCTTGCGGTGAATCTGCTGCAGAGATCACTTTTAATCGGAAACCGGATTGCTCACTGAAGAAGAGGATACTGTAAGGTACCTGTGATAGGTAGTGTCCGAAGTGGAACTTGTGTGCTGAGGATTCAGGCGAAAACGTAGTCGGGCAGATTAGGTTGGCAACAGATCAGGCAAAATGGTACACGATCGAAATCCAGAGAGTGGTCAGGCAGGCAAAGGTCATACACGAGCTGGCAGTGAAGTACAAAATCAGCAGGCTGGAGAGTAGTCAGGAATTCAGGCAGAAGTTCAACACGAAAATCAGGATCAAAAAGCAGTCACAACACCCAGGGAGCTATTCCACACAAACGGGTGCTGAGAGATAGCATCACTTCCTTTTTAAGGGCTGCTTTGATTGAAAATTGTCCACAGCTGGCAGTAGGTGAGGCTAGTGAGTCCAAGGTAATGTTTAATACTGAGAGGACATTTCCAAAAGTCTAGATCTGCTCAGTAGCGCAACAGGTAAGGCTGCAGCTTTGGGACCAGGAAGATCCCGGTTCAAATACACCCAGGTACATGACAGGGCCCCCTCCCCAGTGGACCCCTCCGGGGGCCTAGCGGGGCTTAGTGGGAAAGGAGGCATGGAAGTCTCGAATAAGAGAAGGGGCATGCAGATCTTTGGCTGGAACCCAGGAACGGTCTGTGACAGGATATCCCTTCCAATGAACCAGATACCGAAGGCCACGACCCTGTCTTCTAGAATCAAGAATCTTGGAGACTTCAAACTCATTTTGTCCATCAACAAGAACAGGAGGAGGTAGCTGTTGCGTTCTGGAGTAGCGATTGAAAATTGCTTTTTTGAGGAGGGAAACGTGGAACACAGGATGAATCCGGAGAGAGGAGGGTAATTTCAACCGATAGGAGACTGGCCCGACTCGAGCAATAATTCTGTAAGGACCAATGAATCGAGGGCCCAATTTGGTAGAAGGTTGTTTCAGTCTCACATATTTGGTTGATAGCCAAACTCTGTCCCCCACCACATATGGAGGTATATGGCGTCTTCGTTTGTTGGAAAAAAGTGCATACTTGCCTGCTGACTTCCGTAGTAATAAGCGAATCTTTTTCCAATGTAGCAGAATATTTTTAACCCGCTGATCTGCTGCTGGTACACCAGAAGAAGGCTGAAGTAGGGGAAAAGTCTGAGGGTGATAGCCTAGGGCTGCGTAGAATGGTGTGGTATGAAGAGCACTGTGCCAACGGGAATTAATGGCATACTCAGACCAGTTGGAGTGTAAGGCATTGACATAATGTCGAAGATAGGTTTCTAGGGTCTGGTTCATGCGTTCGGTTTGACCATCTGTTTGAGGGTGATGTGAGGTAGAGAGTGAAAGCGTTACTCCCAGTTTCTTGCAGAACGCTCTCCAGAATCGGGAAACAAACTGGGATCCGCGGTCTGAGACGACATTGGTAGGTATGCCATGATATCTCACAATATGGGAAAGGAAGAGAGTAGACAGTGCTTCCGCTGTAGGTAATCCCGGGAGCGGCACAAAATGAGACATTTTTGAAAAGCGATCCACTATGACCCATATAGCAGTCATGCCCTCGGACTTGGGTAAGTCTGTAATGAAGTCCATAGTCAAATGGGTCCAAGGCTGACGAGGTGCTGAAAGTGGTTGTAACAGTCCAGTAGGCAATGTACGGGGTACTTTATTAGCAGCACAAGTTGGACAGGCAGCCACATAGTCAGTAACATCCCTTTTCATATGAGGCCACCAGACATGACGCTGCAAGGTCTTAAGAGTGATGGTGACACCAGGATGACCAGATAAAACACCATCATGTGCCCAGAGGAGTACAGGTTTTCTGAGGCTAGGGGCTACGAACAGGCGACCTGGTGCTATCTTCAAGCCTTGGGGAACACAATTCTGGGTTTCTTGTAACTGTTGGGAAAGAGCCGTAGAGATCTGTGCGACAATTTTGTGAGGTGGGATTATATACTGCTCGGTAGGTTGGTCTTCTTCAGAGGTAGCAAACTGTCTGGAAAGAGCATCGGCTTTCTTGTTTTTATGCCCAGGAACATAAGAAAGAACAAAATTAAAACGGGAGAAAAACAGAGCCCATCGAGCCTGACGTGAGTTCAAACGTCTTGCAGTCTGAAGGTACAGTAGGTTTTTATGGTCAGTGAGGATAGAAAAAGGTTTGGGAGCCCCTTCCAGAAGATGTCGCCATTCAGACAATGCCAATTTGATGGCCAGTAGTTCTCGATTCCCAACATCGTAATTCATCTCCGCTGGAGAAAACTTTCCAGAAAAAAATGCTACTGGATGGATTCTACCAGACTTAGGCTGTCTCTGGGAGAGCACGGCACCTGCTCCTACCTCAGAGGCATCAACCTCAACTATGTACTGGAGATCGGGATTTGGATGCTGAAGAATTGGAGCTTTGCTGAACATGTCTTTTAATTGCTGGAAAGCCGATTCTGCTTCTGAGGACCATACCTTGCAATTTGTACCTTTCTTAGTCATAGCAGTAAGGGGGGCCGCAATGGAGGCAAAACCTTTGATGAAGCGTCTGTAGTAATTTGCGAACCCTAGAAAGCTTTGGAGCCCTCTTAAAGTGGTCGGTTGGGGCCATTGCAAGACAGCGGAAAGTTTTTGAGGGTCCATTTGGAAACCGGCAGCACTTATAATGTATCCAAGGAAAGGAATACGGCTTTGATGGAAACTGCATTTCTCAATCTTCGCGTAAAGATGGTTTTCTCTCAGTCGTTGCAATACCTGCTTTACATGCGAGATGTGCTCTAGATGAGTCTTGGAAAAGATTAAAATGTCGTCCAAGTAGATGATCACAAAACTGTTGCTGAAATCATGAAAAATTTCATTCATGAAACGTTGGAAGACAGCAGGGGCGTTACACAACCCAAATGGCATAACCAGATATTCAAAATGTCCATTACGAGTGTTGAATGCTGTCTTCCACTCGTCCCCGTCTTTAATTCGAATTAGATTATAAGCCCCTCCTAGGTCTAGCTTGGAGAAGATAACAGCCCCCTTAAGTACATCAAACAGTTCAAGAATGAGAGGCAAAGGGTAGGAGTCTTTTACAGTGATTTGATTTAACCCTCGATAGTCTATGCATGGTCGAAGACCCCCATCTTTTTTTTCAACAAAGAAAAAACCTGCTCCTACTGGAGAAGAAGAGGGTCGGATAAAACCTCTTTCCAAGTTGTCTTTTACGTATTCCTCCATGGATTTTTGTTCAGGCAAAGACAGGGGATAGGTCCTTCCTTTGGGAAGAGGTGCTCCAGGAATCAATTTAATTGCACAGTCAAAAGAACGATGTGGAGGTAAAACCTCTGCCTTTTGCTTGCAAAATAAGTCTGCAAACGCATGGTATTCATGAGGCAAGGTAGGTGGGACGGCCACGGAAGCCAACATACAAGCAGGAAGTCTTTTGGGTTGAGACAAACAGTTTGAATGACAGAACGACCCCCAAGAGGTTAGTTCTCCATTTTCCCAATCAAAAGAAGGGTTATGTTGTTGTAACCATGGGTAACCAAGGATAACAGGCAGAAGTGGAGAATCAATAAGAGACAAGACAACTTCCTCTTTGTGGAGTACGCCTACCTGAAGGGTGATTGTCATAGTCTCAAATTTTACAATGCCATCTCCCAAGGGTTGTCCATTCACGGTGGTAATGTTCAGGGGTCTAGATTTTGGAACAAATGGGATATTATTTTTTTTAGCAGAAGTGTAGTCCAAGAATATGCCAGCAGCTCCAGAATCCACAAAAGCCTCACAGTAGACAAGTTTAGAGGGTAAATGGATAATTGCAGGAATGGTAATCTTGGTCTTGGAGGATATACCTGTAAGGTCTAAGCCAGCTCCTCCAACACTGGTTAGACCCTGCCTTTTACTGGACGGGAAGGGCAGACAGATAATAAATGTCCTTTTAAGTCCACAGTATAGGCATAGGCCCAATGCACGCCTCCTTTGTTTCTCAGACTCAGTTAGGTGGAGACGGCTTACATCCATGGGTTCCACAGGTGTCTGGGGTTCAACTGAGATTTCAGGTTCTGGCTGAGGTGGTGCTTGGAAGTTAGGGGCCAAACGGTAGACTGGCCGAGGAAACTTGCGAGTTCTAAGTCTCTCTTGGCATCTTTCATGATACCGGACATCCAGACGAACACAGAGCTCTATGAATTTCTCTAGGTCTTCTGGGGAATCCTTATAGACTAATTCGTCTTTGATGCGATCTGCAAGACCTTTTCGGAAGGCTGCACGTAATGCCCTTGAGTCCCAAGTAGTCTCAGCAGCAAGGGTACGAAACTCAATAGCATATTGTGCCACAGACCTGGTGCCTTGTTGCATGTCCAAGAGTGAGTACTCAGCTGCAGAAGCTCTATCTGGCTTGTCAAATACAGTCTGGAGAGAAGCCAGAAATTTGTCAGCGTCTTGCAGCACAGGATCATTGCGTTCCAGATAAGGAGAGACCCAGGCCAGGGCCTTCCCCTTTAACAAGGAAATTACAAAAGTCACTTTGGCAGAAGAAGTGCTAAAGGTCCCAGGGTTGTTGCGGAAATGCAAACGGCAAACATTTAAAAAGCCTCTGCAGTCCTCAGTATCACCACCAAATTTGTCAGGCATAGGAAGTTTGGGTGGTACAGAAGAGGTGGGTTGGATCGTAGCAGGAGTAGGATCCAGAGTCTGGACCGTTGCAGAGGAAGCAGGCAAACAAGATTTAAGCATAGTACAAAGTTCATCTAACTTGGCGTCCAGGGAAGAAAGATGCTGTTCATGAGCTCCAATCAATTGTCCCTGACGTGAAATCGCCTTAACAATCTCAGCAGGGTCCACTGTCATTGTGGCCCGTTTGTAATGTAAGGTACCTGTGATAGGTAGTGTCCGAAGTGGAACTTGTGTGCTGAGGATTCAGGCGAAAACGTAGTCAGGCAGATTAGGTTGGCAACAGATCAGGCAAAATGGTACACGATCGAAATCCAGAGAGTGGTCAGGCAGGCAAAGGTCATACACGAGCTGGCAGTGAAGTACAAAATCAGCAGGCTGAAGAGTAGTCAGGAATTCAGGCAGAAGTTCAACACGAAAATCAGGATCAAAAAGCAGTCACAACACCCAGGGAGCTATTCCACACAAACGGGCGCTGAGAGATAGCATCACTTCCTTTTTAAGGGCTGCTTTGATTGAAAATTGTCCACAGCTGGCAGTAGGTGGGGCTAGTGAGTCCAAGGTAATGTTTAATACTGAGAGGACATTTCCAAAAGTCTAGATCTGCTCAGTAGCGCAACAGGTAAGGCTGCAGCTTTGGGACCAGGAAGATCCCGGTTCAAATACACCCAGGTACATGACAGATACAGGGGTTTTGGCAGCTAGCTGCTGCCATAACAAAGATATCCCTCTTCAAAGTGCCGACGTATATCGTAAAGCATGCGTGTTACACTCACTGTGGAACTTAAGGGGTTAATCCTCCGCATTGTGGAAAAAGGCTGTTTGATCCTGTTTCCTATGATCCCCCCCTTCTTACAATTTCCCCAATCTATCTCTTGATATGACAGAACCTTTGGAGTCACTCTGCACATGCTCAGTTTGGTGTGTATTGCTAGAGAGTTATTGTTTTTTTGTTTTTTTTGGGAGACTGCATGTGATCAGTACAGGGCCAATCAGCACTGTCCAGACAGCGGGTCAGGGGTCCTGCAGCCTCAAAGGACAGTCAGAGGAAAAAGGAAAACTCCTCCTACAAGCTTTACCAGACACTGATAGAAGTCACAAGGCTGCTATATACTGCTGATGAGAAAAGGTATTTAGCAGTTTATATTTACTAAAATAATTGCATTTCCCGACAGCTCCATGTCAGCCTACTACTGGGTATGCTCCGCCCATACCTCCACCTGCAGGACCTAACTCATAAATTTGACTCCCGCCCTCAGGCGTTTCTCTCTTTTCACCTAGTAGGACCAAGCACCCTTTACCCGGCTGCAATAAACTCGTGGCTGTCTACCTGTTGCTCCCCAGGTGCAGACCCCGCTGTATGGAGCCTTAAATTGGCTTCTTGCATGGGTGTTATGGCTTGCACTAGGATTAATGCTCTGCTAAATGTACGGCTGTTTCCAGAGGTGACACCATGGCTGCAGCTATCTGGTATGTAACTCTGCCTGATTATATTGCCTTTTTGTCTCTGTGGTGCATGCTGCATCTTCCTTCATTCAGTGATGTTTCTCTAGGTTGAATGGATCCCCATATGGCAGCTGGGCCTGGGATGCCTTTTCAAGCTCCATAGCAGCCTGGGGTTGTGTATAGGCACCTGCTTTGGGCTATTGAGGTGTACTCCACTTTTATTTAAAGGTGCAATGGTGATATTTACAATTCCCTTGGGGGATATGTGTACATTGCAGAATATTATCATAATCTGTTACAGAGTCCTACCTCTTGTTTCTGTCCTGAACAGAACTTTTTTCATTGTCCTGCTTCTGGCATGACTGGATTTTGATTAACAAATCACCTGGTGATGTCTGAGCCCTGGTTTGGGAAGCTGCAGTATTTAGCCTTCCTTAGCAGTAGTTAACCCCTTAGAGGTTTTTTTCCAAGCACACTAATTCCTATTGCATTGAATTTGTTTTTGTACTGCTTTTTTAGTCTGCAGGGCTGTAATTTGAAGTTGATGGGTAACTTTTAAACATCTTAGTTATCTTAAGTTACCAGATGACTTGGGTAACATTGTACATGTTGTATTTTATTCCTAATGTGGAGTTCTTCTTTAGACTTGCTCAGTATTCCTACTTGTCAGGGATTGATTTTTACTGAGACAAGTCCTTGTTCAGCAAGCAGTAAAACCGTGTACTGTTACCTCCTTGTTCAGTATTTCTTGCTGCCGGTTTGCTGCAAGACCATGAGTGTCAGCTCATCCTAGTAGCCAGTCATTGCAAAGAAGGTAATGGGGCACCATTCAGGTAAGAGTTTCTTTCAGGTGTATGGGAAGCAAAAAATGGGCTCTTGCCATTGAGTCCCTCCGGAATAGCAGGCATCATGCACCGCCTAAATTGGGCCTGTGCCACTCATGCCTAGGCAAGCAAGCCCTGTATATGGGTCATACATTCTAAAGGAGTGTTTCTACTCACCCTGTGAAAAGGGTTACTGAGCAGTGCTCTTCAGACTCTTCTAAAGAGAAGATACGAATGAACATGACTGCAAGAATGTTGCCTTGTTCAAGCAACCAAGGATAAAGATGACGACACCTAACGGGTTGCCACATTCATTAAGCCTGTGCTCAATACACTCTAAAGGAGAGTTTCCACTCAGCCTGTGAAAGGGTTACCCAGCTGTCTCCAAGCCTTCCCAGGCAAACAATCTGCTTTGGATCCTTCCAAAGAGAAGACAGACGAACATGACTGCAAGAATGTTGCGCCTTGTTCAATCAACCAAAGATAAAGATGACGACACCTAACAGGTTGTCAAATTCATTAAGCCTGTGCTCAATACACTCTAAAGGAGTTGTTTCCACTCACCCTGTGAAGGGACAGGATCCAGGAAATTGGCACATGCCTCCTACCTGGGATGTGGTCCCTATGTTCACATACTAAATGCATCGTTTATCAAGGAGCCCCTCTGCTGGTCACTAGGGCAGCATGTGTGAGGTGTAAATCACTCTCAATGGGGAAGCAGTGCAATATCATGTCTGGATTGGACACTTGCCTTTAATATTACAGAGATACTGAGCTTCTTTATGAATGAGGCACTGCACTGCTGTTTTTTTGCCTGCCTTCTGCTTCTGCAGAAAAACAAATGGCAACCCCAAATAAAGACCAGCGCTACCAAAAGAAGGCAGGGGACAGTGCCCATCTGCTTTCTAGGCAAGCAGCCCTCTTCAGACTCTTTCCGAGAGAGAGACGCGGATGAACATGACTGGATGAATCCTGCCTTGTTCAAGCACTGAAGCCTCGTACACACGACTGGTTTTCTCGGCAAGAAAACTGCTGGGAGAGCTTTTTGACGAGAAAACCGTTCATGTGTATGGTATCTCGACAGGAAAACTGCCGGGAATCTCAACAAGAAAAATAGAGAACGTGCTCTCTATTTTTCTCGTCAGGATTCTCGGCAGAGTTTTCCTGCCGAGAAAACCGTTCATGAGTATGCTTACCTGTCCCAGGTAAGCCCGCGCATGCTCGATGAGACTTTAACGCATGAACGATAGCATACAAGGGTAGTGTAGGGTGTAGCAAGATGGCGGCGACAGCATCTGTGACGAGCGCCGGCTCGCCGTAGTCGATGACGTCACCGCGTTCTTGCCATTCAAAATAACGGCGGTTCTTTTGAATGGTTTGGTTGTGTGTACACAGAGCTTGGCAAGACAAGTTTGCCAGGAATCCCGTTGAGAAAACCGAAGTTTTTTTTCCGACGGGATTCCCGCCAGTGTGTACAGGGCTTCAGTGATGGAGATGACGAGGACCAAAAGGTTGTCACAATTCATTAAGCATGTGGTCAAGACACTCTAAATGAGTTGTTCGAACTCCCCTTGTGCAAGAGTCATCTGTTCTAGCAAGGTCCAATTTTCCTTCCAAAACCAGTAACTGGTCTCAAGATCTTTCTCAGTCCAACCAACCTTCAGACTCTTCCAAAGAATAAGATGCAAGTAAAGATGACCTTTATCCAGTTTTTCCAGCGAGATGCCTCAAGATAGAAGGAAAGCAGTGGAAGTGTTTTTCAAGTGCCTCCGAAGACCACTTTGCAATTTTCCTATGGTGACTGAATTAAGGCTCATTCTAGAGGAATGGAGCAAAAAAGCATGTTTTCACAGCAGAAAATTATGCCTTTGTGAAGAGAGGTATCCAGCATTTGAAGTAACCCCCTTTGGTCGGTGTGTCCCTTTTGAGTTAGACCAGATACATTATTTTACCAGTATAAGATGATGTAGCCTGCAAGAAAGAACTCATTCACTGCATTTGTTCATAGAAAATGAAGCTTAACTTGAAGGCAACGTTATGTGATTGTGGACATTCTGGCTTCCTGTCTCAAGATACATGTCTGAGTTGGCGGTTGGCGAATAGAGAACACGGTCATCTGACCCCTACACAGTAGTTCTGTAATTCGAAGCCCAACTAATCATGGTTCAAAGTATGCCTTTCTCTGCTGCTAGAGAATATACTGGTGGTAAGGTACTAAATTTTCCTGGTGTTCCTCTCTTCACCTGTCAGCGTTCTAATGCCTGGTGACTAGGGATGAGCTAACATCGGCCATTCGATGAAGATCGAACATTATGGGCCTTTCGCGCCAAATTTGAGTGGCGCGTCACGGCCCATAATGCACTGCGTCATTGCAGTGCATTGCTGGATCATGATTGGCCAAGCATGCACTATGACCCGCATGCTTTGTCCAATCACAGCGCCATCAGCACAGAGAGCAATAATTGGCCAAAGGCAGGGTGCCTTTGGCCAATTATGGCTCAGGGGATTAAGTACACGCCCCACACTATAAAAGGCTGCCTGCACATCGGCCCTGTGTAGTGTGTTGGTGGCGTTTAGAGAGAGAGAGAATGTCATTTCATTTCATTTACTTTGAGTGGGCAGTTGATTCAGTTAGCTTCGGTGTGTGTATATATATATATATATATATATATCAGGGATGAGCCGAACACCCCCCTGTTCGGTTCGCACCAGAACCTGCGAACAGACAAAATGTTCGTGTAAACTTTAGAACCCTATTAAATACAATGGACTCGAACGTTCGAAATCTAAAGTGTTAATTATAAAGGCTAATATGCAAGTTATTGTCCTAAAAAGTGTTTGGGGACCTGGGTCCTGCCCCAGGGGACATGTATCAATGCAAAAAGAAGTTTTAAAAACGGCCGTTTTTTCGGGAGCAGTGATTTTAATAATGCTTAAAATGAAAAAATAAAAGTGAAATATTCCTTTAAATTTCGTACCTGGGGGGTGTGTATGATATGCATGTAAAGTGGCGCATGTTTCCCGTGCTTAGAACTGTCCCTGCACAAAATGTCATTTTTGAAAGAAAAATTTAAATTTACATAGTGAAGGAAGTTCCCCGCTCAAGCCAATGACGTAGGCGGGGTCGACATACCGAGGGGGCGGACCTGATGGGGAACTGCTCTCACTTTGGTAATACATGTATAGACCCGCCCCTTCTCATGTTCCGCATCTGGTCCGCTGAGCGGACCTGATGGGGAACTTTAGAAGGGGCGGGTCTATACATTTAAAACACTGAGAGGGAGTTCCCCATCAGGTCCGCTCAGGCACAACCAATGAAGGACAGCGCTGGACATCGGGATCGCCGCGGGACACTGGATTTCACCGCTGGAATGTTTTTTTTTTTTTAAAATAAAGGACTTTTTCAAGGTGTTTGTGTGTTTTTTTAAACATTTTTTTTACGCTTTCTTCGTGAAATGGTAGGGGTACTATGTACCCCTTACCAATTCACATAGGGGGGGGGCCGGGATCTGGGGGTCCCCTTTGTTAAAGGGGTCTTCCAGATTCCGATAAGCCCCCCGCCCGCAGACCCCCACAACCACCGGGCAAGGGTTGTGGGGATGAGGCCCTTGTCCCCATCAACATGGGGACATCCTCCCCATGTTGAGGGCATGTGGCCTGGTACGGTTCAGGAGGGAGGGGGGGGCCGCTCTCTCGTCCCCCCCTTTTCCCCTGCGGCCGGCCAGGTTGCGTGCTCGGATAAGGGGTCTGGTATGGATTTTTAGGGGGACTCCACGCCATTTTTTTTTTAAATTTGGGGTGGAGTTCCCCTTAAAATCCATGCCAGATCTGAAGGGCCTGGAATGGATATTTGGGGGAACCCCACGTCAATTTTTTTTTTAATTTGCGGCGGGGTTCCCCTTAATATCCATTCCAGACCTGAAGGGCCTGGTAATTGAATTCTGGGGAACCCCCACGCTTTTTTTTTTTTTTTATCAATGACTTTTGTATGTCTTGCCGGGAGCCGACAATTCATTAATAGCCGCGAGTCCGTTTTAAATGCATTTTTTTCTTTCAAAAATGACATTTTTTGCAGGGACAGTTCTAAACATGGGAAACATGCGCCACTTTACATGCATATCATACACACCCCCCAGGTACGAAATTTAAAGGATTATTTCACTTTTATTTTTTCATTTTAAGCATTATTAAAATCACTGCTCCCGAAAAAACGGCCGTTTTTAAAACTTCTTTTTGCATTGATACATGTCCCCTGGGGCAGGACCCGGGTCCCCAAACACTTTTTAGGACAATAACTTGCATATTAGCCTTTATAATTAGCACTTTAGATTTCTCCCATAGATTTTTCGAATTTGCCGCGAACACCCCAATTTGTTCGCTGTTCGGCGAACGGGCGAACAGGCAATGTTCGAGTCGAACATGAGTTCGACTCGAACTCGAAGCTCATCCCTAATATATATATATATATATATATATTGTGACAGCAGGAAGGTAAAGTCACCTGGTTGCATCCAGGGGGGTAGATATATTTCGCCCAGATTCAGGCTTTACGCTGACTTATACAGCTAGGTGGAGAGTTGTATAAGCCCAGCTGAGACTAGTGGGCTCATTGATGACTCATACCTCTAGGGAGAGGGCTGGGCGTCGTGCAGACAGGGAGTTGATGAGGCCAGCTGAAGCTTGTCAGCTCATTTAGGCCTCTATAAAAAACTCCCAGATTCATTAGATGTTAGCTCATGCCTGGAAGCAGACCTGTGTGGACTGTCTAGGGAGAGTGAACCCCTGTGCGGTGAGAGAAAGCCTGTGTGGCTATATTTTGCTTGGACATTTAAAACCAGGGACTAGGACAGCACTAGGCTGATCCCAGTTGTTAGTTAGGAAACCTGTATGTTTAGTCAGAGGTCAAGTTGACCAGGATTTATTTTGTTTGTTTCTTTTGCTTTGCTGTGTTTTTGTCACTGTAAATAGAAAATAAACGGCACCTTTTTGATTTTGAAAACCACAACCTCCGTCTGCTGGGCCTGTTTTTGTGTGGGGAGCCCATCCCGGGGGTCACACACACCCGCTGCCGAGCTAACCCCCTCACAGTTGGTGGAGAATGCAGGCAGTTTTTTTTTAAGCCAGCATGGAGGAGATACTGAAACAGCTGGCTCTAGCAAATGCCAATCAACAGCAGACAAATGCAGGTTTGCAAAAGAGCCTTGCAGCTCAACAACAGAACTTCGCAGCCCAGCAGCAAGCTCATCAACAGAGCCTTGCAGCCCAGCAGCAAGCTCACCAACAGAGTCTGGAAGCTCAGCAACAAGCCCAGCAACGATCTGAGGCCCGCTTCATAGACCTATTACAGAAGCAAGAGCAGAGACTACAACAAATGGAAGCAGTAATGCAGCAACGTCCGCAGACCAGTGAGGAAAGCCGTCCCACTAATACCGCGTCCTTTGGGGTGAGTCGTTTATTGACAAAAATGACTGGAGAGGATGATCCAGAGGTATTTTTGACCACGTTTGAAAGGACTGCTGAAAGAGAAAAGTGGCCTGAGGAGCAGTGGGCTGGACTGGTGGCTCCTCTGTTAACGGGTGAATCGCAGAAAGCTTACTATGACCTAGAGCCTGACCAAGCAAAAGACTATGTGATGCTAAAAGCTGAAATATTGGCAAGGCTGGGTGTCACCCTGGCTGTCCGGGCTCAGCGTGTGCATAACTGGACTTTCCAGCTTGGAAAACCCCCCAGGTCTCAAATGTATGATCTCATTCACCTGAGCAGAAAGTGGCTACAGCCAGAGACTTTGTCCGCACCAAAGATTGTGGAACGTGTTGTAATGGATCGGTTTTTGAGAGCTCTTCCTACTGCCATCCAAAAGTGGGTAAGCCATGGAGACCCAGAGACGGCCGATGGTCTTGTGGATCGTGTGGAGAAATACTTGGCTACAGAGAACCTGACGGCCTCTTCCAGAGACACTCGGACTTTCCACCCTAAGACCAGACCATCCCCAGGGGCGGATAAGATGATTCCAAGGGGTAAGGGTGGAGAGAGTGAGAGGGTGGGAGCTCTACCCCAAGTTTGGCGAGAACAGCCTGGGAAATCAGCGGCTCAAGAGGCGGCAAGAAGGATCATTTGCTACCGCTGCCGGCAAGCGGGACATATTGCAGCAAATTGCCCGGTTTTGGAGGAACCCATGCAGTGTGACTTTCTGACGGGCAGACGTCAGTCGCTGTGTGCGACAGTCGCATGCACTGCCATTCGGGGAACTGAGAAACATTTATGCAAAATGTGTATTAATGGTAGAAATGTTGTGGTATTGCTGGATTCAGGTAGCCTTGTGACCCTGATAAAGGCTGAATTAGTTAAAACAGAGGTCTCTGGGAATAGCAAGGTAGCTGTTATTTGTGTGCATGGGGACACCCGAGAGTATCCAGTGACTACAGTGTGTTTCGAGACCCCCAAAGGTACCCTTTCTCATCCAGTGGGCTTAGTGTCTCAGTTACCGCATGACGCCATTGTGGGAAGGGATTTTCCGAAGTTCTGGGAACTGTGGGATGATCCTGAGCCCCCCACTGGTGCCCCTATGTACCAGGAATATGATAGCCAGAACTCCTCTGAGAGTGGTGAGGACTCTCCCGAATTTCCCTTGTCAGTATTGGCAGGGGAGACTCAAGAAACTGGAGAGGAGCCCACCTCCTCAGACGAAAACCTACCGTCTGTGGAGTTTTCTGATCTTGAGGTTCACAGGGAAAACTTTGCCACAGAACAGTTGAAAGACCCCGCCCTAATAAAGGCACGGGAAAACGTAGTGAAAATAGATGGCGAGTTAGTGAACCCAGATAATACCTGCACTTACCCATACTTCAGCGTAGAGAAGGACCTACTGTATCGGGTGGCAAAAAGGGCAGAAGAAACCGTTGAGCAGCTTGTGGTGCCCAAACCTTACAGGAAGTTGGTGTTGGAGTTGGCCCATGGGCACATTCTTGGAGGTCATCTGGGGACAGAGAAAACCCGAGAGAGGGTATTACAGAGATTCTATTGGCCTGGGGTGATGAAGGACATAGAAAATTATTGTTCCTCCTGCCCTGTGTGTCAGAGGTCGGCCCCGATGCCACACTTCCGTAGCCCGCTGGTCCCTCTACCCATCATTGAGGTCCCGTTTGAGAGAATCGCAATGGATTTGGTAGGTCCTATAATCAAGTCCGCTAGGGGGCACCAGTACATATTGGTTATAATGGACTATGCCACCCGTTATCCAGAAGCGATCCCTCTCAGAAATACCTCGGCCAAAACCATAGCCAAAGAGCTATCTCTTGTTTTTAGCCGGGTGGGTATTTGTAAAGAACTGCTTACGGACCAAGGTACACCCTTTATGTCCCGGGTTATGAAGGAGCTGTGTAAATTGTTCAAAGTGACGCAATTACGTACATCTGTGTATCACCCCCAAACCGATGGGCTGGTTGAAAGATTCAACAAAACCCTAAAACAAATGTTGAAGAAAGTGGTGGATAGGGATGGAAAGGATTGGGACTGTCTACTTCCTTATTTGATGTTTGCTATTAGGGAGGTGCCCCAATCCTCTACGGGATTCTCCCCCTTTGAGTTACTGTATGGGAGACACCCAAGAGGGCTGTTGGATATTGCCAAGGAAACTTGGGAAAGTGAGAGTTCTCCCCACAGGAGTGTGATTGAGCATGTCGCCCTGATGCAAGATCGAATTGCACAGGTAATGCCCATCGTGAAGGAACATTTGGCCCAAGCGCAGTTGGCACAGCAGAGAGTGTACAACCGTGGAGCCAAGACCCGTACCTTTTCCCCGGGGGATAGGATATTGGTACTTGTCCCTACGGTTGAAAGTAAATTCCTTGCCAAATGGCAAGGCCCCTACGAGATAATGGAAAAAGTGAGCGAAGTGAATTACAAGGTCAGACAACCAGGAAGGCGAAAGCCCGAACAGATCTATCACGTTAATCTGTTGAAAGCCTGGAGGGATAGAGAGTCCCTAGTCGCAGACACTTGGTCACCAGCTCAAACTGGTTGCGTGATTCCTGAGGTTGGAATCGCAGCCACCTTGTCACAACCCCAACAACAGGAGGTTAAGGAGTTTGTGCTTCGCAACAAGGAGGTATTCTCTGAGCTGCCGGGACAAACATCTGGGGTAGAGCATGACATTATTACCCCGCCCGGTGAAAGGGTGAAGTTAAAACCCTATCGGATCCCAGAGGCCCGACGGGAGGCAATACGGGAGGAAGTACAGAAAATGCTGAACTTAGGGGTGATAGAGGAGTCCCAAAGTGATTGGTCTAGTCCCATTGTGTTGGTGCCTAAACCGGATGGGAGCTGGCGATTTTGTAACGATTTTCGTCAGTTGAACAAAGTTACAAAATTTGACACCTACCCCATGCCACGTATAGATGAGTTGATCGACCGGCTGGGAACAGCCCGATACATGACGACTCTTGACCTCACAAAAGGGTATTGGCAAATCCCCCTGGCCAAGTCAGCCAAAGAGAAAACCGCATTTGTAACCCCAGACGGGGCGTTCCAATATAAAAGAATGCCGTTCGGGTTACAGAATGCGCCGGCCACATTCCAGCGGAAAATGGACCAGATGCTGAGGCCCCATCGGAAGTATGCTGCGGCTTACCTGGATGACGTAATTGTCCATAGCACAGATTGGGCCTCACATCTGCCAAAAGTGCAAGCAGTCCTGGACTCTGTTCGGGAAGCAGGGTTTACGGCTAACCCCAAGAAGTGTACCATTGGGCAGGAGGAGGCCAAATATCTTGGGTACACCATTGGGAGGGGAGTAATAAAACCCCAACTCAACAAAGTCGAGGCCATCCAGAGTTGGCCACGTCCCAACAGCAAGAAGCAGGTACGAGCCTTTCTGGGAATCGCTGGGTATTATCGGCGATTCATTCCCCACTTTGCTTCTAAGGCTGTGCCCCTAACCAACCTGACGAAGGGGAAAGGGTCGGTCATGATTAAATGGACCCCCGAGGCTGAGGCAGCATTCCAATTCTTGAAACAAGCCTTATGTAGCCAGCCAGTGTTGTACTCACCCGACTTCTCTAGAGACTTTGTCGTACAAAGTGATGCGTCAGATGTGGGGTTAGGAGCAGTATTGTCCCAGGTCTGGAACGGGGAAGAGCACCCAGTCATTTACCTCAGCAGGAAGTTGAAGTCCCATGAGGTAAATTACGCCACCGTTGAAAAGGAGTGTTTAGCGGTGAAGTGGGCTCTAGATTCCCTTCGGTACTACCTGCTAGGTAGGCACTTTGACATGGTTACGGATCACGCTCCGTTAAAGTGGATGGCTCAAAACAAGGAAACAAATAGAAGAGTGAATAGGTGGTTCCTGGCCCTCCAGGAATTCAACTTCACAGTAAAGCATCGCCCTGGCGTTCAAATGGGGAATGTGGATGCTTTGTCTCGAGTACATGAATGCCTGATTGCTGGTGTTCCAACCCCGAGGTTAAAACAAGAGGGGGGGGTATGTGACAGCAGGAAGGTAAAGTCACCTGGTTGCATCCAGGGGGGTAGATATATTTCGCCCAGATTCAGGCTTTACGCTGACTTATACAGCTAGGTGGAGAGTTGTATAAGCCCAGCTGAGACTAGTGGGCTCATTGATGACTCATACCTCTAGGGAGAGGGCTGGGCGTCGTGCAGACAGGGAGTTGATGAGGCCAGCTGAAGCTTGTCAGCTCATTTAGGCCTCTATAAAAAACTCCCAGATTCATTAGATGTTAGCTCATGCCTGGAAGCAGACCTGTGTGGACTGTCTAGGGAGAGTGAACCCCTGTGCGGTGAGAGAAAGCCTGTGTGGCTATATTTTGCTTGGACATTTAAAACCAGGGACTAGGACAGCACTAGGCTGATCCCAGTTGTTAGTTAGGAAACCTGTATGTTTAGTCAGAGGTCAAGTTGACCAGGATTTATTTTGTTTGTTTCTTTTGCTTTGCTGTGTTTTTGTCACTGTAAATAGAAAATAAACGGCACCTTTTTGATTTTGAAAACCACAACCTCCGTCTGCTGGGCCTGTTTTTGTGTGGGGAGCCCATCCCGGGGGTCACACACACCCGCTGCCGAGCTAACCCCCTCACAATATATACACTGTATCCAGTTTAGCTAGATCTCACTTCAGACCGTTCCTGTTGTTCTCCTCCTAATATACCACAGGCAGGCAGTTGATATAGTTAGCTGCAGTATATTCAGTATACTGTATCCTGTGCACAGTGTGCAGCTAGATCTCACTGCAGAGCGTTTTTGTTGTTCTTTTCATTAGATATGTGCAGGATGAAAAAATTTGTTTCGTTTCGATTCGTTATTTAACTAAAATCGTTTAGTTAAATTAGTTGCATTTGTTTTTGGGATTCGTTTCGTATTTGAAAAAATTTGACTGCATTCGAAACAATTCTACCGCATTCGAAAAAAAATCTACCGAATTTTAAAAAAACTATCAAATTCAAAATAATTCTACAGCATTTGAACTAAACTATATATAACCATTTTCCGAAATTTGAAATTCGTATAGAATGAAATCGAATTTGAATACAAAAGATTAGAATAGAATCAAAAATATTAGAAAAGAATAGCATAGAAAAACAATAGCACAGAACAGAAAAAAATATTTTATATATATATATATATATATATATATATATATAAAACCATATAATATTTATATATATATATATAACCATTTTCCAAAATTCGAATTTCGTATAGAATGATTTTGAATTAGAATAGAAAAGATCAGAATAGAATAGAAAATCATAGAAAAGAATAAACTACAAAAACAATAGAACAGAATAGAATAGAATAAAAAAAATATTGTTTTTCTAGTCTATTCTTTTCTATTCTAATCTTTTCTATTCAAATTCGAATTTTGGAAAATGGTTTTATATATATATATATATATATATATATATATATATATATATATATATATATATATAAATATATAATTCGGTTATATATATATCATCTTCTAAATTCAAATTTCATATAGAATGAAATTGAATTCCAATAGAAAAGATTAGAATAGAATAGAAAAAAATAGCATAGAAAAACAATAGAACGGAATAGAAAAATATATAATATATATTATATTTTATTCTATTCTGTTCTATTGTTTTTCTATGCTATTCTTTTCTAATACTTCCTATTCTATTTAAATTCGATTTTACTCTATATGAAATTCGAATTTCGGAAGAGGTTATATATATATATATATTCTATGCTGTTCTATTCTTTTTCTATGCTATTCTTTTCTATTATTTTCTATTCTAATCTTTTCATTTCAAATTCAAAATAATTCTATCCGAAATTCGAATTTCCGAAGAAATCTTCCCAATTTCGTATAGAATGAATTTGCATTCGAATACAAACGATTAGAATAAAATAGAAAATAATGGAAAAGAATAGCATAGAAAAACAATAGAACAGCATAGAAAAATTATAATATATATATTTATATATATATATATATATATATCTTCCAAAGGATAAAATAGAATGAATTTGGATAGAAACAATTAGAATAGAAGTGAAAATAATAGAAAAACAATAGAACAGAATAGAAAAAAACTATATAATATGAATATATATATATATATATATATATATATATATATATATATATATATATATATAACCATCTTCTGAAATTGAAATTTTGTATAGAATGAACTTGAATAGAAAAGATTAGAATAGTATGAATAGAAAAGAATAGCATAGAAACACAATAGAACAGAACAAAATATAATAGATAAAAAACACCTTCCGGAATTCGAATTTCGTATACAATCAATTTGAATTTGAATAGAAAAGATTAGAATAGAGTAGAAAAGAATAGACTAGAAAAACAACAGAACAGAATAGAATAAAATATAATGTATATACTATACTTTATTCTATTCTGTTCTATTGTTTTTCTAGTCTATTCTTTTCTATTCTAATCTTTTTTATTCAAATTCAGATTCATTCTATCCAAAATTCGAATTTCGGAAAATGGTTATATATATATATATATATATATATATATATATATATATAATAGGGTTAGGGTTAACCCTAACCCAAATATTTATATATATAACCATTTTCCAAAATTCGAATTTCGTATAGAATGATTTTGAATTAGAATAGAAAAGATGAGAATAGAATAGAAAAGAATAAACTAGAAAAACAATAGAACAGAATAGAATAAAATATATATTATATTTTATTCTATTCTGTTCAATTGTTTTTCTAGTCTATTCTTTTCTATTCTAATCTTTTTTATTCAAATTCATTCTATACAAAATTCAAATTTCTGAAAATGGTTATATTTATATATATATATATATATATATATATATATATATATATATATATAAATATTAGGGTTGTTCCATCTAATCTTTTATATTCAAATTTGAAATAATTCTATACGAAATTCGAATTTTGGTGTGTGTGTGTGTATATATATATATATATATATATATATATATATATATATAATATTATATATTTTTAACATTTTCCAAAATTCGAATTTCATTTAGAATGAATTTGGATAGAAAAGATTAGAATAGAATTGAAAATAGAAAAGTAGAACAGCATAGAAAAAAATATAATCTCTCTCTCTCTCTCTCTCTCTCTCTCTCTCTCTCTCTCTCTCTCTCTCTCTCTCTCTCTCTCTATCTATCTATCTATCTATCTGTAGATATATATATATATATAGAGAGAGAGAGATTGATAGATAATTTAAATTTTAATTACACAGATTGATAGATAAAAATTCGAATTTCGTATAGAATGATTTTGAATTAGAATAGAAAAGATCAGAATAGAATAGAAAATCATAGAAAAGAATAAACTACAAAAACAATAGAACAGAATAGAATAAAATATAATATTGTTTTTCTAGTCTATTCTTTTCTATTCTAATCTTTTCTATTCAAATTCGAATTTTGGAAAATGGTTTTATATATATATATATATATATATATATATATATATATATATATATATATATGTATATATAATTCGGTTAGGGTTAACCCTAACCCTAATATTTATATATATAACCATTTTCCGAAATTCAAATTTCCTATAGAATGATTTTGAATTAGAATAGAAAAGATCAGAATAGAATAGAAAATAGAAAATAAAAGAATAGAATAGAAAAACAATAAAACAGAATAGAATAAAATCTAAGTTTTTCTAGTTTATAGTTTTCTATTATTTTCTATTCTAATCTTTTGTATTCAAATTCAATTTCATTCTATACGGAATTCAAATTTCGGAAGGTGTTTTTTTAATATATATATATATATATATATATATATATACATACACATATATATATATATATATATATATATATATATATATATATATATATATATATTCTATTCTGTTCTATTGTTTTCTATGCTATTATTTTCTAATATTTTTTATTCTAATCTTTTCTATTCAAGCTCAATTTCATTCTATATGAAATTCAAATTTCGGAAGATGTTTTATATATATATATATATATATATATATATATATATATATATATATATATATATATAAATTTCTTCTGTTCTAGTGTTTTTCTAGTCTATTCTTTTCTATTCAAATTCATTCTATACAAAATTTGAACTTCAGAAGCCATCCGAAATTCGAATTTTGTATAGAATGAATTTGAATTTGAATAGAAAAGATTAGAATAGAATAGAAAAGAAAAGCATAGAAAAACAACAGAACAGAATAAAAAAAATTATATATACTGTATATATAATATATTTTTTTAGTCTGTTCTATTGTTTTTCTATGCTATTCTTTTCTATTATTTTCTTTTCTATTCTATTTTCTATTCTATTGTAATCTTTTCTATTCAAATTAATTCTAAACGAAGTTCAAATTTTCGGATGATGGCTTCAGAAGTTCGAATTTCGTATAGAATGAATTTGAATTAGAATAGAAAAGATTTGAATAGAAAATAATAGAAAAGAATAGACTAGAAAAACAATAGAACAAGATAGAATAAAATATAATATATTTTATTCTATTCTGTTCTATTGTTTTTCTAGTTTATTCTTTTCTATTATTTTCTATTCTATTCTAATCTTTTCTATTCTAATTCGATTTCATTCTATACGAAATTCGAATTTTGGAAAATGGTTATATATAGTTAACTTTTTCGAATTCGGTAATTTTTTTTCGAATTCGGTCAATTTTTTTCGAATGTGGTAGAATTTTTTAGAATTTGATATTTTTTCTAATTCGGTAGATTTCGTTCAAAGGTGGTCGAATGCGGTAGATTTTTTTCGAATTTGATCAAATTTTTCAATTTTTCAAATTTGATCAACTTTTTTTGAATTCGGTCAAAAAAAATTCAAATTCTAATACGAAACTAATCTATTATAATCTTTTCTATTCAAATTTGATTTCATTCTATAAGAAATTCGAATTTCATATAGAATGAATTCAAATTCGAATAGAAAAGATTAGAATAGAATAGAAAAGAAAAACAATATATATTATATTTTATTCTAATCTGTTCTATTGTTTTTCTATTCTTTTCTATTTTAGTTTCCATTGTTTTGAATTATTTTTCAATCTATTCTCAAATTCGAATTTATACTATTCGAATTTCGGAAGAAAGAAGACGGTCATGTTCTATTTTTGTTACATTCTATTAAACTCTTTTAAAAAATATATATATTTTATTGCTTTATTGTTTTATATTCTATTTTATTATGTTTTTTAGAAAGTCGATTTCTATTTTTTCTAATTCGATTCGAAATTGTTTTCTAATTCGATTCAAATTTGTTTTCTAATTCGATTCAAATCGAATTTCTTTAGCGTTTTTTTCGAATTGAATCGTTTTTTCGGATTTGTTTAAATTCGTTACTTTTGTAATTCAGAAATTCGGATGCATACGAATTTCTAAATAATGAAAAATGTGTCAGAACTTCGATTCGGAACGAAACGAAATGCATATGTCTACTGTTCATAATATACTAGAGGCAGGCAGTTGATTCAGTTAGCTGCAGTATATTCAGTATACTGTATCCTGTGCACAGTGTGCAGCTAGATCTCACTGCAGAGCGTTCCTGGTGTACTGTTCCTAATATACTTCAGGCAGGCAGTTGATTCAGTTTAAATGACTTTTATTCCTTTAGAAATGTCATTTTGTGCAGGGACAGTTCTAAACACGGGAAACACGTGGCACTTCACAGGCATACTTTAGACACCCCCCAGGTACGATATTTAAAGGAATATTTGACTTTAATTTTTTCACTTTAAGCATCATTAAAATCACTGCTCCCGAAAAAACGTCTGTTTTTAAAACTTCTTTTTGCATTGATACATGTCCCCTGGGGCAGAACCCGGGTTCCCAAACACTTTTTAGGACAATAACTTTCATATTAGCCTTTAATATTTGCACTTTTGATTTCTCACGTTCGAGTCCCATAGACTTTAAAGCCCTGTACACACGATCGGTTTTAATGATGAAAACAGTCCGATGGACTTTTTTCATCGGACATACCGATCGTATGGGACCCATCGGTCTTTTTTCCATCGGTTTTAAAAAATAGAACATGTTTTAAATATTTCCGATGGATCAAAAACCGATAGCAAATTCCGATCATCTATGGGCAAGTCCATCGGATAAAAAACCCACGCATGCGCAGAATCAAGTCGACGCATGCTCAGAAGCATTAAACTTCATTTTTCTCGGCTCATCGGAGTGTTTTACGTCACCGCGTTTGGAGCGGTCGGTTTTTTGACTGATGGTGTGTAGGCAAGACTGATGGAAGTCACCTTCATCGGATTTCCGATGGACAAAACCATCGGATTAGAATCCATAGGATATCCGATCGTGTGTATGAG
This sequence comes from Rana muscosa, assembly GCA_029206835.1. Classification (NCBI taxonomy): domain Eukaryota; kingdom Metazoa; phylum Chordata; class Amphibia; order Anura; family Ranidae; genus Rana; species Rana muscosa. The sequence continues at coordinate 255,874,198 of CM055123.1, read as the reverse complement.
GCTATCGAAAGTTTGTACGAACTTTCGGTCCGTTCGCATGTTCTGGATGCGAACCGAACCGGGGGGTGTTCGGCTCATCCCTACTGGTGACTATCGGGACCATGGTCTCTCCTGTCCTTTTTTTGAGTGGCTCAGTGGAGAAGATACCCTTTCCAGGGGTTTATCTTCAACAGTGGATATGCATCAAACTATTTATCTCATGGACAACTAATACAAATCTTCTCAGTTGCCAGACAGTGGCACAGGGTCAAGTTCTCCATCCAGCTCCGGAGAAGCTCAAGTTAGCGGCCTGGATTTAGAGAGGCGAAGGTTCGTGGATTTAGGTTGCTCCTCGAGAATGGTAGATGTCCTCATGAGAGCCTGGAAGAGCAGCATGAACAAAGTCTTCAACAACGTCTGTCAAAATTCCAAGAATGCTACGTCAGAAGTTTTTTCTCTAGGGAGGCAAGCGTTTGTCAGGTCCTCAGTTTTCTTCAGAGATCTTGACATGAGCCTGAGTGCAAGCACACACAAAGGACACATCTTTTCCAAATCGGTCTTTAGCGGGACTCAGTGGACCTCTTTAATTAAGGCTGTAGTAAAGCCAATGCTACGTACACATGATCGGATTTTCCGTTGGAATAACCTTGGATGTTTTTTTCGACTGAATTTCGCTCAAGCTTGGCTTGCATACACACGGTCACACAAAAGTTCTCTGAACTTTCGACCGTCAAGAACGCGGTGACGTACAACACTACGACGAGCCGAGAAAATTAGGTTCAATGCTTCCGAGCATGCGTCAAATTGTTTCCGAGCATATGTCGGAATTTTGCGTGTCGGAATTGCTACAGACAATAGGAATTTTTTCCGTCTGAAAATTTGAGAAACAGCTCCCAATATTTTGTTGGCGGAAATTCCGACAGCAAAAGTCCGATGGAGCAAACGCATGGAATTTCCATTCAAAAGCTCACATCTGACTTTTCTTGTTGGAATTTCCGATCGTGTGTACGTGGCATTAGGCAACACAGGGCCCCTACGTTTCTACATGGGACCTCAAATTAGTACTTAACTACCTGTCTGCTCCAAAATCCATGATGGAGTTGTCGCTATGGGAATTGTTGTTAAAGACTGCATCTCTGGTAGCCAAAGCCTCAGCTAGGAGTTGGCGGCTCTATGGTATAAAGAACCCTATACACCAGGTCCTTCCTGGTGGACAGCGTTATTCTGCTCCTGATGCTGGATTCTATTACAAAGTGGCCTCAACATTCCATCTATGTCAAGAAATCGTGTGCATACTTTTCATCTGGAAGATGGACAAAAAGTCCTTATTGGATGTCGGGGAGACACTAAAGATGTATATCCATGCTACTCCAACTTTAAGGGCATCAGATTGCCTGTTTGCGATTCCCAGAGGTTCACGCAAGGGGCCAGAGCTTCGAGCAGAGTGATTGCTTCTTGGATTGTGAAAGGGATCTCCATTTCATATAAGGATAGGGGGTTGGCCCTTTCAGAAGAAATAATGGCGCACACGACAATAAGCGTCGCAACCTCCTAGGCAGACACCAGTAGAGACTCAATGAAGTCAATATCCAAGACGGCAATGTGGTCATCCATACAAACATTTATTTCTCAGTATCGCATTATTGACTACTGTTCATTTTGGCAAAATGGTTAACTCATTAGCCGGAGGCCATATTTAACCCTATTTTGTTTCCGCATTATCCCACCCTAGGTAGCTAGTTAGTTCCCAGTAGTAGGCTGGCATGGAGCTGTCAGGAAAACAGAAAATTGAATATCAAATATTTACCGCAATTTTCCTTTCCTGACGAGCTCCATGTCAGCACAGACTCCCACCAAGGTGCGGAAATCGAGTTATGAAACGCCGGCCTAAGGGCAGGAGTCAAATTTATGAGTTAGGTCCTGCAGGTGGGCGGAGCATACCCAGTAGTAGGCCGACATGGAGCTTGTCAGGAAAAGAAAATTGCGGTAAGTATTTGATATTCAATTTTCCGTTTTCCATGTTCTGTGGGAGACCAGATATTGTGAATGCAGGGTCCTGTGTTTAGTAACACTTTAACCACTTAAGCCCCGGACCATTTGGTAGCTAAAGGACCAGAGGTGAATTCAGAATTTTGCACTGCGCTGCTTTAACTGTAAATTGTGCGGACATGCAATGTTGTACCCAAACGAAATTTGCGTCCTTTTCTTTCCACAAATAGAGCTTTCTTTTAATGGTATTTTATTGCCTCTGCGATTTTTATTTTTTGCGATATAAACAGAAAAAGACCAAAAATTTTGAAAAAAAATGATATTTTCTACTTTTTGTTATAAGAAAAATCAAATAAACTCAATTTTAGTCATACATTTAGGCCAAAATGTATTCAGCCACATGTCTTTAGTAAAAAAAATGTCAATAAGCGTATATTTATCGGTTTGCGCAAAAGTTATAGCGTTTACAAACTAGGGTACATTTTTCTGGAATTTACACAGCTTTTAATTTATGACTGCCTATCTCATTTCTTGAGGTGCTAAAATGACAGGGCAGTACAAAACCCCCCCAAATGACCCCATTTTAGAAAGTAGACACCCCAAGGAAATTGCTGAGAGGCATGTTGAGCCCATTGAATATTTTTTTTTTTGTCCCAAGTGATTGAATAATGACAAAAAAAAAATAAATTACAAAAAGTTGTCACTAAATGATATATTGCTCACACATGCCATGGTTATATGTGGAATTGCACCCCAAAATACATTCTGCTGCTTCTCCTGAGTACGGGGATACCACATGTGTGGGACTTTTTAGGAGCCTAGCCACGTACGGGACCCCGGAAACCAAGCACCGCCTTTAGGATTTCTAAGGGCGCAAATTTTTGATTTCACTCCTCACTACCTATCACAGTTTTGAAGGCCATAAAATGCCAAAATAGCACAAAACCCCCCAAATGACCCCATTTTAGAAAGTAGACACCCCAAGCTGTTTGCTGAGAGGCATGGTGAGTATTTTAAAGCTCTCATTTGTTTTTGAAAATGAAGAAAGAACATTTTTTTTTTCTTTTTTTTTTCAATTTTCAAAACTTTGTGACAAAAAGCGAGATCTGCAAAATACTCACAATACCGCTCAGCAAATAGCTTGGGGTGTCTACTTTCCAAAATGGGGTCATTTGGGGGGGGTTTTGTGCCATCTGGGCATTCCATGGCCTCCGAAACTGTGATAGGCAGTGAGAAGTGAAATCAAAAATTGACACCCTTAGAAAGCCTGAAGGCGGTGCTTGGTTTTTGGGGTCCCGTACGCGGCTAGGCTCCCAAAAAGTCTCACACATGTGGTATCCCCGTACTCAGGAGAAGCAACAAAATGTATTTTGGGGTGTAATTCCACATATGCCCATGGCATGTTTGAGCAATATATCATTTAGTGACAACTTTGTGCAAAAAAAAAAAATTGTATTTTTTCCGCAACTTGTGTCAACATATAAAATATTCCATGGACTCGACATGCCTCTCATTATATAGCTTGGGGTGTCTACTTTCCAAAATGGGGTCATTTGGGGGGGTTTTGAACTGTTCTGGCATTTTATACACAACATTAGGAAGCTTACATCCACTCTTCTAACCACTTGAAGACAAAGCCCTTTTTGACACTTTTTGTTTACATAAAAACATATTTTTTTTTGCAAGAAAATTATGTTGAACCCCCAAACATTATATATATTTTTAAAGCAAAGGCCCTACAGAATAAAATGGTGGGTGTTGCATTTTTTTTTTCTACACAGTATTTGCGCAGCGATTTTTCAAACGCATTTTTTTGGGAAAAAATACACTTTTTTTAATTTTAATGCACTAAAACACACTATATTGCCCAAATGTTTGATGAAATAAAAAAGATGATCTTAGGCCGAGTACATAGATACCAAACACGACATGCTTTAAAATTTCGCACAAACGCGCATTGGCAACAAACTACATACATTTTTAAAAGCCTTTAAAAGCATTTACAGGTTACCCCGTTAGATTTACAGAGGAGGTCTACTGCTAAAATTACTGCCCTCAATCTGACCTTCGCGGTGATACCTCACATGCATGGTGCAATTGCTGTTTACATATGACGCCAGACCGACGCTTGCGTTCGCCATTGGGCAAGAGCAGGGCAGGACAGGGGTGCTTTTTTTTTTTTTTTTTTTATTATTATTAATTTTGCTTTTTTATTTTATTTTTAAACTGTTGCTTCCATATTTATTTATTTTTATCACTTTTATTGTTATCTCAGGGAATGTAAATATCCCCTATGATAGCAATAGGTAATGACAGGTACTCTTTTTTGAAAAAACTGGGGTCTATTGGACCCTAGATCTTTCCTCTGCCCTCAAAGCATCTGACCACACCAAGATCGGTGTGATAAAATGCTTTCCCAATTTCCCAATGGCGCTTTTTATATCCGGGGGGGGGACATTCCCTCCCACTGCTTGTAAAAGCAGTCCAGAGGCTAATTAGCCACTAGGATTGCTTTTACATGAAAGCCGGCCGCTGGCTGAAAAGAATGATACCAAGATGATACCTAAACCCGCAGGCATCATTCTGGTATAAACATTCAAAGTCCAGCAACATACCAGTACGTTGCTGGTCCTTGTTGGACATGTATTGTAATCTTTTTTTTCATGCAGCCTGTTGGCTGAACGAAAAAAAAAGATTGATCGGTGGGTATGCCCACCATTAGAATACCGCCCTTCATCCACCCACTTCTAATGATGGGCATACATGCACCATTTATATATGCCGAAGCATGGGGGCATCTTCTCGCAAAAGTTATGCCGCGTACACATGGTCAGACTTTTCCACGGGCAAGCCTCCGTCGGAATTTCGACCGTATATACGCGGCATTAGGAGCAAAATCACTCCTCCGCTCCTGCTGCCCCAATGCTTCGGCATATATGCTTTTTTTTTTTAACTGTGGTGGTGAAATTACCTCCTACAGCACTGGAGTCGCAGGGATCAGGCCTGTCTCTGCGAACGCTGCAGTTATGTGTGTTGTGTTTTGCAAGTGACAGTGATCGATCGATACTGCACTTCGGTGGCCTGGGCTGGACGGAGGGGCAAAACGCAGGTGCTAGCAGGTATCTGGGCTGATCCCACTAACAGTGCGTTTTTGGGTACCCTAAACTGCTGGGGACGCTAGTATAGATCTGATCAGATCAGATATTGAGCTGATCAGATACTATACCACTAAGGGGGGTGTATGCTTCACGTGTGGGTGTTAGCGCTACTGGCACTAACCTGACGCTGCCTGGGGTGTGACGCAGACCCTCTCTGACGCTAAAACCTAACTGATATCACCCGCCGGGCGATCAGGGGGTTAAACCTTTATTGGGTTATATACGGCGGGTGCCCTGACACTATAAAAAGCAAACTAACTAACCAGCGTCACCCGTAACACTTATATGATGATCACTGGTGAAAGGGTTAACTAGGGGCAATTAGGGGGTTAAAACCTTTATTAGGTAATATATGGGGGTACCTGACGCTATATAAAAACCTGACGGCGAACCTAAAAAAAAATTACTGGCTACCTATCTGCATCACCGACACTAAGACAACGATCATAAAAACGATTGCTTAGCGACAGTGGTGATAGGGGGTGAAAGGGTTACCTGGGGGGGCGATCAAGGGGGTTAAACTTTTATTAGGTAATATATGGGGGTACCCGACGCTATAAAAACCTGCGGCGAACCTAAAAAAAATTACTGGCTACCGATCAGCATCACCGACGCTAAGACATCGATCAGAAAAATGATCGCATAGCCACGGCGGTGCTAGGGGGTGAAAGGGTTACCTGGGGGGTGATCAAGGGGGTTAAACCTTTATTAGGTAATATATGGGGGTACCCGACGCTATTAAAACCTGCGGCGAACCTAAAAAAAATTACTGGCTACCGATCAGCATCGCCGACGCTAAGACATCGATCAGAAAAATTATAACTTAGTGACAGTGGTGATAGGGGGTGAAAGGGTTACCTGGGGGGCGATCAAGGGGGTTAAACCTTCATTAGGTAATATATGGGGGTACCCGACGCTATAAAAACCTGCGGCGAACCTAAAAAAAATTACTGGCTACCGATCAGCATCACCGACGCTAAGACATCGATCAGAAAAATGATTGCTTAGTGACAGTGGTGATAGGGGGTGAAAGGGTTATCTGGGGGGTGATCAGGGGGTTAAACCTTTATTAGGGGGGGGTTAGGGGGCTACACTGGACCTAAAACTAAATGTAGTGACACTTTTACAGTCACAAATGTCACTGATTGCAGTGATCACTAAATAAATGGTCACTGCAATCAGTGACACTGTGACTGGGGGCTGGGGGGTGATCTGGGGGTGTCTGGGGGGGCCTGGGGGGGCGATTTATGTGCCTATGTGTCCTGGTGTCAGTGTGCTGTTTTGTGTACTAACCTGCATCTTCTCCTGTACGGCGCTCGGTATATGTGAGCGCCCCAGGAGAGATGACATCACTTCCTCCTTCCTGGCAGGCAGGGGAAGCTCTCTCATTCGCCGGGAGCGATCGAGAGGGGGTGGCCGGAATCGAACGGCCGTCCCCTCATGCTGGATCGCTCCCGAAGGTAAAACGACCGCTCACTGTAAAGAAGGGGGGTCCGATCGGACCCCCCAACTATACAAAGGCAATCACGTACATATACGTGATTCTGCCTGTCGGTGCCATTCTGCTGACGTATATTTACAGTGGGCGGTCGTTAAGTGGTTAAATGGATGAGACAAACCATTTAACATTGGCAGGGGTGCTTACAATAATCAGCAGTTATTTATTGAAAACCTTTATCCCAAAAGTTAACCTCTTCCCACCCGTGCTATAGCTGAAAAACTGCTAAAGTTCAGGCTTTAAATGCCAGGAGGGCGCCCATTGATGTCCTTCCTGTGCGTGTGCGGGCAGTGTGCTCTGTTATCGCCAAGTCCTTCGGACTCGGCTGATCACAGATCGTGGTAAAGGACCAATCACAGCAGCCCTTTACCGCGTGATCTGCTGTCAGCCAATGACAGCTGATCATGGAAGTCAACAGAAGTCGGTTATCGTTTCAGAGTGAGGGAAAAAAATAGGAAAGCTGTTAATTGACTTCTGTTACAGGGACATTGGTCCCCACACTGAGCATGAGCAGTGCTGCTAATCAGTGCTCACCAGTGCCGCCTCTCAGTGCCCATCAGTGCCACCTATCATTGCCCATCAATGACACCCATCATTGCAGCTCATCAGTGCCTCCTGATTAGTGCCCACCAGTGCCACCTCATCAATGCCCATCAGTGCCCATCAGTGCAGCCTCATTAGCGCACATCAGCGAAGGAAAGAAATTACCTGTTTGCTAAATTTTATAACAAGCGTTGTTTTGTTTTTTTTGGTCTTTTTTTTGTTTGTTTAGCAAACAATAAAAAACCCAGTGGTGATTAAATACCACCAAAAGAAATCTCTATTTGTGTGAAAAAAATTATACAATTTAATTTCGGTACAGTGTAGCACGACCGCACAATTGTCATTCAAAGTGTGACAGCGCTGAAAGCTGAAAATTGGTTTCGGCAGAAAGGGGGGAAATGTGCCCAGTAGGCAAGTGGTTAAAAAACAGTTTGCTGTAACTGATTATACAGAGTGAGCTAAAGTTTGGCTTTAATTTGTTAGTGTGTTTAAATCTGCTAGTACATCGCCCAGGAATGACAATGCTGCTGTCAAAATGTGTCCCCCTGTGCTCATTCATCCAGAGTGGGGGCCCGCCACTCTAATACAGGAGGTGTGTTACGGTCCATTTCACCAGCTGAAACCAAATTGAAAAAGCCTAAAAAAAAAAAAAAATGTATGCAGCTACCCCATCTAATGATTGGTAAGCTGCAATATGTTATATTTTTGGTTTTGGGTTGAACACCGCTGAAAGTCTTAATTACACCAGAATTTGGTTATCATTGTGGCACTTGCAATTTTATCACAACAGGTAGTACTCAAGTCTATTTTAGTTGCAAAGGATCTTTTCAATACATACATCTCCCCACTTAGTCCGTTTTGCACTGTGACAGCTGAGGCACTTGGTTTGGATTGGAAGATTAAGGAGAAGCTTTTCCAAAAAAAATTCACCCTCTGGATGGGGGTCACATCTAACTCCACATCAATAAAAGAGGAATAGGTTCCAGAACTAAGGGTTCCACTGCAAACAAAGCAAAGGGTTATATGCCAATCCTTCTGTTAAGGGAAGACTAGGTAAATACAAGTCAAAAACTTCAAATAAAAAGAAAAAAAAAAAGAAAATATCCAACATAAGTAACTTCAATATGGTTATTTCAACAGGTAGGGGCTAATCCTTTTTATTTAGGGCCCTTCAGACTTGCACATTACATACATGTTCTGCTTTTCCAGTACTACGCAGTTTTTTTTTGTTGCTACATTTTCTCCTCAGACTGGAGACACCCTGAAGTTTAGTACAGGTATCTACAAATATTACATCTTTTCTTTAAAAGTCCTGGGGAGGACAACCAATCTACAACACATCAGGACTCCTCTTCCTCTTCTAGCACTAGAAGCTGCCATTGTCTATATCCTAGAAGTGGCAATGCTTAGCAGGCAGAGCAGATCATTGGCTGATGCTATAAAGCAGGGGTCGCAAAACTTTCTAAACGTAGGGCTAGTTTACTGCCCTTCAGATTTTAGGGGGGCCGGACTGTGGCTAATGGGAGTAGAAAATGTCCCAGCACCAGTGGGAGTAGACATTGTCTCAGGCTTGGTGGCCACTTGGAGTAAAACAATTACGTAGGAGAATAAATAGTGCCCTTTCATTGGAGTAAGTGGGAGGAATAGTTCCCTTATTGTTGGTGTCAGCAGGAGGAATAGTCCCATATCATTGGAGTCAGAGAGAGGAATAGTTCCCCTATTGTTGGTGTCAGTGGGAGGAATAGTCCCATATCATTGGTGTCAGAGGGAGGAATAGTGCCCCTATTGTTGGTGTCAGCAGGAGGAATAGTGCCCCTTCTTTGATATCAGTGGCAGGAATAGTTCCCCTTTATCAGTGTCAGTGTGAGGAATAGTTCCCCCATTGTTTCCCCCTTGTGATCTTCCATGAAGGTCCTTGTCCAAGCACTTCTGTTATAAGGCAACGACACACTGTCCCTGCAAAGTCACACTGGCTTCCGATGGAGAACACAAGTGACCATTTCAACATATATTGGGAGGAATAGTGATAGTGCTCCATCATTGGTGTCAGTCGGAGGCATAGTGCCCCATCATTGGTGTCGGTGAGAGGAAAAGTGCCCCATCATTGTTATGAGCGAAAGAATTGGTGTCCCATTATTGGTGTCAGTGGGAATAATAGTGCCCCATTGTTGGTGTCAGTAGGAGGAATAGTGCCTTTTATCAGTGGGAGGAATAGTGCACCAAGGGTCGGATAAAGGCAAGCAAAGGGCCACAGTTTGGAGACCACTAATACAGAGGTACATCAGATCTGCAACTAGCATCTTATGCATGGCTGAGCAGCACCCAGTGTTAAATAATGTAGTGGATATCTAGTAGAGGTAAAATCACTCAATAATTTTTAACTTGCAATGAGAGAGGGGCTGCAGCCACTTCCTATGACATCAGCAATGGATGAATGTCTGATGGTGACAATAGTGGACCATGCCTGTGTAATGTGTGTTGAAATTGTCACTTGTGTTCCCGAATTGGAAGCCTGTGTGACTATGCGGGGACAGTGTTTGTTGCCCTATAACAAAAGTGCTTGGACAGGAACCTTCATAGCAGATTACAAGGGATTTTAATGAAAGTGGCAAGATTTAAGAGATTTGAAGGAACTTGCATTAACAAGGGATTTACATACACTATATTGTCAAAAAATTTATTCCGTAGGGTTCAATATTGAGTTGGCCCACCCTTTGCAGCTATACCAGCTTCAATGGTTTAGGAGTGTGTCTATGGGAAGGTTTGACCATTCTTCCAAAAGCGCATTTGTGAGGTCTGGCACTGATGTTGACAAGAAGGCCTGGTTCACAGTCTCTGCTCTAATTCATCCCAAAGGTCTTCTATCGAGTTGAGGTGTAGGCGGTCAAGTTCTTCCACCCCAAACTCGCTCATCCATGTCTTTATGGACCTTGCTTTGTGCACCTGTACAAATCATTTGGTGGGAGGATTATGATGTGGTGTTGTTTTTCCGGGGTTGGGCTTGGCCCCTTAGTTCCAGCGAAGGGAGCTTTTAAGGCCATTGGTGGCCCGTCCATTAGGGGCGCACGGGCACCGCCCCCTCCCTGTCCATGCGTCTGCCCCCCTGATCTACATACAGGGCGCTGGACCATGGATTCCAATGGGGGGGTGTGTTTTGTTTTTGAAGCACGTAATTAGAGCCAGAGGCTCTATTAGGCTTCAAAAAAGGGTGGGCTTGGGGCGCAGAGCAGAGCACTGCGCTCCGAGCCCTCCCGTTGTGTGAGAATATTCCCTATTCTCACACTGATTCTCCTCCCAGCCAATCAGGAAGCCGGTCATGAGACCCGTTTTCCTGATTGGCTGAAAGGAGAGGCGATGTTGAAGGGCCAAGGGGGAGGAGGAGGAGGGAGGAGAGAAGCAGGGAAAGACCGACGGACCCACCAGCCGCCACTCCAGGGATGACTCACCATCCAGCACTCCCCGGCTCGAGAAGGGGAGATCGGAGTCTGGGGAGGACAGAGGTAAGGAGGCCATCTGTCTCCCATGGCGGCGGTGGGGGGGTATTCCCAGTGTTCCCCACTTTAATGTTTGTCCCCCGAATTATTGAGCACCAGCCGCCACTGCTTAATGCGTCAGCATACCAAGACATTTTAGACAATTTCATGCTCCCAACTTTGTGGGAACAGTTTGGGGATGACCCCTTCCTGTTTTAACATGACTGCGTACCAGTGCACAAAGCAAGGTCCATAAAGACAGGGGTGAGTGAGTTTGGGGTGAAGGATAGAGATGAGCTTCGTGTTCGAGTCGAACATACGTTCGACTCGAACATCGGCTGTTCGATCGTTCGACGAAGATCGAACGATTTGGGCCGTTCGCGCCAAATTCGAGTGACGCGAACGGCCCACAATGCACTACGCCATCGCAGTGTCATCCAGGCGCTGTGATTGGCCAAGCATGCACTGTGACCCCGCATGCTTGGCCAATCACAGCGCCGGCAGCGAGGAGAGCAATGATTGGCCACAGGCAGGATGCCTGTGGCCAATTATTGCTGATGGGGTTTAGTACACGCCCCACACTATAAAAGGCCGCCAGCGCGGCGGCCTTGTGTAGTGTGTTCCGGAGCAGGGAAAGAGAAGCATAGGCAGGGACAGTGTCATTTTTTTTCCTTTACTAATCCTGGATTCCTTGTGTTTAGGGACAAATAAGGATAGGTAGGGAGAGTGTCAGTGACAGTGTGCTATTCTGTGCTAATCCTTGTTTGTAGGGACAGAGAGGTACAGTGAGGGAAACTGACAGTGTGCTATTCTGTTCTAAAACTATTTTGCTGAACCATATTTTCAATCCTTGAGTTGAGGGACAGAGAGCTACAGTGAGGGAAAGTGTCAGTGTGCTATTGTGTTCTAAAACTATTTTGCTGAACCATATTTTCAATCCTTGAGTTGAGGGACAGAGAGGTACAGTGAGTGAAACTGACAGTGTGCTATTCTGTTCTAAATCAATTTTGCTGTTCCATATTTTCAATCCTTGAGTTGAGGGACAGAGAGGTACAGTGAGTGAAACTGACAGTCTGCTATTCTGTTCTAAAACTATTTTGCTGTTCCATATTTTCAATCCTTGAGTTGAGGGACAGAGAGCTACAGTGAGGGAAAGCGTCAGTGTGCTATTGTGTTCTAAAACTATTTTGCTGAACCATATTTTCAATCCTTGAGTTGAGGGACAGAGAGCTACAGTGAGGGAAAGTGTCAGTGTGCTATTGTGTTCTAAAACTATTTTGCTGAACCATATTTTCAATCCTTGAGTTGAGGGACAGAGAGGTACAGTGAGTGAAACTGACAGTGTGCTATTCTGTTCTAAATCAATTTTGCTGTTCCATATTTTCAATCCTTGAGTTGAGGGACAGAGAGGTACAGTGAGGGAAACTGACAGTGTGCTATTCTGTTCTAAAACTATTTTGCTGAACCATATTTTCAATCCTTGAGTTGAGGGACAGAGAGGTACAGTGAGTGAAACTGACAGTGTGCTATTCTGTTCTAAAACTATTTTGCTGTTCCATATTTTCAATCCTTGAGTTGAGGGACAGAGAGGTACAGTGAGGGAAAGTGTCAGTGTGCTATTGTGTTCTAAAACTATTTTGCTGAACCATATTTTCAATCCTTGAGTTGAGGGACAGAGAGCTACAGTGAGGGAAAGTGTCAGTGTGCTATTGTGTTCTAAAACTATTTTGCTGAACCATATTTTCAATCCTTGAGTTGAGGGACAGAGAGGTACAGTGAGTGAAACTGACAGTGTGCTATTCTGTTCTAAATCAATTTTGCTGTTCCATATTTTCAATCCTTGAGTTGAGGGACAGAGAGGTACAGTGAGGGAAACTGACAGTGTGCTATTCTGTTCTAAAACTATTTTGCTGAACCATATTTTCAATCCTTGAGTTGAGGGACAGAGAGCTACAGTGAGTGAAACTGACAGTGTGCTATTCTGTTCTAAAACTATTTTGCTGTTCCATATTTTCAATCCTTGAGTTGAGGGACAGAGAGGTACAGTGAGGGAAAGTGTCAGTGTGCTATTGTGTTCTAAAACTATTTTGCTGAACCATATTTTCAATCCTTGAGTTGAGGGACAGAGAGCTACAGTGAGGGAAAGTGTCAGTGTGCTATTGTGTTCTAAAACTATTTTGCTGAACCATATTTTCAATCCTTGAGTTGAGGGACAGAGAGGTACAGTGAGTGAAACTGACAGTGTGCTATTCTGTTCTAAAACTATTTTGCTGTTCCATATTTTCAATCCTTGAGTTGAGGGACAGAGAGGTACAGTGAGTGAAACTGACAGTGTGCTATTCTGTTCTAAATCAATTTTGCTGTTCCATATTTTCAATCCTTGAGTTGAGGGACAGAGAGGTACAGTGAGGGAAACTGACAGTGTGCTATTCTGTTCTAAAACTATTTTGCTGAACCATATTTTCAATCCTTGAGTTGAGGGACAGAGAGGTACAGTGAGTGAAACTGACAGTGTGCTATTCTGTTCTAAAACTATTTTGCTGTTCCATATTTTCAATCCTTGAGTTGAGGGACAGAGAGGTACAGTGAGGGAAACTGACAGTGTGCTATTCTGTTCTAAAACTATTTTGCTGTTCCATATTTTCAATCCCTGAGTTGAGGGACAGAGAAGGACACTCGTAGAAATTATCAGTGTGCTATTCTGTGCTAAATCTTGTTTGTAGGGAGGGACAGAGTAGGACAGTGAGGGAAAGTGTCAGTGTGCTATTCTGTTCTAAAACTTTTTTGCTGAACCATATTTTCAATCCTTGTGTTTAGGGACAGAGAAGGATAGGCAGGGGACAGTGTCAGTGTCATTGTTGCTAAGCCTCCTGCACAATATACACCTGAAGGTAGCCCTTATTGCTGTTTTTCCCATCTCCCTGCAGGCCATCCATTAAAATGTCTGGAAGGCAACCAAGGAGAGGCAGACAGTCAGGAGGCAAAAAAGAGGGCAAGCAGGCTCTGTGTCTGGGGGCAACAGTGCTGGTCGTGTACGCGGTGCATTGTCATCAGCACATGGCCATGGGACACGCTTGTCCTTGTTTTCGGCAGCTGGACATGTTGAGCCACATCATGCCGAAGACTTGGTAGAGTGGATGACCAAGCCCACCTCATCCTCCTCATCCTCTCTCACCCAGGCTCAGGGTAGTGGCAAAGCAGCTGCCAAAGCGTCCTCTTCTCTGGTATCATTATCTTCATTAGTCAATCCTTCCCTAGACCCACCATGCCCTCCTCCTGAGGAGTCCCCCGAACTGTTTGAGCACAGTGTTGGGTACATGCTCCAGGAGGATGCCCAGCGTTTGGAAGGATCTGATGATGATACCCAGCTAGAGGAAGGCAGCAGCGTGAGAGCAGAGAGAGGGGATGCTCAAGAAGGACACCAATCTGGCAGTCATGTTCCAGCAGCTGCAGCATACTGCCAGATTGGCTCCAGTGATGAGGAGGGAGGGGATGATGAGGTCACTGACTCCACGTGGGTGCCTAATAGGAGAGAGGAGGAGGAGGAGGATGAGGAGGAGGCACATCTCCAACGAGGCAGGATGCCCTTGAGTGGCCAGCGTATGGGCAGCACACCGACGGAATCACACCGCAGAGCTCCGCCTGTGCAGGGCGCTGCCTCTGCCCGTCATTCAAAAAGTTCTTTGGTGTGGGCCTTTTTTGAGGCGAGTGCATCAGATCGCACAGCTGCTGTTTGCAACATATGTCTCAAGCGTATATCGCGTGGCCAAAACATCAGCCGCTTGGGCACCACATGCTTGATCAGACATATGTTGACCTGCCATGCAGCTCGTTGGCAAGCCTACCTTAAAGACCCACACCAAAGAACAAAGCTGACCTCTTCTTGCACCGCATCAGCTGGGATCTCCAACCCCACTATACCTTCACTCCTCTCTGAAACCTGCTCTGAGAGGAATGAAGGTGTAGAATTAGGTGTGTCACAGGCAAGTACTTGCGGGCACTCTGCTAGCAGTACACCAACGTCCGATTCTAGCAGGCAAATTTCCCTGCCCCAGCTGCTGGACCGTCGAAAGAAGTTCACTCCCAGCCATCCACATGCCCAGCGGTTGAATGCTAGCTTGGCTAAATTGCTAGCGCTTCAACTGCTGCCTTTTCAGTTGGTAGACTCGGCCCCCTTCCGTGAGTTTGTGCAATGTGCGGTTCCTCAGTGGCAGGTTCCCAAACGACACTTTTTCGCACGGAAGGCTATTCCGGCTCTCTACAGGCATGTGGAAGGCAATGTCTTGGCCTCGCTGGACAGGGCGGTCAGCGGTAAGGTGCATATTACCGCTGACTCATGGTCCAGCAGGCATGGACAGGGACGTTACCTTTCTTTCACGGCCCATTGGGTCACTCTTTTGGCAGCTGGGAAGGATGCAGGACAAGGTGCAGTAGTGTTGGAGGTTGTTCCACCCCCACGCCTCCAAAATGCTACTACTGGTTGTGACACACCTCTCTCCTCCACCCCCTCCTCTTCTTCTTCCTCCATGGCCTCTTCCTGTGGTTTGTCCTCGGAACCAGCGGTGCTCCGTAGGCGTTCAAGGGGCTACGCAAGTACGCAGGCAAAAAGATGCCATGCCGTGCTTGCGCTGGTGTGTTTGGGGGACAGGAGCCACACTGGGGCAGAGGTCCTGTCTGCTCTGCAGGGGCAGGCCGAGAGGTGGTTGACGCCACGCCAGCTTAAGCCAGGAATGGTGGTTTGCGACAATGGCACCAACCTCCTCTCCGCCCTCCGACAGGGACAACTGACCCATGTGCCCTGTATGGCTCACGTCCTTAACCTGGTGGTGCAGCGGTTCTTGGGCAGGTACCCGGGCTTACAGGATGTCCTGAGGCAGGCCAGGAAAGTCTGTGTGCATTTCCGCAGATCTTATAATGCCAGTGCTCGCCTGGCTGAGCTTCAAAAGGAGTTGAACCTGCCCAAGAACCGCCTTATATGTGACATGCCCACCAGGTGGAACTCAACGTTGGCCATGCTGCAGCGGCTGCACACGCAGCAGAGGGCCATCAATGAGTACCTGTGCGACTACGGCACCAGGACAGGGTCAGGGGAGCTCGATTTTTTTTCACCACGCCAGTGGGGCATGATCAGGGATGCATGCACTGTCCTGGCATCATTTGAGGAGGCCACGAGGATGGTGAGCAGTGACAGTGCATGCATCAGTGACACTGTACCTCTTGTCCACCTGTTGGAGCACACGCTGCGTGGAATAATGGACAGGGCACTTGAGGCAGAACAGAGGCAGGAAGTGGAGGACTTCCTTGCCTCTCAAGGCCCCCCTTTACCCAGACAGTGTTCCTTGTGTCCCACCCATCGCACAGGAAGAGGAGGAGGAGGAGGAGGAGGAGGATTGTGTCAGCATGGAGGTGGAGGCTGGCACTCAGCATCATCAGCAGCAGTCTTTTAGGGGTGATTTACAGTCCCAAGAAACCAGTGGACTTGTACGTGGCTGGGAGGAGGTGTCTGCGGATCATGTCGTCCTTAGTGACCCAGAGGACTCCGGACTGAATGCCTCAGCTAACCTACGCTGCATGGCCTCCCTGATCCTGCAAAGTCTGCGGAAGGATCCTCGTATTCTTCGGATCAAGGAGAGGGACCATTACTGGCTGGCCACTCTCCTTGATCCACGGTACAAGGGTAAGGTTGCGGACCTTATCGTACCGTCGCAGAGGGAGCAGAGGATGAGACAACTCCGGGAGGCCTTGCAGAAAGGTCTGTGCAACGCGTTCCCAGAGACTGGGAGGTTACAAACTCCTGGTCCTGGACAACGAGTTGCTGAGGCTTCGGGCAGTCAAAGAAGGAGCGGTGGGGAAGGTGGCCGTCTGACCGATGCGTTCAGACAATTCTTTAGTCCGCAGCCCCAAAGTATGATCGGTTCCAGCAACCATCGCCAGCGTCTGATATACATGGTGCAGGAATACCTAGGGGCAAGGTCAGACTTGGACACCTCCCCCACCGAAAATCCTCTGGCTTACTGGGTCTTGAGGATGGATCACTGGCCAGAGCTTGCACAGTATGCAATTGAGCTACTGGCCTGTCCTGCATCCAGCGTTCTTTCAGAACGCACATTCAGTGCTGCTGGAGGATTTGTCACGGATCACAGGGTGCGCCTGTCCACCGACTCGGTTGATCGACTGACTTTCATCAAGATGAACCAGTCTTGGATCACCACCAGCTACCACACACCAGATGCTGATATAACAGACTAATTGATTTTAAAATGTCACATCCCTTCAAGACTGATGCTGAGTGCCTGTGCTGTTATGTTGTCTGGCTATCCTCCTCCTCCTCCTCAATGATACGATTAACGATGATAGCTTGGAAGATCATTTTGGTTTATGGGTGACGCCACCAGTGGCTAAGGCCCAATTTTTCAGCCCCTGTTTAACAGGGGCGTGTAATTAAAATTTTTGATGCAATACTTTGCAACAGGCCTCATTGCTGTGCTCCAAGTACAGTATCTGTGAGGGGTTGCAGTGTTGTGCCACCAGTGCCTAAGGCCCAATTTTTCAGCCCCTGTTCAACAGGGGCATGCAATTATAATTATTGATCTAATAATTCACAGCAGGGCCCATTGCTGCGCCCACCAAGAGTAACTGTCAGGCCTTACAGTGTTGTGGCACCAGCACCACCATCAAAGGCCCAATTTTTACTACCACTGATCAACAATTATATGTTATTACAATTCCTGATATTATACTTGACAGCAGGGCGTTCCAGCACCCACCAAGAATAACTGTGAGTGCTTTCAGTGTTGTGCCAATACCAACACCTAAGGGGCCAATTTCTGCAGAGTATATACGGAAGGTCCCTACTTTCAAACATCCAACTTACAAACTACTACTACTTGCAAACGGAAGAAGACAACAGGAAGGCCCCTTTCACACGGAGGTCCGTTCAGGTCCACCTGTCAGTTTTTTAGGCGGACCTGAAACGGATCCTCCATGTACCCCTATGGAGGCACGGATGTCAGCGGAGACATGTCCGCTGACATCCGACCCGCTCCGCTCCGCCAAAGTGTGACGGAGGAAAACGCTATTTTTTCTTCCGTCGGCGGAGCGGATCGGATGACAACGGACTCTACGGTCCGTCGTCATCCGATTCCCCATAGGGGAGAGCGGCGCTCTGACAGGGCGGTCCCTGCACAGTGTGCGGGGACCGCCCAGTCATCCATCGGCTCAGCGGGGATCAACGGAGCGATCCCCGCTGAGCAAGCGGAGCTTCACGGGGCGGATCTGCACGGATCCGTCCCGTGTGAAAGAGGCCGAAGTGAGAGGAAATCTACCCCTTGGAAGGAAAATTCTCTCCTGTAAGAATTAATATGGGAGAAAGGTGTCTCCTCTCTACTGATGCTTTATCACCAATCCTTGTTTCAATACAAACACCACATTTCAAAAACAGTTGTCATTGGGACGCAAAGTGAGGTGAAATGTTCTGAACAGGGGCACAGACAGCAAAAAAAATGTGACAGGGGTGATAACCGTTCCCTATGTTTTCCAAAAAGCTAAAAAAAAGGAATTTGGCATGGAGCTACACTTAAACAATGCAGCTGTTCAAAATTACAAACAGATTCTACATAAGAACAAACCTACAGTCCCTGTCTTGTATGCACCGCCTGTATACGGCTGTTCAGAGTATATAGGGGCTTTTTTATTTTGTGTGCGGGGTTCCCCTTAATATCCATACAAGACCCAAAGGGGCTGGTAATGGGCTGGGGTAGGGGGGGGGGGGGGGTTGATGGGGTAGCTATGCCATTTTTCCTAAAGATTTTCATCCATATTACCGGGACCAGACATTGCATTAAAGCCGCAAGCAGTTTTAAATGGCTTTTTTTCCTTTAGAAATGTTATTTTGTGCAAGGACAGTTCTAAACACGGGAAACACGTGGCACTTCACAGGCATACTTTAGACACCCCCCAGGTACAATATTTAAAGGAATATTTGACTTTTTTTTTTCACTTTATGCATCATTAAAATGACTGCTCCCGGAAAACGTCCGTTTTTAAAACTTCTTTTTGCATTGATACATGTCCCCTGGTGCAGAACCCGGGTTCCCAAACTCTGTTTCGGACAATAACATGGATAATAGTCGTTATAATTAGCACTTTAGAATCCGAACGTTCGCATCCATTGTATTTAATAGGGTTCTAATGTTCGCGCAAACTTTCGGTCCGTTCGCGGGTTCTGGTGCGAACCGAACCCGGGGGTGTTCGGCTCATCACTAGTGAAGGAACTTGACTTGCCTGCACGGGGTCCTGACCTCAACTTAATAGAACACCTTTGGGATGAATTAGAGCGAAGACTGAGCCAGGCCTTCTCATCCACATCAGTGCCTGACCTCACAAATATGCTTCTGGCAGAATGGTCAAACATTCCCATAGACACACTCCTAAACCTTGTGGACAGCCTTCCCAGAAGAGTTGAAGCTGTTATTGCTGCTAGGGGTGGGCCAATTCAATATTGAACCCTACCAACTAAGACTGTGATACTAATAAAGTTCATGTGTGTGTGTAAAGTCAGGTGTCCCAAGACTTTTGGCAATATATTCTATATTTTAATGCATGCCAGGCCAAGGATTCTTACAGTTTCCCTTCACCATGCCTCAGACCAGCAACAGATAAAGACCGACATACCTGTACATTTCATGCTGACTGGAACATTCATTGTTTCCACAGAGAGCCACTGACATAGACCCCATAACAACATTTGGCACATTGATTGTGATAGATATGCTGTACCTCCAGCCTAGAAATAAGAAATTCTCCAGTTAGACAAATGGCCTTCTTGGTATTACAGAAAACCTCCCTCTCTGCACCACACTTCTAAACTTGAGTAGATGCCGCAAGAGTTTCCATTGGTCACAACAGGCATTGATCAATGTCTAAATTTACACATGCATGCTTTTGCTCGCAATTCAGCGTAAAGGAGGTTCAGGGTATTACCAACATTAAAGTAATAGTTTGAAACAGCTTTATTAAGGAACGTAGTGGACGCAACGTGACGGATGGGCAGGACCACGACGTCACCATGCTGGATGGGACTTGTTTGTGAATGTGATTGAGACCGACACAGGAGTTACATTTACTGTGCAGAGAAACCGATTGTGAGTGTGGTTCTTTTGTTTTTACAATAAAAAAGTATGCAGTTTACATTATGTGCTCTCTTTTTTTCTTACGATCATTATCCTTTGCTGAAGAAGAGTTGGAGAAAGGGGAATAAGAGTCGCTGTGGAAGATACCTGGAGCTTTTTTAAATCTTAAAGTGAAACTTTAATCAGAAAATTATGTTCTGCTAGATCACTTAATGCTGAACCCTTTTACGGGTATACTGTATCTATGTAAAATATTTACCACTTGACCTCTGGAAGATTTACCCCCCTTCATGACCAGGTCATTTTTTGCGATTCGGCACTGCGTTACTTTAACTGTGGTCCTGTGACACTGTACATAAATGAAATGTATGTTCTTTTTCCCACAAATAGAGCTATCTTTTGGTGGTATTTGATCACCACAGCGGTTTTTATTTTTTGCGATATAAATGTAGTAAAAGAAAAGAACCGACAATTTAACCACTTAACGACCGCTCACTGTATATATACGTCGGCAGAATGGCACCGACAGGCACAATCACGTAGAGCATACTCTCCGATCGGACCCCCCTCCTATACAGTGAGCGGCCGTTAATCGTGGGGGAGCGTTCGGAGATGAGGGGGTGACCATTCGATTTCGGCCACCCCCTCGCGATCGCTCGCGGCCAATGAAAATGCTTCCTCTGCCATGTGATGTAAACACAGGCAGGAGGAAGTGATGTCATCTCCCTCGCGGCGGTCTTTTCGATTCCGGCGCCGAGGAGAGAAGAAGCAGGTTAGTGCACCAACAGTCCACTGACACGTAGGTACACATAGGCACACATTTCACCCCCCAGTCACCCCCAGATCACCCCCCAGGTCACCCCCCAGCCCCCAATCACAGTGTCACTGATTGCAGTGATCATTTATTTTACTGATCACTGCATTTAGTGTCATCTGTGATAATAAAAAGTTGCAGGGCAGTTAGGATTAGGCCCCTTTAGGTCCAGGGTAGCCCCCTAACCCCCCCCTAATAAAGGTTTAACCCCTTGATCGCCCCCCAGGTAACCCTTTCACCCCCTAACGCCAGCGTCACTAATCGATCGTATTTTCGATCGCTGTATTTAGTGCCGGTGGTGCCCTAGATAGCCAGTTAATTATTTTTAGGTTCGCCGCAGGTTTTTATTAGCGTCAGATACCCCCATATATTATTTTAACCCCCTGATTGCCCCTAGAGTTAACCCTTTCACCAGTGATCACCGTATAAGCGTCACTGGTGACACTGGTTACCCAGTTAGTTATTTAGTTATTTAGGTAACCCGTCAGGTTTTTATATAGCGTCGGTTACCCCCATATTCAACCTAATAAAGGTTTTAACCCCCTGATTGCCCCTAGTTAACCCTTTCACCAGTGATCACCATATAAAGGTTACGGGTGACGCTGGTTGGTTAGTTTGCTTTTTATAGCATCAGGGCACCCGCCGTATATAACCCAATAAAGGTTTAACCCCCTGATCGCCCGGCGGGTGAGATCAATTAGGTTTTAGCGCCAGAGAGGGTCTGCGTCGCCCCAGGCAGCGTTAGGTTAGTGTCAGTAACGCTAACACCCACGCGCAAAGCATACACCTCCCTTAGTGGTATAGTATCTGATCAGATCTATACTAGCGTCCCCAGCGGTTTAGGGTTCCCAAAAACGCAGTGTTAGATCACCCCCTCCGCCCAGCCCAGCCCACCCAAGTGCAGTATCGATCGATCACTGTCACTTACCAAACACAAAACACATAACTGCAGCGTTCGCAGAGACAGTCCTGATCCCTGCGACCGCTAACAGTTTTTTTTGTAGCGTTTGATATATTTGCTGACGACAGTCGGGTGCTTTTTTTTCCTGTGAATCTTACTAGTGTACCCCTAAATTTAGAGCCCAAAATGGCAAGTCGAAGGTACACTAGTAAAGAGGCCTACGAGATTCTGAGCATGACAGATAGTGAAGAGGAGGTCACGTATCTGTCAGATTCAGGCTCAGAATATCTTCCCGTAGAAGACAGTGACGTCAGCGGCCCCACGTCAGATAGCTCTGACGACGAAGTTGAGGTCCCTGCTAAGGTCAGGCGTACCCGATCCCGATCTTCTGAGGTTGTTGAGGAGCAAGAACCGCAGGGCTCTCGTATCATGGAGCAGAGGAGTACTAGCGCCGCTATTCCTTCTGGTGAATTGGCAAGCACCAGCGGCCTAGTACAGCCTGGGCGTACATCCAGCACTGCAGTATCACGTGGTGACGTGGCGAGCCCCATAAGTGCAGTTCAAGCTAGCGAGGTGGCAAGCACAAGTAGTGTCCCGCTGCCACCAATAAGAAGACAAAGGCAGGCCCGTCGTGCCCATAGTGCCCTTCCTGCAGAATTTGCCTATCCTGATTGGGTCCCCACCACTTCTGCAGAACCCGTACTTCCCCCATTCACTGCCCAACCCGGTATTCAGGTGGAAACAGCTGATTTTATGCCAATCGATTATTATTCGCTGTTTTTCACGGAAGATCTCTATAGATCTATTGTGGACCAGAGTAATTTATATGCTGGTCAATTTATCGCCGCTAATCCCCAGTTGCCTGCCATTGCCAAAGATTGGAAACCAATTACGGTTTCCGAATTTAAGACCTTTCTGGGCCTTTCCCTCAACATGGGCACACATAAATTCCCGTCATTGCGTGCTTATTGGTCCACGCACCCAATTGACCACATGCCCGTGTTCTCTGCCTCCATGCCCAGGAAACGATACGAGCAGATTTTGCGGTTCATGCACTTCAACGACAATGAACTTTGTCGTCCACATGGGGACCCTGAATACGACCGGCTCTATAAAATTCGGCCCCTCATAAACCACTTCAACGAACATTTTGCAGCCTTGTTTATTCCCGATCAAGCTGTCTGCGTTGAGTCCCTGATTAAATTTTCTGGCCGCTTGGCTTTCAAGCAGTACCTTCCCAGCAAGCGTGCCAGATACGGGGTCAAGCTCTATAAGTGCTGTGACAGGGCAACAGGCTATGTATGGAGCTTTATGGTTTATGAGGGGAAAGATAGTCAGGTTGAGCCGGTCAACTGCCCGGATTACATAGGGAGCGCTGGCAAGATAGTGTGGAACTTGGTGTCACCCTTATTCGGAAAGGGGTACCACTTGTATGTGGACAATTATTACACGAGCGTGCCACTGTTTAGTCACTTGTTTGATCATCAGATTGGAGCATGTGGCACCGTGCGACCTAATCGCCGGGGCTTTCCCCAGCGGCTTGTAGATGCCCGTCTTAGGCTGGGGGAGAGAGCCTGCGTAAAGTGTAATAACTTGCTCGCTATGAAGTGGAGGGACAATAAGAATGTTTTCCTTCTTACCTCCCTTCATGCAGACACGACAGTCCAAATTCGTACGGCGACTGGTGTTGTGGAGAAACCCCTCTGTGTCCACGAATATAACAAAAATATGGGAGGGGTGGACCTCAACAACCAGTTGATGGCGCCGTATCTAATTGACCGTAAGGCGAGACGCTGGTACAAAAAAGTGTCTCTATCCTTATTTCAATTGGCTTTGCTGAACGCTCATGTGCTATACAGAGCTTCAGGCGGGACTTTATCTCTTCTAAAATTCCAGAATGAGATAGTCACAGAACTCCTGTATCCAGGCGGTTCTGCACCTCACCATCCCCTACCAAATGCAGTAAGCCGGCTGCATGAGAGGCATTATACGCATCTCCTCCCGAGTACCCCTACCCAACGAACCCCCCAAAAAAGGTGTCGTGTCTGTAGCAAGCGCGGATTTAGGCGTGACACCCGTTATTATTGTCCACTCTGTCCTGACAAACCTGGTCTTTGCCTTGGTGAATGTTTTGAACGCTACCACTCAAAAGTGAAGTTTTAGCGTAGGGTACAGCATTTCACAGACTAGGACACACTTACACAGGGTCTCCCAAGATGCCATTACATTTTGAGAGACCCGAACCATTACAGTTGTTAAAGTTTAAAAAAAAAGTGTAAAAAAGAAAAAAAAAACGTAAAAAACAAAAACACAAAAAAAATATAAAAGAAAAAAAACTAAAATAGTTGTCGTTTTATTGTTCTCTCTCTCTCTCTCTCTCTCTCTCTCTCTATTTTCTCTCTATTGTTCTGCTCTTTTTTACTGTATTCCATTCTGCAATGTTTTATCATGCTTGCTTTTCAGGTATGTAATTTTTTGTTTTCAGGTGCGCCATTCAACTGCAGCGCGGAATTATTTATCTTGACAGCAACAGCGTTTGCTCCCACGATACATAAAGCCGTGACTCCAGTGCTGTAGGAGGTGATTTCACCACCACAGTTAAAAAAAAAGAGCATATATGCCGAAGCATGGGGGCAGCAGGGGCGGAGGAGCGATTTTGCTCCTAATGCCGCGTATATACGGTCGAAATTCTGACGGAGGCTTGCCCGTGGAAAAGTTCGACCGTGTGTACGCGGCATAACCTTTTATGCCGCGTACATACGGTCGAAATTTCGACAAAGGCTTGCCCGTGGAAAAGTCCGACCGTGTGTACGCGGCATAACTTTTTTGCGGGAGGATGCCCCCATGCTTCGGCATATATGCCCATCAGAAGTGGGTGGATGAAGGGAGGTATTCTAATGGTGGGCATACCCACCGATCAATCTCTTTTTTTCGTTCAGCCAACAGGCTGCATGAAAAAAAAGATTACAATACATGTCCAACAAGGACCAGCAACGTACTGGTATGTTGCTGGACTTTGAATGGTTATACCAGATTGATGCCTGCGGGTATCATTCTTTTCAGCCAGCGGCCGGCTTTCATGTAAAAGCAATCCTAGTGGCTAATTAGCCTCTGGACTGCTTTTACAAGCAGTGGGAGGGAATGTCCCCCCCCCCGGATATAAAAAGCGCCATTGGGAAATTGGGAAAGCATTTTATCACACCGATCTTGGTGTGGTCAGATGCTTTGAGGGCAGAGGAAAGATCTAGGGTCCAATAGACCCCAGTTTTTTCAAAAAAGAGTACCTGTCATTACCTATTGCTATCATAGGGGATATTTACATTCCCTGAGATAACAATAAAAGTGATAAAAATAAATAAATATGGAAGCAACAGTTTAAAAATAAAATAAAAAAGCAAAATTAATAATAAAAAAAAAAAAAGCACCCCTGTCCTGCCCTGCTCTTGCCCAATGGCGAACGCAAGCGTCGGTCTAGCGTCATATGTAAATAGCAATTGCATCATGCATGTGAGGTATCACCGCGAAGGTCAGATCGAGGGCAGTAATTTTAGCAGTAGACCTCCTCTGTAAATCCAACGTGGTAACCTGTAAAGGCTTTTAAATGCTTTTAAAAATGAATGTAGTTTCTCGCCGCTGCGCGTTTGTGCGCAATTTTAAAGCATGTCGTGTTTGGTATCCATGTACTCGGCCTAAGATCATCTTTTTTATTTCATCAAACATTTGGGCAATATAGTGTTTTCATGTAAACAAAAAGTGTCAGAAAGGGCTTTGTCTTCAAGTGGTTAGAAGAGTGGATGATGTGTGACATAAGCTTCCTAATGTTGTGCATATAATGCCAGGACAGTTCAAAACCCCCCCAAATGACCCCATTTTGGAAAGTAGACACCTCAAGCTATTTGCTGAGAGGCATGTTGAGCCCATTGAATATTTTTTTTTTTTGTCCCAAGTGATTGAATAATGACAAAAAAAAAAAAAAAAAATTACAAAAAGTTGTCACTAAATTATATATTGCTCAAACATGCCATGGTTATATGTGGAATTGCACCCCAAAATATATTCTGTTGCTTCTCCTGAGTACGGGGATACCACATGTGTGAGACATTTTGGGAGCCTAGCCGCGTACAGGACCCCGAAAACCAAGCACCGCCTTCAGGATTTCTATGGGTGTAAATTTTTGATTTTACTCCTCACTGCCTATCACAGTTTCGGAGGCCATGGAATGCCCAGATGGCACAAACCCCCCCAAATGACCCCATTTTGGAAAGTAGACACCCCAAGCTATTTGCTGAGAGGTATGTTGAGTATTTTGCAGATCTCGCTTTTTGTCACAAAGTTTTAAAAATTGAAAAAAGAAAAAAAAAATATGTCTTTCTTCATTTTCAAAAACAAATGAGAGCTGTAAAATACTCACCATGCCTCTCGGCAAATAGCTTGGGGTGTCTACTTTCCAAAATGGGGTCATTTGTGGGGGTTTTGGGCTATCTTGGCATTTTATGGCCTTCAAAACTGTGATAGGTAGTGAGGAGTGAAATCAAAAATTTGTGCCCTTAGAAATCCTGAAGGCGGTGCTTGGTTTTCGGGGGCCCGTACGCGGCTAGGCTCTCAAAAAGTCCCACACATGTGGTATCCCCGTACTCAGGAGAAGCAACCAAATGTATTTTGGGGTGCAATTCTGCATATAACCATGGCATGTTTGAGCAATATATCATTTAGTGACAACTTTTTGTACATTTTTTTTTTTCTTTTAGTCATTATTCAATCACTTGGGACAAAAAAAAAAAAAATATTCAATGGGCTCAACATGCCTCTCAGCAATTTCCTTGGGGTGTCTACTTTCCAAAATTGGGTCATTTTGGGGGGTTTTGTGCTATCTTGGCATTTTATGGCCTTCAAAACTGTGATAGGTAGTGAGAAGTGAAATCAAAAATTTATGCCCTTAGAAACCTTGAAGGCTGTGCTTGGTTTTTGGGGTCCCGTACGCGGCTAGGCTCCCAAAAAGTCCCACACATGTGGTATCCCCGTACTCAGGAGAAGCAGCAAAATGTATTTTGGGGTGCAATTCCACATATAACCATGGCATGTGTGAGCAATATATCATTTAGTGACAACTTTGTGCAAAAAAAACAAAGTTTGTCATATTCCCGCAACTTTTGGCAAAATATAAAATATTCCATGGACTGAACATGCCTCTCAGTAAATAGCTTGGGGTGTCTACTTTCCAAAATGGGGTCATTTGGGGGGATTTTGTGCTATTTTGGCATTTTATGGCCTTCGAAACTGTGATAGGTAGTGAGGAGTGAAATCAAAAATTTACGCCCTTAGAAAGCCTGAAGGCGGTGCTTGGTTTTTGGGGCCCCGTACCCGGCTAGGCTCCCAAAAAGTCCCACACATGTGGTATCCCTGTACTCAGGAGAAGCAGCAGAATGTATTTTGGGGTGCAATTCCACATATAACCATGGCATGTGTGAGCAATATATCATTTAGTGACAACTTTTTGTACATTTTTTCTTTTTTTTTTTCTTTTTGTCATTATTCAATCATTTGGGACAAAAAAAAAATATTCAATGGGCTCAACATGCCTCTAAGCAAATAGCTTGGGGTGTCTACTTTCCAAAATGGGGTCATTTGGGGGGGTTTTGTGCCATCTTGGCATTTTATGGCCTTCAAAACTGTGATAGGTAGTGATAGGTAGTGAGGAGTGAAATCAAAAATTTATGCCCTTAGAAACCTTAAAGGCGGTGCTTGGTTTTTGGGGTCCCGTACGCGACTAGGCTCCCAAAAAGTCCCACACATGTGGTATCCCCATACTCAGGAGAAGCAGCAGAATGTATTTTGGGGTGTAATTTCACATATGCCCATGGCATGTGTGAGCAATATATCATTTAGTGACAACTTTGTGCAAAAAAAATAAAGTTTGTCATATTCCCGCAACTTGTGGCAAAATATAAAATATTCCATGGACTAATCATGCCTCTCAGTAAATAGCTTGGGGTGTCTACTTTCCAAAATGGGGTCATTTAGGGGGGTTTTGTGCTATTTTGGCATTTTATGGCCTTCGAAACTGTGATAGGTAGTGAGGAGTGAAATCAAAAATTTGCGCCCTTAGAAATCCTGAAGGCGGTGCTTGGTTTCCGGGGTCCCGTACGTGGCTAGGCTCCTAAAAAGTCCCACACATGTGGTATCCCCGTACTCAGGAGAAGCAGCAGAATGTATTTTGGGGTGCAATTCCACATATAACCATGGCATGTGTGAGCAATATATCATTTAGTGACAACTTTTTGTAATTTTTTTTTTTTTTTTTGTCATTATTCAATCACTTGGGACAAAAAAAAAATATTCAATGGGCTCAACATGCCTCTCAGCAATTTCCCTGGGGTGTCTACTTTCCAAAATGGGGTCATTTGATTTGGGGGGGTTTTGTACTGCCCTGCCATTTTAGCACCTCAAGAAATGAGATAGGCAGTCATAAATTAAAAGCTGTGTAAATTCCAGAAAATGTACCCTAGTTTGTAGACGCTATAACTTTTGCGCAAACCAATAAATATACGCTTATTGACATTTTTTTTACTAAAGACATGTGGCTGAATACATTTTGGCCTAAATGTATGACTACAATTGAGTTTATTCGATTTTTCTTATAACAAAAAGTAGAAAATATCATTTTTTTTCAAAATTTTCGGTCTTTTTCCGTTTATCTCGCAAAAAATAAAAATCGCAGAGGCAATCAAATACCATTAAAAGAAAGCTCTATTTGTGGGAAGAAAAGGACGCAAATTTTGTTTGGGTACAACATTGCATGTCCTCACAATTTACAGTTAAAGCAGCGCAGTGCAAAATTCTAAATTCACCTCTGGTCCTTTAGCTACCAAATGGTCCGGGGCTTAAGTGGTTAAAAAAAAAAAAACAACAATATTTTTACATTCTACTATAAAACATATCCAATAAAAAAAATCTAATTTTTTTTATTTCTTCATAAACTTAGACCAATATAGATTCTGCTACACATTTTTGGTAAAAAAAAAAATCCCAATAAGCGTATATTGATTGGTTTATAGCGTCTACAAACTATGGGATATATTCTGGATTTTTTGTTTCTTCTTTTTTGAAATAGTAATGGAGGCAATCAGCTACTTATATTGCTGCAATATTGCGGTGGACATTTTGACACTAACACTTTTGACACCTTTTGGGGACCAGCGACACTAATACAGTGATCGGTGCTAAATATACATACTGTCACAGTACTAATGACACTGGCTGGGAAGGGGTTAAACAGTTATGGTTAACTGTGTGCCTAGTCAGTGTTTACACTGACATGTGTGGGTCTTTTACTAAGAGAAGTGATGGATTTAGATTTCCTGCTTTGCAGGGAATCAAAATCCATCACTTCCCTGCTGAAAGGACGAAGCTCTGTATTCTTTACATAGTCAGAGCTCCGTTCTGTATCTCTGCCTGATGATCAGAGGCTGCCAGTGGACATCCATTAGCCGGCTCCTGCTGTGAGAAATCATTCTGAAGTAAATCTGCTATAAGGCGGCTGGAAAGTGGTTAAAAATTAATGCCTATACTGTTTAAAATTCAATAGTACACTGTCTCACCTCACTCTGCACATGCTCAGTTGCGCTATATCAAAAAAAAAAGAACAATTAGAGCTACTAGAGGCCGATATGCTGACAGCCTAAAAATTTACTACTGTTCAGGGGCTCTTTGGCTTCAGCAAAATGGCAGCCTCCAGCAAGAAAAAACAGGAGCAATGTTGGAGGCAATTTACAGCACACACTGTAAGCAGAATTTTTAATGCAAAATGTTTGCTAAAGAACATTATTGCTAAAGAACATTATTTTTTATCAAGTTGTTATGGCTAATTGTGCATGACCTCTTATGCTCTGTGAGGTCCATCTGTAAAGGTGAGGGCACATCTATAAATCACAGTGCCAGAGGATATGCTGGGAAAATAGAGGTGGTTTGTGTGAAGTGAAATTTATGGAGTGGGACTATTTATGGACTTTGGGGAAACTGAGAGCTGTGAACCCGGAAGACACACCGAGGGGAAAGTGTCAGCTCCCTCGGCGGTGACCAGGGTCAGATGCCGACGCCTCGTTCTAAGGTGAGTATTTCATAATGAGCTAGTATGCATTATGCTTTTGCCTTACACGTTTTAATAAATGAATAAATAAATTGTGCAGGTATACAACCGCTTTAAGTAGAATCTGTTTGTAATTTTGAATAGGTACATTTTTTAAGTGTAGCTCCAGCCAAAAAAACAATTCTTAAGCTTTTTGGAAAACATAGGAAAGGGTTATCACCCCTGTAACATTTGTTTTGCTGTCTGTGCCCCTGTTCAGAAGATTTCACCTCACTTTCTGTCCCAATGACAATTGGATTTTGAAAATTTTGGGTTGTTGGGGAAACAAGGATTAGTGATAAAGCTTCAGAGGAGAGGAGACACCTTTTTCCCATATTAACTCTTACAGGAGAGAATTTCCCTTCCTAGGGGTAGATTTCCTCTCACTTCCTGTTGTCTCCCTCCATTTGTAAGTAGGAGTCGTTTGTAAGTCAGATGTTTGAAAGTAGGGGACCGTCTGTATATGAAATTTGATTTACATTTTATGGATGTGAGAATATTTGCGTATATTAATCATCATATATTTATTTAGAGGTATGGAATTATATGCATTTTTCTTTTATGAATATGAAAATCTGATTTATGTTTGATCATGTATTGTATTTTTTTTAATATATATTGTATCTATTATATTTTTTGCCCCTGTTAAAGAACTTTAGTTCGAAACGTGTTGGGCTTGGTATACTACCTTACTCACTGCCCTTTTTTAAATTATTTTATTGCACGTGATCACTTTTATATTGTTGGTTTCAATAAACCCACATTGATCTGCACCATCGGAGCATTCCTCCCCTTTTTTTCTCCTTGTATGGGTGGTCGGTCAAGCTACAGCTTCCTTTGTTCCTGCTGCAAATATTTACCGTGGTAAAGAGTCTTCTTGTTGAGAGGCGGTTCCGGTTCCACCCGTGGATCACCTTGATCAGTGTCGAACCCAGGGTCTACTGTCAGGTTGGGGAGCCTACCTGACGGTCTACATCGGGGATTCGTCCTATCCAGTTTCCAGACCAACAGACGAGGACTGTCACTGAGATCTCTTATGCCCATCTGACCTGCTTAAACCACAGGTCCAACGTTCTGGTAAGAGTATTCCACCTCTCTTTTTCCACAAGAGTTGTTTGATGACCCTTCAGTGCCTTATGTTTTTTTCTTCACAGCACGGATTTATCTATGGACACTGTGTGGACTCATTACATTGATATTATTTATCACTTTGGTTTAGTTTGAGGCCTAAATTATTGGGCCTCACTTTCATACAGCGCTACATCCTCAATTTTTCACGTTTATTAATTTAAGTCACATTTATGTAGCAGCTTCTACTCACCTTCACTTACTTTGTAGACCAGCGCAATATTTTCTCCTTTTTTTATATTATATTTTATGGTATAGAGACAAATGTAGATGATTGGTTGTAGGAAAGTACTGCACTAGATATTAGAGAATAGCCTGAAACAGCTTATGGTAGATATTACACATGCAACTGAGTAAATTGTGATGCAAGTCACTTTTTTTTTTGTTGACAATTTGTATTGCTTTTTTTTTCTACATAACAAAAGTAAAAAAGAGAATAACAAAACACAGGTGACATCATTTGTATTCGCAAACTCAAGTCATTGGACGCAGTTCCCAAATGAATCAATCAGGATATAGCAAGGCTCAGGGACAGTGCCCAAGGCGTTTTACGATGTCAAGCACTAGTTGCTAAAAGAGAAAATAGAACCAGCAACAAACAAACAGAGAAGAAAAGAGAGGGGAGAAAGAAAGACAGGAAAGAAAGATAGGAAAGGTCCTGGGTTTGTTGTTCCCAGGAAATGGAGCACACTGCCACTGCAGGCAAGGAAACATTGTTGTTACTCATGAGGACTCTTCTCGTGAATGCCAAGGCTCCCAGGCGGAATTATGTTGCTCAACCATGTCAGTGAGAAGAGCTGTAAGTAACTCCATGGTCTGCACATCTTTAATCCTAGCGTATACAGTACATCAATGGGGGTCGGTGGTGTCTGCTTTTTCCAGTGGAAAACCACCAGATATCTAGCTGCCGCCAGGATATGACGTGTTAATTTTTTATCAAGTTTAGATATTTTGGTGGAAAGTAACCCTAGAAGGAAAACCGTGGGACAGAAGGGAAGGGTCAGATCTAATAACCTGTGAAGGAGGTCTTGCAAGCCACTTTCAAAGCTTACATCTGCCATTATCAGATAGTCGCACACCCTGGAAAATCTCCAAATTCCACTGCCTATTTTACTTTCAATGTTATTACATTAAACAGAATAAGCCTACTTGGCCTCACACTTCTTCAGCAGCACATTCAGGGAAACTTACCATTGTTTTTTTTGTTTTTTTATAAATCTTTTTATTTAATTTCTTAAACAAACAAAACATAACATAACATAACATAACAGCACATCATACACAATAAATCTAAAATATATTAGTAAAATAACACGATCATAACCTTGCATAGCAAAAATAAGAACTAAAAGAAAAATTATGATTATCACTATTATTTCCAATCATATTCTAAACACGAATATCCCATATAGGGAACATCCCTTCTATAAATTCTTACCTCCCTCTATGTTAGATGCCGTATATGGCTTATCCAGCCACTTTGCCCAAACCTTATTATACTTACTAGGGCAACCCCTATTCCTATAAGTATCTTTATACAATTGAAGATTATTATTAATCAATTGTTTCCAGTATATCAGCGAAGGAGGATGATGTTTTTTCCAATATAATGCAATAGATTTTCTTGCGTAGAATAATGTTGTATTAATAAATATTCGTTCGGTCTCTATAGGGGTAATATCCTCTACTAAGCCCAGCAAACAGACTGATATTGAAAACGGTAAAGGAGCAGAAGTGATAGAATTTAGTAGATCCACTACCTCCATCCAGAATGTAACTATATATGGACAGGTCCAGAAGATGTGTGTGAAATCCAGTGGCGGCTGGTGCTCAAATTTTTTGGGGGGGCGTAAACAAACTGAAAAAAAAAAAACATCAATTGCCGCCACTGTGCCCATTAAACGCAGCCACTGTGCCCAAACACCACCAGTTTGTCCCCAAATGCAGCCCAGTTTGTCCCCCAAATGCAGCCAGTTTCCCCCCAATATACAGCCAGTTTGTCCCCAAAATACAGTCAGTTTCCCCCATATACAGCCAGTTTGTCCCCCATATACAGCCAGTTTGTCCCCCATATACAGCCAGTTTGTTCCCATAATACAGCCAGTTTGTCCCATAATACAGCCAGTTTGTCCCCATAATACAGCCAGTTTGTCCCATATACAGCCAGTTTGTCCCCAAAATACAGCCAGTTTGTCCCATATACAGCCAGTTTGTCCCCATAATACAGCTAGTTTCTCCCATATACAGCCAGTTTGCCCCCCATAATACAGCCAGTTTGTCCCCATAATACAGCCAGTTTGTCCCCCATAATACAGCCAGTATGTCCCCATATACAGCCAGTGTGTCCCCCATATACAGCCAGTTTGTCCCCCATATACAGCCAGTTTGTCCCATATACAGCCAGTTTGTCCCCATAATACAGCCAGTTTGTCCTCCATATACAGCCAGTTTGTCCCCCAAATGCAGCCAGTTTGTCCCCCAAATGCAGCCAGTTTGTCCCCCCCCAGCCCTGCACTTACCTTCCTCGGGTCAGCGCCGTCCTTCTTCCGTCCTCGATGTCTTCTCCCGCCCTCGATGTCGCTTCAGCCAATCAGGTTACCGGTAACCAGACCCGGTGAACCTGAATGGCCAGGGAACGCACCCCCCGTGCGTCCTCTAGTTAGCTTTTTAGAAGCCGATTACAGCCCTCAGGCTGTAGTCGGGAAGCCTATCAAAGCCGCTGGCTCTGATAGGCACTTCTAAAAGCCAACCAGACGCTGTAATTCAGATGGCCGGCGCTCAAGGGGCCGGCCATCTGAATAGTGGGCGGCAGCGGCGGCGACAATACATAGGTTCATGCAATGCATTAACCTATGTATTGTTGTGGTGAGTGACGGGCGCAGGAGCGATCGGGGGCGGCGCTTCTGCGCCCACTATGGACGCACCGCCACTGAATTTTAAATGTGAAAAAAAAGGACATTTAAAAAAAAAAAAAAAAACTCTTAAAGGGCCCGTTTTTTTTTTTCTGTTTTTTTTTGTGACTTCAGGAGGGGGGGTGGCGCCCGGGTGCCCCCTATGGACAGGCCACCATCGGTGAAATCCCCTCGAGCTACTCCCCACCTCCAGCACTTAGAGGAACAAGCAGGATTTATCTTTTGAAGTCTATATGGCGTGATATATGCTCTGTGTATGAGTTTAAATTGAATAACACGATCCCTCAAGGAGACCAGAGATCTCAAAGGGAAATCCCACACACGGCTCCAATCCTCCATACTCAAATCTGGTATATCTCGAATCCACCTAGCTCGAAGACTCTCTAATGGCAGGATAGAAGTTAAATTAAGATGAGAATAGAGTCTTGAGTAGTGATGAGCCGAACACCCCCGGGTTCGGTTCGCACCAGAACCCGCGAACGGACCGAAAGTTCGCACAAACTTTAGAACCCTATTAAATACAATGGATGCGAACGTTCGAAATCTAAAGTGCTAATTATAACGACTATTATGCATGTTATTGTCCTAAAAAGGGTTTGGGAACCCGGGTTCTGCACCAGGGGACATGTATCAATGCAAAAAGAAGTTTTAAAAACGGCCGTTTTTCTGGAGCAGTCATTTTAATGATGCATAAAGTGAAAAAAAAAAAGTCAAATATTACTTTAAATATCGTACCTGGGGGGTGTCTAAAGTATGCCTGTGAAGTGCCACGTGTTTCCCGTGTTTAGAACTGTCCCTGCACAAAATTACATTTCTAAAGGAAAAAAAGCCATTTAAAACTGCTTGCGGCTTTAATGTAATGTCTGGTCCCGGTAATATGGATGAAAATCTTTAGGAAAAATGACATAGCTACCCCATCACACCCCCCCCCCCCCCCTTACCCCAGCCCATTACCAGCCCCTTTGGGTCTTGTATGGATATTAAGGTGAACCCCGCACA
Organism: Rana muscosa; assembly: GCA_029206835.1. Classification (NCBI taxonomy): domain Eukaryota; kingdom Metazoa; phylum Chordata; class Amphibia; order Anura; family Ranidae; genus Rana; species Rana muscosa. The sequence continues at coordinate 255,839,548 of CM055123.1, read as the reverse complement.
CAAAATAAAAAAGGCCCTATATACTCTGAACAGCCGTATACAGGCGGTGCATACAAGACAGGGACTGTAGGTTTGTTCTTATGTAGAATCTGTTTGTAATTTTGAACAGGTACATTGTTTAAGTGTAGCTCCAGCCAAAAAATATATTTTTAAGGTTTTTGGAAAACATAGGGAAGGGTTATCACCCCTGTAACATTTGTTTTGCTGTCTGTGCAGTGTGCACCTGTTCAGAACAGTTCACCTCACTTTCCGTCCTAATGACAAATGTTTTTTGAAAATTTGGGGTTTTTATTGAAACAAGAATTGGTGATAAAGAATCAGTGGAGAGGAGACACTTTTTTTTCCCATATTAACTCTTACAGGAGAGAATTTGCCTTCCTAGGGGTAGATTTTCTCTCACTTCCTGTTGTATCCTTCAGTTTGCAAGGAGGAGTCGTTTGTAAGTTGGATGTTTGAAAGTAGGGGCCTGCCGTATATACTCAGCTGAAATTTGCCCCTTACATGTTGGTGTTGCCACAACACTGTGATCCCTCACAGTTACTCTTGGTGGGCGCATGAATGGGCCCTGCTGTGAATTATTAGATCAAGAATTGTAATTGCATGCCCCTGTTGAACAGGGGCTGAAAAATTGGGCCTTTGGTGGTGGTGGTGGTGTTGACACAACACTGTAAGGCCTCACAGTTAGTCTTGGTGGGTGCAGGAATGGGCCCTGCTGTGAATTATTAGATCAAGAATTGTAATTACATGCCCCTGTTAAACAGGGGCAGAAAAATTGAGCCTTAGGCACTGGTGCCACAACACTGCAACCCCTCACAGATACTGTACTTGGAGCACAGCAATTAGCCCTGTTGCAAAGTATTGCATCAAAAATTGTAATTACACGCCCCTGTTAAACAGGGGCTGAAAAATTGGGCCTTAGCCACTGGTGCCACGACACTGCAACCACTCCCAGATACTCTAGTTGGAGTGCAGGAATGAGCCCTGCTGCAAAGCATTGCTTAATTTTTTTAATAACACACCCCTGTTAAACAGGGACTGAAAAATTGGGCCTTAGCCACTGGTGGCGGCACCCAGAAACAAAAATGTTCTTCCAAGCTATCATCGTCAATCGGATCATTGAGGAGGAGGAGGATAGTCAGTCAACATAACAGGACAGTCTCTCAGCATCAGCATCAGTCTTGAAGGGATGTGACATTTGAAAATAAATTAGTCTGTTATATCAGCTTCAGGTGTTTGGTAGCTGGTGGTGATCCAAGACTGGTTCATCTTTATGAAGGTCAGTCGATCAACAGAGTCGGTGGACAGGCGCACCCTGTGATCCGTGACAAATCCTCCAGCAGCACTGAATGTGCGTTCTGAAAGAACGCTGGATGCAGGACAGGCCAGTAGCTCAATTGCATACTGTGCAAGCTCTGGCCAGTGATCCATCCTCAAGACCCAGTAAGCCAGAGGATTTTCGGTGGGGAAGGTGTCCAAGTCTGACCTTGCCCCTAGGTATTCCTGCACCATGTATATCAGACGCTGGCGATGGTTGCTGGAACCGATCATACCTTGGGGCTGCGGACTAAAGAATTGTCTGAACGCTTCGGTCAGACGGCCACCTTCCCCACCGCTCCTTCTTTGACTGACCGAAGCCTCAGCAACTCGTTGTCCAAGACCAGGAGTTTGTAACCTCCCAGTCTCTGGGAACGCGTTGCACAGACCTTTCTGCAAGGCCTCCCGGAGTTGTCTCATCCTCTGCTCCCTCTGCGACGGTAAGATAAGGTCCGCAACCTTACCCTTGTACCGTGGATCAAGGAGAGTGGCCAGCCAGTAATGGTCCCTCTCCTTGATCCGAAGAATACGAGGATCCTTCCGCAGACTTTGCAGGATCAGGGAGGCCATGCAGCGTAGGTTAGCTGAGGCATTCAGTCCGGAGTCCTCTGGGTCACTAAGGACAACATGATCCGCAGCCACCTCCTCCCAGCCACGTACAAGTCCACTGGTTTCTTGGGACTGTAAATCATCCCTAAAAGACTGCTGCTGATGATGCTGAGTGCCAGGCTTCACCTCCATTCTGACACAATCCTCCTCCTCCTCCTCCTCTTCTTCCTGTGTGATGGGTGGGACAGAAGGAACACTGTCTGGGTAAAGGGGGCCTTGAGAGGCAAGAAAGTGCTCCTCTTCCTGCCTCTGTTCTGCCTCAAGTGCCCTGTCCATTATTCCACGCAGCGTATGTTCCCAAAGGTGGACAAGAGGTACAGTGTCACTGATGCATGCACTGTCACTGCTCACCATCCTCGTGGCCTCCTCAAATGGTGCCAGGAAAGTGCATGCATCCCTGATCATGCCCCACTGGCGTGGTGAAAAAAAACCGAGCTCCCCTGACCCTGTCCTGGTGCCGTAGTCGCACAGGTACTCATTGATGGCCCTCTGCTGCGTGTGCAGCCGCTGCAGCATGGCCAACGTTGAGTTCCACCTGGTGGGCATGTCACATATAAGGCGGTTCTAAGGCAGGTTCAACTCCTTTTGCAGCTCAGCCAGGCGAGCACTGGCATTATAAGATCTGCGGAAATGCACACAGACTTTCCTGGCCTGCCTCAGGACATCCTGTAAGCCCGGGTACCTGCCCAAGAACCGCTGCACCACCAGGTTAAGGACGTGAGCCACACAGGGCACATGATTCAGTTGTCCCTGTCGGAGAGCGGAGAGGAGGTTGGTGCCATTGTCGCAAACTATCATTCCTGGCTTAAGCTGGCATGGCGTCAACCACCTCTCGGCCTGCCCCTGCAGAGCAGACAGAACCTCTGCCCCAGTGTGGCTCCTGTCCCCCAAACACACCAGCGCAAGCACGGCATGGCATCTTTTTGCCTGCGTACTTGCGTAGCCCCTTGAACGCCTACGGAGCACCGCTGGTTCCGAGGACAAAGCACAGGAAGAGGCCACGGAGGAAGAAGAAGAGGAGGGGGTGGAGGACAGAGGTGTGTCACAACCAGTAGTAGCATTTTGGAGGCGTGGCGATGGAACAACCTCCAACACTACTGCACCTTGTCCTGCATCCTTCCCAGCTGCCAAAAGAGTGACCCAATGGGCCGTGAAAGAAAGGTAACGTCCCTGTCCATGCCTGCTGGACCATGAGTCAGCGGTAATATGCACCTTACCGCTGACCGCCCTGTCCAGCGAGGCCAAGACATTGCCTTCCACATGCCGGTAGAGAGCCGGAATCGCCTTCCGTGAGAAAAAGTGGCGTTTGGGAACCTGCCACTGAGGAACCGCACATTGCACAAACTCACGGAAGGGGGCCGAGTCTACCAACTGAAAAGGCAGCAGTTGAAGCGCTAGCAATTTAGCCAAGCTAGCATTCAATCGCTGGGCATGTGGATGGCTGGGAGTGAACTTCTTTCGACGGTCCAGCAGCTGGGGCAGGGAAATTTGCCTGCTAGAATCGGACGTCGGTGTACTGCTAGCAGAGTGGCCGCAAGTACTTGGCTGTGACACACCTAATTCTACACCTTCATTCCTCTCAGTGCAGGTTTCAGAGAGGACTGAAGGTATAGTGGGGTTGGAGATCCCAGCTGATGCGGTGCAAGGAGAGGTCCGCTTTGTTCTTTGGTGTGGGTCTTTAAGGTAGGCTTGCCAATGAGCTGCATGGCAGGTCAACATATGTCTGGTCAAGCATGTGGTGCCCAAGCGGCTGATTTTTTGGCCACGCGATATACACTTGAGACATATGTTGCAAACAGCAGCTGTGCGATCTGATGCACTCGCCTCAAAAAAGGCCCACACCAAAGAACTTTTTGAATAACGGGCAGAGGCAGCGCCCTGCACAGGCGGAGCTCTGCTGTGTAATTCCGTTGGTGTGCTGCCCTTACGCTGGCCACCCAAGGGCATCCTGCCTCGTTGGAGATGTGCCTCCTCCTCATCCTCCTCCTCCTCCTCTCTCCTATTAGGCACCCACGTGGAGTCAGTGACCTCATCATCCCCTCCCTCCTCATCACTGGAGCCAATCTGGCAGTATGCTGCAGCTGCTGGAACATGACTGCCAAATTGGTGTCCTTCTTGAGCATCCCCTCTCTCTGCTCTCACGCTACTGCCTTCCTCTAGCTGGGTATCATCATCAGACCCTTCGAAACGCTGGGCATCCTCCTGGAGCATGTACCCAACACTGTGCTCAAACAGTTCGGGGGACTCCCCAGGAGGAGGACATGGTGGGTCTAGGGAAGGAGTAGTAAAAAGAACCAGACAGCGCAAAACCAACCTATCACAATGCTGCTGAACACTGAAGGTCAATATAAAAAAATCCTTAAATGAAACGTATATGAAAAAAGCAGTGCAGCGCTAAAATCGCATTATAATAAAAACGTCCAAACAGTACAAAAGTTCAGAATTTATAGGAAAATATTGATGAGAGGAACATCAAGAAGATAGAAGGATCCTCTAATCGTGAAACAGGGTGATTGATAATGATCGTAAGTGAAGTCACTTCCGTGTATAACCGCCACCAGGTGTACAGGCCGCTCACCTTAAAGCATGGACCTCTGTTTTACCAGAAGGTCAAAACTGCAGTCCCTTAACAAGGGTAATAATAAAGATGAGAGGGTAGTCCTCATACGATCCTTCAATCACAGTCCTCACTCACTCGGTAATATCCAAAACGAACTCATACGTTAGCGTAGTTACATGCAAAATTCCAAAATAAATACATAGTGCTCTCCATATAAAACACTTGATTTATTGAATAAAAATTAGTTACTCACAAGCAATGCACAGATAGCCCTGTGCAAAGCTGATGTTCATGTAACAAAGGTATAAAACCAGGTAGATGGCTGTCCTGACGACATATGGCCCCTCGCACGCGTATCGTCCGTAGGCAAGGACTTCCTCAGCGAAATGTAATGGAGCCAGCATATCAGTCTCTTTATATAAGCCATATACCAGGTGTGTGCAATATCTAAAAAATGGGAATAATATCCCGCCCCTTCTATAAGGATTATGAGGGGGCGCTTGTCTCATAATCCTTATAGAAGGGGCGGGATATTATTTCCATTTTTTAGATATTGCACACACCTGGTATATGGCTTATATAAAGAGACTGATATGCTGGCTCCATTACATTTCGCTGAGGAAGTCCTTGCCTACGGACGATACGCGTGCGAGGGGCCATATGTCGTCAGGACAGCCATCTACCTGGTTTTATACCTTTGTTACATGAACATCAGCTTGGCACAGGGCTATCTGTGCATTGCTTGTGAGTAACTAATTTTTATTCAATAAATCAAGTGTTTTATATGGAGAGCACTATGTATTTCTTTTGGAATTTTGCATGTAACTACGCTAACGTATGAGTTCGTTTTGGATATTACCGAGTGAGTGAGGACTGTGATTGAAGGATCGTATGAGGACTACCCTCTCATCTTTATTATTACCCTTGTTAAGGGACTGCAGTTTTGACCTTCTGGTAAAACAGAGGTCCATGCTCTAGGGAAGGAGTGACTGATGATGACATTGATACCAGGGAAGAGGACGCTTTGGCAGCTGCTTTGCCAGTACCCTGAGCCTGGGTGAGAGAGGATGAGGAGGATGAGGAGGGCTTGGTCATCCACTCTACCAAGTCTTCGGCATGATGTGGCTCAACATGTCCAGCTGCCGAAAAGAAGGACAAGCGTGTCCCATGGCCATGTACTGATGACAATGCACCGCGTCCACGACCAGCACTGTTGTCCCCAGACACAGAGCCTGCTTGCCCTCTTTTATTGCCTCCTGACTGTCTGCCTCTCCTTGTTTGCCTTCCAGACATTCTAATGGCCTGCAGGGAGATGGGAAAACCAGCAATAAGGGGTAGCTTCAGGTGTATACTGTGCAGGAGGCTTAGCAACAATGACACTGACACTGTCCCCTGCCTATCCTTCTCTCTCCCTGCACACAAGGTTTAGCAAAGAATAGGACACTGACACTGTCGACTGCCTATCCTTGTCTGTCCCTACACACAAGGTTTAGCAATATGGTTCAGCACACTAGGTTTAGCAAAGAATATGACACTGACACTCTCCCTGCCTATCCTTCTCTGTCCCTACAAACAAGGTTTAGCAAAGAATATGACACTGACACTCTGCCTACCTATCCTTGTCTGTCCCTACACACAAGGTTTAGCAATATGGTTCAGCACACAAGGTTTAGCAAAGAATATGACACTGACACTCTCCCTGCCTATCCTTGTCTGTCCCTACACACAAGGTTTAGCAATATGGTTCAGCACACAAGGTTTAGCAAAGAATATGACACTGACACTCTCGACTGCCTATCCTTGTCTGTCCCTACACACAAGGTTTAGCAATATGGTTCAGCACACAAGGTTTAGCAAAGAATATGACACTGACACTCTCCCTGCCTATCCTTCTCTGTCCCTACAAACAAGGTTTAGCAAAGAATATGACACTGACACTCTGCCTACCTATCCTTGTCTGTCCCTACACACAAGGTTTAGCAATATGGTTCAGCACACAAGGTTTAGCAAAGAATATGACACTGACACTCTCCCTGCCTATCCTTGTCTGTCCCTACACACAAGGTTTAGCAATATGGTTCAGCACACAAGGTTTAGCAAAGAATATGACACTGACACTCTCCCTGCCTATCCTTCTCTGTCCCTACAAACAAGGTTTAGCAAAGAATATGACACTGACACTCTCCCTACCTATCCTTCTCTGTCCCTACACACAAGGTTTAGCAAAGAAAAAATATGACACTGTCCCTGCCTATCCTTCTCTTTCCCTGCGCCGGAACACACTACACGAGGCCGCCTCGCTGGCGGCCTTTTATAGTGTGGGGTGTGTACTAAACCCCCTCAGCAATAATTGGCCACAGGCATCCTGCCTGTGGCCAATCATTGCTCTCCTCGCTGCCGGCGCTGTGATTGGCCAAGCATGCAGCGTCACAGTGCATGCTTGGCCAATCACAGCGCCGGGATTACACTGCGATGGCGCAGTGTATTGTGGGCCGTTCGCGTCACTCGAATTTGGCGCCGAGCTCATCCCTAGTCTTGAGGTAGGCTTATCCAGACACTCAGACCTAAGTACTAACTTCAAAGTAGATTGTATCATCGTTAAGCTATCCTGTGGAAACTGTGCATGAAAAGTATGTGAAAGCTGGTAGTATCTAAATAGATAAGAGCTAGGAAGAGTAAAAATTGAGGTTAGTGTAGAGAAGGTAGATAGCCTCTGATCAGTAACCACTTGAGCAAGTAATTTAATATTGTATTTGGTCCATGCTATAGGGTCTGGTGTTTTCAAGAATTGAGAGAGGGCAGGGTTTAGCCATAGAGGGGCATTTGGAGAGATCGCTCCCTTTGGATAACCCTCACATCTGAGGCCGGTCTCCCAAGCTCGAATAGTATTAAGCATAGGAATAGTCACCTGATGAAGTGCCCTACGGCCCCTAAATAACAGTACCTTGAGAGCTTCTACGGAACCTACTACTGCTGCTTCCAGCCGGGTACAAGGGTTGTATAAATCTGGATTTAACCATTGTTAATGTTTGAGCACTTACCTGAAACTGCCTCATACTCCCGCAATGCATATTTGAGGCAATCTGCTTATTTAAGAGAGTGTCCCAAGCAGAGATCTTCATCTTACTTCCAGGCACCAAGCCCTGAGCCACATAATCTGGTTTCCTGCTACTTTGACCATAGATCCTTGACAGCAGACCCTGGCTGAGCGCTAGTGGTCTTGTTGCTGCCTACACAAGCTAAAGTGTGAGCCACCAGCCTGAACAAGTATGTAACCAAGTGGTATCAAACACCTAATCCATATACTTTAGCAGGGTTTGGACAATAGTCAGTAAAAAACTAATTAGTTGTAGCCCAGTACTCCTGAGAAGTATACGCTTCCTTTGCCCAGTACCAGCACGATCCAAGATCCCTCAGCTCACCCAGTCACTTGTCGAGACAGCAATGTAGGGTGAACTACAGCATAAGGCTTTATTGAAGAACAAACACAGTAGAACCTTGGATTATGAGCATAATCCGTTCCAGGAGAATGCTCGTAATCCAAAGTACTCGCATATCAAAGCGAGTTTCCCCATTGAAGTCAATGGAAACGAAAATAATTAGCTCCGCATTGACTTCAATGGCATGCAATACCGTATGTGGCCAGAGGTGGGGGGCCGCCGGAGAGCCTTGTAAACACTCGGAAAGGCCCGAGGACACCTCGGCTGAACTGCAATCGGCGCCGTTCGGCTCTGCTCGGCTCCGGCGCCCCCTATCTCAGGCCAAACGCGGTATTGCACACCGCTTTGGCTTGAATCCTGCTAGTTTTGCGAGACAACACTCGCAAACCGAGTCAGGATTTTTAAAAATACAGTGCTCGTATTGCGAAATGCTCGTTAACCGCGTTGCTCGCAATCCGAGGTTCCACTGTATATATCTATTTTTTGCGCTAAAAACAAAAGAAGAGTGACAATTTAGAAAAAAAAGCAATATTTTTTACTTTTTGCAATAATAAATATCACCAACAAATATCATCAAAATATATATATATATAAAAAAAAAAATTCCCTCAGTTTAGGCCGATATGTATTCTTCTACATATTTTTGATAAAAGGATTGCAATAAGCGTTTATTGATTGGTTTGTGCAAAAGTTATAGCGCCTACAAAATAGGGGATAGTTTTATGGCATTTTTATTATTCTTTTTTTTTTATATTAGTAATGGCGGTGATCTGCGATTTTTATCGTGACTGCGACATTATGGCGAACACATCGGACACTTTTGACACTATTTTGGGACCATTGTCATTTATACAGCGATCAGTGCTATAAAAATGATTAATGTGTAAATGACATTGTCAGTGAAGGAGTAACCTCTAGGGGGCGATGAAGGAGTTAAGTGTGTCCTAGGGATGTGCTCTAACTGTGGGGGAGGGTGGGCTACCAGTGACATGACAGAGATCACTGCTCCAGATAACAGGGACCAGTAGATCATTGTCCTGACCGCAATCGCGGGCCTCCGGCGAACATCGAGTTCCTGGGACCCGCGAGCACACTCTCGAGGCACGCTTGGCGGCAAATTCAAAGGGACGTAAAGGTACCCCCATTTGCCTGCCCGTGCCATTCTGCCATTCCCCATTTGCCCGCCCATGCCGCGGTCGGGAAACGGTTAAACCAGAAACAAGAGATTACCTCTGACTTCAGTAAAGCCTTCTAGTCTCCTGGTTCAAGGCTGCTGATGGGCAGGCAATAATAGGATTTTTATAACAGCTTACCTGTAAAATCCTTTTCTTGGAGTACATCACGGGACACAGAGCTGCATAGTCATTACTATGTGGGTTATATAGTTTACCTTCAGGTGCTGGCACTGGCAACTTCCAAACCGGAAGTACCCTCCCCTATATAAGCCCCTCCCATCCGGGAGCACCTCAGTTTTGTAGCAAAGCAATAAGTGTCCCCAAAAGAGGGGTGGGAGCTCTGTGTCCCGTGATGTACTCCAAGAAAAGGATTTTACAGGTAAGCTGTTATAAAAATCCTATTTTCTTTCCCGTACATCACGGGACACAGAGCGACATAGTCATTACTAATGGGACGTCCCAAAGCAATGCCCAATGAGGGGGGGGATACACCATACATAAGCTGAGCGCTATCAGACATGAGGATCTTTTGCGGCCTGCAACACACTGCGCCCAAAGGCGACATCCTCCTGACTTCTAACGTCCACCTGGTAGAACCTAGTAAACGTGTGTACTGAAGACCATGTTGCGGCCTTACAGATCTGAGCCAGGGAGGCCTGGTGATGCACTGCCCATGAAGTTCCAACTGCTCTCGTGGAGTGCACCCTAACTTTGAACGGAGGCGGTCTCCTTCTCAAGCCATAGGCTTGCATAATGACCTGTCGAATCCACTTGGCTAAAGTAGATTTTGACGCTGCCTGACCCTTTCTGGGGCCTTCCGGCAGAATAAACAAAGTATCCGTTCTACGAATCTGAGCAGTGGCTTTTAGATAAGCTTTAACTGCTCTTACTACATCCAAAGAATGCAATAACTTTTCCTCTACCGAACTAGGTTTGGGGAAAAAGGAAGGAAGAACCACATCTTGGTTCAAATGAAACCTCGATACCACCTTAGGAAGAAAGGCTGGATGAGGACGTAACACTACTCTGTCCTTATGGATAACCAGATATGGCTCTTTACAGGACATAGCGGCTAATTCCGACACTCTTTTAGCCGAACAAATGGCTACTAGAAAAATCAATTTCCTGGTGAGAAGAACCAAGGAAATATGCTGTAATGGTTCAAATGGTTGCTTCTGTAGAACCGACAGAACCAGGTTTAAGTCCCATGGACATATGGGAATTAGACATGTGCACAACCAAAAAATTAGTTTCCTATCGTTTCGTTTCGTCTCGTTCCGTATGTTCGTAAAGATTCGTAATTTCGTAAGACGCGAGTTTTCCTATTCGGACTCGTTCGTATGTTCGTAACAGTTTAATTTTCGTTGATACTGAATGATTCGTAGTTCTGTCTAAGTTATTTTCGTTGATTTGAAATTCGTAATTTTGTTGATATTGAATGATTCGTATTTCTGTTTAAGTTATTTTCGTACTTTCGTAACAGTTTGATTTTCGTTGATACTGAACGATTCGTAATTCGTAATTTTGTTAGATAATAATTTTCGTTTTTCTGTACACTACTCTGCCGTTTCTGTTGATTCGTAACATTGTTTTGTTTTCCTTGATTCGTGTCTACTACCGTGCTTCGAATGGATTCGTAATTTTTTTATACTTTCGTAAATACATCTCGGCGCGGTCATTCGCAATCTCACGTTACTAGTTATTTTTATTTTCAACACGCGGCTATAGCCGCGTGTTGAAAATGAAACTAAAATACGTCCACGTGCTTCGAATGCATTCGTACTCCCGTAAATACATCGCGGCCATTCGCAATCTCGTATTTTAGTTTCGTTTTCAACAAGCGGCTATAGCCTCCGCCACTGTACGCCATTTTGAGAGGGTGTAAGTGGTGTGGTGAGGGAGGAGCAGAGAGCAGTGCAGAGAGTGATATTGTGGTTTTTGTAGTTGTTTTTGTGTGGTTTGGTGGTTTTATTGCAATTAGAATGTCATAGTTGCCAACAGTCACGGATTGGCCGGGACGTTCCCGGGATTCAAACCCTTTTCCCGGATTTATTTTGTCCCGGCCAATGTCCCGGCCAATCCGATTTTTCCCGTTTTCCCCGAATTTGGACGCCGCAGGCCGCCGCCGCTAGAGGTCCACGGCTGGCGGAGACAATGTCTCGGCCGGCCGCCATGTTCAAGAAGACCAAAACACGGATGTAGTACAATAGAAAATAAAGCCGCTGCGGCGCCGCCCACACCCCGCACCTCCCCGGGGGTGGGCGGCGCCGCAGCAGCTTTATCTTCTATTGTACTACATCTGTGTTTTGGCTGGCCGGCCGGCCACCCCCCCGCCCCGCCCCACCCCGCTGCAGGTCTGTCTGTAATGGAAAGGGGCGGGGGTCGGCAGCGCCACAGCTTAATTTTTTATTTTTTTTGCAGCCACACTGTCGGCTCCGCCTCTTTTTTGTTCCCCTTCGGGGAAGGGGAAACAATAATGGCGGCCGAGACAGGAGACGCCTGTGGTTAAGGGGGGACTCCGCTGGGGATGCCTGTGGTAACTGGGGACTCCGCTGGGAACGCCTGTGGTAAGGGAGGACTCCGCTGGGGACGGCTGAGGTAAGGGGGGACTCCGCTGGGGACGCCTGATGTAAGGGGGGACTCCGCTGGGGACGCCTGATGTAAGGGGGGACTCTGATGGGGACGCCTGATGTAAGGGGGGACTCCGCTGGGGACGCCTGATGTAAGGGGGGACTCCGATGGGGACGCCTGATGTAAGGGGGGACTCCGATGGGGACGCCTGATGTAAGGGGGGACTCCGCTGGGGACGCCTGATGTAAGGGGGGACTCCGCTGGGGACGCCTGATGTAAGGGGGACTCCTCTGGGTACACCTGATGTAAGGAAGGACTCCGCTGGGTACGCCTGATGTAAGGAGGGACTCCTCTGGGGACGCCTGATGTAAGGAGGGACTCCCCTGTGGACACCTGATGGCATCTGGTGGCAGGCGACGTGGCAGGTGACACACTCGGGGCTTCCACTGATTCGGCATTTTGGTGAGTTGAATGATTTCATTTTATATTAAAATGTAATAAGAGAAATAATGCACTTCAGTCATCCTGACACCCTAACAACCATGGTGCCGGGATGATTAAAGAGCTAACACCAGATGTTTGGATTATCTTTATCTGTTGATTGTTAAACTCTGGAATACACATATTTCTATTATGGTGTAGGATCTGGGCCTGCTGTCCTTCCATCCTTCCTTCTCTTTCCTTCCCTCCCTCTTTCTTTCTCCCTTCATCCCTCATTCATCTCAGACTTTAACCACACCCCCTTTGAGCCACGCTCATTTAAGCCACTCCCACTACCCGCGTAAACCACGCCCACGCTTCGTGCGCCACTTTTTTCTCCTAAAGTATAACACACCTTCAAATGAATGCCCCACCCCCTAATTATACCAAGGCTCCGCCTACATGCGAAAAAGTGTCACGGATTTTTTTTTTGCAATGTTGGCAACTATGGAATGTCTGGGAGTGAGAATGGACGTGTGAGTCTTGTAAGTGAGAATGTTGGTGTTAGTGAGTGTGTTGGTATGAGAGTTGGTGTTGGTGTGACTGAGAGTGGAGGGATTGAGGACTGGAGTATTCTTATTTTACCGGTCCATGCAAAAAAAAATATATACTAATCTACTTCTCCTACCATGAATACGTAGTATATGCTGCCTGGGCTGGCCTAGTAGTGGCACTGGCTAACACAACAAAAAAAATAGGTAGGGGCAGACAGACAGCAATATAATAAAACACAGTCCCAGAAAAGGGAAAAAAACTAACTTTAGAAAATCCTAGGAGTAATAGAAATAGTAAGAAATTTATAATTTCTATATCAATCTCTTTGAATGACTCACAAATCAAACACCACCCACACCCTGTCTAGAATGTAGTCTGACAAAGAAGAAAAATACAATATGTCAGAGATATTACATAAATAAAATTATAAATTAGAATGTAGACTCTAGAATCTCAATCTAATATCCTTAAGAAACAAAGATTTTCTCTCTCCCAAGTAAAAAATTTACTCACAAAATCCAACAGAACAGTGCAACCTACCCAACCACACCCTATCTGGACTCTGGATGGAATGCACTGCAGTCTAACACAGAAAAACACACATACACACACATTATAGCACATGTCTATAAGAAACAAGCTCATTGGGGGAAGAGACGACCTCTTCAGGGGAAGGGACAAGCTTATTGGCCATTGGCCAAAGTCCAGAACTAATTCAGAACTAACGAAATAGAATTTAAGTTTTTACGAATTGTCGTTGTTTTCATTTCCGTTTTCCGAAGATTCGTAAAAAATTTTCCGTTCATTTTGATATTCGTTAATATGGATCTTTGTTCGTTATTCGTTGTTTTGTTTTTCGAATATTCGTAATATCTCGTTTTCGTTCATTTTTATTTTCGTTATTTTTTATCTTTTTCTGTGTTTTCGTTGTTTTTATGTTTTCGTTTTTCACTTTTTCGTTTTTTGTTTGTTTCAAATTTACTAAATTCGTATTTTATTTGTTTTCCATATTCGTTCGTTTAGATTATTCGTTGTTCGTTTGTAATGTTATCGAACCGTTCGTTCATTCGTATGTTTACGAATCAACGAATATAACGAATTTTGACGGATAACGAATTCGTAACTAAACGAATTGCACATGTCTAATGGGAATATTAACCGGAGGGCTAATACGCATCACTCCTTGTATAAAGGCTTTGACTAGTGAATGCGAAGCCAAGGGCCTTTGAAAAAATATTGACAAGGCCGAAATCTGACCCTTGATAGTACTCAAGGCAAGCTTCCTATCTACAGCCCACTGTAGGAAGTCCAGAATCCTACCTATTACGTACTTACGTGGATGCCATTTCTTGGCCTCACACCAGGCGATGTACGCCTTCCAGATTCTATAGTAGATCTGCCTGGATACCGGCTTCCTGGCATTGATCATGGTAGATACCACAGGATTAGAGAGACCTCTCTTTTTTAGAATGTGGGCTTCAATAGCCAGGCCGTCAAACCTAGGGCTGGTAAGGAAGGGTGGTATATCGGTCCTTGCGAAAGCAGGTCCGGACGATGTGGGAGGGTCCAAGGACTCCCCACAGACATTTTTACAATCTCCGCGTACCATGCTCTTCAGGGCCACGCTGGAGCCACCAGAATCACTGGTTTCTTTTCTACCCTGATTCTGCGGAGTAATCGAGGTAACAATTGTGGCGGTGGAAATGCATATATCAGCTTGAACTGATCCCAAGGGAACACTAGGGCATCCGAGCCGCAAGCTAGGGGATCCCTTGTCCGAGAGACAAACCTGTCCACCTTTGCGTTGAATCTGGATGCTAGCAGATCTACATCCGGTGTTCCCCACCGCTGACATATTGTCCGGAAAACCTCGGGGTGAAGGGACCATTCCCCTGGGCATAATTGTTGGCGACTTAGAAAGTCCGCCTTCCAATTCTCCACTCCTGGAATGAATACCGCGGATATGGCTGGGACATATCTTTCTGCCCATTTCAGGATGCAATTTACTTCCCTCTGGGCTGCACGACTCCTGGTGCCACCCTGATGATTGATATATGCCACTGCCGTGGCATTGTCCGATTGAATTCTGACAGGGGACCCTTGGAGTTTGGATGTCCATGCTACTAGGGCATACCGGGCTGCTCGTATCTCTAAGAGATTGATGGGCAGGGCCTTTTCTGCATCCGACCATCTGCCCTGGAGAGACCATTGCTCCAGTACTGCTCCCGAGCCTATAAGGCTGGCATCTGTAGTGACCACCTTCCAAGAAATCGGACTGAAGGGTTTCCCTTTTTACAGATTCTGGGGAACCAACCACCAACGGAGGCTCTTGCGAACGGAAGGGGACAAGGACATTGGTAAGTCTAGGGCCTGAACTTTTTTGTTCTAGGCTGACAGTATAGACCTTTGCAAATTCCTTGAATGGAATTGACCGTAGGGTACTGCTTCGACTGATGCCACCATTTTTCCCAGCAGCCTCATGCACAGGCGTATGGACGGCTGTCTTTTTGTACCCACTAGGTGGATCAAGTCTCTCAAATACGACACTTTTTCTTGAGGCAAGAAAATTTTTCTCTGGTCTGAATCCAGCCTTAGCCCCAAGTATTCCAGACTTTTGACTGGTTTTAGGGCTGACTTGTCTCGGTTGATAATCCAACCGTGAGATTCCAGATACTTGATTGTCTTGTGAACGACCACTTCTAGTTTTTCCACTGAGTGGTCTATCAGCAACAAGTCGTCTAGATATGCCATTATCGTTACACCTTGTGTTCTTAGATTGGCCAATAATGGGGCCAGAATTTTTGTGAACACTCTTGGTGCTGTGGCCAGACCGAAGGGTAAGGCTCTGAACTGAAAATGGCGCCCTTCTACTGCAAAGCGTAGAAATTTTTGGTGGACTGGAAAGATGGGAATGTGCAAATAAGCATCTTTGATGTCGATCGAGGCTAACCATTCCTCCCCTTGTAGGGCAGTGGCCACCGATCGGATCGACTCCATCCGGAAAGTCCTGATATGTAGGAATTTGTTTAGCCCTTTTAGATTTAATATGGGCCTCACGTCCCCGTTTGGCTTCGGGACTGTAAAGAGGTTTGAGTAAAACCTGAACCCCCATTCTTCCAGGGGAACCTCCATAATTACTCCTTGGAGCAATAGTTGTTCTAGTGCCAACAGGAGGGATCCTCTCTCCTGGGGATCCCTTGGCACATTTGACCTTATAAAATGGGAAGGAGGGGAGTCTTTTAACTCCAATTTGTATCCCAGACTTACTGCGGAGAGCACCCATCTGTCTCTGATCGTGTCCCGCCAGGTCTCTGCGAACAACTGAAGTCTTCCCCCCACCCGATTGAGTGGGGGCAACCCTTCATGCATTTGACTTTGGGGGAGGTTTTGTACCTCTCCTGACCCAGGGTTTCTTGTTACCCTGCGATTGTCCCTGATTTTTACCCCCGGGATTTGACCGAGGAGGCCGTCGGAACTGTTTCACAGCCGATGTCCTAGGGACTGGAGAAGCAGGCCTCTTAAAAGAGGGAACTCTAACTCTGTTTTTAACCGGCAAGAGTGTACTTTTACCGCTGGAAATTTTCTGGATATATTTGTCCAGGTCTTCCCCGAATAAGCGTTCACCATGAAATGGGAAGCTGACCAGCAATTTTTTACAGGGAGCTTCAGCAGACCAGTTTTTGAGCCATAGAAGCCTGCACATATGTACTACAGACAGCGTAAGGCGGGAGGCCTGATGGATTGAATCCTTTATAGCGTCAACCGCAAAGCATAAGGCTCTAGGTAGATCAGCTAGGGCAAGAGCCTGCTGATCTGGCAAGTCCCTTAAGACCTGTTTCAACTGATCCTTCACTGCTTGGCAGACCCCAATAGCTGCCACTGCTGGTTGTGTCACCAAGCCTGCTGTAGAGAAAGCAGATTTTAATAAGGACTCCAATTTTTTATCTATTGGGTCCTTGAACATTTGGACATTATCTACTGGACATGTCAGTGATTTATTCACACAAGAGATGGCTGCGTCCACTGTAGGGACCCTCCATTTTTTGATGAACTTATCCTCCATGGGATAGACCACCGGAAATCTCTTGGGGGGAGTAAATATTTTATCAGGATGTTCCCAATCCTGGTAAATGAGCCCTTCCAGTAAAGGATGGATTGGAAAGGAACAAACAGTCTGGGGAGCTTTTAGCGACCCCAACGAGGAGACAGAAGTGGATGATGGCTCCGCAAGGGGCATTTTAAATGCTGATCGGACCAAGTTAGTCAGGGACTGAACCCATAATCTTTCAGCATGTGATGCTGAGAATGGCTCTTCCACTGTTGATTCCTCTACAACAGAATCAACCTCATCCTGATCCCCTTCAGGTAGGTCGATCCCTGTATGGGACTGTTGCTCTGCTAACAGGTACTCTGAGGGAGGAGACGGAGATCGGGCGCGCTTTCCCTCTGACAGGGAAGCAGCGATCAATGTTGTCAATCTCTCTTCCAGTCCTCCCAGAGCCGAGGATAAAACCTCCTCTGTTATATACACAGGAGCAGGTGAACTGAGGACAGCCACAGTACCAGGTACTCCTGAGGGTGCTCTATGGTCACTAAACTCTGATTTTTCAGGGGAGATTGGTGCAGCCGAAGCATGCCCAAGATCCTCAGAGCCCGATGGAGACCCCCTATGCTTCCTGGGATTCTTAGTCCCGGAGACTTTAGACGGCATATTCCTAAGCCCAAAGCTGAGGTATTCCAGCCGAAATACACCACTTACTGACAATAGTCTAGCACAATTGCTGCTATATAAACAGTTGGTGTCTACTAATGTGCCTTTCTATGGGGATGCCTGCATCAACCGCCTGCTGTATTCCTTTCTAAATGTTGCCAGCTCTGTTTCTGCCTTCCATAACCAGCTGACAACACCTAATTGTGCTTTTTATCATGCTGGGACGCCCGCACATGCGCAGAAGCGCTGTGGCGCGCACAGAGCGTCATCCACCAAGCTCTGCCCCTTTTTCCAGCTCACCTCTATAAATAGAGGCGCGTGCATGCGCTCGCGCACGGGCACGTGCGCCTTCGGCGCTCTTTTTTTAAAGGAACTAGGGACAGAAGCCAGGGCCCTGTTTGCCACAGGGCCAGGGGATGGACGAGCATTGCAACATGGCAGAGGAAACAGTTTCCCATCCAGAGAACTCGCCATCTGCCTGGATTTTGACTTGGAAAGAAAAAATCCACATGACAAGAAAACAACGTTCCACATCGGCCTCTAGTGGTTTAACACAGGTACCGCGGTTTAACCATTTTTTTTTTTTGTTTCTTGACCACTCTTAAAATTATTACATTTTTTAGTAGGTACAGGCATGCACAGATATTTAGCGGGAATACCGTTAGGTAACAGGCAGAAAGACATATTAGGCTTGGGGGTCCCCTCAATAGAACCAAGTTCCTGAGGGTCCCCCACTTACCTTTTCCCCGCCGCAGGACTCTGTTTGGTCACAGAAGCCCAAACTTCACCTCTCACGGCAGGCATTGTAATTAAACCTTCAGGGACCGGGTTCCCAAGGATTCCACTCCCCTGGACCTGTATAGCACCCTGCACAGAAAACATCTTGGTCGTGGGTATGACCAGAGCTCTGGATCCCAGGGTCCAGCCCTCCTAAGAGAAGCATTACAGGCAAAACCTTGCTCTTCTCTGCAAGGCCCGGGTACCGACCGTTTAGCTATGAAGCTTTTTTGGTCGGATCCGGAATAGCTTACTGAGGCCCAAAAGAACCTGTACGCAAGCTCAGTGAAAAACACATGTTACTTCTTGGCCAACACCTTAGACACTGGCAAAAAACTGAGGATGGGAGGGGCTTATATAGGGGAGGGTACTTCTGGTTTGGAAGTTGCCAGTGCCAGCACCTGAAGGTAAACTATATAACCCACATAGTAATGACTATGCCGCTCTGTGTCCCGTGATGTACGGGAAAGAAATATGGTCCTTGATTTCCAGGAATAGTCAGTTGGTGAGTCAGAGCACCCTGGAATATTGGGCTTCCAGAAGCCTGAGCTGATGACAAGGCAGTCGCTTGGGAATATATTTAGATTGTAAGCTCTAACGAGCAGGGCCTTTTGATTCTTCTTGTATCAATTTGTATTGTAACTGTAATGTCTGCCTTCATATGGTTAAGCGTTGCGCAAACTATTGGCACTATATAAATCCTGTATAATAATAATAATTTAATTACTTCAGGTGGGATTACAAGTAGAATATATGAGTTTTAGTAAAATGAACACAACTGATGTTGCAATGTGTAGCAAGTTTCATATTCTCATAAATGCAATATCAAATCAGTCAAGTAGCATCCAGAGAAGTTGTGTCTTCTGTGTCCAGTGTGAGGGGGTTAGCTCGGCAGCGGGTGTGTGTGACCCCCGAGATGGGCTCCCCACACAAAAACAGGCCCAGCAAACGGAGGTTGTGGTTTTCAAAGTCAAAAAGGTGCGGTTTATTTTCTATTTACAGTGACAAAACACAGCAAAGCAAAAGAAACATAAACAAAATAAATCCTGGTCAACTTGACCTCTGACTAAACATACAGGTTTCCTAACTAACAACTGGGATCAGCCTAGTGCTGTCCTAGTCCCTAAGTCCCTGGTTTTAAATGTCCAAGCAAATAGCCACACAGGCTTTGTCTCACCGCACAGGGGTTCACTCTCCCTAGACAGTCCACACAGGTCTGGGTCCAGGCATGAGCTAACATCTAATGAAGCTGGGAGTTCTTATAGAGGCCTAAATGAGCTGACAAGCTTCAGCTGGTCTCATCAACTCCCTGTCTGCACGACGCCCCACACTCTCCCTAGAGGTATGAGTCATCCATGAGCCCACTAGCCTCAGCTGGGCTTATACAACTCTCCACCTAGTTGTATAAGTCGGCGTAAAGCCTGAATCTGGGCGAAATATATCTACCCCCCTGGATGCAACCAGGTGACTTTACCTTCCTGCTGTCACATACCCCCCCCCCTCTTGTTTTAACCTCGGGGTTGGAACACCAGCAATCAGGCATTCATGTACTCGAGACAAAGCATCCACATTCCCCATTTGAACGCCAGGGCAATGCTTTACTGTGAAGTTGAATTCCTGGAGGGCCAGGAACCACCTATTCACTCTTCTATTTGTTTCCTTGTTTTGAGCCATCCACTTTAACGGAGCGTGATCCGTAACCATGTCAAAGTGCCTACCTAGCAGGTAGTACCGAAGGGAATCTAGAGCCCACTTCACCGCTAAACACTCCTTTTCAACGGTGGCGTAATTTACCTCATGGGACTTCAACTTCCTGCTGAGGTAAATGACTGGGTGCTCTTCCCCGTTCCAGACCTGGGACAATACTGCTCCTAACCCCACATCTGACGCATCACTTTGTACGACAAAGTCTTTAGAGAAGTCGGGTGAGTACAACACTGGCTGGCTACATAAGGCTTGTTTCAAGAATTGGAATGCTGCCTCAGCCTCGGGGGTCCATTTAATCATGACCGACCCTTTCCCCTTCGTCAGGTTGGTTAGGGGCACAGCCTTAGAAGCAAAGTGGGGAATGAATCGCCGATAATACCCAGCGATTCCCAGAAAGGCTCGTACCTGCTTCTTGCTGTTGGGACGTGGCCAACTCTGGATGGCCTCGACTTTGTTGAGTTGGGGTTTTATTACTCCCCTCCCAATGGTGTACCCAAGATATTTGGCCTCCTCCTGCCCAATGGTACACTTCTTGGGGTTAGCCGTAAACCCCGCTTCCCGAACAGAGTCCAGGACTGCTTGCACTTTTGGCAGATGTGAGGCCCAATCTGTGCTATGGACAATTACGTCATCCAGGTAAGCCGCAGCATACTTCCGATGGGGCCTCAGCATCTGGTCCATTTTCCGCTGGAATGTGGCCGGCGCATTCTGTAACCCGAACGGCATTCTTTTATATTGGAACGCCCCGTCTGGGGTTACAAATGCGGTTTTCTCTTTGGCCGACTTGGCCAGGGGGATTTGCCAATACCCTTTTGTGAGGTCAAGAGTCGTCATGTATCGGGCTGTTCCCAGCCGGTCGATCAACTCATCTATACGTGGCATGGGGTAGGTGTCAAATTTTGTAACTTTGTTCAACTGACGAAAATCGTTACAAAATCGCCAGCTCCCATCCGGTTTAGGCACCAACACAATGGGACTAGACCAATCACTTTGGGACTCCTCTATCACCCCTAAGTTCAGCATTTTCTGTACTTCCTCCCGTATTGCCTCCCGTCGGGCCTCTGGGATCCGATAGGGTTTTAACTTCACCCTTTCACCGGGCGGGGTAATGATGTCATGCTCTACCCCAGATGTTTGTCCCGGCAGCTCAGAGAATACCTCCTTGTTGCGAAGCACAAACTCCTTAACCTCCTGTTGTTGGGGTTGTGACAAGGTGGCTGCTATTCCAACCTCAGGAATCACGCAACCAGTTTGAGCTGGTGACCAAGTGTCTGCGACTAGGGACTCTCTATCCCTCCAGGCTTTCAACAGATTAACGTGATAGATCTGTTCGGGCTTTCGCCTTCCTGGTTGTCTGACCTTGTAATTCACTTCGCTCACTTTTTCCATTATCTCGTAGGGGCCTTGCCATTTGGCAAGGAATTTACTTTCAACCGTAGGGACAAGTACCAGTATCCTATCCCCCGGGGAAAAGGTACGGGTCTTGGCTCCACGGTTGTACACTCTCTGCTGTGCTAACTGCGCTTGGGCCAAATGTTCCTTCACGATGGGCATTACCTGTGCAATTCGGTCTTGCATCAGGGCGACATGCTCAATCACACTCCTGTGGGGAGAACTCTCACTTTCCCAAGTTTCCTTGGCAATATCCAACAGCCCTCTTGGGTGTCTCCCATACAGTAACTCAAAGGGGGAGAATCCCGTAGAGGATTGGGGCACCTCCCTAATAGCAAACATCAGATAAGGAAGTAGACAGTCCCAATCCTTTCCATCTCTATCCACCACTTTCTTCAACATTTGTTTTAGGGTTTTGTTGAATCTTTCAACCAGCCCATCGGTTTGGGGGTGATACACAGATGTACGTAATTGCGTCACTTTGAACAATTTACACAGCTCCTTCATAACCCGGGACATAAAGGGTTTACCTTGGTCCGTAAGCAATTCTTTACAAATACCCACCCGGCTAAACACAAGAGATAGCTCTTTGGCTATGGTTTTGGCCGAGGTATTTCGGAGAGGGATCGCTTCTGGATAACGGGTGGCATAGTCCATTATAACTAATATGTACTGGTGCCCCCTAGCGGACTTGATTATAGGACCTACCAAATCCATGGCGATCCTCTCAAACGGGACCTCAATGATGGGTAGAGGGACCAGCGGGCTACGGAAATGTGGCATCGGGGCCGACCTCTGACACACAGGGCAGGAGGAACAATAATTTTCTATGTCCTTCATCACCCCCGGCCAATAGAATCTCTGTAATACCCTCTCTCGGGTTTTCTCTGTCCCCAGATGACCTCCAAGAATGTGCCCATGGGCCAACTCCAACACCAACTTCCTGTAAGGTTTGGGCACCACAAGCTGCTCAACGGTTTCTTCTGCCCTTTTTGCCACCCGATACAGTAGGTCCTTCTCTACGCTGAAGTATGGGTAAGTGCAGGTATTATCTGGGTTCACTAACTCGCCATCTATTTTCACTACGTTTTCCCGTGCCTTTATTAGGGCGGGGTCTTTCAACTGTTCTGTGGCAAAGTTTTCCCTGTGAACCTCAAGATCAGAAAACTCCACAGACGGTAGGTTTTCGTCTGAGGAGGTGGGCTCCTCTCCAGTTTCTTGAGTCTCCCCTGCCAATACTGATAAGGGAAATTCCGGAGAGTCCTCACCACTCTCAGGGGAGTTCTGGCTATCACATTCCTGGTACATAGGGGCACCAGTGGGGGGCTCAGGATCATCCCACAGTTCCCAGAACTTCGGAAAATCCCTTCCCACAATGGCGTCATGCGGTAACTGAGATACTAAGCCCACTGGATGAGAGAGGGTACCTTTGGGGGTCTCGAAACACACTGTAGTCACTGGATACTCTCGGGTGTCCCCATGCACACAAATAACAGCTACCTTGCTATTCCCAGAGACCTCTGTTTTAACTAACTCAGCCTTTATCAGGGTCACAAGGCTACCTGAATCCAGCAATACCACAACATTTCTACCATTAACACACATTTTGCATAAATGTTTCTCAGTTCCTCGAATGGCAGTGCATGCGACTGTCGCACACAGCGACTGACGTCTGCCCGTCAGAAAGTCACACTGCATGGGTTCCTCCACAACCGGGCAATTGGCTGCAATATGTCCCGCTTGCCGGCAGCGGTAGCAAACGATCCTTCTTGCGGCCTCTTGAGCCGCTGATTTCCCAGGCTGTTCTCGCCAAACTTGGGGTAGAGCTCCCACCCTCTCACTCTCTCCACCCTCACCCCTTGGAATCCTCTTATCCGCCCCTGGGGATGGTCTGGTCTTAGGGTGGAAAGTCCGAGTGTCTCTGGAAGAGGCCGTCAGGTTCTCTGTAGCCAAGTATTTCTCCACACGATCCACAAGACCATCGGCCGTCTCTGGGTCTCCATGGCTTACCCACTTTTGGATGGCAGTAGGAAGAGCTCTCAAAAACCGATCCATTACAACACGTTCCACAATCTTTGGTGCGGACAAAGTCTCTGGCTGTAGCCACTTTCTGCTCAGGTGAATGAGATCATACATTTGAGACCTGGGGGGTTTTCCAAGCTGGAAAGTCCAGTTATGCACACGCTGAGCCCGGACAGCCTGGGTGACACCCAGCCTTGCCAATATTTCAGCTTTTAGCATCACATAGTCTTTTGCTTGGTTAGGCTCTAGGTCATAGTAAGCTTTCTGCGATTCACCAGTTAACAGAGGAGCCACCAGTCCAGCCCACTGCTCCTCAGGCCACTTTTCTCTTTCAGCGGTCCTTTCAAATGTGGTCAAAAATACCTCTGGATCATCCTCTCCAGTCATTTTTGTCAATAAACGACTCACCCCAAAGGACGCGGTATTAGTGGGACGGTTTTCCTCACTGGTCTGCGGACGTTGCTGCATTACTGCTTCCATCTGTTGTTGTAGTCTCTGCTCTTGCTTCTGCAACAGGTCTATGAAGCGGGCCTCAGATTGCTGCTGGGCTTGTTGCTGAGCCTCCAGACTCTGTTGCAAAGTTGCGTTTGTCTGCTGCTGGGCTGCAAGGCTCTGTTGATGAGCTTGCTGCTGGGCTGCGAAGTTCTGTTGTTGAGCTGCAAGGCTCTGTTGATGAGCTGCAAGGCTCTTTTGCAAACCTGCATTTGTCTGCTGTTGATTGGCATTTGCTAGAGCCAGCTGCTTCAGTATCTCCTCCATGCTGGCTTAAAAAAAAAACTGCCACTGGTTCTCCACCAACTGTGAGGGGGTTAGCTCGGCAGCGGGTGTGTGTGACCCCCGAGATGGGCTCCCCACACAAAAACAGGCCCAGCAAACGGAGGTTGTGGTTTTCAAAGTCAAAAAGGTGCGGTTTATTTTCTATTTACAGTGACAAAACACAGCAAAGCAAAAGAAACATAAACAAAATAAATCCTGGTCAACTTGACCTCTGACTAAACATACAGGTTTCCTAACTAACAACTGGGATCAGCCTAGTGCTGTCCTAGTCCCTAAGTCCCTGGTTTTAAATGTCCAAGCAAATAGCCACACAGGCTTTGTCTCACCGCACAGGGGTTCACTCTCCCTAGACAGTCCACACAGGTCTGGGTCCAGGCATGAGCTAACATCTAATGAAGCTGGGAGTTCTTATAGAGGCCTAAATGAGCTGACAAGCTTCAGCTGGTCTCATCAACTCCCTGTCTGCACAACGCCCCACACTCTCCCTAGAGGTATGAGTCATCCATGAGCCCACTAGCCTCAGCTGGGCTTATACAACTCTCCACCTAGTTGTATAAGTCGGCGTAAAGCCTGAATCTGGGCGAAATATATCTACCCCCCTGGATGCAACCAGGTGACTTTACCTTCCTGCTGTCACACCAGGTATAAAGTTTGCTTGGCAGTTGGTTTGGATGATGACATTTTAAACTAGACCAAGAAATAAAAGACCACAACAAAACACCATAGTTCCAACTTGTGTCCCTTTTCTTGCTAACCAGCCACTGGGGCATATTACCCTCACTGATGGAGGAGGGGGTGAATCCCTATACCTGAACAAGTATTTATACTTGGATACTAGAGGCCAAATGGGTCAGGAGAGGAGTTTGTGTGTGTGGTAAGGAGGTTAGGGGGAAATCGGAAAGATGGGGGGCAGGGCCGGCCTAAGACAGTGTGGTGCCTGGGACCAGTAATAAAATGCTGCCGTCCCCCAAAATAAAATCACGCCCACCAAAAAGCCCCCACATTCATTATTTTATATCATGACAATTAAAATCAAAATTAAATTTATCAGGAAGTCAGATTTACATGCAACAGTGGTGGTGGGGTTCAGACAGAGGAGGCGGCGGCAGTAGTGAGGGGGGGATTTAGACACAGGCAGGGGTGGTAGGGGGGTTTAGACAGAGGCAGGGGTGGTAGGGGGGTTTAGACACAGGCAGGGGTGGGGTGGTATAGAGGGGTTTAGACACAGGCAGGGGTGGTATAGAGGGGTGATAGACACAGGCAGGGGTGGTAGGGGGATAGACACAGGCAGGGGTGGTAGGGGGGTTCGACACATGCAAATATGGTAGGGAGGGGTTAGACAGTGGCGTCACTATGGTTGGTGTCACCCGGTGCGAAAAAAAATGGTGTCACCCCCCAACAACTATAGTCCACCCTCAGTACAGACCCCCCTCCACTAACTACAGACCCCACTCCCACAGTATAGATCCCCTCCCTCAGTACAAACCAGCTCCACTAAGTACAGACTCCCCGCCATCAATATAGACCCGCCTCCCTCAGTATGAACCTCCCTCTCAGTACAGACACCCCCACCTCAGTGCAGACCGCTCCATCAGTACAGACACCCCCACCTCAGTGCAGACCCCCTCAGTTACAGACACCCCCCTCAGTTACAGACCCACCTCGTACAGACACCCCCCTCAGTACAGACACCCCCCTCAGTAACAGACCCCCCTCAGTAACAGCCCCCCCCTCAGTAACAGACACCCCCTCAGTTACAGACCCCCCTCAGTAACAGACACCCCCTCAGTTACAGACCCCCCCCTCAGTACCAGACCCCCCCTCAGTACAGACACCCCCCTCAGTACAGACACCCCCCTCAGTAACCGACCCCCCTCAGTAACAGACACCCCCTCAGTTACAGACCCCCCCTCAGTACCAGACCCCCCCTCAGTTACAGACCCCCCTTAGTACCAGACCCCCCCGGTGCAAACTCCCCCTTGTGCAGACCCCAGCAGTACAGATACCCCCTCCCCCATCAGTAAGGATGCCCCCCTTACCTTACAGACCTCAGAACAGAGCGGCAGATACACACAGCGGTGTGTCTCTCGAGCACGGGCTCCTCCTCCTCCTCTGTGGATGTAAACAGAGAGGAGGCAGAGGGGGCGGCGGCTTCCTTCTGCTCTGCTGAGGGACACAGCCGCAGCGTGAGCCTAAGGCACAGGGCAGCGGGTGGGCGGGCGGGCGATGTCAGTGTGGTGCCACTGCCGCTGCGCTACCCACGGGTGTCACCCCTCTGGTGGGTGTCACCCGGGTGCAGGCCCCCCCCCCCCGCACCTGGCTAGCAACGCTAGTGGGGTTAGACACAGGCAGGGGTGGAAGGGGGGGTTAGACACAGGCAGGGATGGTAGGGAGGGGTTAGACACAGGCAGGGGTGGTAGGGAGGGGTTAAACACAGGCAGGGATGGTAAGGAGGGGTTAGACACAGGCAGGGGTGGAAGGAGGGGTTAGACACAGGCAGGGGTGGTAGAGATGGGATTAGTGGCACTGACACTTACTTTCTCTCAGTGTCAGCCATGCTTGCTTGTGTACTAAAGCCGGTGACTGCCCGGAACAAACACACCTCTCTACTTCACTGTATTGCATAAGGTGAAGAGAGGGGTTCGGGCAGGGCAGCTGCTCATCAATATCATCAACACAAGTGACCCCAATGCAGAGTGTAGTCCACCAGAGAAGCCACAAAGCTTTGAAGGTACAGAGGGAGGGTCTGGGATACGCAGCTGCCCAACAGATTGACATCAGGAATCAGTGAAAGCAAACAAAGGCATGTATGCTATTTGCGGGCAGCGCAGGCTCAAGGAGCAGCTGCTTTGGGTCCCACAACAATGATTGGGCCGGGGCAACTGCCCCATTTGCCCCACGTTAAAGAGGGCCCTGAGTAACAGTAAAGTCAAGTCTATCTGGACACTATTCTGAGTCAGTGACTCACGAGTATCCAAACCAGACAGTCATACTGTATAAGAGAAAGGCTACAACAGCCTCCAAAATTTCTGCATAATCCTCTTGACTATCAGGACCCTATTGTTCTTAGTAATCAAGTGTAGCGGCCTCACCCCATCTCCTTTGTCTAGGGGTATGTCATACGACAGGGTGAGATGCGCTACGGCCCATGTCCTCCCCATAGCTGTGGGTGAGGTGAAGGCCAGTACCAGATATTTCCTCCGGCCTATGTGCTTTTGTCTAGAATCAAGTCCCGCTGTGCCAACACTTCCCTCTGCTCCCATTAACCAGAGTTCCACACACCGATCACAGTCCAACTCTTGTTCTATTGTATATCTCACAGAAAACAGTGCTTCAGTAGCCAACTGGTTGCGACTTGATAACATTTTGATACGGGGGTGAGCAGGTCGAGGCACTATCCTGGTTGTCAGCTAAACCACTGCGATCTCGCCAGCGGTTACTATAGCCTTAGCTAGAAAGAACTTAGAACTTGGGAGTCTCTACCAGCGACTCAAGAGAACATAGATAGGAGTACCTTCGCTGCGCTGCAGCCCCTGTCAGGGGAAGATGTCCCTCCAAGGGAGTTACCAGAGGCCCATCCATCACTGGGTTGATGCTGCTCCAGACTCTCCGAATGGGTAACCTCCCCGGCCTCCTCACCTCAGACATGGGCCCCATCCACTTCAGGGACCCTCGGACTTCTCCACCCTCGCAGGACCCAGTCGAAGTCACTGGGCCCCAGGCCTCCTGGTTTAGTACCTCACCCCAGGCTGAAGGTGCCTGGGATGGACTCCAACTCCATTCCGGTCAGGCCTAGGGTGCCTGGGCCGGAATCAGAAAACCGCCCGCACCCAGGCCTAAGGTGCCTGGGCGCGTGAAGAAGATCCTCCAGAAGACCTCGTGGTTAGGGCGTCTCCCCCTTTTATCTCCTCCCATCGACACCACGGCAGGTTCCCCGCCCTCGCCGTACCATCTCCGGAAAGGGACAAAAAGGTTAGCACTGTGACGGCCAATCTACCTTGAGCCTACGGGTACCCCGCCACCCATAGGCCAAGGAGATTATTACACCGTCCAATCCTCCACGAACACAAATGGTCCATTATTCCCATACTTACACACCTGAGTGTCCTACCTAAATTTAGAGACCCCGCTACATACTCCGCCCTGTGATTTGACGCTGGTCCCCAGCGTCTGGTGCAAACCCATGTCTCCCATGGAGTGATGACACAAGCTTAGCCCCAGAGGCTATCCCTAAAATTTTTGAACCTCAACCATACCAAGACCTGCTCAAAGGGGAAGGGAACATAAAACAATAAAACTTCTCCCTAAAACCATCTAAGCATGTACACATACACAATCCCTCCTTTCACTGTCTAAGAACCACCCCATACTCAGTAGTCTTGACAGACGAATCTCCTGCAGAAGGGGAAAAAAACAACACACAAGAAAAGCCACATCCTGACATTCTGTGTTAATTTGGAATGAATGGGTCCATCAGCCAATAGACCCATTCGCTCCAATGAGTAAAGTGATGCGTGTTTAAAAAACAAACAAACAGCCGTTGCACAACACTGCCACCTGGTGACAGTGCCGCGGTAATGACACTTGGTGAAATCTTCATTCTTCCTGCGTCCCTACTCTGATTCTACCCCCAAAGTCTGTCTTTGAACTGTGAGGAAGAGAAAACAAACAAAAATTGCTCTCACTCCTCCAAAGAGTAGAAAACAAAAACCCAAATAAAAAACTAGGGTACAGTTCGGATGCTCCGGCAGGAACACTTCTAGGAGGTTGTAGGAAAGAAAAACAAACAAGTGAGTCTCTTCTCACAAATAGAACTTCGGGTCAGGCAAGAACAAGGGTTTCAGATGTTTATCGAAAACCTCAATCGAATAGTCAGCGGCCTCT
This sequence comes from Rana muscosa, assembly GCA_029206835.1. Taxonomy (NCBI): domain Eukaryota; kingdom Metazoa; phylum Chordata; class Amphibia; order Anura; family Ranidae; genus Rana; species Rana muscosa. Next base: position 255,810,634 of record CM055123.1, on the reverse strand, counting down.
CCATCTTTCCTGCAGATGCGCACCTTGTCTGCGTGGATATGGCGGCACCACATCCAGTCTGCTCTGCAGTCCCTAAACTTTTTCAACACGGGTGGCGAACAGGACAAATATCTTCGTGTATGGGGTACTTTAAGTTTCTCCCAAACAAATTCGTCATACCATCTCTGGCGTATGACCTCAACTTCAAAAAGTAAGTCCCGAGGCAAGTAGGGATATCCCCACCCATACTCACGGGCGACTCTCTGTGAGAAAAGTCGTTGCAATCTGGCCAAAGGAGGCATGGCATCCCGCTCACCTTCTCCGGGTTGAACGATGGGATTCCGGGTGCCGAGGTACTTTCACTACCTCTGATGGCTTTTCTCTCGGTGCTCGTAGTGATGCGCGTTGCATCCCCGCCACCAAGACGGGCGATGTTGTAGATTGTGGGAAGGTAATTTGAGGACTAGACTTCCTCGTAGACTCCGGGGCTTGTACCCGGGGCGTGCTGTCTCCTATTGACATAGGGGAATCCTGCGGTGCACGTAACATAGATGTCCCAGCCCTTCTGGTGAAACAGTTCATCGATCTCACCGTTATCTCCACAATCCGACAGTGACTCTAGGTCGGAAGTGTCATACATCTCGGCGGGAAGGTAATCTCTGGTAGACGTGGTACTACCCTCCCTTGCGGGCTCCACCGACTGTGGACCCCCGACACCTCCAACCACCACCACAGTCCCAGCCCCTGGCTCACCTTGACCTTTTGTAGAACTGGGATGTCCAGGACTCTTCCAACCGGATCCATCCAGGCCAGGCAAGTGACGGGGTGAAGCTCTTCCACGACCACAGGAGGCCTGCACCAAGCCGACTTTCCTCTTCGGAGGTGGGAGCAGAGAATCTGTGGTGACCGAAGCATCATCCTCTGATTTTTCTCTCTCAGTCTCTGATTGGGCAGTCACATCGCCCTGGTCAGTGCGTACGGGAACCTCCGCAAAGGCCTGGATCTCCCCTTCCGGAGTAACGGTACCTGTTAGGCTGTTGAGGCGAAGGGCCCGGGGCCTTACTGTGGATGGCTTCACCTCGAACAAGAACTCTTTGCATGCTTCGCAACGCCCGAATGGCTTCAGGTGAACCACCAGTTCCGAGCATCCGGGACAGATCATGCCGAGGGCCTCCGTGTCTCTGCATGAGTACAAAGCCAACTGTCCTCAGGGCCTGAGTCTTATCCCCGTGTCTGTAAGGGGGGCAGCGAACGTAGTCATCTTCGTGGGGTAGGGAACCGGAATCCACGGGGAGCTTGAGGCCATCCCGACTGTCTGCTGCTCCATCACGCACTGACCACGCGCCGAAGTCTCCACGTGAGTTCCTCCACATGGCCAGACTCCTCCCACGACTTGCACGCTTTCGCGGGCTTCCATCAAGCTCAGCCCACGAACTGTGTAGTCACGGGGTGCCTCATGGCGCAGTGCAGTAAAAGCCCCCACATGTAGTACGTCACACGGCTGGATTTCTCCCTCTTCTCGCTCCTCTGCATGGGCCTTTCCCATCTTAGGGTAATTTCCACGACTTTGAGCAGGGATGCACTTTGGCCAATCACATGGCCGACCTGCTCGGAACTCCTCCGGGCAGCAAAGTCCAGACACAGCCATTCTTTCTTCCAAAGTCAAAACACATATCATCCCGGACTCACGAGCCCCCACGTGTAGCGGTCTCACCCCATCTCCTTTGTCTAGGGGTATGTCATACGACAGGGTGAGATGCGCTACGGCCCATGTCCTCCCCATAGCTGTGGGTGAGGTGAAGGCCAGTACCAGATATTTCCTCGGGCCTATGTGCTTTTGTCTAGAATCAAGTACCGCTGTGCCAACACTTCCCTCTGCTCCCATTAAACAGAGTTCCACACACCGATCACAGTCCAACTCTTGTTCTATTGTATATCTCACAATAAACAGTGCTTCAGTAGCCAACTGGTTGCGACTTGATAACATTTTGATACGGGGGTGAGCAGGTCGAGGCACTATCCTGGTTGTCAGCTAAACCACTGCGATCTCGCCAGCGGTTACTATAGCCTTAGCTAGAAAGGACTTAGAACTTGGGAGTCTCTAGCAGCGACTCAAGAGAACATAGATAGGAGTACCTTCGCTGCGCTGCGGCCCCTGTCAGGGGAAGATGTCCCTCCAAGGGAGTTACCAGAGGCCCATCCGTCACTGGGTTGATGCTGCTCCAGACTCTCCGAATGGGTAACCTCCCCGGCCTCCTCACCTCAGACATGGGCCCCATCCACTTCAGGGACCCTCGGACTTCTCCACCCTCGCGGGACCCAGTCGAAGTCACTGGGCCCCAGGCCTCTTGGTTTAGTACCTCACCCCAGGCTGAAGGTGCCTGGGATGGACTCCAACTCCATTCCGGTCAGGCCTAGGGCGCCTGGGCCGGAATCCGGAACCGCCCGCACCCAGGCCTAATGTGCCTGGGCGCGTGAAGAAGATCCTCCAGAAGACCTCGTGGTTAGGGCGTCTCCCCCTTTTATCTCCTCCCATCGACACCACGGCAGGTTCCCCGCCCTCGCCGTACCATCTCCAGAAAGGGACAAAAAGGTTAGCACTGTGACGGCCAATCTACCTTGAGCCTACGGGTACCCTGCCACCCAGAGGCCAAGGAGATTATTACACTGTCCAATCCTCCACGAACACAAATGGTCCATTATTCCCATACTTACACACCTGAGTGTCCTACCTAAATTTAGAGACCCCGCTACACAAGAAACCACTGAAGGGGAATTTACGTAAAATGAAACTAGTACATTGATTTGACACTAGAAGCAAAGATCTGCAATCCACAGCCCACCCTGAATGTCAAACACAGCAGGTCTGAAGGATTTGCTCCTCCCCAACCATGAAACATCTAGCTTCCTAGAAGGAACTTACATGGGGAGTTTGGAGGCACTCCAGTGTTAAGGAAAAATTTATGGTTGTCTGTAGAGTCTTGATCATGACGACCTAATACATATTCACTCGCCTTGTACCCCATGTAGGCACAACTTCCTTCTCTGCATGGAAACCCAGATCCCTAGAAGCAAAAAGTTCAGAAAACATATCACTGCATTTTCTTCAAACTGTAGCTCTTATAAGGTAAACCATAAAGAAACAACAGATTTGTGAAGTTTCTAATACCATCCTATCTGTGACATCAAGATCAATGTGATCCAAAGCCAAAACATTTGTTTTTAGTAGAAAGAAGACAATCCATGTCCTATTGGGAAGGTTTCCCTTTTGTAGGCAGTGAGGAAAAAGCCCTGATGCCTCGTACACACGATCGGTTTTCCCGGCAGGATTCCTCTCAAGCCTGCCTTGCATACACACAGTCACACAATATACCGCTGAACTTTTGACTGCCAAGAACGCGGTGACGTCAAAGACTATGACGAGCCGACAAAATGACGTTCTATGCTTCCACACATGCGTCGAATTGTTTACGAGCATGCGCGTTTTTTCCCCCTCGGGAAAGCATACACACAACGATTTTCACAACGGGAAAAAGACAAGTTCTCTTCTTTTTTTTTTTTCCCCAGTTTTCTCGTCGGGAAAACTGCGATGGAGCATACACATGGTCGGTTTTCCCGGCCAAAAGCTGTCATGGCAGTTTTCCCGACGGGAAAACCGGTCGTGTGTACGAGGCATGATTCGCCAGAAGTGTCTCTACTGGAGATCCACCGTCCCTCTTCTGTCCTGGTAACAATAGTAAAACTCCTATTTTGAAGACGGACTGCTATCCCATGACTAAGGCCCCTTTCACACTGGGGCGGGAGGTGCGGTGGCGGTAAAGCGCCGCTATTTCTAGCGGCGCTTTACCGTCGGAATTGCGGCGGTATTCGGCCGCTAGCGGTGCGGTTTTAACCCCCGCTAGCGGCCGAAAAAGGGCGCATTGCCAGCGGTATAGCCACGCTGCCCATTGATTTCAATGGGCAGGAGCGGTGGAGGAGCGGTAAACACACTGCTCCTTCACCGATCCAAAGATGCGGCTAGCAGGACTTTTGGAGCGGTCCTGCTAGCACACCGCTCCAGTGTGAAAGCCCTCGGGCTTTCACAATGGAGAAACAGCAGCTGCTGTTTAGGGTCGGTTTACAGGCGCTATTTTTTGTGCAATAGTGCCTGCAAACCGCCCCAGTGTGAAAGGGGTCTAATGCCGCGTACACACGGCCGTTTTTAATGTCATTGAAAAAAATGAAGTTTTTCTCAACGTGATTCTTCTCAAGCCTGCCTTGCCTACACACTATCGTGAAAAAAATTGCGCAGTGACGTACAACACGTACGACAACACGTACGACGGCACTATAAAGGGGAGGTTCCATTCAGGTGGCACCACCCTTTGGACTGCTTTTGCTGATCTCGTGTTAGTAAAATTTTGTGAGAGACGATACGCGCTTTTCTGACTCGTGCTTTTCAGTCCATTACAGTGTGACGAATGTGCTATCTCCATTACGAATGCTAGTTTTACTAGAACGAGCGCTCCCATCTTATAACTTGCTTCTGAGCATGCGCATTTTTTTCCCGTCATTAAAGCCTACACACGGCCGTTTTTCACGACGAGAAAAACGACGACGTCGACGTCGAGAAAACACGTACGACAACACGTACGACGGCACTATAAAGGGGAGGTTCCATTCAGGTGGCACCACCCTTTGGACTGCTTTTGCTGATCTCGTGTTAGTAAAATTTTGTGAGAGACGATACGCGCTTTTCTGACTCGTGCTTTTCAGTCCATTACAGTGTGACGAATGTGCTATCTCCATTACGAATGCTAGTTTTACTAGAACGAGCGCTCCCATCTTATAACTTGCTTCTGAGCATGCGCATTTTTTTCCCGTCATTAAAGCCTACACACGGCCGTTTTTCACGACGAGAAAAACGACGACGTCGACGTCGAGAAAAATGCTCTGGAGCCTACACACGATGGTTTTTAATGACCAATTTAAAAAATTTAATTTTTCTCGTCATGAAAAACGGTTGTGTGTACGCGGCATAGGGGTTCAAACCCTTCACCACCATTTACATATCACTTGTCTTTAGATACACTGAGATCAAGCTGCTCATATTCATGCTGAAGGCCGTGATATTTTTGGTGGAGCTTTACCGCTAATTTCGCGAATCGATATTCGGCCGCTAGCAGAGGCGCTTTGCCGGCGGTATAGCCGCGGTATCCCATTGCTTTCAATGGGCAGGAGCGGTGGAGGAGCGGTTAACACACACCTCTAAAGATAAGGCTAGCAGGACTTTTTTTTTCCGTCCTGCTAGCGCACCGCTCCAGTGTGAAAGCCCTCAGGCTTTCACACTGGAGAAACAGAAGCCGCTGTTTCAGGTCGGTTTGCAGGCGCTATTTTTAGCACAATAGCGCCTGCAAAACCGCCCCAGTGTGAAAGGGTCTTAGTGCCAACAGCTTCTCCTCTACCTCCGACCACAACTGGTTCCCCATCCGGCTAAAACTTTTCAACTTGGTTGGACTCCAATCCTGCAGTCCCAACCCTACGCTGCTTCTCCAGCTCCTGGATAGGCTTCAGGCAGCTTAGCAGCCAGATGACCCCAGGATAGGCCTCAGGCTTCCAGCCTAGCAGCCCGGGGTGACATCACACACGTCCACCCAGACAGCCGTCCAGGTGGCACAGAATCACATGACTCCACCCAAATAAATAGGCTCTCCCAGTGGGCTAAGCTTAAAGAAACCCTTGCCCATTGCCTGACACACCCCTTCCATTCTAAATCTGTCCTTGCAATGCCCTTGTCTATCTAATGTCACCAGCTACAATGCCAACTTGTGACAGAAGAGAAAAGTGCAGCAATTCCAGAATTAGGGGGAAATCAGTGAACCTCCTAACAATTGGCCAGGACGATTACTACCTGGCAGACTAAATTTGTTAGCAACCCTGCCTAGACACCAGGGTGCTACATCTATTACCTTTGATATGAATAAAGATTGATGTAACCTTTTTAACCACTTACGGACTGCCCGCCATCATTATACGGCGGCACTTTGAAGAGGAATATCATTGTTATGGCAGCAGATAGCTGCCATAATCCCGGTATGCTATTTTTCAGCGGGCGGTCCTCTTTCAAATATAAGTGGTCTTTGCAGCGGATTTGCTGCAAGATCACTTTTATCGGTGGCAGGACAGGGGCCCCCCCTCCCGCCATGCTCCAGTGGTCTCCACCGCTTGACGGTCCTTTACCCTGCTTGGCTGGCTTGCCGAGTGATGTGAAGATGTCCCCCACTCAGCCCCACAGCATTGACTGGCGGAAGCAACGTCAAATGTCACTTCCGCCCAATGCTCTTAAAGGAGAATAGTTTTTTCTTATTGAATTTTAGTGTAAATATGAGATCTGAGGTCATATTTAAGAGGTCCTGTCATGCTTTTTTTCTATTACAAGGAATGTTGACCCGAGAGCTTTCACACTGGAGCGGTGCGCTGGCAGGAGGGTAAAAAATCTCCTGCCAGCCGCATCTTTGAGGCACGGTAGGAGCGGTAAAAATACCGCTCCTATAACGCCCCTGCCCATTGAAAACAATGGGGAAGCGCCTCCAAAACGCTGCAAAGCGTTTTTGCATTTTTGGATACACGGTTGAAACCCCCCCCTCTGAGTGTTGAAGTGCATCCAGTCTCCACATATCCCACCTGATTGATGTAGTGTGGCGAACATCTGCAGTATCATCCTACAGGCTGTTTTTCAGCTTGCCTCTGGTAAGCAGGAATTTTATGTGGTGGTGGATCACGAATGTCTCTATGGTGACTAATTAGGATTTCCTCCCTGCTGACACCCCTAATGCCTTGTACACACGATAGGAATTTCTGATGAAAAAGTCGGATGGAATTTTTTCGTCAGAAATTCCTATCGTGTGTGGGCCCATCAGACTTTTTTCCGTAGGATTTTAGAAATAGAACATGTTTTACATTTTTCTGATGGAAAAAAATCCTATGGGAAATTCCGATCGTCTGTGTGGAACTCTGTTGAAGAAAAAACCCACGGATGTTCAGAATCAAGTTGACGCATGCTCGGAAGCATTGAACTTAATTTTTCTCGGCTCATCGTAGTGTTTTACGTCACCGCTCTTTGGACGGTCGGAATTTAGTCTGACGGTGTGTATGCAAGAATTCTGACAGAAAATTTCATCAGATTTTGGCCCATAGGAAATTCCTATCGTGTGTACAGGGCATAAGTGTGTGACTCATCTCATCTTTGGATCCTTTCTATGGACTTTAAAATTTTTTCGTTTAGAGACTATTTCATATATGTTTCAGCATGTTTTACATATTTTCATTTGGTGTAAGGATCATGTGATTGTTGGTAATCAATTTTTTCACTATAATTGCGTTTTTTCTATTCACATACACATTTATTAGCGCAGCTTTTCTTTTTTCTACTGTCCTTATAATTGTCTATGATTAAAAAGATGTTGGCAGATATCGGAGTAAACTTCTATGCTTTTGAAGTAAAAGGTGAGCAGCATTTGTTTTTTAAAGGCAACCTATGGTCACAGCATACACTTTCATTATATAACATCAACATTTGTAATAACAATACAGTTATATTTGCCAATCCAATATAACTTACTTGAAAAATCTCCTTTCATGTTGTGAGATCTGCCTATCTATTGGTCGTCTCTTTCCACAACTTCCTGGATTCCCTGTACTTTTTGCAATATCTCCTCCATTTCTAAGGACTACATATACCATGGTACCTTGCTGCCTGCAAGCAGTGATTCCTGTACTGCCTCCTGAAACTCCTCCTCTCAGCACCTCTGTAGTTCAGAAGGCAGGCTCTGTGAAATGTGTGACACAGCAGTGCCTACTCCCAGGACATAGTGACTAGAGTGGGTGTCACAGAATTCAAGGAAGTAAATGAGTGGAGATCTTCACAAAGTTAGTTTGCCAACTTCAAGATTGTTCAGTGAATGGGATTAGGCTAGAAACATAGGTGTGCGCACAGGGTGTGCTGGGTGTGCCTGGGCATACCCTAATTACCCCATGTGCATTAGCGTTATCCAGTAGTGGCACCAGTGGTCAGTGTAAATGCTCCCATTATATTAGAGGCTAGGTTCAAGTAGAGGAACACACCACACTCTTATTAAGAGTGTAGCATAATATGCTCCCAATCAACTTTCTCCCACCATCAGAGCCTCCTCCATGTGGCAGCAGGTGGCGTTCATGTGTGTTTGAGCTTTGGGTGCACACCCTAATGCAATAGGCTGCGCACACCTATGGCTAGAAATAATAATTGGAAATGAATATACGACTCTTAATTTTTAACTTTAGATACGCTTTTAGTTATGGAATGTGAATATCCTTTAGGACAGTCAAGAAAAATGTGTCCCCCGCAGAGGAATTCCCCTTACCTCCTGTTCTTGTTAAAACAAGTAAGTTGTTGAATCCCGTCTCTGTAAGGACAGTTGAACCCTTCCCCGTATTCAAAACCAAAATAGCTTTGGGTTTAGAAATGCTTGCCAGGTGGATTAAAAAAGAGCAATACATGGAAAAATTGATTGTTAGTTGGTGTACAGACAGGCTGGGAAAGATCTGCGTCATGTGACAGCTGTATATAGATTAGACCCCTTTCACACTGGGGCGGTTTGCAGGCGCTATTGCGCTAAAAATAGCGCCTGCAAACCGACCTGAAACAGCAGCTGCTGTGTCTCCAGTGTGAAAGCCCGAGGGCTTTCACACTGGAGCGGTGCGCTAGCAGGATGGAAAAAAAAGTCCTGCTAGCCGCATCTTTGGAGCGGTGTGTTTACCGCTCCTCCACTGCTCCTGCCCATTGAAAGCAATGGGGCACTGCGGCTATACCGCCGGCAAAGCGCCCCTTTTTCGGCCGCTCGCGGGGGTAAAACCACCCGCTAGCGGCTGGATAGCGCCGCAAAATTTGCGGTAAATCGCCGACGCACCTCCCGCCCCAGTGTGAAAGGGGCCTTAGGAAAAGGGTACTTAGATGTTTTTTATTCAAATAATTACAGTGCCATCATCCATATACAACAGGGATATGCAATTAGCGGACCTCCAGCTGTTGCCAAACTACAAGTCCCATGAGGCATAGCAAGACTCTGACAGCATCAAGCATGACAACCAGAGGCAGAGGCATGATGGGACTTGTAGTTTGGCAACAGCTGGAGGTCCGCTAATTGCATATCCCTGATATACAGAAATAGAAGGGAGAATGTAAATTAAACAGTGTTTAGTATCACTTTAACATATTTTTAAAGCTATGTTTAAAGTTTGGCCAAACTATTGTTGCCATTTGCTTGCATAGGGAACCTGCATCAAGACTAACCTTCAGAAAATCTTCATAATTTGAAGCAGAGTAACCAACAAAATCATAGGGCCTCCGAATGCTCTCTGTAAAGAACTTGAAACTCCTTTGGTGGTTACAGAAGATCGCGTCATAAGCCCCTGGAAAAAGCAAGTTCTGTCATTGTAAAACATTGTTGAACTCTACAATAGTGCGCAATAAAATAGGGACCAAGAGGTTACTTGCCTATAAATATGTTATCGACATTTTGAAGTAGAACAGTTGTTTTCTCACAGCCAGGATTATTTTTACCACCATTAGGGTAATGGTCAACATTACCAACTGTCTGCTGCATGCCAAAGCCTAAAACAAATTCAAATTACAGATACTATCAGAGATTTACACCAATGCAGTTGCATAAATATTACAGTTATGTGCCTCAGACCAGAGTAATGAAGGCAAGCCATAGGATATTCAATGCAATCTTTTGGGTTAGCGGTGGCTTTTCATTAGGGTTGGGCAGGGCCATTAGCGAAATTTGCAAAATTCATCCCCAACGAGCAACACTGCTTAGACAGATTTGGTTTGGAAGAACCCTTCAAGAAAACTTTCATTTTTTTGCAAGACCCGTGATACCCCCATAGTGCAGAAATGACACACGGTCTACTAAGTCAGCCCTCAAAAAATCCACTCGCCTGCTCGCATTGTGCGAGTGGATTTTGAGGGCTGGCGAGTGTGGGCTGCCTCGGAGTGGGGGGCGAGCACTGCCTGGATTGTATGGGAGCCGTTCTCCCATCGATCGTAGGGAAAGAGAGAGGAGAGCCGCCGCCGCCTGGTTGATTAGAGTGCCAGGGAGCATAACAGCTTTCATTTCAATAGCTGTGTGTTCCCCGCCGCGCCGTCATATACAGCCCCTCCTCTTTGTCCGGGCACTTTGATAGACAGATCACCTGTCCAATCCTTGGATGGGTGATCTGTCTATCAAAGTTCCCCAGACAAGGGGGAGGGGCTGTATATGACGAGGAGCGGCGGGGAACACACAGCTATTGAAATAAAAGCAGTTATGTGCCCCGGTGCTCTAATCAACCAGGCAGGGGTGGCTCACCTCTCTCCTCCCCTGCACACACAGGCTGCATTGGGGACACAGGCTGCACTGGGGGCACAGGCTGCACTGGTGGACACGGATAAAGTTTTTGTTAATATTTATTTTTATAACTTAATTCTGCATAAAACATTTAAGTGTCATTTCATGAGATAATTTATGAGGGCGTGTTTAGGGGCGGGATTTGGGGCAGGGCAGGGTAGGGATTGGGCGGGGCAACTGGTGGCGAGTAACCCTTGAGGCCTGTCTAGTAGCTGGGGACTTGAAATTTTGAGCCCTGTACTAAGGTATAGTAACATGGGCAAAAATGGAAGCAAAAATGGTAGCTGTTGACATTTTATTGTGTTTTGTTACAGTTTCCAATACCAGGTTCCCAGCTAATAGCTTTTTGCTTAAGAAAAATCATGCAATAGTTAAAGCACTTCCCAAACAGCCTGGAACCAATAAAATTAGGACAACTCTTATCTACCTTAGTTTTGCCTTCCATATTGACTACAATACATTTTGCTAACAGACAAATCTGTAGCAGATTTATTTTCTGATGGTCAATTAACTATCAGGAGGGGGTGGTGTACCATCACAGGACATCATTCTTACCGTGGAGAAAATGTCTGAGAGAGCTAAAGTTTTGTTCCAAATTACAGAAGACTAGATAAAGCAAGAAATCATGCATATTTCTCACATCACTCCATCTTTTTCTTCTCTGAGCTGCCATAAAAACCAGTCTCTGAAATGAGAATGTTCACCATTGAGAAGCCAAAACCTACCAAGATGAAATTCATCAGTTGGCCCATCTGTGTGAATGGCATCAACAAAAAGGGCATCTGTAGGGTCCAGTCTCACTTCTGGTGGGGTGTTTTCAAAGTAAGGCCCAGCTGCATCCAAACCTGGATAATCAAGTGAAAATCGAAGACAGATTTAAAAAACAAATCAGTTTAAAGTGGTTGTAAACCCCAGACAAAGCTTATCCCTCTATAGTGCATCGTTTTCTCAATTAGGAGCACTAAGTGTAATTTCTCTCTGCTGCTTCATTCTTCTGCTATCATCATGTATCACTTCTGTCAAGTTTTCCTGACACCAAGGGAAAAAAGTTGACAGGGGAGCTCCAGCACACAGACTGTGACTAACCGCCTCAGCTCTGTTCCTGTGTGCTGTGTAAAGGTGTGTGTCCCTTCCCTCCAATCAGCTCTCAGCACTCTCCTCACTGAGCTTTGCAGAGTGTGAGTTCAGCTGTCTGCCCACTTTTTTCTGAATGCTCAGACAAGCTGTATATTTCTGAACGGCTGTAGATAAGTTGTGCCTGTTTATCTGCAGTAATTTCTTGTGTAGCGGGTATGTACTTTTAAAACTGGTGAGGACACCGGTGATGCATGGTTCCCTGCGGCCCAGCAGGTGGCGCTGTCACTTTGGGCCGGGGTTGAACCATCGCTGCAGTGCCGTACCCTTTGTGGCCTCTCGCAGCACTTGTACGGCGGGGCGGGGAACCCGCCGTGCTTGCTGGGAGAGGGTATAAAGGGGGCGGACATCTTCACCACAAGGTTCAAGTCCCAGGCACATTCAGCCTGAGGGCTGCGGTTCGCGGTAGATGTCCAGGCGGCCTAGGCCTGGACACCCGGAGTTCGTGTTCCATCCCAGACACCTTCAGTCTGGGGTGAGGTACTCAGCCGGAGGCCTGGGGCCCAGTACCTTCCGCTGGGTCCTGCGAGGGAGGGATCATCCTAGGGGGCCCCGGGAGTGGGGCACCCGAATCCAGCGGCATAAAGGACCGGAGGAGGGACTCACCTGAAGACCTGGTGCAGCAGATTGCCAGTGCCGGGTGAACCTCTGGAGACCGCCCGGAGGGATATCTTTCCCGAACAGGGGCCAAGTTCAAAGAGGAAGTTCAATCCACGTTCAATGACCGGTGGCAGCGGTCCAGCTATTACAATCAGGTCAGTGGCAGGGGCCTTCTATTAGGCCCGTGGCAGGGGCCTCAACTGTTCACCCGGTCTGTGGCAGAGACCAAAACTCACGGTCGGTGGCAGAGACCGTGCGCCAGGCCTATTCGCTAGAACAGGAATAGGAGAGTTCAGTTGTGCCTGGGCCTACTCGTTCCCACACCCTCATGTTCGTCTGTCATTGGAAGTTCAACTGAGTGTGATCACCGTTTTGTAAAAGAAATAAAGGAGTGTTGGACTTTTCGATTGGTGTAGGACTCTATCATTATCAGACACGTTTCCATGGAGTAACTGAGGCTTCGTATGCAGTGGACAGACCCGGGTGGTAAATGAACTAATTTGCTCAACCCTCTTATACACACAAGGGTGTTCCTGCACTCTCCTCTCCCAGATACCCCTAGACACAAGCCGTTCACACAGAAGGGAAGGAGGGGGAGTGAGGCTCCACTACACTTATGTAGGAAGATTTCATCTCTGTGCATCTCCTGAGGCCAGTCACTTCACTGGGTTTATATAAGGGTATACAACCACTTTAAGAGCCCCTTTACAGGATTCATATTTGTGCGCCACCAGTCATTCTGTATTGTACTTCCAACACGCAAGTCTCTCCTGAAGAAAAAGGCATACAGGAAAGTAAATGTTCTAGGTGTTTGCAAGCTCCTTGATATGATGGAATGACAAATCTTGTAAAAATTATATTGTGTGGATACAAGTTATGGCTACATACAGTAGCAGTCCCTAACCATAAAAAGCTTGAAGCAACTGCCTGAATTTGACCCATATCAACCTCTTGCAGTCCCTGTAAATCAGAGCTCAGACTGACAAGAAGAAGCAGTGTGATCCAATCAGCTGTGCTGCAGTGCCCACAAGGGCATGCCAATAGGAGGAGAGAGCACAATGATAGGTTTGCTTATTAGTTTGCTGTTTCCTTTCACTGTACAATCATAGGCTGGGGATGTCAGAAGGTCTGTAAATGTTAACGTGATTCTAATTGATCACCTTGTAAAACAACCCATTCAGTTTACAATAGAAATGAAAAGGCAAAACATTTGTGTATACATATGTAGCGACCCCACTCTCTCTCCCCCTTTATCTTCTGGCTATATGGCTGTTGTCTAGGGGTACCTGGGAGGAGAGCGTGTGGCGCACCACAAGCTCTTATCCCTGTATGTGTGTAGGAACGAGCAATGTTCTTTTACCTTCAGGTCTGTGTTCCTGTCTGGGGCCTCCGCTTTCCTTGAGGATGATTCCCTACCGTCCACGCAGGTGGAGGTAGAACCTTTTACTCCCAGTAACTCCAGTTCACACCATATAAAGTCCACCATATAAAGTCCAACACTTATTTATTCTTTGAAAGCAACAAATAGTCCTTTGAGAGCAGACTTGTTGGACAACGAACAGACAAGGTGGGGAGGAAGATCCAGGCACAATCTTTTAATCAGGTGTAACTGTCAGGGCTTCACAACAGTTAAAGCTCACGATCGCTGCCACCGACCGTGAATAGGAAATTTAGGCCTGAGTTTTAGTTGGACCGCTGCCACCGGTCATAAGAACGTGGATTACCTTCTTAAGTACAAAGCCCCTGTCAGGGAGAGACATCCATCCCGACGGTCACCAGAGGCCTACTCCGTCACCAGCCAATGCTGCGCTGGGTCTTCGGGCAGGTCACCTCTCTGGTCCCCCTCACGCTAGATTCGGGTCCCCTCACTTGGTGGGCCCCTAGGATCCTCCATCCCATGCGGGACCCAGTCAAAGGTACTGGGCCCCAGGCCTTCTTTGAAGTACCTCACCCCAGGCTTAAGGTGCCTTGGATGGAACTTGCATCCCTCGCACCCAGGCCAAGGGCACCGGGGCATGGACGAACCACAGCAGCTCCCCAGGCTGAAGGTGCCTGGGGGTTGGACCTCATGTTTAAGATGTCTGCCCCCTTTATACCCTCTCCCGACAGGTACAGCAGTTCCCCGCCCCGCTGTACTACTGCCGAGAGAGGACAAAAAGGGCACAGCCCTACAATGGTGGTTCAACCCCGGCCTAAGGCAACAGCGCCACCCAGAGGCCGCAGGGAATTGGACACCATTGATATTCTCCACAAAGGAAAATGGTCCATAATCCCTATCAATTGGTGTATCTAGGCTTAGTTACTACCCAGATACTTCCCCTAAATATAGCACCCCGCTACACATATAAAAATGGGTAAAAAGTTTTTTTTTTATAACTAATCACATTACCTCTGTTCTCAGCTGCATAACAGCTGGGGGGAGGAGAAACAGCAATACGTGATGTTAGTACAGTGATCTCCCTGCTAGGCTATTGTGTTCTGACAGGGGGACTGCCCCTCTGCCAGAACACACAGATCACGCTGGCAGCCAATGCCAGTTTGGCAGAAGCTGGCTGCTGTCGCACAGGCTGCTGTACACACAGGCAGAATGTCATCCGGTTTCCATTGAACCACTCGATACGTACCATGTTTAAAGTGATTGTAAAGGAAAAAAATGTATTAAAAAAAAAATAGCAAACATGTTATACTTACCTGCTCTGTGCAGTGGTTTTGCACAGAGCAGCGCTGATCCTCTTCTCGAGTCCTCCACCGGCACTCTGGGCACCTCCCCCTTGCTGAGTGCCCCCCATAGTAAGCCACTTGCTGTGGGGGAACTCGTGCATGCTCACTCCCAAGCTGGCTCTCTCTGTCCATAAGACACGGAGAGCACGGCTCAGCCCCCCCCCCACCTCACTGTGTGCAATTGACAGCAGCGTGAGCCAATGGCTCCTGCTGCTGCATCTCAGCCAATCAGAAAGGAGAGACTCAGGAGAGCCTCGGGTCTCATGGACATCATTGGATCGGAATCGGGCTCAGGTAAGTATTAGGTGGGCTGAGGGGGGAGCTGCACACTGAAGGTTATTTAAACCTCAGAAGTAACAGACATACTTTCTGTGTGTAGCACTTACCCCCAGTTAAGAGAGCGGCTGGTTTTGTTGGGTCTGCAAACTACCTCCAAGGCTTCCGTTGTCAGGATAATAAAATAAGAGTCTCTAGAAAGGCCAGTGTCCACACAGATGTAAAACCTAAACAATAAGGCTTTATTCTCTTTGCTGTGAGAAAACTTGAGGAGAAAGTAGGAAAACGAGAGAAGTACAGGGGAAGGTTCAGGCACGCAGCACTAAAACACAACGTCGCCACTCAAGCCTGAGTGGGTATTGCTCACCCGGATAGTCCCGTTCAGTGGTTATAGCAGGATGATTCACGGATCAACTTTATCTGACAACTTAGGGATGCGATCAGGAATCCTCTGCCACAGGATTATCAAAGTCCCGAACCTCCCAGCCAAGCAATAGAGAGAGAACCTTTAGGCCAGATCGGCGTATTGCAGGGCTTGTAGTAATGGATCCCTCCTTAGTAGTGATGAGCCGAACACCCCCGGGTTCGGTTCGCACCAGAACCCGCGAACGGACCGAAAGTTCGTACGAACATTAGAACCCTATTAAATACAATGGATGCGAACGTTCGAATTCTAAAGTGCTAATTATAACAACTATTATGCATGTTATTGTCCTAAAAAGGGTTTGGGAACCCGGGTTGTGCACCAGGGGACATGTATCAATGCAAAAAGAAGTTTTAAAAACGGTCGTTTTTCGGGAGCAGTCATTTTAATGATGCATAAAGTGAAAAAAAAAAAGTCAAATATTCCTTTAAATATCGTACCTGGGGGGTGTCTAAAGTATGCCTGTGAAGTGCCACGTGTTTCCCGTGTTTAGAACTGTCCCTGCACAAAATGACACTTCTAACGGAAAAAAAAGCCATTTAAAACTGCTTGCGGCTTTAATGTAATGTCTGGTCCCGGTAATATGGATGAAAATCTTTAAGAAAAATGGCATAGCTACCCCATGACCCCCCCCCCCCCCTACCCCAGCCCATTACCAGCCCCTTTGGGTCTTGTATGGATATTAAGGGGAACCCCGCACATAAAATAAAAAGGCCCTATATACTCTGAACAGCCGTATACAGGCGGTGCATACAAGACAGGGACTGTAGGTTTGTTCTTATGTAGAATCTGTTTGTAATTTTGAACAGGTACATTGTTGAAGTGTAGCTCCAGCCCAAAAATCTATTTTTAAACTTTTTGGAAAACATAGGTAAGGGTTATCACCCCTGTAACATTTGTTTTGCTGTCTGTGCCCCTGTTCAGAACATTTCACCTCACTTTCCGTCCCAATGACAACTGTTTTTGAAATGTGGTGTTTTTCTTGAAACAAGGATTGCTGATAAAGCATCAGTACAGAGGAGACACCTTTCTCCCATATTTATTCTTACAGGAGAGAATTTTCCTTCCTAGTGGTAGATTTCCTCTCACTTCCTGTTGTCTTCTTGCGTTTGCAAGTAGGAGTCGTTTGTAAGTTGGATGTTTGAAAGTAGGGACCTGCCGTATATACTCTGCAGAAATAGGCCCCTTAGTTGTTGGTGTTGGCACAACACTGTAAGCACTCACAGTTACTCTTGGTTGGTGCTGGAACGCCCTGCTGTCAACTATTATATCAGGAATTTTAATTACATATAATTGTTGAACAGTGGTAGTAAAAATTGGGCCTTTGATGGTGGTGCTGGTGCCACAACACTGTAAGCCCTGACAGTTACTCTTGGTGGGTGCAGCAATGGGCCCTGCTGTGAATTATTAGATCAAGAATTGTAATTACATGCCCCTTTTGAACAGGGGCTGAAAAATTGGCCCTTTCGTGGTGGTGGTGGTGGTGGCGTTGCCACAACACTGTAAGCCCTCAGAGTTACTCTTGGTGGGTGCAGCAATGGGCCCTGCTGTGAATTATTAGATCAAGAATTGTAATTGCATGCCCCTGTTGAACAGGGGCTGAAAAATTGGGCCTTTCGTGGTGGTGGTGGTGGTGGTGGTGTTGCCACAACACTGTAAGCCCTCAGAGTTACTCTTGGTGGGTGCAGCAATGGGCCCTGCTGTGAATTATTAGATCAAGAATTGTAATTACATGCCCCTTTTGAACAGGGGCTGAAAAATTGGGCCTTTCGTGGTGGTGGTGGTGGTGGCGTTGCCACAACACTGTAAGCCCTCAGAGTTACTCTTGGTGGGTGCAGCAATGGGCCCTGCTGTCAATTATTAGATCAAGAATTGTAATTGCATGCCCCTGTTGAACAGGGGCTGAAAAATTGGGCCTTAGGCACTGGTGGCACAACACTACAACCCCTCACAGATACTGTACTTGGAGCACAGCAATGAGCCCTGTTGCAAAGTATTGCTTCAAAAATTGTAATGACACGCCCCTGTTAAACAGGGGCTGAAAAATTGGGCCTTAGGCACTGGTGCCACAACACTCCAACCCCTCACAGATACTGTACTTGGAGCACAGCAATGAGCCCTATGGCAAATTATTGCTAAAAAAATTGTAATTACACGCCCCTGTAAAACAGGGGCTGAAAAATTGGGCCTTAGCCGCTGGTGGCGGCACCCATAAACAAAAATGATCTTCCAAGCTATCATCATCAATCGTATCATTGAGGACTCGGAGGAGGAGGATAGCCAGTCAACATAACAGCACAGGCACTCAGCATCAGCATCAGTCTTGAAGGGATGTGACATGTTAAAATCAATTAGTCTGTTATATCAGCATCAGGTGTGTGGTAGCTGGTGGTGATCCAAGACTGGTTCATCTTGATGAAAGTCAGTCGATCAACCGAGTCGGTGGACAGGCGCACCCTGTGATCCGTGACAAATCCTCCAGCAGCACTGAATGTGCGTTCCGAAAGAACGCTGGATGCAGGACAGGCCAGTAGCTCAATTGCATACTGTGCAAGCTCTGGCCAGTGATCCATCCTCAAGACCCAGTAAGCCAGAGGATTTTCGGTGGGGAAGGTGTCCAAGTCTGACCTTGCCCCTAGATATTCCTGCACCATGTTTATCAGACGCTGGCGATGGTTGCTGGAACCGATCATACTTTGGGGCTGCGGACTAAAGAATTGTCTGAACGCATCGGTCAGACGGCCACCTTCCCCACCGCTCCTTCTTTGACTGGCCGAAGCCTCAGCAACTCGTTGTCCAGGACCAGGAGTTTGTAACCTCCCAGTCTCTGGGAACGCGTTGCACAGACCTTTCTGCAAGGTCTCCCGGAGTTGTCTCATCCTCTGCTCCCTCTGCGACGGTAAGATAAGGTCCGCAACCTTACCCTTGTACCGTGGATCAAGGAGAGTGGCCAGCCAGTAATGGTCCCTCTCCTTGATCCGAAGAATACGAGGATCCTTCCGCAGACTTTGCAGGATCAGGGAGGCCATGCAGCGTAGGTTTGCTGAGGCATTCGCTCCGGAGTCCTCTGGGTCACTAAGGACGACATGATCCGCAGCCACCTCCTCCCAGCCACGTACAAGTCCACTGGTTTCTTGGGACTGTAAATCATCCCTAAAAGACTGCTGCTGATGATGCTGAGTGCCAGCCTCCACCTCCATGCTGACACAATCCTCCTCCTCCTCCTCCTCCTCGTCCTCTTCCTGTGCGATGGGTGGGACAGAAGGAACACTGTCTGGGTAAAGGGGGCCTTGAGAGGCAAGGAAGTCCTCCTCTTCCTGCCTCTGTTCTGCCTCAAGTGCCCTGTCCATTATTCCACGCAGCGTGTGCTCCAACAGGTGGACAAGAGGTACAGTGTCACTGATGCATGCACTGTCACTGCTCACCATCCTCGTGGCCTCCTCAAATGGTGCCAGGACAGTGCATGCATCCCTGATCATGCCCCACTGGCGTGGAGAAAAAAAACCAAGCTCCCCTGACCCTGTCCTGGTGCCGTAGTCGCACAGGTACTCATTGATGGACCTCTGCTGCGTGTGCAGCCGCTGCAGCATGGCCAACGTTGAGTTCCACCTGGTGGGCATGTCACATATAAGGCGGTTCTTGGGCAGGTTCAACTCCTTTTGCAGCTCAGCCAGGCGAGCACTGGCATTATAAGATCTGCGGAAATGCACACAGACTTTCCTGGCCTGCCTCAGGACATCCTGTAAGCCCGGGTACCTGCCCAAGAACCGCTGCACCACCAGGTTAAGGACGTGAGCCACACAGGGCACATGGGTCAGTTGTCCCTGTCGGAGGGCGGAGAGGAGGTTGGTGCCATTGTCGCAAACCACCATTCCTGGCTTAAGCTGGCGTGGCGTCAACCACCTCTCGGCCTGGCCCTGCAGAGCAGACAGGACCTCTGCCCCAGTGTGGCTTCTGTCCCCCAAACACACCAGCGCAAGCACGGCATGGCATCTTTTTGCCTGCGTACTTGCGTAGCCCCTTGAACGCCTACGGAGCACCGCTGGTTCCGAGGACAAACCACAGGAAGAGGCCATGGAGGAAGAAGAAGAGGAGGGGGTGGAGGAGAGAGGTGTGTCACAACCAGTAGTAGCATTTTGGAGGCGTGGCGGTGGAACAACCTCCAACACTACTGCACCTTGTCCTGCATCCTTCCCAGCTGCCAAAAGAGTGACCCAATGGGCCGTGAAAGAAAGGTAACGTCCCTGTCCATGCCTGCTGGACCATGAGTCAGCGGTAATATGCACCTTACCGCTGACCGCCCTGTCCAGCGAGGCCAAGACATTGCCTTCCACATGCCGGTAGAGAGCCGGAATAGCCTTCCGTGAGAAAAAGTGGCGTTTGGGAACCTGCCACTGAGGAACCGCACATTGCACAAACTCACGGAAGGGGGCAGAGTCTACCAACTGAAAAGGCAGCAGTTGAAGCGCTAGCAATTTAGCCAAGCTAGCATTCAACCGCTGGGCATGTGGATGGCTGGGAGTGAACTTCTTTCGACGGTCCAGCAGCTGGGGCAGGGAAATTTGCCTGCTAGAATCGGACGTCGGTGTACTGCTAGCAGAGTGGCCGCAAGTACTTGGCTGTGGCACACCTAATTCTACACCTTCATTCCTCTCAGTGCATGTTTCAGAGAGGACTGAAGTTATAGTGGGGTTGGAGATCCCAGCTGATGCGGTGCAAGGAGAGGTCCGCTTTGTTCTTTGGTGTGGGTCTTTGAGGTAGGCTTGCCAACGAGCTGCATGGCAGGTCAACATATGTCTGGTCAGGCATGTGGTACCCAAGCGGCTGATGTTTTGGCCACGCGATATACGCTTGAGACATATGTTGCAAACAGCAGCTGTGCGATCTGATGCACTAGCCTCAAAAAAGGCCCACACCAAAGAACTTTTTGAATGACGGGCAGAGGCAGCGCCCTGCACAGGCGGAGCTCTGCGGTGTGATTCCGTCGGTGTACTGCCCTTACGCTGGCCACCAAAGGGCATCCTGCCTCGTTGGAGATGTGCCTCCTCCTCATCCTCCTCCTCCTCCTCTCTCCTATTAGGCACCCACGTGGAGTCAGTGACCTCATCATCCCCTCCCTCCTCATCACTGGAGCCAATCTGGCAGTATGCTGCAGCTGCTGGAACATGACTGCCAGATTGGTGTCCTTCTTGAGCATCCCCTCTGTCTGCTCTCACGCTACTGCCTTCCTCTAGCTGGGTTTCATCATCAGACCCTTCAAAACGCTGGGCATCCTCCTGGAGCATGTACCCAACACTGTGCTCAAACAGTTCGGGGGACTCCTCAGGAGGAGGACATGGTGGGTCTAGGGAAGGAGTGACTGATGATGAGTCTGACATTGATACCAGGGAAGAGGACGCTTTGGCAGCTGCTTTTCCAGTACCCTGAGCCTGGGTGAGAGAGGATGAGGAGGAGGAGGAGGGCTTGGTCATCCACTCTACCAAGTCTTCGGCATGATGTGGCTCAACATGTCCAGCTGCCGAAAAGGACAAGCGTGTCCCATGGCCATGTGCTGATGACAATGCACCGCGTCCACGACCAGCACTGTTGCCCCCAGACACAGAGCCTGCTTGCCCTCTTTTATTGCCTCCTGACTGTCTGCCTCTCCTTGTTTGCCTTCCAGACATTCTAATAGATGGCCTGCAGGGAGATGGGAAAAAAGCAATAAGGGCTACCTTCAGGTGTCCTTCTCTGTCCCTTTACTTAAGGATTTCTAAATATGGTTGAGGATGATTGCTTTTGCACAGAATAGCACAACGACAATTTCCCTGACTGTGCAAAAAAACAAGGATTTCAAAGATGGTTGATGAGGAATGCTTTAGCACACTATAGCACAAGGAGAATTCCCTCACTGTCCTTCCCTGTCCCTAGAAACAAGGATTCGCACAGTAAAAGACACTGACACTCTCCCTACCTATAGTTTTCTGTCCCTAGAAAAAATGTTTTTTTAAAGCACACTATAGCACAAGGAGAATTTCACTCACTTTCCTTCTTTGTCCCTAGAAACAAGGTTTATCACAGTGAAAGAAACTGACACTCTTCCTTCCTATAGTTTTCTGTCCCTAGAAAAAAATGTTTTTTTAAAGCACACTATAGCACAAGGAGAATTCCCTCACTGTCCTTCCCTGTCCCTAGAAACAAGGATTCGCACAGTAAAACACACTGACACTCTCCCTACCTATAGTTTTCTGTCCCTAGAAAAAATGTTTTTTTAAAGCACACTATAGCACAAGGAGAATTCCCTCACTGTCCTTCCCTGTCCCTAGAAACAAGGATTCGCACAGTAAAAGACACTGACACTCTCCCTACCTATAGTTTTCTGTCCCTAGAAAAAATGTTTTTTTAAAGCACACTATAGCACAAGGAGAATTTCACTCACTTTCCTTCTTTGTCCCTAGAAACAAGGTTTATCACAGTGAAAGAAACTGACACTCTTCCTTCCTATAGTTTTCTGTCCCTAGAAAAAAATGTTTTTTTAAAGCACACTATAGCACAAGGAGAATTCCCTCACTGTCCTTGCCTGTCCCTAGAAACAAGGATTCGCACAGTAAAAGACACTGACACTCTCCCTACCTATAGTTTTCTGTCCCTAGAAAAAATGTTTTTTTAAAGCACACTATAGCACAAGGAGAATTTCACTCACTTTCCTTCTTTGTCCCTAGAAACAAGGTTTATCACAGTGAAAGAAACTGACACTCTTCCTTCCTATAGTTTTCTGTCCCTAGAAAAAAATGTTTTTTTAAAGCACACTATAGCACAAGGAGAATTCCCTCACTGTCCTTCCCTGTCCCTAGAAACAAGGATTCGCACAGTAAAAGACACTGACACTCTCCCTACCTATAGTTTTCTGTCCCTAGAAAAAATGTTTTTTTAAAGCACACTATAGCACAAGGAGAATTCCCTCACTGTCCTTCCCTGTCCCTAGAAACAAGGATTCGCACAGTAAAAGACACTGACACTCTCCCTACCTATAGTTTTCTGTCCCTAGAAAAAATGTTTTTTTAAAGCACACTATAGCACAAGGAGAATTTCACTCACTTTCCTTCTTTGTCCCTAGAAACAAGGTTTATCACAGTGAAAGAAACTGACACTCTTCCTTCCTATAGTTTTCTGTCCCTAGAAAAAAATGTTTTTTTAAAGCACACTATAGCACAAGGAGAATTCCCTCACTGTCCTTCCCTGTCCCTAGAAACAAGGATTCGCACAGTAAAACACACTGACACTCTCCCTACCTATAGTTTTCTGTCCCTAGAAAAAATGTTTTTTTAAAGCACACTATAGCACAAGGAGAATTCCCTCACTGTCCTTCCCTGTCCCTAGAAACAAGGATTCGCACAGTAAAAGACACTGACACTCTCCCTACTGTGAGGGGGTTAGCTCGGCAGCGGGTGTGTGTGACCCCCGGGATGGGCTCCCCACACAAAACAGGCCCAGCAAACGGAGGTTGTGGTTTTCAAAATCAAAAAGGTGCGGTTTATTTTCTATTTACAGTGACAAAACACAGCAAAGCAAAAGAAACATAACCAAAATAAATCCTGGTCAAGTTGACCTCTGACTAAACATACAGGTTTCCTAACTAACAACTGGGATCAGCCTAGTGCTGTCCTAGTCCCTAAGTCCCTGGTTTTAAATGTCCAAGCAAATAGCCACACAGGCTTTTTCTCACCGCACAGGGGTTCACTCTCCCTAGACAGTCCACACAGGTCTGGTTCCAGGCATGAGCTAACATCTAATGAAGCTGGGAGTTCTTATAGAGGCCTAAATGAGCTGACAAGCTTCAGCTGGTCTCATCAACTCCCTGTCTGCACGACGCCCAGCCCTCTCCCTAGAGGTATGAGTCATCCATGAGCCCACTAGCCTTATACAACTCTCCACCTAGTTGTATAAGTCGGCGTAAAGCCTGAATCTGGGCGAAATATATCTACCCCCCTGGATGCAACCAGGTGACTTTACCTTCCTGCTGTCACATACCCCCCCTCTTGTTTTAACCTCGGGGTTGGAACACCAGCAATCAGGCATTCATGTACTCGAGACAAAGCATCCACATTCCCCATTTGAACGCCAGGGCGATGCTTTACTGTGAAGTTGAATTCCTGGAGGGCCAGGAACCACCTATTCACTCTTCTATTTGTTTCCTTGTTTTGAGCCATCCACTTTAACGGAGCGTGATCCGTAACCATGTCAAAGTGCCTACCTAGCAGGTAGTACTGAAGGGAATCTAGAGCCCACTTCACCGCTAAAC
Organism: Rana muscosa; assembly: GCA_029206835.1. Classification (NCBI taxonomy): domain Eukaryota; kingdom Metazoa; phylum Chordata; class Amphibia; order Anura; family Ranidae; genus Rana; species Rana muscosa. The sequence goes on along the minus strand of CM055123.1, from coordinate 255,786,807 downwards.
ACTCCTTTTCAACGGTGGCGTAATTTACCTCATGGGACTTCAACTTCCTGCTGAGGTAAATGACTGGGTGCTCTTCCCCGTTCCAGACCTGGGACAATACTGCTCCTAACCCCACATCTGACGCATCACTTTGTACGACAAAGTCTTTAGAGAAGTCGGGTGAGTACAACACTGGCTGGCTACATAAGGCTTGTTTCAAAAATTGGAATGCTGCCTCAGCCTCGGGGGTCCATTTAATCATGACCGACCCTTTCCCCTTCGTCAGGTTGGTTAGGGGCACAGCCTTAGAAGCAAAGTGGGGAATGAATCGCCGATAATACCCAGCGATTCCCAGAAAGGCTCGTACCTGCTTCTTGCTGTTGGGACGTGGCCAACTCTGGATGGCCTCGACTTTGTTGAGTTGGGGTTTTATTACTCCCCTCCCAATGGTGTACCCAAGATATTTGGCCTCCTCCTGCCCAATGGTACACTTCTTGGGGTTAGCCGTAAACCCCGCTTCCCGAACAGAGTCCAGGACTGCTTGCACTTTTGGCAGATGTGAGGCCCAATCTGTGCTATGGACAATTACGTCATCCAGGTAAGCCGCAGCATACTTCCGATGGGGCCTCAGCATCTGGTCCATTTTCCGCTGGAATGTGGCCGGCGTATTCTGTAACCCGAACGGCATTCTTTTATATTGGAACGCCCCGTCTGGGGTTACAAATGCGGTTTTCTCTTTGGCCGACTTGGCCAGGGGGATTTGCCAATACCCTTTTGTGAGGTCAAGAGTCGTCATGTATCGGGCTGTTCCCAGCCGGTCGATCAACTCATCTATACGTGGCATGGGGTAGGTGTCAAATTTTGTAACTTTGTTCAACTGACGAAAATCGTTATAAAATCGCCAGCTCCCATCCGGTTTAGGCACCAACACGATGGGACTAGACCAATCACTTTGGGACTCCTCTATCACTCCTAAGTTCAGCATTTTCTGTACTTCCTCCCGTATTGCCTCCCGTCGAGCCTCTGGGATCCGATAGGGTTTTAACTTCACCCTTTCACCGGGCGGGGTAATGATGTCATGCTCTACCCCAGATGTTTGTCCCGGCAGCTCAGAGAATACCTCCTTGTTGCGAAGCACAAACTCCTTAACCTCCTGTTGTTGGGGTTGTGACAAGGTGGCTGCTATTCCAACCTCAGGAATCACGCAACCAGTTTGAGCTGGTGACCAAGTGTCTGCGACTAGGGACTCTCTATCTCTCCAGGCTTTCAACAGATTAACGTGATAGATCTGTTCGGGCTTTCGCCTTCCTGGTTGTCTGACCTTGTAATTCACTTCGCTCACTTTTTCCATTATCTCGTAGGGGCCTTGCCATTTGGCAAGGAATTTACTTTCAACCGTAGGGACAAGTACCAATATCCTATCCCCCGGGGAAAAGGTACGGGTCTTGGCTCCACGGTTGTACACTCTCTGCTGTGCCAACTGCGCTTGGGCCAAATGTTCCTTCACGATGGGCATTACCTGTGCAATTCGATCTTGCATCAGGGCGACATGCTCAATCACACTCCTGTGGGGAGAACTCTCACTTTCCCAAGTTTCCTTGGCAATATCCAACAGCCCTCTTGGGTGTCTCCCATACAGTAACTCAAAGGGGGAGAATCCCGTAGAGGATTGGGGCACCTCCCTAATAGCAAACATCAAATAAGGAAGTAAACAGTCCCAATCCTTTCCATCTCTATCCACCACTTTCTTCAACATTTGTTTTAGGGTTTTGTTGAATCTTTCAACCAGCCCATCGGTTTGGGGGTGATACACAGACGTACGCAATTGCGTCACTTTGAACAATTTACACAGCTCTTTCATAACCCGGGACATAAAGGGTGTACCTTGGTCCGTAAGCAGTTCTTTACAAATACCCACCCGGCTAAAAACAAGAGATAGCTCTTTGGCTATGGTTTTGGCCGAGGTATTTCGGAGAGGGATCGCTTCTGGATAACGGGTGGCATAGTCCATTATAACTAATATGTACTGGTGCCCCCTAGCGGACTTGATTATAGGACCTACCAAATCCATGGCGATCCTCTCAAACGGGACCTCAATGATGGGTAGAGGGACCAGCGGGCTACGGAAATGTGGCATCGGGGCCAACCTCTGACACACAGGGCAGGAGGAACAATAATTTTCTACGTCCTTCATCACCCCTGGCCAATAGAATCTCTGTAATACCCTCTCTCGGGTTTTCTCTGTCCCCAGATGACCTCCAAGAATGTGCCCATGGGCCAACTCCAACACCAACTTCCTGTAAGGTTTGGGCACCACAAGCTGCTCAACGGTTTCTTCTGCCCTTTTTGCCACCCGATACAGTAGGTCCTTCTCTACGCTGAAGTATGGGTAAGTGCAGGTATTATCTGGGTTCACTAACTCGCCATCTATTTTCACTACGTTTTCCCGTGCCTTTATTAGGGCGGGGTCTTTCAACTGTTCTGTGGCAAAGTTTTCCCTGTGAACCTCAAGATCAGAAAACTCCACAGACGGTAGGTTTTCGTCTGAGGAGGTGGGCTCCTCTCCAGTTTCTTGAGTCTCCCCTGCCAATACTGATAAGGGAAATTCCGGAGAGTCCTCACCACTCTCAGGGGAGTTCTGGCTATCACATTCCTGGTACATAGGGGCACCAGTGAGGGGCTCAGGATCATCCCACAGTTCCCAGAACTTCGGAAAATCCCTTCCCACAATGGCGTCATACGGTAACTGTGATACTAAGCCCACTGGATGAGAGAGGGTACCTTTGGGGGTCTCGAAACACACTGTAGTCACTGGATACTCTCGGGTGTCCCCATGCACACAAATAACAGCTACCTTGCTATTCCCAGAGACCTCTGTTTTAACTAACTCAGCCTTTATCAGGGTCACAAGGCTACCTGAATCCAGCAATACCACAACATTTCTACCATTAACACACATTTTGCATAAATGTTTCTCAGTTCCTCGAATGGCAGTGCATGCGACTGTCGCACACAGCGACTGACGTCTGCCCGTCAGAAAGTCACACTGCATGGGTTCCTCCACAACCGGGCAATTGGCTGCAATATGTCCCGCTTGCCGGCAGCGGTAGCAAACGATCCTTCTTGCCGCCTCTTGAGCCGCTGATTTCCCAGGCTGTTCTCGCCAAACTTGGGGTAGAGCTCCCACCCTCTCACTCTCTCCACCCTCACCCCTTGGAATCCTCTTATCCGCCCCTGGGGATGGTCTGGTCTTAGGGTGGAAAGTCCGAGAGTCTCTGGAAGAGGCCGTCAGGTTCTCTGTAGCCAAGTATTTCTCTACACGATCCACAAGACCACCGGCCGTCTCTGGGTCTCCATGGCTTACCCACTTTTGGATGGCAGTAGGAAGAGCTCTCAAAAACCGATCCATTACAACACGTTCCACAATCTCTGGTGCGGACAAAGTCTCTGGCTGTAGCCACTTCCTGCTCAGGTGAATGAGATCATACATTTGAGACCTGGGGGGTTTTCCAAGCTGGAAAGTCCAGTTATGCACACGCTGAGCCCGGACAGCCAGGGTGACACCCAGCCTTGCCAATATTTCAGCTTTTAGCATCACATAGTCTTTTGCTTGGTCAGGCTCTAGGTCATAGTAAGCCTTCTGCGATTCACCAGTTAACAGAGGAGCCACCAGTCCAGCCCACTGCTCCTCAGGCCACTTTTCTCTTTCAGCAGTCCTTTCAAATGTGGTCAAAAATACCTCTGGATCATCCTCTCCAGTCATTTTTGTCAATAAACGACTCACCCCAAAGGACGCGGTATTAGTGGGACGGCTTTCCTCACTGGTCTGCGGACGTTGCTGCATTACTGCTTCCATTTGTTGTAGTCTCTGCTCTTGCTTCTGTAACAGGTCTATGAAGCGGGCCTCAGATTGCTGCTGGGCTTGTTGATGAGCTTGCTGCTGGGCTGCAAGGCTCCTTTGCAAACCTGCATTTGTCTGCTGTTGATTGGCATTTGCTAGAGCCAGCTGTTTCAGTATCTCCTCCATGCTGGCTTAAAAAAAACTGCCACTGGTTCTCCACCAACTGTGAGGGGGTTAGCTCGGCAGCGGGTGTGTGTGACCCCCGGGATGGGCTCCCCACACAAAACAGGCCCAGCAAACGGAGGTTGTGGTTTTCAAAATCAAAAAGGTGCGGTTTATTTTCTATTTACAGTGACAAAACACAGCAAAGCAAAAGAAACATAACCAAAATAAATCCTGGTCAAGTTGACCTCTGACTAAACATACAGGTTTCCTAACTAACAACTGGGATCAGCCTAGTGCTGTCCTAGTCCCTAAGTCCCTGGTTTTAAATGTCCAAGCAAATAGCCACACAGGCTTTTTCTCACCGCACAGGGGTTCACTCTCCCTAGACAGTCCACACAGGTCTGGTTCCAGGCATGAGCTAACATCTAATGAAGCTGGGAGTTCTTATAGAGGCCTAAATGAGCTGACAAGCTTCAGCTGGTCTCATCAACTCCCTGTCTGCACGACGCCCAGCCCTCTCCCTAGAGGTATGAGTCATCCATGAGCCCACTAGCCTTATACAACTCTCCACCTAGTTGTATAAGTCGGCGTAAAGCCTGAATCTGGGCGAAATATATCTACCCCCCTGGATGCAACCAGGTGACTTTACCTTCCTGCTGTCACACTACCTATAGTTTTCTGTCCCTAGAAAAAATGTTTTTTTAAAGCACACTATAGCACAAGGAGAATTTCACTCACTTTCCTTCTTTGTCCCTAGAAACAAGGTTTATCACAGTGAAAGAAACTGACACTCTTCCTTCCTATAGTTTTCTGTCCCTAGAAAAAAATGTTTTTTTAAAGCACACTATAGCACAAGGAGAATTCCCTCACTGTCCTTCCCTGTCCCTAGAAACAAGGATTCGCACAGTAAAACACACTGACACTCTCCCTACCTATAGTTTTCTGTCCCTAGAAAAAATGTTTTTTTAAAGCACACTATAGCACAAGGAGAATTCCCTCACTGTCCTTCCCTGTCCCTAGAAACAAGGATTCGCACAGTAAAAGACACTGACACTCTCCCTACCTATAGTTTTCTGTCCCTAGAAAAAATGTTTTTTTAAAGCACACTATAGCACAAGGAGAATTTCACTCACTTTCCTTCTTTGTCCCTAGAAACAAGGTTTATCACAGTGAAAGAAACTGACACTCTTCCTTCCTATAGTTTTCTGTCCCTAGAAAAAAATGTTTTTTTAAAGCACACTATAGCACAAGGAGAATTCCCTCACTGTCCTTCCCTGTCCCTAGAAACAAGGATTCGCACAGTAAAACACACTGACACTCTCCCTACCTATAGTTTTCTGTCCCTAGAAAAAATGTTTTTTTAAAGCACACTATAGCACAAGGAGAATTCCCTCACTGTCCTTCCCTGTCCCTAGAAACAAGGATTTGCACAGTAAAAGACACTGACACTCTCCCTACCTATAGTTTTCTGTCCCTAGAAAAAATGTTTTTTTAAAGCACACTATAGCACAAGGAGAATTCCCTCACTGTCCTTCCCTGTCCCTAGAAACAAGGATTCGCACAGTAAAAGACACTGACACTCTCCCTACCTATAGTTTTCTGTCCCTAGAAAAAATGTTTTTTTAAAGCACACTATAGCACAAGGAGAATTTCACTCACTTTCCTTCTTTGTCCCTAGAAACAAGGTTTATCACAGTGAAAGAAACTGACACTCTTCCTTCCTATAGTTTTCTGTCCCTAGAAAAAAATGTTTTTTTAAAGCACACTATAGCACAAGGAGAATTCCCTCACTGTCCTTCCCTGTCCCTAGAAACAAGGATTCGCACAGTAAAACACACTGACACTCTCCCTACCTATAGTTTTCTGTCCCTAGAAAAAATGTTTTTTTAAAGCACACTATAGCACAAGGAGAATTCCCTCACTGTCCTTCCCTGTCCCTAGAAACAAGGATTCGCACAGTAAAAGACACTGACACTCTCCCTACCTATAGTTTTCTGTCCCTAGAAAAAATGTTTTTTTAAAGCACACTATAGCACAAGGAGAATTTCACTCACTTTCCTTCTTTGTCCCTAGAAACAAGGTTTATCACAGTGAAAGAAACTGACACTCTTCCTTCCTATAGTTTTCTGTCCCTAGAAAAAAATGTTTTTTTAAAGCACACTATAGCACAAGGAGAATTCCCTCACTGTCCTTCCCTGTCCCTAGAAACAAGGATTCGCACAGTAAAACACACTGACACTCTCCCTACCTATAGTTTTCTGTCCCTAGAAAAAATGTTTTTTTAAAGCACACTATAGCACAAGGAGAATTCCCTCACTGTCCTTCCCTGTCCCTAAAAACAAGGATTCGCACAGTAAAACACACTGACACTCTCCCTACCTATAGTTTTCTGTCCCTAGAAAAAATGTTTTTTTAAAGCACACTATAGCACAAGGAGAATTCCCTCACTGTCCTTCCCTGTCCCTAGAAACAAGGATTCGCACAGTAAAAGACACTGACACTCTCCCTACCTATAGTTTTCTGTCCCTAGAAAAAATGTTTTTTTAAAGCACACTATAGCACAAGGAGAATTTCACTCACTTTCCTTCTTTGTCCCTAGAAACAAGGTTTATCACAGTGAAAGAAACTGACACTCTTCCTTCCTATAGTTTTCTGTCCCTAGAAAAAAATGTTTTTTTAAAGCACACTATAGCACAAGGAGAATTCCCTCACTGTCCTTCCCTGTCCCTAGAAACAAGGATTCGCACAGTAAAACACACTGACACTCTCCCTACCTATAGTTTTCTGTCCCTAGAAAAAATGTTTTTTTAAAGCACACTATAGCACAAGGAGAATTCCCTCACTGTCCTTCCCTGTCCCTAGAAACAAGGATTCGCACAGTAAAAGACACTGACACTCTCCCTACCTATAGTTTTCTGTCCCTAGAAAAAATGTTTTTTTAAAGCACACTATAGCACAAGGAGAATTTCACTCACTTTCCTTCTTTGTCCCTAGAAACAAGGTTTATCACAGTGAAAGAAACTGACACTCTTCCTTCCTATAGTTTTCTGTCCCTAGAAAAAAATGTTTTTTTAAAGCACACTATAGCACAAGGAGAATTCCCTCACTGTCCTTCCCTGTCCCTAGAAACAAGGATTCGCACAGTAAAAGACACTGACACTCTCCCTACCTATAGTTTTCTGTCCCTAGAAAAAATGTTTTTTTAAAGCACACTATAGCACAAGGAGAATTCCCTCACTGTCCTTCCCTGTCCCTAGAAACAAGGATTCGCACAGTAAAAGACACTGACACTCTCCCTACCTATAGTTTTCTGTCCCTAGAAAAAATGTTTTTTTAAAGCACACTATAGCACAAGGAGAATTTCACTCACTTTCCTTCTTTGTCCCTAGAAACAAGGTTTATCACAGTGAAAGAAACTGACACTCTTCCTTCCTATAGTTTTCTGTCCCTAGAAAAAAATGTTTTTTTAAAGCACACTATAGCACAAGGAGAATTCCCTCACTGTCCTTCCCTGTCCCTAGAAACAAGGATTCGCACAGTAAAAGACACTGACACTCTCCCTACCTATAGTTTTCTGTCCCTAGAAAAAATGTTTTTTTAAAGCACACTATAGCACAAGGAGAATTCCCTCACTGTCCTTCCCTGTCCCTAGAAACAAGGATTCGCACAGTAAAACACACTGACACTCTCCCTACCTATCCTTCTCTTTCCCTAAACTAAAGGAATCCAGGTTAAGCAAGAAAAAAATAAATGTCACTGTCCCTGCCTATGTTTCTCTTTCCCTGCTCCTGAACACACTACACTAGGCCGCCGTGCTGGCGGCCTTTTATAGTGTGGGGCGTGTACTAAACACCCTCAGCAATAATTGGCCACAGGCATCCTGCCTGTGGCCAATCATTGCTCTCCTCGCTGCCGGCGCTGTGATTGGCCAAGCATGCGGGGTCACAGTGCATGCTTGGCCAATCACAGCGCCTGGATGACACTGCGATGGCGTAGTGCATTGTGGGCCGTTCGCGTCACTCGAATTTGGCGCGAACGGCCCAAATCGTTCGATCTTCGTCGAACGATCGAACAGCCGATGTTCGAGTCGAACGTATGTTCGACTCGAACACGAAGCTCATCCCTACTCCTTAGGTGTGTTTCCAGGCTTCCTCCCGAGACAGCAGTACCGTCGCCAGTCTCCTTTGTGGCAGATCCTCCCCTGGCCTCCTTTCCTAAGAGTGTGCTTCCCTTCCAAAGGTGTAGGCCCCAGCCAGCAGAGCTGGGCCTACCAGGTAGCGATGTAGCCTCGGGCTGAAGGTGCCCGGGGCTAGAACACACGTACCCCGTGAAATGCGGGCCACGAGGCGCGCACACAGGACCCCAACTAATGGCATCTGCCCCTTATGTACCCTCTCCCATCATGCACAGCAGGCTAACCACGCCCACTGCACTGCTGCCGAGAGAGGACACCCAAGGTGTTGTGATACCCCTGTCGTTCAACTTGGGCCGGTGGTGGCAGTGCCACCTACAAGCGAACAGTGAACACAACTGTCAGGCAGTATCACACCCAGAGCAAAAGCAAAAATTTGAATAATAAACTGATCTGAGCCCACTATGGGTCAGACATACATCTAAATTTACACATAGTGTCCCAACCATTTGGGAAGGGCGCTACATGTGTTTAGCCAGATACAGTGCTTTGAAAAAGTATTCATACCCCTTAAAATTTTCCACATTTTGTCATGTTACAAGCAAAAACGTAAATGTGCTTTATTGGGATTTTATGTGATAGACCAACACAAAGTGGCACATACAGTATTTGTGAAGTGAAAGGAAAATGATAAATGGTTTTTAAAATTTTGTACAAATAAATATGTGAAAAGTGTGGCGTGCATTTGTATTCAGCCCTGCAATTACAGCTGCAAGTCTTTTTGGGGATGTCTCTACCAGCTTTGCACATCTAGAGAGTGACATTTTTGCCAATTTTTCTTTGCAAAATAGCTCAAGCTCTGTCAGATTGGATGGAGAGCGTCTGTGAACAGCAATTTTTAAGTTTTGCCACAGATTCTCAATTGGATTTAGGTCTGGACTTTGACTGGGCCATTCTAACACATGAATATGCTTTGATAAACCATTTCATTGTAGTTCTGGCTGTATGTTTAGGGTCGTTGTCCTGCCGGAAGGTGAACCTCCGCCCCAGTCTCAAGTCTTTTGCAGACTCTAACAAGTTTTCTTCTAAAGCCCCATACACACGGTAGGACTTTTTGACAACAAACTTCAAAATGAGCAAGTTTTCAAAAAAATCCTACTGTGTGTACGCTCCATCAGACAAACTTTTTCGGTTTTCAGCGGACAAAAGTTCGCTCTGCAAACGTACAAACTTTTCGGCAACAAAAGTCCTACGGTGCAAAGTCCTATCCAGAAATCCATCGGACTTTTGTCCGATGTACAAACACGCATGCCCAGAACCAATGTTAAAATCAACCAACAATAGCAGAAGTTGACCAAAGGGTGGCGGTAAAGAGCAGAAAAACCACGTGATTTTGGGAAAGTTTTGGGAAAGTTTGCAGAAAAGTCCTGCCGTGTGTATGCTATGGGTGTTCCCGGCCAACTCCCTTCGGACAAAAATCCACGGAAAAGTTTGTTTGAAGTCCGATCGTGTGTATAAGGCTTAAGATTGCCCTGTAATTGTCTTCATCCATCTTCCCATGAACTCTGACCAGCTTCCCTGTCCCTGCTGAAGAAAAGCATCCCCACAACATGATGCTGCCACCACCACGTTTCACGGTGGGGATGGTGTGTTCAGGGTGATGTGCAGTGTTAGTTTTCCGCCACACATAATGTTTTTGCTTTTAGGCCAAAAGTTCAATTTTGGTCTCATCTGACCAGAGCACCTTCTTCCACACGTTTGCTGTGTCCCCTACATGGCTTCTCACAAACTGCAAACAGGACTTCTTACGGCTATCTTTCAACAATGGCTTTCTTCGTGCCACTCTTCCATAAAAGCCAGATATGTTGAGTGCACGACTAATAGTTGTCCTGTGGACAGATTCTCCCACCTGAGCTGTGGATCTCTGCAGCTCCTCCAGAGTTACCATGGGCCTCTTGGTTGCTGCTCTGATTAATGCTCTCCTTGCCCAGCCTGTCAGATTAAGTGGACGGCCATGTCTTGGTAGGTTTGCAGTTGTGCCATACTCTTTCTATTTTCGGATGATGGATTGAACAGAGCTCCGTGAGATGTTCAAAGCTTGGGATATTTTTTTATAACCTAACCCTGCTTTAAACTTCTCCACAACTTTATCCCTGACCTGTCTGGGTTCATGATGCTGTTTGTTCACTAACAAACCTCTGAGGGCTTCACAGAACAGCTGTATTTATACTGAGATTAGATTACACACAGGTGGATTCTATTTACTAATTAGGTAACTTATTAAGGCAATTGGCTCTACTAAATTTTAGTCACTTTGCAGATATTTATTTGTAAAAGTTATTTTTTTTTAAACCCTAATCATTTTCTTTCCACTTCACACAATTATATGCCACTTTGTGTTGGTCTATTACATAAAATCCCAATAAAATACATTTACGTTTTAAGTTGTAACATGACAAAGGGTGGAAAATTTCAAGGGGTATGAATACTTTTTCAAAGGCACTGTTCCTGTTTTCAGTGTTTGCATGTTTGGTCTTAGTTCTATTATCATATATGCAGGGCCATCCCCAGGATTAAGTTTCAATGGGCTGAGAAAAATGCATTGGGAGCATGGCCTGGCTGGAGTCCGGGCTGAGGCTGTCATTCATCTCACTCCATGAACATGAGTCTGCTTCATGATGTGCGGCTTATGGATTTTTTCTAAGGACATGTATGCATTGCCACTGAAGCTGTACTCGGGGCTAAACACTACTCCATTGAACTCCCTTTTGTCAATCAATGGAATATTAATAAAGTTGGCCATACACAGACTTTTCATTCAATTTACAGAAAACACACACATCTTACATTCCTTCATCCATGCCAACATGCATACCTCCAAACTTTTTGAGATGGGCACGAGGGACAACTAATAGCAAAAGTATGTAGGCATAGGACACACCCCCGCCATGCCCCCTTAAAGGAGAAATTTACAAAAAAAAAAAAGATTACTTAAAGGGGTTTTAAACCTACGTGTCTGGCCCCCCCAGCCCCCCGTTTTACTTACCTGAGGCCTGAATTTCCATGGGCGCGTCCCCGTCCTTCTCTCCACTGAGTCCTGGCTTTGATCGGATAGATTGATAGCTGTGCAGCCATTGGCTCCCGCTGCTGTCAATCAATTCCAATGACGCGGGCGCTGGGACCGAGTCATACACTCCGCGTCTATGGACGCGGAGTGCATGACTCAGGAGCCCGCCCACAAGGTAACCCCTCTCGGGAGAGAGCTTCCCAGAGGGGGTTATCTAATGCGTAGAGGAGCCGCGAGAGCCGCCGTGGGACCCCAGAACAGATGGATTGGGGCCACTCTATGCAAAACGAACTGCACAGTGGTGGTAAGTATGACATGTTTATTTTTTTAAAAGAAAAAAAAAAACAACCTTTTAGTATCACTTTAAACACAAGTGCTTTTTTTTAACCACTATTATTGCTTTATACTGGCTTTTTACATTTATACATTTAGAAATTGGATGAAAGGATTAGCACTGTGAAACATTTTTTGATAGATAAATAGTGCATTTTACAACTATATAGATCAGACCAAAATGAGGGACAAATGAGGAGGAAAGAGGGACATTGTTCCAAATCAGGAGCAGTCCCTCGAAATCAGAGACAGTTGGGATCTATGCAGTTGGGATCTATGTGTAGCGGCCTCACCCTTTACTCCCTTTTTCTCTTTTCTGGTATTTGGCTCTCGTCTAGGGGACCAGGGAGGAGAGTGTGACGCACCACCAGTTCACATCACACTGCATGTAAAAGATGGAGCTAAACAAACTGTACCTTCGGGTCTGTGTTTCCATCCAGAGCCAAACCTTCTCTTGAGGATGATTCCCACCATCCACGCAGGTGGACGTAGGACCCTTGCTCCCAGTAAGTTACTGTCCACACCAATGAAAGCCTAACACTTGTTTATTCAGGAGAGCAATAAACAGTCTCTATGATAGCAGACAGGTTGCGACAAGAACAGTTCAGACAAGGTGGGGAGGAAGGTCCAGGCACAAACTTGAACTTGGTATGCTCCTGTTCCCTTATAGCGCAAACAGGTTTGGCGCACAGTCGCTGCCACCGACCGTGAGGGGGTCCCTGCCACAGACCAGATGACTAAGGCCCCTGCCACAGACCTGGTTGTTCACCTCATGCCCGAGGGGGGGGGGGATTCGGCGGGGGAGAAGCAGTGCCAAGTCTGCAGGTCCTCTACCTGACGAGGCTGGCGGTATTTCTGTCGGTGAGGGGCTGGATGTACGGCAGGACGGCGGGGGGAGAATGTCGCGGCCTTCCATGGGCTCATCATGTGAGTGCAGGCGCAGCAGTGAAGTGACTGTTGGGTCACATGGCGGAGACGTCCGTTCGGCGCAGGGGGGTCCCACGGCCCCCGGGCGGGCCTCGCCTGGGGGGCTCATCTCGTCCATGCCACCAGCCCAGGAGTCCAGGTCGGAGGGAGAGCTGTCTGGATCTGACGGGGAGGATCGGGCAGACGTCGCAGCACGAGACTCGAGAGCAGCGGCTGTGGGGACCGTTCCCAGTTACGTTCACTATTGCATGCTGGAGTTTGGGGGACGGGTGCGGGCTCGGCAGGTGAAGGGGGTCCTGTGCCGCCTGTGGCGGGTGGGGCGGGCAGTCCACCTGCTGCTCCTGGGACAGGGGGTGCGTTGTTGGGATTGCTTGGGTTGCAGGAGCTGTTACAGAAGTTCTCTGAGGCACACGGGAGTGCTCCGCAGGTGGTTCCGGGGGTGGGGGTGCAGGGGGGGTTGCAGCTGGGGGAATGGCTCAGGGGCCCCCCGCAGGACAGGCATCAGACACTGCGGTGGCGGTGCAGGTAAGTACGGCGGGGGGTGCTAAGGCGGTGGAGCCGGCTGCTAAGACCCGGGAAGATGTGGTACGTATTGCGGACGCAGTCAGGGGTGAGGTATATGTGTGCTTTGAGGGTCCTTTAGAGGCTCACCTCAAGCAGGAGGTGCGGAACAAGATCGGCAGGGGTGAGTATGTTGAGATCTTTTCCTTGCTGCCGCTGGAGAAGTTTAACTTGGATAGGGTGAAGCCTGATGATTCCAAGAAGGAAGATGAGGAAAAAAGGAGGTATAGGTTGATACCCAGGACGTTTGGGAATTGGCTGCAGGCGTTTGCCATTTTGGCCAGTGTCGTGGGGGAGAAATCCCCGGAACACTGCTCTGCCTTGTTTTGTTACATGGACGCGATCGGGGAGGCTCATAGGGTGTATGGCGGGACTGCTTGGCTGCGTTATGACGAGCAGTTTCGGCAGCGGATGGTGGTCCGCCCTGCACTGAGGTGGGACCACAAGGACATAAGCCTCTGGATGCGCCTTATGTCATCGGCGAGGGCGCCTAGCCAGTTTCTTCAGGGGGGGGTCAGGGGGACGAGTACCTCAGTGCCGCCGACCGGAAAAAAATGGGGGGTGTGCTGGCAGTACAACGAGGGATCCTGCAAGTTTGGGGGATCCTGTCGTATTATGCACGAATGCTCGGGGTGCGAGGGCAATCACCCCCTGTCCCGTTGTTTCAAAAAGGGAAGGCGTGACGGGGACGCTGCTCACAAAAGGGACGACGCCGGTGAGGGAGGAAAGGATGCGTTTTTTTCTAAATAGGTACCCTGACAGGGCGGCAGCGGAGTTGTTGACCATGGGTTTTTCAGAGGGTTTCAAAATCCCGTGCACTCTCGGGGGGTGGTGCCTCCAGTGGCAAAGAATTTGAAGTCAGCACTGGCTAACCCCGGGGTGGTTTCTGAGAAATTGGCGAAGGAAGTGGCGTTGGGCCGCATGGGGGGGCCATTTCGGGAGGTGCCGTTCGCTAACTTGGTGGTTTCCCCGCTAGGGGTGGTGCCTAAGAAGGAACCGAATAAGTTTCGGCTTATCCACCACCTGTCTTTCCCGAAAGGGGGGTCGGTCAATGACGCCATTGATCCTGAGGTGTGTACAGTGTCGTACACGTCTTTCAATGCGGCTGTGGGATGGGTCAGGAGGTATGGGCGTGGGGCGCTTATGGCCAAGGCGGATATTGAGTCGGCTTTTCGTCTTCTCCCCGTACACCCGGACAGTTTTTGGCTGTAGGAATGCTGCTGGGATGGGGCGTTCTACGTGGATCGGTGTTTGCCTATGGGATACTCCATCTCCTGCGCCGTGTTTGAAACATTCAGCTCCTTTTTGGAGTGGGTGGTGCGGGACATTTCAGGTGTGGATTCGGTAATCCATTATGATTTTTTGTTTGTGGGCCCCCCTTCCTCCAAGGTGTGTGCGATTTTATTGGCGACTTTGCAGCACATTGCAGGAAGGTTTGGGGTCCCGTTGGCTGCTGAGAAGACGGAGGGTCCTAGGACCGAGCTGAGCTTTTTGGGGATCGTGATTGATTCCGCAGCTATGGAGTATAGATTGCCCTTGGACAAGGTGGAGGCCCTTCGGGAGGAGATTAGTGAGATGATGGGGAGGAAGAAGGTGCGGCTGCGGGGACTGCAATCCTTGCTGGGTAAGTTAAACTTTGCGTGCAGGATTATTCCCATGGGGCGTGTTTTTTGTCGACGGCTGTGGGCTGCTACGGCCGGGGTGAGTGCCCCTTCACACTTCATTCGGCTTCAGGCGGAACACAGGGAGGATTTGAAGGTGTGGCACTCGTTCTTAGAAACCTACAATGGCCGTTCTTTGTGGATGAGTGGCCCGGTGAGCAATTTCGATTTGAAATTGGTCACTGATGCGGCTGGATCCACGGGTTATGGAGCCTTTTTCCGGGGGCGGTGGAGTGCCGAGGCGTGGCCTGAATCCTGGGTGGAGGCGGGGTTTGTATGTAACCTGGTGTTGCTGGAATTGTTTCCGGTGGTCTTGGCTATGGAACTCTGGGGGGCGCAGTGTAAGGATATGAAGATTAGGTTGAACTGTGACAACATGGGAGTGGTGGAGGTCATCAATCGGGTTACCGCTTATTCTAGGCCGGTGATCCGGTTGCTGCGCCATTTGGTCCTGCGTTGTTTGCAGTTGAATATTTTCCTTTATGCGGTGCATATCCCTGGGGTGGAGAACACTTTGGCTGATTCACTGTCTCGGTTTCAGTGGGACCGTTTCAGGGAACTGGCACCGGAGAGGGATGGGACACCTTGCCTGGGTTGGCTATGGGAGGTTGCCTTGGAGCCGCAGCAGGCTGGATCAGGAAGTCGGCAAGTGGACCGACGTGGGGGGCGTATACAAAAATCTGGAGTGAGTGGGCCGCGTTCATACGGCTTGCGGACACAGAGCTGAACGCGGCCTGGACCAGATTGTTGGTGGTTTATTATGTAACCAGACACATGGAGAAGGGAGGTTCGGTGTCGGGGATTGAGAAGAAATTGGCAGGATTGGCGTTTCTTTTCAAGCTCCAAGGGGTGCCGGATTTCACAAAGGATTTCTGGGTGAAGCAGGCGCTGAAGGGGTATCGGAAGGTTCACTCCCATAGGGACACGCGGCGGCCGGTTTCTTTTGCCATATTGCAGGTGCTTTGCGGGGGGTTGGCCAATGTGTGTTCCTCAGTATATGAGGTAAAATTGTTTGCGGTGGCTTTTTCAGTCGCATTTTTGGTGCCTTTCGGGTGGGGGAGCTGGTGTGCCCGTCTAAACTGAGGACAGGGGGTTTACTGGTTCAGGATGTGTATGTGGGGGACGATGGGGTGAGACTGAGGTTGAGGAGGTCAAAGACAGATCAAAAGGGAAAAGGTGTGGTGGTGCAATTGTTTTCCCTGCCCGGGTCTCTGGTTTGTCCCGTGAGGGTTGTGAGGGAATTTTTGGGGGTCAGGCCGCATGGGAAGGGCCCATTTCTGGTTCATAGGGATGGCTCGTTTTTGTCACGCTTTCAGTTTGTGGCAGTTTTTCGCAAGTGCCTGAAGGCGGCGGGGTACGACTGCACGCAGTTTGCGTCGCATTCTTTCCGCATTGGGACGGCTACGGAGGCAGCCCGATGCGGTTTGGATGAGGCGGCGGTAAAACGGATTGGGAGATGGGAGTCCAGGAGGTTTAGATCGTATGTTCGCCCCCATTTGTTAGATGGGCAGGGGGACTAAGTGGATGATGGGGGGGCGAGGGGGTTGCTGACATTGGGGTGGTGTGTTTTTTGGGCTGCCGCTGACTAGTTCTTTTGTTTTCGTTTCAGATGGAGGTTTGACACGCCTCGTCTGGATTTTGGGGCATTCCTATGTTTTTTGGGGGGCAAAAAGGGCAGAAGTTAGGCGGGGCGGCAGGCAGCTGGGGATACCCAGGCGGGAGGCTTGTGTTAGGTGGATAGGCATCCCGGGGCTGGTATGGAGTAGGGTGGTGCCTGAGATATTCCGGTACGCCCGGTTGGATAGACCACCGGACGTGTTGGTTCTACACATGGGGGGTAATGACTTGGGGGTCAGGGCTATGGGGGCCTTGCTCTCGGCGGTGAAGACTGATTTTTTGTCACTCAAGGAAGCTTTTCCGGGGACTTTGTTGGTATGGTCTGATGTAGTCGCACGAACCTCATGGCGGATGGCGAGATCAGTGGCCCGGATCAATAAGGCAAGGATTAAGTTGAACAAACTGGTGGGGAGGTTCGTTACGGCTAATAGTGGTTTGGTGGTGAGGCACTTGGAGTTGGAGGTGAACGTGGGGATGTACTTGAGAAGGGATGGGGTGCATCTTTCAGATGGGGGGATGGATTTATGGGCTATGGGGATTCAGGATGGCATTCAGCGTGCCCTGCGGGTGTGGAGGGGCCCTTAAGGGTAAGGGGTTACCCTTTGCAGGCTGTGGCGGTGTCTTTGGTCTTTGACGGTGGCAGAATACGGATGGTCTGAAAGGGGTGGGGGCTCATCGGTGGTATGTGCCCCTCTGGTGTATTCCAGTGGAATGGTTTCCGCTAGAGTACGGGTATGGTTGCACTGCGGGAAGGGGTTGTCTCCGAGCTGTTATATGGCTGGAGGCCTGGTATGGTTCAAAAATTTGGTCCCGCAGTGTATTGGTGTAAAAAAGGGGTTCAAAAGTTTAGGGGTGCCGTCAGAGACCAACAGACTGGGAGTTATAATGTTAAAACTGTGTTAATAAAGTTATTGGAAATATATATTTTATAGTGGAGTCTTTTGACATAATATTGTTTTAATAAAAAAGGCTGTTGTGGCCATTTTATACTCCAACTCTGGTGTGGTCTACATTACTATAGATTGGATAAGTTAAGATAGAGGTTAAGAGGGGTAAACTGTCATGGGTAAAGGTTGGGGGAAGGTATCTCGAGTACACTGGTCAAGGGAGGCCCGGAATGAAGAGACAAAAAGAAAGATAATGAAGGGCCGTGCATGACTTGGTGGAGAGGACAGACAGGACGGGGCTAACATTTGAGAAGAAGTGAGTGGGTGGAGGCAGAGGTGAATTTTAATGAGTGGGGAGGGGCGCTTTAAATAGCTGGGGGCGGGTGCACTCGGCATCATTTTGAGTGGGGACAGATAGGAGAGGAAGTTTATCCCACCCACCCTCCCTGTTGTTTTTGGTGTTTTTCTGGCTGTTGTTTCTTGTCTTTCAGGTTGAAAAGGAGAAGGTCGTCATAACAGCTGGGTGTTGGCGGTGTCTTTGGTCTTTGACGGTGGCAGAATACGGATGGTATGAAAGGGGTGGGGGCTCATCGGTGGTATGTGCCCCTCTGGTGTATTCCAGTGGAATGGTGTCCGCTGGAGTACGGGTATGGTTGCACTGCGGGAAGGGGTTGTCTCCGAGCTGTTATACGGCTGGAGGCCTGGTATGGTTCAAAAATTTGGTCCCGCAGTGTATTGGTGTGAAAAAGGGGTTCAAAAGTTTAGGGGTGCCGTCAGAGACCAACAGACTGGGAGTTATAATGTTAAAACTGTGTTAATAAAGTTATTGGAAATATATATTTTATACTGTAGTGGAGTCTTTTGACATAATATTGTTTTAATAAAAAAGGCTGTTGTGGCCATTTTATACTCCAACTCTGGTGTGGTCTACATTACTATAGATTGGATAAGTTAAGATCGAGGTTAAAGCGGAGGTCCAATCCTAAAAAAAAAAGAAAAACATTTATAGAATTTTTTTTTTTTTATACTCACCCTAAATGTCTGTTGCTTTGCGGAAGTCCCCTAATCTGCCTCTACTGTGGCTCTTCCTTGTCCTCGGATTGAGAACTTCCGTTTCCTCTTCTTGTGAATGGGGCGCGCTGCCTTCTGGGAACTGTGTGTATCCCAGGAGGCAAGCCGCCCATTCACAAAGCGCCGTGCGAGTGGCGCATGCGCAGTAGGAAAAGGGCAGTGAAGCCGTAAGTCTTCATTGCCTGTTTCCCTTAGTCAGGATGGAGGAGCCCGGGACCTGCCAGCAGCGATCGATCGCAGTGGCGGGACCGACATCGCGGGCGAGTAGGACAGGTAAGTGTCCTTATTAAAAGTCAGCAGCTACACTGTTAGTAGCTGCTGACTTTTTTTTTTTTATATGGCTGCACCTCCGCTTTAAGAGGGGTAAACTGTCATGGGTAAAGGTTGGGGGAGGTATCTCGAGTACACTGGTCATGCAATGCAATGCTCTACTCACTGGTGTATCTAAAAACACTATTAATTGACTTCAATATGTACAAAATTCTGAAGCCAGAAACCTGACTAGGTCTGGTATAAGTGAACATATTACCTCTATCCTGGAGTCCTTGCACTAGCTATCTCTCAGGTTTCCCACAAACTTTTGAGATTCTCTCGCTCACCTATATTGCCGCGTACACACGATCATTTTTCCCATCGAGAAAAATTACATTTTTTCCTTTGGACGAGAAAAACGATCATCTGTGGGCTTTTTGTCGTTTTTCTCGACGGGAAAAACGGCATTAATCACGAAGAGAAAAATTAGAACATGCACTAATTTTTCTCGTCGTGATTCCCGTCGTTTTTTTTTCCGCAGCAGTTTTCCCATAGGGAAACACTGCCGGGGAGCCCACACACGGTCGTTTTTTTCGACCAAAAAAAAATGTCATTTAAAACGGCCGTGTGTGGGGGGAACAAGCTGTTCCTCGTTTTTCACGTCGATTTTCTCGACGGTGTTTTCACCGTCGAAAAAATCGATTGTGTGTACGCGGCATAAGGCTCTTCATGGCTTGGCATTCCATTATCTGTCTGAACTTTTATCAACTTACTCCCCCTCTTGTAACCTCTGCTGCTCAAATTCTGGTCTTCTGTGTGTCCCCCTCCCCTATTCAGGGGGTGAAGAATGGACGCTTCCTGCACAGGGGACAGCGGTGACATCGCAGGCTTCGGTTTTAGGTAAGTGAGACATATTGGGCTACTATGCGATGCATAGTCCAGTATGCTTTACTTTTGCAAGGAAATAAAGAGGAAGTAAAACGTGAATTGAATGTATACTCATGAAATATTGTTTTTTAAACCTATTGTAGGGTATATATACAGTATATAGTATTATGTTAATTTTTTTATGTATATACAGTAGGGGAATGATTAGTAATTGTATGAATTATCAAATGTTCACATCAATGGACAGGGCCGGCGCTAGCAATAGGCGGGTTAGGCGGCTGCCTAGGGCGCCAGCAAAACCCGGATCCCCAGCCACTCGCTGGGGATTCGGATTATTAAATTACCTCCAGGACCGTAATTTTTTAAATACATGCTGCCTTATGACGCCAGCCGCCAGGCTAGGGGGCGGTTGCGCCTGTGAAGAGTGAAGACATCCCGGAATGCTCTGTCCCAGCCTGCAGTGCCGCCCTAGCAGCGGCAGTGAGAAGAGGAGGGGAGAGAGCCGGGACAAGGAGCAACCGGTCGGAAGTGCTGCATGATCGAGGGAGCCGACTGGGGTGGGTGAGATGGAAGCCATGGCTGCATGTAACTCCGGGCTTGCCGCAATATCCGCTCCCCCCTCCTCCTGGTCGCTCGGAGATCTGTTGTGGGAGGACAGGCAGGCAGCAGCGCCACTCTCCTGGAGTAAAACCATCACCGCCGCTGGCTCAGGTATAGTGGAAGCACAGGCAGCACGCTCAGTGCTGCAGCCTGCACCCAAGTCACAAGAAATTATTTTTTTACTCTGCTGTCAAGTTTATAGTGCATTGCACTGTGTACAGAGGGGGAACTAATATATGTGTGTGTGTGGGGGGGGGGTGCAAGGGGGGTACAGATGTGTGTGGGGGGGCAGTCATGCAGGGGGGTACAGAGGGGGAACAGATGTGTGTGTGGGGGGACAGATGTGCATGGGGGTACGGAGGGGGAACAGATGTGCAGGGGGGTACAGAGGAGGAACAGATGTGTGTGGGGGGGACAGATGTGCAGGGGGGTACAGATGTGTGTGGGGGGGACAGATGTGCAGAGGGTACAGAGGGTGAACAGATGTGTGTGGGGGGGGGGGGACAGATGTGCAGGGGGGTACAGAGGAGGAACAGATGTGTGTGGGGGGACAGATGTGTGCTCAGTGCTGCAGCCTGCACCCAAGTCACAGGAATTTTTTTTTTTACTCTGCTGTCAAGTTTATAGTGCATTGCACTGTGTACAGAGGGGGAACTAATATATGTGTGTGGGGGGGGTGCAAGGGGGGTACAGATGTGTGTGGGGGGGGAAGACATGCAGGGGAGTACAGAGGGGGAACAGATGTGTGTGTGGGGGGGGACAGATGTGTGTGGGGGGCGGGAAGACATGCAGGGGGGTACAGAGGGGGAACAGCTGTGTGTGGGGGGACAGATGTGCATGGGGGTACAGAGAGGGAACAGATGTGCAGGGGGGTACAGAGGAGGAACAGATGTGTGTGGGGGGGCAGATGTGCAGGGGGGTACAGATGTGTGTGGGGGGGGCAGATGTGCAGAGGGTACAGAGGGGGAACAGATGTGCGTGGGGGGGACAGATGTGCAGGGGGGTACAGAGGAGGAACAGATGTGTGTGGGGGGACAGATGTGCAAGGGGGTACAGAGGAGGAACAGATGTGTGTGGGGGGACAGATGTGCAGGGGGGTACAGAGGGGGAACAGATGTGTGTGTGGGGACAGATGTGCAGGGGGGGTACAGAGGGGGTACAGATGTGTGTGGGGGGGGACAGATGTGCAGGGGGGTACAGATGGGGAACAGATGTGTGTGGGGGGGAAAGGGAACAGACGTGCAGGGGGGAACAAATATGTGTATGTGGGGGGGGGACAGACATGCAGGGGGGTACAGATATGTGTGTGGGGGTGGGACAGACATGCTGGGCGGTACACATGGGGAACAGATATCTGTGTGGGGGAGGGGAACAGACATGTTTGTGGGGGGAACAGACGTGCAGGGGGGTACAGATATGTGTGTGGGGGCGGTACAGATGTGCTGGGGGGTACAGAGGGGGAACAGATATGTTTGTGGGGGGAGGGGGAACAGACGTGCAGGGGGGTACAGAGGGGGAACAGATGTGGGTGGGGGGAGGGGGAACAGACGTGCATGGGGTACAGAGGGGGAAGAGATATGTGTGTTGGGGGACAGACATGCAAGGGGTTACAGAGGGGTAACAGATATGTGTTTGTGTGTCCTGTGTGGGGGAACAGACATGCAGGGGATACAGAGGGGGGACAGATATGTGTGTGGGGGGAGGGGGGTAAAGAGGGGGAACAGATATATATGTGTGTGGGGGGACAGACATGCAGGGGGGTACAAAGGGGGAACAGATATGTGTATGTGCAGGGGGTACTGAGGGGGAATAGATATGTGTGTGGGGGGGGGAGGGGGAACAGATATATATGTGTGTGGGGGGACAGACATGCAGGGGGGTACAAAGGGGGAACAGATATGTGTATGTGCAGGGGGTACTGAGGGGGAATAGATATGTGTGTGGGGGGTTTGAGGGGAACAGAGTCATGGAGGGGGGGTGCAGAGGGGAACAGGCATTCAGGGTGATACAGTGATGGGGTGATCTGAGGTGTGAAGGTGGAAGAATTGTGGTGATCTGAGACCGGAAAATACAGGAATTGGGGTGATTTGAGGTGTGGAGGTTCAAGTCCACTTTGTAAAAAAAAAAAAAAAAATGCAGATCTTTTTGCTGGTACAAAAATGTGCATTTATTATTATTTTTAGTAGGAGTCTGTAAAGCATTGTCAGTGTATCTGTATGCTCTTACAGACAGGCAGTTACACAGTTAGCCTGTCTGTATACTGCCCTAGCCTGTGGACCACGGCTGGCGCGAGGAAGTGAGCTGGTGCCATCTACTATTTGTCTTCAGGCCGGGTCCAGAGGCACAGGTGCAAACCTGTGGACCACGGCTGAAGAAATAGGTGAAGAGGCACCGCAAAAATCCAACACTGACCTAGTCAGGAGACTGTTGACGCCCCTAGCCCAGGAGCAGGATCCTCCACAACAAGAGTCCACCCCATGTTACAGCAAGCGTACCAGCGCCTGGTGATGGAGCAGAAGGCCCCAGCAGAAGGAATTGGAAAAATCTGGAAGCTGGACAGAACGGAAAAAGTGCTACAACCAGGAGAGGTGACTTGTTTGAGAGCTTCTGTTAAAGTGGTTGTAAACCCCTAATTATTATTTTTTTTTTAAATAACCTGTAAGAGAAAGCTATAATGAGCTAGTATGACTAGCATACTAGCTCATTATGTACCACTTACCTTAGATCGGGGCCCACAAAGCCGTCTGTGTCCCTCTCTCCAGCCGCAGCCATCGCTGCGGTGATAGCCGGAATGTTACTTCCGGGTATCGCGGCTCCAGCCAATCACAGCGCTGCTCCGGCGCTGTGATTGGCTGGAGCAGCGAAGACGTGACTCCACGCATGCGCGCGAGAGCCGTCAAATTCGGCTAAGCCCAAGCGCTGCTGGGACTTAGCTGAATTTGTGAATGGGATTAACCCCATGAATGCGCCATTAACTACGGCGCGCATGCGCCGTAGACAGCGGCGCCTGTGATTTTAGTAAATATCTCCTAAACCGTGTAGGTTTAGGAGATATCTCTTGCACCTACAGGTAAGCCTTAATCTAGGCTTGCCTGTAGCTGCAAGTTGCAAAAGTGGGTTTACAACCACTTTAAAAACTTACCTGGAAACAACCAGGCCGTTTGTTGTCCCTGAACTGGACCCACAGGAAAAACCAACAGGGATCAAAGTCATTCCTGAAGTGGTTCCCTTGAAGGCCCTAAAGAAAAGTCACGGGAGGGTCTCAGTAAGCATCAGGAATACTGCTACCACACCAGTGAAGGTACCCACTAGAATGCTGCTGAGCCAAGTGAACCAAGCCACCCCGGTTGCCCCATCTGACTTAAAGATAGAAGAAAGGGGTGAAGTCACTGTGGAGAAGCTATGTTCTGAAGACACAACCCTCCCACCAGTATGGAAGGAGAGGGCCAAGGCCCAACTCGCTCGATGGCAGAAGATTTTCTCTAAAAACGAGTTTGATGTGGGGTGTACAAAGAGTGCCACTCACAAGATTCACCTACAGGAAGATAGGCCATTTAGAGAAAGAGTCCGACGAGTTCCTTTGGCTGACCTGAAGGATCTGCATGAGCAACTGGCAGAGCTTAAGAGGACAGGCATTATCAGAGAGTCCAGGAGCCCTTATGCCTCTCCGATAGTGGTAGTCCGGAAGAAAAACGGGTCACTGAGGCTATGTATAGACTACCGAACACTCAACAAAAGGACTATACCTGATCAGTATACCACTCCCCGAATAGAAGATGCTTTACAGAGTTTGTCAGGGGCCAAGTGGTTCAGTGTGATGGATTTGAAGGGTGGATATTATCAAATTCCCATGCATGCTGAAGATCAGGAGAAGACAGCCTTCATCACCCCTGTGGGTTTCTTCGAATTCAACCGCATGTCTCAAGGCTTGTCAGGAGCCCCAGCCACCTTCCAAAGACTTATGGAGAAGACGGTGGGAGACATGAATCTGATTGAGGTGCTGGTATACCTGGACAACATTATTGTGTTCGGAAAAACACTGGAAGAACACGAAGAGTGACTGGAAAAGGTCCTAAAGAGGCTCCATGATGAAGGCCTGAAGCTTTCGCTGAAGGAGTGTCAATTTTACCAGCCCTCAGTCCATTACCTGGGTCACATCGTATCCGCTGAAGGGATATCCACAGACCCAGGGAAGTTGGAGGCTGTCACCTCTTGGCCTAGACCCACTAATGTGACCGAGCTTCGGTCGTTCTTGGGATTCTGTTCTTATTACAAAAGGTTCGTGGAGGGATTTGCCAAGATTGCCCGACCCCTGAACGAACTGCTGAGGACTGAAGAGGAAGATGATGTTCCTGAATCAGTCAGACCAGTGAAACCCATCATGGGGCCTAGGAAACCTAAAGAGTCTATCCAAGACCAGTGGACCCCCAAGTGTGAAGAGGCATTCCTCCAACTCAAGAAAAGCCTAACTACTGCTCCTGTGTTGGCTTATGCAGATACTGCAAAACCTTACGAGCTGCATGTAGATGCCAGTAGAGATGGATTGGGCGGGGTCCTGTACCAAGAGCACTATGGTCACCTACGTTGTGAGTCTGAGTCTGGTGCCAGCTGAGAAGAATTATCCCACACACAAGCTGGAATTCCTGGCTCTAAAATGGGCCTTAGTGGATAAGCTACGAGACTACCTATATGGGGCCGAGTTCGTGGTAAAGACTGACAACAGTCCGCTCACCTACTTATTAACCACTGCCAAACTGGATGGCACAGGACATAGGTGGTTAGCTGCCCTCCCAGGATTCACGTTCAGCCTGAAATACCGACCAGGTGTGGGAAACAGAGATGCGGATGCTCTATCTAGAAGACCCCATTGCCTCATTGACCCCACAGAGGAATGGACCCCAGAAGGAGTGCGAGCCTTGTACCAGGGGGCTGAATTACAAACTGAAGGGGGGTCCAGAGCCGAAGAAATTGGAGTTACGGCTGTGGGAGTACCCAAACACTACTGTAACGTGACCCAAGTGGGAGAAGAATGTCTACCCAAATTGTCCAGGAAGGACTTGAGGAAGGACCAAATGGAGGATCCCCTTGGAAGATTAGTGTTGAAGGCTTTGGAGGGCCGCTGTCCCGATGTGCTTCTCACAGATTCTCCAAAAGAGGCTCGACTGCTACATAGAGAGTGGGACCGATTGCAGCTGCGCCAAGGGGTGGTCTACCGAAGGGGCCCCTCTGATGGTCCAGAAGAAAAGTGGCAGCTGTTCCTGCCCAGCAAGCACAGGGAAACAGTTCTAACTGCCCTTCATGACCATCATGGTCATCTGGGCCCGGAAAGGACCTTCCAGCTAGTAAGAGGCAGATTCTACTGGCCCTGCATGTGGGCCGAAGTTGAAAGCTACTGTCACTCCTGTATCCGGCGTATTCAGAGGAAGACCCTACCTCACAGAGCTGCCCCAATGGGCCATCTTCAGAGTCAGGGACCTATGGAACTGGTGTGCATTGATTTCCTTTGCTTGGAGCCTGACCTGAGTGGACAAGGGAATGTTCTGGTGGTCACTGATCATTTCACCAGATATGCCCAAGCATACCCAACAAAGGATCAGCAGGCTTCAACCGTGGCAAATGTCCTAGTAGAAAAATTATTTGTCCACTATGGATTACCCCAGTGTATCCAGTCAGATCAAGGTAGAGACTTTGAGAGTAATCTTATAAAGAAGTTGTTGGATTTGCTGGGCATCAAGAAGACCAGAACTACTCCCTATCACCCACAAGGGGATGCTCAGCCTGAGCGTTTTAACCGAACTCTCCTGGATATGTTGGGAACGCTAAGCTCGGAAAAGAAGCAGCACTGGAGTAAGCATGTAGCTGCCATTGTGCATGCCTACAACAGCACTGCAAGTGATACTACTGGGTATTCTCCTTACCGTCTGATGTTTGGGGCGAGAGGCTCGGCTACCGGTGGATCTGGCCTTTGGCACATCCCTTGATCATACATCAGTCACCTCCCATAAGGGATATGTGGATCGGCTCTGGAAAAGTCTAAAAACAGCCTATGAAAAGGCCCAAGCTACATCAGATCAGAGGGGGCTGAGGAACAAGAGGAACTTCGACCTCAAGATCAGGGTACAAGATTTGCAACCAGGGGATCGAGTGTTATTAAGAAATCTGGGTATCCCTGGAAAGCATAAATTAGCTGATCGCTGGAAGTCACAACCATACATCATCTGTAAGCAGTTATCAGGCCTCCTGGTGTATCAGATCAGACCAGAGGGAAGTGTAGGCCCACTAAAGACTCACCTGTTGCCCCTCTCTGAAGCAGTTCGCCTACCTCCTGCATCAGCCTCACCAGAGTTACCCTTAACTTCTCAAGTGTCCCGACCAGTCACCAGATCTTAGTCAACACTTCAGGACATAGAAGATGAAGAGTCTGAAGATGAATGGGTGGAGTCAGATTGGTTGTGGTCATCTCAACAATCAGAGTATGGGACCTCTCCTCCACCATCACCTGAGGTAACTGACAGTAGAACTCTCCGACCGGAGGCCCCTGAGTTTGTGCCTCACAGTATGCTCACTGAGGAGTCTTTGTCAATGGGAGACTCCAGAGAGGTCTCAAATTTGTCTGAAGAAGAATTGGATACTCCAGAGGACATGGAGTCTAGTGTACCTGAACCTGAAGATGAAGAAACAGAGTCTATCATTCCTGAAACATTAACGCCTAAGGAACAAAAAGAAAGACGAGTCATTCACCCTCCAAAGAGACTGACTTATGATCAATTGGGTGAATGCTCGAAAGAGACTATTCTCACTTCTAAAAGGACAAGTGACATGCCTAGTTCTTCCACCGCAAATTTAGTGGAAGACAACCCCAGCTCACTCCCTGGCACATCTGAGCAGGACACTTCCGTATCAATGGTTTGTGGACAGAGCGGCCTCCCTTCCCATGAAAATTGATGGGAAGTTCCTCTGTCATGATATGAGCTGTTTGAGTTTGAACACTGTTACTAAAAATGCAAATAGTTTATTGTCCTGCATAACCTAACTGAAAGTTTCTCTGCATGTATTGACAAAGCATGTATCAGGCTACAAACTGTTGTCCTCTTTGGGGACCAAAGACTTTAAGCGGGGGGAGTGTGTAGCACGGCTTCAGTTTCTTCTATGTAGATACAGACTACAGCAAAGCAAAAGAACAAATCCTCTGGACAGCAGCACTCCGGATAAAAGCTTTTATTTTGTCAAATCCAAAAATAATCCAGAGGATTTGTTCTTTTGCTTTGCTTGAGTTTGCATTGCCTGCACCCGTGGTTGTTGGGAAGAAGCAATTACTTGGAGGATATCCACACCTGAGCGGCTTCCTCTCTGTTACCCATAGATACAGACTACAGTTGACAAACTAGAAGGAACTTAGCTCCCTCCGGTGTTCAATCTTTATATTGCATCTATTTATCATTTTCAATTATATCAAAGCAAGGCATGCTGGAACACGTAGTACAGGGAGAAAGAGACTCCATTTGCCATGGATAGTAAACAGACTATAGTACCCACAGTGCAACTGTACTCCCAACGTGCATTGCCTCGACGCTTGGCCTTCTGGGACTGCCTACTTAAAGGAGGGGAGGAGCTACAGAAGCTCTCTCTGAACATCACCCTGCTAGCAAGAGGAGCGTCTGAGAGGCCTGCTGTGTGTGTGTAGGCCGCATAATCTGGGCCTACTGTCTGCAGAGAGGCCTGTCTGCTGAAGGGAGAAGAATCCTCCTCTGAGAAGCCCAGCTGATTCTGCCCAAGTGTCCAGACATCTTCCCCCTTCAGACGTCTCGTGTGGTGGAGTGAGGGACGGAAGACCAGGATAGCGGAGAGATCGTGTACCGGAGCATCAGCAACGGAATCAACCAGGCGGACTAGGCCTATTTGGGTGAGTGGGCACCTGCCCAGGATTTACTATGTACTTTATAGGCCTGTGACTGTTAAGGCTCACCATCGCTAGAATAGTGCAACACACACACGCCTGAACATAGTGCCTCGTGTGTTAGTGCGCAGTTTAAAGTTGGCGTTTGCACCGCCTGACAGTTTTACATTCCCAAAAGCATTGCAGGAGTTTTGTTTATTCTTCTACACTCTTTGGATTACAATTTACATGTGCAGCAACGTTTGCTAGCGAAGACTCCATCCATTGAGGAATTTGTACACTAATATTGGTCAGGCCTGAGTGGAACGTATAGTGACGGGAAACAGGGTGGTATTGCCCACTAGGGGGAGCTCGCGAGCAATACAGTTCAGTCAAATAATAGACATTAACACTGCAAGTTAAGATATTTTGTCTGATAGCAATTATTTATTTTATTATGGACTTTCACAGGGCCCTGCAGAGTCAACTGTATGTATAACCTTGTTTTACCCTTTTATATCTTACCAAGTAAAGTTCACCCTTGGTTAAGTGCAAACCTGTGTGCAGTTTCTCTGTTATCTTGTGGAAGGAGAAGTGACCAATTGAAGGTAACAATCTATATTGCAATTTTACTGTAGTGTGTTTTTTTTGTGTTCCCCAGCAACCAGTGGGTTCCACAATATTTGCATATACCAGTTGTGCCAAGGGAGGATTTGAGCCAATTCAAAGGGGTTGATAGGCAGAACGTAGACCCAACATTTAAATCAGCAGCTCCTATGGGGGTAGTGCTACATATTATATATATATACAGTATATATATATATATATATATATATATATATGTGTGTGTGTATATGTATATGTAGCGGCCTCATACCCCTACTCCCTTGATATGATACGGCTGGCTTTGTCTAGGGGTTGAGGGAGGAAGGTGAGGTACGCCACCACCAGCTCTCACCTCGTGTGTGTGTGAGGTTTGAGCAAAGTTCAAGTTTTACCGCCACGGATTGCATGCAGGCCTGCCTCTTCTTCTCCTCCTACTCCATCCTCCCTCTCTTCCTCGGCTGACTCCTCCTCTTCCGCTGCTACCGTCTCTTCCGATGCGCCGCCCAAGATCCCCAGAACCTATTCGACATGCCAGGTGAGATGTTGCCATGCTGTGCTGCGTCTGTTGTGCCTGGAAGCCAAGAGCCACACTGGCCCTGCACTCCTTTCAGCTTTGCGTTCACAGGCAGATCAGTGGCTAACACCGCTCAATTTGACAGTTGGTAAAGTGGTGTGCGACAACGGTGCCAATCTGCTGAGCGCGTTGAAACAGGGCAAAATTACACACGTGCCATGCATGGCACACGTCTTGAACTTGGTCGTGCAGCGATTCGTTGTCAAATACCCTGGGGTCCAGGACGTCTTGCGGCATTCAAGGAAAATCTCGGCCCATTTCAGAAGATCTTACACGGCCATGGCTCGCCTTGCTGACATTCAGCGGCGACACAATCTGCCGGTCAGACGTCTTATTTGTGACTGCCCGACGCGATGGAACTCAACCTTGTATATGCGTGATAGGCTGCTCCAGCAGAAACGTGCAGTTAACGACTACCTGTACGAACTCTGCGGCAGAACAGGTTCTGGGGAGCTTGGTTTTTTTTCACGACGCATGCAGACTTTTGCGGCCATTTGATGAGATTACCAAACTGGTCAGTCGCAGCCATGGCGCCATCGTGTCATTGATCAAGCCGTCGAGGAGCAGGAGCAGGAAGATGAGGAAGTCGCAATGCCAGATGAATTGCCAGGGGGGGCTACTCTGAGACAAGTCAACAACAGGAGTCTGAAGAGGAGTCACAGAAGGATGGTGCCGGGGCGGATGAGGAGGAGCAAGAAGAGCATGCTTTAAACCTTTCTGGGATCCCTGCTGTTGTTGTCCGTGGATGGGGGGAGGAGATCGAGGACGACATTATCCTGGATGATGACGAGCAGGAGCCAGGCCACCACACTGCTTCCAGTTTAGTGCAGATGGGGGCCTTCATGCTCCAGTGTTTTAAGAGGGACCCCCGTATAAAAAGCATAAAGGGCAAGGACCATTACTGGGTGGCAACGTACTTGGACCCCCGGTACAATCAAAAAATGGCGGAAATGTTACCACCATCACAGAGGACTGTCAGAATGGAGCACTTCCAGGCCTTGCTTCGAGAAATGCTGCATTCTGCTTTTGCGTGCGCTGGCAGAGGAATTTCCACTCCCAGAGGAACAGTTGCGGGTACCAATCCAACAGTGCCTGCAAGAAGAGGGCGGTTTGAAGATGTCTTGGTCACTTCTGATATGAGATCATTCTTTCAGCCGACCCATCGACAGGTCTCATCCGGATCCAGCATCAGGGAATGCCTAGACTGGCAGGTGTCTGACTACATCAGATTAACGGCCGATGTGGACGCTCTGAGAAGTGATGAACCCCTGGACTACTGGGTGGGCAGGCTTGACCTCTTGCCAGAGCTTGCACAATTTGCAATGGAACTGTTGGCTTGCCCCTCGTCCAGTGTCCTGTCCAAAAGGACGTTCAGCGCAGCAGGGGGGATCATGACCGATAAGCGCACTCGCCTAGCTCACGACAGTGTTGACTACCTCACATTTATAAAAATGAATGAGGCATGGATGTCTGAGGAATTCAACACATGTGACCAGTAGACCATGTTTCATTCAAATTCCTCATGACAGGCCACAAATATCCGCCACCACCCATAACAATTATTCATGGTCCCTGTCTTCTTGGGTAAATACAGCAGCATAAAAGGCCTTTTATGTCCGTTGAATGCCTAATTTTTGGGGCCTGTAGTGGCTGAAACGTATTTATCTTGTGAATGCCTAATGTACCTCCAGCCACAGAATACAAAGTTCTTTGCTGTCAGATGAATGCCTGTTGGCTAATTTTTGGGGCCTGTACTGGCCGACACTTACTTCTTTATCCAGGCTGTGAATGCCTAATTTTTCAGACTGGAATTGAAAATCAATTCTGCTAAATTGTGGAACGGATGCGGACCCATTTTACAGACGTGTGAATGGACCCTATATGTATTTGACATGTATTTACTGGCTGCTGTCAGTTCTGGCTGATTTAGGCCGAGCTATTACACTAAAATCTAGCAATATTACAAAAAACGTAATACACGTTATAACTGTATAAACGATTTATATAACTTATAAAAAAAAAAAACATTTATGGCAACTTTTCCAATAGCAGGATCATCTCCTGCACCCCCTTCATAGCCTGGCCTTGCGTCTCTTCCATGGCCTTCATGCGCTCCTGAATTGACAACATTTTTTAGATAAAAAAAGAATGTTTGTCGTTGTTGATCTCAAATTTGCTTAATACTTCTGTTATGTCATTGTCCATGTTGTGGGACTATGTGTGCACAGCTAGAAATTATTTAGTGGCTGCAAATATGACCTGGAGGTTTTTAATGTTCGCCTCCCATTGAAATGAATGGGGCCCGCCGCGAACCCGCGGTTCGCGAACATTTACCCACGTTCGCGCGATCGCAAACCGTTCCGGGAGATGTTCATCCATCCCTATCCCTCCACAGAGAGAAACAAGTCCCTTGTAATTAGGGCTGTTTCCATCCAGACAATTAAAAATATGTGAAAATAGGTGAATATCTGATGCGTGTTATGGAAGCAAGATTCTGATTAAGCCTTTATGGGGTTGCTATGGGGGTGTTGGAAGAGTTTTTGGGGGTGCCCTGGTGTCAGGCAGTGAGAAACCCGGACAGGGGATGTAAAAACCGGACCGTCCGGGTGAATCTCGGACAGGTGGTAACCCTATATCTTCAGCCTCTAAACCCAAGGAGAGAGCAGATCATTCTCTAATGATGGACAACAATGTGATGAATGCTGAGAGCGAGGCTTGGACTAATTCTCTGAATAAGGACAATAAAGCATTCCTTCTGGAGTGGATGGAAAGGTGTAATATTAATCATGTACAGGTTAATGGTCGGAGGAAATATGGTGGCCCTTCTGCAGACTGAGTTGGAGAAGCTTCTCCACTTGGAACATAAACATTTATCAACAATATTGCTCAAGAAATCTATAAAGATAAATTAATTCCACTTTTACAGACTGCTGGAACACTGTATAAGTTTTGTCTTTTCTAGTGGACAGATATAATATCCTTTCTGTATTCAAGGCTGTAGGCACTAGACTGTCTGGGTGGCTAGCTGTTGATTAGCTTACTGTTAAGTAGATCACTGTTAGCTGTTGTCTTCCTTAGATGTGATAATGAGACTACTGTTTACAGTTTGCATTGTTTAGGGTAATGTGATCAAGCTCTTACCCGATTTTGTGTAGTATATATCCTGTGTGAATTTACAGTAAAGTTAGTTCCAGTTTGCACCTAAGCTAGTGTCCTCTAGTTCTTTGGTGCAATGCTCAGCTATAACACCTGGTCCTGGTTCCAGAGTGGAGGAAGCTGTATCCTGATGGAGGCACCCAGGCGGGGTGCCAAGCGGTCCATCACAGTCATTGTCTCTAAACCAGGGATCCTCAAACTATGGCCCTCCAGCTGTTGCGGAACTACAAATCCCATGAGGCATTGCAAAACTCTGGACATTCACAGACATGACTAGGCATGATGGGAATTGTAGTTCCGCAACAGCTGAAGGGCCGTAGTTTGAAGACCCCTGCTCTAAACTCATTCAAATCAAATCTAAAAACTTTTTCTTAAGACAAGCTTTCATGTAATTGTCACTTGTTTTTCCTTTACCCTGTGCATTTCTTATTGTCTTCTTTGTAAAGCGCTTTGAGAAGCTAATCTTTAAAAGGCACTATATAAAATAACGTTTAATATTATTATCAAGAGCATCAGAACTCCACTCCACCCACCAGAAGCTCTTCCAATTCCTTTCTTTTTTCTTCCAGCTTCGCCAATAACGTGTCCCCCCAGACTGTGGCCAATCAGGTGGACCTTTAGAATGTCGTAGCCATATGTTTCCTGAGAGAGATGAAATTTTATCTGCCATGCTCTGAAATTTGTGTTTTATGCAACACTCCACCCCTACCCCATGTTTCCTAGCTTATCGTTAAGAAATATTGTAAGGTTTATAGAATGCAGTAGAATAAAACAATGAGCCTCAGACAGGCCTGGACTGGCCATAGGTTACACTGGGCATTTGCCCTGTGGGCCGGGGCCACTGGCTGCAAGTCTTTGCAACCCCAAGGCAGCTGGGCTGCTCTTTGAGCCCACGCCGCTCACACGGCCGCTAGGCTGCCAGTTCAGTTTAGCCGTTGGCGCCAGGGGGACAGAAACATGAAGGGGGAGGAGTTAGAGGAAACACCTTTGGCCTCTCTGTGGCCGCACGGCCGCCAGTATAGTTCAGCTGTTGGCGCCAGGGGGTGTGACCATGAAGGGGAGAGGAGCTAGGGGAAACACCTGAGGCAGACACCATGGAGCCAGGTCGGAGAGAACGTGAGTGCGCCCCCCCTGTAACCTGGATAGGAGGAGCGGTGGGGGTGGCTGCATATAGAATAATCATTCCTTTAGTTTCCTCCTGCAGCCTATGAAAGCCTGCGAGAGGGAGAGGAGGAGAAGCAGGCATTGAGAGGCTGCAAGAGGAAATGGAGAGCATGATTCTTCTATATGCAGCCACCCCCACCGCTCCTATTCTGCTTCTTTCTGCCACCCCCCCATGCTCTCCGTGCTCTCTGTCCTGTTCTCTCCACCCCCTCATGCTCTCTGTCCCGTTCTCTCCACCCCCTTATGCTCTCTGTCCCCTCCATGCTCTCCGCCCCTAGTGCTCTCTGCCACCTCCCCCGTGCTCTCCAGCCCCCCATGCTCTCCTCTTCCCTCTGTGTTCTCTGCCTCTCAACTGTGCTCTTCACCCCACCCTGTGTTCTCTAGCTTCTCCCCAGTGCTCTCTGCCCCACCCTGTGTTCTCCGGCTTCCTCCCTGTGCTCTCCAGCCCCCCATGCTCCTTCCCAGTGCCCCCTGCCCCCCGCACCTCTGCCAGCTTCCCCCTCTCCCAGGGGAAACCATCAGGATGGAGAGCAGGGAAGGGGCCGGTTAACATGTCATGGGCTGCTCAGTCCAAATTTTGTTCCAGTCCGGGCCTGGCCTCAGCTCAAGTTTGACTTGCTGGCATGGTACATACCTGTAAAAAGCTCAAGAAATAGGCAATTTCAGCCCCAACCACACGGACGTTATTGGCGCTTTGTGTGTAGAGGGCAAACGATCCTCCTCTCCAGTCTACACAGAAACAGTTCACATCTGACACACTTAGGAAAGCCTACAACAGAGTAAATCATGTAAGACAGGTCAATTAATGGGACAGTTAGCCAGAATCCCTTTTCTTCAGCCACACTGACCTGACTCATCTCCACCAGCCACGGCTTGTCCCCCCACTCGAAAGCTCCATGGACAATGAATATGGAGTTCTTGCTGGGATCAAAGTTGGTGCCATTGACTGAGGAGACATTGAGAGCGCTGATTACCTGGAAGAGATATGCTCATCAGCTACATTATGGTACTCTGCTACTAGGTCCTCTAGTTAGGCTGCTTGTTAAAATTGTTTTTGGCTTCATTGTAGTGAATGAAGCAGTGATTGATTGTTTTGTCTGGTCAGGATTTTTTGAGCTGAGTGCTTGATTCCTCCCACTTGCATCTGAAATACATTTCCAGAATATAGGGCAGGGAGATTCAAATAGATTGTAAATGTGCAGTGCTAATTAATTAAAGGTCCATATGCATAGTTCATAAATTATGCAGGTAAGTAATTGCTGGAGTGGAGATCAAATATCACAAGTGCAGAGAGACAGCCACCATCACTCAAACACACTGCCTCCTAAAGGGGTTGTAAAGCTTTAATTAAAAAAAATAACAAACATACCATACTTACCTCCACTGTGCAGTTCGTTTTGCACAGAGTGGCCCTGATCCTCGTCTTCTGGGGTCCCTCGGCGGCTGTCTCGGCTCCTCCCCGCAAGAGCTAACTCCCCTCTGGGAAGCTCTCCCAAGGGGGTTAGCTTGCCATAGCCGCCGAGTGTATCACTCGGGCCCGCCCCCCGGCACGCTGTGTCATTGATTTGATTGACAGAAGCTGAAGCCAATGGATGCCAATGGCTACGCTGCCAACAATCATCCAATGAAGAGCTCACAAGAGCTGAGGGAAAGCAACGCGGGCTCGGGGGGGGGGGGGGTGTAAAACGGGGGCTCGGGGGGGCCGGAGAGTGCAAGGTCTTTTTTCACCTTAATGCATAGGATGCATTAAGGTGAAAAAACATGAAGCTTTACAACCCCTTTAACCTCAGACTGTTAAACGCATAGATTATAAACCAAATGACCGCTCCAGCAGCAATAGGGATAATCTCCAGCAACTCCACCGCAGCCCCGAAGTCTCAGTTAAAGCATAAAAAGAAACGGGGGTGTGGCTTGGAGCGCGCCGTAGATGGACGCTGCTTGAGAGAGCTCCTGGTCTGCGGCTCGGGACGGGTGCTAAATCGGCCTCTGACAGGAAGATTATGAGCACATACTGCACGAGGGGGACACCTAGAAGACTCCTGCGCTCGATGGGAACGCCGAAAAACAAACTCTCATTGGCAAATCTGAGTAAATATCGCTACACAGGCAGCGGACGAAAATCAAAGATGGCGCCGGCAGCGAGGAAGAACGGGGGAGACGACATGGACGATGATGAGGTTTCTCTACCTGCATCGGAAGACTCCATGGGAGGTACTGTACAGGGTGATTGCCCTCTGACCTACGCTTCTATGACAGAAATCGCTGCTGACATTAAGAACTCTTTCTCAATCGCCATTTCTGACATAAAAAATGAACTGCTTAGGCTTTCAGAGCAAATGGCGGTTGCAGAGAAATCAGGGAGGAGAAGGGACAGGGCCCTTACCAGACTGGATGATATCGCCGTGTCTCATTCCCAACACCTAATAGCTACCAATAGGCATTTAGAAGACCTCGACAATAGAAGCCGTAGGCAAAACATTAGAGTACGGGGCATACCAGAAACTACCCTGCCTGATCAAATTAAGCCGGCTCTCACTTCTATCTTTAATGGCCTCCTGGATAGGCCCGAGGCCTCACCTATTGAATTTGATAGAGCGCATAGAGCTCTTAAGCCCAGAGCTCCAGACAACAATCCCCCAAGAGATGTGATTTGCTGTCTTCCTAATTATACCCTGAAGGAAGAAATCCTGCAAAAAGCCAGGGCGAGCGACCAAATCATTTTTAATGAGACAGAAATATACTTATTCCAGGATTTATCACCAATCACTTTAAAGAATAGGAGAGCCCTGAGACCTTTGTTGGAGGTGCTGAAAGAGAAGGAAATAAGATACAGGTGGAAATTTCCTTTTGCACTCCAAGCTACATATAATAGCAAGCAGTACCTACTGAGAGTCCCAGAAGACCTAAATGGATTTTGTGAGAGTCTACAAATTACTCCCATTGATCTTCCCGACTGGTATGCGGAATTCATGCTTCCTCCTCCGATCAACAATCAACCAACATCTTATGGCCCTTCTCCGGATAAGTCTACATTTCGTCCTGGTCAGTCCAGAAAAAGCTCCCATAAGAACAGTTTTCACTCACCATTTCCTAGGGGCTCCAGACAAAGAGATGACAGGTAGAGATAGTCCTGTACTTAATTCAGTTTGCGGTTTCAAGATACGGTTAAAGCTGCCCCATATATTGTACTATTTGATTAACACTTGTTGTGTTCTGTTAATCAAGCTACCCTTGCTTACATAGACCTCTGCATAAACGCACACCTGCTAAACATACAAGCTGCCATTTAAAAGGAGGGAGAGAGGAAAGGAAAGAGAAAAGAAAGAAAAGAAGGAGAGGAAGAAAGGGAAAGTAAACTGTGTTCTTAACACCAGCCACTAGAGGTCAGCATTCACACAGATATTCCCAAGAAACTGATATCACCTTCTCCTAGAAATGATTTTGAACGAATCTTTTTTCCTCATGACCAATTAGAAAAGTCTGATAAAACAAGATGTGAATGCCTCCAACTTGCAAGACTTTGAAGGTCATATGGCCTACTCACCCATCACACGATGTTCACATAAAGGATGGGAAGGACTACAGAGAACTCTGCCACTCCTCAACATAATTGGTCCCTGCAATGCTACTGACTTTTCTTTTTATTTCTCTTTGTTTTGTTTCCCACTAATTTAGTCTCTCCCTATGCACCCTCCATTATATGTGAAAAACTTACCACAGGCTTGTGGAAAGCAACCCCACCATCGACCCAGCAGGCTCAAGCCATCCAGCCTCTCTTCATGGTCAGAAATGGACTTACCGCTTCATATACGGGAACTGTGAGTACACATGTATCCCTTAGGAGGGATTTTGTCCGTATATATGAAGAGAACACTACTTGCGTGGATGTCCACACCCCCCTTTTTTTCTGAATTTTTAAGAAGGCACTAGGTGACAGAAATTCTGTAGTATGATGTTCATATTATTCTAGGTTCCTTTTTGTTTACAGGAAAATGTGAGAAACCTGACGTGCCTAACTGAAAGGTGCAGGGGGGACGTGGCGGGGCGACGTGGGGGCTGGGCCCCCATTAGAATGGTTGTTGCCTACAGGTAGCCTGGCTGGGTCCTCGATGGGGTCTTGTTGGGAACCCAGTTAAATAACTCTGTTGAAATGTTGTTTGGTTAGCACGAGTTGACACAAATTGTTCTTTAAATTTATACTCTTACAGGTTTACGTTACATGTTAGGGTAATGGTCTACCCCGTAATTACAAGGCTCAGAACTATGCTTTAATAATTAATACAAATACACCGTCCCACTCCCGTAGACCTCACCGTCTACACATACCTCAAATTTTTACGGAATCCTACTTCCATCCACGAAGCCTCCTCCCACCACCCCCCGAGAGTCGTTCGTGGTTACCTTAAATACTAAGTGCTTCCCCTTTTTTTTTTTTTTTTTGGGGGACACAGGTAACCCGTGGCCCACTTTCCCTTCTTTGGGAGAACTGAGGCCCGGACTCACCTTAGTTACTATTGAATCAGACCCACCTATTGGGTCTGACGGTTTCATAGTTTAGGGACTTATACTCTTTCTCTTCCACAAACCCTCCCTCCCCCCTTTCCCCTTCTTCCTGGCTCCCCATACTCCCTATCTGACAGCTGTCAACTATACACCCAAAGACATACAAAATGTCCTTCTCCTACCTAGGGCCCTCGCCCACAATAGTATCACATAATGCTAATGGTCTTAATATTCCAGAAAAGCGGGACAAACTGCTCAGGGAACTCAGAAAGGTCAAACCCTTAGTCGTATTTATACAAGAAACTCATTTTAAAGGACAGAACATTCCCAAAATAACTGACAACCTGTACATTATGGCTCATCATGCGACAAATTCCCTGGCTAAGACGAAAGGGGTCTCAATACTAATCAACAAAAACGCCCCATTCATAATCAAACACCAACTGATAGACACCGAAGGCAGATACATCTTATTAAAAGGTACCTGGGAAGGGACTCCGGTCACGCTAGCTAACGTGTACTTCCCAAATAAATCTCATATCACATTCTGCAGTAAAATAATGAATGAACTAAAGTGGTTTGCAGAGGGCTGCATAATCCTGGGTGGAGATTTTAATGTTCCGCTTTCACCACTTCATGACACATCCACAGGACACTCACATGTCTCCTACAGAATATTGAAACGCATTAAGGCTTTATTGCAATCTCTGTCACTAGTGGATACATGGAGATCGACACACCCCACTGACAGGGATTACTCCTTTTTTTCGACTCCTCATAAGAGATACTCCAGAATCGACCTAATTTTCCTCACACAAAGAGATTTACCTAACCTGATGAGAGCAGAGATAGGTATCATTTCCCTATCTGACCATGCCCCTACTGCAATTACAATGCAATTTAATCCTCCCAAAAGCGCAACATTCAACTGGCGACTCAATGCGGCCCTATTGACGGACCAATCAGTCCATGATAGCATCCAGACCTCAATCCAGACTTACTTTCAGATTAACCTTGACTCCGATACCAACCCCCTAAATAACTGGGAAGCACATAAAACGGTGATTAGAGGTGAACTGATGAAATGGGGAGCCAGGAAGAAAAGAGATAAAGAAAAGGAGATAACTCAATTATCTAACACAATAGCCAGATTAGAACTACAACATAAAAAATCATTGTCCCTTAAGGTAGAAGCTGAACTTAACCACAATAGGCAGTCTCTGAAACGTATATTAGACCTACATACTCAAAAAATATTATTGTTTAAAAAGAATTTATTCTACGAGCACGGGGACAAAAGTGGAAAATTCCTGGCCAGAGCCCTGAAAGACGTTAAGACGGCGAACCATATACACGCCATTCGCAACAAACAAGGTATATTAGAATATGAACCAGAAAATATTGCAAAAATATTCTATAATTTCTATGACAAACTCTATAACCTACCCACTCAACACAAGCCTTCTCACATTGTGGCTCCCAGAGATGCAGTGATCAGGGATTTCTTAATAAATAGCAAGTTACCTTCCCTCCTTAGAGAAGACGTCTCATCCCTGGAAGATCCTATCACAGCAGTTGAGATACAGGGAGCAATCAAAGATTTAAAAACGGGGAAAAGCCCAGGCCCAGATGGATTTACATCCCAGTATTATAAGACCTTTACCCAGCTTCTGACAAGTCCACTACTCAAGGCATTCAACCATCTATCCAAAAATAAACATGACTCTAATGCTCTACTCAGCGCACATATAGCAGTTGTACCAAAACCAGACAAAGACCACTCTGATTGCTCTAATTTTAGACCAATTTCATTATTGAACGTTGACATTAAATTGTTGGCAAAAATTCTGGCTAATAGAATGAAACCTTTAC
This sequence comes from Rana muscosa, assembly GCA_029206835.1. NCBI lineage: Eukaryota > Metazoa > Chordata > Amphibia > Anura > Ranidae > Rana > Rana muscosa. Next base: position 255,747,075 of record CM055123.1, on the reverse strand, counting down.
TCTCCCAATTAATTGGCTCTGAACAGGTCGGCTTTATGCCGGGTAGGGAAGCCAGAGATAACATCACCAAATCCCTTAACCTTATTCATCAGGCAAAATGCACGAAGATCGAGGGCCTTCTCCTGTCTACCGATGCGGAGAAGGCCTTCGATAGGATATCATGGGACTATATGCTAGCCACGTGCTCTCATGTAGGTCTTGGAGAGCACATGCTGAATTGGATTCGGACCCTTTACGTCAACCCTCAGGCCAAAATCAAAATTAATAATGTTCTATCTGACCCTATTAAGATACACAATGGCACTCGCCAGGGATGCCCCCTCTCCCCCCTGCTCTTTATTCTATCACTAGAACCCCTGATTAGGACTATAAATAACTCACATGACATTAGAGGATTCACTGTACTGAAGAAGGAATACAAAGTAGCTGCATATGCAGATGATCTTCTCTTCTTTATCACGCAGCCACACTTATCTATCCCCAACCTCACAGAAATTTTTAAAATTTTTGGATTAGTTTCAAATTTCAAAATTAACCAGTCAAAATCAGAAGCCCTCAATCTGAATCTAGACCCCAAAACTTATGACCTAATCAAGAATAACCACAAATTTAAATGGGAATCGAATACCCTTAAATATCTAGGAATCAAACTGACCCCATCTATTGACAGTCTCTTTTCGGCAAATTTTGTTCCCTTACTACATTCTATCACTGTAGACCTACAAAAATGGACTCCCAAGCTCTTTTCCTGGTTCGGAAGAGCGTCTATTCTAAAAATGACTATCCTCCCGAGATTGCTCTACCTTTTCAATGCCTTACCAATTAAGATACCTCCCTCCTTCTTTTCGAAGTTACAAAAAGTCCAGAGACACTTCCTTTGGGCTGGGAAAAAACCAAGAATTAGTTTGAAATCCCTCACACTTCCAAAAAATAAGGGGGGCATTGGTCTACCTGACTATAAGAAATATTATATAGCCTCCCATATTACAAGACTGATAGACTGGCATTGCCACAACACTAACAAAGACTGGGTACAGCTAGAGCGAGATCACAATAAGAAACCCATCCTATACTTCCCCTGGTCAACCTCCTCCAAATTCACTAAGAAAATACCTAATCCCTTCGTAGCAGCCACACTTGATGTCTGGCACAAAATAGCTATACCTTATAAACTAGCCACAATCCCTGGCCCATTGACACCGATTGCGGACAACCCAGACTTCCCACCAGGTGAAATCAAGCTGAGATTTCCAACCCCCACTACCACCAGTAAATTGCTGGTTACCCATTGCTTGACTGATGACAGAGTCAAATCAACAGATGTTCTCAGAAACGAATTTGGTGAACCATCACTCGAACCTTGGCCCTATATACAGCTGAAAGACTTTTTGATCAATAGCAAACATAAAACTGCATACAGCAAGAACCTGACCCAGCTAGAGAATATCTGCCTTTCAAGATCTCAGATTTCTAAGACAACATCCCTGGCATACTCCTGGCTGGGTCACACACAAACAGACACATGTAACAAACATAAAAACAAATGGGAAACGGAACTAGGTCTTACTTTTACCGATACACAATGGGAAAAGGCCTGCATTTTTGCCCATAAATGCTCTCTAAGCACGAGATACCAGGAAATTTCATATAAGATATTGACCCAGTGGTATGTTACCCCGTTGTTATCCAAAAAATGGTTGAATACTATATCAGACATATGTTGGAGATGCAATAGAGAGCCTGGCTCCTTTCTGCACATTTGGTGGAGTTGTCCCCCTATCCTTGACTATTGGTCACAAGTAAAGTTTTGGATAAAACACATTACAGAAACTAAAATCGATCTAAACGCAGCCGCATGCCTTCTACATATTAATCACTTTAAAATTAGCAAATACAAAAAAGCGTTAACAAGGCATCTCTTAACTGCTGCTAAAACACTCATCCCGTTGCATTGGAGAACGGCTAACACACCGACGGTCAAGGATTGGTTGGACAGAGTAATGTTCATACACAGAATGAACGAAATGGTAGCAATGAAAAAAGAAACAACTGAAAGCTTCCATGCACTTTGGCAGCCCTGGGATCTATTTCTACATTCTGTTGAATTCCAAACTCTGATGAAATAAGATGTTTATAGAAATACATTTCTAGCACTTTATCTGTTGATACCCTGTTCCCCTGTAGCAGTTCCTTTTTCCCCCTTGCATAATGACATAAATATATTGTGTCTGTGACAGATTGTAACCTAGACTGATTTGCGGCAATGTATTTGTATAGAGAACTCATATCCTGTATTGTCCCTACGTTTCCTGCCTCTCTGAAGTCTTTAACTCCGACAGCTTCCCCCCCCCTCCCCCTCCTCCCCCTTTTTTTTTTTTCTCCCTCTCCCATATCCCCCCCTCCCTCCTCTTACTCTCTCCCTTATCTAAACCTGATCTGCTATAACCCCTCTATTTTCATTCCTTTCCCCCCTCTACAAATAAGGATTAATTTGACAATTGTACTACCCCAACCTACATTGTAAGTGCTCTTTACTCCTTAAACTTTGCTTCCCTGATTGAGGGAAGTGGAACGTGTATGTTGAGTACGTAATTTTCCGATGTAATGCCACTGTTAACATGTTGTATTACTCATCTTTCAATAAAACTTTGATTGTGAAAAAAAAAAAGAAACTCCTCATCGTGCATACATCTAAATAAGGTGTCCGACATCTCCCCGCGCGTTTCATCATCAATGACGTCGTCAGAGGTATGGCTAGACGTACGCTATCACTCGTGTAGCACACGACACCCTTTTCTCCTGCTTTTGGCTCACTTGCAGGAAAAGGGGCACACCGTTCTATATGCCCGTACCCTCTTGTGTGAAGAGGTTGAGCGGTGTCATAAACTAGGGTCTCCACAGCTAGGTTCTCCAGAGAATGGTTCTCATGTCCACATACAATAAAGACAAGTCTCTAGTTCCCCCAATAACTTCAAGTTCCACACCAGCTGCAACTCCAACATAGAGTTTATTTACTCAAAGCACAGTCACTAGATAGAAAGGGTGGATGGAGAACAGGACAGCAGAAGGTGTGGAGGAGGTCCAGGCACAAACAAAGTATATGACTCACTACTTATCTCTCAAATAGGCTTAGCTCACCAGGATAGTCTCCCATATAGTGGATCCTAGCAGCCTGATTGATACTCGAACTAGATTACACATAGTCTCTGCACAAACTCTGCCACAGATCCGGTGCTTTGGGTCTCTGCCACAGATCCGGTGCTTTGGGTCTCTGCCCCAGACCTGGTGAACTTTGGGTCTCTGCCACAGACCTGGTGAACTTTGCTTGTGGTGTTAAACCTCTTTCAGGGAGATGACATCCCTCCAGAGAGTTACCGGGCCCCTTTCTTCACTGTGATTCTCTCACCAGTCCCTCGGAACGGTCCTCCCCGGCCTCCTCATCTTAGAAACGGGTCTCCTCGCAAGGCAGCACCCTGGGATTCCTCCATCCTCTGTGGGCCCCAGCCAAAGGTGCTGGACCCAAGGCCTTCAGTTGCAGCCCCAGGGCTAAAGGTGCCTGGGACTGATTCACGGAACAGCAGTACACTCCCTGGGGGTAGGACCCCCCCCCGGGACAGAACACAACCCCACTCTCTGGGAAGAAGACGAACCCCAAACAGGCAGCGTCTGCCCCTTTTATATCCTCTCCCAGCATGCACAGCAGGTTGACCACGCCTACCATACCACTGCCGAGAGGGGACATCCAAGGCACAGCACTTATACCAGCGGTTCAACCCTAGCCTCCGATGGCAGCGCCATCCACAGGCCACAGGGAACTATACAACAGCATCCCACCTGCGGTAAAAAACGGTTAGCAAAGCCCTAACAATTAAGGTGTTTGAGTACAACTAGCACTCAAACATTCCCCTGAATTTAAAAACCCTGATACATACTATATATACGGGACGGCTTACAGATATTACTTGCGTTCCACTAACAGGAACAGGAAGTCTATTTAAAGACATCCATGCAGCCCCCAGATCACGGTCCCCCACCCTATGTGAATGGGGTACATCGTACCCCTACCCATTCACCTGGTGGAAAAAAAATGTAAAAAAGACACACACGTTTTTTAAGTCATTTATTACACAGTTTCAGGGGTCGTCTTCCGACTCTGGGGGTCTCTTCCGACTCCGGGGGTCTCTTCTTCCGACTCCGGGGGTCTTCTTCTGCTCTCCGGTGCCTTTTTCCTTCTTGCGGGATTTTCCGCTAACTTCTTTTAGCTCTTTTGCTAGCGGAGAGGCCCGGTCTTCCGCGTCGTCTTGTCCCACTCTCCGTTGTCCTTCTGCCGGGCTGCTCCACTATCTTCTTCCAGCTCTATTGCTAGTGGAGGGGCCCGGTCTTCCCGTCACCGTCTTCTTCTCTCTTCTCCTCCTCGATGTTGCCACGTCGCTTCCTCCCGCTGTAATGCTGGCTGTACGGTGCGCAACCATTTATATAGGCCTCTCATGACGTCACAATCACATGCTCCGGGTGGCCACATGCTCCCATTACGTCACAGTCACATGCTCCAGGGCCAGTTTCCATAGGGAAACACTGCCGCGGAGCCCACAGACGGTCGTTTTTCTCGTCAAGTGTGTGGGGAACAAGCTGTTCCCCCGTTTTAAATGACATTATTCACGGCGGTTTTTTAACCGCCGTGAATAATGATCGTGTGTACGCGGCATGATACTTCTTTTACGATGAGCACCTACAGTGCATGTTGAGACAGTGCCATTTAGGTGTATCTTAACTCAAAGCTTAGTTTTACACAGCCTTAAAATTGTCACTTTTTGATATTGGTCACAATGTGGTAATTCTCATTTCCTGTTCCAATGATTGAGCGTGTCCCCATTGGGAGATTTTCCTTGTCATCCATTTTGTCTCATTTTCCTGTCCTGTGACTGGAACAAAAAGGTAATCTACCCAGTGGGAAGAGACAGCAATAAGACCTGACAGCTTTCAGTCATTTAAAGAGGAACTCCACTTTTGTAAAAAAAAAAAAACTCTGGATAATCAATGTACATTGCAGGGATTTTAACAAACTTTATTGTAGAATCCTACCTGCCTCTGCTCTTAAAAAAAAAATCATTTTTTTCCACTTTGTGTCTTTGGATATGATCTACATGGGAATGACCAGTCATCTAGACCCCAGGGCAAACATTCCAAACTGCATCCCCCCAAAGATGTATTAGCATTATGTGTCAGCAAATCCCCCCCCCCAGGTCTAATGTCCCCCCCCTCCACAAATTAACCCCTCCTAGCACAAATCTTCGTCCCTTCCCCCTCCCGACACATGTCTCCCTAAATATCCACTCTTAGCACAGAACCCCCCCCCCCCCCCAATTTCCCCTCCTAGAACAATACTTACCCCTTGCCATCTTCCAAATTCCCCCTTCCAACACAAGTCCCCTCCACAATCTCCTTTTGGTGCCCCCCACACCTCACATGATACCACAGTGCCCAGGGCAGCCGCCCCCCCCCCCCCGCCCACTCTTTTTCCTGGCCCTGGGAGTGACTTTTTCTATAATCAATCAGCTGATGCCCTTGAGTATTCTAATGAGGAAACATGCAGTGTCCTCATCCCTTAAAAAATTAAAATGTGTCACTTTTATTCATATTATAAGGAATGTAAACATAGAAAAAAAGCATGACAGGACCTCTTAAATATGAGATCTGGGGTCAAAAAGACCTCAGATCTCATATTTACACAAAAATGCAATTGTAGCGGGTTGCTATATTTAGGGGGAGTATCTGAGTGGTAGTCAGGCTCAGATACACTAATTGTTAGGTGTTATGGACCATTTTGCTCGTGGAGGATATCAATGGTGTCCAGTTCCCTGTGGCCTACAGGTGGCGCTGTCGCCATAGGCCAGGATTGAACCATCATTGGAGGGCTGTGCCTTTTGTGTCCCCTCGCAGCAGTAGTACAGCGGGGCGGGGAACCTGCTGTGCCTGCCGGGAGAGGGTATAAAAGGGGCAGACATCTTCCGCTAACGGTCAACGGTCCACTACCCCACCCATGGGGGTCGGCGTCCACGCCCAGACACCTTTGGCCTGGGGGTGAGTGAGGGTTGTTTCCGGGTTCCCTAGGCCCGGAGACGGAGCTGCTGTTCCATCCCAGACACCTTCAGTCTGGGGTGAGGCACCTTGAAGAAGGCCCGGAGGCCAGCAGCCTTCGACTGGGATCCGCCAGGGACCGAGGCTCCCAGGAATCTGCCTTGCGAGGGGACCCATATCCAGGATTGAGGAGGCCAGGGAGGTGACCCTTTCTGAAGACCCAGTGCAGAGTCGTGGTGACAGAGGGGGGCCTCTGGTAACTCTCCGGAGGGATGTTTTTGTCCTAAAAAGGGGCCAAGTTACTAAAAGAAGGAAGTGCGGGTTCTGTATGTCACAGTGGCAGTGACGCTATGCACACAAGGTCAGTGGCAGTGGCTTTCAACTTTTCCACTCGGTCAGTGGCAGTGACCAACCTCATGGTCTGTGGCAGGGACCATGCGCCAAGCCTGTTTGTGCTGATCAGAACAGGAGAAAATCCAAATCAAGTTTGTGCCTGGACCTCCCTCCCACCTTATCTGACCTGTGTCTCGTCCCAACCTGTCTGCTCTTAAAGAGACTATTTATTGTGCTGAGAAAATAAATAAGAAGTTGGACCTTTCAGTTGGTGTGGACAGTTGCTTACTGGGGAGAATTAAAGCCTGCAATTGTATGCAGCCAAGCGGGGGCCATCTTCCCCCTTACTTGTCTCCATGCCAAATAGGGGAGGGGACGCGATCGCCTCCGTCACCTCCGGTAACCGGCGGAGGGCACTGGAGAGCGGCAGGAGGGGGGCCCTCTCCCACCACCGCTAAAAGTGATCTTGCGGCGAATCCGCGCTGAGATCCCTTTTATCTGAAAGCGGACCGTCCGTTGAAGAAGTGGATACCAGGGTTATGGCAGCTAGCTGCTGCCATAACAACGGTTTTCCACTTAAAAGTGCCGCCATATAATGCCGGCGGGCGGTCCCTAAGTGGTTAAAGTTAGGGTGACCAGACATCTCCGGTTTCCGGGGACAGTCCCCGGATTGAGGACACTGTCCCCGGTCCAAGTCTGTCCCAAGTTTTGTCCCCGGATTATATTTAAACAGGGACTTGGGCAATTTCAAAGACTGTCAGTGCAGAATAAAAAATAAAATTCTGAATTACACCCCTCCCCCCGCTCCGCCGCTCCTACTAGCTTAGGGGGGTGTATTTTTTTCCATTATCTGTGCCCCCTTTCTTATGATCATGTGTTGGTCGGAGCGGAGGGAATATTTCTTCAGTTTCGGGTGCATGCCCGATCAGCTCCGCTCATATGTTCTTCTGCCTTGGCTCAAGTCCCGGCCAGCCACCTGCCTGCTTATCTCCTTGCCTTCCCAGGCGGAGTGATCTTCCTCCGCTCCCCACCCAGTAGTAGCCGGGGCCCGGAGAGTAAAGCCTCATACACACAGTCGGACTTCCATCAGACTTTTCCGTGGATTTTTGTCCGAACGGCGTTGGCCGGGCACACCTATAGCATACACACCACAGGACTTTTCTGCAAACTTTCCCAAAACTTTTTCCAACATCACGTGGTTTTTCTGCTCTTTTCTGCTCTTTACTGCCACCCTTTGGTCAACTTCTGCTATTGTTGGTTGATTTTAACATTATTTGTTTTGTCCATCGGACAAAAGTCCGATGGTTTTCTGTACACACGGTCAGACTTTGCTCCAACGGACTTTTGTTGGCCAAAAGTTTGTCCGTTTGCAGACCGAACTTTTGTCCGATGAAAACCAAAAAAGTTTGTCCGATGGAGCGTAAACACGGTCAGATTTTTTGTGAAACTTGCTCAAAATGAAGTTTGTTGGCAAAAAGTCCGACCGTGTGTACGGGGCTTAAGACTTGATAGGCTGTGAGGCGGCGGCAGAGATGGGCAGAGAGTGTTGCTGATTGCCGCCATTACTAGTTTAAAAAAAAATATGTCCCCGGATTTCATTTTAAAAATCTGGTCACTTTAACTAAGGGCAAAGGGGCAGGGGATTATAACCCCTGTCAGGTTTTTCACCATCTGTGTCACATTGCAGAGATTTAACTCCCCTTCCCATAGCCAAGCAGAAAGTAAGATTAAATCCCTGCAAATTAACCCCTAGGTCACCAGGAACTATTGGAAGATTTCCCCTGTATTACTTTTCTGGGGGCAACCCAAAGATTGGGATTTTCTTTTAATGATAATTGTAAACAGGACAAATAAAGAGGATGAATCTTTTTAATGGGGCCCAGACAGCAATATAAACTGACAGGTGTTCTAATCCCTCTCCACTCTGTCCAAAACTAAAAAAAAAAAAAGTTTTTAATTTTAGTTATACTTTACATTTTACTTGTATCTTAGTGCAGTCTTCTGGAAAAAAACAGTAAGCCAACCATATGTAGCGGGGTGTTCCCCTTTAATGCAGAGAGACTACATAACCCAGAACCCCGTTCGGCAATGTTTCCACCGCAGAGACTCATGGGAGGGGTTATAAACGGAGGAGGCGAGGCTGGGCTCGGCCTCTTTGGGACACGAGACTTCAGAGACTGATCCTCCTGTGCGGATGTGTCGGAGTGCAAGGCCTGAAGCCTGAGGTCTTGCGCAGCACCAAAGAGCCTTCCACCCCTCTGCGAGCCGGGGTGGCATCTGACTTCGCTTAACTACAGCATTCGTTGGATCGGGGGCCCTATCGCTGGAGACACTGTGTGTGTGTGTGACACGGTTGGTGGAAGTTCCCGGACTGGGACCGCAGTCCGGGCGGGTGAGAGGGCGTATGCCCAAACCATATACTGTTACTGCTAATAGGCCTATAGACTGCCGTGGCCCACAAGTTGTTCCTGATACTTTCACTGAAGAACCTTATCAGAGCTGAACTCAGTTCGCATAGCAAAGTGTTTACCCCATCTTTACTTTTCCCATTGGATTACAAATTATACTCTGTTAATGTGCACCACCGTTAAAGACCTGCCGGTGAAGAAAAGAACATCATCCCCTATAGACTAAGTTGTAGATATCAGAACCAGGCCTGGTCAGTTCTTCTAATTTGTTTGGTTACTGCGCCACAGGACGCCTAGCTAACGGTCGCCCACGTGGCGCACTTGTTGCTGTTAACTCCATATTCATAGTGTGTTAGTGTTGCAGGGCTCTGCATTATATATATATTTTGTGAACTGTGATAAATGTTAACCCCTGATTTTCATCAAAAGCTTAAGTAAATCTTATACCCATTTTATACTATTATTGTCTTGATGTTTAATTACTCATACAGTATAAGACATACAAATTGCTGTTAGAACTAGCTGTGCCAGTAGGGGGTCGAGTATATTGCCGGGGGTTGGCGGAGCTGTCTTCAGGGCCCAAACTAAATCTGCGGCCTTCTTAAGTGAAGGTATCGCTACACTTGGGGGTTCTCGTCCGGGATCCTGATGCAGCAGGTGAACACCAGAAGTGCCGGCATGGACCCACAAACAGTAGAAGCATGGTGCAAAGCCTCTAACGCAGAGCCAAACCAGTCGATAGTCATCAGCCTCCCAGGGGAGGAATGGTCGACTGAGACGGTAGAGGAGTTAATGAAGTCAGTGTCCCCAGATCACACACCGTGGGTGACGGAGATAAAGTCAGACCCAGACATCTCATATCAGTATGCATTAGTGGAGTACTGGGACGGGATGCCAGAGGCCTGTAAGCGCAAGTGTGTGCGGACGCCAGACAACAGAACCTATAGGTTGGCGCACGCAGTAACTGAAAAAAAGGAACCATCACCAACGGGATCACCGCAGGCTGCGGCCCGTACCCCACCGGAAAAAGGAGACAGGGCAACGCCTCCGGTGGCGCCTGCACCTGTCACTGCTATATCACCAGAACTGATAGGTGCGATAGGGGATCTGCTAACCAAGTGTCAGAAGGCAAGCACGGTGCATGTAGAGACTAGCTACCGGAGACTAAAGACATTCTCAGGGAAGCTCCCTGTCCCCGCAGGGGAAGAAGATTTTGATACCTGGGTGGAGCAGGCATTGCAGGCAGTAGAGGCATGGGAGGTGCCTGAAGCACAGAAGAGGCAACGAGTGATAGAAAGCCCTAAAGGCGCAGCAGCAGAAGCAGTAAGAAAGTTTTCGGTTTGGGAATGCAGATTGCACGGCTCAAGACTGTCTAGCCATGCTGCAAGAAGAGTTTGGTCAATTGGAAAAGGTGACAGAGATGGTCTACCAATTTGAACATACTTTCCAACAACCAGAAGAGAAACTTTCCGAGTATGTTAGAAGACTGAACAGGTTGTTGTGCAAGATTGTGTTGAAGAAGGGGATGAAGCCCCAAGATACAGATGCGGCAAGAATGAAGCAAGTCTTAAAGGGAGCGCTACGCTCGGATCCAGTCTGGCTGCACCTGAAAACCTCAGGAGGAGGAACGTTGCTGACTTATGCTGACTTGATAAAAATCATCAGAGATGAGGAGGCGCTGCAACAGGACCAGCAGATGATTAAGACAAATGTTGTACTCGCACAGGTGCTAGTCAATCCAGTGATGACCCCTGAAAGAGATTCGGAGATAGACACCCTAAAAGCTCAAATGTCCAAGGTGTTAGAGATGTTGACCTCTCTGATGGAAAAAGAGAGAGAGGGTCCCAAGAGAGAAGTACCAAGAAAGGAATTATTCCCAATTACCTCAGCACCCGCATCTTTACAAGAATGGGGAGATATAGTCTGCTTTAACTGTGGAGGAATTGGACATATCGCGGCTACATGCTCCAGTCCCAAGAAGAAGAAAATAGACAACCGCAAGCCGGCGGGAAACTTCAGAGGGCCCCGGTGAAGGAGTCAACCGGGTGCCCATCACCTTCAGTGAGCTCCAAGCTGAAAGCAAAGCAGAAAATAACAGGAGATAAAACGCCTCGGGGGAAACACAACATTCCTCAACAGAGATACACCCCAGAGAAAGGGGGCAAGACCCCTCAGAAGAGGCACAGCACTCCCCAGAGGGGGTGCACACCTAAGAAAAATAATAGTATCCCTCAGCGGGTCCCTACACCCAGTAAAAGGAGGGAAGTCAATGCATACCAGACTCAAGAAAGACTGAAGTCCAAAGAGGATTGGACGAGAGAAGGTTCAAAGAGAAAAAGTCTGAAGAGGGCGACCCCTGTCGGGCCATATCCAGAGAAGCTGGTAGGCCCATCTCCTATAGTATCCATTCAAGTGGAGGGAGTTTACACCAGAGCAATCTTGGATACTGGGGCGCAAGTGACCCTGCTATACAGAGATTTCTATGATAAGCACTTGAGTCACCTACCCATCCGGAAGATAGAGGGACTAGAGATATGTGGGATTGGAACCCAAAACTTCCCCTACGATGGCTATCTGCCTGTCAGGATGATCTTTGACCCATCTGTGGCTGGAAAAGCCGAAGTGTTTGACACCCTGGCGGTTGTGTGCCCTCGGCCGCGGGGAGCCAACACGAGTTCCCTTATAATAGGGACGAACACGGATCTGGTCCGAAGACTTCTGACCCCTATAGTGAAAGAAGAAGGGGAAGCGGCCACCAAGATCCACCCCATGCTGAAGACGGCTTACCAATGGCTGGTCTTAGAGCAGAAGACCCCAGGAGAGGGGATAGGGAAGGTGTGGAGACTTGGAAGAGGAGGGATAGTGTTGCAGCCCGGTGAAGTGACCTGTCTCAGAGTCACTGTGAAGCTTACTTGGGAGCAGCCCGGACCCTTTGTCATGTTGGAATCTGACCCAAGGGAAGGGTCCCACGGTCTGGAAGTGATACCAGAAGTGATTCCGCTGAAGGCCCTAAAGAAGGCCCATTGTAGAGTCCCAGTGAGTGTTAAGAACAACACAGATGGCCCCATGGAAATCCCAGCCAGGATGTTGCTGGGCCAGGTGAGCCCTGCTGCCCCTGTCAACCTGTCAGAGATGGGCGAAGGAAGAGATGCTTGGGAGAAGATATCTATGGAAAACCCGAATCTGCCCAGGGCTTGGAAAGAGAGAGCCAAGGCCCAGTTGAACAGATGGGAGAAGATCTTCTCTAAAGATGAGTTCGATGTGGGGTGTGCAAGGAGTGCCACCCATCGGATCCGCCTCCAGGAAGATAAGCCCTTCAGAGAGAGGGTCAGGCGGGTCCCACTAGCAGATCTGGAGGATCTAAGGGAACAACTTTCAGAACTCAAGAGGACTGGTGTGACACGGGAATCTAGAAGCCCCTATGCCTCCCCGATAGTGGTGGTCAGGAAGAAGAATGGGTCATTGAGGCTCTGTATCGACTACAGGACTCTCAACAGGAGAACCATACCCGACCAGTATACCACTCCAAGGATAGAGGATGCCCTACAGAGCTTGTCTGGAGCCAAGTGGTTCAGCGTTATGGATCTCAAGAGCGGGTACTATCAGATCCCTATGCACCCAGAAGACAAGGAGAAGACAGCTTTCATAACCCCAGTGGGGTTCTTTGAATTCGACCGGATGCCCCAAGGTCTGTCTGGAGCCCCAGCTACCTTCCAACGTCTCATGGAAAAGACTGTAGGAGACATGAACCTTATTGAAGTCCTTGTATACCTGGACGATGTCATTGTCTTTGGAAGAACCCTGGAGGAGCACGAGGAGAGGCTGGAAAAAGTCTTGAGGAGACTCAGTGAGGAGGGACTCAAACTTTTGCCTAAGAAGTGTCGGTTCTACCAGTCTTCTGTGAACTACCTGGGGCACATAGTGTCTGAACAAGGGGTGGCCACAGACCCCGAGAAATTGGAGGCAGTTACCTCCTGGCCACGACCCACCACAGTAACAGAACTCAGATCCTTCTTGGGGTTCTGCTCCTATTACAGGAGGTTTGTGGAGGGATTCACCCGAATTGCTAGACCATTGAATGAACTGCTCAAGACTGAGGGAGAAGAGGATGACTCAGGGCCCAGGAAGCCGGGAGAGTCCATCAGAGATCAGTGGAATCAGAAGTGTGAAGAGGCCTTCCAGGCATTGAAGAAGAGCCTGACCACTGCTCCAGTCTTGGCCTACGCATACCCAACCAAACCCTATGAACTACACGTAGATGCTAGTCATGACAGTCTGGGAGGAGTACTTTATCAAGAGCACGAAGGACAACTGCGGCCTGTTGCCTACGTGAGTAGGAGCCTGACCCCCTCTGAGAAGAACTACCCCACCCACAAGCTGGAGTTCCTGGCCCTCAAGTGGGCGGTAGTAGACAAGCTCAAAGACTACCTGTATGGGGCAGAGTTCACTGTGAAGACTGACAACAACCCCCTTACCTACCTTTTCACCACGGCCAAACTGGATGCCACTGGACACAGGTGGCTGGCCGCACTGTCTGGGTTCAACTTCAGCCTAAAGTACAGGCCAGGGGCTGGGAATCGAGACGCAGACGCTCTGTCCAGGAGGTCTCATGCCCCCACCAGTGACAAAGAAGATTGGACCCAAGTTGCACCGGACGGGGTGCGGGCCCTTTGTCAAGGAGCTGAATTCCAAGCCAGAGGAGGCTCCAGAGCAGAGGAAATAGGAGTTACCATGGTGGGAGTCCCCAAACACTACTGTGGAGTGACTCAACTGGGAGAAGACAACCTACCGAGACTGTCCAAGAAGGAGTTGAGGTGTGACCAATTGGAAGACCCCATGGGGAGATTGGTCCTGGAGGCCCTGGAGAATCAGGATCCAAACAGACTCCTGCGTCATCCCTCAAAGGAAGCTCGCCTATTGAGGAAAGAATGGGACAGGTTGCAGGTACATCAGGGAGTGGTCTACCGAAGGGGCCCCTCTGATGACCCAGAAGATAAGTGGCAACTGTTCCTTCCAGCGAAGCATCGAGAGACTGTTCTGGTTGCCCTGCATGACAATCATGGCCACCTAGGGGCTGAAAGGACCTTTCAACTTGTCAGAAGTCGGTTCTATTGGCCCTGCATGAGGGCAGAGGTAGAAGAGTACTGCCACTCATGTGCACGATGTATCCAGAGGAAGACTTTACCCTATCAAGCTGCCCCAATGGGCCATCTACAAAGTCAAGGCCCAATGGATCTGGTATGCATTGATTTTCTCTGCCTCGAACCCGACCTGAGTGGACTAGGAAATGTTCTGGTGATAACCGACCATTTCACCCGGTATGCCCAAGCTTTCCCAACCAAAGATCAGAAGGCCTCCACCGTAGCCAAGGTACTTATGGAGAAGTACTTTGTCCATTATGGGCTGCCCCAGCGACTTCATTCAGATCAAGGAAGGGACTTTGAGAGTAAACTGATCCGGAAACTCCTGGATTCGTTGGGAATGAAGAAGACTCGAACTACACCTTACCACCCACAGGGAGATGCTCAGCCGGAAAGGTTTAACCGAACCTTGCTTAACATGTTGGGGACTCTGGAAAGTGAGAAAAAGCAACATTGGAGCAAACACATAGCAGCCCTAGTACATGCTTACAACTGCACCATTAGTGATGCGACAGGCTACTCCCCATATCGACTCATGTTTGGGAGAGAGGCGAGACTACCTGTGGACTTGGCCTTTGGCACCTCTCTGGACCATTCCTCAGCCACATCTCACAAAGGATATGTGGACAGGCTCAGACACAGCCTGAAAGTAGCCTATGAACAAGCTCAAGCGGCCTCAGACCAAAGGAGAGCTTGAAACAAAAGAAACTTCAACTTGAAGGTCCGGGTGCAGGACTTACAGCCCGGGGACCGAGTACTGCTACGCAATCTGGGGGTCCCTGGAAAACACAAACTTGCAGACAGATGGAGATCTGAACCCTATGTCATCTGCAGGAAGCTGCCGGGCCTACCTGTCTACAAGTTGAAGCCAGAAGGAAAGGTAGGACCACTGAAGACGTGGCATCGAAACCACCTGCTCCCACTTGCTGAGGCAGTCAGGATACCTCCCATGAGAGACTCCTCTGAACCGGTCTCTATCCTGGATACTCCTAGGCCGAACACTCGGTCGCAGACCTCTCGAACCGAAGATGGAGAGGCCTCTCAACTTAGTGAAAGTGAAGAAAGAGAACTTGATTGGCTGTGGCCTTCCCCAACTCCGGGAACTTCTACTATAGATCTTCCAACCACTGAAGACACTCCAGATGGAACACTGAACCCAGAAGCCACAGAGTTCATCCCATCTAGTCCTTCAGCAGATTACTGGGAAGATGCCCATGATAGTTGCTCAGAGGAAGAGGAGCCTGTGGCACCAGAGCCAGAAGTCCCAAGAGAGCAAAGGGCTCGAAGAGTCATCCGGCCTCCTAGGAAGCTGATGTACCCACAAATGGGGAATAGCTCAGAGGACTCTGTAGTTACCGCTAGGAGGAATGCTGAAAATCCGGATCCCTCCACTGTCCATTTAGTGGAGGGCAACCCCAACTCACTCTCTGGCACAGCTAGGCAGGCAACCCATGATAATGTGACCATCGGGCAAGGGAATTCTACCCCTCAGTTTTGGTGGGAATTCCCTATGCCAACATCGTTTGCAGAATTAACTAGAGTTGTACATAGTCTTTGAGTGAGTGAGTGAGTGAAAAACTTGTATAGCGCTAACAAATGCGAACTAAATCGCCTCAAGGCGCTTAGCATCCAGTAGCTTCATGATCCATCAGAAGAGGTGGGTCTTAAGTTTTTTCCTAAAGGCCCGATGGTTTTCTTCCATACGGATATCCGTGGGTAGCGCGTTCCATAGCCGTGGTCCTTGGACTGCAAATCTTCGTTCTCCCTTTGATTTGTAGCGAAATTTGGGGATGTGAAGGAGGTTTTGGTTTGTTGATCGGAGACTGCGTTTGGGGGTGTAATGCTTTATCTTCTCGCATAAATATTGCAGAGCGATTCCTTGTGTGCACTTGTGGGTGAGACAGAGGGTCTTGAATGTGACCCGATCCTTTACGGTTAACCAATGAAGGGTCCTCAGTGCAGGGGTGATGGATTCCCAGTTTTTTTTTCCTGTTATCAGTCTGGCTGCCGTGTTCTGGACGACTTGTAGGCGTGACATTTGGTATTTGGGTAGTCCGAGGTAGAGGGAGTTTGCGTAGTCGAGTCGGGAGTTGATAATTGATCCAACTACTACTGCTGTGTCCTCTTCTGGGATGAAGGGAATGAGTCTACGCAGCAGGCGGAGGAGATAATGAGATCCGCTGATTACTGATCCTATTTGAGCGTCCATCGACATCTCCGAGTCAAAAATGACTCCGAGACTTTTGACTTTGGTGCTCGGGGTGATGGTCTGTCCAAGAATGGTGGGTGGTGTCCAGGAGGTTTTAGTTTTTGTCTTTCGATTAGCGTGGAGGAGAAGCAGTTCTGTCTTGGATCCGTTGAGTTTAAGTGAACTCTCAGTCATCCAATCATCGATCAATGTGAGGTATTTTTCCAATCCGTGATATTGGCCTTTTTTTCCAGTGATACGAAAGTAGAGTTGGGTGTCATCCGCGTATGAGTGGTAGCATAAGTCCTGTTTGCTAATGATTTTTAGGAGTGGGCGGAGGTAGATGTTAAAGAGCAGGGGTGACAGTGGTGATCCTTGAGGGACTCCGCAAGAAATTGCGCGAGTTTCAGAGGTGAAGGCACCTAATTTCACTGTCTGAGAACGATTCTCAAGAAAGGAAGCGAACCAAGGAAGGTCAGGGTCTGCGACTCCTGCTACTTCTTTAAGACGAATGAGTAGAGTTTTGTGGTCTACTGTGTCGAACGCTGCACTGAGGTCCAGCAGCACCAGGAGACATGATTCTCCGTCATCTGCGGCTTCGAGGACGTCATCCCATATTTTGAGAAGTGCCGTTTCTGTGCCATGGCCTGGGCGGAAGCCTGATTGTAGTGGATCCAAGAGTTTGTAAGTGTCCAAATGGCCTTGTAGCTGTTGTACTACTGCTTTCTCCATGATCTTGGAAATGGTGTTGAGGCTTGTTACCGGTCTGCGGTAATTTGGGTCCTTAGGGTCAAGATTGGGTTTCTTTAGGAGGGGTTTGATTATACCTTGCTTGAGGGAGTTCGGAACCATACCTTCTTTGAATGAAAGATTAACGATGTGTGTAATGGTAGGAGCTAAAATGTCGGTACATTCTTTCAGGAGTTTTGTGGGAATTATGTCATTTGACGATGTAGTGTCTCTGAGGCTTCTGATGATGTTTTTAGTGGTGTCAATGGTGATCGGGACCAGCGAAAATTTTGCTAGTTGTATAATGTTCGTATTGATTTTCTCTGTTTGCTTTGGCTGTGTGAAGTTGGTTGTTTTTTTCTGTTGAATTATTTCCCGAATATTTTCGATTTTGTCGATAAAAAAATCCGATAGCTCATTGCAGAACTCTTGGGTTTCGTTTGCTGGAGGCTCTAGACAGGTAGGGTTCATGGTCCGAGTGACCAGTTTGAAGAGTTCACGAGGCCGGTTTAGGGCTTTTTTTATGGTGTTTGAGAAATGTTCCTTTTTTGCTTTAAAAATTGCTTTGTGATATTTCTTAGTGAGTGCTTTGTAGTTTGTATGGTTTTCCTCCGTTGGGTTTCTTCTCCAGGCTCCTTCAGCTCTTCTGCGTTCTTGCTTCAGTAGCGTAAGAGTGTCACTAAACCAGCCCGAGTTGTTTTTACGGATGTGTGCTCTGCGTCTCGGAGCGACTGTGTCCGCTGTTTGTAGTAATATTTTGTTTAAGGAGTTGAGTGTTTGTTCCGTTGAGCGGTTATGCTTTAGCGTTCCTATTTTTTTTGATAGAATGGTTTTGAAAAGTTTTGAGTGTAGTTTCTTCTGAGATCTTGTCCAGTATGTTTTTGTTGAGTCTTCCGGTTTTTGGGAGATGGTGCTGGTGGTAAATTTGAATTTGATAGCGTGGTGGTCCGTCCATGGTAACGGCATGTTGTCCAGTATGTTGATGTCCATATTTTGTTTGAAGATGAGGTCAAGAATGTGACCCGATCCATGCGTGGGTGCATTTATTAGTTGCTGCAACCCTAGTTCTTCCAATTGGTTGATACAGGCGGTGGCGATGGGGTCCTGAGTGGTGTTAGCCCAGAGGTTAAAGTCCCCGAGTAGTAAAAACTTTTTGGTTTTTAAGGTGTATGTCGAGAAGAATTCGGTGAAGGGTGTGAGGAGATTTGTCTTCGGTCCTGGTGGTCTGTAGCATAGCAGTATGTGAATGGTGTCATGGGGTGTTGTTTGGAGTTGCAGGGTGAGTGTTTCCATGAATGGCAATGAGTTCTGTACGGTTGGTTTGGTAAGAGAGAGGTGCGATTTGAAGATAACTGCTAGGCCTCCTCCTCTTTGTCCTATTCTGTGCTCAGTTAGGATGCGGTAGTTCCCAGGTACTAGTTCCGTTAGGACGGTGTTACAATCCGGTGTTAGCCAGCTTTCCGTGATAAAGAGGCAATCTATGTCGTTTTGCGTGATGAAATCGTGAATTTCCTGTCTGTGCTTGACTGCCGATCTGGTGTTAATCAAGGCGCATGATAAATCTTGTAGATGAAGTGGTGTCTTTGTGGTTTTGATAGTCGATTGTCGATTGATCCTAAGCAGTTGTTCTTTTTGTAGGATTTTTTGGGTGGCGGTTGGAAGTGTTGGGGCGGTATTCCTTAGCCTGTGGAGGGTGTCCGCTGAGTATTTAAAGATGCACATGATGGGAGGAAAAAGGTGATGGGGATGATGGATGGGGCCCAATGACCTAAACCGCCCTCCCGTTGGTCCAGAGGAAGGCAAAAACCACCAGCCGAGTCTGGCCAATTGCTGCAGCAGGGGAAAAATTCCTTCCTGACCCCCCGAGGGGCGATCGGGTAAACCCTGGATCAACTCGCTACTAGTTGGTGGTGCCCCAATGTACTTACCCGGTCGGCACACGCGGGCCTGCTGGAGAGAGACTCGGGACGGGTGTATAGTGATGGCCGGGGCTAGGCCACAGCAGCGGTCTGTCCTGCAGTTCTAACAGTCTAGAAATGGGCGCCCGGATGGCGGCAGGTGGCAGTCGGCGGCTGTGGGTGAAGCGGTGGTGAGCTGGGGGATCTGAGCTTGGGGAGAGTGGGGGAGAGTGGGGTCCCGTGGAAGCCGCAGGTCGTCAGGTTAGCGTTTGCTGGAGGAGCGAAACGCCAGAGTCCAAGGGGGTTCCTGTATGGCCAGAGCTCCTGCCACACACGTCCGTTACGCTTGACCGTATGTGTGGATTGCTCTGTGAAGCGATGAGGTCAGGGCTCCTGTCACACACGTCCGCTTCCTGGACCGTGCGTGCGGATTGCTCTGCGAAGTGGTGAGCCTCGGGGGCCTATCGCACACGTCCGTTATGCTTGGCCGTGTGTGTGGGTCTGGGGAGATCGCGTAGTGGCGGTGGTCGATGCTGTAGGTTGGGGCAGCTTGAGTACGTCAGGGGGGGGGGGGGGCGATCAGTCATAAGTAGTAGAGTTATTGAAGAGTATTGTGAAGATAGTAATGGGGGTGGGGTGGGGAATTGGTAGGAATAGAGAGAAAAAAAATAAGTTTTTTTTTTTTTTGTCAGTGTTGGGGGAAAGGCTCTGGGTGTATCAAGATGGCCGCTACTTACTGGGCCGAAATATCCATTTCGTCCTCCCGGCTGCCTTTTGTGAGCGACCCAGTGGGAGCCACAGGCAAGTGACCCGTGAGTGGATGCGATCCGGTAGTTATCCCGGGTCAGAAGATTCCAGGGGGCCGGGAGAGGAGTTGGAGGGCTGAGGCTGGGTGTCCCAAGATGGCCGCCGCGGCCGGTTCTAGGCCGAAGCCGCGGTCTATCCTGCTGGGCAGGTAGCAGCTAGTGCTGCTTCGGAGCCTGCTGACACCTCTGGGGGGCTCCGCGAGTGGGTGAGTGCCGTAGGGTGGCCCCTTGGCTGATCCGGATGCTGGAAGGGGGATCGAATGTGGCTAGGCCGCAGCCGCGGACTTTCCTGTCGGCGGCTGCGGGTGGAGGGGGGTTCCGCCGGAGGCGGATGAATGGCCTCGGTGGCGGGTGGAGGGCTCGGATGTAGCTCGGTGAGCTAGGCCAGGGGTGCAGCCGGTCCGTGAAGGAGGCGCCAGAGGGGGGGACCGTGGGATGAGTGATGTTAGGCCGCAGCCTCGGACTTGCCCGGCGGCGGCTGCGGGAGGAGGTGTCTGGCGCGGGGGGGCTCGTATGGATTGGGGTCCCGCTGGATGGAGGGGGGGGACAGAACCGGGGGGACAAGGGTGAGAGCCAGGGGGGACAAGGGTGAGAGCAGGGAAGAGAGCCAGGGGGAAATAGGGGAGAGTACGGGGAGAGTCCTGGGGAGAGAAGCAATGCAGCCCTGGAAGTCAGGAGCTCGGTACACACGTCCTCTCTGTCATGTGCAGAGGGCGTGTCAGTACAAGTCTGATCATTGGAGGAGGGCTTTGTTAAGGTTTATCTTTGGGGACCAAAGAGTTTAAGTGGGGGGAGTGTGTAGCGGGGTGTTCCCCTTTAATACAGAGAGACTACATTACCCAGAACCTCGTTCGGCAATGTTTCCACCGCAGAGACTCATGGGAGGGGTTATAAAAGGAGGAGGCGAGGCTGGGCTCGGCCTCTTTGGGACACGAGACTTCAGAGACTGATCCTCCTGTGCGGATGTGTCGGAGTGCAAGGCCTAAAGCCTGAGGTCTTGCGCAGCACCAAAGAGCCTTCCACCCCTCTGCGAGCCGGGGTGGCATCTGACTTCACTTAACTACAGCATTCGTTGGATCGGGGACCCGATCGCTGGAGACACTGTGTGTGTGTGTGTGACATGGTTGGTGGAAGTTCCCGGACTGGGACCGCAGTCCGGGCGGGTGAGAGGGCGTATGCCCAAACCATATACTGTTACTGCTAATAGGCCTATAGACTGCCGTGGCCCACAAGTTGTTCCTGATACTTTCACTGAAGAACCTTATCAGAGCTGAACTCAGTTCGCATAGCAAAGTGTTTACCCCATCTTTACTTTTCCCATTGGATTACAAATTATACTCTGTTAATGTGCACCCCTGTTAAAGACCTGCCGGTGAAGAAAAGAACATCATCCCCTATAGACTAAGTTGTAGATATCAGAACCAGGCCTGGTCAGTTCTTCTAATTTGTTTGGTTACTGCGCCACAGGACGCCTAGCTAACGGTCGCCCACGTGGCGCACTTGTTGCTGTTAACTCCATATTCATAGTTTGCTAGTGTTGCAGGGCTCTGCATTATATATATATTTTGTGAACTGTGATAAATGTTAAACCCTGATTTTCATCAAAAGCTTAAGTAAATCTTATACCCATTTTATACTATTATTGTCTTGATGTTTAATTACTCATACAGTATAAGACATACATATTGCTGTCAGAACTAGCTGTGCCAGTAGGGGGTCGAGTATATTGTCGGGGGTTGGGGGAGCTGTCTTCAGGGCCCAAACTAAATCTGCGGCCTTCTTAAGTGAAGGTATCGCTACACATACAAGCAGGATATAACATTTCTAGGGTGTTCTGTATACCAATGGTGTACAGAATGCCTCCATTTTGCCATATTGCATTGAATTTTACAGAAAGCTACAGAGCTGCAGATTGAAGTATTTTTTAATAACATTCAATTACAATATGGTTAATGTATCAATAAAGATGTGCAATATTTTTTATTTGCCATTTTTCCCATGAAAGTGGAGTTACCCTTTTACCTACAATATTGGGGGAAACATGTCCTCTGTGTACATCTAACTTGGAGCAGACTTACTTGGTACTTATCAGGATTTTTTCTAGTAAAGAGAAAGAATTGAGTGTTGATCTCCTTTGGATCCTGTGGTAAGCGACAGATGGGTCTTTCCAGTGTGCCGCAATAGGGGGGGTCATCTGTGAACGATCCCAGCCTATCGTAGTTGACCCCAGCAGCTGGACAGGGAAACAAGAGGATAAATTATGGATTAGTCTTTCACTGCACCATTATGAGCAAAATCTATTGAACAGCCGAGGAGAGCTAAAACTGAACCCTCACAACAAATATGGGTGCTTGATATGCAGAATTCTTCTAAGAGGGTGTTCTCATCCTAGCTTGGATATATACCAAATGAGTGTACCAGAATATGCATACAGGGCCGCTAATGGGGGGGGGGGGGGACCATCGGTCCCACTGTAGGGGGCCCGAGCACACATGGGGGCCCAGACAGGGAGACAGATCAGTGCACTGTGGCAGTTACAGAAACAATGCCATGTGTGTCTCTCCCTCTCGTCTGCTTTCAGCTGTCACAGCACACCAATCTGCCTCCCTGTCCAGGCCACATATGATCCTCCCATAGGTGTCCGGGCTGTCCCTCCCCCGCAGCGCTGCCTGTTTTCCTCTCCCGGAAATCAGAGGGATTTGTTAGGACTCTGAGAGCGGGGGAAGGGCCGGTAAATATGTAATTTACTGACCCCTTCCTAGGGCTGCCTGTCTTAATGCACAGGCACATCTGTGAACTGCCCAGGAGTCCTAGGTGCATGGGAGGCCTTTGAAGTTTCCTCCCCTCAGTTTCTGGCAGTGGCAACATTTCCTCTCACTTTGGCCCTTTCTTTTGCTACAGTACTGGTCAGTTCTGTTGTCTGTCTCTCAGCAGTCTGCGCTCTCCCTCCCCGGCATCTTCCTCCCCGCCTTAGCCACTATCCTGTCCTGCTCTATTTCACCCTCACACAGATCCATCTGTTTCTGCCTGTCACACTGCCTCTCCCCCAGTTATCTCTTGCTTTCTTCTCCCAGCCGGTTTGTGGACATCTAGCAGCCCTGCTAATATACAGCTTGTTCCCCAGCCAGCTGGAATTCTTTTCCTGACACTTTTCCTACAATAGTCCCTCCAGTTCACTTTTTGCCTCACTCCCCCCTTTCCCTGTCTTCTCCTCTGCAGACAATTCGCCTTCATGCAGGTGTGTCGCCCAGGATTTACAAACACTGCATATGGCTGGAATCCCCCACACTGCACACCTCCCAAGTCCCAACACTGTCTCTTTACTAGTCAATGGATATCACTTCCTCTCCCCCTCCCTGCCAGTCAGCCTATTTACTTTTTAATACTATGGCTATTCCTTACCAGCCGACTGTATTCCCCATGCCCATCCCTGCCCATCCCTCTCCAGTCCCATTGACACCCATTTATTTGCCCCCTCCCCTTATGCCACCACAAATCCTCCTCTTCCTTTTTTATCCCTATACAGACCAGGATTTCCCCAATCTCATTCCAGTTCTTCTCTACACATCCCCCATCTCCTACTCACCTCTGCTTTTACCCCCCCCCCTTCCTCCTTCTCAACCCCCCCCCCCATTTCTTCGGGGCTTAAGGAAGAACCCTGAGGCAGAGAATCTTGCTACTGCTGCTGCTGCATGTGTGGGTAGGATGTGTACTGTGCCAATCCCTGCTGGCCCTCCTCTCCTATTTATCACATGTGATTGGAGCAGTACACATCTCACCTGCATATGCAACAGCAGTAATAAGATGCTCCACCTTGGGGTTCTTCCTTAACGCATGCAAAGTGCTGGAAGAAAGCCAGAAACTCTGGAGGGGAATGTAGAAGGGGAGTTGTCATTCAATTTTTAGATTTAGCCCAGTGACAGCCTGCCAGAATAGGTAGGATCTGTGATGTCAGCTTCCCTACACAGCTCTGCTTGAGGAGACCATATTTGTATTATACATTACTGCCCCTATACTGTACCCCCCTGCCCCCTGTACTGTGTCCACTTGCTATCCCCTGTACTGTGCCCTCTTGCTCCCCCCTGTACTGTATACTCCTAACCCCCCATACTGTACCCTCCTGCACCCTGTACTGTGTCCACTTGCTGTCCTCCTGTACTGTGCCCTCCTGCTCCCCCCCCTGTACTGTATCCACCTAATCCCCCATACTGTACCCTCCTGCCCCCTTTACTGTGTCCACTTGTCCTCCCTCTGTACTGTGCCCTCCAGCTCTTCCCTGTACTGTATCATCCTAATCCTCCCATACTGGAACCACACTGCACCCTGTACTGTGTCCACTTACCCCCCCCCCCTGTACTGTGCCCTCCTGCTCCCCCCTGTACTGTATCCTCCTAACCACACCTTCCTGTACCTTCCTGCCCCCCCAATACTTTGCCCTTCCCCCTCTGTACTGTACTTTTCTGTCCCTCTCCTACTGTGCCCCCCTTTACTGCACCCTCCTAAGTGCTGCACTGTACCCTCCTGCCCCCTCCTGTACTGTGCCATCCTGCCTCCTCCCCCCATGCTGTACCCTCCTGTTCTAGTTTGCCACCTTTTCTCCAAGCCAAACTCAAACACCTTAGGGGCACATGGCACATTTTCTTTCCCGTAGTATATACTATAGACTATAGGTTTATAAAAGACCTGGGACACCTTTAGGTGCTCCAAGTAGAGTAGTAACTATGTGCGCTGTGGCAAACAGTGGGTGTCGCCAAACTACTCTTGCTGACATCTATACCCCGCCCCCAGTGATGCCAAACCTGCCCCCAGACAAACGCACACAGCTCCCAGATGGAAACAGATTTGTGTGTGACTATCTCAGTTACTTAGGGAGCCACAGCCCAGTGAAAAATGTGTCCGGGTTTCAGGCAGACTGATACTCGGACACATGATTCAAAACCCAGGATTGTCTGGGTGAATCCTGGACAGGTGTAGCACACCCCCGTAGGAGCTGCTGGTTTTAATTTGTGCCTTGCACGTTACCTCAGTATTCGTTGTCAAGAGGAAGAAAGTCTGTAAGAACTCTAATGTCCACACAAGATATAAAACCTTAAAGTGGTTGTAAACCCTTTTGTCGTTTTTTTTTATTTTTTTTCCTAACCTGCAAGACAAAGCTTTAATGAGCTAGTATGACTAGCATACTAGCTCATTATGTACCACTTACCTTCGATCGGGGCCCCCGAAGTCGTCCGTGTCCCTCCTCTAGCCGCATCCATCGCTGCGGCGATAGCCGGAATGTTACTTCCGGGTATCGCCGCTGCAGCCAATCACAGCGCCGCTCCGGCGCTGTGATTGGCCGGAGTGGCGAAGACGTGACTCCGCGCATGCGCGCGTGAGCTGTCAAATTCGACTACGTCGTCGAATGTTGCGACCTAGCCGAATTTGTGAATGGGGTGACGTCAGCGTCGCCGCATTTACATACAAATATCTCCTTAACCGTGTAGGTTAAGGAGATATTTCATGCACCTACAGGTAAGCCTTAATCTAGGCTTACCTGTAGGTCTTTGTTTAAAAAGTGGGTTTACAACCACTTTAAGCTTAAGGTTTTATTTTCCTTTGCATAAAACATTTGAAGAATAGTAGAAGGGTGAAGGGAAGGGGTAGGTTCAGGTACGCAGTACAGATCACTGGGAAAAACTTCTCAACTATACAGTCATTCACCACTCTTCCTGGAGTGGGTATTGCTCACCCGGATAGGCCCCTCTCACCTGGCCTAGCAGCCGGAATGATGCACAGACAATGATCAGGACCAGTCTCTGCCACAGACTGGTTGTGCACAAAAATGGATAATCCGGGATCCTCTGCTACATGACTTAACACCCGTACTTCCAGCCAAACAGTGAAGAGCCTTTAAGCCGTCCCGGGCAGACTGCGAGGTGAATTTTAGCTACGGTGCATCCTCCAATAGAATTACCAGGCCCTCCTCAAGACACCAGCCTTCCGCTCGGTCTTTTCCAGGACAGGTCCTCCCCTGGTTTCCTCCATTGAGTAGCTTCCTCCCGCAGGACGGACAGCACAGGATCACCTTCAAGGTGTAGGCCCAGTTATGCTGACTGGGCCTACTTGGTAGAGTTGCAACCTCGGACCACCATAGTCCCGAGGCCAAAATCAAACAACACACTCCCCACGCCAGGAGGGCCGCGAGGGGAAGAAGGACCCCAAAATATGGCGTCTGCCCCTTAAGTACCCTTCCCCGGCATGCTCAGCAGGTAGACCACGCACACTGAACTGTTCCCGAGGAAAGATACCCAATACACTTTGGCCAGTCAGTCTTCCACATTGGCCTGAGGTGGTAACACCACCTACAGGAAAACAGTGGGAAGTCTTCCCGACACAGCCATAGCCGGAACAGAGGCTGATTTAGCATAATCACTTAAATCTGAGCCTAACTATTGGCTCAGATACCCACTAAATTTGACATAGCGCCCAGTCATTGGGAGCAGGGCGCTACATAGGTGGCAACCCTATACTGTTCCCTGTGAGTTTGTAAGTTATGTTGTGTTTGTTTTTGCTAATAATGATTTTTGTGGTGTACAGGTCCTTCTCAAAAAATTAGCATATTGTGATAAAGTTCATTATTTTCTGTAATGTACTGATAAACATTAGACTTTCATATATTTTAGATTCATTACACACAACTGAAGTAGTTCAAGCCTTTTCTTGTTTTAACCACTTCGCGCCCGGGCTATAAGCAAAAGACGTCCGCAAAGCGGTCGTCAATTGCTGATAGGACGTCCATGGACGTCCTCTTGTTTACTTCCGCGATGTGCGCCACCGCGGGCGCGCGTCGGGGAAAAACTGTGCCCGCCGTGTCAGGCGAGTGCCGATGCGCGTGCCTGGCGGCCGCGATGTCCGCCAGGTACGAGCGATCGGCTGTCACAGAGCCAGGGACGTGGATCTCTGTGTGTAAACACAGAGATCCACGTCCTGTCGGGGAGAGGAGATGGATGGTGTGTCCCTTGTACATAGGGACAACCATCAGTCACCTCCCCCAGTCAGTCCCCTCCCCCCACAGTAAGAACATCTAGCAGGGAACATATTAACCCCTTGATTGCCCCCTAGTGGTTAACCCCTTCCCTGCCAGTCACATTTATACAGTAATCAGTGCATATTTTTAGCACTGTTCGCTGTATAAATGTGAATGGTCCAAAAAATGTGTCAAAAGTGTCCGATGTAATGTCACAGTCACAAAAAACAAATCGCAGATCGACGCCATTACTAGTAAAAAAATAAATAAAAAAATAATAAAAAAAAAATCATAATTCTATTCCCTATTTTGTAGGCGCTAAAACTTTTGCGCAAACCAATCACTATACGCCTATTGCGCTTTTTTTTTTTTACCTAAAATATGTAGAATACGTATCGGCCTAAACTGAGGAAAAAAATAGTTTTTTTTTAAAAAAAATGGGATATTAATTATAGCAAAAATTAAAAAATATTGTGTTTTTTTCAAAATTGTCACTCTATTTTTGTTTATAGCGCAAAAAATAAAAACCGCAGAAATGATCAAAGACCACCAAAAGAAAGCTCTATTTGTGGGAAAAAAAGGACGTCAATTTTGTTTGGGAGCCACGTCGCACGACCGCGCAATTGTCATTCAAAGCGTGACGGCGCTGAAACCTGAAATTTCGCCTGGGCAGGAAGGGGGTTATGTGCCCAGTTGTCAAGTGGTTATTAATATTGATGATTTTGGCATACAGCTCATGAAAACCCAAAAATCCTATCTCAAAAAATTAGCATATTTCATCCGACCAATAAAAGAAAAGTGTTTTTAATACAAAAAAAGTCAACCTTCAAATAATTATGTTCAGTTATGCACTCAATACTTGGTCGGGAATCCTTTTGCAGAAATGACTGCTTCAATGCGGCGTGGCATGGAGGCAACCAGCCTGTGGCACTGCTGAGGTGTTATGGAGGCCCAGGATGCTTTGATAGCGGCCTTAAGCTCATCCAGAGTGTTGGGTCTTGCGTCTCTCAACTTTCTCTTCCCAATATCCCACAGATTCTCTATGGGGTTCAGGTCAGGAGAGTTGGCAGGCCAATTGAGCACAGTAATACCATGGTCAGTAAACCATTTACCAGTGGTTTTGGCACTGTGAGCAGGTGCCAGGTCGTGCTGAAAAATGAAATCTTCATCTCCATAAAGCTTTTCAGCAGATGGAAGCATGAAGTGCTCCAAAATCTCCTGATAGCCAGCTGCATTGACCCTGCCCTTGATAAAACACAGTGGACCAACACCAGCAGCTGACATGGCACCCCAGACCATCACTGACTGTGGGTACTTGACACTGGACTTCAGGCATTTGGGCATTTCCCTCTCCCCAGTCTTCCTCCAGACTCTGGCACCTTGATTTCCGAATGACATGCAAAATTTGCTTTCATCCGAAAAAAGTACTTTGGACCACTGAGCAACAGTCCAGTGCTGCTTCTCTGTAGCCCAGGTCAGGCGCTTCTGCCGCTGTTTCTGGTTCAAAAGTGGCTTGACCTGGGGAATGCGGCACCTGTAGCCCATTTCCTGCACACGCCTGTTCACGGTGGCTTTGGATGTTTCTACTCCAGACTCAGTCCACTGCTTCCGCAGGTCCTCCAAGGTCTGGAATCGGTCCTTCTCCACAATCTTCTTCAGGGTCCGGTTACCTCTTCTCGTTGTGCAGCGTTTTCTGCCACACTTTTTCCTTCCCACAGACTTCCCACTGAGGTGCCTTGATACAGCACTCTGGGAACAGCCTATTCGTTCAGAAATTTCTTTCTGTGTCTTACCCTCTTGCTTGAGGGTGTCAATGATGGCCTTCTGGACAGCAGTCAGGTCGGCAGTCTTACCCATGATTGCGGTTTTGAGTAATGAACCAGGCTGGGAGTTTTTAAAAGCCTCAGGAATCTTTTGCAGGTGTTTAGAGTTAATTAGTATTCAGATGATTAGGTTAATAGCTCGTTTAGAGAACCTTTTCATGATATGCTAATTTTTTGAGATAGGATTTTTGGGTTTTCATGAGCTGTATGCCAAAATCATCAATATTAAAACAAGAAAAGGCTTGAACTACTTCAGTTGTGTGTAATGAATCCAAAATATATGAAAGTCTAATGTTTATCAGTACATTACAGAAAATAATGAACTTTATCACAATATGCAAATTTTTTGAGAAGGACCTGTATTTTTAGGGAAAATATAGTTTTGATATTTTTTAGGGGGGCCCTGTCAGGTAGGCTGTACGGGGCCCCGTAATTTCTAACAGCAGCCCTGTATGCATGCATACAGCCAGTAAAGATTCCCATCTCAAATACTTAAAATTGAATATCCAGGGAAGGTATGGGAATATCCATTGCTGACCCTCTTTTGCAAAAACTGTGTCTGAATTAATATCACCAAAGAGGTACAATTATGCAAACGTAAACACAGGCATATGATTCCATGTTAGACTCCATTCACACAGGGGCAACACGACTTACAGCGCGACTTTGGGAGGCAACTTGGACAGGACTTGAGTATGAATCACAGCGCGACTTGGGGCGATTTCAGCGTGACTTGGGGCGACTTACAATACGACTTGAAGTCGCCTCCAGGACAGGGGACTTTGCCAGTGGCCAATCAAAGAGTAATCAGCTCTGTGGGAGGGAGGGGTTTGCCGAGAAAACTATTTTTATTTCCTATAAAGTTGCTTCAGTTAAGACACGATCCGACTTTGGAGGCGACTTCCATTGAAATCAATGGGTACAAGTTGCCTAGAAGTCGGATTGAGGTAGTACAGGAACCTTTTCTGAAGTTGGAGCGACTGCAGTAGTGTGCATTAAGACGGCTCCATTCACTTACATTGATTTTTTCATGTAGCGCGACTTGAAGCGACTAGGGGCGACTTGAAGTCGGATCCAAAGTTGCCCCTTTGTGAATGGGCTCTTAGGGACCGATGTTTAATGCAACAATGACAGGGCATACAATAATTAAGGTGACCAGATTTTTCAAATGAAATCCTGGGACATATTTTTTTTTTTACTAGTAATGGCGGCAATCAGCGACTCTCTGCCCTTCGCCGCCCACCTCACAGCCTGTCAAGTCTTACTCCCTGGGCCCTGGCTTCTACTGGGTGGGGAGCGGAGGAAGATCACTTCGCCAGGGAAGGCAAGGAGATAAGCAGGCAGGCGGCTGGCCGGGACTTGAGCCAAGGCAGAAGAACATGTGATCGAAGCTGAATGGGCATGCACCCGAAACTGAAGAAATATTCCCTCCGCTCCCACCAGCACATGATCATCAGAAAGGGGCACAGATAATGGGAAAAAATACACCCCCCTAAGCTAGTATGTGCGGTGGAGCGGGGGTCTGTAATTCAGAATTTTTTTGTTTTTAATTCTGCACTGACTGTCTTTGAAATTGCCCCAGCCCCTGTTCAAATCCAATCTGGGGACAAAACCGGGGACAGACTTGGTCCGGGGACAGTGTCCTCAATCCAGGGATTGTCCCGGAAACCGGGGATGTCTGGTCATCCTAATACAATGTTTTCAATGCATTTCAGACACAGACCTGAAACATGCATGCAGTTAATGCGCAGTTAATTCTTATCTCCATAACTGTCCCTGGACAGACTTGTAAATCTAATAAACAGCTAAACAGACAGACAGCCAACATTCTTAAAGGAAGAGGACAACATTGGCAACTTTCTTATGGTAGAGTCACTTTTTAGCCTAGTACACATGGGCCGAATGTCAGGCGGCATCGGCGGGTTTAACAGAAACCAGCCGACATTAGGCCCATGTGTACTTGAGACGGCCCGGCTTCTGTCGAAGGGGCATGACTGAAAAATGCCTGCCGATTGGCTGCCTATCAATTCTCTCAGCCAATTGCTGAGAGTGCTGACCAGAATGTTCTGGTGGGGGGGGGGGGGCATTACCCCTATTAGAACACAACAGCTCAGCAGGGAAGATCACTGTACTAACATTGCATAGTTAAAACAGCAGCTCCCCCTGAGCTGTCAGCCCTGCTGGGTTGAACAAAAAAAATGACTAGTTTGTGCTAGGCTTAAGTCAGTATCTCATTTACTAAAAAATAGGATGACAGCCCCTAAATTACCTTTGAAAAAAGTCAGCAGTGGTAGCTTCAATGCTTCTATTCTAAAGCTGGCCACAGATGGATCGAAATTTGGCCTGTTCGGCAGGGACTGGCCAAACTTCATTCCATGTGTAGGCAGGTTGAACTGTGTTTAGTTACAGTCAGTTAGCAGCTGGCCCAGGCCGGGGGAAAGGGTTAAATGTCACAAGCTCAGTTCCTGAGCTTTTGGTCCTAGTCAGCCCACCTGTGCTATAAAAAGGGGGAAGGCTGAGGTCTGAGAGTTCTGGTGGGTCTCCAGTAGTACCTGTGAGTGGAATTGTTTGATGCTGCGGGACTACTGCCCCTTGCAGTCCGCTGAAGGCACCGTTCGTGGCATGTGGGTTCTGATGTATTAAAAGAACTTGAGCCTGTAAGCACAGAGGGATATGAAGTAACACCACTACAATAAGGTCAATTCGGCAAGACTAAAGGAAGAGCATAATGGCTTTGGGTAACCGAGTGGAAGAACACGCTGCAAGCATTGAGCCATTAGGCGTGGTACCTGGTGAGATGATGGGTCCCCCCCAGACGTGAGGGGGTCAGTAATCTGGCTCCCTCCCGCGTTATGGAGATCTATTATGTCGTGGTCACAAGGTACCGGATGCAAGGAGCCAATGAGCATGCATAAGGGCCACCCTATGTGCTCAGCGGGACCCCATTCTGTTACTGGAAGCAAGGTAACAGAGATATGCTGGACTGGTGGAGTGGGTGCAGGCTCAGCACGTCCCTCCTAATGCAACATACATCATTTACAAGTTTGTAGTGACATGGGACAGTACGTTTCAGAGGAACTCTGCACTTAATTACTGCACGCATTGAAGGCTCATCTTTAAGTCGGGGAACTCCCTTAATGTTAGGATTTTCACATGGCTACAGTCTCCGCCTGGTCCCGGTCATTGATGAGTGCATTCTGCATGAAAGGTACCCCTTAAGACTTCCCAAAGAGCCAAGCAGCCTAATAGCACGAGTTTCTGTATCAGTAACATTTTGCAGCATAGTTAATTGTGCTGAAATTCCTACACTAGGGACCTTACTACAAGGGCTACTAGTTACCTGACAGCTGTCAACATCAATTGGGACAATGGCCTAATGGATTCCAACAAAGTCAGTCAAGGACAGACCAGAAGAGTTGCAAAAGCGGGCCAAATGTCAGCTGTTTTCTTAACCTGCCGATGTCACCCGATATTCGGCACATGTGTACTAGGCTTAACACTCAGTACATTACTAGGGATTAATGCTGTGGGTACAAGTTGCCAGAAAAGA
This sequence comes from Rana muscosa, assembly GCA_029206835.1. NCBI lineage: Eukaryota > Metazoa > Chordata > Amphibia > Anura > Ranidae > Rana > Rana muscosa. The sequence goes on along the minus strand of CM055123.1, from coordinate 255,715,115 downwards.
GAGGGCAGAAATGCAGAAGTTTACTTTTAACCTTAAATTTCAGGCTTGCTACATATGCCCTGTACACACGCTCGGGATTTCCGATGGGAAAAGGTCTGTCGGAAATCCCAAGGGGAAAACCGAGAACCTGCTCTCTACTTTTCCCCCGTACAGACGATCAGTTTTCCCTTTGGGAAAACTGTGATGAGAGCTTTTCCTCGGGAATCCCGACCGTGTTTATGCTCCATCTGAGTTTTTCCCCACAGGAAAACGGCCAAAAATGGCCGCTTTCTGTTACACAAGGCGGGTTTTCGGACAGAAAAAAGTCCATGGGGAATCCCGGCGGGAAAAAAAAGAGCTGGTTCTCTTTTTTGGCCGGCGGGTTTGGCAGTTTTCCCTTCGGAAAAACTGCGAGGGAGCATACACACGGCCGGGATTCCCGGCAAGAAGCTCTCCTTGCAGTTTTCCCGTCGGAAAACCCGGTCGTGTGTACGGGACTTCAGTAGCTCTCCAGCCCAATTTTCAGCATCTTTGTGATTATGTATAAAAGGTTTTAGCCATGACAACACTCTGAGATTAACATACAGGGTTCATATCAAAGTGCTACTGACCAGGATGAAGCTCTGAAGGCAATAAAGCTATACTCGCAGATAGGAAGGAAGCTCTGTGTCTAGCAAACATGATCCTGTCCATCCAACATGGGGCTCCATGCAACCAAATGGCCTACTACGGCTATAATTGAGTCACCAATAGTTAGGCTATCCTAACTCCCCAATAGAGACACATATGGCAATAAATCCCCAACAGACTAGTCCTTTCCAGCTCTGTAGAAAGGGGAAAAAGTTTGTCTGAATTTAAGCTTTAAGGTAATTAAAATGCCACATGTGTGCCTTATGTACACCCCAACATCTGACCTCAAGTAAGGCCGAATTTCTCATATAAAGGAGTAATACATACCTCTAATAGCGGCTGCTATGGACAGCACCAGAACCAGTTTGACAATCATCTGAAAAGGAAAATAATTTGTCAAATGAAATCCCTTTAAAAAGGAGGAATTCTGTGCTGACAGATACAAAGGCTAAATGGCCTAAAGACGCTAATCCCCTGGCTGTCATGTCAAAGTCCCATCTCAACCAAGTTGCTGACCTGAAATACCAGGCTAGTGATACATCTGCACATTTATTTAGGGTCAGCAACCATTGAACATCAATATTTCACATGCTGCTCCAGGTAAGAGAGGCTCCACATCACATCTCAGATGCTGGCTCGGCTTGTCTCCCCCGAAGCCTAGCGAGAAACATGTCACAATGGAATTTGTTCCCACTGCCCATTTTAACAAAGGAAAAATATTATTTTGCATCTCAGTGTGCAGCACTCCAGTCACTGGTACAATTTTTTGATTGAAGCCATTAGTCTAGCATGACAATCAAGCAATTAGCAGTTTCAGGACAAACTTTCAGTAATGAAAGACTACAAATCTTTCAGCATAGTTAATCTTTTTAACACTTAAGAAGCTCTGAAAAAAACTGCTCGGCTGGCAGAACCCCACCTTCACGGAGGAGATGACATTAGGGTCCACGCCATATTTGTTCTCCCCAATTTATACAGGTCCAAGGTCCAGTAGACTGAAATAAACAAACCTGCACCATACCCAAAAAAAAAAGGGGAAAAGAAAAAAAGGGGGGGGGGAGGGCGTAGACTAGGATTTAGTTACCAGTTAAAACCCTCCTTGACACTTTCAAATAAGAGCCCCACATCAGAGTACATAACCCACTGGCCAGTGGACCAAATACAACTATCATTGGCTAGAATAATATTAATTATTTTTTTGTTGTTGGAAAAGGAAGATACAGGACAGGGGAGAAGGGACAGAAAATAAAAGATTGGGTACCACATCTCAAAGAGTCCCTGAGACATAGGGCACTGTTAGTACCAGGTACAAGTCAATGTCATTTGTCCCAGCAAGATTCCTCTAGGAAGTAGGCTTATGGAAATTGGTTTCTCCCATTTACACTCATGGTTACTCAAACAAAGCAGCTCAGCGAGTGTGACAATAATATCAGGATCTCTAGAGCTTGAGGTACCCATAACCCAAACATACTTCAAATAACCAAAAGCTTGTCATAATTTAAAGGAAACTCACTTTATACAACATTTATACAGCTTGTTGACTGCATAGTTAATAGTGCAATAACACAGATCCAGATTAGTGCAATTACTAATAAGGAGCATCAACATGACCCAGTTATTCCCATACCCAACACACCAGACGTCATTAAGCTGCATTTATACAAAACTAATAAATAGAAGAAAATGAAAAATCCACACAACAGCAACCCACCCCCAACAAAAGCACACTCACCTTACACCCTCTCCAAGGTACACATGAATATTACTCCACCTGGGGAAGTTGTATTTAAACTCTGACTTTGACTCTTGACTTAGGGAGCTCCTCCTCCGGATCCAAGGCTGCTGATCCCACTTTTTACAGAGGATGCCAGCAAAGAAAACCCTCCTCTGCAGTAATCAGTGCTACTGGTCAGCCTGGACCAGTGGCTGAACCTGCTATTGTCATACCTGCTGTGGTATCACTCCCTGCACTGTGACTACCATGCAGGATAGGGGGGTTCAGTGTATTTGCAGCTATTTCATTATAGGAGCCGGTGACACCACTGTGCAGTAAGGTGCCTAAACTGAGGTTATAACTGCAGAGCTGCAACTCCATCCGGGAGCTTGCTAGCAGTGGACTCCATCAACAAACTATCTTTGACCACATCAATCTCCTCCTTCTGCAATTCAGCAGCACAGTGCAGGGGTTAATTTTGCACAGGCAGCCCGTAACAGTCATGGGGCCTCTTAGTCCACTGCACTGGGGCATTAAAACTATAAAGATCATAATTTCATTGGGAAGGAGGAAATGTTGTCTTTGACCCACCTGCTAGTAATTAGGACCCATTCACACAAGCGGGTGAGCATTATGATCCATTTGAGGCATACCCCCTGGTGTGTGTTGTGTACGGGCAGAGTAATGTATTTGCATTGCACTGATTAGGTTTTTCTTTTTTTAAGATATATTCAAATGTTTATAACAAAAGACAATTCATTCAACTTCATGTGCTGTGGTGACATGCATTGTGCTGAGATAAAAATGCAGACATGCTGTGTTTTTACACGACACACACCAATGCTCATACATGGTGTGAGCAGGGCACATAGGTGTTGGTTTACTAAAGGCAAATAGACTATACACTTTGCAAGGGCAGTTTCTTTAGATCTTAGTAAATGAGGTAAGGTTTCATTTACAAAAAATACCCAATTGCATGCAAGGGGGGTCACCTAAGCTGACCGGTGTCTTGTCTCAACCTGTCCGCTCTCATAGAAACTATTTATTATCCGTGTGAAATAAATACAGAAGTTGGACTTTCAGTTGGTGTGGACAGTTACTTTACTGGGGAGAAATAAGGACTTGTTTCTGGCTAAAGCAGAGGCGAGATCAGCTCGGGAGGATTCAAACACCAGCCGCAGGCAGGCCCGAGAAAACTAACACCGCTCAACCTCCCTATCCAGGAGGGTACGGGCTTGTGATGCAGTGTGCCTCAGTCTTCCTGCGGAGGAGCCATATATTAAAAGCAGGTAAAGTCTGAGGTGGGTGCGCTACATATATAAATATATATATACACACACGCGCATATAAATAAATGTGAACAAACATTTTAACATGTTTTTTTTTTTGTTACTATTTTATTTTTTAGTATTTTTTACAATATTATTTGTTATTTTGTTAATTTTTTTTAATGTTATTTTTACAATTTTTTAGCAGGGGAATCGCTGTTCTCAGTCCCCTTCTTAGTCTCAAAAGTAAGACATAAGGGGTCTGTTTAGACCCTTGATATTTCACCAAAGCCTGCGACAGGGCTGCTAAAATTTATTAAAAATAACATTAAAAAAAATTAACAAAACAAATAATATTGTAAAAAATACTAAAAAATAAAATAGTAAAAATAAAAAATAAAAACATGTTAAAATGTTTGTTTACATTTACTGTATTTATATGCGCGTGTGTGTATATATATATTTATATATGTAGCGCACCCACCTCAGACTTTACCTGCTTTTAATATATGGCTCCTCTGCAGGAAGAATGAGGCACACCGCACCACAAGCCCGTACCCTCCTGGATAGGGAGGTTGAGCGGTGTTAGTTTTGGGCCTGCCTGCGGCTGGTGTTTGAATCCTCCCGAGCTGGTCTCGCCTCTGCTTTAGCCAGAAACAAGTCCTTAATTCTCCCCAGTAAAGTAACTGTCCACACCAACTGAAAGTCCAACTTCTGTATTTATTTAATGCGGATAATAAATAGTCTCTATGAGAGCGGACAGGTTGAGACAAGACACGGGTCAGCTTAGGTGGGAGCAGGTCCAGGCACAAACGTGATTTAGCTTCTGTAACTGTTTAGATTTCACAAACAGGTTTGGCGCACGATCTCTGCCACAGACCGTGAAGTTGGTCTCTGCCACAGACCGGGTGAATATGAAAGTCACTGCCACTGACTTGTTGAAGTTGGTCACTGCCACTGACCGGGTGAATAAGGCCTTGCCCTATTTGGTCACTGCCACTGACCTACAGAACATGCACTTCCTTCTTAGAGAAACTTGGCCCATGTCAAGGAGAAAAACATCCCTCCGGAGAGTTACCAGAGGCCCCCACCATCACCACGACTCTGCGCTGGGTCTTCAGAAGGGGTCACCTCCCTGGCCTCCTCAATCCTGGATACGGGTCCCCTCGCAAGGCGGCACCCTGGGAGCCCTCGATCCTTAGCGGACCCCAGCCGAAGGTTGCTGGGCCCCGGGCCTTCACTATAGTACCTCACCCCAGACTGAAGGTGTTTGGGATGTAACAGCAGCTCCGTCTCCGGGTCTAGGGCACCCGGAGACGACCCTCACTCACCCCCAGGCCGAAGGTGCCTGGGCGTGGAACCCTGAACGGAAGATGTCTGCCCCTTTTATACCCTCTCCCGGCAAGCACAGCAGGCTCCCCGCCCCGCGGTACTGCTGCCGCGAGGGGACACAAAAGGCACAGCCCTCCAATGGTGGTTCAACCCTGGCCTATGGCGACAGCGCCACCTGTAGGCCACAGGGAACTGGACACCAATAATATCCTCCACGAGCTAAAATGGTCCATGAAACCTAACAATTTCTGTATCTGAGCCTAATTACCACTCAGACACTTCCCCTAAATATAGCACCCCGCTACATATATATATATATATATATATATATATATATAAAATATAATATTGTATATAGACATACATGCACGTATTTGTGTCTGAGCTTTGGGGTGCATACCCTAATGCAATAAGCTGTGCACACCTATGGATGGGCCACTGGAAATAGGTTCTCCCACAAGACTGTTACAAACTGGGGGATGTCTTTTTATAAATGTATTGCTGCAATTAACAGGAGAGAGGGAGGCATAGTATGCAGAATACTCCAAAAAGCAACAGATATAGGACAGTCTCTTAATGCAGTATCCTTAGCTGGGGATAAACTATTCTGAGATTCTATAGGAGTAGTCCCAGTCCTTTCAGCAACCTCTGGCATTAGCCCCCAAAGCACATGCACACCTGGCATCCTAGGCAAAAATCCTACTTACAATGTCCAAGGACAACTGTCATCCACCCAGCTTTCAGTCAACACTGTTTAGTGAGAGAGAAGATGCTTCCCCATCACAGACTCCACAGGTGGATGCCCTCCAGCAAATAGCTTTCAGTCCAAGTTCCTGCAGGCCCTCTGCCAAGCACAAGCTGAGGTTCTAAGGGCCCTTTCATATTGGGCCAGTTAAAGAAACAGTATGTGTTTTTGAAAAATGCATAATGTGTTTTTTATGCATTTTTACTGCATTTTTGGTGCGTTTTTGGTAGCCTGACTCCCAGCATGCACCTGTGTAAAGGAGCATGTGATTCAAAAAGTGCACCAAAAACAGCCATACCTCACAACTTTTTAAGATGGGAACGAGGGATACCCATTAGCAAAAGTATGTAACCATAGGACACACCCCCTGCTACATCCCCTTAATGGAGAATTATACAAAAAAAATGGTTAGTTAAAGTGATTCTAAAGGCAGAAGTTTTTTTTTTTATCTTAATACATTCTATGCATTAAAGCGTAACTCCACTTTTGTTTACAAAAAAAAATGTTCCCCTCTGGGTGATCGATGTACATTACAAGTACTGTAACAAACTTTGTTGCAGATTCCTACCTTTTGTTATTCTGAAGACATCCCTGTGTGTTTGTCTGTGTCTCTGTGGTTGATAGGTCTAATGGGAGTGGTTTCATAATTATCTATCAGCTGTGGCAGCTGCAGAGCTCTAATGAGGAAAACTGCTGGGCCTGCATCCCTTTAGACGTGTTCCTATTTGAATTTTTATTTTATTTTTGTATGTGATGCCTGAAATCTGACTTGCATCTTAGGCAGACTTCTGGGAAAAGGGGTGAGCCAATCACACAAGCAGGAAATTGTGTTTCTGGGGAGTGGTCACTACACATTCTGTGTACAGAACAACTCCATGTAGCCATATTGCATTGCATACATAGACATTTACAGAGGCTGCAGATTGAAAAGGAAAGGTCATTTATAATAACATTCAGTTACAATATGACTTGTATCAAAATGGTGCATGCTATATTATTTTTTCTTTATTTGTTATTTTTTCCCCCACAAAAGTGGAGTTACCCTTTAAGATAAAAAAAAACGTTTTGTGTACAGCAGCCCTCCTCAGCCCCACTAATGCCCATCTCGATTCAGCGATGTTGCACGAGAGCCTCGGCTGTCCAGGACTCTCCCTGTTGATTGGCTGAGACACACAGTGGGCGTCAATCAAAGTCAGTGAGCCAATGAGGAGAGAGAGGGGGTGGGGCTGAGTCGTGGCTCTGTGTCTGAATGGACGCACAGAGCAGCAGCTCGGCTTGGGTGCCCCCATAGCAAGCTGCTTGCTGTGGGGGCACTCAACAGGAGGGAGGGGCCAGGAGCGCCGGCGAGGCACCTGAGAAGAGGAGGATCTGGGCTGTTCTGTGCAAAACCACTGCACACAGCAGTTAAGTATAACATGTTTGTTAGTTTTAAACAAAAAAAAAGACTTTGTCCTTTATATTGGCTTTTGAAATTTACAAATGCAGAAATTTAGAAATTGAATGAAAGGTTTAGCACTTGGAAAAGCTTACCCCAAAGGAGCCGCTAAGTTTAACAAGTTCTTTCCCCATACAGTGCAAAGGCAGCTAGGCACACAGCACTTGTCTAGTCACTCTGGATCATTGAACAGTCTAGGGCAGTGATGGCGAACCTTGGCACCCCAGATGTTTTGGAACTACATTTCCCATGATGCTCAACTACACTGCAGAGTGCATGAGCATCATGGGAAATGTAGTTCCAAAACATCTGGGGTGCCAAGGTTCACCATCACTGGTCTAGGGGAACCATGACTAGGGCAGTCAGATAACTTACTATCCCCAACCACACATGCATTCAACCTTACCATTATTATTAAATAATAACACTGACACCTGCTGGATTTAAATGGACTGTTCTGCCTTTTATTAACAAAACCATAATAAAGTATAACCATTATTTAACTATTTACATATTCCTGATCAAACTACCGGTAAATATTTGGTTGTCGGGCCCTGACGACCCCATCTTCAACTATTTGAGTCTGTGATACCTTCTAGTTAGCATCTGTCCCCAGCCACCAAAATCGCCTCGAGGACCACTAACTGACCACAGACTCACCAACTTATTACCCGGTGGTCCAGACTGATACCAGACCAACCCGGAGGACTCTATACCTGAGATGGGTCCCACTGTTTTCTCACATACCTCATTTTTTTCATACCCACCGTCAGGGACCCAACCACAATGACCTACTCCAGCAATCCACCGCCCCAAGGAGGAAACACCTACATCATGGCAGGAGGGAGGGACTTTCCACCACGATTCTTCTCCCAGACTGCTGACCCCAGCTCCTCCTCTATCCTGGGTTATCTATACCACTCCTCCCTGTCTAATCCTGTCCTCCAATCAGGTAAGAACCAGTTCTTTCCTTGAACACCCCCCCCCCCTTTCCTTAACCTTTTCCTTCCTGTAAGCTTCTTACACCCTGTCATGTCTGTCCTGCGCCTCCATTTCACTACGGCTGCGTACATGTCTGTCTTTTAAATATTTATTACTTGTAGAAACTTTTAACAGCAGAGGGTAGAGGGGAGTGTAATAATCCAAAACATTATGCACAATCTGCTGAGGACAGTTCTGTCTCAGTAACAGTAGCACAAGCAGTAGTAGATGGGAAATGTCTATAGGCCGGGGACCATGAAGCAGTATGTACAGGGTTCGTACGGTCATTAAATTCCTGGAAAAGTCATGGGATTTTGACATGGCACTTTCCAGACCTGGAAAAGTTTTGGAAAATGACTGAACCCCACTAAGTTTTGGAAAAGTCATGGAATATTTTAGTCACTACTAGTCGTGCAACGGATCGTAAGCGGGGGAAGGAGGATACCTCGGGAAGAAGAGTTCAGGACCCGTCGTTGGTATGGGTCCTGATTGGGGGTTGCCAGTTAACGGAGGTTTAGCTGCAAGCATGGATAAAGAGGGCACTGCGGTCATGGTTGTCTCTGAGCCAGCATGTCGGCTTGAGGCCTATTAACAGATTTGAGAGGTACCGCAGTGCAATAGTTACACAGACGGAAAAGAAATCGAGATTCCTTCAAAGATCGACACTGGGATTTTTGACTGATGGGTTTTTCATAACAGACGTTTAGGTTATCGTTAATTGAAATATTATTTGAATAAATAAGGCTGCTACGGCCTATGTTTTCCCCAACGCCAGTGTGGTCTCGTTTACTTAGGTAAGGAGGGTTAATGTGGGGATTGTGAAGGGTTTAAGTTAATGGAAGGTACATCTGTTATACTTTAGTCATGCATCATGCAAGTATTGCGGCAATGTGCATGTACGAGAGAAAGAAAAGTGTCCTGCATATGGGAAAATCTGTACTGCATGTGGTAAACCAAATCACTTTGCAAGAGTGTGTCTCTCCAGTAAAATGGAAGCAAGGAAGCTGCACAGAATTGAGCAAATGTCAGATCCGGAGGATGCACACCTGCTTAGCACTGATATGGTTTACTCCTCAGAATGCATTGGTGCTTTAAACACACAGGGCAAAAAATGGTTTGTAAACCTCAGATCAAACAATATAATCCAACCCTGCCAGCTGGACTCGGGTGCAACGTGTGATGTCATGATTAGGGATGAGCCGAACACCCCCCGGTTCGGTTCACGCCAGAACCTACGAACGGACCGAAAGTTTGCGCAATCTTTAGAACCCTATTAAATACAATGGACTCGAACGTTTGAAATCGAAAGTGCAAATTATAAAGGCTAATATGCAAGTTATTGTCCTAAAAAGTGTTTGGGGATCCGGGTCCTGCCCCAGGGGACATGTATCAATGCAAAAAAAAGTTTTAAAACAGCTGTTTTTTCGAAGAGCAGTGACTTTAATGATGCTTAACCACTTCAATACCGGGCTTTTTATACCACTTCCATACCGGGCCTATTCTGGCACTTCTCTCCTACATGTACAAATCATCATTCTTTTGCTAGAAAATTGTTCAGAACCCCCAAATATTATATATGTTTTTTTAGCAGACACCCTAGGGAATAAAACGCCTTTTTTTTGGAAAAAAAATTGTTTCATGAATTAAAAAATAACAAAACAGTAAAGTTAGCCCAATTTTTTTGTAAAATATGAAAGATTATGTTATGCCGAGTAAATAGATACCTAACATGTCACGCTTTAAAATTGCGCACACTCATGGAATGGTGCCAAACTTTGGTACTTAAAAATCTCCATAGGCGACGCTTTGAAAATTTTTACAGGTTATCAGATTAGAGTTACAGAGGAGGTCTAGTGCTAGAATTGTTGCACGTGCTCTAACGCACGCGGCGATACCTCACATATGTGGTTTGAATGGCGTTTACATATGTGGGCGTGACTTACGTGTATGTTCGCTTCTGAGCGCGAGCTATTGGGGACAGGGGCGTTTTAATTTTTTTTTTATTATTATTTTTTTTACTTAATTTTTTTATTTTTACACTTTTTTATTTATATATTTTTTTTTATCACTTTTATTCCTATTACAAAGAATGTAAACATCCCTTGTAATAGGAATGGTGTGTGACAGGTCCTCTTTATGGAGAGATGCGGGGTCAATAAGACCCCATATCTCTCCTCCAGGCTGGAAAGCATGAGATCAGGAAAAATAAATCACAGATCTCATGCTTTCAGCTGCAATCGCGGCTTTGTTTTCCTTTGGGAACCCGGGCGTGACGTCATCACATTGCGCCCGGGCCTTTGCCGGTCATAGAGATGACTGGTGACCATCTGGTCACCAGTCATCTCTATGCTCGTCATGTGACCACCGGAGCCGGACGATTCTTTCTCCGGGCCCCCGATCGCACGGGAGAGCCCGGAGAAGCGGCGGGAGGGGGGGTTGTCCCCTCCCGCCGCCTATAAGAACGATCAAGCGGCGTAACCGCCGCTATGATCGCTCTTATGGTGCGCAGAATCGCCAGCAGAAGAGAAGGATATCTGAATGATGCCTCTAGCTGCAGGCATCATTCAAATATCCCCCCACAAACCCAGGATGTCATATGACGTCCACCCGGAGGGAGAGAGGGTTCCTGCCGGCGTCATTTTACAATGACCCAGTATGGAAGTGGTTAAAGTGAAAAAAAGTGAAATATTCCTTTAAATATCGTACCTGGGGGGTGTCTAAAGTATGCCTGTGAAGTGGCACGTGTTTCCCGTGTTTAGAACTGTCCCTGCACAAAATTACATTTCTAAAGGAAAAAAAGTCATTTAAAACTGCTTGCGGCTTTAATGTAATGTCTGGTCCCGGCAATATGGATGAAAATCAAATCATTAAGAAAAATGGTATTGGTAACCCCCCACCCCCCAGCCCACTACCATCTCCTTTGGGTCTTGTATGGATATTAAGGGGAACCCCGCACCCAAATTAAAAAAAGGCCCTATATACTCTGAACAGCAGTATACAGGCGGTGCAAACAATACAGGGACTGTAGGTTTGTTCTTAAGTAGAATCTGTTTGTAATTTTGAACAGCTACATTTTTTTAAGTGTAGCTCCAGCCAAAAAATCTATTTTTAAGCTTTTTGGAAAACATAGGGAAGGGTTATCACCCCTGTAACATTTGTTTTGCTGTCTGTTCCCCTGTTCAGAACCTTTCACCTCACTTTCCGTCCCAATGACAAATGTTTTTTGATTTTTTTTTTTTTTTTATTGAAACAAGGATTGGTGATAAAGCATCAGTGGAGAAGAGACACCTTTTTCCCATATTAACTCTTACAGGAGAGAATTTTCCTTCCTGGGGGGGTAGATTTCCTCTCACTTCCTGTTGTCTCCTTCTGTTTGGAACACTGTAAGCCCTCACAGTTACTCTTGGTGGGCGCTGGAACGCCCTGCTGTGAACTATTATGTCAAGAATTGTAATTACATGCAATTGTTGAACAGTGGTAAGAAAAATTGGGCCTTTGGTGGTGGTGGTGGTGCTAGGGTGACCACATGTCCCGGTTTGCCCGGGACAGTCCCGCATTTTGCAGGTCTGTCCCGGGCACATTCATGCCAGGACAATACAGTGTCCCGGAATGAAACTGACACAGCAACCCCCCGGGCCAATCTGATGCCCCCAAAAAAGGGCACCACATCCCCGCTTTACTCACTGACAGTACTTGTCCTAGTCGGGAATGCCTGGAGGAGCACAATCCCTGCCCCCTGCTTGTGATTGGAGAAATCATAAATCCCGCCTCTTGTGTCCAATCACTGTGCTGTGATTCATTATAGCACAAGCTGATTTTTGGGAAGGGAGGGTGTCCCTGAATGGTAGTTTGGAAATGTGGTCACCCTAGGTGGTGTTGGTGCCACAACACTGTAAGCCCTCACAGTTACTCTTGGTGGGCGCAGGAATGGGCCCAGCTGTGAAATATTAGATCAAGAATTGTAATTACATGCCCCTGTTGAACAGGGGCAGAAAAACAGGGCCTTTGGTGGTGGTGGTGGTGGTGGTGGTGTTGCCACAACACTGTAAGCCCTCACAGTTACTCTTGGTGGGCGCAGGAATGGGCCCTGCTGTGAATTATTAGATCAAAAATTGTAATTACACGCCCCTGTTAAACAGGGGCATAAAAATTGTGCCTTAGGCACTGGTGCCACAACACTGCAACCCCTCACAGATACTGTACTTGGAGCGCAGCAATGAGCCCTGTTGCAAAGTATTGCATCAAAAATTGTAATTACACGTCCCTGTTAAACAGAGGCTGAAAAATTGGGCCTTAGGCATTGGTGCTGGTGCCACAACACTGCAACCCCTCACAGATACTGTAGTTGGAGCGCAGCAATGAGCCCTGCTGCAAAGCATTGCACCAAAAATTGTAAATGCACGCCCCTGGCCCCCTAAACAGGGGCTGAAAAATTGGGCCTTAGCCACTCAAATTTGGCGCGAACGGCCCATAATGTTCGCAAATTGGCGAACTGTCGAACATATGATGTTCGAGTCGGACATGGGTTCGGCTCGAACATGAAGCTCATCCCTAGTCATGAGTATAAAGGACACAATTAAACTGGCACCCAGAGTACCCCTTCAGCCTAGTAGCACCAAACTAAAGTTGTATTCAGGGGAACTAATGGAATCATTGGGATTATTCCAAACAGAATGCAGCATACGTGATTGTATACACAAACTGAACTTTGAGATTGTTGATGCCGATCAGAAACCGCTATTATCGGGTTCAACATGTGAGCGCCTTGGACTGATGCTGTTCACCATTCCTGCTGAACTACATAATATTGATAATCAACCTGCAAAATCTCTGACTAGGTCACTGACAAAACAGCAAATTCTTCACACCTACAGTGATGTGTTTGAGGGCCCGATAGTCTCTGTTCCAGGAGAGGTTCGTTTTGAATTTGATCCTACCATTCAACCTGTACAATTTGCCCCACGCAATGTGCTTATCGCCATTAAGCCACAGGTTAAAGCTCAACTAGATAAATATGAAGCTGAAGGACATCTAACTTCAGTATCAGAGCCTACAGATTGGATCAGTAAAATGGTTGTTATCAGAAAGCCTGAGAAGATCAGAATATGCATTGATCCCACGTTTCTGAATATGGCCCTGAAACGGTCACACTACTTAATACCAACACTTGATGATATTTTGCACAAACTACCTAAAGCACGTGTCTTCACACTTGTTGATGCTAGAGATGCCTTTTTACAGTGCAAACTGGATGAAAAGAGTAGCTACATGACCGCGTTCTGGACTCCTTGGGGCAGAAAGAGATGGCTCAAACTACCATTTGGAGTCTCTGTGGCACCTGAGGTATACCAGCAAAAGTAGCATGAACTATTAGGTGGTCTTCAAGGAATTGAACCAATAGCTGATGACATTCTTATAGTTGGCTGCGGTAATAGAGATGAGGAGGCTGAGCATGACCATGATGAAAAGTTAATAGCGCTACTGGATCATTGAAGGCAGGTGATTCTGAGGCTTAGTGTAAAGAAATTCCAGTTCAAGGTGGAAGAAGTCCGTTTCCATGGACTTATCCTGTCTTCACAAGGCTTAAAAGCTGACCCGGATGTAGCGCCCTGCCCCCGATGATCGGGGTGCTATTGTAAATTTAGGGGGTGTCTGAGCCAATAGTTGGGCTCAGACTTATGATTATATCTAAATTGCCTCTGTTCTGGCTATGGTGGTGCCTGGTAGTGTTTCCCTTGTTGCCTGAAGGTGGCGGTACCACCTCAGGCCCATGTTGGAATACAAGTTGACCATGGTGTATTGGGTGTCCTTTCTCGGCAGCGGTACAGTGGGAGTGGTGCCCCGCTGTGCATGCTGGGGAGAGATACTTAAGGGGCAGACGCCATTACGGCGGGGCTTGTTTGTCTTCGCCTCGCTGCCCTCCTGATGCAAGGTGTGTGTGTGTGATTCTGGCCTCGGGTCCACGTTGGCCCGAGGCTGCATCGCTATATGGTAGGCCCGGCTAGTCTGGCTGGGGCCTACAATTCTAAAAGGGATCTCAAGCTGTCCACCATGAGGGAGGAAGCTGCTTAATGAAGGAAACCGGGGGAGGACCTGCCCTGGAGGAGACCAGCAAAGTGCTAATGTCTCGGGAGAGGCCTGGTGACCTTGTTAAGCGGGGATCCACTACTTTAAAAGCCAAGCAGTTCGCCAGATCAGCTTAAAGGTTCTTTAACTGCACGGCTGGAAGTTTGGGACTGAAATCCTGTGGCAGAGGATTCCTGCCTATCTACATTTGTTCTCAAATGGTCTGGGGCAGAGACTGTCCTGATACTGGTTCATGCATCATCCCGGCTGCTAGGCCAGGTGAGAGGGGTCTATCCGGGTGAGCAATACCCACTCAACAGTGAGAATGGTTGATGACTTTAGACATTTGTGTGTTCTACAACGTGTACCTGAACCTTCCCCTCTCTTCTCATACCTACTACTTTCTATACGAGTTATTGCAGCAAAAATAAAACCAACAGTTGAAGGTTTTACATCCTGTGTGGACATTGCATTAAATACCCAGACAACGAAGCTGAAGAGGTAACTAGGGATGAGCTTCGTGTTCGAGTCGAACACACGTTCGACTCGAACATCGGCTATTTGATCGATCGACGAAGATCGAACGTTATGGTCCGTTCGCGCCAAATTAAAGTGGCGCGTCACGGCCCATTATTCACTGCGGCATCTCAGTGCATTGCTGGCTGATGATTGGCCAAGCATGCACTATGACCCGCATGCTTGGCCAATCACAGCGCCGTCTGTACAGAGAGCCGTAATTGGCCAAAGCCAGGGTGGCTTTGGCCAATCATGGCTCAGAGGAGTAGGTACACGCCCCACACTATATAAGGCTGCCTGGAAGTCGGCCTTGTGTAGTGTGTTGGCGTTTGTGAAAGAGACAGTTACAGAGAGAGAGACAGTGTCATTTATATTGAGTTAGAAAGAGCAGGCAGGCGAGTCAGTTAGCTGCTGTTACAGTGTGTAGAGGATATATATGCATCCTAGGTGAATGTACACTGTATTGAGTTTAGCTAGATCCGTTCCTGTTAGTCTCTATACTGTGACAGGCAGGCAGGTGATTGTGCTAGCTGCAGACAGTCAGTGTTTCACTAAGTGTACTACTGTGTGCTCTGCATAGCATTCACCTAAAGCTCACCTGGATACAGTTATTCTCTATACTGTGACAGGTAGGCCGGTGATTGTGCTAGCTGCAGGCAGTCAGTGTTTCACTTAGTGTACTACTGTGTAGTACTGTGTACTACTGTGTGCTTTGCTTTGCAAAGTTGGGAAGCAACCAGTCACATTTTCTAGGTTGTATAGGTAGGGTGGTGTTATTTGTCACAATAATAGTATATTCATAATATATTAATTTTTATTGTTAGTAGTACTTTAATATATAGGTGATACCTTATTTATCACCCACTTTAGCGCCCCCACCATATGTGCACGGTGTGTATATATAATTTATCCAATAAATAACAAAAACAAAGTCACGGACTGTTCTGTGACTCTGGGTGCTTGTGAAAATTTGGTGTGCCTGGCTGTGCAGGAGTGGGGGGATCCAAGTTCATCAGCAGTTCCTACGCGGGTGTGCTACATAAGGCTTTCCTCCTGGTGAGTCAAAATGGTACCATATAAAGTTCTGTGTTGTTAAAACTGTGAACAAAGGATATCTTGCAACGCTGTTGACATTGTTAAAGTGGTTCTAAAGGCAAAAGGTTTTCATATGTGCCCATAGAAAAATACATCATTACTTTGATGTTTAATATTGGTGTTATGGCAGCAGGTAGCTCCCATAAGCAGCTTCACCATGGGATAACTTTTATAAGTGGCAGGAGGGGTGCTCCCGCCACTTCTCGGTTGTTCTCGCTCTTACCGGACCCATCGGTAATGCCCGGGAGCGTTTCGATGCAGGCGTTTGCTGGGCAGGAAGTCGAGTGACACCAGGATGGTGGCCACTCGTCTCTATGCCCTTGGAGGACGTCTGACGTCACTTCTGGTTCTCGGACCAAAACAAATCTTTTTTTTTTTTTAAGTCAAAAAGCAAAAACATTTTTTTTTCTTTTGCTTTTAAAGGTAAATGAGAGATGTGGTGTCTTTTTTAACCCAGATTTCTCAATAAAGAGGACCTGCCATCCTTATATCTATTATACGGGATTTTTACTTTCCGTTTAATTGAAATAAAAGTGATTTTAAAAAAAAAGGGACAGTGTAAAAAACAAAACAAAAAAAAAACATTTTTAAGCGCCCCCATCCCTCCGTGTTTGTGCGCAGAAGCAAACGCATATGTAAGTTGCGCCCACATATGTAAACAGTGTTCAAACTACACATGTGAGGTATTGTCGCGATAGTTAGAGTGAGAGCAATACTTCTAGTACAAGACCTCCTTTGTAACTCTAAACAGGTAACCTGCAAAAAATATGAAAGCGTCACCTATGGTGATTTTTAAGTACAGAAGTTTGGCGCCATTCCACAAGTGTGGGCAATTTTAAAGCATGAGGTATATATTTACTCGGTGTAACATCATCTTTCACATTATACAAAAGAATTGGGGTAACTGTTTTTGTTTTGTTTTTTTAATTCATTGAAGCATATTGTTTTCCTAAAAAATTGTGTTTGAAACACTGCTGTGCAAATACTGTGTGACATAAAATATTGCAACAATTGCCATTTTATTCTCCTTTGTCTCTGCTAAAAAAATATATATAATGTTTGGGGTTCTAAGTAATTTTCTAGCAAAAAATACTAATTTAAAATTGTAAACAAAAAGTTCCAGAAAAAGCATGGCCTTCAAGTGGTTAAAAACATTCCCCTCTGGGTGATCTATGCACATGCAGGGATTTTAACAAATTTTGTTACAGAGAGCTACTTTTTGTTATTCTGAAGAAATAGCTGTTTGAATGTCTGTGTCTATGTGCAAAATGAATGTTACTGGGATTGATCATCAAATAATTGCTGCACCTGCAGGGATCTAATGATAAAAATGTGGCAGGGTCTGCATGCCTTTAGACATGATTTCCCATTGGGAGTGTAGCGACTTGGGGTGGAGTCAGGGAGCACCTCACCAAATTCCTTGTCAGGAGTAGCTACTGTAGATAGTTGTTAGAGATCTATTGGTTTCTCCCTAAGTTTGGCCTTGTTGTGCTTTTCTCTTCTGCCACCAGGTGGCTGGGCACTTGGTGGTATTGGATGCAAGAAGGACATTTCAAGGTCAAGTTATGGGTATATGGGATATCTCAGTCAATGGGCAGGGGTTTTCTTGAATCCCTTAGCCTGCTGGGAGAACCTAAATATTCGGGCAGAGTCAGGTGATCTATGTTCTGTGCCACCCGGACCGCTGTCTGGGTGTATGTGTGTCATACGCCCCAGGCTGCTAGGCCGGAGATTTGGCCTATCCGGGGACATCTGGCTGCCGGGCTGTGTGAGGGCCTATCCAGAAGTAAGAGGGCAGCGCAGGGTTGGGATTGCGGCTTGCAGTCTAACCAACAGTGACGGTTCTGCAAGCCGAAGAACCTGTCGTGGTCAGAGCTAGAAGGGAAGCTGTCCTCATTAAGGGACCAACCAGTCCAGTGAGAGACTAGGAGCTCAAACGGGGCTGAAGAGCTACAAGTCGGATAAATTCCCCTCTTTTGCGGGGAATCCCAATCTTGCTGCTTTTATAGCATCAAGCATGCTTTTATAGCATCAACAACAGCAGAAATCCGTAAACTCAAACCTCATGTCTTGCATAGTAACCTCACCAATGACGAACTTTCTGCCTTAGAATCCTTGAAAAAGGATTTTTCATTAACTATCAAACCATCCGATAAATGTGGCAATGTCATTATTATGACTAACGAGCAATATGCAATTATGTGCAAAGATGTCGTCAACAATCAATCATGGTACAAACCCATCTCGAGGAGCGTTGTCGACAAATTCGACAGCGCTTTCTATGAGTTGGTGGATGGAGCTTTCTGTAAGGGGGCCATAGATAGAGATGTCTGGGAGTACATCAGAACATCTCACCCACGCATCCCGACTCTATATTGCCTCTCGAAAATACATAAAAATTTTGAAAATCCGCCAGGTCGCCCGATCATCTCGGGAAACGGCTCTATAACTGAAAACCTGAGAAAATTTATCGATAGCCACCTAAGACCTTTTATCAGCAACTTGTCCTCATATGTAAAGGATACCATTCATTTACCACAAAATTTCGAAGGCTTGCATATTCCTCCACATGCCTTATTAGTCGCAATTGACGTAGAGTCATTATATAGCTCGATCCCCCATGATCAGGGACTTCTAGCCATTCAGCGGGCTATATCACAATCACATAGAGATGACCGGAAGTTCAACCTCTTTCTTGTTGAGGCTCTGAACTTCATTCTCACATATTTTTTCTTTTGATGGTTCCCACTACCTCCAGGTACAGGGGGTTGCAATGGGGACATGCTGTGCCCCATCGTATGCCAACCTGTACCTGGGGGAGTGGGAAAAATCTTTGCTATCGAGTAACAATCTATCATCATATACCTTCCATGTTCTATCATGGTTTAGGTACATAGATGATATTCTAATGATTTGGGATGGCACACCGGAACACTTACAAGCTTTCATCCGTCCCATGAACAAAAACACTTCAAATCTCTATTTCACCATGACATTTAGTGACACATCTATTACCTTTCTTGACCTAAACATTACTAAATCAGCAGATGATTCTTTGTCCAGCGGTCTCTATCGCAATGAGACCGTTGGCAATACCATTCTGCATGCGTCAAGCTCGCACCCTCAGCCTTTAGTTATGTCCATACCGTATGGACAGTACCTAAGGCTCAGGCGCAATTGCTCAACAGAGGCAGAATTCGTCAAAGAGGCTGATTTACTCAGAAATCGCCTCTTAGATCAGGGCTACTCATCTACATGCTTGAAAAAAGCTTTCAAGCGCGCAGGTGGACAAACAAGACATGATTTGTTGTTTTCTAAAAAAAACAGACAACACCTCAAAACCAATCACTCGATTGATAACGACAATTAGTACCCAACACAAGGCTCTTAAAAAAATCCTACAAAAACACTGGCACTTACTACAGGTAGATCCAAATTTAAATCCACACATCTCCACCACTCCAAACATAACATTCAGAAGAGCACGCTCACTAAGAGACCATTTGGTCCAAAGTGAGTATGTCGGATCTTTTCGATTCGACCCATACAAAAGAGTTGGCACTTAAATGTGTGGCGGCTGTTCAGTTTGTCGATACATGAACGTACAGCCGAAGGTGCCTGGGATGGAACACGAGCTTCGGGCGTCCAGGCGCCTGGGACTCGACCCCTTGGCAAAAATGTCCGCACCCTTTATACCCTCTCCCAGCAACCCCAGCAGGTTCCCCGCCCCGCTGTACAGGTGCCCTGAGAGGCCACAAAGGGTACGGCACTGCAGTGATGGTTCAAGCCCGTCCTCACCAGTTTCAAACATGATAGGAAAACACATACCTGCTACACCTATGTGTTCATTCATGGCCATTGGATGGTTTCAGAAGTTTAGTGGCAGGGCAGCTGACAGGCAACAGGCAGAAAAAAATCCAAAGAAATTGGAAATGGAAATCTTTAGATTTTTTTTCTGCCTGTAAACTTTCCTGCCACTAAACTCCTGAAACTAGTGTGCAATGGGCTGACATGGAGAGAAGGCTTAACAGGCAGGAAAAAAGCTCAAACTCATTGAGGAGCAGATGCTTTTAGCTGCATTGTACAGGCATTATGCCTTGAAAATGGAAAGCTCAAATGTCACACAGAACATTTTATAAAAAAATAATTTCAATGTCATCAATGACATGTACATTGCAAGTTCACAATGCTTAGGCATGAGGAGAAGCAAGAACAGTACAGTACCTCAGTCACCTCACAACACAAGACATTCTAAAATTTCAAAAACCCCCAAAAAAAACACAACATGTGTTTGTTTCCAGTTCCACTTCTTACACATGTGTAAGAGAAACACATTTCACAGACAGAACATTCCAGGATGGCAAGGATGTATGTTAGGGGATTGTGGTGCAGCGCTAAAATAAAAAAATGAAAAAGAAAAGTTCATGAAAAAACACTCCAAATTCAGATGGTGTGCAGATCCAAATGTAGTAAAAAGTCCAAAAGGAGAGGAGAAAACACTGGTAATGAAGATGACAAGACCGCCACCAGCACCCAAACACACTGACTCTTACCGTCAGTACATAATAAATGCACATGAGAGATATCCCAATCTAGGCAGTAGATCTAGTTCACAAATTCAAGGCAATGATCAATCAGATATGGAATTCCACTAATCCTCCTCCAGTGGACTGAATGAACCCAGCTGCGCTTTTTAAATTTCAGAAATAGGAAAAGACACAGCAGCTCCAGCAACAAACAAACATGTGGTAAGAGATAAAGAAAAGCATCTCATTGCGCAGACGTCCAATCTCAATTCAAATTTATTTATAAAGAATGTGGAATGCCTTAGGCTGGGTTCACACTGATACGACACGACATTCATCCGACTTTCATCCTACTTTGCTCTGCGACATCAGTCCTACATTGATCCTACATTGGTCCGACATCCATCCGACATTCATGAACAGGATACTACTTTGATCCAACATTGTGATAGTCTGACTTGTCCTTTGACCAATCAAAACAATCCCAGGGTGAGATAAATTCCTTTTACTGCTGCTGTAATCACATGTTGGATGTCAAATGTCGGATGGTTAGGACAAGGATCCTACTTTGATCCGACTTCAATGATATTCAATGGGCTGAAGTAGGATCAAAGTCGGACAGAAGTAGTACAGGGAGCATTTTTAATGTCGGACCGACTTGTGTCGGACCAGTTAAGACGGCTCTCATAGGGATTCATTGATTTTCACACATCATGCGACATGAGCTCCTAATGTCGGAGCGTTTGTCGGACAAGTGTGAACCAGGCCTAAGGCTGGGTTCACACTAGTGCGACACGACATCCGTCCTACTTTGGATCTGACTTTGCCCTGCGACATGAGGCCGACATATGTCCAACTTTCAATGAACGGGGATCCGACTTGGATCCCCGCCAATATCAGGCAATGTGTTTGGTATGAATCTTGAGGGGGAACTCCAGGCCAAATTTTCAATAAAAAAAATGGCGTGGGTCCCCCTCCAGAGGCATACCAGGCCCTTGGGTCTGGTCTGGATTTAAACGGGCGCCCCTACGCCGAAAAACGGCGTGGGGGTCCCCCCAAAATCCAAACCAGACCCTTATCCGAGCACACAACCTGGCAGGCCGCAGGGGAAGAGGGGGGGACGAGAGGGCAGCCCCCCCTCCCTCCTGAACCGTACCAGGCCGCATGCCCTCAACATGGGGGGTTTGGTGCTCTGGGGCAGGGGGGCGACCTGCGGCCCCCCCACCCCAGAGCACCCTGCCCCCATGTTGATGAGGACAGGGCCTCTTCCCGACAACCCTGGCCGTTGGTTGTCGGGGTCTGCGGGCGGGGGGCTTATCGGAATCCGGGAGCCCCCTTCAATAGGGGGGACCCCAGATCCCGGCCCCCCACCCTATGTGAATGAGTATGGGGTACATCGTACCCCTACCCATCCACCTGGTGGAAAAAATTGCAATAAAAAAACACTACACAGGTTTTTAAAGTAATTTATTACACAGCTCCGGGGGTCTTCTTCCGACTCCGGCGCTCTTCTTCCGACTTCCGGGGGTCTTTTCCGACTTCGGGGGTCTCCGGTGTCGTCTCCCGCTCTCCGGTTCTTTCTTCCGCCGGGCCTCCGCTAACTTCTTTTTAGCTCTTTTGCTAACGGAGGCGCGGTCTTCCCGTCGCTGTCGGCTTCTTCTTCCCTCTTCTCCTCCTCGATGTTGACGCGTCGCTTCCTCCCGCTGTAATACTGGCTCTCCGCTCCGCATTAATATAGGCTTCTCATGACGTCACAGTCACATGTTCCCATGACGTCACAGTCACATGCTCCGGGGCCATGTGCCCCGGAACATGTGACTGTGACGTCATGAGAAGCCTATATTAATGCGGAGCGGAGAGCCAGTATTACAGCGGGAGGAAGCGACGCGTCAACATCGAGAAGGAGAAGAGGGAAGAAGACGCCGACGGCGACGACGGGAAGACCGCGCCCCTCCACCAGCAAAAGAGCTAAAGTTAGTGGAGGGGCCGGCAGAAGGACAACGGAGAGCCGGACGAGACAACGGGAAGACCGGGCCTCTGTTAGCAAGAGAGCTAAAAAGAAGTTAGCGGAGGCCCGGCGGAAGAAAGAACCGGAGAGCGCGGAGACGACACCGGAGACCCCCGAAGTCGGAAAAGACTCCCGGAAGTCGGAAGAAGAGCGCCGGAGTCGGAAGAAGAGCGCCGGAGCTGTGTAATAAATTGCTTTAAAAACCTGTGTAGTGTTTTTTTATTGCAATTTTTTTCCACCAGGTGAATGGGTAGGGGTACGATGTACCCCATACTCATTCACATAGGGTGGGGGGCCGGGATACGGGGGCCCCCTTATTGAAGGGGGCTCCCGGATTCCGATAAGCCCCTCGCCCGCAGACCCCGACAACCAACGGCCAGGGTTGTCGGGAAGAGGCCCTGTCCTCATCAACATGGGGGCAGGGTGCTCTGGGGTGGGGGGGCCGCAGGTCGCCCCCCTGCCCCAGAGCACCAAACCCCCCATGTTGAGGGCATGCGGCCTGGTACGGTTCAGGAGGGAGGGGGGGCCGCTCTCTCGTCCCCCGCTCTTCCCCTGCGGCCTGCCAGGTTGTGTGCTCGGATAAGGGTCTGGTTTGGATTTTGGGGGGACCCCCCCACGCCGTTTTTCGGCGTAGGGGTGCCCGTTCAAATCCAGACCAGACCCAAGGGCCTGGTATGCTCCCGGAGGGGGAACCCACGCCGGTTTTTTATTTAAAATTTGGCCTGGAGTTCCCCCTCAAGAGCAGTACAGCACAAGTCGCATGCCAAAGTCGGACCATGCAAGACTGCGGTCCGACTTTGATCCAATGGGCTGAAGTCGGATCAAAGTCGGACCAAAGTAGTACAGGGAGCATTCTCAAAGTCGGACCAACATGTGTCGGACCAGTTAAGACGGCTCCCATAGGGAAACATTGATTTTCACATGTCATGCGACATGAGCTCCCAATGTCGGAGCGTTTGTCGCCCCAGTGTGAACCAGGCCTTAAAGCCAGAAATAAGTAAGTCTCTCCACCTTAAGGCTGGGTTCACACTTGTGCAGTGCGAATTCCAGCTCTCTTATCTCTGCAAAAAGATAAGAGAACTGTTCAGCAGATCATCTCCGTTTTAGCTGCGAATTTGGTGACCTGGGAGAAAGGAGGGGGAGGGGGGAAGTGTAGTAAGGTGAAGGAGAAAAATCCTGATGAGAACTGAACACATCTGCGAATCAGATGCGTGCCCATAGAAGATAATGGACCTGAATTTGCACCTGAGCCGCACCGCAATGCCTAGAAAACGCACACGTTTTTTTGGCAATGCGCAGTGCGAATGCATCGCACATATGTGAACCAGCCTCATTGAAATCAATGTATTTTAAAATGTTATGCGAATTGGATGCGGTGTAAGCCGCAACCAATTCGCATAGGTGTGAACCCGGCCTAAGGGGGGAAAAATTAGGAAAATGGGGAAATTTTTTTGAGCCCAAATGTTTTGTTTTCTGATTTTTTCACACATGATGACACCTACAATTTTTTTTTAAATAATGAAGCTGCTCTCACCAGTGCTTGTTGTTTGTTCCTGCTGCATCCAGCATCTTGGTATGGCCAAGTAAACCAGCGGTGGGGATGATAAAATCCATGTGTCGGGTACAACGGTTGGTATCTCTACAATACAAAAAGCAGAGGATGGTCTCAGAAAGGCACATGCAGGAAAATGTTAGGCAAGAGACAATGATGATTTATGTAACAGCAGAAGTCATCTGCTGCCATGATGGACATGTTAGGCAACAGAGACAATGTGGGACACTAAGTTATGTAACACACACACAAACACAGGCCAGCCGCCATGCTAGACAGTGGATAAGTTAGGCAAGAGAGAGACAATGTGGGACAAACTAAGTGTGTTGCCTCGTACACACGGCCGAGATTCTCTTCGAAAAAAACATGTCGTTTTTTTCGACGAGATTCTTGGACAAGAAACTTGTCCCGCCGAGTGTACACACGCTCCTTTCAAAGAACCCGCGGTTCTTTGAATGGAGCGAACGCGGTGACGTCATCGAATACGACGAGCATGCGCTCGTCACATTCGATGCCGTCGCCGCCATCTTTGTTCACCCTACCTATGCCTAGGAAGCTACCGCGCATGCGTCGAAGTCATTTCGAGAATGCGCGGGCTTCCCGGCGAAAAGGTAAGTGTACACACACACAATTTTCTCATCGAGAAACAGGCTGACGAGAATCTCGACGAGAAAATAGAGAGCAGGTTCTCTATTTTCTCGTCGAGATTCTTGTCGCTTTTCTTGACGAGAAACCATACACACAAACAAATTTCTCGGCAAGAAATCTCTGCCAGCATGTTTCTTGCTGGTTTTTGCAGAGAAACTCGTTCGCGTGTACGAGGCTTAACACAGGCCGGCCGCCATGTTAGGCAAGAGAGAGAGAGAGACAATGTGGGACAAAACTAACTTAAGTGTAACACAGGCCGGCCACCATGTTAGGCAAGTGAGAGAGAGACAATGTGGGACAAAACTAACTTAAGTGTAACACAGTCCAGTCCGCCATATTAGGCAAGTGAGAGACAATGTGGGACAAACTAAACTGTAGTGTATAACACAGGCCGGCCGCCATGTTAGGCAAGTGATGTCATGTAAGCTAGTAGTACTGTAGTGTACAGCAAATCACCGGCCGCGGGACAGTGGGGACACATAAGAAGAAAGCAAGTAAGTGAAGCAACAGTTAGAATGAAATAGAGAAGAGCAGTCACCGGATGCCATGAGGGGACATGGTGTAAGGAGGACGCTCGCCATGTGGGGCAGCCATGTAGCAGACGCAGCAGCAGCAAAACACATTTCCTGAGGGAAACAGCACTCACCGCCGCGTGGAGAGGCCGCAACCTTATACGGTATCAGTTTCTGGTATCGGTACATTTTCACGAGTACCGATACCCCCCGAAAATGCCAAGTATCGGCACCGATACCGGTATCGGTATCGGTGCATCCCTAATTCTGACATACACAACTACAAATCCAGTGATTGGTATGTACCGTATATTGGATGTGTCTGTGACTTCAATGATGTTGACCTTTGGAATTGTTCCTGAATTTTTTCTCTTTGCTTCCTTCTAGAATATATTTGTACTTTCTCCTACCAAGAGCCTCCGAAGAACGGATTGGTATTCCTGAAACATGTTAAGCCTCGTACACACGACCGAGTTTCTTGTCGTAAAAACCCCTACGATTTTCTCGACGAGATTCTTGTCAAGCTTGACGAGCTTCTTGTCAAGCTTTCCTTGCATACACACTGTCAATTCCAAATCTCATCGTTGTAAAGCGCGGTCACGTACAGCACGTATGACGGCAGTATAAAGGGGAAGTCCAATTCCAATGGCGCCACCCCTTGGGCTGCTTTTGCTGATCTTGTGTTATCGCGTGTTAGAAAAAGATTTGGTGAGAGACGATTCGCGCTTTTCAGCCTTGTGCTTTTCAGTTCAGCATGACGAATGTGCTATCTCCATTACGAACGCTAGTTTTACCAGAAGAAGCGCTCCCGTCTCATACTTGATTCTGAGCATGCACGATTTTTTTAAGACTTGGAAAAGCATACACACGACCGGTTTTCTCGTCGTAAAACAGGCCGACGAGAAACCTGACGAGAAAAACGAGAATCCTGACGAGAAAATAGAGAGCAGGTTCTCTATTTTTCTCGTTGAGATTCCCGGCAGTTTTCTCGATGAGAAACCATACACACGAACGTTTTTCTCGGCAAGAAAGCTCTCTTGGCAGTTTTCTTGTCGTTTTTTGTGTACGAGGCGTGAGGCTAAAGGAGGAAAACTTTTCTCACTGGAAATTTGTACAAATGTTTCAATGTTTCAATTTATGATTGTACCATTCTATGTATACTGTGCAAATTATTAATATGCTAGACATACATTGATATTTGCATACAGCAAACTTTTTTTTAAATAATAAGAATTTTTTCTAATAAATAATTGTAGCGGGGTGTTCCCCTTTAATACAGAGAGACTACATTACCCAGAACCCCATTTGGAGTGTTTCACCGCAGAGACTCATGGGAGGGGTTATATAAGGAGGTGGCGCGGCTGCGCTCAACCTCTTTGGGACACAAGACTTCTGTGACTGATCCTCCTGTGCGAATGTGCCGGAGTGCAGGGCCTGAAGCCTGAGGCCTTGCGCAGCACCAAAGAGCCTTCCACCCCACTGCGAGCCTGGGTGGCACCTGACATCGCTTACCTACAGCCTTGGTTGGATCGGGGACCCGATCGCTGGAGACACTGTGTGTGTGTGACACAGTCGGTGGAAGTTTTCCCCGGACTGGGACCGCGTCCGGATGGGTGAGAGGGCGTATGCCCAGACCATATACTGTTGTTACTAATGGGCCTATAGACTGCCGTGGCCCACAAGTTGTTTCTGATACTCTCATTAGAGAACCTCATCGGAGCTGAACTCAGCGTTTACATAGCAAAGTGTTTATTTCATCTCTACATTCCTATTGGATTACAAAAGGGTATTCTGTTAATGTGCACCACCGGTAAAGACCTGCCGGTGAAGAAAACCATCATCCCCTATAGACTAAGTTGTAGATATCTGAGCCAGGCCTGGTCAGCTAGTTAGTTCATTTGGTTACTGCGTCACAGGACGCCTAGTTAACGGTCGCCCGCGCGGCGCACCTGTACTGTTCATTCTAATGCATAGTGTGTTATTGCTGCAGGGCTCTGCAATTTATTATCTGTGAACTGTTACCACTGTTAACCTTTCTTATCAAAAGCTTAAGTAAATCTTATACCCTTTTCATTGTTGTCTTGGTGTCTGGGTTTACTCATACAGTATAAGAATATATATATATTGCTGCCAATACTAACTGTGCCAGTAGGGGGTCGAGTACATTGCTGGGGGTTGGCGGAGCTGTTTTCAGGGCCCAAACTAAACTTGCGGCCTTCTTAAGTGAAGGTATCGCTACATAATATTTTTACAATCCCTGTTTTTTCTGTTTGCCCTTAAAATCCCGTTGTACCAGGGGGTACTTATGCCCTGTCAGGGCTTATTCCTACTATTTGAGATGGTGGCAACATCTGAAGGAAAACATTGTTGTTTTGTTTTCTCTTCTATGTGGTTTATTACTTATATCTGAAGAGCTACAAGTGGACATTGTAGTGAAGCTGAGAGAACTGTTGAACTTTGTGTTAGGAACCGTTAGATACTGTTGCCATAGGAGACAGAATACATGCACATGCAGAAGTGGCACCTTGCTGGGGCCTTTCCCTATACCGCTGTCCTCCTATTGAAGTCTCGGAGTCTACCAATTGAACATGTAACTACTCAAGGGTGTCCTGGCCCTAACCCTCTTTCCCTAGCAATATATAAAAAGAACTGTTAAAAAGAAAAAAAACCTCTTTTGCATCCACAAAGTGTCTGGCGCCCAGTGACTTTCACCATCTTTGCACCCACTATGCCTCACAACCCACCACATATTGAAGGATGTCAGCTGTCTTTGGCCTTGAAGGTTCTCCTTAGAATGGGAGAGGTAAAAGACTTTGCTACAGAGATCCACGTCCTGTCAGGGAGCGAGGAGACCGATGGTGTGTCCCTTGTACATAGGGACAACCATCGGTCACCTCCCCCAGTCAGTCCCCTCCCCCCACAGTAAGAATACCCTAGCAGGGAACATATTAACCCCTTGATCGCCCCTAGTGTTAACCCCTTCCCTGCCAGTCACATTTATACAGTAATCAGTGCATATTGTCAAAAGTGTCCGATGTGTCAAAAGTGTCCGATGTGTCCGCCATAATGTCGCAGTCAGAATAAAAATCGCAGATCGCCGCCATTACTAGTAAAAAAAAAAATAATTAAAAAAATTTCATAATTCTATCACCTATATTGTAGGCGCTATAACTTTTGCGCAAACCAATCACTATACGCCTATTGCGATTTTTTTTACCTAAAATACGTAGAAGAATACGTATCGGCCTAAACTGAGAAAAAAAATAGTTTTTTTTTTTTTTAAATGGGATATTTATTATAGCAAAAAGTAAAAAATATTGTGTTTTTTTCAAAATTGTCACTCTTTTTTTGTTTATAGCGCAAAAAATAAAAACCACAGAAATGATCAAATACCACCAAAAGTAAGCTCTATTTGTAGGAAAAAAAGGACGTCAATTTTGTTTGGGAGCCACGTCGCACGACTGCGCAATTGTCATTCAAAGCGTGACAGTGCCGAAAGCTGAAATTTCGCCTGGGCAGGAAGGAGGTTATGTGCCCAGTTGTCAAGTGGTTAAACACTTACCTGAGCTTTCTCTTTATCCAGCATTGCCCCGTCTGCAGCTCTTCCCTCCTCTTCTTGATATCACAAGCTTTGCTGATAGCTGTGGAAGCCGTTCGCCTCTGCAGCTGTCAATCGAGAAAAAAAGCTTGGGGGCGGGGTCTAGCCATACAGCGTGTCTATGGATACACACAGCCCAGCTTGGGAGCGCACCCACATGAATGCCCCATAAGCAAGCCGCTTGCTATGGGAGCACTCAGAGAAAAGGAGGCATGGAGAGCACCGGCGGGGGAGCCCAGAAGAGGAGGTACATGGCTGCTCTGGCAAAACTATTGCACAGAGAAGGTAGGTATGTAGGCAGGTGCAGTCTACTTTCTCCACGGCAGGTGGCACTCATGTTGCTGGAGGGGAAGTCAGGAAGATCAGGGTTTCTCTATGACTTCCTAAGTCACTGGGGAAGCTATCCTATTGAATGTTGCTGCTCTACATGACTCAAGTGGCCATCTTGGGTCAGGCAGAGGCTTTTTAATCTACTGGTTCCTGGGTTTCGGCACGTTTTGGTGAGTGAACAGAGTAGGAATAGGTACCCAGTCTGTGAGGAATAGTATTAGCGCTAAAGAAAGGTTCCTGAAGAGGATGCAAAGAGTAGGGCCTCATTTCTTCTGGACATTCTCCCAATTGTGGACACGACGGCCAGGCTGCATTCAGTGCCCTCTGAACAGATGCCATAATTCTGGCTGGAATCTTCTCCTGTCATGCTACTGAGTGTGCCCAGTGGGGTGGCTTTTCCCCTGGGTTTGTTGTGAACTTTGGCTGCATTCCTTCAATACAAGTTTATTGCACCTGCCTGTGTGCATTATTAACTCTGCAGCACGCTGAACCTTATCTACAATATAACATCAGATACTAATACTAATTATAATTCAGATACTAAACCATATATTTATTATAAGTGAAAAAATCTAGAATATTGTACCGTAAAAAAGTGCACAGGCCAATACCTATAAAGTGGATATAAGTAAATAATGATCAGCGCGACTATTTAAAATAATAAAATAATATAGGTGACACTAGTAAATGGTGAATAACATTTGTAAATAACATGTGAACATAGGTGCAAAATATAAGTCCAAAATATATAGGATCCTAAAAAAGTTGGGGGGTGCTGGAGCCAAAGTAGTTTTCAATCCCAGAAATTCAATTGAGTTCACAAAGTTCTTCTAGATAGTATATAGTGGGTGTCATAAATCATCTACTTCGTATATCAGACAGTCTTCTGTGGGTTATCTTCTTAGTAATAAAAATGTCTCACAGAGCACTTACCTCACACCAAAGTGTATAGAGCCTTCAAAATATCCTGGACGTCCAAGGCTGCTACAGCTAACCGTCTCCACACGTTATCCGTGTTCCTGATGATGTGGTTAGGGATTGCTGATCACTGTACAGGTATCTGGACTCAAGAGAAAGGGAGCCGCTCAGGTGTGGGAATCCTTCAAATCACCTCCTCCCAGCAGACAAAGGTGCAAGCAATGCTATTGACAGCAAACAGGAACGAAAAAGTCTTCTGGACTGCAGCACTCAAAAATAAAAGCCTTTATTTTAAAATAAGGAATCCAAAATACACACTGTACAACGGTACACAGGTCAAAAAAATTTGGCTGACATGTTTCGCACTGTGCTGGTGCTTATTCATAGCTCAGGTATCTGGACTCACCGATGCCAATAGGTCTCCCAATGTGTGAGTTAAAAGATAAACAAAGAGTCTCCCATAGAGTAAAACCGTAATATATGGAGAATTTATTAAATAGCCAAATGGGCTCTTACATTTAAACAGAAATAAACAGGTACAATTGTGCAAACCGCGCGTTAGTGGACACTTCCAGCGTCACTTCTGGTTACAATACTACATCCGGGTCTTACGCGTTGTGTCACACCACGTGACTTCATCAGTGTGTTTGTAGCTGCTGACTTTAAAAAATAAATAAATCGCAGGTGGAACCCCACTTTAAATATTCAATGTGCCATTGTGTTCCCATACTGAAGACCATGAGGAAAAGTTCTTTAGCATATGATGATGAATAGTGGACAGTCTGAGCCCTCACAGCTGAAGACCATTTAATAAGGTAGGGCCTCACAACTGGGAACCATAAGGCACATCTTAGTTTTAATTCTCCTTGATTTGTTCCTATTGTGTTCCCATACGCAGTGAGATTAGGGCTCCCACCTGTCCAATATTCACCCGGACAGTTCCGGTTTTGAATGTGTCCGGGTTTCAGTCCACCTAAAACCCGGACACATTATTCAGATTAGGCTGTGGCTCCCCAAGTAACTGAGATAGTCATACACAAATCTGTTGCCGCTGCGGGTGGCTGTTTGGGGGCAGGTTTGGCAGCACTGAAGGGTGGGGTGATGATGTCAGCAAGAGCAATTTGGCCACACCCACTGGCACGCTCTGTGCACTACTCTCCTTGGGGCACCCAAATGTGTCCCAGGTATTTTATAATCCTATAGTGTATTCAGCAAAAATAAATAAAAAATTGCCCTGTGCCGCAAAAGTGTTCGGGTTTGGCTTGAAGAAAAGGTGGCAACTCTAAGTGAGATCCAAATCGTGTGTAATCTCTTCCTTAATCAGTGCTGTGTACCACCTCATACAACCAGTGTCCCATAAAGCTCATCAGAGATGTTGGACCTCAAGGTTATAGGAGGTCAATATCAGCCTCGTCAGCACTCCAGAGCTCCAAATATGATCATCAATCATTTCCGCCTGGCTCCAAACTCACTCCTGCACAGTAAACAATAAATGCTGCTCTCTCCTCAGGGCAACATTAAACAAACAGACATAGTGTTCCCATAAAAAATTTATTGATTCAGTTTAAGAACACTTACATGTATCGCCATGTGCTTACATAGGCTGTGATATTCACAAATAAAAATTCTAAAATGTTTCTCTGCAAAACACATGTAGTGCTTACCCCCGAAGGAGCCGCTGAGAATAAACCCAGGTCTTCCAGTATAACACAGAGGCTACCAGTCACACAAGTATAGTCCCACTCACATCAAACATTCAGGTGCTAGGGGATGTCTTTTTTATACTTATTGCAGCGGTACGACGAGCATTGCAAGTATAGATGTTAATATAATATGTATTAGAGCGCTACTCGGCACAATGTAGACAAATCAAGGGTGATCAATTGGTATCAGCTGCAACCATTCTAAGTGAAAAAATCTGTGTTTCTCAAAAATCAAGTGTTTGAAATATAATAGTGCGCTGGAAACCTAGAACCTACAATCCTAAAGTGATGTCACCGTGAATAAACAAAAATAAACTGAGTGAGACAATACCTCAAAAAGTTAGATATCAATAAAACTATTGTGATCTGCATTAGTACAAAAAAAAAAAAAAAGTGAAATATTAAAGGATATCAAAAAATACAAATATAATTCACAATAGTATTTCCAAAAAAAATTATATGAGGGCTTCTGTGATAAAATACAAATAAAAAGGTCTGTGTACAAAGCTGAATGCCAGGTCTCAACAATAATCCTATGAACTGCTTGGTCACAATTTAGGTCAATATACGTGATGAGCATAAACTTGTCCACACCAACGAGAGCTGTCAGCTGTTTCACTTGCATGTAGCGATATGATAAGAAACAAAGAAAACAATCATAGCGCAGACATCCCTACTAGAAATAGAAACATCAAGTAAAATCTGCACTCACACAGCCAGGAATAAGAGGCGCTTGATAGCTCAGTCAAGCGCCTCTTATTCCTGGCTGTGTGAGTGCAGATTTTACTTGATGTTTCTATTTCTAGTAGGGATGTCTGCGCTATGATTGTTTTCTTTGTTTCTTATCATATCGCTACATGCAAGTGAAACAGCTGACAGCTCTCGTTGGTGTGGACAAGTTTATGCTCATCACGTATATTGACCTAAATTGTGACCAAGCAGTTCATAGGATTATTGTTGAGACCTGGCATTCAGCTTTGTACACAGACCTTTTTATTTGTATTTTATCACAGAAGCCCTCATATAATTTTTTTTGGAAATACTATTGTGAATTATATTTGTA
This sequence comes from Rana muscosa, assembly GCA_029206835.1. Classification (NCBI taxonomy): domain Eukaryota; kingdom Metazoa; phylum Chordata; class Amphibia; order Anura; family Ranidae; genus Rana; species Rana muscosa. Next base: position 255,682,496 of record CM055123.1, on the reverse strand, counting down.
TTTTTTGATATCCTTTAATATTTAACTTTTTTTTTTTTTTTTTTTTTGTACTAATGCAGATCACAATAGTTTTATTGATATCTAACTTTTTGAGGTATTGTCTCACTCAGTTTATTTTTGTTTATTCACGGTGACATCACTTTAGGATTGTAGGTTCTAGGTTCCCAGCGCACTATTATATTTCAAACACAAGTATAGATGTTGTTTTTTTTTTTAAATTGAACAGTTCATCACGTGCAATTCATCCTTTGTTGTCTACCTACTATGGTGCCCATGTGGGCTGTATTATGTGGGAAGAACTAAGCGACTTTTAAGAATACGCATAGCTGAGCATTTGGCCAATATTTGAAAGGGCTTTCGACATCATAGTGTATCATTACATTTTAAGGAGAAGCATAACCAGGACCCGTCTGTCCTTCAATTTTGTGGTATTGATTGCACATTCCCAGCATAGAGGGGTTCAAATCGAGTTAGAGAACTCTCACAGAGAGAAACAAAATGGATATTTCTTCTTAAGAGTCTTCACCCAAGAGGGTTAAATATTGAACTCGATTTGAACTGTTTCATTATTTACCTTTAATTTTTAATGTTTATTTTTTAATACAGTAAGCCTGCTCACCTATTGTGTACTTGTTACACACTTTCTATACATATGGGTGCTCTGTATTATATTCAGTTTATCTTCTTGACCTATCTTCTGTCGCCGTGTATAATTAGGAGGATATTATGATATCTCTATTATCCCAGCATATAAGTGTATATTTATTTACATTAGTATACTTTTTTCTTTTTCCAACCTATTAGATTATGATTTTAGGAATTGCACTAATTTTTAAATCATTTAGTGAGTACTATGTCTATTGGTTGGTGCAATTTTAACTGCTTCTTGCATATTTCTGATGTACATTGGAAGTGATGGCGTTTTTATGAATGCACATTTACCTATTATTCACATTAGGCTGCAATGTCTTAGCATATAACCAATATAGAGGATTACAATTAAAGAGCATGTAATGATCATGCCCCCTATGATCACTGTAAGCGCCTGATGTATTGCGGTCAGGGGTCATGGGGACGAGGAGCGCGCGCAGGCGCAATGCGATACACGTCCGGGCTCAATGACGGGCGGGGTATAAAGGGGATGTTGCTAGACCATGTGGCCAATCCCATTGAAGAAGTCCAGAGTGACGAAACTAATCTGGGAGTGGCTACACGGCTACTACTCGTGGTGCATAACGTTTATACCTTACCGCCATCTACCGACCTACCGACCATCGAGTGTGTAGTGCTTTGGAGTGGAGTGGAGAGGCGAGAAAACGGAGTGGATGGTGAGACTTGTGGTTCTGCTCTGGGTCCGCTGAGACCGCAATACATCGCAGCTGCCACCGCAAGCTTGTCTGGCTTTTGGATTTTACTGCTGAAGTGCTTTTATTTATTTTGATAGATGTGAGTGCAATATTTGAAGGCTACTTGTGCTGTTTTTAACCACTTGCCGCCCGCCCTATAGCGGATTGACGTCGGCAAAGTGGTTTCAAAATCCTGACTGGACGTCATATGACGTCCTCAGGATTTTGAGCCGCTGCGCGCCCCCGGGGGCGTACATCGCGGCGATCGTTGTTGCGGGATGTCAGTCTGACACCCCGCAACACCGATCTAGGTAAAGAGTCTCTGACGGAGACTCTTTACCACGTGATCAGCCGTGTCCAATCACGGCTGATCACGATGTAAACAGGAAAAGCCGGTGATCGGCTTTTCCTCACTTGCGTCTGTCAGACGCGAGTAGAGGAGAGCCGATCAGCTGCTCCTCTGACTGGGGGGGTTTGTGCTGATCGATTATCAGCGCAGCCCCCCCGAGGATGCCCACACTGGGCCACCAGGGATGCCACCAGACCACCAGGGATGCCCACCACCAGGTATGCCACCCTAGACCACCAGGGATGCTAATCAGTGCCCCTAATGGATGCCAATCAGTGCCCACAATGGATGCCAATCAGTGCCCACAATGGGCATCACTGATTGGCAGGCATTGTTTGGCACTGATTGGCATCCATTAGTACAACACATTACAGTATAGTGCCACCTATCAGTGCCCATCCATGCCACCTATCAGTGCCCATCCATGCCCATCCGTGCCATCTATCAGTGCCCATCCATGCCGCCTATCAGTGCCCCTACGTGCCGCCTATTGGTGCCCATCCATGCCGCCTATCTGTGCCCATCCGTGCCGCCTATCTGTGCCCCTCCATGCCGCCTATCTGTGCCCATCCGTGACGCCTATCGGTGCCCATCAGTGCCGCCTCATCGGTGCCCATCAGTGCCGCCTTATCAGTGCCCGTCAGTGCAGCCCCATCAGTGCCCATCAGTGAAGGAGAAAACGTACTTATTTACAAAGTTTTGTAACTAAAACAAAAAAAATACGTTTTTTTTTCAAAATTTTCGGTCTTTTTTTTATTTTTTTAGCAGAAAATAAAAATCGCAGAGGTGATCAAATACCACCAAAAGATAGCTCTATTTGTGGGAACAAAATGATAACAATTTAGTTTGGGTGCAGTGTAGCACAACCGTGCAATTGTCATTCAAACTGCAACAACACTGAAAGCTAAAAAATTGGTCTGGGCAGGAAGGTGTATAAGTGCCCTGTATGGAAGTGGTTAATAAATAGTTTTGATATACTTCACTATTGGAGACACTTTATTTTTACATGTGGAGTGATTTGGTTTGCTGTAACACCGTTGGAACCGTTTGATGCCCTTGGGGGTTTATTAAGCTGTAATGCCAAGCATGAGAGTGCAAGGCATATCCTATTGGTGAGTGCAAGTCCTTAGTAGGGATGAGCTTCGTGTTCGAGTCGAACATACGTTCGACTCGAACATCGGCTGTTCGATCGTTCGACGAAGATCGAACGATTTGGGCCGTTCGCGCCAAATTCGAGTGACGCGAACGGCCCACAATGCACTACGCCATCGCAGTGTCATCCAGGCGCTGTGATTGGCCAAGCATGCACTGTGACCCCGCATGCTTGGCCAATCACAGCGCCGGCAGCGAGGAGAGCAATGATTGGCCACAGGCAGGATGCCTGTGGCCAATTATTGCTGAGGGTGTTTAGTACACGCCCCACACTATAAAAGGCCAGCACGGCGGCCTAGTGTAGTGTGTTCCGGAGCAGGGATAGAGCAGCATAGGCAGGGACAGTGACTTTTATTTCTTTCTTGCTTAACCTGGATTCCTTTAGTTTAGGGAAAGAGAAGGATAGGTAGGGAGAGTGTCAGTGTGTTTTGTGCTTGTGCTATATTGTGCTTAAAAAAAAAAAATTTTCTAGGGACAGAAAACTGTAGGTAGGGAGAGTGTCAGTTTCTTTCACTGTCAAAGTCCTTGTTTCCAGGGACCTGGAAGGACAGTGAGTGAATTCTCCTTGTGCTAAATTGTGCTTAAAAAAAACATTTTTTCTAGGGACAGAAAACTGTAGGTAGGGAGAGTGTCAGTTTCTTTCACTGTGAAAGTCCTTGTTTCCAGGGACCTGGAAGGACAGTGAGTGAATTCTCCTTGTGCTATATTGTGCTTAAAAAAAACATTTTTTCTAGGGACAGAAAACTGTAGGTAGGGAGAGTGTGTCAGTTTCTTTCACTGTGAAAGTCCTTGTTTCCAGGGACCTGGGAGGACAGTGAGTGAATTCTCCTTGTGCTAAATTGTGCTTAAAAAAAACATTTTTTCTAGGGACAGAAAACTGTAGGTAGGGAGAGTGTCAGTTTCTTTCACTGTGAAAGTCCTTGTTTCCAGGGACCTGGAAGGACAGTGAGTGAATTCTCCTTGTGCTAAATTGTGCTTAAAAAAAACATTTTTTCTAGGGACAGAAAACTGTAGGTAGGGAGAGTGTCAGTTTCTTTCACTGTGAAAGTCCTTGTTTCCAGGGACCTGGAAGGACAGTGAGTGAATTCTCCTTGTGCTAAATTGTGCTTAAAAAAAACATTTTTTCTAGGGACAGAAAACTGTAGGTAGGGAGAGTGTCAGTTTCTTTCACTGTGAAAGTCCTTGTTTCCAGGGACCTGGAAGGACAGTGAGTGAATTCTCCTTGTGCTAAATTGTGCTTAAAAAAAACATTTTTTCTAGGGACAGAAAACTGTAGGTAGGGAGAGTGTCAGTTTCTTTCACTGTGAAAGTCCTTGTTTCCAGGGACCTGGAAGGACAGTGAGTGAATTCTCCTTGTGCTAAATTGTGCTTAAAAAAAACATTTTTTCTAGGGACAGAAAACTGTAGGTAGGGAGAGTGTCAGTTTCTTTCACTGTGAAAGTCCTTGTTTCCAGGGACCTGGAAGGACAGTGAGTGAATTCTCCTTGTGCTAAATTGTGCTTAAAAAAAACATTTTTTCTAGGGACAGAAAACTGTAGGTAGGGAGAGTGTCAGTTTCTTTCACTGTGAAAGTCCTTGTTTCCAGGGACCTGGAAGGACAGTGAGTGAATTCTCCTTGTGCTAAATTGTGCTTAAAAAAAACATTTTTTCTAGGGACAGAAAACTGTAGGTAGGGAGAGTGTCAGTTTCTTTCACTGTGAAAGTCCTTGTTTCCAGGGACCTGGAAGGACAGTGAGTGAATTCTCCTTGTGCTAAATTGTGCTTAAAAAAAACATTTTTTCTAGGGACAGAAAACTGTAGGTAGGGAGAGTGTCAGTTTCTTTCACTGTGAAAGTCCTTGTTTCCAGGGACCTGGAAGGACAGTGAGTGAATTCTCCTTGTGCTATATTGTGCTTAAAAAAAACATTTTTTCTAGGGACAGAAAACTGTAGGTAGGGAGAGTGTCAGTTTCTTTCACTGTGAAAGTCCTTGTTTCCAGGGACCTGGAAGGACAGTGAGTGAATTCTCCTTGTGCTAAATTGTGCTTAAAAAAAACATTTTTTCTAGGGACAGAAAACTGTAGGTAGGGAGAGTGTCAGTTTCTTTCACTGTGAAAGTCCTTGTTTCCAGGGACCTGGAAGGACAGTGAGTGAATTCTCCTTGTGCTAAATTGTGCTTAAAAAAAACTTTTTTTCTAGGGACAGAAAACTGTAGGTAGGGAGAGTGTCAGTTTCTTTCACTGTGAAAGTCCTTGTTTCCAGGGACCTGGAAGGACAGTGAGTGAATTCTCCTTGTGCTAAATTGTGCTTAAAAAAAACATTTTTTCTAGGGACAGAAAACTGTAGGTAGGGAGAGTGTCAGTTTCTTTCACTGTGAAAGTCCTTGTTTCCAGGGACCTGGAAGGACAGTGAGTGAATTCTCCTTGTGCTAAATTGTGCTTAAAAAAAACATTTTTTCTAGGGACAGAAAACTGTAGGTAGGGAGAGTGTCAGTTTCTTTCACTGTGAAAGTCCTTGTTTCCAGGGACCTGGAAGGACAGTGAGTGAATTCTCCTTGTGCTAAATTGTGCTTAAAAAAAACATTTTTTCTAGGGACAGAAAACTGTAGGTAGGGAGAGTGTCAGTTTCTTTCACTGTGAAAGTCCTTGTTTCCAGGGACCTGGAAGGACAGTGAGTGAATTCTCCTTGTGCTATATTGTGCTTAAAGAAAACATTTTTTCTAGGGACAGAAAACTGTAGGTAGGGAGAGTGTCAGTTTCTTTCACTGTGAAAGTCCTTGTTTCCAGGGACCTGGAAGGACAGTGAGTGAATTCTCCTTGTGCTAAATTGTGCTTAAAAAAAACATTTTTTCTAGGGACAGAAAACTGTAGGTAGGGAGAGTGTCAGTTTCTTTCACTGTGAAAGTCCTTGTTTCCAGGGACCTGGAAGGACAGTGAGTGAATTCTCCTTGTGCTAAATTGTGCTTAAAAAAAACATTTTTTCTAGGGACAGAAAACTGTAGGTAGGGAGAGTGTCAGTTTCTTTCACTGTGAAAGTCCTTGTTTCCAGGGACCTGGAAGGACAGTGAGTGAATTCTCCTTGTGCTAAATTGTGCTTAAAAAAAACATTTTTTCTAGGGACAGAAAACTGTAGGTAGGGAGAGTGTCAGTTTCTTTCACTGTGAAAGTCCTTGTTTCCAGGGACCTGGAAGGACAGTGAGTGAATTCTCCTTGTGCTAAATTGTGCTTAAAAAAAACATTTTTTCCAGGGACAGAAAACTGTAGGTAGGGAGAGTGTCAGTTTCTTTCACTGTGAAAGTCCTTGTTTCCAGGGACCTGGAAGGACAGTGAGTGAATTCTCCTTGTGCTAAATTGTGCTTAAAAAAAACATTTTTTCTAGGGACAGAAAACTGTAGGTAGGGAGAGTGTCAGTTTCTTTCACTGTGAAAGTCCTTGTTTCCAGGGACCTGGAAGGACAGTGAGTGAATTCTCCTTGTGCTAAATTGTGCTTAAAAAAAACATTTTTTCTAGGGACAGAAAACTGTAGGTAGGGAGAGTGTCAGTTTCTTTCACTGTGAAAGTCCTTGTTTCCAGGGACCTGGAAGGACAGTGAGTGAATTCTCCTTGTGCTAAATTGTGCTTAAAAAAAACTTTTTTTCTAGGGACAGAAAACTCTAGGTAGGGAGAGTGTCAGTTTCTTTCACTGTGAAAGTCCTTGTTTCCAGGGACCTGGAAGGACAGTGAGTGAATTCTCCTTGTGCTAAATTGTGCTTAAAAAAAACATTTTTTCTAGGGACAGAAAACTGTAGGTAGGGAGAGTGTCAGTTTCTTTCACTGTGAAAGTCCTTGTTTCCAGGGACCTGGAAGGACAGTGAGTGAATTCTCCTTGTGCTAAATTGTGCTTAAAAAAACATTTTTTCTAGGGACAGAAAACTGTAGGTAGGGAGAGTGTCAGTTTCTTTCACTGTGAAAGTCCTTGTTTCCAGGGACCTGGAAGGACAGTGAGTGAATTCTCCTTGTGCTAAATTGTGCTTAAAAAAAACATTTTTTCTAGGGACAGAAAACTGTAGGTAGGGAGAGTGTCAGTTTCTTTCACTGTGAAAGTCCTTGTTTCAAGGGACAGAGAAGGACACCTGAAGGTAGCCCTTATTTCTTTTTTCCCATCTCCCTGCAGGCCATCTATTAGAATGTCTGGAAGGCAAACAAGGAGAGGCAGACAGTCAGGAGGCAATAAAAGAGGGCAAGCAGGCTCTGTGTCTGGGGGCAACAGTGCTGGTCGTGGACGCGGTGCATTGTCATCAGCACATGGCCATGGGACACGCTTGTCCTTCTTTTCGGCAGCTGGACATGTTGAGCCACATCATGCCGAAGACTTGGTAGAGTGGATGACCAAGCCCTCCTCCTCCTCCTCATCCTCTCTCACCCAGGCTCAGGGTACTGGAAAAGCAGCTGCCAAAGCGTCCTCTTCCCTGGTATCAATGTCAGACTCATCATCAGTCACTCCTTCCCTAGACCCACCATGTCCTCCTCCTGAGGAGTCCCCCGAACTGTTTCAGCACAGTGTTGGGTACATGCTCCAGGAGGATGCCCAGCGTTTCGAAGGGTCTGATGATGAAACCCAGCTAGAGGAAGGCAGTAGCGTGAGAGCAGACAGAGGGGATGCTCAAGAAGGACACCAATCTGGCAGTCATGTTCCAGCAGCTGCAGCATACTGCCAGATTGGCTCCAGTGATGAGGAGGGAGGTGATGATGAGGTCACTGACTCCACGTGGGTGCCTAATAGGAGAGAGGAGGAGGAGGAGGATGAGGAGGAGGCACATCTCCAACGAGGCAGGATGCCCTTTGGTGGCCAGCGTAAGGGCAGTACACCGACGGAATCACACCGCAGAGCTCCGCCTGTGCAGGGCGCTGCCTCTGCCCGTCATTCAAAAAGTTCTTTGGTGTGGGCCTTTTTTGAGGCTAGTGCATCAGATCGCACAGCTGCTGTTTGCAACATATGTCTCAAGCGTATATCGCGTGGCCAAAACATCAGCCGCTTGGGTACCACATGCCTGACCAGACATATGTTGACCTGCCATGCAGCTCGTTGGCAAGCCTACCTCAAAGACCCACACCAAAGAACAAAGCGGACCTCTCCTTGCACCGCATCAGCTGGGATCTCCAACCCCACTATAACTTCAGTCCTCTCTGAAACATGCACTGAGAGGAATGAAGGTGTAGAATTAGGTGTGTCACAGCCAAGTACTTGCGGCCACTCTGCTAGCAGTACACCGACGTCCGATTCTAGCAGGCAAATTTCCCTGCCCCAGCTGCTGGACCGTCGAAAGAAGTTCACTCCCAGCCATCCACATGCCCAGCGGTTGAATGCTAGCTTGGCTAAATTGCTAGCGCTTCAACTGCTGCCTTTTCAGTTGGTAGACTCGGCCCCCTTCCGTGAGTTTGTGCAATGTGCGGTTCCTCAGTGGCAGGTTCCCAAACGCCACTTTTTCTCACGGAAGGCTATTCCGGCTCTCTACCGGCATGTGGAAGGCAATGTCTTGGCCTCGCTGGACAGGGCGGTCAGCGGTAAGGTGCATATTACCGCTGACTCATGGTCCAGCAGGCATGGACAGGGACGTTACCTTTCTTTCACGGCCCATTGGGTCACTCTTTTGGCAGCTGGGAAGGATGCAGGACAAGGTGCAGTAGTGTTGGAGGTTGTCCCACCGCCACGCCTCCAAAATGCTACTACTGGTTGTGACACACCTCTCTCCTCCACCCCCTCCTCTTCTTCTTCCTCCATGGCCTCTTCCTGTGGTTTGTCCTATGAACCAGCGGTGCTCCGTAGCCGTTCACGGGGCTACGCAAGTACGCAGGCAAAAAGATGCCATGCCGTGCTTGCGCTGGTGTGTTTGGGGGACAGAAGCCACACTGGGGCAGAGGTCCTGTCTGCTCTGCAGGGCCAGGCCGAGAGGTGGTTGACGCCACGCCAGCTTAAGCCAGGAATGGTGGTTTGCGACAATGGCACCAACCTCCTCTCCGCCCTCCGACAGGGACAACTGACCCATGTGCCCTGTGTGGCTCACGTCCTTAACCTGGTGGTGCAGCGGTTCTTGGGCAGGTATCCGGGCTTACAGGATGTCCTGAGGCAGGCCAGGAAAGTCTGTGTGCATTTCCGCAGATCTTATAATGCCAGTGCTCGCCTGGCTGAGCTGCAAAAGGAGTTGAACCTGCCCAAGAACCGCCTTATATGTGACATGCCCACCAGGTGGAACTCAACGTTGGCCATGCTGCAGCGGCTGCACACGCAGCAGAGGGCCATCAATGAGTACCTGTGCGACTACGGCACCAGGACAGGGTCAGGGGAGCTTGGTTTTTTTTCTCCACGCCAGTGGGGCATGATCAGGGATGCATGCACTGTCCTGGCACCATTTGAGGAGGCCACGAGGATGGTGAGCAGTGACAGTGCATGCATCAGTGACACTGTACCTCTTGTCCACCTGTTGGAGCACACGCTGCGTGGAATAATGGACAGGGCACTTGAGGCAGAACAGAGGCAGGAAGAGGAGGACTTCCTTGCCTCTCAAGGCCCCCTTTACCCAGACAGTGTTCCTTCTGTCCCACCCATCGCACAGGAAGAGGAGGAGGAGGAGGAGGAGGAGGAGGAGGAGGAGGATTGTGTCAGCATGGAGGTGGAGGCTGGCACTCAGCATCATCAGCAGCAGTCTTTTAGGGATGATTTACAGTCCCAAGAAACCAGTGGACTTGTACGTGGCTGGGAGGAGGTGGCTGCGGATCATGTCGTCCTTAGTGACCCAGAGGACTCCGGAGCGAATGCCTCAGCAAACCTACGCTGCATGGCCTCCCTGATCCTGCAAAGTCTGCGGAAGGATCCTCGTATTCTTCGGATCAAGGAGAGGGACCATTACTGGCTGGCCACTCTCCTTGATCCACGGTACAAGGGTAAGGTTGCGGACCTTATGTTACCGTCGCAGAGGGAGCAGAGGATGAGACAACTCCGGGAGGCCTTGCAGAAAGGTCTGTGCAACGCGTTCCCAGAGACTGGGAGGTTACAAACTCCTGGTCCTGGACAACGAGTTGCTGAGGCTTCGGCCAGTCAAAGAAGGAGCGGTGGGGAAGGTGGCCGTCTGACCGATGCGTTCAGACAATTCTTTAGTCCGCAGCCCCAAAGTATGATCGGTTCCAGCAACCATCGCCAGCGTCTGATAAACATGGTGCAGGAATATCTAGGGGCAAGGTCAGACTTGGACACCTTCCCCACCGAAAATCCTCTGGCTTACTGGGTCTTGAGGATGGATCACTGGCCAGAGCTTGCACAGTATGCAATTGAGCTACTGGCCTGTCCTGCATCCAGCGTTCTTTCGGAACGCACATTCAGTGCTGCTGGAGGATTTGTCACGGATCACAGGGTGCGCCTGTCCACCGACTCGGTTGATCGACTGACTTTCATCAAGATGAACCAGTCTTGGATCACCACCAGCTACCACACACCTGATGCTGATATAACAGACTAATTGATTTTAACATGTCACATCCCTTCAAGACTGATGCTGATGCTGAGTGCCTGTGCTGTTATGTTGACTGGCTATCCTCCTCCTCCGAGTCCTCAATGATACGATTGATGATGATAGCTTGGAAGATCATTTTTGTTTATGGGTGCCGCCACCAGTGGCTAAGGCCCAATTTTTCAGCCCCTGTTTTACAGGGGCGTGTAATTACAATTTTTTTAGCAATAATTTGCCATAGGGCTCATTGCTGTGCTCCAAGTACAGTATCTGTGAGGGGTTGGAGTGTTGTGGCACCAGTGCCTAAGGCCCAATTTTTCAGCCCCTGTTTAACAGGGGCGTGTCATTACAATTTTTGAAGCAATACTTTGCAACAGGGCTCATTGCTGTGCTCCAAGTACAGTATCTGTGAGGGGTTGTAGTGTTGTGCCACCAGTGCCTAAGGCCCAATTTTTCAGCCCCTGTTCAACAGGGGCATGCAATTACAATTCTTGATCTAATAATTCACAGCAGGGTCCATTGCTGCACCCACCAAGAGTAACTCTGAGGGCTTACAGTCTTGTGGCAACGCCACCACCCCCACCACCACGAAAGGCCCAATTTTTCAGCCCCTGTTCAAAAGGGGCATGTAATTACAATTCTTGATCTAATAATTCACAGCAGGGCCCATTGCTGCACCCACCAAGAGTAACTGTCAGGGCTTACAGTGTTGTGGCACCAGCACCACCATCAAAGCCCCAATTTTTACTACCACTGTTCAACAATTATATGTAATTAAAATTCCTGATATAATAGTTGACAGCAGGGCGTTCCAGCACCAACCAAGAGTAACTGAGTGCTTACAGTGTTGTGCCAACACCAACAACTAAGGGGCCTATTTCTGCAGAGTATATACGGCAGGTCCCTACTTTCAAACATCCAACTTACAAACGACTCCTACTTGCAAACGAAAGAAGACAACAGGAAGTGAGAGGAAATCTACCCCTAGAAAGGAAAATTCTCTCCTGTAAGAATAAATATGGGAGAAAGGGGTCTCATCTGTACTGATGCTTTATCAGCAATCCTTGTCATTGGGACGGAAAGTGAGGTGAAATGTTCTGAACAGGGGCACAGACAGCAAAAAAAATGTTACAGGGGTGATAACCCTTACCTATGTTTCCCAAAAAGTTTAAAAATAGATTTTTGGGCTGGAGCTACACTTCAACAATGTACCTGTTCAAAATTACAAACACATTCTACATAAGAACAAACCTACAGTCCCTGTCTTGTATGCACCGCCTGTATACGGCTGTTCAGAGTATATAGGGCCTTTTTTATTTTATGTGCGGGGTTCCCCTTAATATCCATACAAGACCCAAAGGGGCTGGTAATGGGCTGGGGTAGGGGGGGGGGTGTTGATGGGGTAGCTATGCCATTTTTCCTAAAGATTTTCATCCATATTACCGGGACCAGACATTGCATTAAAGCCGCAAGCAGTTTTAAATGACTTTTTTCCCTTTAGAAATGTTATTTTGTGCAGGGACAGTTCTAAACACGGGAAACACGTGGCACTTCACAGGCATACTTTAGACACCCCCCAGGTACGATATTTAAAGGAATATTTGACTTTTTTTTTTCACTTTATGCATCATTAAAATGACTGCTCCCGAAAAACGACCGTTTTTAAAACTTCTTTTTGCATTGATACATGTCCCCTGGTGCAGAACCCGGGTTCCCAAACCCTTTTTAGGACAATAACATGCATAATAGTTGTTATAATTAGCACTTTAGAATTTGAACGTTCGCATCCATTGTATTTAATAGGGTTCTAATGTTCGTTCGAACTTTCGGTCCGTTCGCGGGTTCTGGTGCGAACCGAACCCGGGGGTGTTCGGCTCATCACTAGTCCTTAGGGTGTGGAATCACTGAGCACTTATGGTGTGGTGGAAGATTTCATTCAAGTTGTCATAAGAAGATTGAATGGTCACCTGAGTTTAATCACTTGGAATTATTACAATCACTTTTGGACTTACCTGTATTATTATTTTTTTTTTTAGTTTTTTACCACCGTTTTTTTTGTTGGGTATTGGATGAACGTTATGGACACTTACCTTTAAAAGTTTATTCTTTATATATTTGATATATGTGTAATATTCCTTTCACAGGGTGGTTTATTCATATACATGTTTAAATTTGTTCATTCACTGAACACAGCGCTACTATTTTGCTCACTCAAAATCATTACACAAAACACATGTAGCGCTTACCCCCGAAGGAGCCGCTGAGAATAAACCCAGGTCTTCCAGTATAGCACAGAGGCTACCAGTCACACAAGTATAGTCCCACTCACACCAACAATTCAGGTGCTAGGGGATGTCTTTTTTATATTTATTGCTGAAGACCTTTAAAGCGGATGTATACCCCAAAAAAAAAAAAAAACATGTAAGGCAAAGGCATAATGAGCTAGTATGCACCGCATACCTTAAAACAAATCGTCGGCATCGCATCCCGGTCACCGCTGAGGGAGCTGACATTTTCCCCTCTGCGTTTCTTCCGGGTTCACTGTATATGGCCGGAGCCGCAATGACGTCACTCCGCGCGCGAGTCTAATTTCCGGCAACGACAGCGGCTGCATGCAACGTGAATTTCTCCTAAACCTTACATGTTTAAGAGATATTCATTTTACCTACAGGTAAGCCTTATTGTAGGCTTACCTGTAGGTTAAAATGTGCTAATGGAGTATGCAACTGTAGCGGCCTCACCCCGTCCTCTTTAGCTAGGGGTATGTCACACGACAGGGTGAGGTGCGCTACGGCCCATGTCCTCCCCATAGCTGTGGGTGAGGTGAAGCCAGCACCAGTATCTTCCTCGGGCCAAATGTGCGTTGGGTGTGAAACTCAGTCCTGCTATGCTGGAATCTCCCTTGCTCCCATTAACAGAGTCCATACACCGATCACAGTCCAACTCTCAGTTTTATTTCGTAGCTCCACAACAAACAATGTAATGGCAAGATACGGTGGGATGAGCAGATCGAGGCACTGTCCTGAATTTTAGTCTCTAAACCCCTGTACCTTGACCAAGGGTGGTAGCAACATTGATTAGGATATCTTCGCTGCGCTGCGGCCCCTATCAGGGGAAGATGACCCTCCAAGGGAGTTACCGAAGGCCCATCCGTCACCGGGTTGACGCTGCTCCGGAATCTTCGGACGGGTGACCTCCCCGGCCTCCTCGCCTCAGATGCGGGTCCCCTCGCAAGGGGCACCCTGGAATCACTTCACTCTCGCAGGACCCAGTCGAAGTCACCGGGCCCCAGGCCTACGACATAGTACCTCACCCCAGGCTGAAGGTGCCTGGGATGGACTCCAACTCCATTCCGGTCAGGCCTAGGGCGCCTGAGCCGGAACCTCGAACCGCCCGCACCCAGGCCTAAGGTGCCTGGGCGCGTGAAGAGAAGATCCTCCCAGACCTCGTGGTGAGGGCATCTCCCCCATTTATCTCCTCCCGTCGACACCACGGCGGGTTCCCCGCCCCAGCCGTACCATCTCCGGAAAGGGACAAAAAGGGTAGCACTGTGGTAGTGATTCCACCTTGAGCCCGTAGGTACCCCGCCACCCACAGGCCAAGGAGAACACTGCACCACCCAATCCTCCATGAATAACAAAGGGGTCTAAACCCTGTCATAATTACACACCTGGGTCACACTACCCCCAGGTGTATCCCAACTAAATCTGAAGACCCCGCTACACAACCATTTTAACAGGAGAGGAGTTTAACCACTTAGGGACCAGCTGCCGCAGGTATACAGGTTGGCACCCCTGAGCGAATCGTCGTCATGGTACAGGATGTGTATGATTCCGCGCAAAGGAGAAAAAGTATATATAATATAATATGTTAAATCAAGAGAACTGCTGCCTCTACAGATTACTACCACCTAGGTGTCAATTGGAGTGCCACCAAGACATCCAGGACAGGATACCTCATAGGCTGCTACACAGTGGCATATACTGTGAATGCTACCTACCCCAAGTGGGGAGGAAACTTCCGGTGAGTGTGTGCACATTAGGAGCACGGATAAGCCGCACTTGCTGTGATCACTTTGTGAAGAGGGAAAACGAACACTGATTACTTTTCACCAACACAACACTTTCTTGAACTGTTTTGAATGCTCTATTTATTGAATTTATTTCATCCAGAGATCATTTACATTAGAGATCACTTTTCACCAGCACAAGCACTTTTTTGAATATCTAATTAGTACTTTTTTGAATATCTAATTAGTATCCTTCTTTTTTTGGACTGATTTGAATGGGTATGGGTAGCCCCCTTCGACACCAATTGTCACACCAAGCTCACCGGAGTTGTTGGACTTCTAAGTTATAGGAGGTTAATGTGCCACTTTAACACCCATTGTCACACCAAGCTCCAGAGATGTTGGACCTGTAAGTTATAGGAGGTCAATATCCCATTTAAACACTTAAGCTCTGTACACACAATCGGTTTTACCGATGAAAAGAGTCCAATGGACTATTACCTCAAGGAAAGGTTGTCCTCCCATTATTGCTGTTGATTGATTTGGAGTATCCTGTGACCTTAAACTCCTCTCCTGTTAAAGTTCTTCAGCAATAAATATAAAAAAGGCATTCCCTAGATTGCGCCTGAATGGTTGGTGTGAGTGGGACTATACTTGTGTGACTGGTAGCCTCTGTGCTATACTGGAAGACCTGGGTATATTCTCAGCGGCTCCTTCGGGGGTAAGCGCTACATGTGTTTTGCAGAGAAACATTTTAGACTTTTTATTTGTAAATATCACAGACTATGTAAGAACATAGGGATACGCTAGGGTTGCCACGTGTCCAGGATTCACCCGGGCAGTTCGGGTATGGAATCATGCGTCCGGGTTTCAGACCGCCTGAAACCCGGACACATTATTCAGGCCGGACTATGGCTTCCCAGCAAGGTTGTTGGCTGGGTAGCCATAGTGTCTGTTACACAGTACCCCTTTACACCAGAGGCCACAGTGTCCCCCCTTACTTTAGAGTCCCCCAATGGCTGCGCTGCTATCAATCTATACAATCTAGCCAATCAACGGCCAGACTCCGTTTAGAAGAGGACGTCAGGGGACGCGCACAGCAGGTGAATGGGCTCAGGTAAGTAAAACGGGGGGGGGGGGGCTGGGGCCGTCATTGCCAGGTGTTTTTGCATAGGATGCATTAAGGTGAAAAAACACGAACCTTTACAACCCCTTTAAGTTAGGTCCTCGCAGCTGGGAACCATAAGGCACATTTTAGTTTTAGTTCTCCTTGATTTGTTCCCATTGTGTTCCCATACGCAGTGAGATCCAAATCGTGTGCAATCTCTTCCCTAATCAGTGCTGTGTACCACTTCAGACAACCAGTGTCTCATAAAGCTCACCAGAGATGTTGAACCTCAAGGTCATAGGAGGTCAATATCAGCCTTGTCAGCACTCCAGAGCTCCAAATATGATCATCAATCATTTCCGCCTGGCTCCAAACTCACTCCTGCACAGTAAACAATAAATGCTGCTCTCTCCTCAGGGCAACATTAAACAAACAGACATAGTGTTCCCATAAAAAAATTATTGATTCAGTTTAACCACTTAAGCCCCGGACCATTTGGTAGCTAAAGGACCAGAGGTGAATTCAGAATTTTGCACTGCGCTGCTTTAACTGTAAATTGTGCGGACATGCAATGTTGTACCCAAACGAAATTTGCGTCCTTTTCTTCCCACAAATAGAGCTTTCTTTTAATGGTATTTGATTGCCTCTGCGATTTTTATTTTTTGCGATATAAACGGAAAAAGGCCGAAAATTTTGAAAAAAAATTATATTTTCTACTTTTTGTTATAGGAAAAATCGAATAAACTCAATTTTAGTCATACATTTAGGCCAAAATGTATTCAGCCACATGTCTTTAGTAAAAAAAATGTCAATAAGCGTATATTTATTGGTTTGCGCAAAAGTTATAGCGTTTACAAACTAGGGTACATTTTCTGGAATTTACACAGCTTTTAATTTATGACTGCCTATCTCATTTCTTGAGGTGCTAAAATGGCAGGGCAGTACAAAACCCCCCCAAATGACCCCATTTTAGAAAGTAGACACCCCAAGGAAATTGCTGAGAGGCCTGTTGAGCCCATTGAATATTTATTTTTTGTCCCAAGTGATTGAATAATGACAAAAAAAAAAAAATTACAAAAAGTTGTCACTAAATGATATATTGCTCACACATGCCATGGTTATATGTGGAATTGCACCCCAAAATACATTCTGCTGCTTCTCCTGAGTACAGGAATACCACATGTGTGGGACTTTTTAGGAGCCTAGCCACGTACGGGACCCCGGAAACCAAGCACCGCCTTCAGGATTTCTAAGGGCGCAAATTTTTGATTTCACTCCTCACTACCTATCACAGTTTTGAAGGCCATAAAATGCAAAAATAGCACAAAACCCCCCCAAATGACCCCATTTTGGAAAGTAGACACCCCAAGCTGTTTGCTGAGAGGCATGGTGAGTATTTTACAGCTCTCATTTGTTTTTGAAAATGAAGAAAGAACATTTTTTTTTTTCTTTTTTTTTTTCAATTTTCAAAACTTTGTGACAAAAAGCGAGATCTGCAAAATACTCACAATACCTCTCAGCAAATAGCTTGGGGTGTCTACTTTCCAAAATGGGGTCATTTGGGGGGGTTTTGTGCCATCTGGGCATTCCATGGCCTCCGAAACTGTGATAGGCAGTGAGAAGTGAAATCAAAAATTGACACCCTTAGAAAGCCTGAAGGCGGTGATTGGTTTTTGGGGCCCCGTACGCGGCTAGGCTCCCAAAAAGTCTCACACATGTGGTATCCCCGTACTCAGGAGAAGCAACAGAATGTATTTTGGGGTGTAATTCCACATATGCCCATGGCATGTTTGAGCAATATATCATTTAGTGACAACTTTGTGCAAAAAAAAAAAAAAAAAAAATTATTTTTTCCGCAACTTGTGTCAACATATAAAATATTCCATGGACTCGACATGCCTCTCAGTATATAGCTTGGGGTGTCTACTTTCCAAAATGGGGTCATTTGGGGGGGTTTTGAACTGTTCTGGCATTTTATACACAACATTAGGAAGCTTACATCCACTCTTCTAACCACTTGAAGACAAAGCCCTTTTTGACATTTTTTGTTTACATGAAAACATATTTTTTTTTGCAAGAAAATTATGTTGAACCCCCAAATATTATATATATTTTTAAAGCAAAGGCCCTACAGAATAAAATGGTGGGTGTTGCATTTTTTTTTTCTACACAGTATTTGCGCAGCGATTTTTCAAACGCATTTTTTGGGGAAAAAATACACTTTTTTTAATTTTAATGAACTAAAACACACTATATTGCCCAAATGTTTGATGAAATAAAAAAGATGATCTTAGGCCGAGTACATAGATACCAAACACGACATGCTTTAAAATTTCGCACAAACGCGCATTGGCGACAAACTACATACATTTTTAAAAGCCTTTAAAAGCATTTACAGGTTACCCTGTTAGATTTACAGAGGAGGTCTACTGCTAAAATTACTGCCCTCGATCTGACCTTCGCGGTGATACCTCACATGCATGGTGCAATTGCTGTTTACATATGACGCCAGACCGACGCTTGCGTTCGCCATTGGGCAAGAGCAGGGCAGGACAGGGGTGCTTTTTTTTTTTTTTCTTTTTTCTTATTAATTTTTCTTTTTTCTTTTATTTTTAAACTGTTGCTTCCATATTTTTTTTTTATCACTTTTATTGTTATCTCAGGGAATGTAAATATCCCCTATGATAGCAATAGGTAATGACAGGTACTCTTTTTTGAAAAAATGGGGTCTATTGGACCCTAGATCTTTCCTCTGCCCTCAAAGCATCTGACCACACCAAGATCGGTGTGATAAAATGCTTTCCCAATTTCCCAATGGCGCTTTTTATATCCGGGGGGGGGGGGGACATTCCCTCCCACTGCTTGTAAAAGCAGTCCAGAGGCTAATTAGCCACTAGGATTGCTTTTACATGAAAGCCGGCCGCTGGCTGAAAAGAATGATACCAAGCTGATACCTAAACCCGCAGGCATCATTCTGGTATAAACATTCAAAGTCCAGCAACATACCAGTACGTTGCTGGTCCTTGTTGGACATGTATTGTAATCTTTTTTTTCATGCAGCCTGTTGGCTGAACGAAAAAAAAAGATTGATCGGTGGGTATGCCCACCATTAGAATACCGCCCTTCATCCACCCACTTCTAATGATGGGCATACATGCACCATTTATATATGCCGAAGCATGGGGGCATCTTCTCTCAAAAGTTATGCCGCGTACACATGGTCAGACTTTTCCACGGGCAAGCCTCCGTCGGAATTTCGACCGTATGTACGTGGCATTAGGAGCAAAATCGCTCCTCCGCTCCTGCTGCCCCAATGCTTCGGCATATATGCTTTTTTTTTTTAACTGTGGTGGTGAAATCACCTCCTACAGCACTGGAGTCGCAGGGATCAGGCCTGTCTCTGCGAACGCTGCAGTTATGTGTGTTGTGTTTTGCAAGTGACAGTGATCGATCGATACTGCACTTGGGTGGCCTGGGCTGGACGGAGGGGCAAAACGCAGGTGCTAGCAGGTATCTGGGCTGATCCCGCTAACACTGCGTTTTTGGGAACCCTAAACTGCTGGGGACGCTAGTATAGATCTGATCAGATCAGATATTGAGCTGATCAGATACTATACCACTAAGGGGGGTGTATGCTTCACGCGTGGGTGTTAGCGCTACTGGCACTAACCTGACGCTGCCTGGGGTGTGACTCAGACCCTCTCTGACGCTAAAACCTAATTGATATCACCCGCCGGGCGATCAGGGGGTTAAACCTTTATTGGGTTATATACGGCGGGTGCCCTGACACTATAAAAAGCAAACTAACCAGCGTCACCCGTAACACTTATGTGATGATCACTGGTGAAAGGGTTAACTAGGGGCAATTAGGGGGTTAAAACCTTTATTAGGTAATATATGGGGGTACCTGACGCTATATAAAAACCTGACGACGAACCTAAAAAAAAATTACTGGCTACCTATCGGCATCACCGACACTAAGACAACGATCATAAAAACGATCGCTTAGCGACAGTGGTGATAGGGGGTGAAAGGGTTACCTGGGGGGCGATCAGGGGGTTAAACCTTTATTAGATAATATATGGGGGTACCTGACGCTATAAAAACCTGCGGCAAACCTAAAAAAAATTACTGGCTACCGATCAGCATCACCGACGCTAAGACATCGATCAGAAAAATGATCGCATAGCGACGGCGGTGCTAGGGGGTGAAAGGGTTACCTGGGGGGTGATCAAGGGGGTTAAACCTTTATTAGGTAATATATGGGGGTACCCGACGCTATAAAAACCTGCGGCGAACCTAAAAAAAATTACTGGCTACCGATCAGCATCGCCGACGCTAAGACATCGATCAGAAAAATGATCGCTTAGTGACAGTGGTGATAGGGGGTGAAAGGGTTACCTGGGGGGTGATCAAGGGGGTTAAACCTTTATTAGGTAATATATGGGGGTACCCGACGCTATAAAAACCTGCGGCGAACCTAAAAAAAATTACTGGCTACCGATCAGCATCACCGACGCTAAGACATCGATCAGAAAAATGATCGCATAGCGACGGCGGTGCTAGGGGGTGAAAGGGTTACCTGGGGGGTGATCAAGGGGGTTAAACCTTTATTAGGTAATATATGGGGGTACCCGACGCTATAAAAACCTGCGGCGAACCTAAAAAAAATTACTGGCTACCGATCTGCATCGCCGACGCTAAGACATCGATCAGAAAAATTATCGCTTAGTGACAGTGGTGATAGGGGGTGAAAGGGTTACCTGGGGGGCGATCAAGGGGGTTAAACCTTTATTAGGTAATATATGGGGGTACCCGACGCTATAAAAACCTGCGGCGAACCTAAAAAAAATTACTGGCTACCGATCAGCATCACCGACGCTAAGACATCGATCAGAAAAATGATTGCTTAGCGACGGCGGTGCTAGGGGGTGAAAGGGTTATCTGGGGGATGATCAGGGGGTTAAACCTTTATTAGAGGGGGGTTAGGGGGCTACACTGGACCTAAAACTAAATGTAGTGACACTTTTACAGTCACAAATGTCACTGATTGCAGTGATCACTAAATAAATGGTCACTGCAATCAGTGACACTGTGACTGGGGGCTGGGGGGTGATCCGGGGGGGTCTGGGGGGGCCTGGGGGGGCGATTTATGTGCCTATGTGTCCTGGTGTCAGTGTAGTGTTGTGTGCACTAACCTGGCATCTTCTCCTGTACGGCGCTCGGTATATGTGAGCGCCGCAGGAGAGATGACATCACTTCCTCCTGCCTGGCAGGCAGGGGAAGCTCTCTCATTCACCGGGAGCGATCGAGAGGGGGTGGCCGGAATCGAACGGCCGTCCCCTCATGCCGGATCGCTCCCGAAGGTAAAGCGACCACCCACTGTAAAGAAGGGGGGTCCGATCGGACCCCCCAACTATACAAAGGCAATCACGTATATGTACGTGATTCTGCCTGTCGGTGCCATTCTGCCGACGTATATTTACAGTGGGCGGTCGTTAAGTGGTTAAGAACACTTACGTGTATCGCCATGTGCTTACATAGGCTGTGATATTCACAAATAAAAAGTCTAAAATGTTTCTCTGCAAAACACATGTAGCGCTTACCCCCGAAGGAGCCGCTGAGAATAAACCCAGGTCTTCCAGTATAACACAGAGGCTACCAGTCACACAAGTATAGTCCCACTCACACCAATAGAGGTGGCTCTCTAATTATGCAAATTAGGTGGTCACCTTAGGCCTTGCACACACAGGGGCCTCGCGGTCGTCTCTTCTAGCAGCAGAGATTCCCACCATCAGCACAGCGAAAAGTCCACTCACTGCTACACATAAAGAAAACAGGCTGCGAGTGGGACAAATCACTGGGTGATTGGTGCTCACTAAGAGCTCCAGATCACAGCCAGAGAGAGACGCTCAGCTCATCAGAGCCAACTCTGACACTTCCACCCTCCCCCTGCTGCCCGCACAGCCAGAGGAGAGAGCTGCTTCTACTCCTCCCACCCTCTCCTCCTGTGTCTGCCCCACCCACTCTCCCCGACAGACAGTGTTCTGCTGCCTAAAAGAAGGGGATGTGTGGACGGGAATATTCAAGCCCAGCAAACGAAAAGGAACGATGGAGCCTGATCCATCCAACCATACATCCAGTCCCTCCTGCCTCCAAGTGAGTACACTGATGTAGGGGTGCCCTTCCTTCCCTTCTTCCTTCCTTCCTTTCTATCTCTCTTTCTCTTTCTCCCTTCATCCTTCTTTCTTTCTTTCTCTTTTCCCCTTCATCTTTCCTTCTTTCTCTTTTTCCCATTATCTTTCTTTCTTTCTCTTTTTCCCTTCATCTTTCTTTCTTTCTTTCTCCCTCATTGGCGTGAGTGGGGCCTCATGTCTCGGTTTTGCCTAAGGCCTCGCAAAGCCTAGAGCCGCCTCTACACATCAACAATTCAGGTGCTAAGAGATGTCTTTTTTATATTTATTGCTGAAGACCTTTAAAGCGGTTGTATACCCAAAAAAAAAACAATTAATAAAAAACAAAAAAAAAAAACAAACATGTAAGGCAAAGGCATAATGAGCTAGTATGCACCGCATACCTTAAAACAAATCGTCGGCATTGCATCCCGGTCACCACTGAGGGAACTGACATTTTCCCCTCTGCGTTTCTTCCGGGTTCACTGTATGTGGCCGGAGCCGAGATGACGTCACTCCGCGCACGAGTCTAATTTCCTGGCAAGAAGCTCTGATTTTCCGGCAACGTCAGCGGCTGCATGCAACGTGAATTTCTCCTAAACCTTACATGTTTAGGAGATATTAATTTTACCTATAGGCTTACCTGTAGGTAAAAATGTGCTAATGGAGTATGCAACCATTTTAACAGGAGAGGAGTTTAACCACTTAAGGACCAGCCGCCGCAGTTATACAGGTTGGCACCCCTGAGCGAATCGCCGTCATGGATGTGTATGATTCCGCGTAAAGGAGAAAAATATCAGCAGGGGAAAAAGTATATATAATATAATATGGTAAATCAAGAGAACTGCTGCCTCTACAGATTACTACCACCTAGGTGTCAATTGGAGTGCCACCAAGACATCCAGGACAGGATACCTCATAGGCTGCTACACAGTGGCATATACTGTGAATGCTACCTACCCCAAGCGGGGAGGAAAATTCCGGTGAGTGTGTGCACATTAGGAGCACGGATAAGCCGCACTTGCTGTGATCACTTTGTGAAGAGGGAAACCAAACAGTGATTACTTTTCACCAACACAAGCACTTTCTTGAACTGTTTTGAATGCTCTATTTATTGAATTTATTTCATCCAGAGATCATTTACATTAGAGATCACTTTTCACCAGCACAAGCCCTTTTTGGACTTTTTTGAATACCTAATTAGTACTTTTTTGAATATCGAATTAGTATCTTTTTCTGGACTGATTTGAATGCTCAATAGGAGTTTAACTTTTTAAATTTTGTATTCATTTATTTATTGCTTATTTACATACACATGTTTATGTTCACTTATAATTTATTTGTCATAATTTTGCAATTTTTTTACTGGTGTTACATTCACACCCACATTACATCACCACCACATTGAGAGTAAATTATAATCCAACAGCGCCACACCTACTTATTTTTCTCCTTCCGCCATCATGGTACGTCGGCCGATTTAAAAGCTCTAGGGAGTGCGCGCCTGCAGCACAAAGCCGGAGCCGATGTGCGCGATCGCGATGCCCTGACAGAGACAGAATGGAGATCTCCTTTCTGTCAGGGGAGGAGAGACAGATCTGCTATGCCTAAAGATTAGGAACAGCAATTGGTCTCCTCCTCTAGGCAGTCCCATCCCCCCACAGTTAGAATACACATAAGGGAACACACTTAACCCCTTGAGACATTTATACAGTAATCAGTGGCTATTTTTAGCTCTGATCGCTGTATAAATGTCAGTGGTCCCAAAAAATTGTCAAAAGTGTCCGATCTGTCCGCCCAAGGTGGCAGTCCCGCTAAAACATCGCTGATCACTGCCATTACTAGTAAAAAAAAAAATAATAATAATAAAAATGCCATAAATCTATCCCCTATTTTGTAGACGCTATAACTTTTGCGCAAACCAATCAATGTACGCCTATTGTGATTTTTTTTTAAACAAAAGTATGTAGAAGAATATATATCGCCCTAAACTGATGAAGAAACGTGTTTTTTGTTTTTTTAATTGGGGGGTAAAAAATATATATATATTTTTTTTTAATTGTCGCTTTTTTTTGGTTTATAGTGCAAAAAAACAAAAATAAATGCTGGAGGTGATCAAATACCACCAAAAGAAAGCTCTATATGTGGCAAAAAGAAAAAAAAGGACTTCAATTTTGTTTGGGTACTGCGTTGCAAAACCGCGCAATTGTCAGTTAAAGTGACACAGTGCCATTTCGCCAAAAATGGCCTGGTCATTAAATGGGCAAATCCTTCCAGTCCTTAAGTGGTGAGGGTCAAAGGATACTCCAAAACAATCAACAGCAATAATCGGGGGACAACCTTCCCTTGAGGTAATAGGGAATGGCCAGTATTTCTAGGACCCTCTAGTAGCCCTCCGAGTCCATATGGCAACCTGTGCCACTTGGTTCCCTTCTGACACTTTGCACTTGAACTAAAAGTCCACGGCAAGGTTTTTACTCAAAGTGTCCCAGGAGCTGACTGCCACCCAGCACCCACAGGTAGATCCTTATT
This sequence comes from Rana muscosa, assembly GCA_029206835.1. Taxonomy (NCBI): domain Eukaryota; kingdom Metazoa; phylum Chordata; class Amphibia; order Anura; family Ranidae; genus Rana; species Rana muscosa. The sequence goes on along the minus strand of CM055123.1, from coordinate 255,658,366 downwards.
GAGAGAGATAAAACAATCCTTCTCCAGGCCAGGACTTCAGAACAGTGTCCTCCACTAAATATAATCCTTTAGCTATCTTCTCTAGGCCCTCAGCAAAGCTCCTGCTGAGGCCCAAACTGCAGTCTCAGTAGCACTCTCTCCCAGGGGCAGCAGCAACCTAGGAGACTGAAACTCTCCTTGGAGGGGAAATAATCTCTTCAGGCCTCCTGCACATTTATCACCTGTTCAGCCACCTTCTGGACATCTCTTGCCAAGGATTGACTCGATTATGATAAATATTTAAACTGATCATTTGAATCTTCCTCCTTATTCTCTGGACGTTTCTTCCAGAGGCAGTGGGAAGCAATCAAACTCTCAGTTCAAGGATCCTGATCAGACCAAAACAATCAACGACTCCATTCACTACAGTGCAGAAAAAAACAAAATTTACTTAGCAGTCTAACTATGAGGACACAACACACACTCAAATCTTCAATATGCAATTATGTTCCCATACACAGTGGGATCCAAATCTTATGTAAATTTTGTGCATTCTCTTCCTTAAACAGTTTTGTATACCACTTCAAACCCAGTGTCACATTAAGCTCCCCAGAGATGTTGGACCTCTAAGTTATAGAAGGTCAATTATGGAGGTCCAACATATCTGGTGAGCTTGGTGTTACACTGGGTGCTGAAGTGGGATACTGACTTCCTAAAACCTTGGAGGTCCAACAACTCGGGTGAGCTTGGTGTGACACTAAAGCCCTACACACACGATCGGATTTCCGATGGAATCAAATCCAATGGATTTTTCCAGCGGAGTTCCGATGAAGCTGACTTCCATCAGTCTTGCCTACACACCATCAGACAAAATTCCGACCGTCCCAAACGCCGTGACGTACAACACGTACGACGGCACTATAAATGGGAAGTTCAAATCCAATGGCGCCACCCTTTGGGCTGTTTTTGCTGATTTCATGTTACCGCATGTTAGTAAAAGTTTGGTGAGAGACGATTCGCGCTTTTCAGCCTCGTGCTTTTCAGTCCGTTACAGCGTGACGAATGTGCTATCTCCATTACGAATGCTAGTGTTACCAGAACGAGCGCTCCCGTCTTCTAATTCAGTCTGAGCATGCGTGGGTTTTTTCTCCGATGGAGTTCCACACAGATGATCGGAATTTGCTATCGTTTTTTTTTCCATTGGAAAAATTTAAAACATGTTCAGTTTTTTTTCACCGATGGAAAAAAGTCCGATTGGGCCCACACACGATCGGTTCGTCCGATAAAAACAGTCCTTCGGTGTGTAAGTGTTTAAATGGGATATTGACCTCCTATAACTTACAGGTCCAACATCTCTGGAGCTTGGTGTGACACTGGGTGTTAAAGTGGCACATTAACCTCCTATAACTTAGAAGTCCATCAACTCCGGTGAGCTTGGTGTGACTTTGGGTGTTGAAGTGGGATAATGACCTTCAATAACTTAGAGGTCAAACAACTCTGGTTAGCTTGGTGTGACAATTGGTGTCGAAGGGGGATAATGACCTCCTATAAAACTTAGAGGTCCAATATTTCTGTTAGCTTGGTGTGACACTAGACATAGAAATGGTACACAGCAGTGGCGGCCCGTAATGCAGGTGCCAGAGGCTCCAATAGGCTTCAAACAAGGGTGTGCCCCAGGGGGCGCAGAGCTGGGCTGGTGACGACCGACTGGGGGGGGGGTGGATTGTTTGCTCCCCCCCAAAGAAAAATATACCACCACCTGCCACTGGTACACAGCACTGATTAAGGAGGAGATTGCCCAAGATTTGTATCTCACTGTCTTTGAGAACATGATTGCACATTGAAAATTTGAGTGCTACAGCTTGCCATATGGATTTGGACTGCTACTAGAGGGTAGGGCTGGGCGATTTTGGGCAAAAAAAAAATCAGCGATTTAAAAAAAAAAAACTCGATTCACAATTTTTCCTGATGGACACCGCGCCGGCAGGAGTTTTAAGGCAAGTCCGCCGTGATCCTGGGAAAAGGCCGAAGCCGCAGCCTCGCCTAAAAAATCCTGCCTGCATCTCGCCGCTATCCTGGGAAAAGGCTGCCTTTGGCCTAGTCCGCGGCGTCTGGCCTCGCGGCCTTTTACCCAGGATCGTGGCGAGCTGCGGGCAGGATTTTTTAGGTGAGGCTTCTGGCCTAGTCTGCGGAGCGCCGGTCCAATGAAAAAAAGAAAAAAAAAACACTAAAAAATCTATTCGGTCAAAATCTGAATCGATTTGCCCTTGCAACTCGATTCAGATTTTAAATCGATTTTTTTCCTAGCCCTACTAGAGGGTACCTATATATATATATATTGGCCATACCCTATTACCTCAAGGAAAGGTTCTCCTCCCATTATTGCTGTTGATTGATTTGGAGTATCCTGTGACCTTAAACTCCTCTTCTGTTAAAGTTCTTCAGCAATAAATATAAAAAAGGCATTCCCTAGATTGCGCCTGAATGGTTGGTTTGAGTGGGACTATACTTGTGTGACTGGTAGCCTCTGTGCTATACTGGAAGACTTGGTTATATTCTCAGCGGCTCCTTCGGGGGTAAGCGCTACATGTGTTTTGAAGAGAAACATTTTAGACTTTTTATTTGTAAATATCACAGACTATGTAAGAACATAGGGATACGCTACGGTTGCCACGTGTCCAGGATTGACCCGAACAGTTCGCGTTTGGAATCATGCGTCCGGGTTTCAGACCACCTGAAACCCAGACACATTATTCAGACCGGACTATGGCTTCCCAGCAGGTTTGTTGGCTGGGAAGCCATAGTGTCTGTTACAGAGTACCCCTTTACACCAGAGGTCACAGTGTCCCCCATTACATCAGAGTCCTCTCCGTGCATCAGAGTTCTCAGTGTTCCCTTTTAGATCAGGGTTCCCAGAGCATCCCTTATGTTAGAGTCCCCAGAGTTGTCCCTTACATCAGAGTCTGCAGAGTTCCCCCACCCTCTCTTACAGTGTAAGGGAACTCTAATGTAAAAGGGGAACTCTGTGGACTCCGATGTAAAGGGGGACTCTTGTGCTTAACTTCATGTGATTAGAAATGTTATTTAATTGAAAAATATAGGTATAGTTTATATTTAAAAATAAAATTGCTGTGCGCTGCTAAAGTGTTCAGGTTTGACTTAAAGAAAAGGTGGCAACCCTAGGATACACGCAAGTGTTCTTAAACTGAATCAACACATTTTTTATGGGAACACTATGTCTGTTTGTTTAATGTTGCCCTGAGGAGAGAGCAGCATTTATTGTTTACTGTGCAGGAGTGAGTTTGGAGCCAGGCGGAAATGAGTGATGATCATAATTGGAGCTCTGGAGTGCTGACGAGGCTGATATTGACCTCCTATGACCTTGAGGTCCAACATCTCTGATGAGCTTTATGGGACACTGGTTGTCTGAAGTGGTACACAGCACTGATTAGGGAAGAGATTGCACAAGATTTGGATCTCACTGCGTATGGGAACACAATGGGAACAAATCAAGGAGAAGTAAAACTAAAATGTGCCTTATGGTTCCCAGCTGTGAGGACCTAACTTAAAGGGGTTGTAAAGGTTCGTGTTTTTTTCACCTTAATGCATCCTGTGCAAAAACACCTGGCAATGACGGCCCCCCAGCCCCCCCTGTTTTACTTACCTGAGCCCGTTCACCTCATGTGCGCGTCCCCTGATGTCCTCTTCTAAACAGAGTCTGGCCGTTGATTGGCTAGAATGTATAGATTAAGACAGCGCAGCCATTGGCTCACGCTGCTGTCAATCACATCCAATGATGCGGCGCATCGGGGGGCGGGGCCGAGTGATACAGTCAGCGGCTATAGCCGCCGGCTGTATCACGGAAGCGCGCCTGCAAGCTAACCCCCTTGGAATTGAGCTTCCCATGAAGGGGGTTAGCTATTGCAGGGAGGAGCCGAGACAGTCGCCGAGGGACCCCAGAAGACCAGGATCGGGGCCACTCTGTGCAAAACAAACTGCACAGTGGAGGTAAGTATAACATGTTTGTTATTTAAAAACAAAAAACAAAGCCTTACAACCCCTTTAATAAACGGTCTTCACATAGCTCCCAACTGTCCCTGATTTCGAGGGACTCTCCCTGATTTGGAGCAATGTCCCTCTGTCCCTCTTTCCTCCTCATTTGCCCCTCATTTTGGTCTGATCTATAGAGTTGTCTATAAAATGCATTATTTGACATTCAAAAAGTGTTTCCCAGCACTAAACCTTATATCCAATTTCTAAATTGCTGCATCTGTAAATGTCAAAAGCCAATATAAAGGAATAGTAGTGGTAAAAACTACCATTGTGGGTTTAACTAATCTTTTTTTTTGTGATAATTCTCCTTTAACCACTTAACGACCGCCCACCGCCGATTTACGTCGGCAGAATGGCACGGACAGGCAGAATCACGTAGATCTACGTGACTGCCTTTGTACAGTTGGGGGGTCCATCCGGACCCCCCTTCTGTGCCGTGAGCGGTCGTTACTTCACCGGGAGCGATCCCAGATGAGGGGGCGGCCTTTCGATTCCGGCCCCCCCCTCGCGATCGCTCCCGGCGAATGGAAATGCCTCCTCTGTCTGTTTCAGACAGAGGGAGCAGGAGGAAGTGATGTCATCTCCTGTGCGGCGCTCACATATACCGAGCGCCGTACAAGAGAAGACATCAGGTCAGTGAGCACAACACTACACTGACACCAGGACACATAGGAACACTAATCGCCCCCCCCAGGACCCCCAGACCCCCCCAGATCACCCCCCAGATCACCCCCCAGCCCCCAGTCACAGTGTCACTGATTGCAGTGACCATTTATTTAGTGATCACTGCAATCAGTGACATTTGTGACTGTGAAAGTGTCACTAAAGTTTAGTTTTAGGTCCAGTGTAGCCCCCTAACCCCCCCTAATAAAGGTTTAACCCCCTGATCACCCCCCAGATAACCCTTTCACCCCCTATCACCGCTGTCGCTATGCGATCATTTTTCTGATGGCTGTCTTAGCATCAGTGATGGCGATCGGTAGCCAGTAATTTTTTTTAGGTTCGCCGCAGGTTTTTATAGCGTCGGGTACCCCAATATATTATCTAATAAAGGTTCAACCCCCTTGATCGCCCCCCAGGTAACCCTTTCACCCCCTATCACCGCTGTCGCTAATCGATCGTTTTTCTGATGCTGTCTTAGCATCAGTGATGGCGATCGGTAGCCAGTAATTTTTTTTAGGTTCGCCGCAGGTTTTTATAGCGTCAGGTACCCCAATATATTATCTAATAAAGGTTAAACCCCCTTGATCGCCCCCCAGGTAACCCTTTCACCCCCTATCACCGCTGTCGCTATGCGATCATTTTTCTGATGGCTGTCTTAGCATCAGTGATGGCGATCGGTAGCCAGTAATTTTTTTTAGGTTCGCCGCAGGTTTTTATAGCGTCGGGTACCCCAATATATTATCTAATAAAGGTTTAACCCCCTTGATCGCCCCCCAGGTAACCCTTTCACCCCCTATCACCGCTGTCGCTAATCGATCGTTTTTCTGATGCTGTCTTAGCATCAGTGATGGCGATCGGTAGCCAGTAATTTTTTTTAGGTTCGCCGCAGGTTTTTATAGCGTCAGGTACCCCAATATATTATCTAATAAAGGTTAAACCCCCTTGATCGCCCCCCAGGTAACCCTTTCACCCCCTATCACCGCTGTCGCTATGCGATCATTTTTCTGATGGCTGTCTTAGCATCAGTGATGGCGATCGGTAGCCAGTAATTTTTTTTAGGTTCGCCGCAGGTTTTTATAGCGTCGGGTACCCCAATATATTATCTAATAAAGGTTTAACCCCCTTGATCGCCCCCCAGGTAACCCTTTCACCCCCTATCACCACTGTCACTAAGCGATCGTTTTTCTGATCGCTGTCTTCGTGTCGGTGATGCCAATCGGTAGCCAGTCATTTTTTTTAGGTTCGCAGCTGGTTTTTATAGCGTCAGGTACCCCCAAATATGATCTAATAAAGGTTTTAACCCCCTAATTGCCCCTAGTTAACCCTTTCACCAGTGATCACCATATAAGTGTTACGGGTGACGCTGGTTAGTTAGTTTGCTTTTTATAGTGTCAGGGCACCCGCCGTATATAACCCAATAAAGGTTTAACCCCCTGATCGCCCGGTGGGTGATATCAATTAGGTTTTAGCGTCAGAGAGGGTCTGCGTCACACCCCAGGCAGCGTCAGGTTAGTGCCAGTAACGCTAACACCCACGCGTAAAGCATACACCCCCCTTAGTGGTATAGTATCTGAACAGATCAATATCTGATCTGATCAGATCTATACCAGCGGTTTAGGGTTCCCAAAAACGCAGTGTTAGCGGGATCAGCCCAGATACCTGCTAGCACCTGCGTTTTGCCCCTCCGTCCAGCCCAGGCCACCCAAGTGCAGTATCGATCGATCACTGTCACTTACAAAACACAACACACATAACTGCAGCGTTCGCAGAGACAGGCCTGATCCCTGCGACTCCAGTGCTGTAGGAGGTGATTTCACCACCACAGTTAAAAAAAAAAAAGCATATATGCCGAAGCATTGGGGCAGCAGGGGCAGCAGGGCGGAGGAGCAATTTTGCTCCTAATGCCGCATACATACGGTCGAAATTCCGACGGAGGCTTGCCCGTGGAAACGTTTGACCATGTGTGTGCGGCATAACTTTTTTGCGGGAGGATGCCCCCATGCTTCGGCATATATAAATGGTGCATGTATGCCCATCATTAGAAGTGGGTGGATGAAGGGCGGTATTCTAATGGTGGGCATACCCACCAATCAATCTCTTTTTTCGTTCAGCCAACAGGCTGCATGAAAAAAAAAGATTACAATACATGTCCAACAAGGACCAGCAACGTACTGGTATGTTGCTGGACTTTGAATGGTTATACCAGATTGATGCCTGCGGGTTTAGGCATCATCTTGGTATCATTCTTTTCAGCCAGCGGCCGGCTTTCATGTAAAAGCAATCACAGCGGCTAATTAGCCTCTGGACTGCTTTTACAAGCAGTGGGAGGGAATGTCCCCCCCCGGATATAAAAAGCGCCATTGGGAAATTGGGAAAGCATTTTATCACACCGATCTTGGTGTGGTCAGATGCTTTGAGGGCAGAGGAAAGATCTAGGGTCTAGAAGACCCCAGTTTTTTCAAAAAAAGAGTACCTGTCACTACCTATTGCTATCATAGGGGATATTTACATTCCCTGAGATAACAATAAAAATTATAAAAAAAAAAATATATGTAAGGAACAATTTAAAAATAAAATAAAAAAGCAAAATTAATAATAAAAAAAAAAAAAAAAAAAAAAAGCACCCCTGTCCTGCCCTGCTCTTGCCCAATGGCGAACGCAAGCGTCGGTCTGGCGTCATATGTAAACAGCAATTGCACCATGCATGTGAGGTATCACCGCGAAGGTCAGATCGAGGGCAGTCATTTTAGCAGTAGACCTCCTCTGTAAATCTAACGGGGTAATCTGTAAAGGCTTTTAAAGGCTTTTAAAAATGTATGTAGTTTGTCGCCAATGCGCGTTTGTGCGAAATTTTAAAGCATGTCGTGTTTGGTATCTATGTACTCGGCCTAAGATCATCTTTATTATTTCATCAAACATTTGGGCAATATAGTGTGTTTTAGTGCATTAAAATTAAAAAAAAGTGTATTTTTTCCCCAAAAAATGCGTTTGAAAAATCGCTGCGCAAATACTGTGTAGAAAAAAAAAATGCAACACCCACCATTTTAATCTGTAGGGCCTTTGCTTTAAAAATATATATAATGTTTGGGGGTTCAACATAATTTTCTTGCAAAAAAAAAATATGTTTTCATGTAAACAAAAAGTGTCAAAAAGGGCTTTGTCTGCAAGTGGTTAGAAGAGTGGATGTAAGCTTCCTAATGTTGTGTATAAAATGCCAGAACAGTTCAAAACCCCCCCAAATGACCCCATTTTGGAAAGTAGACACCCCAAGCTATATACTGAGAGGCATGTCGAGTCCATGGAATATTTTATATGTTGACACAAGTTGCGGAAAAAAGACAATTTTTTTTTTTTTTTTTTTTTTTTGCACAAAGTTGTCACTAAATGATATATTGCTCAAACATGCCATGGGCATATGTGGAATTACACCCCAAAATAAATTCTGTTGCTTCTCCTGAGTACAGGGATACCACATGTGTGAGACTTTTTGGGAGCCTAGCCGCGTACGGGACCCCAAAAACAAAGCACCGCCTTCAGGCTTTCTAAGGGTGTAAATTTTTGATTTTACTTCTCACTGCCTATCACAGTTTCGGAGGCCATGGAATGCCCAGATGGCACAAAACCCCCCCAAATGACCCCATTTTGGAAAGTAGACACCCCAAGCTATTTGCTGAGAGGTATTGTGAGTATTTTGCAGATCTCGCTTTTTGTCACAAAGTTTTGAAAATTGAAAAAAAAAAAAAAAAAAAAAAAAAAATTTCTTTCTTCATTTTCAAAAACAAATGAGAGCTGTAAAATACTCACCATGCCTCCTCAGCAAATAGCTTGGGGTGTCTACTTTCCAAAATGGGGTCATTTGGGGGGGTTTTGTGCTATTTTGGCATTTTATGGCCTTAGAAACTGTGATAGGTAGTGAGGAGTGAAATCAAAAATTTGTGCCTAGAAATCCTGAAGGCGGTGCTTGGTTTTCGGGGTCCCGTACGCGGCTAGGCTCCTAAAAAGTCCCACACATGTGGTATCCCTGTACTCAGGAGAAGCAGCAAAATGTATTTTGGGGTGCAATTCCACATATAACCATGGCATGTGTGAGCAATATATCATTTAGTGACAACTTTTTGTAATTTATTTTTTATTTTTATTTTTTGTCATTATTCAATCACTTGGGACAAAAAAAAAAAAATATTCAACGGGCTCAACAGGCCTCTCAGCAATTTCCTTGGGGTGTCTACTTTCTAAAATGGGGTCATTTGGGGGGGTTTTGTGCTATTTTGGCATTTTATGGCCTTCGAAACTGTGATAGGTAGTGAGGAATGAAATCAAAAATTTGCGCCCTTAGAAATCCTGAAGGCGGTGCTTGGTTTCCGGGGTCCCGTACGTGGCCAGGCTCCTAAAAAGTCCCACACATGTGGTATCCCCGTACTCAGGAGAAGCAGCAAAATGTATTTTGGGGTGCAATTCCACATATAACCATGGCATGTGTGAGCAATATATCATTTAGTGACAACTTTTTGTAATTTTTTTTTTTTTTTTGTCATTATTCAATCACTTGGGACAAAAAAAAAAAATATTCAATGGGCTCAACATGCCTCTCAGCAATTTCCTTGGGGTGTCTACTTTCCAAAATGGGGTCATTTGGGGGGGTTTTGTACTGCCCTGCCATTTTAGCACCTCAAGAAATGAGATAGGCAGTCATAAATTTAAAGCTGTGTAAATTTCAGAAAATGTACCCTAGTTTGTAAACGCTATAACTTTTGCGCAAACCAATAAATATACGTTTATTGACATTTTTTTTACTAAAGACATGTGGCTGAATACATTTTGGCCTAAATGTCTGACTAAAATTGAGTTTATTCGATTTTTCTTATAACAAAAAGTAGAAAATATCATTTTTTTTCAAAATTTTCGGTCTTTTTCCGTTTATATCGCAAAAAATAAAAATCGCAGAGGCAATCAAATACCATTAAAAGAAAGCTCTATTTGTGGGAAGAAAAGGACGCAAATTTCATTTGGGTACAACATTGCATGTCCGCACAATTTACAGTTAAAGCAGCGCAGTGCCGAATCCCAAAAACAGGCCTGGTCCTAATGGCCCGAAATGGTCCGGGGCTTAAGTGGTTAAGGGGGAGTGGCATGGGGCTTGTCCTATGCCTACACACTTTTGCCAATAGGTGTCCCTCATTGCCATCTCAAAAAGTTGGGAGGTATGCTCTTCAGCTGTGAGGGCTCAGACTGTCCACTATTCACCATCATATGCTAAAGAACTTTCCCTTATGGTCTTCATCTGTGAGGGCTCAAGCCTTGTACACACGACCGGTTTTCTTGGCAAGAAATTACAAGATTGTCCTCTAGCTGCTATGTATTACACATTTTATAGTATATATTTATCCCATCCCCTCCTGGTACAAGTTTTTCAGCAATAAACCTCAAAACCTAGACTGATTATTACATTTCTCCCAACTTTGGAACTTGAGAATGAGGGACACCTAGGGATGAAAAATAATGGGCGTGTCTAAAATATGCGTGAATATTGAGGTGGCTTAAAGGAGCATGTTTAAATAGAGTCTAAAGTGGTATTAAACCCAAAAATCAAACATTTTTTATATTGCAGCTTACCAATTCTTAGATGTGATGGCTGCATTCGTTTTTCTTTCTTTTTTTTTTTTTTTTAGGCTTTCTTCTATTTTCACCTGGTGATTCAGCCAGTATGTCTTTTGTTTTTCAAACGAACAAGCTGTCCTGCAGATGTAGCAGTTAGAGCAATGAGACAAACCATTTACCATGGGTGTTTACAGTGAATATCTTTTTTTTATTTAAAGCCTTTATCCTGAAAGAAAAATCTGTTTGCTGCAACTGCTTATAAAGTGTTAGTGTATTTAAATCTGCTAGTCCATCTAACACTCCCCTCCCCCCATATTGGCAATGCTGCTTTTCAAATGTGCCCCCATTTCTCCTTCATCCAGAGTTGTGTCTCACTAATACAGGAGGTATGGTACTGTTACTGACCAGGTCACCAGATGAAAAGCCTAAAAAAAGGTAAAAGTAATGCAGCCACCACATCTAATGATTTCTAAGCTGCAATATATTACATTTTTGATTTTGGGTTTAATACAGCTTTACAGTGGTATATTCTGTACACAGTCCATGGTCCTTGTACCCACAAAATACTCCCTAATTTCTGTGCTATGTGTGAGAAGCTCACTGACATAAACCTACACCATGTACTGTATACACGCAAGGGCTGAGGTATACTAAAGCCCCGTACACACGGTCAGACTTTTGCCCAACAAACTTCATTTTGAGCAAGTTGGACCAACAATCCGACCGTGTGTACGCTCCATCGGACAAACTTAATTTTTTTTTTTTTCTTTTCATCGGACAAAAGTTGGGTCTGCAAACGGACAAACTTTTGCCCAACAAAAGTCCGATGGAGCAAAGTCCGACCGTGTGTACAGAAAACCATCGGACTTTTGTCCTAGGTACGAACGCGCATGCTCCGAAGCAATGAACAGCCGGGAGTCTTCAGTCTTGTAAAACTAGCGTTCGTTCTGGAGATTTCACATTCGTGACGCGGCAATTATGAACTATTTGAATACAGCCCTCATTTTTTGTATTGTTTCCAATGTCCTAAAAATCCAAAAAGCATTTTATCTGTAGATCCCTACGGAAATAATTTAAAACAACGTGTTTCCTCTTTCTTGAATCTTTTTGGGTTTAATATTTGAGAATCATATAATATATATTCTATATTGTTTCTATTTAGCACAACCACATTATCCCCTATGTATTTGATGCTGAAACTACAAGCTACTATATTTGTGTCCCTTAATATTTTTCGAAATTTACCTGCCTACTCCCAAACAGAAAATATTAGGATAAAAGACAAAATTCATATTTGGGCAAGCATTTTTTTTATTGTTATTAAATCAAAGAAAACGTAAATACTAATGGCATATACTATAATTCTCTAAACAGAAAGGCAGAAATCGATCAAATGGTGGAAATGGCGAGGCCTCTGTACCCCAGGGCATACAAAGATAAAAGAAATGTTGTAATTGGTCACCAGAGGAGTACATTCAACAGGGAGCTCAAAGAAGCTTGTGAAATCAAAAAGATGGGGAGCAGCAGCAGAAGACCTATCTGTCCCCAGGCTGTGGTACTCCAGCAAGGGGCTGGTATTTGTGGCATACCAGACTGAACCACGTACATTGCTTTCCACACTTCCATCCACATCAGCTGAGGCCATTTTGGTAGAGTGTGCATTACCTACACAACTCCAATAATATATATTTTTTTTTTATGGGTGACCCCCTAAAATTGCTTATTAAAACAAAAATTAGACTCCTAAATCCAACTAAATGTTTAGTAGCCCCTAAACTCCCCAGACCACTGGCCTTGTTGGGGATCCTGGGTCTGATGTGGCCACTGACCCCCATGTTGCTGAGGTGGGTGGGCTTGCTGGGGTGAGTAGTTTGGATGGGGTGGGTAGTTTGGATGGGGTGGGTAGGTTTGAATTTGAAGAGCTGTGTGCTCCAAATCACACAGATGTGTTTTCGGGGTTAGCTCCCGTTTCCTTGCCTTGCTGAGGAGCTGGATGATGAGCCCCTCACATAGCTCCCTTTGCTCAACATCCACCTCCCTCAGCTTGTTGGCTGTAAAGCATCCAAATCCTTTGGTGCCGTGGTGATGACAGCAGTAGCCCGATGAAGGAACTCTGCAGTGGCCTCATCAAGGTGGTGCCTCTTCCTGCCCCTTTTGGTAGGAGGGCGCAGGGTAGGCACTCTGGACTCAGTGCTTTGGCTGCTGGGCCCAGCCTCGTCTTGTGCCAACGTTTCCTGGGTCTGAAAAATCAACATAATTAATAAAATATTTAGTAGTAGGACACATTTTCACAACACATTTTAGCATCCTTTGTTTCTCAAAAATAGAATGTCTTCAAAAAGCAAAGCTTATCATTGTGACTCCAGCATTTAGCCTTATTTTTTAAATGTCTACTTTCCTAATTTTTGTTTCTTCTAATTTCTAATCACTGAATTTCGTGCCCAATTTTTGAGGCATCATAACAACACATTTACCTCACTTTCAAAAATATTGTATATTTTGTACAATGCTATACCTGTGGCAAGCTGAGCTCCTCCTCCTCCTCTTGTGTAGGATCCGCCTCAGTATCAGTGGCCTCAGCTGATGTGGAGGGTAGTGTTGAGGGTAGCGTTGAAATATGCCTGCGTGGCACAGTCTGGTCCTTCAAAAATCCCAGGCTTGAGAAGTACCACAGCTTGGGGACATAAACGTCTTCTGCTGCTGCTCCCGATCTCTTCGATTCCTCGATCTTCTTGACCTCCCTGTTGAACATACTCCTGAGGCCTCCAATTTTTGTCTTCACCGTTGTCTCGTCTACCCTGGTTTACACAGTCTTCGTCAATTCCACCAATTGATCGATTGCTGCCTGCCTTTTGTTTTTATTTGAATAGTCCTTATGTTTCACCTGCCACAGACAGGCGTGATTACGATAGTTTTCTATGAAGTCAGCCATGAATTCTGGGCTATTCAGAACTGTCCCCTTCATTGTTTAGCAAATGTGATCAGATGGCTGCAAGAAAGAACACAAGACAAACCAATCTTTTTTAGCTTCTAGCTCATAACCTGCTTAAAATATAGGCCTTTATGCAGGCCCGCCATCATTAATTTTTGCTCCCCTTAACCAGCTTCAGGCACGTGCCCCCTGGAGCCTAGGTGAACTGGGGGGGGGTGGCTTTCCGCCCCTTTTTTTAAAGCGGGGGCTGCTGACGCATCTATTATTTGAGATTGCGTTGCCTTTGGATGCTGATGATCAAGTAAATTAAAGGGGTGTGATTTCATCCTGTGCCCTGGGTACCTCCAGGCAGGTCCGCCATCAGGGGGGTACAGGCAGTACACCTGTAAAGGGCCCGGAGTTCCCCAGGGCCCCGGATGGCAACCCCCCTTTTTTTTTTACTTTGGGTTCGTCAGCACCCAAAGCCCCTTGACCTCAACATTTTGCCGTGGCAGCACCCCCCGCTTCTCTTTTTGGTGTGGCCGCAACCCCCCCTCCCCGGTGCTCCTCTGCTACAGGGGGCCCATGCCTGAAGCTGTGTAAGGGGCCCCAAAATTCATGATGGCGGCCCTGCCTCCAGGACCCTTGCAGGTGTACTGCCTGTACCCCCCTGTTGGCAGCCCTGCCTTTAGGTAATTTAAATCTTGTCATTAGGCCCCATGCACATGAGACGCTGCTCAATGCGCATTCAATAGGCATTAGTACACTTTTTCTAACTGCCCCAGCACTCAATGAATGTTTATGCTATGTGTCCATTGCACACACTGTCACAAAGTTGTCACGTACCTTTCTTTCGACTATGCGATTGTCTGAGTTTTGTTTCCCAAAGGTGACGTTCCAGCGTCCGGAACGGCGAACGGTCGTTAGGGATTTTTATACCCTGCGCATGCGTCAAACTCCGCTCTCAGTACGTCATGATGCTGGGGTGTGCCAACATACTTTTTCCTGCATGCGACATAACGGCGGAACATTTGTGAGGGAGAACAAGATGGATGCCGCACCGAAAAAGAACAGGCCCCGCGGTGGTGAATATATAAAACCCATGAGCAAGGGGGAGATGGTGGAGATGGTGAGGATCTTTGACAAGTATGACTACGATTGTAAGCAGGAGAACTATGACAGGCCCATCAGCCATAAAGACTATATTTTGGAGAAGGTCATCACGGTATTGGATCGTGAATATGGCGTACGAAAGATCAAATTAGGAAAAGATGGTCTGATTTAAAACACAGAGAGAAAAAACAGTTGGACTTCATTCACCGCATCATTATAAAAAGAAGTAAGCAAAATTCATGACTGTAGTAAGTATCTTTATGTTGGAATTAGCTGATTTGTATTTTTCATTTTTTTTTCTAAAACATTGATGTGGTAACTAATTTATATTTTTCTGTTAATGCATATATGTTTGAATAAACGTATTATTTCAGACTCCACATTTTTGGAGAAATAATTAAGATACAGTATCTAATTAAATTCACAGGAAAAAGGCACAGAGCAAGCCAGCAGACAAGCCACCAAAGGGGAGAAAGGGAGGCTTCCCTTGGCAAGGCCCCACCAGGGGAAACAACAGTGCCCGCATCATCAACAAATCGTAAGTAAAACATATAATAAAATAGTGTTTTCCTCCGACAGGGGATATTCTTGGTTGTCACAAGGACATGGTCTCATATAGTTAGCTTTAATAAGGGGTATTTAATATTTAAGGTCTGCTATGCGAATCATCACTGCACATTAAATTACGCCTTTCAAGACTATACATGGGTAGAGGAGAGGGCCTGGGGATCACAGTCACACAGAGTCACGCCTGATGGAATGTTCATCATAGATCCCATATCCCTTACGACACAAGAGTGGTGTTTGTCAAATGTCATTTTAGCAACATCTGTGCATATTGTGTTTTTGGTCATCATTTGAAAGTACATCATCTAACCTTTACAATGCACATTTGTAATTTACTATTTGATAATTGCGCATGATCGTCCACTCGTCTGTAGAAAACATTGTCACTAGTGCAAGGTTGGTCTCATAATTCTCCTCCAGGGATTCAACTCATATTTTTTGCATTTGGGGTGATTTTATTTTGTTATATTTGTTTATATTTTTTAGAGGAACGTGAGTGTGTTGAGGCCAGAAATTTTGAGGAGTGTGATCATGGATCTGGACCCAGCAAAGAGCCTCCAGTGGACCTCACATCCCCAGACACAAGTCATGCAGAGGGTGGAGTAGTGCATCAACTAGAAGATGATTTAACCACTTAACGACCGCTCACTGTATATATACGTCGGCAGAATGGCACCGACAGGCACAATCACGTAGAGCATACGTGATTGCCTTTGTATAGTTGGGGGGTCCAATCGGACCTCCCTCCTATACAGTGAGCGGTGGCTAAGTGTCCGGGAGCGTTCCGGGATGAGGGGGCAGCCATTCGTTTCTGGCCACCCCCTCGCGATCGCTCCCGGCGAATGGAAATGCCCCCTCTGTCTGTGTCAGACAGAGGGAGCAGGAGGAAGTGATGTCATCTCTGGTGCGGCGCTCACATATACCGAGCACCGTACAAGAGAAGACATCAGGTCAGTGCACACAACACTACACTGACACCAGGACACATAGGGACATAAATCGCCCCCCCAGACACCCCCCAGATCACCCCCCCAGCCCCCAGTCACAGTGTCACTGATTGCAGTGACCATTTATTTAGTGATCACTGCAATCAGTGACATTTGTGACTGTAAAAGTGTCACCAAAGTTTAGTCTTAGGTCCAGTGTAGCCCCCTAACCCCCCCTAATAAAGGTTTAACCCCTTGATCACCCCCCAGATAACCCTTTCACCGCCTATCACCACTGTCGCTAAGCGATCATTTTTCTGATCGCTGTCTTAGCGTCAGTGATGCCGATCGGCAGCCAGTAATTTTTTTTAGGTTCGCCGCATGTTTTTATAGCGTCAGGTACCCCAATATATTATCTAATAAAGGTTTAACCCCCTTGATCGCCCCCCAGGTAACCCTTTCACCCCCATCACCACTGTCGCTAAGCAATTGTTTTTCTAAACGCTGTCTTAGTGTCGGTGATGCAGATCGGTAGCTGGTAATTTTTTTTAGGTTCGCCGCAGGTTTTTATAGCGTCAGGTACCCCAATATATTATCTAATAAAGGTTTAACCCCCTTGATCGCCCCCCAGGTAACCCTTTCACCCCCTATCACCACTGTCGCTAAGCGATCGTTTTTCTAAACGCTGTCTTAGTGTCGGTGATGCAGATCGGTAGCCAGTAATTTTTTTTAGGTTCGCCGCATGTTTTTATAGCGTCAGGTACCCCAATATATTATCTAATAAAGGTTTAACCCCCTTGATCGCCCCCCAGGTAACCCTTTCACCCCCATCACCACTGTCGCTAAG
Organism: Rana muscosa; assembly: GCA_029206835.1. NCBI lineage: Eukaryota > Metazoa > Chordata > Amphibia > Anura > Ranidae > Rana > Rana muscosa. The sequence continues at coordinate 255,641,709 of CM055123.1, read as the reverse complement.
CGATCGTTTTTCGAAACGCTGTCTTAGTGTCGGTGATGCAGATCGGTAGCTGGTAATTTTTTTTAGGTTCGCCGCAGGTTTTTATAGCGTCAGGTACCCCCATATATTATCTAATAAAGGTTTTAACCCCCTGATTGCCCCTAGTTAACCCTTTCACCAGTGATCACCATATAAGTGTTACGGGTGACGCTGGTTAGTTAGTTTGCTTTTTATAGTGTCAGGGCACCCGCCGTGTATATAACCCAATAAAGGTTTAACCCCCTGATTGCCCGGCGGGTGATATCAATTAGGTTTTAGCATCAGAGAGGGTCTGAGTCACACCCCAGGCAGCGTCAGGTTAGTGCCAGTAACGCTAACACCCACGCGTGAAGCATACACCCCCCTTAGTGGTATAGTATCTGAACAGATCAATATCTGATCTGATCAGATCTATACTAGCGTCCCCAGCAGTTTAGGGTTCCCAAAAACGCAGTGTTAGCGGGATCAGCCCAGATACCTGCTGGCACCTGCGTTTTGCCCCTCCGTCCAGCCCAGGCCACCCAAGTGCAGTATCGATCGATCACTGTCACTTACAAAACAAAAACACACATAACTGCAGCGTTCGCAGAGACAGGCCTGATCCCTGCGACTCCAGTGCTGTAGGAGGTGATTTCACCACCACAGTTAAAAAAAAAAAGCAAATATGCCAAAGCATTGGGGCAGCAGGGGCGGAGGAGCGATTTTGCTCCTAATGCCGCGTACATACGGTCGAAATTCCGACGGAGGCTTGCCCGTGGAAAAGTCCGACCATGTGTGTGCGGCATAACTTTTTTGCGGGAGGATGCCCCCATGCTTCGGCATATATAAATGGTGCGTGTATGCCCATCATTGGAAGTGGGTGGATGAAGGGCGGTATTCTAATGGTGGGCATACCCACCGATCAATCTCTTTTTTCGTTCAGCCAACTGGCTGCATGAAAAAAAAAGATTACAATACATGTCCAACAAGGACCAGCAACGTACTGGTATGTTGCTGGACTTTGAATGTTTATACCAGAATGATGCCTGCGGGTTTAGGTATCATCTTGGTATCATTCTTTTCAGCCTGCGGCCGGCTTTCATGTAAAAGCAATCCTAGCGGCTAATTAGCCTCTGGACTGCTTTTACAAGCAGTGGGAGGGAATGCCCCCCCCCCGGATATAAAAAGTGCCATTGGGAAATTGGGAAAGCATTTTATCACACCGATCTTGGTGTGGTCAGATGCTTTGAGGGCAGAGGAAAAATCTAGGGTCTAGAAGACCCCAGTTTTTTCAAAAAAAGAGTACCTGTCACTACCTATTGCTATCATAGGGGATATTTACATTCCCTGAGATAACAATAAAAATGATAAAAAAAAAAAATACTTGGAAGGAACAATTTAAAAATAAAATAAAAAAGCAAAATTAATAATAAAAAAAAAAAGAAAAAAAAAAAAGCACCCCCTGTCCTGCCCTGCTCTTGCCCAATGGCGATCGCAAGCGTCGGTCTGGCGTCATATGTAAACAGCAATTGCACCATGCATGTGAGGTATCACCGCGAAGGTCAGATCGAGGGCAATCATTTTTGCAGTAGACCTCCTCTGTAAATCTACTGGGGTAACCTGTAAAGGCTTTTAAAGGCTTTTAAAAATGTATGTAGTTTGTCGCCAATGCGCGTTTGTGCAAAATTTTAAAGCATGTTGTGTTTGGTATCTATGTACTCGGCCTAAGATCATCTTTTTTATTTCATCAAACATTTGGGCAATATAGTGTGTTTTAGTGCATTAAAATTAAAAAAAGTGTATTTTTTAACCCAAAAAATGCGTTTGAAAAATCGCTGCGCAAATACTGTGTAGAAAAAAAAAATGCAACACTCACCATTTTAATCTGTAGGGCCTTTGCTTTAAAAATATATATAATGTTTGGGGGTTCAACATAATTTTCTTGCAAAAAAAAAAATGTTTTCATGTAAACAAAAAGTGTCAAAAAGGGCTTTGTCTTCAAGTGGTTAGAAGAGTGGATGTAAGCTTCCTAATGTTGTGTATAAAATGCCAGAACAGTTCAAAACCCCCCCAAATGACCCCATTTTGGAAAGTAGACATCCCAAGCTATATAATGAGAGGCATGTCGAGTCCATGGACTATTTTATATGTTGACACAAGTTGCGGAAAAACAAAAAATTGTATTTATTTTTTTTGCACAAAGTTGTCACTAAATGATATATTGCTCAAACATGCCATGGGCATATGTGGAATTACACCCCAAAATACATTCTGTTGCTTCTCCTGAGTACGGGGATACCACATGTGTGAGACTTTTTGGGAGCCTAGCCACGTACGGGACCCCAAATCCAAGCACCGCCTTCAGGCTTTCTAAGGGTGTAAATTTTTGATTTCACTTCTCACTGCCTATCACAGTTTCGGAGGCCATGGAATGCCCAGATAGCACAAAACCCCCCCAAATGACCCCATTTTGGAAAGTAGACACCCCAAGCTATTTGCTGAGAGGTATTGTGAGTATTTTGCAGATCTCGCTTTTTGTCACAAAGTTTTGAAAATTGAAAAAAAAAATATATATATATATATTTTCTTTCTTCATTTTCAAAAACAAATGAGAGCTGTAAAATACTCGCCATTCCTCTCAGCAAATAGCTTGGGGTGTCTATATTCCAAAATGGGGTCATTTGGGGGGGTTTTGTGCGATTTTGGCATTTTATGGCCTTCGAAACTGTGATAGGTAGTGAGGAGTGAAATCAAAAATTTGTGCCTAGAAATCCTGAAGGCGGTGCTTGGTTTTCGGGGTCCCTTACGCGGCTAGGCTCCTAAAAAGTCCCACAAATGTGGTATCCCCGTACTCAGGAGAAGCAGAAAAATGTATTTTGGGGTGTATTTCCACATATAACCATGGCATGTGTGAGCAATATATCATTTAGTGACAACTTTTTGTAATGTTTTTTTTTTTTTTTGTCATTATTCAATCACTTGGGACAAAAAAAATATATTCAATGGGCTCAACAGGCCTCTCAGCAATTTCCTTGGGGTGTCTACTTTCTAAAATGGGGTCATTTGGGGGGGTTTTGTGCTATTTTGGCATTTTATGGCCTTCGAAACTGTGATAGGTAGTGAGGAGTGAAATCAAAAATTTGCGCCCTTAGAAATCCTGAAGGCGGTGCTTGGTTTCCGGGGTCCCGTACACGGCTAGGCTCCCAAAAAGTCCCACACATGTGGTATCCCCGTACTCAGGAGAAGCAGCAAAATGTATTTTGGGGTGAAATTCCACATATAACCATGGCATGTGTGAGCAATATATCATTTAGTGACAACTTTTTGTAATTTTTTTTTTTTTTTTTAGTCATTATTCAATCACTTGGGACAAAAAAAAAAAAATCAATGGGCTCAACATGCCTCTCAGCAATTTCCTTGGGGTGTCTACTTTCCAAAATGGGGTCATTTGGGGGGGTTTTGTACTGCCCTGTCATTTTAGCACCTCAAGAAATGAGATAGGCAGTCATAAATTTAAAGCTGTGTAAATTTCAGAAAATGTACCCTAGTTTGTAAACTCTATAACTTTTGTGCAAACCAATAAATATACGCTTATTGACATTTTTTTTACTAAAAACATGTGGCTGAATACATTTTGGCCTAAATGTATGACTACAATTGAGTTTATTCAATTTTTCTTATAACAAAAAGTAGAAAATATCATTTTTTTTCAAAATTTTCGGTATTTTTCCGTTTATATCGCAAAAAATAAAAATCGCAGAGGCAATCAAATACCATTAAAAGAAAGCTCTATTTGTGGGAAGAAAAGGACGCAAATTTCGTTTGGGTACAACATTGCATGTCCGCACAATTTACAGTTAAAGCAGCGCAGTGCAAAATTCTAAATTCACCTCTGGTCCTTTAGCTACCAAATGGTCCGGGGCTTAAGTGGTTAATTGAGCCTGTTGTTTGCCCCAGTACGTATTTTGTACATATTGTATTTTCTTCAATACCCAATAATATACTTTGCACTACAATTGCACAGAAAGTGCACTTTCAAGTGCAGTCACTGTAGATCTGAGGGGGACAAGCAAGGACCCCCAAAAATCATAATTTTTTCTCGCACATAATTGGATGTGAAAATCAGCAGAGCTTCCTCTAATTTCATAGCTTCCCCTCAGAACTACAGCGATCTACAGTGACTGTACTTCCAAGTGCATTTTCAATAGCACTTGGAGTGCAGAGTGGATTTCCCTTTAGTAAAACAACCCCATTGTGTTTAAATGCGTAGACAGTGTTATTTTGTTAATTTAACTTGATGTCTTTTGTGGGCCGATAACAAAGTGGCACAAAAATGCAACTAGTTAGGCCACTGTGCAGGGCCGATCCTAGGGTCACAGGCGCCTGGGTGCAGAAATATTTCTGGCGCCCCCACGTGGGCGTGGTTATCTTACAAACTCCTCCCCTTACACATGTTTCTATGGCAACGACTCAAACACAGAGATGCTCCCCTAAGAAGTCGTCGTTACCCAGGGATCCTCCAATGATCCTTTAACAATAAAGAAAATACAGGAAGAGCGTACACTAATGAGACCTGGAGGGGAGTCTCTCTGATGCACACAGAGAGGGCTTCTGTTAGAGAGTCTGTTAGGAAGAGCCCCCAGACATAGTACAAGAGACGGTCAGAGAGTGCAGACATATTACAGGAGACAGAGAGTGCAGACATATTACAGGTGATGGTCAAAGAGTGCAGACATGATACAAGAGACAGTCAGAGAGTGCAGACATATTACAGGAGATGGTCAGAGAGTGCAGACATATTACAGGAGATGGTCAGAGAGTGCAGATATAGTACAGGAGACGGTCAGAGAGTGCAGACATATTACAGGAGATGGTCAGAGAGTGCAGACATATTACAGGAGATGGTCAGAGAGTGCAGACATATTACAGGAGATGGTCAGAGAGTGCAGACATATTACAGGAGATGGTCAGAGAGTGCAGACATATTACAGGAGATGGTCAGAGAGTGCAGACATATTACAGGAGATGGTCAGAGAGTGCAGACATATTACAGGAGACGGTCAGAGACTGCAGATTTAATACAGGAGACGGTCAGAGACTGCAGATATAATACAGGAGACGGTCAGAGACTGCAGATATAATACAGGAGACAGTCAGAGACTGCAGACATATTACAGGAGACGGTCAGAGACTGCAGACATATTACAGGAGATGGTCAGAGACTGCAGATATAGTACAGGAGATGGTCAGAGACTGCAAACATACTACAGGAGATGGTCAGAGACTGCAGACATATTACAGGAGATGGTCAGAGACTGCAGACATATTACAGGAGATGGTCAGAGACTGCATGGGGGAATCATGCAAGTTTCTTTCCTGCAATCTGTGGTTGCTGGAAAGAAATTTGTACTGTATATTACCAGCCTAAGTGAAAGTTAGTGAATGTCTTTGCAATTAATAAGCATGAAGGAGTTGGGGCAGTTTAAATTTCTTTTAAATTGTATTTTATTTATTTTATTACACAGAAAAACAAATCTTACACTGTATCTTTAATTTTTTTTTTTTTCATTTTTGCTTTCACAAGAGATGAACAACATCCCTTGTGATAGCATGGGCCATGACATGTCCTCTTTATGGAGGGATCTGGGGTCTTTTAGACCCCATATCTGTCCTCTGGCCTCCAAAGCATAAGATCAAACCGAGATCAGTTTGATCAGATACTTGTTCAAGCCGGTAATGGTGTCATTAAATGAGCCCGAAACAGAAAGTGATAAAATCCTCATCACTTCCAGTTTCTGACATCACACGGTGGGCGGAATGACATCCATCCCTCTCACTGTGTCCCAGTAACCAGATGCTACTGGTCACATCTAGCAGTAAAGGTGGTGGTGGAACCCCCTTCCACTGCCTGTAAAAGTAATACAGGGGCTTCTTAGCCACTAGGACTACTTTTACTTTGTGCAGAATTCCTGGTGTTAAAAAATGATATCTTGATCATTACTGTAGTGATGACCGAGATATCACCCTTCCAATCCAGCGACGTACTGATACATCGCTGGACGGGAAGCAGTTAAAATGAAGTGTAAATTAGCATTACACCGTTTCTTATTATCATCAGCATTACAATTATCACACAGGCAGCACTGTAAGCAGGAGCTCTATCATGTCTCTATCATGTCTCTATCATGTCTCTATCATGTCTCTATGTCACATTGATTTTGGGTGCTGACTTTGTTATGGTTGTTACATACAGTAAGTACAGCAATAAGTTAACAGCCATAACAAAGTCAGCACCCAAAAGCAATGTGACATAGAGACATGATGGAGACATGATAGAGCACCTGCTTACAGTGCTACTGCTTACAGTGTGATAATTGAAATGCTGATAACCTGCTGTGCTGTGAAATACATAATAGGACACAGTGAGTATTCTATCCTCTAATCCCCACTCACTGTGTCCAGTGCAGCCACGCTGTCCTCCTGCTCTTCTCTGTCAGCCCTCAACTTCTTCACATCTTGCTAGGATTGCAGCCGGGAGCCGAACGGAGAATTGCAATATAACTCCGCCAGCCGGGACTAATAGAATAGTGGGGCGGCATGATGTTCATGTGCCCCGAAAATAAGAAAATAGTTCCTCCACTGCGCTCCCCTCCACACTCACTCACATTTCCAGGCTGGAAGCAGAAATCCTTCAGTCTCACAGAGGAATCTGCAGCTGCTGTTTTCATATTTCCCGCCCACACATCCTTCTCCAGATACAGCTGTACGCCGGAGACGGGAAGTCACTGGAGGAGCAGAGGTGGGAGGAGCTGTATTCCTCACTGATCTCCCGTCAGTGAGGAGGGGGGGGAGGTGGTGTGTTCGCTGGGCTGTGTAAGTGTCACTGTCACAGACACTTTACAGAGCTGCAGCCACCAGTCATCTCAGAATCTACAGACTGATTTCTCAGGTTACTGACATAGAGGGAGGTTTGTCCCCCCCCCCTTTCTGGTGGAGCCCTTCCTGAAGTCGCTCTCCTCCCTGCCAATGAGGATGCAGGGGGAGGGAGCAGATTGGGTGGCCGTGGCAATGCGAGGCTCTCATATTATGCACAGAGGGAGGGGGAGAAATCCGCCCCCTCTTACTCTCCGCCCAGGGCACCCGCTCCGATCTCCTCTGACAGGAGGATGGATGGGGGATGGGCTTGGGCGGGATGAAATAGCAGCGGTGAGCGACCTCTGAATACCAGCAAGAAGGAGGAGGAGGGAGGGGAGCACTCTGGCGCTTGAGCGCCCCCACGTCTGTGGCCCCTGGGTGAACTGCACCCCTCGCACCATATCTAGGATCGGCCCTGCCACTGTGCCCATTAAACGCAACCACTGTGGCCAAAGGGAAACAGTTTGTCACATAAAAATGCACCATTTTAGCAAAAACATTAAGCCAGTTTACACCCAGACATGCATTTACCAGCCTTGGCTCATCAATGTCCTTCTTCAGTACTAGATGTCTTCTCTCGCCCTCAATGTTGCTTCAGCCAATGATGTTACTGGTCAGTGGCGTCACTAGGGTTGGTGTCACACGTTGCCTCCCAAAATGGTGTCATCCCCCAACAACTCAAGTCCCCCTCAGTACAGACCCCCCTCAACTAACTACAGACCCCCCCTCCCGCAGTATAGATCCACCTCCCTCAGTAAATACTTACTCACCTCAGTGCAAACCCCCCAGCAGTACAGACACCCCATCATTTACAGACAACCCTCAATAACAGCCCCCCCTGGTGCAAACACAGCCATAGTGCAGCCCCCCCCCTTACATTACAGAGCAGCAGAATGACCATACACACAGCGGTGTGACCCTCGAGCGTGGCCTCTGCCTCCTCCTCCTCTGTGTATGTAAACAGAGAGGAGGAGGGGGCGGCGTGTTCATTTTGCTACACAGAGGGACACAAGCCGCGGCACAGGTCAGCGGGTGGGCGGTGATAGCGTTGTGCCACTATCCATGGGTGTCACCCGGGTGCGGTCCGCACCCCCCGCACCTTGCTTGCAACGCCGCTGTTACCGCTAACAATATACAATGATCATGATTGGCTGAGATGCATGTCATTGATTTTTAGCCAAAAAGATCACTGTGTGATACCTTGTCTAATATTTATTTGTAAATTACTGTGTGAGGTCTTTTCAACAGTAAAGCCTATCTATCAGAGCCACTTGCTCTGATATAGAAACTTCCAAAACACAACCACTGCTATTCTAAATTAAGATGTCCTGTACTCAACAGGAGCCCAGCCATCAGAAGATTGTTTTGAAGGGGCAACAAGACACAGATTCATGCAATGCATGAATCTGTGTATTGTCTTTCAGTAGCGTTACAAGACAGAGTGGGGGCGTTTAGACGTCGCCATATATTGACGCAACACAACTGGTATAGACATGTCTAGGGATTGGTTAATTTATCGAAAAATTGAAAGCCAGACACAGAGGCAAACTAGGTAGTGCATTGAAGAATTTCATGTAGAAGTAGACAGAAGGTGCAATGAGATGGCAATGTTCCTAGATAACCAATTGTGGGAGACACAGGCACCGGGGACAAGATTCTGGAGTAGCTACAGTGTGTACATTCCTAGTACTGTAGGTGTCTGAAGAGCAAGAAGGTTTGGGAATCCTAATTTGATTGGAGGGAAGTATTTGCTACAATTGGCAGGGTTATTAATTTTGACATAATTCACTTTTTGTAGGGCCACAGCCACTTGTCCTTGATTCCCATTTGTATGTTTTCTATTTTTCAAAGGCCACGAACTACCAAGATGCACAATTGGACGGATCACTGCTGATATTCTGCAGGCAATGACTGAACTAGAAAAAATAAAGGAGGCTGCCACTGGTGTTCAGAGGCGTATGCAGGATTATGTTGACCTTTTAGCTAAATTTTAAGTTCTTTATTTTTGTGATACTTTTTGGACTCTACTTTTAAGCACATACTATAATTCTTGATATGTTTAACCACTTAAGCCCCGGACCATTTCGGGCCATTAGGACCAGGCCTGTTTTTGGGATTCGGCACTGCGCTGCTTTAACTGTAAATTGTGCGGACATGCAATGTTGTACCCAAATGAAATTTGCGTCCTTTTCTTCCCACAAATAGAGCTTTCTTTTAATGGTATTTGATTGCCTCTGCGATTTTTATTTTTTGCGATATAAACAGAAAAAGACCGAAAATTTTGAAAAAAAATTATATTTTCTACTTTTTGTTATAAGAAAAATCGAATAAACTCAATTTTAGTCATACATTTAGGCCAAAATGTATTCAGCCACATGTCTTTAGTAAAAAAAATGTCAATAAGCATATATTTATTGGTTTGCGCAAAAGTTATAGCGTTTACAAACTAGGGTACATTTTCTGAAATTTACACAGCTTTAAATTTATGACTGCCTATCTCATTTCTTGAGGTGCTAAAATGGCAGGGCAGTACAAAACCCCCCCAAATGACCCCATTTTGGAAAGTAGACACCCCAAGGAAATTGCTGAGAGGCATGTTGAGCCCATTGAATATTTTTTTTTTTTTGTCCCAAGTGATTGAATAATGACAAAAAAAAAAATACAAAAAGTTGTCACTAAATGATATATTGCTCACACATGCCATGGTTATATCTGGAATTGCACCCCAAAATACATTCTGCTGCTTCTCCTGAGTACGGGGATACCACATGTGTGGGACTTTTTAGGAGCCTAGCCACGTACGGGACCCCGGAAACCAAGCACCGCCTTCAGGATTTCTAAGGGCGCAAATTTTTGATTTCACTCCTCACTACCTATCACAGTTTCGAAGGCCATAAAATGCCAAAATAGCACAAAACCCCCCCAAATGACCCCATTTTGGAAAGTAGACACCCCAAGCTATTTACTGAGAGGCATGTTCAGTCCATGGAATATTTTATATTTTGCCACAAGTTGCGGGAATATGACAAACTTTTTTTTTTGTTGCACAAAGTTGTCACTAAATGATATATTGCTCACACATGCCATGGGCATATGTGAAATTACACCCCAAAATACATTCTGCTGCTTCTCCTGAGTACGGGGATACCACATGTGTGGGACTTTTTGGGAGCCTAGTCGCGTACGGGACCCCAAAAACCAAGCACCGCCTTCAAGGTTTCTAAGGGCATACATTTTTGATTTCACTCCTCACTACCTATCACAGTTTTGAAGGCCATAAAATGCCAAGATGGCACAAAACCCCCCCAAATGACCCCATTTTGGAAAGTAGACACCCCAAGCTATTTGCTGAGAGGCATGTTGACCCCATTGAATATTTTTTTTTTGTCCCAAATGATTGAATAATGACAAAAAGAAAAAAAAAATGTACAAAAAGTTGTCACTAAATGATATATTGCTCACACATGCCATGGTTATATGTGGAATTGCACCCCAAAATACATTCTGCTGCTTTTCCTGAGTACGGGGATACCACATGTGTGGGACTTTTTGGGAGCCTAGCCGCGTACAGGGCCCCAAAAACCAAGCACCGCCTTCAGGATTTCTAAGGGTGTAAATTTTTGATTTCACTCCTCACTACCTATCACAGTTTCGAAGGCCATAAAATGCCAAAATAGCACAAAACCCCCCCAAATTACCCCATTTTGGAAAGTAGACACCCCAAGCTATTTGCTGAGAAGCATGTTGAGTCCATGGAATATTTTATATTTTGCCACAGGTTGCGGGAATATGACAAACTTTTTTTTTTTGCACAAAGTTGTCACTAAATGATATATTGCTCACACATGCCATGGGCATATGTGAAATTACACCCCAAAATACATTCTGCTGCTTCTCCTGAGTACGGGGATACCACATGTGTGGGACTTTTTGGGAGCCTAGCCGCGTACGGGACCCCAAAAACCAAGCACCGCCTTCAAGGTTTCTAAGGGCATAAATGTTTGATTTCACTCCTCACTACCTATCACAGTTTTGAAGGCCATAAAATGTCAAAATAGCCCAAAACCCCCACAAATGACCCCATTTTGGAAAGTAGACACCCCAAGCTATTTGCTGAGAGGCATGGTGAGTATTTTACAGCTCTCATTTGTTTTTGAAAATTAAGAAAGACATTTTTTTTCTTTTTTTTTTTCTTTTTTTACATTTTCAAAACTTTGTGACAAAAAGCGAGATCTGCAAAATACTCAATATACCTCTCAGCAAATAGCTTGGGGTGTCTACTTTCCAAAATGGGGTCATTTGGGGGGGTTTGTGCCATCTGGGCATTCCATGGCCTCCGAAACTGTGATAGGCAGTGAGGAGTGAAATCAAAAATTTACACCCATAGAAATCCTGAAGGCGGTGCTTGGTTTTTGGGGTCCCGTACGCGACTAGGCTCCCAAAAAGTCCCACACATGTGGTATCCCCGTACTCAGGAGAAGCAACAGAATGTATTTTGGGGTGTAATTCCACATATGCCCATGGCATGTTTGAGCAATATATAATTTAGTGACAACTTTTTGTACATTTTTTTTTTTTTGGTCATTATTCAATCACTTGGGACAAAAAAAAATATTCAATGGGCTCAACATGCCTCTCAGCAAATAGCTTGAGGTGTCTACTTTACAAAATGGGGTCATTTGGGGGGGTTTTGAACTGTCCTGGCATTTTATGCACAACATTAGGAAGCTTATGTCACACATCATCCACTCTTCTAACCACTTGAAGACAAAGCCCTTTCTGACACTTTTTGTTTACATGAAAAAAAATTTTTTTTTGCAAGAAAATTATGTTGAACCCCCAAACAGTATATATTTTTTTAAAGCAAAGGCCCTACAGATTAAAATAGTGGGTGTTGCATTTTTTTTTCCACACAGTATTTGCGCAGCGATTTTTCAAACGCATTTTTTGGGGGAAAAACACACTATTTTTATTTTTAATGCACTAAAAAACACTATATTGCCCAAATGTTTGATGAAATAAAAAAGATGATCATAGGCCGAGTACATGGATACCAAACACGACATGCTTTAAAATTGCGCACAAACGCGCAGCGGCGACAAACTTCATTCATTTTTAAAAGCATTTAAAAGCCTTTACAGGTTACCACGTTAGATTTACAGAGGAGGTCTACTGCTAAAATGACTGCCCTCGATCTGACCTTCGCGGTGATACCTCACATGCATGATGCAATTGCTGTTTACATATGACGCTAGACCGACGCTTGCGTTCGCCTTTGCGCAAGAGCAGGGGGGGACAGCGGTGCTTTTTTTTTTTTTTTTTATTATTTATTTGGCTTTTTTTATTTTATTTTTAAACTGTGCCTTCCATATTTTATTTTTTTACCATTTGTATCGTTATCTCAGGGAATGTAAATATCCCCTATGATAGCAATAGGTAGTGACAGGTACTCTTTTTTTGAAAAAAATTGGGGGGTTAGACCCTAGATCTTTCCTCTGCCCTCAAAGCATCTGACCACACCAAGATCGGTGTGATAAAATGCTTTCCCAATTTCCCAATGGCGCTTTTTATATCCGGGGGGGGGGGGGACATTCCCTCCCACTGCTTGTAAAAGCAGTCTAGAGGCTAATTATCTGCTAGAATTGCTTTTACATGAAAGCCGGCTGCTGGCTGAAAAGAATGATACCAAGATGATACCTAAACCCGCAGGCATCATTCTGGTATAAACATTCAAAGTCCAGCAACATACCAGTACGTTGCTGGTCCTTGTTGGACATGTATTGTAATCTTTTTTTTCATACAGCCTATTGGCTGAACGAAAAAAAGAGATTGATTGGTGGGTATGCCCACCATTAGAATACCTCCCTTCATCCACCCACTTCTAATGATGGGCATATATGCCGAAGCATGGGGGCATCCTCCCGCAAAAAAGTTATGCCGCGTACACACGGTCAAGCCTTCGTCGGAATTTCGACCGTATGTACGCGGCATAAAAGGTTATGCCGCGTACACACGGTCGGACTTTTCCACGGGCAAGCCTCCGTTGGAATTTCGACCGTATGTACGCGGCATTAGGAGCAAAATTGCTCCTCCGCCCCTGCTGCCCCCATGCTTCGGCATATATGCTCTTTTTTTTAACTGTGGTGGTGAAATCACCTCCTACAGCGTTGGAGTCACGGCTTTATGTATCGTGGGAGCAAACGCTGTTGCTGTCAAGATAAATAGATCCGCGCTGCAACTGAATGGCGTACCTGCTAAGCAAATGGTGGTTAACATTAAAACAAAGTAACATTACAGTACAACAGTAAGACCTTACCATGCCATACCTGCAAAGCAAATACCAAAACAAAACCTAGTAAAAAATAAAAAAATGTTTTAACGCAACCTGTGTCTAATATATATATATATGCCGAAGCATGGGGGCATCCTCCCGCAAAAAAGTTATGCCGCGTACACACGGTCGGAATTTTCCACGGGCAGGCCTCCGTCGGAATTTCGACCGTATGTACGCGGCATTAGGAGCAAAATCGCTCCTCCGCCCCTGCTGCCCCCATGCTTCGGCATATATGCTCTTTTTTTTAACTGTGGTGGTGAAATCACCTCCTACAGCGTTGGAGTCACGGCTTTATGTATCGTGGGAGCAAACGCTGTTGCTGTCAAGATAAATAGATCCGCGCTGCAACTGAATGGCGTACCTGCTAAGCAAATGGTGGTTAATAGGGATGAGCTTCGTGTTCGAGTCGAACATACGTTCGACTCGAACATCGGCTGTTCGATCGTTCGACGAAGATCGAACGATTTGGGCCGTTCGCGCCAAATTCGAGTGACGCGAACGGCCCACAATGCACTACGCCATCACAGTGTCATCCAGGCGCTGTGATTGGCCAAGCATGCACTGTGACCCCGCATGCTTGGCCAATCACAGCGCCGGCAGCGAGGAGAGCAATGATTGGCCACAGGCAGGATGCCTGTGGCCAATTATTGCTGAGGGTGTTTAGTACACGCCCCACACTATAAAAGGCCGCCAGCACGGCGGCCTAGTGTAGTGTGTTCCGGAGCAGGGATAGAGCAGCATAGGCAGGGACAGTGACTGTTATTTCTTTCTTGCTTAACCTGGATTCCTTTAGTTTAGGGAAAGAGAAGGATAGGTAGGGAGAGTGTCAGTGTGTTTTGTGCTTGTGCTATAGTGTGCTTAAAAAAAACATTTATTCTAGGGACAGAAAACTGTAGGTAGGGACAGTGTCAGTTTCTTTCACTCTGCAAGTCCTTGTTTCCAGGGACCTGGAAGGACAGTGAGTGAATTGTCCTTGTGCTATATTGTGCTTAAAAAAACATTTATTCTAGGGACAGAAAACTGTAGGTAGGGAGAGTGTCAGTTTCTTTCACTCTGCAAGTCCTTGTTTCCAGGGACCTGTAAGGACAGTGAGTGAATTGTCCTTGTGCTATATTGTGATTAAAAAAAACATTTTTTCTAGGGACAGAAAACTGTAGGTAGGGAGAGTGTTTTTTTTCTTTCACTCTGCAAGTCCTTGTTTCCAGGGACCTGGAAGGACAGTGAGTGAATTGTCCTTGTGCTATATTGTGCTTAAAAAAAAACATTTTTTCTAGGGACAGAAAACTGTAGGTAGGGAGAGTGTTTTTTTTTTTTCACTCTGCAAGTCCTTGTTTCCAGGGACCTGTAAGGACAGTGAGTGAATTGTCCTTGTGCTATATTGTGCTTCAAAAAAACATTTATTCTAGGGACAGAAAACTGTAGGTAGGGAGAGTGTCAGTTTATTTCACTCTGCAAGTCCTTGTTTCCAGGGACCTGTAAGGACAGTGAGTGAATTGTCCTTGTGCTATATTGTGATTAAAAAAAACATTTTTTCTAGGGACAGAAAACTGTAGGTAGGGAGAGTGTTTTTTTTCTTTCACTCTGCAAGTCCTTGTTTCCAGGGACCTGTAAGGACAGTGAGTGAATTGTCCTTGTGCTATATTGTGCTTAAAAAAAAACATTTATTCTAGGGACAGAAAACTGTAGGTAGGGAGAGTGTCAGTTTATTTCACTCTGCAAGTCCTTGTTTCCAGGGACCTGTAAGGACAGTGAGTGAATTGTCCTTGTGCTATATTGTGATTAAAAAAAACATTTTTTCTAGGGACAGAAAACTGTAGGTAGGGAGAGTGTTTTTTTTCTTTCACTCTGCAAGTCCTTGTTTCCAGGGACCTGTAAGGACAGTGAGTGAATTGTCCTTGTGCTATATTGTGATTTAAAAAAACATTTTTTCTAGGGACAGAAAACTGTAGGTAGGGAGAGTGTTTTTTTTTCTTTCACTCTGCAAGTCCTTGTTTCCAGGGACCTGGAAGGACAGTGAGTGAATTGTCCTTGTGCTATATTGTGCTTAAAAAAAACATTTATTCTAGGGACAGAAAACTGTAGGTAGGGAGAGTGTCAGTTTATTTCACTCTGCAAGTCCTTGTTTCCAGGGACCTGTAAGGACAGTGAGTGAATTGTCCTTGTGCTATATTGTGATTAAAAAAAACATTTTTTCTAGGGACAGAAAACTGTAGGTAGGGAGAGTGTTTTTTTTCTTTCACTCTGCAAGTCCTTGTTTCCAGGGACCTGGAAGGACAGTGAGTGAATTGTCCTTGTGCTATATTGTGCTTAAAAAAAACATTTATTCTAGGGACAGAAAACTGTAGGTAGGGAGAGTGTCAGTTTATTTCACTCTGCAAGTCCTTGTTTCCAGGGACCTGTAAGGACAGTGAGTGAATTGTCCTTGTGCTATATTGTGATTAAAAAAAACATTTTTTCTAGGGACAGAAAACTGTAGGTAGGGAGAGTGTTTTTTTTTTTTCACTCTGCAAGTCCTTGTTTCCAGGGACCTGTAAGGACAGTGAGTGAATTGTCCTTGTGCTATATTGTGCTTAAAAAAAACATTTATTCTAGGGACAGAAAACTGTAGGTAGGGAGAGTGTCAGTTTATTTCACTCTGCAAGTCCTTGTTTCCAGGGACCTGTAAGGACAGTGAGTGAATTGTCCTTGTGCTATATTGTGATTAAAAAAAACATTTTTTCTAGGGACAGAAAACTGTAGGTAGGGAGAGTGTTTTTTTTCTTTCACTCTGCAAGTCCTTGTTTCCAGGGACCTGTAAGGACAGTGAGTGAATTGTCCTTGTGCTATATTGTGCTTAAAAAAAACATTTATTCTAGGGACAGAAAACTGTAGGTAGGGAGAGTGTCAGTTTATTTCACTCTGCAAGTCCTTGTTTCCAGGGACCTGTAAGGACAGTGAGTGAATTGTCCTTGTGCTATATTGTGATTAAAAAAAACATTTTTTCTAGGGACAGAAAACTGTAGGTAGGGAGAGTGTTTTTTTTCTTTCACTCTGCAAGTCCTTGTTTCCAGGGACCTGTAAGGACAGTGAGTGAATTGTCCTTGTGCTATATTGTGATTAAAAAAAACATTTTTTCTAGGGACAGAAAACTGTAGGTAGGGAGAGTGTTTTTTTTCTTTCACTCTGCAAGTCCTTGTTTCCAGGGACCTGGAAGGACAGTGAGTGAATTGTCCTTGTGCTATATTGTGCTTAAAAAAAACATTTATTCTAGGGACAGAAAACTGTAGGTAGGGAGAGTGTCAGTTTATTTCACTCTGCAAGTCCTTGTTTCCAGGGACCTGTAAGGACAGTGAGTGAATTGTCCTTGTGCTATATTGTGATTAAAAAAAACATTTTTTCTAGGGACAGAAAACTGTAGGTAGGGAGAGTGTTTTTTTTCTTTCACTCTGCAAGTCCTTGTTTCCAGGGACCTGGAAGGACAGTGAGTGAATTGTCCTTGTGCTATATTGTGCTTAAAAAAAACATTTATTCTAGGGACAGAAAACTGTAGGTAGGGAGAGTGTCAGTTTATTTCACTCTGCAAGTCCTTGTTTCCAGGGACCTGTAAGGACAGTGAGTGAATTGTCCTTGTGCTATATTGTGATTAAAAAAAACATTTTTTCTAGGGACAGAAAACTGTAGGTAGGGAGAGTGTTTTTTTTCTTTCACTCTGCAAGTCCTTGTTTCCAGGGACCTGGAAGGACAGTGAGTGAATTCTCCTTGTGCTATATTGTGCTTAAAAAAAACATTAATTCTAGGGACAGAAAACTGTAGGTAGGGAGAGTGTCAGTTTATTTCACTCTGCAAGTCCTTGTTTCCAGGGACCTGTAAGGACAGTGAGTGAATTGTCCTTGTGCTATATTGTGCTTAAAAAAAACATTTATTCTAGGGACAGAAAACTGTAGGTAGGGAGAGTGTTTATTTTCTTTCACTCTGCAAGTCCTTGTTTCCAGGGACCTGTAAGGACAGTGAGTGAATTGTCCTTGTGCTATATTGTGATTAAAAAAAACATTTATTCTAGGGACAGAAAACTGTAGGTAGGGAGAGTGTCAGTTTATTTCACTCTGCAAGTCCTTGTTTCCAGGGACCTGTAAGGACAGTGAGTGAATTGTCCTTGTGCTATATTGTGATTAAAAAAAACATTTTTTCTAGGGACAGAAAACTGTAGGTAGGGAGAGTGTTTTTTTTCTTTCACTCTGCAAGTCCTTGTTTCCAGGGACCTGTAAGGACAGTGAGTGAATTGTCCTTGTGCTATATTGTGCTTAAAAAAAACATTTATTCTAGGGACAGAAAACTGTAGGTAGGGAGAGTGTCAGTTTCTTTCACTGTGAAAGTCCTTGTTTCAAGGGACAGAGAAGGACACCTGAAGGTAGCCCTTATTGCTTTTTTCCCATCTCCCTGCAGGCCATCTATTAGAATGTCTGGAAGGCAAACAAGGAGAGGCAGACAGTCAGGAGGCAATAAAAGAGGGCAAGCAGGCTCTGTGTCTGGGGGCAACAGTGCTGGTCGTGGACGCGGTGCATTGTCATCAGCACATGGCCATGGGACACGCTTGTCCTTCTTTTCGGCAGCTGGACATGTTGAGCCACATCATGCCGAAGACTTGGTAGAGTGGATGACCAAGCCCTCCTCCTCCTCCTCATCCTCTCTCACCCAGGCTCAGGGTACTGGAAAAGCAGCTGCCAAAGCGTCGTCTTCCCTGGTATCAATGTCAGACAAATCATCAGTCACTCCTTCCCTAGACCCACCATGTCCTCCTCCTGAGGAGTCCCCCGAACTGTTTCAGCACAGTGTTGGGTACATGCTCCAGGAGGATGCCCAGCGTTTCGAAGGGTCTGATGATGAAACCCAGCTAGAGGAAGGCAGTAGCGTGAGAGCAGACAGAGGGGATGCTCAAGAAGGACACCAATCTGGCAGTCATGTTCCAGCAGCTGCAGCATACTGCCAGATTGGCTCCAGTGATGAGGAGGGAGGGGATGATGAGGTCACTGACTCCACGTGGGTGCCTAATAGGAGAGAGGAGGAGGAGGAGGATGAGGAGGAGGCACATCTCCAACGAGGCAGGATGCCCTTTGGTGGCCAGCGTAAGGGCAGTACACCGACGGAATCACACCGCAGAGCTCCGCCTGTGCAGGGCGCTGCCTCTGCCCGTCATTCAAAAAGTTCTTTGGTGTGGGCCTTTTTTGAGGCTAGTGCATCAGATCGCACAGCTGCTGTTTGCAACATATGTCTCAAGCGTATATCGCGTGGCCAAAACATCAGCCGCTTGGGTACCACATGCCTGACCAGACATATGTTGACCTGCCATGCAGCTCGTTGGCAAGCCTACCTCAAAGACCCACACCAAAGAACAAAGCGGACCTCTCCTTGCACCGCATCAGCTGGGATCTCCAACCCCACTATAACTTCAGTCCTCTCTGAAACATGCACTGAGAGGAATGAAGGTGTAGAATTAGGTGTGTCACAGCCAAGTACTTGCGGCCACTCTGCTAGCAGTACACCGACGTCCGATTCTAGCAGGCAAATTTCCCTGCCCCAGCTGCTGGACCGTCAAAAGAAGTTCACTCCCAGCCATCCACATGCCCAGCGGTTGAATGCTAGCTTGGCTAAATTGCTAGCGCTTCAACTGCTGCCTTTTCAGTTGGTAGACTCGGCCCCCTTCCGTGAGTTTGTGCAATGTGCGGTTCCTCAGTGGCAGGTTCCCAAACGCCACTTTTTCTCACGGAAGGCTATTCCGGCTCTCTACCGGCATGTGGAAGGCAATGTCTTGGCCTCGCTGGACAGGGCGGTCAGCGGTAAGGTGCATATTACCGCTGACTCATGGTCCAGCAGGCATGGACAGGGACGTTACCTTTCTTTCACGGCCCATTGGGTCACTCTTTTGGCAGCTGGGAAGGATGCAGGACAAGGTGCAGTAGTGTTGGAGGTTGTCCCACCGCCACGCCTCCAAAATGCTACTACTGGTTGTGACACACCTCTCTCCTCCACCCCCTCCTCTTCTTCTTCCTCCATGGCCTCTTCCTGTGGTTTGTCCTATGAACCAGCGGTGCTCCGTAGCCGTTCACAGGGCTACGCAAGTACGCAGGCAAAAAGATGCCATGCCGTGCTTGCGCTGGTGTGTTTGGGGGACAGAAGCCACACTGGGGCAGAGGTCCTGTCTGCTCTGCAGGGCCAGGCCGAGAGGTGGTTGACGCCACGCCAGCTTAAGCCAGGAATGGTGGTTTGCGACAATGGCACCAACCTCCTCTCCGCCCTCCGACAGGGACAACTGACCCATGTGCCCTGTGTGGCTCACGTCCTTAACCTGGTGGTGCAGCGGTTCTTGGGCAGGTACCCGGGCTTACAGGATGTCCTGAGGCAGGCCAGGAAAGTCTGTGTGCATTTCCGCAGATCTTATAATGCCAGTGCTCGCCTGGCTGAGCTGCAAAAGGAGTTGAACCTGCCCAAGAACCGCCTTATATGTGACATGCCCACCAGGTGGAACTCAATGTTGGCCATGCTGCAGCGGCTGCACACGCAGCAGAGGGCCATCAATGAGTACCTGTGCGACTACGGCACCAGGACAGGGTCAGGGGAGCTTGGTTTTTTTTCTCCACGCCAGTGGGGCATGATCAGGGATGCATGCACTGTCCTGGCACCATTTGAGGAGGCCACGAGGATGGTGAGCAGTGACAGTGCATGCATCAGTGACACTGTACCTCTTGTCCACCTGTTGGAGCACACGCTGCGTGGAATAATGGACAGGGCACTTGAGGCAGAACAGAGGCAGGAAGAGGAGGACTTCCTTGCCTCTCAAGGCCCCCTTTACCCAGACAGTGTTCTTTCTGTCCCACCCATCGCACAGGAAGAGGAAGAGGAGGAGGAGGAGGAGGAGGAGGAGGAGGAGGATTGTGTCAGCATGGAGGTGGAGGCTGGCACTCAGCATCATCAGCAGCAGTCTTTTAGGGATGATTTACAGTCCCAAGAAACCAGTGGACTTGTACGTGGCTGGGAGGAGGTGGCTGCGGATCATGTCGTCCTTAGTGACCCAGAGGACTCCGGACCGAATGCCTCAGCAAACCTACGCTGCATGGCCTCCCTGATCCTGCAAAGTCTGCGGAAGGATCCTCGTATTCTTCGGATCAAGGAGAGGGACCATTACTGGCTGGCCACTCTCCTTGATCCACGGTACAAGGGTAAGGTTGCGGACCTTATGTTACCGTCGCAGAGGGAGCAGAGGATGAGACAACTCCGGGAGGCCTTGCAGAAAGGTCTGTGCAACGCGTTCCCAGAGACTGGGAGGTTACAAACTCCTGGTCCTGGACAACGAGTTGCTGAGGCTTCGGCCAGTCAAAGAAGGAGCGGTGGGGAAGGTGGCCGTCTGACCGATGCGTTCAGACAATTCTTTAATTCTTTAGTCCGCAGCCCCAAAGTATGATCGGTTCCAGCAACCATCGCCAGCGTCTGATAAACATGGTGCAGGAATATCTAGGGGCAAGGTCAGACTTGGACACCTTCCCCACCGAAAATCCTCTGGCTTACTGGGTCTTGAGGATGGATCACTGGCCAGAGCTTGCACAGTATGCAATTGAGCTACTGGCCTGTCCTGCATCCAGCGTTCTTTCGGAACGCACATTCAGTGCTGCTGGAGGATTTGTCACGGATCACAGGGTGCGCCTGTCCACCGACTCGGTTGATCGACTGACTTTCATCAAGATGAACCAGTCTTGGATCACCACCAGCTACCACACACCTGATGCTGATATAACAGACTAATTGATTTTAACATGTCACATCCCTTCAAGACTGATGCTGATGCTGAGTGCCTGTGCTGTTATGTTGACTGGCTATCCTCCTCCTCCGAGTCCTCAATGATACGATTGATGATGATAGCTTGGAAGATCATTTTTGTTTATGGGTGCCGCCACCAGTGGCTAAGGCCCAATTTTTCAGCCCCTGTTTTACAGGGGCGTGTAATTACAATTTTTTTAGCAATAATTTGCCATAGGGCTCATTGCTGTGCTCCAAGTACAGTATCTGTGAGGGGTTGGAGTGTTGTGCCACCAGTGCCTAAGGCCCAATTTTTCAGCCCCTGTTTAACAGGGGCGTGTCATGACAATTTTTGAAGCAATACTTTGCAACAGGGCTCATTGCTGTGCTCCAAGTACAGTATCTGTGAGGGGTTGTAGTGTTGTGCCACCAGTGCCTAAGGCCCAATTTTTCAGCCCCTGTTCAACAGGGGCATGTAATTACAATTCTTGATCTAATAATTCACAGCAGGGCCCATTGCTGCACCCACCAAGAGTAACTCTGAGGGCTTACAGTGTTGTGGCAACGCCACCACCACCACCACCACAAAAGGCCCAATTTTTCAGCCCCTGTTCAAAAGGGGCATGTAATTACAATTCTTGATCTAATAATTCACAGCAGGGCCCATTCCTGCACCCACCAAGAGTAACTCTGAGGGCTTACAGTGTTGTGGCAACACCACCACCACCACCACCACCACGAAAGGCCCAATTTTTCAGCCCCTGTTCAACAGGGGCATGCAATTACAATTCTTGATCTAATAATTCACAGCAGGGCCCATTGCTGCACCCACCAAGAGTAACTGTCAGGGCTTACAGTGTTGTGGCACCAGCACCACCATCAAAGGCCCAATTTTTACTACCACTGTTCAACAATTATATGTAATTAAAATTCCTGATTAGGGATGAGCTTCGTGTTCGAGTCGAACATACGTTCGACTCGAACATCGGCTGTTCGATCGTTCGACGAAGATCGAACGATTTGGGCCGTTCGCGCCAAATTCGAGTGACGCGAACGGCCCACAATGCACTACGCCATCACAGTGTCATCCAGGCGCTGTGATTGGCCAAGCATGCACTGTGACCCCGCATGCTTGGCCAATCACAGCGCCGGCAGCGAGGAGAGCAATGATTGGCCACAGGCAGGATGCCTGTGGCCAATTATTGCTGAGGGTGTTTAGTACACGCCCCACACTATAAAAGGCCGCCAGCACGGCGGCCTAGTGTAGTGTGTTCCGGAGCAGGGATAGAGCAGCATAGGCAGGGACAGTGACTGTTATTTCTTTCTTGCTTAACCTGGATTCCTTTAGTTTAGGGAAAGAGAAGGATAGGTAGGGAGAGTGTCAGTGTGTTTTGTGCTTGTGCTATAGTGTGCTTAAAAAAAACATTTATTCTAGGGACAGAAAACTGTAGGTAGGGACAGTGTCAGTTTCTTTCACTCTGCAAGTCCTTGTTTCCAGGGACCTGGAAGGACAGTGAGTGAATTGTCCTTGTGCTATATTGTGCTTAAAAAAACATTTATTCTAGGGACAGAAAACTGTAGGTAGGGAGAGTGTCAGTTTCTTTCACTCTGCAAGTCCTTGTTTCCAGGGACCTGTAAGGACAGTGAGTGAATTGTCCTTGTGCTATATTGTGATTAAAAAAAACATTTTTTCTAGGGACAGAAAACTGTAGGTAGGGAGAGTGTTTTTTTTCTTTCACTCTGCAAGTCCTTGTTTCCAGGGACCTGGAAGGACAGTGAGTGAATTGTCCTTGTGCTATATTGTGCTTAAAAAAAAACATTTTTTCTAGGGACAGAAAACTGTAGGTAGGGAGAGTGTTTTTTTTTTTTCACTCTGCAAGTCCTTGTTTCCAGGGACCTGTAAGGACAGTGAGTGAATTGTCCTTGTGCTATATTGTGCTTAAAAAAAACATTTATTCTAGGGACAGAAAACTGTAGGTAGGGAGAGTGTCAGTTTATTTCACTCTGCAAGTCCTTGTTTCCAGGGACCTGTAAGGACAGTGAGTGAATTGTCCTTGTGCTATATTGTGATTAAAAAAAACATTTTTTCTAGGGACAGAAAACTGTAGGTAGGGAGAGTGTTTTTTTTCTTTCACTCTGCAAGTCCTTGTTTCCAGGGACCTGTAAGGACAGTGAGTGAATTGTCCTTGTGCTATATTGTGCTTAAAAAAAACATTTATTCTAGGGACAGAAAACTGTAGGTAGGGAGAGTGTCAGTTTATTTCACTCTGCAAGTCCTTGTTTCCAGGGACCTGTAAGGACAGTGAGTGAATTGTCCTTGTGCTATATTGTGATTAAAAAAAACATTTTTTCTAGGGACAGAAAACTGTAGGTAGGGAGAGTGTTTTTTTTCTTTCACTCTGCAAGTCCTTGTTTCCAGGGACCTGTAAGGACAGTGAGTGAATTGTCCTTGTGCTATATTGTGATTAAAAAAAACATTTTTTCTAGGGACAGAAAACTGTAGGTAGGGAGAGTGTTTTTTTTCTTTCACTCTGCAAGTCCTTGTTTCCAGGGACCTGGAAGGACAGTGAGTGAATTGTCCTTGTGCTATATTGTGCTTAAAAAAAACATTTATTCTAGGGACAGAAAACTGTAGGTAGGGAGAGTGTCAGTTTATTTCACTCTGCAAGTCCTTGTTTCCAGGGACCTGTAAGGACAGTGAGTGAATTGTCCTTGTGCTATATTGTGATTAAAAAAAACATTTTTTCTAGGGACAGAAAACTGTAGGTAGGGAGAGTGTTTTTTTTCTTTCACTCTGCAAGTCCTTGTTTCCAGGGACCTGGAAGGACAGTGAGTGAATTGTCCTTGTGCTATATTGTGCTTAAAAAAAACATTTATTCTAGGGACAGAAAACTGTAGGTAGGGAGAGTGTCAGTTTATTTCACTCTGCAAGTCCTTGTTTCCAGGGACCTGTAAGGACAGTGAGTGAATTGTCCTTGTGCTATATTGTGATTAAAAAAAACATTTTTTCTAGGGACAGAAAACTGTAGGTAGGGAGAGTGTTTTTTTTTTTTTTCACTCTGCAAGTCCTTGTTTCCAGGGACCTGTAAGGACAGTGAGTGAATTGTCCTTGTGCTATATTGTGCTTAAAAAAAACATTTATTCTAGGGACAGAAAACTGTAGGTAGGGAGAGTGTCAGTTTATTTCACTCTGCAAGTCCTTGTTTCCAGGGACCTGTAAGGACAGTGAGTGAATTGTCCTTGTGCTATATTGTGATTAAAAAAAACATTTTTTCTAGGGACAGAAAACTGTAGGTAGGGAGAGTGTTTTTTTTCTTTCACTCTGCAAGTCCTTGTTTCCAGGGACCTGTAAGGACAGTGAGTGAATTGTCCTTGTGCTATATTGTGCTTAAAAAAAACATTTATTCTAGGGACAGAAAACTGTAGGTAGGGAGAGTGTCAGTTTATTTCACTCTGCAAGTCCTTGTTTCCAGGGACCTGTAAGGACAGTGAGTGAATTGTCCTTGTGCTATATTGTGATTAAAAAAAACATTTTTTCTAGGGACAGAAAACTGTAGGTAGGGAGAGTGTTTTTTTTCTTTCACTCTGCAAGTCCTTGTTTCCAGGGACCTGTAAGGACAGTGAGTGAATTGTCCTTGTGCTATATTGTGATTAAAAAAAACATTTTTTCTAGGGACAGAAAACTGTAGGTAGGGAGAGTGTTTTTTTTCTTTCACTCTGCAAGTCCTTGTTTCCAGGGACCTGGAAGGACAGTGAGTGAATTGTCCTTGTGCTATATTGTGCTTAAAAAAAACATTTATTCTAGGGACAGAAAACTGTAGGTAGGGAGAGTGTCAGTTTATTTCACTCTGCAAGTCCTTGTTTCCAGGGACCTGTAAGGACAGTGAGTGAATTGTCCTTGTGCTATATTGTGATTAAAAAAAACATTTTTTCTAGGGACAGAAAACTGTAGGTAGGGAGAGTGTTTTTTTTCTTTCACTCTGCAAGTCCTTGTTTCCAGGGACCTGGAAGGACAGTGAGTGAATTGTCCTTGTGCTATATTGTGCTTAAAAAAAATTTATTCTAGGGACAGAAAACTGTAGGTAGGGAGAGTGTCAGTTTATTTCACTCTGCAAGTCCTTGTTTCCAGGGACCTGTAAGGACAGTGAGTGAATTGTCCTTGTGCTATATTGTGATTAAAAAAAACATTTTTTCTAGGGACAGAAAACTGTAGGTAGGGAGAGTGTTTTTTTTCTTTCACTCTGCAAGTCCTTGTTTCCAGGGACCTGGAAGGACAGTGAGTGAATTCTCCTTGTGCTATATTGTGCTTAAAAAAAACATTAATTCTAGGGACAGAAAACTGTAGGTAGGGAGAGTGTCAGTTTATTTCACTCTGCAAGTCCTTGTTTCCAGGGACCTGTAAGGACAGTGAGTGAATTGTCCTTGTGCTATATTGTGCTTAAAAAAAACATTTATTCTAGGGACAGAAAACTGTAGGTAGGGAGAGTGTTTATTTTCTTTCACTCTGCAAGTCCTTGTTTCCAGGGACCTGTAAGGACAGTGAGTGAATTGTCCTTGTGCTATATTGTGATTAAAAAAAACATTTATTCTAGGGACAGAAAACTGTAGGTAGGGAGAGTGTCAGTTTATTTCACTCTGCAAGTCCTTGTTTCCAGGGACCTGTAAGGACAGTGAGTGAATTGTCCTTGTGCTATATTGTGATTAAAAAAAACATTTTTTCTAGGGACAGAAAACTGTAGGTAGGGAGAGTGTTTTTTTTCTTTCACTCTGCAAGTCCTTGTTTCCAGGGACCTGTAAGGACAGTGAGTGAATTGTCCTTGTGCTATATTGTGCTTAAAAAAAACATTTATTCTAGGGACAGAAAACTGTAGGTAGGGAGAGTGTCAGTTTCTTTCACTGTGAAAGTCCTTGTTTCAAGGGACAGAGAAGGACACCTGAAGGTAGCCCTTATTGCTTTTTTCCCATCTCCCTGCAGGCCATCTATTAGAATGTCTGGAAGGCAAACAAGGAGAGGCAGACAGTCAGGAGGCAATAAAAGAGGGCAAGCAGGCTCTGTGTCTGGGGGCAACAGTGCTGGTCGTGGACGCGGTGCATTGTCATCAGCACATGGCCATGGGACACGCTTGTCCTTCTTTTCGGCAGCTGGACATGTTGAGCCACATCATGCCGAAGACTTGGTAGAGTGGATGACCAAGCCCTCCTCCTCCTCCTCATCCTCTCTCACCCAGGCTCAGGGTACTGGAAAAGCAGCTGCCAAAGCGTCGTCTTCCCTGGTATCAATGTCAGACAAATCATCAGTCACTCCTTCCCTAGACCCACCATGTCCTCCTCCTGAGGAGTCCCCCGAACTGTTTCAGCACAGTGTTGGGTACATGCTCCAGGAGGATGCCCAGCGTTTCGAAGGGTCTGATGATGAAACCCAGCTAGAGGAAGGCAGTAGCGTGAGAGCAGACAGAGGGGATGCTCAAGAAGGACACCAATCTGGCAGTCATGTTCCAGCAGCTGCAGCATACTGCCAGATTGGCTCCAGTGATGAGGAGGGAGGGGATGATGAGGTCACTGACTCCACGTGGGTGCCTAATAGGAGAGAGGAGGAGGAGGAGGATGAGGAGGAGGCACATCTCCAACGAGGCAGGATGCCCTTTGGTGGCCAGCGTAAGGGCAGTACACCGACGGAATCACACCGCAGAGCTCCGCCTGTGCAGGGCGCTGCCTCTGCCCGTCATTCAAAAAGTTCTTTGGTGTGGGCCTTTTTTGAGGCTAGTGCATCAGATCGCACAGCTGCTGTTTGCAACATATGTCTCAAGCGTATATCGCGTGGCCAAAACATCAGCCGCTTGGGTACCACATGCCTGACCAGACATATGTTGACCTGCCATGCAGCTCGTTGGCAAGCCTACCTCAAAGACCCACACCAAAGAACAAAGCGGACCTCTCCTTGCACCGCATCAGCTGGGATCTCCAACCCCACTATAACTTCAGTCCTCTCTGAAACATGCACTGAGAGGAATGAAGGTGTAGAATTAGGTGTGTCACAGCCAAGTACTTGCGGCCACTCTGCTAGCAGTACACCGACGTCCGATTCTAGCAGGCAAATTTCCCTGCCCCAGCTGCTGGACCGTCAAAAGAAGTTCACTCCCAGCCATCCACATGCCCAGCGGTTGAATGCTAGCTTGGCTAAATTGCTAGCGCTTCAACTGCTGCCTTTTCAGTTGGTAGACTCGGCCCCCTTCCGTGAGTTTGTGCAATGTGCGGTTCCTCAGTGGCAGGTTCCCAAACGCCACTTTTTCTCACGGAAGGCTATTCCGGCTCTCTACCGGCATGTGGAAGGCAATGTCTTGGCCTCGCTGGACAGGGCGGTCAGCGGTAAGGTGCATATTACCGCTGACTCATGGTCCAGCAGGCATGGACAGGGACGTTACCTTTCTTTCACGGCCCATTGGGTCACTCTTTTGGCAGCTGGGAAGGATGCAGGACAAGGTGCAGTAGTGTTGGAGGTTGTCCCACCGCCACGCCTCCAAAATGCTACTACTGGTTGTGACACACCTCTCTCCTCCACCCCCTCCTCTTCTTCTTCCTCCATGGCCTCTTCCTGTGGTTTGTCCTATGAACCAGCGGTGCTCCGTAGCCGTTCACAGGGCTACGCAAGTACGCAGGCAAAAAGATGCCATGCCGTGCTTGCGCTGGTGTGTTTGGGGGACAGAAGCCACACTGGGGCAGAGGTCCTGTCTGCTCTGCAGGGCCAGGCCGAGAGGTGGTTGACGCCACGCCAGCTTAAGCCAGGAATGGTGGTTTGCGACAATGGCACCAACCTCCTCTCCGCCCTCCGACAGGGACAACTGACCCATGTGCCCTGTGTGGCTCACGTCCTTAACCTGGTGGTGCAGCGGTTCTTGGGCAGGTACCCGGGCTTACAGGATGTCCTGAGGCAGGCCAGGAAAGTCTGTGTGCATTTCCGCAGATCTTATAATGCCAGTGCTCGCCTGGCTGAGCTGCAAAAGGAGTTGAACCTGCCCAAGAACCGCCTTATATGTGACATGCCCACCAGGTGGAACTCAACGTTGGCCATGCTGCAGCGGCTGCACACGCAGCAGAGGGCCATCAATGAGTACCTGTGCGACTACGGCACCAGGACAGGGTCAGGGGAGCTTGTTTTTTTTTCTCCACGCCAGTGGGGCATGATCAGGGATGCATGCACTGTCCTGGCACCATTTGAGGAGGCCACGAGGATGGTGAGCAGTGACAGTGCATGCATCAGTGACACTGTACCTCTTGTCCACCTGTTGGAGCACACGCTGCGTGGAATAATGGACAGGGCACTTGAGGCAGAACAGAGGCAGGAAGAGGAGGACTTCCTTGCCTCTCAAGGCCCCCTTTACCCAGACAGTGTTCTTTCTGTCCCACCCATCGCACAGGAAGAGGAAGAGGAGGAGGAGGAGGAGGAGGAGGAGGAGGATTGTGTCAGCATGGAGGTGGAGGCTGGCACTCAGCATCATCAGCAGCAGTCTTTTAGGGATGATTTACAGTCCCAAGAAACCAGTGGACTTGTACGTGGCTGGGAGGAGGTGGCTGCGGATCATGTCGTCCTTAGTGACCCAGAGGACTCCGGAGCGAATGCCTCAGCAAACCTACGCTGCATGGCCTCCCTGATCCTGCAAAGTCTGCGGAAGGATCCTCGTATTCTTCGGATCAAGGAGAGGGACCATTACTGGCTGGCCACTCTCCTTGATCCACGGTACAAGGGTAAGGTTGCGGACCTTATGTTACCTTCGCAGAGGGAGCAGAGGATGAGACAACTCCGGGAGGCCTTGCAGAAAGGTCTGTGCAACGCGTTCCCAGAGACTGGGAGGTTACAAACTCCTGGTCCTGGACAACGAGTTGCTGAGGCTTCGGCCAGTCAAAGAAGGAGCGGTGGGGAAGGTGGCCGTCTGACCGATGCGTTCAGACAATTCTTTAGTCCGCAGCCCCAAAGTATGATCGGTTCCAGCAACCATCGCCAGCGTCTGATAAACATGGTGCAGGAATATCTAGGGGCAAGGTCAGACTTGGACACCTTCCCCACCGAAAATCCTCTGGCTTACTGGGTCTTGAGGATGGATCACTGGCCAGAGCTTGCACAGTATGCAATTGAGCTACTGGCCTGTCCTGCATCCAGCGTTCTTTCGGAACGCACATTCAGTGCTGCTGGAGGATTTGTCACGGATCACAGGGTGCGCCTGTCCACCGACTCGGTTGATCGACTGACTTTCATCAAGATGAACCAGTCTTGGATCACCACCAGCTACCACACACCTGATGCTGATATAACAGACTAATTGATTTTAACATGTCACATCCCTTCAAGACTGATGCTGATGCTGAGTGTCTGTGCTGTTATGTTGACTGGCTATCCTCCTCCTCCGAGTCCTCAATGATACCATTGATGATGATAGCTTGGAAGATCATTTTTGTTTATGGGTGCCGCCACCAGTGGCTAAGGCCCAATTTTTCAGCCCCTGTTTTACAGGGGCGTGTAATTACAATTTTTTTAGCAATAATTTGCCATAGGGCTCATTGCTGTGCTCCAAGTACAGTATCTGTGAGGGGTTGGAGTGTTGTGGCACCAGTGCCTAAGGCCCAATTTTTCAGCCCCTGTTTAACAGGGGCGTGTCATTACAATTTTTGAAGCAATACTTTGCAACAGGGCTCATTGCTGTGCTCCAAGTACAGTATCTGTGAGGGGTTGTAGTGTTGTGCCACCAGTGCCTAAGGCCCAATTTTTCAGCCCCTGTTCAACAGGGGCATGCAATTACAATTCTTGATCTAATAATTCACAGCAGGGTCCATTGCTGCACCCACCAAGAGTAACTCTGAGGGCTTACAGTCTTGTGGCAACGCCACCACCACCACCACCACGAAAGGCCCAATTTTTCAGCCCCTGTTCAAAAGGGGCATGTAATTACAATTCTTGATCTAATAATTCACAGCAGGGCCCATTGCTGCACCCACCAAGAGTAACTGTCAGGGCTTACAGTGTTGTGGCACCAGCACCACCATCAAAGCCCCAATTTTTACTACCACTGTTCAACAATTATATGTAATTAAAATTCCTGATATAATAGTTGACAGCAGGGCGTTCCAGCACCAACCAAGAGTAACTGAGTGCTTACAGTGTTGTGCCAACACCAACAACTAAGGGGCCTATTTCTGCAGAGTATATACGGCAGGTCCCTACTTTCAAACATCCAACTTACAAACGACTCCTACTTGCAAACGAAAGAAGACAACAGGAAGTGAGAGGAAATCTACCCCTAGAAAGGAAAATTCTCTCCTGTAAGAATAAATATGGGAGAAAGGGGTCTCATCTGTACTGATGCTTTATCAGCAATCCTTGTTTCAAGAAAAACACCACATTTCAAAAACAGTTGTCATTGGGACGGAAAGTGAGGTGAAATGTTCTGAACAGGGGCACAGACAGCAAAACAAATGTTACAGGGGTGATAACCCTTACCTATGTTTCCCAAAAAGTTTAAAAATAGATTTTTGGGCTGGAGCTACACTTCAACAATGTACCTGTTCAAAATTACAAACACATTCTACATAAGAACAAACCTACAGTCCCTGTCTTGTATGCACCGCCTGTATACGGCTGTTCAGAGTATATAGGGCCTTTTTTATTTTATGTGCGGGGTTCCCCTTAATATCCATACAAGACCCAAAGGGGCTGGTAATGGGCTGGGGTAGGGGGGGGGTCATGGGGTAGCTATGCCATTTTTCTTAAAGAATTTCATCCATATTACCGGGACCAGACATTACATTAAAGCCGCAAGCAGTTTTAAATGGCTTTTTTTTCCTTTAGAAGTGTCATTTTGTGCAGGGACAGTTCTAAACACGGGAAACACGTGGCACTTCACAGGCATACTTTAGACACCCCCCAGGTACGATATTTAAAGGAATATTTGACTTTTTTTTTTTCACTTTATGCATCATTAAAATGACTGCTCCCGAAAAACGACCGTTTTTAAAACTTCTTTTTGCATTGATACATGTCCCCTGGTGCACAACCCGGGTTCCCAAACCCTATTTATGACAATAACATGCATAATAGTTGTTATAATTAGCACTTTAGAATTCGAACGTTCGCATCCATTGTATTTAATAGGGTTCTAATGTTCGTTCGAACTTTCGGTACGTTCGCGGGTTCTGGTGCGAACCGAACCCGGGGGTGTTCGGCTCATCACTAGTGGTTAACATTAAAACAAAGTAACATTACAGTACAACAGTAAGACCTTACCATGCCATACCTGCAAAGCAAATACCAAAACAAAACCTAGTAAAAAATAAAAAAATGTTTTAACGCAACCTGTGCCTAAAATATATATATGCCGAAGCATGGGGGCATCCTCCCGCAAAAAAGTTATGCCGCGTACACACGGTCGGAATTTTCCACGGGCAGGCCTCCGTCGGAATTTCGACCGTATGTACGCGGCATTAGGAGCAAAATCGCTCCTCCGCCCCTGCTGCCCCCATGCTTCGGCATATATGCTCTTTTTTTTAACTGTGGTGGTGAAATCACCTCCTACAGCACTGGAGTCACGGCTTTATGTATCGTGGGAGCAAACGCTGTTGCTGTCAAGATAAATAATTCCGCGCTGCAGTTGAATGGCGCACCTGAAAACAAAAAATTACATACCTGAAAAGCAAGCATGATAAAACATTGCAGAATAGAATACAGTAAAAAAGAGCAGAACAATAGAGAGAAAATAGAGAGAGAGAACAATAAAACGACAACTATTTTTGGTTTTTTTATTTTATATTTTTTTTGTGTTTTGTTTTTTACGTTTTTTTTTTTCTTTTTTACACTTTTTTTTGTAACTTTACAACTGTAATGGTTCGGGTCTCTCAAAATGTAATGGCATCTTGGGAGACCCTGTGTAAGTGTGTCCTTGTCTGTGAAATGCTGTACCCTACGCTAAAACTTCACTTTTGAGTGGTAGCGTTCAAAACATTCACCTTGGCAAAGACCAGGCTTGTCAGGACAGAGTGGACAAAAACTACGGGTGTCACGCCTAAATCCGCGCTTGCTACAGACACGACATCTTTTTTGGGGGTGGCTTTGGGTAGGGGTACTCGGGAGGACATACGAATAATGCCTCTCATGCAGCCGGCTTACTGCATTTGGTTGGGGATGGTGAGGTGCAGAACCGCCTGGATACAGGAGTTCTGTGACTATCTCATTCTGGAATTTTAGAAGAGATAACGTCCCGCCTGAAGCTCTGTATAGCACATGAGCGTTCAGCAAAGCCAATTGGAATAATGATAGAGACACTTTTTTGTACCAGCGTCTCGCCTTACGGTCAATTAGATACGGCGCCATCAACTGGTCGTTGAGGTCCACCCCTCCCATATTTTGGTTATATTCGTGGACACAGAGGGGTTTCTCCACAACACCAGTCGCCGTACGAATTTGGACTGTCGTGTCTGCATGAAGGGAGGTAAGAAGGAAAACATTCTTATTGTCCCTCCACTTCATAGCAAGCAAGTTATTACACTTCAAGCAGGCTCTCTCCCCCAGCCTAAGACGGGCATCTACAAGCCGCTGGGGAAAGCCCCGGCGATTAGGTCGCACGGTGCCACATGCTCCAATCTGATGATCAAACAAGTGACTAAACAGTGGCACACTCGTGTAATAATTGTCCACATACAAGTGGTACCCCTTTCCGAATAAGGGTGACACCAAGTTCCACACTATCTTGCCAGCGCTCCCTATGTAATCCGAGCAGTTGACCGACTCAATCTGACTGTCTTTTCCCTCATAAACCGTAAAGTTCACTACATAGCCTGTTGCCCTGTCACAGAACTTGTAGAGCTTGACCCCGTATCTGGCACGCTTGCTGGGAAGGTACTGCTTGAAAGACAAGCGGCCAGAAAATTTAATCAGGGACTCATCAACGCAGACAACTTGATCGGGAGTAAACAAGGCTGCAAAACGTTCGTTGAAGTGGTTTATGAGGGGCCGAATTTTATAGAGCCGGTCGTATTCAGGGTCCCCACGTGGACGACAAAGTTCATTGTCGTTGAAGTGCATGAACCGCAAAATCTGCTCGTATCGTGCCCTGGACATGGAGGCAGAGAACACGGGCATGTGGTCAATTGGGTGCGTGGACCAATAAGCACGCAATGACGGAAATTTATGTGTGCCCATGTTGAGGGAAAGGCCCAGAAAGGTCTTAAATTCGGAAACCGTAATTGGTTTCCAATTT
The DNA here is from genome assembly GCA_029206835.1 of Rana muscosa. Lineage (NCBI taxonomy): Eukaryota > Metazoa > Chordata > Amphibia > Anura > Ranidae > Rana > Rana muscosa. The sequence goes on along the minus strand of CM055123.1, from coordinate 255,608,454 downwards.
CTGGCAATTTTAGGCAACTGGGGGTTAGCGGCGATAAATTGACCAGCATATAAATTACTCTGGTCCACAATAGATCTATAGAGATCTTCCGTGAAAAACAGCGAATAAAAATCAATTGGAATAAAATCAGCTGTTTCCACCTGAATACCGGGTTGGGCAGTGAATGGGGGAAGTACGGGTTCTGCAGAAGTGGTGGGGACCCAATCAGGATAGGCGAATTCTGCAGGAAGGGCAGTATGGGCACGACGGGCCTGCCTTTGTCTTCTTGGTGGCAGCGGGACACTACTTGTGCTTGCCACCTCGCCAGCTTGAACTGCACTTATGGGACTCGCCACGTCACCAAGTGTTACTGCAGTGCTGGATGTACGTCCAGGCTGTACTAGGCCGCTGGTGCTTGCCAGTTCACCAGAAGGAATAGCGGCGCTAGTACTACTCTGCTCCATGATACGAGAGACCTGCGGTTCTTGCTCCTCAACAACCTCAGAAGATCGGGATCGGGTACACCTGACCTTAGCAGGGACCTCAACTTCGTCGTCAGAGCTATCTGACGTGGGGCCGCTGACGTCACTGTCTTCTACGGGAAGATATTCTGAGCCTGAATCTGACAGATACGTGACCTCCTCTTCACTATCTGTCATGCTCAGAATCTCGTAGGCCTCTTTACTAGTGTACCTTCGTCTTGCCATTTTGGGCTCTAAATTTAGGGGTACACTAGCAAGATTCACAGGAAAAAAAGCACCTAACTGTCGTCAGCAAATATATCAAACGCTACAAAAAAACTGTTAGCGATCGCAGGGATCAGGCCTGTCTCTGCGAACGCTGCAGTTATGTGTGTTGTGTTTGGTAAGTGACAGTGATCGATCGATACTGCACTTGGGTGGGCTGGGCTGGGCGGAGGGGCTAAACGCAGGCGCTAGCAGGTATCTGGGCTGATCCCGCTAACACTGCGTTTTTGGGAACCCTAAACCGCTGGGGATGCTAGTATAGATCTGATCAGATACTATACCACTAAGGGGGGTGTATGCTTTGCGCGTGGGTGTTAGCGTTACTGGCACTAACCTAACACTGCCTGGGGCGACGCAGACCCTCTCTGGCGCTAAAACCTAATTGATCTCACCCGCCGGGCAATCAGGGGGGTTAAACCTTTATTGGGTTATATACGGCGGGTGCCCTGATGCTATAAAAAGCAAACTAATCAACCAGCGTCACCCGTAACCTTTATATGGTGATCACTGGTGAAAGGGTTAACTAGGGGCAATCAGGGGGTTAAAACCTTTATTAGGTTAAATATGGGGGTACCTGACACTATATAAAAACCTGACGGGTAACCTAAATAACTAAATAACTTACTGGCTAACCAGTGACACCAGTGACGCTTATACGGCGATCACTGGTGAAAGGGTTAACTCTAGGGGCAATCAGGGGGTTAAAATAATATATGGGGGTACCTGACACTAATAAAAACACCAGCGACACGAATACAGCGATCGGAAAAACAATCGCTTAGTGACGCTGAAGTTAGGGGGTGAAAGGGTTACCTGGGGGGTGATCAAGGGGTTAAACCTTTATTAGGGGGGGGTTAGGGGGCTACCCTGGACCTAAAGGGGCCTAATCCTAACTGCCCTGCAACTTTTTACAATCACAGATGACACTAAATGCAGTGATCAGTAAAATAAATGATCACTGCAATCAGTGACACTGTGATTGGGGGCTTTGGGGTGACCTGGGGGGTGATCTGGGGGTGACTGGGGGGTGATTTGTGTGCCTATGTGTACCTACGTGTCAGTGGACTGTTGGAGCACTAACCTCTGTCTTCTCTCCTCGGCGCCGGGAACGAAAAGACCGCGGCGAGGGAGATGACATCACTTCCTCCAGCCTGTGTTTACATCACATGGCGGAGGAAGCATTTTCATTGGCCGGGAGCGATCGCGAGGGGGGGGGGCGGAATCGAGCGGCCGCCCCCTCATGCCTGATCGCTCCGGAACACTTAACGGCCGCTCACTGCAGTGAAGGGGGGTCCGGATGGACCCCCCAACTGCACAAAGGCGATCACGTAGATCTACGTGATTCTGCCTGTCCGTGCCATTCTGCCGACGTAAATCGGCGGTGGGCGGTCGTTAAGTGGTTAAAAAGAAAAATAGTTCCATGTAATTGCTGGTATTTTAGAGTAGGAAACAACAATGCCATATGATGTGTCTTTTAATGTGAATTGTCGTGTGGAATCGCATGACAATTCACTTAAAGGGGTTGTAAATTAAACATTTTATTATCTTTAAAATATAACTGTACCTTACTGCAGCCCTCCTTCACTGACCTCATCCTTAACATTTAATTTGAAATGTCAAGAATTTGTCCTATAATAATCATCATTTACTGTTCTTCTGACTGGAATCAAAACTGGAATGTGTGCCTTGCTCTCTGGTGTGGAGTGTCGTGCTCGCCCCCTCCCTTGGACTACAGGAGAGTCAGGACGCTCTCTACGTAGCAGATTTCAAAATGACCTGTGTTTTAGTGGTCGTCCTGACTCTCCTGTAGGAGGGAACGAGGCCGACACTCCACACTAGGAAGAAAGCCTTGCACTACTGTGTGGATTTACACACAGAAGAACACCAACTGAGGATTACTAAGAAGAAATAAGGACATATTTAAAAAACAAACAAAGGATGAGGTAAGTGAAGGAGGACTGCACTAAGATAAAGCAAGATATTTACTGTTTAAAAAAATGGGACCTTTTAAAAACATTCTAAAACAAACACAAAATTGTGTTCAGGTTTGTAGGTCAGTGTTTCTCCACCCGCCTTCTCTAGGTGCTTGACCACCTCCTTTAAGATTTAAGTGTAGTCACTATACACAACATCTTGGGGTATTTAAAAAAAAAACAAGAAAAAAATAGAGTGACTATAGTTATGTAGCAATACCTTCAACTAAGAGGGCCGCAGATTTAGTTTGGGCCCTGAAGACAGCTCCGCCAACCCCGGCAATTTACTCGACCCCCTACTGGCACAGTTAGTCTAGGGTAATATGTGTATATCTTATGCTCTATGATTAAATTCAAACACCAAGACAGTGATAAAAGAATAACGAATTTACTTTCTATGGCAATGGAAATCAACAGTGATAACAGATCATAAGAATCTATCTGCAGAGCCCTGCAGCAGTAGTCACACTATAACTATAGAGATATGGCGCACACGCGCCACGTGTAACAGTACTTCACTATGCACCCTATGGCGCAGCAACTAAATAAACTACCTAGATGGGCAGGCCTGACCATATAACTCAGTCTCTAGTAGGGGTAAAATTCTTTGCATGCAAGTCTTTAAACGGTGTTGCACATTTCAGGAACACATTTGTAATCCAGGGGGGGGGGGGGGGGTAAAAATGCCAACACAGTACACTCCACTAAAGATCCGTTCAACTCAGTTCTGCTTTGGATCTCAAATGGGGAAAAGAACTCAAATAGGAACTAGTGGGCCACGGCAGTCTGTAGGCCTAACAATGATATAAAGTATTTGTGGATTGAGCAAGTGCTCGCTCACCCCTCCGCACGCGATCCCAGTCCGGGAACTTCCACCTGCTGTGTCTCCTCACACAGCTCTGCAGCAGTCTGGTCTCCGGCTCAGCAGCGGTTGAAGAAAACCGAGTCAGATGCCACCCAGGCTCGAGATGGGGTGGAAGGCTCTTTGGGTAACAGCGCAAGGCCCAGGCTTCAGGCCTTGCACCACGGTGGATCCGCACAGGAAGATCTCTCCCTTGAAGTCTCGTGTCCCAAAGAGGCCGAGCCCAGCCTTGCCTCCTCCTTTTATAACCCCTCCCATGAGTCTCTGGGGTGGAAACATTGCTGAAAGGGGTTCTGGGTAACGTAGTCTCTCTCCTCTGCTTTCGCTTCCAGTAAAGTCTCTTCTCTACTCCCTCCCGACTCACCTCTTACCCGGAAAGTCCTGTCTCTCTTTATTAAAGGGGAATACCCCGCTACACACTCCCCCCACTTAAATTCTTTGGTCCCCCAAAGACAATTCTAGCATACACTGCGTACAACCCTAGACAACATTTCGTATGACGTTGGCATAGGGAATTCCCACCAAAACAAAGGGGTTGAATTCCCTTGCCCACAGGTCACATTATCATGAGTGGCCTGCCTAACTGTGCCAGAGAGTGAGTGGGGGTTGCCCTCCACCCAATGAACAGTGGAGGGGTCCGGATTCTCTACACTCCTCCTGGCAGTGACCACAGAATCTTCTGAGCTCTTCCCCATTTGTGGGTAGGTCAACTTTTTGGGAGGCCTTATGACTCTGCGAGCCCTTTGTTCTCTTAGGGTTTCTGGCTCTGGCGCCACAGGCTCTTCTTCTGTAGCAGGCTCGGGCGACACGGCAGGCTCTGTAACATCTGCTTCAGGAGCCAAGGGATATATAGAGTCTCTAGGGTCCTTTCCAGAGTAAGTATCACAAGCATCCTCCCAGTAATCTGATGAAGGACTAGATGGGATGAACTCAGCGGCTTCTGCATTCAGTTGTCCATCTATAGTGTCTTCAGTAGTTGGAAGATCTATAGCGGAAGTTCCTGGAGTTGGGGAAGGCCACAGCCAGTCAAGTTCTCTTCCTTCATCTCCACTGAGTTCAGAGGCCTCTCCATCTTCAGCCCGAGAGGTCTGGGACCGAGTGTTTGGCCTGGAGGTATCTAGAATAGAGACTGGTTCAGGGGAGTCCCTCACTGGAGGTATCCTGACCGCTTCAGCAAGTGGGAGCAGGTGGTTTCGATGCCACGTCTTCAGTGGTCCTACCTTTCCTTCTGGCTTCAACTTGTAGACAGGTAGGCCCGGCAGCTTCCTACAGATGACATAGGGTTCAGATCTCCATCTGTCTGCAAGTTTGTGTTTTCCAGGGACCCCCAGATTGCGTAGCAGTACTCGGTCCCCGGGCTGCAGGTCTTGCACCCGGACTTTCAAGTCAAAGTTTCTTTTGTTTCGAGCTCCCCTTTGATCTGAGGCCGCTTGAGCTTGTTCATAGGCTACTTTCAGGCTGTGTCTGAGCCTGTCCACATATCCTTTGTGGGATGTGGCTGAGGAATGGTCTAAAGAGGTGCCAAAGGCCAGGTCCACAGGTAACCTTGCTTCTCTCCCAAACATGAGTCAATATGGGGAGTAGCCTGTAGCATCACTGGTGGTGCAGTTGTAAGCGTGTACTATAGCTGCTATGTGTTTGCTCCAATGTTGTTTCTTCTCACTATCCAGAGTTCCCAACATGTTGAGCAGGGTTCGGTTAAACCTCTCCGGCTGAGCATCTCCCTGTGGGTGATAAGGTGTGGTTCGAGTTTTCTTGATTCCTAACGAATCCAGGAGTTTCCGGATCAGTCGACTCTCAAAGTCCCTTCCTTGATCTGAATGAAGTCGCTGGGGCAGCCCATAATGGACAAAATACTTCTCCATAAGTACCTTGGCTACTGTGGAAGCCTTCTGGTCTTTGGTTGGGAAAGCTTGGGCATACCGGGTGAAATGATCAGTTATCACCAGAACATTTCCTAGTCCACTCAGGTCGGGTTCGAGGCAGAGGAAATCAATGCATACCAGATCCATTGGGCCTTGACTTTGTAGATGGCCCATTGGGGCAGCTTGATGGGGTAAAGTCTTCCTCTGGATGCAGCGTGCACATGAATGGCAGTACTCTTCCACTTCTGCCCTCATGGAAGGCCAATAGAACCGACTTCTGACAAGTTGAAAGGTCCTTTCCGCCCCTAGGTGGCCGTGATTGTCATGTAGGGCAATCAGAACAGTCTCTCGATGTTTTTCCGGAAGAAACAATTGCCATTTATCTTCCAGGTCATCAGAGGGGCCCCTTCGGTAGACCACTACCTGATGCACCTGTAACCTGTCCCACTCTTTCCTCAACAGGCGAGCTTCCTTTGAGGAGTGACTCAGGAGTCTGTTTGGATCCTGATTCTCCAGGGCTTCCAGAACCAATTTCCCCATGGGGTCTTCTAATTGGTCGCATCTTAGTTCCTTCTTGGACAACTTTGGCAGATGGTCTTCTTCCAGTTGAGTTACTCCACAGTATTGTTTGGGGACTCCTACCATGGTAACTCCTATCTCTTCCGCCCTTGAGCCTCCTCTGGCTTGCAATTCAGCCCCTTGACAAAGGGCCCGCACCCCGTCAGGTGCCACTTGAGTCCAGTCTTCCATGTCACTGGTGGGGCCTTGAGATCTCCTGGACAGAGCGTCTGCATCTCGATTTCCAATTCCTGGCCTGTACTTTAGGCTGAAATTGAATCCAGACAATGCGGCCAGCCAGCCACCTGTGTCCAGTGGCGTCCAGCCTTGCTGTAGTGAAAAGGTAAGTAAGGGGGTTGTTGTCGGTCTTCACAGTGAACTCCGCCCCATACAGGTAGTCTTTGAGCTTGTCTACTACTGCCCACTTAAGGGCCAGGAACTCCAGCTTGTGAGTGGGGTAGTTCTTCTCGGAGGGGGTCAGGCTCCTGCTCACGTAGGCAACAGGCCGCAGTTGTCCTTCGTGTTCTTGGTAAAGTACTCCTCCCAGACCATCATGACTAGCATCTACGTGTAGTTCATAGGGTTTGGTCGGGTCTGCATAGGCCAAGACTGGGGCAGTGGTTAGGTTCTTCTTCAACGCCTGGAAGGCCTCTTCACACTTTTGGTTCCACTGATCTTTGACTGACTCTCCCGGCTTCCTGGGCCCTGAGTCGTCCTCTTCCCCCTCGGTCTTGAGTAGTTCATTCAATGGCCTAGCAATTCGGGCGAATCCTTCCACAAACCTCCTGTAATAGGAGCAGGACCCTAAGAAGGATCTGAGTTCTGTTACTGTAGTGGGTCGTGGCCAGGAGGTAACTGCCTCCAATTTCTCAGGGTCTGTGGCCACCCCTTCTTCAGACACTATGTGCCCCAAATAGTTCACTGAAGACTGGTAGAACCGACACTTCTCAGGCGAAAACTTGAGTCCCTCCTCACTGAATCTCCTCAACACTTTTTTCAGCCTCTCCTCGTGTTCCTCCAAGGTTCTCCCAAAGACAATGACATCGTCCAGGTATACAAGGACTTCAATAAGGTTCATGTCTCCTACAGTCTTCTCCATGAGACGTTGGAAGGTAGCAGGAGCTCCAGACAGTCTCTGGGGCATTCGATCAAACTCAAAGAACCCCACCGGGGTTATGAAGGCTGTCTTCTCCTTGTCTTCTGGATGCATAGGGATCTGATAGTATCCACTCTTGAGATCCATAACGCTGAACCACTTGGCTCCAGACAAACTCTGTAAAGTGTCCTCTATCCTCGGAGTGGTGTACTGGTCGGGTATGGTTCTCCTGTTGAGAGTCCTGTAGTCTATACAGAGCCTCAATGACCCATTCTTCTTCCTGACCACCACTATCGGGGAGGCATAGGGGCTTCTGGACTCCCGGATCACACCAGTCCTCTTGAGTTCTGCAAGTTGTTCCCTTAGATCCTCCAGATCTGCTAGTGGGACCCGCCTGACCCTCTCTCTGAAGGGCTTGTCTTCTTGGAGGCGGATCCGATGGGTGGCACTCCTTGCACACCCCACATCGAACTCATCTTTGGAGAAGATCTTCTCCCATCTGGTCAACTGGGCTTTGGCTCTCTCTTTCCAAGCCCTGGGCAGATTCGGGTTTTCCATGGACAGCTTCTCCCAAACATCTCCTTCTTCACCCGTCCCCTTGACTTCTGACAAGTTGACAGGGGCAGCAGGGCTCACCTGGCCCAGCAGCATCCTGGCTGGGATTTCCATGGGGCCATCTGTAGTGTTCCTAACACTCACCGGAACTCTACAATGGGCCTTCTTCAGGGCCTTCAGTGGAATCACTTCTGGTATCACTTCCAGACCTGGGGACTCTTCCCTTGGGTCGGACTCCAACATGACAAAGGGTCCAGGCTGCTCCCAAATAAGCTTCACAGTGGCTCTGAGACAGGTTACTTCACCAGGCTGCAACACTACCCCTTCTCTTCCAAGTTTCCACACCTTCCCTATCCCCTCTCCAGGGGTCTTCTGCTCTAGGACCAGCCGTTGGTAGGCCGTCTTCCGCATGGGGTGGATCTTGGTGGCCGCTTGCCCCTTCTCTTCCACTAGAGGGGTCAGGAGTCTTCGGACCAGGTCCGTGTTTGTCCCTATTATAAGGGAACTCTTGTTGGCTCCTGGCGGTCGAGGGCACACAACAGCCAGGGTGTCAAACACTTCGGCCTTCCCAGCCACGGATGGGTCAAAAGTCATCTTGACGGGCAGATAGCCATCGTAGGGGAAACTCTGGGTTCCAATCCCACATATTTCCAGTTCCTCTATCTTCTGGATGGGCAGGTGACTCAAGTGTTTATCGTAGAAATCCCGGTATAATAGGGTCACTTGTGCCCCAGTATCCAAGATTGCTCTGGCGTAGACTCCCTCCACTTGAATGGGCACTATAGGAGATGGGCCTACCAGCTTCTCCGGATATGGCCTGGCAGGGGTCGCCTTTATCTGGCCCTTTCCCTTCGGACTCTCTCTCGTCCAACTCCCTTTGGACTTTAATCTTTCTTGAGCCTGGTATGCATTGATTTCCCTCCTTTCAATGGGTTTACAGACCCGCTGAGGGATACTATTGTTTTTCTTAGGTGTCTCTGGGGAGTGCTGTGCCTCTTCTGAGGGGTCTTGCCCCCTTTCTCTGGGGTGTATCTCTCTTGAGGAATGTTGTGTTTCCTCTGAGGTGTTTTATCTCCTCTTTTCTTCTGCTTCACATTCAGCTTGGAGCTCACTGAAGGTGATGGGCACCCGGTTGACTCCTTCACCGGGGCCCTCTGAAGTTTCCCACCGGCTTGCGTTTGTCCGTTTTCTTCTTCTTGGGACTGGAACATGTAGCTGCAATATGGCCAATTCCTCCACAGTTAAAGCAGACTATATCTCCCCATTCTTGTAAAGATGCGGGTGCTGGGGCGTGGCCTGGACATGGCTGTGTGAGGTTGTGCTATTCCTGAGCTCCCGGCCTGATCCCCTACATCTCGGCAAATCCACAGCCGTAAACCGGTATGAGCCCGACTAAAAGGCACAGGACTCGAGCAGTGACAGGGGGGACCCCGGCAGGCAAGCTTTCTGGAGAAATCCGACAATTCTTTAACCCCAAAGAAGCAACCCCCGGAGCGACGGTGGCGGCGGCGCGTGGCTCTGCACGTGGAGGCCTGCAGAAGGCCCAGGCGCCTGGTCTCGGGACGTCTGAACCGGGGACCTCTGGGACTCCAGACCGCTCTCAGGACGTGTTGACTGAGCCCCGGGGAGCCGGGATGTCCCCCCCGCATGCTCCGGAGGTAACAATCCTGGACCAGGACATTCGGGAGATGCTGCAGGTCCTACCGACCCGGACGGCTATAGAGGCCCTGATCCTTCGCCTGGAGGAGACCCACAGAAGGGACATTCAGGAGGTGAGAGGGGAGGTGTCCACCTTGTCCACCTTGGCGGATCGTGTGGGAACGGGTGAGACATCATTGACCTCCCTGGAGCATAGGGTCTCGGAATTGGAGTGCTCGAGGGACCAGCACCGGGACACCGCGATCGATCTCCAGCTTCACTTAGAAGACATCGAGGACCGTAGCCGTCGCAACAATCTGCGGCTCAGAGGTGTCCCAGAGTCCATGGAGGATGTCGGGCAGCAGTGACGGAGGTGTTCCGGATGGTGCTGGGGGACCCGACGCGGATGTCATTTTAGACAGAGCGCACAGAGCCCTGGGCCCCAAGTCCCTGGATCCAGATAGGCCGAGAGACGTGATCTGTAGGCTCCACAGATATGCGCAGAAAGAGTCGATCCTGCGGGCGGCCTGGGACCATGGAGATGTGGAAAGAGGCGATGCACGAATCCGGATTCTGCCGGATCTATCGAGGGCAACCCTACGGAGAAGAGCCCTGCTGCGCTCCGTTCTGGATGTGGCCAAACAAAAGGACATCACTTACCGCTGGGGACATCCACTATCGGTGACGTTCCGCAGAGACTCTGGAACATTTACCCTCCAGACCATGGCTGACCTCCCTGCCCTGTTTCGATTCCTGGAAGTGCTGCCAATTCCAGTTCCAGATTGGCTCCAGATCCTCCCTCGCCAGATGGGCAGATCGGGACCAGCGGTGCAACACGGCCCGCTGCCGCCCCGCCGGCAGAGAGGCAGACGGAGATGCCGATCTGCATCCAGAGGAGAGGCAGGTGAGTAGGCCGTGGGCCGCCCTACCCTGACCACCGCTAGCTAAATGGCCATGATCCCCCTTTGGTGCCTCGCCCGACCGCCCTCCTGTCTTGCCCCGCACCGGGATTTGCAACTATAGTACAGCGGCTCGCTGGATGGCTGCCGTCCCCCATCTCCACCCCGGGCCCTCCCGAGACACTTTGCATGGAGGTGTGTGAGAGGAGTGGACTGATTTGGATCCGGACGTCTGCCCCCGCCCCTGGAGTGTGTTATTTTCCCCCCGGGTTGCTGTAGTTCCACTGCATCCACATGGTAGGGACGTATCAGGCAATGCCCTTTCACTTTGGCAGCATAGGTCCTGCCTGGTGGGGGTGGGATGGCTCTGTGGGGGGGTGATCCGGGCTTGGGGGGGGAGGGGGTATGTCTTGGGTCCCTTGATCTTGTATCCTGCTGCACTGTCCGGGGGGAGGGGGTGGGGGATGGCTACCGGGGGGGACCCCGATGGGGGTCTCTTGTTGTACAACCCGGCGGACTGGTGCTCCCGCTCTTGCACTAACAGAGGAAACACAATGGAAAACTCATTCAGGTTCTATGCACCGGACGGTTGCTGTGCCTCTTGGGGACAGGCATTTTGTTGGGGGGGGGACAGATGGAGGGGAGGTCGGGCTGCTGTGGGTCGGGGAGGTGCTTGGGGCTTATGCCCCAAGCTGTGTTGCACTGTCTGTAATGTCGTTGCTCTGTTTTGCACTTTTTCTGTTCTATATGTTTTACGTGATGCATTGTGTATTGCCTGTGTAGCTGTACTGGTTTACTAATTACCCTACATTGATAATTTGCCGAGGGGTGGGCGGAGTGGGCTGGGGGCTCTCACTCTGGCTCTGTCTGTCCACTTCCCCGTTTAGGACTGTGCTCCAATCCCGGGATTTTCCTGGGGAGCACCCAAGCCATTAGGGCTAATTTAGCTTCTCTTCAGCAGCGGCACCCTCTAGTGCCAGCCTCCTAACTTTCTGTTTCTTCGTTTCATAGGGAGTACTCTCCCTTTCTTTTCTCTATCTGTACTGCTACCCTCTCATCTCGTTTCCACTTTCTGGTTCTACCTCAACTACCCAATCACTCCCCCCTACCCCCCCTCTCCCTAACCCCCTATACCCTCCCTGATTCTATCCCTATATAAATATGGGGGACATCCATTTTGTGTCCATTAATGCTAAGGGGCTTAAAACCCCGGAAAAGCGACGGATGTTGCTACAAGACATGTGGCGCGTGAGGGCGGATATAGTTTTTGTACAGGAGACACACTTCCGGGAGGACAACATCCCAATACTTAAAAATAGACACTTCCCCTTGGCCTACCACTCTAAGTACACAGGGGCTAAATCCAGAGGGGTGTCCATTCTTATCTCGGCCAAGGTCCCATGGAAACATATAGACTCACTGACTGACGCGGAGGGCCGCTACCTATACTTGAAGGGTATACTAGGGGACAGGAAAATTACTCTGGCCAATCTCTATGTCCCGAATGAACGCCAAGACGCGTTCATCAGGAGGCGCATGGAATACCTCCTGCACTTCACTGAGGGACAACTGATAGTGGGGGGAGACCTGAACATGCCACTGATCCCGTCTGAAGACACTTCCTCTGGGATGTCCTCTACCACCCGAGACATACGTAAGCGCATTGGTAATGCGCTACATTCTGCCCAACTGATAGACGCCTGGCGCCTTATGCACCCGGGTGTACGGGATTTCACCTTTTTCTCAAAACCCCACCAGTCCTACTCGCGTATCGACTACTTCCTGATACCCCATGGACAGCTGCACGCGATTCGGGAGACTTACATCGGATCCATCACGTGGTCGGATCATGCGCCGGTCGGGCTTCGGTACTCGCTATCCGCCACATCGACGGGGCAACGTTCTCCGTGGAGACTGAATGAGAGCCTCCTCCAGGACCCGGTGGTCCTGGCTGACTTAGTCAGGGAATTGGGATTTTATTTTTCCACAAACAAAACGACCGACAGTGACCCCGGGGTGGTGTGGGAGGCCCACAAAGCTGTAATTCGGGGGTCCTTGATAAGGCACGGCTCCAGACTAAAACGCGAGCGGACGGCGCAACTTGACTTGCTCCTCACCAGGCTGAAGGCCCTGGAGGTGGTCCACAAGGCCTCTCCATCCAAACAATTGGGTCTAGACCTAGATACAGTCAGATCGCAGATAAAAGATCTTCTCCAATTTAAGGCCAAGGCGGCGATACAGATCTGCCGCAGGAAATCATATGAGTCGGGCAACAAGTGTGGGAGACTCCTGGCCCGAACGCTGCAGACTCAGCGTTCGGCTGCCTACATGCCACACATTCAGACCGCTACTGGGCAGAAGGCTAGCCTTCCCCAACATATTACGCAAGAGTTTGGGGCTTTTACCGCTCCCTTTACAACATACCTGACACGAGACCTATACTGGAGTCCACGCGGGAATATTTGGACCGGTCCCTCATGCCCTCACTTACGGTAGAGACGCGGTCTGCACTGGAGGAACCCATTATGCTGACTGAAATCCAGGTGGCACTTAAGAATACCAAACCAGGCAAGGCCCCCGGCCCGGACGGTCTGACCCCCTGCCTACTACAGGGCCCTCCTGCCCTCCTTGGGCCAGCATATGGCAGATCTCTTCAATGGCGTTGGATCAGGGATGCGTTTCCACGACTCCACGCTTTTGGCCCAGATCTCGGTGATACCTAAGGAGGGAAAGGATCCGGGGCTATGTGGAAGTTACTGCCCGATATCCCTGCTGAATGCAGATCTCAAGATCTTTACTAAGATCTTGGCCACTAGACTGCAAACATACCTCCCTGACATGATCCATCTAGACCAAGTGGGGTTTGTCCCGTTTAGAGAGGCCAGGGATAATACCACTAAAGTCCTTAACTTGTTACATATTGCAATTCAAAGCGAGACGCCTTGCATATTCCTCGGTACCGACGCCGAAAAGGCGTTCGACCGGGTTCACTGGGGATTCCTGTTCGCGACATTGAGACACATAGGGCTGGGGGAGACGATGCTGAACTGGGTGACCGCTGCCTATACGGCACCGACGGCCAGGGTGAGGGCGAACGGGGTCTTGTCTGAGACGTTCCCAATTCGGAATGGGACCAGACAGGGCTGCCCGCTGTCCCCTCTGTTGTTCGCCCTGACATTGGAGCCCTTTCTCTGTCACGTACGCCGGAACCCGGATATCACGGGAGTGGAAAAGAATGGGACGCAGTATAAGGTGTCGGCATACGCCGATGACCTCCTGTTCTCCCTCACAAACCCCATGATATCCCTCCCGAACCTTTTGAGAGAATTTGAGGTTTTCGGCTCCCTCTCCAATCTTAAGATTAACTTCACCAAATCGGAGGCGATGGGCGTGGGGATAGCAGCGGCCCAACTTAAACAACTTAAAGACGGATTTAGGTTAAAGTGGACCGATGTGGCATTGAGATATCTGGGGACATTCATACCCATGACATTAACCAAACTATTCGCATTGAATTTCCCCCCTTTACTAAAGACAGTTCGGGAGCTTCTAGACGGGTGGGACAGCGGCCTCCATTCATGGTTTGGGTATTTGCAGCGCTTGCAGAAAGGTATGTGAGCAAAGGAAATGTGTCACAAATGCTTATAGCACAAACATCTATAAGTGAATGGCTTATATGACATATCATCAATTATGGTATAAAACAATAGTGAACAAACTTAAAGTTCATTAAATAGCAATTATATCACTCCTGGAGAACTGAGTGTTTCCACACCAGAAATCAGTTGTTGGTTCCTAGATGAAAATTCCCTTCTAATGGCCCCGCTCATCAGATAGGGAAATAATAAGAGATCTCACCAACTAAAGTCCAGGCAGACTTCATCTCATGTAGATAGGCTCCATAGTACCAGCAGCAAAGGCATTTAAGTGACCATATGGAAAGAAAGGGAAAAATTCATGTGAAATACCGCTAGTAAACAAACAGCATGGCGCTGCTCACAAAGAGACTCACAGGACTGCAGTGATAAACGAGCGTCAGTGTTGTTTCCCGGGTACACAGCGTGCGTTCCACCGAAACCGGAAGTAGCGTCACTGGTTCTGAATTGGCCGGAAATTACGTCAACGCGTTTCGCCCCTCCTCCAGGGCATCATCAAGGACATCACTTCCGGCCAAGAAAGTGAAAATTTATATGCGCCGAGGTCTCCGCCTCTTAACAGACAAACCAATTAAAACAGAACCTCTAGGCGTAAAAAAACGCCCACTTCCTGATCACATCATTGCCCATCACTTGTCAAGAAAGACAACTTTATTATAACAAAACATTGACAATGATAGCAATAGAAACGATCCGATAGAAGTTCATTTAACCACTTAAGCCCCGGACCATTTGGTAGCTAGAGGACCAGAGGTGAATTCAGAATTTAGCACTGCGCTGCTTTAACTGTAAATTGTGCGGACATGCAATGTTGTACCCAAACGAAATTTGCGTCCTTTTCTTCCCACAAATAGAGCTTTCTTTTATTGGTATTTGATTGCCTCTGCGATTTTTATTTTTTGCGATATAAACGGAAAAAGACCGAAAATTTTGAAAAAAAATGATATTTTCTACTTTTTGTTATAAGAAAAATCGAATAAACTCAATTGTAGTCATACATTTAGGCCAAAATGTATTCAGCCACATGTTTTTAGTAAAAAAAATGTCAATAAGCGTATATTTATTGGTTTGCGCAAAAGTTATAGAGTTTACAAACTAGGGTACATTTTCTGAAATTTATGACTGCCTTTCTCATTTCTTGAGGTGCTAAAATGACAGGGCAGTACAAAACCCCCCCAAATGACCCCATTTTGGAAAGTAGACACCCCAAGGAAATTGCTGAGAGGCATGTTGAGCCCATTGAATTTTTTATTTTTTTTGTCCCAAGTGATTGAATAATGACTAAAAAAAAAAAAAAATTACAAAAAGTTGTCACTAAATGATATATTGCTCACACATGCCATGGTTATATGTGGAATTTCACCCCAAAATACATTTTGCTGCTTCTCCTGAGTACGGGGATACCACATGTGTGGGACTTTTTGGGAGCCTAGCCGCGTACGGGACCCCGGAAACCAAGCACCACCTTCAGGATTTCTAAGGGCGCAAATTTTTGATTTCACTCCTCACTACCTATCACAGTTTCGAAGGCCATAAAATGCCAAAATAGCACAAAACCCCCCCAAATGACCCCATTTTAGAAAGTAGACACCCCAAGGAAATTGCTGAGAGGCCTGTTGAGCCCATTGAATATATTTTTTTTGTCCCAAGTGATTGAATAATGACAAAAAAAAAATTACAAAAAGTTGTCACTAAATGATATATTGCTCACACATGCCATGGTTATATGTGGAATTACACCCCAAAATACATTTTTCTGCTTCTCCTGAGTACGGGGATACCACATGTGTGGGACTTTTTAGGAGCCTAGCCGCGTACGGGACCCCGAAAACCAAGCACCGCCTTCAGGATTTCTAGGCACAAATTTTTGATTTCACTCCTCACTACCTATCACAGTTTCGAAGGCCATAAAATGCCAAAATCGCACAAAACCCCCCCAAATGACCCCATTTTGGAATATAGACACCCCAAGCTATTTGCTGAGAGGAATGGCGAGTATTTTACAGCTCTCATTTGTTTTTGAAAATGAAGAAAGAAAATATATATATATATATATATATATATATATTTTTTTTTTTTCAATTTTCAAAACTTTGTGACAAAAAGCGAGATCTGCAAAATACTCACAATACCTCTCAGCAAATAGCTTGGGGTGTCTACTTTCCAAAATGGGGTCATTTGGGGGGGTTTTGTGCTATCTGGGCATTCCATGGCCTCCGAAACTGTGATAGGCAGTGAGAAGTGAAATCAATTTTGGGGTGTAATTCCACATATGCCCATGGCATGTTTGAGCAATATATCATTTAGTGACAACTTTGTGCAAAAAAAAAAAAAAAAAATTGTCGTTTTTCCGCAACTTGTGTCAACATATAAAATATTCCATGGACTCGACATGCCTCTCAGTATATAGCTTGGGGTGTCTACTTTCCAAAATGGGGTCATTTGGGGGGGTTTTGAACTGTTCTGGCATTTTATACACAACATTAGGAAGCTTACATCCACTCCTCTAACCACTTGAAGACAAAGCCCTTTTTGACACTTTTTGTTTACATGAAAACATTTTTTTTTTTTGCAAGAAAATTATGTTGAACCCCCAAACATTATATATATTTTTAAAGCAAAGGCCCTACAGATTAAAATGGTGAGTGTTGCATTTTTTTTTTCTACACAGTATTTGCGCAGCGATTTTTCAAACGCATTTTTTGGGTTAAAAAATACACTTTTTTAAATTTAAATGCACTAAAACACACTATATTGCCCAAATGTTTGATAAAATAAAAAAGATGATCTTAGGCCGAGTACATAGATACCAAACACGACATGCTTTAAAATTTCGCACAAACGCGCATTGGCGACAAACTACATACATTTTTAAAAGCCTTTAAAAGCCTTTACAGGTTACCCCAGTAGATTTACAGAGGAGGTCTACTGCTAAAATGATTGCCCTCGATCTGACCTTCGCGGTGATACCTCACATGCATGGTGCAATTGCTGTTTACATATGACGCCAGACCGACGCTTGCGTTCGCCATTGGGCAAGAGCAGGGTAGGACAGGGGTGCTTTTTTTATTTTATTTTTTTTTTATTATTAATTTTGCTTTTTTATTTTATTTTTAAATTGTTCCTTCCAAGTATTTTTTTTTTTATCATTTTTATTGTTATCTCAGGGAATGTAAATATCCCCTATGATAGCAATAGGTAGTGACAGGTACTCTTTTTTTGAAAAAACTGGGGTCTTCTAGACCCTAGATTTTTCCTCTGCCCTCAAAGCATCTGACCACACCAAGATCGGTGTGATAAAATGCTTTCCCAATTTCCCAATGGCGCTTTTTATATCCGGGGGGGGGGCATTCCCTCCCACTGCTTGTAAAAGCAGTCCAGAGGCTAATTAGCCGCTAGGATTGCTTTTACATGAAAGCCGGCCGCAGGCTGAAAAGAATGATACCAAGATAATACCTAAACCCGCAGGTATCATTCTGGTATAAACATTCAAAGTCCAGCAACATACCAGTACGTTGCTGGTCCTTGTTGGACATGTATTGTAATCTTTTTATTTCATGCAGCCAGTTGGCTGAACGAAAAAAGAGATTGATCGGTGGGTATGCCCACCATTAGAATACCGCCCTTCATCCACCCACTTCCAATGATGGGCATACACGCACCATTTATATATGCCGAAGCATGGGGGCATCCTCCCGCAAAAAAGTTATGCCGCACACACATGGTCGGACTTTTCCACGGGCAAGCCTCCGTCGGAATTTCGACCGTATGTACGCGGCATTAGGAGCAAAATCGCTCCTCCGCTCCTGCTGCCCCAATGCTTCGGCATATATGCTTTTTTTTTTTAACTGTGGTGGTGAAATCACCTCCTACAGCACTGGAGTCGCAGGGATCAGGCCTGTCTCTGCGAACGCTGCAGTTATGTGTGTTGTGTTTTGTAAGTGACAGTGATCGATCGATACTGCACTTGGGTGGCCTGGGCTGGACGGAGGGGCAAAACGCAGGTGCCAGCAGGTATCTGGGCTGATCCCGCTAACACTGCGTTTTTGGGAACCCTAAACTGCTGGGGACGCTAGTATAGATCTGATCAGATCAGATATTGATCTGTTCAGATACTATACCACTAAGGGGGGTGTATGCTTCACGCGTGGGTGTTAGCGTTACTGGCACTAACCTGACACTGCCTGGGGTGTGACTCAGACCCTCTCTGACGCTAAAACCTAATTGATATCACCCGCCGGGCGATCAGGGGGTTAAACCTTTATTGGGTTATATACACGGCGGGTGCCCTGACACTATAAAAAGCAAACTAACTAACCAGCGTCACCCGTAACACTTATATGGTGATCACTGGTGAAAGGGTTAACTAGGGGCAATCAGGGGGTTAAAACCTTTATTAGATAATATATGGGGGTACCTGACGCTATAAAAACCTGCGGCGAACCTAAAAAAAATTACCAGCTACCGATCTGCCTCACCGACACTAAGACAGCGTTTAGAAAAATGATTGCTTAGCGACAGTGGTGATGGGGGTGAAAGGGTTACCTGGGGGGGCGATCAAGGGGGTTAAACCTTTATTAGATAATATATTGGGGTACCTGACGCTATAAAAACATGCGGCGAACCTAAAAAAAATTACTGGCTACGATCTGCATCACCGACACTAAGACAGCGTTTAGAAAAACAATTGCTTAGCGACAGTGGTGATGGGGGTGAAAGGGTTACCTGGGGGGCGATCAAGGGGGTTAAACCTTTATTAGATAATATATGGGGGTACCTGACGCTATAAAAACCTGCGGCGAACCTAAAAAAAATTACTGGCTACCGATCTGCATCACCGACACTAAGACAGCGTTTAGAAAAACAATTGCTTAGCGACAGTGGTGATGGGGGTGAAAGGGTTACCTGGGGGGCGATCAAGGGGGTTAAACCTTTATTAGATAATATATGGGGGTACCTGACGCTATAAAAACCTGCGGCGAACCTAAAAAAAATTACCGGCTACCGATCTGCATCACAGACACTAAGACAGCGTTTAGAAAAACGATCGCTTAGTGACAGTGGTGATAGGGGGTGAAAGGGTTACCTGGGGGGCGATCAAGGGGGTTAAACCTTTATTAGATAATATATTGGGGTACCTGACGCTATAAAAACCTGCGGCGAACCTAAAAAAAATTACTGGCTGCCGATCGGCATCACTGACGCTAAGACAGCGATCAGAAAAATGATCGCTAAGCGACAGTGGTGATAGGCGGTGAAAGGGTTATCTGGGGGGTGATCAGGGGGTTAAACCTTTATTAGGGGGGGTTAGGGGGCTACACTGGACCTAAGACTAAACTTTGGTGACACTTTTACAGTCACAAATGTCACTGATTGCAGTGATCACTAAATAAATGGTCACTGCAATCAGTGACACTGTGACTGGGGGCTGGGGGGTGATCTGGGGGGTGATCTGGGGGGGCCTGGGGGGGCGATTTATGTCCCTATGTGTCCTGGTGTCAGTGTAGTGTTGTGTGCACTAACCTGATATCTTCTCTTGTACGGCGCTCGGTATATGTGAACGCCGCACCAGAGATGACATCACTTCCTCCTGCTCCCTCTGTCTGACACAGACAGAGGGGGCATTTCCATTCGCCGGGAGCGATCGCGAGGGGGTGGCCAGAAACGAATGGCTGCCCCCTCATCCCGGAACGCTCCCGGACACTTAGCCACCGCTCACTGTATAGGAGGGGGGTCCGATCGGACCCCCCAACTGTACAAAGGCAATCACGTATGCTCTACGTGATTGTGCCTGTCGGTGCCATTCTGCGACGTATATATACAGTGAGCGGTCGTTAAGTGGTTAAACAATAAAATACACTTATTACATTATAAAAATCAATATAAAAATTATAAAAGTTATGCAATTAAATGGGGACTGATTATAAACAAAGTTAATTATAGTAAACTAGTAGATATTTCGTTGGTGGACATACACATGAAAATGAATATAAAAATAAACAATAAAATTATAATAAATAAAATAAAATAAAATGAAGTAAAATAAAATAAATAAAATGAAATAAAAATAAAAATAAAAATTTAAAAAATAAATAATAAAATAAATGAATGATGAAATAAAATAAAATATAGATAAAAATAAAATTAAAAATAAAAATAAAATAAAAATAAAAATAAAAATAAAAAAGAAGAAAGAAAAAAAGAAAATAGAAAATGAATAAAAATAAAAATAAAAATAAAAATAAATATAAAAATAAAATAAAAATAAAAATAAAAAATAAAATATAAATTATAAAAAATAAAAAATAAAAATAAAAAATAAATAATAAAAAATAAAAAAATATAAAATATAAAAATTAAAAATTAAAAAAATAATAATATAATAAAATAAAAAAAAAAAAAAAATAAAAAAAAAAAAAAAAAATAATAAAAAATAAATAAAATTAAAATAAAATAAAATAAAATAAATTAAATAAAAATAAAAATAAAAAAATATATATATGTGTGTGTCCAGCAACATCACCAATTAGATAAGAAACAATTTAAATCTAGTTCAATGTTGAGGCCATTCGGGCTTAAAGTGCCCAGCCTATGTATCCACTGGGTTTCGTTACGTGAAATTGCTTGTTTAAGATTGGAACCTCTCCAATGAGCTTCCACTTTATCAATTCCACAAAATTTCAATCCTCTCGTATCTCTGTTGTGGAATAGTCTGAAATGATTAGACAGGCTATGATGTTTAAACCCTTTCTTTATTCTATTTACATGTTCCCTTAACCTAACACCTAATTTTCTTGTAGTTCTTCCCACATAATGGAACCCACATGGGCAAGATAATAGGTAGGTTACATGAGTTGTTCCACAAGTAATACATTTTTTGATTTCATAAGTCTTGCCATGAGTAGAAAAATGAGTGGTTTTTTTCACCCTATTTCTGGAGGTGCGACAGATCACACATCTCCCACAACTAAAGAAACCTGTCTGATCTAGAAAAGTAAAAGTTTTCTTGGGGGGGTTTACAACATTACGTGCCAATTTTAGCCTCAAAGTAGGAGGTTTAGTATAAATAAAATGGGGTGCAACAGGAAGAACATTTGTTAGATCTTTATCTTTTAGTAACAAAGGCCAGTGTTCCCTAATAATTCTTTCAAACTGTTTATGTTGTCTGGTATATCCTGTTAGAAAAGCAGTTCCATAATCTCTTTTTTCATGAGCTTTCTTTTCAAAGAGCTGTTTTCTATCCATATCATGGATATCTTCTCTGGTTCTATTCAGAGTATTGGTGTTATATCCTTTTTCCTGGAATCTCTTCAGAATTACCTGAGATTGGATATCATAATCTTCAATTTTGTTACAGTTGCGCTGTACTCGCAACATCTGGCTTTTGGGTATTCCACTCAACCACCTAGGGTGATGGCAACTCCCTAGTGGTATATAGCCATTCCTATCCACCTCTTTGAAGAAGGTACGTGTAAGTAACTTGCCATTCTCCTTAAAGATAACCAAATCTAAGAAATTAACCGACTCGGAACTGGATACTTCTGAGAAAGAGATACCACATGAGTTGTTGCTGATCTCTTCCAAAAAACTATAAAAAGAATCTCTTGATCCTGCCCAGATGATAAAAATATCGTCGATATAGCGTTTATAGAAGCTCAACTGTGGTATATCTTTGCCATAAATAGCTTGAGACTCCCACCAACTCATAAAGAGGTTAGCCACTGATGGGGCATACTTCGCGCCCATTGCAACCCCTCTTTTTTGCCTATAGTATTTTTTCTCGTGCCCAAAAAAATTATGGCTCATAGCCAGCTCTAAAGCTTCAAATAGGAAATCTTTTTGTAAGGGCTTGATATTGGTGGTATCCAAAGCCCATTTTACTGCTTCCAAAGCTTGATGTTGTTGTATATTTGTATAAAGGGAATTAACGTCAACACTGGCAAGAATACAGTCCTGATCCACTATAAGAGGATCAAGGAATGTTATAAGATCTTTACTATCTTTAAGGTATGCAGGACATTTTTGCACTAGTGGTTGAAGAAAATTATCCAAATATTCCCCAATTCTTGAAAATAAAGAGTCCACTCCACTAACTATCAGCCTCCCTGGAGGCTTGAGTGGATTTTTGTGTATTTTAGGTAGTTGGTAAATTACCGGGATTCTTGGGGCGTCAGGAACCAAAAATCTAGTTTCTTTCTTGTTCAATATTCCTATTTGATGTGCATTCTTAGTCAGTTGTTTCAATTTGGCTTTATATTTGTTACTAGGATTTCCTTTCAGTTCCTCATATGTTGCAGTATCTGATACCAATTTATTTAATTCTTCCAAATAATCAGACTTGTTGAGAATCACTAGCCCCCCCCCCCCCCTTGTCGGCTGATCTTATTACTATATTTTTTTGTTTCTCTAACAGTTCTAAACCTCGTTCGACGTCTTTTTTCTTTCTGCTTGATTGCACTTTTAATTTTCGTAGATCCTCTTCCACCACTGATTTAAATACTTCAACAAAATGGTTATTATTGGGTTTTGGATTAAAAATTGAATTGTTTCTTAATGTAGTATGAGTAAATTCTTCTATATTTTCTTTTGGTGAAATATCTTTTGTATGTTTAGCATACGTCTTTTTTAATGTTTATTTTCCTTATAAACTTCTGGAAGTCAATGAAAACTTCAAATTTATTTAAATCTTTATCCAAAGCAAATTTCAGTCCTAATTGTAAAACTTTATTTTCATCTTCCGAAAAAATTGCATTGCTCAAATTAAAAATTCCTGATTTTAGCTTGTTCTTTTCCTTTTTCCTTTTCCCTCCTCTGCATCCTCTAATCCGTCTTCCAATTGATTTTGGTTGGATGGAGGAGGCTCCTGGGGGTACCAAGGTCTCCATTCTTCTTCCCTTACATCTTGGGGATATTGGCCTCTCCCTCTGCCTCTGGGGTTGGGTCCACCTCGGGGTCTCCGCGGAGGTCCACCAAAACCCTCCTCTGAAAATCCCCTCTATGGTCACTTTGATTCGGATAACCACCTCTGCCTCGTGGTGGATATCTACTAGTTTACTATAATTAACTTTGTTTATAATCAGTCCCCATTTAATTGCATAACTTTTATAATTTTTATATTGATTTTTATAATGTAATAAGTGTATTTTATTGTTTAAATGAACTTCTATCGGATCGTTTCTATTGCTATCATTGTCAATGTTTTGTTATAATAAAGTTGTCTTTCTTGACAAGTGATGGGCAATGATGTGATCAGGAAGTGGGCGTTTTTTTACGCCTAGAGGTTCTGTTTTAATTGGTTTGTCTGTTAAGAGGCGGAGACCTCGGCGCATATAAATTTTCACTTTCTTGGCCGGAAGTGATGTCCTTGATGATGCCCTGGAGGAGGGGCGAAACGCGTTGACGTAATTTCCGGCCAATTCAGAACCAGTGACGCTACTTCCGGTTTCGGTGGAACGCACGCTGTGTACCCGGGAAACAACACTGACGCTCGTTTATCACTGCAGTCCTGTGAGTCTCTTTGTGAGCAGCGCCATGCTGTTTGTTTACTAGCGGTATTTCACATGAATTTTTCCCTTTCTTTCCATATGGTCACTTAAATGCCTTTGCTGCTGGTACTATGGAGCCTATCTACATGAGATGAAGTCTGCCTGGACTTTAGTTGGTGAGATCTCTTATTATTTCCCTATCTGATGAGCGGGGCCATTAGAAGGGAATTTTCATCTAGGAACCAACAACTGATTTCTGGTGTGGAAACACTCAGTTCTCCAGGAGTGATATAATTGCTATTTAATGAACTTTAAGTTTGTTCACTATTGTTTTATACCAGAGATATGCAATTAGCGGACCTCCAGCCGTTTCAGAACTACAAGTCCCATGAGGCATAGCAAGACTCTGACAGCCACAAGCATAACACTCGGAGGCAGAGGCATGATGGGACTTGTAGTTTTGAAACAGCTGGAGGTCCGCTAATTGCATATCCCTGTTTTATACCATAATTGATGATATGTCATATAAGCCATTCACTTATAGATGTTTGTGCTATAAGCATTTGTGACACATTTCCTTTGCTCACATACCTTTCTGCAAGCGCTGCAAATACCCAATATTTTTTCCTTTTTGAGGTGATAGACCTCTTGTTGCAGCAGCTGCGGAATCATTAATTTATTTATTAATTATCACTGCACAGTCTGTCAGCGCGGGTTTTAATTTTTAAAAATCCATTCATGGTTTGGCCAATGCGCCATCCTCAAAATGTCAATACTACCTAAGTTCCTATACCTCCTACAGGCCCTCCCGATAGCCATCCCTGGGACCTATTTTAGGCAAGTCCATGCGGCCTTCACCAGGTTCCTTTGGGCTGGGAAACGCCCACGCCTTATCAGGACTTTACTCTGCCTCCCGAAATCACATGGGGGCCTTGCAATGCCGGATATCCGTGCATACTACAGGGCGACTCACCTCGGTCGGCTCCTGGATTGGTGCAGACATAGGGGCACCAAACTGTGGACAAGCCTCGAACAAGAACAGAGTGACATACCCCTCGACAGAGCCCCCTGGTGCCATTCGGATTTGCCACCCACACTGAAAAGACACCCCCTGATAGGCAACACCCTGGGTGTGTGCTCGTCCCTACTGAAGCGACCCTCACTCTCGTCCCCAGTCTCCCCTCTGCGCCCGGTGCTGGGCCACCCCCGGTTCTCCCCGGGACTGCAGGACAGGAGATTTCTCGCACTTAGAGAGGCGGGATTTCACCAGGCGTCCCACTTTAGTGTACGGGGGCGATGGAGGTCGTATGCAGAGCTGTCGGACCCGAGGGGCTCGTACGGCCTAGATTTTATGAGAGCCATGCAGCTCAGCCACTTCCTTTCGACCATACCGCCCCCGCCCAGCGACTCAACACACCCCCTTACACCTCTGGAGGAGTTATGTACGGAGTCGGGTAGGATTCAGCACACGCTTTCATGGTGTTATGGCAGGTTGATAGAGCCGCCGGGACCCCTCCGGGTCCCCTGTCTTACTAGGTGGGAGCGGGAGCTCGGCTGCCAATTTTCCGACGACACGAAGCGGCACATACTCCGTTTCACTCACAAGTCGTCTCTTTGCATTAGGACCCAGGAGGCGAACTACAAATTGCTCACACACTGGTATAGGACCCCTTCCCTTCTACACAAAATGTTCCCTGATACCTCTGACCGTTGCTGAAGGTCTTCTGGTCCTGCCCACGGCTACGGGGATTTTGGGAGGAGGTAAGGAGGGTGACCCAAGAGTTTACCGATCGTACCGTGCCTGAAACGCCAGCCTACTTCCTCTTGCAGATGACTGACATGCCTGCAAAAGTCTATAAGAGATCGGTGGTCCGCCACCTTCTGGACGCAGCTAGGGCCTGCATACCCCTCAACTGGAAATCCACATCCCCCCATCCATTGCTCAGTGGCTCTGCAGAGTTGACGACATCAGTCTCATGGAAGACCTGATCCTCTCTAGCCAGCATAGACGCGAGACATACTCCAGGACCTGGCAGTTATGGAACATTTTTAAATATTCTGACGAAGGGCGGACCCTTAGAGGGGTTGAGCTGCCCACATGAGTCTGTGCCCGGACTCCTCATCCCCCGGAGGTGTGGCTCGTTTGCAACCAGCCCTCAACGCGCCGGCGACACGCCGGGGTCATGACATTCTGATAGGTTAGTCACCATCACCTAGATGTATGTATACCTGGTCCCCACCCCTCCCCCCTCCCCCTACCCTTCCCTTTTGCCCTTCCCTGTCTTATTCCCTACCCCCTCCTTCTATCGCTGTCTATGTTCCTTCCTTTTTCTTTCCTTTTCCTTTTTTCTGGGTTCGACCCAATTCTTTTCTATCTGAGGTACTATACCTCCTGTTTCTATACTATTTAGATAAAACTAGAAGGGAGGCGATCTCCACAGGACCCGGGCATCCTGACGTCAACGGTATCCTGACGGACATGTTCAGGTTGGCGGCGGAGGGATACACTGGGGACCAGTTGGAGCTTCACCCCCCCATTGGGGAATTTAATTATACGACCGACCACTAGGAGATCTGAGCTCCAAGGGGGTCCCCCTGTACTGCTGTACCATATTTTCTTTTGGATGTATATGTCTGTTATTTACTGTTGGGGTCCGTGTGGATCGACTCCTCTGTTATAAATAAAAAAAATAAAAAATAAAAAAAAGATGCGGGTGCTGAGGCACTTGGGAATAGTTCCTTCCTTGGTACTTCTCTCCTGGGACCCTCTGGGTCTTTTGCTATCAGAGAGGTCAACATCTCTAACACCTTGGACATTTGTGATTTTAGAGTGTCTACCTCTGAGTCTCTTTCAGGGGTCATCACTGGGTTGACTAACACCTGTGCGGGGACAACATTTGTCTTAATCATTTTCTGGTCCTGTTGTAGTGCCTCCTCATCTCTGATGATTTTTATCAAATCAGCATAAGTCAGTAACGTTCCTCCTCCCGAGGTTTTCAGGTGCAGCCAGACTGGATCCGAGCGCAACGCTCCCTTTAAGACTGTATCTTGGGGCTTCATTCCCTTCTTCAACACAATCTTGCACAGCAACCTGTTCAGTCTCCTAACATACTCTGAAAGTTTCTCCTTCGGCTGTTGGAAAGTATGTTCAAATTGGTAGACCATCTTTGTCACCTTTTCCAATTGACCAAACTCTTCCTGTAGCATGGCTAGACAGTCTTGAGCCGTGCAATCTGCATTCCCAAACCGAAAACTTTTCACTGCTTCTGCTGCTGCGCCTTTGAGGCTTTCTATCACTCGTTGCCTCTTCTGCGCTTCAGGCACCTCCCATGCCTCTACTGCTTGTAATGCCTGTTCCACCCAGGTATCAAAATCTTCCTCCCCTGCAGGGACGGGGAGCTTCCCTGAGAATGTCTTCAGTCTCCGGTAGCTAGTCTCTACATGCACCGTGCTTGTCTTCTGACATTGATTAGGAGATCCCCTATTGCCTTTATCAAATCTGGTGATATAGCAGTGGCAGGTGCGGGTGCCACCGGGGGCGTCACCCCGTCTCCTCTTTCTGGTGAGGTACGGCCCGCAGCCTGCGGTGATCCCATCGGTGATGGTTCCTTCTTTATAGTTACTGCGTGCGCCAATCTATAGGTTCTGTTGTCTGGTGTCTGCACACACTTGCGCTTGCAAGCCTCTGGCATCCCGTCCCCGTACTCCACTAGTGCATACTAGGGTTGTCCCGATACCACTTTTTTAAGACCGAGTACAAGTACCGATACTTTTTTTCAAGTACTCGCCGATACCGAATACCGATACTTTTTTTTAATCTCATGTGTCAGTATTTTTTTTTTTTTTTTTTTTACAATGCTTTCTTTTTTTAAGGGGGGGGGTGTTTTCTTTTATTTTTAATTTTTTTTTTTTTACAATTAATTTTTATTTTATTCTTTTTTTTATCAGCCTTGTTGTGGGGGGCTTTGGTGAGATATCAGGGGTCTTAACAGACCTCTGACATCTCCCCTTTGAGACAGGGAAAAGGTCTAGGGACACATATTCCCCAGTCCCTCTCTCAGCAGCCTCAGCTGCGCTGAAAATGAATGGAGAGAAGACAGCGGCTCCACTCCATTCATAAACTGAAACATTGTAAACACAGTTTACGATGTTTCAGTTATGTGAATGGACAGAGTCAGTGATCACTGACCTCCGCTCTCCATCCTGAGATACCGAGGGGGTGGAGGAGGAGCACGGAGGGGGGCGGCGGCATGGAGGTGAAGGGGGCACAGCGGCATGGAGGTGAAGGGGGCACAGCGGCATGGAGGTGAAGGGGCACAGCGGCATGGAGGTGAAGGGGGCACAGCAGCATGGAGGTGAAGGGGGCACAGCGGCATGGAGGTGAAGGGGGCACAGCGGCATGGAGGTGAAGGGGGCACAGCGGCATGGAGGTGAAGGGGGCACAGCAGCATGGAGGTGAAGGGGGCACAGCGGCATGGAGGTGAAGGGGGCACAGCGGCATGGAGGTGAAGGGGGAACAGCGGCATGGAGGTGAAGGGGGCACAGCGGCATGGAGATGAAGGGGGCACAGCGGCATGGAGGTGAAGGGGGAACAGCTCCGGGAGCATTTGAGCAGCAGACAGGCAAGGCAATTGGATCAGATTAATTTTACTTACCCGCCTGAAGACTCGCTCTGGTCTCTGCCACGCTCTCCGCCTTGGTCTCCGCCCCCTCTGGTCTCCGCCCCCGCCGCACACTTTCCGTCCTGCTCTCGGCCCTGGTCTCCGCCCCCCGCAACGCTCTCCGCCCTGGTATCCGCCGCACACTCCCCGTCCCGCTCTCCGCCCCCCGCTCTGAGAAAAAAAAAAGTATCGGACTGGGCATCGGGAGCATTTGCGCGAGTACAAGTACTCGCGCAAATGCTTGGTATCGGTACCGATACCGATACTAGTATCGGTATCGGGACAACCCTAGTGCATACTGATATGAAGTGTCTGGGTCTGACTTTATATCCATCACCCACGGTGTGTGATCTGGGGACACTAACTTCATTAACTCCTCTACCATCTCAGTCGACCATTCCTCCCCAGGGAGGCTGATGACTATCGAGTTGTTTGGCTCTGCCCTAGAGGCTTTGCACCACTCTTCTACTGCTTGTGGGTCCATGCCAGCATTTCTGGCGTTCACCTGCTGTATCAGGATCCCGGACGAGAACCCCCACGTGTAGCGATACCTTCAACTAAGAGGGCCGCAGATTTAGTTTGGGCCCTGAAGACAGCTCCGCCAACCCCGGCAATTTACTCGACCCCCTACTGGCACAGTTAGTCTAGGGTAATATGTGTATATCTTATGCTCTATGATTAAATTCAAACACCAAGACAGTGATAAAAGAATAACGAATTTACTTTCTATGGCAATGGAAATCAACAGTGATAACAGATCATAAGAATCTATCTGCAGAGCCCTGCAGCAGTAGTCACACTATAACTATAGAGATATGGCGCACACGCGCCACGTGTAACAGTACTTCACTATGCACCCTATGGCGCAGCAACTAAATAAACTACCTAGATGGCCAGGCCTGACCATATAACTCAGTCTCTAGTAGGGGTAAAATTCTTCGCATGCAAGTCTTTAAACGGTGGTGCACATTTCAGGAACACATTTGTAATCCGGGGGGGGGGTAAAAATTCCAACACAGTACACTCCACTAAAGATCCGTTCAATTCAGTTCTGCTTTGGATCTCAAATGGGGAAAAGAACTCAAATAGGAACTAGTGGGCCACGGCAGTCTGTAGGCCTAACAATGATATAAAGTATTTGTGGATTGAGCAAGTGCTCGCTCACCCCTCCGCACGCGATCCCAGTCCGGGAACTTCCACCTGCTGTGTCTCCTCACACAGCTCTGCAGCAGTCTGGTCTCTGGCTCAGCAGCGGTTGAAGAAAACCGAGTCAGATGCCACCCAGGCTCGAGATGGGGTGGAAGGCTCTTTGGGTAACAGCGCAAGGCCCAGGCTTCAGGCCTTGCACCACGGTGGATCCGCACAGGAAGATCTCTCCCTTGAAGTCTCATGTCCCAAAGAGGCCGAGCCCAGCCTCGCCTCCTCCTTTTATAACCCCTCCCATGAGTCTCTGGGGTGGAAACATTGCTGAAAGGGGCTCTGGGTAATGTAGTCTCTCTCCTCTGCTTTCACTTCCAGTAAAGTCTCTTCTCTACTCCCTCCCGACTCACCTCTCACCCGGAAAGTCCTGTCTCTCTCTATTAAAGGGGAATACCCCGCTACAGTTACAAATAGCCCAAAAAATAAGACAAAATGCACCTTGAGAGGGAGAGTTGTCAAACACTGTTCACAAAGTAAAATCGTTAGTAATGTTTTGCATGCTAGGGGATTTTTGAAAATACAAAAGAGAATACAGTTTGACACCATGAGTATTGAAAATGTTTCTAAAAACATTGTGTGTTTTGCAAATAAGCTTGAAATATGTTTACATACAAGTGCAGTGGCAAGTGCACTTGTATTTCAAAAAATGTTTTTATATTTTTACAAAACAGCACTGTGCACACATGTGCAAGCTGACATTAACACAAAAACAGTCAGATCCCATGATGTCAGCTAGCACATGTGGACACAGTGGGCTTTGTTTACTAATGTCATAAGTGCCATAAAAAAATTTGCACTCTTTGGCCCCTTTCACACGGAGGTCCGTTCAGGTCCGCCTGTCAGTTTTTTAGGCTGACCTGAAACGGATCCTCCATGTACCCCTATGGAGGCACTGATGTCAGCGGAGACATGTCCGCTGACATCCGCTCCGCTCCGCTCCGCCAAAGTGTGACGGAGGAAAACCCTATTTTTCCTTCCGTCGGCGGAGCAGATCGGATGACAACGGACTCTACGGTCCGTCGTCATCCGATTCCCCATAGGGGAGAGCGGCGCTCTGACAGGGCGGTCCCTGCACAGTGTGCGGGGACCGCCCAGTCATCCGTCGGCTCAGCGGGGATCAACCGAGTGATCCCCGCTGAGCAAGCGGAGCTTCACAGGGCGGATCTGCACGGATCCGCCCCGTGTGAAAGGACCCTTTAACATTTGTTGCATAAAGGTAGGAGCTCTTTACACATGAGCAATGCAATATATTCTCACGTTGAGAATCCAATGCGAAATGTCTCGTATGGCCTTTTTACAGAATATTTGAACATTTGTTAGGCAGTGATTTTGGGATGTGTATTGCTGTGCTTTCTAAAATACATGTTTACCCACCTCAAAGTTGAGAAGAAACCCCCCAAAAAAAAAAAAAAAAGCCTGATTTATTGTTAAAGCAGAACGAAAATATTTTGGGGTGGTGAAAGTAAATATTTTGAATCTTTCCTATGTGTGGCTTCTTATTTATATGATTAATAAGAAAATTATATTTGTGAAGTTGGTGTAGTTACATTGACAGTGTACTTGAAAATGGATGTAGCAGAGCCACAGCACAACATTAAATACACTACATATGTCAAGGCAAGTTTTTAAGATAATACTTTACGATTATTGTTTGGCAACTAAACTAAAATACGTACCAATTACATTCAAAGAATAATTCAAAATAATATACACAAACAACAGTTTTTCAAAGATATTGGGGTTTAATAAAGAAAATAAAGGGGAATCTTAAACATTATCAGCAAGATTATCTTGCCAGGGCACTGCCCCACTACCCACAAAGTAGGCCTTATATTCTTCCCTCACGATAAGGCCAGTTTGGGAGGAATGCCCAACTCCACCAGTTTGCAGAGCTGGCATCACTGGCTCTTCAGCTGCCATAACACCTGAGGTTGGATCTTGAGCCACTGTACCAATATAGTTTGTGCCATGCCTACGCAAATAATTATGTAGAATGCAGCAACACAAGACTACATGGTTAATTTTATATTCCGCCATATTGATAGCGGTTAAAAAAAGGCGGAACCTGTTTGAAAGAATTCCGAACGCATACTCTACAACCCTCCTGGCACGGGAGAGCCGGTAGTTGTAGATGCGCTGCTCTGGGGTCAAGTTCCTCATCGGAAAAGGCTTCAGTAAATGAGGCCCCAGAGCAAAAGCATCGTCTGCAAGAAAATCAAAATTCATGCCCTCAATATTGTCCTGGGCAGGGGGCAAATTCAAAGTGCCATTCTGCAGGCGGGTATTGAACTCAGTGTGGAGCATCACCCCACCATCTGAATGCCTCCCATTGATGCCCACATCCAAATAAAGGAACTCATAATTTGCAGAAACAAGGGCTAACAAAACAATACTGGAAAAGCCCTTATAATTAAAATAAAATGACCCAGAGTTGGGTGGGGGGATGATGCGCACATGTTTGCCATCAATGGCACCCCCACAGTTGGGGAAATTCCAGAAGTTTTGGAACTGGGCCGCCACATCCTGTCACTGCTGGGGAGTTGAAGGAAACTGAGAATACAAATATAAAAATAAGTATTACAACTTAAACCTTGAAATTGCAAATTAGTTATCACACATACATTCTGGTGCCAAAATTAAACCAAACAATTTAAAGCAGTATGTAATCATAAAAAAAACACTGTTCTTATTATATGCTTCCTCACTCCCTCTGGTGGCACATTTAGGGAATTTGGGGGGGGGGGAGATTTGGGGGACAGGTAAGAACCCTCTCCACTTCCATTAAAGAGAAATGAGTAACAAATGAAGGTACATTTTACAAGCCACTCTGTTTCCGAAATATTGACAGCACAATGTGCAAAATAAAATTGCCATTATATCTAATTTGAGATATAAATATTTATAATACATTAAATATCATTAAAATACGCAATGAGTAACAACTAAAATTATACTACATGCTAGTGACTACATGCTTTTTAAAATTCAAGAATAAACATTTCTATAAATTAACAAATTAATAGGGAGAATGGATTATTCTAAATGCATAAAAATAGTAGTTGGATCAGTTGATTATGCATTTTGGGGAGGGGAGGGTTCTAAGTTATTTTCTGTTGAAAAAAAAATATTAATGTAGCGGGGCTCACCCCTCTCTCTATCTTCATCAGTTATATGGCTGTTGTCTAGGGGTACCTGGGAGAGAGGGATAAGACACACCACGGCCCATGTCCTCCATAGCTAAGAGGTGAAGGCCAGCAAATTGGGTTTTGTGTAGGTGTCCTAGAGTCAAGTCCAGTACTTCGTCCCTGACTCCTTTGCTTCTAGTAACCAAAGTTCCACACAGTGAATAGGTCCAACTCAGTTTTATTCTTCTTGCCAAGCAATAAAATAGTTTCTTTACTTTGGAAAATGGGGACAGATCGAGGCACAATCCTTTCCCTTCTGCTGCTGACCACTGTGCTGTCACCAGTGGTGAATAGTCACTGCCACTGACTAGGTGATGTAGAACGTGAATTACCTTTGCTCACTCTGCCCCTGTCAGAGGAAGAAATCCGTCCAAGGGAGGAATGGAGGCCTCTCCGTCACCAGCGATGCTGCGCCAGACTCTTCAGAGAAGTTACTGCACACCAGTCCTCACGAACTCAGACACGGGCACCCAAGGAGTTAGGGCCCCCTCGGATTCCTCCACCCTCACGGAACTCAGTCGAAGGTACTGAGCCCCAGGCATCCGCCATAGTACCTCACCCCTGGCTAAAGGTGCCTGAGATGGACTCCATCTCCGCTCCAGCTAGGTCAAGGGCACCTAGGCCTGGGACACCGGAACGCCAGCACCCAGGCTGAAGGTGCCTGGGTGCGGCCGCATCTTCTGGCTCCGGACTCTAACCCCGTGATCCAGGCGTCCGCCCCTTTTATGACCTCTCCCTTCGCGCCACAGCGGGTTCCCCGCCCCGCTGTACCAGCTCCAGGGGAGGACAAAAAGGCACAGTCTTGCGGTGCGAGCCCAACCCAGGTCCAAGGCAACAACGCCACCTATAGGCCGGTGGGAACTTCACACCACCAGAGTCCTCCAAGACTCACAAAGGGAACCTTGAATTTCCTAACAATCAAGGTATCTGGGTTACACTACCACCCAGATGCTCCCCCTAAATTCAAGAACCCGCTACACTAAATATCTAAAGTAATAAGAACAATAATGTGACACAGTTTAGGGGGTGTTTAGAGTAATCCACTAACAAAATTTCCATAAATAAAATATGCTCAAACTGTGGATGTGCCAAGGGAAGCATGCTGGGGAGGTAAGTGCTGACATATATGCATGGAGGACTGGGAAAATAAAGTAACATCTACATAAAGGACATTCAGAGCAAAAAACATTCATGTAAAACATGGAAGAAAACAGACAGAATCAAATAATAAATGATAAAAAGTATATAGAATTGGAGATAAGATCACATTACATACCCGAATATAGTCCTTCTGCAGAACTTGAATAATTGCACAACAGGTCTCCGGTATAATATGGCCAAGAGCCTGGGGAGAAATACCTGTTGTGAATTTAAGATCTTGGAGACTTCTTCCTGTCGCCAAGTAGCGCAGAGTTGCTATGAGCCTTTCCTCTTCAGGAATAGCACTCCTCATGCAGGTGTCCTGCTTCCTAATGTAGGGGGACAGCAAGGACAAAAGGTGCTGGAAGCATGAGTCAGACATCCTAAGATAGTTTCTAAAATCATTGGGATTATTCTCCCTCAGCTCTCTTAGCAACGTCATGTGTGACAATTGGTCGCGTTGCTGCAACCAAGTTTTGCACCATATACTTCTCCTCCTACCCCTTGACCTGGACTGGGCATGAGAAATGGCCACAACTCCCAGGCTATAGATAGCACGCTCTCTCTCTGCGTTCCTCAACATCTGCAAGAAAGAATGGAGGATTAAAGACACGAACGTAAAGGAACAGAACGAATCTGCTGACGCCAAACCGTCACTACCTTGCGCTTAGCAGAACGAGACCAGAGCGTGACGCCGGAAAATTGAAGGATCCTCTTTTGAAGGCTCGTCAGAACGTTGAAACGTCACTACATTCATGTTTGTTGGCTAAAAAGTCTGAGCGTGTGTATGCTATGGGCGTTCACGCCCAACACCGTTCAGACAAAAAACCACGGAAAAGTCAGATGGAAGTCCGAAGGTGTGTACGAGGCTTTAGTCACTAGGGATGAGCTTCGAGTTCGAGTCAAACTCATGTTCGACTCGAACATTGCCTGTTCGCCCATTCGCCGAACAGCGAACAATTTGGGGTGTTCGCGGCAAATTCGAAAACCCCGGAACACCCTGTAAAAGTCTATGGGAGAAATCTAAAGTGCTAATTTTAAAGGCTTATATGCAAGTAATTGTCATAAAAAGTGTTTGGGGACCCAGGTCCTGCCCCAGGGGACATGTATCAATGCAAAAAAAGTTTTAAAAATGCCCTTTTTTGGGGAGCAGTGATTTTAATAATGCTTAAAGTGAAACAATAAAAGTGAAATATTCCTTTGAATTTCGTACCTGGGGGGGAGTGTATAGTATGTCTGTAAAGCAGCGCTTGTTTCCCGTGCTTAGAACTGTCCCTGCACAAAGTGTCATTTCTGAAGGAAAAAAAGTCATTTAAAAGCACTCGCGGCTATAATGAATTGTCGGCTCCCGGCAATACAGAGAACAGTCATTGGTTACATTTTTTTTTTAAATGCGTGGGGGTCCCCCCAAATTCAATTACCAGGCCCTTCAGGTCTGGTATGGATATTAAGGGGAACCCTGCGTCAAAAAAATAAATAAAAAAATGACGTGGGCTTCCCCCCAAATATATATACCAGACCCTTCAGGTCTAGTATGGATTTTAAGGGGAACTCCACGGCAAATTTAAAAAAAAAATTGCGTGGAGTTCCCCCCAAAAATCCATACCAGACCCTTTATCCGAGCACGCAACCTGGCAGGCCGCAGGAAAAGAGGGGGGGGGGGCAAGAGAGCACCCCCCTCCTGAACCGTACCAGGCCATGGGGAGGATGCTTTGGGGGTTTGTTACCCCTCAAAGTACCATGTCCCCATGTTGATGGGGACAAGGGCCTCATCCCCACAACCCTTACCCAGTGGTTGTGGGGGGTCTGCGGGCGGGGGGCTTATCAGAATCTGGAAGACCCCTTTAACAAAGGGGACCCCCAGATCCCAGCCCCCCCCCATGTGAATTGAGGTACATTGTTACCTTACCCCTATGATCTGACGGGGGACCCCGCCCCCTCGTATGTCAGACCCCGCCTACATCATTGGCTGAGCGGACCTGATGGGGAACGTGATTTGATTCCTCTGCAGTGTAATAAATGAATAGACCCCACCCCTTCTCACATTCCCCATCAGGTCTGATTCAGAGGGGAGCGGGGTCACCTTCACTGGGTGTAAGGCTAAGCGGACCTGATGGGGAATGTGAGAAGGGGCGGGGTCTATTCATTTATTACACTGCAGAGGAATCAAATTGATGCACATATTTTGTTCTTCCTGTGTCATAATCAGAATATTCACATAAATATTACATCTTTGATAGAAATAGGTAATTATCTACCTTTCTATATTATGGTAATAAAGTATTACACGTTTCATATCAACTTTAATTCGGAGGTGTACCCGAAAATCAGATCTAAACACTGACACCTTACTGGTCAATAAGAGAAGACAACTCCTTCCTGGGCAGTTTATAGCAAATAGTTTCATTTCAGTTCCAATGCTGGGGGAGGGGAAGAGTAGCTCTGATGAAGACATAACCCCCGTATGTGATGTTTGTTAGAAGAAGCCCGGATGATGGATTTGTTGTGGCTTCTCGGAGTGTTTGTTGGCAGACAGGAGCCCCAAGCTGCAGCACTGCCCCTCCTCCAGCCAGAGAGGAGGTTTCCCGTTGCATCAGAGGGGGGCGGGGTCACCTGCACGTCACTGGGAAAGCCCGGGTTTCCCCGCTTGCCGGGGAATAGCCAATGACGTAGGCGGGGTCCCACCTACGTTATTGGCTATTCCCCGGCAAGCGGGGAAAGCCGGGGCTTACCCTATGATCTGACGGGTGACCCCCGCCCCCTCGTACGTCATGGGGGTTTCGTGTGGAGTGGAGACTGGAGAAGACTGCAGTGCTGGACATCGGATCACCGCGGGACATAGAGAACAATGCTGGACAGACTGGATTACATCGCTGGAATGGGTTTTTTATTTTTTATTTTTTTATTTTTAATAAAGGACTTTCCCAAATGTGTCAGTTTTTTTAAAAAAATTTACACTTTCTGTGTGAAATGGTAGGGGTACAATGTACCCGTTAACAATTCACATGGGGGGGCTGGAATCTGGGGGTCCCCTTTGTTAAAGGGGGCTTCCAGATTCCGATAAGCCCCCCGCCCGTAGAACCCCACAACCACCGGGCAAGGGTTGTAGGGATGAGGCCCTTGTCCCCATCAACATGGGGACACCCTCCCCATGTTGAGGGCATGTGGCCTGGTACGTTCAGGAGGGGGGGGGGCGCTCTTTCATCCCCCCTCTTTTCCTGCGGCCTGCCAGGTTGCGTGCTCGGATAAAGGGTCTGGTATGGATTTTTGGGGGGAACTCCACGCCATTTTTTTTTAAATTTGGCGTGGAGTTCCCCTTAAAATCCATACCAGACTTGAAGGGTCTGGTAATTGAATTTGGTGGGACCCCCACGCATTATAATTTTTTTTTATCAATGACTTTCAATGACTGTTCTCTGTATTGCCGGAGCCGACAATTCATTATAGCCGCGAGTGCTTTTAAATGACTTTTTTTCCTCCAGAAATGACACTTTGTGCAGGGACAGTTCTAAGCACGGGAAACATTTGCTACTTTACAGGCATACTATACACACACTCTAGGTACGAAATTTAAAGGAATATTTCACTTTTATTGTTTCACTTTAAGCATTATTAAAATCACTGCTCCCGAAAAAACAGCCGTTTTTAAATATTTTTTTTGCATTGATACATGACCCGGGTCCCCAAACACTTTTTATGACAATAACTTGCATATAAGCCTTTAAAATTAGCACATTTTTCATGTTCGAGTCCCATAGACTTTAACGGTGTTCGGATGTTCGAGCAAATTTATTGCCTGTTCGCATGTTCTGATGCGAACCGAACTGGGGGTGTTCGGCTCATCCCTAATCGCCAATAACCTCGATCCCCTATTGGTCCGCCTCCAGGAGCAGACCAAGCAGTGGATGGACTTTCCATTGGACCTCATAGGAAGGGCCAATGTCCTAAAAATGATTTACTTACTGTAGCCAGGAGATTGCTACTGAATGTTGTTATATATATGTAGCACACGGACCCTTTTTTCCCTACCTACCTTCACTTGCAGGGGTAAAGGCACACCATGCCACATGCCCGTATCCTCCTGGTATAAGAGGTTGAGCGGTGTTCTTGCAATTTTGGGTCCTGCAGCAAGTTACCTCTCCTCTGTTGGTTCTCGTCCCTAGAATGTAGGGAAAAGTCTATTCTTCCCCCGAAAGAAGCCAATATCCAGTCAATATTTAAACTCCAACAGACGAGTTTATTTTCTTTTGCTTGAAACAAATTTGGGGAAAAGGTTGAAACAGCAATAGAATTTGGTAGGGAAACAGGTTCAGGCACGCGGCACCCAGTCACCCTATTCTCCACTCAAGCCTGAGTGGGTATTGCTCACCCGGAAAGATCCCTCTCACAGTTCTAGCAGCCGGAGTGCAGCACAAACATAACACTTTAGTTTTAGTCCCCTTCACGGAAAGGTTCAGAAGATCCTCTCCCACAGAATCCTTTAGGTCCTGAATTTAGAACTTCCCAACGCCTGTAGATTATAGAGACCATAGGTGCCAATGGGCACGCTACAGGAGCTATCTTGCATCTCACTAATCCTTCCCTCTGATAGGCAACCAGGCCTTCCTGAGACCGTGACTTCCCTCACCGATCCATCGGACAGGTCCTCCCCTGGTTTCCTCTGTTTCAGAGTGGGCCATCCTCCCTCGGGTTCCCTGGGACTCCAGTGGTTGGTTTTGTAGACCCAGTTGAAGGTACTGGGCCTACCTGGAACTCTGCAGCCTCGAGCTAAAGGTGCCCGAGACTCCTCGACCAGTTCACGCACCCCCCGGCCAGCAGGGCTAAAGGGCACGACTTCGCCACCAGGGGTCCTCCTTGGAATCCCCCCGGCACACCACACCAGATCATGGCGTCTGCCCTTTATGTACCCTCTCCCGGCATGCACAGCAGGCAAAAAACCCACCCACCGCACGGCAGCTGAGAGAGGACACCCAATCACACCACAACACCACCTGTGGTTCTCCTCAAGACCTGGGCAACAGCGCCACCTGCAGGTCAAGGGGAACTATACTCCAGGCAACATTACAGCAGAGCAGAGTCCAAACTAAGCAGAATTGGAGAACCTGAGCTAAACTATTGCTCAGGCTGCCCCTAAATTTAGAGCATAGCGACCCCAATTTTGGGGGTCCGCTACACATACCCCCCTCCCCTTGAAAAGCCACTGTCACCAGGGGCTAGAAGAGATCAGAAAGACCCCTCAATCCTGAGTGGGTTCCGGTCTTTTCCAACTATGTACAGTAATTGTGTTAAGATGGTGCCTGAACCAACAATTTGGGAATAGAGTAGGAAGAGAAAGAAGGAGAGCATGTAAAAGATACATCACAGTTTGTATAAAACACACAATATCACAAATTACAATCCCACCCCTCCTAACATATCTACTCCACCCATTCTCCGGTAGAGTTGATTGCAGGTCACTTGCAGAGGGAGAGAAAAGAATAACACAATGTACAATTCTACATGTAAGATAGGCAGAAGAAAACCACCTTCCCGGAGAGAGATGATTATCCTCGGATATATACGCATTCAGTTTGCATTGCTAAGCCTAGTCTCACTGAATTTTTCTGCAAAACACCACCACCTAGTGGCAACTTGAATCTGTACACTTCACTGCTGCGCGTGGGCATACATGTATTCCACACAAACTCTTTATCTTGACCACAACGGTTCTCACTTTGGCCCTGACTAGGCTACCCCATAGTTCAGTTGAGAAGAAAAAAAAACTAAATGTATTTTCTTTGCGGAGCGTGGAGAGAGAAAAAAACAACAACAACTCTCCAATTCCTCAGTTGAGTAGTTTCCCCTGCTGCAAAGGGTAAAGTCATAAGTGAGTTCAGGGCAGGCTATTCCTGTGAAACGGAATAAAGAAGAAAAAAAAACACAAGTTCCATTTCACAAGTAGTACTGAGGATCCGGTAGAACAAGAGTCTTCCATTGTTTATCTAGGGTCTCTATAGAGTACACGGTATCCTCTTTCTCCTTGCAGCAAATTACCACACGATCAGCATGGATGTGCCGACCATAACTCCAGTCCTTATGGCACCCCTTGTAACGATCTGTCATGATAACAGAACATTTTAGATACCTGCGGCCTCTGTGCACTTCCAAATGATCCCAAACGAAGTCCACGTACCACCGTTCCCTGTAGGCCTCGATTTCAAAAAGCAACTCTTTGGGAACGTAGGGGTATTCCCACCCGTATTCCGCAGCAATTTTCCTATTTAGGAGCCGCTGTAACCGGGCTAAAAGTGGCATGGTCGCCCGATCTCCTGCTCCAGGAAGAACGATAGCATCCGGGGACCTTGTTATTTGAACTGGCTCCAACTGTGGCAAAGGTGGCCGCAACGGCGGACGTCCCTCTGTAGCAGTAGGTGCGGACAATGCAGGTGCAGGCAGAGCGGGTGTGGGAATGACTTCTTCCTTTAGGGCAGGGGCTTCCACTCTAGGTGTAGTTT
This sequence comes from Rana muscosa, assembly GCA_029206835.1. NCBI lineage: Eukaryota > Metazoa > Chordata > Amphibia > Anura > Ranidae > Rana > Rana muscosa. The sequence goes on along the minus strand of CM055123.1, from coordinate 255,568,462 downwards.
CCCCAGAGTCCATTGGCGAGATCTCCCTAAGGCTGTGGGGTGAAGTCACTGAAACTTTGTCCCATCCCTTTTTAATGTAAACTTCAGCAATCTCGTAGTCATCCCCCACATCGGACGACGATTCCAGATTGGAGGTGTCGTACTCCTCTGCCGGCAGATAGTTTGTGGTGGACACAGACACATTGTCTCCAAAAATAGAATGTTTCCGTGGGCTGGCTGTCCACGCATCCCCAGTAACGTGGGGTATGAGCTTCTTTCCCTTCCCCGGCAAACTCACAGTTCCCCCAGCCTCCTTACCGTCCCCTGACGTGGATCTCCTGGACGTCCCTCCGGCTTGGAGTTCTGGTTCAGGCAGGCGCTGGGGCAGGCTTCGACCACGGCCGCAGGAGGCCTTAACGTAGCCCACCTTTCATTTGGCAGGTGGAATGGAGGTCTCGGTTGTGGCAGAGACAGCATCTGCTCCGGTATCCGCCGATGGCTCTGCAGCAGCAGAGTCATCTCCATCGGCCACATCCATGGCAGCCAACGCGGTGCGCGTGGGCTCAACCGTAGGAGCACAGGTTTATTCCTTGGAAGTGATGGCACCCGTGATGTAGTTGATCTGGTAGACCCGGGGTTTCTCAGTGTGAAGAGAAATTCTCCACAGGTTGCACACCTTCCGAAAGGCCGCAGTTGCACCACTAGTCCTTGACATCTGGGACAGAGCTGTCAGGGCTGCGTTCAGCCCTTCCTTCTCTGTGCTGGCAGCTCAGCTGTCAGCTAATTGCCAGCTTCCATCTCTCCAGTGATCCACCTGTTGATGATCCGCTCGTCAGCTGCCTACTTAAGGACTTCCAGTTAATTTGCTCTTCGTCTTCGCCTGTGTTAACATCACTACAGACTTTCTCCTGCGTTCCAGTTGAAGACCTGCTTGACTACGTTCCCTCTGGCTACAGATCCTGCTTGCTTGACTCTATCTTTGACCCTGGTTCTTGGACATTGGCTTGGCTGACTACCCGATCCGGTTACCGAACCCTGGCTTGTTTTACTACGCTTACTCTGTTTGCCTTTTTATTTTTATTATTAAACAAGTGTGATTTAACTGTACTTCTGTCTCAGTCTGATTCATGGTTCATGACAGTAGGCGAAGGCCATGACTTCAGAAGTTGCAGCCAATCCACTTGTTGATAATATTTTTTCCAGATTGGATGACCTGGATCACCGCATGGATCAGGTTGCCACGGCGATAAGGACGCTCCTAAGTCGCACGGCTCATCTAGAGTCTCCTACTGTGGCCGCTCCGGTAGTCCCTGTGTAGGCAGACCCTGCTGCTGCTCCAGCCTCTGTGCAGGCACCCGCCTTGAGTATTTCCTCTTTAGGAGGTATCTCTGGTTCCACTCTGCTTCCCCAGCGATTTGGGGGCGATCCAGTCCAATGCAGAGGTTTTCTCAAACAGGTTGAGATATATTTTGAGATGCTGCCCCAGGCGTTTCCCACGGACAGAAGCAAAGTAGGTTTCGTGATATCTTTGCTTTCTGAGAGAGCCTTGGCCTGGGCAAACCCTCTATGGGAGATGCAAAAACCCGTGGTCCTGAGTTATCCAGAATTTGTGGCTTCCTTCAAAAGGGTATTTGACGTTCCCGCACTCTCCGCTTCTGCTGCCAAGTGCCTCATGTCCATCAAACAGAGTACGAGGACGGTTGCCGATTACGCCATTGAATTCCATACTCTGCAGCAGAGGTTGTGTGGAACAATGAGGCCCTCGTGGCTGCGTTTTCTCATGGTCTCTCGGATAACATCAAAGATGAGATAGCAGCCCGAGATATACCCACCGAGCTGGAGAGGTTGATCACGTTTGCCATCCTCATTGACTCCAGACTCAGAGAGAGACTCTCTCTTAAGGAGCGCTTGCGGAAGCCTCCTGTACGTTTGTCTCTGAGCTTTGCAGTCCCACCCTTGCCTCCCTCACCTCCCATGCCTCCTGGTACCGAGTTGGTCTGTGAAGATGAACCCATGCACTTGGGCTTCACGTGACTCTCTGCGGATGAGAGAGCCCTTAGGAGGAGGGAGAAATTGTGCCTTTATTGTGGCCAGGCCGGTCACTTTTTGAAGTCTTGTCCTACCCGTCCTGGGAACGCCCGAACCTTGAGGTCCTGTCATGGACAGACCTTAGATGGCGTTGTTTCGTCTCCAGTTGCCCAGAAGGATAAGCCCCTGGTTTTGGTTACCCTGTCGTGGGCTGAGTCGTCCATCGAGATACAGGCTCTAATCGACTCCGGGGCTGCAGGCCTGTTCATTAATGCTGCCTTTGTGTCTAAGCACTCGATTCCGCTGCAGCTGCGTGACACTCCACTTGCCATTGAGGCTCTTGACGGGAGACATCTACAGCCTGCCCATGTGACTCATGAGACGGTTCCATTGTCCATGGCCATAGGGACTCTTCACCATGAGATAATCCAATTCCAAGTTATTTCCTCACCTATGTTTCCGCTGGTTATTGGTTATCCTTGGTTATAGAGGCACAACCCGTCTTTTGATTGGCTCCGTGCTGGGGTTCTGTCCTGGTCGCCACAGTGCAGTGAGAGATGCTTCCAGAAGGTAGCCAAGGCTCTGTGGACCTCTTCACTCTCCTTCCTGCCGGAGGAGTATCGTGATTTTAGCGATGTCTTTGACAAAGGTCAAGCCGATACGTTGCCTCCACACCGGTCGTATGATTGCACAATTGACCTTCAACCTGGTGCCATACCCCCTCGTGGCCGGGTTTACCCTTTGTCGGTCTTGGAGGATAAAGCCATGGAGTAGTATGTTGCAGACGCACTTTCTCGAGGTTTCATACGCAAATCCTCATCTCCTGCCGGTGCTGGTTTCTTTTTTGTAAAAAAGAAGAGTGGTGAACCAAGACCTTGTATCGATTATAGGGGTCTCAATTGTTTCACCATTAAGAATGCCTATCCGATCCTGTTGATTACGGAGTTATTTGACCGCCTCAAGGGAGCAACAATCTTCACGAAGCTTGATTTGAGAGGGGCATACAATCTCGTCAGGATCAAGCAGGGCGATGAGTGGAAAACTGCGTTTAATACCAGAACAGGTCATTATGAGTACCTCGTAATGCCTTTTGGCCTCTGTAATGCTCCGGCAGTTTTCCAAGAGTTTATTAATGATGTCCTCCGAGATTTGTTGCAGTTATGTGTGGTGGTCTATCTCGATGATATCCTCATATTCTCCAAGTCCCTGGAGAGCCACCACACAGATGTCTGTCAAGTGCTACAAAAACTAAGAGAGAACAATCTCTATTGTAAGCTGGAGAAGTGTGAATTCCATCGGGAACAAGTCAAATTCCTGGGTTATGTCATTTCCACGGCTGGTTTTTGATGGACCCAGAGAAACTTTCTGCTGTCCTACAGTAGCCTCGACCCGTGGGTTTACGTCCTCTGCAGCGTTTTCTTGGCTTTGCCAACTATTATCGGACGTTTATTCGTAACTTCTCGTCTCTGGTCAAGCCCCTGACTGATATGACCAGAAAGGACGGTAACCCACAGACTTGGTCTCCAGAGTCCATCAAGGCTTTTGAGAGTCTTAAAACTACCTTTGTTTCTGCTCCTGTGTTGGCACATCCTGATCCTACGTTGCCCTTTATCCTTGAGGTTGATGCTTCTGAGACTGGAGTTGGCGCTCTTCTGTCTCAACGACCTAGCTCTGACAGCTCTATGCATCCGTGTGGCTACTTTTCCAAGAAATTGTCACCTGCGGAGTGCAATTACGAGATTGGTGACAGGGAGCTTTTGGCGATCATTTTAGCCCTGAAAGAATGGAAACATCTCCTGGAAGGTACCACTGTGCCGGTTCTCATTCTTACTGACCATAAGAATCTCACATTCTTGTCTGAGGCTAAGCGCCTCTCTCCCATAAGGGCACGGTGGGCTCTTTTCTTGTCGAGTTTCAATTACATTGTCTCATTTTTACACGGTACTAAGAATGTAAGGGCTGACGCCTTGTCACTACAATTTTCCTCCACTTCCAAGATGGAGTCGGTTCCGGTTCCTGTGATTCCTCCTGATCGTATTCTGGCTACAGTTCACACCAGTCTCACTTCTCCTTTGGGAGACAAAATTCTGGCTGCTCAGGTCGATGCTCCTCCTGAGAAACCTTGTGATCACTGCTTTGTACCCGAGAGTCTTCGTGCTGCCGTGCTCCAGACTTACCATTCTCCCAAGGCTGCTGGCCACCCTGGGAAGAATCAACTCTGTTGGGCTATTTCCCAACAATTCTGGTGGCCTAGTCTACGTGCTGATGTAACCGCCTTCGTAGCTGCCTGTTCCGTGTGTGCTCAGAGTAAGACTCCCCGACACCTTCCAGTGGGCCTCCTATAACCCATACCCAATGGAGAGAAGCCTTGGACCCACCTGTCTATGGATTTCATTGTGGAGTTATCCAACTCCCAGGGCAACACAGTTATCCTTATGGTGGTAGGCCGGTTCTCGAAAATGTCCCACTGTATTCCACTTAAAAAGTTGCCTACGTCTAAAGAACTCCATTTTTGCTCGGGAGATCTTTCGCTTACATGGCCTACCCAAGGTCATCGTCTCTGACAGGGGAAGTCAGTTTGTGTCCCGGTTCTGGCGAGCCTTTTGTGCACAGTTGGAAATTCAGCTTGCATTCTCCTCTGCGTATCACCCGCAGTCTAATGGGGCCGCAGAACGAGCCAATCAGTCCTTGGAGCAATTCCTGCGTTGCTATATTTCTGACCATCACAACAACTGGTCAGACCTCTTACCATGGGCGGAGTTTGCTCACAATAGCGCTCTGAATTCTGCTTCCCGTTTGTCCCCGTTTATGGCGAATTATGGTTTCCAGCCTTCCATGTTGGCTGACTCGTTTGTTCCTCAGAGTATTCCTGCGTTAGAGGAACATCTCCGTGGTCTTCGTTCCACTTGGGTACAAGTCCAGGAGGCTTTGCGACAGGCTAACGAGAGGTACAGACTCCATGCTGACCGCAGACGCCTGCCTGCGCCTTCCTACCAGGTCGGGGACAGGGTCTGGCTGTCATCTCGCAACCTCCAACTTCGTGTTCCTTCTCTGAAGTTTGCACCTCGGTTTATTGGGCCTTTCCGTATCCTTCACAGGATAAATCCAGTGGCTTACGCGTTGGACCTTCCTTCCAGTATGCGCATATCTAATGTGTTTCATGTCTCCTTATTAAAACCTTTGGTCTGCAACCGTTTTACCACCTCGGTGCCACGTCCTCACCCTATACAGGTTGAGAACCATGAGGAGTATGAAGTACAGTCCATTGTTGACTCCTGTAGGTTCCGTGGGCGCATACAGTACCTGCTGCATTGGAGGGGTTACGGTCTGGAGGAGCGCTCTTGGGTCCCATCCTCGGACGTACATGCCCCTGTCCTCCTCCGTGATTTCCATACACGGTTTCCCCTCAAGCCTGGTGGTCCTCCGAGGGGGAGGGGTCATTGAGGAGGGGGTACTGTCAGGGCTGCATTCAGCCCTTCATTCTCTGTGCTGGCAGCTCAGCTGTCAGCTAATTGCCAGCTTCCATCTCTCCAGTGATCCACCTGTTGATGACCCGCTCGTCAGCTGCCTACTTAAGGACTTCCAGTTCATTTACTCTTCGCCTTCGCCTGTGTTAACATCACTACAGACTTTCTCCTGCATTCCAGTTGAAGACCTGCTTGACTACGTTCCCTCTGGCTACAGATCCTGCTTGCTGGACTTTATCTTTATCCCTGGTTCTTGGACATTGGCTTGGCTGACTACCCGATCCGGTTACCGAACCCTGGCTTGTTTTACTACGCTTACTCTGTTTGCCTTTTTATTTTTATTATTAAACAAGTGTGATTTAACTATACTTCTGTCTCAGTCTGATTCATGGTTCCTGACAAGAGCATGCCCAGGGCCTCCGCATCTTGGCAGACATAGAGAGCGAAGCGGCCCCTAGGCTTCAGCCAGATCCCTGTGTCCTTCAGGGGGGCAGTGAGGGGAGCAATGTCCATGGTTGGGGTGGTTTGGAACATCTGAGGTCCCGATGTAACAGAAGTCCATGGAGCAGCGGCCATCTTACTTCTCCAATGATCCAGCTCGTACTGTCCCTTTGGCGCCAATGCGCCACGTACAACACACAAGTTGGCAGGGGCTCCTCCACCTTTTCTATAGCTGCAAGTAGCTCATGGGCTTTTCTATATTTGAGGCACGCCCTCGAACTACGCAGTTAGAAAAGTCCAGTACAGGCCTTTAATTTTTCATACAAATGACGCAGTTCAACTTTTCCCAAATGGCGATCTTTCACAGAACCACATCATACACGGGGGAAAAAACACAGTCCAACATCCAGGGGGCAGCTGCAAAACATCCCGGACTCGAGCCCCCATGTGTAGCACACAGACCCTTTTTTCCCAGCCTACCTTCACTTGCAGGGGTAAAGGCACACCATGCCACATGCCCGTATCCTCCTGGTATAAGAGGTTGAGCGGTGTTCTTGCAACTTTGGGTCCTGCAGCGAGTTACCTCCCCTCCATTGGTTCTCATCCCTAGAATGTAGGGAAAAGTCTATTCTTCCCCCGAAAGAAGCCAATGTCCAGTCAATATTTAAACTCCAACAGACGAGTTTATTTTCTTTTGCTTGAAACAAATTTGGGGAAAAGGTTGAAACAGCAATAGAATTTGGTAGGGAAATAGGTTTAGGCATGCGGCACCCAGTCACCCTATTCTCCACTCAAGCCTGAGTGGGTATTGCTCACCCAGATAGATCCCTCTCACAGTTCTAGCAGCCGGAGTGCAGCATGAACGTAACACTTTAGTTTTAGTCCCCTTCACGGACAGGTTCAGGAGATCCTCTGCCACAGAATCCTTTAGGTCCTGAATTTAGAACTTCCCAACGCCTGTAGATTATAGAGACCATAGGTGCCAATGGGCACGCTACAGGAGCTATCTTGCAACTCACGAATCCTTCCCTCTGATAGGCAACCAGGACTCCCCGAGACCGTGACTTCCCTCACGATCCATCGGACAGGTCCTTCCCCAGTTTCCTCTGTTTCAGAGCGGGCCACCCTCCCTCGGGTGCCCTGGGACTCCAGTGGTTGGTTTTGTAGACCCAGTTGAAGGTACTGTGCCTACCTGGAACTCCGCAGCCTCGGGCTAAAGGTGCCCGAGACTCCTCGACCAGTTCACGCACCCCCCCGGCCAGCAGGGCCAAAGGGCACGACTTCGCCACCAGGGGTCCTCCTTGGAACCCCCCCCCCCCCCGGCACATCACACCAGATCATGGCGTCTGCCCTTTATGTACCCTCTCCCGGCATGCACAGCAGGCAAAAAATCCGCCCACCGCATGGCAGCTGAGAGAGGACACCCAATCACACCACAACGCCACCTATGGTTCTCCTCAAGACCTGGGCAACAGCGCCACCTGCAGGTCAAGGGGAACTATACTCCAGCAACATTACAGCAGAGCAGAGTCCAAACTAAGCAGAATTGGAGAACCTGAGCTAAACTATTGCTCAGGCTTCCCCTAAATTTAGAGCATAGCGACCCCAATTTTGGGGGTCCGCTACATATATATTATTCATTTGTAAAGGGTTGGCTCCCTCTGGTGACCACTGGACGCTATTAAAGATGTTTATTTTCCAAGTTTAGAATTGTCTTGTGGTGCATTATGGGATGGGTAGTTCTTATGAGATGTGACTCAATGGCTATAAGTGAGGGTGAAAACTACTAACCCACAGTGCCCTCGAACTACCAGAATGAAATGCGGGAGCGCACAGCCTGCTGGGACCCAGATAAAAGGACAAGCCAGGCCGCAGTTAGGCCTCTCTGGACACGCCTTTTCAACTGCCAGCAGGAAGTCTGTGTGAGTGACTGAGAATTCCGGTCTGCGGCCTACAGCTGAGCGCCGTATCATTTGAGGGAACCCTGAAGGACAGCCCTGTACAGGTGGATCTGTCAGCGCTTCATAGCATTTGAAGCTACCTGCTTACAGATACCCGGGAGCGGCTGCGCGGGGTGTCAGTGCCATCTTCTTTCAGAGACTTCCGCAAAGGAGTTCCGGACGGAGCATTCCAGCAGGCTGGGAAGCCATAGTGGTGAGAAGGCACTTGCTTATTCAGTAGTTGACTGAGATATAGAGGAGTGTGTCACTTATCCAGACTGTGTTGCTGACACCTGTAGTGCTACAGATAGGAATGCACTACAACTGCGTGTCTTTACAGCCGGATTGACAGAGTTAGCGGTTCTGTTGCAACCACACTTTATTCTCACAGTTGTTACTTCACTTTTACCTTTATTTGGATTACAAATAAGTGCACCAACACCAGAGCTAGCTGAAGAAGGACTGGGATAAAAGTAGAAGTCATCACTTCTTCAAGTTTACTATATATGGTCACAGCATTGCTGAATTGTCCTCTAGAGGGAGCCATTTAGTAACATATATTACTAGCACCTGATGTGATTGTTTGCATTGATATTGTTATTTGCTGTTTTCTCATGTGTGTGTGTGGGCCTAGGTGGAGAGGAGTCCCAACATAGGTATTTCGGTGTTGGGGATTGTTTCCACTGCACACCTACTCATATTCACTCTCAATACCTGGTAATTGGGTACAGTACAACTGAATTGAGTGTGTTACTCTGCTTTTCTTTATAGAAATCCGTGATTGTTCATTTGTGTTTCATTTTGCTCAGTAAACATTCTTTAAGTGGTTAAGCACAACTGACTAAGAGTATTACTGTTTATGGTAAATCCTTCAGACATGGAACCCAAGGTGTCAGAGGCAAGAGACAATCTGCAGAGTCGGGAGGGACCGTGGGGTATAGAGTTAATCAGCAGCCCCCATGGAGGTACCGCTACATATGGAGGTCCCACTGAGATATCCCATTTGGGGCACCCAAGCAGATCTGAAGAGGTATCCAGGCCAGAAGAGGCTATGGACTCTGCTGCAGCTACTCAGTGGAGTCAGGAGTATGGATGCCGGGCGGAGCAAACCATTGTTCTCAAACTGCCAGGAGTTTGGTGGTTTGACAAGGAGGTAAGGCAATTGATGAGAAAGGTGGTGCCAGAAAAGGGGTCTTACCTGTTAGACCTGAAACATGAGTTCGAGGAGGATTGCACCTATGCTTTGATAGAATGGAGAGGGAGCCTTTCGGCAGAGTTCCAGAAGAGTTCCAGAAGAGTACTGTAAAGCTACTGGAAGGTCTGGAGGGCCAGGTGATACAGATACTGCCAGTAGAGAGAGAAGATGGAAGTCCCCCTGGGTCCCTATCAGGCAAACCATTCATCGGAACCCCAGTGGCTGGAAGTCCAGTTGCATCTGGTCCATTCTCTGGGAACTCACGGGAGGAGATGCCGCCTGCTTCTCTCTACATAAACATGAATCGTTTAGTGGACAGTCTGATACAGAAACACAACGCTTTTGCCAACCAAGGGTACAAGAAGTTACCCACCTTCTCGGGCCGGGTACCCAGGCCAGATGGAGAAGAGGAATTTGACAGTTGGATGGACAGGGCCTGGCAGGCAGTAGAAGAGTGGGAAGGGTCGGAAGCAGTGAAAAGACAGCGGATCAGTGAAAGCCTCCGGAGCCCAGAAGCTGATGTTATCAGAAGTGTGAAGAGAGGAAAGCCGGATTGTAAGGCTGTGGACTACATTCAGGCCCTGTATGCAGTTTATGGAAGGGTAGAGAAACTACCAGACCTAATGTATCAATTTGAACACACACACACCAGTCCGGATAGACCGCTTACTACACCAGATCATCATGAAAAGGGGATTTGACCCTCGAGAAGCTGATAAAGTCCGACTGGAGCGGATGCTCCAAGGAGCTAGACCAAACCACCCCGTGGTGCTCCGATTATTGCTGAAAGGTCCCCGTGAGGCCCCCACTTACCCGGAGTTCATGATGTTAGTGAGGGAAGAAGAGACCCTCCTACATGAAAAAAATCAAGGAACTAGGCCCTTAGAGAGGATGCCGCAGAAGAATGAGAAGGTGACTGCTCAGCCAGTACAAGTGGATACCAATGATGAAGAATCGGATGAAGAGGTTGAGTGGGGGGAGTACTTAACTTAAAGGTGTCTGTGAAACAGTCCACCCCTAGAACTACACCCATTAAGTCACCGGGGGGAGATAGTCCAGTTCAACTGCAAGAACAAGTTCAACAAGTGCTGTCACATGTAATGGAGGCTCAAGCTGGAAAGGCTGCCATCAGGAAGTGCTATAGATTTGGTGACCCAAGACACTTTCGGGCACAGTGCCCTCAACGAGAAATGACCAGGGAGCTGTTGGCAGAGTTGGTAATGGTGTTACAAAAGCTGTTACAAGAACAGCCGGCGGGAAACGGCAGGGGGTCTCAGTGAGGGAGCCAACTGAGGACCCCGACAAGAAGCGCTCCAGGAGAGAGAGAAAGAGAAAGCCCCTGAAGGGAAGGCTGATGAAGAAAGATGTGTGTAGGTCACCATGTTCCAGATCTCAGTCAAGTAACCCGGCACCGGGGTCGTGGGGTCAGGCGCAGAGAGTCAATGCTTCATCCCCATCCAGGGCCATGATTAGGCCATGTAGGCAGTTTCACCCATCTATAGTGACTTAGCAACCCCTTCCAGATCTATCACGGAGGATTCTCAAAATGATTCACAGAGACTTTGTTAGACCAGCCCAGTAAGCAGTGATTTAGCCACACCTCCCAGATCTAGAAGGGAGGACTCCTCACAAGCTTCAAGGAGACTTTGCCAGGTCAACCCCCCCCCCCCCAAAGGGGCCTGGCAATACCACCAAGGGTTGCAGCCAAAACCGCTCAGAATATAGGGAAAAGTAAGAGGAATGGGAAAGTAAGACACCCTCAAGATCACCCTGCTGTCCTCCCTGATAAGCTAGTGGGGCCATCCCCTATTGTTCCTGTGCAGATAGAAGGCGTCTACACCAAAGCGCTTTTGGATACCGGGGTACAAGTCACACTGGTATACAGGGACTTTTATGACAAACACTTGAGTCACATCCCCTTACGAAAGTTGGAAGAGCTGGAGATCTGAGGAATTGGGGCCGCCAGGTGCCCATATGATGGCTACATTCCTATTTGGATATCTTTTGGGCCTGCTGCTTTTGGGAAAGAAGAGACTTTCGATGCCTTGGCTGTTGTGTGTCCTAGGCTAAAAGGAGCAGAGAGAAATTCAATCCTGGTAGGAACCAATACGGATCTTGTGAGAAGGCTGTTATCTTTGGTCCTCACTGAAGAGGGGTCAGTCAAAAGCCTGATACACCCCAAACTGCTGAAGGCTTGTTGGAAGGTAGCCAGAGAGAAGAAAGCCCCTGTAGGAGGGGTGGGACGGTTGTGGAGGCTAGAGACCGAAGACAAAATATTGCAGCAAGGAGAGGTAGCCCATGTGAAGGCCACTATTAAAATGACTTGGGACCAGCCAGGTCCCTTTGTAGTGCTGGAGACAGATGAGCGGACCCGAGCAGCTGGGCTTGAAATGGTACCTGCCCTGGTCCCTACCAGGGAGCTGGTGAGCACAGGAAGACGGGTGCCTATCAGTTTAAGGAACGTGTCAGACCAACCTGTCCAGTTAAAGGCTCGTATGCTAGTGGGGCAGGTGACTGCAGATACCCCAGTTGTCCCTGAAGAAGCTAAGGAGTTGAAGAATAGTCAGAAACTTCAGACTGAGTTCCAGTGATGTGCAGAGGTTCTATCTCCTGCCTGGCAGAGGAGGATGAGGGCTCAATTGCTGAGATGGGAGAAGTTGTTCTCCGGGCCTCAGCGGCAGGCGGGAGGCTCTGCGGTAGGGCCCCAGGTGGGTCCTCCTGGTAAACGTTCGGCGGTCAGGGACAGGGGGAGTCCTGTGCGGATCCCCAGGCAGGGCAGCGAGACTATGGGTGTACGATCCAAGGGTTGGGGTGGCCACGGAGCGGAGTAGCAGACGGCAGGACCTGGAGGTCAGGTGGATGAAGATCTGAGGCCTACACCTAGGAGCGGAGCAACAGTGATCCCCAGGCCTTCTTTATCTGCGGCTGGGGATGTGGTGAGGAGCAGAGCGGGACAGGCGGAGGTGAGCAGAGGCCTGCGGGTCTGAGGCGGCTAACACTGGTCCTGGAAAGGCTGTCCGCAAATCAGTGAGCGGGTATGCTGAGCAGAGGAGGGGATGGATGTCTGCAGGTCCATCGGCAGCCTCGGCTGTTACGCCAGGTGGGCTTTCATCTGACGAGGAGGAGGGATCTGGACCAGGGTCGGTCGGAGACCAGTCGGTGTTGGAAGAGGAGGCGATTCCCCTTTCCGGCGATGCTGCTGAGGTGGCGAATGGACAGTCGGCTGGTGGGGCAGTGCCTGTGCAGCCTGGCAAGTCACATTTACGTTTATCACCTGTGGTTTTGTCTGGCATCTTAGAGCAGGTGGGCCAAGTGGGGGTTGTGCCAGTTAGGGCAGAGGTTGCAGGTGCAGCTGGAGAGGCTGTGGGGTTTTTGGGTTTCCTGGCAGGTATTAAGGAGTCAGTGAAAAAGTTTGAGCAGGCAGAGAGAGCACCGGTGGGGCCGGTGGCAGCCTGGGTCCAGCCTTTAGGGGTGGCTGTGGAGGCTGGGGTAGTACAGAGTGGTTCGGTGGCCCGGGGAGCAACTGCCCCCGGCTACTGTGCCCACCGCGGTGGCCCTGGCGGGGGAGGTTACGCAGGAGAAGGCCAAGGCTGTGGTGGCTGGGGAAATGGCGGGCAGACAGGACATCATTAGGCTGGCGGATTCAGCAAAATGTGAGGTGTATGTTTGCTATGAGGGACCGTTGGGGGCGCATCTGAAGCCTGAAGTGCGGGAAAAACTGTGGAAAGGTGAGTATGTGGAGATGTTTTCCTTGCTGCCTTTGGAGAAGTTTAACTTGGATGGGGTTAAACCGGATGATTCTAAGGAGGACGAGGAAAAGCGGAGGTACAGGTTGATTCCTAGGACATTTGCCAACTGGCTGCAGGCGTTCGCCATCATGGCAAGTGTGATTGGGGAGAAAAAAACAGAATGCTGTTCGGCGCTATTTGGTTACCAGGATTCGATTGGGGAGGCATATAGGGTCTACGGGGGAACTGCGTGGCTGAGAAATGATGAGCAGTTTAGGCAGCGTAGGGCGGTGAGGCCGGATTTGAGATGGGACCATAAGGATATCAGCCTGTGGATGCGCCTGATGACGACTGCGCGGGCCCCGAATCAGTTTTTTCAGGGAGTGGCCGGTGGACCTTCGGCCCAGGGACAATCGGCCGGAAAAAATAAAGGGGTATGTTGGCAATACAATGCAGTGACCTGCAAGTTTGGGGCCGCGTGCCAGTATAAACATGAGTGTTCAGGGTGTGGGGGGTCACATCAGTCATCCAGGTGTTTCAAGCAGGGTAAGGGACGTGCCGGGGAGGCTGGAAGCAAGAGGGAAGACTCCAGTGATGGTGGAAAGGATGCGGCCGTTCCTCGGTAGGTATCCAGATAAACAGGCGGCTGGGTTGTTGGAGGCAGGTTTCATGGTTGGCTTTAAAATTCCCTGTTCATAACAGGTTGTTCCTCCGGTGGCTGGTAATTTGCGGTCAGCCATGCAACATCCAGAAGTGGTTTCGGAGAAACTAAAGAAGGAAGTTGCTCTGGGTCGCATGGGGGGCCCTTCCGGTCGGCACCTTTTTCCGATTTGGTAGTTTCCCCGCTCGGGGTAGTGCCGAAGAAGGAACCCAACAAATTTCGGCTCATTCACCACCTGTCCTTTCCGAAGGGGGGGTCGGTAAATGAGGCTATTGATCGGGAGGCATGTTCTGTGACTTATACGTCGTTTGACGCTACGGTGGGGTGGGTACGTCAGTACGGTAAAGGGGCTTTGATCGCTAAGGCAGATGTGGAATCAGCTTTCCGACTCCTTCCAGTTCACCCGGATAGTTTCCAGCTGCTGGGGTGTCAGTGGAATGCTGAATTTTATGTCGACCAATGCCTACCAATGGGTTGCTCCATATCCTGCGCTTTATTTGAACAATTTAGGTCATTTGTGGAATGGGTCGTGCGGGATGTGTCGGGGGTGAAATCCATTATTCATTACCTGGACGATTTCCTTTGTATAGGCCCGGCGTACTCCAGAACCTGTGGAGTGCTCCTGGCTATGTTGGAACACATTGCAGACAGGTTTGGCACTTCGTTGGCCCCCGAGAAGACTGAGGGACCCCGTGTGGTCATCACGCTTCTGGGCATTGTGCTGGACTCTGAGGCCATGGAATGCCGGCTGCCTGAGGACAAATTATTGGATTTAAAACGGGTAGTGGCTGGTATGATTGGCTTACGCAAAGTCCTGCTTCAAGTGCTGCAATCATTATTGGGTAAGCTGAACTTTGCGTGTCGCATCTTGCCAATAGGACGTGCCGTGCCCATACCATCACCCGACCTGTAAGTATGGGCTGTATATTTAAGTGCGTATCGCGCTCCCCATTATATACAATTTTTCCCTAACAAGCCTAACCTATCATTTGGTATAATGTTCTTATATTATAGACATCCACTAACTATCAGCTCCTGATGAGCGGCACGACAGCCACGAAACGCGTCGAGCTTCAGATGCCAACAATATTTATCATGTAGTTCCACCTCATGCTTTTACTGTTTTTACTCTATCAATTTATGAACAAATGTTAATATATGGACTAACTAACCATGTTGGGTGATAGAATATGTACTATGGTGTCAAATGTATTTTAATGTACAATATTTAATAAAATTACATTATCTGATCATCTAGCTCCTTTTTTTTGCTTTCAATCCGCATGCTTCATACAAAGTCCTGACTCTTTTTTGTCTTCGTATCGACAGGGATGGAGGCTTAGTGACTTAAATGTCTCAGGCCTAATTTAAAGTCCCAACCCTTCTCTCTTTCCATTGAGCCAATGGGACGGGTTTTCTGTTGTAGACTTGTGGCGAGTACATCAGGAATTTGGGCCCTAGTCATTTTGTGCGTTTGGTGAGGGAGCACAGGGAGGATTTGAGGGTATGGCATACCTTCTTGGAATTGTTTAACCGGCGAGCTATGTGGATGTCGGGGCCAGTGAGCAATTATGACCTGGAACTGTTCACGGATGTGACAGGATCTGCGGGTTTTGGAGCCTCCTTCCAAGGGCAGTGGAGTGCGGGTCCGTGGCCATGGTCATGGGTGGACGCAGGATTTACAAAAAAATTGGTGTTGCTGGAATTGTTTCCAGTGGTGTTGGCAGTAGAATTGTGGGAAGCATCGTTCAGGGATCTGAAGGTGCGGTTCCATGGGGACAATATGGGGGTGGTGCAGGTTATCAATAAGGTGTCGGCATCGTCTCCGCCAGTGATTAGATTGTTGCAACACTTGGTTATGAGATGCTTGCAGCTTAACGTATTTATTCATGCAGTACACCTCCCGGGGGTTGAGAATGTGATAGCTGATGCGTTATCTCGCTTCCAGTAGGACAGGTTCCGAGAGTTGGGGCCGGAGGCGGAGCAGCTGGGGGTACCTTGTCCCGAGTGGTTGTGGGGGATAGCATTGGCATCGTCGCAGGATGGATCCGGAAGTCGTGAGTGTGGCTACGTGGTCGGCTTACGACAAGGTATGGCAGGAGTGGTTGTTGTTCATGCAGGGTGCGGGGGAGGATCCGACAGGTGAGTTAGTTCGTCTGCTCCTGCTGTATTACTTGGCGAGACAGATGGAGGAGGGGGTGTCCGTATCTGGTCTGAACAAGAAATTAGCTGGGTTGGCATTTTTGTTCAAATTACAAGGACAAACGGAATTTACAAAAGATTTTTGGGTACGGCAGACGATTAAGGGGTATCGGAGAGGGGTGGTCCGGAGAGATACCAGGAGGCCGGTAACTTTTGATATAGTTGGGGGTATTGATGCGCAGCTGGAAGGGGTGTGCGTATCGCAATATGAAGCTGCCTTGTTCAAGACAGCTTTTTTGCTGGCGTTTTTTGTGGCATTTAGGATAGGGGAGTTGGTCAGTCCGTCTAAGAAGGTTCAAGGTGGACTTTGGAGACAGGAGGTGGCATGTGGAGATGAGGAATTGTCCTTATTTTTGCGGATCAAGCGGGTAAAGGGAGGTCAGTTCAGGTTTTTTCGGTTCCGGGTTCGCCTTTGTGCCCTGTAAGGGTGGTGCGGGAGTTTTTGGATATCCGTCCGCCAACGGGGGGGTCTTTTTTGGTGCATGGCAATGGGTCTCCTTTATCGCGTTTTCAGTTTGTTGCTGTTTTCAGGAAGTGTTTAAGGGCATTGGGTTTGGTTGAGATGGAATTCTCTTCTCACTCATTCAGGATAGGGGCAGCGATGGAGGCTGCCAGGAGTGGCATGGGTGTGGAGGCAGTGAAGCGTATTGGACAGTGGGAATCACGGAGGTTTCAATCATATGTTAGGCCACATTTAGTGGTGGGGTTGTGATATAATGTAAGGGTGGTTAGAGGGGCTGCTGGTTTTTCTTTTTTGGCCAGTTGTATGTATGGAGTTGGTGGTCATGGCAATTTGTTTGTCCTCTTCTAATTTCAGGTGCCGTGACGGGATTGGTCTGGATACTGGGCCATTCCTATGTGTGCTGGGGGGCCCGGAGGGGTGACATTAGGTACGATGGCAGGCAGTTGGGGTTTTCAAGACGGGAGGCCTGCATTAGGTGGCTGGGTGTCCCGGGCATGTTATGGGGTAGTGTGGTCTCTGAGGTGCAGCGAAATGCCCAAAGGGACAGGCCACCGACGTTTTGGTTTTACACATGGGCGGTAATGATCTAGGGGTTTATTCGCTTATAGACATTACGTGGGATATCAAGTTCGATGTTGGGAGGCTGATGTCGGAATTTCCGGGCATGGTCATTGTTTGGTCGGACATGGTGTCTCATACAACATGGAGGATGGCCAGGTCTGTGGAGGGAGTGAACAGGGCCCGGAAAAAATCAATAGTGACGTGAGCAGGTTCATGGCTAGGAATGGGGGGTTGGCTGTTAGGCACCTGGACTTGGAAAGGGAGACTTGGAGATACTTGAAGAAGGATGGTGTGCATCTTAATGATGTGGGTATTGACATGTGGGTGTTAGGATTGCAGGACGGCATTCAGAGAGCGCTTTGGGTGTGGAGGGGCTCACAAGGTTAAGGTGTTTACCTTGATCGCTGTGGCAGGTGTTGATCTTTGCAGGGGATGGAAGACATTTCAGAAGGAGGAGTTCAGCATCCATCGTTGGTATGGGTGCTGATAGTGTTATCCCAGCTAACGGAGGTTTAGCTGGGAATGGGTAATGGGGCACTGCGGTCAGGGATTGTCTCTGAGCCAGATTGTCGGCTTGAGGCCTAGGATACACATAGGAGAGGTACCGCAGTGCAATATGGTGTTCACAGAGGTTTATGGAAGAACTTGCAAAGATCAACGCTATGTAGTCTGCGTTTAATAACGGTTTATTTTATGTAATATTAATTTGAATATATATATATTTGTTTAAATAAAGTAGGTTGCTATGGCCTGGGTTTTTACTCCAAGATTGGTGTGGTCTCAATTCATATAGAGGATTAAGAATTTGGGGTAGAAAATGGTAGCAGTGGGTACATATGTTATACAATAGTCATGCACAGGATGGGTCTCTTGTCCTCAGCCGCTTGCTTTCGCGGCTGTGGCGAGGAGGCCGATTTCTTGCACTTGTAGCGCTACCCCCAGTTAAGAGAGCCGCTGGTTTGTTTTCTCGGGCCCTGTATACAGCACAGCCAACCCCCGGCAATCTGACTCGACCCACTCTGGCACAGTTAGTCTAGGGATAGCTTCCTATCACTCTCAGGTGTATGGTACTTAACAGTTCCTAAATAGACAAACAACACTCTGAGGCAGGAATATGAATAAGTAATAGCTTTACTATAAAATGGTGGCATAAAAACATGACATGCAACACTTACATGGGTCTGCAGAAACCCTGTATCAACCAATGCTACAAAGGCAGCACTATAATATGGCGCCACGCAGTATCCACCACGCAGAGCTATTATGGCGTGCGCGCCCTAAGACACAGCAACACAAACTTTATAACTTTCCCCACCTTTGTCAGGCCTGACAGTGTATGAAATAGTCCCCTTTCCCTAAGGGAGTAAGATTTTCTTCACCGGCCAGCTTTCGTTGGTGCACTTGAAGAAATGAACCAATTGTAATCCAAAAAGGTGGTAACTCGTAGCAACAGTATGCAAACAGGGGGGGTAGGCACTTCAACTCTGTCCCAACTACCCGACCCCCAAAGAACACTGGTGAGCGAACAGTCTATAGGCCTGAATATGACTCAGTCTATGGATATGGGCAGGTGCCCGCTCACCGTTCCAGGCGCGATCCCAGCCTGGGTCTTCCACCACGTGTGTCCGTCGCACACAGCGTCTGCAACCGATCGGGTCCCCGATCCAACTGGAGTCCTACACTGACGATCCAGGATCCACCCAGGCTCCGCAGGACGGTGAAAGGCTCTTTGGACTTCGGGTAAGGCCGTAGGCTTCAGGCCTTACCCCACAGCAGATCCGCGCAGGATGACTTGTTGCTTGAAGCGCGTTGTCCCAAGAGACCGAGCTCCGCCTCGCCTCTTCCTTAAGTAGACCCTCCCATGAGTCTCTGCGGTGGAAACTTTTCACCCTGAGTGCCAACGGGGTTCTGGGTAACGTAGTCTCTCTCTTCTGCTTTTACTTGCAGTAAAGTCTCTTCTCTCTTTCCTCCCGAGTCACCTCTCACCCGGAAGGTCCTGTCTCTCTGTATTAAAGGGGAAGACCCCGCTACACACTATTTTTGGTCATGCCCGATAGTTCGGGACTTCTGGGAGGAGGTGGGTGCCTTTATTTCCTCAGCATTGGGCCTCCCAAACATAATTCACCCAAAGAACTGCCTACTAGGCATTTTTGGTGACTTACACCTATCAACGCATGCCAAGAGACTGCTCCGTATACTATTTTTTTATGTTAAAGAAGCCATTCTACTGTCCTGGAAGGGTGCACAGACCTCTTTGAAATCCCTTTGGTTGAAACTTATTAATGATTCCATCCTGTTCTATAAGCTTACTTTTGAAATCCGGAAACGGACCAAAACCTTTCATAAAATTTGGGGTAGGTGGCTGGCTAGCCCACTGACTCTTTCTCAGCACTGACTGGAATACCCTTGCTTAACCTCTGATGGACAGTGCCCTGAGGCTCTCTAGTGTCTAGACTCTCACTTTTGTTGTGCCCGTGTTGGTATACATGCCCTTTTACCAGTGTGCCTACTGTATATCCTGTATATCCTTTGTATTGATATTTCTTTATTTTTATATGTCTGAGCATATTGCTTGTTGTTTAGGACCAGTGTATCTGGTACGGTGATTGTTTTTTTTGTGTATTGTTTTTTTTTTGTTTGTTCGTCTGTGGAAAACTTTAATAAAAAAAAAAAAAAAAGATATAACAACCATCATCAATACCTTGATTGTCTTTTTTTTTTTTTAATCACTTGAGCTCCAGGTTTTTACCCCCCCCCCCCCCTTCCTGACTAGCCAATTTTTTTCAATACGGCACTCCGTTACTTTAACTGACAATTGCGCGGTACGCTTTCTTTTGGTGGTATTTGATCACCTCTGTGGTTTTTATTTATTGCGCTATAAACAAAAAAAAAACATATTTGAAAAAATATAAATATTTTTTACTTTCTGCTATAAAAAAAATAAAAAATAAACAAATTTCTTCATGAATTTAGGGCAAAATGTATTCTGCTACATATTTTTGTTAAAAAAAAAAAATCCCAATAAGCGTATATTGATTGCGTTGCGCAAAAGTTATCGCTACTACAAACTATGGGATATATTTAGGGACTTTTATTTTTTCTTACTAGTAATGGCAGGGATCGGCGACATTGCCGCAGAAAAATCTGACACTTTTTGGGGACCAGTGACACCAATACAGTAATCACTGCAAAAAAATGCACTGTCACTGTATAAATGAAACTGGCAGGGAAGGGGTTAACATCTAGGGTGATCAAAGGATTAAATGTGTTCCCTGGGTGTGCTTTCTAACTGTCGGGGGTGTGCTTTGACTAAAAAATTAATAAAAAAATACAGATCAATGTTCCTGCGTAGCAGAAACATGAGATCCCCATCTTCCTCTCTGACAGACCGCCGTTCTGCCTCTCTACAAGTGATGAGCCGAACACCCCCGGGTTCGGTTCGCACCAGAACCCGCGAACAGACCGAAAGTTCGAACGAACGTTAGAACCCTATTAAATACAATGGATGCGAACGTTCGAAATCTAAAGTGCTAATTATAACGACTATTATGCATGTTATTGTCCTAAAAAGGGTTTGGGAACCCGGGTTCTGCACCAGGGGACATGTATCAATGCAAAAAGAAGTTTTAAAAACGGCCGTTTTTCGGGAGCAGTCATTTTAATGATGCATAAAGTGAAAAACAATAAGTCAAATATTCCTTTAAATATGGTACCTGGGGGGTGTCTAAAGTATACCTGTGAAGTGGCACGTGTTTCCCGTGTTTAGAACTGTCCCTGCACAAAATGACATTTCTAAAGGAAAAAAAGCCATTTAAAACTGCTTGCGGCTTTAATGTAATGTCTGGTCCCGGTAATATGGATGAAAATCTTTAAGAAAAATGGCATAGCTACCCCATCACACCCACCCCCCCCCCCCCCCCTACCCCAGCCCATTACCAGGCCCTTTGGGTCTTGTATGGATATTAAGGGGAACCCCGCACACAAAATAAAAAAGGCCCTATATACTCTGAACAGCCGTATACAGGCGGTGCATACAAGACAGGGACTGTAGGTTTGTTCTTATGTAGAATCTGTTTGTAATTTTGAACAGTTACATTGTTTAAGTGTAGCTCCAGCCAAAAAATCTATTTTTAAGCTTTTTGGAAAACATAGGGAAGGGTTATCACCCCTGTAACATTTATTTTGCTGTATGTGCAGTGTGCACCTGTTCAGAACAGTTCACCTCACTTTCCGTCCTAATGACAAATGTTTTTTGAAAATTTGGGGTTTTTATTGAAACAAGAATTGGTGATAAAGCATCAGTGGAGAGGAGACACTTTTTTTCCCATATTAACTCTTACAGGAGAGAATTTGCCTTCCTAGGGGTAGATTTCCTCTCACTTCCTGTTGTATCCTTCCGTTTGCAAGGAGGAGTCGTTTGTAAGTTGGATGTTTGAAAGTAGGGGCCTGCCGTATATACTCTGCTGAAATTTGCCCCTTACATGTTGGTGTTGCCACAACACTGTGAGCCCTCACAGTTACTCTTGGTGGGCGCATGAATGGGCCCTGCTGTGAATTATTAGATCAAGAATTGTAATTGCATGCCCCTGTTGAACAGGGGCTGAAAAATTGGGCCTTTGGTGGTGGTGGTGTTGACACAACACTGTAAGGCCTCACAGTTACTCTTGGTGGGCGCAGGAATGGGCCCTGCTGTGAATTATTAGATCAAGAATTGTAATTACATGCCCCTGTTAAACAGGGGCAGAAAAATTGGGCCTTAGGCACTGGTGCCACAACACTGCAACCCCTCACAGATACTGTACTTGGAGCACAGAAATGAGCCCTGTTGCAAAGTATTGCATCAAAAATTGTAATTACACGCCCCTGTTAAACAGGGGCTGAAAAATTGGGCCTTAGGCACTGGTGCTGGTGCCACGACACTGCAACCTCTCCCAGATACTCTAGTTGGAGTGCAGGAATGAGCCCTGCTGCAAAGCATTGCATAAAAAATTGTAATAACACGCCCCTGTTAAACAGGGGCTGAAAAATTGGGCCTTAGCCACTGGTGCTGGTGCCACGACACTGCAACCACTCTCAGATACTCTAGTTGGAGTGCAGGAATGAGCCCTGCTGCAAAGCATTGCATAAAAAATTGTAATAACACGCCCCTGTTAAACAGGGGCTGAAAAATTGGGCTTTAGCCACTGGTGGCGGCACCCAGAAACAAAAATGTTCTTCCAAGCTATCATCATCAATCGGATCATTGAGGAGGAGGAGGATAGTCAGTCAACATAACAGGACAGTCTCTCAGCATCAGCATCAGTCTTGAAGGGATGTGACATTTGAAAATAAATTAGTCTGTTATATCAGCTTCAGGTGTTTGGTAGCTGGTGGTGATCCAAGACTGGTTCATCTTTATGAAGGTCAGTCGATCAACTGAGTCGGTGGACAGGCGCACCCTGTGATCCGTGACAAATCCTCCAGCAGCACTGAATGTGCGTTCTGAAAGAACGCTGGATGCAGGACAGGCCAGTAGCTCAATTTAATACTGTGGAAGCTCTGGCCAGTGATCCATCCTCAAGACCCAGTAAGCCAGAGGATTTTCGGTGGGGAAGGTGTCCAAGTCTGACCTTGCCCCTAGGTATTCCTGCACCATGTATATCAGACGCTGGCGATGGTTGCTGGAACCGATCATACCTTGGGGCTGCGGACTAAAGAATTGTCTGAACGCATCGGTCAGACGGCCACCTTCCCCACCACTCCTTCTTTGACTGACCGAAGCCTCAGCAACTCGTTGTCCAGGACCAGGAGTTTGTAACCTCCCAGTCTCTGGGAACGCGTTGCACAGACCTTTCTGCAAGGCCTCCCGGAGTTGTCTCATCCTCTGCTCCCTCTGCGACGGTAAGATAAGGTCCGCAACCTTACCCTTGTACCGTGGATCAAGGAGAGTGGCCAGCCAGTAATGGTCCCTCTCCTTGATCCGAAGAATACGAGGATCCTTCCGCAGACTTTGCAGGATCAGGGAGGCCATGCTGCGTAGGTTAGCTGAGGCATTAGGTCCGGAGTCCTCTGGGTCACTAAGGACGACATGTTCCGCAGCCACCTCCTCCCAGCAACGTACAAGTCCACGGGTTTCTTGGGACTGTAAATCATCCCTAAAAGACTGCTGCTGATGATGCTGAGTGCCAGGCTCCACCTCCATGCTGACACAATCCTCCTCCTCCTCCTCCTCTTCCTGTGCAATGGGTGGGACAGAAGGAACACTGTCTGGGTAAAGGGGGCCTTGAGAGGCAAGGAAGTCCTCCTCCTCCTGAAAAAAAATCCGAGCTCCCCTGACCCTGTCCTGGTGCCGTAGTTGCACAGGTACTCATTGATGGCCCTCTGCTGCGTGTGCAGCCGCTGCAGCATGGCCAACGTTGAGTTCCACCTGGTGGGCATGTCACATATAAGGCGGTTCTTGGGCAGGTTTAACTCCTTTTGCAGCTCAGCCAGGCGAGTACTGGCATTATAAGATCTGCGGAAATGCACACAGACTTTCCTGGCCTGCCTCAGGACATCCTGTAAAGCCCGGGTACCTGCCTAAGAACCGCTGCACCACCAGGTTAAGGACGTGAGCCACACAGGGCACATGGGTCAGTTGTCCCTGTCGGAGGGCGGAGAGGAGGTTGGTGCCATTGTCACAAACCACCATTCCTGGCTTAAGCTGGCCTGGCGTCAACCACCTCTCGGCCTGCCCCTGCAGAGCAGACAGAACCTCTGCCCCAGTGTGGCTCCTGTCCCCCAAACACACCAGCGCAAGCACGGCATGGCATCTTTTTGCCTGCGTACTTGCGTAGCCCCTTGAACGCCTACGGAGCACCGCTGGTTCCGAGGACAAAGCACAGGAAGAGGCTATGGAGGAAGAAGAAGAGGAGGGGGTGGAGGAGAGAGGTGTGTCACAACCAGTAGTAGCATTTTGGAGGCGTGGCGGCGGAACAACCTCCAACACTACTGCACCTTGTCCTGCATCCTTCCCAGCTGCCAAAAGAGTGACCCAATGGGCCGTGAAAGAAAGGTAACGTCCCTGTCCATGCCTGCTGGACCATGAGTCAGCGGTAATATGCACCTTACCGCTGACCGCCCTGTCCAGCGAGGCCAAGACATTGCCTTCCACATGCCGGTAGAGAGCCGGAATCGCCTTCCGTGAGAAAAAGTGGCGTTTGGGAACCTGCCACTGAGGAACCGCACATTGCACAAACTCACGGAAGGGGGCCGAGTCTACCAACTGAAAAGGCAGCAGTTGAAGCGCTAGCAATTTAGCCAAGCTAGCATTCAACCGCTGGGCATGTGGATGACTGGGAGTGAACTTCTTTTGACGATCCAGCAGCTGGGGCAGGGAAATTTGCCTGCTAGAATCGGAAGTCGGTGTACTGCTAGCAGAGTGCCCGCAAGTACTTGGCTGTGACACACCTAATTCTACACCTTCATTCCTCTCAGTGCAGGTTTCAGAGAGGACTGAAGGTATAGTGGGGTTGGAGATCCCAGCTGATGCGGTGCAAGGAGAGGTCCGCTTTGTTCTTTGGTGTGGGTCTTTAAGGTAGGCTTGCCAACGAGCTGCATGGCAGGTCAACATATGTCTGGTCAAGCATGTGGTGCCCAAGCGGGTGATGTTTTGGCCACGCGATATACGCTTGAGACATATGTTGCAAACAGCAGCTGTGCGATCTGATGCACTCGACTCAAAAAAGGCCCACACCAAAGAACTTTTTGAATAACAGGCAGAGGCAGCGCCCTGCACAGGCAGAGCTCTGCGGTGTGATTCCGTCGGTGTGCTGCCCTTACGCTGGCCCCCCGAGGGCATCCTGCCTCGTTGGAGATGTGCCTCCTCCTCATCCTCCTCCTCCTCTCTCCTATTAGGCACCCACGTGGAGTCAGTGACCTCATCATCCCCTCCCTCCTCATCACTGGAGCCAATCTGGCAGTATGCTGCAGCTGCTGGAACATGACTGCCAGATTGGTGTCCTTCTTGAGTATCCCCTCTCTCTGCTCTCACGCTACTGCCTTCCTCTAGCTGGGTATCATCATCAGACCCTTCGAAAAGCTGGGCATCCTCCTGGAGCATGTACCCAACACTGTGCTCAAACAGTTCGGGGGACTCCTCAGGAGGACATGGTTGGTCTAGGGAAGGAGTGACTGATGATGACATTGATACCAGGGAAGAGGACGCTTTGGCAGCTGCTTTGCCAGTACCCTGAGCCTGGGTGAGAGAGGATGAGGAGGATGAGGAGGGCTTGGTCATCCACTCTACCAAGTCTTCGGCATGATGCGGCTCAACACGTCCAGCTGCCGAAAAGAAGAACAAGCGTGTCCCATGGCCACGTGCTGATGGCGATGCACCGCGTCTACGACCAGCACTATTGTCTCTAGACACAGAGCCTGCTTGCCCTCTTTTATTGGCTCCTGACTGTCTGCCTCTCCTTGTTTGCCTTCCAGACATTCTAATGGCCTGCAGGGAAATGGGAAAAGCAGCAATACAGGCTAAGTTCAGGTGTAATATGGTCAGGAGGCACACTCCGCCCGCTGTAAGTGCTGCAAATGCCTGTTGGTGTAACACACCAGGAAAACACAGCAATACGGGCTAACTTCAGGTGTATAATGTGCAGGAGGCACACTCCGCCCGCTGTAAGTGCTGCAAATGCCTGTTGGTGTAACACACCAGGAAAACACAGCAATACGGGCTAACTTCAGGTGTATAATGTGCAGGAGGCACACTCCGCCCGCTGTAAGTGCTGCAAATGCCTGTTGGTGTAACACACCAGGAAAACACAGCAATACGGGCTAGCTTCAGGTGTATAATGTGCAGGAGGCACACTCCGCCCGCTGTAAGTGCTGCAAATGCCTGTTGGTGTAACACACCAGGAAAACACAGCAATACGGGCTAACTTCAGGTGTATAATGTGCAGGAGGCACACTCCGCTCGCTGTAAGTGCTGCAAATGCCTGTTGGTGTAACACACCAGGAAAACACAGCAATACGGGCTAGCTTCAGGTGTATAATGTGCAGGAGGCACACTCCGCCCGCTGTAAGTGCTGCAAATGCCTGTTGGTGTAACACACCAGGAAAACACAGCAATACGGGCTAACTTCAGGTGTATAATGTGCAGGAGGCACTCTCCGCCCGCTGTAAGTGCTGCAAATGCCTGTTGGTGTAACACACCAGGAAAACACAGCAATACAGGCTAACTTCAGGTGTATAATGTGCAGGAGGCACACTCCGCCCGCTGTAAGTGCTGCAAATGCCTGTTGGTGTAACACACCAGGAAAACACAGCAATACGGGCTAACTTCAGGTGTATAATGTGCAGGAGGCACACTCCGCCCGCTGTAAGTGCTGCAAATGCCTGTTGGTGTAACACACCAGGAAAACACAGCAATACGGGCTAGCTTCAGGTGTATAATGTGCAGGAGGCACACTCCGCCCGCTGTAAGTGCTGCAAATGCCTGTTAGTGTAACACACCAGGAAAACACAGCAATAAGGGCTAGCTTCAGGTGTATACTGTGCAGGAGGCTTAGCAACAATGACACTGACACTGTCCCCTGCCTATCCTTCTCTCTCCCTGCACACAAGGTTTATCAAAGAATATGACACTGACACTCTCCCTGCCTATCCTTCTCTCTCCCTGCACACAAGGTTTAGTAAAGAATATGACACTGACACTGTCCCCTGCCTATCCTTCTCTCTCCCTGCACACAAGATTTATCAAAGAATATGACACTGACACTGTCCCCTGCCTACCCTTCTCTCTCCCTGCACACAAGGTTTAGCAAAGAATATGACACTGACACTGTCCCCTGCCTATCCTTCTCTCTCCCTGCACACAAGGTTTAGCAAAGAATATGACACTGACACTCTCCCTGCCTATCCTTCTCTCTCCCTGCACACAAGGTTTAGCAAAGAATTTGACACTGACACTGTCCCCTGCCTATCCTTCTCTCTCCCTGCACACAAGGTTTAGCAAAGAATATGACACTGACACTCTCCCTGCCTATCCTTCTCTCTCCCTGCACACAAGAATAGCACAAAGAATATCAACACTGTCCCTGCCTATCCTTCTCTTTCCCTGTGCCGGAACACACTACACAAGGCCGCAGCGCTGGCGGCCTTTTATAGTGTGGGGCGTGTGCTTAACCCCCTGAGCTATAATTGGCCACAGGCAACCTACCTGTGGCCAATTATGGCTCTCCTAGCTGCCGGCGCTGTGAATGGCCAAGCATGCGGGGTCACAGTGCATGTTTGGCCAATCACAGCGCCGGAATTGCACTGCGATGGTGTAGTGTATTGTGGGCCGTTCGCGTCACTCAAATTTGGCGCGAACGGCCCAAATCGTTCGATGTTCGCCGAACGGTCGAACAGCCGATGTTCGAGTCGAACGTATGTTCGACTCGAACACCGAGCTCATCCCTACTCTCTACGAAAGATCGAGTTTCCGGCAGCCATGCTGATTGTCTCCCGCTGTGTCTAATCATAGCGGGACTCCAGCGGCCAGTGTTGTTCATCTTACGTTAAAAAAGTAATTAGTTACAGTTACAAATTACTTCTTCCAAAAAGTAATGGAGTTACTACATTGAAAAAGTAATTAGTTACTCAGCAAAGTAACTATATTGGTTATATTATATATACACGGGGGCGAGGGGGGGCGGTAGAAGGATGATATATATGTAATTTTTTCAGTGTATAAAAATAATAGGAGGGATAAAAATAAATAATATTGGTACTGTGCCCATGCCTCACTGTGCCCATGCCTCACTGTGCCTCACTGTGCCCATGCCTTACTGTGCCCATGCTTCAATGTGCCCAATGCCTCACTGTGCCCGTGTCTCACTGTGCCCGTGCTCCACTGTGCCCATGCCTCACTGTGCCCATGCTTCAGCTTCACTGTGCTCAATGCCTCACTGTGCCCAATGCCTCACTGTGCCCGTGTCTCACTGTGCCCGTGCTTCACTGTGCCCAATGCCTCACTGTGCCCGTGCTTCACTGTGCCCATGCCTCACTGTGCCCATGCTTCACTGTGCCCATGCCTCACTGTGCCCGTGTCTCACTGTGCCTGTGCTTCACTGTGCCCATGCCTCACTGTGCCCAATGCCTCACTGTGCCCATGTCTCACTGTGCCCATGCTTCACTGTGCCCGTGCTTCACTGTGCCCGTGTACAGTACCTCAGATCGGCGGCGTCCCGACTCCCGGCGGCCATTCCATTACTCAAAAGCCGTGCCTCCTCCAGTCCTCCTCGTCTGTGATAGGCGGAACACTCAATTTCCCAGCATTCAGTGTTCCGCCTATCACGGACATCCGCTCATCCTCATAACACAGACGAGGATGAGAGGATGTCCGTGATAGGCGGAACACTGCCTGCTGGGAAATTGAGTGTTCCGCCTATCACAGACGACGAGGACTCGGGAGGCGCGGCTTTTGAACACTGCAATGGCCTCCGTCTGTCTGCATGACACGCTGATCAGGTAGGCAGACGGCGGCTTGCAGTTAGTTAATGTTACATTACATCTACTCGCGGCGGCTGCGGCGGCGAGTAGATGTAATTAGGGTAACGCCGCCCAAGAAATTGGAACGGCGGTGCCATGAGGGGAAGAGTCAGAGTTGCCAACCATACGTCTTTTTACGTACAGCCCGCGATTTAACCCCTTTTTCGGGCTGTACGTTAAAGTCCGTTTATGGGCACCGGCGCCCATAAAAAAGATGGCCGCGAGCCGGCCATACAACTGCGCATGCGCCGTTCCGAATGCGCCGGCCGAGCTCAGGGAAACTTGTTCGCTCTCGGCCGTGCGGCGCGCACGCAGTGGGCACACGCACATGTCATATGGGGTTGATACTGCGGCTGGTGACCGTTGGAGCAGTGGGTAAGAGCCCCATGTTGGGGAAATGTGTTATCCTGTAGTTAGTGATGCAGGAGCTGTATTGGGCTTTATTATGTGACATGCCAGCTTTGCCATGAAGACTTTGGGACTCGCTGTACATCTGTCCTGCACAGCCGACTCACACAATGCAAACCATTAACAATGCAGGAGAGAAAAAAAAATATTCAATCTTCATGTGATCAGCGTGTGCGTAAAATTCGTTAACAATTGTAACAAATGATAAAACTGAAGTATAGCAGAAGCCTTCCCCATGGACAGTGTACAAAGCATGCACGGCATTGTACAATACTTCTCGGATGAATCTAGAGATCGCAGCGTCTTTATCGTGCCTGTGTGTCCAGGGGTGAGGAGGACGGACTCGAGGTCAGTGAAACTGGGGGGATACAAGGGGACAGCGTCATCAGTGTGCTGTGTCCTCCTCTGGTTCCTGTGTCCCTTTCACCTCTTCACAGGTCAGGGCAGCACAGTGCTGCCCTGACCTGTGGAGTGGTGAAAGGGGCACAGGAGGAGGACACAGCACACCGATGATGTGCAGAAGAAATATGGTGGTGGACAGAGGAGGAGGCTACTGTGAGGGGGTGAGGAGGGCACCATCATGTCCACAGCCTGTCTCCACCGGCCCCTCCTGTAGTATGTCGGCAGCATCTGTCCCCCTCCTGTAGTGTGTCCGCAGCCTCTGTCCCCCTCCTGTAGTATGTACGCAGCCTGTGTCCACCTCCTGTAGTATGTCCGCAGCCTCTGTCCCCCTCCTGTAGTATGTCCGCAGCCTCTGTCCCCCTCCTGTAGTGTGTCCACAGCCTCTGTCCCCCTCCTGTAGTGTGTCCGCAAGCCTCTGTCCCCCTCCTGTAGTATGTCCGCAGCCTCTGTCCCCCTCCTGTAGTATGCCAGCAGCCTCTGTCCCCCTCCTGTAGTATGTCCGCAGCCTCTGTCCCCCTCCTGTAGTATGTCCGCAGCCTCTGTCCCCCTCCTGTAGTATGTCCGCAGCCTCTGTCCCCCTCCTGTAGTATGTCCGCAGCCTCTGTCCCCCTCCTGTAGTATGTCCGCAGCCTTTGTCCCCCTCCTGTAGTATGTCCGCAGCCTCTGTCCCCCTCCTGTAGTATGTCCGCAGCCTCTGTCCCCCTCCTGTAGTATGTCATCAGCCTCTGTCCCCCTCCTGTAGTATGTCCGCAGCCTCTGTCCCCCTCCTGTAGTATGTCCGCAGCCTCTGTCCCCCTCCTGTAGTGTGTCTGCAGTCTCTGTCCCCCTCCTGTATCGTGTGTCCGCAGCCTCTGACCATCACTTGTCATGTCTACAGTCTCTGAGGGGATCCTAGAAAGGAGTCAAGAGTGGGAGTGCCGCCGGGATGGGGGTTACGGCCCAGGAAGAAACAGACGTGTGGACTGGGAAGAGGAGATCAGAGCCACCAAGCTGGAGCCGTCTGACTGAGCCCCACACTGTGCACCTGAGAGGAGGTAAGTGACAGTGCCGCCAGGCCATTCTGAGGGGGGGGGGTCACTGATGTAAGGAGGTGAATGAATACAATAATGTAAGGGGGCACTGATATAAAGGTTTCCCCCTTATATTAGTACCCCCCCTTACCTTAGTGGAAGGTGGTCTCTAGTGATGAGCCGAACACCCCCGGGTTCGGTTCGCACCAGAACCCGCGAACGGACCGAAAGTTCGCACAAACTTTAGAACCCTATTAAATACAATGGATGCGAACGTTCGAAATCTAAAGTGCTAATTATAACGACTATTATGCATGTTATTGTCCTAAAAAGGGTTTGGGAACCCGGGTTCTGCACCAGTCATTTTAATGATGCATAAAGTGAAAAAAAAAAGTCAAAAATTCCTTTAAATATCATACCTGGGGGGTGTCTAAAGAATGCCTGTGAAGTGCCATGTGTTTCCCGTGTTTAGAACTGTCCCTGCACAAAATTACATTTCTAAAGGAAAAAAAGCCATTTAAAACTGCTTGCGGCTTTAATGTAATGTCTGGTCCCGGTAATATGGATGAAAATCTTTAAGAAAAATGGCATAGCTACCTTATCACACCCCCCCCCCCCCCTACCCCAGCCCATTACCAGCCCCTTTGGGTCTTGTATGGATATTAAGGGGAACCCCGCACACAAAATAAAAAAGGCCCTATATACTCTGAACAGCCGTATACAGGCGGTGCATACAAGACAGGGACTGTAGGTTTGTTCTTATGTAGAATCTGTTTGTAATTTTGAACAGGTACATTGTTTAAGTGTAGCTCCAGCCAAAAAAACTATTTTTAAGCTTTTTGGAAAACATAGGGAAGGGTTATCATCCCTGTAACATTTGTTTTGCTGTCTGTGCAGTGTGCACCTGTTCAGAACAGTTCACCTCACTTTCCGTCCTAATGACAAATGTTTTTTGAAAATTTGGGGTTTTTATTGAAACAAGAATGGGTGATAAAGCATCAGTGGAGAGGAGGCACTTTTTTTCCCATATTAACTCTTACAGGAGAGAATTTGCCTTCCTAGGGGTAGATTTCCTCTCACTTCCTGTTGTATCCTTCCGTTTGCAAGGAGGAGTCGTTTGTAAGTTGGATGTTTGAAAGTAGGGGCCTGCCGTATATACTCAGCTGAAATTTGCCCCTTACATGTTGGTGTTGCCACAACACTGTGAGCCCTCACAGTTACTCTTGGTGGGCGCATGAATGGGCCCTGCTGTGAATTATTAGATCAAGAATTGTAATTGCATGCCCCTGTTGAGCAGGGGCTGAAAAATTGGGCCTTTGGTGGTGGTGGTGGTGGTGGTGTTGACACAACACTGTAAGGCCTCACAGTTAGTCTTGGTGGGCGCAGGAATGGGCCCTGCTGTGAATTATTAGATCAAGAATTGTAATTACATGCCCCTGTTAAACAGGGGCAGAAAAATTGGGCCTTAGGCACTGGTGCCACAACACTGCAACCCCTCACAGATACTGTACTTGGAGCACAGCAATGAGCCCTGTTGCAAAGTATTGCATCAAAAATTGTAATTACACGCCCCTGTTAAACAGGGGCTGAAAAATTGGGCCTTAGGCACTGGTGCTGGTGCCACGACACTGCAACCTCTCCCAGATACTCTAGTTGGAGTGCAGGAATGAGCCCTGCTGCAAAGCATTGCATAAAAAATTGTAATTACATGCCCCTGTTAAACAGGGGCATAAAAATTGGGCCTTAGGCACTGGTGCCACAACACTGCAACCCCTCACAGATACTGTACTTGGAGCACAGCAATGAGCCCTGTTGCAAAGTTGTAACGGGAAGGCCCGGGGAACTCAGAATCGCTTAGGAAGTATGAAATACCCTTGCGCCAGCTTCCCCAATGGCTCTTATGTGTCAATCACCCTGTGTCTCTATTAGGGGCACAGGGTGAATGAAAACCCCAATATGGTCTATGATGGCCATATTCAATGCTGTACATACATTTTATCTAGATTGGGTCTGTAATATTCATCCACCATATTCCCCAGGATACCTGCAAAGAACTCTCTACTGTTTGATTATGACCTCAACAGGTTAATTGGAAAGTGAAGCCTTCATGATGTTTAGACACATACTCTTAGATGCTAATATCATCACCGACAGCCCTGACTTTGTGTAATCATGGCTGTGAGGAATTAAGGTAATTTGCATTCTATTGTTCAGTATGACTTGGGAAGGTCTGGTGTGAATAGAAGTAATTAACCCTATACTTGTGTGTATTGTAAAGGCAGACTGGGATTTACAATACAAAGGGATTTAAGATGTAAAGGGTTTAGAACCTGTTGTCGCCAGACAGACTGGCTGCCAACCCTTTGTGGGAAGATGTGTATTGGAGATCGTATATTCTATTGTGTTGGGATCTTTTGAAGCCTAGCAAACGTCAGGATGAGGTGTTGAGTTTTGGGATGTGTGGGTGGAGCTGGGCCCTTGTTCATGTTAAATCATGTGCCCTGAATTGTGTATAAAGTTACAATGTTGGTCAATAATAAATGCATTCCTACTACAGAAGAGACAGAGTGCGTCTCGTCTTCTTCCAGAGGGGTCGGCTCCTATAGGAAAGGGTCGTTTAGCTGTGGATATCGGTAGCGAGTGGATGTGTGTCTAGGAGAGGGAACATCGTAAACGGCATTAATACTCCTTGAGATTGGGGTGCCGTTACATTGGTTGGCAGCAGCGGGATTTTCCCTCCAGTTCCTGGGACACTCCAAGCCACCACAGTGAATGACCAAGCTATGCAGCCTGCAGGAAAGTCACGCTGAAAGACTTACTTGAGAGCCGAGATGAACCAGAGGAATGGTGATGCAGGACCCCGGTCAGTTGAAGATTTGTTTCAGCAACGAGTTCGAGAGCGCTTGGCATTATATGGTGCTAACCCATCAGAGACCGCCATACAGGAAGCCATTAGAGAAATCGAGCGGCAGGATGAGCGACAACATGACCAGAGAATGGCGGAAATACGGCAATCAGAGACAACACCTAAAAAAGCAGCACCAACTGAAAGGAGAGGAGAGATACAGATATCAGCCGACATGGAAAAGGAATTCAGAAGGAGGTTGCGAGAGATGCAGATACAGCATAGAGGACCAGTATCAGAGGAGGTCCTGCTGGGATGGTCGGATTCAATCCGCTGCGAACTCTGGAAGAAAGTGCTAGCCCTCGAGCAGCAACACCAGGGAAAAGTTCTCCCCTCCATCCATGTAAGGTACTGGTCGCAGTATGAAGTACGAATGCTGTTATTGGGGGAACAACCGAAGCAGGAGTGGACAGCTGAGTTAAGCAGGCTGATCCGGGCAGAGCTGCGGTTGGACGAGAGCTACAGAGCCCTCCGGTGGTATGTAGCCCAAGAGTGCCCATGGTCAGCGGATGACAGCCCCACGGAAGGCTTTGACTATAATGGCCTGGGATTGTTGTATTGGAGGCTGTCCGAGGACCCTGACTTTGGGAGTGATCAGGAGTGGCGTTTGGAGGAAATAATGGAGCACAGAGAACAAAGACTGAATGTCTCGGAAGGGCACTGGGCACAGGAAGATTTGGAGTTTCTGGCCGTTCAGGAATGGGAGCTGGATATCGCCTACAAACAGCTGCTAGACTCCGCTCGGCAGCAGGGTGGGGCTCCCTTTGCCTGGGACTATCAGGAAATACCAGTTGACAACTATGAAATCCTGGCCGAAGAATCAGCAGTGGAAAATCTGAAGATTGCCCTCCCTAAAGCCGAAGTGAATGATACAGAGTTCCAGGGAGCTAGCCTGGCTGAAGAATCGGCAGTGGAAAAGATGAAGATTGCCCTCCCTAAAGCCGAAGTGGATAATATGGAGTTCCAGGGAGCTAGGGCAGTTGGCTCATCTCCCCAGCCACAGATTACAGAAGGTATGGACTTAATGGACTGTACAGAGGATGTTATGAATTATGCATCGCCCGCTCAAGTACTGGCAGCAGGACAAAGTACTGCAGACCCCTGCTCTACACCCATGGCAGTGTTGGAGGCCCGAATTGAGAAGGTGATGGTTCCTCTTTCTGAGTGGATTTCAGAGATGCAGGGAGGAGAAGCAGCCATTTTCCCTCCCCAACAGGTAGCCAGAGCAGATGGTGTGGAGTCCCCAGCAGGAGTACTGGCAACAGGGCAGAGTGATAGCAACCTGTGCTGCCCAGCACCGGAAACAACTGTGGAGTTTCAGGGAGCCGGGGCAGTTGGCCCCTCTCTCCAGCAACAAGCTGGGGTGGTAAAGCTTCTACCCCCAGCTTAATCACTGGCAGCAGGGCAGAATGCTACTGGCCGCTGCACACAACTGCCACTTGAGCGGATATCGGTGGACGGGACTGCGGTCTCCACTCACAGCAACCCAGCAGAAGAGCTGGCAACAGAGCCGAGTGCCACGGGCCTCGGCTCTCAACTAACAGAAGAGGGAGTTCCTGTGGTATTGGATGGGACTTCAGTCCTCACTGACACAACCCCAGAAAATGGTGTGACACTGAGACAGGAGGATGTGAGCCTTGCTTTGCAAGCACTGGGAGATTTTCACCTACCACAAGTGGATGGGACTTCAGTCTCCACTTGTATACCACAGGGATGCTGGGCAGTCGACCCAGTTCCCCAACAGCATGACGGACTGAGCCCAGTCACCCTGTCTTCTCTCCAGCAGCAGAAAGGACTCCAGGGAGGAGGGCCAGTCCAGGCCTCTCCCCAGCGGCGGGTGTGTTCTCTGAGAGAGGCAGAGGTTGGCTGGGTAAGCGATTCTCTGTTTGGAGAAATTTATTTGGGGTACTGTGTGGATACCGGCATTAGAAGAAGGGACCTATGGACTAACTTCGGAGTCAACCCGTCTGGGGTTCCCCCCTCTGTTAGTCTCCTGCCGAAAGGGGAGAGATGTAACGGGAAGGCCCGGGGAACTCAGAATCGCTTAGGAAGTATGAAATACCCTTGCGCCAGCTTCCCCAATGGCTCTTATGTGTCAATCACCCTGTGTCTCTATTAGGGGCACAGGGTGAATGAAAACCCCAATATGGTCTATGATGGCCATATTCAATGCTGTACATACATTTTATCTAGATTGGGTCTGTAATATTCATCCACCATATTCCCCAGGATACCTGCAAAGAACTCTCTACTGTTTGATTATGACCTCAACAGGTTAATTGGAAAGTGACGCCTTCATGATGTTTAGACACATACTCTTAGATGCTAATATCATCACCGACAGCCCTGACTTTGTGTAATCATGGCTGTGAGGAATTAAGGTAATTTGCATTCTATTGTTCAGTATGATTTGGGAAGGTCTGGTGTGAATAGAAGTAATTAACCCTATACTTGTGTGTATTGTAAAGGCAGACTGGGATTTACAATACAAAGGGATTTAAGATGTAAAGGGTTTAGAACCTGTTGTCGCCAGACAGACTGGCTGCCAACCCTTTGTGGGAAGATGTGTATTGGAGATCGTATATTCTATTGTGTTGGGATCTTTTGAAGCCTAGCAGACGTCAGTATGAGGTGTTGAGTTTTGGGATGTGTGGGTGGAGCTGGGCCCTTGTTCATGTTAAATCATGTGCCCTGAATTGTGTATAAAGTTACAATGTTGGTCAATAATAAATGCATTCCTACTACAGAAGAGACAGAGTGCGTCTCGTCTTCTTCCAGAGGGGTCGGCTCCTATAGGAAAGGGTCGTTTAGCTGTGGATATCGGTAGCGAGTGGATGTGTGTCTAGGAGAGGGAACATCGTAAACGGCGTTAATACTCCTTGAGATTGGGGTGCCGTTACAAAAGTATTGCATCAAAAATTGTAATTACACGCCCCTGTTAAACAGGGGCTGAAAAATTGGGCCTTAGCCACTGGTGCTGGTGCCACGACACTGCAACCACTCTCAGATACTCTAGTTGGAGTGCAGGAATGAGCCCTGCTGCAAAGCATTGCATAAAAAATTGTAATAACATGCCCCTGTTAAACAGGGGCTGAAAAATTGGGCCTTAGCCACTGGTGGCATCACCCAGAAACAAAAATGTTCTTCCAAGCTATCATCATCAATCGGATCATTGAGGAGGAGGAGGATAGTCAGTCAACATAACAGGACAGTCTCTCAGCATCAGCATCAGTCTTGAAGGGATGTGACATTTGAAAATAAATTAGTCTGTTATATCAGCTTCAGGTGTTTGGTAGCTGGTGGTGATCCAAGACTGGTTCATCTTTATGAAGGTCAGTCGATCAACAGAGTCGGTGGACAGGCGCACCCTGTGATCCATGACAAATCCTCCAGCAGCACTGAATGTGCATTCTGAAAGAACGCTGGATGCAGGACAGGCCAGTAGCTCAATTGCATACTGTGCAAGCTCTGGCCAGTGATCCATCCTCAAGACCCAGTAAGCCAGAGGATTTTCGGTGGGGAAGGTGTCCAAGTCTGACCTTGCCCCTAGGTATTCCTGCACCGTGTATATCAGACGCTGGCGATGGTTGCTGGAACCGATCATACCTTGGGGCTGCGGACTAAAGAATTGTCTGAACGCATCGGTCAGACGGCCACCTTCCCCACCGCTCCTTCTTTGACTGACCGAAGCCTCAGCAACTCGTTGTCCAGGACCAGGAGTTTGTAACCTCCCAGTCTCTGGGAACGCGTTGCACAGACCTTTCTGCAAGGCCTCCCGGAGTTGTCTCATCCTCTGCTCCCTCTGCGATGGTAAGATAAGGTCTGCAACCTTACCCTTGTACCGTGGATCAAGGAGAGTGGCCAGCCAGTAATGGTCCCTCTCCTTGATCCGAAGAATACGAGGATCCTTCCGCAGACTTTGCAGGATCAGGGAGGCCATGCAGCGTAGGTTAGCTGAGGCATTCGGTCCGGAGTCCTCTGGGTCACTAAGGACGACATGATCCGCAGCCACCTCCTCCCAGCCACGTACAAGTCCACTGGTTTCTTGGGACTGTAAATCATCCCTAAAAGACTGCTGCTGATGATGCTGAGTGCCAGGCTCCACCTCCATGCTGACACAATCCTCCTCCTCCTCCTCCTCTTCTTCCTGTGCGATGGGTGGGACAGAAGGAACACTGTCTGGGTAAAGGGGGCCTTGAGAGGCAAGGAAGTCCTCCTCTTCCTGCCTCTGTTCTGCCTCAAGTGCCCTGTCCATTATTCCACGCAGCGTATGTTCCAACAGGTGGACAAGAGGTACAGTGTCACTGATGCATGCACTGTCACTGCTCACCATCCTCGTGGCCTCCTCAAATGGTGCCAGGACAGTGCATGCATCCCTGATCATGCCCCACTGGTGTGGTGAAAAAAACCGAGCTCCCCTGACCCTGTCCTGGTGCCGTAGTCGCACAGGTACTCATTGATGGCCCTCTGCTGCGTGTGCAGCCGCTGCAGCATAGCCAACGTTGAGTTCCACCTTGTGGGCATGTCACATATAAGGCGGTTCTTGGGCAGGTTCAACTCCTTTTGCATCTCAGCCAGGCGAGCACTGGCATTATAAGATCTGCGGAAATGCACACAGACTTTCCTGGCCTGCCTCAGGACATCCTGTAAGCCCGGGTACCTGCCCAAGAACCGCTGCACCACCAGGTTAAGGACGTGAGCCACACAGGGCACATGGGTCAGTTGTCCCTGTCGGAGAGCGGAGAGGAGGTTGGTGCCATTGTCGCAAACTACCATTCCTGGCTTAAGCTGGCGTGGCGTCAACCACCTCTCGGCCTGCCCCTGCAGAGCAGACAGAACCTCTGCCCCAGTGTGGCTCCTGTCCCCCAAACACACCAGCGCAAGCACGGCATGGCATCTTTTTGCCTGCGTACTTGCGTAGCCCCTTGAACGCCTACGGAGCACCGCTGATTCCGAGGACAAAGCACAGGAAGAGGCCACGGAGGAAGAAGAAGAGGAGGGGGTGGAGGACAGAGGTGTGTCACAACCAGTAGTAGCATTTTGGAGGCGTGGCGGTGGAACAACCTCCAACACTACTGCACCTTGTCCTGCATCCTTCCCAGCTGCCAAAAGAGTGACCCAATGGGCCGTGAAAGAAAGGTAACGTCCCTGTCCATGCCTGCTGGACCATGAGTCAGCGGTAATATGCACCTTACCGCTGACCGCCCTGTCCAGCGAGGCCAAGACATTGCCTTCCACATGCCGGTAGAGAGCCAGAATCGCCTTCCGTGAGAAAAAGTGGCGTTTGGGAACCTGCCACTGAGGAACCGCACATTGCACAAACTCACAGAAGGGGGCCGAGTCTACCAACTGAAAAGGCAGCAGTTGAAGCGCTAGCAATTTAGCCAAGCTAGCATTCAACCGCTGGGCATGTGGATGGCTGGGAGTGAACTTCTTTCGACGGTCCAGCAGCTGGGGCAGGGAAATTTGCCTGCTAGAATCGGACGTCGGTGTACTGCTAGCAGAGTGGCCGCAAGTACTTGGCTGTGACACACCTAATTCTACACCTTCATTCCTCTCAGAGCAGGTTTCAGAGAGGACTGAAGGTATAGTGGGGTTGGAGATCCCAGCTGATGCGGTGCAAGAAGAGGTCAGCTTTGTTCTTTGGTGTGGGTCTTTAAGGTAGGCTTGCCAACGAGCTGCATGGCAGGTCAACATATGTCTGGTCAAGCATGTGGTGCCCAAGCGGGTGATGTTTTGGCCACGCGATATACGCTTGAGACATATGTTGCAAACAGCAGCTGTGCGATCTGATGCACTCGACTCAAAAAAGGCCCACACCAAAGAACTTTTTGAATAACGGGCAGAGGCAGCGCCCTGCACAGGCGGAGCTCTGCGGTGTGATTCCGTCGGTGTGCTGCCCTTACGCTGGCCCCCGAGGGCATCCTGCCTCGTTGGAGATGTGCCTCCTCATCCTCCTCCTCCTCCTCCTCCTCCTCCTCTCTCCTATTAGGCACCCATGTGGAGTCAGTGACCTCATCATCCCCTCCCTCCTCATCACTGGAGCCAATCTGGCAGTATGCTGCAGCTGCTGGAACATGACTGCCAGATTGGTGTCCTTCTTGAGCATCCCCTCTCTCTGCTCTCACGCTACTGCCTTCCTCTAGCTGGGTATCATCATCAGACCCTTCGAAACGCTGGGCATCCTCCTGGAGCATGTACCCAACACTGTGCTCAAACAGTTCGGGGGACTCCTCAGGAGGACATGGTTGGTCTAGGGAAGGAGTGACTGATGATGACATAGATACCAGGGAAGAGGACGCTTTGGCAGCTGCTTTGCCAGTACCCTGAGCCTGGGTGAGAGAGGATGAGGAGGATGAGGAGGGCTTGGTCATCCACTCTACCAAGTCTTCGGCATGATGCGGCTCAACACGTCCAGCTGCCGAAAAGAAGGACAAGCGTGTCCCATGGCCATGTGCTGATGGCGATGCACCGCGTCCACGACCAGCACTGTTGTCTCTAGACACAGAGCCTGCTTGCCCTCTTTTATTGGCTCCTGACTGTCTGCCTCTCCTTGTTTGCCTTCCAGACATTCTAATGGCCTGCAGGGAAATGGGAAAAGCAGCAATACAGGCTAAGTTCAGGTGTAATATGGTCAGGAGGCACACTCCGCCCGCTGTAAGTGCCGCAAAATCCTGTTGGTGTAACACACCAGGAAAAAGCAGCAATACAGGCTAAGTTCAGGTGTAATATGGTCAGGAGGCACACTCCGCCCGCTGTAAGTGCCGCAAAATCCTGTTGGTGTAACACACCAGGAAAAATCAGCAATACAGGCTAAGTTAAGGTGTAATATGGTCAGGAGGCACACTCTGCCCGCTGTAAGTGCCGCAAAATCCTGTTGGTGTAACACACCAGGAAAAAGCAGCAATACAGGCTAAGTTCAGGTGTAATATGGTCAGGAGGCACACTCCGCCCGCTGTAAGTGCCGCAAAATCCTGTTGGTGTAACACACCAGGAAAAAGCAGCAGTACAGGCTAAGCTAAGGTGTAATATGGTCAGGAGGCACACTCCGCCCGCTGTAAGTGCCGCAAAATCCTGTTGGTGTAACACACCAGGAAAAAGCAGCAATACAGGCTAAGTTCAGGTGTAATATGGTCAGGAGGCACACTCCGCCCGCTGTAAGTGCCGCAAAATCCTGTTGGTGTAACACACCAGGAAAAAGCAGCAATACAGGCTAAGTTAAGGTGTAATATGGTCAGGAGGCACACTCCGCCCGCTGTAAGTGCCGCAAAATCCTGTTGGTGTAACACACCAGGAAAAAGCAGCAATACAAGCTAAGTTCAGGTGTAATATGGTCAGGAGGCACACTCCGCCCGCTGTAAGTGCCGCAAAATCCTGTTGGTGTAACACACCAGGAAAAAGCGGCAATACAGGCTAAGTTAAGGTGTAATATGGTCAGGAGGCACACTCCGCCCGCTGTAAGTGCCGCAAAATCCTGTTGGTGTAACATACCAGGAAAAAGCAGCAATACGGGCTAACTTCAGGTGTATAATGTGCAGGAGGCTTAGCAACAATGACACTGACACTGTCCCCTGCCTATCCTTCTATCTCCCTGCACACAAGGTTTATCAAAGTATATGACACTGACACTCTCCCTGCCTATCCTTCTCTCTCCCTGCACACAAGGTTAAGCAAAGAATATGACACTGACACTGTCCCCTGCCTATCCTTCTCTCTCCCTGCACACAAGGTTTATCAAAGTATATGACACTGACACTCTCCCTGCCTATCCTTCTCTCTCTCTACACACAAGGTTTAGCAAAGAATATGACACTGACACTCTCCCTGCCTATCCTTCTCTGTCCCTACACACAAGGTTTAGCAAAGAATAGATTTGACAAGATTTGACAC
Source organism: Rana muscosa (assembly GCA_029206835.1). Lineage (NCBI taxonomy): Eukaryota > Metazoa > Chordata > Amphibia > Anura > Ranidae > Rana > Rana muscosa. Next base: position 255,527,689 of record CM055123.1, on the reverse strand, counting down.
TGTCCCTGCCTATCCTTCACTTTCCCTGCTCCGGAACACACTACACGAGGCCGCCGCGCTGGCAGGCCTTTTATAGTGTGGGGCGTGTACTAAACCCCCTCAGCTATAATTGGCCACAGGCATCCTGCCTGTGGCCAATCATTGCTCTCCTCGCTGCCGGCGCTGTGATTGGCCAAGCATGCAGGGTCACAGTGCATGCTTGGCCAATCACAGCGCCGGGATTACACTGCGGTGGCGCAGTGTATTGTGGGCCGTTCGCGTCACTCGAATTTGGCGCGAACGGCCCAAATCGTTCGTTGTTCGCCGAACGCGCGAACAGCCGATGTTCGAGTCGAACCTATGTTCGACTCGAACACCGAGCTCATCCCTAGTGGTCTCTATTCACCAGAGCCCCCCTCCACATCAGAGTTCCCCCTTACATCATGATCTGCAGCGTTCCCCTTTACATAAGAGTTCCCTTGCACTGTAAGGGGGCATCCTGCAGACTCTGATGTAAGTGGGAACTCTGTGCTGGCTGGGTTATAGTAACCTAACCTTCATGTGAATTGAGAAATATGTTTTTTTACTTTTGTTTAACTTAAACACATTGATATTAGCATTAGCTGTGTGTTTATAGTTGAAATATTGATATTTGCACTGTTTAGCACTAAAAACAGTAATTTTAGGTACTTTTTTGCAGCGTCAGTAAAAAATGCGGCTCTGCCAGTAATCTTCATTATTTTTGCCAGTAAGAAAATGGTGCCGTACAGAAATTTTGACATCCTTGCCAGTAAATTTCACTTCAGGGGGTTGGCAACACTGGGAAGAGTAATCAGTTAGATTACTCGTTATCCCAAAAAGTGGCTACGTTACCTAACGCCGTTTATTTAAACGGCGTTAGTTACAACACTGCCAGCGACACACGCCCCAAAGCCAATGGAAGAGATCACGTACAGGTAAATGTATGTGGGGCGGTTAATAAGTGATCACATCCACTCAGTTTTCAGCAGCATATGAGCTGGGGGGGGGAGACCGCAGCATACTGACCTTCCCAGTGAAAAACCGTTGCGGGGGGGGGAGATATCAGGACTAGTCTGAACATCGAAGGAGAGCAGGCCCGAGTTCTTAGCACAGCTACAGACCTGACCATGCTGTGCTCTCGTGCCTAGTGTGGTCAGTTTGATGGCAGACCATGAATTTGACAGAACAGATACTTTTTCATACAAGTACATGGTACCACAGCCACATCAGGCATATGAAATGTTGGGTTTACATATTCTTTAATTCCAAAGAGGTAGCAAGGCTTCTCTAGCATGTGACCAATCTGATTAGTTTTTCACATGACAGAGCTGCTTCCATTGACTGCCGATCAGAAGAGCTTTCCGTGTGCTGCGAACACACAACTTCAGGCTGCCGTGAACACCTGTGACAACTGGGCATCAAATCAGACCCCCCCCCCCCAAACACTGCAAATATGTTATGCAGTCTGTGAGAGGTTAACATGTCAAACCCCTTAAATTCCAAGTATCAGTAGTTCTCTATATCTTGTAATGGAAGCTTTAGGGCCCGTTCACACTAGGTGGAGCCCAGCACATGCACACATTGCATTTTAGAGCAGCCCATTTCAATGGGATGCCTTATGCTTGAGAAATGTGCAAAAAAAAAAAGTATGCTGAACCAAAAATGCATCGTACCATACATTTTTGCAGGAGCAAAAAACACATGTGCATGGGAGTGCTATTAAGAATTGCATCCACACATCTGCAAGAAAAAAAATTAAGTTTTTGCACATGTTCCCACACCACACCTGATGTGAATAAGCTTTTTCACCCTTCATCTTGCCATAATACCTGGTTGAGCTGCCATTTCCATGGGCTTTCCCGATCCTCAAGCTGATCCTCTAGCTGCTGCCCTGCCACTCATTCCACATGCTCCACCAGTACCCTGAAAGGAAGTCATTCACTTGCATCCCTCTAAAGGCACCCCAACATGGCTATGTGGATTATTTACTAAAGGCAAATCCACTTTGCACTACAAGCGCAAACTACAAGTGAAAAGTGCACTTGGAAGTGCAGTCGCTGTAGATCTGGGGGGGGGGGGACATGCAAGGAAAACAAAACACAGCATTTTACCTTGCACATGATTGGATGATAAAATCAGCAGAGCTTCCCCTCATTTCAGATATACCCCTCAGATTTACAGAGACTGCACTTCCAAGTGCAATAACGTAAATAACCCCCAATGTGTTGGCTTGCAGGGGGAAATGGGACCAGCATGTAGAATGACCCAGTCCCTCAGACTTGTACTCCACATGGCTATTTGTGGGCTTGGGGGGGACGCCTCAACCCTGTGCTCCACCCCACATGGCTATTTGTGGGCTTTGGGTGGGGGGAATAGGACCAGCATGTAGGACGCCTCAGCCCTGTGCTCCACCCCATGTGAGCATTTGTTGGCTTTGGGGGGGTAGGACCAACATGTAGAATCACCCAGTCCCTCGGCCATGTGCCCCACCTTACATGCCTATTTGTGGGCTTGGCAGGGGGAAATGGGACCAGCAGGTAGAATGCTTTAGCCCTGTGCTCCACGCCATGAGACTGTTGGCTTGCAGGATGGCACCAGCATATGAAATGACTGCATAATCCCTCTGCTCTGCGCTCCACTCCAATGCAATTACAGTAAAAGCTTGCAGGAAGGCCAACACTTTTCAAATTTGTAAGAAATATATTGCGCTGACACCCAAATAGACATCAGCCAGCCCAGCAAGAGGCAAAATTTAAAACTTGATAACAAATGTGCAGCGCTAGTGGAAAAAGTTCTGCAAGGCAAAAAATATATAAATATATATAAAATCTCCAATGACTGTTAGTGCTCATAATAAATGAATCTTAAACTGTAATAGTGACCATATATATGGTAATAATGTTTGTGAAAAAGTCTATAAAATGCAAAAATTGAGTAGAAAATTGTGATTATAGGATAAGACTGGAACAAATTGAAGAGATATAGTCCTTTATAGCATGAGTAGATATGAAAGACCACCACCGATTGTAAGAAGGCTTACCGGAACAAATGGACCCAAATGGAAATACCCCCAATGAGTTGCAAAAGCTTGTGGTGTAAACACCAATGAATGGAGCATCCACACATATAGTTTAAGCCAAGATGAGAGATGCCTCCAGGTGCTGAAGAAGGTTCCAACCAGACTCAGCTTAGAAAAACCAATATCCACAAGTCTCGGTGGGATATGTCTTTAACCCTATACAGTGGAACCTCGGTTTAAGAGTAACTTAGTTTGAGAGCGTTTTAATTTGCGAGCAACTTTTTTTTTTAAATTCTGATTCGGTTTGCGAGTGTTGACAGAATTTAAGCTAAATATGCCTGCAGTACCTCATTTGGCCTGAGGTACAGGGGCGCAGGACCCAAGCAGAGCCGAAAATAGGCCTGCAGTACCTCATTTGGCCTGAGGTACGGGGGCGCAGGAGCCGAACATTGGCCTGCAGTACCTCATTTGGCCTGAGGTACAGGGGCGCAGGACCCAAGCAGAGCCGAAAATAGGCCTGCAGTACCTCATTTGGCCTGAGGTACGGGGGCGCAGGAGCCGAACATTGGCCTGCAGTACCTCATTTGGCCTGAGGTACAGGGGCGCAGGACCCAAGCAGAGCCGAAAATAGGCCTGCAGTACCTCATTTGGCCTGAGGTACGGGGGCGCAGGAGCAGAACATTGGCCTGCAGTACCTCATTTGGCCTGAGGTACAGGGGCGCAGTAGCTGAGCCGAAGTGTCCTCGGGTCTTTTCGGCTGTTTTCGGCACTCTCTGGTGCACCCCCACCTCTGACGGCATTCGGTATTGCATCCTATTGAAGTCAATGCGGAACAAATTATTTTCGTTTCCATTGACTTCAATGGGAAAACTCGCTTTGATATGCGGGTACTTTGGATTACGAGCATACTCCTGGAACAGATTATGCTCGTAATCCGAGGTTCAACTGTATTGTGCCAGTGGGTTCAAATCAGAGTATGGAGGCTTCCATCCAGCATCAAGGTCTCAACACCGATTGCAAATCAACCTCTGCTGGTTTTCTATCAGTAAGGAGACCTTGATTGTTTGGTGTTTACACCACAAGCTTTTGTGACTCATTGGGCATATGATTATTTGTTCAGGTAAGCCTTCTTACAATCGGTGGTGGCCGTCTTTCATATCTACTCATGCTAAAGGACTAGGGGGGTTATTTACAAAAGGCAAATCCACTTTGCAATGAAAGTGCACTTTCAAGTGCTGTAGATCTGAGGGGGACATGCAATGAAAACAAAGCATTTTTGCTTGCACATGATTGGATGATAAAATCAGCATTCCAGCCTACCTCCAGTTCCCACAGTCCATGTCCTGACTCTGATTTGACTTGCAAGTATGAGTGACCAATTTTTACAATTTTTATTTTTCTATAGTCTTTATTACATTTTTACATGATCACTTATCTACTTTTAAACATCCTCAGACAATATCTCTGCATCTGCTCCTGAAGAGTAGCGCTACAGCTACGAAACTTGTCGAGCTAATAGATGCCTTCCCTGCTGTTTCTTTTTATTCAAGATACCATGATTACGGTTCACTGGAATATACCTATATATTACTTACTGTGGGAATACGTTGCAACTAGTCTGGTGTGTCATCATTATGTCATTACTGTGGCTCTAGGCCAATATGCTATCAGTGTGTCATTATGCTATTCTGTTAATTTATTACTATGTATCATGTCATTGAATAAAAGTTTTTTACTTTACTACGATGGTTACTACATGTCTATGCATTTATTATATGGCACTATAGATGGCTCCACCACCAGACAGCATTATAGTACCATGCAATGCTATTTTCCTGGCTGCACGCTTCAATTCAAAGTCCCAAAAATGTTGTTCTTTTATATCGATAAAATCAGCAGAGCTTCCCTTAATTTCAGAGCTTCCCTTCAGATCTACAACAACTGCACTTACAAGTGCACTTGTAGTGCACTTGTAGTGCACAGTAGATTTCTCTTTAATAAATCAACCTCTATATCTCTACAATTTGACCCAGTCTTATCCCATCCCAATTTTTTTACTTAATTTTTGCACTTTAATGGTCATTACCATATATGGTCACTATTACTGTTAGGCTCGGTTCACACTATGGCCGCATCCGTCGCACAGCAGAGGTCTGGTGCGTGCTGGTTCACCGTTTCAGGTCCGATTTCAGCTCGAATTTTGGGCTGAATGCGGACCTGAAACCATAGTTGCCAACATTGCAAAAAAAAAATCCGGGACACTTTTTTTGCATTGAGGCAGAGCCTTGCTATAATTAGAGGGTGGGGCATTCATTTGTAGGCGTGTCACACTGTAATGAAAAATGGTCGTGGTTTCCACGCGATAGTGGGTGTGGCTTAAATGGGCGTGGCTCAGAAGGGTGTGGTTAGAGTCCGAGATGAAGGAAGGAAAAAAAGAAAGAAAGAAAGAAAGAAAGAAAGAGAAAGAAGCCAGATCCTACACCACAATAGAAATGTGTATTCCAGAAAGTTTAACAAAATTGGCAGATAAAGATACTCCAAAACACCTGTTGTTGGCGCTTCAATCATCCCGGCACCATGGTTGTTATGGTGTCAGGGTGATTGAAGCGCATTATTTCTATTATTACATTGTAATATAAAATTAAATCATTCAACTCACCATAATGCCGAATCAGTGGAAGCCCTGAGCGTGTCACCTGCCACGTCGCCTGCCACCAGATGGCCTCCCCAGCAGTCCGTCCTTGCATCAGGTGCCTCCCCAGCAGTCCGTCCTTGCATCAGGTGCTTCCCCAGCAGAGTCTGTCCTTGCATCAGTTGCCTCCCCAGCAGTCCGTCCTTGCATCAGGTGCCTCCCCAGCAGTCCGTCCTTGCATCAGGTACCTCCCCAGCAGTCCGTCCTTGCATCAGGTGCCTCCCCAGCAGTCCGTCCTTGCATCAGGTGCCTCCCCAGCAGAGCCCCCTCCACACTTGTGGACAAGGGTCCAAAAATCATGATTGTCCCGGGAAATTCGGGACTGTTTGGCAACTATGCACTACACTGATTACCCCGCCACCCACTTCACCGATTACCCCGCCACCCACTACACTGATTACCCCGCCACCCACTACACTACACTGATTACCCCGCCACCCACTACACTACACTGATTACCCCACCACCCACTACACTACACTGATTACCCCACCACCCACTACACTGATTACCCCACCACCCACTACACTACACTGATTACCCTGCCACCCACTACACTGATTACCCCACAACCCAATACACTACACTGATTACCCCACCACCCACTACACTACACTGATTACCCCACCACCCACTACACTACACTGATTACCCCGCCACCCACTACACTACACTGATTACCACGCCACCCACTAAACGACACTACTCTGATTACTCCGCCACCCACTACACTGATTACCCCACCACCCACTACACTACACTGATTACCCCGCCACCCATTACACTACACTGATTACCCCGCCACCCACTACACTACACTGATTACCCCGCCACCCACTACACTACACTGATTACCCTGCCACCCACTAAACTACACTACTCTGATTACCCCGCCACCCACTACACTGATTACCCCGCCACCCACTACACTACACTGATTACCCCGCCACCCACTACACTGATAACCCGCCACCCACTACACTGCTTACCCCGCCACCCACTACACTGATTACCCCATTACCCACTACACTGATTACCCTGCCACCCACTACACTGATTACCCTGCCACCCACTACACTGATTACCCCGCCACCCACTACACTGATTACCCCGCCACCCACTACACTGATTACCCCATTACCCACTACACTGATTACCTCGCCACCCACTACACTGATTACCCCGCCACCCACTACACTGATTACCCCGCCACCCACTACACTGATTACCCCGCCACCCACTACACTGATTACCCCGCCACCCACTACACTGATTACCCCGCCACCTGCTTACCCCGCCACCCACTATACTGATTACCCCACCACCCACTACACTACACTGATTAACCCGCCACCCACTACACTGATTACCCCGCCACCCACTACACTGATTACCCCGCCACCCACTACACTACACTGATTACCCCGCCACACTAATTTCTACACTACACTGCAATAGTACGGTACCTGCGGTGCGTGAGGATGTGCTGGTGGTCCGAGGGGTCTGCCAAATGGAGTGAGCCAGGTCCATCACAGTGTCCCCAGCCAGCGGAGCCCCGGTCCTTCCATTAGTGTCCCCACTCGTCAGACACACGGGGGCGGGGTGGAGGGTTGTTGGCAGCGGCGGGTGCTGATAGGCGTCAGTGTCCCCAGCCAGCGGAGCCCCGGTCCTTCCATCAGTGTCCCCGCTCCTCGTCGGACACACGGGGGCCGGGCGGAGGGTCGTTAGCAGCGGCGGCGGTAGCGGGTGAAGCATGCTTCCTTGTGTTCAGTGGAGAGCGGGGAGGAGTCGCCAATCCCTGCAGCCAATAGCCTTCAGTGTACAATAGAATATTTATATTTGTACACTGAAGAGAGAAGCCGATTGGCTGCCCCAGTCTCTGCACTGAACACAAGGGGAAACAGTAAACAATCATGGCGGCGGCAGCGGCCATTTTTGTGTAGCCGCTGCCGTTTTTAGCCTAAAGCATTCCCGAATTTACCGGGACAAAACGGGACAAAAAGAATCGGGCTTGTCCCGAATCGGGACAAGCCCAATTCAGGACAAGGGTCCAAAAATCGTGCTTGTCCCGGGAAATTCGGGACTGTTGGCAACTATGCCTGAAACGCACCAAAAAAGGCACACGTTTTTCTTGCACACCGCACACCTGCTATAGAGAGCCAGTCACATTCTCCTGCTATGTGAATTGGATTCGAGGAAACACGCAATTCGCATAGGTGTGAACCGAGCCTTAAAGATTAATTTATTATGAGCACCAACAGTCATTGGTTATATTTTTTTGAATTCTGCAGCCTTGCAGAATTTTCCACTAGCGCTGCACATTTGTTATCATCACGTTTTAAACTGCATGAGTGCAGAATGCTTCGAAAAGGAAACCATAGTGACTTCCTTGACAGCAGTACATCTACTATCCTACCCTGTGGTGGGGAATGACCTTTCAATGTCATGCAAATATGGCTCAAAAATATCTGGAACTTATTGATCTATGGCACATAAGATCGTTGGGCTGGTGTAGCACCCTCTACCTTTAGGTAGGTGCTAGAATAGGATTTTTCTGGGTTTAAGAAATCAGTGCAGGCAAATTTAGGCGGGCCTGTGCTCTAGGCTAGGCCTGCTTGTTTTGATCTGGGGCTGGGAGTGTTCAGTGCAGTAGTGGGTGTGATCACCTGTGCTCTGACTCAGAGACGCCTCTCCTTCTTTCAGTAAGATTGTTCTGGAATAGGGGTTGGACCTGAAGTTTTGAGTGACAGGCAGCTCATGTGAGGAGTTCTGATGAATCCCTATTTGGTATTGGCAGGGGGCAGGCCTCCCATATAAGCCATACCTCCCAACCCGCACGGATTCTGCGGGTTTCTCCTGCAGGGACATCATCTTCCCGCGTACCCGCGCGGGACACTGTTTTCCCGCATAGACCTTCAGTTCCCTCAGTCCGCCAACGCGCCAGGCAGGGAAGCCAGGCGGAAGTCACAGCGGCAGCAAAAACCAGGTTAGTCGGGCGGGTGTTGTATCCGATCCTTCGCTCCTCCCGGCACATCGCAACCCCCCCCCCTCAACAACACCACCACGTCCCTAGAAAAAAAACTAAATGTCCCGCGGCACCCCCCCCCCCCCCGCTCAGCTCAACAACTTTGATGAGAGGGGGAAAAGAACATGAATTAATGTCCCGCAGTGGACAATAGGAAAGTTGGGAGGTATGTATAAGCTGAGGTCACATGCTGCTTGGGGAATTCTGTCGGTGCAGGAGAAAGGATAATGGAGGGGTAGGCAGTTGCCGCAGGGCGTCCACACGTGGGGGGATGCGCCAAGCGCGGAGAAGCTGCTAGGATGTATTCCTGGGTAAAGATCTTCACCATGGAGATAGTGTCTGGCTCCTGTGACCGGGGAACACAGGATTTGCACTTTGGAGAAGGTCAGTGTGGAAGAAGCATGAGGTAGATTGTTAAGAGTGGTGCAGAATGCTGTGGCCGGGGAATGCAGGGCTTGCAGTTATGAACTGGCTGGGAGCAGTAGTGCGCTTATTGCCGTGTGTCGTCATTGCTGGGCTGTCAGGGAGAGGTTATAAAAGGTGAATAATCCGCGCTAACCTATCTAAACCAATGGGATAAACCATATAAAATGTGAAAAAGTGAAAAAAACCTTTGAAGTTAAATGTGACAGGTGCTGCAAACTTATAAACAGCCGGAATAACAGCTGTGAACGTGTATGCTAAAATATGTATAAATCAGTGCGCAACCTATTAGGTAAGCCTACACAGTGCTTATAATTGTACAAATAAAAAGTGAAAATAAACATGTGAATAGATAGACACTTAAACAAATGTCCTATAGTGCCACCTGATTGGCAAGTAAAAAAAAAAAAAAAAAAGTGGAAAAAAAAGGGAAGAAACAAAAATCAAAACCACAACAATGAATATTATCCCCTGAAACTAATATACTCCGGGGTACACAGTTCAAGTGTGTTTAAAGTTCGTATAAATTGGAATGTCGACATCAAACGATTTCCATCAAACAAACAAACAAAACCCGATCCTGTGGTGCAGATAAAGCGAGACTTTTTCAACTTGCTGGAATAACTGATAAAGGCAATGGAGGCTTACCAGCTCAGGTGGATCCCGATTACAGAGATCATATGGGGCTCATGCATGAATAGAAACATCCACCGACATGCCGCAGGTCTTTTACCTCCAATCGTCCGATATTCCGATCCTCCAGGGGCCCTCAGAGCAAGGTGATCTTGCAAGGGATTCCCTCGTTCATGCAGCAAGAAAGGATGTTGAAATAAAAAAGGAAAAAAACCTCATGGTGCAATACTTTAGTTTTAAAAAAAGATACCCTTTATTAATTTCGGGCAAAATAAAATCGCTTCACATGAAGTTTAAACACGAGGAAGGCGGCAAATTCAAAAAACTGATCGTACTCAGCTGCTGTGTTGCAGTCAGCTGTAGCGTAGTGATGGCCCGATCAACAGCTCCACCCGACGCTGCGTTTCGTCATACAAGGCGTCCACTGGGAAAGGAGGCTGGATTGGGACATCACTCATCACGCTTATATTCTGGCAGAAAACAGTGACACCGGAAGCCGGGAAGAAAACTCAAATCCCCCAGGCTACCCGTGTTAATAGACATCTTCCTTTGACTCCCGCAATACGCGGAATGTTCGCCGGAAAAAATGTCTACACAAAGGAGATAGAATATTTTATTTTACATGTCCCTGTATAGTATGAAGGGCATTGCTGGTCCTCCACATCTCTACATGACAAAAAAATATATATGACAAAAAATATATATATATTAATGATCAACCCCTTATAATAAAGGTGAATCAATAACCATACTAATAATAAAAATATTAAAAATAGGTCAGTACTCCGGAATTAACCTTACAACTGACGAATAATTAAAAATAATAGTAATAAACACATTAAAATATCAATGTATATTGTCATCAAACACCTGATATATGATGTCATACAACAATTTGAAAATTGTAACATGTAACAGCCTATACCTCCAACTCAAGGGTTCAGTTAATATACAAACGGAAACCCGTGAGATAACAAAAAAAATACAAAACACATATAAATGAATACCAATATGGACCACCATAACTATTGCAATACTGACATCTAGTGGAAGATTGCTGACACTACCCTATATACAACAATACTAATACAGGAAATATAATCCTCTAAAAAATCTAGTTGGTATTGATTTTAAATTCTTGAAAAGGATCACCAGGTGATGCACTCACCTAAATAAAAATCTAGACCCACCCTATAATCGTATTGAAGAAAATAATTGTTATTGAACTCCTGTACTATAGAGAGGGAAATACAAAAAATTATACCACAAAACCAAGAAAGTATACTAATGGAAACTTATATGAGTGGTGATTTCAACTATTGTTTATAAAACAATTGATGTCCCACTCAATATTAAGGCCCAAAGGTCGGTAACACTGTAAATTAAAGATCCACCGAGTTTCTCTACGGGAAATTTGTCGTTTTAGATCACTTCCTCTCCAATGGGGGGTATACGCCTCGATGCCTATCACCTCCAAGAGTGAAGGGTCTCTATTATGACATAGATGGAAGTGCCACGAGACGCTATGATCTTTAAAACCCCTGCGGATATTGGAGAGGTGCTCCCCTATTCTCACTTTGAGAGCCCGGGTGGTCCTACCAACATATTGGAACCCGCATGGACAACGTAATAAATATATTACCCCAATAGTCGTACAAGTAATGAAGCTAGATATATTATACTTCTTGGTGGTGACCTGAGAAGTAAAGGAAGAGGTCTTAACAGTTTTTGAAGATTTACAAACTTTACATCTTCGACAGGGAAAGAAGCCCTTAAGCTGTCCAAACATACTTATTGGCAACGGGGGGTCAACCATGCTTGGTGCTATAAGATCTTTAAGGTTTTGGTTTCTTCTGAAGAGAATTGTGGGTCTCTCCGGGAGTGAAGACCCCAAAACCTGATCACTCTTCAGCACTTTCCAGTGCTTGCGCATGATTTTATTGACCCACCAAAAATGGGATGAAAAGGTTGTTAGAAAGGACCATTGTAGATTAGTTGTCATATTTTTATCCCTATTTTTAGGTACTAGCAAATTGGATCTATCCAGCCTAGCCACATCTTTGCGATCTTTTTCTAGAGTGTTGGGTTCATATCCCTTCTCTAGAAAATGTTTTTGAAGTACCAAAGACTGTGCTTCATAGTCTTCCAACCGTGAACAATTACGTCGTATACGTTGGAACTGTCCCTTAGGGATGGCCTTCAACCAATTTGGGTGATGTCCACTATGTGTTGGAATATACCCATTTTTATCTGTGTTTTTAAAGTAAGTTTTAGTTGATAGAGAATCTTTGTCTTTATAAATCACCAAATCCAGAAAATTCACAGATGTGACGCTATATTCATATGTGAATCTGATTCCCCAATTGTTGGTATTAAGGGAAACTATAAAATCACGCAAGGATTCGGCATCACCTTTCCATAAGAAGAATGCGTCATCTATATACCTCCGCCATAGGAGTAAGCGGGGCTCTTGGAGAGAAAAAAGTTGATCATTCTCCCATAGGGCCATAAATAGGCCCGCGAGGCTAGGGGCAAATTTTGCCCCCATCGCAACGCCGGTGCATTGTAGATAGTATTGACCACCGTAATAAAAATAATTGTGCTCCATGGCGAAGGTTAGCAATTTCATTACAAATTCCAAAGTGGAGGATTTTATTGAAAGATCTTTGCGTAAAAAGAATTCAGCAGCCTTATATCCCAAATCATGGGGTATAATGGTATATAAAGAGGTAACGTCTGCTGTTACCAGCAAGACGTCCTCTTCAATCTTCCATTCAGACACTTCCCTAATAATTTGCATTGTATCCTTCAAAAAAGCTGGTGTTCTAGTGACTACCAGTTGAAGGAATACATCAATGAATTTTCCAACTCTTGACGTTAGGGAGTCTATTCCACTGATAATGGGACGTCCAGGGGGTTGTGTGGGATTTTTATGGATTTTGGGGATATAATATATGATGGGAGTACGCGGAGCCAAGGGTATAAGGAAGTCCAGCTCTTTATCATTGATTACTCCCTTCCTATATCCTTCTTGCACTATACTATGTAACAATTTTTTATAGTTCTCCAAAGGATCCCTGCATAAAATGGTATAAGTCTCCCTATCCTCCAACAAAGTTTCCATTTCTTTAAGATAGTCCTCTTTTTTAAGGACCACTATCCCCCCCCCCTTATCCGCTGGCCTTATAATGAGATTCTTTCTATCACACAGGGATGCTATTCCCTCCTCCATATTGTAGGATCTCTCCTTTTTAAATTTCACTGAAGAAAGTTCTTGTAGGATGAGTTCCTTAAACACTGTGATGCTGGGGGCAGGTTTTCCCGGAGGATTGAACAAAGAGGCGTTCTTTAAACCTGTTACTCCTTTTACTACCTCCACCACTGGCGTGCTATTCCTAAGAACCGGATTTGTCATGAAATGGCGTTTTATACTCAATTTTCTGGTAAATTTTTGTACATCCAGAAACATCTGGAATTTGTTTAGTGATTTTTTTAGGGGCATATTTAAGTCCTTGGTTTAATACAATTTTTTCAGATTTGGTAAGTTCCTCACCGCTGAGATTAAAAACTCCTTGACAGGTTAGTTCTGTCTCAGCTTTTTTGGTGTTGCTCCACTGGCCTCCTCGACATCCTCTCTTTGTCTTCCCTTTTTTCCCTGACCTCTTCCTAAAAAATTGTCTGTTTTGCTTCTAAGGGGCGCTGATCCCGAGGGACCCTCTTGTTTCCGTCCTTGTGTATCATTGTACATCCTAGGACCCATGTTGTGCCGTTCTGGTTCTTCATAGACATCATTATTCTGCTGTAATGGTCCATATTGGTTCTGTACTGGTATATCATACCTCCATGGAACCTGTGGGGAAACAAATGAATTTCCCCTATGTTCTTCTTCTGGACTATTCCTATAATTAAGATCCCCATAATATCCATTATGGTCCATGTATGTAGGTCTGTTAGGAGGATACATATGAGTATTGGTACTCGGTTGGTTATATCCTTGAGGTTGTCTGCTACCTCTATTCCCCCCTTGATTAGGGAATTTTCCTTGATTTTTAGGATATGGGTGCAGTTGTTGGTGCGGTGGTAGATAATAATTATTAGCACCACTGGTGGGGGGTCTACCATAATTGACATTATGATTGCCCTTCTTTTTGTTCTGTTGAGGGGTTTTATGTCCTGCAACTTTACCTTGTCCCTGTTCTCTTCTAGCTAGAGTTTGGGGAGGTTGAGACCCCATTCGGGATTCAGACTGTTCCGCCATCAGAGAAGTTGGTAACATTTCTTCAACTAGTTCTTCTTCCATAGCAACTGTTTCTGTTGGTTTAACAAAACTATCTCGATGATTTTCCTGCCATTTAAAGACGTTATGGGACTTGTAGTCCTCAACGTCTCGAAAGTACTTTTTCCGTTTTTTGATGCGCTGTTCTTCCTCTTCCTCAATCATAATTTCTTTAAGCTCCTTAGTGTAAACCTGGTACAAACCCTCTTTACTCATGGGAGCTAATTTATCCTTAATGTCATTTATTTCTTGCTGTAATTTTGCTATTTTAGATTTCTTCCGGGTTAATAAAAACTCGAGAAATGCTAAACCTACCCCATTAAAGTATAGGAACCACTCCCCAAGTTCATTATCACCCCTATCCGGGAACACATGCCATCTAAGACTCCTGGGGATCATTTTATCCTGCAAGTAACGTTCCAGGAAGACCACATCCCAAGTGGCGTGTAGTTCTGCTATAAGAACATTCTTCAATCTCATGAAAATTCCCCTAATGCCATCTACCTCAGAACTGGCCTGATCAAACACTTCATCGGGATTGATTTTTCTATTCTTATAGAAATCAAAAATGTCCATAATCAAATGAACTGATATGCACTACGGGGTATTCGTATAAAGAATGTTTTAAATGAAACAAACCCCAATATATAGTACAGGAGTTCAATAACAATTATTTTCTTCAATACGATTATAGGGTGGGTCTAGATTTTTATTTAGGTGAGTGCATCACCTGGTGATCCTTTTCAAGAATTTAAAATCAATACCAACTAGATTTTTTAGAGGATTATATTTCCTGTATTAGTATTGTTGTATATAGGGTAGTGTCAGCAATCTTCCACTAGATGTCAGTATTGCAATAGTTATGGTGGTCCATATTGGTATTCATTTATATGTGTTTTGTATTTTTTTTGTTATCTCACGGGTTTCCGTTTGTATATTAACTGAAACCCTTGAGTTGGAGGTATAGGCTGTTACATGTTACAATTTTCAAATTGTTGTATGACATCTTATATCAGGTGTTTGATGACAATATACATTGATATTTTAATGTGTTTATTACTATTATTTTTAATTATTCGTCAGTTGTAAGGTTAATTCCGGAGTACTGACCTATTTTTAATATTTTTATTATTAGTATGGTTATTGATTCACCTTTATTATAAGGGGTTGATCATTAATATATATATATTTTTTGTCATATATATTTTTTGTCATGTAGAGATGTGGAGGACCAGCAATGCCCTTCATACTATACAGGGACATGTAAAATAAAATATTCTATCTCCTTTGTGTAGACATTTTTTCCGGCGAACATTCCGCGTATTGCGGGAGTCAAAGGAAGATGTCTATTAACACGGGTAGCCTGGGGGATTTGAGTTTTCTTCCCGGCTTCCGGTGTCACTGTTTTCTGCCAGAATATAAGCGTGATGAGTGATGTCCCAATCCAGCCTCCTTTCCCAGTGGACGCCTTGTATGACGAAACGCAGCGTCGGGTGGAGCTGTTGATCGGGCCATCACTACGCTACAGCTGACTGCAACACAGCAGCTGAGTACGATCAGTTTTTTGAATTTGCCGCCTTCCTCGTGTTTAAACTTCATGTGAAGCGATTTTATTTTGCCCGAAATTAATAAAGGGTATCTTTTTTTAAAACTAAAGTATTGCACCATGAGGTTTTTTTCCTTTTTTATTTCAACATCCTTTCTTGCTGCATGAACGAGGGAATCCCTTGCAAGATCACCTTGCTCTGAGGGCCCCTGGAGGATCGGAATATCGGACGATTGGAGGTAAAAGACCTGCGGCATGTCGGTGGATGTTTCTATTCATGCATGAGCCCCATATGATCTCTGTAATCGGGATCCACCTGAGCTGGTAAGCCTCCATTGCCTTTATCAGTTATTCCAGCAAGTTGAAAAAGTCTCGCTTTATCTGCACCACAGGATCGGGTTTTGTTTGTTTGTTTGATGGAAATCGTTTGATGTCGACATTCCAATTTATACGAACTTTAAACACACTTGAACTGTGTACCCCGGAGTATATTAGTTTCAGGGGATAATATTCATTGTTGTGGTTTTGATTTTTGTTTCTTCCCTTTTTTTTCCACTTTTTTTTTTTTATTTATTTTTTTTTTATTTATTTTTTACTTGCCAATCAGGTGGCACTATAGGACATTTGTTTAAGTGTCTATCTATTCACATGTTTATTTTCACTTTTTATTTGTACAATTATAAGCACTGTGTAGGCTTACCTAATAGGTTGCGCACTGATTTATACACATGTCAGGGAGAGGTACCGAGTATCTCTGGCCTAGTAAAGCACTCAGGTAATACTATCCAAAAGACTGTGTAGCTACCCAAAATCACTGAGCCACCGGGGAGAGGTATTGTATGCCTCTGGCTTCTTGATTTGCTCCAGCGACACAATTCAAGAGACTTTATTACATTAATAAAGTACAGCCAGCAAGCTGGGGTTATTCAGAGTGATCCCTTTTTGTCTTACTGGAAGTGATGAGACAGGAATCTAACAGTTTGCAGCAAAGGATTTGTACAAGAGAAGTTCAAGGTAGTGATACTCTGCAGGAGCAAGTGCAGAAGAGGAGGAGGGGCAATATGCTTGTTGTCGGAAATTCCGACCGTGTGTAGGCTCCATCGGACATTTTCTGTCGGATATTCCGACAACAAAAATTTGAGAGCTGGTTCTCAAATTTCCAGACAACAAAATCCATTCTCGTAAATTCCGATCGTGTGTAGCCAATTTCCGACACACAAAATTCCACGCATGCTCTGAATCAAGTACGAGACGGAAGCGCTCGGTCTGGTAAAACTAGAGTTCGTAATGGAGATAGCACATTCCTCACGCTGTAACGGACTGAAAAGCACGAGTATTAAAAGCACGAATCGTCTCTCACCAAACTTCTACTAACACGACTGGTATTGAACTTCACGTGTTGTACTTGACCACGTTCTTGGTGTTCGTAATTTCCGACAACATTTGTGCGACCGTGTGTATGCAAGACAAATTTGAGCCAACATCCGTTGGAAAAAAATCCAAAAATACGTTGTTGTCAGAATGTCCGATGGTCTGTACGCGGCATTAGTCTGCAGTGGAAATATGCTGGGGAAGAGACTGTGAATGTTAGAAGTGCATCATTTTTCAGGGCTAAATCTACTATGTTCTACAAATGTTATGGAAATTCACTAAGCGCTATGGGCATCCCATATCTTCCTTTACCCCAACCAAGTTGTATCCCGCAATAAACGCAACAAAGCTACGCAAATGACTGCTCATTGTCTCAGAGGTGATATATGGGGGTTTGGCAGCAGGGTGATTTGGTGGATGTTTGTAACTCGTAGCAACCTACCGCTACACTGACTAATGCAAAGTAGTCTTAAGTTTAATGCACCCCCTTACATTGGAAGACCTGCCTGCCCCAATTACTCTCGCCTGCCCTTTACTCATGCCCTCTGCCTTGACCCCCAACTACTCTTGCCCACCACCTACCCTTGACCTCTTCTTGCCCACAAAAGCCCAGACCAAACTTCTTGCAGCTGCCTGCCCATAACCTCTGCTTGAACCTACCTACTCTTGCCTGCCCACAACCTCGGCTTGCACCTAACTATTTTCTTGCCTGCCACCTGATCCCTACATTGGTGGTCATCGGAAAGAATGCTCCTGTAGCGCCACCCCTGAAGGAGCCGCTGGTTAAATTTTGGGTACTCTGTTCTGTGCCTCGACTCCAAGAACAACCTCAGCCCCCCTGGTACACCTGGTTGAATAAAATTAGTGCAAGCACAATTTACAGCACAAGTGAGAAATACCTTTCGCCTGGCTGTGAGATATGGCAATAAATACACACACACACACACACCTGTTTAGTGATAAATACGCCTAATCTATTGATTGACTATTATAGTGTAAGTAACAGTTAAACCGAATTGAACACATTCAGCAGGCAGGTTAGCAATAAACAACGCATATAAACTTTAAATGCAACAAGGGTGTTTATAAATCCCCACTAGGTTTTGAGTGCACTCAAACGAATAGACAGAGGTATAGTACCCCTTTAAACAGGCCAGCAGATAGAGCATCAAGGTAGTTACAACTAGGGGCAGTCCTTAGTCCTAAGTTTTGTTGGAGCTCGTTGGCACACGTTGCGGCCATCAGTAAGGTCTGCAGGCAGTATTAGAGCTATGGGGTCACTGGTTAAGTAGCTCCTAGTGACTTTATTCCCTATCAGTGGTTGCAAGTATTGGCCGCAAGGCCCGCTTACCAGTCCCGGTAACACTGATTCAGTTGCCTCTTCGATCAGGCGTCAACTCGCTTAGGTTTCTTAGGGTGACTCTGGCAGGCAGCACGGCAAAGACAGCATCCCGGGAGTGGCTTTGTCTCTCCACGATCTGGCCCAGAATTGCTTCCCCACAATGTAGTAGCTTCCAAAGGCACCTCGTCCTCTCTCCACTCTGGCCCCGATAACTTGCTGCAGACTGAGGAGATTCCCCAAATGGCTGTGGGTTTCTGCCAACTCAGGCTCTCTCTTTCTCTGGCTGACAATCTTGGGCACAGTTTTTCTCTCCTCAATGTCAGAGCCTTTTGTTTTCCACTCCTGGGCTCCTAGATCTCTTTCTCTGTCTTCCTCTGAAAAACACCTCAGCCTCCTTGCTCTTTTATATGTCTCTCTCTCTGATGCTGGTACCTCAGACAGCTCTCCTCAGATGTTTTTTTTACCTCAGAAGTTCCCCTCCCCTCTCCTCAGCACTTCCTGAAACTCCCCCTTCCCCTCAGTTTTCTGGAAGCACAAGTCAGCATCTCTCTGTCTCCGTCTTGTGGCCAAAAAGAGAAATTGCATTACAAAAATGCCTGCTGCACTCCATTTCAGAAAGCTAGAGATTATTGGTGTAGTTATATATTTGAGTCAGAAATTTTGGTTGGTCATTTATTGGAGGAACCTTAGCGATCCACTGAACCTTGACTGAGAAAGGATATTCTAAGGGGCTATACATCAGAGCTGTATGGAGAAACCTGCGCTTAGGACTGGAACTATTGGGCTGCTGCCCCCCGTATGGCCCCTGTACACAAGGACTAAGGAAGTGATTAATATATGTGTGGGGTAAATGGCGCTCCCAATGGAGGGTGTGTGTAGTATAAATGAGAATCCGTATGAACCTGTATAGTATTACCAGAGTGATTGAAAAACCAGAATGAAAAAACACACAATAAAGACGGTGGGGGGGGGGGGGTCTACAGTGACCTCTCCCTGACCCCAGGTAATTTTATATTGTAAAATAGGTTAGTGCTAATATGTGAGTTCTAAAGTGCTACGTGCATATGTGTATATTTGCCGGCCACTGTGAAAGTGGCAGAGAAAGGGGGGTAAAAAAACCCTCGTGTTTAGTTAAACCAATCTGTGATGTGGGATATAATAAACTGTAACAGTGCAAAAAATCAGTAAAACCAAGTGTAAAAAGTTGTGGAAAATGTTGTGAAAAAGATGATCAAACCCAGTGTTAAACAGTTTTAACAGTTAAACAGAATAGTCCACCATATAAATATTTATGAAATCCTAATCAGTTTAGAGATTAAAGGAGTAGTAAAGTTACATGTTTTTTCACCTTAATGCATCCTATGTGAAAAAACATTTGACAATACCGCCCCCCCCCCCCGAGCCCCCGTTTTTCTTACCTGGCCCCTCGAAAGTCCCATGCTCGTCCCCGTCATCCTCTTCGTTTTTCAGCCTGGCCGCCGATTGGCTACACTGGATGGATTGAAAGCAGCGCAGCCATTGGCTGGCGCTGCTGTCAATCACATCCAATGACGCGGCGCGCGGGGGGCGGGGCCGAGTGATACAGTCGGTGGCTATGACTGCCGCTGTATCACGGGAGCGCGGCCGCAATCACTCCACACCATGCGAGCTCACTCGCATTAAGGTGTGGAGTCCTTGCGGGGAGGAGCCAAGACAGCCACCGAGGGACCCCAGAAGACCAGGATTGGGGCCACTGTGTGCAAAACGAGCTGCACAGTGGAGGTAAGTATAACATGTTTGTTATTTTTAAGCAAAAAAAAGGGAAGCTTTAGTGCTCCTTTAATGGCTGTGTGTTGAGTTATTTTGAGGGGACAGAAAATTTACACTGTTATACAAACTGTACACTCACTACTTTACATTGTAGAAAAGTGTCATTTCTTCAGTGTTGTCACATGAAAAGGTATATTTTTTGGGGGGATATTTATTATAGCAAAGTAAAAAATATTGTTTTTTTTCAAAATTGTCTCTCTATTTTTGTTTATAGCGCAAAAAACAAACAAATGCAGAGATGAGCAATTACCACCAAAAGAAAGCTCTGTTTGTGGGAAAAAGGATGTCAATTTTGTTTAGGTACAGTGTCACACGGCCACGCAATTGTCAGTTGAAGCAACGCTGTGCCATATGGCAAAAAATGGCCTGGTCATTAAGGGGGCAAATCCTTCCAGGGCTGAACCTTCTTATAGAAAAACGTTAGTGGTCTCAGAGTAAGCAGGGGGCATGAGCTTTGTCTGTGTGATTGCTGGGCTTACTTCCCAAAAGTGTGACAGTTTGTCATAAGGAACAATCAATTATTGGTTGATATAATATCATAGAACCTAGCACTCAGGGATGAGCCGAACACCCCCCTGTTCGGTTCGCACCAGAACCTGCGAACAGACAAAATGTTCGTGTAAACTTTAGAACCCTATTAAATACAATGGAATCGAACGTTCGAAATCTAAAGTGTTAATTATAAAGGCTGAAATGCAAGTTATTGTCCTAAAAAGTGTTTGGGGACCCGGGTCCTGCCCCAGGGGACATGTATCAATGCAAAAAAAAGTTTTAAAAACGGCCGTTTTTTCGGGAGCAGTGATTTTAATAATGCTTAAAATGAAAAAATAAAAGTGAAATATTCCTTTAAATTTCGTACCTGGGGGGTGTGTATGATATGCATGTGAAGTGGCGCATGTTTCCCATGCTTA
This sequence comes from Rana muscosa, assembly GCA_029206835.1. Taxonomy (NCBI): domain Eukaryota; kingdom Metazoa; phylum Chordata; class Amphibia; order Anura; family Ranidae; genus Rana; species Rana muscosa. Next base: position 255,506,642 of record CM055123.1, on the reverse strand, counting down.
GAACTGTCCCTGCAAAAAATGTCATTTTTGAAAGAAAAAAAGTCTTTTAAAACTGACTTGCGGCTATTAATGAATTGTCGGCTCCCGGCAATACATACAAAAGTCATTGATAAAAAAAAGCGTGGGGGTTCCCCAGAATTCAATTACCAGGCCCTTCAGGTCTGGAATGGATATTAAGGGGAACCCCGCAGCAAATTAAAAAAAAATTTGACCTGGGGTTCCCCCAAATATCCATTCCAGGCCCTTCAGATCTGGCATGGATTTTAAGGGGAACTCCACCCCAAATTTTAAAAAAATGGCGTGGAGTCCCCCTAAAAATCCATACCAGACCCCTTATCCGAGCACGCAACCTGGCCGGCCGCAGGGGAAAAGGGGGGGACGAGAGAGCGGCCCCCCCTCCCTCCTGAACCGTACCAGGCCACATGCCCTCAACATGGGGAGGATGTCCCCATGTTGATGGGGACAAGGGCCTCATCCCCACAACCCTTGCCCGGTGGTTGTGGGGGTCTGCGGAATCTGGAAGACCCCTTTAACAAAGGGGACCCCCAGATCCCGGCCCCCCCTATGTGAATTGGTAAGGGGTACATTGTACCCCTACCATTTCACGAAGAAAGCGTAAAAAAATGTTTAAAAAAAACACACAAACACCTTGAAAAAGTCCTGTATCTCCGTGCGCCTCCCCTCCGCGATCGCGTGATCTCGTCGGGCCGCGCCGGGCCGTTAATTTAGGCCGCGGCTTTGCGGCCTTCTGCAGGCCTAGGCTTCATTATGTACTATGGCGCCATCTTGTGGTGGCCGTTGGTATGACAAGTCAACTAGCAATGCTTGCCTGTTTCACTGCCTGCCCATCTCCTTCCCTTTACTTAGAAGTTAACCCCCAAACATTATATATATATATATTGTATTCTAACACCCTAGAGAATAAAATGGCGGTCGTTGCAATACTTTCTGTCACACCGTATTTGCGCAGCGGTCTTACAAGCGCACTTTTTTGAGGAAAAAAATACACTTTTTTAAATTAAAAAATAAGACAACAGTAAAGTTAGCCGATTTTTTTTTTATATTGTGAAAGATAATGTTACGCCGAGTAAATTTGATACCCAACATGTCACGCTTCAAAATTGCGTCCGCTCGTGGAATGGCGACAAACTTTTACCCTTTAAAATCTCCATAGGCGACATTTAAAAAATTCTACAGGTTGCATGTTTTGAGTTACAGAGGATGTCTAGGGCTAGAATTATTGCTCTCGCTCTACCAATCGCGGCGATACCTCACATGTGTGGTTTAAACACTGCTTTCATATGCGGGCGCTACTCGCGTATGCGTTCGCTTCTGCACGCATTGGTCGTTAAAAAACAAAACCTGGCTCCTAACTTTTTTAGCTGGCTCCTAGATTCCAAGCAAATTTGTCAAGCCCTGGTATAAATCATAAGAGGATTTGGACCATTTTCAGTCGTGGAGGACTTTGGTGGTGTACTATTCTCCTTGGCCTGGGGTGGCGGTGTTCCCACAGGTCGAGGTAGAATCACTGCCGCAGTGCTGTCCGTTTTGTCCCATTCCGGCGGTGGTACAGCGGGGCGGAGAACCTGCTGTGGCGTCACGGGAGGGGATAAAGGGGAGAGACGCCCTCGCCACGAGGTCTTCTGCATCCAGCGCCCAGGCACCTTAGGCCTGGGTGCGGTCGGTCCGGAGTTCCAGCCCAGGCGCCCTAGGCCTGGTCGGAGCGGAGTTGGCGTCCATCCCAGGCACCTTAAGCCTGGGGTGAGGTACTACACCGGAGGCCTGGGGCCCAGTGACTTCGACTGGGCTCCGCAAGGGCGGATGAGTCCGAGGGACCCTGAGGTGGATGGGGCCCATGTCTGAGGTGAGGAGGCCGGAGAGGTTACCCGTCTGAAGAGTCCGGAGCAGCATCAACCCGGTGAAGGAGGGGCCTCTGCTAACTCCCTCGGAGGGACATCTTCCCCCTGACAGGGGCCACAACGCAGCGAAGGTACTCCAATTCATATTCTTCAGAGTCGCTGGTAGAGACTCACAAGTTTCAAGTTTCTCTCTCTAGCCAATGGCTATAGCAACCGCTGGTGAAACCACAGTGGTTTAGTTTATCGTTAGGACAGTGCCTCGACCTGCTCACCCCACCGTATTGAACTGTTTATGGGTCTCAACCTATCGGCTGTTAAAGAACTGTTTTAATTGTGTGCTACAATAAAACAAGTGTTGGATCCTTATCGGTGAGTGGAACTCTGGTTAATGGGAGTGAAGAGGAGTGTCAGCACAGCAAGACTTGGTTTTTAATAGAAACACACAGGCCCGAGAAGAATAACTGGTACTGGCTTTCACCTCACCTGCTGCAATGGGGAGGACATGGGCCGTAGCACATCTCACCCTCACGTACAATATACCCCTAGACCAGAAAGAGGGGGTGAGGCCGCTACACGTGGGGGCTCGTCCGGGATGATGTGTGTTTTAACCATGGAACTGAGAACGGCTGTGTTTGAACTTTGCTGCCTGGAGGAGTTCCGAGTGGGTCGGCCATGTGATCGGCCAGAGTGCATCCCTGCTCAAAGTCGTGGACATGACCCTAAGACGGGAAAGGCCCATGCACAAGAGCGAGAAGAGGGAGAAGTCCAGCCGTGTGACGTACTACATGTGGGGGCTTTTACTGCACTGCGCCCTGAGGCACCCTATAGTTGCGCAGTTCATGGGCGGAGACTGGTGGAAGCCCGCGAAAACGTGCAAGTTGTGGGAGGAGTCTGGCCATGTGAGGAGATACACGTGGAGACTTCGGCGTGTGGTCAGTGCGTGATGGAGCAGCAGATAGTCGGGATGACCTCAAGTTCCCCGTGGATTCCGGTTCCCTACCCCACGAAGATGACTGCTTTTGCTGCTCCCCTTACAGACACGGGGATAAGACTTAGACCCCGAGGGCAGTTGGCTCTGTACACCTGCAGAGACATGGAGGCCCTCGGCGTGATCTGTCCCGGGTGCTCGGGACTGGTGGTCAACCTGAAGCCATTCGGGCGTTGCGAGGCATGCAAGGAGTTTCTATTTGAGGTGGAGCCATCCACAGTAAGGCCCCGGGCCCTTCGCCTCAACTGCCTCACAGGTACCGCTACTCCGGAAGGGGAGATCCAGGCCTTTGCGGAGGTCCCCGTATGCACTGACCAGGGCGACGTGACTGCCCAACCAGAGACTTAGAAAGAAAAATCCGAGGATGCTGCTTCGGTCGCCACAGATTCCCTGCTCCCACCTCCGAAGAGGAAAGTCGGCCTGGTACAGGCGTCCTGTGGTCGTGGTCGAGCTTCACCCCGTTGCTTGCCGGGCCTGGATGGATCCGGTTGGAAGAGTCCTGGACATCCCAGTTCTTCGAAAGGTCAAGGTGAGCCAGGGGCTGGGACTGTGGTGGTGGTTGGAGGTGTCGGAAGTCCACAGCCGGTGGAGCCCGCTAGGGAGGGTAGTTCCACATCTACTAGGGACTACCTCCACGCAGAGATGTATGACACCTCTGACCTAGAATCGCTGTCGGACTGTGGAGATGACGGTGAAATAGATAAACTTTTTCACCGCAAAGACTGGGACAAAATGCCATTGCCTGCGTTACGTGCACCACGGGATCTGCCTATGTCCACGGGAGACAGCACGCCCCGGGCGGAAGCCCCGGAGCTCACGAGGAAGCCTAGTCCTTCGCTTGACCTTTTAACCACCCGCAGCATCACCCGTTCCGGTGGCGGGGACACAGCGCGCATCACTACGGGCACCAAGATTCAAACCGACGGAGGTAGTGAAAGTACCTCGGCATCCAGAGGCCCTTGTTCCGCCAGGAGAAGGTGAGCGGGCCACAATGCCTCCTTTGGCCCGACTGCAGCTGCTCTTCTGCCAGAGGCTCGCCCGTGAGTACAAGTGGGAATATCCTTACTTGCCTCGGGACTTACTTTTTGAGGTCGAAGTCCTACGACAGAGATGGTACGACGAGTTTGTTTGGGAGAAGCTTAAAGTGCCGCATGCCCGCCGGTACTTGTCCTGCTCACCATCAGTGTCCAAACAATTCAGGGACTGCAGAGCAGAATGGATGTGGGGCCGTCATATTCACGCAGACAAGGTGCTTATCTGCCGGAAAGATGGAGAGGACTAGGCTTGTGCAATTCGTTTCGTAACGAATCAAAATTCGTCCGAATTTAGCAACTTTCGGACATTCGGAAGCATTCGAATTTCCGAACAAAGCAATTACGAATAAAACCGAATCCGAAATAAATTATACCGCAAAATAGCGAATGCCCGAATGTCTTCGGCATAATTCGTTATGAAAAAAGTTACGAATGTACGAATCCATTCGAAGCACAATAATACTCACTCTGCTCTCTGCTTCTCCCTCACCATGCTGAACTCCCTCTCAAAATGGTGTACAGGGGCGGAGGCTATAGCCGCATGAAAAAACGAAAGTAAAATACGAGATTTCGAATCCATTCGAAGCACAATAACACTCTGCTCTGCTCTCTGCTTCTCCCTCACTGTGCTGAACCCTCTCAAAATGGTGTACAGGGGCGGAGGCTATAGCCGCATGTAAAAAACAAAAGTAAAATACGAGATTTCGAATCGTTACAAATAACCGCAATGTATTTAGAAAAGTACAAATCCATTCGAAGCACATTAAGCATAATAGGCAGCGTCGTTGTGAGAGAGACACGGAAAATTACGAATCAACGAACCCAAAAAAAGTTACGAAAGTAGGAGTGTTGTCCAGAATCAAAGAAAAACAACGTACTCTACCGAAAGTACGAATTATAAATCAACTAAAAATTCAACGAAAAATGACGCTTGCGAAAATACGAATTAGTCCGAACACGAAAAATCCCGTCTAGCAAAATTATGAATGATTACGAATCAACAGGACCGAAAAGAAACGAACCGAAACTAAACTAATTTTTCCGTTGTGCACAAAAAACGAACCGAAACTAAACAAATTTTTCCGTTGTGCACAAGTCTAGAGAGGACATTCATTATTCGGTTGAAACTTTTGATAAGCATCTGAAGCCCCTGTTCTTGCCGCATCCGAATTTTTATTTGCGAGGAGAGAGAAAAGAAAAAAAAAAACTCTCCTGTATGTTCTTTCTGCTGCTGAACTTTCTGGAAGTGTTTTTGCCAGAATATCAGAACTGGGCCCTAGTTTTTATTTTGGGTTTTTCTACTCTTTGGAGGAATGAGAGCTGTTTGTTTTGTTCTCTCTTTCTTCATACATCAGAGGCAAAGACTTTAGGGTAGAATCAGAGTAGGGACACAGGTAGAAGAAGGAAGGTTGCCTGGAAGATTCCTCCAAGTGTCATTACCGCGGCACTGTCACCAGGTGGCAGTGTTGCGCAACGGTTGTTTTTTTTTTTTTACACTTGCACCACCTTACTCATTGGAGCGAATGGGTCTCTCGGCTGATAGACCCATTCATTCCAAATTAACACAAATATGTTAGGATGTTGTGTTTTGTTTCCCTTCTGCAGGAGATCCGTCTGTCAAGGCTGCTAAGTATGGGGTGGTTCTTAGACAGTGATGGGAGGGATTGTATATGTGTACATGGTCAGATGGTTTTATTTGAAAAGTTTTATTATTTTATGTTCCCTTTCCTTTGAGCAGGTCTTGGCACAATTAGGATTCAAATTTGAGGGATGGCCTCTGGGGTCAAGCTTATGTTCCCACTCCTTGGGAGAAATGGGTTTGCACTAGACACTGGGGACCAGCGTCAAATCACTGGGGGGAGAGTGTAGCGGGGGTCTAAATCTAGGGGGTACACCTGGGTGGTAGTATGACCCAGGTGTGTATAAATCATAAGAGGATTTGGACCATTTTCAGTCGTGGAGGACTTTGGTGGTGTACTATTCTCCTTGGCCTGGGGTGGCGGTGTTCCCACAGGTCAAGGTAGAATCACTGCCGTAGTGCTGTCCTTTTTGTCCCGTTCCGGCGGTGGTACAGCGGGGGCGGAGAACCTGCTGTGGCGTCACGGGAGGGGATAAAGGGGAGAGACGCCCTCGCCACGAGGTCTTCTGCATCCGGCGCCCAGGCACCTTAGGCCTGGGTGCGGTCGGTCCGGAGTTCCAGCCCAGGTGCCCTAGGCCTGGTCGGAGCGGAGTTGGCGTCCATCCCAGGCACCTTAAGCCTGGGGTGAGGTACTACACCGGAGGCCTGGGGCCCAGTGACTTTGACTGGGCTCCGCAAGGGCGGATGAGTCCGAGGGACCCTGAGGTGGATGGGGCCCATGTCTGAGGTGAGGAGGCCGGAGAGGTTACCCTTCTGAAGAGTCCAGAGCAGCATCAACCCGGTGACGGAGGGGCCTCTGGTAACTCCCTTGAAGGGACATCTTCCCCCTGACAGGGGCCACAACGCAGCGAAGGTACTCCAATTCATATTCTTCAGAGTCGCTGGTAGAGACTCACAAGTTTCAAGTTTCTCTCTCTAGCCAATGGCTATAGCAACCGCTGGTGAAACCACAGTGGTTTAGTTTATCGTTAGGACAGAGTCTCGACCTGCTCACCCCACCGTATTGAACTGTTTATGGGTCTCAACCTATCGGCTGATAAAGAACTGTTTTAATTGTGTGCTACAATAAAACAAGTGTTTGGATCCTTATCAGTGTGTGGAACTCTGGTTAATGGGAGTGAAGAGGAGTGTCAGCACAGCAAGACTTGGTTTTTAATAGAAACACACAGGCCCGAGAAGAATAACTGGTACTGGCTTTCACCTCACCTGCTGCAATGGGGAGGACATGGGCCGTAGCGCATCTCACCCTCACGTACAATATACCCCTAGACCAGAAAGAGGGGGTGAGGCCGCTACATAAGAATACGGTATAGCTTAAACAGGGTCCTTTAAATGCTACTTTGAGGGCAATATGGAAAATACACAAATGTTTTGATAACAGTTGTAGAGATGCATTACACCTGTATGTGGTGCTTCAGAACCAGCAAGTTTTTAAGGGAAATTTCAGTCAGCGTACTTAGGCAACATATTTTTGACTACGGAATTACAGACAGCAACAGCAGCACCCCAATCAACTTGATTGATATCAGCTAAAATGAAAAAGGGTTTTTTGGGTTGCTTAACTGGCAGAAGAATTAGCCCCACAATACGTAATAGCTTATTAGGACTGTGTTTATGGTTTTATGCAGTAAATTATATAGAAGTTATTCACATGTAGCACCCTCCTAGTTAGGCTGCTAGCTAGGCTAGGTATATTTATTCCTGTAGCTCTACTGTAATCAGTTTAGCAGCTTGTGATTAGGGATGAGCTTCGTGTTCGAGTCGAACATACGTTCGACTCGAACATCGGCTGTTCGATCGTTCGACGAAGATCGAACGATTTGGGCCGTTCGCGCCAAATTCGAGTGACGCGAACGGCCCACAATGCACTACGCCATCGCAGTGTCATCCAGGCGCTGTGATTGGCCAAGCATGCACTGTGACCCCGCATGCTTGGCCAATCACAGCGCCGGCAGCGAGGAGAGCAATGATTGGCCACAGGCAGGATGCCTGTGGCCAATTATTGCTGAGGGGGTTTAGTACACGCCCCACACTATAAAAGGCCGCCAGCGCAGCGGCCTTGTGTAGTGTGTTCCGGAGCAGGGAAAGAGAAGCATAGGCAGGGACAGTGTCATTTTTTTTCCTTTACTAATCCTGGATTACTTGTGTTTAGGGACAAATAAGGATAGGTAGGGAGAGTGTCAGTGTGTTATTCTGTGCTAAACCTTGTTTGTAGGGACAGAGAGGTACAGTGAGGGAAAGTGTCAGTGTGCTATTCTGCGATAAATCTTGTTTGTAGGGACAGAGTAGGACAGTGAGTGAAACTGACAGTGTGCTATTCTGTTCTAAACCAATCTTGCTGAACCATATTTTCAATCCTTGAGTTTAGGGACAGAGAGGTACAGTAAGGGAAAGTGTCAGTGTGCTATTCTGTGCTAAATCTTGTTTGTAGGGACAGAGTAGGACAGTGAGGGAAAGTGTCAGTGTGCTATTCTGTTCTAAACCAATTTTGTTGAACCATATTTGAAATCCTTGAGTTTAGGGACAGAGAAGGACACTCGTGGAAACTATCAGTGTGCTATTCTGTGCTAAATCTTGTTTGTAGGGACAGAGTAGGACAGTGAGGGAAAGTGTCAGTGTGCTATTCTGTTCTAAACCAATCTTGCTGAACCATATTTGAAATCCTTGAGTTTAGGGACAGAGAAGGACACTCGTGGAAACTATCAGTGTGCTATTCTGTGCTAAATCTTGTTTGTAGGGAGGGACAGAGTAGGACAGTGAGGGAAAGTGTCAGTGTGCTATTCTGTTCTAAACCAATTTTGCTGAACCATATTTGAAATACTTGAGTTTAGGGACAGAGAAGGACACTCGTGGAAACTATCAGTGTGCTATTCTGTGCTAAATCTTGTTTGTAGGGAGGGACAGAGTAGGACAGTGAGGGAAAGTGTCAGTGTGCTATTCTGTTCTAAACCAATTTTGCTGAACCATATTTGAAATCCTTGAGTTTAGGGACAGAGAAGGACACTCGTGGAAACTATCAGTGTGCTATTCTGTGCTAAATCTTGTTTGTAGGGACAGAGTAGGACAGTGAGGGAAAGTGTCAGTGTGCTATTCTGTTCTAAACCAATTTTGCTGAACCATATTTGAAATCCTTGAGTTTAGGGACAGAGAAGGACACTCGTGGAAACTATCAGTGTGCTATTCTGTGCTAAATATTGTTTGTAGGGACAGAGTAGGACAGTGAGGGAAAGTGTCAGTGTGCTATTCTGTTCTAAACCAATCTTGCTGAACCATATTTGAAATCCTTGAGTTTAGGGACAGAGAAGGACACTCGTGGAAACTATCAGTGTGCTATTCTGTGCTAAATCTTGTTTGTAGGGACAGAGTAGGACAGTGAGGGAAAGTGTCAGTGTGCTATTCTGTTCTAAACCAATTTTGCTGAACCATATTTGAAATCCTTGAGTTTAGGGACAGAGAAGGACACTCGTGGAAACTATCAGTGTGCTATTCTGTACTAAATCTTGTTTGTAGGGACAGAGTAGGACAGTGAGGGAAAGTGTCAGTGTGCTATTCTGTTCTAAACCAATCTTGCTGAACCATATTTGAAATCCTTGAGTTTAGGGACAGAGAAGGACACTCGTGGAAACTATCAGTGTGCTATTCTGTGCTAAATCTTGTTTGTAGGGAGGGACAGAGTAGGACAGTGAGGGAAAGTGTCAGTGTGCTATTCTGTTCTAAACCAATTTTGCTGAACCATATTTGAAATCCTTGAGTTTAGGGACAGAGAAGGACACTCGTGGAAACTATCAGTGTGCTATTCTGTGCTAAATCTTGTTTGTATGGACAGAGTAGGACAGTGAGGGAAAGTGTCAGTGTGCTATTCTGTTCTAAACCAATTTTGCTGAACCATATTTGAAATCCTTGAGTTTAGGGACAGAGAAGGACACTCGTGGAAACTATCAGTGTGCTATTCTGTGCTAAATCTTGTTTGTAGGGAGGGACAGAGTAGGACAGTGAGGGAAAGTGTCAGTGTGCTATTCTGTTCTAAACCAATTTTGCTGAACCATATTTGAAATCCTTGAGTTTAGGGACAGAGAAGGACACTCGTGGAAACTATCAGTGTGCTATTCTGTGCTAAATCTTGTTTGTAGGGACAGAGTAGGACAGTGAGGGAAAGTGTCAGTGTGCTATTCTGTTCTAAACCAATTTTGCTGAACCATATTTGAAATCCTTGAGTTTAGGGACAGAGAAGGACACTCGTGGAAACTATCAGTGTGCTATTCTGTGCTAAATCTTGTTTGTAGGGACAGAGTAGGACAGTGAGGGAAAGTGTCAGTGTGCTATTCTGTTCTAAACCAATTTTGCTGAACCATATTTGAAATCCTTGAGTTTAGGGACAGAGAAGGACACTCGTGGAAACTATCAGTGTGCTATTCTGTGCTAAATCTTGTTTGTAGGGACAGAGTAGGACAGTGAGGGAAAGTGTCAGTGTGCTATTCTGTTCTAAACCAATTTTGCTGAACCATATTTGAAATCCTTGAGTTTAGGGACAGAGAAGGACACTCGTGGAAACTATCAGTGTGCTATTCTGTGCTAAATCTTGTTTGTAGGGACAGAGAAGGACAGTGAGGGAAACTGTCAGTGTGCTGTTCTGTGCTAAACCAATCTTGCTGAAGCATATTGCAAATCCTTGTGTTTAGGGACAGAGAAGAATAGGCAGGGGACAGTGTCAGTGTCATTGTTGCTAAGCCTCCTGCACAGTATACACCTGAAGGTAGCCCTTATTGCTGTTTTTCCCATCTCCCTGCAGGCCATCCATTAAAATGTCTGGAAGGCAAACAAGGAGAGGCAGACAGTCAGGAGGCAAAAAAAGAGGGCAAGCAGGCTCTGTGTCTGGGGGCAACAGTGCTGGTCGTGGACGCGGTGCATTGTCATCAGCACATGGCCATGGGACACGCTTGTCCTTCTTTTCGGCAGCTGGACATGTTGAGCCACATCATGCCGAAGACTTGGTAGAGTGGATGACCAAGCCCACCTCATCCTCCTCATCCTCTCTCACCCAGGCTCAGGGTACTGGCAAAGCAGCTGCCAAAGCGTCCTCTTCTCTGGTATCATTATCTTCATTAGTCAATCCTTCCCTAGACCCACCATGTCCTCCTCCTGAGGAGTCCCCCGAACTGTTTGAGCACAGTGTTGGGTACATGCTCCTGGAGGATGACCAGCGTTTCGAAGGATCTGATGATGATACCCAGCTAGAGGAAGGCAGTAGCGTGAGAGCAGAGAGAGGGGATGCTCAAGAAGGACACCAATCTGGCAGTCATGCTCCAGCAGCTGCAGCATACTGCCAGATTGGCTCCAGTGATGAGGAGGGAGGGGATGATGAGGTCACTGACTCCACGTGGGTGCCTAATAGGAGAGAGGAGGAGGAGGAGGATGAGGAGGAGGCACATCTCCAACGAGGCAGGATGCCCTTGAGTGGCCAGCGTATGGGCAGCACACCGACGGAATCACACCGCAGAGCTCCGCCTGTGCAGGGGGCTGCCTCTGCCCGTCATTCAAAAAGTTCTTTGGTGTGGGCCTTTTTTGAGGCGAGTGCATCAGATCGCACAGCTGCTGTTTGCAACATATGTCTCAAGCGTATATCGCGTGGCCAAAACATCAGCCGCTTGGGCACCACATGCTTGATCAGACATATGTTGACCTGCCATGCAGCTCGTTGGCAAGCCTACCTTAAAGACCCACACCAAAGAACAAAGCTGACCTCTTCTTGCACCGCATCAGCTGGGATCTCCAACCCCACTATACCTTCAGTCCTCTCTGAAACCTGCTCTGAGAGGAATGAAGGTGTAGAATTAGGTGTGTCACAGCCAAGTACTTGCGGGCAATCTGCTAGCAGTACACCAACGTCCGATTCTAGCAGGCAAATTTCCCTGCCCCAGCTGCTGGACCGTCGAAAGAAGTTCACTCCCAGCCATCCACATGCCCAGTGGTTGAATGCTAGCTTGGCTAAATTGCTAGCGCTTCAACTGCTGCCTTTTCAGTTGGTAGACTCGGCCCCCTTCCGTGAGTTTGTGCAATGTGCGGTTCCTCAGTGGCAGGTTCCCAAACGCCACTTTTTCGCACGGAAGGCGATTCCGGCTCTCTACAGGCATGTGGAAGGCAATGTCTTGGCCTCGCTGGACAGGGCGGTCAGCGGTAAGGTGCATATTACCGCTGACTCATGGTCCAGCAGGCATGGACAGGGACGTTACCTTTCTTTCACGGCCCATTGGGTCACTCTTTTGGCAGCTGGGAAGGATGCAGGACAAGGTGCAGTAGTGTTGGAGCTTGTTCCACCGCCACGCCTCCAAAATGCTACTACTGGTTGTGACACACCTCTCTCCTCCACCCCCTCCTCTTCTTCTTCCTCCATGGCCTCTTCCTGTGGTTTGTCCTCGGAACCAGCGGTGCTCCGTAGGCGTTCAAGGGGCTACGCAAGTACGCAGGCAAAAAGATGCCATGCCGTGCTTGCGCTGGTGTGTTTGGGGGACAGGAGCCACACTGGGGCAGAGGTCCTGTCTGCTCTGCAGGGGCAGGCCGAGAGGTGGTTGACGCCACGCCAGCTTAAGCCAGGAATGGTGGTTTGCGACAATGGCACCAACCTCCTCTCCGCCCTCCGACAGGGACAACTGACCCATGTGCCCTGTATGGCTCACGTCCTTAACCTGGTGGTGCAGCGGTTCTTGGGCAGGTACCCGGGCTTACAGGATGTCCTGAGGCAGGCCAGGAAAGTCTGTGTGCATTTCCGCAGATCTTATAATGCCAGTGCTCGCCTGGCTGAGCTGCAAAAGGAGTTGAACCTGCCCAAAAACCGCCTTATATGTGACATGCCCACCAGGTGGAACTCAACGTTGGCCATGCTGCAGCGGCTGCACACGCAGCAGAGGGCCATCAATGAGTACCTGTGCGACTACGGCACCAGGACAGGGTCAGGGGAGCTCGGGTTTTTTCACCACGCCAGTGGGGCATGATCAGGGATGCATGCACTGTCCTGGCACCATTTGAGGAGGCCACGAGGATGGTGAGCAGTGACAGTGCATGCATCAGTGACACTGTACCTCTTGTCCACCTGTTGGAGCACACGCTGCGTGGAATAATGGACAGGGCACTTGAGGCAGAACAGAGGCAGAAAGAGGAGGACTTCCTTGCCTCTCAAGGCCCCCTTTACCCAGACAGTGTTCCTTCTGTCCCACCCATCGCACAGGAAGAGGAGGAGGAGGAGGAGGAGGAGGAGGAGGATTGTGTCAGCATGGAGGTGGAGGCTGGCACTCAGCATCATCAGCAGCAGTCTTTTAGGGATGATTTACAGTCCCAAGAAACCAGTGGACTTGTACGTGGCTGGGAGGAGGTGGCTGCGGATCATGTCGTCCTTAGTGACCCAGAGGACTCCGGACTGAATGCCTCAGCTAACCTACGCTGCATGGCCTCCCTGATCCTGCAAAGTCTGCGGAAGGATCCTCGTATTCTTCGGATCAAGGAGAGGGACCATTACTGGCTGGCCACTCTCCTTGATCCACGGTACAAGGGTAAGGTTGCGGACCTTATGTTACCGTCGCAGAGGGAGCAGAGGATGAGACAACTCCGGAAGGCCTTGCAGAAAGGTCTGTGCAACGCGTTCCCAGAGACTGGGAGGTTACAAACTCCTGGTCCTGGACAACGAGTTGCTGAGGCTTCGGGCAGTCAAAGAAGGAGCGGTGGGGAAGGTGGCCGTCTGACCGATGCGTTCAGACAATTCTTTAGTCCGCAGCCCCAAAGTATGATCGGTTCCAGCAACCATCGCCAGCGTCTGATATACATGGTGCAGGAATACCTAGGGGCAAGGTCAGACTTGGACACCTTCCCCACCGAAAATCCTCTGGCTTACTGGGTCTTGAGGATGGATCACTGGCCAGAGCTTGCACAGTATGCAATTGAGCTACTGGCCTGTCCTGCATCCAGCGTTCTTTCAGAACGCACATTCAGTGCTCCTGGAGGATTTGTCACGGATCACAGGGTGCGCCTGTCCACCGACTCGGTTGATCGACTGACATTCATCAAGATGAACCAGTCTTGGATCACCACCAGCTACCACACACCTGATGCTGATATAACAGACTAATTGATTTTAAAATGTCACATCCCTTCAAGACTGATGCTGATGCTGAGTTCCTGTGCTGTTATGTTGACTAGCTATCCTCCTCCTCCTCCTCAATGATCCGATTAATGATGATAGCTTGGAAGATCATTTTGGTTTATGGGTGCCGCCACCAGTGCCTAAGGCCCAATTTTTCAGCCCCTGTTTAACAGGGGCGTGTAATTACAATTTTTGATGCAATACTTTGCAACAGGCCTCATTGCTGTGTTCCAAGTACAGTATCTGTGAGGGGTTGCAGTGTTGTGCCACCAGTGCCTAAGGCCCAATTTTTCAGCCCCTGTTCAACAGGGGCATGCAATTATAATTATTGATCTAATAAATCACAGCAGGGCCCATTGCTGCGCCCACCAAGAGTAACTGTCAGGCCTTACAGTGTTGTGGCACCAGCACCACCATCACCACCACCATCACCACCAAAGGCCCAATTTTTCAGCCCCTGTTCAACAGGGGCATGCAATTATAATTATTGATCGAATAATTCACAGCAGGGCCCATTGCTGCGCCCACCAAGAGTAACTGTCAGGCCTTACAGTGTTGTGGCACCAGCACCACCATCACCACCACCACCACCACCAAAGGCCCAATTTTTCAGCCCCTGTTCAACAGGGGCATGCAATTATAATTATTGATCGAATAATTCACAGCAGGGCCCATTGCTGCGCCCACCAAGAGTAACTGTCAGGCCTTACAGTGTTGTGGCACCAGCACCACCATCACCACCACCACCACCACCAAAGGCCCAATTTTTCAGCCCCTATTCAACAGGGGCATGCAATTATAATTATTGATCTAATAATTCACAGCAGGGCCCATTGCTGCGCCCACCAAGAGTAACTGTCAGGCCTTACAGTGTTGTGGCACCAGCACCACCATCAAAGGCCCAATTTTTACTACCACTGATCAACAATTATATGTTATTACAATTCCTGATATAATAGTTGACAGCAGGGCGTTCCAGCACCCACCAAGAATAACTGTGAGTGCTTTCAGTGTTGTGCCAACACCAACACCTAAGGGGCCAATTTCTGCAGAGTATATACGGCAGGTCCCTACTTTCAAACATCCAACTTACAAACGACTACTACTTGCAAACGGAAGAAGACAACAGGAAGTGAGAGGAAATCTACCCCTTGGAAGGAAAATTCTCTCCTGTAAGAATTAATATGGGAGAAAGGTGTCTCCTCTCTACTGATGCTTTATCACCAATCCTTGTTTCAATAAAAACACCACATTTCAAAAACAGTTGTCATTGGGACGCAAAGTGAGGTGAAATGTTCTGAACAGGGGCACAGACAGCAAAAAAAATGTGACAGGGGTGATAACCATTCCCTATGTTTTCCAAAAAGCTAAAAAAAAAGGAATTTGGCATGGAGCTACACTTAAACAATGCAGCTGTTCAAAATTACAAACAGATTCTACATAAGAACAAACCTACAGTCCCTGTCTTGTATGCACCGCCTGTATACGGCTGTTCAGAGTATATAGGGCCTTTTTTATTTTGTGTGCGGGGTTCCCCTTAACCTCCCTAGCGGTAATCCCGAGCGTGACTCGGGGTTGTTTTTTTATGCTAGGATCGGTAACCCCGAGTCACGCTCGGGGTAGACATTGCAGAGCTCGCAGCGGAGTTTCCTTACCTTCTCCTGGCGATCCAGCGATGATGTCCTCTGCTGTGATCGCCAGCGAGATCTCCGGCGAGTGTCGGCACTTTCGACCCCATCTGACTTCCTAGTTCCGTTCCCTGCGAGCCGCAGCGGCGCATGGGAGCGGAACTGGGCGGCAAATTCAAAAAGGTAAACACATAGTATACATACAGTATACTGTAATCTTACAGATTACAGTACTGTATGTAATAATTACACACCCCCTTTGTCCCTAGTGGTCTGCCCAGTGTCCTGCATGCACTTTTATATAATAAAAATTGTTCTTTCTGCCTGTAAACTGGGGATTGTCCATAGCAACTAAAAAGTGTCCCTTTATGTCAAAAGTGGTTTTAGACCAGCTAGAAAACAGCGATAATAAATTAGAATCACTCGCAGAATTGAGCGATAGCGATTTGTGGGGAAATTCGTCATCAAACACTAAATCTAATGACAGCGACAATTCTGCAACTGAGCAAATTTCAGTGTTTTTGATTTGATTACATTATTGAATAATTTTTATTATAATTAGATTACTATTTTTTATAATTATTTATAGTTATTTATTATATTATAATTTATAATTTTGTGTTTCATATTTATCATACCCGGGATGTTTACTAGACTCTGGTTTGCTTAGGTTTAAGTAAGTAATTACTAAGAATCGCAGGCCTATAATACATAACACCAAATTTTCATGCAAAATAATTGTACCGCTTTTGGTACATAATTCCAGAAAGAATCATACCGCCAGGGAGGTTAATATCCATACAAGACCCAAAGGGGCTGGTAATGGGCTGGGGTGGGGTTGATGGGGTAGCTATGCCATTTTTCCTAAAGATTTTCATCCATATTACCGGGACCAGACATTACATTAAAGCCACAAGCAGTTTTAAATGGCTTTTTTTCCTTTAGAAATGTTATTTTGTGCAGGGACAGTTCTAAACACGGGAAACACGTGGCACTTCACAGGCATACTTTAGACGCCCCCCCAGGTACAATATTTAAAGGAATATTTGACTTTTTTTTTTCACTTTATGCATCATTAAAATGACTGCTCCCGGAAAACGTCCGTTTTTAAAACTTCTTTTTGCATTGATACATGTCCCCTGGTGCAGAACCCGGGTTCCCAAACTCTGTTTCGGACAATAACATGGATAATAGTCATTATAATTAGCACTTTAGAATCCGAACGTTCGCATCCATTGTATTTAATAGGGTTCTAATGTTCGTGCGAACTTTCGGTCCGTTCGCGGGTTCTGGTGCGAACCAAACCCGGGGGTGTTCGGCTCATCACTACTTGTGATTAGTTTGGGCTGCTCTGTGTCTCATTGGTTGCAGGTTTGGCCGCTTCTCTCCCTGCTTTCTGGTGAGTTCTGGAATGTAGTGGGCTGGGAGAGTCAAATAGGCAGCCTGAATATTTATGTGGTCACAGCCAATCCCTGAGAGAGGTTGTCCAGTAGGTGGTAGGGGGATGCATAAATAGTTTGATACCTGGAGCAGAGGTGTTCTTGTCCAGGAGGAGAATATCCCAGCTTGAAGGGCTGCTGCCCTTCTGGGCAGCCCAGGTGTGCGTCTTCATTTGCTCATCGAGGTCCCAGCTGGATAAGCTGTGGGGCCTATTCTACTGAACTTTGCTGGAGCTCATCAAGGGATTTCTTCTAGGGGATCTGGCCTAGTGAGTTCACGGGAGACATGCCTGGTTGTTAATGGAAGGAGGCATCCAAATATCCAAGGACTTTTGTGAGTACAGACCAGTGTGTGAGATCCCAGTGACTTTGTGCTGCTGCTATTAATCTGGAATTAGTGTCAGCTTATACTTAAAAGTGGACATTCCTTATGGTGTCCCTGTGTAGCCCAGTTTATCATTTGTTGCTGCAAGGAATGTGCTAGGAAGTTTGAGGACGTGAGAGGTGTCCACAAGTTGTTACTTTGTCCTACAGGAGTATCTCACAGTTATCCTGCACCTATCCAAGTTCAAGTTTAATAAAGCATCAGAAAAAGCATACCCTAGACTGTTTAATGAGTCAGAAGGTGACTGTGACTGTGCCTAGCTGCTAGTACACTAACCGGGAAAGGAAGAGCTACACACATTTCCATGTAATATATAATCTGTGGGGTTAAAAGTGGGCTTTAGCTTAGGTTCACACTAGCCAATACTCTGAAAAGCGATCCCCAGTTGATTGCTTTTCAGAGCATTACTAAGCAGCCTCTGTCAGGCATTCTTTATTTTATTGACTTGAATGCCTAGGTTTAACAGGCAGTGTTGCCTGTGAACTTTGCATGTTAAGTTAGATTTGCTGTGGCAAAAGCAAAGCATCACAGCCGCAATATGCAAATCCTCTGGGTTTTGCTTAGCCTTTATGTGAGTTGCCGGGGACAGTAAAACTGCAGCTCGGCTTCCTGTAATTACCGCCATACCCCCAGCTGCCAGTGTGAAAGTAGTCTTATGGATTGACATTGTTTGCTCTTTTCACTGAGAAGAGACACATACACTGTAGAAAGACACAGGAGGGCACAAACACCTGGTGCATTATTTATCACCAACACCATTTTTATTAATAAAAACGCCAAAAAATATGAGAAGACACAAGCTTCTCAAATGACAACTAAAGCATAGGTGATGTCCAAAAATGATGTGGTTGGAAAACGGATGCATTTCAGGGGACAAGCTCCCTTCCATCAGCTCTGAAGAAGGGGGCCTGTCCCTCGAAACACATCAGCGTTCCAACCACAGCATTTTTGGACATCACCTATGCTGTAGTTGTCATTTGAGAAGCTTGTATCTTCTCGTGTTTGTGAGCACGTTTTTATTTATAAAAATGGTGATGGTAATAATGCACTAGGCGTTTGCACCCTCCTGTATCTTTCTGCAGTGTATGTCAAGTTTCCCTACTAGGAGAGCAGCATCGCTCTGGGCAGTGAATGTGCACCGTTGGTTGTGCATACAGCAAGCGCTGAGGTTTTGTTGTGCTTTTGAGAACAGAGACAGTTTGCAGAACAAATCTTTATTGTAGAAACAAATTACATTTTAACAGGGGTTCAGAGTCTGGAGGACTTCTTCTCTCACTGTTCCACTGCCACAGAAACGGTACCTGGAAAGCAAAAAAATTTTTTTATATTTTTTTTATTTTTTATAATGGAGTATATGAGGTGTATGACAGCATGCCATCTCCAAGAATCCTCACTGAACCAACAAGCCATCTACAATATGTGCTCTGTGTAGCGCCCTCCCCAATTTGGGGGCCGCTATGTTCAAATTTAGGGGTTAGTCTGATCCAATAGTTGGGCTCAGACTGTTTCCTAAAAACTTGCTTCTGCTCTGGTGTGATATTGCCTAGGCTGCAGTTTTCCTTGTTGCCTGTAGGTGGCACTGTCATCTCCGGCTCAGGTAGAACCACAGGGAGTATCGCAACACCATTGGGTGTCCTCTCTCGGCAGCTGTGCAGTGGGCGTGGTCAACCCGCTGTGCATGCTGGGAGAGAGTACTTAAGGGGCAGACGCCATTGGGCGTGAGGAGAGACGGGGGACCCCTTGGTCCTGTTCGGCACGTACCCCAACTTCGGTGGCCCTCATGGCCGGGGGTGCGTGTGTGTGTTTCGGTCTCGGGCACCTTTAGCCCGAGGCTGCATCGCTGTAGGTAGGCCCAGCACCTTTTGGCTGAGGCCTACACCTGAAGAGGAGTCCCAGGGTACCCAAGTGAGGGGTGACCCGCTCTGAAGGAGAGGAAGCCAGGGGAGGATCGGTCCCAAGGGGATTAGTGAAAGATTCGCTGTCTCGGGAGAGGCATGGCTACCTGACAGAGGGAAGGATTCCTATCCGACAAAAGCCTGGTAACGTGCCCCATTGGCACCTAAGGTCTTAAGCCCCATACACACGGTCGGACTTCCATCAGACTTTTCCCTGGATTTTTGTCCGAACGGAGTTGGCCGGGCACACCCGTAGCATACACACCACAGGACTTTTCTGCAAACTTTCCCAAAACTTTTTGCAACATCACGTGGTTTTTCTGCTCTTTTCTGCTCTTCACCGCCACCCTTTTGTAAACTTCTGCTATTGGTTGATTTTAACATTAGTTGTTTTGTCCATCGGACAAAAGTCCTATGGTTCTCTGTACACACGGTCGGACTTTGCTCCATCGGACTTTTGTTGGCCAACAGTTTGTCCGTTTGCAGACCCAACTTTTGTCCGATGAAAAAAAAAAAAAAAAAAAAAAGTTTGTCCGATGGAACGTACACACGGTCGGATTGTTGGTCCAACTTGCTCAAAATGAAGTTTGTTGGCCAAAAGTCCTACCGTGTGTACGGGGCTTTATTGTTACTAGGCTGGGAAGTTCGGGACTTAAGGATTCTGAGGTAGAGGATCTCCTGATCGTATCCCAGGGAAATCGCAAGTGGTTGTTCCGTGCTCCACACCGGCTTCTAGGACCATTGTAAGAGGGACTATCCGGGTGAGCAAAACCCACTCAGGCTTGAGTGGCGACGAGTGTTGCTTAAGTGTTGCGTGCCTGAACCTACCTCCCTGTTCATATTCTCTCATTCTAACTTTCCTGTCAAGTTCCTCAAGCAACGTATAAAAATAAACCTTTTTATTGGGGTTTAACCTACTGTGTGGACATTGGCCTTCTTAGAGTAAAGAAAGAAAATAGACTTCTCCCTACACACTAGGGTGAAGACTCCAACGGAGAGAGGTAACTCGCTGCAGGACCCAAGAGAAAGAAATCAGCGGCCCATACTGTCTGAGGAGAGACATAGAGGTATCGCTACATCTACAAACCACATTTTCAAGATTTATATGCATTTGTACACCAAAGGTAAAGACAACCAGATAAACACCAACAATTCAGATTTTACTGCAGTTGCAGGGTTTCCGCAGCTCAAGAATATCTGTAGACAGATTGACCAATTTTTGATTCAGCATTTAAAATGGAGATTTTGACTGAATATTGGTTTTGGTTTGCAATCAGTAGACGAGAAAGAAAATAAAGCAGATTTCTTGTTTAAATTGAATTATTCAACCCAATTAGTTGCTATGTGCAGCTGCCCTATGTGGTGTGTGTTATTATAAATCAGCTTGTTTTAGAGGTTGTATGTGCCTGGTTATATAGGTATAGAGGTTGTATAGGTCTGGTTTTATAAATCTAGTTGTATAGATATATTTTGTATAGGTCTTTTTTTTATGGGTATAGATTTTTTAGGTCTAGTTGTATAGGTATAGATTGTAGAGGTCTGGATGTATAGATATAGGTTGTATAGGTACTGTACATGTTGTATAGGTCTGGTTCGTATGGGTATGATTTTGTAGGTCTAGTTGTATAGGTATAGGTTGTATAGGTCTGGTTATATGGGTATAGATTGTATAGGTCTGGATGTATAGGTATATGTTGTATAGGCCTAGCTGTAAAGGTATACATTGTATATTTCTGGTAGTATATGTCTAGTTGTATAGGCATATTTTATTTTAGGTCTGGTTATATGGGTATATATTTTTTTAGGTATAGATTGTATAGGTCTGGATGTATAGGTATAGGCTGTATAGGCATAGTTGTATAAGTATATGTTGTATACAGTAGGTCTGGTTGTATAGGTCAAGTTGCATAGGTATAGCTTGTATAACTTTGGTCGTATATGTATAGGCTGTGTAGGTATAGGTTATATACTTACAGATCTAGTTGTGTAGGTTGTAAAGGTCTGGTTGAAAAAGTATAGGTTGTATAGGTCTATGTGTATAAGCATAGGTTGTATAGGTGTGGTGGTGTTGGTATAGGTTCTATAGATCTAATTGTACAAGTATAGGTTGTATACAGTAGGTCTTATACATAAAGGTTGTGTAGCGGGGTGGCGGTTAGTAATGTGATATAAAACTGTCATTTACATTGTGAAGCGATGCATTGTGGAATTTACGGTACCAGGAGAACGGGACTCCATTGATATGAGTAGGTAATAGACTATGGTACCCACAATGCAGTTGTCCTCCCAGAGTGCATTGCATCCCCGCGGAGCTTTGTGGGAGAGGTTACTTAAAGGAGGGGAGGAGCTTTGTTCGGTCTCTTGGGATCTTCACCCCCTCCCTGCAGGACGTGTGTGTGTGAGGCCTGCTGCCAAAGGGACAAGGCCTGAAGCCTGGGCCTACAGCCTTGCAGAGGATCACCAAGCCAGGAGGGTGATCTCTTTCTGTGTGTCCAGCTCGCGCTTCCCAGAGACCGGAGTCGTCCATCGGCTGACATCTACTGCTGCCAAGGGAAGGATCGGAGACTGCACGTTGCGGAGAGGCCACAGATCGAGTCACCAGCAGCAGAGCAAATCAGGTGGACTAAGCCTGTTCTGGTGAGAGGGCACCTGCCTATATTCTATAACTGTTCTAGGCCCATTGACTCTTGAAGGCCCATCAGCAGCAGAATAGTACGCCACACGCATATTAGGACATAGTGCAGCGCGTAATAACTACGCAGTTTGGGTTAAAGTTATACTAACTAAAAGTTCACTTCCACAAACATTGTGAAGGTTTGATTGCATCTTTATTCCCTTTGGATTACAAGTATAACGTGCACCAACGTTGCTAGCGAAGACTCCCACCATTGAGGAACTTGTGTGGGTGATCATTGTCAGGCCTGACTGGAACGAACATTGTAGGAGATAGGGTGGTATTGCCCATTAGGGGGACCTCGCGAGCATTATACCTGTTTCATTAGATTAAAAGTATATTTTAACCTTGTTTTAGAAATCCTTTCTTTCTTTATCCTCATTGACTCATGCAAGGCCCTGCTGAGTCAACTGTATACATATGTGTAATATTGTTCCTTTTTCTTCATACCAATTAAAGTTGCCCTTGGTTAAGTGAAACACTTTGTTGGAGTATCTTTGTTTCCTGTGGGACTGCTACCAAAGGAAGGTAACCATATTCTTACATGTTATTGTGATATATATATATATCTATGCCATATTGTGTTCCCAGCATTCAGTGGGACTCACAATTGCCAATTACACTAGTTGTGCCAAGGGAGGGTCTGAGCCAGTTAAGGGGGTTGCAAACAGAGTACTGATCCAAACTAAACCAGCAGCTCCTCCAGGGGTAGTGCTACAGTTGTATAGGTCTAGTTGTATAGGTCTGGTTGCATACAGTAGGTATAGGTTGTATAGGTCTGGTTGTATAGGTATAGATTGTATAGGTCTAGTTGTATACGTATAGATTGTACCGGTTGTATAGGTATAGGTTGTATAGATATAGATTTTATAGATTTATAGCTCTAGTTGTATAGGTATAGATTGTATAGCTATAGTTGTATAGATATAGATTGTACAGATTGTATAGCTCTAGTTGTATAGGTATAGATTGCATAGATTGTATAGGTATAGATTGTATAGCTCTAGTTGTATAGGTATAGATTGTATAGGTCTGTATCTCTATAGTCCATCATACTCACGATTTGCCATTTCTGCCATCCTGTACCGTTATAGAGGAGGCTCCAATTGTGGGAAATGCAGGATTAATAACATTGTTGTTCCAGACAAACTTTACTCTGTTCAGAGCTCCCACATCCATCTCCACATCAATGAAGCCTGTGTAGGTATTGGATGCGCTAATGCTTCCCCTATGGATAGTAAAAGAAAGATGAGCTGTTTTAGGTCAGTTGCTGAATAGTAACGTCTTGGCAACATGGTAACGCATATACAGTAAGCAATGGCAAGAAAGGGGAACTTTAACGCCCAACCCCCACACATATGCATCCATGGTCTTTAGAGGTTGTATGCCGAGAGCCCTATGCGGTCAGGGATGAATGCACAGAAGACAGAAGCCCTACAATCTGTGCATCCATAAGGCCCTAAACGCAGGCACCACTCAATA
Source organism: Rana muscosa (assembly GCA_029206835.1). Classification (NCBI taxonomy): domain Eukaryota; kingdom Metazoa; phylum Chordata; class Amphibia; order Anura; family Ranidae; genus Rana; species Rana muscosa. The sequence goes on along the minus strand of CM055123.1, from coordinate 255,483,488 downwards.
CAGCATTCAGCCCAGTCCAGCCACAGCCTGCCATAGACTATGACAGGCTGTAGGCAGTGGGGATGGACACCTCACTTGTCCCTGCCAGGTGCACCAAAATGCCAGGAGGGACACATAGCAGTTAGGCAGAGGTGTGTGTGTGTATATATATATATATATATATATATATACACACACACACCCATAAACAGCAGAGAGTCTGACATTCAGAAAATCTTCTTTGCAGGTGAATCTTCCAGGTCCATGTGTTTTAATTGACATTGATTGCATAGCTCCCAACTGTCCCCGATTTCGAGGGACTCTCCCTAATTTGGAACAATGTCCCTCTTTCCTCTTCATTAGTCCTTCATTCTGATCTATATAGTTGTATATAAAATGCACTACTTATCTTTCAAAAAGTGTTTCCCAGTGCTAAACCTTTCATCCGATTTCTAAATTATTGCATTTGTACATTTCAAAAAACAGTATAAATGAATATTAGTGGTAAAAAACACACTTGTGGTTTTAACTAATCACTTTTTATACATAATTCTCCTTTAAGGGGGTGTGGCAGGGGGTGTGTCCTATGCCTACATACTTTCGCTAATAGGCGTCCCTCGTTCCATCTCATAAAGTTGGGAGGTATGGTATTTGCATCTCCACTAGTTTGGTGAAAATCACATTTGCTACTTTATACACAGACCCCTAAGGCTGGGGGAGAAAGAGCTAGAAAATTCAGGGGTCTCAAACTGGCGGCCCTCCAGCTGTTGTGAAACTACAAGTCCCATCATGCCTCTGCCTGTGGGAGTCATGCTTGTAACTGTCAGCCTTGCAATGCCTCATGGGACTTATAGTTTCACAACAGCTGGAGGGCTGCCAGTTTGAGACCCCTGAGCTAGATGATGCAGTGAAATCAGAGTAAGCAATTTCAGTACATGAGAGGAGCCTGTACAACTGCAAGACTGAAGGGAAAGCTGGGCTGAAGTTCAGCTTTAAATTCATTGTCAAATGTCTGTTCCAAATTAGTACTTACTTGTAGACCTGATACTGACGAGTGTTTCCATTGGGGCCAAAGAGAGAAACGTGAAAGTATCCCTGCACACTCGCTCCGGTGGTCTGCACGCTCACCTTGTAACGCCAGCCTATGGGAATGACATTAATTAAATTGAAATGATTGCAAGATACTGTACAGCAGAACAAACAAACAGACAGAATATAATAAAAAAATAAATTATAATATAATACAAATATATTATAAGTGCCAGCTATTTCACTTTTGCCATCATGGGACATTCTTTAACGAAGATTGCTTTGAGCTTTATTCCCTCTAGTGCTCAGCCTGGAGATTGTGACATAATTTCCTAACTGCAGAGAGAGAGAGAGAGAGAGGGGCCAATACTGAAAGCAGGGGATCATGGTGGGACATGTAGTGTCCAGAAATCCAGAATTTCAATGGATCTAATGTTGCTGCAAACTACAAGTTCCAGCTGGCTGGAGAGAGTAGGAATGCAGGGTGAGCAAATAAATAGAAAGGTCCAGAAAAAAGGCCTGCAGCTACATACACAGACGCTACTGAATCCCTGGGTCGTCAGGTGGACAGCCAGACATCTTCAACTAATTGCAGACCCTTCAAGAGCCTGTTCCGGGACACCCTATCTCCATTAGCTTTGGTATCCTCAGGGTTGGTGAGTGGGCAGAAGCCGACCCTAAGTACACTGCATGTGGACACCTTTACCCTACCCTGTCTACATTAAAGGCCCTCTGTTGGGGAACACCTTGATTATGCTGTTCACCTTTGCTGGTTGCCATTGCACAGCAACATCTTTGGGCCCTGTCATAGCTAGCTGAGGATTCTGGATACCCTCACTTCAAGGACTTCCCTACACAAAGGAATCAGCCCACAACATCTGTTAAAGCAGAGTTCCACCCAAAAATGGAACTTCCGCTTTTTGGAATCCTCCCCCCCTGCGGTGTCACATTTGACACCTTTCAGGAGGGAGGAGGGAGCAGATACCTGTCTAATACAGGTATTCGCTCCCACTTCTGGGCATAGATCACCTCGGTGAGGTGACCTACGCCACGTCCGGCACCTTCTCTGATCCCCCCGCTGTCTTCTGGGAGACACACAGGTCCCAGAAGACCGCAGGGACCAGTGGGAACGCGCAGTAGGGAACCAGGAAGTGAAGCCGCAAGGCTTCACTTCCTGATTCCCTTACCGAAGATGGCGGCGGCAGCAGCCGAGAGCCGATGGACAGATCAGCTTCGACTGCTGACATCGTGGGCGCCCAGGACAGGTAAGTGTCCATATAGTAAAAGTCAGCAGCTCCAGTATTTTTAGCTGCTGGCTTTTGATTTTTTTTTTTCTGGCGGACCTCCACTTTAAAGCACCTTAAAGGGGAACTCTTACTCAGGCTATCCATTTTGTGTTTTGCTATTTCTTTCTGCCTGTGGCATCAGGGCACAGAGGGAGCCGACTGACAAAAAGCCTTTCTTCCTCCTCTTGTACCTGGGGTCATAGGTTTCCCTTGAGATCTGTTGGTTTCTACCGCCAGGTTCACTGTTATTGCCATTTCATTGTATATCTCTGTAATTCTGTTTAAGAGAAGCCTGTAGCTAAAATACAGAGTATTAGGCAGAAGGCTTGCATGACTAGGTAGCAGGGAGCTGAACACAAGGTTAAGAGTTAGGGGAGTGTCAAATGCAGGCTAGAGGGGTGGCCGGAGTTGAGATGTTTCCCAGGGTAGGAGGGGCTGGGGGAGGTTCGGAGTTCAGTTGCGGGGCAGCACTGGAAGAAGAAGCTCCCACCCTCCCTTATTTTGTTGTGATGGTATGTAATTTGTTGGGTTAGAGTGCTGGTTAGCGGTTGAGGATCTTTGGAGGCAGTAGACATTTTGACCAATTTGGCAAAAGTGGCATAATTATTTTCATTTTTCCATTGACTTCAATGGGGAAACTCGCTTTGATATGCGAGTACTTTGCATTACGAGCATTCTCCTGGAGCGGATTATGCTCGTAATCCAAGGTTCCACTGTACATCATAATTAGTTTAAAAAAAAGGTAAACACAAACATTGTATAAGACAACTAGAATGGATAATATACAAACCGAGGTTGGGGATCATCGGACCAGCATCTGTGTGGATTACATCGACAAAATTTGCATCTGTAATGTCCAGTCTGACCTCACTTGGTGTTCCCTGGAAATAGGGTTCAGCTGGATCCAGACCTGTATGAACACATAATTTTGTTAGAAATAATACTAAGAGTTTCTCTACTTACTTGCGCATTATATCTTATATATCCAAAACTTTTATCTGTATCCATTACTATTGCATCTACAGTATATGAGCTGGTTAGACATCTCATTTCAAAACCATGACCAATAATATGGAGTTGCTCCACTTTGAGGCTATAACAGCCTCCACTCTTCTAAGAAGACTTTTGGAGAGTGTCTGTGGAAATTTTAGCCCATTTGTGTGGTCAGGTAGTGATGTTGAATTAGAAGACCTGGCTCACCATTGGAGATGCGATTGATCCCAAAGGTGTTCAGTAGGGCTGAGGTCAGGGCTCTATGCTGGCCACTTGAGTTCCTCCACAGCAAACTGGTCAAACCATGTTATTATGGAGCTGGTTTTATCCACAGGGAAAAAGTAATGGTGGAACAATAAAGAGCTTTACCCAAACCGGTACTAGAAAGATGGAAGCACACAGTTGTCTACAATGACTTTGTATGATGTAATGTTAACCATACTCTTCATTGGAAACCCCTGAACCCAGTAATTTGGTACGGGGAGTCCACATACTTTTGATCACATAGGACATATTTAGTAACTGCACTATATTGCCAAAAGTATTGGAACACCTGCCTTTACATACACATGAACTTTAATGGCATACCAGTCTTGATTCCTAGGGTTCAATATTGAGTTGGCCCACCCTTTGCAGCTATAACAGCTTCAACTATTCCGGGAAATCTGTCCACAAGGTTTAGGAGTGTCTATGGGAATGTTTGACCATTCTTCCAGAAGCGCATTTGTGAGGTCAGGCACTGATGTTGGACAGGAATGCCTGGCTCGCAGTCTCAGCTTGAAATCATCCCAAAGTTGTTCTATTAGGTTGAGGTCAGGGCATGCCAGTCCAGTTACTCCACCCCAAACTCGCTCATTCATGACTTTATGGTCCTTGCTTTGTGCACTGGTCCAAATCATTTGGTTAAGGTGGGATTTTGGTGTGGGGTTGCTTTTCCGGGGTTGGGTTTGGCCCCTTAGTTCCAGTGAAGGAAACTCTTAAGGCGTCAGCATACCAAGATATTTTGAACAATTTCATGCTCCCAACTTTGTGGGAACAGTTTGGGGATAACCCCTTCCTGTTCCAACATATCTGCACACCAGTGCACAAAGCAAGGTCCATAAAGACATGAATGAACAAGTTTAGGGTGCAAGAATTTGACTGGCAGACATAAAGACATGGTGACTGGCCTGCACAGAGTCCCACCCTCACCCTGATAGAACACTTTTGGAATAAATTAGAGCGGAGACTGCGAGCCAGGCCTTCTCGTCCAACATCAGTGCTTGACCTCACAAATGCGGTTCTGGAAGAATGACCAAACATTCCCATAGACACACTCCTAAATCTTGTGGACAGCCTTCCCAGAAGATTTGAAGCTGTTATAGCTGTAAAGGGTGGGCCAACTCAATATTGAACCCTACGGACCAAGACTGGGATGCCATTAAAGTTCATGTGCGAGTAAAGGCAGGCGTCCCAATACTTTTGTTAATATAGTGTATGCCTCTGTGTTAGTTCTGTTACACCCTAAAGATAGGGTCACACTTTATAGAGGTGCCTTGGAGCAGTTTAGGGGTACCACATGTCACCATAATGGTTGTAATTTAGAGCCCACCCTGCTGGCTGAGTGCTGGGATTGTATGGCATTTGGTCATTGAACCGCACTAAATCGAAGGTCTTCCATTGGTTGACACCCACCAGTAATCCTGCCGATTCCTCTCTTCCTCTTGCCAGCTTCTCCTGCAGCATGGGAGCCCAAACTATGTCCGATGACGTGCACGTTTGCGGGAGAGTAGCCAAAGTTTTTCTATAGACCAATCACACAATGTCAGCAATCCGTTAGAAATCAATATGGCAACACATTGGCGAGGATTATACATTTGACAGTATGAGAGGTAAAAAAGAAGATCAGATATGTCTTTGTAATGGAACGTCTGCACGAGGCCATAGACTGCTGCTCAAGAACTCTGTGAGCCTAATGCCCTGTACACACGATCAGTTTTTCCGACAGGAAAACCGTGGGGTTTTTTTCAGCAGGAAAACGGCTGAAACTTGTGCTGCATACACACGGTCACACAAATCTTGTCTGAAATTCCAACCGTCAAGAACACAGTGACGTACAAGACGTACGACGAGCCGAGATTAATGAAGCTCAATGGGCAGTTCGGCTCTTCTGCTTGATTCTGAGCATGCGTGTTTTTTTTCGCGTCGTAATTGCATACAGACGACCGCGATTCCCGATAGGAATTTTTGCTGTCACGAAAATAGAGAACCTGCTCTCAATCTTTCTTGGCAGGAATTCTGACAAAAAAAGTGTGATGGAGCATACACACGGTCGGAATTCCTGACAAAAAGCTCACATCGCACTTTTCTTGTCAGGAAAACTGATCGTGTGTACGAGGCATTAATCCTTTGCGAAACTTTAATATGCAAATCTTATACAGAACATACAACTTTGGGCTCTGACCCACCTCCTCTCACCTCCTGTTCCTTGCTATTCTTCAATGAAACTTGACACAGCTACTGCTGGAATTACACCATTGTGGGAGGGGCAGAGACACAAACTACTGCAGGGAAATCTCACCATTGTGGGAGGGGCAGAGACACAAACTACTGCAGGGAAATCTCACCATTGTGGGAGGGGCAGAGACACAAACTACTGCAGGGAAATCTCACCATTGTGGGAGGGGCGGAGACACAAACTACTGCAGGAAATCTCACCATTGTGGGAGGGGCGGAGACACAAACTACTGCAGGAAACCTCCCCTTTGTGGGAGGGGCAGAGACAAACCACCGCAGGAAATCTCACCATTGTGGGAGGGGCAGAGACACAAACTACTGCTGGAAATCTCACGATTGTGGGAGGGACAGAGACACAAACTACTGCAGGAAATCTCACCATTGTGGGAGGGGCAGAGACACAAATTACTGTATGAAAATCTCCCCATTGTGGGAGGGGAAGAGACATAAACTACTGCAGGGAACCCTTAGCTTTGTGGGAGGGGCAGAGACACAAACTACTGGGGGGGAATCTCACCATTGTAGGACGGGCAGAGACACAAAGTATTGCAGGGCACCCTTAGCTTTGTGGGAGGGGCAGAGACACAAACTACTGCAGGAAAATCTCACCATTGTGGGAGGGGCAGAGACAAAAACTTCTGCGGGGAAATCTCACCATTGTGGGAGGGGCAGAGACACAAACTGTTGCAAGAAATCTTAACATGGTGAGAGGGACAGAGACACAAATAACTTCTGGAAAATCTCTGCATTGTGGGAGGGGCAGAGGCCCAAACTACTGCAGGGAACTCTTAGCATTGAGGGAGGGGGAGAGACACAAACTACTGCAGGAAATCTCCCCATTGTGGGAGGGGCAGAGGCCCAAACTACTGCAGGGAACTCTTAGCATTGAGGGAGGGGGAGAGACACAAACTACTGCAGGAAATCTCCCCATTGTGGGAGGGGCAGAGGCCCAAACTACTGCAGGGAACTCTTAGCATTGAGGGAGGGGGAGAGACACAAACTACTGCAGGCAAATCTCACCATTGTGGGAGGAGCAGAGGCACAAACTACTGCAGGGAACGCTTAGCATTGTGGGAGGGGGAGAGACACAAACTACTATGGGGAAATTACAGCACTGTAATAATAATCTGTGATATGTGAAATCAATTAAATCAGCATTATGTAAGCAATGTATTTAACATTCATGGGATGTATTCATCTTTCGATTTTAATACTTATTTGCAGCCATGTCTTAAATTTTACCTACCTGGAGAATGTCCACAAAATAGGCCACTTCAGCCCCCACAACTCGGATATTATTAGCTGCTATGCCGTAGAGGGCACGGGATCCTCCGACCCCATCCACACAGATACAATTCACATCTTCCACTTGAAGCATTGTCTGGAGACAATAATGATAAGAGACGTCATATTGTCATGAACATTGATAAATGGGAAGACAGCAGTAGTTACTATAGAATCATGTTACAATTTTATTGGTTTGGAATTTATGTGTACTTTATTGCAATGTTATTAGCGGAGGACTGTTGATCATAATAGACAGTGGAAATGGATTGAAAGAACTGGAATCCAATGTATGAAAGGGGTGGGCCAGGGACAGTCAGGCTGGGGAGGAAAAGGCTAATGTATTGTATTTTTGCCAATGTGCTCGGAAACGTTTTAATCTGATTTTGTCTCTCAATCATAGGCGTGTGCACAGGGTGTGCCGAATGTGTCTGGGCACACCCTAATCACCCTCTGCGATGCAGATGCCCCCCGCTGAACGCCCCTACCCTGTGGTAGCTGAGGCTACAGAGAATGGGGTGCCTAACAAATTGTAAAAATAAATAAAAAAATAATATTATATAAAAAAAAAAAAATAATAACAAAAAACTACTGACACAAATTTCATCCCTGCGGACACCATCCACTGCTATACTGCACATGTGTGTTTGAGCTTTGGGGTGCACACCAATAAAATGTTTGATGATGAAAACATAAAGAAGAGGTCACTTGTCAATCATTTCACCATGATGTTGGCACACTCACCTTGCACATGTTACTCAGGCAGCTCTCTTCTCCTTTATCTATGAAGCCATGAATGATGAATCGGGTCTTCCTGGTTGTCCTAAAGTTTGAGGCAGAAATAGTGGAAGGGTTCACTGCGCTAATTTCCTGTTAATAAAAAAAAAAAAAAACTGACAGTGAATATCTCCCTATTCGGGACAGATTTTATCAGGAGATTTTAACTGTTGAGAAGCAGAATTTTTATTTTTATTTTAGCATTGCAGATGGGTTATAGAGCAGGTCTACCAATACTGGTAGGTGCACACTGCTAAGTGAGGACCCATGTGACATGCAACTGAGCCATGAACAGTTCTTTCCAATGACCACAAAAGTTTTGGGCACAGTTAGATTCCAATACTTTGTATGAAGTAAATAAATATGTGCATAATGTTTATGTATTTGTTATATTACTTTATACTTGCACTCTTTACCAGTGTAATGTGTTGACATAAAGCTGCAGGTTGCTTCTCATTGTGCTGGTGCCAAAGGCAAAGGCCTGCATGCCCATCCAAGGATCCCACCCTACAGCCCTGGCCAAAAGTTTTCAGAATGACACAAATATTAATTTTCACAAAGTCTGTTGCCTCCCTTTTTATGAAGGCAATTTGCATATACTCCAGAATGTTATGAAGAGTGATCAGATGAATTGCAATTAATTGCAAAGTCCCTTTTTGCCATAAAAATTTACTTAATCCCAAAAAAAAAAAAAAACATTTCCACTGCATTTCAGCCCAGCCACAGAAGGACCAGTTGATATCATGTCAGTGATTCTCTGGTTAACACAGGTGTCAGTGTTGACAGGGACAAGGCTGGAAATCATTCTGCAATGCTGATTGAGTTAGAATAACAAACTGTAAGCTTTAAAAGGAGGGTGGTGCTTGAAATATTTGTTCTTCCTTTGTTACTCATGGTTACACGCAAGGAAACACCTGCAGTCATCATTGCTTTGCACAAAAAAGGATTCACAGGCAAGGAAATTGCTTCTACTAAGATTGCACATAAATCAACCATTTATCGGATCATCAAGAACTTCAAGGATCGAGGTGTAATTGTTGTGAAGAAGGCTTCAGGGTGCCCAAGAAAATCCAGCAAGCGCTGGGACCATCTCTTACAGTTTATTTAGCTGCAGGATCTGGGAACCACCAGTGCAGAGCCTGCTCAGGAATAGCAGCAGGCAGGTGTGAGTGCATCGGCACACACAGTAAGGAGAAAACTTTTGGAGGATGGCCCATTGTCAAGAAAGGCAGTGAAGAAGCCACTGCTCTCTAGGAAAAACATCAGAGTAAGACTGATATTCTGAAAAAGGTACAGGGATTGGACTGCTGAGGACTGGGGGAAAGTCATTTTCTCTGATGAATCCCCTTTCCAATTGTTTGGGGCATCCGGAAAAAACCTTGTCCAGAGAAGAAAAGGTGAGCATGTCAACAGTAAACCATCCTGAGACCATTCATGTGTGGGGTTGCTACTCAGCCAAGGGGGCTCACTCACAGCCATGAATAAACAATGGTACAAAAACATCCTCCAAGAGTAACTTCTCCCAACCATCCAAGAACAGTTTGGTGATGAACAATACCTTTTCCAGCATGATGGAGCACCTTGCCATAAGGCAAAAGTGATAACTTATGCCTTGTACACACGATAGGAATTTCCGATGGAAAAAGTCAGACGGACCTTTTCCATCAGAAATTCCTACCGTGTGTAGCCCCATCTGAGTTTTTTTATCGGAAATTCCGAGGAATTCCGTCTGAGTTTAGATATAGAACATGTTCTATCTTTCTCCAATGGAATTCCGTCGGAATTCCGATGTAATTTGGCGGGGCAAAAGCCCGATCGTGTGTACAAGGCATAAGAGGCTTGGGGAATAAAACAATAACATTTTGGGTTCATGGCCAGGAAACTCCCCAGACCTTAATCCCATTGAGAACTTGCGGCCAATCCTCAAGAGGAGCAGAAACCCCCCCTCACAAATTCGGACAAACTCCAAGCATTGATTATGCAAGAATGAGCTGCCATTAGTCAGAATGTGCCACAGAAGTTGATTGACAGCATGCCAGGGCGAGTTGCAGAGGTCTTGAAAAACACTGTAAATACTGACTCTTTGCATAAACTTAATGTAATTGTTAAAAAAAAGCCCACTTATGAAATCCTTGTCATTATACTTCAGTATATCATAACAAAATCGGACGAAAAGATCTAAAAACACTGAAGCAGCAGACTTTGTGAAAATGTATATTTGTGTCATTCTAAAACCCTTTGGCCAGGATTCTATATGTTTTTTTAGTCCAGCATTGAGACATCAAAGGGACAATCAATCCTAAGCAATGTGCACATTGCCTGTGCACATTGTGCTTGTCCACATATGAAGTACTACAGGGCAACACGGAACTTGAAGTTACACTGCAAGGAAAGAATGGGAGAGAGCAGCGCCATCTAAGCGTAGCAGATTTGAAACTTTGATGGCAACAACAAATTGGCAACTCACAAAAGGTAGATAGCACTCATCAAGACAGATAAAAGTCCCCGCTGCAGGTGGCCAGGTGGACGGCGCTCCTCTACAAGGGAAGCCTGATGAACTCTCAGTAGTGTGGGTCACTGCACTCCCTGGGTAGCTGGTCCGGGGATCCTAGGTAGGATCCCCGGACCAGCTACCCAGGGAGTGCTGCGACCCACACTACTGAGGGCTCACCCATCTGGCCACCTGTAGCGGGGACTTTTATTCGTCTTGATGAGGGCTATCTACCTTACTTTTGCAAGTTGCCAATTTGTTGTTGCCATTAAAGCTTCAAATCTGCTATGCTTAGATGGCTCTGCTCTCTCCCTTTCTTCTCTTACAGAGTATCTTATAGCTCTTCACTGCAGCTGCCTCTAAGTTGGCACTTGGACTTTTGCTTATGTAGCGGGGTCCTCAAATTGATGGGATACACCTGGGGAATAGTGTGACCCAGGTGTATAATTGTGTTAGGGTTCAGACCCCTTTTTGTTTCGTGGAGGATTGGAGGATGTAGTATTCTCCTTTGCCTGTGGGTGGCGGGGTACCCACAGGCTTCAGGTAGAATCATCTCCTGCAGTGCTCCCTGTTTTGTCCCTTCCCGGAGATGGTATGACTGGGGCGGGGAACCCGCCGGGCCGTTGATGGGAGGAGATAAAAGGGGGAGACGCCCTTACCACGAGGTCTTGCGGAGAAGGAGGTCCTCGGAGGAGGAGGGTTGCGGTCCGCACCCAGGCCCCTTAGGCCTGGGTGCTGGAGATCCAGGAGTCTGGTCCAGGTGCCCATGGCCTGGTCCGGAGTCATGTTGGCGTCCATCCCAGGCACCTTTAGCCTGGGGTGAGGTACTATCGAGGAGGCCTGGGGCCCAGTACCTTCGACTGGGTCCCGCTAGGGTGGACTGTCCGAGGGTCCCTGAGCGGAGGGACTCATATCTGAGGTGAGGAGGCCAGAGAGGTTACCCACTGGAGACCCGGAGCAGCACCAACCCGGTGACAGTGGGCCTCTGGGAACTCTCTTGGGAGGACACATCCCCCTGATAGGGGCCACAGCGTATCGAAGAGGGCTCCATTGCTGTTCATAGGGGTTGCTGGAAGAGACCCCATCTTTCCTGTTCTGTAACAGCCGGATTGGCTTAGGCGCCGCTGGTCATAGTACAGTGGCATAGAACTTAAACTTTAGGAAGTGCCTTGATCTGCTCGCCCCACCGTTGGCAAGGTTATAGGTCCCAACCAGTTTGCTGCAAAAGAACTGTTTATTGTGCTTTGCTTATTGGAGTGTCAAATAAACAAGTGTTGGACCTTTCTCCGGTGTGTGAACTCCAGTTACTGGAAGCAAAGGGGAGGCTGGTGAGCTTGCAATTACAGACTCAGTGCATTCACAGAACACAGCGGCCCGAGGAAACATCAGTAAGTGGCCTTCACCTCCCTACTACAATGGGGAGGACATGGGCCGTGGCGCATCTCACTCTCACAACCCAGGAACCCCTAGACATGAGTTGGTGTGTAACCGGTAAAGATGGAGAGAGAGTGAGGCCGCTACACGTGGGGGCTCGTGAGTCCGGGATAGAGTGTGTTCTAAAGATGGACTTGAGAATGTCTACATTTGAACTTTGCTGCCCAGAGGAGTTCCGAGCAGATCGGCCATATTACTGGCCAAAGTGCGTCCCTGCTCGGAGTTGTGGAAATGACCCTAACACGGGAAAGGCCCATGCGGAGGAGCGGAAAAAGGGAGAGGTCCAGCCGTGTGACGTACTGCACGTGGGGACTGTTAACGCACTGCGCCACGAGGCACCCCATGGCGACATCGTTCGTGGGCGGAGTCAAGAGGAAGCCCGCGAAAATGTACAGCTCATGGGAGGAGTCTGGCCAAGTGTGGGGATACACGTGGAGACTCCGGCGCGGGGTCAGTGCATGATGGAGCAGCAGATAGTCGGGATGACCTCAAGTGCCCCGTGTATTATGGTTCCTCACCCCACGAGAATGACTTCCTTTGCTGCCCCCATCACAGACACGGGGATAAGACTTAGGCCCCGAGGGCGGTTGGCTCTGTACACTTGCAGAGACACGGAGGCCCTCGGTGTGATCTGTCCCGGCTGCTCGGGACTGGTGGTCACCCTGATGCCATTCGGGCGATGTGAGGAGTGCAGAGAATTCCTTTTTGAGGTCGAGTCGTCCACAGCAAGGCCCCGGGCCCTTCGCCTCAACCACCTCACGGGTACCGCTACTCCGGAAGGGGAGATCAAGGCCTTTGTCGAGGTTCCCGTGCGCGCTGACCAGGGCGATGGACTGCCCAACAGAGAAAAATCCGAGGATGCTGCCTCGGTCGCCACAAGTTCTCTGCTCCCACCCCCGAAGAGGAAAGTTGGCCTAGTACAGGCATCCTATGGACGTGGTCGAGCTTCACCCCGCTGCTTGCCTGGCCTGGATGGCGCCGGTCGAGAAGGAAGTCCCGGACATCCCAGTCCTCTACAAGGGTCAGGTGAGCCAGGGGCTGGGACTGTGGTGGTGGTTGGAGGTGTCGGGGGCCCATTGGAGGTGGAGCCCCCCAGGGAGGATGATTCTGTGTCCACCGGAAGATATCTGCCTGCGGAGATGTATGACACCTCCGACCTAGAGTCGCTGTCTGACTGCGGAGAAGATGGCGAGATAGACGAACTGTTCAGCCGCAAGGGCTGGGATAGAATGCCACTTCTTGCTTCCCGTGCGGTACGGGATTCACCTATGTACACAGGAGACAGCACACCTCGGGTGGAAGACCCGCAGCTTACGAGGGAACCTACCCCTCCACCGGTGTCCTCATCTACTGTTACCTCACCTGCTTTGGTTGTGGGGACACCCCGCGCTTCTCTGAGAGCGCCGAAAGTCAGTTTCAGGGAGCTGGTAAAGGCACCTCGGCATCCGGAAGCTATTGTACTGCCTGGAACTGGAGAGAAAGCCACTATGCCACCTTTGGCCCGCTTGCAGAGACTGTTTTGCCACAAAGTAGCTCGGGAATATGGGTGGGAGTACCCGTATCTGCCCCGGGACTTGCTGTTTGAGGTGGAAGTCTGGAGAGCAAGATGGTATGACGAGTTTGTGTGGGACAAGTTGAAGGTGCCTCATGCTCGCAGGTACCTGGAATGTGTGCCGGCAGTGTCTAAGAGGTTTGAGGACTGCAGAGCTGAATGGAAATTGGGGCGCCATATCCATGCTGACAAGATAGTCATTTGCAGAAGAGAAGGAGAAGATGTCGAGTATTCGATAGAGGCATTTGACAAACACCTGAAACCCCTGTATCTGCCGGATCCAAAGTTTTATTTATAGGAGAAAAGAACTCCTGTTTATTTCCTTTGTGCACTTGAACTTTCTGGAAGAGCCATTCCCAGACACCCAGGACTGTGCCCTGCTTTTGTTTTTATTTGGGCTTTTCTTTTTCTCATTGGAGACTTGGGGCTGTTGTGTTTTTGTGTTTCCCCTTTTCTTCATGTGCCAAAGGCAAGGACATTTGGGAATAGTGGCAGAGTAGGGAAAAGCTGGAAGAACGAAGATTCGTTGAGTGTCATGACTGTGGCGCTGTCACCAGGTGGCAGTGTTGCGCAACAAATGTTTGAAAATGTTTCACACACACATCACCTTGCTTGTTGGAGTGAGTGGGTCTCTCGGCTGACGGGCCCACTCATGCCAAATGATACGAAATTATGTTAGGATGTTGTTTTTTTCTTTCCCCTGCAGGAGAATCGTCAATCAAGATCATTGAGAGTGGGTGGCTCTTAGACAGTGTGAGAGAGGGGTTGTGATTATGCAGATGTTTAAAGTGTTTTATGACATAAGTTGTTTTATATGTTCCCCATTCCCTGAGCAGGTCTTGGCACTTGGGAAAAATTTAGAGGAACTGCCTCAGGGGTTTCACTCCATGTCACCACTTTATGGGAGGCATGGGTGTGCACCTGACGCTGGGGACCAGCGTCCAATCACAGGGGGAATGTGTAGCGGGGTCCTCAAATTGATGGGATACACCTGGGGAATAGTGTGACCCAGGTGTATAATTGTGTTAGGGTTCAGACCCCTTTTTGTTTCGTGGAGGATTGGAGGATGTAGTATTCTCCTTTGCCTGTGGGTGGCGGGGTACCCACAGGCTTCAGGTAGAATCATCTCCTGCAGTGCTCCCTGTTTTGTCCCTTCCCGGAGATGGTATGGCTGGGGCGGGGAACCCGCCGGGCCGTTGATGGGAGGAGATAAAAGGGGGAGACGCCCTTACCACGAGGTCTTGCGGAGAAGGAGGTCCTCGGAGGAGGAGGGTTGCGGTCCGCACCCAGGCCCCTTAGGCCTGGGTGCTGGAGATCCAGGAGTCTGGTCCAGGTGCCCATGGCCTGGTCCGGAGTCATGTTGGCGTCCATCCCAGGCACCTTTAGCCTGGGGTGAGGTACTATCGAGGAGGCCTGGGGCCCAGTACCTTCGACTGGGTCCCGCTAGGGTGGACTGTCCGAGGGTCCCTGAGCGGAGGGACTCGTATCTGAGGTGAGGAGGCCAGAGAGGTTACCCACTGGAGACCCGGAGCAGCACCAACCCGGTGACAGTGGGCCTCTGGAAACTCTCTTGGGAGGACACATCCCCCTGATAGGGGCCACAGCGTATCGAAGAGGGCTCCATTGCTGTTCATAGGGGTTGCTGGAAGAGACCCCATCTTTCCTGTTCTGTAACAGCCGGATTGGCTTAGGCGCCGCTGGTCATAGTACAGTGGCATAGAACTTAAACTTTAGGAAGTGCCTCGATCTGCTCGCCCCACCGTTGGCAAGGTTATAGGTCCCAACCAGTTTGCTGCAAAAGAACTGTTTATTGTGCTTTGCTTATTGGAGTGTCAAATAAACAAGTGTTGGACCTTTCTCCGGTGTGTGAACTCCAGTTACTGGAAGCAAAGGGGAGGCTGGTGAGCTTGCAATTACAGACTCAGTGCATTCACAGAACACACCGGCCCGAGGAAACATCAGTAAGTGGCCTTCACCTCCCTACTACAATGGGGAGGACATGGGCCGTGGCGCATCTCACTCTCACAACCCAGGAACCCCTAGACATGAGTTGGTGTGTAACCGGTAAAGATGGAGAGAGAGTGAGGCCGCTACACTTACATGACTGTCTTCAACATTTATCAGCCCTATCATGCTCTGGGACTTTTTGCTTGCAGTGCGCTAGATCCCTCCTCCTCTTGTACTTGAAGTTACTGACAACCCAGTCTGGAACTGCCAAGTATGCATGTTCATGTGAACTGAGTAGTCTGGAAGGCAGCCAGAAACAGCTTATTGAGTGGAAACAGCAACGATAGGCAGGATCGCCGATAGGGGGAGTAGGACCGGCCCTGCTGTACCGGACACAGGCCCCATTAGTTCAGCAGAGGGCCTGAGGGCAGAAAGGGTATACTTTAAATGCCTTTGGGCACATGCACAGTAATCTCATAGGTTGTGGTTGTTAATGAATAGTTGATGGGGCTGTCCTTTGTATGCGCACTACATCTTGGTGCAGTGCGGTAACTAGTGTGCACTAAAAGCACCACATTCACCCCCTATTGTGGTAGATCCAGTAAATGCTAGACATTCCATTCACCTCCCAAAAAGTACTACAAAGAGATACAAGACTAAAGTGACAAGTAGAAGTGCTGCACTTTAAGGTTGTAAGGGATGAGCAGGACTTGCAGGCCACACAAACTAGAGGTAGGGCACATCTGAATTTTTCCCAAAGTTGCCAACCAACACATCTACAGCACACCCGGTATACAATCCATGCTAATCCCAGATGTGACCCGGCTGTCCTCACCTGAAAGTTGTTGTTGTTGGCCTTGGTATAAAGCAGGAATCTGAGATTAATCTTCTCTGGAGACCAGGGTAACTGGGCAGACAATATCTCCACTGTGCCAGACCAGGGGACATTGTCCGTAAAACATCCGATTCTGGAGAAACAGACCTCTCCACCTGCAAACAGCACAAGGAATGTCATCACCAAAGAGCCAAAGAAGTCTAATGTCTAGAGCATTATACTGTACAGGATTATTATGTAAAGCAATGTGCAACCAATCATTTCTATATTTCATTGCCCTGACAGTACTCACGATTGGTTGCTGTCCGCCACATAAAGTAGGAATAAAGTCATAAAGTGAATATTTGCTATGGTATGCAGGGATCTCCAAACTATGGCCCTCCACCTGTTGCGAAACTACACGTCCCATAAGGCATTGTAAAACTTTGGTTTTCACAGACATGACTAGGCATGATGGGAATTGTAGTTCCTGAACAACTGGAGGGCCGTAGTTTGGAGACCCCTATGGAACATCTAGAAATGTTAATTGCCGCTAAGCAGTGCCCTGAAAAACGTACCTTTTGTAGGGTATTCCCCCTGAAAAATAGCAGCGTTCAATCTGGTATGTGCGGGGGCCTAGGCACTTCTGTGTGTACAGTCTTATAGTGTGCATCTGCTGTATAAGACCCCTTTCACACTGGGGCACTTTGCAGATGCTATAACGCCTGTCAAGTCTTACTCCCTGGGCCCTGGCTTCTACTGGGTGGGGAGCGGAGGAAGATCACTCCGCCAGGGAAGGCAAGGAGATAAGCAGGCAGGCGGCTGGCCGGGACTTGAGCCAAGGCAGAAGAACATGCGATCGGAGCTGAATGGGCATGCACCCGAAACTGAACCCACTCCCACCAGCACATGATCATCAGAAAGGGGCACAGATAATGGGAAAAAATACACCCCCCTAAGCTAGTATGTGCGGTGGAGCGGGGGTCTGTAATTCTGAATTTTTTTGTTTTTAATTCTGCACTGACTGTCTTTGAAATTGCCCCAGCCCCTGTTCAAATCCAATCTGGGGACAAAACCGGGGACAGACTTGGCCCGGGGACAGTGTCCTCAATCCAGGGATTGTCCCGGAAACCGGGGATGTCTTGTCATCCTAATACAATGTTTTCAATGCATTTCAGACACAGACCTGAAACATGCATGCAGTTAATGCGCAGTTAATTCTTATCTCCATAACTGTCCCTGGACAGACTTGTAAATCTAATAAACAGCTAAACAGACAGACAGCCAACATTCTTAAAGGAAGAGGACAACATTGGCAACTTTCTTATGGTAGAGTCACTTTTTAGCCTAGTACACATGGGCCGAATATCGGGCGGCATCGGCGGGTTCAACAGAAACCAGCCGACATTAGGCCCATGTGTACTTGAGACGGCCCGGCTTCTGTCGAAGGGGTATGACTGAAAAATGCCTGCCGATTGGCTCCCTATCAATTCTCTCAGCCAATTGCTGAGAGTGCTGACCAGAATGTTCTGGTGGGGTCAGGGGGGGGGGGGGCATTATCCCTATTAGAACACAACAACTCAGCAGGGAAGATCACTGTACTAACATTGCATAGTTAAAACAGCAGCTCCTCCTGAGCTGTCAGCCCTGCTGGGTTGAATGAAAAAAAATGACTAGTTGTGCTAGGCTTAAGTCACTATCTCATTTACTAAAAAATAGGATGACATCCCCTAAATTACCTTTGAAAAAAGTCAGCAGTGGTAGCTTCAATGCTTCTATTCTAAAGCTGGCCACAGATGGATCGAAATTTGGCCTGTTCGGCAGGGACTGGCCAAACTTCATTCCATGTGTAGGCAGGTTGAACTGTGTTTAGTTACAGTGAGTTAGCAGCTGGCCCAGGCCGGGGGAAAGGGTTAAATGTCACAAGTTCAGTTCCTGAGCTTTTGGTCCTAGTCAGCCCACCTGTGCTATAAAAAGGGGGAAGGCTGAGGTCTGAGAGTTCCGGTGGGTCTCCAGTAGTACCTGTGAGTGGAATTGTTTGATGCTGCGGGACTACTGCCCCTTGCAGTCCGCTGAAGGCACCGTTCGTGGCATGTGGGTTCTGATGTATTAAAAGAACTTGAGCCTGTAAGCACAGAGGGATATGAAGTAACACCACTACAATAAAGTAAATTCGGCAAGACTAAAGGAAGAGCATAGTGGCCTTGGGTAACCGAGTGGAAGAACACGCTGCAAGCATTGAGCCATTAGGCGTGGTACCTGGTGAGGTGATGGGTCCCCCCCAGAAGTGAGGGGGTCAGTAATCTGGCTCCCTCCCGCGTTATGGAGATCTATTATGTCGTGGTCACAAGGTACCGGATGCAAGGAGCCAATGAGCATGCATAAGGGCCACCCTATGTGCTCAGCGGGACCCCATTCTGTTACTGGAAGCAAGGTAACAGATATATGCTGGACTGGTGGAGTGGGTGCAGGCTCAGCACGTCCCTCCTAATGCAACATACATCATTTACAAGTTTGTAGTGACATGGGACAGTACGTTTCAGAGGAACTCTGCACTTAATTACTGCACGCATTGAAGGCTCATCTTTAAGTCGGGGAACTGCCTTAATGTTAGGATTTTCACATGGCTACAGTCTCCGCCTGGTCCCGGTCATTGATGAGTGCATTCTGCATGAAAGGTACCCCTTAAGACTTCCCAAAGAGCCAAGCAGCCTAATAGCACGAGTTTCTGTATCAGTAACATTTTGCAGCATAGTTAATTATGCTGAAGTTCCTACACTAGGGACCTTACTACAAGGGCTACTAGTTACCTGACAGCTGTCAACATCAATTGGGACAATGGCCTAATGGATTCCAACAAAGTCAGTCAAGGACAGACCAGAAGAGCTGCAAAAGCGGGCCAAATGTCAGCTGTTTTTTTAACCTGCCGATGTCACCCGATATTCGGCACATGTGTATTAGGCTTAACACTCAGTACATTACTAGGGATTAATGCTGTGGGTACAAGTTGCCAGAGAAGAGAGGGCAGAAATGCAGAAGTTTACTTTTAACCTTAAATTTCAGGCTTGCTACATATGCCCTGTACACACGCTCGGGATTTCCGATGGGAAAAGGTCCGTCGGAAATCCCAAGGGGAAAACCGAGAACCTGCTCTCTACTTTTCCCCCGTACAGACGATCAGTTTTCCCTTTGGGAAAACTGTGATGAGAGCTTTTCCTCGGGAATGCCGACCGTGTTTATGCTCCATCTGAGTTTTCCCCACAGGAAAACGACCAAAAATGGCCGCTTTCTGTTACACACGGCGGGTTTTCGGACAGGAAAAAGTCCATGGGGAATCCCGGCGGGAAAAAAAAGAGCTGGTTCTCTTTTTTGGCCGGCGGATTTGGCAGTTTTCCCTTCGGAAAAACTGCGAGGGAGCATACACACGGCCGGGATTCCCGGCAAGAAGCTCTCCTTGCAGTTTTCCCGTCGGAAAACCCGGTCGTGTGTACGGGACTTCAGTAGCTCTCCAGCCCAATTTTCAGCATCTTTGTGATTATGTATAAAAGGTTTTAGCCATGACAACACTCTGAGATTAACATACAGGGTTCACATCAAAGTGCTACTGACCAGGATGAAGCTCTGAAGGCAATTAAGCTATACTCGCAGATAGGAAGGAAGCTCTGTGTCTAGCAAACATGATCCTGTCCATCCAACATGGGGCTCCATGCAACCAAATGGCCTACTACGGCTATAATTGAGTCACCAATAGTTAGGCTATCCTAACTCCCCAATAGAGACACATATGGCAATAAATCCCCGACAGACTAGTCCTTTCCAGCTCTGTAGAAAGGGGAAAAAGTTTGTCTGAATTTAAGCTTTAAGGTAATTAAAATGCCACATGTGTGCCTTATGTACACCCCAACATCTGACCTCAAGTAAGGCCGAATTTCTCATATAAAGGAGTAATACATACCTCTAATAGCGGCTGCTATGGACAGCACCAGAACCAGTTTGACAATCATCTGAAAAGGAAAATAATTTGTCAAATGAAATCCCTTTAAAAAGGAGGAATTCTGTGCTGACAGATACAAAAGGCTAAATGGCCTAAAGACGCTAATCCCCTGGCTGTCATGTCAAAGTCCCATCTCAATCAAGTTGCTGACCTGAAATACCAGGCTAGTGATACATCTGCACATTTATTTAGGGTCAGCAACCATTGAACATCAATATTTCACATGCTGCTCCAGGTAAGAGAGGCTCCACATCACATCTCAGATGCTGGCTCGGCTTGTCTCCCCCGAAGCCTAGCGAGAAACATGTCACAATAGAATTTGTTCCCACTGCCCATTTTAACAAAGGAAAAATATTATTTTGCATCTCAGTGTGCAGCACTCCAGTCACTGGTACAATTTTTTGATTGAAGCCATTAGTCTAGCATGACAATCAAGCAATTAGCAGTTTCAGTAATGAAAGACTACAAATCTTTCAGCATAGTTAATTTTTTTAACACTTAAGAAGCTCTGAAAAAAACTGCTCGGCTGGCAGAACCCCACCTTCACGGAGGAGATGACATTAGGGTCCACGCCATATTTGTTCTCCCCAATTTATACAGGTCCAAGGTCCAGTAGACTGAAATAAACAAACCTGCACCAAGCCCAAAAAAAAAAGGGGAAAAGAAAAAGGGGGGGGAGGGCGTAGACTAGGATTTAGTTACCAGTTAAAACCCTCCTTGACACTTTCAAATAGGAGCCCCACATCAGAGTACATAAGCCACTGGCCAGTGGACCAAATACAACTATCATTGGCTAGAATAATATTAATTTTTTTTTTGTTGTTGGAAAAGGAAGATACAGGACAGGGGAGAAGGGACAGAAAATAAAAGATTGGGTACCACATGCCACGTCCAACAGATCAGATTCTCAAAGAGTCCCTGAGACATAGGGCACTGTTAGTACCAGGTACAAGTCAATGTCATTTGTCCCAGCAAGATTCCTATAGGAACCCTACACCCCATAGCAGTAGGCTTATGGAAATTGGTTTCTCCCATTTACACTCATGGTTACTCAAACAAAGCAGCTCAGAAAGTGTGACAATAATATCAGGATCTCTAGAACTTGAGGTACCCATAACCCAAACATACTTCAATTAACCAAAAGCTTGTCATAATTTAAAGGAAACTCACTTTAGCTTGATACAACATTTATACAGCTTGTTGACTGCAGAGTTAATAGTGCAATAACACAGATCCAGATTAGTGCAATTACTAATAAGGAGCATCAACATGACCCAGTTATTCCCATACCCAACACACCAGACGTCATTAAGCTGCGTTTATACAAAACTAATAAATAGAAGAAAATGAAAAATCCACACAACAGCAACCCACCCCCAACAAAAGCACACTCACCTTACACCCTCTCCAAGGTACAAATGAATATTACTCCACCTGGGGAAGTTGTATCTAAACTCTGACTATGACTCTTGACTTAAGGAGCTCCTCCTCCGGATCCAAGGCTGCTGATCCCACTTTTTACAGAGGATGTCAGCAAAGAAAACCCTCCTCTGCAGTAATCAGTGCTACTGGTCAGCCTGGACCAGTGGCTGAACCTGCTATTGTCATACCTGCTGTGGTATCACTCCCTGCACTGTGACTACAATGCAGGATAGGGGGGTTCAGTGTATTTGCAGCTATTTCATTATAGGAGCCGGTGACACCACTGTGCAGTAAGGTGCCTAAACTGAGGTTATAACTGCAGAGCTGCAACTCCATCCGGGAGCTTGCTAGCAGTAGACTCCATCAACAAAATATCTTTGACCACATCAATCTCCTCCTTCTGCAATTCAGCAGCACAGTGCAGGGGTTAATATTGCACAGGCAGCCCGTAACAGTCATGGGGCCCCTTAGTCCACTGCACTGGGGCATTAGAACTATAAAGATCATAATTTCATTGGGAAGGAGGAAATGTTGTCTTTGACCCACCTGCTAGTAATTAGGACCCATTCACACAAGCGGGTGAGCATTATGATCCATTTGAGGCATACCCCCTGGTGTGTGTTGTGTACGGGCAGAGTAATGTATTTGCATTGCACTGATTAGGTTTTTATTTTTTTAAGATATATTCAAATGTTTATAACAAAAGACAATTCATTCAACTTCATGTGCTGTGGTGACATGCATTGTGCTGAGATAAAAATGCAGACATGCTGTGTTTTTACACGACACACACCAATGCTCATACATGGTGTAAGCAGGGCACATAGGTGTTGGTTTACTAAAGGCAAATAGACTATACACTTTGCAAGGGCAGTTGCTTTAGATCTTAGTAAATGAGGTAAGGTTTCATTTACAAAGAATACCCAATTGCATGTGTAGCGGGGTCTCCTTTAAGACTCTCAGGACTACCTTACCCAGAACCCCATTTGACACCCAGAGTGCAATGTTGCCGCCGCAGAGACTCATGGGTGGAGCTATATAAGGAAGGGGCGAGGCTAGGCTCGGCCTCTTTGGGACACGAGACTTCGGTGAACAAGTCCTTCTGTGCGGATCTGCTGGTGTGCAAGGCCTGAAGCCTGGGGCCTTGCGCAGCTACCAAAGAGCCTTCCACCCTACTGCGAGCCTGGGTGGCATCTGACTTTGTTATTCCTCAACCTTTGTTGGATCGGAGACCCGACCGCTGCAGACGCTGTGTGTGGAGACACAGCAGGTGGAAGTCCTGGACTGGGATCGTGTCCGGAGGGGTGAGCGAGCACATGCTCAATCCATATCCTTTATACTGTTGTTAGGCCTACAGACTGCCGTGGCCCACCCGCTTATATTTGAGACCCCACTGGAGATCTATAGCAGAACTGAGTCAAAGGGGTCTCCAGTGAAGTGTTCCATGTTTTTACTTTGATCTGTGGATTACAAATGTGTTCCTGAATGTGCACCACCATTAAAGACTTGCATGCGAAGAAATCATCTCCTAGAGACTGAGTTTTAGAGTCTGGGTCAGGCCTGACCAAGTGTTAGAGTCTAGTTGCTGCGCCACAGGGCGCTTAGTTAACGGCCGTTACACGTGGTATGCCATTACTGTATTTCACTAATGTGTAGTATGTTATTCGCTGCAGGGCTCTGCAAGAAGCACGTGTGATCTGTTATAACTGTTGCTCTATTATACCAAGAGAGAGTAAACTCGTTATTCTTTAATTGCTTTGCATTGGTGTCTGGATTCTATTATAGAGTATAAGAGATATTACCCTAGACTAACTGTGCCAGAGTGGGTCGAGTGAATTGCCGGGGGTTGGCGGTGCTGTGTGCAGGGCCCGAGACCAAATTCAGCGGCTCTCTTAGTTGGGGGTGCGCTACACATGCAAGGGGGGTCACCTAAGCTGACCCGTGTCTTGTCTCAACCTGTCCGCTCTCATAGAAACTATTTATTATCCGCGTGAAATAAATACAGAAGTTGGACTTTCAGTTGGTGTGGACAGTTACTTTACTGGGGAGAAAAAAGGACTTGTTTCTGGCTAAAGCAGAGGCGAGATCAGCTCGGGAGGATTCAAACACCAGCCGCAGGCAGGCCCAAAACTAACACCGCTCAACCTCCCCATCCAGGAGGGTACGGGCTTGTGGTGCGGTGTGCCTCATTCTTCCTGTGGAGGAGCCATATATTAAAAGCAGGTAAAGTCTGAGGTGGGTGCGCTACATATATAAATATATATACACACACGCGCATATAAATAAATGTGAACAAACATTTTAACATGGTTTTTTTTTTTTTTAACTATTTTTTTTTTTTTTTTTACAATATTATTTGTTATTTTGTTAATTTTTTTTAATGCTATTTTTACAATTTTTTAGCAGCCCTGTCGGAGGCTTTGGTGAAATATCACTACACACACTGCTCAGCAGGGACATTCTACATCCATGGTGAACCACAATTACTGTATGATGTCCCACTGCAAAGTAAATGAAATGTGTTTTTGTGCAAACATCTGCTAGCTGAAAAGGTGACAGTAGCAGGTACTTAGTGAGCACCATTGTAAAGACATGAGAAAAAAAAATCATGTCATCCAGACAACTTTCAGGAAATGTTTTATGCATTCCTTCCTTACTATGTTTAGCAAGATTTGTACATAATTTGTTTACCATTAGGAAGAAGGTTTAGGTGAATTTTCTCCTTTTCACTTTGAGGGCTCATTCACACATAGGGGGTTATTTACGAAAGGCAAATCCACTTTGCACTACAAGTGCAAACTAAAATTGCAAAGTGCACTTGAAATTGCACTGAAAGTACACTTGGAAGTGCAGTCGCTGTAAATCTGAGGGAAAGATCTGAAATGAGGGGAAGCTCTGCTGATTTTATCATCCAATCATGTGTAAGCTAAAATGCTGGTTTTTATTTTCCTTGCATGTCCCCCTCAGATCTACAGCGACTGCACTTCCAAGTGCAGTTTCAGTGCAATTTCAAGTGCAGTTTGCACTTATAGTTTGCTCATGTAGTGCAAAGTGGATTTGCCTTTCGTAAATAACCCCCTGTATGTGTTGAGCTGTTTTGATTTGCATTGGTCAATGCAGGCTCAAAACCAAAGCACAACTGTTCTCTTTTGGGTTGATTTACTAAAGGAAAATAGACTGTGCACTTTGCAAGTGCAGTTGCTCCAGATCTTAGTAAATGAGGGGAAACTCTGCTGGCATCCATCATCCAATCATGTGCATTTGAGATCTTTCCCTCAGATTTACAGCGACTGCACTTCCAAGTGTACTTTCAGTGCAATTTAAAGTGCAATTTGCACTTTTAGTTTGCACTTGTAGTGCAAAGTGGATTTGCCTTTCGTAAATAACCCCCTATGTGTGAATGAGCCCTCAAAGTGAAAAGGAGAAAATTCACCTAAACCTTCTTCCTAATGGTAAACAAATTATGTACAAATCTTGCTAAACATAGTAAAGAAGGAATGCATAAAACATTTCCTGAAAGTTGTCTGGATGACATGATTTTTTTTTCTCATGTCTTTACAATGGTGCTCACTAAGTACCTGCTACTGTCACCTTTTCAGCTAGCAGATGTTTGCACAAAAACACATTTCATTTACTTTGCAGTGGGACATCATACAGTAATTGTGGTTCACCATGGATGTAGAATGTCCCTGCTGAGCAGTGTGTGTAGTGCTCACCCCTGGATGGACCCATAGGGGTGCGCATGGGGAATCTCTGTTCTCAGTCCCCTTCTTAGTCTCAAAAGTAAGACATAAGGGGTCTGTTTAGACCCGTGATATTTCACCAAGGCCTCCGACAGGGCTGCTAAAATTTATTAAAAATAACATTAAAAAAAATTAACAAAATAACAAATACCGTATTTATCGGCGTATAACACGCACTTTTTTCCCCTTAAAATCAGGGGAAAATCGTGGGTGCGTGTTATACGCCGATACTCCGTCGAATTCCCCTGCTGAAAACGAGCGAGAGGAGCGAGCGGAGCCGAAGCCGAAGTACAATCGGCTTTACTCGGCTCCTCTCGCAGTCCCGCCCATCTCTGACTGCGCCGCTGACATAGAGAAAGCCGAGTGTACTTCGCCTAGTCTCGGCTCCTCTCGCAGTCCTGCCTGTGACTGTGAGCAGACACGAGTCTAGGCGAAGTACACTCGGCTTTCTCCGTCAGCGGCGCAGTCAGTGGAGATGGGCGGAACTGCGAGAGGAGCCGAGTCCAGCCGAAGTACACTCGGCCCCGCTCGCTCCTCTCCACAGAAATCGGCGCCAAATTTTAAAAACCGCCGGGACTGACACGATCGCAAAGGCACTGGGCAAGGCTGCAGATGGACAGATGAACACTGGGCACGGCTGCAGATGGACAGATGGACACTGGGCACGGCTGCAGATGGACAGATGGACACTGGGCAAGGCTACAGATGGACACTGGGCATGGCTGCAGATGGACAGATGGACACTGGGCAAGGCTGCAGATGGACAGATGGACACTGGGCACGGCTGCAGATGGACAGATGGACACTGGGCACGGCTGCAGATGGACAGATGGACACTGGGCAAGGCTGCAGATGGACACTGGGCAAGGCTGCATGCTGCATTTAAATGTAAGTTTTTTTTCCTTGAATTTCCCTCCTAAAAGTTTTTTTCCTTAAAATTCCCTCCTAAACTTGGGGTGCGTGTTATACGCCGGTGCGTGTTATACGCCGATAAATACGGTAATATTGTAAAAAATACTAAAAAATAAAATAGTAAAAAAAAAACATATTAAAATGTTTGTTCACATTTATTTATATGCGCGTGTGTGTATATATATTTATATATGTAGCGCACCCACCTCAGACTTTACCTGCTTTTAATATATGGCTCCTCCGCAGGAAGAATGAGGCACACCGCACCACAAGCCCGTACCCTCCTGGATGGGGAGGTTGAGCGGTGTTAGTTTTGGGCCTGCCTGCGGCTGGTGTTTGAATCCTCCCGAGCTGATCTCGCCTCTGCTTTAGCCAGAAACAAGTCCTTATTTCTCCCCAGTAAATTAACTGTCCACACCAACTGAAAGTCCAACTTCTGTATTTATTTCACGCGGATAATAAATAGTCTCTATGAGAGCGGACAGGTTGAGACAAGACACGGGTCAGCTTAGGTGGGAGGAGGTCCAGGCACAAACTTGATTTAGCTTCTGTAACTGTTTAGATTTCACAAACAGGTTTGGCGCACGATCTCTGCCACAGACCGTGAAGTTGGTCTCTGCCACAGACCGGGTGAATATGAAAGTCACTGCCACTGACTTGTTGAAGTTGGTCACTGCCACTGACCGGGTGAATAGGGCCTTGCCCTATTTGGTCACTGCCACTGACCTACAGAACATGCACTTCTTTCTTAGAGAAACTTGGCCCATGTCAAGGAGAAAAACATCCCTCCGGAGAGTTACCAGAGGCCCCCACCATCACCACAACTCTGTGCTGGGTCTTCAGAAGGGGTCACCTCCCTGGCCTCCTCAATCCTGGATACGGGTCCCCTCGCAAGGCGGCACCCTGGGAGCCCTCGATCCTTAGCGGACCCCAGGTGAATGTTGCTGGGCCCGGGCCTTCACTATAGTACCTCACCCCAGACTGAAGGTGTCTGGGATGGAACAGCAGCTCCGTCTCCAGGTCTAGGGCACCCAGAGACAACCCTCACTCACCCCCAGGCCGAAGGTGCCTGGGCGTGGACCCCTGAATGGAAGATGTCTGCCCCTTTTATACCCTCTCCCGGCAAGCACAGCAGGCTCCCCACCCCGCCGTACTGCTGCCGCGAGGGGACACAAAAGGCACAGCCCTCCAATGGTGGTTCAACCCTGGCCTATGGCGACAGCGCCACCTGTAGGCCACAGGGAACTGGACACCAATAATATCCTCCACGAGCTAAAATGGTCCATGAAACCTAACAATTTGTGTATCTGAGCCTAATTGCCACTCAGACACTTCCCCTAAATATAGCACCCCGCTACATATATATATATATATATATATATATATATATATATATATAATATTGTATATAGACATACATGCACGTATTTGTGTCTGAGCTTTGGGGTGCATACCCTAATGCAATAAGCTGTGCACACCTATGGATGGGCCACTGGAAATAGGTTCTCCCACAAGACTGTTACAAACTGGGGGATGTCTTTTTATAAATGTATTGCTGCAATTAACAGGAGAGAGGGAGGCATAGTATGCAGAATACTCCAAAAAGCAACAGATATAGGACAGTCTCTTAATGCAGTATCCTTAGCTGGGGATAAACTATTCTGAGATTCTATAGGAGTAGTCCCAGTCCTTTCAGCAACCTCTGGCATTAGCCCCCAAAGCACATGCACACCTGGCATCCTAGGCAAAAATCCTACTTACAATGTCCAAGGACAACTGTCATCCACACAGCTTTCAGTCAACACTGATCAGTGAGAGAGAAGATGCTTCCCCATCACAGACTCCACAGGTGGATGCCCTCCAGCAAATAGCTTTCAGTCCAAGTTCCTACAGGCCCTCTGCCAAGCACAAGCTGAGGTTCTAAGGCAGTGGCGGCTGGTGCTCAAAATTTTTGGGGGGGCGCAAACAAACTGAAAAAAAACCCATCAATTGCCACCACTGTGCCCATTAAACGCAGCAACTGTGCCCAAACGCCACCAGTTTGTCCCCTCAAATGCAGCCAGTTTGTCCCCAAATGCAGCAAGTTTGTCCCCATATACAGCCAGTTTGTCCCCATATACAGCCAGTGTGTCCCCCATATACAGCCAGTGTGTCCCCCATATACAGCCAGTGTGTCCCCATATACAGCCAGTGTGTCCCCCATATACAGGCAGTTTGTCCCCATATACAGCCAGTTTGTTCCCATATACAGCCAGTGTGTCCCCATATACAGCCAGTGTGTCCCCCATATACAGCCAGTGTGTCCCCATATACAGCCAGTGTGTCCCCCATATACAGCCAGTGTGTCCCCCATAAACAGCCAGTTTGTTCCCATATACAGCCAGTGTGTCCCTGTATACAGCCAGTGTGTCCCCGTATACAGCCAGTGTGTCCCCATATACAGCCAGTGTGTCCCCATATATAGCCAGTGTGTCCCCATATACAGCCAGTGTGTCCCCCAAATGCAGCCAGTGTGTCCCCATATACAGCCAGTGTGTCCCCCAAATGCCAACCAGTGTGTCCCCATATATAGCCAGTGTCCCCCCCAAATGCAGCCAGTGTGTCCCCATATACAGCCAGTGTGTCCCCCAAATGCAGCCAGTGTGTCCCCATATACAGCCAGTTTGTTCCCAAATACAGCCTGTTCCCCCCCCCCCCCCCCAGCCCTGCACTTACCTTCCTCGGTCCGCGACGTCCTCGATGTCTTCTCCCGCCCTCGATGTCGCTTCAGCCAATCAGGTTACCGGTAACTAGATCCGGTGAACCTGATTGGCTGAAACCCCCACAGTCTTCTCCAAGGAACGCACCCCCGTGCGTACCTAGGAGGAGTTTTTGGAAGCCGATTACAGCGTGAGAGCTGTATTCGGAAGGCCTATCAGAGCCGCTGGCTCTGATAGACACTTCCAGAACACACCCACCGCCGGCCACCGCTCTAATTCATATGGCCGGCGCTCACCAGGAGGCCGGCCATATGAATAGTGGGCAGCGCGC
This sequence comes from Rana muscosa, assembly GCA_029206835.1. Taxonomy (NCBI): domain Eukaryota; kingdom Metazoa; phylum Chordata; class Amphibia; order Anura; family Ranidae; genus Rana; species Rana muscosa. The sequence goes on along the minus strand of CM055123.1, from coordinate 255,454,305 downwards.
AAGCGGTGACAATACATAGATTCATGCAATGCATGAATCTGTGTATTGTCTTTCAGTGGCGGTGCGGGAGCGAGAGGGGGCGGCGCTCCGGCGCACTCTATGGACGCACTGCCACTGTTCTAAGGGCCCTTTCATATTGGGCCAGTTAAAGAAATAGTATGTGTTTTTGAAAAATGCATATTGTGTTTTTTATGCATTTTTACTGCATTTTTGGTGCGTTTTTGGTAGCCTGACTCCCAGCATGCACCTGTGTAAAGGAGCATGTAATTCAAAAAGTGCACCAAAAACAGCCATACCTCACAACTTTTTAAGATGGGAACGAGGGATACCCATTAGCAAAAGTATGTAAGCATAGGACACACCCCCTGCTACACCCCCTTAATGGAGAATTATACAAAAAAAAAAATGATTAGTTAAAGTGATTCTAAAGGCAGAAGTTTTTTTTATCTTAATACATTCTATGCATTAAAGCGTAACTCCACTTTTGTTTACAAAAAAAAATGTTCCCCTCTGGGTGATCGATGTACATTACAAGTACTGTAACAAACTTTGTTGCAGATTCCTACCTTTTGTTATTCTGAAGACATCCCTGTGTGTTTGTCTGTGTCTCTGTGGTTAATAGGTCTAATGGGAGTGGTTTCATAATTATCTATCAGCTGTGGCAGCTGCAGAGCTCTAATGAGGAAAACTGCTGGGCCTGCATCCCTTTAGACGTGTTCCTATTTGAAATATTTTTTTTTTTTGTATGTGATGCCTGAAATCTGACTTGCATCTTAGGCAGACTTCTGGGAAAAGGGGTGAGCCAATCACACAAGCAGGAAATTATGTTTCTGGGGAGTGGTCACTACACATTCTGTGTACAGAACAAGTCCATGTAGCCATATTGCATTGCATACATAGAAATTTACAGAGGCTGCAGATTGAAAAGGAAAGGTCATTTATAATAACATTCAATTACAATATGACTTGTATCAAAATGGTGCATGCTATATTATTTTTTCTTTATTTGCTATTTTTTCCCCCACAAAAGTGGAGTTACCCTTTAAGATAAAAAAACGTTTTGTGTACAGCAGCCCTCCTCAGCCCCACTAATGCCCATCTCGATTCAGCGATGTTGCACGAGAGCCTCGGCTGTCCAGGACTCTCCCTCTTGATTGGCTGAGACACACAGTGGGCGTCAATCAAAGTCAGTGAGCCAATGAGGAGAGAGAGGGGGTGGGGCTGAGTCGTGGCTCTGTGCCTGAATGGACGCACAGAGCAGCAGCTCGGCTTGGGTGCCCCCATAGCAAGCTGCTTGCTGTGGGGGCACTCAACAGGAGGGAGGGGCCAGGAGCCCCGGCGAGGCACCTGAGAAGAGGAGGATCTGGGCTGTTCTGTGCAAAACCACTGCACACAGCAGTTAAGTATAACATGTTTGTTATTTTAAACAAAAAAAAAAAGACTTTGTCCTTTATATTGGCTTTTGAAATTTACAAATGCAGAAATTTCGAAATTGGATGAAAGGTTTAGCACTTGGAAAAGCTTACCCCAAAGGAGCCGCTAAGTTTAACATGTTCTTTCCCCATACAGTGCAAAGGCAGCTAGGCACACAGCACTTGTCTAGTCACTCTGGATCATTGAACAGTCTAGGGAAACCATGACTAGGGCAGTCAGATAACTTACTATCCCCAACCACACATGCATTCAACCTTACCATTATTATTAAATAATAACACTGACACCTGCTGGATTTAAATGGACTGTTCTGCCTTTCATTAACAAAACCATTGTAGCGCTACCCCCAGTTAAGGGAGCTGCTGGATTTGTTTTCGGGCCCTGTGTACAGCACCGCCAACCCCCGGCAATCTGCTCGACCCACTCTGGCACAGCTAGTCTAGGGGTTATATTTCTGTCACAATCAAATGGTATTGTAAGGGCGCCCTCTTTGCAGTGAGACAACACACACATGTAAAGATTAAGTATAACAGTTTTACTTTGATTGTAAAAAGGCATAAGCAGAATATAATACACACAACTGGCTTGCAGAGCCCTGCAGCAATCAATATAGCACACAATAATGGCGCTGCGCGGTAATCCACCATGCGTAGCTATTATGGTATACATGCCCTGTGGCGCACTAAACAATATCCTATCTCCTCACCCTGGCCAGGCCTGACATAGGGTAAATCTCAGTCCTTCCTATAGGGATTTCTTTGCATGCAAACTTTCGGTGGTGCACTTGAATGTTATTTGTAATCCACAAATAAATTTGCAATCACTTGGAACACTATACTGGGAGACACTTCAACTCTGTCCTGCTACCGGTCCCCAGTGGAACAATAAACAAACGATCGGTGGGCCAAGGCAGTCTATAGGCCTGAACACGGTACAGTCTATTGGTTTGGGCAAGTGCCCGCTCACCACTCCGGATGCGATCCCAGTCCGGGACTTCCACCTGCTGTGTCTCCGCACACAGCGTCTGCAACGATCGGGTCCCCGATCCAACTGACTTCCTCACTCGACAAATCCGGTGCCACCCAGGCTCCGCAGTGGGGTGGAAGGCTCTCTGGAGGTTGCGCAAGGCCCCAGGCTTCAGGCCCTGCACTGCCGCAGATCCGCACAGGAAGAAGCTGTTGCTTGCAGCGCGGTGTCCAGAAAGAGGCCGAGCTCCGCCTCGCCTCCTTCTTAAATAACCCCTCCCATGAGTCTCTGCGGTGGCAACTTGCACCCTGGGTGCCGAACGTGGTTCTGGGTAACGTAGTCTCTGGACCTTAAAGGGGACCCCGCTACACCATAATAAAGTATAACCATTATTTAACTATTTACATATTCCTGATCAAACTAAATATTTGGTTGTCGGGCACTGACGACCCCATCTTCAACTATTTGAGTCTGTGATACCTTCTAGTTAGCATCTGTCCCCAGCCACCAAAATCGCCTAGAGGACCACTAACTGACCACAGACTCACCAACTTATTACCCGGTGGTCCAGACTGACACCAGACCAACCCGGAGGACTCTATACCTGAGATGGGTCCCACTGTTTTCTCACATACCTCATTTTTTTCATACCCACCGTCAGGGACACAACCACAATGACCTACTCCAGCAATCCACCTCCCCAAGGAGGAAACACCTACATCACGGCAGGAGGGAGGGACTTTCCACCACGATTCTTCTCCCAGACTGCTGACCCCAGCTCCTCCCCTCTATCCTGGGTTATCTATACCACTCCTCCCTGTCTAATCCTGTCCTCCAATCAGGTAAGAACCAGTTCTTTCCTTGAACACCCCCCCCCCCTTTTCCTTAACCTATTCCTTCCTGTAAGCTTCTTACACCCTGTCATGTCTGTCCTGCGCCTCCATTTCACTACGCCTGCGTACATGTCTGTCTTTTAAATATTTATTACTTGTAGAAACTTTTAACAGCAGAGGGTAGAGGGGAGTGTAATAATCCAAAACATTATGCACAATCTGCTGAGGACAGTTCTGTCTCAGTAACAGTAGCACAAGCAGTAGTAGACGGCAACTGTCTATAGGCCGGGGACCATGAAGCAGTATGTAGCAGCACAGCTAAAAGCTCTACTCACAGATCCTGATCCACAGGTTCAGTCCTTAGTATCTCAGCATCCAGTCCAGTGGGGGCTCAGGAAGCCTGCATCATGCAAGTATTGTGGCAATGTGCATGTACGAGAGAAAGAAAAGTGTCCTGCATATGGGAAAATCTGTACTGCATGTGGTAAACCAAATCACTTTGCAAGAGTGTGTCTCTCCAGTAAAATGGAAGCAAGGAAGCTGCACACAATTGAGCAAATGTCAGATCCGGAGGATGCACACCTGCTTAGCACTGATATGGTTTACTCCTCAGAATGCATTGGTACTTTAAACACAAAGGGCAAAAAATGGTTTGTAAACCTCAGATTAAACAATATAATCCAACCCTGCCAGCTGGACTCGGGTGCAACATGTGATGTCATGATTAGGGATGAGCCGAACACCCCCCGGTTCGGTTCACACCAGAACCTGCGAACGGACCGAAAGTTTGCGCGAACTTTAGAACCCTATTACATACAATGGACTCAAACGTTCAAAATCAAAAGTGCAAATTATAAAGGCTAATATGCAAGTTATTGTCCTAAAAAGGGTTTGGGGATCCGGGTCCTGCCCCAGGGGATATGTATCAATGCAAAAAAAAGTTTTAAAACAGCTGTTTTTTCGAGGAGCAGTGATTTTAATGATGCTTAACCACTTCAATACCGGGCTTTTTATACCACTTCCATACCGGGCCTATTCTGGCACTTCTCTCCTACATGTACAAATCATCATTCTTTTGTTAGAAAATTGCTCAGAACCCCCAAACATTATATATGTTTTTTAAGCAGACACCCTAGGGAATAAAATGACAGTCGTTGCAAATTTTTATCTTGGACGGTATTTGCGCAATAATTTTTCAAACGCCTTTTTTTTGGAAAAAAAATTGTTTCATGAATTAAAAAATAACAAAACAGTAAAGTTAGCCCAATTTTTTTTGTAAAATATGAAAGATTATGTTATGCCGAGTAAATAGATACCTAACATGTCATGTTTTAAAATTGCGCACACTCATGGAATGGTGCCAAACTTTGGTACTTAAAAATCTCCATAGGCGACACTTTGAAATTTTTTACAGGTTATCAGGTTAGAGCTACAGAGGAGGTCTAGTGCTAGAATTGTTGCACGCGCTCTAATGCACGCGGCGATACCTCACATATGTGGTTTAAATGGCGTTTACATATGTGGGCATGACTTACATGTACGTTCGCTTCTGAGCGCGAGCTATTGGGGACAGCGGCGTTTAAAAAAAATTTTTGTTTTTACTTAATTTTTTAATTTTTACACTTTTTTTTTTTTTTGATCACTTTTATTCCTATTACAAAGAATGTAAACATCCCTTGTAATAGGAATTGTGTGTGACAGGTCCTCTTTATGGAGAGATGCGGGGTCAATAAGACCCCATATCTCTCCTCCAGGCTGGAAAGCATGAGATCAGGAAAAATAAATCACCAATCTCATGCTTTCAGCCGCAATCGCGGCTTTGTTTACCTTTGGGAACCCGGGCGTGACGTCATCGCATTGCGCCCGGGCCTTTGCCGGTCATAGAGATGACTGGTGACCATCTGGTCACCAGTCATCTCTATGCTCGTCATGTGACCATCGGCGCCGGACAATTCTTTCTCCGAGCCCCCGATCGCACGGGAGAGCCCGAAAAAGCAGCGGGAGGGGGGGGGTTGTCCCCTCCCGCCGCCTATAAGAACGATCAAGCTGTGTAACCGCCGCTATGATCACTCTTATGGTGCACAGAATCGCCAGCAGAAGAGAAGGATATCTGAATGATGCCTCTAGCTGCAGGCATCATTCAGATATCCCCCCACAAACCCAGGACGTCATATGACATCCACCCGGAGGGAGAGAGGGTTCCTGCCAGCGTCATTTTACAATGACCCGGTATGTAGGTGGTTAAAGTGAAAAAAAATAAGTGAAATATTCCTTTAAATATCGTACCTGGGGGATGTCTAAAGTATGCCTGTGAAGTGGCACGTGTTTCCCGTGTTAGCCTGCACAAAATGACATTTCTAAAGGAAAAAAAGTCATTTAAAACTGCTTGATGTCTGGTCCCGGCAATATGGATGAAAATCAAATCATTAAGAAAAATGGCATGGGTACCCCCCCACCCCCCATCCCACTACCAGCTCCTTTGGGTCTTGTATGGATATTAAGGGGAACCCCGCATCCAAATTAAAAAAAGGCCCTATATACTCTGAACAGCAGTATACAGGCGGTGCAAACAAGACAGGGACTGTAGGTTTGTTCATAAGTAGAATCTGTTTGTAATTTTGAACACATACATTGTTTAAGTGTAGCTCCAGCCAAAATATATATTTTTAAGCTTTTTGGAAAACATAGGGAATCACCCCTGTAACATTTGTTTTGCTGTCTGTGCCCCTGTTCAGAACATTTCATCTCATTTTCCGTCCCAATGACAAATGTTTTTGAAAAGTGGGGTTTTTATTGAAACAAGGATTGGTGATAAAGCATCAGTAGAGAGGAGACACCTTTTTCCCATATTAACTCTTACAGGAGAGAATTTCCCTTCCTAGGGGTTGATTTCCTCTCACTTCCTGTTGTCTCCTTCCGTTTGCAAGTAGGAGTCGTTTGTAAGTTGGATGTTTGAAAGTATGGGCCTGCCGTATATATTCTGCAGAAATTTACCCCTTAGGTGTTGGTGTTGGCACAACACTGTAAGCACTCACAGTTACTCTTGGTGGGCGCTGGAACGCCCTGCTGTCAACTATTATATCAGGAATTGTAATTACATGCCATTGTTGAACAGTGGTAGGAAAAATTGGGCCTTTGATGGTGGTGCTGGTGCCACAACACTGTAAGCCCTCACATTTACTCTTGGTGGGCGCATGAATGGGCCCTGCTGTGAATTATTAGATCAATAATTGTAATTGCATGCCCCTGTTGAACAGGGGCTGAAAAATTGGGCCTTTGGTGGTGGTGGTGTTGTCACAACACTGTAAGCCCTCACAGTTACTCTTGGTGGGTACATGAATGGGCCCTGCTGTGAATTATTAGATCAATAATTGTAATTGCATGCCCCTGTTGAACAGGGGCTGAAAAATTGGGCCTTTGGTGGTGGTGGTGGTGGTGGTGTTGTCACAACACTGTAAGCCCTCACAGTTACTCTTGGTGGGCGCATGAATGGGCCCTGCTGTGAATTATTAGATCAATAATTGTAATTGCATGCCCCTGTTGAACAGGGGCTGAAAAATTGGGCCTTTGGTGGTGGTGGTGTTGTCACAACACTGTAAGCCCTCACAGTTACTCTTGGTGGGTACATGAATGGGCCCTGCTGTGAATTATTAGATCAATAATTGTAATTGCATGCCCCTGTTGAACAGGGGCTGAAAAATTGGGCCTTTGGTGGTGGTGGTGGTGGTGGTGTTGTCACAACACTGTAAGCCCTCACAGTTACTCTTGGTGGGCGCAGGAATGGGCCCTGCTGTGAATTATTAGATCAAGAATTTTAATTACATGCCCCTGTAGAACAGGGGCAGAAAAATTGGGCCTTAGCCACTGGTGCCACAACACTGCAACCCCTCACAGATACTGTACTTGGAGCACAGTAACGAGCCCTGTTGCAAAGTATTGCATCAAAAATTGTAATTACATGCCCCTGTTAAACAGGGGCAGAAAAATTGGGCCTTAGCCACTGGTGCCACAACACTGCAACCCCTCACAGATACTGTATTTGGAGCACAGTAATGAGCCCTGTTGCAAAGTATTGCATCAAAAATTGTAATTACATGCCCCTGTTAAACAGGGGCAGAAAAATTGGGCCTTAGGCACTGGTGCTGGTGCCACGACACTGCAACCTCTCCCAGATACAGTTGGATTGCAGGAGTGAGCCCTGCTGCAAAGCATTGCATCAAAAATTGTAATTACATGGGCCTTAGCCACTGGTGGCGGCACCCAGAAACAAAAATGTTTTTCCAAGATATCATCATGAATCGGATCATTCAGGAGGAGGAGGATAGTCAGTCAACATAACAGGACAGCCACTCAGTCAGCATCAGCATCGGTCTTGAAGGGATGTGACATTTGAAAATAAATTATTCTGTTATATCAGATTCAGGTGCTTGGTAGCTGGTGGTGATCCAAGACTGGTTCATCTTTATGAAGGTCAGTCGATCAACCGAATCGGTGGACAGGCGCACCCTGTGATCCATGACAAATCCTGCAGCAGCACTGAATGTGCGTTCCGAAAGAACGCTGGATGCAGGACAGGCCAGTAGCTCAATTGCATACTGTGCAAGCTCTGGCCAGTGATCCATCCTTAAGACCCAGTAAGCCAGAGGATTTTCGATGGGAAAGGTGTCCAAATCTGACCTTGCCCCTAGGTATTCCTGCACCATGTATATCAGATATATTCCTTTAAATATCGTACCTGGGGGGTGTCTAAAGTATGCCTGTGAAGTGGCACGTGTTTCCCGTGTTTAGAACTGTCCCTGCACAAAATGACATTTCTAAAGGAAAAAAAAGTCATTTAAAACTGCTTGCGGCTTTAATGTAATGTCTGGTCCCGGCAATATGGATGAAAATCAAATCATTAAGAAAAATGGCATGGGTACCCCCCCACCCCCCATCCCACTACCAGCTCCTTTGGGTCTTGTATGGATATTAAGGGGAACCCCGCACCCAAATAAAAAAAAGGCCCTATATACTCTGAACAGCAGTATACAGGCGGTGCAAACAATACAGGGACTGTAGGTTTGTTCTTAAGTAGAATCTGTTTGTAATTTTGAACAGGTACATTTTTTAAGTGTAGCTCCAGCCAAAAAATCTATTTCTTGTTCATACATCACGGGACACAGAGCAGCATAGTCATTACTATGTGGGTTATATAGAATTACCTTCAGGTGCTGGCACTGGCAACTTCCAAAACAGGAAGTACCCTCCCCTATATAAGCCCCTCCCATCCGGGAGTACCTCAGTTTTTTGCCAGTGTCTAAGGTGTTGGCCAAGGTTAACATGTATTCATCTGGGCTTGTGTACAGGTTCTCTGGGCCTTAGCAAGCTATTCCGGATCCGACCAAAAAAGCTTCATAGCTAAACGGTCGGTACCCGGGCCTTGCAGAGAAGAGCAGGGTTTTGCCTGTAATGCCTCTCTTAGGAGGGCTGGACCCTGGGATCCAGAGCTCTGGTCATACCCAAAACCAAGAGGCTATCTGTGCAGGGTGCTATACAGGTCCAGGGGAGTGGAATCCTTGGGAACCCGGTCCCTGAAGGTCTAGTACAATGCCTGCCGTGAGAGGTGAAGTTTGGGCTTCTGTGGACCAAACAAAGTCCTGCGGCGGGGAAAAGGTAAGTGGGGGCCCCTCAGGAACTTGGTTCTATTGAGGGGACCCCCAAGCCTAATATGTCTTTCTGCCTGTTACCTAAAGGGTATTCCCGCTAATAGCTGTATATGCCTAAGAAATCCTAGAAATGTTTTTTCATAAGGGAAGTTTTAAAAAAACTGTAAACCTGGAAATGTTTTTTCATAAAGGAGGTTTTAAAAAAAAAAAAAAGACAAAGGTGCGGTACCTGTGTTTGTCCACTAGAGGCCGCTGTGGAACGTCTTTTTTCTTGGGACTATTCCTTCCATGGTGAAAGTCCAGGCAGATGAGTGAGCTCTCTATCAGGGAAGCTGCATTCCTCTGTCATGCTGCCAAGTAGTTTCCTTCCATCCCCGAGTCCTGGTGAAACAGGGACCCTGGCTCCTCTCCCTACATGGCGCCAAGAGCGCACACGTGCATGCGCGCGCGCGCGCGCACACATGCTTTCCTTTTATAAGGTTTAGCTTCAAAAAAGGGGGCGGAGCCTGGCGGATGACGCGCTCTGTGCGCCCAGCGCTTCTGCGCATGTGCGGGCGTCCCAGCAAGATAAAAGGACTCAGTCCACGCTGCTTGCTATGGACACAGAGCATGAAAAGGAGCTGGTAGCATGGTATAGGGGCTTACAGCGGGCGGTTGATACAGGCATCCCCAGAAAGACGCATTAGTAGACACCCACTGATGTACATAGCAGCAAATTGCATTAGACTATTTCAGTAAGGGGTGTATTGCGGCTGGAATACCTCAGCTTTGAACTAAGGAATATGCCGCCTAAAAAACTCCGAGATATACCTCTCAGGAAGTGTAGGGGGTCTCCATCGGGCTCTGAGGATCTGGAGCAGTCATCTGCACCCTCCTCCCCTGAGAAATCAGAGGTTAATACCCATAAGGAACCCCCGGGAGTGCCAGGTACTGCGGCTGTCCTCAGTCCACCTGCTCCTGCATATATAACAGAGGAGGTTTTTTCCTCAACTCTGGAGGGATTGGAGCAGAGATTGGCTGCATTGATCGCTTCTTCTCTACAGGAAAGAAAGCGCGCCAGATCTCCATCACCTCCATTAGAGTGCCTGTTGGCAGAGCAACAGTCCCAGGAAGGGACCGACCTACCTGAAGGGGATCAGGAGGAGGTTAGCTCTGTTTTTGAGGAATCGACAGTAGATGAACCATTTTCAGCATCACAGACTGAAAGATTGTGGGTCCAGACCCTAACTGACATGGTTCGATCTGCATTTAAAATGCCTCTTGTTGAACCATCAACTACTGCTGTCTCCTCATTGGGGTCGCTAAAAGCTCCCCAGGTTAATGGCTCCTTTCCAATACATCCATTATTGGAAGGACTTATATACCAGGACTGGGAACATCCTGATAAACTATTTGTTCCGCCTAAAAGGTTTCCGGTGATCTATCCCATGGAGGAAAAGTTCACCCAGAGATGGAATGTTCCTACGGTGGATGCAGCCATCTCTTCTGTGAACAAATCACTGACATGTCCAGTAGATAATGTTCAAATGTTCAAAGATCCAGTGGATAAAAAATTGGAATCTTTATTAAAATCTGCTTTTTCCACAGCAGGGGCTGTTACACAGCCAGCAGTGGCAGCTATTGGGGTCTGCCAAGCTTTAAAGGATCAAATGAAAATGGTCCTGAGGGATTTGCCAGACCAGCAGGCCCAGGCTCTGGCTGATCTGCCTAGAGCATTATGCTTTGCGGTTGACGCCATCAAGGATTCTATCCATCAGGCCTCCCGCCTCACGCTGTCTTTGGTACATATGCGTAGGCTTCTGTGGCTCAAAAACTGGTCTGCTGAAGCTCCCTGTAAGAAGCTCTTAGTTAGCTTCCCATTTCATGGGGAACGCCTTTTTGGCGAAGACCTGGATAAGTATATCCAGAAGATTTCCAGTGGTAAAAGTACTCTCTTACCGAGTAAAAAGAGGTCTAGGGGTCCATCTTTTAAGAGGACTACCTCTCCTATCCCTGCGACGTCTGCTACTAAGCAGTTCCGACGGCCTCCTCGGTCAAACTCAGGAGGTAAAAATCAGGGACAGCCACAGGGTAATAAAAAGCCCTGGATCCGAAGAGGTACTAAACCAGCCTCCAAGTCAAGCCTATGAAGGGCTGCCCCCACTCAAACGGGTGGGGGGAAGACTTCAGTTGTTCGCAGAGACCTGGCGGGAGACGATCAAAGACAGATGGGTGCTCTCCGCAGTAACTCTGGGATACAAGTTGGAGTTAAAAGAGTCTCCTCCGTCCCATTTTATGTGGTCAGGCATGCCAAGAGACCCTCTGAAAAGAGGGTCTCTCCTATTGGCGTTAGAACAACTATTGCTCCAAGGAGTAATTATGGAGGTTCCTATGGAAGAGTGGGGGTTGGGTTTCTACTCAAACCTTTTCACAGTCCCGAAGCCAAACGGGGACATAAGACCCATATTGGACCTAAAGAGTCTAAACAAATTTCTAAACGTCCGGTCTTTCCGGATGGAGTCGATCCGATCGGTCACCGCTGCCCTACAAGGGGAGGAATGGTTAGCCTCGATCGACATCAAAGATGCTTACTTGCATGTTCCCATCTTTCCAGGTCATCAAAAATTCCTACGCTTTGCAGTAGAAGGGCGCCATTTTCAGTTCAGAGCCTTACCATTCGGTCTGGCCACAGCACCACGAGTGTTCACAAAAATTCTGGCCCCACTGTTGGCCGATCTAAGAACACGGGGTGTAACGATAATGGCATACCTAGACGACCTGTTGTTGATAGACCACTCAGTTGCCAAGCTAGAAGTGGTAATTGTCGATACAATCAAGTATCTAGAGTCTCACGGTTGGATCATCAACCTGGACAAGTCAGCCCTACAGCCAGTGAAAAACCTGGTATATCTAGGGCTACGGCTGGATTCAGACCAGAGGAAGATTTTCTTACCTCTAGACAAGGTATCCTCTTTGAGGGCCTTGGTCCGTCTGCTTTGTGCAAAAAGACAGCCGTCCATACGCCTGTGCATGAGGCTGCTAGGAAAGATGGTAGCATCATTCGAAGCTGTGCCATACGCCCAATTCCACTCAAGGAATTTACAAAGGGCCATATTGTCAGCCTGGAACGGAAAAGTTCAGGCTCTAGACTTCCCGATGGTTTTGTCCCCTTCCGTTCGGAAAAGTCTCTGCTGGTGGTTGATCCCCCAGAATCTCCAGAAGGGAAAACCCTTCAGCCCGATATCTTGGAAGGTGGTCACTACAGATGCCAGCCTTATAGGCTGGGGGGCAGTACTGGAGCAATGGTCTCTCCAGGGCAGATGGTCAAATGTAGTAAAAACCCTGCCCATCAATCTCTTAGAGATACGAGCAGCCCGGTACGCCCTAGTAGCCTGGACATCCAGACTCCAAGGGTCCCCTGTCAGAATTCAATCAGACAATGCCACAGCAGTGGCATATATCAATCATCAGGGAGGCACCAGGAGTCGTGCAGCCCAGAGGGAAGTAAGTCACATCCTGGAATGGGCAGAAAAGCATGTCCCATGTATATCAGCTGTCTTCATTCCAGGGGTGGAGAATTGGAAGGCGGACTTTCTGAGTCGCCAACAGTTATGCCCAGGGGAATGGTCCCTTCATCCCGAGGTCTTCCGAGCAATATGTCAGCGGTGGGGAACACCGGATGTAGATCTGCTAGCATCCAGATTCAACGCAAAGGTGGACAGATTTGTCTCCCGGACAAGGGATCCCCTCGCTTGTGGCTCGGATGCTCTGGTGTTCCCTTGGGATCAGTTCAGACTGATATATGCATTCCCTCCGCTACAATTGTTGCCTCGACTCCTTCGCAGAGTCAGGTTGGAGAAGAAGCCGGTGATCCTGGTGGCTCCAGCGTGGCCCCGAAGGGCCTGGTACGCGGAGATCATCAAAATGTCTGTGGGGAGTCCTTGGACCCTTCCACGTCGTTCGGACCTGCTTTCGCAAGGACCGATATACCACCCTTCCTTACTAACTCTAAGTTTAACGGCCTGGCTATTGAATCCCACATCCTAAAGAAGAGAGGTCTCTCTAACTCTGTGGTATCAACTATAATCAATGCCAGGAAGCCTGTATCCAGGCAGATCTACTATAGAGTTTGGAAGGCGTACATCACTTGGTGCGAGGCCAGAAAATGGCATCCACGTAAGTACGTTATAGGCAGAATTCTGGACTTCCTGCAGTGGGCTGTAGACAGGAAGTTTGCCTTAAGTACTATCAAGGGCCAGGTTTCGGCCTTGTCAATACTATTTCAAAGGCCCCTGGCTATGCATTCACTTGTCAAATCCTTTATGCAAGGTGTGACTCGTATTATTCCACCGATTAAGGCTCCCATATGCCCATGGGATCTAAATTTGGTTCTGTCGGTTCTGCAGAAGCAGCCATTTGAACCTTTGCGGCACATTTCCTTGGTTCTACTCACCAGGAAATTGATATTTTTAGTAGCCATATGCTCGGCTAGAAGAGTGTCGGAATTAGCCGCCATGTCCTGTAAAGAGCCATATCTGGTTATCCATAAGGACAGAGTAGTATTACGTCCTCACCCAGCCTTTCTTCCTAAGGTGGTATCGGGGTTTCACTTAAACCAGGATGTGGTTCTTCCTTCTTTTTTCCCCAAACCAAGCTCGGTAGAGGAAAAGTTATTGCATTCTTTGGATGTAGTAAGAGCAGTTAAAGCTTATCTAAAAGCCACTGCTCAGATTCGTAGAACGGATTCTTTATTTGTTCTGCCGGAAGGCCCCAGAAAGGGTCAGGCAGCATCAAAATCTACTTTAGCCAAGTGGATTCGACAGGTCATAATACAAGCCTATGGCTTGAGAAGTAGACCGCCTCCGTTCAAAGTTAGGGCGCACTCCACGAGAGCAGTTGGAACTTCATGGGCAGTGCATCACCAGGCCTCCCTGGCGCAAATTTGTAAGGCCGCAACATGGTCTTCAGTACACACGTTTACTAGGTTCTACCAGGTGGACGTTAGAAGTCAGGAGGATGTCGCCTTTGGGCGCAGTGTGTTGCAGGCCGCAAAAGATCCTCATGCTTGATGGCGCCCAGCTTATGTATGGTGTATCCCCCCCCTCATGTGGCATTGCTTTGGGACGTCCCACATAGTAATGACTAGACATGTGCACACTGAAATATTTCGTTTCGGAATTTCGTTTTCGTCCGAAAAATAAATTTATTTAGTTACTCCCGAAATTCGTTTTTATTTATTTTGTTTTTCGTTAGAAATTGCATTCGTCCGAAAATCTGAATTAATTAAGGTTGAATCTGTCATTGAAGGCTTATGGTGTCTGTTGAATGTTCAAAGAAGATTCGACGGAGCAGTGAAACTGTACGATGCCGCAATCATACATTTCCGGTCGAATGTTCCGCCCACAAGCTATAGAAGAATTCTAATGTTGTATGACTAGTAATAATTATATTTATTCATTACTATTACTAGTCAACCAACATTAGAATTCTTCTATAGCCTATGGGCGGATGCATTTGACCGGAAATGTACGATTGCAGCGTCGTACAGTTTTGCTGCACCGTCGAATCTTCTAACTTTCGATGCTTTGTCGAATCTTCGTCATTCTAGCTATTTTACTGCTCCTCCTCTTTGGTTACAATCAGCCAATAACATTCATCATCAACTTTATTTTTATTTTACTTCCCCCACCCAATTCCAGCAGTGATCTTTTCTCTCTATGTCGAATCTTTTCTCTCTATAATAACAAATCTTTTCTCTCCTATGTCGAATCTTTTCTCTCCTATGTCGAATCTTTTCTCTCCTATGTCGAATCTTTTCTCTCCTATGTCAAATCTTTCCTCTCCTATGTCGAATCTTTCTCTCCTATGTCGAATCTTTTCTCTCCTATGTCGAATCTTTTCTCTCTATAATGTCGAATCTTTTCTCTCCTATGTCGAATCTTTTCTCTCCTATGTCGAATCTTTCTCTCCTATGTCGAATCTTTTCTCTCTATAATGTTGAATCTTTTCTCTCTATGTAGAATAATCTTGGACTAATAGAGTTAAGGTTAGGCACATTCGACCACAGGTTCGATAGACACAGATTGTTATTGTCAGCGTCACGTCGAATCTCCTATCTATATCGAACTGTTGTAGCAACGAAAACGAAAATAAAGCATTTGTTTATGTCGGATCTTTCGGTTTTCGGATTCTGTGCTTTCGTTTTCGTTTGTTAAAACGATAACGAAAATAGCTGAAATTCGGACGAAAATGCATTCGGACGAAAACGAATGCACATGTCTAGTAATGACTATGCTGCTCTGTGTCCCGTGATGTATGAACAAGAAAGTAGGATTTTTAAAACAGCTTACCTGTAAAATCCTTTTCTTGGAGTACATCACGGGACACAGAGCTCCCACCCCTCTTTTGGGGACACGTATTGCTTTGCTACAAAACTGAGGTACTCCCGGATGGGAGGGGCTTATATAGGGGAGGGTACTTCCTGTTTTGGAAGTTGCCAGTGCCAGCACCTGAAGGTAATTCTATATAACCCACATAGTAATGACTATGCTGCTCTGTGTCCCGTGATGTACTCCAAGAAAAGGATTTTACAGGTAAGCTGTTTTAAAAATCCTACTTTTTAAGCTTTTTGGAAAACATAGGGAAGGGTTATCACCCCTGTAACATTTGTTTTGCTGTCTGTGCACCTGTTCAAAACATTTCACCTCACTTTCTGTCCCAATGACAACTGTTTTTTGAAAATTTGTTTTTTTTTATTGAAACAAGGATTGGTGATAAAGCATCAGTGGAGAAGAGACACCTTTTTCCCATAACTCTTACAGGAGAGAATTTTCCTTCCTAGGGGGGGTAGATTTCCTCTCACTTCCTGTTGTCTCCTTCCGTTTGCAAGTAGAAGTCGTTTTTAAGTTGGATGTTTGAAAGTAGGGGCCTGCCGTATATACTCTGCAGAAATTTGGCCCTTAGGTGTTGGTGTTGCCACAACACTGTAAGCCCTCACAGTTACTCTTGGTGGGTGCTGGAACGCCCTGCTGTGAACTATTATATCAAGAATTGTAATTACATGCAATTGTTGAACAGTGGTAAGAAAAATTGGGCCTTTGGTGGTGCTGGTGCCACAACACTGTAAGTCCTCACAGTTACTCTTGGTGGGCGCAGGAATGGGCCCAGCTGTGAAATATTAGATCAAGAATTGTAATTACATGCCCCTGTTAAACAGGGACAGAAAAATTGGGCCTTTGGTGGTGGTGGTGGTGGTGGTGTTGCCACAACACTGTAAGCCCTCACAGTTACTCTTGGTGGGCGCAGGAATGGGCCCTGCTGTGAATTATTAGATCAAAAATTGTAATTACACGCCCCTGTTAAACAGGGGCATAAAAATTGTGCCTTAGGCACTGGTGCCACAACACTACAACCCCTCACAGATACTGTACTTGGAGCGCAGCAATGAGCCCTGTTGCAAAGTATTGCATCAAAAATTGTAATTACACGCCCCTGTTAAACAGAGGCTGAAAAATTGGGCCTTAGGCACTGGTGCTGGTGCCACAACACTGCAACCCCTCACAGATACTGTAGATGGAGCGCAGCAATGAGCCCTGCTGCAAAGCATTGCATCAAAAATTGTAAATACACGCCCCTGTTAAACAGGGGCTGAAAAATTGGGCCTTAGGCATTGGTGCTGGTGCCACAACACTGCAACCCCTCACAGATACTGTAGTTGGAGCGCAGCAATGAGCCCTGCTGCAAAGCATTGCATCAAAAATTGTAAATGCACGCCCCTGGCCCCCTAAACAGGGGCTGAAAAATTGGGCCTTAGCCACTCAAATTTGGCTCGAACGGCCCATAATGTTCGCAAATTGCCGAACTGTCGAACATATGATGTTCGAGTCGGACATGGGTTCGGCTCGAACACGAAGCTCATCCCTAGTCATGAGTATAAAGGACAAAATTAAACTGGCACCCAGAGCACCCCTTCAGCCTAGTAGCACCAAACTAAGTTGTATTCAGGGGAACTAATGGAATCATTGGGACTATTCCAAACAGAATGCAGCATACGTGATTGTATACACAAACTGAACTTTGAGATTGTTGATGCCGATCAGATGCTGTTCACCATTCCCTTCAACATGTGAGGGCCTTGGACTGATGCTGTTCACCATTCCTGCTGAACTACATAATATTGATAATCAGCCTGCAAAATCTCTGACTAGGCCACTGACAAAACAGCAAATTCTTCACACCTACAGTGATGTGTTTGAGGGCCCGATAGTCTCTGTTCCAGGAGAGGTTCGTTTTGAATTTGATCCTACCATTCAACCTGTACAATTTGCCCCACGCAATGTGCTTATCGCCATTAAGCCACAGGTTAAAGCTCAACTAGATAAATATGAAGCTGAAGGACATCTAACTTCAGTATCAGAGCCTACAGACTGGATCAGTAAAATGGTTGTTATCAGAAAGCCTGAGAAGATCAGAATATGCATTGATCCCACGTTTCTGAATATGGCCCTGAAACGGTCACACTACTTAATGCCAACACTTGATGATATTTTGCACAAACTACCTAAAGCACGTGTCTTCACACTTGTTGATGCTAGAGATGCCTTTTTACAGTGTAAACTGGATGAAATGAGTAGCTACATGACCGCGTTCTGGACTCCTTGGGGCAGAAAGAGATGGCTCAAACTACCATTTGGAGTCTCTGTGGCACCTGAGGTATACCAGCAAAAGCAGCATGAACTATTAGGTGGTCTTCAAGGAATTGAACCAATAGCTGATGACATTCTTATAGTTGGCTGCGGTAATAGAGATGAGGAGGCTGAGCATGACCATGATGAAAAGATAATAGCGCTACTGGATCGTTGTAGGCAGGTGATGCTGAGGCTTAGTGTAAAGAAATTGCAGTTCAAGGTGGAAGAAGTCCGTTTCCATGGACTTATCCTGTCTTCACAAGGCTTAAAAGCTGACTCGGATGTAGCGCCCTGCCCCCGATGATCGGGGCGCTATCGTAAATTTAGGGGGTGTCTAAGCCAATAGTTGGGCTCAGACTTATGATTATATCTAAATTGCCTCTGTTCTGGCTATGGTGGTGCCTGGTAGTGTTTCCCTTGTTGCCTGAAGGTGGCGGTACCACCTCAGGCCCATGTTGGAATACGGGTTGACCATGGTGTACTGGGTGTCCTTTCTCGGCAGCGGTACAGTGGGAGTGGTGCCCCGCTGTGCATGCTGGGGAGGGATACTTAAGGGGCAGACGCCATTACGGCGGGGCTTGTTTGTCTTCGCCTCGCTGCCCTCCTGATGCGAGGTGTGTGTGTGTGTGTGTGATTCTGGCCTTGGGTCCACGTTGGCCCGAGGCTGCATCGCTATATGGTAGGCCTGGCTAGTCTGGCTGGGGCCTACAATTCTAAAGGGGATCTCAAGCTGTCCACCATGAGGGAGGAAGCTTCTTAATGAAGGAAACCGGGGGTGGACCTGCCCTGGAGGAGACCAGCAAAGTGCTAATGTCTCGAGAGGCCTGGTGACCTTGTTAAGCGGGGATCCACTACTTTAAAAGCCAAGCAGTTCGCCGGATCAGCTTAAAGGTTCTTTAACTGCACGGCTGGAATTTGGGACTGAAATCCTGTGGCAGAGGATTCCTGGCTATCCACATTTGTTCTCAAATGGTCTGGGGCAGAGACCTGATACTGGTTCGTGCATCATCCCGGCTGCTAGGCCAGGTGAGAGGGGTCTATCCGGGTGAGCAATACCCACTCAACAGTGAGAATGGTTGATGACTTTAGACATTTGTGTGTTCTACAACGTGTACCTGAACCTTCCCCTCTCTTCTCATACCTACTACTTTCTATAAGAGTTATTGCAGCAAAAATAAAACCAACAGTTGAAGGTTTTACATCCTGTGTGGACATTGCATTTAATACAGACTTTCTCACCCAGACAACGAAGCTGAAGAGGTAACTAGGGATGAGCTTCGTGTTCGAGTCGAACACACGTTCGACTCGAACATCGGCTGTTTGATCGTTCGACGAAGATCGAACGTTATGGTCCGTTCGCGCCAAATTCGAGTGGCGCGTCACGGCCCATTATTCACTGCGGCATCGCAGTGCATTGCTGGCTGATGATTGGCCAAGCATGCACTATGACCCGCATGCTTGGCCAATCACAGCGCCGTCTGTACAGAGAGCCGTAATTGGCCAAAGCCATGGTGGCTTTGGCCAATCATGGCTCAGAGGAGTAGGTACACGCCCCACACTATATAAGGCCGCCTGGAAGAGAGACAGTGTCATTTATATTGAGTTAGATAGAGCAGGCAGGCGAGTCAGTTAGCTGCTGTTACAGTGTGTAGGGGATATATATGCATCCTAGGTGTATGTACACTGTATTGAGTTTAGCTAGATCCGTTCCTGTTAGTCTCTATACTGTGACAGGCAGGCAGGTGATTGTGCTAGCTGCAGACAGTCAGTGTTTCACTTAGTGTACTACTGTGTGCTTTGCATAGCATTCACCTAAAGCTCACCTGGATACAGTTATTCTCTATACTGTGACAGGTAGGCCGGTGATTGTGCTAGCTGCAGGCAGTCAGTGTTTCACCTATGCCCCATACACACGATCGTTTTTCTTGCCATTTTTTTTCTTGCCGTTTTTCACGTCGTTTTTTTTCATGTTTACTCTCAAGCCTGTCTTGCGTACACACGATCATTTAAAAAAATGATCAAGCAAAGCGCAGTGACGTACAACACGTACGACGGCACTATAAAGGGGAAGTTCCATTCGAATGGCGCCACCCTTCATGTTAGTAAAGTTTGTTGAGCGACGATTCGCTCTTTTCAGTCTCGTGCTTTTCAGTCCGTGACTGCGTGACGAATGTGCTATCTCCATTACGAACGCTAGTTTTACCAGAACGAGCGCTCCTGTCTCATACTTGATTCTGAGCATGCGCGTTTTTTTTTCACGTCGTTAAAGAATACACACTATCGTTTTTCACGTCGTTAAAAAAAACGACATGAAAAACGACGTGAAAAAAGAGAGCATGTTCGAAATTTTTAATGGCCGTTTTTCACGTCGTTAAAAATGCTCTGGAGCCTACACACGATCATTTTTAATGGCCATTTTTTTTAATGGCATTTTTAACGGCATGAAAAACGATCGTGTGTATGGGGCATTAGTGTACTACTGTGTGCTTTGCATAGCATTCACCTAAAGCTCACCTGGATACAGTTATTCTCTATACTGTGACAGGCAGGCCGGTGATTGTGCTAGCTGCAGACAGTCAGTGTTTCACTTAGTGTACTACTGTGTGCTTTGCATAGCATTCACCTAAAGCTCACCTGGATACAGTTATTCTCTATACTGTGACAGGTAGGCCGGTGATTGTGCTAGCTGCAGGCAGTCAGTGTTTCACCTATGCCCCATACACACGATCGTTTTTCTTGCCATTTTTTTTCTTGCCGTTTTTCACGTCGTTTTTTTTCATGTTTACTCTCAAGCCTGTCTTGCGTACACACGATCATTTAAAAAAACGATCAAGCAAAGCGCAGTGACGTACAACACGTACGACGGCACTATAAAGGGGAAGTTCCATTCGAATGGCGCCACCCTTCATGTTAGTAAAGTTTGTTGAGCGACGATTCGCTCTTTTCAGTCTCGTGCTTTTCAGTCCGTGACTGCGTGACGAATGTGCTATCTCCATTACGAACGCTAGTTTTACCAGAACGAGCGCTCCTGTCTCATACTTGATTCTGAGCATGCGCGTTTTTTTTTCACGTCGTTAAAGAATACACACTATCGTTTTTCACGTCGTTAAAAAAAACGACATGAAAAACGACGTGAAAAAAGAGAGCATGTTCGAAATTTTTAATGGCCGTTTTTCACGTCGTTAAAAATGCTCTGGAGCCTACACACGATCATTTTTAATGGCCATTTTTTTTAATGGCATTTTTAACGGCATGAAAAACGATCGTGTGTATGGGGCATTAGTGTACTACTGTGTGCTTTGCATAGCATTCACCTAAAGCTCACCTGGATACAGTTATTCTCTATACTGTGACAGGCAGGCCGGTGATTGTGCTAGCTGCAGACAGTCAGTGTTTCACTTAGTGTACTACTGTGTGCTTTGCATAGCATTCACCTAAAGCTCACCTGGATACAGTTATTCTCTATACTGTGACAGGCAGGCCGGTGATTGTGCTAGCTGCAGGCAGTAAGTGTTTCACTTAGTGTACTACTGTGTGCTTTGCTTTGCAAAGCTGGGAAGCAACCAGTCACATTTTCTAGGTTGTATAGGTAGGCTGGTGTTATTTGTCTCAATAATAGTATATTCATAATATATTAATTTTTATTGTTAGTAGTACTTTAATATATAGGTGATGCCTTATTTATCACCCACTTTAGCGCCCCCACCATATGTGCAAGGTGTGTATATATAATTTATCCAATAAATAACAAAAACAAAGTCACGGGCTGTTCTGTGACTCTGGGTGCTTGTGAAAATTTGGTGTGCCTGGCTGTGCAGGAGTGGGGGGATCCAAGTTCATCAGCAGTTCCTACGCGGGTGTGCTACATAAGGCTTTCCTCCTGGTGAGTCAAAATGGTACCATATAAAGTTCTGTGTTGTTAAAACTGTGAACAAAGGATACCTTGCAACGCTGTTGACATTGTTAACCACTTGTCCCCCGCCCACTGTCAATTGACGGCGGGCGGAGGACACTCTCGTTCTGGGAGGACGTCATATGACATCCTCCCTTTAAAATGAGCTAGGAGGCGCGCGCCCGCCGCGTTCCCAAGGCCCCAATGCGCGTGCCCGGCAGCCGCGATTGCCCGGGAAACGAGCAGGAAAGTGGATCTCTGTGTGTAAACACAGAGATCCACGTCCTGTGAGGGAGAGGGGACCGATGGTGTGTCTCTTGTACATAGGGACAACCATCGGTCACCTCCCCCAGTCAGTCCCCTCCCCCTGCAGTAAGAACACATTAAGGGAACATATTTAACCCCTTCCCGCCCCCCCAGTGGTTAACCCCTTCCCTGCCACTCACATTTTTACAGTAATCAATGCATTTTTATAGCAGGGATCGCTGTATAAATGTGAATGGTCCCAAAAATGTGTCAAAAGTGTCCGATGTGTCCGCCGCAATATCGCAGTCACAATAAAAATCGCAGATCGCCGCCATTACTAATAAAAAAATAAAATAAAAAAATGCTATAAAACTATCCCCTATTTTGTAGACGCTATAACTTTTGCGCAAACCAATCAATACGCGCTTATTGCGATTTTTTTTTTTACCAAAAATATGTAGAAGAATACGTATCGGCCTAAACTGAGGAAAATGTTATTTAACCACTTGATCACTGGGCACTTAAACCCCCTTAATAACCAGACCAATTTTCAGCTTTCGGTGCTCTCACATTTTGAATGACAATTACTCAGTCATACAACACTGTACCCATATGAATTTTTTGTCCTTTTTTTCACACAAATAGAGCTTTCTTTTGGTGGTATTTAATCACTGTTGGGTTTTTTATTTTTTGCGCTATAAGAGAAAAAAGACTGAAAATTTTGTAAAAAAATTATTTTTTTTTCGTTTCTGTTATAAAATTTTGCAAATTACTATTTTTTCTTCATAAATTTTGGCCAAAATTTATACTGCTACATATCTTTGGTAAAAATAAGTACAAATTGGTGTATATTATTTGGTCTTTGTGAAAGTTATAGAGTCCACAAGCTATGGTGCCAATATCTGAAAATTGATCACACCTGAAGTACTGACGGCCTATCTCAATTCTTGAGACCCTAACATGCCAGAAAAGTACAAATACCCCCCAAATGACCCCTTTTTGGAAAGAAGACATTCCAAGGTATTCAGAAAGAGGCATTGTGAGTTTTTTGAAGTTGTCATTTTTTCCCACAATTCTTTGCAAAATCAAGATTTTTTTTTTCTCCTTTTTTTTTTTTCACAAAATTGTCATATTAGCAGGTTATTTCTCACACACAGCATATGCATTCCACAAATTACACCCCAAAACACATTCTGCTATTACTCCCGAGTATGGCGATACCACATGTGTGAGACTTTTACACAGCGTGGCCACATACAGAGGCCCAACATGCAGGGAGCCCCTTCAGGCGTTCTGGAGAACCCAGGCCAATTCTGACATTTCTCTCCTACATGTAAAAATCATCATTTGTTTGCTAGAAAATTACATAGAACCCCAAAACATTATATATGTTTTTTTAGCAAAGACCTTAGAGAATATAATGGTGGTTGTTGCAACTTTTTATCTCGCACGATATTTGCGCAGCAATTTTTTTAACGCGTTTTTTACGGAAAAAAAATGTTTTGTGCTTATAAAAAAAAAAAAACAGTAAAGTTAGCCCAATGTTTTTGCATAATGTGAAAGATGAAGTTACGGCGAGTAAATAGATACCTAACATGTCGCCCTTAAAAATTGCACACACTCGTGGAATGGCGCCAAACTTCGCTACTTAAAAAATCCCCATAGGCGACGTTTTAAATATTTTTACTGGTTACATCTTTTGAGTTACAGAGGAGGTCTAGGGCCAAAATGATTGCTCTCGCTCTAACGTTCGCAGAGATACCTCACATGTGTGGTTTGAAAACCGTTTTCATATGTGGGCGGGACTTACGTATGCGTTCGCTTCTGTATGCGAGCTCACGGGGACAGGGGCGCTTTAAAAAAAAAAAAAAAAATTATTCTTCATTTTACTTTATTTATTTTAGTTTGACATGTTTTTCCGCCCCAAACATTTTTTTGATCACTTTTATACCTATTACAAGGAACGTAAACATCCCTTGTAATAGGAATATGGCATGAAAGGTCCTCTTTACAGTGAGATATGGGGGGGGGGGTGTCAATAAGACCCCACATCTCACCTCTAGGCTGGGAAGCCTGAAAAAAATACAAAAAAAAAAACAACAATCCTGGCTTTGATCGTAGCGGTGAGTCGGTAGAAGCACCGGAGGGCGGCGGGGGGGGGGGACACATCCCCTCTCGCCTCCCGTAAGAATGATCAAGCGGCGGAACAGCCGCTATGATTGTTCTTATGGTGTAGGGAATCGCCGGCTGAAAAAGCTAATATCTGAATGATGCCTGTAGCTGCTCCCATCATTCAGATATCCCCGCACAAAGTCAAGGACGTCATATGACGGCCGGAGGGCGGGAAGTGGTTATTGCAGAGTATTGCCGGGCATTGCGGAGTATTGCCGGGCATTGCGGAGTATTGCTGGGCATTGCGGAGTATTGCAGGGCATTGCGGAGTATTGCGGACTATGGCAGGGTATTGCGGTGTATGGCAGGGTATTGCACGGGTATTGCACAGGGCATTGTGGAGGGTATTGCACAGGGTATTGTGGAGGGTATTGCAGAGTATTGTGGAGGGTATTGCAGAGTATTGTGCAGGGTATTGCAGAGTATTGTGGAGGGTATTGCAGAGTATTGTGCAGGGTATTGCAGAGTATTGTGCAGGGTATTGCAGAGTATTGTGCAGGGTATTGCAGAGTATTTTGCAGAATATTGCGCAGGGTATTGCAGAGTATTGCGCAGGGTATTGCAGAGTATTGCGCAGGGTATTGCAGAGTATTGCACCAGAGTATTGCAGAGTATTGCACCAGAGTATTGCAGAGTATTGCACCAGGGTATTGCAGAGTATTTTGCAGGGTATTGCGCAGGGTATTGCAGGGTATTGCGCAGAGTATTGCAGAGTATTGCGCAGGGTATTGCAGAGTATTGCACAGGGTATTGCAGAGTATTGTGCAGGGTATTGCAGAGTATTTTGCAGGGTATTGCAGAGTATTGCGCAGGGTATTGCAGAGTATTGCACCAGGGTATTGCAGAGTATTGCACCAGGGTATTGCAGAGTATTGCACCAGGGTATTGGCAGGGTATTTTGCAGAGTATTGGCAGGGTATTTTGCAGAGTATTGGCAGGGTATAGCACAGGGATGGCTGAGCAGGGATGGATGGATGGCTGGATCTGTGACTGCAATTGTCACAGATCCAGCCCACAGAGCTGCTGCTGCCATCCGCTCCCTCCCCTCTCCTCTCACACTGTACCGATCGGTACAGAGAGGGGAGGGAGGAACCGGCGTCATCAAATGACGCCGGTCTGTTTACAAGTGATTGCTCCGTCATTTGACGGAGCGATCACGTGGTAAACGGCCGCTATCAGCGGCGATTTACCGCGATTCGTGATCCGCCGGGTCCTCTGGACCCGGCGGTCACGGAGTTTCACGGGAGCGCGATTCTGGGAGGACGTTATATAACGTCCTCCCAGAGTTAAGCAACCACCTTGTCGACGTTATTTGTCAGCAGGTGGTTGTTAAGTGGTTAAAAAAAAATGGGTATTTATTATAGCAAAAAGTAAAAAATTTAGTTTTTTTTCCAAACTGGACGCTCTTCTTTTGTTTATAGCGCAAAAAATAAAAACCGCAGAGGTGATCAAATACCACCAAAAGAAAGCTCTATTTGTGGGAAAAAAAGGACGCAAATTTCGTTTGGGAGCCACGTCGCACGACCGCGCAATTGTCATTCAAATTGTGACAGCGCTGAAAGCTGAAAAATGGCTTGG